>OX438699.1:7576556-10214503 GCA_949316375.1 Mythimna vitellina | reverse complement strand
AAGCCAAAGACCTGACTCCCAATTCCCCACAGCCGACAGGCGCGCACGCTCCGCAGTAGTAGCTGATGTTAGCATTAGGTTCTCCTGGACTACTTTGCGGAGCGGCTCATCCCACCGTCTCTGGGAAGTTGGGTTGTCGGGTGGATTTGCATTCGGGCAAGCGAGTCTCCAGGCATCTATAGCCTCGATGAAGCACGGCACATTGAAATCAATAAGTAAGGGAGAAAGGATATTCCTGATTAATTTCTCAGTGCCGTGAACCGAGGATATAAAAGCTGGTAAACTAATACTAGTAATTTTGCGGACGCCGAGGCCTCCCATACGAATGGGAAGGCTTGCTTGAGCCCAAGCTCGGTCATCCATGGCCACGTTTAAAATTAACGTAAGCGTATGCCGGATAATTTGGTCCATCTTTTCCAAAAGATGGGGGTGTTTCCATAAATGAGAAGCGCGGAGAAAATATGTTAATTTAGGGCCGAAACAGCAAAACCGAATTATGGTGATGGCCGAATGCATGTTAATTTCTAGCAATCTTTCCGAAATATCATTAAATTTTTGAATTTTTTCCTCAACGAAATCGGGAAAGGCATCCTCGAAAATAGGAGACCCAAGGAGACGAAGAGAGCTTTTTTCTTCTTTTTTTCTTTTTTCTTTTTTTTTCGCCATTTTTTAGTTAGGAGTAGCCGTTAATGTATATATATAGTTTTAATTAGTTAAGTGTTTTTGTATAGGTACCTTACTATAGAACTTGCACACTTTTTAAGATTGGCTGAGGGATACTTTTTAGTTGAAGTGTCTCTCGCGCAGACTATTCAGTTTAGAAAAAATTAAATTAAAAACCTCAATATCATTTTTGAAGACCTATCCATAAATACCCAAAACGTATGGGAGAGACGAAATTTTTTTTTTAAATTTCTATCCTAAGTATGGGGAACCCCCAAAATTGATTGTTTTTTTTCTATTTTTGTGTGAAAATCTTAATGCAGTTCACAGAATACATCTATGTACCAAGTTTCGTATAGTTCTTATAGTTTCGGAAAAAAGTGGCTGTGGCATACGGACGGACAGACAGACAGACATGACGAATTCATAAGGGTTCCGTTTTTTGCCTTTTGGCTACGGAATCCTAAAAATGTGAAATAAAACGCTTTTTACAAAAAAAATTACGACCGACTTCAATGTAAAAAAGGACTAAAAAGTGCGAAATAACTTTAATTTCTAAAGTCGGTGTTAAATAACGAAGAGACAAAACTATTTTATTTGTGTAAAATAAAAAATTAAAAATTTGATCTACGCAGACCAGAAGTCTTAACGACAGTTAAGTAATTTGATAAGTTTAAGTCTGGATTACCCAAAATGTTTGTTTAATCTTGTAAGAAAAACATTAAACACGAATAATGGCCAGTAGCGAAATGTTATTTAGTGTTAAGTCTAGCCTTCCGTGTTTTCAAGGCCTCAGGAGACGGACTGATGGACAAAAAATGTCGCCATTTAATTATGTGTAGCTGTTAGCTGGGGGGCACTAAATGAGACTGAGAGTTAGAAACAAGTTGTTAATGTGAAGAGCAGAAAAGGATTTTGATCCGTAGTCTCTGATGACGCCTTTAAGTAATTATAATAATAAACCTCTTTGTCTCTCATCACTTAAGTATTAATGTTCCCACTGTTAGGACTCAAGCCTCCTCTCTAGGAGAGGGAATGGGCCGTAATCTACCACGCGGGCCTAGTGCGGGTTGGTGAATGTCACACGTCTTCGAATTTTTTGGTTCTAGAACATGCCGGTTTCCTCACGATGTTCTCCTTCACCGTTTTGAGAGCAGTGGTGCGCCTGGTTGGGTTTGAACCCACGACCTACAACTCGACCTACACTCGGCCACCACTGCACAATTTATGCTATTATGCTTAAGTATTACATGACACTTATAATTATATAAATCATTCAACAACTGTTTTGTTTGTTTTAGTATCGTTTTCTTGGATAGGAACCCCAGTTTGGATATCCATGGATATTGGCCTCCTCCAGTTCTTTCCAGTTTTCTCTGTCTTTAGCTTGCTTAGTCCACTCTTTCTCGATTGTAGCTATAATGTCATCACCGCATCGCGTCGTAGGTTGTCCTATCCACCTTTTTTCGGTAGGTCGGTAAGGAGACTTACCACTGCGATTGTGGTGCGAAAAAAAGGCTCTCGATTCGATTGTATTATTTTGTAAATGTTTGTTACTTCAGATTTCTGTCATTTATGTGATTTGAAAGGATATACTTCCAATTAGGAAGTCTCACTTTTATTGAAATCCAGTTTTGATGTACCATACTCTTAAAATAAGGAGAGTCCTCTAATTTAAACGATCACATAGGGCCAGGAAAATTAATCAATGATAAGTTTTTGTGTTATTCCCTGAGGGCCTTAATTCCTGAGAGACCCGTACAGGAGGCATCCGATTTGTTTTTAACTTGATAAACTCAAATAAAAGTCAGTTTAGCTTAAAAGTACTATCAGCAGAAGATGTTAAACAAAAAATTATTACTAGTTTCATAAAATTATTATACTTAACTTTAAGAATTAAATTTGAGAATACAATATAGACTGTCCGTGAGCAATCACATATTTTAATTATAATTGCAATACATAGTTCCTAGTTTGTTTTTGGAAGTCGGTTGAATTTTTAGCCCTGAAAGTTGACATTTAGCATCCGTCGTTTGAAATGTAAAGGGAAATATAATATGTTACTTTGTGTTAATTTCATTAATTGCACTTAATTAAGTGCTACAGTTACAAACAAGGACACGTGTCTCAAACATTTAAATTCAAAGTAAAACACATAATGACCTGCATCTATTTCCTACCATTTAATTTTAGTTGAACGACAAAGCTGTCCGTTCGGCGTGCAATTATTGTATCTATAGTGCAGTTAAACTTCCTTGGAGGGTCAACAAAAGACATTATTAGGTACAGCATTGAAGAATTCGCAGCAAATTATAAAGCTTAAGAGTGACGGGTGACGCAAAGACGCAACAAGGTCAAACGTTGTCCAAAAATATTCTTTAATGACACTTTTTTTAATCGATTGGTCACAAAGTTTGCAAAACATACAAAAAGTGTCCGATGTACGTTTTTTTGTGGATCCTGAAAGTCATAGTTGTTGGTCACAGTCTAGGCTAGACGTGGACGATAATAGGGAGTGACTGCCTCTTACTTTAATCGTTTCTGTTGTTGAAAGTGATTCTTATAAATACGATTCACAAGGTTGTTTTACTATGTGGCATGTCTTCATGCGAGAAAATTGAATTACGTGAGATTAAATACACAATTATACATGACACCTTTTGAAACTTAGCGCTGGCCAACGTAAGGATGGGCTTGCGGACGATGAGCAATAGGTAGCTGCTCGTCGTCTGGCCGTCCGGTAACCGACCGGAATGTGCCTAACTCTTACACGCGCGCCTCAAACAGATGTTAGCTAACCGTAATGCCCCAGCAAGGCCGATGCCCGCTAGGGCCACGAAGAATTTCTAAAAAGAAAACCCGTGGTTCTAGAAAGCAAAGGGCAACAGAAGGAAACGGGTGTATTTTTAGTCAGTAAAAGTCTGTCCCACCCTCGCGACCCGCCCTAGAGCGGGAGATAGAAATGTGTGATAATGCACCTCAAAAAATAAACACAGATTTTTTTTTATTGTTCATAACATTGAAAGTTGTCGAAGTTTCATATCGAAAATGAAAGGGATATTCTCGATCCCATACAAGTTTGCACTCAATTGTTTTATTACAATATACGAGTATCATACTGTATCGATAAAAAAAAACCTGTCATCGCCCACACGACGGCCTTGCAAACAATGCATGATTTTAGCATATTATTTATTACAAAAAATTTATGAAACTCATACAATATGTTGTATGAAACTCGTGTGTGAAGTGGCTAGGATTATTTATTTGCATATTCATTGGGCCCACTGTCCATTTTAGGATATCTGTCAGATGTGCTTTGTCGGATTATCTATACTTAGGCGACCACTTTGATAATAAATTAAATAGTCTATTTTTAATTTCGTTCTGAAGATTTGGAAGGTTACCACAGACAGGCGCGACACGACTAAGCGTTAACGTATTTTCATTGAAATAGTTCCACGAATAAAGTTACTGGCAAAATATAAAATTCAGACTTTGCCGAGCTCGGCTAGGCTATAAATGTAATATTGTAGTAATCGTTTATCATGCCTAGTGCCTGGTTTCCTGCCTAGTCAATGTTAAGAATACCTAGGCATTGAACAGAGTGAGAAAAAAGTTAGCAAAGTTTATAATGAAGGCAATTTACGACAAATTTTGTTAAAATGTGGGAAATGTATACTAAGCGGGCGACCACTCGACCCTAACAATTCCTGAACTAATTAGTCTAAGAGAAAGCAAAATCTGCTCGGAAACTTAGCACAGCCCAATCAAGACAGATTAGGTTCGAAGGGGATGACGAGGGAGAGCGCGAGCAAAGCGAGCAAATAAACCTTGTTGAGTAGGTTCCTTGAAATCGTGCCGACAGAAAAAGGAGCCCCGTCGAAAGCGTGTCTTCGACGGTGTATTTCACCTACGACCATTGTTAGCACATTGCCAGCTGTACTCATTCAGCATTGTATAAAATTCCTAGGCATAGTATACTATATACTGCGTTTTAGGTATTCCATAGAATGATTATAAAGTTTTCCAGTATATACTTATACATATATAAAAGACAAAGTTTTTTTTTGTTTATGTGACTACAGCCCAAACCATTTATGATATGTAGAAACTTGAATTTTGGATGGTAGCTAAATTTTATAATGTTAGTGCGTTCTAAGATAGGATTTTTTGAAAAAACTATATTTAAAAGGGGAACAGTTAGAAGTATCGTTTGCATGATATTTTTATAATTTATTTTGTTTGGGTTTATAAACATGAAACTTTGTACAAGTTGTGCAAAGTTGTCTAAGTAAATAAAAAAGTTTGACATAATTATTTTTTTATGAACTTTTCCTCAATGGTGGATTAGAGAACGTGGAGGTTACGTTACTAAATCTGCCATGGGTAGTTTGAAAACGAAACCCGGGGCCCTGGGACGAAGGCAACGAAGGAACAGGAATGGGTTTTTAGTCAGGAAAAGTCTGACACTATCTCACGCCCCGCCCAAGAGCGAGATTTGACACAAGATTATTTTCCCAACCAACAAAAAAAAAAAATGTAACTAAATCTACACGAACGAAGTCACGGGCATAGTGCTATTGCTTAATACAGTAACAATCTAAACACTGTATAGGTACATAATCTTATGAAGATACCGGGAAACGAGAACTTGATATTTTGAAAGACGATCCTTAAGTTAACTATCTTGATAGTGAAGAAGCAGGAATGGGGTTAATAAATTATATCGATAGTAAAATGTACTAGATTATCAAGTTAAAATATAAACTAAACTGATTTTAAGGCTATTAACAATGTATACTATATTACATAGCGTAGTCGGCCTTATATTGTTCCCACTGTTGAGACTCAGGCCTCCTCTCTAGGAGAGGGAATAGGTCACAATCCACCACGCGGGCCCAGTGCGGGTTGGTGAACGTCACATGTCTTCGAATTTTTGGTTCTAGGACGTGCCAGTTTTCTCACGATGTTTTCCTTCACCGTTTTGAGAGCAGTGGTGATAAAATAATTACACAAAGGAATGCGCCTAGTTGGGTTTGAACCCGCGACCTGCAACTCGTAAGTCGGGGCCGTTACTACTCGGCCACCACTGCTCGTACACTATTAGGGATTGCTATTATATATACACACATTTTAACTAATAAATATTATAGCTTAATAGGTATATATTTAAACTGAAAATTATAATATGTACAAACGGGTTGAAAAAGAACTCATTACTATGGGAAAAGTGACTAGAACACTGGTAGCATTGCCAAGTTGGATAGCAATGCTGATTCGTTGACCGAAGAAAAGCGCAGCCCCCTAGTCGTCCAGCTCAAAATCAAAGTCAAGTCAAAAGTTTTTTTATTTCACATAGGCCTAAATGGGCACTTATAAAACGTCAGAAGCTAGTGCACGCTAGCTGTTCGCTGATATCCCGAACAACTCGATAAGAGCTTAGACTCCATGGACCTAGCTTTTCAATCCCAATGTATACTTAGGTATGAATTATTTTGGTTGGAAACGTTTGCGATCATTAAAGGGGTGACCAAAGGTTGCAAACCAACATCCCAACCAAGGTGAAGTATTTGATGATACCATCTTAAAAACAGGGCAAGTACGAGTCGGACTCGCGCACTGAGGGTTCCGTACAATCTTACCTATGAAAATATTTCAATTCTCGAATTGAGTTACAAAGATTTTTCAGAATGAGAAAAAAGTTTTTTTGTGACGTAACTAGAAATTTACAGTTTCATGATTTTCCTATATTTGTGCTATGAGACTTTGCTTTATGCCAAATTTCAGGATTCTAGGTCACGGGAAGTACCTTATGAATTTTGATTCCCTTGACAGTGTCGAAATACACGTTTTTTGCGACATCAACGGCCACATCTTTTTCGTTCGTTAACTCAAAAGTTTGATTTTTTCACAGCTTCATGGAACCGCAAACCTAAGTAAAGTTGACTGGTAGAAAATGCCTAAGGCATTAAGGCCGCCTTTGTACCTTTATGTGCATGAAGTATTAAATAAATAATAAATAAGTATATGGTTTTAATTTGAACTCGATACCTCCACGCTTTCTTGAGATAAAGGGTCTTGACAGACAGACAGACAGACGGACAAACAATAGATTGATCCTATAAGGTTTCTGTTTTTTCCTTTTGTGGTACGAAACTCTAAAATCAGATTTATTAAAGTTTTTGTTGCCCCACACTATTTGCACACAATCACAATCACATTCACAAGTATCAAATAATTACATAGTCAGCTATTACCATCTGTATCAATAAATTCTAACGACCTTTATATTTTGTTGCTGCTAATTGCTCTCTAATTATTATGGGTGAGTGTATTGATAGGAATCCTAAACTTCTACATGCATAATAACGTTATTTATTATTAGATTAATATGTCTGAGATCTTATCTCGCGTTTAAACTAAGGTTCTTTGGTACCATCGGCGCGTGCGCATAGATTTACCGACTCGATATATATTGAGAGTCTACATTTATCTTCCTTACTTAATTTGCGATTAAATGACATTTAATTGCTTTATTAAGCAACTATTTAGGTTAAGAGTGTACTAAATATTTATTTCACGCATTTATTTGCAGTTAATTTGTAATTTTGTTGCCTTTGATTTACTTTTCTGGATTCTTGAACTGGAGTGTCTTTTCATCTCATGAAACGAGCTTGGGAGGTTACACTTGAATAACATCAGAGCACATCATCATCGACATCATGCTGAAAGACGTCCACTGCTGGATATAGGCTTCCCATAAGTGTCGCCACAATGACCGGTCCTGTGCGTCTCGCATTCGTCGGATTCCCGCGACCCTCCCCAGTTTATCGGTCCACCTTGTAGGAGGCCTTCCGACGCTGCGTTTACGGCATGCGGCAAAGAAGAATGCTACAAGAAAATCAGTGATATAGTTAAAATAGCTGATCAAGTTGCATTTCAGAAAGGTGTTTAATGGTATATTTATAAAAAAATACTTCATTAAAGCATAATCATAATCAGCCTTATAATATTCGCACTGATGTTTTCTTGTGTTTTGAGAGCAGCGCTGATGTAAATTACACAAAGTAGGTTTTTTTTAAGTGTGGAAGTCATCATGGGCGTGTCAGACTTTTACTGACTAAAACTACACCAGTGTCCTTCAGTTGCCCTTTGCGTTCTAGGACTACGGGTTTCATTTTCAGAAATCCCCGTGGTCGTAGCTAGTGCACATCGGCCCTGCTGGGTTTGCTGACATCTCTTTAAGGAGCGCGTGGATCACTACGCACTGTTAACGACTGGGCAGGCGCGTTAAACAAAGTAGATAATGCGCCTGGCTGGGTTTGAACCCACGGCCTACATACTCGTAAGTTCGGGGCCGTTACCGCTGCGCCATCACTCATCATCATCACCATTTTAGCCGAAATACCTCCACTGTTGGACACAGGCCTCCCCCAAGTGTCGGCACAATGAACGGTCTTAATAGTCTAAATGAACCACTACTGCTCACACTTTATTGTGTACCAAGACAATAATTTTATAATGACAGCCATAATCTAATAACATATACAATTGGTCTTATCGCATTCCGTATTTTCTTTCAAACAACCTAGATAACTGAAAACCGCGAAGCTTCTTTGCTTTTGAAATTTCAGAGCAGGCTTTAAGAAGACATTCTCGACAGGTGACATAAAATGTTCCGTCAATCAATTTTGCAGTCTCATTTTATTCTCGTTACAAAAAATAATTTCATTTATTACGGTATTGAAGAC
Source organism: Mythimna vitellina (assembly GCA_949316375.1). Lineage (NCBI taxonomy): Eukaryota > Metazoa > Arthropoda > Insecta > Lepidoptera > Noctuidae > Mythimna > Mythimna vitellina. The sequence goes on along the minus strand of OX438699.1, from coordinate 10,206,086 downwards.
CGCTTTGTCGAATGCTCCAACTGATTTGCCATCAAAGGCTTGATTTAATTTTTATTTTAGTTCAGTGAGCACGTACTGCCATGCACGACTGCGCAGGACCTTGGTGATTGGTCCTGTCCTGCCGGCTGCCACATGATGTGACTTGCACAAGTCTACTCCGCTATTTTCGATACCGGTTATTTGTTTTTTCTGATGACTTTACAGCTTTTTTATTACATTTATGAATGTCATAATAAAAACCTTCAACAGACCCCTCTTTGTAGATTGAGGCAAATTGTATCGTTTATTTGTTTACTCAATGTTTATATAAGTTATACTCTTTGATGGTATAGTTGGCGCAGTGGTTGAGTGACTGGTTTCTTTTCTGGTGTCGCGAGTTTGATTCCCGCATGGAACAAATATTTTTATGGCCTCACAGTACTTGTATTGTGTTTGTTTGTTTACATGTTGTGAACAGTTTTCTTTTTTTCTATAACAACCTTTTTTTTATAAAAAAGAGAATCAGTTAGAGGTCACATCACAGAAACGCAATCATCTTCGGTTTTGATTTTGATAACTGTTACGTCCGTTATAAATGCAGATTGCATCTGTAATATAAATAAGTTATATTGTTTTACGATAAAACAATTTTAAACCGCAACATACAACATTGATTTCTGTTTTGTTTTGCAACTTTGTAACAAAGGTCGTGTCTATGTTCACAATGCGGCTGAAACACAATATGGCGGTGCTAGGGATCAATGACATCATTCGACGTCAAAATAATGTTATCTCCCGCTATCGCTATTGATAAATCATGCAGTTTTATTACGACAGTAGCCAATAAACCTATTTGTTCGCAAACAGATTCACATAATCGGTCGCTACTTGACAGATATGGAGCCCTAAATCATAAGATTATTTTCTTTGTAAACATCCTTCAGCGGATTGCGAACCTTAAGTGATTAGCAAAAAGTTCAAACTCCTGTATTTGTTAGTTGAATGTGTGTCCCTTGGGCGGTTATTTGGTCATAGCAGCAACTTTACGAGAGGGTCGATCAACCGGGAGAATAGATTGTAAATAACGTGGTTACATATAAAATTTTAGATGTTTGTTATAGGATTCGTAAATTATGAGCTCTGTAAAATGGTCCTTGTGGTGTTACTATTAACTCTGTTGTATGGAACACTAAAATGGCGATTGAAACTGTAAATTGAAATGGAACATAAAAATACGACGGGAGTCTATGCATCGATGTTGATTATTTGCATAAAATATTTATTACATATACATTATTGTACAATTGTTTATTTTTTGTCAAACAAGTAAAAAAACATTATTTTACTTCTTATATCTCTTCCAACTTTTAAAAGGCTATTAATTCATTAAACCCCAAGCAAACGCCGGCGTTCGCTGTCTCATCTTTCTATTGTGTCTCTAATTACAGTATTCGAAAGATACCGTAAAATTTTACAGTAATTTACAGTAATATTACTTTAGTTTTTTCTTTCCGCGATGCCGTTGCTTAACTTAATTCTTAATTTACTTTTGTTTTCCTCTTGCAAGTAAATATATTTGAGTTTATCACGTTTCTTTACTCACAACTTCGCTATGAACTCCTGTAATAATTGCTTGCAATTTCAAATATTTCTCAAGGTTAAACGATCATAAAATGCTGATTACATTTGCATAGTATACACAAAGAATTTTGCCTCAATTTCCTACCCATATTTTATTTTATTTTCAGGGCAGAGTTGAAGAAAAAAACGTGTTGCGCCGACCCCAAATAACACGGGACAAGGGCAGAAAGATGATGATGATGATGATTTTATTTTATTTTCCCAATACATTTTTTCTCTTTTTTACTCTCGTGCTCAGTTAAGTTACACTACGCCAGAAGGAAAATTATGTTTTCAAGTGTATGTATCTATATTTGGTACGCCCTGGACCTTAAAAGGATTTTTTATTATTGCTTGTTCCTATTTTCTTGAGAAGTGTCGTTAGATTCATCTTAGTTGTGAGAGACATCTTGGGTATACAAAAATTATAAAAACATAAAATAATAGATTTTTTGCGAAATTATAATTTGGTATGACGTCAAAAAAATTTTTTTTTTATATATCCATCTGTCATATCAAATAAAGGTCTCGAGAAGATGATTTCAAAAGTATTACTCACTAAAATATAGGAACCAAAACGTGTTGACAGTGTCAAAAAATTCAACTGCAAAAAAAGACTGAAAAGTTCGAAACAATACACTTCTAAGCAGTCTGGTGCTGTCAATTGTTAGTTGATGGTGTCAAATCTTTGATTGAACTATAATAAGTTCTATACTGCATTAAACTACTGAAAAGTGACTGGTTTGGCATCTTTTAACTATCATTCGGTTTTTTTCATAGTTTTGTAAGTAAGGTTAGATTAGATAGAATATTACTCATTTAAATATTACGCTAAAACCATTCTGTCCTCTCTAAACTTAATTGCAAAATAGGTATCAAAAATCACTTCTAAATCTGCAATTGTCGGTTGTCTGTACAAATCTGCGCGGGCGCATATGTGTCGTGGAGTCACGACGTTCGCTCCTCCGTGACCCGGCAGACAAATCGAGATGAATTGCCAGACTATTCCACCTATGCTGCTTATTCCGCCTCTTTGCTGGCAAACTTGTCAATGTCCCAAGTTAGAAACGCTTTCAAAACGTTAAGAAATCCTAATCCGAGGGATGGCACCCATTTTGTTAAATGATAAATATATACTTGAGTCTTCGTGAGAGGCTTCCTTTAGGCGAGTCTACCATATTTTGTATCAACGATTTTTTTAATTGTTGCTTGTTTTTATCGTTACTTTTAAAGATGTTCATCAAAGCGATTTCTTTTAAATTTACTATCTACTCACAGTGGCTTTACCTGTTGCTAAAGTAGAAAATTAACCCAAGGAAATATACTCTCGAGGTACAAATTTATCATACGTGCTAATCCAGGACATGATCTATCCGTGTGCAAAATTTCATCTAAATCCGTTCAGCGGTTCAAGCGTGAAGAAGTAACAAACATACACACTCACAAACTTTCGCCAGTAAGAAAAGAAACTATCATAACAGCTGATCTTATATTTAAGAAACGGATTGCTTTCTTTTGCAATATGAAAATTAAGTCTATGTCAGTCGCAGATCCCCACAGTAAAATGCCATAAGACATAATTCTTTGGAAATAAGCATAGTAAACTAACCTAGCTGTGGTTACATCTGTTAATTGCCTTAATTTTCTTACTGCATATGCAGCTGAGCTTAATCTATATAAGAGAGTTCTAATATAAGCCCTCCTTTGCGAATGATAGTCAATAGGGTCTATCACATTAATATGATAGAGGCGAAAGTTTGTGAGTGTGTATGTTTGTTACTTCTTCACGCTTGAACCGCTGAACAGATTAGGATGAAATTTTGCACACGGATAGATCATGTTCTAGATTAGCATGTACGATAATTTGCATCTCGAGAGTATGTTTCCTTGGGTTAATTTTCTACTTTAGCAGCAGGCAAAGCTACTGTGAGTAGACAGTAAATTAAAAAAAAATCGCTTTGATGAGCATCTTTAAAAGTAACGATAAAAACAAGCAACAAATCGTAAATCAATAATTTCGTCCTGATAGTTGATTTTAAATCTAATAAAACCAGATTAATTTAGTTCCGATCATTAGTCTCGGAGATCTCATTTATCAGTGTGACAAATATTTTAGAAATTTGCAAAACTGGTTTTTTATTTGATTGACCGAATTAATCTTTTTAGACAAATTCTTAAATATTCTCTTTCTCGTAAATTATTATGATTCCAAACTGTAACTTAATCTCACCTATCTATCTATCTCAATTTGTTTTCTAGGGTTCGGTAAATACGGAACCTTTACAGTAGGTATCACTTTATCGTCCGACTCTTCGTCTATCAAAACCCTTTTTGTGAAATTAATATAAAAAACTCAGGTCCACTATTACCCCGGAGTAGACATGATGATGATGATGAAGTCAAAAAATTCTAAAGATAAGGCCGTGCCCCATATTTTGAAACCCTGCAATCAAAACCTGTACAGTATTTCTCGTTGATCTACAATTCTGAAAATTGGCAAGGTCTTAGGAAATTATAAAATAAATCCTCCCACACTCGGTGGACTTTTACAGACTTAAACCCACCTGTGTTCCTTCAGTTGTTTTTGTGTTCCAGGACCATAAAAGGTGACTCTTTCAAACCATCCCTAGATCGCTTTTAGGGACGAGAGGCTTACTCAATGCATTTATTCCGGAAAATTCAAAACTCTTGTCAGAATAGCCACAGGAGCAAAAATAATTGCTTGTACTATTTACGTATATAACGTAATAAAGATAACTCAATGACTGTAACTACAAAAACTATTTTACTGATGACCCGCCCCAGCCTAGCACGGGTATATTTACTAAAATATGCATTCAAACTTAATGAATTACTCTGCCTATCGGTGAAATTGTATGAAAATCCGTTTAGGAGTTTTTGAGTTAATCGCGTTCATAGAGACAGACAGACTCGATAGGTGACTTTGTTTTATTATATGTAAGAATTGGCATAACGTGTTTTCAAGGCGCCTTTATTGTACCACATTATGAATATTATTATGTTTTATTACACACATGGGTTTTGCTCGTAGTTATTATAATAAATGTTTCCCGAACACATGTCCTTAGAGCTGTCATATAAACATCGTCAACTGTCCATTGAATTTATTACTACATAAGTAGATCTAGTAAGAGGAAAAATATGGCATAAGTCTTTATTACTCTGGAACTTTATTCTATCTAGGTACTTGTAGGGAAAGCCTGTAAGTATATTCTTTCTACTTATAGGATAATACCAGATGGCATGTTGGTATCGTGGAAGGGTGGTTCTCACTATCTGGTGTGGGACGCATCGTGTGTAGAATCCTTGCGCCATCTCATGTTCCAAGTACGACGGGCTGAATCGGTGTTGCCGTTGCGGCTGCTGAGACCCTCAAACGGTGCAAATACTGTAACATAGCACAGCACAGTCAGTTTTATAATGTTACCATTGTTGGGATTCAGGTCTCTCCTCTATGAGAGGGAATAGGCCGCGATCTACCACGAGGGCCTGGTGACGGTTTGGTGGACAATGTCGTCGAATTTTTGGTTCCAGGATATGCCGGTTTATGTTTTCTTTTTCCGTTTTTAAAGCTGTTTTAATGAAATAAATTACACAAAGTAAAAGTACCAAGTTCTAACAAGGTTTGAACCTACGACGTATGTCATACTGTAATTGTATTGGTATTTACAGTTTTGAGTTTTTTGGAGTCGAAATATCATTTCAAAGATATTTTTCGCCGGCTGATCGATTTTTTGCGTGACCAGCGGGCTGGTTCGTTCTAGGCCAAAGAATTAGTTTTGCCATTCAACGTGGTAATACTGCCAGTTTTCTGACAAGGCAACGAAGGAACAGGAGTGGGTTTTTAGACAGTAAAAGTCTGACACTATCTCTCGCTCCGCCCAAGAGCGGGATTTGTCATAAGATGATTTTCCCACCCAATAAAAAAAGCACGTTTCCGGTGTGTCCACATGACGGCGATGTGGAGGAGTACTTCGACGCCTAAGTGTATTCAAATTATACATATGAACAGAGTTAGGTTAAAAATACTCATACTTAGTTTATGTTTAAGTCATTTATGTCCATGTATTTTGTTATTTCCTACTTATTGGCATGCAGTACGTCGATTCTGATTGGTTCCTATGTACCGCTGTCAAAATACCTACAAATGCTATATAGATAGGTATAGTTGTAGTACTAAGGAGTTGTTAGTATGAATAGGATTATTTACCTACGATTAAGTGCCGTATCAAATCGTATAGGACCAAGGCATATGATCATGCATTGTAACAAATTAAACTAACTGAATAAACTTTTTAATTATTGAGAGCGCTTGACCACTGACTCCCCTGATGGGAAGCGGTGATGTGGTCAATGGTAGAACACTTACCTAGAAGTGGCCTATTAACTAACCCCAGTAACTAATCCGCACTGGGCCGTGTGGTGGATTTTTTTTATTTTTGCTAGGCTCGCGCTTGACTGTTATCTCACCTGATGTAAAGCTATGATGCGGTCGACGATGGAGCGCGCTTACCTAGAAGTAACCTATTCACTCTTACACTTAAAGATTCCCAGGTTGTAGCCATCAGGAAACACAGATTCTGGCAAGGAATTCCACTCCTTAGCTGTACGCACAATGAATGTGTTCACAAAACGTTTTGTGCGTATAGGTGGGATGTCCACCATATACCGGTGGCGCATTACAGCCCATTTCCTCTGGTGGCCTGAGTCCCAGCAGTGGGTAAATTATAAGGCTGATTATTCTAACCTATTCTCTCTTGTTTCTTGTCTTGCCCTAGGTTGTAGCTATCGGGAAATACAGACTCCGCCATGGAATTTCACTCCTTAACTGAACAGCTGTACACTTATTGAATATAGCTTTTGCCCGCGGCTTCGCCCGCATACATAAAATATAGCCTATGTCATTCAGGAATAAAGCGGCTTTCTATCGGTTAAAAAAATTTTCGCTATCGGACCAGTACTTTCTACATTTAAACAAAAAAAGAAAACATAAAAAACAAACCTGACCTTTTTATAATTTTAGGATGTCAATCAAGTCTATATAATATTTGGTTGGGCCAGGTCTGATCGCCAATTACGACCAATTACTTGTAAACTGATTCCATCGGATTTAATTTCGTATATTCTCACAGGCAGGCATCAGACCTCGTTAACAGTAACTCCTGTTTATCGAAACAACAAATCATATTTTGGGAACGGTCAGTGGTTGTCGTGTTTAATCCCCTCATCCGTCGCATATGTGCAGCCACTGAGATGGCTCCTACTCCTGACTGGAGATTAAAGGCTGTGTCACACACTGACTTTATCAGATTTATTTATGAAAATATTTCTTCCTTGTCGAAGCTAATTTTTGACGGCACAATTTTTTTTTTTGTTTGGGAAAATCATCTTTGAATTTTGTGAGCCTTTGTGCAGCGTTTTTAAAGAATGGAGAAAATTGAGCAACGTGCGGACATCAAGCACCTGTTTAAAAAAAAACTAACTCCAAAAGAGATTCGTCGTATACGACTGTGAAAAAGTGGGTTGCTGAATTTAAACGCGGACGAGAGTGAATTGAAGATGACCCTCGCTCTGGCCGGTCTATGACGTCTACGACTGAAGAAAACATCGGGAAAATCTGTGATCTGATATAGACAGATCGGAGATTGACCATCAAGGAGATTGCAGACGCTATTGGCATCTCGTATGAACGAACACAAAACATCATAGTCAATGAACTTTTTTTTTATTGGGTGAAAAATCATCCTATGACAAATCGCGCTCTTGGGCGGAGCGGGAGATAGTGTCAGATTTTTACTGACTAAAAACCCACTCCTTTTCCTTCTTTGCCTTCGTCCCAGTGCTCCGGGTTTCGCTTTCACACTACCCGTTGCCCTAGTAGGCATTAGTGCAGTAGTTGAGATATATGTTGCTGCGCTGCATGCCGCGGGTTTGATTCCCGCACGGAACAAATATTTGTATGGTCTATAGATTGTTGTTTCGGGCCTGAGTGTCTCTGTCTGGGGGTTTTGTGGCTATGAGACTACATGTGAACGCACCCACGATACGGGAGTAATTCCCAATGTGGGGACTATGTTTTTTTTTTATAAAAGAAATGGGGACTATGTTTTTTTTTTATAAAAGAAACGAAACATTATACGTTTTTAGTTTTATATATGATTTAATTAATGTGCTTAAGTTTTGTTGTCCATTTATAATTATTCTCAAGTGTGAAATTTCTCTCTCGATTTGCTCTAAAAAAAACACAATTGTGGGTTAAGCTCACCTGTGTACATCAAGCTCATCTGTCGTATTTTTATTGTTTTGTAAAATGTGTGTGTACAATGAAGAATAACAGTGATGGCCTAGTTATAATGGCCGCGACTTACAAGTCTTACGTCTCGGGTTCGAACCTAGACAGGCGATTTAATTTTGTGTCATTTATTTCATCACCACAGTATTCAACACGGTAGCACCAAAAAATCGAAGACTTGTGTCATCCACCAACCCGCACTGCGCCCGAATTGTGGATACTACACATTCTCTTTCCTAGAGAAGAGGTCTGAATCCCAGCAGTGAGAATATTGTAAGGCTGATTATATTATGCTATCACTGATTGATCGGAGAAGTAAACAAAAAATAAAAAAAATTAGGGGAAACCTTTTCCTATCAGCAAAATAACATAGATTTATTAAAAATAATTTATATGTTTTGGATCATTATCGGACTGAGTACCATTGCATTTACCGGTGAGATATGAGAGCCTCTAGCTATGTGTTTTCCATGTACCTATAGTATTCCACCTTGTCAAAGCATGGAATTGGTGATCTCAGGCACGATCGCCGTAGCTCCTCAGTACTCTGTGACCCTACCTATTATATCCACTTGACCACTTATCGTGTTCTTAAACGTTAGAAGCTATTAGCTTCTGCCTGCGGCTTCACCCGCGTGAAAGTGGAAAATCATCCCAAAGGAAATTAAAAAAAAAAAACAAAAGTTATTGTTTTACATAGGCCTACATGGGCACTTATAAAACGTCAAAAGCTAGTGTACGGTTCCAAATTGGTCGTTTCCTATGGAGAAGAGCCGGTAAGAAACTACATGGTTACTCTTTAAAAAAAAATGTTATTTTACAATATTTCCTTATTACAGTATTAGTAGATATTATGTAAGGACAGTCAATATTGTACTCAAAAGTACAATAAAAATTATCATAATTAAAAGTTAGTCGTAATAGGAAGTAATCTAAGAAAAAAGAAATAAACTTCATCATCATCTACATCTATTGTCTAGTACTCATAGCACAAGCTCGGATTAGTTTAAGACTAGAGGTCGTTGTGTGATAGTTGTGGAATATTATTAATATTATTATCTTCTTGCCCTTGTCCCGTTTTATTTGGGGTTGGCGCAAATCATTTTTTTCTTCCACTCTGTCCAGTTACCTGTCACGCTATGGCTATCGCTATCTGTAATTCCCTTTTTAACCGACTTGAAAAAAAGACTGGTTATCAATTCAGTGTTTTTTTTTATGTTTGTTACCTCTAAACTCCATCATTTAAGGACCGATTTGCAATTTATTTTTTTCCTCTTAAAGGATATACTTCCAGATTGGTTCCATATTTTTCAAAATCCAGTTCTGATGATGTGATCCCTGAGGAATCGAGGGAACTCCTCAAATATTATAGACAACTATACAGTGATTTTGGTATTTTCATCCAGAACTTAAGCATTTACTGCAAAAAGTAACATTTGATGAAGTGAAACTGTGAAGAAGACCAGAAACGGAAAACGGAACTTCATACTCACATAGATATGACAATGAAGATAGTTAAGCGACTATGACAATACAAATAAATAAATGCTTTTGAATAGTTATGTTGAAAATGGTATCATCGAAGTGACCTGATGATGATGATGGAGCTGGAAGAAAGGCACCGGAACTCTGTAACTAATCAATGTATCCTAGCTGTGTTTGAGCTTATTAGAATTGTCATGAGATACACTTTAGCTATAAGGTGAGGAGTAAATATAGGAAAGAACGCTTTTTACAAAAAAAAAAAACTTCAAAAAACACTAAAAGGATCAAAATAACTTTAATTTCGGAAGTCGGTGTTAAATAAGAGACAAACTATATCGAGAAACACCGACTTCCGAAATTAAAGTTATTTTGATCCTTTTAGTGTTTTTTGAAGTTTTTTTTTTTTTTGTAAAAAGCGTTCTTTCCTATATTTACTCCTCACACAATCTATACATTTTTTCTTTGGCCTCCTTCTTCCTCCATTCAGATGTATACTCTTAACTCTTTTACCAACATGTGTTTCATCCCTCCTTTTCATAGGACTAAGACAAATGATTCCCTTTCAACTTTTCAGGCACTGGCGTCAGTTTCGAACTTCCTCTAATATACTCATTTCTCATTTTTTCCATTCTCGACACACCACATATTCATCTTAACGTTCTCATCTCCGCTACATGCAATCTTATTATGATGTGATACTGCGATGCCTATATACGTGGCTGTCCCGATCCTATGTATTGAACAACACAAAATAATTGCACCAAACTGATTCACCGCTACAAACCATCCATTAAATTATTTCTAAAGCCACCTGCGACGTTCGAAAGCCCGCCGTCTCATCAACGATGTGTCCAAGCCCTTAGTACGCGAGAAAATACGAGAGTGGTCGAGTGGCCAAGTTTCACCGCAATATCAATCAAAATCAAATCCGATCTTTTAATCCAGTTGACGGGCCGACGTTCTACCTTAATTAAGGATGTCGGTACTCCATACCTGTTCGTTTGAAGGTAAAGTTAATACGTACATTAACTGACTATCTGACCTTAGCTTTTACGAGTAAATGTTGAATTTCGCTGGACTTTTTCTTGTTACGAACAACTTCGTTGATGGCTTAAAAGGTGGTAAATGCAAGGCCAGCGCTGTTCCTTTGTAGGAATAACTCCGGATATTCGCGAAAAAGAAATCTCTGTATATATAAAAGGAGCAACTGACTGACTGACATATCAACATACAGCCGAAACGACTGAGACTAGGTTTGTGAAATTTTGCACAAGGTTTCCTTTAATGACGTAGGCGAGCACTAAGAGAGGATTTTTCTAAATTTACTACGTAAGGGGGTCCAAAACGGGGGTCCAAAGTTTGTATGGAGAAACCTACTTTTACGCGGGCGTAGCCGCTAGGGAAAGCTAGTATAGAAATATAAGAATTCGATATAATTAGAAGGCTGTTTTGAGGTGGGAAATCTTCAAATAATTTTCTTGCTCTGGGTGCAACGATTTTTAAGGACTAAAATTAACCTGTGTTCTTCAGGTACCCTTTGCGTTTCAGGCTGTAGTAACTCTTTTAAATAATCTCGTAGCTCTAGCAGGCATCGGCCCAAGTAGGACCCAATAGTTGGAAGGCTTAGGAGTCATAAAGATAATGGAGAGCTTGAGGTTGGCGTTAGTTTTTTTTTAAGAAGCAACTCATCATCATCATCATTTCAGCCAAAAGATGTTCAGTTTTGGGCATAAGCGTCCTGTTCCCGTAGACCGATCGTTCTAACGACCCGTCCTGTGTGTCTCGCATCCATCAGTATCCCACGCATCTCACCATGTCATTGGTCCACCTTTCTTTGTAACACAAATAAAAATATAGCTGTTGTTTGAAATTATTTCGCAGATGGTGTCTTGTCAAGATTTACGAGAGCTTAAATGACTGCGCTGTATGCGGCATCATGTAAAGAGCGACCTGTCGATTCTGACGTGACAGCCCCGCAGACTTCAGCTTGTCATAATTTATGTGCGTCAGCCCCATGGGTCCTGACATCTATATGCAAAGGAACATTCATATATGGACCACATCTTTTATTTACATTCAAAATTAGTACTGTCTTAACTTCAACAATCTTTTGCAAATTTTTTAAATGTTTCACGCGAGATATGTTCTTGGACCTCCCCCAAATGTCGTCATAACGACCGGTCCTGTATGTCACACATCCATCGGATTCCCGCGACCCTCACTAGGTCATCGGTCTATCTTGTAGGAGGCCTTCCAACGCTGCGCCTACTGCCACTTAAGTTTGGCGATTCTTGTAATTCTTACTAACGTTCAATTTAAAAGGAAAAACTTGAATTCTCCATTACATCGGTGGACTAACATCTTTCCCAGGATTCGAGGCATGTTAATAGCAGCGCGTTACGGTGGGAATGGGCCGATACCACCCAAACTTCGCATAGTTTCACATGCCGCGCATCACTGGCCGCGCCGCGTGGGAATGTCACCATCGAACACATTTTATTTGCCCGAATTATTTACTTGGGAGTCTCAATTAATTACACAACTTTTTTCTCGTTTTTGATGCGTATTCACCTGATTTGCAGACGTCACGGTTGGCGCAGTGTTAGAGTCATTGGCTATTGCACTGCGGGTCGCGGGTTCGATCCCTGAACGGAACATATATTTTTATGGCCTAAAAATAGGTTTTTCGGGTCTGGGTGTCTTGTGTAAGTGAGTTAAAATGTTTGTGAGAACACTCACGATACGGGAATAATTCGTAATGTAGGCAGTGTGGGGCAAAGTTTTTTTTTAAATTACATGCTACAAAATTGCCTAAAATAAATTAATACATTTTAACTATTTTAGAATTTAGAATCAACATCAAAACCACAAAAAAGTTGGCAATACAGTTAAAGTAGTTGTATGACACATCATTACTTTGAAAATAAACATAAAAATAAGATAAACACGATTAATTCAAAATTTTAATATCATCGGTTTCATGTATCTAAGGGTATTTTTCTTACAATTTCTGAGAAAATTTTAGATACGAACATGCAAATGAAAATCTAGATGTGATGGAATTTTTCTACTTTCAAATTCGAACTAATTAAAATATAACGAAACACCTATGGCTATATATTTTAAGGCTCTAGCTTCCGAGCAGTGCCATAAAACAGTGACTTTCTGAAGCCTACTCCTCAGTAACAGATAAAACAATTTAAAAAAAAAAAATGTTTATTATAGATTCATGTACAAACATTATCAACATATGATTTGAGACTTTTGCAAAAAACAAAACCATTTAACAACATGATATATGATTTAATTTAGATAATATAGTATATTTATAATTTTCTAATTATATACACTGTGTCTACATCTCTCATCCAACTCTCCTATCGCAAGTCTGCTGGAAGAAATTTCATTTGAAATAAGCAGTACCTTTGTGCTCTTCTATCTGATTTTGTTCTTTTCATTTTTAAGTGTACGTGTGTGTGTGTTTTTTATGTACGTAAAAAAAAATTGTCGCTTGTTTTCCCTACTCCTTTCAAATGCCTTTGTTCAGTTTTTGGCGAGATTCCTTCGAGTGAAGTTCAGTGGCTGTTTTAATTATTCATAAATTGATTCTTAGTGGATATTGTCATGTAATATTGGTATAGTTTTGTATCTCAAGTGACTGTGCAACTGGAAAATACGTGGAATCTATTTTCCAGTTGCATTGAAAATTGGGCAAAGGCGCGATCTCGGTAAAATGGAGCTGAGGATTTTATTGTATTGTTGACTGCTTCAGCAGAGTTTGCCGAAAAGGTTGACTTCATACATTTGCTGCTAAATACCATAAATACATTAGAATGTGTACATCCATATTGTAATAGTATTCGCTGGTACGCACGTTATTGCACCGGATTTTTTCACTTTTACGTCAACCGATAATAAAAGCCGAGGTAATTGCTCGCTCGTCAGTTGAATTGGAGTAGGGCAACATTTTCGGACCTTCGTGGTACCACGAGACGTGGCGACGGTTTCCGATCGAGAGAGAATTATTGTGGTTATATAACGAAGCTCCAGTTTTGTTCCGAAGCAATTATTAGAGCCGCAACCTGCACTTGTCTCGTTTCGTGACGAGAGCGAAATAATCAGCTTATTTTTTTTTTAAATATTGTGATCGTTTAGCAACGAATCACGGTCAGTTGTACCTCGACTACTTTGTACCGTCCGGTCACTTGAAGTTTTATGAATATTAATTCACGCATCGTGGAACATAATTTATTTATTGACATGATTATTAATAAGTGATGTTTAGATGTGATAAGACGATATTTGTGGGTGTAAGTTATGTCGTAAGTTGTCACTTCGTTTTCAAGGGCGATGTGCCGTCAAACTAGTTTGGGCATGTTGTACCCGCCTTACGATTGTAAGACTTCAGCTACATCAAGTGATGAAAAATGATACAGACAGATTTTCGACATCGATAAATTGTGAAGTTAATAACTTAACATAATATTGTGTTTTTTATTTTTTGTTATAGAAGATTAAATAAACATGCTGCTCTTCTCATTGGCTTAGTGGTCGTAAGCGCTGAGATTAAACATGAGATCTTGAGTTCGATTCTTGTGTCGGAAAGGTGTTGTCTGAAGTTTCCCCTTTTGTTACATATTTAAATTAAATTTCCTGGCTTCTGAGCTAGCTATAAACTGTATTTTAGGAACCAGTGTATTTTCTATATTATGGATACAATTTTGTTATTAAATTAATACGATGGAAAAAAAAATAAAGAGCTTTGAGCCCTGCTGGCTGGGAGCTTACTTACATGTGGTTAAGGTATGATTCTGTCTAACTTATTGGGGAATAAAGGTTGCTATTAATTTTGACGTTAGAAACTATTAAAAGAAAAAAAAGTTTATTTGTAATCCGCTTATCAACGACAATAATATTAATATTAAGTATAATAATATTAACTAAAACTAAAATGTACTAAAATTAAAAATATCACTTTAGTATCAATTTCGCGACAGCTCTTTATTCCGTATACCCGGAAACATAATTTTCATCGTAACTCATTAAAGACAAAACAAAAAAGAGGTTCTTAATTAAGAACTCATAAGCAATTTAAAAATATCATAAGTTAATTACTGGTACATAATACTCGTCCTCTGTTGCATGTTGTATCAAAAATGTATTTATAATGAAATAAATCATCTCGGGTTGAAAAAGTGGTGTAATTGAGGATCTTTAGCATCGGCGCTGCGTACTCTGTATTCATTATGTCAGGTCTTCGAGATGAAAGCTATTGTCACCGACACCATGTAATTAAAATAATAATAATAAAAACATCTTAGGAGGCTCGGGCTTGATTCAGAAAGAGGTACTTCTGGACACGGCTCGTATAGTTAGGAGGTTCCTTTCTCTGGAGCCCTGACCGCCGGTAGCTTGGACCCTGTTTCCGATACCGGTGAGATACTATTTTTTATATTTTTTAATGTTCTTTTATTTATTTTTTTTAAAGTCTTTTTTAAAAAATATTTTTATTAAGTTTTAAGGACAAATAAAGAGAATAATAATAAATTTATTAACAGCAAGGCAGGTATATACATCTATCTATCATAATCAAAATACAATGTATTAAATAAATTATGTTTCCTTTGAAAAAATAGAGTAAAAGACGATGTCTGTGCTAGTATTAACTGTGTGACAGACATCGGCGCCTTCCTCCTACAGCTTCCAGTATTAGTACAGTATTATAGGAAAAAAAATAGTTTTGATACAATTTCATTTTGCTAAATGGTCCAAATATAGAATATGTTTAATAATTATAATTAAAAAATTGATTGATAATAATATGAATTAAGAACATGGATTATAAAATTTACATAGTGAATATTTTATCATAATTTAATAAAAATTAACATAATTTGATAATATCATTCATAATAATTTTATTGCACTTAACATTTAAAATTTAAAAATCTTTACCGAATAGTCTAGACTACGAATAGTACGCTCAGCGTCATAAATTGGTTACCCCTTTTATAAGGTATTTTAATGTGATGGCGGTACCCAACTGATGCAGCTATCTGTACCATAGATTACTGACTAGTATTCTTTACTCACCATCATCTTCGGTCTCTCTAGCCTTTTCTCAACTACCTTGGGGTCGACTTCCAGTCTAATCGGATATGGCTGAATACCCGTGTTTTACATGGAGCGATTGCCTATCAGACCT
This sequence comes from Mythimna vitellina, assembly GCA_949316375.1. Taxonomy (NCBI): domain Eukaryota; kingdom Metazoa; phylum Arthropoda; class Insecta; order Lepidoptera; family Noctuidae; genus Mythimna; species Mythimna vitellina. The sequence goes on along the minus strand of OX438699.1, from coordinate 10,190,484 downwards.
CCTCAACCCAGTTAGAAAGAAAGAAAGAAAACAAAACGTTTATTCGTATCTCACACATACAGTAGAATTAAGTATGAAAAAATAACTTTAAGAGTCTAAAGAGTTGTAAAAGCTTTATGCGACCTCTTCAAAAGACAGTGACAGGACGAGAGATGTGCGCTTTGGAAGCAGGAGCACCCAACTCCTACATATTTCATCACCCCGTCAGAACATCCCTTAACCGACTGCGGACCCAGGTTGGCCGCTGTAAAAACAATTTGGCCCTATGGGGCTTTCTCGACCCATCCCTGACACAGTGCCAGTGTGGAGCCGCTGCACAGGACATGTGTCATTTGATATGCTGTTCGTCCTGCACAATCACTTGCAGTTTTCAGGATCTATACGAGGTCAATAACAGAGTTGCAGAGGTTGCCAAACACTGGTCAGAAAAAATATAGTTAGAGTACATTGACACGAAAAGAAGAAGAATAAAATTTTAAAATCTGTGCAAGGCCAAAAAGGCGCCTAACTCAACATATTCTGCGATATTTAAAACGATAAATAACGCAGCGCTGGTATTCTGTTAGGTCCCGAGGTGATCCGCGGCCGCGCACTCACGGAGATTAGTTAAAACTATATAGGTATCGAAAGAAGTTACTGGGCAACACGATACTCCTTGGATAGACTGGCGTCTGACTAACAGCACCCCTAGCCAAGTTACGATCGTTTCGTTTGCGTAAAACGCTTCGAGTAGGCCACGCCTCCAATTCCTGTGTTCTGACTACGTGATTGAGCGTTGAGATGATGTCAGAAGAAAGGTATCGGAGGCGTGGCCTACTCGAGGCGTTCGTTGCAAACGAAACGATCGTAACTTGGCTAGGGGGGCTGTAAAAACTGTCAAAGATCTACGATCGGCATAATTCTTTAGGATGAAATTTCTGTAGAAATTAGCATCACATTTTTTTTTGAGGTTGGATCATTAGATGATTTTCTAATGATTTCTTTCGGTCTAGGGTAGAGTGAAAGGGCGTGTCTGACTTTTATTGACTAAAACCCACCTACGTTCCATCAGTTGATTTTGGAGGACCATGGGTTTCCTTTTCAGAAATTCTTCGAGGCTCTAGCAGGCATCGACCTTACTGACCCTGCTGACATCTCTTTGCGTGGAACAGTAAGCGTAGTCGATGACTCGGGCTTGGTTCTAGGACTAGCGGACGGCGAGTTACCTATTGCTCGTCGTCCACAAGCCCGCGCCTGCGTTGGCATAAGAGTGTGTGTGTTTATAAATAAATAAATTCTCACAAAAGCCAATTTAAGTAAGTAGTCTACATTATGTTCGCACATGAAACCCAAATAATTTATATACGGTTGCGTCGTGTCCACGAACAGAATAAAAAATAAAAGAAAACAAACATCAGTGTGTCGGTCGCCTGACACCGGTAGCCGACACCTTACCATTCCAACATTGTGCTTATTATTCACGTTTTGTCAAGATTTACTGTTAACATAAATGCTTTTTTTTATTTTGGAAATCATCAAATGAGTTCTTTCGGTCTGGGTGGAGCGAGAGCGGGGAGAATGTGAATTACGGACTAAAAGGAGCGAGAGGGGGAGTGTTGAACTTTTACTGTCTAAAATTCACCTGTGCTCTTGCAGTTGCCTTTTGCGAGAGCCACGGTAATTCTTGAGAACCATCTTTTACTTTTACCATTTTCACACTAATGTTATAAAAGCGAAGGTTTATTTATTATATACTTTATGGTACATCAATACAAACATAAAAGGAAACTAAATCATGAAACAAGGAAACATTTTTATGTGTGTATGTACTCTTTAAGAACTTCAGTTTTCAACTCTAACTTCCTTACTTACCTTCAAAATCCAATACCAATACTCAGTGTCCACTACTTACAAAATGCTCTTGGACATATAATTTCTCTCACAAAAACAACTGAGCGTCCGTTTGTCACCAAAGGGACCAGCAGAATGTCAGCGTCAGGTGTGTATTTGCCTGACACACGCTGAGGTGGGCTCTCAGTTTGGTGCAACATTAGGATGCACACCGCACTATGGCTTTTATCTGTGTTCCTTTTTCTAAGTACCCTTACATGTCACTTTGTATAATTATCACGTATTTTTAATGTTTTCTTTATTTTATTTTTGCGTGTATGTATTATACTGCTCACAACTATGTTATTTGTCATTTGCTTTTTTATTGGTTGTTTCTGTGTAAGTGCTTGGTTCTGTATAATTTAATTGTGCTTTTGGGAGCGTTTTGTGTTGCAACAAACATTTTTTAACCGACTTCTAAAAAGAAGGAGGTTCTCAATTCGAATGTTTGTATTTTTTTTTATGTTTGTTCGCGCATAACTTCGTCGCTTGCCAACCGATTTGAAAAATTCTTTTTTTGTTAGAAAGGGTATACTTCCCAAATGGTCCCATAGTCACCAAGTTGGGAGCTGATGATGGAATCTTGGCGAGATCTAGGGAAATCTTCAAATATTATAGGCAACCATATGGTGATTTTGGTATTTTCATCGAGAACTTAAGCATTTACAGTCAAAAAGTAACATTTGATGAAGTGGAACTGATGAAGAAGACCAGAAATGGTCAACGGAACTTCATACTCACATAGATATCACAATGAATGAAATGAATAGTTAAGCGATATGATAATACAAATAAATGAATGGTTCTGAATAGTTACGTTGAAAATGTTAACATCGAAGTGATCTGATGATGATGATGGAGCCGGAAGGTAGACACAGCAACATCATAATAAAACAATGAAACCTAGCAGTGTTTGGGTTAAATAGAATTGTTATGAGAAATAGGCACTCTGAATATAAGTGTACCGCAACTAAAAAGTGTGAAATAAAAAACTTTTTACAAAAAAAATGTAACCGACTTCACTAAAAACACTAAAACGATCAAAATAACTTTAATTTCGGAAGTCGCTGTTAAACAAGAAACAAACTATACCTACCGAGAAACACCGACTTCCGAAATTAAAGTTGTTTTATCTATCTATCATAACTATCTATGTTTGTTACTTTTTCACGCTCAAACTGCTAAACTGATCAAACTTGGTACAAGGGTAGACAATGTCTAAAGATATTTTTTATAGAATATAATAGAATTGAACAACATTTATTTGCATAAAAACACGGCATAAAAGATAGTATAAAGATGGAATATAGAGCATATGATCATGTTTTTGCTTAACATAATAAGCGTGTAAATTGTAGTGCATACAATTAAGTCATTAATGATTTTTGTCAACAAACTTTTTAATACTATAAAAACTATTAGTGGATAGCCAATCATACAATTTATTAAATCATATGTTAACATGGAAATAGGTTCTCTTGGCAGAATTTTCTTCTTACACGCGGGTAAAATCACTGGCAGCGGGTAGTGCTAAATATGAGTGGAGTGTCCAACTTCAAAACAAAATATGAGTGTGATGTCCATTTTCAAAACAAAATATGAGTGTTATATTCAACTCCAAACCAAAATATGAGTGTAATGTCCAACTTCAAAACAAAATATGAGTGTAATCTCTAACTTCAAAACAAAATATGATTATAATGTCCAACTTCAAAACAGAACATGAGTGTAATGTCCAACTGCACAACAAAATATGAGTACACATTTTTTGTAATTTAATTGGTGTACAATAAAGAATAATATGAATAATATGATGAGTGTAATGTCCAACTTCAAAATACTCGTTACAGGCAATTTCCCTTAAACATGAAACTTTAATTTCGTCTCATTACCGCTACAGCGAATCTCGGCGATGTTTGCCGATGCGCTACCGATTCTTACCACCGAGATATCCTCCGAACCATCCAATAAATAACCAAAAATACCACCGCTGATTAAGTGATTATTAAACACAAAAAGCGTGTAAAAATTACCACAAAAAATTGATAAGAATTTCTTTTGTTACTTCAGTGGCCAGTAAATTGGTGTGCTGCATTACAGCTTAAAAATCTGCTTCAAAAGAAGGGCGACGTTGCAAAACCTTGGAGAAAGGTAGCCTCTTTTAGTAAAGGCGACCGGCGAACGGACTTATTTAAAGTCGCAATAAAAGGAATGCCTTAATGATGCTGACGCCGATATTAATATTGGACGAAGTCGTCTGGCTGGCTCTTCGGTTAAATGTAGTTATAAATTACGTTTTTGGAGTTGTGCTCTTGTGCGGGGCCTCGTCTGCCGGTCTGCCGGGGTGCCCTTTCCACTTGTTGAGCGCTGTTACTGTCAGCTCCGCGCGTTGTATTGCTATTGTTATTTATTGATGTGTTTTATGTTCACATAATTGTATTAATTAAGTATTGAAGCGTGGGTATTTTGGGCTACCAAACGTGGGCCTGCTGTGGACACAATTCACGTTCCTATAAGCACAGCAAATTAAACTTCTTGTTGTATTTTGTTTTCAAGTTTGTAATTGAAGCAGTCTATAGTACACCTGTTTTGGTTTTATTTTTAGGGTGGAATATTATCGAATATCTTCTCCCGCTCTGTATATATAGAGAAAAAAGTTAATACCTCAGTTGCTCTTTATGCTTTGCCCTCGGGCGGAGTGGGAGGGCGTGTCAGAATTCTACTGACTAAAATCCACTCCTAGTTTCCTAGTTCCTTCGTTGCCTTTTATTCCAGGGGCGGGTTAACTTTCAGAAGCGAACCCAAGGCCCCAGTAGGCTTCGACCCTGCTGGGCCTCTACGGTTTGCTGACATCTCCTTGAGGCATGCGTGGAACATTACGCGCCGAAGACGACTAGAGCTTGGCCCGGACGGCTACTCGACGTTCGGACGGCAAGCTACAATATCGCAGTCCTGGAACGAAAAGAGCAATTTTTAACAATCCCTCAGCCAAGGTAGAGTAATTACGCAGGAACTAAAAGAAATAAAGCCTTGAACAGATAAAGAAGACATTATGTTTTATTCTGTACCACAATAAAACAATAAAAATGCAGATGCAATTGTAATGGCCACAATAAATAAGTATATTTCATCGTAAATAACGAACGATCCTTGATACTCCGGACATAGTGTAAGATTTATAAATTAAACAATAATTCAGAAGCATTTATTTCTTTAAAATGGGATCTAGTTATTTATTATTGTCCATTATGATTCTACAGGATTCCATTACAATAAACTGTGGTATAAAAAGATAAACAGATTGACGTACATATTTTAAATTTTATAGGGAAGTACCTATAATGCAAATAAGCTATGAATTGATGAATGTATGTTTATGGCGGAGTCTGTGTTTCCTGATAGCTAAAACTTAGGGATCTTTAAGTGAACAAGCGTGCTCCATTGTCGACCACATCGTCGCTTTCCAACAGGTGAGACAGTGGTCAAGCCTATCAACAATTTAATTCATTGTCTTTCTATTGTGTCTCTAATTACGGTATTCGAAAGATTAAACCAAAAAAACGGGCAAGTGCGAGTCAGACTTGCGCACTGAGTTACCTATGTAAATAGTTCAATTTCCGAATGGAGTCTTGAAGATTTTTCCGAATCGCATTTTTTTTTGTGACGTTATAAAAAAATAACTGTTTTCAGATTTATTCCTATAACTGTGCAATAAAACCTTGCTTTATGCCAAATTTTAGGATTATTTGTCAACGGGAAGTACCCTATGAATTTTGATTTTCTTGAGAGTGTTGAAATATACGTTTTTTTGCGATATAAACGGCCGTATCTTTTTTGTTCTTTAACTCAAACTTCTAGGGACCGTAGACCTGATCTGAGATGTTAATTTCAACTCGATACCTCCACGGGTTCCCGAGATAAATGGTCCTGACAGACAGACAGACGGACACCAAAGTGATCCTATAAGGGTTCCGTTTTTTCTTTTTGAGTTACGGAACCCTAAAAAATGTGGCGGCCATGTCGTCTGATCGATAAATTGCGCACATTAGCATGTACTTAAAATTCTTCGATATTTTAATGCTTTATTGCTTCATAAGTACCCAAAAATGAAGCAATGATCTTCGATTTTCGAAAGTACTGGAGCGAATTACCGCTGAGTACTTATTACGTATGATAGGCTCTGCAAAGTATCTTCCTACATCGCACATAATATTTATACAGTTTCTCGGAAAATCATATCGAACATCAATTTTATTGGTGGATGATTACGTTCGAGATTGTGAGTGCTCGAGAATAATTTAATGTAATTTTTACGAAAAAGTCGAATTTAAATTTATCGAGATTAAAACTCGCTCCTCCTCGTCGAATAACAAAGTGTACTTATGAGTACAAGTTGTTAGCTTTCATCTTGGAAATTATACGATAAATAGGAAAGAAAAAAAAAGAAAAAAAATTGTACCTAATCTAATACTGCATTACTTTTTGGTGTAGCACTTATGACTCTCTTATGAAAACTCATGAGAACTCTTATGAAAAAACTACCTCTTGAAAAAAGAGAGTAATAATATAATTATCCCAGTGCTGGTATTTTGATTGTGGGCCCACAAGATATTATTCCAAATAACAATCAAACATTAGTCCTTTCGCAACTCCAGAATCCAGTAACTGGATAACCCCCCCCCTCTTCTCGGTCTTCTGCCTACATGTAGGAAACGACTATAAATGACATCCAGGACCAAAGGCTTAACGTGTTTTCCTTAGTTAGGAGTGGTCTGGGTATCTCACCCTTCTACAGACTAATTTAAGTAATCCCCCTTTTTATTGTGGTGGATATTGCTCTGGATGAAGTGGGAGTATCAGATTTGTAATAATCCACCTGTTTCTTCAGTTGCCCTTTGCATTTCGGGGTCACGGTAAATCTTTTGAGAATTACTTTAGCCCTAGCGGCATCAGCCCTGCTGGGCATCTACGGATTTGCTACCTTCGAACAATACCACAGATATTAGCTAACCCTTTTTTGTAGTCACAGGTGTACTCTAGATGAGAGGCGTGGTTTGAGGACCATGGCCTGAACCAGAGCCGGGAGTGAGAGGTCATCGCCGCCAATCACCTCCACGAGGACACGGCGGGGCTTCCCTCAAGCGGGGCAGACTTCTACAGTATGCTCCACCGTATCCTGTTAGCGGTCTGCACAATGGTTGTAAAACCAGGTGTCTCTACCACCTAAATCCGAAACAGGATCCTTTCAAAAGCTTGGTAAACCCAAACTTGAATTAGGCCGACAAATTAATTAGTCAAACAATTGTAATCTAGCAGCAATTAATCAAACATTAAGGATTATCTCGCACTGTCATTGAAAACTAAGAGACAGGTGATAAGAATCTACACTTCTATACTCAGGTGATCGCAGAGAGGAAGTGTGGAGTTGACCTTATGTTGGCATTACTGTACCATATCAATTTTACGTGAACTATAGCGTTTCCTGTCATTATGACGTCATACGTCATTGATTGATCAGTGCTGCGGATGTCTTCGATTTGATGGGAATAGTAATCATGAGGTTGATGGAGGATTGGAATGTCAGAATGTAATCGAGTTTGTTTTATTTTGAGTACTTAAGCCTATATTTTTTATAATAACCTAACTATAAATAACTACGGGCTGTATAGACTTGTATTAAGAATCCCGAAAGCGAGTTGGGTGGTGAAGATCGGGAGTGGAATGCGGAGGTTTTTTTTTTTCGGTGGGAAAATCATCTTATGACAACCCCCGCTCTTGGGCGGAGCGAGAGATAGTGTTAGACTTTTACTGACTAAAAACCCGCTCCTGTTCATTCGTTGCTTTTCGTACCGGGGCCGAGTCTTCCTTTCAGAATCAGACCCTTGGCCCCAGTAGGTTCGAACCAGCACCCGTTAAGTTAATAATTACCAGCCAAGTTAATAGTCTGCAATCGTTAACGCTAATCGAAAACTAATCAAATGTATGGGAATCATCTCAACGTTAAGTCACGTGATCAGAATAAACGAATAGAAAATTCGTAGCCAAGTTCACATCGTTCAAAATGATAGAATGAATTGTTATCGTTTCTATAATGTTCAGCGCTACAGTCTTTGTTATTGTAGAACGACATTGTAGAACGAGTGGCCGACTCAGGCGCGTCAACTTAGCTAACAACTTATCGTTTTCTACAATTGCTGACACCGAGGCGTTACCGATTGGAGAACAGAATTCGACACGAAACGGTTGTAAGTAAGTAAGTAGGGTAGACCTGCGGGATGGTTCGAAAGTGTCACAGTAACCCTACAACGCAAAGGCCAATGGGAACACGATTGAGTTTTAGCCAGTAAAGAGGGAACTGCATTAGACCGACGCACACGTGGGCGACGCCTGATTTGTACGTAGAGTCACGTCGCGTGGCATCGCGTGGCATGGGTCTAATGTAGCTCTACAATTGTAGTTGCCAAATAAAATATTATGTATGGAGACCCACGCGCCCAGATGGCGTACGTGGCCTACGTGGGCTCAATGTAGATCTACCTTCTCGCTCCATCCAGAGCGAGGACTTATTTGATGATTTCCCATCCAAAAAAAGGCAATGAATGAATGGATGATCAATGTTTGTATTAAATGTTTTTAGTTTGTAGATTGTTGGCTATTGCTATACGCTTTGATGCATACTGTAAGTAAGGCAAACAATTAATAATAAAATTATTCCACAACTATCATAAATTACACCCAGACACAAAACAAATAATCTTGGTCACAAACATTTGTCCTGGGTGGGAATCGAACCCACGACCTCCGGCATAGTAGTTAAAGCCACTAACCACTACACCAACAGGCCAGTCAATCAGTCAGGAATAGATTAATAAATACACAAAAAATAATAATATGTCGTAATTATTCCGTATTCGTACGCTTTCGGAAACTCACGTCAATCAACTCACGTATATTTATGAGTATTCATCTCATCGCGGAATATAATTTTATCTAGTTCACTTTCGAAAAGAAACAGTTTTAAATTCAAATTCCTTCCCTGCAGTTTTTAAGCATAGCAAAGTTGTATATCTTCATAATCAAGACTATTCATCCTGCAAGTCATAATCTCATATAAAAATGACTCATAAACCTCATTACCACCATATTTAGCCTACATGCGCGTACGCAAGCTTACCTACAGCATATCCTACAAGCCGTTAACGCAGCCCCAGCTTCCTTATGTCCACTGTTCTCGTCAATTACATCACAGACCTGTGTTAATGCAAACTTTATTAAAACTAAGCAGTACTGAATTAATTGCAACGCTTTATCAACAAGATCTTATCAAGATATGTGACATGAACAAGGATTCTAATTGTTATTTAAGTTACTGAATTTTACGACTAACAGTTTACTCACGTTAATGACTGTGTTACTCTCTTATCTTATCTTATATTTCTATTGATATACTCGTATGTATGCTACTGTTTTTATTCTTTTACTATTTTTTTTTACTTAATAACAAATGACAATAAAAATAAAACTAATAATTGGTAATTAAATAAATTAAACAGCAGTTGGCATTTTAAATAATAATAATAATTCATTTTATTTTCAGGTATCTTGGCCTTACAGAACATCATATCACATCACACACACACACCACACACCACCACCACTATCATCCACCACTATCCACCATCTTTTGGGGATGACGGCACATTTCAGTTTATGGATCTTTTTTGTTATTTGACAGTGTCATCTTCTACCAGATTTTAAAGATATTTACTTTATTTAGAACGGATTTGAAAAATTCGTTTTACTTGCGATTTCGAATAAAATTACTTTTTGATAGAAACGCCTACATTTTACAAATTGAGACCACTACCCATTTCTTTGACATATAATCCGTTTGTTTGACAAGAGTACTATTGTTACAAGACACATCAAAATGCAAATTAGTTTTGATTTGATATGTTAAATGCCCTATGTTACTCTATTAAATTCATGTAGCCCTGTCATTGATAAAATTTATCATTATAAAACCTGCGTCTAATACGTCGTAATTATAATTAAACTTTCATAACAGCAATTAATTTGAGTTGTGTACGAGATTAATTAGAAATGGTTGAGTAGAGATCGGGGAGATAAAATTGTGTATTGTTTCTGTAGATATCGGTAGCATGAACCGCACCTAGGTCATTATAAGACACCATTGAACGTTTTAAATGTGTTCTGTAACAATAGACGGAGTGTAATAGCCGAAGGGTACTCTAGAATAGGCTTCATTTTGCAATATTGAGTGGCGGCGGTAATTAGACCCGCGTCCGGGCAGTTGCAGCATCCTGATTCTAACGCGAGCGCGGCCTATAACTGTAAACGACGCATATCTTGACCATTTAAACACGATTTACATCTATATGTTAAAGAAATAGAGTACAAAGTTGGTTGAATATTCAAAAGCACATTCCGGAGTGACTTCATCTATAGTCCAGCGGCTACATGGGAATTGGAAGGGTTAAACCTAATTTTGAATACGTAGAATTTTGAGCTCTATAATTTAGTAAACAGAGGTGTGTTTGGTGTGAAATACGATCGTGTTATGAGTCGTTTTGGCTTGTAAATATAGACGTGGTCCCTTAAGAGCCGGGCGAGTTTCGCAAGGGACCGCCACGCTATCGCATCGAATTCATATCATCTAATTATAAGGTACGGCCCGTAGGTAGTGGTGCGCTGTGACTCGACCCGCAATCAATTTACCCGTTACGTTCATTCAAGTCTTTTTAATGCGCGTAGGTTGAAAACGAAAGCAAAAGTGGAATAGTACGTACGTATGTAGGTATGTATGATTGTATGATGATGTAGATCGCCTTATATTCTTACTGGCCAAGTCTGTTTGCGCTGTTAATATATATTAAGACTGTAAAATCCTTATATATAAACTAGTTGCTGCCAGCAGCTTGAGCTTCGTGAAAGTAAATAGCTCCATACAAATTTTGGATCGCGTTTCATTACCTTAGGGGAGAATTTTGGAAATTCCTCTCTTAGTGCTCGCCTATGTCATAAAAGAAAGCCTAAAGCAACGGTTCACAATCCTAGTCTCAATAGTTTCGGCTGTGCGTATTTATTATGAAAGCCTCCACCGTCTCAATAATCTCAAAAACTAATTCCTGAGTAAGTAAGAAAACCGAGAATTTCTAAAATGACCAACACCGACGCGATGCTGGGGCAGGTCGCTAGTTATACAATAAAACATGCCATCTTATTGTTCCTTCACTCAATAATGAGCATGATACACTACACTTCATTAAATTTCTTCTTACTCCTATCGAGTCTTTGTCATAGTTCGATTAACTCCCCGAACAATAATGTTTACACGCTATTGACTATTCAAACTATTTGATGTTTCACCGACCCAATAAATAACGTAAACGAGAGGAAATAAATCAACATTCTAAATTAGGTATTTAATACTTGATTACCATTACAGGATGTCAAGTTCCAATCCTGAGCATTAAACGTTGCGAACATAATGGAGACAAATTATTCATAAAAGATTTTCGAATTATAGAGATAATATCTAACGAGGTCACTCGATCTGTAATCTGGGATACGGCCTTAGCTATCGACAGATACATTAATTCCTGTTATGTCGAGCTGAGCTGTTATTACGTGGATGTCGACGATCATGTCATATCTCTATGTTACCCTAACACGTTTTCAATGTCCGCACTCTAAATATGGAGCAAATTAATTTGGTACACAGCGGAGGTTGCTCCGAGGTCGTCGACAACTAAAAAATACCTTCTTTATTATTGCGATTGCAGCGAGAGGACACCGTGAATTATGAACACGGCTTCCTTTATCGAGCTTTTATTTACATAGCGTCATCACTTTAATAATGTCAAAAGTACCTGAGAGATCTGGTCCGGCGTGCAGCCCGTACGGGTGCAACACTATGACCAGTTTATTTGTACAATTTCGTCGTAAAACGAGCAAACACCGGAGCCGGTCGTATATTTATTTTTTAACGAGTGAATATATTTTATTCTGTGGTCGTTTTACATAATGGTGGTGCCCTTAGGTGATCTTAATGCGTCCGTCTGGTAGGCAGTGAGACGTCACCGGGGAAGGAGGCGACAGTAACGAACTGCGACGACCGTTTAAGGAGAACACATTATGTTGCCTTTTGACATCATTAAGGCGATTCTCGAGCCGGTCGCAGCTACCCTCGGAGGATATCTAACGAGTCAGCTTATTGTTTCGGTAAAATAAAACTTCCTTGTAGGCACCATGTTGGCATAATGTGACGTGTGCCTAAGAAGCTCTATTTACCTGTACATGTGAAGTGAAATGTACTCCAGATGGAGAAATATTGACGTTTAGTTCTTGTGTGAGGAAGGGAATATTTTCCCACTAACTACAAAGTTGCAGAAACATACTGCTTCAATTGAGCATCTGTGACTGATGAATTGAAGAGGATTAATCTTATTTCTACAGCCAGCTAAAGTATTACCTTATGTAAACCTTACTGTCTGTTTAATACGGTTAGAGACAGAAATAAACTCCACGGCAAAAACGAAAGTTTAAAACCTACTCAATCATTAACATCTAGTTTATTTAAAGTGTAGAGATGACTCAGACTATTTGCGTACTATGCAAGTGCCGCAATAGTCCAGATTCTTGAGCTATCCTCGCCAATTACAATATAATTAACAAGACACGCTTCGTTTTTCCACGGAGGAATGCCGTCCACACGGAATCTAAAGCGTCGATGAAAATGGAGTGAAGATTATCTTCAAGTCTTTAAGTTATCCAAGTTCTAAATGCTTGGAAACTACACATCAATTCCCTATTAGCGACATGACAAGAAAATTAACTCAACCTGCATCATAAAACGTTTTTATATAATTCGTTATTAGGTATGTGAGCATGTCTAGTGTCGCAAATCGGTGATGCGTTTAAAGCATTTGGAGCGAGTAACTGGTATTTAATAACTTGCTTACTTTTCCTTCTTAGCTAAGAGCAATTTTTTGTTGTATATGATTATGAATCAAGGTTTTAAGTTGGCGAGACCTGAAAATTCTTATGTGCATTCAATGTTGAACAGAAATATGCACTTCTGGGAATTGGATCGTGGTTTTGTTTTTGCCCTGATGGCGTCTGTTTTTCTGAATGTTGCATTATTTTATAAGTAAGCTGTAACTAAAGTAGAATATATTTAAAGTAGCCATATTACATAGTTGCGGAAGTATTTTCTGCACTGAGAGCGGAAGCGTCCCAAAGAACTCGTTCTTTTATTATACATATACTAGCTTCTGCCAGCAGCTTCGCCCGTGTAAAAGTACGTTTCTACACGGGCGGGGTTGGAAGTCCAACCCCCGTTTTACTTCCTTAGGGGTGGAGTTACGTAAAATTCGTTCTTGTCGGTTGTCTACACCCTATAAGGAACCTACTTGCCAAATTTTAAGTTTGTAGGTGTTATAGATTCTGAGATTTCGTGATTAATATGTGTGTTATTTCGCTATTATATATATAGACTAATTAAATGTGTGTTTATTGTAATTATATACATATGCTTTTTTACCCTTGTTTTCTAAATAAATTTTCCTTTTTTTATACAACCACACTCCTATGTTACAGTCAACCAATGGTGGTGGAGAAAAAATATGGTAGGTACCATATTTTTTCTCCACCACCATTGGTTGACTGGTAGAGAATGCCTAATGTTTTTTGTGTTGCACGAACATTAAATAAATAAATATTACGAAGAAAAACTCTTTTAAATATTGCTTTTTACAGAAAAAAACTCAATTGCACACTTGACAAAACAAACCGTAGGGGCCCAGCAGGGCCGAAGCCTACTGGGTCGCCATGGGTTTACTTCCGAAAGGGAAACCCAAGGTCCTAGAACAGAAAAAGAAGGAACATAGGAGTGTGTTTTAGTCAGTAAAAGTCTGACACGCCCTCTCGCTCCACCCAAGAGCAAAAGAAGTCGTCGGATGTTTACCCAATAGAAAAAAAAAAATTGACAAAACAAATATAAGTGATACTTAATACCGTGTAAGTTTAAGGACTTAAGAATTAATAGCTTCTCAATTCTAATGTTGAGTTTATAGACCATTATAAGCAGCCTCGGGACCAGCTGAGAGCGTTTACTTGTACCATTTAAATACAAGATTGATGATATGAAATTGCCGAGTGACAGGAGTAAGGTAATGATGTCTTTGATAGTCAACTTGATGACCCATTCATTATAAATTTACATAGTAATCATGTTTAAACTACGTCAATAAGTGGTTTTGTAAAAACTGTGCCTCGTTTAAATCGTCGCCTGAGAAAGTAGAGTGTTGCCAAGATTTATTATTGTCAATTTCTTTTAATATTTTTTTAGTTTGCTGTTTATAAGTTGTAATATTTCGACGGTGATTGAATCATCAGCCTTGGTGACTAAATTTTCAAGCCCTTTTTCTTGAAAATTATAAACTTTTTCAATTCACTAATTGGAGAAAAAACGTCATATTAGGAATAATGTAGTTAATTTGGAATACTCGGATATCTCTATGAACATCAAGGGTACCACCACCTACCCTAAGGTAAGGGTGCCTGGGTAGGTTGGGGTAGGGTTCTACCTATATTTTTTCTACAAATACACCTTTTTTAAGCTGGGAAATCATCTAATGACTTCGACCGCTCTAAGAGCTAGTGCGCATGTTAGACTTTTAATGACTGGCCTGTTGTTCTACTGGTTAGTGGCCCTGACTGCTATGCCTAAGGTCGTGGGTTCGATTCCCGTCCAGGAAAAATGTTTGTGTGATGAGCACGATCATTTGGTTCTGTGTCTGGGTGTAAATTATCTATAATATGTATGTATATAAAAATATATAAGTATGTTTTTCAGATGCTAGTACTCATAACACAAGCTCTGCTTAGCTTGAGACCAGACGGCGTCGTGTGATAGTTGTGAAAAAAGAAAGACTAAAACCACATCTGTGTCTTTCAGTTGCCCTTTGCTTTTCAGGACTACGACTTCCCTTTCAAAAATTCTCCGTAACTCTAGCGAAATCATCAGCCTTGATTGCTAAATTTTCAAGCCTCTTCTTGGAGATTATAGCCTTATTCCGAATTACTCATTAGTGGAAAAGAGCATATTTGGAATACTGTAGTATTGAGAACCTCCTTCTTTATTTGAAGTCGGTTGAATATGGTATTACGAATATGCTGACCTTCTTCAAATATAAACTCAAATAGATAATTTTGAAGGTGATTACTTTGTTTAGACTACTTTAATTTCGAACAGCTTACTACATCCTATGTACGTAAGTTGAGGCCGAGGTCATCTACACTTATCACCCATCATGACCAATCTTGAGCTTCACGCTTCTTCTCGCTCCATATCAATCTGATGGCTGTTGTTTGCCGGCACGGTGCGTCGCCAGGTTTGCCGACGACGGCTACGTTTCCTCTTCCTTTCTCTTTTTTCCCCTTGAAGATTCAAATCCACCGCCTATTTAGGTATGTGATCGAGATCCCTCCGAAGCGTGTGACAAATCTATCTTCCCTTACGACGCTTGATCTAGCAGTCGATCGCGCTATCGTGGCATTCGAACAACTTAAGCTTACGAAACTAATGGCTTAATTGGAATAGTTAAACGGCGTTAATTTGAACTTTCAACCTTTGACCGCAACTAAGTTTTAACGGACCAATTATCGCTTCCAAATGAGTAAATTCCAAAGCTGTCAATCTATTTACTACTACGATTTATAAGGAAATCACCGCACTAAATACAATTACACAAAATTATACGCGCATTCCTTGAACACGGAGGAAATCATAAAATTTGTCCAGCCTTAAAAGTCCAATTAACTTAACTTTAGTTTACAGTAATCAAATACAAAACTGAGTGTGAATAAATCAGAGCGAGTAGTTAATTTGTGGAGTAGTTTGTGCGGATTGATGTAATTAGTGAAAAGTCTGAAAATCAACGCGCTTGATTGCGATCAGCGCGCGAGTTGAATGCAAGTTGACAGTTATGGCTGCTTGGTTACACTGTAAGACTTCTGGTGGATGCGGTTTTCTTTAGTTGCAAAATTACTGAATACTTATATTTTGGTTGGTTTTGATATCTAGACACTTTCTGCAGATAAGTCAAATACCTAGGCTAGGGACCTCCCTACTTTATAGAGTTTGCTTGGAACCCTTGTCTTGTGTGCTTGATTTGATTTTTCTGCGTGATGAAGTTTGGAAGTTTTTTGGACATTATTATATAGTATCTTCTAACATATAGTATCTGCCTGCCTTTTCCCAACTATGTTGAAGTTGGCTTCCAGTGAAACCGAAGACAGCTGAATATTAGTATTTCATACAGAGGGACTGCCTATCTGACTTCCACAACCCATAAACTGGATAACACTATCCTCATATCAGGACTGATGTCAGATTTTCTAGCTTCTGCCTGTTCATAACGACCGTGAAATATCTACAAATGAGAACCAGAACCGACAGCTTAACGTGCTTTCCGAGGTACAGAGAAATATGTTAGGATGGTCACGCATCCAGTTTTCCTTCAGTAACCTTTTGCGTTCGACAAAGGGTAACGGTAAGTCTTTCGAACAATCCCACTGGCTGGGGGGAATCAGTCAGCGGCTGACGCCCGAGGTCTCTCTCTCATCACGCTTTCCACCTACTTCCTTCGCTTGCTTGCATGAGGTTCGCAGAAGAAGGTAACGCCTTCCCATTCCCACTCGCTTCTTATTATGCTCTGGTCCTCCTTATTATGTCCTGGTCGCCTCCACAAAGACACGTTTGTGTTCCATCTAGACGAGACAGACTGCCACCGTATGCTCTACCGTGTTCTCCGGGCATCCGCACACTGGTAACATTAAAGGGTTTTTTCCGCCTAATCCGAAACAGGAACCGAAACATCTATGTCCGATGACGATCTGCGTCAAGCGGAAAGTAAGGACGCAGTAGCACCTATCTTACCTCAAAGCGAGGACTGGTCGCTGCGCACGTGGCGTGCCCAACCTTGGAGATTGACTTAAGTAGTTATTCTGGCCTACTTATTTACTTATATAAATATTAATGTAAAAAAAAATAAGAATAATCTACTGTTCATACTGAGTAAGAATGTATAATACGAGAACTTAGCTCCAGGCGCCATTGATGAGATGATTACAGTTAATTGATTGTCTTTAACTAGAAAGTTAATTACTCTCGTGTAGGCAGCTAATATCCGAATTGTTTAGCTTTGTTTTTTTTTTGTTTTATTGTTCCATTACGACTATTGATTGAAGACTTTTGAAAGTTTTTGACAGGTGCGGCTGCTGGGTTTTGCGAAGTAATAAATTTGTTTCATATTACTTTTTGTTTATGGTCTTATACATTATCTGTCAATATGAGACTGGTCTATTGCTGCCTGTGTTGTCTATGGTCAGTATCTGATTGGACCAATTGGAATTTTGTGTAATACGAGCATGATCTAAAAGAAAATTAGAAAGAGGTATTTTTTTGTTTAGAAGAGAAACCAACTCTGGAAGTACTTCTTTGATTTTGTAAATTCCTTAAGCATACATAACATACATTTGACTGCGATAGCCTTTTTATCTCATTAAAAAGGTCGGTTTTTGGAGAATTTCACAAGGGCGTAAAACTGCAGGAAAATGTTATTTTAGATTGTAATATTTCATTAAATTGATTTGGCCAGTTTATAATAAATTGCGAAATCACAGCAAAACGTGTAGTAAAAATGAAAGTTTTCTCATATTAAACAATTTTGAAAAATACCACGTAACAGAGCATTGCTCAATGTGATTTTTCCATTAACTCCATTGGAATAAACCTATTGCACCTACCGTGCTTGTACCAAAACTGTGGGAAAGTGTAGTCCTTTCTTTGAGTAATAACTTTAGACGTCTTCAGCTAAAACCATTTCAGTTGGCACAAATTAAGATTAGAAGACAGGCCTACATGCCAACGTTGACCTTCAAATCTAAAAAACTTTCCACCTTAAAATGCTTAATCACTCCAAACCAGCTGGTACATATTTGCTAAACGCAATAATTAGCATACCACGCAACTATTAATCAAAGAGAAAATAAACAAAACACAATCGAAAGAATTCCATCCTTTTTGCTCTCGCAGTAATGGCTCTACGGTATCATTGCACTGCGCCATTCAATCTTTGTAACTCATCTGCTTCTAAAACGCCACATTTACCTTCAACAATACTCAAAGTAAAATAAACTCTAGTACCTACTTGTATAGTTGATTTTCTAGTGGAGATCCAAAGAAGATGTTACGTTTAGGTGCGAGGGCACAACGCGTGCCTAGCTCGTGCCAATTTGTGAATAGCGCCGGACGCTCCGGGCAGCTTTCTTTCCTTCATAGCTAAACTTGTTAGTTGAATATCACTGCTATGTTAAATAGGGCTCATTTGATCACTATAACTATCGATATCGATAAACTGAAACTGCACACGAATATGTTAATAAACAGGTATGGTGTTAGCGAAAATATATTCATAACAATGTTTATTATATTCGAATGTGGTATTATTTGTTGTAAAATTTCAATTTACGTCTATCAATGGTCATAATACAGTAAATTGAATACGTCTGTTATTTGGCATACGCGTATCTCAATAATTCATGCTATTTACTTGGTGTAGGACTAGGAATTTCTGTGCAGTATGTACATATATTACGTATTATTATCATAGTCGTAGTAAGCTAGTGTTCTTGCAAGTAAAGGCAGTTGCTTGATTGGTCTACAACTTTAAATGATGTGCTTGTCACAAGACAGTTATACCTATTTATTTTCTTTTAGTTTTCATACCAAATTGGGATTAAAATGTTGCACTTGTTTCTCTTAATCTCTGGGATCAAGATGTTTCATCTTGTTCAAAAATCTTTTTTTGACAACAACTGCTGTTGCAATTGAAACACCACATCACTATCATTATCTATTTCGTCTCCTAGCTGCAGAATCTTTTCGCCACACTTCATCATTTTCTCTTTTTTTTCTTCGATTTTGTCAATTGCCCCATTCAAACACTTTCGTAGTACACACACCTGATAGCCCTCTCCTAGAGAGGAAGCCTGCGACCCAGCAGTGAGAACATTATAAGGCCGACTATGACTATGACACCTGACAGCTCGATTAGCATCGATCGTTTGTTTTGTCTCGCCCTTACTGTCCTGCTACTGGGCAAAAGGAACTTGAATATATATTGTATAATTGTATTATATTTATTCTATGGTTTATTATTATATTTATTCTATGGTCCATAAGTAAATCTATTCTTGTATTCGCCTTTTTATCTCTCTTTTATTGCACCTACCACTACTTTTCTCTGCATCACCCAAAGATTGACTGTCAGAAAATGCCTAAGGCATTAAGTCCGCCTTTGTACTTTTGTGTGCATAAAGTATTAAATAATTAAATAATGGCTTCCTCTAAGTCCAGACTAGTCCAGTCCTTCCAGATGTTCTTATTTCTCGTCACCTCAAACACGTTTTTATGACTGTTACTACTTCATCATCTTACTTTTGAGGGATTGTCAATAATATTTAGACAATTAAAATTTAACCATGTTCCTTCAGTAGCATTTAACATTCCAGGGCCGCGGTAACTCTTTCGAACATTTTCACAGCCCTTGTAAGCCTTCTATCCTTTATTAAATTCAAGGCTAACAAACAATTGATAGCTAGATTAATCGATAAAAAATGGGTGAATCACTAAGGCGCTCACGTGACGACCAACCTCTGCTACACGCTCTGTTCGTATCTAATGGCTTATTAGAGTGATAGATACTGTTCCTTACCAATACTTCTAGGTCGAATACTCATTTCTTTTTTTTACGATTACTACATAATCCTCTTGCTTTGTATCGGTTTTATCATCATCTACCATTGCAAGCCGAGGAGGCTTCCTTTACGCCTTTGTCTTCAATTACGGCGATTTGGTCAATTTCCTTGTTAATTCAATCCAGTGTTAAAGTTTCGGCATGATATGCGGTTTCAAATACATAATCTTATGAAAAACATCATGGATGATCTTTTGTCCTGTCACAATATATGTCAACGGGACACTTATGTGCCATGTCACCAGATAGCGCATACAGCAACGTTGTGTATTCTGATCGAGAGACCGAAGCTTTACACACAAATGACAGCTAACACATCAATCGATAAATCTCTTGCACATCACTACGGCGATCACTTGGCGGGCTGGGCCAACGGCTGCTACACCCGTCCGTACCTACTGGATCATTAGAATGATTGATGCCGTGTTTGAGTGCATAAATATGTGCCTACGGAGCAACAGCATTACTGGTCACGAGGCACGCGTGTACAATGGTCTCGCGGGTGGTGCTAGCACTTAACACTTGAAGATTTTCTTAGAAAATGATTGTTGTTGGTCGTTGGAAAATGGTTTTGGTAATGGAATTGTTGAGATGGTGTTTTGTTTTGGCTTTTGACCTGACTGAACTTTTCTGTATCTCATATCGGCATAAAAAACTTTTTACAATAAAAATAAAACCAAAAATATTTTTTTTTAAATTAATTAAAAAAAAGACACTAAAAACTGCAAAATAACTTTAATTTTGGAAGTCGTTGTTTCAACACTTCTGTCTCTACTTTATTTAATACCTTCTCCTCCTTTTTGAAGTCGGTTAGAAAGAGCTTGTTTTGGAAATAGATATTTGCCATTCAACACGGTTCTTCTAATTTGTATCATGGTGCCTGTCGTCCAATTTTTTGGGTAATTATTTCGCTATTTTCACGACGGTGATGATTTTAACTGCAGGTTTGGTATATAGAGGATAGGGGAGTGGATGACTATGACTCAATAGTCTTGGACGCAGTCGAACATCGATGTTACGTCAAGACCATCCCACTTTACTCGATTGGCGTAAAATGGTGTACCGCGTCAAGGCTCTAGTGGGGAAATTTAGATCTACCCACTAGAGCACAGTATAAGCCCGCAGAGATTCAGAGAACCCCAGAGTTAGCTAGACATTTATATAATACTAGCTTTTGCCCTCGACTTCGTCCGCGTAGAAGTCGAAAATGGTTTTATAAGGTTTTATGAGATCCGAAAATATGAAATATTGATTATTATCATCTTCATCGTGTGTGATAGTCCATTGAATTGTATCTTAAGATAAAATATTATAGTATCTTAGCCGTGTGCAGCGCCCCTTAGTGAACTCCACTACGGGTGACGTAATCTACGACAAACTTATTATCTGCGGTTGGTACATTAATCTGGTCTAGGGATCGAACCGTAAAATTAAGTTTGTTTTTATTGTATATACTTTTCCGGGATAAAAAGTACCCAGTGTGGTGCCCAGGATATTAAAGAATAATTATACCAAGTTTCATCGTAATCGAACCGGTAGTTTTTGCGTGATGCCTGAACAGACAGACAGACAAAAAATTTTTTAATCATATTTTTGGGTTCGGTGTCGGTCTAATAACATTTATGTATTATTATAAGTATAGATGTATGAATTCAAAAATACATGGTGTTTAAAATAGTGATTTAGAATATCGTTACACACACATTATAAAAAGAACACCTTTTGAGGACAGATTTTAGTTCTAAAAGGAAAGTTCAATATCACGGAATTCTAATAATCCGGAAAAAGATTCCGTATGAATGTGCTAATTAAATTATGGTTGAATTCTAATTGTGATCTATAAAACTATCTATAAATGGAAATAAAAGGAAGATATTAGTGTTTGTTAGTTTATTGCCGAGCTTCTCATAATCATATATCAGTTTCTTAATCGCTGTTTCTATACATATTTCATTCATCCATGTTTGGTAAATGGAAAAATATCTATAATAATTAAATGCGATCTGTATAATAAATAGCCGTTAGTAATTAATTAGAACTAATTAATGACTTTATTATAATCACGGGCGTGTACGTGATGATGATGGCCACTATATCATATTTTTTAAATTAATGTTTCTGCTTTTATTTTCGTTTAGGCTGTTTTGGGTCATGTGTTAATGTGGTCATCTAATGACTTCTTGAGGTCTAGGGTGGAGCAAGAGGGCGTGTCAGACTTTTACTGACTAAGTTCATTGAGTTGCCTTTTGCGTTACCACGATTATCACCTTCATACTTTTCCCCATGATCCTAGTTTCCATTCAGTGCGGTCATAAACTACAATTAAATTGTATAAATATGACCAGTGCCCATACACCTGCATTTTAGATGACTTATTGAGTGCCAATGATTTTCCAGTTAACGTAGCCAACTACTACGCCAAAATATTTAAGAAGTTGACCACCGACTGGAAAAGAAGAAGAATGGTATGCAAACCTAGGCAGGCGCTGGATTGGAATCCTCAAGGGAAAAGTAATAACCTTCCGCATGACGCAGGTCCTCATCGGCCATGGTAAGTTCGGGTGGTTTCTGGTTTCTTGCGGAAGAAACGCCAGAATGTCACCATTGTGTGGACCGCCCAGAAGACACGGTGGAGCATATGGTAGATGTGTGCCCCGCCTGGGCAGATCACGCAGGCGATTGGTGGCAGCGATCTCTCACGGCGTTGCCTTCTTACAGGCCAAGGTCCGGAGCGAGGAGGAGTGGTAGGCGGTCGCCTCCTTGTGCGAAGCAGTAATGCTAGTAATCCAGAGCTGTTTGCTGGCGCCTAATGCCCGCTATGACCTGCCGTGACCTGTGTTGTTCTTACTGTCGGTGGGGTCCAACTTGTGACCTATTTAAATATTTTTGAGAAAAATATAACATGGTGTAAAAACTACTGGAATCCATTCAGTTACTGATTCTGAACAAACTAAATTCAGGTTTCGCATATACTAAAAATAGTGTTGTATATCGTCTTTTCGATAATTTATAATTATTATCGGTGATGGAATGTCACTTTGTTTAAAACCTCTAACATAATTAAAAGTGACACCAATTATTCAACTAAGTTCTTAGCAGCCCAATTTGGACATAGGCCACTCCCAAGTTCCGTCACAACATCACAATTCGCAACACAGCCGCTTGTGTTAGAAAGTGACATCTAAACAAATAATTATAACCGATAGTCGTGTATGATAACACAATTAAAATTAAGAGATGTGTGTCGTTCATGACCCGTCGCCTTTCTTCTGTGAGCGCACTCCTGCGCAGTCATTTGTTTATGGGCACTGACTGAACGTTTACGGAGAGGTTACCTAATCGGCGGCGTGTATGTTGTGTGGTTCCATGCAGTCTGCTGAATGACGTTTGATGGGTGATGTACTTATACAGGGTGGTCCTTGCATAGAAGAAACTCTGCAATGTTTTTCGTACAGACCTTATTGTTATTTGTAATAAAAAGTATCTTATAGACATGAAAGTTTACGTTAATATTGTGAATTGGCAGGTAAGTGGGATGTTTACTGAGTCCCTGGAACGCAAAGGGTAACTAAAGGAACATACTGGGTTTTAGATAGTAAAGGTCTGACACAGGGATCATCAGACTTTTTCAGTATCTGGCTTCGTCTAGTGCCGAAAAAGTTATTTAATGATTTTACAACTCAAAAACAAGGGTGAGATGGTTAATTCAGCCTGCTGTTTTTTTTTAAATCCTTTATAGGGTTCCGTACCTTGAAAGGAAAAAACGGCACCCTTATATGATTACTTTGTTGTCCTTATATGATTACTTTGTTGGTCAATAACCTTTATCTCAGGAACGCGTGAAGTTATCAAATTGAAATTAAAACCATATATTCATGCCTGCAGTTTCATAAAGCTATGTAAAAATAAAACTTCTAAGTTAACGAGAAAAAAAGATGCGACCGTTTATGTCGCAAAAACGTTTATTTCGGCACTCTCAAAGGAATCAAAAATCATAGGGTACTTCCCGTTGACCTAGAATCCTGAAATTTGCCATAAGATCTCATCGCACAAGTATAGGAAAAATCTGAAAATTGTAAATTTTAAGTTACGTCACAAAAAAAAAATCGGAAAAATCTTCGTAACTGAATTCGGGAATTGAACTGTTTACATAGGTAAGTTTGTACGGAACCCTCAGTGCGCGAGTACAACTCGCACTTGCCCGGTTTTTATTTAATATTGGTAGGCTCACGCTTGCCACTATCACATCTGATGGTAACCGGTGATGTAGTCGAAAATGGAGCACGCTTGCTTAAAAGTACCTAACCTAGTTACTATTAACTAACTCATAACACTATTCACTCTTAAACTATAATGTTTTATTTTTATTTTTGCGCTTAATATGACTTATTTAATTGGTTACCTAATACAATATTAATTGCTAAACCATATCACACCTCACCTCACAATTACCATCAATCTCGATTTGTATCAGCAATCACTGCGTAATGCACACGAATGGATTCGAAGCCTTTAGGCGACACGACGGTAACCGAACCCAATGCATTACCAATACATAGCCAACATGATAATACATCATATCTATGTATTATTCATATGACGACTTGCGATTTTGATGTTGTAAGGCGAGTTTAACTGTTTTTGTTCCAAGATTTATATCGATATAATAAATGTATCATAAATATATGGAATCAATTTTATATGGACTGTTGGACGCTTAAAGTCGTAATTTGGTTCGAAAAAAATTATAGATTCATTGATATTACACGGTCGGGTTTTTGATATGAAGAGGGTGAGGTTCGGTGCCTGATTGATGTGATAGATCCTTTCGTTGATGATACAATTGTTTGTCGTGGAATGGTACTGAAATTAACATTAAGCCTTTATTTTTAGGTTTGAGCTTTTACATTTTAAAATTGTACTTCTTTTTGTTGAGTAAATAATTATGATATTATTTTATATTTCACTAATTGGTGAGTCAAGCTTAATAGGGAAGGTAGAAGTAGGGAAGGTTTTTTTACATTAGACTTGTAGATTAATGTAGTTTTTGTTAAACAACACCCCAAAAATCTTGCATATTTCCGTTGAGAACTATGCAGTTTTAAGTATATTATTAACGTACATGTGCATAAGAATAGTATCATATTATGAGGCGTGCATGGCACATTGCGCACCGTCAACTTGAGCCTGGTACTTACTGGACGAGCGGACTACGGGTTACCTATTGCTCGTAGTCCGCAAGCCCACGCCTACGGTGACTGGAAATCGCCCTGCGAGTCCCAACGCCCGGGGCGTCTTCTTCGGCGGTAGCTGGGGCATGATGATAACCATTCCTCACGGTTACGGCCATTTCTTTCGCATTATTACTACTTCGCCGAAATAGGACGGCTTCCCATTCCCTCATGCTCCGGATCATGGTTGTGCCCAAAGTCAGAAGTTGTATACATCAAGTGTTTAGACTGTATGTTAGTTCTAGGGTCCAGCTTCGATATTTTCTTTCACCATTTTCAGCGCAAACTTAAATTTACCTTCTCACAGTAACAAACACGTTAATTGTTACTTACAAACCGAACCGATACATTCCATTGGGTTTTGTAACAATTTTATTTGTAGTAAATTACTTTCCCATCAGTACGAGCTCACAATGGCGAGTAGAAACCAATCGGCGTGGTTGCACAGATCGCTTCTTTTGTAACCGCAAGTCCGTATGAAATCACACTTAGAATGACATACATACTGTGTACTGTGTGCTATTGAATACACAGGTAGGTTAGCGGTGGATGCTGGAATTTATATTGAATCAATACGGGAGAGCTAAACTGTTTTATTACGATTAGGTTATTATTATTCCGCCGCACCACAGACTACCCCCCTTTTTTTCTATTTCAAATTCTTACATTCCACCCAAAGGTTGTTTGGTAGATATCGCTGTCAGCGATAAGACCGCCTTTGTACCCTTTAATTTAAGTTAATGTAAAAGTTTTTGTTACTATTTTGGTGTACAATAAAGTTTATACTATTCTATTCTATTATTGTTTTCCACGGTATAATAGGAATTAGCCCCGATTTATGTCGTACGTCGTGGGTACAAACCCAGCCAGACAGCCATTTATATTATCATCACTACTGCTCTCAAACCGATGAAGGACAACATCGCATTGTGAGGAAAACATCATGTCCTAGAATCAAAAATTCGAAAAAACGTCACATCTCCCGACCCGTGGGGGTGCTAGGTAGATTCATCCAATGACATCTCCCGCTCTTGAGCGGAGCGAGAGGGTGTGTCAGACGTTTACTGACTAAAAATCTACTCGTGTTCCTTCGTTGCCTTTCATACCAGGGCCGAAATTACCTTTCAGAAGCATACCACTGCAATTTTTTTTAAAGTTATTTATTTCTTCATCTTACATCTATCTTGAAAGGTTTTCTTTTATTCCCAATGCGATAAATGCGCTTATTCTAACTTATTAATATTAATAAGTCTATAACTAATTATAAAATAATGCATTCTTTGTGAATTTACCCCAATTGCAATAAAATAAATCCGTTTCATTAGCAATCACGTTGAGAGTGCGAAGTGCACGCGTAAGGAGCGCCACCCTAAAAAGGTTTAAGTATTAGGTTCAGAAGTAACTCTGAATTAATATACCATTACCAATTCATAGATCCGTCTCAACAATATTTTAAGAATTACCTGTGCCATACCGTCGGATCGAGCACGACAAATTATCTCTACGACTGACACCTAACACGACCAGGCAATACATTATATTCTCATAATTCTAATCTTGAGGGTGCTCTACATATAGGGTCATTGATTTTAATCTGCATTCTACATTGTTGCTTGGCAATTATATCTAGGCTTATTTTACGTCTATTCGTACAAAATGCTTAGATATAATTGCAACAACAACAACTATAAGTACTATTACTTATAGTTGTATTGTAATCAGTATATGTATAACACGCCATAATCTCAACTTAGACGATTTGGTTTGCCTCCGGTACGGGGCTCGCGGGAATTGGGATAATAGCTTCGATTCCAGCGAGGACCGTACCGGAGGTACCCGAATACGATAAATATGATTACATTTTTTTAAAAATTCTTTTTTCTTTTGTTTTCAATTGGTACGGTCTATATAAAAGTGCTTAAGTTTGAGTTTATGTTGAGACTATGCTTAAAGTTAATTATTATAACAATTTTATAACGATTTTTACAATATTGACAATTTTGTATGTTTTTTGAAAATATTGATTGAAAACTTTTACTTTTATTACGACAAAAAAAAAACTACTGTCGATTATTTGCTTTTTTTATGTTTTTGATTATAAATCATGATGAATCAGTGTTGATTATGATTATGAATCAGTGATGTAAAAAAATGGTGAAACTAATTGCACGTTAAAGTTTATTATTGACTTATTTATATTTGGTATAATACGTAAAAAAAAAGAAATATTCCATGTAGAGTGGTATTTTGATTTTCTTTATTGAAAAAAAGAACTGTGTATTGTAATAATAATTAAATCCCGTGATCGCTCTAGGACGGTCTATATTGTATTCTCTAATTAAAACTATATTTTTCCTAATTCTAGTAAACTAGTAATTTTGCTGCTGATGGTACTTTTAAGCTAAACTGACTTTAATTTGAGTTTATCAAGATAAAAACAAATCGGGTGCCGACGGTACGGCGCTCTCTGGAATTGCATCTCAAGGCATAACCCAAAATTACGATGTTTTAGGATTCTCTAGTCAGTCATTCATTACCATACTGTTGACGGTGTATGTTTAAAAATGAAAAGAATTTTAATTTTTCCCGCTATCTAGCCCTGTATGGATACAAAACAGTAAAAAAGATATAATTATGTCAACGTTATAAGCGTAATTTTCGCATCTATGGACGTAAATAAATTGTGCAGTATGTATGTAGATTATTTATTAGAAAAATCAAATAATATTATTTTTAACAAATAAATGCTTTTTTTTCATAATATACTTTCGGTCAATTCATGCAATTGTATGAGCACTTTTCGCTATAATAATAGTAATAATTTATATTCATTAAGTGTTTGTAACAGTTCGTAGTTATAAATCGTAGTAAATGTTACAAAAGAGTGTATGGTGTGCCCTAGCTTCTTATTGCATATCATAATGTTTATAAATTTTGCACAAGGTGTTGGATGAATTAGCATGCATTTTTACCTCACTCAGTAACAAATTCGAGCCTCCGACTAGAAGTAAACAATAGGAATTCGGGCGGCTGGCTTCAAAGGCGAATACAATTTGTCAATTTATGCACATTAGAATTTAGTTCCCTAAACCAACGCTGACAGGCGCTGGTATACCTACAAGAAATTACCATAAGAATTCAATACCTGATCGTCATTTATTTCCGCAAATTCTCACGCAGCGGGGAGTTTCAATATTCCAATATCGAAACATGCCTTATAATTGTTTATTTATAAGTTCGTATCGAGAATGTATCGATATTCTAGATCCAGATTTAGCACATTCTAGGGTATGAGAAGATTTTTTCAACCGCGCTGTTTTACGACCTACCAAGTATGATTGTAATGTCTAATATTTTTATTGTGTTCTTAAGACCAACCGTAACATTGTAGAAAATGTGTATTCGTATTGACAGTTTTTTACTGCTATATATAATTGATATGTGCCTTGAATTAAAATATAGATCTGAGCATGTTAACTGTAATTATAAAATATTTCTTTTTATAGAGATAACTGAATCTAAAGTAGTATACCATTGTTTCGATGGCACAGATGGCAGACATTTCTTATGTAAGTAGTTCTATTTTATTTGATTGAATTCACGATTATTGGATACATTTAAACCCTAGTTACAGTTATTTCTTTTTATGTCACGATAAAACGTGATTAGACCATTCCATTAAGCTGCTCTTTGGAGCCATGTTCCCAAAATTTAATTCAATTCGTGGAAAAAACATTCAGTGATTTCGCATTGGGTGCGTACGCGCACCGTGCTCTCGTTTTATTTGCGACGCTAACAAGTTTTTTGCTTGAAGAAAAACGACGGTTACTTGGTAAGTTGGTACTCATCACGGGAGCGAGAAAGTCAAGCCACTCGTGCACGACGTGAATGTAGAACCATTTCAGAATTCTGTGCTTATCTGTAATTATTTATTTGATAAACAATTGCTTGTCAAATAAATAATAATTAATTAACAATAAAAAACCTTGTGAATCATTTCACGTTCTTAGTTCCTGTAGTTTCGGCTATACGTTGATATGTCAGGCAGTCGGTTTCTCCTTTTATATGTATGTGTAGATATGATTAAGTTTGGTGCCTAAGCAATCAGGGCGTTCAAGCAGATTGAGTGCCTAGGCTAATCCATAATTTAAGACGTAAGGGTACAGTATACAATTACAGTTATAGTATACAACTGCATCCCTAGCCAAGTTGATATTGTGCAATCGTTAACGCTAGCGAGATGTATGGGAAAGTCATCATCTCAACGTTAAGTCACGTGGTCAGAAAAAACGGATAGAAAATTCGTAGCCAAGTTCATATCGTTCAAAATGATAGAATGAATTGTTATCATTTCTACAATGTTCAACGCTACATCCTTTGTTATTGTAGAACGACATTGTAGATCGAGCAATTGACTCAGACGCGTCAACATGGCTACTAACTTATCGTTTTCTACAATTGCTGACACCGAGTCGTTACCGAATGGAGAATGGAATTCGACACGAAACGGTTGTAACTTGGCTAGGGGGGCTGGGTACTTTGAGTGAATCTGCTTATGCAATAGCCGTGAAGCGTGCATAATTTAAAAATAAATGTAACCAACATGAAAGTCCCCAATAGATTCGCGGCCAAAACCTTTCAGTGCATATCTATTGTGCGAAAAATACATCTCATTACCACTACAAAAACTTATGAAGAAAAAGTCAACGTTGACAGCAAAAATATTGACTTAACCGCACTTTTTTACCTCTAGTAACACTGTAGCGACTTGGCAACTGTGAGTGAAACCAGTCGCGTAGTACCAACACCGAATGAAAAACTGTATCACGGTAGAAAATAACCTAGCGGGATGGCATAGAGAGTGAAAACAGAACAGTGGACAGTTGACCAATTTATGTAGACACCAACCACGTGATTAAATTCCTTTGGCTTCTATATGTGGTGGTTGATGTCGGGGGGTGAGGTAGATCACTTTGTCTGGCTGTTATTTTCAATATGTCTATTATTGAATCGCGAGCCAGCCTCAGGCTATGCAAGGGTGTTATTCCATTGGTGTTGTCATAATTTTGTTTACACTGGAATGTCTGTATGAATTATTCATTATTTGTATTGAGGTTAGTGTAATCATTGTACGTAGTTGTGAGAGAAAAATATTATAAAAGCTAGATGTGTGATGAATTGCATAAGTAGATTGGGAAATATATAGACTTTATTAATAGTGGATTAGTGTCCGATTTTTAATTTGGGTTTTGTGAATGAACTTTTGATAGAATAATAAATAAACATGCATAACCGCATTATAGATGTGCTTATATTGGCAAAAGTCTGGGGTTATCTAATATCGATATTTTTGGACACAAAAATTCTAATCATCAATTCCATTCTAGTTAAATATTTTTGTAGATACTTGGTGTTTTATAATTATCTCCAAAGAGAATGGTAGAAGATAAAGAAGTAGTTTAGAATATTAATTTATATCATTACGTTGCCATGTATCTGATGAAGAAATGAACGTCGACACACTAATTAAAATAGACGTAAGTACAGTGAGTGAAAAACTGAGTGGCGCAGACCTCCCAATTTGGTATAAATCACACGTGCAATTAACCGTACCTCGTGTCTGCGTCCGCGCATACGCCACTCCGACACAGGGCTGCTACATAAGCCCACAGATTTCCAGAATATGTAAGTAATGAGCAAGTGTAACTGTTGTGTTGTCCAATTATAACGATAATAAATAGTTATATTCTCAAACGTTGTCCCGAATTTTTTTTTTCCCGTTCCCGAATCGCAAAAATTTTTTTTTTCTAACTTAACAATTAATTTATTGTTTTCAGATTTATTACTATATCTGTGCTATAAGACCTTGATTTCAGGATTCTGGGTTAACGGGAAGTACTCTATGAGTTTTGATTCCCTTGACGGTGTCGAAATATACGTTTTTTGCGATATAAATTGCCGAGAAGTTTCATTTTTCACAGCTTCGAGGGACCACAGACCTGAGTAATATGGTTTCAATTTCAACTTGATACTTCCAAGCGTTCCCGAGATAAAGGGTCTTGACAGACAGACAGGCGGACCACAAAGTTATCCTATAGGGTTCCGATTTTTCCTTTTGAGGAAAGAAACCCTAAAAATCAATTTGAAAAGGGAAATGGTCCGTATTATTCCATTACAATTTAAGAAGAGAGCAAAAACAGCAGCGTGATGCTGATGACGTTGTAGATGTTAATTATAGGGAACCTTGGGTTTCTTCCAGGTACTTTATAAACTTAACATTCAATGAAAAACTAAATGGCTACGTAAGTTTAAATAACCGTAATCATGGTCCTCATTTCAGCCTACGAAACTGGATAAAGACCTTCCAAATGTCGGCACGGCGACTACTTATGTGGTTCTTACATGCAGTGGTTTACTATTCCCCGTCTCCAAGAGAGGAGGCGGGAGTTCCAGTAGTAGGAAACATTATAGAGTTGATTTTATCATGTTAATATTATACAGGCGAAAGTTTGTAAGTATATTTGTGTGTACACGTATTTCTTTTCGATCAAACGGCTGAACGGATTTGAATAATTTTTGTCAGCCGAACAGAATAGCACATAGGATTTTTATGTCAGAAGTGTGTTCTCTTAGGATAATTGCTCACTTTCACGTGGGCGACGCCACTGGCAAAAACTAGTGGTGAATAACTTACTGCTCCCAAAACGGTGAAGGAAAACACCGTGAGGAAACCAGCATGGCCTAGAACCAAAAATTCAAAAGACATGTGACATCCAACTATCGGCACTGGGACCGTGTGATCGATTATCGACCCATTCCCAGTCCTAGAGAGGAGGCCTGAGTCCCAGTAGTGGAAACATTACAAGGCTGATTATGCTTCCCTCTTTAAGGAGTGGCTGGAAAGACAAAACGGCGTTCGACCATCCGGTAACAGTTTGGACCGAGCCCAAGTCGTCGAAGGCGCGCCTCAAGGAGATGTCAGCAACCGTAGGGACCCAGCAGGGCCCTGGAACGAAGGTAAAGAAGGAACAGAAAACGCCCAAGGGCGGGAGACGTCATGGATGATTTCCCAACTTAAAAAAAGAGGATGATTATACTTGTTATTTATGCTTAAAAATCAGGTTAAATTTTCCCAGTAAATTGGTAACCCTGCGCAAAACACCAGCGTCTTCCGCGCACCTCATTATTTCGGCATCTGCTCTTGTTTTGCAAGTCGCAACGGCTTTTTTTTCTTCTTTGGCCCGAACGCATACTTTAAACTTACTGTGAACGCTCTTAAATTTACTTTTTTTATGTAACTGTGTAATTGTGAATTTAGGCAGGCTCAAGAAACTGTTTGTTACGATTCGGTTCGGCACAATGAATTATGGCGTAAGCTTAATGTAAACACAATAAACTTGTTCTATTATGTTTACAATGATCTGTTCTTTTTTTAAACTTTTTAATTTAAAATTCTTTTGACATAAATACGTGGTTTTTTCGATAACCAATTGGTAAGTGATTTTGACATGTTTTTTTTTTAATACTGGCACCAGTTTTTTTAGTCTTTTAGTACAGAAGAGATAAAATTTTGAAGTTTACCTGTTCACTAACCTAAACTAGGAGGCTGACCTCTCCTAGAGAGGAGCCCTGAGTCCCAACAGTGGAAATATTATAGGTTGATTATGTTATGTCATGTGTGTTTATCTTTTAATGCCGGAATGAAGAGGTTTACTTGCAAACACAGCCTATCAAAAAAAAAAAAAAACTGGGCAAGGGCGAGTCGGACTCGCGCACTGAAGGTTCCACACAAACTTATCGACGTTAGACGTTTCAACAAATCTACTATTTTTAGATTTATTTCCTATACCTGTAATGTTTAAATACTCGTACCTGTACTGTCTTTAAAGCAAGGTCTTATGACGTTGCTTTAAACTAAATTTCAGGATTTGTCAACGGGAAGTACCCTGTGAATTTTGATTCCCCTGAGAGTGTCAAAATATACGTATATTGCGATAAACGGTCGTATCTTTATTTTTTTTTAATTTTAAAATCGATACCTCCACGCGTTTCCGGAATAAAAGGTCTTGACAGACAGACAGATGGACAACAAAGTGATCTTATAAGGGTTTTGTTTTTCCCTTTTGACGATTTGATTAATATTTGTAAGTTTGTTTATGAACATACTCTGAAATTACTACCTGAATAATTACTATAGGCTAAATTATTTTCATATCAAAATTTTTAATTTAAATTGCAGGTGAAGCCACTGGCAGAACATATTATCTATATATTAAAAAGATAAACTGACTTACTGACATATCAACGCACATCCGAAACTACTGGGACTAGGAGTGTGAAATTTTGCACAAACTTTCCTTTTGTGACGTAGGCGAGTACTAAGAGAGGATTTTCTGAAATTCGCCTCCTAAGGGGTTGAAAGGGGGTCCTAAGTTTGAATGGAGAAACCTACTTTCACGCGGGCGAAGTCGCTGGCAGAAGCTAGTAATATGATAAAGTTGGTCTTACTTATTGTTGTGTGAGTCAACCTGAAGAAACGTCAAAGTCTAGATTTCCAAGCTAGGTTTATCTATTCATTTGAGGCGGCAATAATTTGCGTATATATCGTGTCGGTTGCGAAAAACTCGTCCACAACTTACACACTGACGGGCTAGATGTAAAGCAGGGTAGGTTTTACCATGCACTACTTTATTTTATTTTTTTTATTGGGTGGGAAAATCATCTCATGACATCCCCGCTCTTGGGCGAAACGGGAGATAGTGTCAGACTTTTACTGACTAAAAACCCACTCCTGTTCCTTCGTTGCCTTCCTAGGGCCCCGGGTTTCGCTTTCACACTACCCGTGGCCCCAGCAGGCTTCGACCATGCACTACTTGCTAACGTTATGGTTATTTTACTGATTTAAACTAGAGACTGCTTTATCAGAAATTTGTTTGTCTTGTGTTTCATGAACATTAACAAGCTTCTCCTTTTTTAGGGTTCCGTGCCTCAAAAGAACAAAATGGAACCGTTATAGGATCACTTTGTTGTCCGTCTGTCTGTTTTTCAAGACCCTTTATTTTGAGAACGCGTGGAGGTATCGAGTTGAAATTAAAACCATTACTAAGGTCTGCGGTCCCTTGAAGCTGTGAAAAAATTAAAAAAACCTGAGTTAACGATAAATAAAAGATACGGCTGTTTATGTCGTAAAAAAAGGGGAATTTCGACACCCTCAAGGAATCAAAATTCATAGGGTACTTCCCGTTGACCTAGAATCTTGAAATTTGGCATGAAGCAAGGTCTCAAAGCACAAGTATATAGATACTTGTAGGAAAAAATCTGAAAACTGTAAATTTGTAGGAACGTCACAAAAAAAAAACTTTGCGATTCGGATAAATCTCCTTAACTCAATTCGGAAATTGAACTGTTTTCATAGCTAAGTTTGTACGGAACCCTCAGTGCGCGAGTCCGACTCGTACTTGGCCAGTTTAAAAATAATAATAAACCAATACATGTCTACGAGTAAGCAGTGATGCAATACATAGAGCCATTTTTGTAGTTTCATCAAGCAGTCAAACATTTACATCAACTGTTATATAGCGAAAAACAGAACTTGAACCACCAACATTCTAAATTAAAGTTATTTTGTACTTTTAATTTTTTTTAACATATGGAAGTCAAGAAGAAAAAAATGTATTAACATAATTTTTAAATAATAATAATAATAATTTTTTTTTAGGGCCACAGAAAGACTCACCTTTATGCCTGTGACGGGCTTTACGAGTACTTATTCAATTTCTCATGAAATTATCATAGTAAAACTTGTTTGACATCCAGGTGATACATTTTAATTTCCTTCAATCAGCTCAGTGAGGAAATTACGCTTTAGGAATTAAATATGTATAATGGAGCTAAACGGAAAATCTAGTTGCACAGCAAATATAAAATGACGGTGTCGACTTGCCCCGTCAGTTGGGGCATCGTGAACTTGGGGTCCCGTATGTTGGTTTTAATTTATTTTTTATTTTTTAAAACAATGAATTTTGATTTAGTGATAGCATGACGAGTGACAGGGCAGAGTGGAAGAAAAAGACGTGTTGCGCCGACCTCAAATAACACGGGACAAGGGCAGGAAGATGATGATGAATTTTGATTTAAGTAGGTACGTCATGCTATTTGAGATCTCTTCGTCGCCATAATTGTGTAATATTAAATGAACACTTCATTGTTTCTAATGATATTTCGGTTAGTTTCGATATTCGATGCAAATAAAAATCTATTTTATGTTTTATATAAATTGAATTTATAAGAGAATTTTATTTTGTGCGCTGTATATTAAATTAAGAACAATGCAATTACTATCGAGATTATAATTCTAATGAAAATTTAATGTGTAACGTTCCTACGTATCGTCCGTTTTCTTACATTCCAGTGTAACCCCAACTGACAGACCGGTTGTTGGAGGAGTAGGTACCTGCCACGCACACAGCGTATAATTTAGTAATGTGGACGACATTATGTACAATAGTGTCGACGCTTATCGTCACCGCTACTGTGCAATTATCGATCCCTGCTGCACTTATTATCGATACACAACACCATTAACCGACCCATAAGTTTCTCGATTTGTCGTAACTGCATCAAAATGATCGATAACATCGTCCATCGCCGAAATGAACCCATAATGGAATTTGTTTAAATTTATTTCGGTAATTACGAAGTGCGGTGCCTCAGGGCACGCACTTAATTTGTTTATTACGATTTATGAATATAAAATAATTTAATTCGTTGTTGTTATCACGTAATTTGAAAGTGTTGCTACTAACGTTTAAATGAGTAATTATTGGTGAGTATTCACCGTGAGTGATGGCACGTACTCATCAAGTTTACGCCTACACACTGAGAAATTAATTGGTACCAATTAGAAACTAATCCGATTCAGTAAATAAAAATGCTATAACACGTAGCAAACACTTTGTCAGACCACATTACATTAGTAATTTTTTTTTTATTACACCTTTTGCGGAACAGGAGTGGGTTTTAGTCAGTAAAAGTCTGAAACTATCTCCCGCTCCGCCCAAAAACGGGATTTGTCATAAGATGATTTTCCCACCAAATAAAAAAAAAAAGTATAGATTTGTTGAAATAAAATTCTATACAGATAAGCAGTAATTCCCTGTTTTAAATTCAAAGGTACTGTTATTTATAATTGAAAAAGTAGTGTATAATTATATATACCTACCTATATATTTGTATACATCATTCATCATCATCATTTCAGCCGAAAGACGTCCACTGCTGGACATAGGCCTCCCCCAAGTGTCGCCACAATGAACGGTCCTGTGCGTCTCGCATCCATCGTACTCCCGCAACCGTTACCAGGTCATCGGTCCACCTTGCAGGAGGCCTTCCAACGCTACGTCTTCCGGTACGTGGTCGCCATTCCAGAACCTTTCGGCCCCAACGGCCATCCGTTCTGCGAGCAATGTGCCCTGCCCATTGCCACTTAAGTTTGGCGATTCTTCGTGCTATGTCGGTGACCTTGGTTCTCCTGCAGATATCCTCATTCCTGATTCGATCACGCAAGGAAACTCCGAGCATAGCCCTTTCCATTGCCCTTTGGGTGACTTTGAGTTTTCTGATGAGGCCCATTGTAAGCGACCACGTTTCAGAGCCATATGTCATTACTGGCAACACACACTGGTCATAGACTTTCGTCTTGAGACACTGTGGTATATTGGACGAGAAGATACCGCATATACCGCGATATATTTGTATACGTATACAAACACCTAAGGATATGTTATCCTTTTGTGGCTACGTCATTTCGTGCTAGCGACCGTTTTGAGGGCCCGTTTATTGAGTGAGCAAGACACAGTCAGAAGTAACCAGTCCACTTAAGCCTCTCAAAACTATATATTTTTCTATACATCACAATAGCACCAATCGGGTGTTGTCCTTGGTTCCACTTACTTATCACATATGTACAAGGACAATCGTCGGTTTTTTTTTTCCATGAAAAATGTATAAAAAGCCTATGCGAGTTGACTTTAGCTCTTCATACTCCTTTCAAAGGTCCTGAGCTAAATCTATTATATATATATATAAAAGGAGAAAAGGACTGATTGATATACACAGCCGAAACTACTGGGACTAGGAGTGTAAAATGGCTTAGGTGAGCACTAAGACAGGAATTTCCAAAATTCACCTCTTAAAGGGATGAAATGGGGTTCCAAAGTTTGTACGAAGAAACCTACTTTCACGCGGGCGAAGCCGTTGGCAGAGGCTAGTAAATGCATAAAAAATATAATACCTAAATTTATTCTTTATGACACTGTAATGTATTATCTGTTTCTTTTTTCTTGTGTGTCATCATCATCATCTTCCTGCCCTTGTTCCGTTTTATTTGGGGTTGGCGCAATACGTTTTTTTCTTCCATTCTGCCTCCCTCTCCCTCTCCATCCATCCACATGTATGCTAATAACTCTTTTAGTGTCATCCCTCCTCTTTACATGACCATACCAAGACAAACGATTCCCCTTCAACTTTTCAGCCACTGGCGCCACTTTCAAACTTCCTCTAATATACTTTCTTCTTGGTTTTCTTGCGAGTATAACACATAAATAAAAAAATAAATATTTATCAATACCCATCATTATTGCTTATACAATATATACATATTGTTTTAAAAAGCCCTTGTTTTCTTACTAAACCTTATCCGTAAAAGCAACGTATGCCTAAATCGGCTACGTCATTAAGTCGATGTAACTCCAACCGGTCATTACCGTGTCTATATCTAGACCACGATATCGATAAGCAAGTTTGTCTGTTTATTAGTGTACGGCCATACGACTCTGTAATTAATTTATCTCGTCCTCATCAAAATATCTCCCGAGGCATGAGGTCCTGAGTTCCTGACCAAAGAGGGCACGTCGCCTTAACTGGTCGGTAGTGACACTATGATATGGAGACAGTGAAGGAAATGTATCGATATTCAAATCGTTTATTATAGATCATATGTTCATAAGATGTGTGAGAAGTGATATGAAAAAAAGGGAGTTACTGCTAGCTTAATGAGTAACTGGACGGAATGGAAGAAAAACTGTGTTCAACCAACCCCAAATAACACAGGACAAGAGCAGGAAGATGGATGTAGGTGTCACACTACGAATTTCCCAACTCTGGGCTTCTACAGAGTTATTTAATAAAATCGGGCTATTGCGAGTCGGACTCGCGCACTGAGGGTTCTGTATAAACTTACCTATAAAACAGTTCAATTCCCGAATTAAGTTACGAAGATTTTTTGGAATTGAAAAAATGTTTTTTTTTGTGACGTAACTACAAATTCATAGTTTTCAGATTTTTTTCAATACTTGTGCCATGAGAACTTGGTTCATGCCAAATTTCAGGATTCTAGGTCAAAGGGAAGTTGTACCCTATGAATTTTGATTCCGACATATACGGCCGTATGTTTTTTTCGTTAACTCAAAAGTTTGATTTTTTCATAGCTTCAAGGGATCGCACATTTAAGTATTTAGTTTTAACTTCAACTCGATACCTCCACGCGTTCCCGAGATAAAGGGTCTTGACAGACAGTCAGACGGATGAACAACAAAGTGATACTATAAGGGTTCCATTTTTTTCTTTGAGGAACCCGAAAAAAATAGTACATTTTACCTTATCCAGGAAATGTACCATTGATCCCCGACCTAACAGTCACACTTGCCTACGAGTTCTCGAGTCTGGAGTTTTGTGTTTTCACTTTCCATATCGTTTGTGCATCAATGTCACACAAGAAATAGTACTGTAGTTGACCGCTTGCGGACGGTGAGCAATGGGTGGCTCGTCATCCGACCGTCCGGTAACCGTCCGGACCGAACCCAAGTTGTCGACGGCGCGTACTGTTCCACGCGCGCCTCAAGGAGATGTCAGCAAATCGTAGGGGCCCAGCAGGGTCAAAGCCTACTGGGGCCACGGGTAGTGTGAAAGCGAAACCCGGGGCCCTGGGACGAAGGCAGCGAAGGAACAGGAGTGGGTTTTTAGTCAGTCAAAGTCTGACACTATATCCCGCTCCGTCCGCGGGATTTGTCATAAGATGATTTTCCCACCAAATAAAAAAAAAAAAACTGTAGTCGACCGTTTTTTCTTTAATTCCAAATAACTGTTACACTTTTACGCTATTAAATGGGTCTAAAGTCGAATTTTCATATCAGTCAGAGAGCTGAGTTACACAACATATTACGATCGCATGTCTCAGAGGTGTAAATGTTAAATATGGAGCAGTTTGTTGCCGACGGACGTTAAAATGGATAGCCGGACGGTTTTTGGAGCAAAATTAAGTCGAGCAGTTCGATATCGTCGTGGGTTACATAAATAAGTGGTGTTTCTGTTTCTGAGGGATTCGGAGCTTGATTCGAGAGTGTGGTGTAATTTAAATGTAGCTGGTTGTATGAAAATTTATCCACACGAATATACTTTTTCGAACACGCGAATTTAGTCTCGCTTTTGGCTCTATCTCACCGTTAAGCGATGGCAAGTGTGCTCGATGTTTTTTTTGAAGTGAGATATCATCCAATGACTTCTTCCACCCTGGGGTAGACCGAGAGGGCGTGTTGAACTTTTACTGACTAAAACCATACTTGTGTTCTTCAGTTACCCTTTGCGCTTTAGGACTATGAGTTTCCTTTTCAGAAATCCCTGTGGCCCTGGCGGGTCGATACCCGCCAGGGCCGCAAGGGGTTTGCTGGCATCTCTTTGAGGAGCACGTGGAAAACTACGTACTGTCGACGACTTGGATTCGGTCCGGACAGTAGCCGTCCGGCCGTCCGGTTTTTTTGTATATTACCTTTATTAGAAAACCTGTGACCCGTCTCATCATTGCACGGATGTTAGAAATCTTTGAAGTACACATTCATCTAAACCTTTTTCATGAATTGTACTGCCTTTTCATAAAAACTGCATGAATTTTTTTCTAGTAGTTTTTGAGTTTACCGCGAACATACAGACAGACCGACACCATGGGGACTTTGTTTTATAATATGTTATTATTACGACCTGCTGCAGCGTCATAAGGGTTTGAATATATTCCTTCCCACACCTTTGTTTATCGTTTTCTCTCTTAGAAAAAACCGCATCAAAATCCGTAGCGTGGTTTAGGAAGAATGAGCTGATAAACAGAAAGACAGATGCAGAAAGTGACTTTGTTTTTTATACTACTAGCTGCTGCCTGCGGCTCCGCCTACGTAATAGTAGAAAATTATCCCAAGGGAAGATACCCTCTTATACCTATAAAAAGAATCCAATGGTCTATCCAAGGACATGGACTACCTGTGTGTTAACTTAGTGTTTAAGCCACTAACAAACAACCGACGGCTGCAAAGTAAATAAAGTCATCTGAAACTTTGCGAGTTTCTGATAATTAGTGTTAATAATTAAATAATAAGCAGTTATTAAGTAATTTTTTTTACAAAATTATTGTTAAAGAAACAACTATCATTACTGCATTTTTGACACTTGAAAAACGATTTTCATCATCTCTTAGAATATGAATACTTAGTAAGTTTCTGCAAATGTCAGAAAATCGCAAAATTGCAGATAACTTTATTTACTTTGCACCCGTTACACCACTCGCCAACTTTCATCTTTAAACATTAGCATAGCATAGCATAGGCGGCCTTATAATATTCCCACTGCTGGGACCCAGGCCTCCTCTCTAGGAAAGGGAATGGGCCGTAATTCACCACGCGGGCCCAGTGCGGGTTGGTGGATGTCACATGTCTTTGAGTTTTTGGTTCTAGGATATGCCGGTTTCCTCGCGATGTTTTCCTTCACTGTTTTGAGAGCAGTGGTGATGAAATAAATTACACAAAGTAATGCGCCTGGCTGGGTTTGAACCCGCGACCTACAACTCGTAAGTCGAGGCCGTCACCACTCGGCCACCACTGGTCAATAGTATTAGTGTGATGTATTTAGAGATTAAGCACCAATTAAACAGATAATGTCACAGAAAGACTATTCACATAAAACCTCTTCACACCTTCATTGCTTGCTAAACATCTAATTAGGTACCTGAGACGCATTTAACATTTATTTTTAATTACTTATGGCTTTTTTTTGGGTGGGAAAATCATCTAATGACCATCCCACGCTCTTGGGCGGGGCGCGAGGGCGTGTCAGAATTTTGCTGACTAAAAACCCACTCCTGGTCCTTCTTTGCCATTGTGCCAGGGCCCCGGGGATCTCTTCGCAACACCCAAGGCCCAGTAGGCTTCGACCCTGCTGGGCTTGCAAAACGCGCCGTCGACGACTTGGGCTCGGTTCGGACGGTTACCGGACAGTCGAACGGCGAGCTACCCATTGCTTGCCGTCCGCAAGCCTGCATACGGTGGCGCTTGACTACTAACTAACCTGATGGTAACTGATGATGGAGCACGCTCACCTAATAGGTTACTTCTAGTAACCTATTAGTAATTACTTATTGTGTCCGTAAAAGTTAAAATGGCCATTAACTGTATAGAGGCCAATAACTGTAGCGTTTACCCTTACATAGATTATGTTCGAAGATACTGGATGCTCAGTGTAAGAATCTTGCTAACGATGCGACAATTCGTCGCAAACGTCGAAAGAGAAACGCTCTCTTACGCAATGTAATTTTTTGTGACAAACTAGAGTGGGTGCTTAGGCCTGTTTCATCAGCTGACCTTGCTTTCCGTTAATTAGGCACGTCCACGTCTCGTCGAGTCGGTGATGGATCGGTCACCTGCACTTACAACGACTTGCAGCAACTAGATACGACACTTGTGTAACCGACATTGAGCGCTGTAATCATTGCAGAATTTTTTTTTCTAAGACAAAAAATGTTTTGAATTTAAATGAGCGACATAATAATATTTGCTACGTAAGAAGGAAGAGAGAGAAAGTGAAGGATAAAGAAATCGCGTTTTTGAACAATACTTACATTAAAATTATTAATTGAATGC
The DNA here is from genome assembly GCA_949316375.1 of Mythimna vitellina. Taxonomy (NCBI): domain Eukaryota; kingdom Metazoa; phylum Arthropoda; class Insecta; order Lepidoptera; family Noctuidae; genus Mythimna; species Mythimna vitellina. The sequence continues at coordinate 10,148,580 of OX438699.1, read as the reverse complement.
AGTAAAAATTAAAACGGTCATTGAACTGAATTTGGTTCAAGTTCAAAAATTGAAAGCGCATTATTTCAAGCCGATCCATATTCTCACATTACCTCCATTTTGGGTGACCATAAAGACAGATTTTATATTATCAACTTGAGTGTTTTAATTGCAGATCGATAAGTCGTTTCCATATTACAACATCGCAGTTGCCATGTCAGTTTGGTGTATGCTCTGAACAATCACGCAACTGGTCAAGTGACCACAAGCAGGTTGATTTCAATGGTCACATCTTATCTGAGCTGACTGTACATTTACAATAACGTCTAGATGACCTTAACTGATCTTTTTGGTGATAGTCGACTGTAGTTTCAGTTTGTGTAACTTTTTATTGATCATCTGTGTTCAAAGATATTATTTGTGGTTAAGTTTGGATTGTTATCTAAACCAGTTATTATACAAGTACATGGTTATGATAAATAGGTGAGGTAAGATAGAATAAAAAAACTGGGCAAGTGCGAGTTGGACTCGCGCACTGAGGGTTCCGTGCAAACTTACCTATGAAAAAAGTTAAATTCCCGAATTGAGTTACGAAGATTTTTCCGAATAAATGAAAAAAAAGGTTTTTTTTTTGTAATGTAACTACAAATTTACAGTTTTCAGAATTTTTCCTATACCTGTATTATTAGACCTTGCTTTATGCCAAATTTCAGGAAGTCAACGGGAAGTACCCAATGAATTTTGATTCCCTTGAGAATGTCGAAATACAGATTTTTTGCGACATAAACAGCCGTATCTTTTTTTCCGTTAACTCTGTTTGATTTTTTCACAGCTTCAAGGGACTTCAATTCGATACCGGCACGCGTTCCTGAGATAAAGGGTCTTGACACACAGACAGACCGACGGACGGACAACAAAGTGATCCTATAAGGGTTCCGTTTAGTCATTTTTAGGTACAGAACCCTAAAAGTAAGAGGAATAGTTTTACTGTGAAGATAATAAGAACAGAATTATTTGTTTAAATTACTAAACCGTAAGATTGTTATGCCATACTTTAGATTTCCTGGAATCGGAAGCTATCCAAACAATGAGTGAATGAGTTGTATATTTTTTTTTGTTGCAACGACAAAACCTCCGCATCACCTTCTAAACTAGTCTATTTTAGGCGATTCCTGGCCCTTCGCCCCGCAAACAGGATCAAATCGTCACACCACCTTTGCCGCAATTGGCCTCGATATTGACATTGTTCAGGTGTCCGGTGAGTGACGATCTTCGTTCATCTGTCCGCATGCAATCGTAAGACGTAGCCATCAACCCACGTATGTTTGTTATTAAATATTACATTAGAGCAAGACGATGATTCAAAGGATATTATTTTTTATGAATATACATAATTAGAAACCTTTGATATTTTTAAATACTTTTTCTTGATTTGATTAGTTTTCAACACCTCAGATCTATAGCAGTTGGATGCAGTTTTGACCTCTTACAAAATATATTACTGATTATTAGCATAGCAAAGCATAATCACTTTCATAATGTTTCCATTGCTGGGACACAGGCCTTCTCTCTAGGGTAGAGAATGAGCCGTGATCTACTATGCAGACCCAGTCGTGGACATCACAGGACTTCGATTTTTTGTTTCTTTGTTATACTAGTTTCTCCAAGTCTTTTTTTTCACTGTTTTGAGTTCAGTGGTCATGAAATAAATTACACAAAGCCTGCGTTTTGAACCCACCACGTACAACTTGCAAGTCGGGACTGTTACCACTGGGCTAAGACTACTCCAATCACTTATTAACTATTACGTACAGCATTGCATTATATTATCTCAATGAAAACAATAAAATTATACTTATTATTGTTATTTTGTCACATGCTTTCAACAGACATTAATATAAACGTTCCATTAGTTCTACAGTACGTTTATTTCAAAAACCGTAAATATTATATCAAATTCAAGTAAAGTATGTAATGAACCGCCTCGATATTATGTATATGGATCGTAAATATTAGTTTATGATAACACCAAGAATTAAATGGTAGCTGGGCTGGGTCTTTCGTTTGATTGTTCTTGTGAAATCGCATTTCTTAGTAAATAGTTAATGGCAAAGACTTAATTAATATCTACTAATTTTCTGACTCACAGCATCGTTATGATTATGAGATACGTTTTGCCTTTTTTATTCGTCTTTATCATTTCAGCTGAAAGACGTCCATTGTTGAACATTGGTCTCTGCTATTGTCGCCACAACGACCGATCGTGTGCGTCTCGCAGCCATCGGATTCTAGCGATCCGCATCGGTTCGCCTTGTGGCAGGCCTTCCAACGTTGTGTCTTCAGGTACGTAGTCACCCCCGAACCTTTCGGTCTCATCGATCATCTGTTCTGCGTGCGATGTGCCCTGTCCACTGCCAGTTAAATAATTGTTTTTTTTTTTGTTTTGTCATTCCAAAGGACAGTGAGAAGCCAAAAAAATCTGACACCAGTCAACCAGTTGGCAAGCCAAGCCGTACCGTGATACCCAGTTATTTGGTTATGGAGGGCAGACAGGCCATCGCCATTGTACCTCTAGATAGTAAAAAGTTTTGTTACTATTTTGCTGTACAATATAGTTTATTCTATTCTATTCTATTCTATCCTATCCTATTCTAAGGCAGCAGTTCCATGTAAAATACTTTCATCCAGCTGCATCCAGTTAGATTGGAAGCAGACCCTAACATAGTTGAGAAAAGGCTCGATAGGCAAATTCTTAGTTGTTATTTTCTCTAACAAAAGAGAGTAGCAACTTTGATAGGAAAGCGAATGCCTGAAGGCTCCACATAAATTGACTATAGTAATTGATCGAATTTTAATAGACTATAAAAAAAAATCAAGTACAGCTCAACACATTTCTCAACACCAACAATAATTGCTTTCCCAATTTGCATCAGAGCAACGAATAGAACAAAAATAATTAACAAAAACGGCAAGCAACCACAAAAGTGGGTAGGTAAAGCTATCGGTAGTTTTTCAATAAGCAATAAATAATGCAACGCAACGGTGGCAGCGCACGCGCCGCTAACAAGGCGCCCGCGTGCGCCCGCGCAGCCGTGCCATCGTTGTGCAACCTGCCCCACCCAGCGCAGGCGCGCGGCTTTGTCGTCCGAGTCTAGAGAGACTAGCGAGTTTGGTGATGGAAACAGGATGTAGTGGCTATTTTTAGTGGTATTCCTGTCAATGATGATATCAGCTGATACATAAATATAATACATGTTATATGTATTATATCTATATATTGATTGTTATATGTATCTATCTATGTTTATTCTTTTCTATTCTATTCTAATATACTAGATTCTGTCAGCGGCTTCGCCCACATGAAAGTCGGCTTCTCCATGCAAACTTTGGACCCCCGTTTCATCCCCTTAGGGGGTGAATTTCGGAAAATTCGTTCTCAGCGGATGTCCATACCGTATAAAGAACCTACCTGCTAAATTTTAAGTTTGTAGGTGTTATAGTTTCTGAGATTTCGTGATTAATCAGTGGTGGTATTTCGCTTTTATATTATAATATTTATATATATCTTAAATCTGCTGGTGACAAATGAGACCCTTACAATAAAGTCTGATTTAGTTGCCAAAAGAGTTTGATGAAGATTAATACGCCTGCTCTTAAGATTAGGTTGCGGAGATGACATTGGTGGCTTCGCTTATACTACATAGTAAGTAATTAACAGCAGTTAAATAGCAGTTTGATTTTAATATGAACAGTTGAATCAGTAGTAGAAATCAGATATAATTAGTAGACAAAATTGACGGAGAAAGAACGCTTAAGTACATTTTTTTTTTCGTGGTAATAAATTATCAAATAATTTAATCTCCCACTCTAAGACACGTCCTCCAGTCTGTTAGATTTGTACTGACAAACCCACGTGTGTTCCTTCAGTTTCCCTTTACGTTTCAGGGTCACAATTATTCTTTCAAACATTCCTGCAGCCAATCTTTGAATTCTGTTCTGATATTCTGTTTAATCATGAAGTTAAACTCCAGAATGGACTATAGAATTCACATTCTTTACTCCAATTTTGAAAGTAATCAAAACGCTAAAAGCTTTCCTGATTTAGACCAGCTCCTTAGTGATACCGTTCTTGTCCAACTCCCGTGCCCACAATATACTATAGCATATCTACATCGGCCACTTTCTGTATCTATTAGATCACCGCGTCACATACCTTATAAAAACTTAGCCCAACATTTTGCTATCGGTCGACTGATTAAAAAACTATGGATTACAGACTTATGTCCTCCAAATACGACATACCTTTCTAATGCTGCCGTATTTCGATATCGACACACGAAAACAAGATTCTACATATAGATAACGTCTTATTCATTAAGCTGGTAATTATTTTGGTTTAGGTAGTGGCAGCACTTGTAGCCAATCGTCCTGTTTTAGGCTAGTTTAGAGATTCGGTGTAATGAAGTAATGACATTGAAATTTGATTCGGTAGTTAACTATTTTGAGCGCTCTTTTTCTGTACCATTTTTAGCGACAACTGCGTTCTTGTATGTATGTGGCATTCGACCAACTATTTCCTTTCTCTCTAACACTATCCTAGTTCTACGTAATTTAATTTCTTCCAACAACCCTACTTTATTCTTTTTTTTCTCTTTTTATTCTTTTTTAATGAAATTGTGTCACATATTACAATATGTATGTATATATTTATAGTTATATATCGTGTTTTATATAGAGATTGATTAATTTCTTAGCAGTACACCGCTACCTACCCCCTGTATTATTTTAAGTTCTTACGATCCATCCTAAGGTTGTCTGGTAGATATCGCTATCAGCTATAAGACCGCCATTGTACACATAGATTTAAGTTTATGTATAAGTTGTTACTCTTTTGGTGTACAAAAAAGTTTATTCTATTCTATTCGGTTGTTCTGATTAGATCAATAAATTTAATAGTTTGCCAACATAGCGGTATAGATGGTGTTGGGCGGTTTCGTTTGTCGCAAATTAATGGCAATAAAGCATAATCATATCGTAAACGGCGTTCGTGAGGCTGCGCCGGCGCAGCTAGCCTCCGGGCGCCCTTCGATTCCAAGATGGCGCCCGCCTTTAATCGTATTTGGTGCTTTTTGTAAGGTTTTTTTTTGTTAAGCATGCCTAATAATGATTTTTTTTTGTTAACTGTTTTTGTTGCTGTGGACCCAGAAGCGTAAAGATTATTGTGATAGGCTATTTAATTCAGCTCGAGTTCCTACTTTGTGTCAGTGTAATCGATTGGCGAATTTTTTCTATCAGTTTTTATTTGAAAGAATTGAGTGTTAAGAACAACAGTGGACAGTTTATTCACTTGAATATGCATATTAATTAATTTTTTAAATATTTCGGTAAAAAAAAAACGTATAAAAAATGTATCTTACAAAATTTTTTTTTCGGTGGGAAAATCATTTTATGACATCCCCCGCTCTTGAGCGGAGCGGGAGATAGTGTCAGACTTTTACTGACTAAAAACCCACTACTGTTCCTTCGTTGCCATTCGTACCGGGGCTGAGTCGTCTTTTCAGAAGCAGACCCTTGACCCCAGTAGGCTTCGACCCAAACTACTGGCTATTATCCAGAGAAAGGAACCTCCCAACAATACGAGCCTTGTCTAGAAGCTTTCTGAATTAAGCCCTCGGTCCAGCCACTTTATGAGGCTCGTGGCTATTAAGCCATTGGCTGAAACGGCTATCAGTACAAAGATCAGCGAGTTCTTTGATTATTATCACCATTCCAAGACTTCTATAAATCATTACCTCCTAAGCCTTTTTGGATTCTCTGACTGCTTGTAACAATAACGGGTCGGTTTAAAGACCACGTTACTAATGACAGGTTACCGGTCAACTGCGTATCTCGATTGTAATCCATTTACATAGGTATCTCTTACAAACCAGTTCCTTTTTACTATGATAAGCTAGGAATGCGGTTGCAGACTATGAATAGGATCTATCATCTTTTGTGAGGGGACTTGATGGATTTGTATATGGAGGTTTGTGTTTTTTTTTTTGTTATAAATTATCATAAAAGGGGCAATGGTGGCCTAGTGGAAATAGCCATGACATATGAGTTGGTTGTGGGTTCAAACACAGCCAGGTGCATTACTTTGTATAATTTATTTCATCACCACTGCTCTCAAAACGGTGAAGGAAAACATCGTGAGGAAACCGGCCTGTCCTAGAACCAAAAATTTGAATACATGTGACATCCATCAGTTTGCACTGGGCTTGTGTGGTCGATTACGTCGCATTCTTTCTTTTAGACAGGAGGCCTGAGTCCCAGCAGTGGGAACATTATTAGGCTGACTATGCTATGTTATACTGTGCTTAATTATTATAAGTTTGGTAGAATAATACTTACGAGGGGAGAAGCTTACGGTTACATAATCAGTCGTCATCGTCAAGGTTAAGCAATATTTGCTGCGGTCAGAACGTGGATGGGTGACCATCTTAATATATACAACATTATTTTTAGTATATGCGAGACCAGAATATAATTTGTTCAGAATCAGTAACTGAATCGATTCCAATAATTTTTATACTGTAATATGTTACGTTTTTTTCCAAAAATATTAAAAAAAGTCAAAAGCTAGACACCACCAACACTAAGTGCACACTGTCGCGGCAGGTCATTGCGGGCATTATGTGTCGGCGCACAGCTAGAAAGCGATTTGTACCCAGATTCTTTACTTAAAAATACCAGCCACGTATTTAGGGTTTCGCATATACTAAAACTAATGTTGTATAGAGATTCCTCTGTCCCTTGGCAAGCATATTACACCGTGAGTGCCAGCTGTATTTTGTAGATCTTTGACAGTCGTAACGCATAATCAGAATCTAGGAAAGATGACACTGGTCTTGCCAAGGGGTATCGCCCAATTACAACGACCTTAAAGCCACTAGACGCCTCATGCTTGAATTAGCACACCAAAACAATTCTGTCAACTAGCTGAGGTACGGGGAGCGGGGTACTGCGTTCTTATTGGTCGAGACATCAGATCTATAATCATATGTGTTGACAGACATGCGTCGCCTGTCCTTAGACGTCTAGTGGCTGTAAAGTGGTTGCCCAATTGTAACTGGGTTATGGAGATCAGATAGGCAGTACCAATATAGTTGGAAAAAGGTTAGGCAGACTGATATTGGTGGAATCATATATATGTGCCTACAAATTTTATTTAAAAATCTGTTTCAGAATTAAAGTTAGCTTGTATCTGTCTTAGATCAGAGTGACTCTTCATTTAAAGATGGAATAATCTTTGATTATCACTTTATCTTGTTATCACTTTTGTTATCTGTGTAAGACCAACAGACTTGACTTCTGAATTAAGAATTTAGCTTTTATCCCATAGATTTAGGCTCGTGTCAAAGAGTTGTGTGATTGATTTGATGTACAGTAAGGGGTCAAAAGAGCAGTTGTACTTTGCCAATGCTAAAGTGCCCAAAATTTCTGTATATTAGACGTTCAATGATCCATAAGTCGTTTATTCAATACTTTAGATGCTAGGCTACAAATTAAATAATTCATAAACCATTGACACTCTTTTATAAAGAAATGTTAGTCACTTTAGCATTAGTAGAGTGCAACTACACTTTTGACCCCTGACAGTATAATATTTTTTTTCTATTCTTTTCTATTGATGTGCTTCTGTTTTATCTCAAGCCTTTATATAAGCTAACTCCTTACACTTTTAGTGGAGCGAGAGGGAGTGTCAGGCTTTAACTGACTAAAAACCACCTGTGTTCGTTTAGTTACCTTTTAAAGGGCCGATTACACTACATGATATTCAGACAGTCTTAGTCTATGTATGTCTATTTATCTCATAATTCTGTTTCATTCCTTTACACGACATTGGCGTAAGTCGCTCCTTTTTTTGTGTGACGCTACATAGACTAAAGCCTGTCTGAATATCGAGTAGTGTAATAGGCCCTTTACTCTTGCAACCAATCCCGTGTATCTTCAAGTTCCAAAGTTTGGTAGGAAGTAGTATAAAAATAAAAATACAAGAATAAAAGATTTATTGTTATTTATTCATTTTGACAAGGTAATCGGTGACCTTTGAACTACTAATAGGTATCAAAAATACAAAACGACAAGGTAAATAATCTCTATTCATTATACATCCTAGTGATAAGTTAAATAGCATCTCATATGCGAATCAAACAGGATTTGGTACGAGTATACTACAAAACATTCATACAATAGATAATATTGCCTTGGGAAGTGTGAAGTGGGAATTGCCTATAGCCGTAGATGAGCGACTTAATGCGATGCGAGATTTTGCAATAGTCTTAACGCATGCTCAAATTTCGTCCGTCCGTACTAAAGTTGAGCGTATGACTCAGTGTAAGTTTGGTCGGTCGTACCAAATTGGAGCGAGCGTCAATACTTATTACGCTGAGTCACGTTTGACCTTGGTACGGACGGACCAAAATTCGTCATACTAAGTTTGAGTTTGTGTTAACACTATAACAGAACATTGGAAATAGGGTAGAAAGTAGATGTGAATCTACTGAAGCATAATTATTTGTGTTTTTATACGATATGGAGTATGCAAAATTTTACATAAAATTTAAGTTTTTCCAGGTCAATGGTTAGCGGGAGACTGAAGACCGCGGCAGTGCACGACGTCTTTTGGCAGAAATTATGAAGGTGCAGTATAAAATGATGATGTATGAAATGATATGGTAGGATGGAAATTGAGGTCAAAGAAATATGAGTGGATTGAGGAACGATATGAAAGAAAAGGGAGTGAAGGGAGTGCGTGATGGTTGACAGAGAAAAATGGAAGAAAAAAACATGTTGAACCGAGACTTCAAGAATATGGGGATATGGTAGGAAGATGAAGGGTTTTATAAAATAGTATCGCTTCGCATTATGCTCAAGTACAATAGGTTAAGTAAGCCTAGAAATGACGGTCGAGCCATGAAGTGGAATGGAGCGTAATGGAATATTACTTTTTATTAATTCTTCCAATATCAGGTCAAGGAAAAAATTATTAACATCCGTATTCTATTCAGGAAAAGGTATTGAAGACTTCCATGAGATATCTCGAGTTGTACTCTTTGTCTATGGCTTTTTCATTTTGTTGTTGTTGTATGTTGGTACTGTGATATAAGGGAAAACTATAGTTATCTCTAATATATAAAATATATATTAACTTTACACTCGCAACAATCATAGAGATCTATCTATACTTACAGGAACGTTTAGATTAGTTCTTTGAGAGATTTCTTTAAATGATAAAAATATTTCTTCATTTATTATTGCTGTCCAGTAATAAATTAAATCACAGATTTGTAATTATATTAATTTAGTAATAATTTTGGAATACGTACAATGTTTTAACAAAGCTCTGAAATAATCTCTAATATCTGTATAAGTTCTAATTTTAAAATCTCAATACAATGACAATACAATAAAAATATCTAATTTGCGTAAAATCTGAAACTTAACAATAAGGGCAGTATGAACACAGAAACAAATCTTCCCATGGTTGGTGCCCAAAACGACAATAATTTACGCAACATTCAGTATACATTATATACATATATATAATTTCGACAGTAAGATAATTTTTAAACAACTTTTCTAACATTTCATAAAAAATATTTAATAATATCTTCAATAAGCAACAAGTTATATTTTTATTGGTAACCGGCGTTTCCTCTCAGACTAATAATACTAATTATTTTACATCGAATAAAGCGAAAATTTACAAAAATAGTACAAAGAAACTGCTTACATCCATACAATATATCGATATAGCGTAATCTATAATAGCGAACTCTCTCGGAACACTTAACATTAATTGTCTACTTTGTCTCACGACAACGAATACATACGTACTACATATTTTCGTATAACTATCGGTAGAGAAAATTCGGTACGCGTCCTAGCTACATACACTACAATAGCTTAATATTTACATTAAGTACACGAGATTCAATATCACTTTATTTATAATACATATCCTAATAGCCGACTTGGTGGCAAGTACACTTACTTTCACTCGTTGCGCCAATTCAATGTGCTAACGCGGTAACAATCATGGGGTATTTACAAAATTGACGATGCGTGATCATTATGATTACATTGTATGTAGTGTTTCCTTAGGTTTACAATTACCTGGTGCTTGTGATGCGACGTTTTGAAACATTTTCAATGTTATTATTGCCTCGCAATTTCATAGTGTCATGGTTTATTAAACTGATACAGAACTAAAGTTGGCGCTTATTCATTAACAGTTTGATAGTTATATTCACACTCAATAAAGGTTCTATAAGTACACAAGAGTCATTTGGATGCATCGACCAGATTATAATCAGTGTGTGTGTGGTCAGCACGGGTCACTCTCAGGTGTGGTCAGCAGGGCTAGCAGCGGCGGCGCGCCTGCCCGGCGCCACGCGCCCCATAAACGACCTGATCTCCTCGAAGTACGTTTCATCCGGAGATCGTCGGCGACTGTCGTCCCCATTCTCCGCCTCGTGCTTCTTCAGATGCCTGTCGAGATTTGTTTGCTGACCGAAGCAGCGGTCGCAGTGACGACACCGGAACGGTCTCTCTTTGTTATGGATGTTCCTCACGTGCCGCTGCAAGTTGGACGATATCGAGAAAGAGCGCTCGCAGTATTTACAGCGGTAAGGTTGTTCTCCCGTGTGCGTTCTTAAATGTCGAGTTAGGTTGGCGCTGCGAGGAAATGCTTTCCCGCAGTAGGAGCATGTATACCGGTCTCTTGCCCTAGGGGCTCCGGCATTTTGAGGCACTGGTGGAGCTCGCGGGGCTCCGGGAGCAAGCAGGGTGGCTGCTGCTGCAGGGAGAAAAGGATAGCGTCCAAAGGATGCCGGCAGAGCCAGCGGCAGTCGCCGGCAGAACTGCAAGAGCGCGGGGTGCGCCGGGTGCGCTGGGTGCGTGGGGTGCGTGGGATGAGGCGGTGGTGACTGGGTGATGAGGTTGCAGTTCTCGTCCTCGAGGCGCGGCGGGCGTTTGTGCGTGACGCGCAGGTCCAGAGGTTCGTCGGCGCGCGGGCTGCTGAGCGGGGAGGGCAGGCGGCCAGGGGGGGACGCGGGCGGGGACGCCAGGCGGCGCGGCGCCGCGTGCTTCTCGCGCATGGCGGCCGCCGCGCACGCGCTCATCGGGCTCGTGCGCCACCGACCTGAAACAACACAACGAAACACATGTTAGCCTTCAACTATGTCAGAGCTTACTGTACTAGAACTAAACCTGCCTATTAATAGACCCGTCCCGGATCTTTGTCTCTGCGCCACAATAACGTCATGATGAGGCAATCGGTACACAACAACTGATCACATTTTATTGATCAACTTTGCCCCTATCAGCAATATCCTCCGCACCGGTATGCTAAAACTTGTATAAACATTGCGACACAGCACAGAGCGCGCGCGGGTCGCGGGGGTGGCCGCCTGGCCGCCTGCCGCTGATCGATGTCGGCTCCTACGCTCGCCTTCGACTCACGCCCACTTACTTGCGACATCGGTAACTAGAGCACTTGCTACCGAAACCACCAAGTTTTTTGTTAATTATTAATACGCCTTTATAAAGTCAATATATTGCGTTCGAACCAGTTGCTTATGGAAGAGTTGCGAATGCGATCGACTGGCTAGAATCAGAAATGACATCCACGTAACAAGCTGCTCGGCATGTCCAAAAGTTTGAGCATGCAGCGAGTCAGTGATGAGTGAAATACATTACTTTATGCTTATTACTGAGCCTTGATCCAGATATGTCTGTCTAGTTTTTGCTTAATCTTGTACATATCCTCAACAATAGCTCTCACTTGTGTAAAAGTGAAACCGAAGACACGAATTGACATGAAATATACGAGTAAAACGTTATTAAAGTGCTTTCATTTCGCTATTTCACGCTTCTGCCCACGTAATATTATAACAGATAGTGTTATAACAAAAATGTTATCCGCCGATAATCGTGCACAATAAATTGGACAACTTCATTGAAGATAGATCGGCGCGCGCCATCACCCACGTCCGTCACGCGCATTGTTGGCGTGCGCCCGCGCCGACACACCGCCGATACATTTACATGTTAGACCACATTATGTTGTCATTACTCGTACTCTGATCTATAATCGTTTTTGTCTCAATGCCGCTTGCTTTTCACTGCTCTTTACTTTTATATGGCGATGTGCGATGTAGTTTTTGGTTGGTCAACCATGAACGCAAGTATATTGACAATGATAGAGTGGACTGATACACAGATACTTGGCTATCTAGCTAACTTACTGCTTACTATTATAGATCGTGTCGGCAAACAATGTTAACTTATCTGCTATGCTAAAGACGGAGTGTGGTTCCGGCTTGAACTCGCATTCCTTGGCTGTAGGGCTAGCTCGATACAATTTTATCTGGCCATTAACATTAAAAGTAAAAGCAAAACATCCTAATAGTGCTGCTACAAATTTGTTCGCTCACGCCTGCATCCGACACGGGCTAATTTGCGCCAAAAGGAGCCGATATAAATCCTGTGAACAAGGGTCGGGCATGGACGTCAGACAGGCCATATATGGTTCGGTCGTGAGCCCTCGGTTCCATACTTATGATTTGTGGCGCAGGCGCCGACGTGCCCCTTTTATGCAAGGATTAGGTGAATAATTGTGTTATGTTGACGGTCAATATTAATCGATTGGTTGAGAACTATGACTGTGGAATTTGGAATAAGAGAAACAAAATAGATAGGTAAGTTGCTGCCAACATTAATACAAGTGAAGAAAGGAAAATATCTTGAAGAAGTCTAAGAAATGTTAAGGCAAAAATTTCTCTGTAAATCACATTACTCTTTTCGTTTGGTCCAGAATAAGTTTTAATAATAAAACGCTAGTAAACACGTAAAAACACATCCAAAGTGACAGCGTTCGCGAAAGCTTAAACTTCGTGAACACATTATTCGGAAGTGATAACTCGCGTTGCCGATGTTAGTGGTCCGTTTAAGCCCAGTTGCACGTTTCATAAGTAGCGTTCATAGTAGTTTAGCGCGCGCATCTCCGCGCAGTCACGACCCACTAATTACCAGTAATTAACGATGTTCGGGCGTGACGCGCGCTGTGGGCGGGGCCGCCGTCGTTATGTATGTTAATGTAAATAGCGTGGCCAATGAGAAACATCATGCCGCGCCGACGCCGTGATATATTAGCATTTGAATCGCTTATTCGTTCCGTCGACTCGGGCGCACACCGACTGACCACTTTTGTGACTTTGTGCTATTCCATGCGTTTCAAAGTTCGTCCCACCTCGTTTCTTATGCAAAACTGTAATAAATTACCGCGATTCGTTTTACTATGCTCTGTGTATTTGGAATTCCGAACGTCTACGATAAACTATAGCGGCAATAAATTGCTTTATACAGTCCATGTAATGTAGGTATCATGTTAGAGGCAAGGTGTGAATGGGAAATGAGATGTTGACTGCGTGTTTCTCTATTTCCACTCTAGAAGTTCCGTTTCCAATCGAAATTATAATATACAATGACTTTAACAAACTCTAAGCACTTACCTACATATTAAATAATTTACAGTAAAATTTAAACTAGCTTAACATGTTAATGTTAATATTTATCTATAAATTATTATAATTTATTGCGCATAATGAGGCGTGATACGAGGCGCGCAGTTCGATCAATCACGTCGATTAATTTAGTATGTATGAGTGTAGTGCACATAGTGGTGGGTATAACATAAGTACAATAATGTTTACTCAGTAGCAGCCAATGGCTGTAGTCTCGCATGGCCGCCAGCCCGTAACATACGATGCTGTGCTTATTCGTGACGCCTCGTTAACTTTACCTACCACACGGACAATATAATCGAATAATGTATTTGAAAGTGCACTTTATATAACAAACGTAATTGTATTAAAAGCTCGTTTTATTTTTCAACGCCTGACTGGTCCACGAATGTATCTCAAAATAATGACATTTTTTTGTAATATTTTATCCTTTCATTTTCGATTCTGATTGACGAGGCAGTACACGAACAAAATATCTTAATTTCATAACAAAAATCCAAAGAATATTTCAAGAGAATATTGTCTAAAAAGCGTGAGTCGAACAACAATAGGTCTAGAGCGGACGTTGCACCACCGCTATTGCTACCGCGTATCGATAGAATGATTAATAAAAAATGTGACGGCTTCCATAGGTCGCAACACTGCGTAGTCACGAAGCCGATCCTTCGCAATGCTGCGATGAAATAAGTAATAAATCGCAGACTATCGTCTTACAAAAAAAGGGGAAAAATATTCGTGTGACTGCAACAGATGAAGCAAGCAATTTGTTAATAAATATTAGTAAACCTGCACTTGTATGTCTCGCTGCAAAAACATGAGCATAAAGTCAAGATTTTTTAATTCAACTTGAGCTAACTAAATAAAGATAAGGACTTGTTCATTACTGATACTGCAGATAAAAATATTGTTAATGGGTGCATTGGCAACATATTTACTAAAATTAGTAGTAGAAATCACATAAGTCATGTAGTCAATGGTCGACATTCCGAATGATATTCTCATACGATCGCGGTCGCAGCAGATTCACACGCACCGCCCGCTTTTTTAGACGGATCGTATCGACAACCACGATCTTTGATTTATTTCACATCACTATTTTAGGAAACGCGTCGCGCCGATCGCCTTATGGCGAGATATGAAATTGCTCGGCGATGTATGAACTTAGAATCTGTTCTAAACGCCGCTCAGATGGATCGATTATGTCTGCGGACGTATCATGCTCGTATTATACGGCTGATCGTTGCAAAACCAAAGCTGTTAGTACTAAATCCTCCTGTTAAGCGCACATTACTTACACTATATTAGGTCATGCTATTTAAAGCTTCTTCATTGAATATTATCTTTTAGATGACAACTAGTTTGTTGCCAGCGCGAATTTACTTAGCATTAATGCCTCTTAACTAGACGCGGTCGTCGATATGCCATTTATTAAGATCGTGATGGAACGCAGTCGTAAATATAGGTGTCTTTCTTTAGCATATTCAATGATAGCTGTACCTAGCTTATTGATAAAGGCCATGTCTTGACCCGTGCGTGACACGATAATGTGTTCGTGGCTACACTGGCGCAGACCTCGAATCTACACTGTATCGCATTGTTGTAAAAGCAAGTCAGTGTACTGCGTACCTAAATGGACTCTCAATTTGAAAATCAAGTATTCAATGCACCCGGCGATGTTCGAGTTGCCACGCGAAATAATTAGATATCTAATCTATTATCGAATTGCGTTTATGGACCAATCTCAACGGAATGTAACGTATTTTAGAGTGGGCATTTAATACACCTTGCGGTCGATTCTGGCCAATGGCGGATTGATTTGCCACGCATGCGCACTTATGACGATAATGTTGTTTATAAAAGTTGCGAGTATATGTGGGAACCGGGGCGGCAGGCGACGCCGCGTGGGAACCGCCGGAAATCGGGACTTTTTTCTGTCAGCCTGCACCGAACCTACATACAACTTATTTAGCGGTGATTAGTTATGTGAGCGGCGTCCGCAATTAAAAATATTGACGCCGATTCTGTGAAGTATCAGTTGATATCGATGGAGGACCTTTTTTGTGACATCCTGATGACAGGACCGTTAAGGAGCGTTCCAAATTTCAATATCATTTCTAGTTAATTTAATGAGTAATTATTTCGGAATTGAGTCGTATATTTTATGTCGACATGACTCCTCGATATTATTTTCTTAGGACTTAATTATCGGAATAATTTGAGATTGACTAAATAAAAATGTGTGTTACGAGCAACAAACGTCAAGTAAGCGTCTAGACTTATCTAAAAGACATTTGCATGCGTCACTCAAACACTGTTTTGCAAAACTAATAACTAAAAGTTGCAAAATATTTTGGTCGCTAAGACAACTTGAGACATATTCTCACAGTAATAAAAAAGATATACAACTATAAAATAAAGTGAATCATGCTCATTCGTATATATGTTAATTAATAAAGATAAGTGCATGTTGTCTAGCTGTTTTCCTACATTGTAAAAAAAAAGATTAAAACCTGCTTGGTTTAATTTGATCTTAATTATGGCGCAGTTTGGGTGAGTCGTTTGTTTAGCAATGTACTGTAAGCTAGCAAAGCTATTTGAACAATTAATAATCTTTTAAAGCAAAAAACTTTTATTTTAAATTAGGGAGGGAGCGTTTAATCAATTGACCAATTGGAACAGTGTGCTAGCTTCTAACGTTTTAGAAATGCCCGTGTAGGGTTATGTGAAATAAATAATTATGAGTTTGAATTCAGAGCAGTGATGGCCCAGTTGTATCGGCCCTGCAGTGCAACCATGAGCTCTTAATGCGATCCATTTTGCGACCTAAACTGAACTGTTAAAGGGATGGAGCTATACACGGTTTCTTTGATATCGACGCACAAACGAATACAATGGATCTAGTACATGATTCTGGACCTCCCAGTGGTGGAATTTTTCTTGAAAAATGTTAATTTTTTTTTTAAATCTGTACTTTTTAAAATTTACACTGTGTTAAAAAATCGTTATTCTAACCAACCGCGATGATATTTTTAGTAAACTAAGAACAAAAATAATTATTAAAAATTGTTTAATTAAAAATTAATTAATTAAAAACGATTTTATCTACCCCTATGGTAGATGTCCGGTAACCGTCCGGACCGAGCCCAAGTCGTCGGCGGCGCGTACACGCGCGCCTCAAGGAGATGTCAGCAAATCGTAGGGGCCCAGCAGGGTCGAAGCCTACTGGGGCCACGGGTAGTGTGAAAGCGAAACCCGGGGCTCTGGGACGAAGGCAACGAAGAAACAGGAGTGGGTTTTTGTCAGTAAAAGTCTGACACTATCTCCCGTTCCGCCCAAGAGCGAGGGATGTCATAAGATGATTATCCCACCCAATAAAAAAAAACCCCTATGGTAGATAAAATCGTTTTAAAAGTAATTCAATAATTTTTTTCACTAAATATGTTTGAATAACGATCTTAAACAGTTTAAATTAAAAAAACGTAAAGATTAACAAAAAAAAAAAATAGGAAATATTCGACGAAAAATTCCATCACTGGGGCGTCTACAATCTTGCACTGGATCCATGGTATACGTTTGTGCGTCGATATCAAAGACTCCCTGTATAGCTCTATCCCTCTTCCTCACTCGCACGACTGATTGACAGAAACACAAATCTTTTCTCTTTATAATTTTAATATAGATTCTTAGTAATCTGCTATATGATCTGTTATAATAAAGGACATCGATCTAATCAAGAATTTGAAATGAGCAAACTTCGGAGGTGTAAAGTAGAATTACTGCATAATAAAGTAATAATAATTAAACAACTCAGAATTTTATCTAGCCGTTTAAGTCCGATCCCGTTTAATTCTCAAGAAAATATCACCAAGATGGTTCTGAAAGTCGTATTTTACGATGGAAATTATTAAAGTCCGTGTTGTAATTGGTTTGCATCGGTAGCCGCAGCCGCGTAATTAAACACGTCTTGTTAAATGTATGCGCACGCGCCGAATTGCAACATTTAGTTTCGCGCCAAGAAAACTAGTTGCATTTCACAATGATGCTCGATTCTCGATGTTGTCGCTGATTGAATCTGAAGTTGAGAAGCCAATTGAATGTGCTTGAATACTTTTTGTTATAAAGTAATTAATTTTTAAATGAATTTCGTTTTGGTAATGGATTATTATTAAATTGTAGAGGTAGAAATATATTTTAATTAATTAGTTTGAAGCAGTGCAATTTGGACTTAATGTCAGAAGGGGAGTTATGAGTTATCATAATTTGTTAAAGTCCCTGGTTCAGATGTTTAATTACTACCAAACAATTGTCAAAATTGTTATTCCATTTCAGAATAGTTCCACTAACCAGCTTAAGTTCCTCAGCACAAAATTTTGCAAACCACCTAGAATAATGTATTTACATTACGTATTCAGCGTATAATCTCGACGAAATTCTATGGAGGGACGCCCGCCGATAACAAAACTCGCTGTCTTATAATTTATCGGCCGCCATTACATCGTACTTTGTATCCAGCCTGCATTTCATTTGCATTCGAATTTCGAATTTGCGGTGACATGTCCAGTATTAAAATGATGTATCGAGGTTTGATTGCACTCCGAGACCATAGAGAAGCGCACCTCCAGTCTAAACTATTGCCTACTCCCACCCGAACACCTCTAAGTCTTCTTTGACTTTAACGATAGATATTTACGTTTATGACAAGGATAAAATGATTATTTCGTATCACTTAAACTATGTTAATGCAGTTTCTTGCAAATTATACTAAGAGCCGTTTAAACAAAATATATTACGTAGACATTTAATAAGTGGGACAGTAAATTCGTCTACAATTAAAACAGGTACATAATCAATATAAAATTAAATGATTTGCTATTTTAATGTTCAATTGAATGTAATAGAATTCGGTAGCAAATAAATTGAACCCGTTATCGCACTAATCAACTTTTTTTTATTGCCATTAAATTCAATCTACGTAAATAAAATTGAAATAGAATACGTTGAATATTCATTTTATTGCTTCATTATTATTTTAAAAGTGCACTAACGAAGTTGAATTACTGTTAATTTCTTTATTATAAGCTACTGGTCTGCGACAAAATATTATGACTAATGCCTTTGTAAGTTTGATGGATAAAATAAGCAAGACCTAAACTAAATTACCATTATGCTCATACGAAACACAAGAATAAAATCATTGTTAAAACCTTATTTTAACAATTTGTTGAAAGTTTAAGACTCAATTGTCGAAAAGATAAAAGCACATCCATTAGATAAAATTAAGAACATGCAATATTTTTTAAATGATTATTTTGCATCTTGTATTCTTTTCTTAAATTTTTGAATTGGTATTCTTGATGCCAGCGACAAAACTTTGACACGAATTTAAAACTTTTTGGCGCGCCAAAATTTTTTCGCACAGTCATTGCGAAATTAATTCTAAAATCGATATTCAAGTTAATCGAATGCTGACCGATCCTAATTTACTAACGACAAGTTGTACGAAAACCGATACCCTAGGTTACAGTACAACGCATACCGGTGCCATAATAACGTTGACTGGTGAAATCCTTCGCAGGATTTACACATAACGACTGCATTATAAGACCGATCGGTTAAGTGCGAGATAGTATCAAATTTCGCGTTCGTGTCGCATCAATTTTTAGTACCTAGTATCTTAATAGATTTTCTGTTTATTTTTTAGTGCTCGATATTTTACATTTGATTATGTTTTTCGTTGTAAAGCTGATAACTAAAGGTGCTACTTACGATAATGGTTTTGGTTTTTCTTTTAAGGTGGGAAATCATTCAATTATTTCTCCCGAACTAAAGCGCAGCGGGTGTGCGTGTCAGACTTTTACTGACTAAAATCACACTTATGTTCTTTCTTTGCTTTGCGTTCCAGGACTCCGGGCTTTCGTTTCAGAAGTCGACCAATGGCTCCAGTAGTTTGGTTTTGCTAACATCTCTTTTTTTTGACGACTCGGGCTAGGTCTGGACTGTTATCTAAAATAAATTTTGCTCTTCTGGGTGGAAACGAAAAGTAGTGTCAGAATTTCATTGTTACCCTTTGCGTTTTAAGAGCATAGTGACTCTTTCAAACAATCTGCCAATTCTGATAGGCATCGGTTCCAGCGGGCCCCGTCAAAGGTATTTCTTATGATGATACATCAGTATACATGAAAATGGTTAGTTACATTTTCTAAAGATACTCTTTGATTACATTTTAATATTTATGTAGGTTTTCTTACAGTAACTGCTTCATTATTATATATTATATCTGAGTAGCCTTTTCCCAAATATATTGGGATTGGTTTCCAATTTAACTGGATGCATCTGAACACCAGTATTTTACTTGGAGCGGTTGCCTTTCTGAACTCCGTAAGGCCTGTCAAAGCTCTACAACTATAACCGGGTCCACAGCTGGAGCCAATGGCTTAACTTTAATAACTTTATGTTTAAATGGTCACCCATCCACAAATAGACCATAGCTAGCGTAACTTAACGTTGGGCCCCTTTATTATTCTAGTCACGAGCACCTCAACGAATGCTTGATTACGATTACTGTATAAAATAAGTAAACACATTTTTTTATTGATCTATAATTGAACAAAAGATATACGACAATAATTCCTTAGACAGCATTTCATTTGTCTACGATAAACCGAACCGCCAGTAACCGGCGTACGACAAAAAGTCGCTCAGCTAAATCGTTCCCTGTAAACGTCATTGCGCCAACGCATTCCTAGTTCGTAGGTGGTCACGCCTTTATCACAGTTACAATACCACTAGAGGGGCCCCATGCACTTTATTATACTTCCCCTTAGTAAATATCGGTCGAGACCGGCTGATATTTCCATAGCAAGTAACTTCGCTAGAGATTTGTTGTAACTGAAATATATAGGTGAACGATGTTTTGTGTTTTAGGATTTATTTAATTAGTATTTATTAGTTTAATTATTATACCATACATTTTGGAGTGATTGTTTTGCATAAAAACATACTATAAATTCACTCATTGGAAAAATCTCTTTAGGCTATTTTTTATTGCTTCGTATTGCTAAGACTCCTCAGTCCATCTGTCTGTCATAAGGCTGTATCTCATGAACCGTGACAGATAGTTGAAATTGACACAGATGACGTATTTTGCTGCTGCTACAACAAATACTAAAAAAAATATTTCAGTAGGGCATACAAAAAACGTGATTTTATTGTCATTTTTTGCGAGATTTTTAAGACTCGCACTTGACCAGTTTCCTCTACATCTATATTACCACATTGAAACTATCTTGCATCGCGTTATTAGAGCTCTCCGCGTAATTAGAACATAATACAACAGTGCAAAATCAACACCCACCCGATCGGAGGGTCCTTTCTTTTCAACTGAGGTTTGTGGGTCTTGACATTCTGTTCAGCATATCTCTAAACTAGTGACATTACCATCACTTCCTCAAGCTTTCGAGCAGCGAGCCATACAATCAGCTCCCACGGCTTTAAAAGGTATCCTGACCACAGTTATGTTTACCTGGCCATCACCCTCAGCCTCCTCAGCGATCTTGGGTTGCACCTTTGGCAAATCACATGAAGAGCCACGAAAATCCTCTCCTGGTTGTCGTCAGCATTCAAACTATTACGTTGCACAGCACAGCTCCACCCACTGTAGCCAGAAGCACCTCTCCAACCCGTTGGAGCCTGCAGCATCATCTCGACTCACTGGGACATCATCATCCTGACTTATTGGGGCATCATCCCGACTCACTAGGATACAGAATTTGTGGCTGATTACCGTATCACAAGGGAACAGAAATTCGCCAAATTTTCATCAGTGTACATTATATTTATCAGAACAGCTTTTATTATTTAAGAAGACGAAATAACCATAATTTCTAATAACGCAACGGGCTTGTAAATGGCCAAGGTAAAACCAATACAATTTGTACATGGCCAGTTTTACAGATATAATTATAGAACATCAAATACCGGACGATAAACACACTAACTTGGCAATGTATGTAGTGTATGTAAATTAAAATAATGACCGCGTTACTCAAGCACCTGAACGCTATGTACACATAAAAAATTATGCATATTATTCTGTAAGGAATGATTAATTATTACATAATCATTTTGAAAAAGGCAAAGATGAAGAGCTGAAAAATATTAAAAAAGGACTTCGCCCAAAACTGAGTCACACTAGTCAACGATAAAAAAAGAAAAGAGACTTTTTTTTAATTGCCTAAGTTAAAGGATTACTGCTTTACAAATACTAAAGCTTAATTTCGATTTCACTTAAAAATGTTAATTTACATATATAAGAAGCAAAGCTTAACACTTTTCATTTAACACATTCATGTCAACAAAAATCGACCTGTCTAAGCCGTCATGCATTAGATCGCAACTTTGTCAAACAACTTGTTACTCGCACGATACTTAAGATTCGAGACGAGTGCACAGATTATAACACCCATACGTAATAAATGTTCGAGTTATTAGTGAAGCAAGAAAATTAACGCCTACTATAATTACAGATGTGATCGGAGAAAGCGAAGCACCGATGTCGCCTTCGATCAGGGCTTTCACGAGCAAAATAACAGTCAATAAAAAAAAAAACGGTTTACCGCAAGAAAATCGATTTTACTAATAAGAAAAAAACCTGAAAGTACCTAGGGAATGTTGGCATTATACTTTATAAGACCAAATTTTTGGAGAGATGAAAGCCCTGTCAAAGATACAGTATGATGCTTGGCCATTTTGTTTTTATATATCTCGAGTTTAGATTGATATTTCATAAAGAATGTCAGCGTGTTTGACAGCTACCACTTTTAAATTACATAGCTTCGTCTAAATATAAGTACAGTCATCGATAAACTACTTTTTGTTTGTTTAACTTTTCCTTTCATACGATTTTGTATCAGCTGTTTCTGATTTGGTTTGATATATGTTGGTCATTTTTTTCGAGGTAGGAAAATCATCGAATAACTCCTCCCGCTTTGAGTGAAAGGACAGGGAATGTCACACTTTTACTGACAAAAACCCACCTGTATTCCTTCCGTTGTCCTCTGTGTTCCAGGGCCACGGTAAATCTTTAACAATCTTAATAAAAAGTGGTGTTAAGAAAGATGAATGCGTCCAACTAGACTTTTATTAAAGATATACGTTATATTGCCTCAAGCATCATATTTCAATCACAGAAGGGCAACTACTTGTGAACAAATTACAATAGGAAATCTGAACATGATAATTGAAACCAAAGATGAACTGTTCTACACTTAATTGGTTTGGAAGGCAGCCATAAATCTCTATATTAATGAACAGAGAAAGATATCAAGTGGCCCATTTGAAATATTGTTTTATTCACCAATAAAACTTGAAATAAAATAATTTTCTAATTTTATGAAACCGTTATAATATATTATAGAGTGAAGATATACGCAATTAACGGCCGCCACTATAAATATTGGTGTTATCTGTATCATATTAGCTTATTAGATTTCACTTTGACAGATCGTAAACCTACAGTTTTACAACTCTATTAATACTACTTAGTATGTAAGTGTAGAATGTTGCTGTGAAGATGATAGCGTCACTCGTAAAGGTAAGACCACTAGATTTTAATTATATTTCTCTTGCTTCGAACCCATTTGTTAGACTAGAAAGTTAAGTATTTTGACGGGTGTAAGGGTAAGTACGGATTCGAAAGTTAGAAGTTGTTTGGCCAGCTCTCTGCTCTACAAGTAAACGAAGTTAATATTTTATTGATTACACTGCAACCATTGCTCTCAGAGTGAAGAAAAATAGCGTTAGGAAACTAATATGTCCTAGAAACAATTTTTAGCTTGCTCTTGATTCTTATCTCACCTGATGGTAATCGATTATGTGCTCGACGATGGAGCCCGCTTCCATAAAAGTAATCTATTCTCTCTTCAATTAAAGAACCCTAGGTTGTAAGCTAACAAAAAATACACACTCTGGTAGAGAATTCCATTTTTTTGTCGTACGCAAAATGAATGTATTCCCAAAACTTTTAGTGTGTATGGGTGGGCTGTCCACCATGTACCGATGTCCGATGATGAAATGGGCTTGGCGAAATTAAGTTATGCAATTCCGACGCACGTGCCAAAATGCAACCAGTAGAAATTCAATAGGCTAAATTCGAAGACATGTGCTATTTTCCAATCCACACTAAAGTTGCTTGGTGGATTAACAAGAGAAGGCCTGAGTCCAAGCCGTGGGAACATCGCTGGAGGCTGTATGGCTGATTATGTTGTGTTAACTCAGCAAAAATATCACTAAAATCATGATGAACTGTGACAAAAAGTTCCGTACCCGACTGTACTCATTCATTTCGTTTGCGCAGCACAACTTTTTATCGAATCAACGCAACCACATCCATTTAGGGTGCGTACTGATGTCCACTTAAATATTATATCATATTAAATCAACTAGCAATCGGCGATCGCTACATTCTTTCTCATATTACCTCAACTATTAATACACCTATACGAGTAAATATATATGATGGCCTTCCATATGTTCTACTTCTAACATCTATGTTATGTTAATAAAGTAGTTAGCATTGTTGCTGAGGATCCAGTGCTGGATTGACCCCGCTTTATATTGCTGGCACACCATATACATGTGAGCATAAGTGACGTAATGCCAGGTTTATCATATTGCTTTTGTGTTGTCTAGATATATCTGAATATGTACTTCGGTACCAGTTCTAAATTTAATATTTATTTATTAAATTATATTATAACGGAGAAAGATCTAGTTATCTTCTGAATTGGCAAGAAATGACTCAAAGCAAGAGAGCAATGGAAGGAATGGACGCAGGCCTTTGCCCAGCCGTGGGACAGTATAAGCTTAACATAATAATATTAATAATAATAAACATTATAACACCCTTACAGACGCGTTGAAGCAGATGTTATGACTAATCAAATCAAATCACCAATCAAACTAATCGCGTTTTAACGTTTGGCTCGCATAATTGCGTTTAGCCGCTGTCACTAGTGTCACTTGTAAAAATACAACAAAAGAAAAATATAGCCAAGTGACACTAGTGACAGCGGCTAAACGCGATTATGCGAGCCAAACATTAAAACGCGATTAGTTTTATTGGTGAATTCCGCCCTTACATATATAAAATATAATTAGAATATTATTAAATTCACTATCAATATAAATTATAAGTTGAAATTAAGTTTGAGAAGATGAAGTCGTCAAAATCAAAACTGGAACTTGTTAATTATGTTCATACAAATAAAGTTATTATTTTTGATTGCATTAAACCTTAGTTAATTGAAGATGTTTTCATTATGAAGGAGATGGCATTATAAAAACATCAAATTGCAGAATAACGGCTTTTTCGTTGCTACAAAAGCTGTTTAATATTTCCGCTTTAAAACTATGAAATTAAACCGTGACTTAACCAAGTCCCGCTTTTTATAATGACCGAATTATTTAAGTCAGACAGGATGTCAATGCAGATTGGATCGAGTGTCAAAAAATAAGTCATTTTTGATATTATTCTGATAACGGTAGAGATCATAATCGCGTGAATTAATTAAACCGGCGTAACTAAGTTGTTTTAGTGTAATTTTATATCAGGTGAAGTAAGTAGATGTCACTGGGCTCATGCAAATTGTCCAGATTGCTCAAACACCTATTAAATTACAGATTTAGATTTTATCATAATTTGCTACAGTTTCGTAATTTAGGATTACGACCGTAGAAATTCTTTAAGATCGTTAGAAAACTGACTTATGATGACATCTTTGAAATCATCAACTTTACACATTTTTTTATTATTTATGTTATAATTATAAATCAGGTTTATGAACTCGTTAACACACTTAATATTTTTATAAAAATAATAACTTTAGCTTTGACTACGCTTATTCAGTTTTTATACGATTAAATTGATCAAGCTTTACTTTTGTGCCATAATAAAGTCTGAATAAGAAGAAAAACTAATTAAAATAAATATGTAATTATTTTTAACTACCGATTACTTAGTTGCAGGGCAACTTATCTAGTTAAGTTTTAATTAAGTTATATGTAGTTTTAAGCTTGACGTTAACCGATCTTAAATTTAAGATAGATTATGCGGTATTGATCTAAGTAGATAGGTAAAATATCTTATGAAAGCTAGTGCACGATAAAAAATAATTTGAACATACACAGTGTTAGGGTTAAATAAACAGATAGACCAACATATATATGCAGGTTTAGGTAATTCATGTCAAGCAGTCATCATGATTTTGATCATCATCATGTCAACCGAAACACGTACACTTCTGCACATATACCTCCTAAGTGTCTCTACAACGACTGGTCTAGCGACAAGCAATCCAGCCTCGCTAGCCAAGTTACGATCGTTTCGTTTACGAGTATTTCTAACCTGGCAATTCTTGTCTTTCAATCATTACTAATTAGCCCCCTAGCCAGGTTAGGATCGTTTCGTTTGCGTCGAACGCCTCGAGTAGGCCACGCCTCCGATTCCTTTGTTCTGACCACGTGACTGAGCGTTGAGATGACGTCGTTTATTGTGGGATCACATGTGCGAAATAGATTGAAAACGATGGTTTTTAGTATTTTTAACCTCAGAGATTACAATGATCAACTTTTGTCTCTTCACACATTTTACCATTACTTTGTGTTTCTTTTGTTTTTGGAGGAAAGTCATGAAAGAACTCCCTTCATTTTAGGTGGAGCGAGAGGGAGTTTTAGACTTTTACTGACTAAAACCCACCTGTGTCCCTACAGTTGCTTTTTGCCTTCCAGGGCCACGTTAACTCCACTGCTGTACAGTCGCTAATATCAATGGTACCATTAATATCACATCATATCACCTCGAGAGTAGAGTGATATCATCATAACCTATAACTAGTGATGTATATCGCTAGAAGTCGGGCAAGGTTGTCTCCTCCCTACCAAGTTCACTCAATATGTGCGTGTGTGTATATCTATTGATATTAAACCGGTTATAGCTTATAGATTCACTTGTCAATTTGCTATTTGCCTATGCATCTGTAATGCTTTGGTTTAATAAAAGAATATTTATTCAATATCATAGTTTTCGTTTCAGTCATAGAAGTAGTTCAGTTACAGTTATAGTCAGGAAGTTAGTGATAGCATGACGAGTAACAGGGCAGAGTGGAAGAAAAAAACGTGTTGCGCCGACCCCAAATAACACGGGACAAGGGCAGGAAGATGATGAGTTTTCGTTTCAGTCATCCATAAATGAAAAGGATTGTAATATTTTTCTTAAAAAAATATATATTTTATTTATTGTCTGTTCATATTTGTTGCTACATTTTCCTTTACCGATATGGACCTGTATTAGAAATACATAAGATACCGGTTCTCCAAATTAGTCAACCGTACACCTAGTTCATTGATTAAAATTAATAAAAAACGTAAAGTTCGTAGTAATTCATCTACTTTATGTAATAAACAAACTTCAGTTCCTTATTGTGTTATTACACTTAATTGCAAAAAAAATGTACACCTCGTAGTAAAAAATGAATACTGAACAGCAAAAAGTGTACCTAGGTATTGAAAATAGCATTCTTAAATTATCACTTCGGTCAGACAGTCCCCGACAACATTGTTATCCAATTCTGTCCAGAACTACTGGCCAGATTTGTTATGCACTGAAATGCATTCGTCACGCTCAATATTAGCGTAAAAACGTCTTTGTGGTGTGAACCAAAAATATAAATCTAGACTGGAGTGAATTTTTGACCGCCAAAAAAAGTTTAGCTGATCATTCTCACAACAAGGTTATTATACATAGGTAAGAAGAACCATATTGTAATAAATCCGGTCAAGTTCGAGTCGGACTCACGCATGAATGGTTCCGTACCATTATCTATACAGTACTAGACACTATATTATAAAAAAAAACGTAAAAAAAAAGTTTGTTGTATGGGTGCCTCACTTAAATATTTATTAGATTCTTTTTTTTAATATTTGATGTTACATCGGCAATAGAAATACATCATCTGTGAAAATTTCAACTAGCTATCACGGTTCATGAGATAAAACCTTGTGAGAGAGAGACGGACAGTGGAGCAATGAGATTACGTTTTTACACTTTGGGTACATAACCCTAAAAAGAAAAGGTGTTAATCGTAGATGATCAATTAATAAAAATAGTCGAAATACTTGCACCTTTTTGTAGGGACGGCATCAATTCTACCATTATAATTTCATATCAAAACACAGACATGCACACGTAGACAGTAAGTACACCAACAGAAATGTCCTATGCATGTGTGCATCGTAATGACACTGGTATACTTATGAAATGGTTAAAATTGTGTGCATGCGACTATGATTACAGTAATTTGTTACGTTTGAGCCGATATCGCGGCGTTCAAGATCTTGCCAAGGTAAGATTTATCCATTGCACAGATGATCATAGTCCTCAAGTGATAAATTGACCGGCTCAAGTCAAAATTGAGATATTACTACTTTTTTATCGAACATCTGGTCAAAAAATAATGACTAGTTTTTGCAGATTGAATGTCTCTTTAACGTTGTTTAAGGTTAAATTATGGAGACTTTCATTTTTTATAATTTTTTGGACTTGCACTGTTTTTTTTTTTGTAGGTTTTTTGTTATATGCGTAATACCATTCGAGAATGTTGAATGGTCTTGTTTGATTAATCGATTTTTTTATTAATAAATAAGGTAAGTATGTGATGATGTGGCCGACGATGGAGCATGCTTGCCTATTCACTCTTGATTTAAAGCCCCTAGGTTGTAGCTATTAGGAAACACAGACTCCGGCAGGAAATTCCACTCCTTAGCTGTACGCACAATAAATGTATTCCTAAAACGCTTTGTACGCATGGGTAGGATGTCAACCATATACCGGTGATATAGTGTATATATATACGTTTGCTATTTTTACGTAAAGAAGATCTTTTTTAATTCAGAGCCAACAATTTATATTGAAGCAACTCTAGTTATCGACAGTGAAACCTCGTGAATAGATTCAAAAGATACCGTCTAACAGGGAAACCAGTCTTCATAAAGTCATGTAACGAGTACGTATATGTATCGGTACTTTACATACGGATTAGATTGCTCTGAATATGGAGCGTGTATGTAAATGGCTCAATAATAGTGATGCCATCGGATTTAATACTTCACACTCAAGTAGAATCGAGCGATGATTTTTGATAGTACAGTGATTATTGTGGAAGATGAAACAAAAGTAATATAAAGATAGGTTAACATACAACAACCAACCAGCCTTATAATGTTCCCATTTAGGCCTCCTTTCTAAGAGAAGGAATGGCCCGCAAACCAACCACGTGAGCCCAGTGCAGGTGGATGTCAGATGACCAAGAACTCATTGTTACGCAATAAAGTAAACATCTGATTGGGTTTGAACCCACGACGTACCACTTTTAAGTTGAGGCCCAAAGTAAAGTAGATTACTTCGTTAAGCAAAACGTTAATTTTACTTTAATGCTGACCAGAATTCTAAAAGAAAAGACTGACTGAGTTGACAAGTGAATAAGGAGTTAAAATTACGATGATAGTTACCAGAATTCGTAAAGTAGAAATCGAATGTAAGATAGTTGAAGATCAAAGTAATCAATGTTAAGAATAAAGACGATGAATTATTCTTAAAATAGGCGTCTCTTCTGATCTCGCAGTTAAACCTGAATTTAGATATATTCTTCTCGAACCTCTACTCTCGATCGACTTTCAAACAATAATTCAGATCACGACACTATCCAAGCTTATCAGTTCTGACCCTAGAGCTATAATTGCATCCCATTAGAGCATCTGAGATCAACAAGGCCGGTGCGTACGCGCTTTATGTCATATTCATATGCATTATATGTACGCTGCCTTATGTAGGCCATTTATATGCCCCGTGCACACCGTTGAGCATTGCAGGGTTTATGTAACGAAATTGCTACATTTCAGATTTAGTTTAGATGACATCTTTAGTGCTTGGTGTTGGCGGTACTTAAATTGAGTGTAACAGTTGGTGAAATGTTTGAAATAAATTTAATAGTAGAGAAATCTATTTACGTTTACTGATCTCTATAAATAGATCAGATCTTTGGAATTGGCGAAAAATAATTTGAAATTCATATCCCATTTTTTTCTTTCCTTAACATATGCTGTAGTTGTCAAATAAATCAAATGTTTAATGTTTAGGTACATATTTTGAAGCAGTATTTTCTACTAACGATTCAACTATCAAAGAAACTGAACCACAACACCTCACAATGGTCAAGCCATCAAGCTCGCATTACATAACAGCAGCACCTGTTAATCAGGCACATTACAGGCAATCGACCTTCTACGAGATAACACACAGATGTAGACCAGCCTCGGGCAGTCATTACGGGCATAGAAGCCGCTACAATGAAGGCGGGTCGTCGGGGATAATCGCCAGTTTGCGGGACATAATGCTGTGGGTCAAGATCTCCATGCTTTATGCTGCCCTAGTACTTACGCAACCAACGCTTTTAATATAACATCGTTTTGAGGCGATTATTTTACAGTTACTGGGGTCTAAAAGTCTGTTGGAGTATCTAATTTATGAGTTGGAGCTGTTTTGTGATGAGTCCCTTAGTGTAGTTTAATGTGAGGTGTGAAATTTGCTCGGGGCTGAACGGAGTAGCTACGGACGTAATTGACAGTTCTTCGATGAATAGTGCTTTCTTTTTATAGACTGATTTCTTTGCTCCCTTTGGCTGTTAGGATTTCTTATTTTTTTCAATAATATTTTGTAACCTTCATGAATACAGCTTTGTAATAAATAATAACTAATTAGATCAGAACGACAAATATCTAGACTTTGAATAAAGGAAACCAACTTTAAATCAATGATTGTGACAAAATACGAGTATAAATTAAAAATTTTCAATGGAAGGTTAACATGTTCTAGATAATCAATTTCATTGACGTTTCAAATATCATAACGGTTATTTTTCATCTGTCGTCTCAAGAAGACAACAAAGGAGGGAAAAAAACCGATTGAAAGGCGGAAGATTTGTAACAGATGACTAATTTCGCACCACAAAAACGCAAAGGTCCTAAGGCTGAAACTAGTTTACCTACGATACCAAATGCCTTTTCATATTCATATCGCAACATTTATAATAATGACACAAGAATAGAAGTGGCCCAATATTACCAATACAAATTAACAATGACAGACGGTTACAATGGGCACCCACGTGCTGGAGCCTTGGCATTCACTTCAAATGTCTGGCAGATTCCTCGGGATGATATGCCAGACGATTGTTAAGTGTTAATGCTTTATATACACGACATTTATATTGATGAGCATGTGTTACACAAGGGCAGCTTGATAAGCAAACAATGATATAGTTTTAACATTTAATTTATCTTCATGGTATGCTATTTTTATTTCTACTTCAACAGAACGTATCATATATATATGGACTAGTATTTATATTATACTAGCTTCTCCCAGCGGCTTCATCCACGTGGCAGTAGGTTTCTTCATACAAACTTTGGACACCCGTTTCATCAAAAAATACGTTGTATAAGGTATTTTTGATAAAACGATTAACCTTGTGCAAACATGCTCCTATGTCCTGTGGTTTCGGTTGTGCGTTGATATGTCAGTCAGTCAGTTTCTCCTTTTATATGTATAGATTACTAGTTTGCATAAATTTATCTTCCTTGTCATGTTATTTATGAAGTAGATTATAAATTTTAATTGTCGTATTCGCTCATAGCGACACGTGTAATCTAGTCTGATAAAGATTTTCCTGTTTCTGCTATATCATCTTCATCACTAAATATACTATTATTGATACTGGAATAATTAATGTTGTCATATATTTTATTAATCTGATTATTGATAGATTCATCCTTTTATTATTTGTGTGAATCTTGTATTGAGTAAGAACATTTGGTATTACCACAGAGTAATACGGTCTCAGGATCCTACCCACGTATGTATCAAGATATTGTTGTTGACGCGACGATTTATTTCATTGCTTCAAGCCCATTATAAGCCAGTGCCGAAGAGAATTACTTGGCTTAGACTATTGAGAATTAATTCGGTTCAGTCCTACTGTATTTTGCAACAATAATAGTGAAATATTGATATTAATATCAATGCAATGCAAACTCATTTGGAGAGAGTTATATCACATTCAGCCAACTGTTTATTAGAAAGACCATCTGAAGCATTGATTGTGGTATAACTTTATTAAAATTAGCTTAGCTCTCGTAAGCAATTACCTAGAAAGTTGCGATAAATAAAGTCTAAACAAAAGTGATGTGTTACATGGATGGAATCAAATACTGAATGGACCATCAAGTAATCAAGTGGACAAGTTGGATCCAAATTGGTGCACTGACGAAGAAATTTCCTATATGCAATTACATTACGATCAATGCAAATTCTGGAGCGTACGAGAGATCCGTTTATGGGCTTCATTAAGGGAGAATAAAAAACAGTATTGAGTTCGCCTTGGCGTTTAAATAGCAACGTGTTTAATTAATAAACTCGAAGACTTTTGTTACCGGCCTCTTTGCTCGGGTCTGTGACGGATGATTGCGAAATTCTCTGTAATCCTGTTAAGATTGCCTTCGATTTATTGTGCAACATTCAACTCAGACTTAATTGAATGAGCATTGCTTAATTTTTCGGAAGTTTTATGTACCTCCAATTGGATTAAAATAAAAAAAAACAGTTTGTTTTTTAAATGAGTAGTTGGCAAATTTTTGTAGGTATCATCAAATTGACATTATTAAATTTGACAAAACTCATTATCATTTTTAAAATTTATTAACTGTAGTTTTAATTTGGATATACTGAGTACACAATAGTTTTATTAACGGCATAAACGACGAACAACTTTTACCAGCGACAGCAAGAAATTCAATATTGGTATTCTTAACTGAATTGGTATCTATTAGAAATCATCAGCGCGGTAATAAAGGGTCCCTAACTGAACATTACGCGGCGGACGGTCGTAAAGTACCCTGCGCAGCCGATAGATGGCGGTAGGCGCGCACAATGGCGCGGGGGCGGGTAGCGCGCTTCCGATGCGCAAGCGCAACCCGCCGCTATTGATTTGCTACTAACTGTAGAAGCTCAAATAAATTCATGTTTGTAAGACGTTGGACGTCATGTAGGTACTTTATCTACAACCTATCAAATACCAGCTTCTTATTCACATTTTGTGTGTGTTGTGTTCTAATCTATGTGTTCATAGATTTTAGATTTTCAGGTTTACGATGTCCTACCGCGCTTAGGTTGTTTATTGCGTCACCCGATATTTGATGATCATATTGAAATATATTTAATGGAATTGCGTTTATCGCTTCTTCCTTATTTATTGCTATTGATAATTCAAATTTATTGAGCCGTAGTAATTTGATTACACAAGTAATTGTAATTACTGAAACGAAAGCAAGTAGATAGTTTAAAACGCTTCTGTGAAACCTTAGAATTAAATACAATAATTAAATAAATTAGATAGATAATAATGTTTAAGGAAGCCGTCCATCATTCGATAGCCTAATTGACAAAACTCCGTGTGGCCAAAGTTTCATTCTAATTGCCATTTCCTTTAATTTGGACTTTAATTTCTAAAGAGTACTTAATACTTACGACGGGTATCAAAAGTATCAAAGTAGCCGCAATGAGGTTCGATTTCGATAATGTATTTAATTAATAACGAAGAGAGAACCGGCTGCCTTCCTGTTCTACTAAGAAATAACAAGTAGCAATAAGGTGTGTTACGAAATAATCAGCGGTGTTTGATGTCGGACGCGTTGTGCGTAGCGGAAACAAAGTGGCATCGGTCGATTAAGATTAAGTTTATTGTAACACACTAGTTAATGTGGTAGCTTAAGTAGTTTCTCTACGTTATTAATTGTAGGTCATGTGTTTGGCGCCCGTTGTACGTTTGTTTGACTGAGCTTTCGATGATGGAATTAGAATAGAATAAACTTTATTCTAAACCTAAAATAGTATCAAAACTTTTACACAAACTTAAATCTATGGGTATAAAGGCGGTCTTATCGCTGACATCTACCAGACAACCTGAGGGTGGAATGTAAAAATTTGCAATAGAAAAAGGGTGGTGAAAAGGTAGTCTGCGGTGTACTGCAAATTAATAAAGGAAATATTAGATTAAAATTATAAACTAGACTATACATAGACGTAATATAGCTATTATATGTAAAAGATAACATATAAATATTATATATATATATATATAAATATTATAAGCTACACAATTTCATACAAAGAGATGGAAAAAGAAAAGAACAATAAGGTGGGTTAGTGACGGAAGAACTGAATTACGCATTCGTAACTAAAGTGCTTCTTTTAAATAATCACTATTTTTATTAATTATTGATAGCCTCGTACCCCACCACTATTTAACCTGTTGGTAAGTGATGATGTGATCGACGATG
Source organism: Mythimna vitellina (assembly GCA_949316375.1). Lineage (NCBI taxonomy): Eukaryota > Metazoa > Arthropoda > Insecta > Lepidoptera > Noctuidae > Mythimna > Mythimna vitellina. The sequence continues at coordinate 10,114,582 of OX438699.1, read as the reverse complement.
GAGCCTCTTGCCTAGAAGTAACCCTATTCACTCTTCACTTAAAGACTCCAAGGTTGTAACTATCAGGAAACACAAACTCCGGCAAGGTTTTTGCAATTTCGATTCCGTTCCTTGACTCACAAAATCGCTGACTGATCTCATCATTGTTAAAAGCGAACTTTTACAATCAATAAAATGAATCATGCTTCATAAAAGTACAAAATGAGGCCCAACTTACACAACCGCATTATTAAAAAAAACAATTACATCACTAGTGTCAGAACGGTCGCATTAAACCACTAACGAACAGAGGCGTAGAAGCTGCAAAAGACTTTCTCTTAGTCAGAGGAAGTCTCCTGGAAAGCCTTCAAGCCATTACGCCTTACACGGCAGCCGCACTACCTCACACCTGCTTTACATACTGATCTGGTCCGTTCGCCGAGCGTGCACTAATTCCGAGTGATGTGACACAACTAGTACCTATAAACTATCGATACTACGTTCCAACCATTAGAAATGCTTCGTTAGTGTTAATTTGATGTTGATTTAACATGGTTTTTATAAGTCTATTTTCTTCTGTGTCAGTTTCTATCGTTAATTTGTTTCTGCCCTTGAATTTACACTTTATATGTTTCATGCTAATTCCAAGTAGAAACTTGTAGACATAAGTGAAATCAACAGTTTCAGAATATATTAAGGGAAATGAATGTTAGAACTGATCTTATCGACTATCGATAAATCGTATCCCCGTCATAAAACTAGTATTGACATTAGGTATAGCTGATGTACCGAAGATGTCAGTAGCCATTAACGGTGAAACCGCTCTTTATTTAGTCACAATCTCGTACACTTGTAGTGTTTTACGATAGACTTAGACGACTCTGATAAATAAATGTAGACGTTGCATTCCGTCGTACTGCGATTTGCGATTTTTTGTAGAAAATAACAACCATTTCATCGACATCGATATCTTGACGTAATTATATAATCAACATACCTAATTTGAATTCCGCTTTAATTGGCACATCATTTGCCGTATTTTTTGCTTAGTTAATTGAGATTGCTGATTGAAATTAGATCATTAGTATGTAAATTTGTAGTTATTGACCGTACTGTAATTGTGTTCGTAAAATCGAATTCGAAATTCTTATGCGGAAGACCACACGCGAGAAGATCATTACTTAGCGGCCAGGTTATGGAGACCTGTAGCGGTGCATCATCTTTGTGCATTTTCAGTAATAACTTGAAAGAAGGCGTGGCAGGCCAGGTTAAGCTGGTCGCGATCGTGTTTCAGAGGGTGGGCGCAGTACTCCAATTTGTGCAAAAAAACTGTGTACTCTCAATAATAAGGAGTGAAACTTTCCCTTCTTTTATTATGATGAATTCGAGACCTACCACACGTTCGTGTGACGTGATTTCGTTTTTTTTTGCTTTGCTACCTTCCACCATTTTCACCATCGCCCAAGAGGAAATTATACAAAATGATTGGAACACGTTGTAATACTTGTCCGATAACAATCGATACTTGGACCTTTATGAATTAGATTAGGTTTTTCACATCACTATACAATAATGGTTTCATTTTGTTGGAGATTCATAGAATAACAAGGCAAGGTAAGGAAGTGTTACATGTCGATCTTACGACTAATAACTCATACTTTCTATTGTCAAGCGATAAGTAAACGCTATAAATTGCGTGGAGTACCTCAAGGCACTCGTTTGACCGATGATTCGGAATCGATTTGTCGACATAATTCGATTTCACGGGGTAGTATCGTTAATTACTATTACTGGGGATCGATGCATCAGCTACAAGAACTCGCGGACTGGTTCTTGCGGTGAAACTGGACAGGGGTTAACAACCATTGAGAGCATTTATAAAGTTATTACCATTTCGTTTTTCTCCATTACTGTTGAACGTTGATTTATAACGTTCAAGTTTAAAGCTGGTTGTAGTTTGTTAATTACCTGCAACAAATAAGGTTATGTTATTAATTAGTTTGATGGGTACGTAGCTATTAGTAACAAATTGCCTACTTGTATGGGATATGCTGAATGAAATATTGATAGTTTAAAATCAAAGTCTTTTAGTAAATCCATAGATATGTGTATTATTTTAAGGCTTTGCTTAGTATAGTAATTCTTTCAAAATTCTCTTTTGTTTAATATTTCAATGAAAACAAAATGTTCTAGCGTAGCAAAAATTCTATAAATTTAATATTCTTTTTTGTCTTAACTTAATCTTTACTTTTTATCTTAAATTCTTATCTATTTTTTTTACACAATTAAATTATTATTATTGGAATTAAAAAAAAAATTTAAACAGTTGGTGACTCCGCAATGATTTCACCGCTGCGCCGGCGCACGTCGGTCGTGCGGAATTTAGATACCGCTCGGACACTCGCTCTTGTTAGAGGGACATCTGCGTCGCATGCCGTTTTCACTATGTTTACATAACTAGAATTATATTAACACTTCATTTATTCTAGCACCAAACTACACATGATTTTGAATTATGCAATTAAAATTATCGTAGAATCTAATATCATCTAATTCAGCAGGATAGTTGGTTGCTTACTGGTTCTTATAATAACGATTTACATGCTTATTGCAGACAGTTAAAATGGACGAATCAACAACTAACATCACATTAACGGAAATGAAAATGCGCGTAATAACTATATAGAGTTTCCAGTTTTTGCTTCAAATGGAATCCATAATTTTTATTAGAATTATCCTGCTCGCAATTTGTCTCGGTGTATTATGAGGAAAATTATCAAGCCATCGTTACGTTGTAGCAAGGTACTGGACTAGATGACAAAACGTGGAGTCTAGATAACAACGTAATTGACGCGGCGGCTGCGCATGTGCACGTACTTACCGCCTGCTAATGCACCGCGGATCACTGTGTTTAACATATCGGTTTATGACGGCCACGGTAACCATTAAATCATCACTAGATATTATTCAATTTTATGGTTATTGATTTTATATTAAATTTTATGAACTCCCAATATTAGGTCGTTACGCTAAATTATATGGTACCTATCTCGTTATGCAAACATTGAATCAAGCGCAGATAATAACGTTACATAAAATATGTAATAAACGCTTATGCCTCATTTTAGAGCGATTGATATGCATTTCGAAAAAGGAGAGTTGCATTTTGCGAAAGAACACCTTTCGTTTCGTACCTCAAGAATGACAGAACACGTATAAAATTATTAAAAAATATATTGAAGGCTACAGCGAGAGTAATCAGACTCAATAAAAATTTATTCACCGGTTTATTTTTAATACTTATATTGGTTTACGTAACGGCAATAATTTTGTAGCACGTGCGCCCGGCCGGTCGGGCACCTCCACAAGCGCTGGAACAAATCAATTAACCGGCAGTTACCACCCATTGTCTTTGATTCAGATGTCTCGTTAAGGCGACGCACTCACAGCAAACAGGCTTCTGTCAAATTTATGTTTATCATTAAATACTTGTCGCGGACGTGAATATACAAAGTACGGAATTTTAACGAAACTTTAATTTGAGCTAAATTCGATCATTGTTAACGAAAAACGCTTCAAAGGAACACGCCACTGTAAAACATACCTTATTGATTGCCTCATTATCGAAGTTGTTTTTGACTCTAATTTAATTGGGTGTATAAATTTTATTGCACTTTCTTTACTCTTTTTCGCGGTTCCCTGATTGAAGTAGAACATTCTTGATCTCGAGTTAAAGGGTGCGATTTATTCGGTGCAATTAAATCAGGTTGAATGTGCGAAGTGAAATTGGCATAGCGCAATAATCGCGAGCGGACTGGTCCCATCAATATAGTTAGACACGCATCCGGCGACAACCGAACGGACAGGCGGACAAGCGGACGCGATTGAAAACTAATAATATTTCATGTGGCCAATAAACCGTGGTACACATTTGCGCAAGTCTCGTCTGCGGGGCACGCCCGGACGCTAATGAATGCGACGAGGTGCCCACATGACGCTTATGTGTCTACTGACTTATGGTTTGCGCCAAGGGAATTATTTTTATTGGTGTCGTCGTATTCAGGAATGAAGATTTCTATGTCTATTTAAGGCTGCGAGCATAAAACACCGTTGTGAGCAATTCAGGATGCACATATTTGACTGGACAACGTAAGTGTACATATTACTGATAATTTATGGTCAACCTATAAATTATTGAGTCATTCCTTGATGTTAGCTATGGTTTAACGAGAATTTGAAGCATGGTAAATCTCTGGTGCAACCTAACAGTTCGAATGGCTCAAGTGTGTACAGCTCTTACTTACATAATAACTACCAATTATCTACTCGTCTTTATGATCTAGTTTGATAAATGATATCAAATTAAAGTGCTCATAAACCTACTAAAGTAGTTATTTTGATTGTAAAAATATTGATGTGTCATAAAAAATATCACAAATATGATACATTTGAGCTCATCATGTTTTAGAGTACTGTAATAAAATTAATTTGGAACATTCCGGGTTTATTACGCGTTACTTGATTAACTGCCTATCCTATTAAGTGTTAAGTTCTTTATTTATGCTAATCATTTGATTAGAATTCTTGGTTTAATTAAATGGTATATTTTGTGATAGTCAGATGCAATAATTAAATTTTGGAGACTGGCGAATATTGTCACTGGATGAAAAGAGTTTTCGCTACCTAGTTCGTGTTCTAGAGGCATGTTTACCATGGAAACCATCATTATGTTTTCATGCAAAAATATTAGAATGTAGTTGAGGTTTATTGTTTGGATTGTGGTTTTGTAGACTTTTGTTGATTTATGTCATAAAAAGCGAGCATATCTCGCCAACAGACTAAAGTTTAGCAAGAAAACATGTACAAAAACAATAAACACTGTTAGAGAAAAAAAAGTGGCATTTCAAACGTTGATACAGATTAAATTTAAATAATTAAATATAAGAATGAAAACTTAGAATAGAAGAGAATAGAAAATTCATAGTTATAACTGCGTCGAATAAATATTTTCACACTGGCAACAAACACAAAATAAAAAAGAGGAATAGGACATAATGATACGATAGAATTGCACTGAGCGTGCCCATATGGAAAGAGTTGCCAGCACATTTGCTGGGCATCAGACACCCACCGCTGGTTTTCAATTAGCGTAGTGAGGCACGGACGGAGGGTATATAGAATACGAAGGTTTTTTTTTAAATTGATATAAACTAGTGCTTGACTGCGATCGTTGATGGTGAGACGCTTTAATTTATTGAGAGCATATTCACTCTAGCCTTGAAGACACCTAAATTATAACCGGCCGGGAAGACCGCAGCATGCAAATTGTTCCAGGCCCTCGATGTACGCGGTATAAACGACGAGGCGAAATGCTTGGTAGATACCTATACTTAAACTAATTTTTTGGGGTTGAAAGAGTTACCGTGGCTCTAGAATGCAAATGGCAACTGGAGGAACACCAATTGGGTTTTAGTCAGTGAAACTCTGACACTCCCTCTTGCTCTACCTAGAGCGGGAGAAATTATTTGATGATTTGCCACTTCAAAAACAAGGTGAACCTTTGTTTAACCCGCCACCCATAAGCATAATTTCAAATTCATATACTTTCACGAATGTAGCCTTAATTACTCGAATGTCAATTACCTATTTAAAATAATCGAATTAAAATTTCTTGCGTTTAATATTACCCGTGCGTGCGTGTGTAATATTTGTCAGAGTTCGTATAGTAACGGCACATAATTCAATTTAAAATCAGCAGCAATCGGCCGTCGGCATCGGCCGATAAAAGGCCGAAATATCTTTCGGCAATTAAAACATTGTGAAATTCAACACCGAGACATTTCGGCGGCTCGTATACGCGTGATTGTTTTACCAAAAAAATTATAACAGATAAATTTTTCGTTAATTAATGTTCAATTGAGATATGATTAATTTCTGTTTCGTGTCGGCAAAATATTAAATTATAACTTACATTACTTAGCTGATTGAATCTCTACAATTTAACTACCGTGATGTAATTTCATTTCCTTTACCTTTGGTGTTTAATTTCACACTTATTTCAAGAATAATTGTTATAAATAATCAATTAAACAAATGATTTTCGAAAATGAGTAAAATTATAGGGCAAAGAAAGCAAGGAATATTTATGTGAGGCGAAATGTCGTGGGGCGAATATGGAATAAATCTGATTAATGGAGTCTCAAGACGTGGGGCTGCGGATTGTTCGAAAGAGTTACTGTAGCCCTAGTAACAGGCAACTTGAGGCATACTGTAGGCTAAAGTCAGTAAAAGTCTTACACTCCTTCTCACTCTACTTAGAGCGGTGGAAGTGTTTTAATTCCCCACAGTCGCCAATTATAGGTCAAGCAGTATTCACAAAACAAGGAGGGATATAAATAAATTAAAATTGCAATAGTACAAAAACAAATCAAATTATAAATACTAATACATGAACAAGATCAAAATCATATATTGTAATTGAAAAAGAATAAAGCAACAAAATAATTAACAGTTAACCGAAATATCAAATAATTAAAATAATAGAAATAATCAATTAAAGCAAACAAAAATACAACCATCGCAATTGAATCAAAATAAATAATCATACTATAAAAATTATCAGAGTATTTTGATTACTCTGATAATTTTATATATGTATAATTATGAAAATCAACATAATCAAATTATCTAAGTAACCAAAATAATCATCATAATCATCAAAATAATCAGGACAATTGGAATAGTTAAAATAGTCAATATTATTAAAATAGTCACAGTAATCTATATAGTCAAAATAATCCACATAGTCAAAATATCAAAGTAAAAAAAAGAAATTCATCAAAATTCAGAATAAATAAAGAAGTTAAAGTAAACAATCAAAATAATCAAACTAAGCAAAATAATTATAATAATCAGAATAATTAATTAAAGTAGTCAAAAAAATCCAAACAATCAAAGCAATTAAAGTAAATAAATTAAATTAAATTAATAATTTAATAAATCAAAATAATGAACTAAACATTATTAGTTTCGAAAGAATCAAAATTATCAAAAGAAAAATTCAAATAATAACAAATCATAATCAAAAAATCATTCATGCTAATTATAATTAACAGGTGTTCTTTGGTACTCCAGAACTCTGGCTCTAAAGACTTTTAAGGAGTCGTGGTAGATATCAACCTCAGGTACGGATTTTACGAAGGAATTCATCTCCCTAAAAAGTCAGTTAATTGGTGAGTTAATGTCAATATTCGTCCTACATGGCGGAATGGAAAATATATTAACTAAGAATCTAGGTATGTTGTAAGGAAATTTTATCCCAATTTGCTCAACCAGCTTTTGGCAATCTAACCTATTATTTTCCAATTTGTAGGTCCTGTGTCATTTGATGATCACGCACATAGTTCATGTTGAAGTACTGAACACGTTCATACGGACACCTAGGAGATATTTTACCGGAGCTATATGCTAAATGTTTTGTGAAAGCCCTCTGGATACTTTCGACTCTCTGCGAGTGCACTACATAGTGAGGGCTCCACACCAAGGTAGCAAATTCTAAGTGGCTTTGAACTAACGTATTGAACAATACTATTTTAGTTCTTACCAACTTAACATTTTTTGTACTTCTCTTAAGAAATCAAAGTTTTAGCCGAGAGACGTCCACTCATTCTCCACGTGTCATTACAACGAATTTTTTTGTGCGTCTCGAAACCATCGGATTACCGATCGAAATAGAGATTGAAACCTGAAAATTAATACTTAACCTCTAACTATTCTTTCAAAACTTTTATATACACTGACCTTTCCAAAATCAATTTAACTACTGTATAATTGAACTTAATCTAAATTAATTACGAATGAAAACGATCAGGAATAAGGCTATTAAGTCAACGACATAATTTAAGCTATTAAAAACGCAATTTAATTGATATATTAGGATTTTTTTATTACTAATAAATGAAATATTGGAGTATATATGATTTTATTACCCTTCCGTACTTTGATTGAGTACGTCAATGGAATACTTAGAACTTGACGACAGTTTGATAGTCAATAGTCATAAAACACAAAAACTTTGGTTTAATGTGCTTGTGGCCCTACTACGTGCCTCAGATCGATATGAGCCGATCAGAGCGCAGAAAATGTTAGTTCGATCTACATTTTAACAATTTTTTTCTATGTTAAATTCTTTAGTTAACCTCAACCGTTGTTTTCAATTATGAAATCACACTAATATTTTAACGGAGTAAGTTTTGTAAGTATGTTTGCATGTGTTTGTGTGTTATGGTACTCATTCACGCACAAACGGTTGAACGGATTTAATAATAATAAATCTGTTAAATTCCACATGACAGACTAAGTAATGAACATTTTGAAAATGTAATTTTAATCAAAACAGAGACTAAAAAATCCAAATTTACTTTGAATTTTCGAAGTGAAAAATGAGTGAGAACCTAGAGTGAAATTTGTAAAGGCTAACACGCCGGATACAGTGACTAGTTTCCAAACTCAAACCAATAAATATAAATAAATCAATGAATAAAGTCGTAAATGCGTATGATTGGCATATTATAAATATTTGATAAAAGTGCTCCAGTTTCCATCTTGATTTGGTAATTTACGATTTTGTGAATCTATTTGAAGTTGTTAAATAAATTGGCAATAAGTTATAAGTAGATGTGATCTATAAAAATATAGTTCAGTTTTTAATTAATATTTATTTCATAGTGGAACGGCTTTTTGTGGTCATCAATCCTGTTGCTTGAAGTAATTTTTACTACTGATTGGATGTTAAGGAATGTATGTATGAGGTCATTCATAGTTTAGACATCAACGAATGGCTTGAAGAGATGCTCGTTAGTAAGTTACGATGAGACAAATGATTCCTGAACCGATGTAATGGCTGTAATTAGGTATGTTTTTTGTTGCGTTACCTTTTCAATTAATAAGAGCTTAATGAGGAAGATGTTAGCTAGTATTATTAGTCAAGCACACTAAATCATTGCCCTTTCAAAATCTTACAAATAATGGTGGAAAATAATCATAATATATATATTTTTTTTACTTCTATATTTTAAAGCATAATAGTTACCATGTCGGACAACGGTGACCTCCAGTAAATATTCCATTTAGGTCATGTCGGACAATGGTGACCGACACGATATTTCTTATTTAGTCTTACGTTTGCAGTGATTGGTCTCATGTGTATCATATGACACAAAGGGTGGGGCGTCAAAAACACGAACGTGTCCGACAAAGTGACCCACATGAAGCTATTTAAATATTTTTTCGGTTCAGGCTACGACGTATTCAAGTAACCGCCAGTAGTAAATAAACACTTATATACAAGTTGAAATATTTTGACTTATCTCAATGTAATTTTTAAAGCTAATAATTTCTCAATTGCAATTGTATTATTTATATTTTTTTTATTTAAGTTATAACTATGAAATTGTTTAGTCACATTTTTTTTTTTAAACTAGCTTTATAGTATCTAATGTATTTATTATAAAGTAGGATACAACAGGACTACTTACTGTAAAAGTATTATTTTTATGCATGATCCCTCAATAAATAAAATGATATAAATAAAGAACCAAGTGAAGATTTTTTATTATTTTAAAAACTTCTCTTTGGCACCTGCCGTTAATAATGTTAATATTCAAACTTAATCAATAACCCATGCCTTAAAGCTGCCCCTTAACAGTATATTCTCCAAATTACCCAAATATAGAAATACGTTACTGCACCTTAATTACTTATTCACTTAATTCACTGCAGATGAGTTATTCACATGAAGTCAGGCTATCATATGAAGATCTCTGCATTGAGTGATCGGTATCATTAACCCGTTTGCGATGTGGGGCAAGGCGGGGGCTTTGTTCACGATGTCTCATAATTATTATGTCAAGATTTTTTTATATCAGATCCAGTTTGTAAGAATTAGTGGAACTTTTGTGTTAATGAATTATTGGAGGAGTTTGATGGTTTTGGATTACTGATGAGTTCAAAGATACATAAATGTACATAAATCTTCAAATTTTAAATAATCGAATACCAAAAAAATTAACGCTTCAATGGATTTTATGAGACCATTGAGTGTTTAAAGGTGATCTAGTAGTAATAAAACCGCTACCATTGTACCCATTTCTTTTTGATGTAGGAATTCATCCAGTTGTTCATCAGTTGCCCTTTACGTTTTAGGGCCACGGTCACTCTTTCAAATGTTCCCGCAACCCATCATTGTACACATAAAATTAGAAATATTATAAATTATGTTTATCTAAATACTAAGTACTTCTTTTTTTGAGGTGGGAAATGAAATGACTTCTCCCGCTCTAGGGTGGAGTGAAAGGGCATGTCAGGCTTTTAGTGACTTAAAGCTAGCAATGTTCCTTTATCAAACACGGTACTTTTTCAAGCGCTTCTGCAGCCCTAGTGATATTATCTTTATATAAATATTCTTCTGGACGTGTGTTTGTCACATAATACCTCTTAAACGGCTTGACCGCTATGAATGAAATTTTGTGTGTATATTTGAGTGGGTCCCTGGATGGTTTAAAAATAAAATTACACCGAGTAGGTGGCGCTGTAGTCGGGTAGGACACTGTCTGTCTGGACTTCTAGTATTATATATATTTCTTGAGGTACTCAACGATATATTAAAAGAGATAAGATAATCGTTTGAAAAAGCAGTTAAGACACACATCTCAAGGTAATTAGTGTATCTGAGACAGATCGAAAGCTAATTAGTGTGACGTCACGATCCACAGATGGATTTCGTCCATCCTTTTATCACTTAGTCATCCCTTTACGAAGAGAGGAGGAAAAAGATCGCGTGTCGCAACAGTTCTTATCTTTCACGCAAAAGTTAACACATTTGTTGCAAATAAAAAGGTAATAAAGAGAGTTAATGTTAATGCGTGTCACTGAAAAGGTTATGGTGAGATAAAAAAAAAGCAACTGGTAATTAAATAAATCTGTTTGTTTTAAGGAAAATCGTTTAAAACACTGTTAACGTGGAGTTATTGATTGTAATGATTAATTTATTCCAATACTATAATGAGATTGATCAATTCGTTTGATAAATTCGGCTGAATTTTTTGTGTGTTAACTAATGAGTGAAATAAATATTTGTTTGGCCTACAAATAGTTTTTCCGAGTTTTGGGTATCTCGTGCACATATGTATACATAATTGTGAACGCACCTACGATACAGGAGTTGCTGAAACATTTGAAACAATAACCGTGGACTTAGAAAGCAAAAAGTAAAAAATTAAAACCCGACTACGACACAAAAAAACGACGCTGAAAAGTATGAAACAAGATTTTCATTTTCTAAACCACGGGTTTCTTCTTCAGAAACTCCCCCATGGACCTAGCGGCAATTGGCCCTACTTGGTCCTATGGTTTGCTGACATTTCAATAAGGCGCGTGTGGAACATTGCGCGCCGTCGATCACTCAGGCTCTGTCCTCATCGAACAGGTGGACAGTGTACTGCCCATTGCTCGTCGCCCACGCCTACGGTAGTCGGGGGATCGCCCTCCGACTCGGGACACCCGGGGTGTCTTCTGTCACGGCACATGGGGCGTGAGGATGTAAAGTTCCCTCATTACATAAACTTAAGAATCAAGGCGCTGTTAAGAAAGTAACTGTTTTAAATAAATTACCTTATAGTTAAGTAGTTACGGTTAAAATGCCATCTTTTAATGAAGGCCGACAATTATAAAGGCGACTTGAACTTTTGACGCTGCACCTTTGACCAGCCTTATTGTTAAATGCCGCTATTTATTACACGGTTTAAGATATTTAACTGGATAAATGGCTGCGCGGTACACATCTCTAACTTACAATACTTCTTAGGTAATTTTCTTAGTCTACCTATTTAAGTAATGAGATTTTTTTTGACTTTTTCTTTACGTTATGCAACTGAGTACATTTTAATCATACGCACAAAACGTATTCACGGAAATTCATTGTGTACAGCTTAGAAAAGGAATTCGTTGTCTATGTTTCCTGATTGCTACAATCTTAAGGTTTTAAGTCAAAAGTGAAAAAAAAATATCTTCATCAACATTATTACTTAATTTATTAGTTCAGCCAAGGATTCGATACTCCATCTCCTCTTGCAATTGCCATGAATAAATGAATTTAGTAGAAAAGAATAACTTATCGGAAAGAACGAAAAGCTATGGACTATAAAACCTTTGCCCAGTAGTGTGAAATATAGCACGCTGAATAAAATAAAAATCTAGTATATAAAAATCGCGTGTCACCGTGTTGCTTATCAAACTCTTCTGAAACGGCTTGACCGATTTTTATGAAATTTTCTGTGTCTATTTGGTAGGCCTAAGAATAGATCTTACGTTATTTTTACTCTTTAAATTTATACGGCAGAACAACGTTTGCCAGGTCAGCTAGTATTTCTAAAGAATGCTAAATCACCCACAAATCAGCGCATGCGTCGCGTCACCGCAGAAGCCGTCAACATTTTAATCACATCGTAAACTTTCCACATCCAACCGTCCACCGTTCGAAGGAAAGTGAGTTTAAAAAACATAAAAAAACAAGCCGCATATGAGTAAATTGGACTGTTTACACACCAGTGCACGAATTATTTTGGTACTTTAGTGACATGTTGAAACGGCAGCCATCTTGCGTAAGATGAGGCTGTGGGGCTGACAGATTACATCTGAACGCTTTTTAACATTCTCTTGCTGAAAATATTTTTTTTTGATCTTATCGTTTCTGGTACTTGGTGTGAATTGATTGCGATTATTAATTTTTGGGTATGATTGTTAAAAGCATAGTTGTCGTCTTAAAGTTTGCATGTTTAAAATACCAGTATATACCTTACTCGTTATTTTTTTTAATAATGCTTGGATAACGTTTTAGGCGTTGGAAGGCCTCCCACAAGGTAGACTGACGACCTGGTGAGAGTCGCGGGAGTGCGGTGGATGCGAGATGCACAGGATCGGTCGTTGTGGCGTCGTTTGAGGGAGGCCTATGTCCAACAGTGGACTTCTTTCGGCTGAAATGATGATGAATGATGATGATGAACGTTTTATTTAAAACATACTAGCTACTCCTGCAACGTGGGTGCATTCACAAACATGTAAACTCACATACACATGACACTAATATCCGGGGTACGAATCTGTGCACTATACTTAAAAATATTTATTTCGTACGGGAATCGGCTGGGCAGCGTTCGGGAAGCTGCGCGGTATCTTTTAGTCCAACATATCACAGTTTCTCAAGATGAAAGTCCAGACCAGTGCGAGTTACCAGTGATGACATACGGCACTGAAACATGGTCGCTTACAATGGGCCTCATCAGAAGGCTTACAGTTACCCAAAGGGCAATGGAAAGGGCTATGCTTGGAGTTTCCTTGCGTGATCGCATAAAGAATGAAGATTTCCACAGGAGAACCAAGGTTGCCTACATAGCCCGAGGAATCGCCAAACTAAAGTGATAGTGGGCAGGGCACATTGCTCGTAGAACGGATTTTCGATGGGGCCGAAAGATTCTCGAGTGGCGATTGCGCACCGGAAAACGCAGCGTTGGAAGGCTACAATAACAAGGTACAAGGTGGACTGACGACCTGGTGAGAGTCGCGGGAATGCGGTGGATACGAGACGCACAGGATTGATCATTATGGAGACGCTTGGGGGAGGCCTATGTCCAACAATGGACGTCTTTCGGCTGAAATGATGAAGATGATGACGGGAAGTGAACCCACGACACTTGTGCTTAGTGTTGTGGGTTCGATTCCCACAGCCAATAGATCAACCACTGCGCCAGCCGTTCTGTTAGCGCAAATCATGATTGAGAAAAGAATTTTAGGTCCCGTCATAGCATACACGTAACCAAAATGACAGTCAACATTTTTTTAGAGCTAATGACCAATCATATTTGCATTTCTACAATGAAAAAAACTACTTCCAGTTTTGCCAACTGTACCAGCGAGTCAATATATAACAGAAATACTAGTCTTGTTACTAGACTAGCTATTCGCTACACTAACAAACGAGGGTCAAAACAAAACACTGCTCTAATAACCATCATTAACTAGCCCCGTATGTAGGGGTATACTATACCCAGTTGTGGCTTCCAACTGGGTGTACTATACCCACAATAAAACAGGTAAAATAAAGACGGCCTCTAGGCATTTGTTGTGTTGCTTCCTACGAGTGCCGCTCTGTTTAAGTAATGTGAAACAAGCTCTTTCGCCGACAGAAAATGCTTTTGATGATCCGTTTACATCGAGCGAGTTAGTTGGGCTAGTAGATGGAATAGCTGTGTCTTTGAAATTAGTGTGCATTTTATTTGGATGGGGAATAATTCAACATCTGTTTTTGCTATTGTTTTTTTTTTTTTAGATACTGTATTAAACTTTGATTGCGACATAAAAATAAGTTAATTTCTCCGATTCACAAGATAGCTTCTATACAATAGAGGCCCTACTATGAGGTCTTAACGCTATCCATTTTACGACCTTAACTGAATTGTTAAAAGGATGGAGCTATATAGAGTGTCTAACTCTATCCTTCTTTTTCAACAGTCATAGTAAGGCCTCAGATTGGAGCTTTATTTCAGCAGTAAAACTAAAATAAATGTTGACAATTCCTTATTAAGGCATCAAAGGAAACTCAATCACATCTACGACTTAATAGCAATAATTACGTAACAGATACAATTCCTAATCCAGTCCATTATCATCGGAAACGAAAGCTCTTCGCCAGTAACTCGTGCACTAGTGAAGTCCAAACGCTTGTTATCGATGTCTCGGGAAGCGAGTGGTGAAAGTATGCAAGGGGGGCACAGGCATACAACGGTGCATGCGACACTGCCCTCTGTCCACTGCACTTAGGTACTATCGATAACTTGGTGCTTCGAGAACACTTCCTTGTTACAGACTATTGTTTGCAATGATTACGTTGTGTGGTACTTGGTGCCTGTGGAGTCGGTATGTTAATGTTTGAGACAATATTTGTTAGGAAAACGGAAATAAGGGCTTAAGTAGACAGTGATGGTAGTTTTAATTTATAGTTATAATAATAAAAATTATATTGACAATCTAAAGTGAACGAAGCTTCT
This sequence comes from Mythimna vitellina, assembly GCA_949316375.1. Lineage (NCBI taxonomy): Eukaryota > Metazoa > Arthropoda > Insecta > Lepidoptera > Noctuidae > Mythimna > Mythimna vitellina. The sequence continues at coordinate 10,099,502 of OX438699.1, read as the reverse complement.
AGAGATACGATAAAATGGGCAACTTTGACGTAACTAGAATATTTTTTTTGTAAAGAAACTGAAATAAAGAGAAGCTTTGGTAATAGAAACCCTCTACTACTCGACTAACAGACGTCCTTGCTCCTTCTGACACTCCTCGCTCTGAATGGAGCGAGAAGGAGTGTTAGATATCTACTGACTGAAACTCATCCGTGTTCCTATAGTTGCCCTCTGCATTCCAATTCTGCATTGACTCTTTCGAACAGTACAGGTGCCAGACACACAATAAATCCTTATTCATTTGTTTCTCTGCCCCACCCTTCAGCGAAAAACAGCGTGATATTATTAAGGGAAATTCTGAATTGATTACAACTGACTTCAACTTTATCCAATTCGCGCGCCTCAAAGAGAAGTCAGCAAAACCGTAGGGGTCCAGCAGGGTCGAAGCCTATTTGGGCCATGGGTTGATTTCCGAATGGAAAACCGGAGGTCCTGAAACGCTTGGCAAAGAAGGGATATAGGTGTGGTTTTATAGTCGGCAAAAGTCTGGCATGGCCTCTCGCTCCACCCTAGAGTGAGAGAAGTCATTGGATGATTTCTCATCTAAAAAAAATTTTTTCAGCGAAAACCGGCGTGAATGTCATTAAGGAAATTCTGAATTGATTACAACTAACTTCACCTACATCCAATTCCACTCCTAATTCAGACACAAACAGTCAATATGCAGTAAACCAATCCAGTTAACATTATTCTCTCCATCTCAGTTCCATTAGTTGAAATTCGATAGTCTTGGATTCTAGTGCGTTCAATGTTTACAATCAAGTGAGGTTAAATTAACGATCTAGCGTGCTAATGAAGCGAATTCTACTAAGTCCCTGTATGATGCCATAAACTGGGCTTAGCCTTCAATGTAGGTGCACTTAAATTTATGCTGGTAAAGGTGTATAATTAATCGGCAGCAGGTCTGTTGAATGGGTTGATTTTATGCTTATTTTCTGAAGGATATGTGTGGTTTTGTGCTTCTAACGGCATCTGAAAGACTAAGTTAGGAAGGTGCTTACATAGATGATATTTTCAATTAGTCCAAAAAATTAAGCGGGGAACCTTAATAAAAAATGTGGGTCTGAAATTCTACTCAATATATATATTTTTTTGATTACAAATATTCATCGATTTCAAAGTTTCGGATTTCTGTGTTAAAAATGATCTTTCGTGCTTGTAGGCGTGGAGTCAACTCAGCAATTTGCTTTTATGCCAAAATATATTGGGACAGACGGCTTAAGTAACTCCTATTGTACTTTTAAATAAATATTTATTATACTTACATCTCATCATCATCATCCCACTGTTGGTACCAAGGTTTTTTCTACAAGAGGTAACGGACCGCAATCTACAACGCGATTCCAGTGATTGAAGTCACAAATCTTCTACTTCAACATATTTATTATAATTTTATAAACGAAAATATTTTCATTAAAAAAAACTCCCGTCTCACAGTCCGCAAGGTGTGTTGATCGCCATGATTTACGTATGAAGATCGCACAAAGGACCATATTACGGACAACGCATAATAAATTTGATTTATAGCTTCATCGCCAACCCTGAGCACATTTTCGGGTCATCCGAGATACTCCCACTCACGACCTGCCCGAAGCTACTCAATGAAGACATCGCATTGAATGCTTTCATAAATCAACGATTGGGGAAGAAAAATTCTGTCTAGTTGAAATATCGACGTTCGTAAAAAGCTTCGGAGAATTTCGGTTCGTCTCGAGAATACTGATGCGCTTGCGCAGGGCTGACTCTGACAGGTATAATTTATAATTTAAAAAAAATACAGTTCATAGTTTACTACTAAAAGGGAGTTAGTGATAGCTTGATTATTGATAAAATGAAAAGTATTCCACTTAGAAAACTGAAAACGGGTCGTGTTTGTGACGACAAGGAAACTCGTGGTTGTAGAATGCAAAGGGCAACTGAAGGGACATAGGTGAGTTTTAGTCAGTAAAAGTCTGACACTTTGAGCGAGGTTGCAGCGAGAGTCCTCTCGCTCCAACCTCACTCAATAGAAAGAGTAACCGCGGCCCTGGGACGCAAGGGGCAGCTGAAGAAACACGGGTGGAATTTAGTCGCTTAAAATAAAGTAGAAAGTATTTGATGAAATCTCTTTCCAAAAAAAAGATGCGACAAGGGCAGGAAGATGATGAGTACTAAAAAAGGCTTAGTTTTATACATGTCATTGACAAAACAATGTATATAAGTTCTAAAACAATTGCAGAATATTTAAGTAATGGTTTTACAGAGTAATGAATTCAAGATTAGATTAGAAGGATCGACATCATGCATTTTATGCGAGCTAATCAAGAACTTAATGTTCTTAATTAAGCATCAACAAGCGGCAACATAGTTACAGGTGATTACTTTGTTTGTTCAAGCCCATAAGATATAAATAGCCCCGTTAGGTTTAGTGAATTTTCTCATATCTTGCATTTAGTAGGGAACACGCAATATAATAAATAACAAGTAAAAAGAGACATAAACTTAAGAGCGGTCAACCCGAGAGATAATATAATAATATATAATATAATATTCCACAACTTTCACACAGCGCCATCTAGTCCCAAACTAAAAAGAACTTGTGGTATGAATAATAGACAACTGATAAACATGTTTGTATATTTCTAAATACATACATAATATTGTAGATAAATTATACTCGGACACAGAACAAATGATCTTGCTCATCACACAAACATTTGTCCTGGGTGAGAATTAAACCCACGACCTTCGGCATAGTAGTCAGGGCCACTAACTACTAAAAAACTAATCCAGAAAAGACGCGTGAAATTTGACCCTTTGTAATGTACTCATTTTTAAAAAGTAAGGAAAATAGAGTATAGCAGAAATCTTGCGCATTTAATTCATATTCTGAATAACGATTTTTTCTAAAAACTTTTTTTCGTTTTTTTTTTTGAAATATTTTACGAATGACGGTATTACCGAATGCCAACAAAGCGTTCAGACGTTTTTTTTTTGCATTAACTCTTCATCAAACAAGCTTTTCAACCATGCTCACGTTGTTGGTAGACGGGTCAGCAAGGGCCCTCTTAACAACCACACACAAAATACTATAAGGTTATTGATTAGACCACAGGCAAGACCGGTTAAGCAGCCGACAACTTCCTAGGTTGACTTGCGAGAGGCCACTCACAAAAAAAAAAAAAAGATCATAAACTTCACTTACATATGAAATCTCTACACATACTTTAAAAGTACAATAATTTAATCAGATTTCTACATTGTAGCAGCCCTGTGTGTAAACGAAACAAATTGAGCTGTTGTTCATCATTGAGGCACTATATCGGCGCCTACGCATGTCCAACGCCGACAAATATTAAGCGTAATGCTGTCGCTACCACGATTACTTATGCACATTTCAGACGAAAATTAAGCATATCAATCTCTCTCTCAATAATTCGTCAGAATTTGAATAAATAAAATTACTCATAAGTTATTTACTTTTTGTTTAATGAATTTTAGTTTATATTTTTATTGACATAATATAAGCACTTAAATAAGTTACCTGAGATACAGGTTTATACCTAGTTTATTTATACCTGAAATAAGTTTATTTATTTATTTAAACTTCATGTACAGTGTTGGTACATAGGCGAACTTAATGCCACAAGGCATTCTCTAACATTCATCATATCATTGCTTTAACAGTTCAGTTTAGGTCGTAAAATGGATCGCTTTAAGAGCTCATGGTACCACTCCTGTAGTTAGAGCGTGAAGAAGTATCAAACATACACAGTATGATTATATTAGCCAAAGGATCCATTAAGAGACTTAAGAAATAAAAACTTTATTATACCATTTAGATGGAGAAATAACTGACACCCACATAGGAAAGTCGATCGAATATCCAATTCAATGTTTAAAAAATATAATAAATGATTCAATGTCAATGAGGAAACGTCGGCGAGAAGAAACATTAATACTTTTTACAATCGAATCTTTTGCTTACACAGATGTGCAAAATCGTCTAGATGCGTAATGATCCTGTTTTTATACACTCATTTTATTCAGAGAATATTATTATATCTGTATTACTTTGGCCATTACAGTTTTTACCATCGCTTTTGTGGGAGGTAAGTGCATATTACGATGGCTGTCCTAAATAGATGCTTATAAAATGTCAAGGATAGGGATATGCAAGGAAATGTGAGTCATAAATGAGTCATGGTTGGTGATTTTGCTATCCACTTTACGCTCAGTTTCCTTGAAACTTCCTTAATGATTGTTATTTCGAAATTAGCACGTCTTTATGTCATCAGCTGGGTTTTTTGCCCTGCATGGAATTTACCGTGGTTAGTTGAGGGAAAATTGTTGCGTAACATTAGAATTTGAAAAGGGAATTGGTACATACAACGCGTAGATAATTTTTTTGCATCTCACAAAAATCTGATAATCTCTTGTTATTTTGTTCTCAAGCAAGATTGTCGACTGATCGATTGTTTTGAAGATCACGAACTAAAACATAATGACAAATACAAATTGGATCAAAAACAACCAACATTCTAAATAGATCATCTTACTAAAATACTTGACGCGTACAATATTGCTCATCCGAGTTTCGATATCGAAAGACAATCAGATCGACATCGATACTCGATAAACAAATCGATATCGATGCGTCCAGTGATTTCAATAAGTGTCAAGTTTCAATACGTAGACACAAACCGGTGCCAATGACACTTTATGAACCAAGAATGAGGATCTATGAGATCTACCTTACCTCGTAAAATAATATACGTTACGGCTTACAGATGTTGAATTAAATGATATCGATGCACGATCCGATTTATTAACGATTATAATTTAATGGTTTCTAATTAGAATCGACTTAGAATTCAACTGCAGCTGATATAAATCTGGTAACTAATTACTTAGGCTAAATCTTTAAGTATTATTGTTGTGGTTTTGTGGTTTAATTATCTGGTAATGATTAAGGTAATTAGTTGTTCTATTATATGTATATAACTGGCTTCTGTCAGCGGCTTCGCCCGCGTGAAAGTAGGTTACTATACAAACTTTGGACCCCCGTTCCATCCTTTTAAAGGGTAATAAATTTTGGAAAATCCTCTCTTAGTGCTCGATTACGTCATAAGAGGAAGCCTTGTGCAAAATTTCAGGCCTCTAGTCCCAGTAGTTTAGGCTGTGTGTCATGTCAGTCAGTCAGTTTCTCCTTTATATAATTATATAGATTAGCTTCTGACTTTAGTGAAGATCACGAAAAGTAGAAGGTTATTCCCAGGGAATATACTCCCGGTATAAAAAGAATCTTATGTTCTGTTCCAGGGTATGGTCGGCATGTGTGCTATATATCGTCCAATCAAATCAATTCAGCTGTTTGAGCGTCAAAGAGTAACCAATATACAAACTTTCGCCTTTGTAATTTAAGTCTGATTACCTTATTGCTTCCCTCTCCTAGAGAGGAGGCCTGAGTCTCAGCAGTGGGAATATTATGAGGCTGATTAAACTATTATGCTATTTATATCTTACTAATTACTAAAATATACAGGTGTAATATAAACGAACAGGTCGTTGTGGCGACGCTTGGGGGAGGCCTATGTTCAACAGTGGACGTCTATCGGCTGAAATGATGATGATGATAATATAACCAAACATTTTAGAAAGTCTTAACATTCTCCATTTTTTTTGTAGACCAGTTATATATAAGCATAATCAGCCTTTTAATGTTCCCACTGTTGGAACTCAGGGCTCCTCTCTCTAGGAGAAGGAATGGGCCGTAATCCAGCACGCGGGCCCGTGAATGCCACATGTCTTCTAATTTTTGGTTCTAGGACATGCTGGTTTCCACACGATGTTTTCCTTCACCGTTTTTAGAGTAATGGTGATAAAACAAATTACACAAAGTAATACGCCTGGCTGGGTTTGAACCCGCGACCTTCGGATTCGTAAGTCGGGGCCGTTACCACTCGGCCACCACTGCTCTCTGACCAGTTATATACTTAAATATATCTTCCATACATTTTCAATATGCATAGAAAATGCATGTTAAAAATAACCATCTCATAATTAAAAAAATATGGCTGAATACACTTATGTCAAAGTCACGTGAAAACTTAAACCTTCCTTATTGTGCGACGACTTTATGTTATTGTTGATTTCCCCTCATAAACTTGACAGGAAAAAATTAAGTTAATTTTCCTGCCTGAACTTCATATGACTAAGAAGTATAGACTCAAACTTCTATAAATTACAAACCAGTAATTATTAAAAGATGTTATCATAAAACATACTTCATGGTTTATTAGCTTAAGATTCATTGTTTCTGCAAAAGACTACGCTCTTAATTTCTCCATAAATCATCGAAAACTAATATTTTATTTTTTATAATTACCGGTTACAAAACAAATAAAAAATATATTCAATTGCTCTTATTAAGCCTACGCGCTATTAAGGCACGGACAGACGAGCCAACAAATGTTCAACATAAATATGTTCCACTAATGCACATAACTGAAGAAGCCGGATAATTGAGAACTGCGCCTCGGGCTGCGGATTACAGCACGGATGTTATTTATGTTGTTATTATTTATTTTATATTTTTCATTATTGTAACGGTGTTGGCAAGCTATTTGTGGAACTATTGTTTTGTTCTGTACATTAATATTACCTGTCTAGATATCTAGAGCGGACTTTATTGAAACTTTGAATAATAAGTGTACCTACATGATCTATTTGCAAATGGAATTTTCGGGGTTAGGTCATATTCTGCAAGCTTGAAGTATCATATATCATTGCCTCATTAAATATTTCACATTTGCTTTAAAACTTAACGAAGTGTACATAATTTTTAAATAGATACACAAAATATTATGCAAGCAAGCCACTTATAATATCAAACAAAAAGTACGTGAAGAACTGAGGCAATAAATCTTAACAAATCAAATGACATGCTGATTAATATTATTAAGCGATTTATACACAATTCGTTAGATACGTATTGTATATAAATGTCCGTTTAACGTGTCAAAATCGGCTGTAAATAAATCGTATTGAATGGATACTCGTCGGTTGCATCGTTTACGCACGAAATGTCTAAACTGAATGGAATGAATACGGTTTGAATAAAAATGAATTGAAGATGGATCGTCTGAAGAGGTCATTAGAGACGAGACGGGCGATTCTGCAATCTTTAGTAACAATGAGATTTACTTATTATATTTTAGTGCTTCTTTTTTGTTCGGCGATTTTGACATTGAAATACTTCTTTTAGGATTGGTTATAAATAAATAGGTAATGCAATTCAGGTAGTCGATTTATTTTTGATGCAGAATGAGATCGACCGATTCATCGTTTTTTTTAGTTTTGTTGTTGTTTTACCCGCAACGAATGATGGCTGCCGTGTCGTGAAGTGAAGGTGACCTATTGGACGAAAACATGTAATAATCTTATTGAAACATAAACTACTTCACTTTAATTTAATTCTCAAACCATGTCTAAACATAAGATAGCTCGCTCAAAATGATTGCATTTATTAAATTAATTTTAATACATCCAATCAGAACTTCACTCGCAGCGCCGATTCGAATAATTATTCGATTCAACGGTCTGTATCTAAACTCTACTGCTTTCAAAATAGAGTTCAAAATATCTTGGGTTTACTTTGTAATTATTGGAATCGTAGTAAAATAGGTAGTGGTAGCAGAATCGCGCAGGTCATTAGCGGCGCGTGCGCAACGCGTGCGATGCGCTATTAAATTTGAAACAGTATACATTACACGTAAATACGTTTACTGTTTAATATTCCATCAGATACAGTCACGCTTAACTTAGCGCTCACTAAAGTAGGGATTTAGTTAAAGTCTTCCTTTCTATTAATTAACAGTTATCATTATTTAACTATTTTATGTACTTGTGTTAAGTCTTTAACGTGCTTTTCATTTAGACCGCTTAGATTAAATAGCTTTTTGTTAAACTTAGTTTTAAAGTTCTTTTATTTATCTGTTTATTTTATTTTTGGGTGGGACATCCTCACATCGTGTTCTCCGCTTTGGGTGAAGCGAGAAGGGGTATTAGGCTTTTAATGAGTAAACCCCAACTGTGTGTCTTCAGTTGTCCTTAGCATTCCAAGGCCATGGTTAATTTTTTGAACTATCAAGCAGTCCTAGCAGCTTCCCTTATTTATCTCAAATTATGAAATTAATATACAAATGGATTGTTCTGTTGAACGAGAATAGTTGATTAGTTTAACAACATTGATGTAATGATAGCTAAATAAGCACAACAAAGTTTTGTGTCCATATCCATCATTAGATTTGAAATTATGCTATTGTTATGTAGGGCTGTCTTAATAATAAAATTTCAACTAGTAAGCTTACTTCAAAATATAAATGAATTTAAAAACACAAATATTAAAAAAAAACGCGATAACTTTATTATAAGATGTCAATAAACATACCAAAACATATTATTATGCAAACAAAATGACCTATGGTTCTCACTTCACCGATAACATTAATCTATAAATCAACACTACTAAGGCTCAACCCTACTCGATAGCGTGTAATTTGGCGCGCATTTTCAGCGTGCGTCTCCCGCCCACGTGTCGGCCATCAATCATGCGCGCGCATTGGTTATGTGACGGTCTAATGCCGAATGTTTCGCAAACAGCTGACCGGGCATTGTTGGGCTAGCCTTTGTTTTAAGAGGTCATTGGGTTTAGCGGTAGTCTGTTTAATCATCATTGTTTAAACCGAAAGGTTAAATTGACTGAAATTAAATAAGGCAAAAGTGGTAATTATCTTGACTACCACTGAATATTTTTTATAAAATTACATTTAATGTCACGTGGATTGTTAGTTATATTGCCCCATAATTATTTCTAGAGAAAAAGCTCTATTTGAATGGTTTGATCAAAGAATGCGGAATGTTAATAATGTGTTTACGTATTCGAGAAAAGTCCATAGACGAAACGATATTTAATATGTATGGAAGTACTAAGTTGTATGTATATGGTCTGTAATGTGAAGTTTCGCACATGCTAACGAGTGCTTATAATATTATCATAGCTAATACAAGTTGGCTTATACAAAACGGACGAGTTCCTTAGATTCCTAAAAGGCTTCGGTACCCGCAATGGCAGACAAACATTGAGTAAAGAACCATGTTTAAGATTTGCATTGAAATGTTGACGATGTCTTAACTTATTCAGTGTTTGAGCAAATATGCAGTAAGCACACATATTTTTAATATTATTTGCATTGTAAATTATGTTTACAACATTGTAGTAATTCGCTGGCGTCGATAAGTAGGCGTCAATTGCCATGTTTATTGTGGAGCCATTGGACCAGTGTGGTGGTCGTTAGATAAATAATGCTTGTTACAATGCTATGAAGTATTGGAGGTTCAGGCGACGTCGTAGGATCGTATCTGTATGCAAATTGTGGCGAATTTTCGTAACATGGCGGCGCCGGCGACCGATTCATCATAGAAATGTGGACGGATCTGCCCACGCGCACTGTTTAATGCACCTCGGAGCTAGACGGCGGATGTAAGCGGTTTGATACGTTACGAAAACTGATTTGTATGTACATAATCCTAATTTGCGACACGGTGAATATCGATTGGGGTTACATTATATTTTTATGTAATGTAACATTGAACTGCTCAAACATATAGAATGTGAGGTACAATAATTATTGAGAGTTAAATTGACAAGGACATTCATTAACTTATGAGTAAAGGTAGGTTTAATTTACATAGAAGTATGCCAATGATTTCCTAATAATACTTACCATTTGGGCTTATTACAAATGTTTGTGTAATGTAACATTGAAGTGATCAAACACGTAGAATGTATAAAGCACAATTATTATTGGGAGAGAGAGAGAATGGACAAAGGAACATTTATTACCTTTTAGTAAGATGGGTTGCATATTTACAAGGAGTATAATATTAATATAGTATATATATCAAAGAGTTTCCACCAAATACCACTATAAATCATCATATTATTTTCTCTGTCTGTCTTATTCTTTCGTGTCAGACTTTTACTGACTATAACCCATAGTCTTTCAGTTGCATTTGTGTGAAACAGTTTGAATCAATTCCGAAAAGTATCAAAACCTACCCTGGATATTTTGCACTACACAATATATTTTGTGGCTTTAGTCCGTCATAACCCTAATCTTTTGAGGTCATCTATATTAAGGACATGGGTGAGAATTGGACGTCTAAAGTCCTATCACAAACGTCATGCTTGAATAATCAAAGGTCTATTCAATATGTGCATCGAAATGTTGCTCTTGACGTACCAGAGAGTGAATCAGTGAATTTAAGACGTAGGCTCGAAACTTTGCAAACATTTTAAGATGAAATAAGCTACGGTTGTCCGGTACTGTGATTCTAGTGATATAACATGTTTTTCTAAGTATTTTATTTGTAGGTACGTGTATTTTGCTAGCCGTAGTAGTGTTATCAGATTTCTAATGTCGTGGCTGATAATAACATCTTCACAGATTGATCTCTAGATCACCGTCCGGCCTCCGGTAACTGTCGACGGCGCGTGGTGTTCCACGCATACCTTCAAGAGATGTCTGCAAAACCGTAGGGCCTAGCAGGGCCGATGCCTACTAAGGCTGCAAATTTTCCGAAAAGGAAACCAGTGGTCCCAGAATGCAAAAGGACTGAAGGACACAGGTGTGATTTTGGTCAGTAAAAGTCTGACATACCCTCGTGTTCCACGCGTTCATACGGAAGAAGTAATCCGATAATATTCCACTTTAAAAAAAGCTTGACCTCCAGTGTTAAGCATTGCTACAAAGATTCCTTTCTGCCTTGGAAAGCACGTCCAGCTGCTGGTCTTCGGAATCTTTTGTAAACGTTTGACAGACGTTTCAAATAGTCAGAAGCAAGAGAAACTGACACCAGCCAGTAAAGGGGTATATCATGTTATTCAGTTTCTAGGTTGTGGAGGTTAGATAGTCGGTCAATGTCAAAAATGACTAATTATAATAGTTGACACGGTATAAAAATATGACAGATATAAGACGGACCAGAAAGTTGACGAAGACAAGTAACAAAATTATCGTTCTCAACAAAGAGTGTTTAAAAGTAAACTCCGGGTAGTTATTGACGATAAGATTTACAGAGCTTTCATAAACTGGTACGTCTAAACAGTAAAATTACCAAGTACACCCAGTACGAAAGCATAGTCAATAAATAACCGATGCGCCCAATAAACGCGTATGATGCAACGAACCGAGGGTATTTAGTGTCGGTCGCATTCAATACTGCAACCATTCAAGCCGCATGACTCCATTTAATAGTCATTGCGATTGATGCGCACGCGCTGATCTTGATAAATGTGACTGTTTGATCGACAATCGTAGAGGCGAAAATTGTTTCATGGTGTTGAAGAATTTTGGTTGCACGTTTTGGCAAATATAGATCGTTGTATTTGATTCACTAGATGTTTTCAAGACATGGGTTTAAAGTATGGCAAGTCAGATTGCTCGTCGAAAACAGATGGGTCCATGGGGGCAAAAGATTCTGGAGTGGCGATCGCGTAGCGTTGGAAAGCCTCCCACAATGTGAACCGATGACCTGGTGAGGGTTGCGGAAATTTGTTAGATGCGAGAAGCACAGGCTGGTTTGTTGATTCGTTTGTCGCCCACGAGTCTGAGTCCAGTGGTACTGGACATCTTTAGGCTGAAATGATGATGATAATGAGTGTCTTCAACAACCAAGGTAGTAGTCAAAAAATTTCAAAGGCTGTTTATTGTAATACAAGGTTTTTAAAACATGTTTTCGTATCTTCATCGTCGAATAACTTCTCCCGATTTAAGTAGAGCGAAAGGGAGTTTCAGATTTTACTGATTGAAACCCACTCATGTTCCTTCCATTGTCCTTTCCATTTCGTCTCGCAATTAAAACATATGATCTGACTTTTTTGTCATAAATATGTGCTGTTCTTGTGGTTCTTTATTTCTTTATTTTATCCAAATGTTCATGTTTCAGTGGACGTTTACTGATATGAGAGAGTTTTACAACCTTACTTATGGCAGATCTATACCGAGTTACGACTCCTTTCCATAATTTTATTGCTCCTGTCAACGATCTAAGACTGGCTACATCTCAATGTCCATCGGCCTATTCAATGAGAAGTCCATCAGATGAGTCAGGAATTCATCAATGGGAATTTGTCCATCATTGCTCGTTATTTGTGATGGGGCTTCAAAGTCAAGCTATCAAAATGTCTATTACTTCATTATAAGATACTCCAATCTGTGGTTTTACTTTGTAGTTTTGAGATATATACTAAAACTGACAATTTATCATATATTAAAATGGCTAGCATTGTATACGTACAGCTAAGGAGTGGAATTCCCTGCCAGAGTCTGTTTCTTGATAGCTACCACCTAGTGGTTATACAGTCGTAAAGTTAATAGGTTACTTCTAGGCAAGCGTGCTCCATAGTCCACCACATCATCGCTTACCGTCTGGTGAGATAGTGTTCAAACGCGTGAGTCTATCAATTGTAGAAAAAAAAAAGATAACTCCTTTTCATAATACTTGAAATAATAAGGTTTCGAAGGCGTATTCTAAGTCAGACTGAAATGGAAACTGTGCGATTTACTGAGAATTTTGAAAATATATTCCTATAGTTCCAAGAATGGTTTCGACTAAAAAGGCACCGCCAGCACAAAATATATCTAAACAAGTGTTTGCTGACATAATTGAATACCCGATTTCAAGTCGAGATTGTCTTAAAATCCCGATACTATCGTAGATCTCGATCAAAAACTATTTGGAAGCAATTTGGTATCGGCATTCGGAATGTCTTAGTTTATAGAGTGGCACAGTCATGGTGAACACTGCCATAGTGTTGCAAAATATGTATTCAAATATTTGTAAATGGGTAAGCTATAAACATGCTTAGATAAGACGGAATGCTTTGGATAGTTTGTTGTCATTCAATGTTTAAGCTGGTGTCTGTATTAGACAAGATTGAAGTGATAAGACACGTTTCATGTTTAACTTAATTTGTGTGTTTGATGTTAATGGTAGATCACAAAGACAATCAAATTATATCCTTCCTTACATGTTATAAAACAAAGTCCACGACTGCATGTTTCTGTTTTTTCGTCACGATTAACTCAAAAACTACTGAACGGATTTTCGTGTGGTTTTCATCAATAGATAGAGTGACTCATGAGGAAGGTTTAAGTGAGGAGACCAACCAAGACCTTTCAAATATTTCTAAGACGTTCGTACAAACTGGGGCAGGTCGTTAAATGAACATATTTTTTTTGTCCATTTAGACAATTGATTAGAATTAGTTCGAACACATGCAGTTTTTTCAGACTTAGAGTGACTCCGATTTCTCGATTCTTCATTTACAGCAATGTTGAACTTAGAACTGATTGTAGTCACTAAGAAAGTGTGAGTTTTGTTGTGCTCTGCTTTTCTAAGGAGAAAATACTCGGAATGTATTCAGTACAAAAACATTTGTTTGTTTTTTTTTCTACCGTGAACTCTAAATTGATTTTCTTACCTAATATTGATCGAGTCGATCAAAACCGCTCACGGTTCATTCTATAAATTAAATAGCTAACAGTTGGGAGTCCGATCTTGCAAATTGGCGTAAAGTTTGCACATGTTAAGCGCGGAATTGGCCATAAAAGTCAGCTAGATTACATTTTATTTTTATTTTAATCACGTTTCGCTTGAAAATATAGCAAATCTAATTTGGTCTGATGTTTATAACTTCTTCAAACCATGTTTGGTATTAATTTCCGTGGTCAAAGTTTACGAATATTTCAGGGTTGTCTAGACGCGAAACTAATGTTGAATCTTGGTATGACATTCGTGAGCCCCAGGCGCGTTGCGGTGCGGCTTTGTTCAAATACTAAATCTAAGTTTGTGCCTTACGGCTCTGCGTAGACCAAGTTTTGGATTAAGGTTGTTACTGGAAATACACGTTAATATTGTAAGCACTATAATTGGATACTTATATGGATATTTATTTTCAGTATGGCAAACGATATGCTCATTTCCGCCTAGCTCAGCTTTTTGCATACACATACTGATACGTATTTGAAACTGTTACATATCAAGCTACGCATTGGTATTTTTTAAGACGCAAAACTAATACGTAATCAATAATTTCTAAGTTTTTTCTTTCCATTTTTAGCATACGAGTGTTCTAAATCTGTCTATCAACTACATAGTTGTCCATTACATAATACATTTCGAACCAAATGAATCTTTTCGTAGCCTTTAAAAGGACTAATTAAAAAAACACCGTTTGTCGGAAGCTGCACCCCTGCGCGCGAGTTGCGCGTGCGCAGCTAGGCGCGGCGTCACTTCCTCAGTTGATCGGCGGCCGTAGCCGGCGGCGGTCGTGTCTGCGCGTAATGGGCCTCACCAGTCCCGTTCCATAGCGCTGTCATTACATCGAGAAATCTAATAAAGCCTATTGAACGGGGCATATATTTTGAATATTTAATGTGTTTTCAGGCACAATTGGAAATTTACAGAAGGTTATTGCAGAGAATTTATTTTGATTAGCAATCACGCAGCATGTTACTTCAGGTTCGTAGACAAATACGGAGCAAAAAGTATACTTAGATTTTAAGTTTGTGTCATAGGAAAACCTAGGTAAAAAAACATAACTACTAGGTAAAAACTATTGACCACCAACAGTTTCAAATTTTTGTTCCGAATTTGTGCACGTAAAAACTGTTCAAAGAAATCCTTAAAAATATTGAGTAAAGCGTATTTTCGTGACTCTAATAAACCTGTTGCTTTTCATTTTACTAGTTTCGAAATAAAAATACGATGTAAGTTCCACATTTCATAATTGAATAAGCAACACAAAGCGACTTGCTTAACCTGCTAACTTTTTATAAAGATTAGGGACAATGGAACGATTATGAAAGATTGCGATCTTTTAATCGATTTTCGATAGAGTCAATGGTTAAGGAGACAAGATCACGACAGGACGCAGCAGGGGACTGTTACCGAATACCGCATACCGATCACTATCTAATATTAATTAATATATACAGCTGTTCACCACGCCAGCCAGTGAGAATAGTCACACATCATTGTGCAACCTGCAATTAAAAATGTTATATTAAGACATTTGTGTCATTCTATTATGGCATTTTGTTTTATAGGGAACTTTTTATTGCAATCATTTTTCATTTTAGTTTATCGACTCCTACATAACTCTGGGAACACACTTTTACTTTATCTCGCAATAATTTTCTTGTTCAAACCTGGAGATCTCTCTTTTGCCGTGATTTACAATTTTTTTGAGTATGAAGCGAAAGTGTTATGATTATGGGTAAAAATTGTGGCGTGCGTCACAGCGGTCGAGTTGGAGGCAAGAGCTCGATGGCGCGTAACGGGCGTCCAGTGAAAACTTACAAATAACCAGCCATTAGCAGCCTCGAGCGGCGGCGGTGCTCGCACAACCAACAATTTCACCCTGATTTATATCATCTGTACGTCGATGTACACTGAGAAAATGTGGGAAAATTTTCACTATCCGACAAGACCCGTAATTTGATAAGGGGAATCATCGCTCCGGTTCTGCGATTGAAAACGACAGTTTCCTCTAAGTGATGTGACCGGTCCCCGCGAGAAAACTCGATCGAAGGAAAAGTAGTTTGTAGTGCGACTACCCCTTATACTCGAAGATAACGTCTCATAAACAACACCTTCGTGGCGCTGTATAACCGGGGCACGCTATAAATATAAAATTAATATTTATAAGCTTACTTAAACGATTTAATTTGAGATAATTTCTTTTAAAGGTTTTAATTTAATCTAGTATTACATTTCATACACTTTGACCGCTTGGTAAGAATCTTCACAAAGTGGGTGCCGCTGAGGCCGACTAAGGCCCGGCAAGGAAAAGGATCCTTCGGCATCCCTAAAAGGATTATTTGGCATTCCTACATCCAAGAGCTCGGTGTTGAAAACTATGCCTTGGCATGTATGTAAGGATGCCGAAGGATTCTTTTCCTTGCCAATGCCGATAATGTGTCCTAAGGAAGAACTAGCGGAAGGACCTGGACACCTACCGCAAGGGCTGGTTTGAGCTCAATAAAAGAGTACCTAGAAAGATTTGGGGGAGGCCAAGCAATAGGGAAAATATTACATTATAAGATCTAGTACTATTATACAGTTGGCTATATACACTATCAAAATAAAAATAAAAAACAAAACAAAAATATCAAGTTGTAAACTAGTTGGTTTTTTTTTTTTAGTAAACTTGCATTTTTAACGAGCTCAAATAAATTTGTTACATGGATGAGGAACAGCTAACGCTTACAACTTTATACCAACACTCATTCTAGATGGAATAAAGATGAGTCACGGTAATAAACGTGCACGACATAAAATTATACAGTTTTTAATGGTGTGAATGTTCTATGGTCACATCGCAGACGACATCCATTTCCAGGCGGCTTACGATGTACCGAGTTACGTGAAATGTAGCTTTAATTACAACAAGAGTTCAACACATCGAATATTGTGTCAAAGGTGCTCCAAGTGGAGCAACCTTTCTCACGTACCCAAGTTTTTGAGACATTACTATACAACAGTAGCATAAAAAAAAACATCTTACTCAACTAACTATGAGTCTTACTGCAATTGCAAAACAGCGTTTATTTGCGTGAGCATTTTATCTACGGTTTGAGAATATTGTGGCAATATAAAGGCTACACAGAAGCAGTCAGCGTCAATTGGCCGCGCGTTTTCACATAATAAAAACAGTATATTACGCGTGTCTAAAATTCGTCCGTTACATTCTGAAAATGCATTTTTTTTAACTCTCTGATGACTTGCAGAGGGTGACCGAGGATGAATGTACAGGTATCGTAAACTGTCGAGAGATCGGTCCAGAGATAACAGGACAAGTTTTTTCATTCACACAGACACATATAGAAAATGTTATGATAAAATAATAGTAAGACAACTTTCAAAGACGGTTTTGGACAAAGACCAGTCGGATATAATTGATTCGATCGATTAAAAGACAAGTAGTTTGTATTTGTGGATTCCGATACGGGATGTCAACGAACTGTTTCGGGTATCATCGGAAGCGGTCGGCGGTTCCTTTGAGCCGTGGCTTAATTTCTTAATCCTAATTGAATTTGTTTGTTCCGAATGGCGAGCGAGATAACGCAACGTACTCGCTGATCGATTGTTCGCCGGTTGCGACGCGCTGCGCGGTGACCATTAAATACGATAATCGAGTACAAGGATGTCAATAAGGCGATTTTATTTTGGACTGCAGAAAGATAGCGAAAGATTGGTTTCTTTGCAATTTTGAGAACCGAATATTCAAAGGCTTTTCCTGTTCCGAAGTCATTTAAACTGAAAGTGTAAAAGTAGCTCCAGATGCTGGTATCCAATGAAATGGATACGGGTCAGACCTATGTAATTGGTAAATGATTTCTACACAATTAGTTTTCTGTATAACTAGCTTTTGGTAGCGGCTTCACCCGCGTCAAAGTAAATTTCTTCATACAAACTTTGGACCCCATTTTCATCCCCTTAGGCAGTGAAATTTACATGATAAAAGGAAACCTTGTGCAAAATTTCACGCTCTTTGGTACTGTAGTTTCAACTGTGCGTTGATATGTCGGTCAGTTTCTCCTTTTATATATGTAGATTAGTCTGTAGTTGTACCAAGTAAAATATAGTCGCATTAAATTATAGCAAAAATCATGGAAAATTTAATTTCACATTTTTATACGGTCTGCTTTCTGGCCTTCTTTTAAAATAGCTAGCGTTGTCGGCACAAACAGAAACGAGTATTATAAAAATGTCTGCACATATCCTATAAAATTCGGTCGCATGGTAACTTTAACAGCAACTAATAACATCGAAGGTTAGATAGATGGGTTCTATTATCGATTAAGCTTTTGTGTATTGTCCTTTAAAGGTGAAGTTTAGACGCAATTGAAGTCCGTTGTGTATCTTGACAAATGGACACCGTCGCAGTTACGTCATGGAATGCGGAATATCGAGGTTTAGGATCGATGGAAAATAAATATGTAATGTATTTTGAATTTGATACGAGTAGATCCTGGTTTGGTAACGAAAATAGCTGTTTCTGTGTTATGTTATTGTTTCTATATTTCCAAAAAAAAACAGTAGTTGAGGCTGCCATGATTCAGGTTGTGGAAATGTTCGAAAGAGGTTACCGTATAAGGCAACTGAAGGAACACAGCTAGGTGTTTATCAGTAAAAGTATGACAGACCTTCTCGCCCCACTCGGAGTGGGATAAAATATTTCATGATTTCCTACCTTAAACAAAAAGATCACTATGTATTAAGAATTACAAAACCCGGTCATTAAAATTTGGCGGTAAATCTAAAGCTAATTAAGGTTTTTACGCTTTGGCTTCGCTTTGTTTTTGGATCGAAGCTTGAGTCTTTACAGGCTCAGAATTGGATAACTGTTGTAGAGCCTTTCCTATTAGTACCTTTTTAGAGGGCACGTAGGTACCTAATAAATAGAAAAAAAACTCTAATTCGAATAATTTTAGAAAAAGAATATGGTATAGAATGGATTCGGTCGGCTGGCAGGCCAATAGCGCGTGTAATTTTATATATTTATATATACAATTCTTCTATACGTGTGTTTGTCACCTATCTCCTCCCAAACGGCTTGACCGATATGGATGTAATTTTGTATGTTGTATATTTGAGTTGGTCCCTGGATGGTTTCAAAATACAATTAAACCTGATAGGAGGCGCTGCTGTTGGGACCTCATTTTTTTTCTAACTTACACAGACGTCTGTCGAGATCGTTCGTATTAATATAAAATTGTACCTTGACAGTAATAAATCCTTTAGTTTAACGTGAATAAGCATTTTCTTTATCTCCATTCCTTACACTGTTGTCCAAAAAAATCCTACTTACTTTTATACCAAGTAAAGACGCTACCATTATATGAAGAAGACGGTCCACACGGAGATGCTTTAGGCCCATTTCACACGACGTTAATATATTGCCTCTTTCCTTTTATCGACCTTAATTATTGCCAAAAAGCCGCCATTTAAGAATCTTTGACGTTTCTTAATCACCTCGATAAGGACTAACGACACTATTGATGTATATATCCGACAAATTGCAATAATAAAATTAAAGTTTCTTTTTCGAACCGAAAATCCGAGAATCGAACGACAATTTGGCAACACTCTTTAATGTTTCCGTTTTGATTATGAAATAAACAAAGGTTTTATTTGAGCCCATTAAATAACGTAATCATTGTGATTTCAGTTAGATATGATTTAAAGGTATTTATTTTTATATAAACTTTCTGTTTTACGATACAGTTGGAACCTTAATTACCAAAGAATAAATATACGTTGACAAAAGTGGGTTAGGTCATAATAAGCGAAGTTGATTCCGTCAACAGCCTTAATTAATGGCACTCGCTTTAACACAAACTGATGTGTAAAAAAACACATCAAAATGCCAACATATGTTTGTCCGGACATGGTATTTCGTTGAGATCTATATTAGATAAGTCCTAGTTAGGACATTAAGATTTACTTAAGAGTTTGTATTTTAGTTAAATTATCAGCCAGTTCCAAAACAAAGAATTAGGCTGATTTCACAGCGTCTGGGTTTACCGCAAGGGCCGTGCATGTCGTCACTGACTGCGACATCGGCGGCGGGAAGCGAAAGCGAATCAATCCGGCTTTTATCAACGCTATGCGTGACCGAGGCCATTGTTAGGAAAGGGAAAATGGGACGGAGGCGCGAAAAATAGAAGAATGAGGCGGCAACGCGCTTCACTGGACGGTTTGGTAGACGCAAGCAGAACGGACCGGCCGTGACGCGGGACGCGTGCCACTTCACCTCGCCTGCAGTCACGACCGACATCCATACAGTGTACAAGCCACTTATAAATCAGGGATCATCAATATTTTCCACGGCAATTTCCACAAAACACATCTAAATCGAAACTAGATTGTCTAAAGTTCAAAACGGCACGTGCGCGGAGAGCGTATCTGTCAGCTTCAACATTAAACTTCTATGTGGAATACATCTGACATAAAGATAAGGAGTTTGAACCCGAGACCTTTTCGATCTAGCATTTTACAATTGCGCCACTGTGAAATTGTGGTTGGTGGCGTGTGCTGGCCGGCTTTTATTTATATTGGTTGTAGTAGCGCTCACGACCTGGTAATTGATGCTCTCGGAGCGCGCGTGCCTGCCCGCACTCGGCGAGCCGTTATAAGTGCTCTAACACACTGAGCGAGCACGCGCTTAACTTATACCGCCTATAAACTGTTGCGTCTCTAAAAATATTAGTCGCTTCGGAGCGACCTTTGTGGAGCTTTTGCGCGGGTTGTTAGCTTGTGCTATGTCAAAGTTTGCTGCTGGAGCTGTTTGTCAGTTTTTTGAGAGAGTTTCGAAGAGCGTCTTTTTTGCACGTTGGTTTAAGTGACTCCGTGGAATATGTACTGGGTTGATTAATTAAAAGTTGTACTATTAGTTGAGATGGCCATCTCAATTCAAATTACTTATTGTGCCATGCCAGCCAGGATTGCCGAATTGTTCGAAAGTGTCACCGTAGTACTGGAACGCAAAGGACAACTGAAGGAACACTTGTCGATGTTAGTCAGTAAAAGTCTGACACTCCCCCGCCCTATCTAGGGTGAGAAAAGACATTTGATAAAAGAACTCCCAAAAAAAATATGTTGATCAATCAACGAAGAAACAGGAGTGGGTTTTTAGTCAGTAAAAGTCTGACACTATCTCCCGCTCCGCCCAAGAGCGGGTTTTGTCATAAGGTGATTTTCCCACCCAATAAAAAAAAACACCTATACTTGTCAATATTTCAATATATTAATGATAAAATAATGTTCACCAGTATATATTATATTATAATTTTATAAAAATGTTAATTTGTTTTAACTTCTTGTGCTCTGTATAAAAGTTGTGAACAACGTAAAGGCATCATTAAAATGATTAATAAATAACATTTAATTGAAAAGAAGAGTAATCCTTATTTAAACAGGCTCTTTTGAATTGTCAAAAAAAAGTAGCTAGAAAAATCAAGCTAATTGCATATTCCAAAGCGTAGATGTCTATGGAGAAGAGCGGGTAAGGAACTTCACACAGTCTTTATGAATCATATATATTCCTTTCCCATAAAACATGAATGAAACCCTGAAGTATTTCATCACATCCTCCCATTACTAATTGGACTAGATGGACACTTTACTTTAATTTTATCGTCGGCTCGTTTCCTTTTCGTGATTGAGTTTTAAGTCGACACCTCAGATGTTACATGACTGAATTATATCTATGCTAATCGAAGGGAAATCATATCTTGGGTAAAATTAAATTTCTTATAGTTTGTCTATCACACAGTTACTTAAATTTAATTTATTTTTACATTATTGTATTATTTATTTCATCAACAACTTTTACATTGTATCGAAATCTTATACTATACAAAGGTAATATTTAGAATTTAACTTTGAGAACCTCATAATATAAACCACTCAACAAAAATTGTACAGTAAATAAATAAATTATTTCAAATAATAATGTTTTAAATTCCCTTTTTATGCCAAATTAAATAATACAAAAACAAATGAAGTCTACATGCCGCTATTACAAATGTCAAAAGTAAAAATATAACGTCACATAAAATTATGATAATAAAATTACAAATGTCAAAAAAATGTTTAGATTAAAAAAAATGTAGCTATTCTTTTTTATGTCATTAATGAAAAGTTCCAACTGAACAATATAATAAGATCAACTATAAATAATTTTTACACCCAACATCACAGTAACCCATTACAACCAGTTAAGTAAAAATTCTCGCGGATAATAAGCACTTAATAAACTTTATGATCTCTCCTCGCACCATTGTAAAAAAACCTTAAAACACATAAAACTTAAAAGCCCTTAATTACCTAATTTTTTTACAAAAAATAGTTGAAAATTAACGAACACAGAGCACAAGCGCCGCCAATCATTTTAAAAGGCCCGCAAACCGTCGTATCTGAAAACGATCAACGTTTATTTCGGCTTTCGCGCAAATGGAGGTAAAAGTCCCCTGTGATTTCGGTAAGTTGTATTAAAGCAAATCGATAAAAACGAAAATTGATAAAGTTTTTTTTCCACTCACTTTACGCGTGAGTGGTTCGTGATTTAAGGCATCGGTGTCGTTGTCTGTCGCTCGGCGTACTTCGTGAGTGGTCCGATTCATAACCGAATAGTAACGATCACGTAATGATAATTTTCGATTGTTTGTTCCACGTAGTGAAACTGGATTTTTCTAATGTCGCATTCGAATTATAGTTTCCATTAGAATGTCTGCCCTAAAAGGTATTGGCGTTAAATTGTGTAAAAGGTTTTTTTTTTAACGACACCGTATGTTGGTTGTGTTCAATAACCAATTATGCAAGTGGTTCCACGAGAAGCTGTTACGAGCTGTTTCAAGTAAATTGGCATCACATATTTGTTGGAAAACTGTTCGACTTCCTCTCTGTAATTGTGGGCGCATCCGTTCTTAATAATTTTTCTCAAGAAAACTGTGATGCACACATTCGACGGAGATTGCTATTTATTGTAATGGCCACATAATAAAACTTCCGCTTTATTTGAAGTGTTATCATCTATCACGTTAAAGTAATGTGGAAGTAAACTTGTTTGTATGCATAATAAGTATGCTGTCTTTTTCTATTTGTTTTTGTTAAGTGTTGATACTTGACACTAATTAAGTTACTATGTATAATTAAAAGGGTAATTATGTTATTTACTTTATTGCCTTGCATAAAATAAATTCAGCTACTTATTTTATGTAGATTATGTGAACTGCATTCCAGAATAAGTAGCTACAAAAGTGTCTTAAATTAACTACGGCTAACAGCTGATATAGCTTCTGAACCAAAACACCGAAGTCATCATCAATAATAATATATCTACTACCTAGCAGATTCAATTCAACATCTTCGCATAAAAACATGTAGTGCGAACGATTTTAAACTAAAGTGAAACCGCGCAACACTAACAGTCGACGACCATCTCTATAGAGTTGTTAAAACCACTTCATATAATCGAGCCACTATCTAGAATATCGATTTTTACTGATGCGATAGCTTAATTGGAGCGGCGTAAGTGTACTCATTGGAAACGAGATATCTATACTAATCCGAGCCAGTCAATAAAATCTATTATGTATGCATCTTGTCGTATCCATTCGCGGTTTTGCGATTTCAAAACGCTATTTTCTTGTGCTCTGTTTTAGGGATGTGTCGGATTTAATTTCAGATTAAAACATTTTTAGTTTTTTTTTTTCTATAAAATTTATTCAAAAATAGAAACTTTTTTTCAAACTTTAGGTGATAAAATAGGGTCGACATTATAAGTTATTTTCAAAGTAAACTAATTAAATGTTAATAGCAAACATTAATAAACATTTAGTGCAGTTTAGACCTAATTAAATGATTAACAAATGATTTACATAAATACTGACTTTTATAGTGTACAAATTACAAGAAGCGATGCTTAATAAAACCGAGTCTCACGTTTTCATCATCATCATCATCATTTCAGCCGATAGACGTCCACTGCTGGACATAGACCTTCCCCAAATGACACCACAAAGAACAGTTCAGTACATGCCAGGTCCTGCATCCATCGGATTCCAGCAACCTTCAACGTTCGTCATCGGTCTACTTTGTAGGGGGCCTTCCAACACTGCGTCTCGCGTTTTATACTTTATAAAAAACTAAAATATACATACTAGTGTAAATAATTACTTATCTACCCAGGTACCGCAAAAAGTACTTTAAGAGACCAAAATATTATATGTACAGATGCATGTATCACAAGCTACTTTAATCAGAAATAGTGTTGTCTCATAATAAATCAAGCGTGAACACGTGTGTAAAGGATAGTAAGATAAAAACAATACATATTTATGAAATTATATCAAAATTAATTTCACTAATGTAATAATTACAGTAATGTGTCACGTAATAATTTAAATAAATACTATAATATTTATTTAAATTATTACGTGACACATTACCCAATTAGTCACTTAGACTAATTGTAAAAAGGAGAGTGGTTTGCGAAGATGCAAATTACTATCTCCAATTTGTATAGAACTTTCACTGTCTACAACCTACTATGTAGAAGGATATAAATAACGAAGAAAGAGTTACTTCTTAGGGCTGCGAAATAGCCTCAAAAATATGTCAGCATGACGATTGATGGGGCCCTGAAACTCAAAGGGCAGCTAAAGGAACGTGGGTAGGTTTTAGTCAGTAAAAGTCTGACACTCTCTCTCACTCCTCCCAGAGGGGTAGCGGAGTGAGGGTGGGATTTGAATTCTCACCCTCAAAAAAATCGGCTACCCACTCTTGTCCCGTTTTACTTGGTGTCGTGGCGACACGTTTTTCTCTTCCATTCTGTCTTGTTACCCGTCCTGCTATCACTAACTCCCTTTTCTTTCATATCACTTCTCACACAATCCATCCACCTTTTCTTTGACCTCCCTCTCTCTCTCCATACATCCACATGTATACTCTATATCTCTTTTCGGAACATACGCAACATTCTGATCCATGCAGAATGAGAGGCTTGAATCTAAGCCAATAATATATATTGATAAAATTGTTTGTATGTGTGTAAATTGAAATCACTCAGAATATCATTCGATGTTCTTTATCTCAAATAAAAATTACAGTTATATGAAATAGGTCACGAGAGCAAAACAACATGATAAAGTTATTTCTTTGAATAAAGGAAATCAAAATCGGATAACTACAATTTCCTAACAAGATAATCCAATTTCTATACAGGTGTACAAATAAATCATGTAGATTCGTTAACTGTGGTACAATTAGATGAGATTATATTAAAGGAAATTAGCAATTATTGGTAGTGAAACGGATGACTGTGGCTACTGGGCTGTTATAACTAGTTCTATAATAGAGGAGAGTCGGCTAAATTGGACCTACGAGGTTTGACTTGATATATTTAGAAAAATATTAATTTGTCATCGGCTCAAAAAGAAGACGATAAGGCACTATTTTTTTGATTTATTTATTTAGCTCACCAGCAATTGGATACACGTATACAAATATATTACATACATTAAATAAACTTAAAGACTAGTTTATCAATTTCTTACTGGTAACCACAACATGCGTTACTTTGTTGTTAATTGATGCCTACTTGAAACTAAGTTACTCACCGAATATAATTATGATTTACTAGCTTTTGCCCGCGGCTTCGCCCGCGTACGTAAAATATAGTTTATCACAAAAAAAAATGTCATTCAGGAATAAACCAGCTTTCTATCAGTGAAAAAAAATTAGCAATCGGACCAATACTTTCAAAGATTGCCTCCTACAAACAAAAAAAAATAGTGTATATAACTAAATAATTTTAAATTAAAATGATAGTTTTTTCAATAGTTTTTATTTTAATTGTCTCTAGATTTCTGCTTCAATCGATTTTTTTTTAGCATCCAGGAAAGTAAGGTGAGAGATATAGACAAAGAATGTAAGGCAAAATATAATTATATAATTATAACAAATTAATATCACATATCACATAAATATATATAATACATCAATTAAATTATTAAAATACATTGTGTAACTATAATGATACAACTTTACGGGATAGTGTAGATAATGTTATTTAACTATCTTTATAGAGACTGATATATTTTTAGCGTCACGGATCTTAGCTGGAAGTGAGTTCCATAGTCGTACATCATACTTTGTACAAGCGAATAATATTTGCTATCGGTTCAGTTATTCAAGAAAAAAACGTACTGAACCACAAATAATACCACAGGAATATGATGATGGATTGAAGTTTTTATTATTTTAAGTTAAGATTCTAAGTCTACTAAACTAAGACTAAAAGCTGGTACAATATGGCCGACTCTCCTCTCAACGATGCGTGTGCGCACAGATACCGTAGTCGTTAACTTATCTATGTTATAACGTTCTTCTACGTATCAACATTTGCATATTTAACATACTTTAATATTACTAGTCTCATTTGACGCTCTTGATCGCTTTATCAAGAATCTAAATTGTTCTATTATAACATCAAATGTTAAGGAATTGGTAGCAACATAGGCGCGGGCGCCGTTTCGTTAACGTTTACGATTTTGTTTAACTAAATTGTTTCTGGTTGTTTTTTTGTTTGTCTATGAATGTGTTATTATGGTAATAGGCACAGTGTGTGGCTGCGTTATTGTTAAATAAGCAGTATGTGTTGAATAATAATGTAGGAGTTTAATGATATGGTATTGTTTCAGTATTTAGTATCTGTGTGTTATTTTTTTGAGAAATCATTCAATGACATCCCTGGCTCTTGGGCGGGGCTGGAGATAGTGTCAGACTTTTACTGACTATAAACCCACGCAGCGCGGGTGGAACACTATGCGGCGTCGACGACATGGGCTCGGACCGGACGGTTACCGGACTGTCGGACGGCGAGATACCCATTGCTCGCCATCCGTAGTATCTGTGTGTTGCATTCAGTCTTTCAACGTAAGCAAGTACCGGGCAGCATTGTTTTAAAAGTAGAGTCAATAATTTATTTCACTTTAAAGAAAACCTTACCTTAAATTTTGAAGGCAGGTGTACCGTGGATTCATTTCCCATATGGGAAAACAGAATTGTAAGGCCTACAGAGAGTTGTTCCAGGTCTGAGTTTCTTGTGTATTGTTGTGAGCACCTGCACTCACAAAATAGGAGTTTTTTTTTTAAACACTTTTATTTAAACAAGTATTTTAATTTCAAGTGAAAATATAACAGCTATTATGAATATAAACATGAACAAAAGAAAGCCTGTAGGAGCCTTTTAAAGCAAAAACGGGTATCCAGCGGCTCTGCGCAAATTATGCGTTTTGATGTGATCTTAATTCGCGGCCTGCCTTAGATCAAGGGTAATAGATACGGTACTATAAAAACTCGAATGTATTTCACTCTTGTAGGGTTTTATTTGTATGAAGATATCCGCAGGAGAACCAAGGTCGCCGACATAGTCCGAAGAACCGCCAAACTAAAGTGGTAGTGGGCAGGGCACGTTGCTCGTAGAACGGATCATCGATGGGGCCGAAAGGTTCTAGATTGGCGACCGCGCACCGGAAAACGCAGCGTTGGAAGGCCTCCCACAAGGTGGACCGACAAACTGCTGAGAGCCGCGGGAATGCGATGGATGCGAGACGCACAGGATCGGTTGTTGTGGAGACGCTTGGGGGAGGCCTATGTCCAACAGTGGACGTCTTTCGGCTGAAATTATGATGATGAGGGGTTTTATTTAGCAAAAAAATTACACTATGGAGCGATATGGAGTTGAGATGAGGTCCGAGCGCGTGCGTGAGCATCGTTTGCTCTTTAGCGGGAGCAACCGGGGTTACAAGCGCGGGGTGCGGGGGGTAAGACGCCATAATAAAGTTGGCGACCGTGCGCAACAATGCGTCGTCAAACTAAAAACGAGTTAGCAACGGGGCGTGCTGCAGTCTTAATTTTATTATTACGTTATGAGTATATGGGAAAATAACTGAGAAAACACACTGCAAAAGTTTTCTGACATTAAATGTAGTGTTTTACTTGAATTTATTGCGAAATTTACAACCATCCTTTTTTTTAGTCCTAAGTGCTTTTTCTGTAAGGGGCATAATTAAATTACTTCTCCCGCAGTGGATGGGGTGAGAGGGAGTGTCCCACTTTTAGTAACTAAAATTCACCCGTGTTCCTTCAGTTGCCCTTTGCATTCCAGAGCCGCGGTAACGCTTCTAAAGCCCACAGTTCACTAAGTGCTAGATTTTAATCATCAGACCTTTTTTTTATTTATTCGTTCCGGGTCTGGGTGTCTTGTCTGTGTGACTTTACATGTATTTGAATGTACCCACGATACAAGAGTGGGGAATGGGGCAATATTTAAAAAAAAAAGTTAAACTCAAACCGCTACATATCTGAGTATTTCCTAATAGGTTTTAACTTCTAGGCAAGCATGTTTCATCGTCGCTTACCATCAGGTGGGACCAATGGTCAAGAACGAGACTATAAAAAAAAAACACTTTCCTATAATTGCATCTACCAAAATCACTAGTCCTACTTCTGATTTAATGCGCCCAGATGTTATTTCCCTCCAATTACCGCATAACTATACGAACTACATATCGATACAAATTACGATGTATCGATATAGAAGCAATCGAGTTGAAATCGAGCTGGTTACCGAGTAGTGGCGCAAACCCGCGTAATATCAATTGTAGGCGACCGCAAATACTTGGGTTTGTTGCTTTCGCGATGCGATGTATCGGAGGAAAGTGGGGCTTTGATTCACTATGTTGTCTGATAAGAAAATGTTAGTACTTTTGTAGATAGTGTATTAGAAAGAAATTTTGTTGGAAATGAACACCCAAGTTCTAAACTGTGCGGAGATCTAAACTAAGAAACACCATGAATACCTCCTTCATAATTAATTAGATCGAATTGCACTATATCTAAATAAATAATAATAAAAAATATTTCTGTAAAATCAAATTGAAGTATGTTAATAAAAAATAATAATTATATAACTAAAATAAGGTGAATATATTTATTTTAAAATGTTAAAAGACTTAATACTATAAGAGTATTCTGTGATTAAATTATTATACTATAAAGAATTTCATGTAAAAGGAATCGAACTAATTATTTATTTAAATTGAATTGTTGCATTTTTTTTTTAAACTAATAATAGTGTATTTATTGTTGTGAGATGTTGAATGAAATTAGCCTTTTTTGTTTTATTTTTATTTATAATAATTTACTTTTATCTACTAGCGACTTCGCTCGCTGAAAGTAAAAAATGTAAAATACAACATTGAGTTTGTTTTACGACAACATTATTTTACAATGTCAAAAAATCCTTCATATAAAGACATGATATTATTTTTGATTAAAAAATAAAAAAACTGAATCTCTACAACAAGCAAACATTAGTTATACATTTTGACACAGTAAAAAGTGAAAACGTATCAACAAGATTATACTAAGTCAATTTGTTAATAAATTCAACGGCTTATTGTCAATAGCACCTTCAGTAGGCTCATAAACAAATTATGAAACCGGAATTCAAATACAAAATCCTATTCACAATATCGACTTATCCAATAGTTTATATCTTGCCAATTTAGGATCTGATTCAAAAGCTTAATGGACGTTAAATATATTTAAAACCTGGCCTATTTCATAATATTGTATTCTTATCAAATAAAGTAACAGACACTTTATATTGTGAAGAAAATAATAATTTTCGTATCGTTTGCATTCAATGGCTGGATGTAAACTTAGTTGCGGAGTTGAAACTTATGTTGTTGAATCTCAGTGGTTTTCTAGAACCTGTGGTTATGATAGAGCCTTCTAATAAAATACTTGGTCGAGAGCTCACTATAATCTATTTTCTATTAACGCTTCATCTCCTCAATTGCTGATATTGTAAGCTATTTATTGAGTGAACTAGCTTCTGCTAGTGGCTTCGACCGCGTGAAAGGTTTTTCCATACAAACTTTGGCCACCTTTTTATCCTCTTAGGGTGTGAATGTTGGAAAATCATCTCTTAGTGCTTGCCTACGTTGTAAAAGGAAACTTTGTGCAAAATTTCGCACTCCTAGTTCCAGTAGTTTCGGCTGTGCGTTGATATATCATTCAGTCAGTTAGTTTCTCCTTTTGTATATAATACGTCTTTGCCTATGAAATTGCCGTTTTTAAAAACAGGTTGCTTTGAAGTGTTATATCTTTGGCTTGACTTGAAATTATAAGTTCAAATAAATTAATATTAAAGGTACGTTATCCTTTTTTTGAAATTACGTATTTATTGGTTTCTTTGTGTTTTGTATTTTCTGTAATATAAATTTCATTACCTATTATATATATATATATATAATAATATATAGAGAGATTAAGTTGCATCTCAATAAGAATCTATTGTAATAAACATTTTTGATGTAACTTTCGTACCAGTAAAGGAAATATAGTAAATTAGGTAAAGGTCATAGCTTGCTTTACCGTTTCGTAAGTAGTAACTACTTTTTTTTTGTTTTGTCTTTACACGGTTAGCTCATTCAGCAAGTGTCAAGTTTAGAAAGTATTTAGTTTTTGATACAAAATTCATTCACTTTGTTTTCCATTGTAATGTGTTTTTTTCAGTTTTTGACAGTAAATGTATCGAGTCAGACTTCTTGGCAAGCTTCGCCGAGTCTCAGTCCAATTTTATTAAGATGGCGCCTGCCAATGATTCCACATTTGGATCAGTTGTATAGACATTTCAGATACAAACTTACACTAACTTCACATCACAATATCCAATAGGAATCCATTGGCGACAACTGAACTTTACTTGAAAAAATCCTGCCGAAAACGTATCGTATCTACTTCGCGGTTGTTTCAATTTATTAAATAAAATATTGGTAGTACACCTATTAGTAGTTTAATAAGCGATCAAATGAAACCCTGGACTAGCTTTTGACGTTTTATAAGTGTCTTTGTAGGCCTATTTGAAATAAAAATATTTTGGGCACTTTTCCCATTGACATGGATGTGGACGAATTTTTTGATGCCCTATGAGTTCTTTTTCTACCCATTTGTACATAATATTATTTTCAATTTGTTTAAACACTTATTAAGTTATAATATTTAATAGTTAAGATGTATACATGTTATATCTCTGCACCACCCTAAGGTCGACTGGTAGAAAATGCCTAAGGCATTAAGTCCGCCTTTGTACAGTGTTTCTTACTAGTGTATAAAGTTTTAATAAATAAATAAATATATATAACCTGTTATGAAGATAAATAAAACTAATAATAAAATAAATATTTTTGTGATTTGTCCTAAAAAAAATAATTATTAAATTTGCTTTGACTTAACCGCATGTAGGTAGCACCTCAATCTAGTTAAAACCTAGTTAATAAATATTAAGTCTTTCAATGAGGTCCTTTATATCCCTGTCCCGTTATTTAAATGCAAGCCAGACAACTAGTTAGACTGCACAATCACGTTGCTGATTCGCTGCCAGCAACTCAGGATAATCTGACATGACCACGGTGAGTTACGGTCCGTTGAATCGGCTCCACAATCAACTCGCATAGTGTGTCATCTGCCTAATGCATCTAGCTGTATGTAACTAGAATTGTAACAGCTGATATATTTTCCTGATTGTTCACCTTGCTTACTTACTTTAGTAAAGCTGTGGTAGCTACTGAGCTCCACTGGGAAACAGCCCCAAATGACTGGTTTGCTGGTCTAGTGGTTAGTGATCCTGACTGCTATGTCGGAGGTCGTGTGTTCGATTCCCACCCAGGACAAATGTTTGTGTGATGAGCACAATCATTTGTTCTGAGTCTGGGTGTAATTTATCTATAATATGTATGTATTTTAGCAATGTATAAGTATGTTTATCAGTTGTCTAGTACTCATAACACAAGCTCTGCTTAGCTTGGGACTAGACGGCGTTG
The DNA here is from genome assembly GCA_949316375.1 of Mythimna vitellina. Taxonomy (NCBI): domain Eukaryota; kingdom Metazoa; phylum Arthropoda; class Insecta; order Lepidoptera; family Noctuidae; genus Mythimna; species Mythimna vitellina. The sequence continues at coordinate 10,067,952 of OX438699.1, read as the reverse complement.
TGTGATAGTTGTGGAATTTTATTATTATAATTACGAGTTGTAAGTACAGGTTCAAACCCAGCCAGGTGCATTATTTTGTGTAATTTATTTCATCACCACTGCTCTCAAAACAGTGAAGGAAAACATCGTGAGGAAATCGGCATGGCCTAGAAGGTAAAATTTTGAAGACATGTGATATCCACCAATCCGTACTGGGCCCGTGTGGTCGATTATGGCCCATTCCCTCTCCTAGAGAGGAAGTCTTATTCCCAGCAGTGGGAGCATTATAAGGCTGATTATGCTTACATAACTTACTAATTCTTATCCAGATCATATTTTTACGTAACCTTATACAAGATTAGTCTAAAAAAAGTAATAAATAATAATAATAATCAAAGCACAGCCGAAACTACTGGGCATAGGAACGTGAAATTTTGCACAAGGTTTCCTTTTATGACGTAGGTGAGCACTAAGAAAGGATTTTCCAATATTCAGCCCCTAACGAAATGAAACGGGGGTCTAAAGTTTGTATGGAGAAACATACATTCACGGCGAAGCCGCGGGCAAAAGCTAGTCATGCATATAAATCTCTGCAAAATATCTGAGTAAAGTTACTAAACAGCGTTAATTCATGTCTGTTGGCAGTTAATTTATAAATGACAAAACTAAATTCTTGTTAAAATATACATTTGAGTACAAAATCCTAGGCAATATTTTTCGTTCGCCTTGAAGTGCCAATTTCCAATGACAGCATATTATTTCAAACCGAGTTTTATGAAAATTTTATGATCGATTATGATTGGTTATTTAAATAGACAATTACAAAGCGTTTAATGAAAATTACTTTTCAATTAGCCGGCATCCTGTTTGGTAGGTTATTTATATTAATGTATCAATGTTGATATTGGCTTGTCATGTCACGAGCGGTAACGTTAAGTCAAATAAACTGTTGGTTAAATTTATTTTGAGAATCAATTGATAGTTATTAGTGTTGTTTTTAGGGTTTCGTACCCAAATAGTAAAAATGGGACCCTATTGCTATCAATCCGGTGTTCTCATAAACATGACAGTAGATATTTTCACAGATGTTGTGTGTCTATTGCCACTATAAAAATAATTATAATCATTTATTTGCAAACAAATGTCACGGTTACATAAAGCTCTGCTTCCGAAACTAGATAGTTAACCTGTATCTCAGAAGACACTTTCCTTCGTAAATATTTATTATATTTTATTTACATTGGTACAGTGCAAATTAAACTTAAAAAAAATAATTCTAAAATGAGGAACGAATAAAAAAATAAACATTGTGGGACTCCTATACAACAAAAGTGTTTTTAAATTTTTTTCGACAGACGGTACGGAACACCTCGTGCACGAGACCGCCTCGCACTTGGCCGGTTTTTAATTGTTATGCAGTGCTTAATATATAGTAATACTAGTGCTATTATGTAAATGGTTAAATGCTATGATATTCGAGACCAATGTCCGTTTGAAGTATATTGTTATTTTAGTTCGATCGTTTATTGCCGTGTTGCCGATGGTCAAGAGGTTAGGTGGTATTGTGGGTGGTAGAAGAGGCAGTTATGTACAGAGAGTGGGCAGTACCATTTACAGGGCCACTGATAATATAATATCATACTTCAAAACGATTTTGTATGTAAGGATAAGGTAAGACACATACATTCGAACATTGGTTTCGTCGCAAAATAATATCATGATCTATGCGTAAGTAGCAAAAAATTAATGCAGAATGAATACTGGATTTTTTCATGAATAAAAATATTTGGATTTAAATTATATTTTTGGACTTTAATGATTTGCCAACCTGTATAAAAGAGTTAACAAGGCTCTGGAACTCAAAAGACAACTGATGAACCACAGGTAGGTTGTATTAAAAAAAGTTTGACAGTCACTCTCGCGTCACCCAGCCATTAATGACGGCTGAAAGAGATATTGACATCACTATTGTCAAGTAAACGTGGTCATCAGTCTTACTTCAATCTGTGAAGGTAAGTATTAGAAAAGGCATTTTACCTGCACTCAATTAATTCTATGCTGGCATTATTAATACATAGGCCGCCACAGAAGTCAATGTAGACCACATATCTAAAAGTTAATGATTATAATATCCTTGTATTGAAGACAGTGGTAGTAAATTGAATGGCATTATTCATAGGCACTTTATTTAACCATCTACGTTTATATACATAATTTTTCCGCACGTGTGTTTGTTACCTAACTACTTCTAAACAGCTTGACCGATCTGGATTAAATTTTGTGTGAATATTGGGATCATTTTTTTTTTTTCTGACCAAAAGCCGGTTTTTAGACAAGACAACGTCTGTCGGGACCGCTAGTTATTTACAAAAATAGAAACTGACTGAATGACATATCAACGCACAGACAAAACTACTCGGACTGGGAAGATTAAATTTTGTACAAGGCTTTTTTTATGACGTAGGCGAGTACTAAAATGGCGTTTTTGGAAATTCAACCTTTAAGGGGGTTAGTAGAAGAATTTTGTTTGCATGCAAAATCTTATTTCGTAATACCAATATACTTGACATTTAGTACAAACAGTTACCTAAGTAAATAATAGAGGTTGTCATTATTTGTTTTCAGAAGAACTCTCAATAGAATAATTTGTGGACTTTTAGTGATTGTATGAAGGATTCTTACGTCTTGAGATAATAAACTTGAATTTAATTATTTTTTTATATTTAATTGAATTGAATTATATTTTAAAATTTTAATTTTAATTGAATTGAATTACGTATATTTTAAAATTTTAATTTAATTTAATTATATTTTTTAATTTTAATTGTAAAATAATAATATTATTAGTTTTTCAAAACTATCTTCAAAATACGGTTTAAGGAGTATTAAAGCTTTTTATGAAAATCTCGCGAACTAAGTCGCTGGCACTTTGCTAGTCTACATAAATATATAAACTATATATAATGTATGAACACCAGAAGTAGTCCATTAATTGATGTAAACACATTATCCTACTGACAGCCGTTTAACCATCAAACTTAACATGTAATTACAACTCACGCACCTGACTTCGCTTACATTAAATGGTAATTAAAATAGAATAAGATCAGAAGCTACACGGAGTAATTACTTCTGAGTTTGCGCATAATATTAAACGATTTTGTTTTAACTGTTTCATTCGTCTGCGTAATGGTCGCGGCTTCCTGTGTTCGATTCTTTAGTTCGTTTCCTGTGTTGCCACGCGTCAATAAATTGTAAATGTTAGGTGCTGAGTAATAATTGTTTTTATAGTCATAATTGTAGCTAAATATCGATTTTTGATATTCGCTTCGTGTCCTCTAAAATGTAAAGACTGAGTTTTGTAAACGTAGATGTTTCACTTGAAACCAGCAGACCTAGCCAAGTTACGACCGTTTCGATTTGATTCTCATTCGTCGATTGATCGAGTCGGCCACGTCTCCCATTCCCTTTTTCTGACCAAGTAACTGAGCGTTGAGATGACGTCAGAACAAAGGAATCGGAGGCGTGGCCGACTCGAGGCGATCGACGAAAGAGAATCTAAACGAAACGGTTGTAACTCGGCAGGGATAGATATCCATAAGAATAAAAAAAACCGGAGTCAAAAGACGTCAACTGTTGTTGGACATAAGCCTCCCCAAGCGTTGCTACAATAAACGGTCCTGTGCGTCTTGCATCCATCAGATTTCCGCGACCCTGGCCAGGCCATCGGTCCATAAATACGGTTATGGATATGAAATTATTTCGGATTATCCGCTAGCGAGAGCAGTGGTGGCCGAGTGGTAATGGCTCCGACTTACGTTGTAGGTCGCGGGTTCAAAGCCAGCCAGGCGCATTACTTTGTGTAATTTATTTCATCACCACTGCTCTCAAAACGGTGAAGGAAAACATCGTGAGGAAAGCGACATGTCCTAGAACCAAAAATTCGAAGACATGTGACATTTACCAACCCGCACTGGGCAATAGTGGGAACATTGAAAGGCTGATTATGCTATGTTTATGCTATCCATTATTTTCGGATAGTCTTCACTTTTGTGACTGACCGAATTTTAACATATATACAAACTGAAAATGTACAAAAGCGTGTAAAAAGAATTCATTAGGAACAGTGCCTAGAACGGTGGCACCATTGCCACGTTGAATAGTAAAGCTCGTTGGCTAAAAAAAACTCAAATGCTTTGTTTTAATTTGTTTGTACGGGTTCAAATGTTGCTATTTTACACTGAGAATATTGAGTGTAATAGTAAGGAGTATAATAAGTGTCTATGTCTGATATGCCAGCACCAGGTGCCTCGTGAAGTAACTCTGAATTGGGATCAAAGGCTAGGATGGTGTATAAGTGTTACATTGTTAGACAATTCAGCCGTGTGCTGAATAGTTCCGCTTCTCTTATGGTGTTGTGTGCTTTAGATATGGATGAATCATTGAAGTTGTTTTTGGACCTACAACTTGATTCTGCTTTATTAAAAGATAAGGGAATATATAGTGCAGTTCGAACCAGATTACTATTATTTATTTATTTCTTTATTGCGCACTTAACTTATTACAGGACAGACATTCATAAAAAATAAGTATACAATAGGCGGTCTTATTGCACAGGGCAATTTCTCCCAGTCAACCTTTGGATGGACTGAAATGAATGGAAAAGATTTGGGGCTGTTAGTGTACAACAACATAAATAATGTACAAAAAAAAGAAAAGATAATAAAAATACAGTAAAATATATATACATACAATAGATAAATAGGTATATTACCAAATAATAAAATAAAAGAATTGATATTCCGTCTCGATCCACCCAAAGCTAGAGTTAGTTTTTTTTTATTATTGATACGTTCACGCTTGATTATTTCCACTACAAAAAAATGGTAAGATGGCAATATTTTTTAACCGTTAATGTGACTAATGTTTAACGGATTTAGTTTCTTGTTATTAGGCGATCTACTTTTGTCAATATATTTTAACTAGCTTTCTCCATACAAACTTCCAACCTCCGTTTTACCTCCTCAGGGGTAGAGTTTCGTAAAATTCGTTCTTAGCATATATCTACACCCTATAAGGAACCTGCCAAATTTGGTTTTAGGTGTTATAGTTTCTGATATTTTGTGATTAATCAGTGAGTAGTATTTCGCTTTTATATTTATAGATATTTATTTGTTCATTTTTTTTACTTTTCTAACTTATTTATATACACTGCGTCTACGTCTCTTATTCAACTCTCCTGTTGCACCTGCAACCTGCCTGCCTGTCTATTGCTTATTTCAAATGAAATTTCTTCTAGCAAACCTCTGCTAGAAGAAATTTCATTTGAATTAAACAGTGCTTTTTTGCTCTTCTGTCCGTATTTGTTCTGTTCATTTTTAAGTGTTTGTGTGTACATAAATAAAAAATATTTTTATTTTTTAAATCTAAGTTTATAAATACAATAATAATTTATTTTTAAACCGATTGCGTTCCAAATATCAATCCATTTTAAAACCCCATCTACTCTAAACAGCCTCGAAGCTCAATAAAAATAAAACGGCCGTATAATGCAAATTACTCTAATTTATACAGGTTTAAGATGGAAAACGGCGCTCCTAGGAAAATTTCTCCGTGGCGGTCGTTTTGCGCGATTATATCGGAGCATGTAATGCGTGTGTAGTTGCTGCAGTCACCGGCGATGTATCGTCACACTGTTCAGTTGTACTGGATGCAATACGTAGGAATGGAGGAGGTAATGGTTTTTTGATACATGGATTTTTTTCTTGTTCAGTTAACTCACTTTTGAACGAGGAAGAAGATTTGTGAAAAAATCTGTCATTTCTTTTCTTATTAGAAATGCAAGTCCAAAATAATTATCGTGGATAGTTTATTTCATGGACAGAAGCAAAAAAGAAAAAAAAAAGAAAGCACAGAAAAAAGAAGAGAGAAAAGAAAGGAAAGAAAAAAAGAGAAAGAAGAAAGAGAGAAGGATTCTAGAGCAATAATCCTGAGTGAGTTCATAATGAAAGTAAAAAAAAACTTAAAATGGTTCCCCTACACAATTGCACCTTTGCTTTACCTAAGGCACGATATGCGTTCTGAAATGATCATCACACTAATAATATAAAGATTGTATGTGTGTTTGTTAATTCTTCACGCTCAAATGATTGATTGGATTTGGATGGACTTTTTAACCTGGGAATATGTTTCCTTGCGATAACTTTTCTACTTTAACCGTGTGTAACCACCGGCTGAAACTTGTCTTAAAATAATGTGGAATTCTTTATAATAATTAGACTACGATCACCAATTCTTTTTTACTCGTCTACAGTAACTCTAGAAATTACACATCATTGTAGCCATCATTGATGCATGTGCAGTCTTTACTTTTACTCCGGGATGCATTTCAACCACTTATCTTGTTAAACCCATTACTGATTTTGATGTGATGATCATGTGGTTGCCAGTAGAGCACGCTTGCTTAGAAGTAACCTATTCACTTTTGATAAACTCCTAGGTTGTAGCTATCAGGAAACATAGACTCCGGCAGAGAAATTTACTTTTTAGCTGTTTCTACTAAAGTAGTAGAAATAGTCTCTAGCCAAGTTACGACTGATCTTAAGTTATGACGTCATCTTAACGCTCAGTCACGTGGTCAGAATAAAGGAGTCGGAGACGTGGCCTACTCGAGGCGTTCGACGTAAGGGAACCGAAACGAAACCGTCGTAACTTAGCTAGGGGGGCAGAAAAATTTGAAAGAGTTACCGTGGTTCTAGAATGAAAAAGGCAAATGAAAAAATGCAGGCTTTAGTTAGTGAATGTCTGTTACGCTCGAGCTCCACCCAGTGCGAGAGAAGTCATTTTGTGAATTCCAATCTCAAAAAAAAAAAGATTCCAAGTGTTGAAATCACGTCGTAAATCATTGCATTTTACCTCAAACAGATGTTATGATGCTATAATTTAGAGAGACCGATTCTTTTATACAAAAAAATCTTTTTCTTTATTGTTTTTAGAAATTGCTCAATAAATTGCGCTAGCCGACTTTATCGTAGTTGCTCTAAATTGTATAGAAAGTTTACGTAACTTCACTATTCGTGATTAACCTTAAAAGTTTGGCAATAATGTCGGGCAGAACGGTAGTTGTCCACTTTAGTCAGTAGTTACGATGTTAGACTTAGAGTTTTGTAGAGAAAGTACAACAAATACAACGCTTTCAAATATTCAAGAAGGTACAATAATATAATATATCATAATATTCCACAACTTTCACACAACGCCATCTAGTCTAAAACTAAACAAAGCTTATGCTGTGAGTACTAGATAAGTTATAAACATGCTGTTATATCGAAGATATATAATTAGCCATTTTAATATATATATTTAGTTTTTATTTTTACTTTATTTGCATTGTTCTCACATGATAGCGACAAGAAACATGTAACAGATATATTTGTAATTATAAAACATGATTGAAAAGAGTGTCCATGAAGTTTCTTGGACATTCTTCTCCATAAAGATCTACGCTTTGGAATGTGCAATTAGCATCATTTTTTTCTGACTGACTGACTTCTTGACATTTCAAAAGTACCTGCCTTTATTTGAAATAAAATGCTTCGATTTTGACTTTGATTTTGATTGCATGAGTTATTTATCTTATTAGCTAGCGAGCTGGTTAGATAAGCCTGCATTAAGTTGTGGATTATCTTTTTTCAATTTCGTAATAAGTGTCTAATAAATCATCATCATCATTTCAGCCGACAGACGTCCACTGTTGGACATAGGCCTCCCCCAAATGTCACGACAATGACCGGTGCTGGCATCCATCGTCATTCCCGCGACCCTCACCAGGTCATCGGTCCACCTTGTGGGAGGCCTTCCAACTCTGCAGTCTTCCGGTAGGTGGTCGCCATTCCAGATCCTTTCATTCCCATCGACTATCTGTTCTGCGAGCAATGTGCCCTGCCCACAGCCACTTAAGTTTGGCGATTCTTCAGGCTATGTCCATAACCTTGGTTCTTCTGCGGATATCCTCATATAAATATGGTGAATTTTATTATTAGCTTAAGCTAAATCAGCCTTATAATGTTCCCACTGCTGGGAATCAGCCCTCCTTTCTTCGAGAGAGAATGGGCTGAAATTTACCACGTGAGCCAACTGAATGTTGATGGATGTCACATGTCTTCGAATTTTTGGTTCTAGGACATGCCGGTTTCCTCACGATATTTTTCTTTACCGTTTTGAGAGCAGTGATAATTAAATAAATTACACAAAGTGATGCGCTTGCCTAAGTTGAACCCATGACCTACGACTCCTAGGTCGTGAATTATTCATCATCATCACATCATCATTTCAGCCGAAAGACGTCCACTGCTGGACATAGGCCTCCCCCAGGTGTCGCCACAATGAACGGTCCTGTGCGTGAATTATTATTATCCTTTATTTATTTAAATACATGTAAAAAATTGTATTTTTAAATATTTTATCAAATATACTTTTTATGTACTTTTAAAAATATTATTATTATCGAAACCACATACAACTTGGAACATTCATGGCATATTCAGTAAATTCTTTACGCTCAGCTTAAGCTTGGCATGTTACGAGGTATTACTAGGAGGTGCTCCACTAGTAGCCGACTAATCGCAGGCCCGAGGTCAAACCGTGTAGGAGCCCCGAGGCTCGCCACGTTTATTATAATAAGCTGCGCTGGTCTTGCTACCATTATAAAGTCTCCCCATCGCCCTTTATGTTAGGTTACGGACTTGTGTTCAGGAAATTATTTTCACATTAGTTTAGTTTATCTTTGTTTAGATGACAAGATGTCGGATTTAGATTTGTTTTCATTGTTTGGTTTTGTTTTGACAGTGTATTTTAGTAAAGCTTATTGAATGTTAGTAACTTTTCTATGTGTATGAAATTCGTTCAAAAAAAAGTAAGGAGTTAGTTCGTTAGGGCTGTAGGATTGTTTGAATGAGTCATCGCGAAACTGAAACGTAATGGGCTACTGAAGGACAACTGAATTGAAGAACACGCGTGGGCTTTAGTCAGTAAAGGTCTGACACGCTCTCTCATCCCAACCTAGAGTAGGAGAAATCAATTGATTTCACACCTCAAAAAAAGAGCAGCTGTCGGAATACATTTGGATCTTCGTCAGTTAAAGTCTAACACTCTATCTTGCTCCTTCCGGATCAGACAAAATTGTATGATGATTTAATAGCCTCAAAAAAAAGAAAAATGTTTTGTTTCGTTAAATAGGTACAGAATTTTAATTGACTTGTGATAAAAATTCGCATTGACATTTCTATCGGTACGTATTTTTTTGCAAGATGCACTTACCTATTAGCGCTTCGACGTGGTAACTGGATATAATCTCATTTGCGGTAGTCAGCTTGGCGGCGGTAATGGTACACTGTAACAAAATACAATAAACATTACACATCGTATACATCAATCAAACAAAATTACACGACCATCGATCGTTCCAAGAAACAATTTAATAAGCAAACATACACAAATAATATGTTACGTTACCAATAAAGAAGACGCCAAAGAAATCAGGTTAATAATTGCCAATAAAAAATGTATAGGTTTTGATGACAAATAAAATGGCTAGTCGAACAATAATGACAGTGATTGACTCAATAAATAATAACGGTTGTTAACAAATAATAAGGCTTAGTCGCAATAAGTTAATTTCATCGACATCTGCTCGGTTGCGCAAGATTCGGTCCCCAAATAAAGTTGCAGCAAAAAGTCGCAATTATTTCATTGTATTACAAACTCGATATCGAATTAGTACCATCGTGACAACCCTACCGGTCGATATAGAAGTCTATTGAGTTTTAATCGCGTGATCTCTGAACCGTTGCCAAATGTTGGCGAGCCCTGCATCGTCGCTACATTACCGAATGATTCACGATCCCTGACTTTATAGCTGGAATAAAGTGTTGTTCCTCAGTTTTACACAAATAATATAAATTATCGATGCTGGAACAAGATTACGTGATATTATACTTTTAAACTGGAACGTCGTAATTTTTAAGTTAACGATCTTGTTTATGAGGTCGTAAATTAAGTATATTGTGATATTTGTTACGAGCCTTTGTTATAACTTGTAAGTTTCACTCATCCTACTTGTAAGTATGACTAGCATTTTGGACTTGACCGTGATAATTTTCCAGCTTTTTTTTAGGTGGCATATCATCCAATGACTTCTCTCGCTCTAGGGCGGAGTGGGAGAGCGAGTCAGACTTTTACTGACTAATAATCTCTCCTATGTTCCTTATTGGCCTTGCATTCCAGGATTTTTCTTTCAGAAGCGAATCCATGTGGTCCCAATAGGCTCTAGACCTGCTAGAGGCCCCTACGTTGTTGCTTACTGTCTTCTTGACGTAATTTTCCAGTGTTTGTCTTTATTTTCTAGATTAAACACGAAGTATTTATAGCTCTCTACCTACTGATTAAAGTGATGCATTCAACTTTATGATTTCCTCCAACATCCACAATCTTCCATATCAGTCGAATACATACATAATAAACATCGAACATTGGATACTACAAGACGTTATCAAGATTTTCTAAAAGGGAACTTCCACCGTCTAGACATCACCGCTCATACCCAAATGAGTGGCAAACCCAAGAAATAACTAAATATTCATAAAACTACTTTACACAGATGAAATTATATAGTACAGAAAGGTATTTTATTCGCATAAGCGGAATATAATTTCTTTATAGGCATAGAATCGATTAGCAACAGGCTTTACGATGCGCTCGCGCAGCTCCGGGTGCTGGCTTTACTGCCGCCGCGATATACATAAAGACTGGGTACACATAGTTGTACACAACTAGTTAATAATGATTTAAACCTTCCTTTAATGAAAAATTAGACCTGTAACGCAGGAGCTAGTACATGGTTAATGGATGCTAAAATTTTATGTAAATTTTAGGTTTGAGTCTAAAGTGTGGTAAGGGCAACTGGGGGTAATTATAGGGTACTTGCAATGGGAGGCAACATTTGTAGTCGGACATTACTACAAGTTTATGGAGCCGTTAACCGCAGAACCTTTAACGAGAATCTATGTTAAGTAAAACGTTAATATATCATATGAAACATTAATTTTTTTAAAGCACTTTTGTAGGTTCTAACTTAAGGTTTGCCAGCGTGCTATGGAGAGCAGTAATAAAAAAGGGATCGCGTTCAAAACATCGCTCCAAAACACAGATGATTGACGTGGCTCAGAAGGCTGCCCAGCTTAAGTGAGACTGGGCTGGACATGTCTGCCGCATGCCAATCTAGCGGAGTGCCCGTAAAACACAAAGTTAGTTGAGGTAGACCAAGAAGTAGATAGCGGGACGTCTTAGATGTCTTCCTTAGGAATTGGCTCGAAGCCGGGAACAATGGAAGGAATGGAGGGAGGCCTTTGTCCAACAGTGGGGCAGTATAAGCTTGATATAATAATATATTAACTATTATACTTTCCTATTCTGTTCGTGGTAAAAAAATTACAGTAGCATGGGTAAAGTTACACTTGGTCGATCTGTGGCTGTGTGGCCATCTTATCAGGATTCCGCCGTACCTCCGAAAACACGTTTAACCTTTGATCCTGGGTTTCATTTATATATATATGACTATCGTTACGAATATTCAGAAGCCAGGAAATGTGGTATCAGTACGTATCGAGGTACCCATTTACTACGTTGTGGAGGTTAGATAGGCAGTCGTTTCATATACAATATTGATATCAAGTTGAATCCGGTTTGACTGGAAACCGGGGTTGGTTTAAAAAAAAAGGGTTTTTTTAAGGGAATCTAATGACTTCTCAGAGCGCGAGGGCGTGTTAAAGAGGGCGTGTTAAACTTTTACTGACTAAAACTACACTTATGTCCTTCAGTTGCCTTTTGCGTTCTAGAACTACGGGATTCCGTTTCAAAAAATCGCCGTGGTCTTAGCAGGCATCGGCCCTGCTGGGTCTCTACCGTTTCTTGACGACTTGACCTCGGCCCGGACGGCCGTACGGGGAACTACCCTTTGCTCGTTGTTCGCAAACCCGGCCCTACCATTGCTAGTAGTTGAGGTCCATTCCCTCACACGTGCAGCCGTCGCCTTCGCTAGCATTAATGATTCTAAAATAGTTAAGACACGGCTAAGCAGATTTGCAACTTCTTTAGTTAACAAGCAAAATCTATTGTATCTTCAAAATTAATTGCCTCAAGTCAAAACACTGCTATCAATCCGCATACAAAGACCACTATTTCTCAACAAATGATGATACGGTTGCCTAACTAGATATTTTCATAGCAGCTGGTTGGATCATCAATGAGTTTATGTATCATACCGAAACAAAGGTACCTACAATTTGAGAGTATCATTACGTGGTTAGCTATTGAAAAAATGGCTGCCTCGCCTTAATCTGACATAGTGGCGTTACGTTCAGTAGACTCGGCACGTGCCTATATTTACAACGTTTATATTGCAAATTAGCTTCTGCCAGTGACTTCGCCCGCGTGAAAGTAGGGCTCTCTATACAAAATTTGGACCCACGTTTCATCTCCTTAGGGGTGAACTTTGGAAAAGTCTCTCTTAGTGCTCGCTTACGTCATAAAAGAAAACCTTGTGTAAAATTTCACACTCCTAGTCCCAGTAGTTTTTAGTTTTTAACTGAACGTTGATATGTCAGTCAGTCAATTTCTCCAGATAAACTTAGAAAAGTACAAATGAATTTAAAATTCACATTGGTACCCTAGCAAGGTTTTGAACACGCAACCTTATCCATGAGAGGCGGGTGCCTTAATCACTTAACCAACACGTCCCCTTAATCATTACAGAAACACACTAGGTAGGGTCTCAGAGAAACTCTTAACACTCCACGAGCTTCTAACGTGATCCATTTGACGACCTAAATTGAATTGTTAAAGTTATGGAATTATATAAGGTGTGTAGCTCCATCCCTTTTTCTCGCTCGCTCACCTGCCCCCCTAGCTATGTTACGATCGTTTCGTTTGCGTCGAACGCTTTGGCGTCATCTCAACGCTCAGTCACGTGGTCAGAACAATGGAATCGGAGGCGTGGCCTACTCGAGGTGTTCGACGCGAACGAAACGATCGTAACTTGGCTAGGCGGGCTGTCATTTTAACACACCCTGATAATAATACTCGTCAGTCTTTATAACTGTGTGTCCCATCAAAACAACGTATCAGATACAAAAGCCGATGATTCTGATACACAAAGCATTGAAGCCTCCGTTATTAATCCTCACACAAGATTGATGTGACAGTGCACTACTATCTTACGAGTACATCGTATGTAGGCTAAGGTCCAAATTAAGCAACTGACTCATTCAACATGACAATAGAAACTAATGCTCGCGTTAATTACGCATTTAGGCAATAATGTTGGACGACGTGATCGTTTGAAAAAAAACCGACCAAGTGCGATTGGGACTCGTATACAAAGGGTTCCGTAGCAAAGTTTCTTGTACGAGAGCCCCCTTAAATATTTAATTTATTCTTTTTTTATTATTTGTTGTTATAGCAGCAACAGAAATATATCACCTGTAAAAATTTCTTAACTGTCACGGTTCATTAGATACATAATAATAATAAAAACCTTTATGTAAGACTATTTACATCTGTGATACAGTATTGCAAATTAAAAATTCAAAAAAACACAAAAAAGTACAAGAACAAGTTCTGATAACACAAAAAAAATACAAATAATTATTTTAAAACAAAAACAATAAATTAGGCAAATGCCAAAAGTAAAAAAAGTAAAAAATTGAAAGAATTGATAAAAAGGTAGTCAAGTTTCTGAAAAAAAAATTAATTAATTAATTCATAGAAACATACAATAAATTTTGTTTCTATCAAATTAAGTTGAAATAATAAATTAAGCAAAAAAAAGGTTTTAGCCATTGGGTACGGAACCCTAAAAAGCAATAGATATATATTTAGTATATATTTCCCTGTAATAACAATTATTTGGACGTAGTAATCGAATTATAGTAGTTAACAGACCGTTTTGAAAAAAATGAGCTCCACTATCTGTTTTCTTTAGGTAGGAAATCATCAAATATCTTTTCCCGCTCTGTAGCAGGTCTTTCATATTTCACAAAGGTTTAGAGTACCCAAGTGCCCATACACCTGCACTTTGGAGAACTTATTAAGTGCCACCGATGCTGCAGTTAACGTAGCCAACTACTGGGCTCCAACAGTTTATGGTGTTTTCCATCGATTCGAAAAGAAGAAGACGATGGTTTATCAGTGGAGACTGCCAGTCTTGTTACTTTTGGTAACTTGACAAATTTGCAGGAGAGATAGTACATTCGATAAAATTTATCAGTTCATCAATTCTGTGAGTTGATATAGAACAAAGTTTAACTCAATATAACATCACAACACGACATGTTACCGATTGTCATTAAGCTTAGAAATCAATCTCCAATACACTTCAAAGTTTCCATAACAATTCAAACCGTATTTACTGCGCAAATTCATGCATACCAGCCATTACTCCAATTTCTATAAACACACAAACTTACGCAATTTCCCTTGATGATGTTGATAAATAATGTTAGGTAACAAAAATGGTAGCGAGGCCGGTGAAAAATATACCTACTGCTCGTTTAAACAAAATATTGCTTGGGATTGATGATACTACTTGCCATTACGGCTTGCCAACAGTGGTTAAGATATAATAACAATAATTAAGACGTTGGATTCATTCTGAGTTGATCCGAATCGCTATCATGAGCGTACGACATTACACGTGAATTGGGTGGGTAATTTCGGTTTGATCATGGACTCTATAAAATTGTATGTACTCGTAGGTAAGTGACGTAGTAGGCTATTTTTTTCGGTAGTATCTGATGATTATTGAGAATGATTCTGATGTTATTTCATAATATTATAATAGCCCCTCTTGCTTTGGGTGGAGCGAGAGTGAGTGTAAGACTTTTGCTGACTAAAACACACCCTGTATTATTTCAGTACAAAAGAAATATTAACTTTCCTCTCTAGAGCACTATCTTTCCTCTCTAGTGTGATAATTATATATGTATATACATTATGTATTCATTTTTATTATAAGGTATATATATTTATAGTATATAAGTACTTATTATTTTAATTTAAGATTTCACATTCTCTTCTTTTATTATTTCTACACACTATTGTCTACATTTCTTCCTATTTCTCCTTTCGCAGGTCTGCTGGAAGAAATTTCTTTTAGAAATAAGCAGTACCTTTGTAAATTTTTTATCAGAATGTATCTTCTTCCGTATTTATGCGTGTACATAAATTATAAAATAAATAAATAAACTTTTTCGAATAATCCCGAGGTCTTGGCAGGGTAGGAGGCTTTCTGTGGTGTTTTGTAACTATGATATCGTCGTAATCTTCTAATCTAGCTCTGACTGACACCGTATTGAATCCTTAGTACAATTTTTATGAGATAAAAAAGGTTGAAATAATATGAGTCGCTCTAGCTAAAATCTTGTGTCATCATTTTCTATAGAACTAGTTGAGTGCTACATAATAATACATAGCTATGTCATAATTAGCTTTAATCAAAATATGTAGATCACAAATCATCATGGCAGATAATAACATAGTTGGGTAGCAGAGGTCAGATGACTGTCATCTATATAATTCTATGTCCCTAATTATTTATTAATGTCAAGCACATCTCGTCAACTTAGGAAACCAGCAAACTGAGTTGTAGATTCTGTTATTGGAATGAAAATTATTGTAAAATTAATGAGTCAAGTGCTCAAGCAAGTGTGAATTTTTTTTTGTAAATTTTGACTGCGATCCCATCTGATGGTAAGTAGTGATGCAATCATTGATGGTGAGGCGCACTAGTTTATTAAGAGTCAATTCACTCTAGCTTTGAAGACACCTAAATTACTAATACTGTAATATGGAAATAGTGTAAGAACAACATTTTTTTTTTAATAGAGTAACCATGGAGTTTCTTGCCGGTTCTTCTCCATAGGAAACGACCAATTTGAAACCGTGCACTAGTTTCTGACGTTTTATAAGTGCCCATGTAGGCCTATGTGAAATAAAAATAATTTGAATTTTGAATTCCTTTGAATTTGGAAACAATTAAGATTACAAGGAAAGAAAAATCCCAAGATGTAATCATGAATTTCGCAAAGTTATGAATTCACTTTTACTGACCATAATAATGATATAAAGTGTACTAAAACCGAACATAATAAAATGTGATTCATTCACGTATATGTAGGGCACAGAGACGTTGGCAAGGATCACAATTTTGGGTTTATATCTTTAGTAACATTTACGAGCATATACGACGTTATTTTTATTGATGTTGCAAAGACAATAAGAAAGAATGGGTATGTTATCATCATCATTATTTCAGCTAAAAGACAAGTGGACATAGGCCTTTCTCAAACGTCAACATGTCGATTTGTTCTGTGAAGGACAGGTCACATCCAAAAAGGAAATGTCATTATGTGTATACAATTGTGAATCGTCGTTCCATGCGCGCCTCAAATGTCAGAAACACCGTAGGGGCCCGGCATGGCAGAAGCCTATTGGTGCCATGGGTTGGCTTTCGAAAGGGAAACCCAAGGTTCTGGAACGCAAGGCAGAGAAGAAACATAGGCGTGGTTTTGGTCAGTAAATGTCTGACACTCCGTGATGCTCCGCCTTAGAGTGAGATAAGTCATTATATGATACCTTAAAAAAAACTACTTTCAGAATGTGTTTATTATTTTACATATTGTATATCATTATAGAGCAGTGGTGGCCAAGTGAGTAGTGGTGGCCGAGTGGTAACGGCCCCGACTTACGAGTTGTAGGTCGCGGGTTCAAACCCAGCCAGGCGCATTACTTTGTGTAATTTATTTCATCACCACTACTCTCAATACGGTGAAGGAAAACATCGTGAGGACACCGGCATGTCCTAGAACCATAAAATTCGAAGACTAGTGACATTCACCATGTAAAAAAAACCCGTACTGGGCCCACGTGGTAGATTACGGCCCATTCCCTTTCCTAGACAGGAGGCATGAGTCCCAGTAGTGGGAAAATTATAAAGGCTGATTATAATATGCTTATGCTGCTTATTGTATATCTGTTGTTAAATCAACTTTATTTAGTTCACTATTTCATCATGTGTCAAGTTACTCGACTTGCTATAAAGAGAAGGGTCCTTTACTGTCATCAGTTTTGGTATTTTTTTATTGCTTTGAAAGTGATTGCAGTTCACATTGCGTAATGAATCGCTTTTATAAGGAAGATGTTAATGACGATATTTAAGGATGGTTGAGTAATATTTCTTTGATGTGAAAAGATTTCTTTTAATCGTATACGAGATGAATTTGTTCGCTGTATTGAGAGCGCCTAAGTGGCTAAAATGATTACTATGCTCTGACCATTTCTTTTGAGGTGGAATATCATTAATGACTTCTCCCGTTCTTAGGTGGGGTGAGAAGACGTGTCAGACTTTTATTGATTAAAACCCACGTGTGTCCTTTAGTTACCCTTTGCGCTTCAGGATCACGGTATCTCTTTCAAAAATTTCATAATTTCGGTTTGTGTAGACTTTGTTTTTCTTTTGTGTTTTAGTTTTCTTTTACACTCATGAATTCTATATTACTGGTAATGGAGATAAGACAACACTGTAACACAAAATCCGTCACAATTTTTTTATTAAATAACGCATTGAAATCTTAATGAGTTGTGTCAGTAATAACTGTCATGTCATAAACATTTCAGAATGCGTTTGTTTCGTATTTTCATGGAAACCTTATTAGTCATTGTAGTGTGTATTTTTTTTCTTTTATTCCGTGTTATAAGGAAGTGGAGTCGAGTCGTAGATCACGGCTGCACTGCTCTGAGAATCATCAGAATTTTATAGCTAGCGTTAACCTACCTAAAGTAAGGTTGGCAAAAAAGATACCCGGCATATGATATTTTAGTGTCGGTTAAATTGTGTCTTATGCACGATTTATGCATATTTTAGTAGACAGGTGTACAAAACTACTTCAATAAAATATTTTAATTACGTAGACAGATATACTCTTTACTGTTTACCATGAAAACATACAGTTATAGCTTAAAATGAATAGGATGTAACAATGGGCAGTTTTATAACTATGGGTGTAATATCACATCACACTTATAATTGTAATTGTGAGTGTGTGTGTGTGTGTGATTATTACTACTTTCACGCTGAAACTGCCGACGGGATTTGAATGAAATTTAGGACACGGATGGAACAGTTTCTCGAGAAGCACATAGAATACTTTTTCTATTATTTTGCGAATAAAGCCACTGGCAGAAACTAGTAAATTATAAATACGAGTACTTTATCAACCCTGATCAGCGAGGTTATTCCTTATTAAATTTCAATATAAAAAATCCAACACTTAATTTGGTTCAATTATAGTACCTAGTTAAATAGTTAACTACTACATTTCTTTTAAATCAAAATGGAAGTTTGTTGAACTAGTTAGTTCAACAAATTGTTGATTTTCTGTCGGTACTTCGTCAACATTTTGATGTTTAGTAGCACCATATTATGGCCATAAGACATGTGGCACAAATGGTCTCAGTTATTGCACGGTAGCATTGCTCGGCAAAACAGGTGTCGTCCAATGTATGAGTTTTCCTTAAAAAGTGATGGATTTAAAAACTGACAAGTTATTCGTACAAATGGAAAATATAGAATTGAAAAAAAGGGAATTATTGGTCATCATCATTTTAGCCGAAAGACGTCCACTGTTAGACATAATCCTCCCCCTAGTGCCACAATGAACGGTCTTTTGTCTTGCATCTATCGGATTCCCGCGACTATCACTATGCCATTTGTCCACCTTGTAGGTATGTAGACTGTATTATCACTTTGTGTTGTGATATATTTAGTATATATACATCAGTAACAGGCTAAGTTACCCGTGGTCCTAGAATAAAAAAAGTTTAGTCAGTAAAAGTCTGACACGCCTTCCTGCTACGCCCTAGTGCCGGAGAAGTCATATCATAAAAAAACATTAGTTACAGCGCAATACCTTTTTTTGAGTTAAAATTTTTACCGACATGTAGTAATGTACTTGCGTGACCGTTTTTCTTACGCTCGTCCTAGTGATGCGCCGTGCGGATCACACCTAAGATCCCTTCTTAAATCTCATCTTCATAAATCCAGTTACTTCTCCTATTCTTTCTTTGTCCATACAGTAAGGTACTATCTCTCCTCTCAACTGTGATAGTTATATATATATATGTATATTATGCATGATATTTATTTATAGTAGAAGGTATAAAGGTTATTTAAGTGTTTATTTTTTATATTTAACTACATATATGTATTATTTCATAGTTTAGATTAAGATATCACACATTTTTCTTCTCTTGCTCCCTACACACTATAGTCTATATTTCTTTTAATTTCTCCTTTAGCAGGGCTGCTGGAAAAAAAAATTGGAAATAAGCAGTATCTTTGTACTATTATCTATTTTGTATTGTCTTTTTCTGTTTTTTGTGTGCACATAAATAGTAAAATAAATAAATAAATGTCTACAACACAAGTCGTAAGTCGTATCATTTTCACTTCTCAACGCGGAACACTAAAACACAAGTCATCGCATAACAGCAGTAAAAAAGTAAAAAAAAACCACCGCGTTAGTTATAATATGTTCATAGTTATTATTTCCGTAAATAGTGCAGGAACAAAATAAATATGCGAATATACTAACTAAGTACTAACAACACGACAATAACAGTTAACATTTTATTCCACTTGCTTTAGGAATTTAGCTCAGAATGTGATATATTAATGGCAAATTAGTGTTTTTAGACTTTAAATTATGCTAAATAAAGTAAACGTTAGGATTAATGGAATAACTATTCAAATTAACAACCTAGAGAAGGCCGTTGTTGAATTAAATAAACTAAGAAAAACGACCAGAAAATAATTGTTTCGCATTGTTATATACTGGTCCCGGCTGCCACTTCAACATCTCAGAGTCGTTAAAAAAATATTTATTGGCCTATCTTTGTTTAAATTTCATTTTTTTTATATCACATAATTATCTAGTTTTGTTATAACTTATGTGCTATGCGCTCTACGTTTCTTTGTACGTAAACTGAAACTAGTGGAAAAATCACACAGCCATGTGACTATCCACTTGCTCAAGCCCAAATAGTTATGCACATAAGCACTTATAAAACGTCAGAAGCTAGTACACACACTAGAACCGGCAGGAAACTACATCGTTACTCTTTCAAAAAATGATTAATGTTACAATATTTCTATGTTACATTTTAAAACCTACATGACACATGCTATCATAGAAATTTAGTATTGTAATAGTGCTAAATAGTAGGTTATAGAAACGCGAGTGGAAAATTTTACTCAATACTGTTGGTCTCCCTTTAGATCTGTTGCGAAATTCAATTTATTTTAATCGTGTGGGGTGCAGAAACAAAATAAAACCTTTTTGGAGGCTAGTCAATAAGTACTGCTACATCGCCAATACGTGGCACTCACTTTTGTTACGTTAGCAATAAACATAAGCATAATCCCCACGGGTAGTGTGAAAGCGAAACCTGGGGTACTGGGACGAAGGCAAAGAAGGAACAGGAGTGGGTTTTTAGGTAAAAGTCTAACACTATCTCCTGCTCCGCCCAAGAGCGCGATTTGTCATGAGATGATTTTCCTATCCAATAAAAAAAAAAGCATAATCTGCCTTGAAATGTTCACACTGCTAAGACTCAGGCCACATCTCTAGCAGAGGGAAGGGGCGATAATCCATCACGCGGGCCCAGTGCGGGTTGGTGGAAGTCACATGTCTTTAAATTTTTGGTTATAGTACATGCCGGTTTCCTCACGATGTTTTCCTTCACTTTTTTGAGAGCAGTGGTGATGACATAAATTACACAAAGTTATGCGTCTGGCTGAGTTTGAACCCACGACCCTCGTAAGTCCGTACCGTTATCACTGGGTCACTACACGTTAGCAATACAAACATTAAATTAAAACCAAACTAAACTAGATCATAACATATCTTGAAATACTAGCGGTTTTATGATAGTGTATAACAAAATCGCTGCAGAGTAACGATATGACGTATATAAAATCAGATAGCCGAAGTAAGGTCCCTGCACGACCCCCGTTTATTATGCGCATGAATAATTTGTTCCTATTACTGATTTATATATGATAAAGCACCCAACGGAATCCACGATATCGAACGTGTATGATTTAATGTTTGTATGATTCTTCTTGCTATGTCCTTTAAATTTTCTAAGCATGTTATTGATTTAAAGTGTTTGGAGAACTCGTGCGAAACCTTTTCGCATTCATGAATAAAATTTTCAATATTCATAATTTAGAAAAGTAACTGAATTATCAATTTAATGAATTTTAGTATTCAATGATTCAGTCTTTAAAATTTAGGAAAGGTTTTAGATTAAAAACCATGTTAACATATAAAAACGAGCTATAAAATGAACACAAAAAATAGAGCAGCTTATACCGGAATAAAAAAAAAAACAAACTGTTTATACCAAAGGAAGTATCGATCGATGATATCTTAGCGGAAGAAGGCTACTTTATCTCCGCAGAGATTAAAAATAAAAAGAATCTTCAACAAATACCTTGTACAAAAGCTTCACGTAGGTAAAACTTAATGAAACGACTTTCACTTCATTTAATATTACTTCGGCAAGTTCAAATAAAGGCCTGGCGAAATTTTTATTCATTTCAGTATTCATTTGATTTTCATATAA
This sequence comes from Mythimna vitellina, assembly GCA_949316375.1. Classification (NCBI taxonomy): domain Eukaryota; kingdom Metazoa; phylum Arthropoda; class Insecta; order Lepidoptera; family Noctuidae; genus Mythimna; species Mythimna vitellina. Next base: position 10,046,232 of record OX438699.1, on the reverse strand, counting down.
ACGAGCAAGGTAAGTGAAATGCGGTACAATAGACATCAACGAGCGCATACCTTGAGTGCGATCTATGTTTAAAGTTATAATTCAATTGCTTTTATTAATTATTATTTTCATATTTTGATTTCATTTTTTTATTTGCATTTCTTATTTAATTTGATCTTAATTTATTATTATCTACTTTTTCCAGTATTTATTTTTTTGCGAGGCAAGCTTGGCCGGAGTTTGTCCTAGACAGAGGGGTTTGGGAGGAGGCAGGGGAGGACTTTGCCCAGCTGTAGGATACACAAAAGGCTATTAAAAAAATTGTTTATTGTTTTTGAGTAGGTAACTGTACCTACTTTAAATCGAAGAGAAAATTGGTTTCATAATAATATATTAAATAAGTATGCCAATTTTCTAATCCCATTACGACAGAACATTCAAAACATGATCACATAATAAAATACCATCGTACGACCTTACCTTAAGTGCGGGCCACATTACAATCATTCCATCGAATTCGGACCATCGTTTCGTACATTTTAATATGGCCACATTAAGTCTCATCTCCGTTATTAGTCAGAAACTGGTCTGACTTCCTACGTCTACAGGATGTTGCTCCATATACGCCATTCATTAACTTAATGGCTTTGGGCCGCGATGATTTTTATTGCGAAAGATCGATCTGAATGCGCAGACGCATCGGTTCATGTGAATGGGTTTTTAATGAAACTGTGGCTTTTGTCATTTTTTGTACTTCGTTTTTTTTTTGTGATTGCTTGCGGAAATAGTTATGTTGTCAGTAATTACGGTTATCTTAAGAAATTGCAGATTTTTTTTTTATTCCATCATTATTGGCACTCATATTGGTATTCATGTGGGTTTCATTTAGGAAAACGATATATCTCATATCAAATAATGAACTAGTTTCACGTGAAAGATGGAAATTATCCTAACGGAATCCCGGAACAATAAGTTTTCTGTTATCCTATAATTTAATTGAAATAAGTTCTACCCATTAGCCAAGTTTTATCCAAATTTGTTAAGCCATTAAGACATGAAAAAGCAACAGGCAGCCAGAGTCACTTTTGCATGTGCCTTTAACATTAATATGGTCATCTTTGATATTTTGACTGTACCAACTTATCGGGCTACGCTGTGTCTTTCAGACGGTTATAATGATGAAACAGTATCTAATAAGTCTATATAAATCATACTCATTACATTGAATAAAAGAATATACAACACATACATTTTACGCTTTATCACTCTCTCACGAATAACAATAAACGAACACTGAAACATTCAAGCCGATCTCTTCAATCAACAATACGAACATTATTTATTTAGTTTTTTCTTATTCAATACTAAAATGCCAAGACTTTAACTATTTAACATACTAATCTATGATTGTTAACATGAGATGGTTCAAACGGCCCGCTAAGTCAATTTTAATTTATCCAAAATCGACTTTATCATTACAATCTTTAAGTTTATACTTAAATGAGTAGCTTGAGAAAAAATCGTGCTTACGGTAGCCGAAATCAAGGGTCAAGAAGATCAAACGTGATCTAAAACTGATATTAAAGATTGTAAAGAGAGTGACGCATGCGTGAATGAGATATTAGTGAGGCAAGCAGTGATGAAACCGTTGTACACTGGAGGACACGATAAACTGACCAGTTTGAATTTCAAGTGTGCAATATTGTTAAAGTTACAGGTAGTCAATGAAACACTTAAACGTATAATTTTTGTATTATTTACTTTAAAATATTTAAAATTATACGACGCCATTAGTTTTAGTAAAATTATTTCAACAATTTTAAAGCAAATTTTTCATTAAACTTGTAACGTTACCCTTACGTTGTTGAAACTTCTACGATCCGGACTAAGCGTTTCGCGTCGTCACGTCGTTTACGCGATATACATCAAAAGATTGGAATAATTAGTCTGTAGTGGTCTTCCTGTCCGATTATATTTTAGCTGCCTTCAAGGCTAAAGTGGGCTCTTAATAATAAATAGGCTCTTAATAAACTAATGTGATTCACCATCAACGATTGCATCACTGCTTATCATCAGGTGGGATCACAGTCAAGCAATAGTAGCAATAACATAAAAAAGTAACATGTTAAGACTTTTTTGAGGATCAAATTATCAAAGAACGGTTGATTTTAGTTGCCATTTTGTTCTAGGATCGAGCCTTAAAAACAGAATAAGGTTTTAAATACATTATTCAATATGTATTGACTGTACACATATTCTTATCCTCAAGTGTAAAGCTCTTTTAACAAAACCCACAACGTGCAACAAATACTACTATAATAGATCTGTGATGGACATCGGCCCCCGCGCATTCTCGGTATCTTTTTATACTCGCAATATTTCTTTTATTATTATGTTACTTCTTATTAATGTTAGCAGCCTTTTATCTTTTTCTTGTTTCAATGTCAGTGTTTCAAGAAAGAGAGGAGGAAAATTATTATTTAAATCAACAATAATTGTTTGTTTTGATCCGTTTTATTTGCATTTTAATTTGCTACTGTGACTGTCGTATGCCAAGTTCTTATTAGCTGAAGAAAAATCTGGATTTTTAAGTCCGTAATTAGCTTAATTTTTTACGTGAAATCAATAATTTAATGTCAATTTTATTCAGCTCATTACTTAAATATGACCTTTAAGAAAAAATCGACAAAAATGTTAACCGAATAAAGGTGAAAGCTTGTTAAGATACCGGCGTACAACAGAGTCTTACACTTGACGTGACGTCAAACGCACCATTAAAATTATCTGCGAAGCCACGTCAACTCTAATCTTGTTTGCTGGCACAATAAATAAAGTTGCTTTTGATGTAGCCGCTTCTCTTAAATTCGCTTAAATTAAGGCACTCCACTCATTTGGGCGGCCAATTAAGCGCGAAAAGTATCGCGTTCGCCAAAAACCGCGCCTGCGCACAAGTCATCAAAATTGTTCACTTTCATTGTTTCGTCTTTTTACGGGCACCATGATAGGGGTTATTTTTTAATTTTAATAATGATCAGCGTTTAGTGTTAATAATTGTGTAAAAATTGCCGTTTGCGGTGATCAAGCGGCAGTGGTGTTATATTATGTGCGTTATTTACGAAAGTATGACAGTCTTTTGACGTTTCACGCCTTTAGTGTACTAATAACTTAAATAAATAAATGCCAGCTTTATGTAGGGTAGGCAACTTTAAATAAATAAATTCTCAACAAGGCTTGCCTACTGCTAGTGAAGTAACTACTATGTCTCGCTTTACATTGAATTCTGAAAGTTACGGGCACTTCTGCGACTCTCAATCCTGCATCACGATGCCCCAACTACAATAATTACCTATCAACTCCTTTAGCAAGTAAAATATTGATTGTTAAGCTCCGTTCGTAGGCTGCCAACGTACCTACATACAATTAGCATAATACTATAAACACCCACATGAAAAAACTCATCTGCATCTTGCAAATTTCATTAATTTGACTATAACATGTCTTAAATAAGGTACAAAATTACTGTTTCGATGCTGCGCTGTAATCTTGAAGGCATTAAAACCTTCGTGGGTGGGTAGAGTACTCAGTTTTACGTCCATATAAGTAAATTATTATTGGTACAGCCTTGACAGCTTGCAACTGAAATGTGAAGCGCTTTGATGTTATATTTTTGTTGATCCGGATCTACATGGGTTGACAAAGGTTTATTGTTCAGCTGATATTAACATAAAACACTTTATTTACCGTGTATGAAAGATAACAAAGCCTGTAAGCAGCGTAATGCATGTAAATAATGTTTACAGTTACGTAGAAAGATATCACAAAAACGCGTTGTTGATTTCAGTTTTAAGTTAAAGTTTTTATAAAATACTTTTTTTTTCGGTTGGAAAATCATCCAATGATGTCATGCAGGGGATGGGCTCTTGGTCGGAGCGGGAGTGTGTGTCAGACTTTTACTGAATAAAAACCCACTCCTGTTCCTTCGTTGCCTTTCTTACCAGGGCTGACTCTTCCTTCCAGAAGCAGACCCTTGGCCCCAGTAGGCCCCGGTAGCTGAGGTGTGAGGGTCGCGCCCTAGCTTGCATATGCGGCCTCATATTTTGCTAACTGTACTGCTTCGCAGAAGAAGGCGACCGCCTGCCACTCCTCCTCGCTTCGGACCATGGCCTGTACCTTTTATAACATACTAGTAATCCGTTAATTCTTGTGCAAAACCAAATTTTGCACAAGTACAAATTATACACATAAAACTTCTCCCTTTATCGCTTTTTTTATTTGAGAAAACCGCATCGAAATACTTTGCGTGGTTTAGCAGGAATCAGGGGATAAATGGCTTTTTTTACTTAGACTTTATGGCGGCCTGGAATTTGAAAGTTGATATGATACCCTCGTGTTTCGGAAAACACGTAAAGCTGCTGGTCCTGCGAGTGATCTCTTGGATCGTGTTAGATTGCTGTCTCATTAGATGAGAGTAAAAGAACAGGGAATGCAGATGCATTGTACAAGTATTTTTGTATTTTTACATTCACACACACGCTTGTACACTATAATATATTTTACGTACATAGCTAATCTTGAGATGGGCCACCGTGATCAAAATTCGGTTGGAACGATTAATTTTATATTTTTTAGTGAAATCTTTAACAGCGTCTCTTCTCCCGAAACAGGTAGTAACATTGTTTCTTTATAGGTATTAACATCTCTGTAGATTTCAAGATAATAAGACGAGCCGGTGACATTTATTCGGACATCCAAAGCCGCGTGTGAAATGACAGCTGATTTCTTCAAGATATCTGACAGTACAAGTTTATACGAGACTGCAAATTTACGAATTTGAGCTTTTAGGTGTTGTGTTACGGTTGGGATTCGAGTTGAGCGTGAGCAAAGTTATAATGGTTAACAATATGTCTCATCTCAAACGGATCAACGCTTAATGCCTCGCCGTGAGAATTAATTTCGTGGTGTAATGACCTTCGAATAACACTCATTCTGTGACAACTTGTGGGAAAAGCTTCTGAATGTATGTTAATCTATGTTATAGGCATGTTAATAGTAATGAATAATTAAATATTGAATAATATTTCGTTATACGGAGATTCGATATTTGATAAAATTCATGATTTTTTATAAATAAATTTTAAAATACAAATGAAAATATTTTGATGATTTGACAACAATTTGTGCATCTTTATTGGATAAAATGTAGAATATTATGAATATAAAATAAGATTTAAATCTTCTGAGAAATTTTACAGTTAACGTGCATCGTACACGAATTCCGGAGATAATGAGCATTACTGATTTTAATAGATGGGAACCTCTAAAACTTTACGAGGGTGTAAACGTTCAAATTATTGTTACCTTCTAATTTGTCTACAAAGTATTAAACATAAATTATTAATTAATTACAGGTCTAGTTAACATGTTACGGAGTAATTAACACAAGAATTATAAATCAAATAATTAATAGTTTGATACGATATTATTATGACAGAATACGTCGGCTTTGTCCCTTAATAAATATAAAACAGTGCAGTAAAAAAGTAATTTATCAAACAGTAGGCGGTCACTACCGAATGAGGGTCTTCTTTATAGATTGCGAGAGCGAACGATTTAGGCCTAAATAGCCAAAGTTCTAATCACCATTAATTTAAAAAAAAAACTTCGATCAATATCATCGGTTATGGAATATCTATACCTACACATCGAGTCTATATTTAAAAATTAAAAACAACCAGCCAGTGTTTCCCACACTAACCAGTTGATGCCATAAAAAAATAACAAGAAATTAAGAAAAAAAAAACTCAAAAAGATGTATACGTCGTCGTTACTAGGAAGTGCAACTCGATACACTAGAGGCCGAGAGAAACTGGTCGCGGGTGGTCCTCTCTTTATTTTTTTACTGGTTCCTGTAATTAATGAGTTCAATGGTCAAGTACGTAAAACGTAATATGAAAAGACATAGTATAAGTTATGGTTAGTGCATATGAATATTAAATACATATATTCAATAGGTATGAATATATTATTCATTTGAATACTTTTCCAGAATAAATCTTGTATCTTGCACAAATAACGTCAATTTTTATAGTTTGTTTCACAAGCTATAAATATAATTATTTGTCAATATAAAGCAGTAATTTGGTGTTCATATTTCATTATTTTATGTACAAAATTTAATTGCAAGTTTTTGCCGTCGAATACGCATGACGAAACCGTAGAAGATCGAGATAGCCAAAGATAATTTACAGTTACGTTCAGTTAAAAAATATTTTAATTAAACCTCTATTTACTTATGCCATATCTCTCATATCGGTTCGATGTGGAACAGTCAAAAGTCGAGCGTCGAGATACCAATCTAGATGAATATTAATTGAGAATTTGTTGGTTACAAATGATGTGGCCGCCACTGTACGAAAGAAGTTGTTACGAAATGAGTATTTTGTGTAGTATAGAACTAAGTATGACTCTGGGTTACTTAGAACTTTGATCATAATCGTAAATCATCCTCATTTCCCTAGTCTTTTCCCAACAAGCTTGGGGTCGGCTTCCATTCTAACTCGTATTTTACATGGCGCGACTGCCTATCAGACGTCCATAACCCTTACTGGGTAACACGATACTCTTTGGATAGACTGATGGTCAGGCTTTCTGGCATCTGACTACTTGTAATGACTGTCAAAGATCTACGAATATCAACCGGGATCAATGGCTTTACGTGCTTTTCGAGGCAATAAAAGTATAACATATGAATTGAGAAATTCATATTGGTACTTGCCCGGTTTCGAACAAGCAACTTCATGAATGACAGGCGCGTATCTTAGCCATTGGGCTATCACGACACAAATCATAATTTACATTAATCTTATAAAGAGGTACAGTTTGTAATTTTGTTTGTAGGAAGGAATCTGTGGAACAACTGAACCGATTTTGAAAAATTTTCACCAAGGTACATTATTCCTGATTGACATACGTTATATTCAAATGTAATTAATAATAAAAAAATCCCCAAAAATGTTTCACGCTCAGTGAAGCGGACACGGGTCAGCTAGTGTAGGTATGATAAGAAATTTGTCATTTCAAATACAATTTGTTCTTGCCGAAATCCAAAGTTAAAGTTCTAAATACGCGTGTGAGCTTTCGTTGTACGAACGGACGGTGTAACATTCCCCGACGACTTGTTAATATACCTTTAATAAGCCGTAAGAGCCGACCTGCAACTTTTTGTTTAGATTCTCAATTATAAATACATTCCAAATATAGTTGGTCAACAAAATCCATCAAACTACAATCTCAAATCGTCCGTCGACTTGAAAGTCGATCGTCGTCATCCAGTTAGGCGTCCGTATATGATATTGTTACAAAAACGCGTATCACAGTCGACTTTTCACTGGCACACCTTATTTAGTTCTATAATCCTATTGGATTAAGTGACATTTCTATTGCAATGTCACTTTGACGGGAAACCCTTGATACTCTTACAGCATTTTTGTTGAATTCTATGAAATTGAAGAGAGATTTCAACAAAAAGTTCCATTGAATCCGACATTATGTCTTCTGTTCATATCTCTCATAAGATATTGATTATGATAGTCATACGTGATAGATTGTACGTGTGAGACATAATATTTAAGCTAAAAGCAAACTGAACCCGCGTATGCTACGCATTACATTACATTTAGACTTGAATTTGCTAGAAAACAGATGACTTAGAAACATACATTGGTATACGCGACACTATCACTCGAGTTCCACGCAAGTCGTCTGTTTCCAACAAATACAAGAGTCTAAATGTCGCTATCGTATGCGTAGCATACGTGACATACGTGGGCTCAGTATTTCTTTAGCTAAATCTACGATTATGCACATAAGACTATAGCAAATCGTAGTTTATAAAACCACAACTTAACTTTAGCTGTTCTTTTAATTACATTTAAATTAATTGTAACTTGTTTACGTAATTTAAGAAATAGGTATAGTAAATCCCCATCGGTTTGATATATGAACAATCAAACACAAACAACTTAATATTCAAATAAACTGTACAAAAAAAGATAAACTATAAAACTTTGTCAAACTAAAAATAGTATACCAAAACCTTCGAAAACAAGATTGAAACTCAACGCACAACATAACAACATATTCGCTTGTCCAATAGTTAAAGATAAATCAATATCAATAAATAATAAATAAGCGTTTACAAGTGGGCCTATTGTTTTGTATTCCACCTTGTTATCCGACCATGATAAATGAATTCTTTGTATTGTTCTCTATGGACTTTAAACATTCTCGAATCATTCAATTTTATCGATACATGCTTCTCTATTTCTCTTATCAAATGGTTTTTAAAATAACAAGCAAACTTTAAAGCACACTTTCTTTATTTTTTATATATACGTTGTCCCACAAAAAAAAGAAAAAGAAAAGATGGATGGATTGTGTGAACAGTGATATGAAAGAAAAGGAAATTAGTGATAGTATGACGGTTGACAGGACAGAATGAAAGAAAAAAACGTGTTGCGCCGACCCCAAATAAGATGGGAAAAGGGCAGGAAGATGATGATGACGTTGTCTCACAAAGTGCGTTCACAAAAATGTAAACACACAAACCCAAGACACCTAGACCAGGAACCACTATCTGTAGACCATACAAATATTTGTTCCATGTTGGAACCAAATCCGCGTATAAAAAATTTCTCAGACAAGTAATCAAATTAATATTGTAAAGGTGAATGTTTCTATGTACTATGTATATGTATGTTTGTTACTCATTCATGCTTAAATGGCTGAACAGAATTAGATGATGGACGTGGTCTACTCGTGTGCCAAACGCACACGAGTAGACCACGTCCATTTTATCTCGAGGGTATGTTCTCTTTGGTTCCATTCCTACTACTACGCGGTCACTACTACACCAATGCTTTATTGTAAGTGGACATACATTTAGTTTCTAAACACAATCCCTTACTCGCTAGCTCGCCGTCCGATGATCCGGTAACCGTCCGGACCGAGCCCAAGTCATCGACGGCGCGTAGTGTTTGTGTTCCACGTGCGCTTCAAGGAGATGTCAGCGACCGTAAGGGCCAAGCAGGATCAAAGCCTACTGAGGCCATGGGTGATGCGAAAGAGATCCCCGGGGCCCTGGAAAAATGGCAAAGAAGGAACAGGAGTGGGTTTTTAGTCAGTAAAAGTCTGACACTATCTCCCGCCCCGCCCAAGAGTGAGGGATGTCATTAGATAATTTTCCCACCCGAAAAAAATATGCCTTACTCGCTTTCACTACTAACCCAACCCACATCTGGTCCATAAGTAGCTCCAAAACTAATCTCATCAAAATCATAATTACATAGTAGCTTGACCCCTTCAATTTTCTCAATCAATACAGAGCCTTGAACAAACTAAGACAAGCTAAAAGTAAAAGTATAAGACTTTGATACAGAGATAACAGCACAATATCTTTATCAGGTGTCCAGAAATTACAAATGTTGGAAGACAAGGTCGCTCGAAGAATTTTAGAGCGATGCGTGCAGAGCTCTGTATTACGAAATGGCAACGGCTATGATCAGATAAAGCGCGAGCGTTCGTCGAAAGCGAACTCGAATGCTCCCGACAGACGTCATAGAAACGCCCGCGTGCCACAACTATGTATTTGAGGTAGGGTTGTCTCGTGAAAGCTCTTGAAAAAATATGAAAGCTTCTTATTAGAAAAAAGTGGAAAATTAAAGAGCATTTCTTTTATGAATGAGTATATATGTGGATGAAAAAGATAGATAGATTGTGTGATATGAAAGTAAATTGTGTTAGTGATTGCGTGACGGGTGACAGGACATAAAGAAAATAAAAAAATATTGCGCTGACCCCAAATAAAACGGAACAAGGGAGAAAGAGAGAAAGAGAGAGGTTTATTGGCATTTATTACTATGTATGTATATTTTTGTATATTAGACTTATTTTTGTGGGTTTTTAGTGCTCACTGTATTGTACTTGCAAATGTCATCTCTCTGTGACTCAAAGGATTGCTGGGAGAAAATTCACGCCTTTATATATGAATTGTCAAATTACTGTACACTATGTTAAGTTTTTGTATACAATAAAGAATTAAGAATTGAGTATTTTGCATTTTTGTATAACACGTTCATGTATTTAGAGGTAGAATTAAAGGAAAAAAGAATTTGCGAGTCGATCAAAAAAAAATACAACTTGATTTAAAATGTTTTTAGTTTGCATTTAATATAGTGAGCCTAAAATGCTTGATAAATTACGTATTAACTGTAATATAACATCAAAATAAACGATTGCCTTCAAAATCATAGCAACTAACAGCTCTTTTAATACCAATCAATCACCTCAACAGAGTACCACTAAACCTTTCAGATCAATTAATCACAAGTCCTACCTACATCTCCGCACTGGCAACCCTAACATTAGGCAACGATATAAAATTATAATTAGTGTGTAACGTTGCAAGTCGTGTAGTTAGGATCAATATCAACGGACAATAATGCTGATCGACTTATGACTCATCAAGGTTTGAGGTGAAGGTCTTAAAGGCTACTATCCCTTGACCGATCCCTAGCCTTGCTTTCGACAAGATCATGATAACGATGACTCGCCATTGGAGGTGATTGAAGTTATGATGGCAGTGTACTCAAGTTTCTTTTGATCGGTTTCAGCTTAAAGGTGAACTTGGATATGTGAATAAAATACGTATTTGGTGGACAATGGATATCGTAAATAGGGGGAAGTGAAGGTGTGAATTTTAAGGAGGTTTTATGTTATTTTTAGGGTTCCGTATCTCAAAAGGAAAAAACGGAATCCTTATAGAATCACTTTATTGTCTGTCTGTCTGTCTATCAAGACCGTTTATCTCAGGAACGCCTGGAGGTATCGAATTGTAGTCCCGTTAAGCTGTGAAAAAATGAAACAGAGTTAACGAAAAAAAAGATACGGCTGTTTATGTCGCAAAAAAACTCTTTTTCGACATTCTCAAGGGAATCAAAATTCATAGGGTCCTTCCCGTTGACCTAGAATCCTGAAATTTGGCATGAAGCAAGGTCTCTTAGTACAAAAGTAGGAAAAAATCTGAAAACTGTAAATTTGTAGTACGTAACAAAAAAATGTTTTTGCGATTCGGAAAATCTTCGCAATTCAATTCGGGAATTGAACTGTTTTCAGAGGCTGTACGAAACCCTTAGTGCGCGAGTCCGACTCGCACTTGCCCAGTTTTTTATTGTATATATTTTTTTTTTGCCGTGTTCAGTGTAAAAACTCCGCATTTTCTGGAGAGATAAGGAATTGTTACTTTGTATGAGCTGACTATTTTAATACTGCAATGGTATATTTGATGCAAGTGGGTAGACCTTGTCTTTGCAGTCGAGGTGGAATACATGTTCAAAGGGAGTGAGGCCGAGAGACTGCAATGACATTTGATAAAAGACGTTTTACAACACACTCAAATACAATAAGCAAAACTTCATGAGCCGGGGACTATTGTGGACTGCTCGGCGATGAGCTTGATACAAAAAATATAGTAAAATGGTGGCGAGGGCTGGCCGTCGCACTAGTGAAAAATTCATTACGTCGCGTGCCTAAAAACGTAAGAGGTGCGGGCGGGTCGACGAGTAAGTTTTTTAAATAAAATTTATTCAAGTCTGTTACCGATTCATTGAAATACAATAGAATGAACGTAACGTAAAACGTTGTAAAAAATTTTACAAAATCTAGCGAATTTTTCTTTAATTTCCAGAAAGTGTTTTTGTATTTAATAAGTACCTACATTTTTAATATTCACCGATCTATTACATCACATTTTTTTAAAACTAACCTACTAAATATACCGAGCCTATATGACTTATCTAATATTTTAACAAGGAGTATCTAAACCGCTGGAAGCGACGGCCATAATGTGCTCACTTTAGGTACAGATCTCGATAGCAAGCGAAGACAGATTTCTAGACGACCGCCCACGTAAGTGCTATTAACATATTTTCCTTTAGATGACACCTACGACTAAGGATTATATCTGTACTGTAATCATTTATGATAAAAGCTTAAACGAAGAAACTTTGTCTGTAAAGATGTTTCAGCTTAACTCCAAAACTGCTCGATTCATTTCGTCGAAACTTGTTACTGGGCTAAATTATGAAAAAGTTCATAGCATACTTTTGAATCTGGTTAGGGTTCCTCAAACGAGTTTCCTTAATATATTCGATGCACGTGGAACTGCTAATACCTAACAATCATAAGATAAGGTTTAAAACGTTCAGCTTTCAATGACAGATAAGCCAGGACGATTAGGTAGATTTTAGAGTACTTTGACATTTAAAAAATCTCACTTGCAGAATCGTGGCCTACAACCTTGCGTCTTTTGTTCAACTGTCAGAGTTGAAGTATCGATTAACGTATCGATACCTTTCAGCCGACAAGAAAGCTATAAATGATATAATCACATATGGTTTCAAGGTCGATTAAGTCCTATAGGGATTGAGGTTAATAGCTGTCCTCAAATGAAACGTATCAGCCATTAGGATCTTATTCTTGTAACACTCATATTGATTCATCTCGAAGTCTTTGTAGTCGAAAAAAGAAGATACGAAACTGGTTGTTAATCTCGATCGCACAGATGTTCAGTGACGTGTGTTTAAAAAATAACACATGGCAGGCTGCGCACGCGCATCCGATGGTATCGCGACCGCTCGGGGGGCGTTACGAAAACCACTTACTTATCGGATGCCATCGTCGAAACGTTCATTTTGGCTACTCCGCATTCAAATTATTTTTTTCTAACTAACTTACATCCCATGTTATAAAAACATGTATTTGATTTCTCACAATAGCTTCTTAAAGATACTCTTGGAAAATACGCATGAATTGAAAAAAAAAACATATTGCCAGGTGTATACTTGCCCAGATTTGAACCCACAAGGCATCATGGTACGAGGCCATCGCGACATTTCTAAGACTTTTTTGTTCAATTTATTAAATATTCAGAAAGTTTAAAGAATGCTGAACTAATCTGTTCTGTCTAGATCGGACCGTGAGGTAGTTAGATATACGGCGTTTTAAGACACGAGCCATTCATTCTTTGGCTACATAACTTTTGGATCATGATTTAAGATCTCTCTCAAAACTTATTGTGTCTCCGACCTACTAAGCGTTTAATTTCTTTATAAGACTTATTCTTTATACAGTCCAAGATATTATGATCAAGGGTCTTACCATGAAGTGTGATGGATGAAGCTATATAGGGTCTATAGCATAGCATAGCATAGTCGGCCTTATAATGTTCCCACTGTTGGGACTCAGGCTCTCTAGGAACGGGCCGTAATCCACCACGCGGGCCCAGTGCGGGTTGGTGAATGTCACATGTCTTCGAATTTTTGGTTCTAGGACATGCCGGTTTCCTCACGATGTTTTCCTTCACCGTTTTGAGAGCAGTGGTGATGAAATAAATTACACAAAGTAATGCGCCTGGCTGGGTTTGAACCCGCGACCTACAACTCGTAAGTCGGGGCCGTTACCACTCGGCCACCACTGCTCTAACTAGGGTCTATAGCTTCATCCCTTTTTTAACAGTTCAGTTTCGGGCCTACAAGTTGACAACCAAAGTTTGCCCCGGTGGAAAAGCGGTTTCATATGCTACTGCTGAGTATAAGGTTCTATTCTGGTTTCGGTTCCCGGGTCGGACAAATAGTTATTAGCTTTCTGAATCAAAAATATCTTAGTAGCAGACTGAAGTCTAGGATTCTTCCCGGTTAATAACAATGAGATCGTCCCCAATTTTTGCAAGTATTTAGCTGATAGATGAATGTGAGACGTAAAGGGACATTGTGGCAACACTTTGTGAAGTCCTATGTGCTGAAATGATCTTGATTATGATGAATATTGTGATACCGAAAGGAGATCGCATGAGTTAGGTTTGTAACGAACTGGCTTGCAAAATATACTTTTAAGGATTTTGCTGTTCTAGAATAGGTTTGAAAATTGAGTAGAACAAAGAAATGTCTAGTTTTTTTCAGTTTGGACATACGATTATAGCACGATGTGCTCATAACGAATCCTGAATAAAAGTATAAGTAAAATTTTATAACGTCCCAAGATTTTCATTCAAGTAGAAGATCTAGTACGCAGCTCTACGGTCAGAGTGCGACAATATTGTAATTATATTCTTTTGTAAACAAATGTAAAAGGTTCGTCTTCAAAATGATTAACATAAAGTCATAAGCGTCGAAACCTATAGTCGCATTATTTAGTGTCTAGTTACTGAGCTATTCTGTTATTGATTGATACAGATTGCCAGATATTTGGTATTTAACTCTCCACCATAAATTATTTTGAATAAATACGATCTAAGTAATAGTATTCAGGTTTGTTAGTGATCTATTGTGTTTTAAATGATATTTGTGTTGCTATTGATGAGACAGTTTTAGTGGCAATAGAAGGATCATTATTATTTAATAGTTATTCTTCATTATTTTCGTGTTCTTGTTCTATTTTACTTTGGTTTAGGCAATCTGTCTTATTATTTTCCTGAGCCATTCATTCACTTTTCTTTCGTATTTTTCCTCACTATCTGATATTTTCTTTTCAAGAAAAATTTGTCCTTCATTAGAATAGAGATTATTTTGTTAGCGTGTCGATAATAAAAAAAATAATCTTTTTTCGAATTAAGTTCCTTATTTGGCCCAATAAATCGGCCATGGCAAAGCCGTCCACTGACGTCATCATTAGATCCCTACGTGATCAAGTAACAGGGTTCTCTAATCTAAGTGGAAAAATAACTATAAAGAATATTTTTAAAACACAAAACCAACTATAATGAACAATGAATGAATTAGTGGCAAAGTCTAACAAGGTTAAATAACATATGAGCAAACAACTAGTTGTCTCTTCACTGACTAGAGGGCCGCACTTTTTTTTTGACAAACGAATCAGTATTGCTATGCAATGTGGCAATGTTGCCAGTATTTGGGGCACTTTTCTCATTGATAGCGACGTGGTTGATGTTTTAGATGTCCAATAAATTCTTTTTATACAAATACTAAGCAAACCCACTAATGAATTAACCAATACCAATCAAGCAATGACTTATAATTTTTTAATGCTTTTTTTTCTATAATATTATTTTGAGTTTGTTTATAAACCTGGAAAGGTTAGAAAGGTACACTAATACATGTACAGGTTGGTAAGGTTGGTAGGTTATAGGTCTGGAAAGGTTGGCTGTAAAAAATCGCTTTTAGCGATAAGACCGCCCATTGTAACACCCTATTAATGTTAATTTCCTATTGTAAATTATTATTTTGGTATACAATAAAGAATATCTATCTATCTAGAACGTTCATAAGATATTATAAAAAGGCTTGTGGTTTCTAAATCACACTGTTGCCTACAGTAATCTAATCCCCAATATCAGAATACATTCTTTTTTTTAACATCATACGTTCATCTGCTTTCAAATAATAATCACTTTTGCATCCTGTTTATAGCCAACACAGTCATCTTCGTATCTCAAATAACAGTGATTACTGACAGATATCGTTACAAATACTAGTTTTTTGCAACCGTTCTTTGTAACCGTCCTCAGTCAAGCTTGGTTGCTCATCAATTTGATATGCGTATACTATGAAGAATCAGTGTTTAAAAGATTTCGTTAGAGGACAAATAATGCGAGCTGTCTGGCCGTACGGTAACCGTCTGGACGGAGCTTGAGTCGTCGGCGGCGCGTAGTGTTCTACGCGCGCCTCTAGGAGATGCTAGAAAATCGTAAGGGCCCAGCAGGATCGAAGCCTTCTGAGGCCATAGGTTGTGCGAAAGAGAACCCCGAGGTCCAGGAACGAAAGCAAAGAAGGAATATAATATTGGGTTATAGTCAATAAAAATCTGACACGCCTTCTCGCTCTAACCAGACCGGGAGAAGTCATTGGATGATTTCCCACCTTAAAAAAAGAGGACAAATAATTGTGCAATACTAATTAATACAAAGATAATATTTTCGGATTTTCGCATGGCCCGATTATCTACATCACCATCTGAATCGCTTCATGCAACAATGGAACCATTATTGTTATGTTGAGCACCAATTGTTTGATATTTTCTTTATTTCAACTCTCAAGGTTAAGTTTTGACAGTGTAATTGGTTCGCGACTACTCGTCGTTAATCTTGTGCTACAAGAATGTAATTAATTTTAGTTTGGTTTTATTTTTTGAATGGCGCGCGCTGCATAGTGTTTGTCAGCGTAATTGCCGTTTAAGCGAACATGAATGCTATTGCTACGGCCTTGTACACTTTCTATTGGGGCTCACTTTAACTAGTAGATGGTTTATTTAGTCAAAGTAATTTAGTTTTACACCTTTTCATAGATATGACATTAATTATTGATAATATCCTTCAATTATGCCCAATAGCTGGGCTGGTATACATCTTATACCGTTACATTGCATCTAACTGCACCCATAATTATTATTACTGCGTTATTTGGTGCAGAGGACACACCCAGACTCGTTAGCGACTAACCTTATGCTTCGTTTAGACTGCTCAATATTTTATACTCGCTTATTCTACTGGATTGAGAATGCGATAGTAAGGACACATGATTTGACGAGATTGCTTTTGTTTTTACATATTCGTAACATGCATATTATTTTAACCATAATAGACGTGATACAGTAGGAATTTAGAGGACACTTCTCATGAATATAATTTGTGTCATAATTGGCAGTAGAAGGTCTCTTCTCAATTTAAAACTCATTCTCAATAATAGTACCTACTTATCATTTTTGCTCTAGTTAGAATAGAACATTGTATAAGTAGGAAGGATTTATTAAAGCCATTCATTTGCACAAGCAAAGCTATGTCACCGCAACAATTCCTCACAATAATTTTGACATACTCGCCCAGAACTAGCGCAAGTCCCTAGCCACGTCTGAACACGCCTGTCTCCAAGCAACGCTGTCCTGAGCTAAGCCTCGTTGCGACAGCGTACAGAACTCATTGTATGTTAAGCGGGCACTTCATCTTTCACGCGGGGCCACGCCGATTTATTGGTCGACGCGCCCCCCTTGTGACACGGCTAGATACAACCTATCTCTGAAACTCATGTCTGATTGAATTAAAGCCTCTCTTGGCATGTCACAGATAACGGAGTGTCTCGGGTTAGAGGCAGATTAGATATGGTTTTAACGGTTGTCTCACTTGATGAATTAAGGGGAAAGCTGAAGGGTTTGTGGTTTCCGCGTGCGTGTCATATAGATAACCCGATAATTCAGAACTTTAATTTAATCTAAGAAACTTTATCTCGTATGTTCAACATGGAAGGTTTATGCTGCACATGTTTTGTAAATGTGATGCACTTTGTTTAATGTGCGCTGTTCATCTTACATACGTGACTCGACAGCGCTTTTCATTTTCTATCGCCTCGTACAGCACATCATAATTCCGCTCTTGCTGTAACAATGGAGGCGCACGCGCAGCGCTCGCTCCCCGAGGCGCGACCTCTGACCGGCGCCTCGCCACGTGCTGCCGCTCTCATTGGCTGCGCTACTCCCAACACTCATCGTTTTGTAACACCTCTAGTCACCCGCGCTCACTTGCCACTCTATTCACTTCGTTATAAGGCTACTTACAAACAAAATATTGTCCCATTGTTAGCTGCCCTCTATATTGTATTCAATCTTTTCATAGCCACTTGGACCTCTGACCTTTCACTCCATAATATTAGAAGCTGGCATTATTCTGTTTTTTGCTTATTAATGTCTCTTTATCTCATCTATAGTTTGTCGTAGACGGAGGACATGAAAATTTATATTTCATTTTGCCTCATAACATTCAATTCTCGCAGTAGGTCATCGATTATTCTCCAGAATTGCAGATTGTATGTTTCATGTATTGGTCGAATTGTGTTCTCCGAATAGGCTAATAATTCGATGTCGTGGAATTGTTCGGCGTGTTGCCAAAACGTTTTGGTATCGAGACATTTATTAAACGTATTATATTTGCGTGACCGTTTTCGGGTCTAATGTCTGTGGAAATGTGATCACGTGCGGCCTTCGTACGGCGAGCTGCGACAACGGAATGACTGGGATCAGCATTGTTCTATGACATTTCAGGCTTGCTAATGACAAGCAATTTCGATTTTGAAACAGAACACATTTGATTTATATTGTCTTTTAATTTGCCCCAAATTGCTCGTACATCGGACCAAAATACGAACTGGAACGTAGTGAATTACTTAAAGTTTAAACTGTATCAAATATTATGAGAATCAAATATATCAAAGCAATTTACTATATTGAATCGTTCAGTAATAAATTGTTTCTATAATTTATGGGTTTAAATATAAACTTAATGTTGAAATTGCTCTGGTAAATGGTGTAGTCACGCCCGCGGCTGGATTTTTTCGCGAGAAAATCTAGATCTGCTCTAGATATTTTCGATAAGGATAATAATTGCACAGAAGTTTCATAATATTTAGTGTAAAATGTGTAAATAAATTTTGTATACAATATTCAGAGTAAAGTTACGTTATATGTCGGTTACAAATATAGATCAATAGCTTCAGTACCTACAACCTAAATAACAAACATTTGGGCCTTATCTATAGATCACGAGTGGGATGTCTGACGGGATGTCATCCGCTGTCATCCGTCGGATGACAATGACATCTCGGTCCAGCTGTCACACAGCATACTCGTGGTGGTCGGATGACGCATTGACGCCTCTTTCACAAGTGCTCTGCGGTATTTAGAGTGAACCGCAACTGATATCATGTTTCGTGATGTTGTAATGTATGTCTGTACGTGTCTTTGTTCCTTGTACGATAAGCTGACTCGTGGCCACTTTGTAGATTGATTAAGTTAATGCTTGTTTAGTTTAAGATGTATATTTAGGTACAAACAAAATCTTGGGAATGCAGTTACTAGTACCTACAAGAAAACACTGAAATATAAATACAACGGTTCTATCTTATTTTTTTGATTACATAAACTTTTTATTCTACAGCATTTTGTTTGTAATTTTCAATTTCATAGACCACCCAATATTATGGTTTAATTTAGTGTTACAATATTATTATTCGATGAAAATAATCTGATAATTTGTATGAAATTGCGATGTTACGAAATTACAAAGGCTTTGTTGATAGATTTAGTTCGCAATATTTTGACAAATAATATTCAATCATAATACAGTAAAACAAGAAATAGACATCGGTAGTTGTTTTGTGTAGACAATAAAATTTTAGAATTTTTTGCTATAATCGCAAATAAATATTTCCGTGTTACAATTTGTTACATAATTAAATCTCAACGGGTGTTTGGATCTAGTTACGTGATAGGTAAAAACTTGGTTTAAATCTCGACATTTGCGTAAACTATGAATACGGCCCCCCTGGAGCGTGGCTAACTCACTTACTGTGTTGAGAAACATCGAGTTAGCAGCAAAAATTGATTCGATCAGAAACTAATATTCCTGAAGCTTCACTAATCCTGTAGTACGGGTATGGGAGGTTTATTTATTTTCTTTCGCGTAGTGGAATATTATTTGATATTTCAGTATAAGATGATTATCATCAGGAAACTGTATAAATCAAGCAAGGGAAACTGATTGCTGCAACATCCCTAGGATGTCTTATATAAACGGCAAAACGTACACCGATTTCATTCACGTAAAAATATTACCATCCTGTCATCCGCCATCAAAATAATTAAATTTATTTTTCTTAAACTGCTTAGAAAG
The DNA here is from genome assembly GCA_949316375.1 of Mythimna vitellina. Classification (NCBI taxonomy): domain Eukaryota; kingdom Metazoa; phylum Arthropoda; class Insecta; order Lepidoptera; family Noctuidae; genus Mythimna; species Mythimna vitellina. The sequence goes on along the minus strand of OX438699.1, from coordinate 10,026,524 downwards.
TTGGTACTTACTTTAATAAAAATTAAGTAATTACTTCCTTCTAAATAGAAAGTATTAACAGGGATATTTATTTTGGCCCCTATGCGAGTACAGTCAAGCACACAAATATTTGAACGTTTAGCATGGTGCGAAAAAGTTTTTTCGGAAGGATTCGAAAATATTAAGTCAATAACACTTAGTATAATTTCAATCAATACTTTAGAATTGAAATGATGTATATGTGTTTTGCAAAGTGATACTTATGTAGCGACTTCTATGGCGTACTATAAGAACTAAACTACGAAAACCTGCATCATCATCATCATCATCATCTTCCTGCCCTTATCCCGTGTTATTTGGGGTCGGCGCAACACGTTTTTTTCTTCCACTACGAAAACCTGCATCGCGGAATTAAAATTCTCCATGCGATTTCGAAATATACAACAGCCCGAAATAATCTATCGGGCAGTTGCCCAAACAAGATATAACACCCTTCTGGCCGGTAGATCCTCCCTTTTCGCGGACGGAGGTATATGGGACTTTACACTCGATTTCATAGTTTAATTCTTAAATGACGTCATAGAAATCGCTACACTTATTAATGCTCCTGACTGTATTTATCTAATTGAATTTACCTATCAAAGTAAGTCATCTTTATTGAGTCTTGTATAAGAGTTTAATTGTGTTTTCAAGTTTTAAATAAGAGATGTTTAACTGCAAATGGCACGAGAGAAGAGGCAACACGATTCAATCATTGTATCGTTGTAAAGCGTTGATGAGTATTTTAGATCGAGAGCGGCAGTGTATTGCTGGTACAGTTTTTTTTAACAATTGCTGGTTTTTATAGGTTGCATGTTTGCACTGAGGTAGAACTACACTGCGCAAACGTACGCCACGTACGCCGATCTGTCCCTCTAGCCAAGTTACAACCGTTTTGTTTCGATTCTCTTTTTGTCGATCACCTCGAGTTGGCCACGCCTCTGATTCCTTTATTCTGACGTCATGTCAACGCTCAGTCACGTGGTCAGAACAAAGGAATAGGAGGCGTGACCGACTCGAGGCGATCAATGAAAAGAGAATCGAAACGAAAAGGTTGTAACTTGACTAGGGGGGCTGGGCACGTTGGACGTCGTTCTACGAACAAATCAGGCGTGGTCCACGTGTGCGTCAGTCTAATGTAGTTCTAGCTTTAGTAGTACCCATTCGTAAATGGTTTTCTAACAAAGCTATTTAGTATCCTGGAAAAGGCTCACGTCACCTAAATTTTAAAGTATTTTTTTTTAAGGGGAAAAATCAATGTCAACAATAAATGAACTTCTCTTGCTCTGGTTAGTATGAGAGGGAGTGTCAGACTTTTACTGACTAAAACCCACCTGTGTTCCTTCAGTTGCTCTTTGTGTTTTAGGGCTACAGTTTCTCTTTCAAACAAACCCATAGTCCCGTATTATGATTAGATTATGTTTCTATTTATAAAGAGGAGGGAGGGAGGGGGAGGAGAGAGAAGGAACACAGGTGACTTTAAAAATCTGATATTTTCTCTCGCTCCACCTCGAGCGGGGAACAACGTTTGATGATGACTCAAACCAAAAAAAAAGAATCTGTGATATAGTTTCTTATAAGTACAAAAATTAGATACAGGGTGAGTTTTAGAAATAATTAATAAATACCAATAATAAAATACAGCTTCGATACTAATTACAACTTCAATTGTATAAATAGTTGTTAATTTTCTAAATGGCCGTATAATTAAACTTGACGCCATCTTTATTAGCAGTTGATATGTCAGGTACATACTTTATTTACTATACACAGTCCCGATTTATTGCCTTCTTCGATAAACATTACCAAGTCATTCACGGCTACTATAAATCTTTTATGAGCGTCATAGAGCTCGCGGATGAGTAAATACCTCTATTGTACCGTCAACGCAATCGATAATGCTTAGAACTTTTTAAGGTATTGTTTTGTTAATCTTAAAAAAAAACATTAAATATTATTTTAAAAACGTAGATAATAGCTGATTTTTTTCGTATATCAGTGTTGCTCTATTGAATTAAAAGTCATCGTTTATTTTACAATTCAATAAATTAAAATCATTACAAAAAGTCGATATTTTTGCAATGATTTTATTTATTGAATTGTTTGCTATGGTTTTTTTTAAATTGTATTTTGTATTTATGTAATCTTTTAAAATGTGAATGATTTTTTATTTATGGGTTAAATGGTACCTGCCCCCCTAGTCAAGTTCCAACCGATCGTAATTTGGATAGGGGGGCTGAAGTACATGAATTTAATTTAATATGTATATATGAATTTGAAATTGAAAATAATACCAGTAATACAGTTGTTGGCCTGTGTAATACTGCATATGCTTAGAATCTTCTAATATAATATAGAAAAATAAATAAAAATACTTCTAATATAATACATTTGATGAATATTGACAGACAAATAATTATCAAAATATTTTTTTTAGAAAAAAAATCATAAATATGTATATTAGTAATGAACCGATTAATCACCGACCTAAATCTCCAACACAACCAAGAAATATTAATAAAAAAAAAATTTGAAATATTTTTAAATTTACGTAAAATTATTTACTTTATTGTTGATCGTACTTTACCATTGAAAAGCGTATGGTTTTTTTACTGTCCATTTTCATTGCCTATAAGATTTTGTGACGGAAATGAGAATTTCCTTATTGTATTATGTTATTCATTTAGAGGATGTGGGCCGTAACATCTACAAATAAATTATCCGTTAGCAATTATTTGTAATTATTTGGGCGCGATTAATCTGTGATGCCCTTGTTTGGACTATTATTGTATCAATAACTTACGTAATCTTAGACATTGTAATTGGAGGTCTTAACTGATTACGGGCCCAGGTTGGCCGCTGTAAAAACAATCTGGCCAAATGGCGCTTCCTCGACCTATCTCTAACACAGTGCCGGTGTGGAGCCGCAGCACAGGACTTGCGTCACCTGCTATGCTGCCCATTTTCTCAACCAGCTGCACTTTTCAGGATTTATACGAGGCCAAAAGTAGAGCTGTACCGGTTACAAAATATTGGTCAGAAAAAAATTAGTTTGAGTACATCAACACGAAAAGAAGAAACCATTATATATCTATATATTTCGTTCATATGTATATATATATCATTGCTGAGGCTAGGACGGGAAAAAGGTTTTTAACTATATTTTGCACTATGAGATACATAGTAAGAAAAAAAAATGTCACTAGTTTCAAAGCATTTTTAACTCCATTACACAGGCTTTGATAATATTGTCATAGTGCTATAGCCATTTATTAGATAGTGCTTAATTGATGACAAATTCACGGCATCAATTGTTGAATTTTTGTAGCAAGTACCATTTCACTTTAGCCATCAACACACACGCGGGCTTGCGGAGGGCGAGCAATGGGTTGCTCGCCGTCCGACCGTCCGGTAACCACGTCCGAACCAAGCCCAAGTCGTCGACGGCGCGTACTGTTCCACGCGTGCCTCAAAAAGATGTCAGCAACTGTAGGGGCCCAGTAGGGTCGAAGCTTCCGGGGCCAAGGATCTGATTTTGAAAGAAAGACACGGCCCGGGTACGAAAGGCAATGAAGGAACACGTTTAGTGTACCTATTATTACCGGTACGTAATATCTTTTTATACATACTTAACTGTATTATGCAAATAAATGTTTTGATTTGATTTAACACGATTGTAATTTTCTCACAATCCTATTCCTAGAATACCTCATTCCAGAAAACCCGTTAGATACCCATTCCCCGTTACATAACCCTACTAATTAACCCTTGCCTACCCGCGTCTCAATCAAGCCGATCAGATTAAGGAAGCAGCTAATAGTCGCCCAGTAGCATGGAGGTGTTAAGAAATAATTACTATCGGTCACGCCTCCCCTGATTGGTTTTCGTAAGAGATCATAAATCTATACAAAACCCTGATGTTTTTTATTACAATTATAATAGTAATAAGTAGATGGGCGTTTTTTGTGATGTAAGTGCTTAACTTGTAGTGGCTTACAGACGGTATAGTAACTCATTAAATAATAACAATACCTATTTCTTATTCGGGTCAAATAGACCCATTGCCATTTTCATATATTACTAGCTGAGTCGGCGAACTTCGTACCGCCTAATAATGTGATAAATGAGGAACCGCTCGACTGATTTTGTGAAAACTTCATATAAATAATCTACTAAATAGTCCGAACAAAGCCTAAACATTTCGTTTGGTGTAGGTGTGAGTAGGTGAGCCCGTTCTTGAGTTAAAAAATTACAACGAAAAGTGGCATTGATTTATATATATAGATATACATATAGATAAAATAACGACTCTAACGGAGGTAGAATTAAACAAAATCACAATAAATCAGAATAAATCATCACATAATAAAAATTCAAAAACCATTTCATTATATCATAAATAAATTAAACCAAACCAATTTCATTAAAATAAATTAAAGTCAAATCAAATTAATTAACAACATATTCGTATGCACACTGTAATGACATCTGTAGGCCGCAGACTGCCCAAATGTCGTCAGCACAGTAACGTATGCGCTCGAAATAAATAATAGTACACTTACATACACTACATAATTAGAGCACAACAAGCACGACACATTTACACAACCTTACACACAACACATACACACGACTCTTTTACACACAACACATACACTCTACACATACACAAGTCACATTTAATTAGCAACTACGAACCAAAATACTGTTTTATTCCTTTTTTTTATTAATCTTTAAGTTTATTTTAATTGTTTTGATTTTCTTTTTTTCTATTAACTTTGTTTGTTTATGCTCAACAATGGATACTCTCCAAATGTAACTCCGTATTGGTTTGTGTAAGGTGAAAAATACATTAATACAGAGAGCCCTGGCACCCATACCACAAGTTTAATCTTAGCTTGGGTGTCAGTGGTACAATCAGAGATTTATGCAATTTAAAAAACCTTACTGTCGTGATCTGATTTGTAATAATCAAAACGATTTTATGTAAATTTAAATTTTTTGGAAATAAAATTATTATAAAATCTCCTCTCTAATGGGTAGATAGACCTATTTTTTAGGCGAGTGAGAGGGTAGATTTGAACCAGAAAGTAATCTTTATCCTAAAATAAAATGGTAAAATATTGTAACTGCTCTATTTTTCATGCGAACGTGTTAAAATAGAAGAATACCTATTTGGGCAATTTAAACAACTTAACTGTAAAGAACTTCTGTCTAGAAATAAATAAAGATTAGTGTATATGGACAAAGTTATTCAATTCAATTTATAGCAATCGAGTTTCTAGGTGAGATACAAGTTTTAAAATTTTCATACGCCATCACAACAAGGTATGATTTATGATATAAAGTAGTCTAACATGTTCACATAAGTTTAATTATCAGAAATTAATAATCCACAAATTACCATATTAATATTCAACTCAAAAACTGCAAATCAATGATAATTACAAACCGATTAGACGATACCGAAATATTTTAATTAAGATTTCTTATCGTAAAGTTGACAGCCAACACATAACGTACATATCTTGTCGTGTTCATCCATAAATCTCATATATTAAATTTGTAAGTCTGTAAAATGAGAGCAGTGGTGGCCGAGTGGTAACGGCAGGGCCGTTAACATTCGGCGCGGGTCGCGGGTTCAAACCCAGCCAGGCGCATTACTTTATGTAATTTCTTTCATCAATATTGCTCTCAAAACGGTGAAGGAAAACATCGTGAGGAAACCGGCATGTCCTAGAACCAAAAATTTAAACATATGTGACTTCTATCAACCCGCACTGGGCCCGCGTGGTGGATTATGGCCCATTTCCTCTTCTAGGGAGGAGGCCTTAGTCCCAACAGTGGGAACATTATAAAGGCTGATTATGTAAGTCTGTAAAAACAATCATATCTCAATAGCTGAACAGATTTTTTTTATTGTTTATAGGCTCGCGGTTGACAATTATCTCACCTGTTGGAAAGCGACGATATGGTCGACGATGAAGCACTCTTGCGTAGAAAAAACCTAGGTAACTTCCTCATAGGGGTTATTTAAGTCAAGAGTGAAGACTTAAATAACCCCTATGAGGAAGCTTTTTAATTACATTTTTTTGTTGAAAAATTATCAAATATCTTCTCCTGCTCTAGATGAAGTAAGATGCAGTTTCAGATTTTTAATCACCAAAATTTATCAGTTTTCATTCAGTTGCCTTTTACGTTTCAGGGTTGCGATGACTCACGGCTGAACCAATTAAAATATTACACATGTATTATAGACCATGGCCTGTTTTAGAATATATTTTTAATCCAGGTAGTAAGTTGAGATACATAATTTACGTAGTTCAAAAATACAAAGCCGTGGGCAAAAGCTTGTCCTTACATTTTTATTCTAATAAATTATAAAAATAAAATCATGCGCACATTAAAGTTTATTATATAAAATATTCATACATAAATAACCAGTTAATGATATATTAACAATTCAAATGTACTTCGGAGGATATAGTAGTATATTGTTAATAAGATGATGTTCAATTTAATGTGCCCGTAATTAGGGGTTAGGCAGATTTTATTGGATAACTATTGCTTATTTGCAGCGCAAATGGTCAATAAATCGGCATTCTCTAACAAAGTAGTCTAAATGGCACTTGCTTTTGTTAGGGTGTTAACACATCGAAAGATTTACAAGCTTTGTGTAGCTTAGTAAGAACTCGTTTTGTATTTGAAAGAGATGCTATTAGCGTTTGAATCCTGGAATTTATTACTACACGTTGATGGTGAGGAAATGAGAAATGTTAGCGTGTGTTGTATATTTAATAAAATTTATATTATAATTAATAAAAATGACACATGTAATGCTTTTTATAGGTGTACTAAATATTGAAATTGTTATTTTTATGTATTTATTTATCTTGTTCTTTTGAAATGTTTACGAGGAGCCGAAACCTTCTCGCAGTGCCTTAGGCACCTTGATAGAAATTATTATTATTGTTATGAACCTGTTGTGTCCAACCGCGAGGCGAAGTCCTCCCATCAATTATTCCACTTTTTTCTGTTCTTGACTACGTCTGGCCAATCCATTAGATAGAAGTCCAATTTATCACGCCATCTCTTTTTGGGCCTATCGATGCAGAAATGTTGAAACTTTAGAGTAGACCTAAAAGTTGGTGTAAAATCTCATTTTTTTAATGTTGGTTTCAAACATAGCAATCTATGACCTAATAGCCTAATAATAATCAGTATCAGCGTGGAGTTCGGAAGTTGGTGATGTGATACCCCTGTGCTTTGTAAAGCTCGTAACTCCATTGGTCCTGCGTCTCATCTCTCTCAGGTCGAGCCGGATCGCCGTCCTGAACTATGAGATTAAAGAAAAAGCGCGTGCACCTGTGTCTGCACACTCGTTTGTGCACTATAACGCTTCCTACTTCAAGATTCAGTTGAGTTGAGAGAATATAACATATTACTAAATTGGATAAAAAATCTAAAAATTTGCCAGCCAGTGTCTTTAAAAATAGCTTAAATATTTTCACATTCACTGTGCCGCCGCCATTGCCTCAGATTTTAGGATGCGTTGTAATTCAAGTAGGTACTTTAGTTTTCGTTGGTCGATTGCTCAATACGTTGTCTAACCAGCGAGGACAAATACATACTTACTAATGTTGCTTATAATGTCAACTTTGGTCGGAAACTGAGTCATTGTAGACCGGATGTCCATGTGAATCAGTTTGATAATTAATTATGTTTAGTGTTTTGAAGGCAAAATTTGATTCTGATTTTACTGTAAACAGTCATCAGTTCAGTTACACCTAAAAGGCCTAAAGGGATGATCAGACGGTTGCAAACTAGCGTTCCAACCAAGGTGACCTTGGTTTATGTGTTTGGTTTGTGTTGCAGCGGCTGGATGTTGCGACGGTTGGGAAAACGCGCCTCCCAACCAGGGTGTTGAAGGTCATAGATTACAACTGCTGTCTACACTGATTGAAAAAGGTCACCTTGGTTGGGACGTTGGTTTACAACAGCCTGGTCACCGCTTAAAATGCTCTGCAGATTCAGTATGCGTCTGACTCAGTTCTATAGCGCGTCGACAATGTTTATCGAGGCTCGTTGAACAGACTCCATGGCAGTCTCAACAGCATGGTATTGTGGCCGGAACACAAGATAGCACGTTTGTGAAGGCACTTGTGAACTGTACGTTGACATAAATTGTAGTTAAGTACTAAAATAAGTTATCATACTAACTTAATATTTTCTGACGAATATTTTTTTTCTGGATCTTTGGAGGGCTATGAAGAGGGATATGAAGGGCCGAAACCAACTCACAGAGTCCCCTTAGACAATTTTTATGGAACGCGGTACAAACGGATCATTCCTGTACGCGCTGCAAGTGCACCCAAGCTCAGTTTGTGGGAAACTATTGTGACATATAGAAAACATAGATATGAGGTCATAGTTTTGGGAGGCTTAAGTAGGCTGTAAATTATAGAAACAAACTTTTTATTGATAGCAAAATATGTTATTTATTTCTAGTAATTAAAATATGGCAATTTTTCAACGATGTTTTCTGCTCTAGTACTGATAGGTTTCAGAAAAAAATTGTGAAACCCTTCATTTAAAATCTTGGCCAATCAGATTCGATAATGTAGGTATTATCATTAATACATAGTTTAAAGTTACACTAACTTTATATCTATCTTAACAATCACTTAAAGTTTCTCAAACAAAAACGCTACGCTTCGCAACGAAAGCATAAAAAAGTCAGATGCATATCAACGGATGCACTAATCGCCAGTTATCTTAAACCGGTGTTTAGCCGGCTGGCTGAGCACTATTAGCTCCTAGCACTATCAGCTATCTTTACGTGGGAACGGTTCACACGAACCGCTCCGATTGTTTGACGGACAAAATGGAATGTCAAGATGAATCTTGTGTAAGATAGTGTGTATGAGGGTTTAGTTTGACATTCGGACGGCTTAGTACATAGCTCAGTTGGCAAAGAGGAAATAACGGTTGGATGGAATACCTATTCTAATGTTTTTTTTTGTGGTTTATTTAAGTATGTCTTAGTACGTAATGCACTAATGTGTGTCATATAAGTTAAATGTCCAATGTCGGTATTTTTTGGGTGCCATACCTTAAAAAGAAAAAAACGGAACCCTTGTAGGATCACTTTATTGTCCATTTGTTTGTCTGTCTGTCAATACCCTTTTTATCGGTAACGCGGGGAGGTATTGAGTTGAAATTAAACCATATACTCAAATCTGTGGTCTTTTGAAGCTGTGTAAAATCAAACTTCTGAGAAAACGAAAAAAAAAGATACGGCCTTTTATGTCACAAAAAACGTAGATTTCGATACTGTCAAGGGAAACAAAATTCAAAGGGTACTTCCCGACGACCTAGAATCCTGAAACTTGGCATTAAGCAAGGTCTCATAGTACAAGTATAGGAAAAAATCTCGAAAAATCCCGCCAATGGTAAGTCTACTTACTAATCTACTAATTTTACGTTTAATTAAGCTGAATTTCGGCAACAGAGGTAGTCTAAGCGCTTATACCCCATGCATTCAGTTTGAAGGCTTCGAACGCTAATTGTACATACGTCTGAACAACTTGAATGACCTTGAAAAACGCTTAATTGTCTTACGGTACACACATTTGTACGAAATTAATTTGGTCGAAAATTTTCGTCTCTATATCTTTGTTTTTCCTGGAAAAATCCAGAAAAAGATTTTTTAAATTATTATTCTTATATTTTTTGGTGATTTTACGTAAAAACGCGCAATTATGTAATTATACTACCCCCCGCGGTCGACGGGTTAGTAAATAACACAAAATAATCATAAAAGCTCAACGTTTTTAAAACAAATGTAGGTCACTATTGAGCAACAATTTTATTCTAATTGCGATTAATTAATGCAGAGATGGCATTCAAGCACAATAAGAGCCGATTACTACATTGGCCATGCATTCATCTTGAATTTGCTATCAGAAAAAGATTTAAGCCGGTACTAATAGGCTGTAACAAGCTTCTTTAATGTCTTAATAATACTATCTAATCAATGTCAAACAAGAATGCCACCGTCATGGCAAAAGGCAGCTGCGAAGATATCCTTCAATGTGGACTAGTCCACTAATGCACTAAAAATAACCACAGCCCACAGATGCAAATCACATAGCCAATTACAGTCGCTCAATTTCACATAGAAATGAACGGCACAATACACCGATCCCTGATGATATTCATTATGTTAATATCCATCGCATAATTTGACGTCTCACGCACACACGGCACGCGTCCACAAATTGTGTTAGCAACAAAATCTGTTTTAAATTACACTAATTTGTCAGTTCTATAGCTGACAACTGTGGTCCATTCATGCCGCCTCGTGTGGGAAACGTTATGAAATTGAAAATGATCATATTTCTTTTAAAAGACGCTAGGCGATTGCACAAAGATTCACCTAGTTTTCGTCGTTAACTATTCATTATTATGTGCCGTGGGAGATTTTTTGTGGCTGCCATTGTTAGTTTGATTGGCGCATTCCAAAGGACGCGGGTCGTCTGTATGTTACTCGGTCTGTGGCACGAAACTGCGAAAGGGAACTGTAGCGAATCTGTTGTACTATAATTGGGTTATTTTTATTTTGTAATTAGTTTAGTATTTGATGATGAGTGTAATAAATTAGATAATTACATCTTGATAATTATAATGGAATGGAAACGTAATGTAGTTTTTTTACAAGCAACGACTTTACATGTAATTCTTAGTTGTGATATAGTTGCGTGTCAACTTAGATTATTTTATTTTAGCTAGACCGTAAATAGATATAACGATTGATAATGAGTGTTCTCAAGGAAAACTTATGTACCTACTTATGTATGTTACATAATCATATAAAGATTCTCAGCCATTCTAACGATGGAGTTAAAAAAAAAACACTGTAAATTAGTACGAGTAAATACAAGACTAAAGTGGAGAGATGAACTTGATTCTTACCGGGGGGAAATGGCCGAAGACAGACGAGTGTGAAAAAAGGAGAAGGAGACCTTTCCCAGCAGTGGGATATGACAGGTTAATTGGAACAGAACTTGTCGTTAACTAAAATAATGTTTCTACCAACTTAACGATGGTGAACTACTCATTTAGTTCACGCTCGTCCAGCCATCCGGTGAGAATAGAACCCGAGTCAATGGCGCGATCGAGACAAACTAAGGACACATAAGATTTTTAGTCAGTAAAAGTCAGACAAGCTTTCTCGCTCCACTCTAGAGCGCGAAAAGTCATTTGATAATTATTGACGCCAAAAAATTCAATAGTTTGAATTTAAACTTTATTGTACACCAAAAAAGTGATACAGCTTATAAATAAACTTAAATCTATGGGTACAATGGCAGTCTTATCGCTCACAGAGATATTTATCTACTAGACTACCTTAGGTTAGATCGTAAGAACTTAAAATAATACAGAGGGTAGTGTATTGCGCTGAAATTTTTGTAAAAATTATCAAAACAAATGTTCGAATTCTAAACAACACAACTTTTCCACTAACAACTCAATTCACGCAATTCAAACAACACCACGTAACAAGGGTGTCCAACTTAGTAGTAAAACATTGCTCCAGATTCCGAAGGCTCTATGTTAATTTCGGCGTTCATCTGCGCAGTAAATACACGTGCAACTCGAACCATTAGAACACTAGTGTAATCAACGACACTATGCATAAATGAATCACTAAGTCCCATGAGTTATAGTCGGTGGACTATGAATATTAAAACTGTAACTAGGTTAAGTTGAAGATAACCTATTTTACTACTATGTTATACATATATTGTGACACTAGCTTCTATATATATATATTCTATAGAGCAGTGGTGGCCGAGTGGTAACGGCCCCTAAAATTTAGGGTCCTGGAACGCAAGGCAGAGAAGAAACATAGGTGTGGTTTTGGTCAGTAAAAGTGTGACACTCCGTCACGCTCCGCCTTGGAGTAGGAGAAGTCATTGAATGATTTCCTACCTTAAAAAAAACTGCTTTCAGGATGTGCGTTTATTAAGTTATATATTTTATATCATTATAGAGCAGTGGTGGCCGAGTGAGCAGTGGTGGCCGAGTGAGCAGTGGTGGCCGAGTAAGCAGTGGTAGCCGAGTGAGCAGTGGTGGCCGAGTGAGCAGTGGTGGCCGAGTAAGCAGTGGTGGCCGAGTGGTAACGGCCCCGATTTATGAGTTGTAGGTCGCGGGTTCAAACCCAGCCAGGCGCATTACTTTGTGTAATTTATTTCATCACCGCTGCTCTCAAAACGGTGAAGGAAAATATCGTGAGGAAACCGACATGTCCTAGAACCAAAAATTCGAAGACATGTAACATTCACCAACCCGCAGTGGGTCCGCGTGGTGGATTACTGTCCATTCCCTCTCCTAGAGAGAGGAGGCTTGAGTCCCAGTAGTGGGAACATTTAAAAGGCTGGTTTTGCTATGTATTATGCTACTAGCTACCAGTGGTGGCCGAGTGTACTAGTGGCTCCAAACGCGTTAAAGTAGGTTTCTCCATAAAAACTTTGGACCCCCGTTAGTGCTCGCCTACGTCATAAGAGGAAGCCTTGGGTAAAATTTCAGGTTTCTAGTTCCAGTAGTTTTGGCTGTGCGTTGGTATGACAGTCAGTCAGTTGCTGTTGTTTAAGCAAGTTGTCGAAGAAATATACTCCAAAGTTTGAGACTAAGAAGTAGTTTTTATTTGTGTCCAATAGGTAGATATTTTAAGGCATTTACTATGTATTTTTAAAAGTTCCTTGTGAAGCTTTCTTTTTAAGTGGGATATCATCAAATAACTTCTTCCGCTCTAGGGTAAAGCGAGAGGGAAAGTTTGACTTTTACTGACTTATACCCTGTATTTGGCGATAGTATTAGGATGCATTTTTGTTTTCTGTACAAAATATCAGGTTATATTTTTGTATTCCGTAAAGCAAATATATTCCATTCCAGTGCATCATTTTTGTTTTGCAAAACTAATAGGTAGTTTAGTACGTTTTTCTTATTCCAATTTACGTATTTTGTTACAACCAAATAACTGTTTCGATGTTTTTGCTCATGCTCTTTCATTGCTTTAAAATAGAGGGTATTCTATCGACCAATAGAATAGGTTTAAATTTTGAATAAACTTAAATAACTTAAGGAACTAGTTAAATATACAATATGCACTGGAATTTTACTGTCTGTAATTCCACCAAATGATGGAACGGACATCATTGTACCACCAAACGTGCGACGTTGCGCCACCGGTACATGTCCCATACGCACAAAGCGTTTTGAAAACACATTTATTGTGCTAAGGAGTGGAATTCCCTGCCAGAGTCTGTGTTTCCGAATAGCTACAACTTAGGAGTATTTAAGTCAATAGTAAATAGGCCACATCATCGCTTTCCATCAGGTAAGATAGTGGTCAAACGCGAGCCTTTCCATAATAAAAAAAAAAAAAATAGAAAATATTTATATTTTTAATATTTGTTTATTATAATAATAATAATAATAATTAACATTTATTTCGGACCTTTCCGTCCATAGGTAACACATACAGCTTTATAAAACACACAAAATATTAAACACAAAACACAACGGAAAAAATAAGAAAACAGTTCACAGTACATTAACCAAACAGAAACATATACAAAACAAAAAACTACACACATTCAGTGCGGTGAGGGGAACCGCACTTTTGACACTTTTTATATTTGATTTATTTATAATTTATTGACAGTCTTATTAATTTTAATGTATTTAATTAGGTTTCATTTTGGTATTATCTTATTTGATTTTAATGTATTGTTTTGCGTTGTGTTTTGTTTTTGTAAATGAGTATATTTGACCTGAATAAAAATATTATTATTAATATCACGCAAAACTACTTACTAGATAATCTTACAGGATACAATGAAACGGCTAAATTTTATCAGTTAAAAATTAATAAGATATCCGAGTGGATACGTAGTAAATCACGATTTATCGTTCGCTGATTGCGTCGCCACTGAAAATGTATTAAAATCAATATAGCGTCCTTAGCAATCTGAATGAAATCGCCACTTCGCGACCAATTAAGCTGGCGAAACAGACAATATCTGATTTATATTGTGTCCAGTTTCATAGTGTTTTATTACAATTAGCAACGAGACGAGTTTTCGTAATTGTGAATTAATGTTAATGTTCTTATAAGTTGTCAGTTAGTGGATAAGCCCTTATTTGTTAATGTAATATTGTGATACTAAAGCTAAATGCTGCATAAACTGTTTTAATGTTACAGATTATTTTATTTCATAAAGTGGTATGATTATACGCGTGTCTTTAAAAGAGTGGGTGATGAAAATGGAGAGGGAGGTCAAAGAAAAGATGAATAAATTGTGTGAAGAATGATATAAAAGAAAAGGGAGTTAGTGATAGCATGATGGTGGACAGCACAGAATGGAAAAAGAAAATGTTTTGCGCTAACCCCAAGTAATATGGGGCAAGGGCAGGAAGGTGATGATGAAAGTGGCATAGCAAGAGTAAGAGCTTATGGCAACGTATGTCAAGGTCAGCCTTTGGATGGGTGACCATCATAAAATCAAGATTCTTCCGTGCCTCAGAAAGCGTGTTAAGCAGTTAGATCCGGCTTTCATTTACAGATCTTTGACAGTCGTTACGAATAGTAGAAGTCAGAAAATCTGCCAACTGTTTTGCCATGATATATCGTCTTCTCTTCGTCTTCTTTTCGATTCGATGGTAAACTCGTCAAACTTTTTGGGCCCAATAGGTGGCTACATTAATAACAGCATCGGTAGCACTCATCAAATCCTCCAAAGTGCAGGTATACGGACACTTGGGGCATTCCAACATGTGGCTCATGTTTTGAACAGGAGTTCCGCACTCACATTGAGTATTCGATGGGTCTATAAAACCTCATTTTGCCAAGTTGGGTTCGCAACCGATTTGGTGCCTAAGAGGTATCGTATTACCCTATTACTGGTAGTATTGTTGTAGAGCTCAGTTTTAGCAGTCATGCCAGGTAATATACTGATATCCTGCTTCGGGGTTCTAGTTTAACTGGAAAATGACCTTAAAACAGTAAAAAAAATGCAAGGTAACTAGAAAATGATATGCTGATCACACCCCTATTAAACTTATACCGTGGTCTTCGAACATAAAAAGCAACTTAAGGACACAGGTGGATGGGAAAAGTCATCATCATCATCATCATAACTTCAGCCGAAAAGTGCCCACTACTGGACACAGGCCTCCCCCAAGTGTCGTCAAGACGAACAGTCCAACAGAACAGTCTAACGCTGCGTCTTCCGGTGCGCGTTCAGATGATTACCCACCCCAAAAAAAAAAAACTATGCCAGAGGCCAAGACAAGAAAGTGCTAGGCTAACGATATCGACTTGAAAATAAAAGTGAAATTGATAAAAAAATATCCAGTTCCTGAATTAGAACTGACATATTCTACACACGAACACACATATGCATCGAAAAATATATATCTAATCAATCGAAACGAAGATTGTATCTGAGAAAGTAACTCGGTCTCGCTGCCTGTCTAGCTGTTTGCTACCTCTTCACGTCTTAATGGTTGAATGAATTTGGATGAAGCTTGGCATATGGGGATACCATAATCTGGACTGCTTTTTATCGTAGAAGATGCACGATTCGAAAAAGACTAGAAAATTTTAGACTTTCACAAAAAAAAAAACCTACGATTACGTACCCATGGGACTCCCGTCCCTATTATTATATTATATTATTTATTTTTTTATTCAACGATTTATGTAAACACACGAAATAAAAAATTGAAGAAGGAAACACAAAAATAGGTACAGATGTGATGTTTATTTCTAAAAAAAATCTCTTCCTGCACACCTGCGAAAGGAGAATTGGAAGAAAATAGAGATGTAGACAACGTGTAATAGCAAAATAAGTACATACAAAATAGTTATCAATGAAATGATGTTATAATTTTCGCTTATCAAGCAGGATTCCGATGGATGCGAGACGCACAGGACAGGTCCCTGCGGCAACACTCGGTGAAGGCCTGTGTCCAACATTAATGATGCGGGTGAATCCGCTGGCAGAAGCTAGTTCGAGCAGACGTCTAAACGAAATCGATAGTTTTAAAACTCGTGCGTGTCCAATTTAACTACGATGCAGATTATTACCAAATCGAGTGGAAACTATTGGTTTGTAATAATCGGTAACGGCAATTAGCACTTTGGTGTGACGCAACGGCAATTTTTCGCGATTTCTTGCGGCAATGGGAGTTTCTGACTCATTGTTAATGAACACGATAGGTAGCGGTAAAAACTTATGAAATTGAATCGTGTAATTATAAAAATTATGCGTCTTTATGATTCAATTGAATTTGTCTAATATTTTGAATGAAATTTATTAATTCAGTCGGTCTTTAAATCTTTAATTCTTATAACTTTTATAATTTCTTTGCAAGAATTTTGATATTATTGCTGCCAAACAGTAGTCTACCATTTTGAAAGTACATAGATAGGCAAGTAACCTACATTATGATAAAAACTGCGGGATACTTTTTTGAGTGACTGTACAAACGAAATTGCAAGTGATTTTTTAATCAAGGCCTTTTTTGTTAAACTATCAATTTTACTTTTTAAAATCGAATGAACGGCGTCAGTGCAACTTGTACCGCCAAGGAAACTAATTTGGAAATAGAACTGAATCATCCGGTTTCTTGTTTTGCTTGATTTAAATAGATTCTGATTTCAACTACAAGTAAAAGAAAAACCATATAATCAATCATTTTAATTTTGTGGTTTCTTTATTTTACTGGATTTCGAATCATAATGATGAATTTTAGACACAGCCTAATTTACAACATCATTTTAAGCTACAGTCAGATATTCAGGGTTTTATTTTGTAAGGTGGGAAATCATTCAGTGACTTCTTCTGCTTTGGGTGGATCGAGAGGGCGTGTCAGGCTTTTACTAACTAAAACTACACCTGTATCCTTCAGTTGCCGTTTGCGTTCTAAGACCACGGGTATCTTTTTAAGAAAATCCCTGCGATAATATTTAGGTAAATCGCTACTTCTAAATTACTGCTTTTAAAAATCTCATACTTTGAGCGACCTATATTCAAAGTAAAAATTCTCACAGTTTACGTCGAGCTATTCTAAAAATGTACGGTAACACTTAGTTTAATGTATCTCTTCAACTTACTTGGCGTATACTAGTAGCAATTTACCGGTGACTAATAAAGAGACTCGTAAAATAGCGGGATTCTTAAGTGACATCTGAAATGTTGAGTTTTATAACTTACGTCTTTTTAATTTTGAGCGTGTTAACTTTACATACACTTTGCAGCGTGTTGTCCCCATTTATGATTTGAATTCGAAAAAGAATTTCAATTTTTGCATAGGCCTACATGTCATCATCTTCCTGCCCTTATCCCGTGTTATTTGGGGTCGGCGCAACACGTTTTTTTCTTCCACTCTGCCCTGTTACTCGTCATGCTATCACTAACTTCCTTTTCTTTCATATCACTCTTCACACAATCCATCCATCTTTTCTTTGGTCTCCCTCTCCCTCTCCATCCATCCACATGCATCCACATGCATAGGCCTACATGTACACTTAAAAAACGTCAGAACGTCATGCTAGTGCACGATAATAGTCAGTTATAAGATCCGATTTTCAAATTGTTGCCATTGTTTTCGTGTTATTATATGTATAACAGCTTAGCAGGCTCATTTCAGTTGCACAGAACTGGTATCCTAAGACAGGAAGACGGGGTGGCGTCAGGCCACGAAGGACATGGCGAGACGACCTGGGCAGGTTTCGCCAGAATTGGAAAAAGGATGCGCTGGTTCGAAAAAGATGGAAGAAGTGGAGCGAGGCCTTTGCCTAAGACTGGGACAGAACTGGACAGCAAATAAATAAGATGGTCACTATATAGTATATACTTAATAAAAAAAACTCGGCAAGTGCGGGTCGGACTCGCGTCCTGAGGGTTCTGTACAAAGTTATCGATGAAAACAGTTCTCAATTTCAGTTACGAAGATTTTTCCGAACCGAAAAAAAGTTTTTTTTTGTGACGTAACTACAAATTTACCGTTTTCAGATTTTGAGAATGTCGAAATTTATGTTTTATGCGACATCAACGGGCGTATCTCTTTTTTCGTTAACTGAGAAGTTTGATTTTTTTCACAGCTTCAAGAGACCGCAGATTTGAGTATATGGTGTTAATTTGAACTTGATACCTCCGATTGAAACCATTTTCACTACCCCATAACTTTGACACTAATATTATAAAGACAAAAGTTTGTTAGTGTGTATGTTTGTTATTTCTTCACTCTCGAACAGCTGAACGGCTTTGAATGGGTAGACCAAGTTCTGGAATAGCACATATGATACTTTTTGTCTAATTTTCTACAATCGCACGAACAAAGCCGCTGGCATAAGCTATCTCAATAAAAAACATGGTAAGGCCAATAAAATCGCAGACAGTAGCCACTTGCCACCAAGCCACATTACCTCGGATCATAACAACGGAGCCGAACGTTGGCATTCATGTGTGCGAACATTTTACGAACAATGCCGTTCCCATGCACGGATTGCCATCAGTAGTAAACTTGCAATCGTTACGCAATGGAAGACGTATTCTGTAGATAACGAAAGCGCTTTTTGTGTGTTTTAAACACGTGTGAGCGAGATATATGTGTATTGAGGTCTTTAGGTAAAGTATGGTACTGCATTTTGTTGTGGGTTTTGCAAGATGGTAGTGCTAAGAGGTTGGAATCTGCACGATTTAGTAAGTTAAGGTCCGTTGAGTGCTTTTTTCGAGGTGGGTAATCATCAATACATAATACGTTTATTGCATTCCACATGTATGTATTTTTAGATGGTAATCTTATAATTAGATCATATGGACCCATCAAATGATTTTCCATGCCAGACGTCTAGTAACTAAAACCCACCTTTGTCCATCATTTGCTTTTTCCGTTCAAGGGCCATGGTCACTCTTTCAAATGTTCCTGCAGTCCTAGTGGGTATCAGCTCTACTAGGTCCCTTCAGTTTTGCTAACATCT
Organism: Mythimna vitellina; assembly: GCA_949316375.1. NCBI lineage: Eukaryota > Metazoa > Arthropoda > Insecta > Lepidoptera > Noctuidae > Mythimna > Mythimna vitellina. The sequence goes on along the minus strand of OX438699.1, from coordinate 10,007,452 downwards.
CTTTAACGCATGCGTGGAACTCTATGCGCTGACGACTCGAGTCTGATTATTACCGGATGGCTGGAAGGCGAGCTACCAATCTCTCGTCGTACACAAGGCGAGGCCACATAGGCGAGAGGCCTATAGTGGCGTCAAATCGCCATGCGACTCCCGACATTATTTTATAAAATTGATAAACAAGTAAAGAGTAAAGGGTGTTAAAATGCCATTTATGCCAATAATGGTAACTATGACAATAAAAAGTTACCAATGACAATTTGACAAACACTTTTAAGTTACACACTTTTACCTTACGTAACGTTTTGTACTTTTTTTACTTTAATTTTCCACTTTTTTTTTCACTAAAACAAGAAAAATAAAAACACAACCAATTAGAATATATATATACACTACAGGCAAAACCTACTAGCTAAAATATGGCGTCATAAAACTTCTTCGCAAAAAACATAACGTAACAGAAGTATAACGTAATTAAAAAAAAAAAACAGTTGTAAGTGTCATATCCATTTGTCAGACTTCAGTTACCAACCTGTGTATAATCTACAATACCAGTAATTGATCGGTAATTAACAAAGTTTAATTATTACTCATAGATTAATAACACTGTGTAATTGGTGTCGGAATTCAGAAAACAATTAATTACAACACGGATATTCACAAAGAATTCTTTCTGTCAAGAAAATGAAACTGCAAATATTGTTCTTGAGATTTATTAATTATTTATCAAATGAGACTATTATTTAACCGCAATACTTAGATTTAAACCAAATTTAATTACTGTTAATCTATTGTTTTACCACAATCTTTTTCATCAAAGATATTGTTCAAGTCAACTACAAAAGAATGTAATTTAAATCAATATAATTGAGCAGCATTTTTTCGTAACTAATACTAATACTGCACTGTGATAGGTGCGCAGAATAAATAAATAATATCTATTTGAAATATAATAAAGTATCTACTCGTATATCCTTGGAATATGTACCTAATATATATCAAAACTTTCGAAGTTATGACAATAACAGCACTTGTTAAAAAACCCCACCTGCTCCCCTAGCCAAGTTACGATCGTTTCGTTTACGTCGAACGCCTCGAGTAGGCCACGCCTCCGAATCTTTTGTTCTGACGTCATCTCAACGCTCAGTCACGTTGTCAGAACAAAGGAATCGGACGCGTAACTTGGCTAGGAGGGCAGGTGGAGTTTTTTAACAAGTTCTAAAAGGAACAAAAAAAAAATAAAGGAAGAAAATAGGGAAAAAGTAAAGGAGGAGGTCGCACGTGCACGCGCGAAGGAGCGGCTCTCACGTCCCAGCCGCCGGAATCCCGATTTCCGGCCACCGTAGACGCGGGCTTGTGGACGGCGACCAATAGGTAGCTCGCCGTTCGACCCTCCGGTAACCGTCCGGACCGAGCCCAAGTCGTCCATGGTGCGTACTGGTCCACGCGCGCCTCAAGTAGATGTCAGCAACTGCAGGGGCCCAGCAGTGTCGAAGCCTACTGGGGCCAAGGGTCTGATTCTGAAAGGAAGACTCGGCCCTGGCACGAAAGGCAACGAAGGAAAAGGAGCGGGTTTTTAGTCAGTAAAAGTCTGACACTATCTCACTAACGCCCAAGAGCGGGAGATGTCATAAGATGATTTTCCCACCGAAAAAAAAACCTATGAGCAACAAGAGATGCTACCAAACAAGTTTATATTTTAACAAAAAATTGTAACCACAGAACAAGATGAGCGCAAATTAATAGACCAACATTGTTTCTAGTTTATGTACACGCGGCTGAACTTAAATGACGTTATTAGACACAAAAACTAAACCTAAGGCATGTACAGATGATGATTGAACTAACGTGGTATTCTGCAATATTAAACTGAGCACAGGAATTAAATTCCAATAGAAGCAACCTATTCACTCTTGACTTAAAGATTCCCAGGTTGCAGCCATGAAGAAACACAGATTCCGACAAGGAATTTCACTTCTTAGCTGTACGCATAATGAATGTGTTCCCAAAACATTTTGTGTGTATAGGTGGGATCCACCATATACCGATGGCGCAACGGGCTAGGCGGAATTAGGTTATGCAATTCCGATGTACACTCCCCGAAATGCAACCGGTAGAAAACCGACAGGTTAGCAACTCAGCGTCGATGCTCAAGACTTTGAAGCCTCGACTCAAAGAGTGCATCATTGCCAATGATCCTCCTGGCTCGCCTCTCAATTGCCTCAAGTGCATCAAGCTGGTATCGGGCAGATTCGTCCCAATGATGAGAGCAGTACTCCAAACAAGATCGAAGATTGTATACTTTAACGCATAAAGATGCTTGAGTATGTTTGACGCACTAGTTAAAGAAAAGCTTTTGTAGAGTATGCCTATAAATACTCCTAGTTACTGATCTAAAACTGTTTTACAAACAATTTTTATTAATACGGGTGTTAAGATTCAACCGTCGAATTGACATAATATGTTTTATTTAGTTCACACCAACGCGATGGATAGTGATTTACATTTTTGACCGTCCCCTGAATCGTGGTGTCATGATTTTCCGCTGTTCCATGACCTCTTTTATATGTAATAATTAAATTAAATTTTCTTTAACGCAAATCATAAAATTCTTGAAGACTGCTCAGGCTTTTTTGGGAATTGGTTCATCCTTGTCATTTTGTCTTGTCCCGGCTGTCTACGTGAGCTCGTATACCTAAAGTCGACTGAGGATAGACATCTGCTAGTCTCTATAGTTCGTAAGTAGGCACTGTAATATTTTTTATCTTTTCAAATAGCTATCAAAGTGACTCACCGTGCGTCATTTAAATATGTCAAATAATATTGTTTTGTTATTTTAATTATGTACGTTTAATTGGTTTTTGTGTATGTATATTACTAAGTTTGTGTTTGTGTCATTTGTTTATGTATGTGTACTTGGTTTTTTGTATGTGTAATTTGTATATTGGTATTGGTTTGTTTTGGTGGACTCTGGGCTATAAATATGTTTTATTTTTATTAATTTTCATGCAACATAAAGTACAAAGGCAGACTTATTGCCTTAGGCATTCTCTACCAGTCAACCTAGGGTGGTGAAGAGAAAATATAGTAGGTGCATAAAAAGAAAATTTTATATGAAAAACAAGGGTAAAAAAGTATACATATAATTAAAATGCATATACATGTATATTTAATATAATATATATTAATATAAAGTGGCGAAAGATGTTTTGAGCCGATTCTGCTATTGGTGGAGCAAATGATTCCACAACTTCCACTTAAATGCATATCGACTTTTGGCCGTCCTGATATCAAGTCAAATCAAAATAAATATATGTTTTTTTATAGTTATTTCTTGTAATGATTGACTTTTACTTTAATATAACATTTGTCCATCCGATGGATGCGAGACGCACAGGACCGGTTATTGTGGCGACATTTGGGGAAGGCCTATGTTCAACAGTGGACGTCTTTCGGCTGAAATGATGATGATGACGATGACAACACTTGTATAGGAGACGATCCTATTATAACACCCCATATTCATTAACTTCGGAGTTGAAGTCATAACGCTAACTTTTCAGCTACAATTTCCAAGTTGGTATCAATCAATTCAGCCAATCGCAGTTTATAGATACACTGGTCTTTCGACGTGCCGGCTCTCTACTATAAAGGGTCTGTAAATAATTCACATAATCTTTATGACTATTAAAGTACTGCCTATTCATTACTTTTGATAACTCTTTTCCTATATTTCTTTACGTAATTAACTGGTACAGGTAAACTCTTATCATAAGTGCAGAAAATCCAAAGCAGGTATCTTATTTTAATGCTTAGTAATAATTCGTTAATTTATCTATTTAATGTTGAAAATATCTGGGTAGATAGTTAGCTATCTATCTATTTGTATAAATAGTTTTATTGGTTAGCATTTCTACTATATTTTTAGGATGTGTTGGACGTAACAGGATCTTGAGTATATAAAAAAAATCATTCATACTGATATTAGAAATATAAGGAAATTGCAATAAAAAATTTTCGTATCATTAATTATTATAGAAATAAAAACCATCATCTAATCGGCTGTATAACTTTCGAAGCGACAAAAACTGTCGAAATCAGAACATCCTTTTACGGCATTTGCACAATCAGAATCGGCGCAAGAGCAAAAGAAAATAAACTAATCGATTCCTTCGATATTTCAATACGTATCTCATAAACATTAATATTGGAAACAAATGGTTTTCCATTTAAATGAGCTCATTTTGTTCGGTATAATTGTTTCTGTCATATAAGATATTAATGTAAATATTTAATATAGCGTATAGTTTTGTCGGCTATTAAGGCTATATATCAGTGTTGGCTCGTTAGCCGGTCGTGTTTATGGCACGACTTCTCCTTAATAGAGAATTAATCTTCGCAGGCTTTAGGCGATGACATCCTTATTTACGTCTATGTAAAACGGACGTCCGGCCGGTGAAAGGTTGAATAATAATTGTTTTATTGGCAAACACTTACTTTTAATTGAAGACAATAAAATTCGAGCGATTTTCTTTCATTTCCCTGTTTTATTGAGCTTTCTGTTGATTCTTGCGAACCAAGTTATATTGCTGCAATTGTGAAATTGTCAATGATTGTATTAGGTTTTATTACTAAACTGTTATTCCTAAACGTTATTTGAATTGCGTTTCGAAAATGCATCTAACACTAAGTCGACATGATTAAATTTAGGTGTGAAATGTCTAACACAATCCAGACGTTACTAGTTTTAGAATGACCTCAACTTCGACTGCACATTATGAAAATGAATCTAAAAATTATACACCACCGTCTACACTCCGTCTGCATTTTTCACAATTTGAATTTCATCTAAAGTGATGTACTTGAATGCAGAATATGTCGAATTTCCTTGAATTTAGATCAGACAGCTACGTCTATGTCAGCAGATGAAGGTGCATGCGAATATCGTGATTTCTTTGTAGTTTATTTCTGTTCTTTAGGACGGATATTGCTTGGTGTTTCTGGTGTGTTCACCCCTAAAATAGAATGTATTTATCGTCTGCATCGTGATTCATGTGTCTGCTGCAGTAGACGAATACAATTGTACTCTGGGTGAGCCATTTTTTGAGGTTGAATGCTCATTTTTCTTGTCAGTGCAACCTGTCTGTTTAAAACTGTATTACAGTGAAATAAAGACTGGATAGGTGAATAAGAAAATAGGAAATTTAATATCTGCATTTTGATAAAAATATAATTATAACTTTAGATATTCCTTCAATTGCGATTCATTTTATTTTTGGAGTAGACTCAAATGTATTCAGAGCAGTTTTACACCACATGAAATGAATAAAAAACACATTTGCCGAATAAAAAGACAATGAGATTCCATCGACCCTCTTATTATTATAATAAATCTGCATGTACTTCGTTTTATTTACACTTATTAGAAGGTGTTTATACAATTTTAACACATCTATTTACGCCTTAATGATAATAGTCATACTTTTGACCTAGTCAGTGTAAGCAGCGTTTGAGATTTATAAGTTCTTAAATTGACTTAGTGCATGGTTCTCAATAATTAATATTGCTCTTTAACCCTTTAAACACCTACATCGGATATATCCGACAAACACTCTCGCGTTTATTCCAACAGGGTCGTACATCCACGACCAAATACTCAATCTCATCAGCTCTTGTGTCACCTACAGGGATTGAAGAGCTAAACGAGATGGAGTACCCAGTCGCAAACGCAAATAGGATACGACAATACTCGTCGGTCCAAGTTAAAGGGTTAAAAAATAATAGTGCATGCCCCTAAAACGTGATTAATTGCAGATAGCGCCTCTCCTAAAAAGTATATTAAAAAATCATTTTCAATCAACCGAGCCATACTTACAGAGTAAATTATGGCAACAATGCGCCACATCATCGCCCATTCACCACACTAGGAAGAGTATAATCGTCCGAGATGCCATTCTATGGCGATAATTAGAAATGAACCGCAATTATATGCAAATGCGACGCGCGACAAAGTTGCCTCGTTTTGAAACCAGCCATTTCGTAGCCCCGCCCACCGGTACATGTAATGACGCTCAATGCTTCGAAACTACTTGACATACAAACTGCGAGGTTCATATCCTTTGGAGCAAGGATTTTAGGGTTCTTTATTTAAAATAGCGGCCATATTTGATTTGGATTTTGAATAAGGAATATGTTTGACCGAATTAGTTTTGAAGCAACCGAAATCATTGTTTTTATTTTATTTTATGGTGTTTTCTAGTCTTACGGATCTAGATTGGTTTATATTTGTTTTATTTTTATGACTCAAAGTTATACTACATAAAACGGATTATACATAACAACTAACAAAATAAAAAAAATACTTATTTTAGTACATAAGGATATATTTACAAGCAATAAAAGTTATCAATGCCATAAAATTAAGAAAAGATAATCTAATTAAATACCAATTTGAATTAACGATGTTTATTAAGAGACGAGAGCTTAATTAAAATTTAACGTGATATTTATCTTAGTCATATAATATTTAGTACTGCTCCTATCTTAGTAACTTAATTAAATAATCAGAATTACCGTTGAATTCAAATAAATTCTGTCATATTTATTCCAGACTTCATATTTGTTGAGAAAAATATACAAAGTTCATTTTAGTAGGCGGTATATATAAAAGCTGAAAGTTCCTTCAGGTTTTAAGCAATTGAAAAAAATAATAATAAAGAAAAATAATAATATGTTACTTCAGCGGCAGCGCTACACGGCCGGATCTAAATATATTGTGAATTTATTAATTTGAGCAAAAATTTTTTTTTAAGTATTATTTTTTACAGCATTAAAGGTTTTAACAAACAAATATGGCGAACATATATTCTATACAAAACTCGCCATTATGATTCCTCATCTAAAATTTATACTTCTTTTGAAAAAATAGTCTTTACTAAAGAAAATTTGTTGAAGTCAAATTCAATCACCGATTCTGAATAATCTACTTTCAGGTGTGCACTAAACTAAAAAACCACGTTCTGAACCGCTACAAGAAGTACGCAGATACCAACCTGTCCGTATCATAGAGATAAAAAACCGGCTATATGTCGTTTAACTGATCAATATAATACATATAAGACACGTCTGTCAGTTATCTAACTCTACGCACGTATTCTCAGCAGTGAAAGCGAACTTTTTAATTACTTTTTTTTTTACTACAACAGATGACACAGCGTTTCTTTTTAGATCTATTTTAAGGTTCTATTTGCAATTGAAACTGTAGCGACATTATTGTGTTGCTAGATTGAAAATCGTGATGCGCGTATTTTGAAACGATTAAAAAAAAATCACATACTAAATAACGCGTAATATGTATACGTAAGGCTTTTCAGTGTCATTTTTGACAATAGCCACATGATAAACGGTATGTTGTGTCAAAATCAATCCCGTACAGCTGATATTTCCATAACTGTAACAGCTACGGAACCAACCGCATCGCAACAATACGCTCGCATTATTTTTAATGACAACAGAACACAATCTTCTCGGCCGATGTGAAATTGATATTAAATAATAATAAAAATGAACGTGATTGGCTCTGATACCAATAAAACAAAGCTATATTGAATCTTTGATGAAAAATACGTGAGTTTTTTTAAATAAAAAGCTTTTGAATACAAAATTTAAATTAACAACCAAAGCGTCAATAAGATTGTCCGTATTTTGTACTTTTATATTAGTCCGGTGTTCGTTTAAGTAATTTAAATGTAAAATAAACAATTTCGATTCATTTAAATTAGTTCTAGATGCTGTAATAAAGTTTTACAAAAAGATTATAAAATTGTTGATGTGTTTGCGAATGTATTCATTTTAATAAAAGTAAAAGTTACAAACTAGAATTGAGTCTAGTTTCTGAGTAAATTAAACAGATATTTGAAGCTGTAGTAAATGTAAAATCAATCAAACAGATACTTATTTATATTTGTTTGTTTTGTTTAAACTTTTAATTTACAAAATATAATTTGTTATAAAAATAAGAGGTTATTTAGCAGAAACCTTTTTCAAATTACTGCCGTAATTGATTCAAATAAAACTCCTAACCACTTCAAACTCTATTGCCTGATAAGCCACTGGTATCCGAACGGGTTCGATCCCAATGGAGCATAACTTGCTCGAATAATTGTTATAATCAAAATAATAAACTTCGAATAAAGTAAAGCGGTCGAATTGATCCGCGATCGCATTTATATTGTATTCATTTTATTACAAATTAAACATTTTATGTTTTTATTTTATTAAATGGGGAGTATACAAATATTTTTCGTATAAACACTTAAAGTTTTAACAGGAGCTGAAATACTTTGATAATAAACATACGTTTTTATTCAAACCCTCGACCAAGTGATGTAAAGAATGATAAGAGTGATTTCACGAACCCGGTTGCAACAGTTTTTTTTTTGGTAGCCGCCGGAGTACTGAATGTCTTTTAAGGAGCTGATACTTGTGAGAAATACATTTTATGGCCTGTTACACATTTAAAATCGACAGCGATCCAGTTTTCGTCACGTATTCGCGGTACTCTTTTCATATCTGCCCACTGATGTATCGTGGGTTGCTGTATTGCGTCGGTTTGGCATGCAAGGATTTCGATTTTATCTGTAGCCAAATACTTTGTAATAACTTACAGAGATTTATCTGTTTTAGCAGTTAGTTAATAAGGAAGCAAAAAAATGTTTCGCAAGTCCAAAATTATATCAAATCCATGAATGAAATGAATCGAAAATACGGCCTGAATTTTCGATATTGCCTAAACTTTTTGAACCTTTTTTCGATTGCGACGGGTCAATCGGTTTAATATAATTAGTCGATTCGTTAAACCGAGTACTCTTTAACAAAAACGGACCGCATGAACAAGTTACATAAAAACTGTCAAAAGTATTTTAAAACATTAATCCGCAAAGAGCAATTCATCTTAAAAACGTCAATCGTTTTTAAATTTAAATTGCGGCGTGAAAGCATGAAGTGCGGTAGACGTTTCAAAACAGGATTTCGTGAACATATGTGAGTAAAGATGGACAGGGGTACAGATGGACACGAGGTGCGACATAAGATGATTAATTAATGTAGAGCAGGATACGGTTATGATGGAAACTCTGTTTTAAAATGAGAATATGTAAATATTACACCGCAAAGTACCTCCGTATATAATTTTCCTTCTCTGTCGAATCCATCCAAAGGTTGTCTGTCCCATTGTTAAACCCTATTAATTTTGAGTTTCTACTGTAATTTTATTTATGTTGTACAATATCTATCAATCTAAATAAATTTAAACTGAAATCAAAACTGAATCATAAAGAAGTGAATCGTAAATCGAAGAGATGAGAAGACGAAACCGTTAAATGCTGGGGTTCTTCGCGTAAAGGTGCCTGTTTTTATTCGTGTTTAAAAAAAAATGCAATGTATAACAGAAAATGTTTTAAGTTATTATTTTTCAGAATGTATCCGTTTAGCTTTTTCTTTGTTTGCATAGTTTTGTTAACTATCATATCGTAATTATTAAATAAAGACTCAACATCTCACCTGGTAAAATAACAATAATGTCGCGATATTGTTTATCCCTTTTAGTGGCATAATAGGTTTTTAAATTAAATGAAACCTTTTATTCGTCCTCAACACAAAAGCCGAGAAGCATCAAAACCGCAGTAACTTATCAATATCGAGCACTGGAGCATAATGAGTAAAACTCGAGCAAAAAAGCGTTCACCGACGGCGGGCGGCGCCCGGCGGCGGGTGGCTAACTGTTTCTTTACTAGGTCGAATTATCTCATTTATAACATTTTTACTTTATTTATTAACAGTGAAATTTCTAGTGAAATTGCCCTTCACTTTTATTTAGAAGTTTGTGTTAGGTCAGGAATAATTAGGCAGAATTTTTTTTTGATGAAAATCGACTGCATAAATAAATGAAGTAATAAAAACTCTTTAATCTTAATGTGCTCTTAAATAAATAATGGTTTCTTTAATCGTTTTATTTGTTATATTTTATAATGCAAGCCTAATTTAGTATTTAAATGAGACATCCAAAAGAAAATAAAGATCAAACAGATATATTCAAATTTATGTTAAATTATATACTTATAAATTAATGATCGTTTATTGGAGCATTCAATAAATTAATCCTTATTTGTTTGTGATCATAAAAGAGTCAAAACGGTATTATCAAAGATCTGTTTTATTGTAAATCTATTCAAATTAAATGAAGTCGTTTAAAGTTCTTAATTTATTCTGAAATTTGATTTTACACGTGTAGCTTTATATATTTAAATCATTTTCGGAATTATTAATGCCTTATCATTGTCATTTCCATCAACGCTGAATATATTAGAATATAAAACTTTGAGCTTCCGAAATATATGTTCAAAAGTTAATAAAATTTAAAGAAATCAAATATAGATTAATTATAAGTTAAGTTAAGAATATACGAGCACGCTGAAGTATTTCAAATCATAAATTAAAGTTTCTTTAATAGTGCAAATTGTGTTAAAAACAATCACCTACCTCTTACAAGCAGAAAAAAATCATAAATTTCAGCTTATCCTTTTCAATATCGCTTCAGTTTCTCTTACAATCTCACAAAAAATTATTGGTTTAATAGTTTATTAAAAAATATCCTTTCGTGCAGAATATTATAATTACACAGAGTATCGGTTTCACTTTCTCATTAACACTTATTTGGTTCAACAGTAAAAAACACACAATATATTTAAATTGAATTAAAAAAATAGTTACTCGCGATCAGTTAACCACTGGGCACTTGTCCATAAAAAATATCCATTCCATCACTGGGGGCGAATTCTTTTTTTAAATTGTCCGCGCGAGCTTAAAGCTGCGGAGCGTTAGTATGTGCGCGTGCGCAGGTCGGCGTGGCATCGCGTTATCAGCGCGAGCGGCGCGGCGCGCGACAACAACAGAACTTGAGAGTCGATCTCAATAACAACAAGAAAAGAAAACGGTCCAGTTTCAGCGGGGCTTCCGGATGGGTCGCGGACGGGGCGCGGGCTCGTGCCATCTCGCTCGGACATAAGGCGCCGTTTCGCTCTCTTTGTCTAACGGTACCGATGCGCGCGCCGCGTGAACGATAGCGCGCCAGTCGCAAGCGCGACGCCGCCCCGTGCGCACAACAGCCTGCGCGGGCGCACCCGTTTATTTTCCCGCCATTTTTACGTGTGTAAGATCGTTTCCTTGAACAAAATTCTTTTAACTATCATATAATTTTTGAATAGATAACAAATATTGAACATTCTTTGTTAATGAAACTTTAATTTAAACAATTAAGTTGCCGTTTATCATTTTAAGGCAAGTTTTCTTTTATCAGTAAAGCATATACAGCTGCTAGCACTTGCTACAATTAATTATGAATATTACTTAAGTATTACATTATAAATTCGAAGACATGTGACATCCGCCAAACCGCACTGGGTACGCGTGGAGGATTACGGCCCATTCCCTGTACTAGAGGGAGGCCTGAGTCCAGCAGCGGGAACATTATAAAGCTGATTATGCTATGCTTAAGCCACTAAGTTATATAATTGAAATGACAAACGCTTAATAGATCAGATATTCTTTATTATTTTGAGGATAACTTTTATGTTTAATTTGCTTGAAGGGAAAGTTAGAGGGCAGATTTATATTTGCGTTGATGTCTAATGTATGGACATTCCTTAACTGGGTGGAGATTCGTAAAGTTAACTTTATTTTCATTTGTTTTTGTCACTGCTTTGGCTTTAAAGTTTTTATACTTACTCGATAGTACTGTTATTTTTTTTTTAAACTTCATAATCGCCACCTGGTGATAATACAATGAAACAATAATTGTAAGTGATTTGGGCCCAGCATGATCCACGACATTTTCTTTTGGCAAATGTTTACCACCTAAGCACACTTTTTTTTAGGTGGTATTTCATCCAAACACTTCTCCCGCTCTAGGGTGGGGTGGAAGGGCATGTCAGACTTTTACTGACTAAAACTCAATTGTACGTTCCTTCTTTGCCTTGCGTTCCAGGACCCCGGGGTTCCCTATCGGAAAACCCATTGACCTAAGCCTACATTATGGAATGCAATAAAGAATTGTGTGTTAAGATAAGCAAGCATTTACGTTAACGTGACTGATTAAATATAATAATCCGTAGTTAGACCTTTGTACGTAGCTTTGGAATTTGATGGTGCTGTATCTAGTTTTGAATCAGTCTGTATTGAATTGTATTGTTATCGGGCACTAGACGATCTATTGAGCAGTGGTGGCCGAGTGGTAACGGCCCCGACTTACGAGTTGTAGGTTGCAGGTTCAATCCCGGTCAAGCGCATTACTTTGTGTATTTTATTATGATAAAAAGGAATACTAAAGAAATGCTGGTTGATTATGTGAAAGGTGATTAGTTTTCAGGAGCGGTTAAGTGAATGACAACTAGTAGTAGGTATGTAACAGAAAAGTGTGTTTTTATGACTAGAGGTCGGAATTAGGTAGAGTTCTTCATGTACTTACATTGAAATGTTGATATTAATATGGATCTTTTCGGGATTTTTAATGAAAAACCCCGTGTGGCTAACAATATTACAACTAAATAAAAATGAAAACCTCAGATATAGATAAGATAAATAAAACAAAGTTAATGAACATTCAACTTTAATTAGTATTTTTTATTGAAAAAGATCTCTCTACGTAAACTGAGGTGAGGTTAACAAATGTATATACGTCCTCTTCCTCGTATTAATGCAAGAAGATTTTTTGCTGCTATATTTCTGATAGAGTCTTAAAAAATCTGCTCTTTAAAATTAATCTCGGAATTTGAGGCATATCAGCATTTTTTACCAGTCAACCTTTGAATTAAAAAAAAACAACATTGTGGTAGGTTTGCACAATAAACAAATAACAGATACATCAAACAAAAAAAATAGTTATTTATAGTAAATAATTTATAGTTCAAATAGCATTTTGTCCCTGATATATGGTTTTATTAAAGTAAATAAACAATATGTCATTAGAATATGGTGATAGAACACAGTCGTATATAGGATATATAGGTAGGGGCCTAAATGGACTGTACTCACCTCAGCATGGTCTAGTACTCACCCCAGGATGTAGGGCTACTGATTAGAAATTCTATGATGGACGCTAACATATTGATAAATCAAGCATGTCAGGAGCCAGGACCCCTTCTGAAAAATAATCCTCGATACGAAAATGTGAGACAATAATGATTTAGATTACTGCATTTAATTTTGAAGGATATGCACTGATTCTAGCTTTTATATTGCTCGTATTGGCTTCAAACTTACGACAGGTTTCGAAAAGGTTCTCTGTCGGCATCACCTGAAAAACAAAGCCATAAAATTAAAATCACCTTCTTATTTACAACACAATTCACTTCACACTAAATATATAATAAATCAGCCAAAATCAGAGAACGTTCACCGAATTTCAATATCAAAACGAAAATTAATTTCAATTTGAATATTTTTCACATTAGTTATTTTGTTGCCCATATTTCGGTGGATAAGCATATCTTGGGTATAATAAATAATGAAGGCGAGCTTGATTTTATGTTATTTTTATTAAAAAGGCTCTTCAAACAATACGAAGGTAGAGAGGGACGCCGGAGGGCCTCCGTGCGGTACCGGACGAAGCCTTATTAAAATGCAATAACAGTCAGGACATTTAATCGCTTTTCACGAGAAATTGCCAAAATTCTACAGACTTTTTGGTACACACTGCTTTGTTGTTCGGAAAACAGTTTCTCTGTTTTTAAGATACTAATGTTTTATTTCCACGAAAAAAATAATAATTTTTGTTTGTGTGTTGTTTTTTAAGGTGGGAAATCTTCTGATTACTTCTCCTTCTCTAGGGTGGAGCGAAAGGGCGTGTCAGATTTTTTACAGACTAAAACCACACCTGTGTGCCTTCAGTTGCCTTTTGCGGTCTAGGATCACGAGTATCCTTTTCATAGTTTTCCCCATAGCCATAGCAGGCATCGACCCACTGGTCAAATGTATGTGATCGGTTTGTGAGTGGCGTCTCCGATTGTGGCTATTGTGTGACTACTTTGCTAACTTCGGTTGACATCTAAAAAAAAAAATTATATTCATCTCACCCAAGTAAGGCCGAGCCTTCAAGTTAGCCAGTAATAGCAGGCATCCCTTAACAAGCTTTATAAATCTTCGTGTTATCTATCTCAAGTGTCTCCTTTAGATAGATAGATAACACGATAGTACGGAAACCTCCTTTGCTTAACGGTCGAAGATGTTAGGCCGAGTCCAAACCTGAACCTAACCGTATTAATGAACTGGCCGCTTTGATTAAGAAGAAAACTTAAGGGACATGAAACGTACGACAACTGGTGTGGTTTTACTAACTAACGGTTTAATGCTGCATACATTTCTTGAGTTAGAACAAAATAGAATACAATAAACTTGGTTGTTTTTAAGGTTCCGTACCTCAAAAGGAAAAAACAGAACCCTTATAGGATCATTTTATTATCCGTCCGTCTGTCTGTCTGTCAGGACCGTTTATCTCGGGAACGCGTTGAGGTAAAATCAAAACCTACCTTGAAGCTGTGAAAAAATAAAATTTCTTAGTTTAAGGAAAAAAAGATACGGCCGTTTATGTTTCAAATAGCGTACATTTCGACACTCTCGAGGAAATCAAAATTCATAGGGTACTTTCCGTTGACCGTGAATCCTGAAATTTTGCATAATGCAAGGTCTTTTAGCACAAGTATAGGAATAAATCTGAATTCAGTAAATTTGTTGATACTTCACAACAATTTTTGCGACTCAGAAAAATCTTCGAGATTCCATTCGTGAATTGAACTGTTTACTTACGTAAGTTTGTACGGAACCCTCGGGGCATGAGTCCGACTCGAACTTGCCAAATTTTTTTTTATGGATAGGCCTGCGTTTGATCACTATTTCATCCAGCTAAATGACGATGTGGTCGCCGATGAAGTATGCGTGCCTAGAAGTAACCGACCCCTAGGTTATAATTATCAAGAATCACAGACTCCGGCAGGGAATTCCACCCCTGAACTGTATGCACGATGAATGTGTTCCCAAAAACGTTTTATGTGTTGGTGAGATGTCCACCATGTACTACTGGCGCATCGCCGTAGGTCTGGTGGTCCGATGAAAGAACGTGCTTGGCAGAAATAAATTATATAATTCTGATGCACACTTCTCAAAATGTATAGCATAGCATAGCATAGCATAGTCGGCCTTATAATGTTCTCACTGTTGGGACTCAGGCCTCCTCTTTTGGAGAGGGAATGGGCCGTAATCCACCACGTGGGCTCAGAGCGGGTTGGTGGATGTCACATGTCTTCGAATTTTTGGTTCTAGGACATGCCGATTTCCTCACGATGTTTTCCTTCACCGTTTTAAGAGCAGTGGTGATGAAATAAATTAGACAAAGTAATGAATGCGCCTGGCTGAGTTTGAATTCGCGACCTACAATTCGTAAGTCGGAGCCGTTACCACTCGGCCACCACTGCTCCTGAAATGCAACCGGTAAAAAACCGGCAGGCTAGAAACACTCAAATAGCCACTAAAATAGTAACAAAACTTTTACGCAAATATAAATATATGAGTATATTTTTTTAAAACAAAACGTTCGCTGTAGCAAGCGTCAGTGTGTCACTGGTTTTTTCGTGCCTTTTCTGAAATTACTCAGTTCATTATGTTAAAATCAACACCGTAGTAACTCTTCATTAAAGCGGCCTCAGGTCTGCCCAAAACGTACGCCGCGATTTATATCGTTTTAATTTCCTATGGCTACGTATGTGTTACAATGTTGTATGATGTGTTGTTTTGTTTTAAAGTGTAGTGAGCGGTTGGAAATAATGTATCGTATAGAATGAGTGTATTTCATGCATATACACGCACTTATGGTATGGATACAGTTTATAGATCCCTACACACTATTGTCTACATTTCTTTTGATTTCTCTTTTTGCCGGTCTGCTGGAAGAAATTTCTTTGGAAATAAGCAGTACTTTTGTACTCTTGTCTACTTTGTATTGTCTTTTTCTGTTTTTGTGTGTACATAAATAGTGAAATAAATAAATCGATTTTTGAAATTGATTAAAATTACAAAGGCACTTAAAATTAGAGTGATTAGTAATTATAATTTATTCGTATCCAAAGAATTGTTTACGTGTGTTATGTTTTAGTTAGTATGTCATAACAAGAAAAAACAATTAATTAAAAACACCAATACGAAATCACATGTATTTCTTAAAAAAAAATCCTCATCAGTCTTATTAAACTGCCTATTTTGGTTTAGGTTAACGCGATTGACACGTTTATGACGTTCGGTGCCCTGATTGATCTGCTCCAAGTTCTTAACCAATCAGAGAGTCAAACGTGGTAAACGTTTCGATCGTGTTAACGTAAAAACAACTCGCACTAAGGCATCAAAACTTAAAAATAACGATAATATTTCACAACTTTTACACAACGCCATCTAGTCTCAAACTACGCTGAGCTTGTGCTATTATATAATTCCGATGTACACTGCCCGAAATGCAACCGGTAGAAAACCGGCAGGCTAGAAACACTCAAATAACCACCAAAATAGTAACAAAACTAGACAACTGATAAACATACGTGTACTTATGTATTTCTAAATACATACATATTATAGATAAATTACACCCAGACACAGAAAAAATGATCACGCTCATCACACAAACATTTATTCTGGGTGGGAATCGAACCCACGACCTCCGGCATAGCAGTCGGGGCCACTAACCACTAGACCAACAAGCCAGCCAAATAAACGATCAATAATTATAAAAATTCGAAATACGCTCAAAAAGTTTTGGGAACACATTCATTGTGCGTCTAGCTAAGGAGTGGAAATCCTTGCCGGAATCTGTGTTTCCTGATGGCTACAACCCGGGAATCTTTAAGTCAAGAGTGAATAGGTTACTTCTAGGTAAGTGCGCTCTATCGTCGACCGCATCGTCGCTTTCCATTAGGTGAGGTTAAGCGCGAACCTAACAAGAATAAAAAATTAAAAAAAAATCTCTTAAATTATTATTAATTTCGCTACTATTCTCGTAACGTCTCAGTGACCGCTCTCAGCCCGTACGTACCGTATCGTGTGAATCGCATCAATAGTGGAACAGTTCAAGGCTTTGGGAGATTCTCTCTGCATTGTTCCACATAAAGATATGTTCTCCTTTGTATTACGTTAAGAATGACCTTTGAATTAATAAAGATGCTATTTTTTTATGATGGAATTAGAGCACGGTTTTAGATATGTTTTTTTTTGTGTGTTGGTTATTTTCATAATAATGTGCGGACAATATGTTCATCGAATAATATAAAAAAATCTAGTGTATTTGCTATTCCATGGGTAGTGTGAAAAAGAAGCCCTGGGACGACGGCAACGAAGGAACAGGAGTGGGGTTTTAGTCAGTAAAAGTCTAACACTATCTCTCGCTCCGCCTAAGAGCGAGATTTGTCATTAGATGATTTTCCAACCTAAAAAAAAGGTTTATTTGCTATTGAACAGGAGTTCAATCAATGTTAAAAAAAATCATAAAAATAAATCAAGCCTTTTGGAGGCCTCCTGTCCACGGACGCGTAGCTCTATAGACGCCAAGATTCTGTCGATGAAGCTGCAACGTTGTGCCATCATGTTGTCGTCGCGAGTTTCAAAGTTTTGTAAGTAAACTGTGAGCACAAAGTCAATGTCAAAAGTTTTTTATTTCACACAGGCCTATATGGGCACTTATAAAACGTCAGAAGCTAATGCACGGTTCTAAATTGGTCGTTTCCTATGGAGAAGAACCGGCAAGAAACTACAAGCTCACTCTTAAAAAAAAAATGTTGTTTTTGCAATATTTCCATATTACAGAATATGTAGATATTATGTAAAGACAATATTGTACTAAAAAGTAAAATAAAAATAATCATAATAAAAAGTGATTCGTAATAGGAAGTAACCTAAGAATTCGCGGAGTATACAGTGTTCTCACATTCACATTAAAAAAAAGAGTATTTTTGATTATACACCAAGCGGATAATCAAAAATACGCGTCTCTGAATCTATGAAGCTACGCGTCCGTTGACAATACACTTTAATGTTTCATAAAGTTCTGGTTTCTTCTGGTTCAGCTTATTTAATGTGACTAATAAGGAATTAATACTTTCAACTTAACTTTACACATCAAGATATCCTTAATATGTTAATGTAAACTTTGATTTATCTCGTTGATCAGCTATATCTTGTCTAGTGATCAATCCTGTTGACCACATGACAGCTCTGTGTCACTGTTCTCAGTACTTACAAGTCTTAGTATTTAGTATCTACAAGTTATTTAAGGTCGTTTGAATTGATGACAAACCAATGTTTTGTTGCAGTTATTTTAAATGAGAACGCTGTAAAAAATTGTATCTAACAATTTTTGCTAACACATATTTTATTTTTAGGGTATCCTGGTGTTTTTTTTCTCAGTCGGCAAAAACGGAACCTTTATAGGATCAATTTGTGGTCCATTTGTACATCTGTCATAGTTTTTTTTTTTTATAGTAATAGTACGTCAAATCATGTCGAGCAAAGGTTAAACAATCATAAGTCCTCAACCATATCAGTTTTGGGCACGCCACAATTATGGCGGTAAGTAAGCCCTCACGGCGTCCTCACCTTTCGCATGACGCAGGTTCTCACTGAACACGGTAAGTTTGGGAAGTTCCTGCACCGGATTCGTGCGGAAGCAACGCCCGGGTGTCGTCACTGTGTGGAGCGCGCGCCCGGAGGACACGGTGGAGCACACGGTGGAGGTGTGCCCCGCTTGGGCAAAGCAACGCCGTGTCCTCGTGGAGTACAGGCCATGGTCCGGAGCGAGGAGGAGTGGCAGGCGGTCGTTTCCTTCTGCGAAGCAGTAATGCTAGCAAAGGAGGCGGCCGATCGCGTGAGACAATGGTGCTCACGCCCCAACCGCCGCCGGGATTCCGATCCCGATTTCCGGCCACCCTAGGCGCGAGCTTGCGCCTACGGTACGGTAACCGTCCGGACTGAGCCCAAGTCGTCGACGGCGCTTACTGTTCCACGCGCGCCTCAGGGAGATGTCAGCAAATCGTAGGGGCCCAGCAGGGTCGAAGCCTACTGGGGCCACGGGTAGTATGAAAGTGAAACCCGGGGCCCTGGGACGAAGGCAAAGAAGAACAGGAGTAGGTTTATAGTCAGTAAAAGTCTGACACTATTTCCCGTTCCGCCCAAGAGAGTGATTTGTCATAAGATGATTTTCCCATATAAAAAAAAAACTTTATCAGTTTTACAACATAATCAAAATATGACAGCCATTAAGAGACACTTCTGTTGACCCAATAAAATCATCTCATTCATTACCATATGCCGTAAAAGTAACTTTTAGCCTAATTAATGGAGTCCAACTGAGTGAAATGTCAGATATAATTGAACGAATTATATGAAAATTATACTGTGAAGGAAAAAAGTTGGCAAGTCATAATGTAAAATGCTGCAGAAGTTGTGACGAAATCGGTGTTCTGATAAAATCTTTAGACTAAATCAGATAGATAGACAGATTTATTGTTGACTAAAATTGTAACATAACTCATAAAAAAATTACATTAACCCTAGATACCTTTTTTTGAGGTGGGAAATCATCCAATGGGCATATCAGATTTTTATTGACTAATACCTCACATAAGTTTTTTTTTTAATTTATATAAACTAGTGCTTGACTACGATCCCCATGATGTAGTAATGCAATCGTTGATAGTGAGGTGCACTTATTTATTGAGAGCCTATTCACTCTAGCCTTGAAGACACCAAAATTATAATCGGAATGGAAGACAGCAGCAGGCAAATTGTTCCAATCCCCCGATGTACGCGGTATAAACGACGAGGCGAAACGCTTGGTCCAGACCGTAGGTTTCAACAACGTAAGGGTGGATACTCGCCGTTCGTGGGTTTGTTCGATGTCAATCAAGTCATGCAATTCCTGCGTACACTCTCCAAAATGCATCTTGTAAAACACCGAAAGGCTGGCTACCCTATTCCTGTGCTTAAGGCTTTGTAAATTGGACTTAACCAGATCTGGATCACCATTTTTTTCTTTGCCTAGCGTTCCAGGACCCTGGGTTTCCCTTTCGGAAGTCAACCCATGGCCCCAGTAGGCTTCGACCCTACTGGGCCTCTACAGTTTTGCTGACATCTCTTTGAGGAGCACAATGAGCCGTCGAAAACTGCAACTCGGTTCGGACGGTTGTCGAACGGCCCACCCATACGATGGCCGGAAATCGGGATTAGATATTAGGATTCCGGCAGCTGGGGCGTGAGGGCCGTTCCCTCCTTTGCTGGCATTACTGCTTCGCAGAAGGAGGCGTCCGCTTGTCATTCCTCCTCGCTTTGGACCATTGCCTGTACCAAGGCCCGGTGCGAGAGATCGTTGCAGCCGATCGCCCCCACGAGGATACGGTGGTGCTCTGCCCAAATGGGGCAGGCCTCTTCCGAATGCTCCAACATGTCCTCCGGGCGGTCCACACAGAGGTGAACCCCGGGCGGTTCTTCTGTTCGAATCCGGTACAGAAACCTCCCGAACTGATCATGTCTGGTGAGAACCTGCGTCATGCGGAAGGTGAGGCCGTGATGTCTTTCCACCCACTCCTCAAAGAGAGGACTTACCGCCATAATTATGGCGTGCCCAAAACCAGTACAACCTATTTCAAGTTGACACAGTAAATCACGTTGCGAGAATCGCTATCGTAAAATCGCCATTACTTTCAGTTTCAATTAAACACAAGTTTTATCTTCAACTCTTTTGTGAATTACATCATTGTAGACCTCGTGTCTGTTATAAATATCATGGTTTTATTGCTGTATTTTATTGCTATCGTCACACACATCAGTTCCATTTTTTACATTATTTTTGGGTGTAATAGATTTCTTACGTGTTACGCAGTATGTTATGTGGTTTAATTTTTTGTGCTTTTATGTGAAGTGGTTATGAGTTAGGCAACGATATGATGTATATTCGTTTGGCTTTTTCTTTTTAGGTGAGAAATCATCAACTTCTAACGTTCTGAAGTCGAGACCATAGAGCGAGAGAAGTCATTTGAAAGGGCGAGTTAGACTTTTACTAAGTAAAACTACACCGTGTCCTTCAGTTGTCCTTTGCGTTTTAGGACCACTGATTTTCTTTTTAGAAATTCCCGATGTTTCAAGTGGGCCTTGCTTGGCCCTTACGGTTTTGCTGACATCTCTTTGAGGCGCACGTGGACCACTACTAGCTGTCGACGACTTGGGCTCAATCCGGACGACCAGACAGCGAGCTACCTGTTGCTCACCGTCGCAGGCCCGCGTCTACGATAGCCGTGGATGGCCCAACTCCCTATGCCTGGAGTACCTCCTGTTGGCGAGAGAATGTCCGTTCCCTCATGCGTCCAGCCTCCTCCTTTATAAAATCCCACCTCAAAAACCATTAGGCATTCAATAACTTGGTAATTGAATTGACGATCTTAGTATTGAATAGTAAAGCCTTTATAATGTAGAAAGCGACTGTAAGGCTGTAACAAAAGTTGTTAAATTTTAATTGCATTGTATTTTTTAAATGTTTTTGTTTGTATCACAGAGTCAACTAATCGCAAATGTTATGTACGCCATTATTAACACGTATATCAGACTAAGGGCGAGGATTTTTTCTGTGTAGGTGTGACGAGAATGGATAAAGTGACAAATGAGTATATTAGAGGAAGTTTGAAAGTGGCGCCAATGACTAAAAAGTTGAAAGGCAATCGTGTGTCTTGGTATGGTCACGTGAAGAGGAGGAATGAAACGCATGCTACTAATAAAGTTCTGAGTATATATGTAGATGAATGGAGAGGGAGACCAAAGAAAAGATGGATTGTGTGAGGAGTGATATGAAAGAATAGGGAGTTAGTGATAGTGTGACAGGTGACAGGACAGAATGGAAGATAAAAACGTGTTGCGCTGACCCCAAGTAATATGGGATAAGAGCAGGGAGACGAAGATATTAATGTATGTGATGTGGCAGTACTGTTGATAAAAATTCAAAATTAAATGTTAAAGTTTTGCGTGACAACAATCGATCAAGTATTATTTAAAATGTTTTTTTTTTTAACCGGTCTGAGTTCTTTTAAATAATCAGAATAGTTTTCCGTGCCGAGAAAAAAACCAAACCAAGAGGTTTTTTTTTTCATTGTTGAAAACACGACTGCAAAAACCGACTATAAAGTTCGAAAAAGTCACAAAGTAGTCTGATGCAGTTGATGAAATTTTTATTTGTTCAATCATATGGACCCTGTTACAAAAAAAAAACATAATTTTGCACCAAATTTTGATGTACTGTTACTCTCGCTACTAAGATGAATCTACGACACATCTCAAACTAAAATGCAAAAAACATAACACCCATAAAAAAATAGACAAATTTTCGATAATAGGAAAGAGAGTACTATTTCCCATTCAAGCGGAAACTCAACAAGAGAATTTTTATTGTTATCTAATGAGCTAAATAAATGAATATTTAATTATATACTAACCTCTTTAAGTGCTATCAATAATCCATTAGGTAAAGTGCCAATTAAATATCATGATTACAGGTACATATGTAAATTATTACCACCCGAACCACCCTTTTGCAACGACAATATAACTCTCAAGGTCTGCGGTAATAATTATCTTACAATCAGTTGAGTTTGATTGATATTTTATTGATATTATTTATTGCTAATAATTAAGCTAGGCTGAACGTAATGTCATAATAATTTGCACACTTATTGTGCCTTAAACATTCAAATTTAAATTGATGTTTACGTAAGATTGTGCCAATTGTGCCAAATAATAAATTATTAATTTATGGAGACAGATATTTAGATTAACTGTGGAGATATATATTGTATACTTTGTTTGTTAATAATTGGGTCTTTTATTATAAAGTTTTGATAGTAAAATTGATAAGACTAGTACGCCATGGCATCTCGTCGGGGTCCAGCAGGGCTGAAGCCAATGACTCTTTGGCCGAAGCCTACTGGGTCCATGGGTTTGCTTCCAGAAGGGAAACCCAGGGTCTAGGAACGCAAGGCAAAGACGGAACAGACGAGTGGGTTTTAGTCAGTAAAATTCTGACACATTCTCTCGCTAGAGCAAGAGAAATCATTGGTTGATATCCAACCTAAAAAAAAAACTATGGTATTTACCGTAGAGAATCCAAGAACATGCATAGTTGATTAGTAATTCATCAAACTAAAGTGTGTCATTTTCAATATTATAAGACAATAAAACTACTCACTTGTCAGATTGAATGCCAAAATTAATTTCGAATTACCTTTTTGTAGTGGTGTAACTATACACTAGTACAAAAATGTTTTCACTTATTTAATGTACGCATGCTAAGCCCCAGGCAAGCGGCTACTTAACGATAACTAACCAATACATTTTATTGAAACACATGCATAATTAACGCACACAAAGAAAGTCATTGTGAGTGCTTATTATATGAATTAAAAAAAATGTTCAAGAACAAATTCGAAAGAGAAATCTTTTTATCTGAACATATAAATCAATTCCGTCACCCTCTGACTGACAGACGACAGAGCCTAAGCTACTGTGGGTTACAATTTTACATGTAAACACAGGTAGTTGTTGATGGTTGTTGTTGTTGTTGGTGGTGGTTGTTGTTGTTGTTGGTTGTTTTTGTTGTTGGTTGTTGTTGGTTGTGGTATTTTGTGTAATTTAATAAGGTTAATATAGTTTAAGCCTGAAATAAACGATAAATAAATTATGCTTCATGATATGGTTTTATTTGCAGGAACGTTTGAAAGAGTTACCTTGGCCCTTGAACGCAAACGGCAAATTCCTTCATTTTTGAGCGTCTCAGACTTTAACTTTTACTCACCTGTGTCCTGACACAGGTGGGTAAAAGTTAAAGTCTGAGACGTTCTACCCTAGAGCAGGAGGAATGGAAGGACGTCATCTCAACGCTCAGTCACGTAGTCAGAACAAAGGAATCGGAGGCGTGGCCTATTCGAGGCGTTCGACGCAAACGAAACGATCGTAACTTGGCTAGGGGGGCAGTCCTGCCTCTCACATTGCAGATCTCCAACAGAGTCAGCAGAAACTTACCAATACGAGACCTACCAAGAAAATTGCTAATGAAAATCTCTGAGTGGATTAAAGGGAAACTAAAGCTGGTATGCAAACACAAACGAAGTCGTGACCAATGCTTAGTTTTTATAAAGCCGCTACCATTTAAACTAGTGTTACGCAAACAAAAATTTAACCAGTAGTTAGTACCGGATGGCGGCGCTAAAGATTTTTTCTTCTTCTCTAAAATTATAATAAGGCATCAGACTCATTATAAGCTGTCAATCAAACTGATGCTATCTGGTAAATGCGAGTTTAGCGAGGAAGAAGCCTTTTAAACGTGATTCTATATAGAGGAGTGAGTAATTTCTTGGAGCCGAGTAAATGTAGTGAAAGGGCTGTGATGGTCATGCTTGAAAAGGTCGACTTGTGGATGCATTGAGTGACCTACGATGACTAATGAACTTTGATATGTTGAAAAAAGTTGAAGTTATTATTTACTCGACAGGACCTTGGTTTAGTGGTTCTGACTTCTGTGCCGGAGATCGTAGGTTCGATTCCCACCCAGGAAAAGTGTTTGTGAGATGAGCATGATCATTTTTTATTCTGTGTCTAATTTATCTATAATTTATACATAAATAATACTTATACTTAATACGTAATACATACGTATCAAGATATGTATATATATATAAGTATGTTTGTCAGTTGTCTAGTTCTCATATCACAAGCTTTGGTTAGTTTGGGCTTTGTGTGAAAGTTGTGGAAAGCACATATGACATGATATTACAAATACGAAAGTTTGTGAGTGTGTGTGTTTGTTACTTCTTCACGCTTAACAGATATGGATAAAATTTAGCGCACGGGTAGACCATGTCCTGGAAAAACCTATAAGATATTTTTTATCTCGATAGTATTTTTCCTTGAGAAAATTTTCTACTTTCACGCAAGCGAAGCCGCTAGCACCAGCTAGTGTAGAAATAAAAAAACTGGGCAAGTACGAGTCGGACTTACGCCCTAAGTGTTCCGTAAAACCTTACCTACGTAAATAATTCAATTCCCGAATGGAGTCACGAAAAATGTTTCCGAATCGCAAAAAAAGTTTTTTTTGTGACGTAACAACAAATTTACTGTTTTCAGATTTATTAATATACCTGTGCTATAAGACCTTGCTTCATGCCAAATTTCAGGAAACTGGGTCAACAGGAAGTACTCTATGAATTTTGATTCCCTTGAGAGTGTCGAAATATACGTTTTTTGCGACACACAAACGGCCGTATCTTTTTCGTTTAACTTAGAAGTTTATTTTTTTTATAGCTTCAAGGGACCGCAGACATGACTTAATAGTTTTAATTTCAACTCGATAACTTCACGCGTTCCCAAGATAAAAGGACTTTACAGACAGACAGACAACAAACAAAAACAAACACAACAACAAACAACAAAGTGATCCTATAAAGGAAAAAACGGATTTTTTACCTTTTGAGGTACGAAACCCTAAAACACTTAAAACAATAAAAAGCGAAAGGAATATACATGTATAGAAGAGCACAAATAATACATTTTTATTCTTATATTATTTATTGTAAATAATTTTACAATTAATTAAAAATTGGACAGTTGATGTACAAAGGCAAGCTTAACCCACAATCGGGTTTTCTTACAGCAAACCTTATTATTTGTAAGAAATTTTATATACAAGGATAACTCAAACAAATCATCATCCTCATCATCATTTCAGCTGAAAGACGTCCACTGTTGGACATAGGCCTCCCCCAAGCGACGCCACAATAAACGATCCTGAGTGTCTCGAATCCACCGCACTCTCGGGACTCTCACCAGGACGTCGGTCCACCTTGCCTTCCAACGTTGCGTTTTCCGGTAGCGGCCGCCACTCTAGAACCTTAAACAACAACTTTTCACTCAAACAAATGCATAACAAAAATCTAAGATAACATAAATCAGATCACATTTATAACTAAAATAAACTATAAAAATACGTGCACAGCACACAATACGTATAAAAATACTATATACAATAAATAAAACCTACCCATATATATTCATGGGTCATGTTGATGTGAAATATTCACTAATTCTTCCCTTGAAGACCTCCAACGAGGGGCTAGTAGCCCTTAATGTCTGCGGAAGAGAATTCCAAACAAATCAAATCATATGATTTTTTTTTAATTTTTGTTGATTACGATCGGAGAACCTATGAAAAATTAGGAAAATATGTAAGTAGATTCTTCAAGACTTACGTAATACTTCTGTTCAATTATTTCCTGCTCCGTAATAGATATGTAACTGACAACAGGTGTGTCTAAAAATAAAACTAACTAACTTTTTATAGAATCGTGTACCGTGTGCACTTACATGTTTGACATATCAATTATTGTTACTTAAGTATTCATACGTAAGCAGTAGATAAAAACTCCAATTGTTTCATATTTCGAACATCAGATTGTCACTTCGTATCGATCGATTCCGATCCCGATTTCCGGCCCCCGCAGGCGCGGGCTGGCGGACGGCGAGCAATGGGTGGCTCGCCGTCCGACCGTCCGGTAACCGTCCGGATTGAGCGCAAGTCGTCGACGGCGCGTACTGTTCCACGCGCTCCTCAAGATGTCAGCAAATCGTAGGGGCCCGGCAGGGTCGAAGCCTATTGGGGCCACGGGTAGTGTGAAAGCGAAACCCGGAGCCCTGGGACGAAGGCTATCTCGCGCTCTACCCAAGAGCAGGATTTGTCATAAGATGATTTTCCCACCCAATAAAAAAAAATCATGTCTAAAGTCATGTCATGTAGTCATGTCTATGTGTGAAGTTTTGTTACTATTTTGGTGTATAATAAAGTTTATTCTATTCTATTCTATGTCTGACCGCTAACTGGTTCCAGTGACCGATCCACCCATCATAACTATTTCTTTATTTGTTTAATCCAGTTATCAAACTCACAAAGACAAGAAATATTGCGTAACATTTAATGCTTTAACACGCATGCCATTTTATGTGCCTTAGGAACTACTAATTATTAATTCTGAGCACTCAAAGTCAGTCCATGCGTAAGGGGGGATTTACACGGGTCGATTTTCGTCGCTTTACACATCGTTTCACAAAGCCGCATAGCTACCATATTTACATTGTTAGCTGAAATTACGAGTAACAAGGCAGTTGTTTTTTTTTAAATACCTATTTATCTTATCAACGTAGCGCAAAAATATCACACCTATAAATGTCGAGCACTAGGCTCAAATACAACTAAAAAATTTAGGCGGTTTAGTTACTAGCATGCGGCCTATATTCGCACAGCAAAAGTCGAAATCAATATTGAAGAGTTGCGGATGAGGAACTGCATCACAAATTATGGTTGACGTACTGTCCGATCTATGTACTATCCACTACTACCAGCCACCCACAGACGATTCTATAAAAGTGAAGAAACATTTAACAGTTCTATCGACAAAAAGAAATAAAAAACAACATGTAATAAAAATCATTTTCTATATTAACTCCATTTCAACGTTTGCCTTTTTCGCTACCTATTGTCTATTTTTGTTTGATTTCTATTTATTGTTCGGCCTAATCGTGCAATGGAAATCGACCCGTGTATATCGCCCATAATAGTTGAGCGGTAGGCTTCGGCAAAGTTAGGCGTGGCCGAAAGACCTTAGTGAACGGATGTAGCAGCCTCGATCGCAAACGCCTATCCAGATCGACGTTTGAAGATAACTAACATCTGAAATAAATAAAAAATAAAGCGCTTGAGTGAAAAGGTCAGCCCGCTGCCGCTGTGCCGAAATTAAAGTCCAAAATAATAATCATTAAAGCCACTACCTGTTGGTAGGTAAAGGTATTTTGACATGTTAAAATGTCGACTCTCGCAGTCTCGAACGATTCTGCTACCAACGATTTTCTTTTGCCAAATTATGATAAGGTAATTTAAGTGTAGATAAAAATAATGTTTTGTAGATATTTTATCTTTATGTGTTATAACTTGCGTGGGCTTGCGGACGGCGAGCAATGGGTAGCTCGCCGTCCGGACCGAGCCCGGACGTCGACAGACATCGACGGTGCCTAGTATTCCACGCACGCCTCAAAGAGATGTTAGCAAAACCGTAGGGGTCCAGCATGGCCAAAGCCTATAGGAGGCCATAGTTCCGAAATGGAAACCTGTGGCCCTGGAAGGCAAAGGTGTGGTTTTCGTCAGTAAGAGTCTGACACGCCCTCACGCCCCGCCCTAGAGCGCGAAAAATCTTTGGATGATTAACCACCTTAAAAAAAAGTGTTATAGCTTAATTTCACTTATGTTTAAATCTTACTACAGAAGAGTAAAGTTACTCTTTCATCCAAACTAATTGTGTATATAAAAGGATCTCAACTTTTTACTCAGTGTTACAAATAAGGCGAGTTTGAGTCATAGCGTCGGTAATGTGGACAAATGTATGGACTAATTACGGCTGTGAATTTACTTGGTTTACAAGAATCCAACTTTTAAAAGCTATTGCCATAGTTTTTGTTCTTGTAATGAGATCTTTTTGTTCCTTGTCAGCCTTTTCAAAAGGGATGATTGATACTTTGTTTTATTGTGACTTTTTTCTTGAGATAAAGCCTCCTTATAGCTGCGGATCAGCACACTTACTTAATTCCAGTAACAAATAGTTTACACTAAACTACTATCGTATATTTTTATGAGCAAAACTAGCTCTTACCAGCGGTTCTGCCCGTAAAACTCATGATACGAAAATAATTTTGTTTAGTTTATAGCATTAAGATTTCCTTTTTGTTAATTGTAATCTTCTTGTACAATAAAAAATATATAAATGAATAATTCAGGGATTTTTTTTCGGTGGGAAAATTATCTCCCTCTTGGGCGGAGCGCGAGATAGTGTCAGACTTTTACTGACTAAAAACCCACTGTTTATCCTTCATTGCCTTTCGTACCAGGACCGAGTCTTCCTTTCAGAATCAGACCCTTGGCCCCAGTAGCCTTCGACCCTGATGGGCCCCTACAGTTGCTGACATCTCCTTGAGGCGCGCGTGGAACAGTACGCGCCGTGGACGATTTGGGCTCGGTCCGAACGGTTACTGGACAGTCGGTCGGCGAGTTACCCATTGTTTGCCATCCGCAAGCCCGCGCCTACGGTGGCCGGAAATCGGGATCGGGATCGAAAAACCACTCCTCCTCGCATAATTCAGGGATAGTGCAACTAAATATTTGTGAAAGAATTGTCACTATTGGCTCAGTTTCAGAGATTACATCCTACATAAAACTTACAAAATTTACCTTTATTCTTTATATTATTAGTATCTAAGATAGATGTTTACATTGACTGATTTTCCTATTTTTAATGTTGTCATTTTTATGAAAGACCCTCAAAGAGAATAGTATACATACCTAAAATTTGTCTCAATTTAAAAAAAAAAGTTAATTCGTTGACCGCTTTTATAAACTCGCTTTTACTCTCATTTCAACACACTGCCTCAGTTTCACTTCACATTTTACAGTAAATTATATCAAAACGCGATCGCTCATTTCTTTTTGGCATTACACCCAACGAAAGCTTCTCATTACGTGAACCATATTTCCTAAAACCTGTACCGGTCCGTACAGGTCTTATTTTACGCAATCAAGTAATTTCTTTCTCTTTAGCAAATGTCAATATTTCGCTCTAAAGGGCAAATAAAGTGGTTCACTGTATTTAATCTTTTAATTGAATAACGGAGAAATCGCAATCAATCGGTTTAATGTTTTCATTAAATTAAACTTAATAATTACACAGGTTATGATTGTGGCTCTGCCTAAATCTTAGGATTATAGTAACTTGATTCTATAAGAACCTCCAAAACCTAGTAATCCAAATATAACTCTTTCAAGTCTCATCACATTCTGTTCAGTAGTTTAGCAGTACGCACCACTCAAACAGACAAACATGTAAATTAACTTTCACATAAATAACATAATATTTATTATCATCAACTTTTCAGTCCAAAGACATCCACTGTTGGACATAGGCCACCCCCAAATGTCGCCATAATGACCGGTCCGC
Organism: Mythimna vitellina; assembly: GCA_949316375.1. Lineage (NCBI taxonomy): Eukaryota > Metazoa > Arthropoda > Insecta > Lepidoptera > Noctuidae > Mythimna > Mythimna vitellina. The sequence goes on along the minus strand of OX438699.1, from coordinate 9,977,300 downwards.
ATTCATCGGATTCCCGCGACGCTCACCAGGTCATTCAATTGGACCACCTTGTGGGAGGCTTTTCAACGCTGCGATAAAAAAATGCTGTATAAAATTATTAATATAATATAATCGCCGTCTAGCCCCGAGCTAAGCAGAGCTTGTGTTATGAGTACTAGACAACTGATAAACATACATAAATATTTTTAAATACATATAAATTATAGATAAATTACACCCAGACACAGAACAAATGATTCTGCTCATCACACAAACATTTGTCGACCTTCGGCATAGTAGTCAGGGCCACTAACCACTAGACCAACAGGCCAGTCATGTATGTACGAGTATACAGTTAAATACGTTACGATGTTACAAATACGTAAACATCGACAGGTTTTTTGTCAATGAAACAACAGCAGAACTGTATAACTGAATCACTAATTAAATTAATTATTAATTACATTGTGTCCGCCTGGTTTTGCCCGAATCATACTTAGGTAGGTACGTATTAGATCCGTCTCAAGGAATTATTCTGATTAAATTATTTATTAATGTTTATAAGGTTGGTACTGCGAATCCGTTGCGGATATAATGTCCTTCGGCGCTTGTCAAACGAATGTTCTGCGTTCATTACTTAGATATTGATAAGATTATAATAACTTATAAAATTGTTTAATTATTTTATTTTGTATCCGGATAATGTGTTTCTTTGTCTTAATATAGAAGTAATTACATTGAATGAATAAGCGATTAAAGGCGCACAGAACAACAAGACAGGCAAGGGGACAGGCGCAGCGAGACAATTGTGCGAAAGCCCTTTTTAGGGTTCCGTACCCAAAGGGGAAAACGGCACATTACTAAGACTCCTCTGTCCGTCCGTCTGTCTGTCTGTTTGTCACCAGGCTGTATCTCATGAATCGTGATAGCTAGACAGTTGATATTTTCACAGATGATGTATTTCGGTTGCCGCTATAACAAAAAATACTAAAAACAAAATAAAATAAATTTAAGTGGGGCACACCCACACAACAAACTTGATTTTATTGCCGTTTTTTGTAACGGACGGTACGAAACCCTTCGTGCCCGAGTCCGACTTGCACTTGCCCCTTTTTTGAATATGTCTTACAAGAAAAAAAAAAACATCCATTGCGATGTAGTAACGTTGTTGCTCGCAGAATAGATGGTCAATGAGGACGAAACGTTCTGGAGTGGTGACCGCGTACTGGAAGAAACAGCGTTAGATGGCTTCCTATAAGGTGGACCAATGACCTGGTGATCGTTACGAAAATCCAATGCATGCGAGATGCACAGGATCCATTCGTTGTTGCGACACTTGGAGGAGGCCTTTGTCCAACAGCGGATGTCTTTCGGCTGAAATGATGATGATGGTGAACTTTGTTGCATGGTCGAGTCACGCCAGTCATCGACAAGTTGTGAGTTCTAGACTCTAGACATGTATTAGTGTGTTTGCTTCACTTAAAAAATGATGTAATTATTAAATGTGGTGATGTGGTGATCATACATAGCTCAATCCTTCTCAGTATGAGCTTTTACTCTGCAGTGTACTTTAAAAAAACGACGTACGTGGACGTAACGTGGGTTCAAATCCAGGTAGGCGCTTTACTTTGTGTAATTTATTTCATCACCATTGCTCTTAAAATGCTGAAGGAAAATATCGTAAAAGAATTGGCATTTTCTGGAACCACAATTTGGAAGATAGGTGTCATTTATTAATTGTCACTGGGCTCGCGTGTTGGATTACAGTCCATTGTCTTTCATAGAAAGGAGAGCTGAGTCCCAGCAGTGGGCATATTATAAGGCTGATTTTGAATATGCTTATGTGCGGTTAACATATGCTAATGTGTGACTAGCGAACCGTCCCGGCTGCGCATGGGTGCAATGCTGATACCACCGCAACCGCTGTTCCTACATTTTAAATCTTTAATATCTTCGAAAATATTCATTAAAATTACATGCTGTAAAGGATCTAATTGATTTATTTTAAATACACAATGTATTTAAGGTACTTAATTGAATAAGGATTAATGCTGTATTCCTTAAAATCGCTTCGTAAATAAACCATTATTTCTCATGAAAAGTAAAATATAAAAAAATGATTATTGAGGGTTATCTCTAATAGATAAACAAGTACTATCGCAGACTTTATAGACCTTCTTAAGATGTACAATACTGTAGTAAATTATTTTGATCTCTCTCGTGGGGTTCAGTCAGCGTTTGCAATGTACGCGCAAAAAAAATGTGAATTTGAAACCTCTAAAATTATCAGTGTTTATCTACTATATTATGCATATAGGTATCACTAGATAGTATAAAACAAAATCGCTTCCTGTTGGACCAACAGACAGTGGGAAGCGACTTTGTTTTATACTACTGATACTGATAGTGATGTGCGTTCAAAAATATAACTCACAAAGTCACAACTAAATCAAAAGGCGTGTAGATAGATGTCATATAAAAACATTTTCCACGATCAATTTACCTGTCCAACGTAATGGTCGTGTAATGTATGTAAATATTAAAATCAAAGCTAATCGATCATGTGGTTGCCAGTAGGCAATGTTTTATGGCCATGTAGTTCTCCTTACAAAGGCGGTGCCGCAAGAAAACATAGGTTTTTGCATCTTTTTCAATCATATGCACACGTGATAGAGCGGTACACCGTTTTGTAAAGGTGGCGCTATATACAAAGCGATGTGTTAGGTGATGCTATAATAATATTATACATTCTTTATTTCAAGGACGAGACTCACGTGTTAGTAACAATAAATAAACTTAGACTTCGAGATAAGGGCAATTTTTGGAAGTTTATTTGTTGAGTATGTATAATATAATTATTGAGGCAAGAGTCTTTTCATAGTTCTTGATAACCAGTTTACTGAAGCCTCTTAAAACCACAGCCCTGCATATTTTTGTTTTCCATATGTCGCAATAGTTTCCTACCAATCGGTGATTGCTTTTTTTCTGACTAAATCCCACCTGTGTTCCTATAGTTGCCTTTTGCGTTCCAGGGCCAACGTAACCTTGTCACAGCCCTACTGGGCTTCGTCGATTTGCTGACACCTTTTTGAGGTGCGCGTCGAGCACAACGTGCCATCGACTCAGGTTTGGTCATCTAACAAAAAATTAGCACCCTAAAAGCGTTATACAGAACGTGAAAGAAACATTATGATTTTAACGTAAAAAACTAATTTTCCATAAAGGTGTCTTAGTAGAAACCGTAAATGTTACGAGTGTTTCACCGGTTCATGTTAATTGGGCCATGACAGATTTGCTACTGACAAAAAGACTAAAGCAAGTTATCGTGAACTTCCATAAGTATCTCACACCATACTTATGATATCAAAGGTTGACTGACTGAATGTATGCATATTCTTGCTAACTTTGAAACCAACCAAAGTGATATTATATCAGATTTAACGATTGCAAAGTTAAAAAAAAATGCTAGGGATTAATTACGTAATATATCGGTAGTTTAAATTAGTTGCGTATATTAAGTATCACTTTGTCTAGAGGCCCTTGGTGACAAAACATCGTGTTTTTGCTAACTTACATTCATATCGCTTCTCTCAGAATACTCTCGCTTGCTATGTAACAAAACCCTAATCAGAGTAGCACAAAAATGAACTTGAACGAGATCAAATACAGTGTAGCTACATATGTTATTCAAACATAGTGCATAATTATAATCTTTGGCTCTGAACAATGGAACAAAAAATCTTATTGCTTCGTAGCCCTTCGTAAGTTGATTATACTGAATTTAAGAGTCACTTAAATCGAGTTTAGGTGCGGACGGCGAGCAATGGGTAGCTCGCCGTCCGACCGTCCGGTAACCGTCCGGACCGAGCCCAAGTTGTCGACGGCGCGTACTGTTCCACGCGCGCCTCAAGGAGATGCCAGCAACTGTAAGGGCCCAGCAGGGTCGAAGCCTACTAGGGCCAAGAGTCTGATTCTGAAAGGAAGACTCGGCCCCGGTAGGAAACGCAACGAAGGAACAGGAGTGGGTTTTTAGTCAGTAAAAGTCTGACACTATCTCCGGCTCCGTCCAAGAGCGGGGGATGTCATAAGATGATTTTCCCACCGAAAAAAAAAAGATCGAGTTTAGGTGGTTATGTCTGTCATGATGGTAAGTGGTCACCGTCGCACGCCGCGGCGCCGTCTATGGACATTGCAATTATTATATAGGAGGTCAATCGGATTAGCAGTTACCTCCTGCAAAGAAGTAATACGAGCCAAAGGGTGGTAAAAACCGTGAATCAGAGGACATCCTCACACTCTAGCCGCTGCTGCAGGAGACGTCGCAAGACCATTTCCGGCCAAAGTAGACGTGGGCTTGCGAGTGGCGAGTAATAGGTAACTACCTATTACGCGCCCGGGCATGGGTCTTATCTGATGATCAAATGGTGAACTCACCATTCGATCATCTGATAAGACCCATGCCCGAATCAACGACGTCACGTTGTGTTCCACGAGCGCTTCGAAGAGATGCCAGCAAAATGTATGGGGCCAACATTCTCGCTTCACTCAGAGCGGGAGAAGTCACTTACTGTGAGCAGAAATATTGGAATGTTGGTATATAAATGACATTAATTTAAACTCTAAATAGCAAGTTCTTAATCCAAAATTTTCTTCAAAGAATTCTAATTTAGAATTGCTATAAGCCATATGTGGTTAGCAAGTGTTATAAATAAGGCTGAATATAAACTTAAACTCAGCCCGACAAGCAACAGCATCTTTGCAAGTGTTAAAAAAAAAGCAGACGATCGCCTCCGTCAACCTTTCACAGCCTGAGGATATTTACAACGCGATTTAAAACTTAAATATTTTTCTTTTCCATCTTCATCAACAGCCGGCACCCTAAGGTTTCCTTTAATTGCACGCCCTCAAAGGTCACAGCAGTAATCAGTCATTTAAACACCGTTTAACTCAGCTGTCCGTCTGTCGATTGTTATAATTACTCGTTTAATTTGTAATTTACATGTTCGTGTATTAATGAAAACTTGTGAATGTCTACTTCTTGGCGGCTGAGGTGAGAACGAGTGTGAACTGTTGTAAGCTATAAGGATCTGATAATTACAGGTAACATCACGCTTGTACTTCCCAAAGGGTAAAGGCAAATAAATGTATCTATAGAACACCAAGAGCAAGAGCAGTGGTGGCCGAGTGGTAACGGCCCCGACTTACGAGTTGTAGGTCGCGGGTTCAAACCCAGCCAAGCGCATTACTTTGTGTAATTTATTTCATCACCACTGCTCTCAAAACGGTGAAAGAAAACATCGTGAGGAAACCGGCATGTCCTAAAACCAAAAAATTCGAAGACATGTGACATCCACCAACCTGCACTGGGCCCGCACGGTCGATTACAGCCCATTCCCTTTCCTAGAGAGGAGGCCTGAATCCCAGCAGTGAGAACATTATAAGGCTGGCTATGCTAAGCTATAGAACACCATCATTGCCGGTTCTGTTTAAACCCCATGTAATATGGAGCAAGCCAATGTCTACAAATAGGCACAAAATTTTGGAATCTACGCTAGTACTGCAAAAAAAAATTCGTTAGAAGTAAGAAATAGTACATTTTGATACAAGTTTAGAATCTGTCATCGCGACCGAGGCGGAAATCACCCGAGCCGCGGGTAACGCCGTGTCCTCTTGGGGGCAATCGGCGGCGGCGATCTCTCGCGTCGGGCCTTGGTATAGGCCATGGTCCGGAGCGAGGAGGAGTGGCAGGCGGTCGCCTCCTTCTGCGAAGCAGTAATGCTAGCAAAGGAGGCGGCCGATCGCGTGAGGCAACGGTCCTCACGCCCCAACCGCCGCCGGGACTCCGATCCCGATTTCCGGCCACCGTAGGCGCGAGCTTGCGGACGGCGAGCAATGGGTGGCTCGCCGTCCGGCCGTCCGGTAATCGGACCGAGCCCAAGTCGTCGACGGCGCGTACTGTTTCACGCGCGCCTCAAGGAGATGTCAGCAACTGTAGGGGCCCAGCAGGGTCGAAGCCTACTTGGGCCAAGGGTCTGATTCTGAAAGGAAGACTCGGCCCCGGTACGTAAGGCAACGAGGGAACAGGAGTGGGTTTTTAGTCAGTAAAAGTCTGACACTATCTCCCGCCCCGCCCAAGAGCGGGGGATGTCATAAGATGATTTTCCCACCGGAAAAAAAAACCCGAGCCGCGGGTGAGGGTGTTATGAAGCCGAGTGCTGCAGTACTATATTTGGTGACAGTCGCACATACAACACACAAAGGAAATAAGAACTAATCTAATAACACTTTGCTCAACCCGGGAATAAAACCCAGATTGTGATCGGTAGTAACACTTGCAACCACTAGATAAATGAGACAGTCCTTATGATAATACTAATACTTACTATGCTTATGATTATAATAATATAGGGATATTCTCTCTTCATTGTTAAGGAATATTATTTCTATATATATAAGTACCTACTAATAATAACTTAAAACTGTAATTTTCGTCAGAATGCTATCGTTTAAGCCTGTTACCATTACCATCAGTGTTTTTGTTACTGTCCTAACACCTATATAATACGAGTATCTATTTGCTTACCGACTTAAAATTGTGGTTTTTTTTTAATAAAAATCTTTTATCTGACTAGAACCACTAACTCAGTAAGTATCTATTTATCTAATAAATAATCATCTTCACGCCTATTCAAAGTATAGTATTACCAGCTGATAGCTGACTTCCCAGTAAAAACACTCACAGGTTTGGTCACAAATAAACTTCAACTATTATTAGATATAATCTCTTTATTTGTTCTTAAAACTTATTAAATACATTTTTGAATATTTCTCAAAAAATAAAAACATTTAAAAATATAGTATCCTACGGGTATCGGGAACAGAGTCCAAGCTACCGGCGGTAAGGGCTCCAGAGAAAGGTACCTCCTAACAATACGAGCCGTGTCCAAGAGTACCGCTTTCTGAATCAAGCCCTCCATCAGCTTTAAGCGAGCCTCCTAAGGTGTTGGTTGGGGCTCTTGGCTATTAAGCCATTGCTCGGCACGACTATCGATACAATGATCGCCGAGTCCACATCCCACATGTCGACAACCTTGCGATCCAAGTCAATATACTTAATTTGTTTATTATTAGATATATTATTATAGCTAGCCCGTATTGTCCCAAAACTGGGCAAAGGCTCTATTCTTTCCAAATCTTTCATGGCTCCTCTCGCTTTCTTATTCCAATTTTTAAGAAAGACATCCGAGTCTTCCCACCATCTCCTTTGTGAGTTTGTCTTCTTCATCTATTAACTCCCAAAATAATTAAGTAGGTGCCATTCCACTCCATTGCACTTTTGTTCACACTAAGATAAGACAATCGAACACAAAGTTATGCGTAATCCCTTTAAACCTACTTCTGCAAGCACTAACTAAATGAAAAGATGTTAACGCAAACTTATACCAACTCACGCCTAGATAACACCAGTAATCAGGTCGCTACGTCACGGAAGCCGGTTGTAATTGGAAATATTTGTTATATCATAGCCTTTATAACCCATAATAATACATTACGTATCCTGGTCCGTAACAATTGAACGTATCGATGTACCCGCATAGTTTGCATGAAGCGCGGGCAGGGTGACGGGGGGTGGTGGAGGTGTGCGGGCGCCGGGGCGCAGGCGTGGTCGGCGCCGGCCGCTCTCCTTGACTCCAGCGTCAAGCATCGCATGATCTCTGCTAGTGTGTGTTGATTGAACTGTTTTGGTACTTTAGAAATCGGATGTTGAAAGCTCTGTCGTATAAGTTGCATATTTCGGATACTTTACCTTCTTCAAAAACCTCAATTTATGTGTCAGGCCATCATCATAGTGAACGTATTGCTAGGATCTCAAAATAAGTCTACTGTTTCAGCTTCGGACTGCTGCTTAAATATTTTTCAAGTTAGTAGATGTAAAAACGTAACAAAAATACTCGACTCGGGCTTGGATCTCGGCAGTCTTATTTAATTACTTATATTTATACACTTTATTTTACACCAGGATTACAATATTTATAAAAGGAAACATTATAAAAAAAAAAAATATATAAAATCGGCGGCCTTATCGCACTCGGCGATTTCTTTCTGGCAACCTGGTAGAAATCCTGGTCTTCTCATAATCAGCAATCAACCAAATGGAAAACGATACTGAGCATCACTTCAAATGTTGTATTCGCAGACTTTTCGATCAATATTAAAGCTTCTTTTAGTGTACCTACATAATACAATTTGAAGAAATTTAAGGAAATTCTAGAAAAAAACTTGCATACTTTCCAGTATGTATTGTAACTAACATGACAGTATCAATAAAGCCTGTGGTACGTGGTAGTATCTAACGAGCGTTACCGTTTATAATGTTACTGTGTTACAGTGCGAAGGGAGTAATCACTAGTTATTACAGTATACTGAGACTGGGAATACAAGAGTTATGTTACAAACAAATAAATATTACCTCGTGAAGTAGATATAACCTAAAATTTAACACCCCAAAGATTGGAAGAAAAAAACGTGTTGCGCTAAACCCAAGTAACCACATGCCTTGAATTGCAAATTCCAGAGTTCTTATTTGCAAAAAAAAAATTCACTGAACAAAAACCTTGACCGTCACGGGACGCCCGGCAATTGTGAAACATCTATGATTATATACGAACACAAGGAAGACAAGAGCGGTGGCGTAGTAGGAGCATATCGTCATGCCGTTGGCCATCACAGCATTCGAGTTGGTTTTACTGCCAAGGGGCGCCAATAGATGTTTCACATCAAAATTAATAAACTATTGAATTCCAAGTATCAGCACTTCTCAGTTGGTGTATATTCTCAGTGAATGTGGCGACTGTTCGAGTGGTCGCGGGCGCGGTGTGATAACGGAGCGTTATCACAGCCTGCGCTAATGCCCGCTGTGGTCGCTTTGTGCTCTGCTTGTTTCTACTGCTTTTGTTCTTTATTGGGTAGGCAGAGGCGGAGGCGATACTGGCCTATTTGCTTTACATAGTTTTACAGGGTGGGTAGAAATAAACTGTGTTTGAAAAGTGAAGGACATTGTATTGAGTTCAAAAAGATTTAGTAAATGTTGTCTATTTTAAGTAGATACTGTAGAAAATTAAGTTATTTACCTACAAATTGTTATACTGATTTGAAATATAATATCCAAAATAGAACGTGTACGTAAGTTATATTTTACTATTAGTTTTTTTATATAATCGAAAGATTATATAAAAAAACTAATAGTAAATAATCATTGGATTTCAAGTTATTTGTTCAGATTCAAAAGTAAAAATCATGCTTATTACGTGAGGCAACACTCGCTTTCCTAATATATATTTAAAAATCAATTGGATAAGAGTTTTTGTAGAGCTTTAGGTCAATGCTGATTGTCATTATTGATGGTCAAGTTTATTTAATTATTTATTAGGGACCTTCAAAAAAGGATATAGGTGCCTATGTATAGACTATTATATTTTTCATAAGCTATTGCAATTTTAATCGTGTATGTAGACCAGTAATCAATTTATTAATAAAAATTGTTCTCACACAATAGAAGCGACAAAAAAAAAATGTAATTTACAATAAATACATAACATGATTCAAAAGATCATCCATGGAGTTTCTTGCACATTCTTTTCCATAAAGATCTGCGCTGGGCCTTGATACAGGCCATGGTCCGAAGCGAGTAAGAGTGGGAGGCGGTCGCCTCCTTCTGAGAAGCAGCAATGTCAGCAAAGGAGGAGGCCGCACGTGCACGTGCGAGGGTGCAGCCCTCACGAACCAGTCGCCCGGATCCCGATCCCAATTTCCGGTCATCGTAGGCGCGGGCTTGCGGACGGCGAGCAATGGGTAGCTCGTCATTCTACCGTCCGGTAACCGTCCGGACCGAGCCCAAATCGTCGACGGCGCGTACTGTTCCACGCGCGCTTCATGGAGATGCCAGCAAACCGTAGCGGCCTAACAACTTTCAGAAGATGGTCCAGTGCAAACAAATCAATTACAGCCGTTCTTTTCATTTGTAAATAATACTATTTAAATGCTAACTAAACATCTCTATCCATTCTGGGTTGCCTGGAAGAAATCGCCGAGTGCGATAAGGCCGCCAATTGTATGTTTTTTATTGTATTACAATTCAATTTCTTAAATTTGTAACTTGGTATGCAATAAAGTATATATAAATAATAATAAATAAATAAATATCATCGTAATCGTCATAATCTGTGAATATTGAACAAAAAACTGACAATTATCAATTAGTTATAGAATCTCCAGCACCATCTACATACACTGGTACTATAGAAACAGACAAACATATCCTTATGTCCCCTGAAGCCATTCGTCCTTTTCCAAAGGCCCCACCAATTAAGAACAAAACTAATAGAGACAGAAAAGGTAAAACAATAGTCTTAACCGATACTCCTGAAAAACAGGAGTTGGAGCTTTTAGCTGCTAAAAAAACAAAGAAGTGAAAGAAAAAACAAAAACTTTTAAAAATCGAATTTTTAAGAAAATAAAGTCGTAATCAGCCCCCCTAGCCAAGTTACAATCGTATCGTTCGCGCCGAACGCCTCGACTAGGCCACGATTTAGCCACCTTTGTTCTAACCACGTGACTGAGCGTTGAGATAACGTCAGAACAAAGGAATCGCAGGCGTGGCCTACTCGAGGCGTTCGATGCAAACGAAACGATTGTAACTTAGCTAGGGGAACAATAGTTATGAGGATGAAACTAGTTAAAAATTATTTCTTGCTTTTCTTCTCTCTGTATTTCATACTGTTACTTTTCATACAGAAACTGTATTCAAAATGGACATCAAAAGCAATGTCTTACTTATAAATGCTGTAAGCAATCCGAAAGCCGTAAATTCCGATATCTAAGCGCTTGGTATAATAATTTATAATATTTGCTCAAAACTGAATACGGATTCAGTTTCTATTCAGATGTTCGTTAATTTTGTTATTGAGGTATTTGTCGGATTATGTATTACTTAAGTAAGGATTAGTAGGGAGTAGGAAAAAGCTAGAGGAATCATTTTGTATTTTGCTAAAGTATTTCTGGATGAAAACATAAGGTGGAATATTTTGGGAAGCTTATTTTATTTATTAGAGCATTTTTTTTCAGGTGGTAAATCATCTAACGAAATTTCCCGCCCTTGGGCGGGTGGTGAGTAGTGGTGGCCGAGTAGTAATGGCCCCGACTTACAAGTTGTAGGTCGCGGGTTCTAACCCAGCCAGGCGCATTACTTTGTGTAATTTATTTTATCACCACTGCTCTCAAAACGGTGAAGGAAAACATCGTGAGGAAACCAGCATGTCCTAGAATCAAAAATTTGAATACATGTGACATCCATCAACCCGCATTGTGCCCGCGTGGTGGTTGGGTTTTTTTTGTACGCCTTCCAAAGGTCCAGGACCCCAGGGTTCGAGATAAAATAACTCATAACGAAATAATAATATAATAACAATAATTTTTCAAATTGTCATTTGCCGTAAATCATGGCAAAATCAGAACACCAGAGATGATTTTTTTTTTTAAATATTGCTGTATGTGTGATCAAGATTTTTTCACACCTTTTCAAGCCTTTTTCACATAGGCTTTATTTTCGTCATTATTTTAATTTATCTAATATTTTATTTTTATGTTTGTCTTACACTTAAACTGTTTTCTTTGTTTCTTTGCATGAGTAAAGTAACTGCGACCTTTTATGATCTCACAATTTGTAGAGGTTTTGTTATAACTGCAAGTCAGTTCAAACAGTCTTCCGTATGTTTTCACACAACTTCGCAGTGGGCCCCAGCTTTATCAATAAAACTGAATATCTAACGCGCCACGTAGGCGTAAACAAGACTGATGCCTTCTAAGAGGACTTTAGCTGAAGTTGTGTCCGCAATACCTATTGATAGCCCCTAGGACCCGGTGTAGGATATGTCCTACATTAGGGCCTGCTTGCGTATGCCTAGCCTACAGTTAGGCATTGTGGATGCTTATGTAAGTGTATTTTGAGGTGGATGGAGTAAACGGTAAAGTTGTGGATGTACATATCTCAATTGTTTTGTAAGGAGTCTGTCTATTAGGTGCACCGTTCTAAACAATTTTTTTTTTGACTTGTAAAATGATCACGTATCTCCTCTCTGAGTAGAGCGAGAGGGCGTGTCAGACTTTTATTGACTAAAACCTTCCTATTCAGTGTCCCTTTCCGTTTCAAGGCTACGAGAAGCTCTATCAAAAAAAAAACAGCCAAACATAGAAACTAAGGAAGTTTCTATGTTTGGGTGAATGTTTTTTTTTTTAAGTTGGTTAAAAAATTTCCTAGCGGGCATCAGCCCTGCTGGGCCCCTACGGTCGGAAATAGTTCAGGGACTGACGAAGTTTTGGGTGAGCTTTGAATATACTCGTATCGTAGATAGATAGATACTGTGAAATAATAGAATAAATTAGTAGTTAGGTATTTTATGATTACCGGACAAGTTGAGAAAACAGGTCAGAGGATTTTCCAAAAGTAGATTTCTAACTATACTAATACTGGTAATAAGATGCAGCAATACATAAAGAAACCCATTGGTATACTCCCGGATTCAAACTTGCAACATTACGTTTCATCGATTCATGTAGTACTAAGAGATGTTATGATCGCAATAATCAATTAATTAATTTGATGCAATGGTTTTTCCATTGGTTTTTCTTTTTTGGTTGTTGGAGCAGTGGTGGCCGAGTGGTGAATGCCCCGACTTACGAGTTATAGGTCGCGGGTTCAAACCCAGCCAGGCGCATTACTTTGTATGATCAGCACTGCTCTCAAAACGGTGAAAGAAAACATCGAGAGGAAACCGGCTTGCCAATCCGCACCGGACCCGTGTGGTGGATTACGGCCCATTCCCTCTGCTAGAGAGGAGGCCTAAGTCCCAAGAGTGGGAACATTATAAGGCCGACTATGCTATGTTTAATGATTTTTCCAAAACTGGATCACTTAAGGATTACTCTCAAAGGAGAAACTCGAATGAGTTAAGGGATGACCAGACAGTTGCAAACTAGCGTTCCAACCAAAGTCACCTTGGTTTATGTGTTTGGTTTGTGTTGCAGCTACATGGATGTAAACCACGCGTCAAAATGTATGGTAGTTGGGAAAACGTGCCTCCCAACCAAGGGCGTTGAAGGTTATGGATTACAACTGCAGTCTACACAGATTGAATCTAGCAAGGTCATCTTAGTTGGGACGTTGATTTGCAACCATCTGGTCAACCCTTTACCTTTAATCTCAAAATGTAAATGGCAACTGAAGGTACACGAGTAGGTTTTAGTCAGTAAAAGTGACACTTCCTCTCACTCCATCTAGAGCGGGAGTGAGTCATTATATGATTTCCCACTGAAAAAAAGTCTGTACATATTATAATTGGTGATCAATAAGTTACTTGTATTATAAAAAAATCTCACTAACGAACGCTAACTTACGTCAATATTTTTCTTACTAAATCATTTTCATTCTTAACACAAGTGCCGACTAGTTAATAAAGAACAACATGACCATATCAGCAGCTACGCCTTATCGTCGAGCCATCAGTCAGCACCTTCCGCGTCGCTGCCAATTACAGCATTCATATTCATTAATCCTCGTCAGTATATAATTACGAATGAAGATTCTGAATGTAGACCACTGGACAAGGAAACCGCATGCAAATAGCGCATGCGCGCTGGTACAGATGGCTAATTCTGGTAGCTAAGAAACGTTCACATTTAATTTGTATTCGTATTTCGGTGACAATCAAGGTAAAAAAGTTGAAAATGAAGAGAGAGTCAAAATGAAGGGAAATTTGAGGCATTTTTGGCAGTATGCGATTTTTTTTAGGTGTAACATCATTTAATGACATCCCCCACCCTATCGTGTCAGACTTTTACTGACTAAAACCCACCCCTGGTCCTTCTTTGGCTTCGATCCAGGGCCCCGGGGTTCTCTCTCACACAACCCATAGCCCCAGTAGGCCCTTACGGTTTTGTTGACATCACCTTGAGGCGCGCGTGGTACACTGCGCACCGTCGACGACTTGGTTTCAGTCCGGATGGTTACCAGACGGTTGGAAGACGAGCTATCCATATCTCGCCGTCCGTGACAGAGGAGAACGAATGGAAGGAAAAAAAAAACGAGAAATGCCGGTATTTTTTGGGCTTATCTGTGTAAAACAAACAGCCAATGCAACAGGAAGGTTTCTGAATTAAATATTTTGAGTTAAAACTTGTAAAACCCTACTTAAATGCCAAATTTTAACAGGTATCAGATTAAACCAGAAATTGGAGTTTAGTCATGTAACTTTAGTCTAAAGTATGATGAATAAATAAACTAAAAGGTTATTGCATTCGTCAAAAAATTAATGTTGATTTCAGATGTTGGGAACCACGAAAATAGCCTAATAGAACAGTTAAAAGATGATTAGGCGAGTAAAAAGTCTCGAGTTCGAACTGCACATGTTACATTCTGTGCTTTTTTTATTATTTGTAGGCTCTAGCTTGATGCTGTTCTCCTTGCACCCTTAATCCAATACTTTCACTAAACGAAATTCTTCACAAAAAAAAAAAACTGTTTTCAACGCAATTCGTAAAGTTAGCGCTCAGCAAACAGATGGCGTTAAAAATAGTTTTTTGAAGATTAAAGGTGCGTCCTGATGGTAAACGATGATGTGGTCGACGATGAAGCACGCTTTCTTAGAAGTAACTTATTCACTCATGACTTAAAGATCTACAGGTTTTAACTATCGGGAAACACAGGTTCCATCTGGGAATTCTACTTTTTAACTGTACGCATGATAAACATGTTCTGTAATTGGCTCAATGTTTCTTATACTATTGTTATTCTTTTGTTATAACTGTTGGTTCTCCTATGATTAAATAAATAAATAAATATAATTTGACCACTTTTAGGTCAAATATAAGTATTAGCTGAGTAAAAAGAATTGATAATTTTGTCAGCAATATACTAATCAAACAGTGTACAGTGGACGTCTATCGGCTGAAATGATGATGAGTAGTAACGGCCTCGACTTACGAGTAGATCGCGGGATCAAACCCAGCCAGGCGCATTACTTTGTGTAATTTATTTCGTTTTCTCTTTCTATCGTGAGCGGGAGGCAGTGTCAGACTTTTACTGACTAAAACCCAAAGTGTTCTTTCAGTTGCCCTTTTTGTGAGGGCTACGGTAACTCTTTCGAACAGTCTGCAGCCCTGGCAGGCATCGGCCCTAACTGGCTCCGTCAATTTCGCTGCCATCTCTTCAAAGCGCGCGTGGAACACTACACATCTTCGAAGTTTTTTTTTTTTTTGCCGGGGTGGAAAATTCTCATAAATGTCTTTCGCCTGGGTCAGGCGAAGGGGTCTGTCAGACTCTTACTGACTAAAAACCATCCCGATGTTCCCTCCCACACTTGGACCGGGGATCATGGGGGCTGATACGCCATCCATGATCCCCGGCTAGTGCCACCCACCTACGCGTGCCACACACACACATTTTCGACCTAATCTAACCTATTCGGACGGCTGGACGGCGAGTTACCCATCACTCACCATCCGCTAGACCACGCTTAAGGTCACCGGAAATTGTTCTGGAGTAACCACTCAACTGTAGTTATTTTTCTCACTCAATACTACCCACCCATACACAAGTACTTACCGCGAATTACCAATTCAAAATAACTGTATAATTATGCATGTATGTATTTATTCAAATATACATGTGTCTTCGATTGAGCCTCTCTACCTTATATGTAATTAGTAATTACATAGATATACATAAATATCGCTATTATTTCTTAATGTTAAAGTATTGAATTGTGGTGGACTTGGAATAAACAGTTTAAGTTGAGGAATTAAAATGAGTAGAAGTGCCTTAATTGTTGGATTAAAAAATAAATACGATGTAGGAAAACCTTTATTTTGACCATTATTATAAAGCTTTCTTATTGTTTGTGTGTATGTTTATTGATGATCGATACTGCAAAATGTTGATCAGTGTCAACAATATTCAACTCTTTCTATCAGACTATAGTTATTATGCTGGAAATCTATGAATCGAATGAGATATGCCGTTGGAATAAAGACACGGGCCTTGTACTGGAATAGGATGTTTTTAAACAAAAAAAATTACCGACTTCACAAAAAAAAAACTAAAACTTTTACTAATATAATAGTAATAACATACATAAATAAAAGTTCTTTTATTTCACTTTTTTTTTATTTGACTTCCCGGAGGACACGGTGGAGCATACGGTAGAGGTGTGCCCCGCTTGGGCAGAGCATCACCGTGCCCTCGTGGAGAGATCGGCGGCAACGATTTCTCGCACCGGGTCTTGGTACATTCCATGGTCGGAAGCGAGAGGGAGTGGCAGGCGGTCTCCTCCTTCTCCGAAGTAGTAATGCTAGCAAAGGAGAAGGCCGTACGTGCATGCGCGAGCGGGCGGCCCTCGCGCCCCAGCCGCCGGGATTTCAATCCCGATTTCTGGCTACCGTAGGTGCGGGCTTGCGGACGGCGAGCAATGGGTAGCTCGCCATCCGATCGTCCGGTAACGGTCCGGACCGAGCCGTCGAAGTCAGAAGTCGTCGACGGCGCTTATTGTTCCACATGCGCCTCAAGGAGATGTCAGCAAATCGTATGGGCCCAGCAGGGTCGGAGCCTACTGGGGCCAAGGGACTGCTTCTGAAAGGAAGACTCGGCCCTGATAAGAAAGTCAACGAAAGAACAGGAGTGATTTTTTAGTCAGTAAAAGTCTTACACACCGTTTCGCGCCGCCCAAGAGCGGGAATGTCATTAGATGATTTTCCTACCGAAAAAAAAAATACATATTATAGATAAACTACACCCTGATACAGAACAAATGATCGTGATCATCGCACACACATTTGTCCTGGGTGGGAATCAAACCCACCACCTCCGGCATAGTAGCCAGGGCCATTAATCTCTAGATCAATAGGTCAGTTAAATTTAATATTATTATTTGTATTATTTTAGTTTTTATTATTATTATATAAAATTACAATATCTTAGGATATTTATTTTATAAAATTACAATATCTTAGGATATTTATTTTATATTATCGCTCATTTATTTATTTCCTCCTAATATATTAGATCCCTTATCAATGAAAAAGCATTTTTTTTAAAGTGTTGCTTTGAACTATAATATCTTCGGAATGACTTGAAATTCTTTCTCCTAACTCTTATTTCAAAAATTCGTTGTTTTCTACCGGACCTAATAATAGATATTTTTTTACATTTTTGCTGATGCAAGGAAAATTATCGTAATCCTAAAAAAAACTTGGATACAAGGATAAGTTACTCTAAATAACAGATCACAATGAGAAATAACTCCCATACATGTCAATCAATACGTACAGTATAAAAAGATATGGGAACTGTAAAAGAACTATTAAACCAGACTGATGTCAACAGACGGAATTCCTTCCCATGCGCCCACGCATGTTTTGTTGCTATGATAGTACGAATATCGCAATGGTATATTTGTATAGTAGTCTCTGTTTCATCAGATCTAAGTACTTTAGCTGGTCATTTTATTCACAATTCATAGAAATAGAAAGTATCCACTTTTGACAAAGCTTACTTATAAACGCAATGGCAAAGATCCATTTCTTTTTTTCTGCTGCTCACGAGATTTCGCTTATGCTTCGGGATATTACATCACATACAGATGCTACATATTTTTGCCAAATGCGTCAATGTTCACAGGCACGTTAGGCTTAGGTCAACGTAGTCTTGGTCTTGGGAAATACCTAGAAGTATGGCAAAAGGAAAGTGACCCACACCTAGCAGCGGTTTGAAAAAACGATGATGATGTTGGCTAATACGTCGGTATTCATCATCATCATCATCATCATTTCAGTCGAAGATGACCACTGTTGGACAAAGGCCTCCCTCAAGTGTCACCACAAATAACGGTCCTGTGTGCCTCGCATCTATCAGATTTCTGCGAACTTAATCAGGTCATTGGTCCACTTCGTGACAGGCCTTTCAGCGCTACGTCTTCCGGTACGCAGCTGCTACTCCAGAACCATCCGACCCCTACGAATGTTTCATGCCCACTGTCATTTAAGTTTGGTGATTCTTCGGGCTATGTCGCTAACCTTGGTTCTCCAGCGCCGTCATTCTACTTAATTATATTCGGGCTAGCAAGAAAGTTCTTCGGGCTAATGATCATTTGGCCAAACAATATTCGGTTACATGAAATTTTGGCCATCCTGACGCAGTTAAATGCTGGTCCATTTTCCTATGTAGGTAACCTTGTTTGACCTTGAGGAACATCAACAGCAGTTAGTCAACTACCGGATTCTGCATTATGTTGTAGAATGTGTCCTTATTAGACCACTAATGCCTCTGATATACTGCTATAGTAACCTCATGAGCCTCCCACACTAACAATAACGAATGATAATGTTTGTAAATTATAGCATATCAGCACTAAGTATATTTCCTTATGTGTAGTTAATTAGAAGTGATATACCTCTTTTGTGGTCTGGTCTAGATATTTTAATGATATAGAAGAGTTCGTGGCTAGAATAATAACAGCTGCACGGGTCGACTCTCGAGATTAAGCAACCTTTGACAAGGTCAATTAGTGGACGGGTGACCATCTCAATATATCTAGGTTACTCCTTGCCCAAAGGGCAATGGAAAGGGCTATGCTCGGAGTTTCCCTGCGAGATTGAAACAGGAATGAGGATATCCGCAGGAGAACCAAGGTTACCGACATAGCACGAAGAATCGCCAAACTTAAGTGGCAATGGGCAGGGCACATTGCTCGCAGAACGGATGGCTGTTGGGGCCGAAAGGTTCTGGAATGGCGACCACGTACCCGAAGACGTAGCGTTGGAATGCCTCCTACAAAGTGGACCGATGACCTGGTAACGGTTGCGGGAGTCCGATGGAAGCTTATGTCCAGCAGTGGACGTCTTTCGGCTAAAATGATAATGATGATGATGATGATGACTCCCTGCCTAGATAACAGGTTAGATCTTTGTCATGTGTTATGGATAGTCAAAAGACGGAAAATCTGACACCTTTAATGCTTAGGGGCTTGCCTTTACAAGCTTTTATTCAGTATAACCTGTCCCGATGTTTGTATGTCTGTAATCAAATCTGGCAAATTAAATTTGATCCACTTCCCGGTTACTGATTGAGCTGAAATTTTGCATGCATGTGTAAAACTGATGAACTGATCTGTTGATGGAACCGGAAGATGGCCATAGGAACTCAGATAACCCTATTGTGTTTGAGCTTTTTGGAATGGTCTTGATGAGTATTAATTGTGTAGGTATATACCGCGTTGTAAAAGTTTGCTATGAAAATAATTTTCATTGAAAACTAGTTTTACTAAATTGCTGGGTTGTGGTCATATAAGCAGTCGCTTCATGTAAAATATTGATATCCAGTAGCATTTGGTTTGACTGGATACAGACCTCTACGTAGATGGAAAAAGTTGGGCAGATTGATTGAAAGGAAATAAAACATATTGTTGTAAGTTCTACAAATCATCATCACCATCGTCATTTCAGCGGAAAGACGTCCACTGTTGGACATAGGTCTCCCCCAAGTGTCGCCACGACAACTTCTGCAATGCTTCTCGCAGGCATAGAATTCACGCGACCCTCATAAGGTCATTAGTCCTTTTAAAAATGTGAATGTTTGTATGTTTCAATCACGCCTTAGCAACGAAACGGATTTGGGTAAAACTAGGCACAATTGCAGGCCATGACTTAGTTGAAACATAAGATCCTTTTTGTCCGGTATTATGTTTCCATTGGATGTAATTTTCGGCAATTGCACGGGCGTTACAGCTGATGGTAGTATAGAATGGTTCTTGTAAACTCGTCACAGTGTGATTTGCCACAAAGTGGTAAATTCCATAAATTCATTGTAAATTCGTCACAACCATATAAAAAAACTATTTATTCACAATAGGTAGATACAAGTTGTTGTAAACTTGTCACACATTATTTGATGCTAGTTGTTAAGAAAATACCGTTAGCAAGCAAAGTTTTGGCTCTTACATAATTATATCAAGAAATATTCACTTTTTTTTTTCATTATCATCACTTGTTTGTATAATTTTATCTAACAATTTAAAAGTATTTTTTGACAGTTTTAACATGGTATCACGCTAGATAGGTAAGGGTAATTTAAAGTTATAGCCACAAATAAAGTTGGCCTGTAGATTTCACGTTTTGAAACGATTTTGCATATATTTAAATATTTTTAAGTAATCTTTTATACAAGGTGTTAACGTATTTCTGATTTAAAGGCGTGTCTTGCCAGCCATTTTGGGTTGTGTTCATCACATCCTGCCCTCAGGCTACCAAATTGTATTCACAACATATTTAAAAAAACTGGGCAAGTGCGAGTTGGATTCGCGCCCTGAGGGTTCCGTACAAACTCACGCAAATAGTTCAATTCTCGAATGGAGTCTAGAAAATTTTACTGAATCGAAAAAAAAAATTGTGACTTAACAATAAATTTACTGTTTTCTGATTTATTCCTATAAATGTGCTTTAAGATCTTGCTTTATACCAAATTTCAGGATTCTGGGTCAACAGGAAGAACCCTATGACTTTTGATTCCCTTGAGAGTGTCAAAATATACGTTTTTTCGCGACATAAACGGCCGTATCTTTCTTTTTCGTTAACTCAGAAATTTGATTTTTTCACAACTTCAAGGTACCGTTGACTTGGTTTTAATTTCAACTCGATACCTCCACGCGTTCTCAAGATAAAGGGTCTTGACAGACAGACAGACGGATGGATCACGAAGTGATCCTATAAGGGTACCGTTTTTTTCTTTTTGAGGTATAGAACCCTAAAAATAAAGTCGAATGAAGAGCTCCCCAAGGTCTCAAGATTGTTTACGAATAAACAAAAGAATGTCATGAACGGGGAAAATGAATTATTTCGATGAAATTGAATACTAACTGATTTTTGAAAAATCCGTTGTGTTTATTGAAACTGATAAGTTGATTGACGATAGATGGATAAGAAATTACGTTGTTAATTTTATTTGTAACTAGCTCTATATTCTATATTCTGTATTATATAAAATACGAAAAAGTAACTAATAATATCTATTTGAAATGAGGATAAAATCTGAGTGCTTCTAATTATGCCAAGATGATTAAATAGATACGTAAGGGACGAGAATTTGATCAAAATTTTAGTTGAGAATAATTAATCCATCAAACTCGACCCTAAATCACCGTACACTGCAGGCCACAAATAAGTGCACGCTCATATTTCCAAAGTATTCGATCTGAACCCGATACGCATGAGACGCCTATTCCGTAAGCGCGATCTCAAGGCCCCGTGCAGTATCGTCGCCGACAGGCGATCCGACGGTGTAGGGTGTCAACGACGATGCGATCGACTTACCCATCGACCGATCACGAGCCGAGAATGTCAACGCACTTGTATTGCACTAATTAGCTGCGTAGTGCCACAATTAGGTCGTAAAGAGACTTGCAAACACCTAGACCTAAGAATTTGCAAGATTAAATTGACGTTGTTTTGTAGTTTCGGAGGATAAATAAGCAGATTGCATCAATTTATCAGAAAAAGACTATACAGTAATTAGTCTATAGTAATCAGGTAAAAACTGTTCTGTCAGAATCGGAATACCTCGTAAACTAATTAACAAGCAACCGTTGTAACAGAGATTGCGGCAATGGTCGTCGCATGTCGCAGTGCACTCAACAAAACCTAACACATAACTTTTTATAAGTTCGTGGAGAAATCCGCATTGTGGTGCCTTTACAACGTTTAATGTGATGCCGATACGTAGTACGATTGCACAGTATTGCACCGCACGGAGTGGGCGGGACACGCAAGTCGGTCCGAACCATGCAAATGCTTGGTGTACACAACTTGGCCGATAATGTATTAGGAATCCTGCTTGATTTGTGTGGGCATGCTCGAGCCTTTGTCCTGTTACTTACCGAGTTTGTTCTCTTAATGTTGCTGGTACGCATATTTTTAACGGGACCAGATAAAATTCATATGTAGTAGAAATATTCAGCATCCCTGTATCCATCCACTATGGCATTCAAGTTACTTAAGAGGGTCCTTTTTCACACGCTTATCGTCAACATCGAGCATGGTTTAAAAGCTTGTTACTTCATCTAATGCAATCCAATGCGATCTTTGATGAAAAGGCAACGCGAAAAAAGAGAGGTAACGCCTGAAAACTCTGTTAGCATTCGGTAATTCCGTGATTTACTCGAATATTTAACAAAACCTTTTCCAGGAAATACGTGTTTTTTTTTAAACCCTTAAAAGTTTTTGAAAAAAGTTGTCGTCATTGAGAATCTTGATTAAATTTGCAAAGCTTCTATTGTTATACTTTTTGACTTTTTTAATTTTTAAGTAAATTATGAAGTATCATCGTAGTTCATGCAAAATAGCAGATTTTCAAAAGTTTTTACTGAATTACATTTACACAAACTTATAAACTGATTTTAATATAAGCCTAGTTATCTAATGAAATAAGTGTAATAACGTCATAATCGCGTAAGAGCGGTTGTATGAAAAACAGTGAAAATGTATGTCGTGTTGCATCCCCTGCCTTAAAAAGGTCTGATTGGTGTATGTCACCATGGTATACAATCTACTTGCAAACTTTTGTACGAGTCACAGGCATGTGTATTTTGGGCTTCAATGATGTTTCCACCATATATTTTTTTATAACCGAAATGTAAGGAAATCACTCCTGCAGAGTCCTATCATCTTCAAGTATGTGTAGATAGTTGATTTTTACGTTTTGATAGTTATGAAAAGTTATTTTAAGTTTTTCTTTGATTTCGTTACTAACAAACTCTTTACTACCTGGACTGTGAGCTTAGCCATGCGCTCGCGCCGTCGTATCGCACGTTCGACGCTCGGGGCTGGTTACCGTGCTAATGTGCAAGCGCATCGGCCACATCGCTTTGGCTGCTTCACTGACAGATTCTACAATGGACGTGTTTTGAACTAATGAGGCAAATAATTGAAAGGTGACGATATAATTAAAATTGATTCTTACTTCAAATAATTATGACAAATAGACCATTGTGTCACAGAAATTGTTAAAATTTTGATTCATTTACCTAATAAACTGTATGCCTGTAGGTAAATCTCTCGTTTTCATTATTTCTAGTCCTCATTACATTATTATGCAACACTGCTGTAATAAAATACCACTATTAAATAACAAACATAATTTTCTAAAAGGACTTGACAAAATGTAGGTTTTATAAATATTTTTCTAATTGCAAGTTATGCGGCGACCTCTCGCACCGGCCCTGGTTCAGTCCATGATCTGAAGAAAGTAGGAATGAGGCGCGACTATCACTGCAAAGGAGATTAGAACGGATAACATCATACGCCCCGAGCTTCGGGGTTCGCAGGGTAATTCACGGCCACCGTAAGTGAGCTCTTGGACGACAAATAAAGGGTAGCTCGCCGTTCGACTATTCGGTAAGGACTAAAGACGAGTCGTCGGCGGCGCATAGTATTTCATGAATGCCTCAAACAGTTATCAGCTAAACCGTAGGGGGCCAATTAAATAGGGGCGATGCCCGCCAGGGACGCGCGAATTTTCGATAGTACTGACCGTACCATCAAGAATAACAAACAAAACAATAAACAAAATAATAAACAAAACAATAAACAAAACAATAAACAAACAAAAAAAAACATAAACAAATCAATAAACAAAATAATGAACAAAACAATAAATAAAACAAAAAAAAAACAATAAACAAAACAATTTAGATGTTTATCTTTGATGAAAAGCGTTAAAATTAATCTTAAATAGAAACATCAAGTATCAAGTTCGACCATTGTAGAGGAATCAAAGGCTAGTAATGCCCGCGGATATGTTTGACATTAGACCGGTATAAACATTGATGATTCGCCGGTTTTATGTTACACTACAAACGAGCCATCCGACTTTCTACTTAAATTGATGTTACTTATGCAGTTATTGTGAAATGCCAAGTACCGTAGGCTATTGCGAAAATGGTGTAAAACTTTAAGTAGTTGATTACAACGCGTCTAGAAATATTATGTGGTGAAATAAGGTGTCTTATTGACGATTGGTCTTATTTTATGGTAAGAGAGATTTTAATTGTTAAACTGCTCTATTCACGGCCTACGTTCGAAAGTAGGGTTGAAAATCGCTATTCTATTGTAGTTATAAAAAAATACTTATAGTCTATCGGTGAGCCATTATTATTCTATTTTCTCTATAGGAAACAAGTGGCAGGTTCTTCTCCATAGGAAACAACCAAACCTCTACGGTCCGGACTAAGCGTTTCGCCTCGTCGTTTATACCGCGTAAATCGAAGGACTGGAACAATGTGTCGGCTGCGGTCTTACCCGTCGGATTATAATTTAGGTGTCTTCAAGGCTAGAGTGACTAGGCTCTTAATAAACTAGTGCGCCTCACCTTCAACGATTGCATCACTGCTTACCATCAGGCATCAGTTGGGATCACAGTCAAGCACTGGTTTATATCAATAAAAAAAAAATAAAGTTTTTTTTAGGTTGTAAAATCATTCACAATGACATCTGACGCTCTTTGCCGGGGCGAGAGGGTGTATCACTTCTACTGACTAAAAACCCACTCCTGTTCCTCTTTTGCCTTCGTTCCAGGGCCCCTGGTTTCACTTTCACACTACCCGTAGCCCCAGTAGGCTTCGACCCTGTTGGGCCCTTACGGTTTGTAGACATAAGTATATAGGTAGATTCGTGTACTAGCAACGCTGACCTCGACGTTTTGTGTGGCCATGTAGACCTAAGTACGAAAAATAAAAATATTTTTGAGTTTTGATTAAGTGCCTTGTTGGTCTCGTGGTCTCAAGTGAGACTGCTGATAGTAGGACCCTAGGTTTGATTCCCACAATAGGCAAAGGTGTTATTGGATGTTTTCATTAGAAATTACTATGAAGTTGGGCTGTTTCAAGTTGGTGGCGTGATGCTCCAGTGCCTCGGAAAGTAATAATATAATAATATATTCCACAACTATCACACAACGCCGTCTAGTCCCAAGCTAAGCAGAGCTTGTGTTATTGGTACTAGACAACTGATAAACATACTTAAATATTTCTAAATACATACATATTATAGATAAATTACACCCAGACACAGAACAAATGATCATGCTCATCACACAAACATTTGTTCTGGGTGGGAATCGAACCCACGACCTCTGGCATAGCAGTCAGTGCTACTAACCACTAGACCAACAGGCCAGTCAAAGTACGTAAAGCTTTTGTTCCTGTGCCTTATCTCTCCCCGGTCGCGTCCGATATCCGTCCCATCACATTTATGCGCACACGATTGTTCACTATAATATCTCCTGCGTACCTACTTGGTTAATCTCCGTTGCCACCGTGATTGAAAGTCGGTCGTGAAAAATTGTAATTAATTTTTGACCAAAGACCTCTCTCTCTCTAGGGTGGAACGGAAGGCCGTGGCCGAGAAACATACCTGTATACTTCAGTTGTTCTTTACGTTTTAAAGCCACAATCGATCACTCTTTCAAACGTTTCCGCACCGTCCATTATCATTTTGTTAGAAATACTTTTGTCGCAGAAAAAATGTTAACTACATCCAACAAATTGGTACTATAGTATTGATGTTACAGATGGAATAATTTTACCGTTTCTTAGAAACACGACTAAGTTTTTTCGCATCTATTTACGCAACATCACACAGTCATCGATACAGCCAACCAATTTTCTCATCCTGTGTAAAAAATGCTCGGTATCTCGTTAGGCGTTCATTTCCCTAGCGTAGAGTGGAATATATCAAGCGAGCTGCAGGAAGCTTTGGATTCGAAGACCTACTGAAAACGCGCGGTCTGTTAACGGGAGTGCTCTGACGATCGACAGCTGGTGTACTGGCGGAAACAAAAGGGTTCGGTAAATTAGTTTTAGAATTTATTATTTAAAATAAAAAAATATTTATGAATTGAGTTATGAAATGGTTTTTGAATTGAGTGTTTTGAATTAAGGACGTGTCAAACTTTATTTAAATGTCAAAATTTGAAAAGTTTTATTGCTGGTGTTTTTTTAAATACTCCTTCACATGCTTAAATCAGAAATCGGTGAATAGATGCTTAGAAATTAGTGGTGAATTATAGGTATTGCTCAACTTTTGGAGAAAGATATGATATTTTTTAACTAACACAAAATCGAATATTCTGCAAACGTTAGAGTTGATGCGAGTAGCATTGGACATTGTGTAACAAATTAATCAATATTTTTAATATATATAAAAAAAGCAAAGGGCTGACTCATCAACGCCCGACCTAAACCCTTGGATCTAAAAAGCTATATTTTATTTATTTATGCAATTTTTCTTTTTTTATGATTTTTTCTCAGTTACAAAGAGTAAAAAGTGGTTCCATGCGAGTAAAGCCGCAGGCTTCAGCTAGTATCTTAAGCTAGTACTTAAGCTACTTTGTTGTATCACCTCGTAAACCTGTATTGTGCAATAAATGATTTGATCCGAACGAAATATGATATTGGAATTATGACAATTTGTTGTCACATAGACCAATTATGGCATTCCATAAGGCACGTAAAATTTTAACAGTTGCAACACTGGAACTATTAATATTTTAATTGCCCTTTCAAAATACCTATCCATGACAGGGTGTACTTTGAATCACATTTAATTGTGGTCTATTGCCCTTTTTCCACACACCCATAATAATTACTAATCCATTCCATCAATCTGCAGCGAGCTCACGTGGCGATTCCTTTTCATAGAGAAGGAGTCTGATTCCCAGCTGTGGGACACATTAAAAGGCTGATTATATAAAAATGTGGACTAAAAAACTGTAATATCTTTTAGAAAGTCATTACGGTAGGTACCTTGATTTTGCTAAATTCATTCGATAAGCAAACATAATTAAAACTGTTGGATTTTTATTGACTAAAACCCACCTGTGTTTATTCAGTTGCCTCTTGCGTTCCAGGGCTACGGTAACTCTTTCGAATATTTCCGCAGCTCGTGAAAATTCACTGTAAGCGCTGGCTTGCGGACGACCAGCAATTGGTAGCTCGCCTTCCGGTCATTCGATAAGGTCCAAGCCGCAAAAGTTGATGGCACGTAGTGTTTCACACGCACCTCAAAGAGATGTCAGCAAAACCGTAGGGGCCCAGCAGGGCCGATACTCACTAGGAACATGGAGAATTTCTGACAAGGAAACCCTTAGTCCGAGAACGCAAATGACAACTAAAGGAGCATAAGGTGTTTTAGTCGTAAAAGTCTGAAATGAAGAATGGAGGAGTCATTAGATGAATTCTCAACTCCGAAAAAAGTCTTTGAACATTCCTGCAGCCCATCAATACTTAGCTTAGGATTATAACACTATGCAAATGGCGTCCGAGTGCTCATTGAATTTTTTGGATCATGTAATTGCCGTGAGCTTTAATTAAGAAAATTTATTAGTTTTGCCATGGACACGCTGCAAAAAAGCAAACAGATGGTACATATTATAATTTTGTATATAATATGTTAATTCTATCAAAACCATAAAGATAAAAATCCCGTTTACTGTCTTCTTCAAAGCACACAAATTTTCAAACACTTCTGTCCATATATATCCACATCGCCGGCGTATTTAATAGCGGGAAGCGGGCACAAATTAAAATGGGTTCGCGTCAATCCAACGCACGTCTCCGCTCGTTCACTTGTCTAGTGAAAGTGAGAGATATTATCTGCGCCCGCGTCGGTAGACCGTGTCAACGTATTTTGATTGATTTTCATTAGAATCGCTAACTAGGTAATTAAGAGATCTGCGTGGAATGTAGGGCTAGCAGTTTGATTTGAAACTTGAGTAGAAGACCGTGGGTGTTTGAGTATTGACCATAATTCAAGTAATGATTGTCAAAGCGCCATACCTATTATACAGTGTGGAAGGGACAGGCCTCCCACATCTCACAAACTTTACGGGCTTACTCAGTAGACGAAACTGGACAACCTTCCACGAGATTTTTTTTTAGGAAACGAAAAATTTATGTCAAATTCATACGCTGTTTCCACCATAAAACTCTGGAATGTGCTTACCCTTGACATAAAGAAAGCTGAAAGTAAATTTTCCTTTAAGCGTAAAATTCGGAACTACTACTTGAAGTCCTCTCAACTTTACTTTGGTCTTCTTCAGAATTATTATAAAGTTCTCTTAATGATTTGATATTTTTCCTAGTATTTATTACTTTATAATTTTAGCATATACATGTATTTTATTAACTTATTTTTGTGTGTTTGTATGTTTGAAGTATCTGTTACTTGTTTATTGTGCAAGCCTACCACAGTGTTGTCTTTTTTAATCCAAAGGTTGACTGGTAGACAATGCTTTGTTGCATTAAGTCCGCCTATATACCACTACTGTACATGAAGTTTAAATAAATAAAAAAATGGCCTCTCCATACAAACTGTCCAATCAAGTTTATAATTTTGTATAGAGAGGCTGATTTCTTATTTCGTTTACTGAGAAAAATTCTAGTGGAAGGTTGTCCTGTTCGTCCACTGAACAAGCCCTTAAAAGTTTGCGGAAACCTGTTCCTTACACCTTGTATAATTTAACGAATTTAGGTTGCTATATTACACACCTTTGTTACCCATTTCCTGCCAAGCTATCATAAGTGAAACTCCATACTGGTCTACCTATGTTGACGGTATGCACTGAAACACTACCAGCTTTTATAAAATGACGAAAGTCTGGCAGCCACGGGCTCTCACTCTATTACATGAGCGATCTATAAATAGCATTTGGACAAAATATTATTTTGTATGATTTTCTCAAAATGATCGGTTCTAATTTTTTGCAAGATGATTTAGATGCAAGTGCAAAACATTTTATCTATTGGCAACACTAAAAGTAATTAATCAATTTACTCATGACGCGACGTGACAATAATCCTTCCGATAAAAATCCGATCAATCTCAACATAGATAAATCAAATACAAATAGGATATATTGGGAGCAGTGGTTGCCGAGTGGTAACGGCTCCGACTTACGAGTTGTAGATCCCGAGTTCAAACCCAACCAGGCGCATTACTTTGTGAAATATATTTCATCTCTCAAAACGGTGAAGGAAAACATCTTAAGAAAACCGGCATCTCCTAGAACCAAAAAATTCAAAGACATGTGACATTTACCAACCCGCACTGGGCTCGCGTGGTGGATTACGTCCTATTCCCTCTCGCAGAGAGGAGGCCTGAGTCCCAGCAGTGGGAACATTAAAAGACTGATTATGCTTTATGCTATGCTAAATGGGATATATAGAGCACAAGTGTATCTGCAAACACAGGTGCAATCTCTTTTCCATTTCTCACCACCAACTTTTTTCGCCCTCGCGAACCCTTTTTAATTCTTCATAGAAAAAACTAACGGTACTTTTTGCTCGACCCGGGAATCAAACCTAGGACCCGACGCTCAACAGTCACGTTTGCGACATGAAACTAGTGAGACACGACTTATTGGGTAGACTGAATATGTTTTCTATGAGACGTACCGACATCTACTAAGAATTTCATTCTACACAAGCAAAAAAAGTGTCATGGATTATTTCCCTTAACCATACTGCATCTGGGTTCCTAGATTCCATTTGGTTAAAAAATCCCCTAGTCCTCAGTAACATCTCAAGTTTCCTGTGAGTCATCAGTAGATAAAGAACATCCAATTAAAAGGTTTAAAATAAAATGACAATAATGACGTAGGTAGTGAGTGCAAATGCGTGTGCGCATACAGATTTTAATTCGTTGTTACAGCTTCTTAAAATGGAAGAGGAAAAATAACAGGAAAGATAACTCTCTCAAAGGAACAATTTTTTTTAGAAATAATAATAATTCATCCATTTATAAATAACTTGTTTAGTATCTTTGTTGCATTTCCGAGAACACTTCCGTCTCACACAAGGAAAGGTCACGCCAAGGTTATAGAAAGTTTGTTTTTCATTTGTTTTTTGTCTTCAGGCGATAAGAAAACCCACATAAATACAGAAATAATCACCTTTGTGGTCGATTTGACTGGGTTTTACCGGAACTTTGCCGAAGTGACCTTGCAAGGTTTCATTTTAACCCTTAATTGCTTAGCTACTTTAGGTTGGTATTTCCTAGGAAACGGAAAGTTGTATTTTGTAAATGATGAGTTAGGGTTGAGAAAAAAACCCCGGGAAATATCGGAGAGCCTAAATAAATAATAATAATATCATAGCATAGGATAATCAGCCTTTTAATGTTCCCACTGCTGTGACTCAGGACTCCTCTCTAGGAGAGGGAATGGGCTGTAATCCACCACGCGGACCCAGTGCGGGTTGGTGAATCTCACATGTCTTTGAATTTTTGGTTCTAGGACATGCCGGTTTCCTCACGATGTTTTCCTTCACCGATTTGAGAGCAGTGGTGATGAAATAAATTACACAAAGTAATGCGCCTGGCTGGGTTTAAACCCGTGACCTACAATTCGTAAGTCGGGGCCGTTACCACTCGGCCACCACTGCTCAAATGCTGCAAATAATAATAATTCTCCTGACCAAATATCGATCACGAATAATCTCAGTTGAGACTGGCCAAAGGTCTACTGAGATTAGCCAAGTACACAGGAGATATTTTCGTGCGCAAACGTGTGCGCAAATACAGTTGCACTTTCTACTTCTTTACTCTCATAGTGCGATGGGAGGGCATTCCGACTCAACCGGAGAGAGATCAGGGACAGGAGCAACGACTTTACGTGCTTTCTGAGGCACGCGGGTGTCACACCAAAACTTCAAAACTTTGGGGTATTAGAGATTTTAATTCCGCATGGAAAAACCTAATAGCACTGTTTGCCTGACTCGAACATAGGACAGGAGACCAACGAGATAATTAAAAAAGAAACACACTGTGTCGATAACTCATGTTGAGAAATAGACTACTTCAATATAAATCTAGAAACGCTGCGATGAACCCCGATCGACCAACAGAATAAAGGCCGCAAGCGGAACTGGATCGGCCACACGCTTCAAAGGGACCCTAAACACACTTATACCAAGGCAAGCCTAAGATTGGAAAGCATAACGTGGTCGTCCTAAGCGGACCTGGCGATGAACGGTACCTGTAGAGGTGAAGACATAAGGCAGACCTGGAGCGAAATGAAGCGCAAATTTCAATACTGAACGGGACGGTGGCGCACTGTGGACGGCCTCTGCTCCATCTTGGGAATACAGGAACTTAAGTTACGTATGTGAAGAAAGTTTGTGAGTGTGTGTGTGTATGTTTGTTAGTTTTAACGCTCAAACGGCTTCACGGATATGAATGATACATAAGATACGAATGATAGACCATGTCCTGGAACAGCACATAGGATTTTTATGCCTGGGGTATGTTTCCTTGGGTTATTTAATAATAATAATAATCATTTATTATCAGGCAACTAAGGCCCATAGATAACATACACAAATAATCTTACAAAATAATAAACTAATACATAAGTATAAAAGAAAACTATAAAACTAGGTACTATTGCACACGAAGTAACGGCGTCGTGCTCCGCTGCGAGGTCGGTATCCTTCCACGAAATCGCCGATACACGACACCCTTCGGCCAAAACTCTCCTTTGAGGAAGGTCTCCAAATGGTGAGTTGGCACCCGAACCACAAACGACTTGAAATTAGTGTTATGGCGCGGCTCCAACTGCACGACTCTCAAAGTCCAGTTAGTCTTAACGCGTACATACTCCACAATCTCTTCAGCCTTCGTGGTGTGATGTAGCCTCGAAACGTACAGCTGCGTCGTAGGTACTGCTGGACGCAGCGGCATGTTGGGTCCTGCCAGCGCGGTACCGCACTGGTTCTGACAAGTAGGCTTCTTCCTCTTCTTCTTCTCTACCTTAGTGAAGCCATCCTCATCGCTCTGCTTGCCCCCTTTTGTTTTACCTGCTTGTCGCGTTGTTTGCGACTCAGCAGGTATTTTCAACCATCATGAAGGCAAAATTGCTGGCAGCAGCTAGTAAAAAAACATATACAAAAAATGAATGAATGACGTAAATAAACAACCTAAATCCTTCCTAATGAATTCTCAGAAATTCCTAGTTTCCTTTCACTCGATTCCTAAATCCCTATAAACCGTATCTCAAAACAATCCATACTCAAAACTCACACAGTAACATAGGTAGTTAGTGCATCAAAGCACCTGCCTGCAAACACATTAATAACTTCATCTGTAAAGAGTTATAGCCCTCGCCGCCAGAACGATGTCCGCTTGTCCGTCTGTCTGACGCATGGTTGATTTAGATGTCCTTACGTATTTCCTCTGTTGCCGTTTGTTGGATGCGGGGAAAGCTGGGCACAGCTGGCTGTTAAAGTTATTGTTTAATGAAAGGTAGTGTTCGTTTAGTGTGCATTGATGGCGTTGATTAGATCATGGCGTCAGAAAGTTCTACAAAGCCGGGGAGTGTACTGTCATCTTATGCCTTAACAAAAAGATTTTTTTTAAATGTTACTAAATCTTTGCCCAGTTTTTTGTTTATTACATAGAGTTAAAGCAAACAATATAATAGTAAGATATTACATTTTTGTACGGGATTTCAAGTTGTTTTTTTTTTTAAAGTTATTTATTATTATTTTGAGGAACACCAACGACGTATTAACAAGACGCTATACTAGTATAGCGTCGTATATAGCGTTGGTAATTTTATAGACATCCGATTCTGTGCAAATGTGACAATTAAAAGTGTCCACAGCATATACAATTTGAACACATAAATTATTATTTTATAAATTAAATTAATATTTGATATAAATTAGATAAGATTCTGGAAATACATTATTTGACAAGTATAAAATATATAGTTCTAAATATTTAAATTATTAAATTAAATTGTAATGTTTATAACGTTGTCTCACACGAGGACCGTCACTTCTGTATCTTGGGTGCGTTTCCTACAAAAACATGTAAACTCATATACACAAGAGACCCAGGTCCGCACCATTCTGTAAGTCATACAAATATTTGTTCCATGCGGGGATCGAACACGCGATCCGGAGCGCAGCAGCCAAGCGCTTAACAATTGCGCCGTATATGTCTTTATTTACTACTGACGATTTTATTAGTCTGCCTCGTCGTGCCTCGTCGTATAAAAACTTGCACATGGTATTAATCGACCTCGAAAAGGCATACGACCGGGTACCTCGTGAGGTTCTGTGGTGGGCCCTTAAGGAGAAAGGTGTGCCTGGGAAGTATGTGCAGTTGATCCGAGCGATGTACAGTCGATGCAGTACCCAAGTCCGGTCTTCAGTGGGCACCACTGGCAGCTTCAATGTGGCTGTCGGCCTACATCAAGGGTAGGCTCTCAGCCCTTATCTCTTCCTGATGATAATGGACGCTCTGACGTCGGATATTCAGGAAGAGGCTCCCTCATCATCGTCATCGGCAAACATCATACACCAGTATGATGTTTGCCGATGACATTGTGTTGGTTACCGAGAGTGGCCTACAGGTCCAGAACAGATTGGAGGTGTGGTGGCACAGACTGGAGAGTGTTGGCCTGAAATTGAGTAGAACCAAAACGGAATACTTGTTCTGCGACTTCGGTGGTCTCTCCGGTCCTATGCCCTTAGCTCTCGCTGGAACGCCCATACCAATCTGCTCCGACTTTCGGTACCTCGGGTCGCTTATCCAAGGAGATGGCGAGGCAGACCGAGACGTATCACATCGGATCAATACAGGATGGATGAAATGGCGACAGGTCACTGGAACAATTTGTGACCCACGGATGCCCCTCAAGGTGAAGGGTAAAATCTACAAGTCCGTGATAAGACCTGTCATACTGTATGGATCAGAATGTTGGGCTGTGAAAAAGACGCATGAAAAAAGATTGCATGTAGCGGAGATGAGAATGTTGAGATGGATGTGTGGTGTGACGAGAATGGATAAAGTAAGAAATGAATATATTAGAGGAAGTTTGAAAGTGGCGCCAGTGACTGAAAAGTTGAAGGGGAATCGTTTGTCTTGGTATGGTCATGTAAAGAGGAGAGATGAAACACATGTTACTAAAAGAGTTATGAGTACACATGTGGATGGGTGGAGAGGGAGAGGGAGGCCAAAGAAAAGATGGATGGATTGTGTGAACAGTGATATGAAAGAAAAGGAAGTTAGTGATAGTATGACTTTTGACAGGATAGAATGGAAGAAAAAAACGTGTTGCGCCGACCCCAAATAAGAAGGGACAAGGGCAGGAAGATGATGATGATTTTATTAGTCTGCCGTAGCTTGATTCAAAAAAAAAATCAGGAGCGCTATGCGTGTTTTTAACGCCCTGTCTTTTTTGTCATATATGATGCACATGAAATCAATTAGCTGGAAATGTAAGCCGAAGTAAGGTATGTCGTATCGGACACAATTGTCCGACATAATCTGAATTGAACATTTACTGGCGGTCACCAGTTGATTAATGGTTACAAAGAGAATAACGTGTTAAAATCGATGTTATGTGTGATTTTTGATGACTGTTGCCATTTTAAGTTTTTATTCTTTTTTTTAATCGACTTATGAGGGTCCTTTTCTACTCGCCTATCGTCAACATCGAGCATGTTTTAAAAGCTTGTTGCTTCATCTAACGCAATTCAATGCGATGTTTGATGAAGAGGCAACGCAAAAAAAGAAAGGTAACGTCTGAAAACTATTTTGGCATTCGGTCATTCAGTGATTTACTTGAATATTTCACAAAACTTGTTCCAGGAGATACGTGTTTTTTTAAACCCTTAAAAGTTTTTCAGAAAAATTATCGTTATTCAGAATCTCAATTCAATTTTTCAACTCGCCATTGATCTGGTGGTCCAATATAGAGAGAGAATCACAAGGTGAATTATTGAGTTTCAAAAGTTAGTTTTTTTTTCGGTGGGAAAATCAGCCAATCCCTCGCTTTTGGGCGGAGCGAGAAATAGTGTCGACTTTTACTGACTAAAAACCAACTCCTGCTCCTTCGTTGCTTTTCATACCAGGGCCGAGTTTTCCTTTCAGAAACAGACCCTTGGCCCCAGTAGGCTTTGACCCTGCTGGGCCCCAGCTACGGTT
Source organism: Mythimna vitellina (assembly GCA_949316375.1). Classification (NCBI taxonomy): domain Eukaryota; kingdom Metazoa; phylum Arthropoda; class Insecta; order Lepidoptera; family Noctuidae; genus Mythimna; species Mythimna vitellina. The sequence goes on along the minus strand of OX438699.1, from coordinate 9,942,233 downwards.
ACTGACATCTCCTTGACGCGTGCGTGAAACACTGCGCGCTGTCGACGACGGTGAGCTACCCATTGCTCGCCGTCCGCAAGTGCGCGCCTACAATGTCCAGAAATCAGGATCGGAATCCCGGTGATTGGGGCACGGGGGCCAAAAGTTCGGCTTATTAGAGTTAAAATTATTTATACAGGTGTGATATTCCTTGTTTTTGTTTTTTCGTTATTTGCGTATCCCTCGTTTTAGATTAATTAACAGTCCAGCCAATTACCAACAAATTGCCGTAAGCAAATTTGTGGGCAGAAACTAGTCATAAAGATTTAAAAATAAACATCAAAATTGGATTATCACGATCAAGCGGATCAAATTCATTAAAACTATGATGAAACCCAAACATGGGTGTGGCCAAATTGGGCAAAAAATATCAAAGTTATTATTTTGCAGGCAAGTTAATTGGCCGTAGCATAGTTTACACGGCTTGTTATTTTTTTATAAGCTTCTTTATCTGTATATAATTATGTCTGACGCTTAATACGTCCATTTAGGATTTACGATATATGCGCGACATTATTATTTGATATTTTAACATAATATTATTGGCAATCGAATTTACTGGTCTACTCATTTTGGATGGTGGTCCGAGTTACAGCGGTTAGCGGTGAGAAGGTACACGTTTCCAACTTTTACAGTGAATCTAATAAGTATGAAGATGACAGGGATAAATTAGCGGTACTGTCGTCACCCATAAAGTTTTTTGTTAGAGGGTTCATGGTGTAGAATTAAAATGAAAATTCACTTCACAATCGTCATCCGAGAGAACTAGTCAATTGATTGGGAGCACCCGAACTAAGATGGCCGTTGAGGCCGAAAGGTTCTAGAGTGGCGACCGCGTACCGGAAGACACAGTGTGGGAAAGCCCCCTACAAGGTGGACCCATGACCTGGTGAAGGTTGCAGGAATAAGTTGGATGCGAGACGCACAGGACCATTCATTGTGGCGGTATTTGGGGGAGGCCTATGTCCAGCAGTGGAGGTCTATCGGCTGAAATGATGATGACCCGAACTAAACGATAGATTGCCCAAGACTGTCATCCGTAAACGTCTTCCCTCCAAATGATTCCGGTGACGTGACGTCTACAACGTCACAGCGTTTCACTCCCCTCCGGGACCAAAGAATCAATTGAGTGTCTTATTATGACTAAACATTATATTATTGTAACTGAGTACAAAATTATTTATATTGTAGCTGAATTTTTATTTACTAGTTTCTGACAGCGGCTTCGCCCTTTATGTATAAAGAAAATTGTTCCAAGGAAACATGCTCCCAAGATAAAATCCTATGTGCTATTCCAGGACAAGGTCTACCCGAATGTTTTTCATTATTATACATATATATATATATTTTTTTACTCTTGAATATATCTAGCATAAGCATAGCATAATCAGCCTTTTAATGGTCCAACTGCTGAGACTCAGACCTCTTCTCTAGGAGAGGGAATAGGCCCGTGTCTTCGAATTTTTCCCTTCTAGGACATGCTGGTTTCCTCACGATGTTTTCCTTCACCATTTTGAGAGCAGTGGTGATGAAATAAATTACACAAAGTAATGCGCCTGGCTGGGTTTGAACCCGCGACCTACAACTCATAAGCCGGGGGTGTTATCACTCGGCTACCAGTAAGAATGTGAATTATTATTGTAAATCTAATTTAATCAAAATATAATAATATAATATATTCCACAACTATCACACAACGCCGTCTAGTCCCAAGCTAAGCAGAGCTTGTGTTATGGGTACTAGACAACTGATAAACATACTTATATATTTCTAAATACATACTAGATAAATTACACCCAGACACAGAACAAATGATCATACTCATCACACAAACATTTGTCCTGGGCGGGAATCGAACCCACGACCTCCGGTATAGCAGTAATCAAATATCCGTCTATGTAATTCTAAAACAAGGTAGAGGCCTCCTAAACTCTTGTAAACACAAATCTGTTTTCTCATGATGCAGGTCAGACCTTTAATTAATAAAGAAATTCAATACATAAAATGGAAACAAACAAAAATAATCCCACCAATACCTACGCAAAAAACGTTTTGCGAACACATTCATTGTGCGTTTAGCTTAGGACAGTTTTCTGCTTTTTTTTTTTTTTTTTTTGTGTGGCCTCTCGCAGGTCAACCTAGGAGGTTGTCGGCTGCTTAACCGGTCTTGCCTGTGGCGGCCTCGATTAGAAAATCAAAGTCTCCAGCCAGGGCTTACTTAAAACTACTTAAAACTAAGCGACTACACGCTAAGGGCACCCCCTGTGGGGTACGGACCTCGGCTTAGGGCGTCGCTGGGGGGGGGGGCAGCAAAGGGACGAGCTGGATCGAACAGTATTAATTATTATTTATCGGGGATTTTAAAACTACAGGCTCAGCGGCGCGGGCTGGCTCGAGCAAGGGACGGGGAGGACGTTTAAAAGAATGTCGCGGCGGGCCTCGGCGGCGAGGACGGAAAGACGGCGGTTTGTGGTGTCTCTTAACTGTACTGGTTTCCCTACGGCTCTCTTGGAGCAGGGTAATAGGGTCATCAGGGGTGAGGAGAGTATGCCGAGGACGGCGAATTTTAGAAATGCGGGAGGGTTCGTAACGGGCGGCCGACACGATAAGGGGGTTGCGGTGTTTCACAGCAGTGTCGAAGAAACGCTTGCAAAGGCGTTTCATGAACTGCTGGATGGTGGGGATTTTGAGATCTAGATGTAGATTCTCATTTCGGATGAAGAATGGGGCTCCGAGGATTTTACGGAGGATTCGGTTTTGGAGGGTCTGCATCCTATGGAGGTGACGGGGCTTGGCGTGTGCGAAGATAGCACAGGCATACGTCATGATCGGGCGGATAACTGCTGTAAAGAGACGCAGCTTGCACTTAAGTGACAGTTTGCTGCGGGCAGTCAGGAGATAGTGGAGCCTACTTTGAGCGAAAGCGGCTCGCGAGCGAGCCTGCTTTATGTGCTCGGCGAAGGTCAAGTGACGATCGAGGATCACTCCTAGGTACTTGGCTTGCTTCTCCCAGGGGATTGGCTTGCCGTACATAGTGATCGGAGGGGGGGGAGGACGGTCTTCCGCTGTCTCGAGTAGAGAACAGCTTGACTCTTATCAGGGTTAACCTCGATCCTCCATTTCCGGAACCATTTGCCCAAAACGTTTGCGGAGGTTTGGAGATTGCGAGCGATAACCTTGGGGTCACGACCGGTGTAGTAAATTGCCGTGTCGTCGGCGAATAGAGCCAACTGGGCCTTTTTGTTTTGGGGAATGTCGCTGGTGAACAGCGTGAAGGCTAGGGGGGATACTACGGAGCCTTGAGGGACTCCTGCTCGAATGGGGACAGTTTTCTGCCGGAGACTTTGTATATTTATAGTAAACGTGAACAACCAACCTGAGGGTTTTAAAGTCAAGAATGAATAGTTGCTTTTAGACAAGCGCACTCTATCATTGCTTTCCATCAAGTGAGATAGTAAGTAGTCAAACGCGAGCGTTTCACTAATATATTTTTTTAAATCGCTAGCATTATAACCACACATTTTATTGAATAGGTAATTCAACAAGGCAGCTTCCTCTAAAGAAGCCGGTTCAATCATAGCTCTGATCCAAATACACGTACATTTATATTGGCATCCGCAATCAAAACGTAAGTTATAATAAAACGCATTACCCATTCACAATAATTTCTAATTAAGATGTAAAGTAGGCTAAGTTAATGAGGGAATGAAGACCAAGGAGTAAGTAATTAGACTTATATTTTTTATTTTTTTTTGTAAAACACGCATGTTCTGGTTTCATAGAAAACTTAATAACTCATTGTGCATGATAAAACGTTATCGTCCTAGTATGTTAACGTTTGTAAAAACAAAAAAAAAAACACTAGCGGGATTTTGGCAACGATGTAATATAACAACACAGGTAAATTATAACTATCACAACTTTTGCCGGGTTTGAGTCATCTTGGGTGTGGTAGAGTACCCTTAACCCATCCCACACAAAGTGCCAGTGTGGAACCCCTTCTCAGGATATGCGTCACCTCTTTTTCTGCTCAGTCCCCCTAGCCAAATTACGTTCGTTTCGTTTGCGTCGAACGCCTCGAGTAGGCCATGCCTCCGATTCCTTTGTTCTGACCACGTGACAGAGCGTTGAGATGACGTCAGAATAAAAGAATCGGAGGCGTGGCCTATTCGAGGCGTTCGATGCAAAAGAAACGATCGTCACTTGGCTAGGGGGGCTGATAATCAGAGGATCAAGCTCGGATCGATGGCGCGTTGTGTCACACACACACGTTTCAAAGAGATGTCAGCAATATTGACGGGGCCAGTTAGAGCCGATGCCTACTAGGGCTACGGATTACGTGAAAGAATTACTGTGGTTCTCGCAAAGTGCAACTGTCTAATAAGCCCCTTACCATCATAATGATTGGTTTCAAACGAGGTCTTAAACGCCCCGTACCGCATTAATGGGAATAAAAATGTTGCCGCTATCGCGGTGTTAAGTAACATGCGTTTCATCTCTCTTTTTTAAACGACCATTTTTTTTCACATGATCGTACCAAGACAAACGATTCCGTTTCAACTTTTCAGTCACAAATAAGATTCGATAATAACTTGTAAGAGCTTTCTTTTCCTTTCGAAACACAATAGCAACAGGAAGTGCAGCAATTGTTAGAAAATTCAATTAAAGTTCATAATAAGATGGTCTGAATTAGATTGATGTTTCGTTTTCGGCAAATTGAAATTGTAAGTAATATTGTACCTAAAGCGGACGTGAAATAATGATATAATCTATTTTAAATTTGGTGTATATGAAAATAGCCGGGATATTTTAAATTCAAAAACTCATTTACTGCCATAATTATTTCTTTCAATAATGATTAGCATAGTTTTTTTTTATTTAAATAGATTTTATTTTGAAGGATTAATAACATTGTACTAGTATCTAGCATAACTGACAGTCCCCCGTGCAGAGCATGTTTGGAGGCAGAGGAGACAATTGCACATGTGCTCCTAGACTGCACAGGTGTCATTAAAATACGCACACGAACCTTAGGATCCCCGAACTCCCTTATTGATGCCCTGAAAAACCTAAGAGGCCTAATCTGTTTTTGGAGAGAGGTGGGCTGGTTGGAATAAGCCCACCTAAGGTTATGGCCGCCATGGCCCAGGTACTAAGTGCGGAAACCATACCCAAATAGAATAAAAAACATTGGACTGGAGACGAAGGCCCATTTCAGAGGTAAAACAAGTAGATACGTAGATACAGATTATTTTTGAGAACAAACGTCAGGTCATTAATATAATAAAATAATAAAAACAAATAACGTTAAAAACAAATGGTAGTAATTTAATTTGATTTAATGTAATTGTTTTTGATTTAGTTTAATTTAATGCGATGATTTAATCTGATTTTATTATATTTTTTTGAAATAGCAATGGATGTTTTTTTACCAGAATAAAAATGATGGTTATATATATATAATTCTTAATGTTTTTATTACCTAAATCCTCCTAAACGGCAAATATGATCAGATCACACCACTTTCGCCGCGATCGACCTCGACAGCGATAGGTATGCTCAGGCGTCCATTGAGTGACGATCTTCGCCCATCTCTCCGGGTACATTCGTGCATAAATTAATGAATTAATAAATTGAGTCTGTTTAATTATGTGTAGCAGAAGCATTTAAATCCTAAGATTATAGATAAGTCACCCACAAGCAAGTTAGAGATTCGTTTTGTTCATCGTGATAAGCCGAATCATGAAAACCTACGGTTAACAATAAATTAATAGAAGCCAATTTACTTGCCAAAATAATTGTTTCCTGATTAACTAGTTTTTGTTGTAGATATATATGTACTTAGAGATATTATCGACTTGTACGTACCTGCTATACTTATAAATATAATATACTTATAATATTATATAATTATTGACTAGAACTAAAATTATTACAATGATTATAATATTAAGTACAATATCTATAATTATTTTAATGTTTTGAAAACAGTTTGCCCTAAGACATAATATGTATACCAAATGTTTACCTACTTATTATGATATCTATGAATAAATTATTTTTACGATTATCCACGATACATAAAGATGTTGGAATGTAAAGTAAAACATGTTATCTACGTACAGCTAAGTTCAAAATACAATCCAAAACAAAAGCCCATCACAAATCCGAATGATGTACATTCGCGTACACAAGTTTTTGTAAACGTGCCGCGCGTGCGGGGAACGTGCAAAAATTACGGCCGCGGCGCCCGCGCCTCAACGAAATGTAAATTAGATGGCAAGCGGTAATAGTTCGTGGTTCAGAGGTAAGGTTACTGATGGCCGGCTGGTGCTTACATTGTTGTTTAACGGCGATGCAGCGTGAAACGATCGGCTGTGAATGACTGTACATTAGTTCGTGTAATTCTTGAGGTGTTGAGTTGCGGGGATATTGTTGGATTTTAAGGATGTTTTTAAGTTTTAGTTTCAATATACTTTCTGGAATTGGATGATAGCTTTAATTGTTAAAATTTTAGTTTACTGCTGTTATGCTTTCAACAATGCGACCTTGACCTTGTCTTGTTGTGTTGAATTTGACCTTGTTGCTACAAGGTCAAATTCTAATTTGTGCTTAGACAACAGTTCCGCTGCAGAAGACATACCTACCTCTGATTTCTGATTTAAGAATTTGAAATTGTGCATTTCTTAAACTCTACTTTAGCAACAAACCTGTCAAAATTTGTCATTTGAGTAGGGTTTGAGAAGTTCTTCACTCAACATTATTATATTACTGTTTTTTATCCATAACTAATAAATAAATAAATAAACATATTCAATTCAGAAATCGCTTTTGGGCTTCTCGACTTGAATGGTTTCTGTTGGTTAATCTGTTCTGCCTTATTGGTTGTTAGTACGGTTAGTACTTTCTTAATATTCCATAACCAATCTGCTTAGTCTATTCCTAAATGTGTTACGAGTAATAGGTAGCATATGTGTATTTAAACAATTATACTCATTATTACTATAACTTAGTTAAAAGGTAGAGTGTGGCATTTTATTCAAAACTGTGTTACCTCATCTTTAAGTTAAAGAATTATTTGTAAATATATGACATGTCATTATGACAAATAATATTTTAAGTTTTTTTTCATCGAGTTATAACCCGATGATAAAATTCCAGCGAAAACTCACTCCTGTTTCTTCTTTGCCTTCGAACCAGGGCCCCGGGGTAACCCGGTACTTACTGAGCTCCAAATTGCAAAAAAAAAACTTTTGAAAATTTTAATTTTGTGGTCTACCCTGGAGCATTTTCCTCAACGGCAGGTACATCTTTGAAAATTTCTCGTTTTTACCAATATACCACATACTCAGACTTTCCAGAATAGTCTTCAGGTAGCGTGCGGACACAGGTCCGGGACGCAATCGAGACGAGACATCAGCTATTTAACACGAGAGGTGTCTGAGACGCCCTGACCTCGGCTAATGAAGTGATAAACACTGAGCTAACCGCTGTACCATCTGTGAGGAGGATCTCTGGTTAGGTGTAAGAAAAAAAAAGAATTGTCTTTATCAAGGAGTGGAACGGAACCTCAGATGGACAAAGTTGAGCCCAATTTGCTGTTGCAACCTGTTGCAGGTCTGCTGGAAGGAATTTATTAAATTTTGTTATTTTTTTTGTTTTGGTTCTTTTCGTTTTTAAGTATTTGTTACACACATTAATTAATAATCTATATATATAAAAATCAATGCCACTTTTCGTTGTAACTTTATAACTCAAGAACGGGCTCACCTATCCAAACCAAATGTTTAGGCTTTGTTCGGACTATTTAGTAGATGGTTTATGTGAAGTTTGCACAAAATCGGTCGAGTGGTTCTTCATTTATCAAGTATGAAGTATAAGTACGAAGTTCGCCGAGTCAGCTATTTATATATAAAATATTAGTTATATTAGTTTTTATTTGGCTTATACTTTCTAGACCTCTTCCAAATTCTTCCAGGCACATATTCTTTTCTGGAGTTCAAACTAGCCATTGCAGCAGGCGTTCAGGTCTTCTCACACCTCTTCTTATCATTATCATGTTGTTTTGATGTCTTTAGGACTAGTTAGTATATAAATGAATAGAAATAAATTCATTAACTTTCACTAACCATATTTAAGATATTACCAATAGGGTCTTCAAGTTTGTAACAACTTCATTGTCATCAATTTGTCCTAATCCCAATTTATTTAATAGCATAGCAAGCTATCTTTTTCATACATCTTTATATGCATAAAGCATTATCAGCCTTATAATGTTCGCACAGCTAGGACTCGGGCCTGGAGAGGGAATGGGGTGTAATCCATCACGCTGTTCAGTTTGGTGAATGGCACATATCTATATATTATATTACAGGTTACATTTTGGAGAGTGTGCGCGGGAATTGCATGACTTGATTCCGCTATCTCCTTTCTACCATCGGACAACCCGACGTACGGCGAGTATCCACCCTTACGTTGTTGAAACTTCAACGGTCTGGACTAAGCGTTTCGCTTCGTCGTTTATACCGCGTACATCGAAGGACTGGAACAATTTGCCTGCTGCGATCTTCCCGTCCAACTATAATTTAGATGTCTTCAAGGCTAGAGTGAATAGGCTCTTAATGAACTAGTGCGCCTCACCACCAATCTCGTAAGTTGGGGCCGTTACCACAGGACTACCCCCTTTTTAAGGCCATAATGGTTTACCTTTTGTGACTTCTTAAAATCATTCCTAACATTTGATGAACTTATTACTTACCTACACGCTAGAATTATATCCATCCGGACTCATAATGAAAAGTAATTTCCTTATATCAATAAGGAAACGTCCTTAATATGAAATAGTGGCTATAAACATCATGTATGCCTGAAGGCCGGTGTAAATTCATAGGTTTCATGCTATACCATCAAACAGATTGGCGATTATTGAACCTGTTGTTGTAATGAGCACGATCAGTTTGATCTGATGGTAATTTGATTTGAAGTTTGTATCGTGCAGACAAAATAGAATCCAATATAAAAATATTGTTGTAATATATACTTTTTTTCGTTCTAACACATTGCTTTTGCAATATTTTTTTTATTTATATTTTTAACGTATTATTTATTAATAATTGTAATTATTTATTTTACTTGCTTTTATGGTTATATAGCCTCTTTTTTATAATGTGAATGTGAGAACACTGTAGACTCCGCGAATTCTTAGGTTCCTTTTTATTATGATTATTTTTATTGTACTTTATAGTACAATATTGACCAGTCTACACTGTCTTTACATAATAGATATCTATATGAAAATATTGTAACAACAAATTCTTTTTTAAAAAGAGTAACCATGTAGTTTCTTGCCGGTTCTTCTCCACAGGAAACGACCAATTTGGAACCGTGCTGAATTGCTGCTTATTAGCCGCTTCTGACGTTTTATAAGTGCCCATGTAGGCCTATGTGAAATAAAAAACTTTGACTTTGACTTTGACAATGTGAACGTTAATCTGTAAAATACATTAGTAATAGGTAGTAGTTACTCGGAAAAAAAAAACATCGTAAAATTGTTTACACTTTATTTTCAATAAGCAATAAATTAAATAAGCAATTAATGCATTGTAAATTGTGGATGAGTACCAATTAAAATTTGTAATTACCTATTCATAATACTTATAATGAGAGTTTATACTCTTGAAAGCTTGATTATAATATTACGGTGTTTAAAATCATCCGGTGTCAGGTATATTGTGCAATCTTTAAGTTGAATCCACGGTCAATCTTAAGAAAGAATAATTTTCGTTTTTAACACAAATAACATATAGAGACCTTTTATAGAAACCTTTTCTCACTAGTCGCAGGTTAGATCAAAAAATATCGAAATATTCCAAAATATTTTTATTCCAAATTTCAATGTTCCGATTTCCGAAAGTCCAAATTTCATAATACCGTAGAATAATAATGTCTCTTATTAAAAATCACGAAATTTATATTGTCAAAAGTTATAAATTAATGCGATTTTTTGTTTTCTGATATTCATAAGTTCGAAGAATTAAATGCTCGATTACTCGATCTGAAAAACGGCATTCCGATTTTTAATACTTCCAATAAACTGCTAAAATTAGAATTTTGATTCAATTAGTATTATATTCAGTTACGCATTATATGATCACAATTTTCAAGTAACGTTTAATGTAATTTACAAACGGCTACTTTGTTATTAATTATTTATATATTTGTTTTTGTTCACCTTATAAATTCACTTTCGTCAAATACCATCTATTGTTATTGAATAGATATTGAAATATACCACGCGGGCTCAATAAGATATGCAATAATAATAATATACCACAACTATCACAAAGCGCCGTCTAGTCCCAAGCTAAGCAGAGCTTGTGTTATGAGTACTAAACAACTGATAAACATACTTATATATTTCTAAATACATACATATTATAGATAAATTACACCCAGACACAGAACAAATGATCGTCCTCGTCACACAAACATTTGTCGAACCCACGACCTCCGGCATAGCAGTTGCTGCAGATGCTGGATATCGCATATCTACGAATTTTAGGTTCTAGGACATGCAGATTTCCTCATAATGTTTTCCGTCACCGTTTTAAGAGCAGTGGTGATGAAATATACATAATAAAGTGTAGTCACGACCTATAATGACTGTGACCAATTGGCCACCCCTGCTTTTGTAATATCTAGATGATTATTGAAATAAATTTGTACCTCCTTATTGAAAAACACTTACTATGCAACTATGTCAGTGTTATACAAACAAGTGTCTATTTTATTACTGAGAGGCAACTTGTAATACAAAATGGTGCTATCAAACGATTAGCGGAGTCTCATTAAAAATCAATTAGTCTGTACCCAATTATTTGTCTTCTATCTTATTTCAATTTCGAATTATTAATGATTTAATGATGATTTAATAGAGCAGTGGTGGCCGAGTGGTAACGGCCCGACTTACGAGTTATAGGTCGCGGGTTCAAACCTAACCAAGCGCTTTACTTTGTGTAATTTATTTCATCACCACTGTTCTGAAAACGGTGAAGGAAAACATCGTGAGGAAACCGGCATGTCCAAGAACCAAAAGAACCATGTGACATCCTGGCGGCCCGCGTGGTGGATTATGGCCCATTGCCTCTCCTAGAGAAGAGACCTGAGTCCCCAACAGTGGGAACATTATAAGGCCGACTATGCTATGCTAATGATTTAATTAATGAAACAGTAAGCTTACAAACGTTTTTTTAATGCGTCAATTTTTATGTTGTGGTTACATTTTCGGGTAACTCCCGAATATTTGCAGTATCTTGACAAATATAGCAGAGACCTTCGTCGTATCGCGAAGTATTTGGACGAACACGAATGCTTGTCGATACTTGAGTCAGGATGCAAGCAACAACATCGCGTATACGCGAATACAATGTTTTATCGCGAGAATGCGGAACAAATAATCGCGTGATAATGGATCCACAATATCAGAAATCATCATCATCTTCCTGCCCTTGTCCCATCTTATTTGGGGTCGGCGCAACACGTTTTTTTCTTCCATTCTATCCTGTCAACCGTCATACTATCACTAACTTCCTTTTCTTTCATATCACTGTTCACACAATCCATCCATCTTTTCATCCACAATATCTGAAATGAGGTCTATAATTTGGAGCTATATTTTTCTTTTTGGATCAGAAATCTTCATATAACTTTCACCATTCTAGGAAACCAGAGGAAGGCTTTTTTTTTTTATTGGGTGGGAAAATCATCCTTATGACATCCCCGCTCTTGGGCGGAACGGGAGATAGTGTCAGACTCTTACTGACTAAAAACCCACTCCTGTTCCTTCGTTGCCTTCGTCCCAGGGCTCCGGGTTCCGCTTTCACACTACCCGTGGCCTCAGTAGGCTTCGACCCTGCTGGGCCCCTACGATTTGCTGACATCTCCTTGAAGCGCGCGTGGAACAAAACGCGCCGTCGATGACTTGGGCTCGGTCCGGACGGTTACCGGACGGTCAGACGGCGAGCCACCCATTGCTCGGCATCTGCAAGCCCGCGCCTACGGTGGCCGGAAATCGGGATCGGAATCCCGGCGGCGGTTGGAGCGTAAGGACCGTTGCCTCACGCGATCGGCCGCCTCCTTAGCTAGCATTACTGCTTCGCAGAAGGAGGCGACCGCCTGCCACTCCTCCTCGCTCCGGAGCATGGCCTGAACCAAGGCCCGGCGCGAGAGATCGCCGCCGCCGATTGCCCCCACGAGGACACGGCGTTGCTCTGCCCAAGCGGGGCACACCTCCACCGTGTGCTCTACCGTGTCCTCCGGGTGAGCCACACAGTGGCGACACCCGGGCGTCGTTTCCGCACGAATCCGGTGCAGGAACCTCCCGAACTTACCGTGTCCGGTGAGAACCTGCGTCATGCGGAATGTGAGGACGCCGTGAGGTCTTTCCAACCACGCCTCAAAGAGGGGACTTACCAACCAGAGGAAGGCTCAGATTTTCACTGACACACCTGTGTTACTTCAGTTGCCCCTCTCTTTCGAACGATTTCGCAGCCCAGGGTCTAGTAGTTACTCAGATGGTGTTATACTAAAAAATCCGGTCTAATAATCAATGATTCAATCAAAAGCGATCAACGATTTGTTTGATACTACCTTTTAGAATTTTGTATAATATAATCAGATGCATATATTAAGGCAATAGTAGATATATTAGAATCGTAAACTAGATAATTGTTGAGATTTAAGATAAGAATGGAAGAAGTTAACTAATAAATAATTTGTTTTGCAATGGACGTTTCATATGGATGACAATTTCGTAAGTTTAATAGAAGGCCTAGTGACTTAGTTTACATAAATACGAGTTCTTAATTGTTTATTTTCTAATATTTACTTTAGAATCACATTAACAGAATATTAATTTAGTAATAATATGCTTCTGAAGTGGTTTGGAGGATGAACTCCTCATATAACTAAAAGGATATAAATAAAATATTTTTCAAAATACTACTCGAAAACCCCCTCTTACAGTTACATTTTTTCGTACTAGTGTGGAAAAGTGCGCGAGCTCGTCTCCGCCACAATTTATTACATTTATCGATTGGACTGGGCGCGATGCGACCTCCAAGAGTCGCGCATCGTCCCCCGTCATTTGATACACGTGGAAAGTCACTGCAGTACTCGACTCCTATAAAACCCTCGCCTACAGCTTGGGCGAATTTCACCTCGGTCGCAATGACAAACTTACTTCACTTATACTTACCAAAACTGTACTATTTTACTCTTATAGACATTGGTGGCGCGAGTAAAGCCGTTGGTCCCCGATGTCATTCGTAGATCTTCAGACGCCAGAAAATCTGACCACCACTGTATATCAAGAGCGGGGATGATTTTCCCACCCAATAAAAAAAAAAAAAAAAAAACCACCACTGTATATCCATGAAGTATTGTGTTGCCCAGTTACTGGATTTTGGAGGTCTGATAGGCAGTCGGCCCATGTAAAATACTGGTGGTCAACAGCATGCGGTTAGATTGGAAAGCGGCATGGAAGCTTGGTGGCCCACATGCTTAAAGCAATGATTAAAGGCATTATGTTTGCGGGATTGTTCGAAAGAGTTGCCATGGCCCTGGAACGCAAAAAGCAGCTGAGTGTTCATGGAGTTTCTTGCACATAGTTCTCCATAGAGATCGACGCTTTGGAATGTGCCATAAGCATCATTTTTCTGAATGACTTCTTAACAATTCAAAAGTGCCTGTAAATCATCATCATCGTCATTATTTCAGCTGAAAGACGTACACTGCTGGACATAGGCCTCCCCCAAGTGTCGCCACAATGAACGGTCCTGTGCGTCTCTTATCCATCAGATTCCCGCAACCCTTACCAGGCCATTGGTCCGTCTTGTAGGAGGCCTTCCAACGCTACGTCTTCCGGTACGTGGTTGCTATTCCAGAACTTTTCTGCACAAACGGCCATCCGTTCTGCGAGCAATGTGCCCTACCCATTGCCAGTTAAGTTTGGAGATTCTTCGTGCTATGTCGGTAACCTTGGGTCTTTTGCGGATATCCTCATTCCTGATTCGATCACGCAAGAAAACTCCGAGCATAGCTCTTTCCATTGCCCTTTGGGTGACTTTAAGTCTTCTGATGAGGCCCTTTGTAAGCGACCACGTTTCGGAGCCATATATCATCCCTGACAACACGCACTGGTCATATACTTTAGTCTTGAGACACTGTGGTATATCGGACGAGCAGATACCGTGCAGCTTTTCGAACGCTACCCAGCCGAGTCGGATTCGACAATTGATCTCTTTCTCAAAGTTAGACATATCCAACTTGAAAGTCTGTCCCAGGTACACGTCGTCCACAACTTCGAGTGTAGAGTCTCCGATCTTGATAGGAGTGGGTGCTACGTGACTGTTTACCATGACTTTGGTTTTACCCATGTTCATTTTACGTCCCACTCTTTCGGAAGCTTTACTGGGGTCACAAAACATTGTACTGAGTTCCTCCGTAGTCTCAGCCATGACTACTATGTCGTCGGCAAACCGAAGGTGAGTGATGTACTCGCCATTGACATTAATGCCTAGCCCTCCGGTGTAGCTATATAGCTACCTTCCACCTGTAAATGGTTCATTTGAAATAAATGCTTTGAATCTTTGACTCTCTCTCTCGCTACCGAGAGCGGGAGAAGTTATTCGATGATTTACCACCAAAAAAGGTATTAATTACATTTTACAGGAAATTCTGTTGTCTATATAACAGATAATAGAGAATAGAGCTCCCAAGTAAGAATTAACGATAGTGATTAGGTATAAGGAAGGGTTTCTGCTAACTAAACTAAACTCAAAGAGCACGCAGAGTCAAATGCTTGCAAATAGATATATTAAAAAAGCCACGTATAGCTAAGAAATGAAATTCTTCACCAGAATCTGTGTTTAATGATAGCTACAACCTAGGGATCTTTAAGTCAAGAGTGAATAGGTAACTTCTATGTAAGCGTGCCCATCGTCGACCACATCAGTCGCTTACCATCAGGTGAGATAGAGGTCAAATACGAGCCTACAAATAATTTTTTTTTTTAAATCCAAACAAACAAACAGAAATATCCCCTCTTGGTATAATTACCAATCATTAAACTACACTTACATTCAAAAGTTTCAACATTATCAATAAAAGCATCTGGCGATAACATTCGGTCTTCTCTTCAAGCATTACGTAAGTAAACAACGAGGTCCCACTTAATACATGATATCAAGCTCTGCAAAGATTCCCTTCTTCGTCCACAATCAGCAATTACGAATTTACGATAAATAATGCGTTTGGCAAAACCTTTAAAATTTCCAAAAGACTTAAAACAATACATTGATCAAATGAGAAACAACCATACGTATGAGGTTATAAAGTTGCAATTTCAATGTGTTAGTGTTTCGTTATAGGACGTTTAGATGCAACCTGCTCCCGTTTTCAGATTGTTCCAAAAGATAGGTGGTGGTTGCATGCAAAATACTTCCCGTTGAGATATGGGGATCGTCCAGCGGCCCCAAGTATTATATAAATGGTTGCTATATTATATGTTTGTATATATGAAGTATCTGGGGATGCCACACACGTCGCTAGCGTATGCGACTCGAACCCGTAAAGGTATACTTCAGTTTGTTAAAGAGAAGCTTCCTTAACTTTATGGAACGTGTTTCTCGCTTCTAGCCTTGCTTAAGTTATGTTGGTGATCTTTATCATGATGAACGGCTTTTTATTACCATACAGTGAATTTGCTCTGCGGTAATCCAGTGACCCGAATATAAATAGTATTAGTAACAAGTATTTTTTGTTCAATACTCAATTATTTAATGTATTTCACAATATACATACTTAGATGGGTTTTTTTTTCGGGTGGGAAAATCATCTAATGACATTTCCCGCTCTTAGGTGATCCCCCAGGGATCTCTTTCGCATCACTCATGGCCCCAGTACACTTCGACCCTGCTGACCCCTACGGTTGCTGGCACCTCCTTGAGACGCGCGTGGAACAGTACGCGCTGTCGACGACTTGGGCCCTGTCCGGACGATTGCCGGACGATCGGACGGTGAGCCACCCATTGCTCGCCACCCGCAAGCCCGCGCCTACGGTGGCTGGAAATCGGGATCGGAATCCCAGCGGCGGTGGTTGGGGCGTAAGGACCTTTGCCTCACGCGATCGGCCGCCTCCTTTGCCAGCATTACTACTTCTCAGAAGGAGGCGACCGCCTGCCACTTTTCCTCGCTCCGGACCATGGTCTGTACCAAGGCCCGGACACTTAGGTGGTAGATGAAAGATTTTTTTAGACACAATCGCGGACCCTGCTGGGCACAGCCAACACAATAGAAACGATGAAGAGGACTTACAATCTAATTTTTAACGGCTCGTGTTGACCACTAAGCTTTTTTTTCAGAAAAATTGTCGTCTTTCAAAATCTCGACTAAATGTGCAAGGCTTCTATTGATGTAGGTACTTTTTTATATTTTTAATGTGTGAGTTCATTATCCAGTGCCAAAGTTCACGTAAAATACTAGATTATTGGAGGTCTTTACTGGATTAGTTTTACACTTTATATTTTGATTTCTATAGAAGACTAGATAATATCCACAAGATAGCTGTCTATCCAAAATGTCTACAGAAAGATGTGTAATAACATCATAATCACGTAAAAGCGGATGTATGAAAACGTACCTTGAAAAGGACGCTCTTAAATACCTCTAGGTTGTAGCTTATAGAAAGCACAGTATTTTTCACAAAAGGTAATTTCAATGGCGGAAAAAATAAATCCTAAGTGAGTTCCGTTTTAATACAAAAAACATATCCTTATACGTTCAACAAGATGTCAGATATGGCAGCCATGTCAAACACCTAATCTATCATCCTTCTAAAAAACGAAAATCTCAGTAGCTTGCCCAAATTAGCTCGTAGATAGACCACCCATGACCTCGGAAGCGGAACCACCCACACAACGTCACGAGTCGCCTATCTCGCCCCATCTTAATTATGAACGTGGTGATCATCATCTTAAATTTTCTGCCTTAAAAGGTCTATAAAGAGTCAGTAAGTGTACGCAATTTATTCTAGATTACTGGCGCCCGTCGACTTATGTCACGACTCGGTCCGGACACTTCTGTTCCATGCACCCGGCTAAGGCACGTGCCGTTCTCGTGTCGAAATCCTTAACAGAACTTTAGTTCTACGACAAGTTCCATCTTACGAAATCTTGGAGAAGTGCACTTAATTGTTTTTATCAAATGTGAACCCAGATAATTAGATTAGCACAACCCTGCTATGCATTCGTAAGTAATTAGTTACGTAAAACAACAATTTAGTGTATGTCTGTGTTTATTTTTGTACAATATTTTATAATAAATAACAAATAAGACTAAAATTAAATATCTTTTTGAAAAAAGTATCAAAATTGTTTGTTAAATGAAACAGTAATTAACATTTTAAATATTGGTATGAGGAAAAATGGGCGCGTGGTGGGGACTTCGCTCTATCTCTTTTGTGAACAGGTAAACTAATGGCTGTGATGTCATATTTCAATAATGTGCATCCTTTTTTCTGCCACTTGACAGTTTCTTCTTCCACCAGATTTGAAAGGTTTCTAATTTGCTTATTATTAATTGAATGTATTTAAAAAAATGTTTTTGTTTGCGATTGTGAATAAAGCTACTTTTTGATAAAAATATTAAAAACTAGCTTTTGCCCGCTGCTTCACCCGCGTACATAAAATATAGCCTATGTACTCAAAAATAAAACAGCTTGTAATCAGTGAAAAAAATTTAGCAATCGGACCAGTACCTACTTTCAGAAGTTACCTTCTACAAACAAAAAAACAAAGAAACAATCTTTACCTCTTTATAATAATAGTGTCCAACTACCCAATTGCAGGTTTGATTTATTACGCTTAAAAATTTATTATTTACTGTAATTGGTCTCAAAAGCCATTGAATATAAAAAGGACACATATTTTTAATTACTTTCTAAAAAGTCGACAGCCTGAGAAAAACGTGTTGACAACGATATATAACAGCAGTTTGATTATGAGTGATATGAAAAATCTGATTTTAAGATAAAATATTTTTTTCTTTAATTTCACCAAGGTTTCTACATTCAAATGGTTCTAGAGTGACCATGTAATGAGGAATAAGGTTGGAGCGTAACAATTATTTTAAAAAATCTACTACTTTCAAATTCATCGATTTATCGATTTCATTTAAATCGATTATTTTGGACACAGTGTCCGAGTTGACAAATTTTTATTTCAATATTTTTTTACTGAGGATTTGGACACACACTGTTACTGTTTTAGTACAGTGAGATGAAAAGATTTAAAATATAATACAAGGGGAAAAAAGAGTTACCAAAACTATTTTAGGCTGGATTTAAGGCGGCCACTTCGGGTAATAAATTTCTTTATATTATACTAGCTTTTGTCCGCGGCTTCGCCTACGTACATAATATATAGCCTATGCCACTAAGGAATAAAACAGCTTTCTAACGGTGAAAAAACTTTAGCAATCGGACGAGTACTTTCAGAGATATTACTTCCTACAAACTAGAAAAGAAAAAAAAACAAACTTTTTTTTTTTTTTTTTAATTGATATAAACCAGTGCTTGACTGCGATCCCACCTTAACTTTACCTCTTTATAATATTGGTGTAGATTTTAAGACATTTTTTGTATTTGACTGTACTAAGTAATTTCAACACATTTGGTGGTGTCTGAACTGTAAGTGAAATTTTTTTGAAAATAAGATAAAAAAATTAAAAATTCATATAACTGGTCAAGCCGTGTCGGAGGAGTTCCTTATCAAACATTACATCACGAGATTTAAAAAAAAAATCTATTATATTAGATTATTATATATATTAGAAAAAAATCTACTGCTACAAATGCATAGTACTAGATTGTTATCTTCTTCTAGGCACATGCCTATAATCGAAAATTACTTGAGAACGACTAGACCGATTTCAATGTTTTTTTTTTGTGTTTGAACATAAATATCACATGCATTTTGTCACAATAGAATTTGAAAAAAAAAATACAAATCCCACCGCAAATTAAATTGCACCCATACAAAACCGAGGTGGTCACTTAGTCATACTAAAATTATAAAGGCTTGTAAAGCTGCAAAGTTTGTACGTACGTGAATGTAAAGAAAGAAAAAAAGAAGAAAAGATATTTTAACTTAAAAAGAGATAATTAAAGACATTGCTGTTTATTCATTTTTACCAAAGACGACTCTTTCATATGGAGGTCTACACCCAAAATAATTACGTTAGCTAACGGTAGTCCAGTCCGTGCTATAATGGCACTAGTGTAAAATGACGCTACCCGCGCATGCGCCCGCTATGGTCACATCACGCGCCGCTATCACTGTTATAACGCGGTTACCTGCGCGAGCGCCGCCCGGTAGATAGGTAGGTACTGCCCTCTGGTATGCCGAGGAAGAGGTCTTGATTTTTTTGCTAATTAGCAATTTTTTTTGTTATTTCTTTTAATAAAACTATTTCAACACACTCATCATCGTCTTTGGCAGCCTTGGCCTCCCACTACTTACTTTAAGTAATCTCTTTTTTAGGGTTCTGTACCCAAAGGGTAAAACGGCACCCTGTTCGTCCGTCTGTCTATCTATCTATCTACCCGTATGGTGCTATGCTGTATTTCATGAACCGTGTTAACTAGACAGTTGAAATTTTCACAGATGAAGTATTTCTGTTGCCGCTATTACAACAAATATTTAAGTGGGGCTCTAATACAACAATCATGATTTTTTTTTTGTGGCCGTTTTTTGCTATAGTCGGCACGGAACCCTTCGTGCGCGTGTCCAACTTGCACTTGGCCGGTTTTTTGTGCCATACTTTCCTGATTTAAATCACAATACATGGTACTATCTAATCGTACTACCTATTTTTCGCCATCAGTCTACAAAAATATCCAATTTCAACAGAAGCTTCGTCTAATAACTTATTACTGCGCTAAATTACAATACCGGTTATTTTTAAACACACAGACACTTAAAAAATATGGTAAGAGCTCTGATTTTTTACGATAGCTCCGATAAATATGTCAAACAAGTAATAAAATTAGCATTCCAAATTCACACATGATGAATAACTATCAGAAACATCGCCGACAGAATTATAAATCGCAGTAAAAGATAACAGGAACTAATAAATAAAATCATATTAGTACGATCTAGACTAATATTTATCACGGGACAGAACAATGGGGCAAGTATCAAAACTTATTGGTCGGCGTCGGATCGGACCGGGTGTGATTGCGGCGCAGTACAGATAAGGTAAATAGCTCATACAATTGGTAGAATAGGAGGCTCCGGACCTCTTTTGTTAAGGAAGTAGTCTAATGGGAGAACGTAGCCACCGGCAAGACTTACATGGTGTCAATTGTTATATGCTGTAAGGCGGGCCGCACAGAGAGAGTCAACGAGTAAAGAAATGACGACGGAAAAAGTGACGCACCCATGTAAGATGGGCTTGGCAGTCACGGATATGACATTAGCAAAACATGATGACCTGTGTGACTATTCCTAAATTACCCTAAGTTGATAAAATTTTCTTTTCTCCTAAATTATCCTGTGTGTGTGTATGTATACCCTTTATTACTTTTCAAATCATCAACCCGCAAGAGGAATGTGTCAGATTTTAAAAAACCCGCACTTTTCTTTCAGTTGCGTCGACCCTAACCGGAAAAGTCAATTTTACTGACATTTAATTTTTTCCGCTTACCATCAGGTGGGATCGCAGTCAAGCACTGGTTTATATCAATTAAAAAAAAAAAAAAAAAAAAACATTTAATTTTCCCCTGGAAAGCTGGTACAAACACTAAGTGTACTGTAATTATAGGAAAAATAAAAATTGATCGAATTAGAGTAAGTTGAGAATAGTCTTAACTGCTTGCTTGCTTGCTTTATGACCTGGGAAGTCATTTGACTTCCCAGGTCATGAAGCAAAAAAAATAAAAATAAAGAAAAATGATGTACATATTTATGTACATTATTTTTCTTTAAAAGTATTAATATTTAGAAGAGTCTGAAAAAAAACGGAACGGAGAAACGGAAAACGTAACATATGTAGGTATAGCGTGATGTTCTATTTTGATTATATCAAAGCAATCATTTAACCTTTAGCTAGTGAAGTACAAACCTACATAAATCTGCTCTAAGATATAGATCTGTATGCCAAATCGCAAGTTCAATAAAACACTTTTACGGCCTCACATGAGAATTCTAAGTTCATCGGCATAGTTCCAGAGAAATCATAAATACTTGCCCATCTTAACGCTCGTCTTGCCTTTCTTGCCCACTGAACGATAACCTTTATGACCAAATCGGTGTGTCGATTGCCCACTCCTTTGCCCATTCGATGACCAATAGGCGGCTTCCACAGTATAATTTGAATTTCGTTTATATGGTTAAACTGTTATTTGATAGCTATGGATATGAGCGGCATCGCTAAAAGGGAAACATTTATTTATATTTCCTTTATACATGTACACATCGGATCTTGTTTATCGATTTCACTGTCTTATGGAAAGTGTGAATAGTAGACTATTGTTTTGAAATGTCAGATTTATAAATCGACTAGATCCTGCCAGTTGCTTCGCCTACTTGTAAGTTGGGAATATTACCAAGAGAACAATACATACTTTTGGGATAAAAAATATTCCAGGACATGGTCATCTGTGTGCCAAAAAAATTCGTCTAAATCTGCTCTGCCGTTTGAACGTGAATGAGTTTCAAACATACACACATACATTCAAACTTTCATCTTTATAATATTAGTGTGATTTCAAAGTGATTATTTGAATCAAATGTAGGACAGTCTGTAAACGAGTGACCATTTTATCATATCGAGATTCCTTCATGCCTCGGAAAGCATCATAAGCTGTTGGTCCCTTGACTGTCATTTATAGACCTTTGACAGTCGTTATGGATAATCAAAAACCAGCGTGTCCGTCACCAGTCTTGCCAAGGAGAATTGAGGAGGAGATTTATTTAAATCTTCTTCTCCTTTTCTCAACTATTTTGGGGTCAGCTTTCATTCAATCTATCAGTTTGATATCAGTGTCTTACAGGGACCGACTGCCTATCAGACCGCATACTGGATTTTTTTTTCGTGTGGGAAAATCATCTAATGACATCCCCTGGGGATAGTGTTAGACTTTTACTGACTAAAAACCCACTCCTGTTCCTTCTTTGCCATTTTTCCAGGGCCCTGGGGATCTCTTTCGTATCACCTATGGCCCCAGTAGGCTTCGACCCTGCTGGGCCCTTACGGTCGCTGACATCTCCTGAGGCGCCGTCGACGACTTGGGCCACCCCTTACTGGGTAACACGATATCCTTGTATAGACTGATGGATGACTTTCAGACGTCTGACTATCTATAATGTCTGTCAAATATCTACGAAAAACAACCGGGACCAACCGGGCTTTACGTACTTTCTGAGGCATGAGGTATCAGTAATGTCCTAAATAAACTTAGAAAAGGCTCATACCAATATAACATTATTATGTGTAATAAAATATTGTGCCAATATTTCAATCACTGTTGATCTCAAAAGTAAGTGATTTACGTTTTACTTCAAATTTTATTGGCCACTTGTAGATTTATGTCGAATTGATATTCATTAGTCATTATTACATTAAGTATAAATCCTTGACAAAGTATCGCGTGGTTTGTAAAAGCTTCATACGTAAAATGTTGGTAGATATATATCTATAATTAATTTCGGCGATTAAAAGTAGGTACTACAAGTAAAGGCAAATTCAAGCATATTTCCAAGAAATATGCTTGAATTTGCCTTTACTTGTAAAGTTCCTTATAGTTGGGTTCTAAAATTTAACGCAAATCTTAACCCTGCATTCCAGATTAAGATTTTGAAGTAGAGCGAATATCAAATTCCTCTCGTTGTTTCGTCTAAAAACTTGTCAAATTATGCATTAAAAAACGTAATTTCTTTTAAATTGATCCTTAGTTCCTCCTAGAGCGGGTTTTTTTAAAAATAATTAACTTCCCAAAATAACTTTACCTTGAAAATAACTCTAATCATCATACTCTATCATCAATAACTACACAGAATGATTAGATTCTCTAGCTTCTAATTAAAACTCAGTACGTTTCAAATTTTGAGTTTCAAACAAAGAGGTAGACTATCTTACAAACCAAAATGAATATATTTTGAGATATCCAAAACTATCATGGTTGCTTTAATATACTTACTAATCTAATAAGCCAATTAGCCCGTTATGTCCCACTGTTGGGGAAAGCTCTCCCTTTCCCTTCTCCACATACTTTTGCCTTCAGCTACTGCAGGCCAGTTCCTCTAGTAAGATTCCCTCAACCTTCGTCTTTGTCGCCTAGCTTTTGGTGGGACCTAATGTGTATTTCTTTTAGCCCCACAGCTCAAGTAAAGGCAAAGAAAATCCTCTCGAATCAAATCTATTTTGGCACACTTCAGAGATTTTTTAAATTGCTGCCAATTTGTAAAATTAAATGACATATGAATTCATTAGTTACTCATCTATAAATTTCCAAAGAGTTCCTAATTTGAAATTTAAACATTTTTTTTTAAATTTTATTTTAATCTTAGCGGCCTATTCTAAAAAAAAATAATGTGACCCGCGTTTATGTGCAGTTCCATCTTACCAATGCTAAAATGTCTAAAATTTCTTTGTAGAAGAAGGTCATTGGTTACATACATGGTACATCCTTTTTAAATTTTATACCCAAATAAACCACAAACTAGGTAGATATGCTACTGCAATCCTTCATGAAAATTAATATCACCAGAGTATTGCCTCAGCTAATGGCATACTTCGTTAGAGCATGCAACTGCAGTGTAATTAAATTTGCATAGAAATCCCCCCAAATTAGCCCTTACCGATCGGCCGCCAGTGTAACGATATAGATTAAGCTGCTAGATGAAACTCCTTTTAAGTACTTACATATAATAGGTTTCTGTGTGTGAACAGTTTAATTTTAATTGACCGTTAGTGCTTATAGATTACATAAGTACCTTCCTCTCAAAAAGAGCGGTTTAGATTAATAAGTAGATTGATTTAAACTGATTTATTGACTAATTTTTATCAGCCCACAGTTGGGTAATTATAAAATTTTGGTCGCTGCTAAATATGAACCATTGTGTGCTGGGACTGTTCTAAGTTTATGTAGGACATTACTGACACCCCGTGACTCGAAAAGTATGCAAAGCCTTTGGTCCCGATCGTCATTCGTAGATCTGTGACAGTCGTTACAGAGAGTCAGTTGCCAAAAAGTCTGACAATCATTCTATCCAAAGAGTATTGTGTTGCCCAGTAACCGGGTTGTGGAGGTTTGTTAGGCAATCGCTCCATGTAAAATACGGGTATTCAATTGCACCCAGTTAGGCTGTAGTTAGAAGAGTGTCAGGCGGTGGCCTCCTTCTACGAAGCAGTAATGCTAGCAAAGGAGGCGGCTGATCGCGTGAGGCAACGGTCCTCACGCCCTAACCGCCGCCGGGATTCCGATCCCGATTTTCGGCCACCATAGGCTCGGGCTTGCGGACGGCGAGTAATGGGTGACTTGGCGTCCGACCGTCCGGTAACCGTCCGGACCGAGCCCAAGTCGTCGACGGAGCGTAATGTTCCACGCGCGCCTCAGGGAGATGTCAGCAAATTGTAGAGGCCCAGCAGGGTCGAAGACTACTGGGGCCACGGGTAGTGTGAAAGCGAAGCCCAGGGCCCCGGGATGAAGGCAAAGAAGGAACAGGAGTGGGTTTTCAGTCAGTAAAAGTCTGACACTATCTCCCGCTCCTCTCAAGAGAGGGATTTGTCATTAAATGATTTTCCCAGCAAAAAAAAAAACAGTCAGATTGAAAGCCGACCACAAGCTAGTTGAGAAAAGCCTACTGACAGTAACCACGCCAAAGAAACAAATCCTTTCTAAAATTCGATGTTTATTATTTAACCCATCAAGTTCAATTGTATAAATCGAAGAATTTTGATCTACAGTTACTGCCCCTTTTCTTTTTTCTGAAATTATAATTATACACGCTTGCTTTTCCATTTTACTTTGGATACTGGCTCTACTTGCTATTAGTAAATAGAATAGATGTTTATTATTACCTACAACAGCCTGTAGTGTAATGCATGGTGCATGGTCGGCCTTATAATGTTCCCACTGTTGGGACTCAGGCCTCCTCTTTAGGAGAGAGAAAGGGCCGTAATCCACCACGCGGGCCCAGTGCGGGTTGGTGGATGTCACATGTCTTCGAATTTTGGTCATTTTGGGAGCAGTGGTGATGAAATAAATTACACTATGTAAAGCTCCTGTCTGGGTTTGAACTCACAATGGTACTCGTAAGTTGGGGCCGTTACCACTCGGCCACCACTGCTCATTACCGCTGTAGTATTGTTACTTTATTAGTGTACCATCAATTTTATTCTATTCTATTCCTGTACCTACAAGTAGCGGTTTCACACTGTTTTTCTATTCCATTAGAATATAAATATGTATAAGCAGAAGCCGCAATGTGGAACAAAGGGGGTCGGTACTGGTCACGACTCTGACCGGTACACCGAACGTACACACCGTTTTGGATGCCCGTGCGCCGCCCAAGAAGTGTCGCTGATAACCATAACTATGTGCTAATGTCACCGGTTTCATATTTATTAATATTATCGCTATACTTATATGGGTATTTTATAAGTATCGTAAATAGTTTGCGGCTGGTAAAGATCTTGATACTTGTGATCTAAGATTTTGTTGAGTGTTATAGCTTCACATAAGCCCTTTTTGACCCATGAACAACCATTGCATGAGGTGACTTATGTCTACTCTTATCCTAACTTATATTATTATTTTCCCAACTTTTACACAACGCCATCTAGTCCCAAACTAAGCAAAGCTTTTGGTATGACTACTAGAAAACTGATAAACATTCTTATATATTTCTAAATACATATATATTATGGGTAAATTACATCCAAACATAGGATACTTTTTATCTGGAAAGTATGTTCCCTTGTCATACTTTTCTACTGTCAGGTGAAAAGTAGTAGAAACCGGTATACAAAGGCACATGATAAGGTATATTTGCAAAAAAGCAGTTCTTATAGATATCGCTGTCAGCGATAAAACCGCCTTTGTACCCATAGATTTAAGTTAGTGTAAAATTTTTGTTACTATTTTGGTATACAATAAAGTCTATTCTATTCTATTCTTTTTTATTCTATTCTATTCTATTCTATTCTATTCTATTCTATTCTATTCTATTCTATTCTATTCTATTCTATTCTATTCTATTCTATTCTATTCTATTCTATTCTATTCTATTCTATTCTATTCTATTCTATTCTATTCTATCGATCTAGGCCGTCCTTTATTGTCCTTCCCTTAAGGACGCCTGAAGAGGTCCGTACTACACAGGAGGTACCCTTAGCGTATAGTCTTTTTTAGGTAGGTTTATTTATAAAGATTGACTGGAAATTTCAATTTTATTACCCACAACAACTTCATGGGAACTACAGGGTCCGAAGATTTATATACAATATTAGAGAACCCCTTTTCATTCTTCAGTTGTGGGTAAAAATATATCTGCAAAGAAATATGTGAAATGCTTGATACCTCTATAACCAATCTATTATTATTTTAAAATCATTTATTTTACTTAGTCTTTGTAATTTAATCGCACTGTTCATACTTTAAGCATACTTTATAACTAAATAAAGATTATCTGCACGGCATTGTGACAACCTTGTTGATGCTGCTGTGTTAATCGTGCAAATTAAAAAAATACAAAACAAAAATGATCCTACTGCAGATACTAAATAACATAGCCATGAAAATTAAAAAAGCCACAAAACAACCTTTATTCTTCTGTTCGTCATCTTTTTTCGATCAAAATCTTGAAACTTCCTCTTCACGTAAAGCGGACGAATTAAAATACTTCGTAGTGCACATTCCAGCAAATCATAGTTATCATATCACACATGGCCGCGACGTCACGATTGTCGTAGGCGCACGCGATAAGAACAACATTAGGAACGTTCTCAAACTACGACAACTATCGAGATCCACGAACGCAATAATTTTGTGTTCCGCAATAAACTTTATCGATTCTCTTATTAAATTTAATATTTGTACCGCACACGTTGTTGCAAACAATATCGAATTTTCGTAAATCCGTTTTCGTGATATTTGTAAAATAGAAAATGTGAATATTTATAAAATGGGATAAACATTGTGAAAAGAAATTAAAAAATTTATTCGACACAACAGTAACAATAACTAAGTAAATGTTACTAAAAACTCGAAAAATATCACTATATCATGAACTTCAATTTCGTTTTTATTTCGTATAGTGTCATTTATGCAAAATACAGCTATTGTTATGAGGGTAAATCATAATATTTTGTTAAAAATAAATAAATATCAACAAAGAACACCTCATGTATATAACGTTTTGTTCTGCAGTGCCAAAAGAACAGCCACAAAGATATTTTGATGGTAAAGAATGGAAGATTGTGAAGCCTCGCCCTAATACTAGACCCAAAGGTAAGACTTTTTTTCTATGATGATAAATTGACCTTGTTATGTTATAAATCACAACAATACCAAAAAAAAAATACAATGATTGATTTGCACAACTTGGTTTTAAACTTAGATTTCGATTACTTTGAGACAGTTAAATATTTTTGTATGAAGTTTAAAATAAATCTTTATAAAAAAAGTTTTTTGTTTCACTATCTTTAATCTACAAATCAGCCTTAACTTTAACTGATATTTTTTTTCGGTTTATCTACTACTCAACACAATAAGACCCGGGTGCCCAGTTTAAACAAATTCAATTTTTCAGTCACAAATCAATTTTCAATTATGTTTAAAAGAAAAACTAAAATTAAATGACCTTAAAATTACAATTTCAGTGCCAAGACATTCGAGTATATCATTAGGTTTAGACTGGACTGAACCATTTAATGAAATGAAAGAAACTGAGTATGAAGAAACAACAACACAAATGACTGTTTGTGATAATATGACCATAACTGACACTACAAAAAAGGCTACAGCTAAAAGAGCGAATACAGATATGCTGACAACTAAAAAAGCTACTAAAAAAAAATTGACAACTAAAATAACTTCTACACCGAAAATATTTATGAGGGCACTTAGTCGTATTATTCTTCGTACTACAACGACAAAAACCATTTTAACACATTATCGACCTGTTTGTATACTAAAATTAAAAACCACAACAATTGATCCTCGACTAATGCATTTGAAAATGAGTACGAGTGGAGACTGGAGAGACAATTGGAATTTTCTGCGACCTACTAAGAAACCAGTAACATCAAAGAAATATACTCCAAAAGTGACCAAGAATTGTTATATACCAACGATCAAAAATATTCATGTAACAACAACCGGGAAGATTGCAACAAAAGCACCTATGACAATGACCAAAAATCCCGTGAAGCCTTTCAAGGGACTCGTGACCACAACTCGGAAGCCTGCAATGCCGTCTAAGAGACCTGTGATAACAACTAGGAAGCCTGCGACGTCAATCGAAAGACCCGTGACAACTACCAAGACACCTCTGACAATAACGGCAAAATATCTAAAATTGTCAGGAAAGCTAGAGTATGGTACGGTTTGGACTTTCTTCTTTCTGATATGACAGCAGCTACTGATAAGTTTTTCAGCTGTGATACTTCTGTGTGAGCTAGCCAGAATCAATAAATAAATATATAAAAAACTCAGTCTATCGCGGTCTACTGCAGGGGGTAGGAGTAGGCCTAAAAACTGCTTTTCTGTCTCCAATAGGCAGTCCATCCTTAATTACCTTTTCTCAACACTGTTCTTAAAATAAATATTTTAATTATTTTCTGAATAAATGTTTTTAAATTTCGTCTGGGCACCCTATATTAGTATTTTAACAATCATAAATATATAGCAAAGTAGGATATCTACAAATAAGTATACGATTCTATTTATTTAATTCAAAAAACCGCACAAGTTAGGAAGATATCAGATTTTTTTTTAAATCTTAAACAATAATAATTTTAAGAATTTCATTAGAGAAACTATGTAGTAGCTATCATGTTTTCTACATCAACAACAACATCATCTCATCAACGTTTTGTTTGCAGTCGATAACCCAACTGGAAATTGGTCAAACCTGCTGAAAGAATTTCTCAAATATGTGGAAGAAAAAAAATGTCAACGGCCTCGTGAGTATAAGAATCGCTTTTCAAAAATTAAGTAAAAATTTCTTCGTGGGATGGTAATTGGGACCGACAGACATATTCAAGGTGTAGTTTAGAATCTGTAAAAAAAGTCAAGAGGCAATTTATGTTAGTGATTCACAACCCAAATTAACAATTCGCTGGCCCCGGGCAATATAGCGGTAAACGCCGGTTACGCCCTTTTTAATGTTATTTGATTTTTGGCTTCTCTGAGTATCAGTCTATCACTCTTATTTTTTTCAATTTTTTAAAATTAATATTTCTTTAAAATAAATGACAATAACAGCTTTATTGCCTGAAAAATTATCTTACGACTAAAAATGTTTTATTGCATTACTCTATGAACCATAACACAAAAAACCGGTGAACATCTTTACACTACATTTCTAAAC
Source organism: Mythimna vitellina (assembly GCA_949316375.1). Lineage (NCBI taxonomy): Eukaryota > Metazoa > Arthropoda > Insecta > Lepidoptera > Noctuidae > Mythimna > Mythimna vitellina. The sequence goes on along the minus strand of OX438699.1, from coordinate 9,912,537 downwards.
AAAGAGTAACAGTAATAAATTTAACCGATGATACAGCTAAGCTTTGGCTATAAAATTTCCCTGAAGAAGGTGGTAATCGGCTGGTACGCTCGAGATCTAAAGCGGAAAATACGTCGTATTATATTCTTATAGTCCTGAATCTCAGTGGTTGATGTATTTATAAAGTCGTTAAAGATGTTGCAATTGAAACAATAGCGTCTATAATTTGTATTATACATTTTTTCAATTATTTCATTAAATATTTATACCAATACAATTATTTTTAAAAGGTTAAATAGGTAAAAAAAATAGCTTTCATTTGACGTTTTGCACGCCTGTTTTGGATCACTGTACGCTGCACTATAAACAAATTAGCTTCTTTTATTTCTCCTGTAAAAACTGATTTTTGATATTACCGCTTTATTGCCCGGGGCCAGCGAATTGTTAATTTGGGTAAACATAAAATAAAAACCACAAACTTTTTAAAAATACCTACCCTAATTAGGGTAGGTATTTTTTTAAAATTTGTGGTTAGTTACCGAAATCGGTAAAAGCGTTTCGTAGAGTATGAGCGGAGCCTCGTACTGGTTGTCGCACTCACACACATAAGGCGTGACAAATTGAGATGGGTGATTATTTGAAGAGATTTATTAAGAGAGTTATTCTGAATAACACTCAAAATTATTTAAAAAAAACTGAAATAACACGTTTCATTAATTATTGACCAGATGTCGTATTTTTGTATTCTTTTTTCCTTAGATTTTGTTGTGATTCAAAACTGCACCTTGAGCATATGAAAAAAAACCAAGGCTAGCTTAAAAACAAATTAGTTTTATAAGTATCTTGGCCAAACTATTGACCGACTGCAATGTTGAGTGACATTTTGATGTTTACCTTTGAATTGATCATCATTCATAAATCAATATAAATAGGTCAAATCTACGGAACAGATAAAAGAGGTGTCAACTCAGATTATAGCTATCCTCTGCTGGACATAGGACTGTATGGCGTAGCATGAGCTACTAAGTAAGTATTTAATATGGCAGTAAGTAGACTAATAAAATTCGAGGCTGCGAGATTGTCGAAAGATTTACCGTGTCCCTGGAACGCAAAGGTTAACTAAAGGAACACATACTCACATTCATTTTACCCTTCTTTGGGATTGAAAATCATCAAATAACTTTTCTCGCTCTGGAGAGAGAGAAGTATTAGATTTTTACTTACTAAAACCCACCCATATTCTTTGCGTTTCACGCTACAGTGCGGTACGATAATTCTTTCGAACATTCCCGCAGCCCTAGCAGGTATCAGCCTTATCCATTTTGCTGACATTTCTTTGAGGCGTGAAACACAACACGTCGTCGACTCGGGCTTGGTCGTAAAGGGGTGAACAGACGGTTGCAAACTAGCGTTTCAACCAAGGTGACCTTGGTTAATGTGTTTGTTTTGTGTTGCAACTACATGGATGTAAACCACGCGCCAACACGTTCGGTAGTTGAGAAAACGCGCCTCCCAACCAAGGACGTTGAAGATCATGGATTACAACTGCTGTTTACATGGATTGAAACTAGCAAGGTCACCTTGGTTAGGACATTGGTTTGCAACCGTTTGGTCACCCCTTTACTGAGCTCGATTTCACTCCCCAAAAAAATTTATTTAAAGTCAATAAGACACTTGCACATTATTATGAAAATCTCTTTACAGCTTGTGAATATGAAACAGCAACAACCACCATGCCTTTTTGGGGATACCAGCGTACTGACAACCAAAAAACTATGCAAGAGGATGATGACCTTATGAATATATTGATGGATGGTAACTTTTTGGCCAAAACTAGCACACAAAAGTTGAGGGCAAAGGCATTGCGTTATTTACGAATTACTAAAACTTCAGTTTCCCATATGCAAGCGCAGAACACTCGCCAGCAACTTTTGATTGCAAAGTATTTTAACCCATTCCTTTAGTAGACTTAGATAAAACAGACATAAAATAGGAGAATAGGAGCAATAATCCTATCCTAGAGCGCCTATCTATGAGTTTCCTTTGTGGCGGAGGTCTACCCACAAAATATTTTGTTGGAGTGGAAATATAGGTATAATGCAATATGCATTTATTCGTATAGTCCAAAACAACCTTAAATGTATTGTATGGCACCAGCATTGTTCGACAGAGTCACCGCGGCCTTAGTACGCAACGGGTAACAGAAGAAGCAAGAGTGGAGTTAAGTTAGTAAAAGTCTAACAGTCTCGCTCCACCCAGTCCAAGAAATTTATTAAGTAAAAATTCAATATTATGTTTTCTAAATAATATAATTTGAGATTTTCGAATAACATTACATATTTTCTAAAACGATAAATGCGAAAAAATATATATCTCGGTGTCATTGACGCTGAGTCAAAACATACACGACAGGGTAGCTAATATAAGCAAGTCGCTTATTGAAGTTATTGTATACAAAACAGCATGTCTCTATCCTTAGATTTTTAGGGGTGGTGAACATTTTTCCAAACTTAAAAACAATAAAGTTTATTCTATTTATATTATTGTAATGTTGGTCGTGAATGGTAGATTCGAACTAATGACCTATAGATACTGCCGCATTACAATGATGCCTGATGACTTATCTCGATAAAAATCAACCTTCGGATACTTGCAATACTTGAACCTTTATTTTAATGAATATCTATTTTAATACTCAAATTATTATCATGTTAATACAAAGTGTTTAGGCACTAATAGCAGTGCCCATTTGCTGATTTTTTGAGACTGATGTCTCAGCGTAATTTAATTTGAATTTTATGCACTGAAAATAAAGTATATTTCGAACCAATTTGTCTTTTTTTCATGATTTAATATCCCTAATTTTTCCTCAACATAAAAGTTGAGGAAAAATATAAGTGCTTACGAATTGTTTCTGAAAGCTCCAGTTTTCTCTAATACAAATAAAATGTAACTTCAACTATTTTCATTATATTAAAAATAAACATGTTGTTCCAGGTGTTGAAATAGATGATAGATTAAATAAAGAAGGCGATGATGCCTCAAAGAGTAAAGAGATGTTAGAATATGAAGGACAAAGAATAAATTACGAGTCAGTAGAAAATTCTGTTTCACAAATGAACAACGACTATAATGTCCTAGGTCGTAAATCATTAAAGGATTCAGTTATACAGAGACGTGATACTGGACAGTTCCCCAAAAAAATGGAATATCTTAACAATTTTCAAGAAAAGAATTCAAAACAAGATTTTACAACTTCTTATAACAGAGATTCAGAAATATATTTAGACGAATTCAAAGATAAAAATGAATATGAAGATGACGATATTTTCGAAAACTATGAGGTTAAATCATATCCAGGTGCATTAGGAGCTAATCGTGCCAAAGAAGGTTATTCAACTTCTCGAATCAGTAGATCAGAAGTATATTTAGATGAATTAAAATACAAAGATGTTAAAAAAGATGATGAAGTGTTTCAAGATATTGAAACAAAAGCTAATTCAGATACAATAAAAGATAAAAAAGATTATATGTTTTCTGGAATCAAGAGATCCAAAATATATTTAGATGATTCAAAAGACAGTAAAGCAAAAGAAAATAACAAATTTTTGCAAGCTAGTGATATAAAATCTTATTCAGATACGTTAAAAGATAAGTTTAATAAAAAAGATTACAAAACTTCTCGAATTAGAGGATCAGAAGTATATTCAAATGAATTAATAGACAAGAGTACACGAAAAGAAGATGAAGTTATAGGAGACAATGTACTTAATTATTATATAAATGCATTGAAAAACAAGCATGCTAAAAAAGAAAACGATCCAGAACCTTCCGATTCATACTTAGATGGAGAAAATATTAGGCAAAAAGAAAAAGAAAATTATTTACAAGATAAATCAACAGAAACATTCAACTCTAAAGAGTTAAATGAACTTAAAGATTACCCAGCACCTAATATCATATCCCCACCAGAACTTACAAGTCAGACAAATAATGAAGATTTGTTACAAGATAGCGATATTACATTTGATTTAGAAGATGGTAGTATAAAAGCTGATAAATATTCCGAAAACAGAATAGACGCACAAAAAAAAGAATCAGAATATGCTTACACATTCAATGATCTAAATGAGCTAAAGTGATAAATTCTTAAAAATAATATTTTATTATTCCATTTTAAATGCGCTTTCAGCGAAATATAAAGGACACTGATCCTTTGAATGGTACCGAATAATTTAATAGCCTATGTTGATACAAGGTTAACATGGATAATTTTAGTCTGGTTAAGAATGTACCGTGATAATTAGATATTGACTGAGGCCTACTTGTGAGGCATTTTCGTTTTATCATAAACTCTTTGAAATAAAAACTTTAAAAGGAGTTTATCTGTTTTTAGCAAAAGCTATATGCTCTACGACTCTATATGACCTTGTGACCCTAGTCCTGATAGTGATAGTGATCCTATTGTAATATCTAACAACCACTACCGCATGTAGACGTAGTCGTAAATAAAAACTTAAGATATTTATAAATAAATAGTAGAAACACATCGGAATTTGAAATAAAATTATCTGTTTCAGAGATATATTTATTCAAATATTAATTACTGAAGTTGCATCATGGGTGGCATCCTTCGAATGTTGTGTTTGATATTCCTCTTTTTCTTTTTTTTCCTTTTTTATTTATTCATATTTTTTGCCTGACCACTATTGCCAATATAAAGTGATTTCGATAAATTTTATGATATTAGGTCATTTATTTTTTACAACATTGGCTTTCATAATATTATATTGAACTGTAAAGTGAGTACTTATAAAATATTCAATAAGTGCCATTATTACTTGAATTTTGTGATGCAATGATGATCAAGTGAATTCTGATGTCATGTACTCCATCATGGCTTCCTTTTTATTTTGGATTATGCTTATTCATAAGCAGGATTGCGCTGTTATTCGTAGTAAGTAGTAAAACATATCGATAAATCTGATAAATATAACTCTCTAGTACTATGACCTGTTTTTTTTTGCTATCGAAACAGGACTACTTTGAGTCTACTAAAGTGTTGTAACATGACTTGATATAAATGTATAAAAGGGTATTGTTTTTTTAAGTGAATGGCAATAACCGAAATACTTTCGAATATGTCATCCAGAAATATATGAATCCACTTCGGAGATTATCAGGTAATACTTTACTCGTTTATCATGTATGCTATAAATATCTATATTGTCTTAAAGAGTAAATAAATAAACAAGTACCCATTGATATGCCTATAAATTGCAACCATGCACAGCATATTTTATAGGTTACACAAATTGTATGTATTTACTTACCATTTTATTTTCTTGTGTTCAGCGGATCTACCAAACCATGCTATAGAAATGGAAATAGAAATTCAAGGTTCCGTTCCAAGGGTAGAAACACAAATCCCTCAAAGAAGAGTGATTCACGTCGTGAATGCACGTCATCCTAAACGAGGTCAGAGAACAGTTTTTAAAATTACCAATAAATTAGTAATAGTAGTAGTGCTCAAAATAATATTATTATTTTCTTTGTTTAGTTATACGAACACGAACCAGGGGTAAGCGTTTTTTTATGTCTTTTAAATTAAGTGACTTCATTGCTATGAGGTGCCTATATGTGCACTAACTTTTATCTTATTTCCTTGAAAAACTACTGAACGAATTTACCAATATCTCTTCTATGGGTAATTTTTAATAACATTACAATAATTTAGAGGGTGAAGAAAATCCGCAGGACGACGAATCCAAAGAAGAAGCTGTGACAGAACCTACGCCTGAGCCGCCGTCAGTAGATCCTCCAACTTCACCTCCAACAGGTTTTATATTGGATAAAATAGTATTATTTATTTATTTTATTATTATATTTATTAGCCTAGCTTTTTTATTAAACAACGTCATCTAACTAGCTACTTGAATGATATTCAGCCATTCAATTAAACAGCTAGGCAATTGACTTGGATCAGTAACGCAAAATAACTTGCCAAGTGCAAATATTAACGACAGGCTGTGGGAAGTCCTCAAACTAATTTTAATTGCTATTCAGCCGGAAATATGCTAACGACGGTCTTAAACAAAATAAGCTAACTTAATTCTGTTTGTAGGGCATAAAGTACTCTAAAATTAAACTAGTTAGCTGCAACATAGCTTCAATATAAATACCTCTTTTCGTAAGCTGCGTTTTTTTATTTTGATTGATTTGATGGTTTGAGAACGAAACCTATGAAGTTCGACCTTATAAAAGATTTCTAAAACTACATATATGAACATGTTTTTTTTTTAAATAGTAAACCTCCACAATAAACCGTTGAGTTTTTTGTTGTACACCAAAAATTGATAAATTTGGTGTGCAAAAGTTAATTTCTTTTTAAATAAATAATAATATTAAGTCATTGTTAAATATTTTCAGATCAAACAGATTCCGATCCATCAAAAATTCCGGTGTTTATGGATGATTTAAATAAAGCTATAAATGAACTTGAAACCAAGTTACACTCCAAGACAGAAAAGCTAAAAGAAAAGCCAAAAGATAAGCCAACAACAGAAAAGTCAACAGAAAAGCAAACAGAAAAGCCAACAGGTAATTCTAGCCCAGCTGAACGCGTGCCAGAGGGTCATGGCTATACGGATGGTGCGGGGATACCGGACGATTTCCCGCGAAGCGGCGAGCCTCCTTGCTGGCCAGTCACTATGGGACGACACCATGTGCAACAGGTCTTGCACATATGCACGATCTGCGCATGTTGATGCAACGACGGGGCGAAACTCCACTGCCGCGACAAGTCGCGGCATGGCGGGCAGAGTTCCGGCGGGGTCTCGTGGTGGAATTTCGACAGCGGCTATCGCAACCCAGTGCTGGGCACGCCATGATCATGGCGGTAAGTCCCCTCTTTGAGGAGTGGCTGGAAAGGCTACACGGTGTCCTTACCTTCCGCATGACGCAGGTCCTCACCGGACATGGTAAGTTCGGGAGGTTCCTGCACCGGATCCATGCGGAAGAAACGCCCGGGTGTCACCATTGCGTAGACCGCCCGGAGGACACGGTGGAGCACACAGTGGAGGTGTGCCCCGCTTGGGCAGAGCAACGCCGTGTCCTCTTGGGGGCAATCGGCGGCGGCGAACTCTCGCGCCGGGCCTTGGTACAGGCCATGGTCCGGAGCGAGGAGGAGTGGCAGGCGGTCGCCTCCTTCTGCGAAGCAGTAATGCTAGCAAAGGAGGCGGCCGATCGCGCGAGGCAACGGTCCTCACGCCCCAACCGTCGCCGGGACTCCGATCCCGACTTCCGGCCACCGTAGGCGCGGGCTTGCGGACGGCGAGCAATGGGTGGCTCGCCGTCCGACGTCGACGGCGCGTACTATTCCACGTGCGCCTCAAGGAGATGTCAGCAAACGTAGAGGCCCAGCAGGGTCGAAGCCTACTGGGGCCATGGGTGATGCGAAAGAGATCCCCGGGGCCCTGGAAATAAAATGGCAGAGAAGGAACAGGAGTGGGTTTTTAGTCAGTAAAAGTCTGACACTATCTCCCGCCCCGCCCAAGAGCGGGGGATGACATAAGATGATTTTCCCACCGGAAAAAAAAAACAGGTAATTCTAACTTTGCAATAATTTACCTAGCTTTATGAAAATTTCATAAATTTAAACAGAGTTTTTCAATCAATCAATAAAACAGACCACTGTCGGATAATATAATGCTCCTAAATTGCATAACAAAATCCAGTAGTCTATTATCTACATTAAGTCTATCATAATAAACTTGGGCGGATTCATTCTACCAGGGGGATGCATTGCCGACCACTGTCAATATTAAATGATAATGTTAAATGACATTTATTTTACAAATAGGTTTTAAAAAAAAAATTTACACTTCAGCAAACATGTAATGGTCAAATTGTATGAGTTCCATACAGATTGGAGTATGAGATGATCTTTTGAAGAATTGTCAATGTCAAATTGTAAAAATGGTTGATACTGGTTGATGCTATTTATTGATATCAATCTTGATTAGAATGATTTTTGTTCATCAGTATTTTCATGCTAAAGATTGACTGTGTTGTCTTAATTTCTAATTTAAATTAATATTAATATCAATATTTGATGCCAAGTTATTGGCAAAATCAATTATCATGTCATTGCGTTGCTCAATAGGAGCAATTTGTTTAGTTAAGTTCTTGGCTGTAATAAAAAAATATATGATACAAAACTTTGAAATATATTAATTATCTACAAGATATATCTTTGTCAAATAATAGTTAGTACCCACATAATTTTTATTGTCAATTAAATAAAACAATTGGTTATTTAATGTCGCGTTGTACAATGTTGTATTAATCTTATATATTACTAGCTTCTGCCAGCTGCTTCGCTCGCGTGAAAGTAGGTTTCTCCATATGAACTTTGGACACCCGTTTCATCTCCTTGGGGGGTGAATATTGGGAAATCCTCTCTTAATACTCGCCCACGTCATAAAATAAAGCTTTGTGCAAAATTTCACGCTCGCAGTCCTAGCAGTTTCGGCTGTGCGTTGATATGACAGTCAGTCAGTTTCTCCTTTTATATATATAGATGTGATTTTCTTCCTATTAACTTAGTTGTTGATATATGATTTTTTTTACAGATGATAAAGAAGATAAAGATAAAAAAGCTTTCTCTCCTTCAATTCAAAGTATTGATGATATCATGAATATATTGAAGAAAGGTTTGTTTATCAATATTTCTTTTTTCAAAATATTACATCTTTAAGGCTTTTTGATTCTGTATTACATCAAACGAATACCTCATTTGGCACAAGTATTTTTTACATATAAAAAAATGTATGTATGCTTACACGTAAAGCCATTGAGAAACGATTGTTAGATTTCCATCATCCAACACTGAAGATAAGCGAATACAGGATTATGGAAAACGGCAGATGAAATGATTTGTGCTCCGATATGTTGTAAGATGTTCCAATTCATAAGAAACTTTTTCTAAATTCTTTGTGTCCTCAAAGTTTGTAAATCACTAAATTAGTCCCCAAAGCCCAGCCATTAAATAGCTTTATTGTATAAAACAACTCTCTTCCGCCTAGCATTTGAGATTTGCAAACAATTTCACTCTTCAAATCTAAAGTAAAAGAGCACTATCTTTCCTCTCTAGTGTGATAATTATATATGTATATACATTATGTATTTATTTTTAGTATAAGGTATATATGTATAGTATAGTATGTATAATATATAAGTATTTATTATTTTAATTTAAGATTTCACATTCTCTTCTTTTATTACTTCTAAACACTATTGTCTACATTTATTCCTATTTCTCCTTTCGTAGGTTTGCTGGAAGAAATTTCTTTTAGAAATAAGCAGTACCTTTGTACAATTTTTATCAGAATGTATCTTCTTTCGTGCTTATGTGTGTACATAAATTATAAAATAACTAAAACTAATTTAATTTATTTTACAGCCCAAGAGCTCAACGCTGATGTTGAGCGTAAAGACCCAACAATAGGAGATAATGTAGACTGGGTGCGAATAAAGATACCTAAACGTAAATCGTAACTTAGTTGATCTGTAGTTTACGAGTATCTATAATAAAATGTATTGGAATTAGTAACTGAGTCTTTATCACTATCATCACTATCCACCTTCACCCGACATTTTTATCACTATCCATTAATTTCCAGATATTACCTACGTACCAATCAAAGCGTATAATAAAAATAAAACATAGAAAAGAAATACTGCTGTTTTCTTTATTTTGTTGAGTTTTGGGAACAAAAATATCGAAATAGCATAATTTTTTAACTTGATTTTTTATTTTTTTTACAGAAATTAGGTATTAATGCCTGTGAAAAATTTGGGTGCTTAAAAAAAGACCCTGTTATTAATACTCTTAGTCACACAAAGCTGATCCTAATCCAGAGTTTTAGTGAATAGTTGCTCTATCTCACTAAAAGGGCCATAATAAATAGTCAAAAGAAGTTAGGGTTTACCTAACACTTGTAAGAAACTCTTTAACTCAGTGAAAGTTGTATTGAAATCCTTAAGAGTGACAATTTATTACAACAAAAAGAAATTCAACTTGTGAAAGACGCGATGAGAGCCTAAAGTCGTCACGAGAAACTATAGTAACATTAACTCGAAAAAGTTAATGGATTACGACCTCATAACAGTTGAAGTTCTGAAAAACTTCCCGCGTAAAGCCATAGTGAACATGACCAAAATTATTACTGTTGCGTTTGTTCTAATACATATTTCTAAACCATGAAATGTGGCTGAAGTAGTTATTGGCAACCATGAAGCGTCATCATATTAATCTTTTTCATTGTTGTCCATGTTATCAGAACTATTCAAAAACCGAAAAAAATTATTTAAACAGTTTAAGCCAAGGATAGAAGTAAAAGATTTGACAACTTTGAATACCAGTACACAAAATAATAAACGCTCTTTCAAAATTTTTACATGTCTCGAAAGCTTTTGACAAAATTTGGCATTAAAGTATAATATTGAAGCGTATGAGACTTATGCTGTTTTCAGAATTTCTAGTTATTTTGTTAGTGTTATCTGTCTAATAGTATGATTAAAATAAGGTAGTATAATGCACATTAAAAACAAGCTGGAGTACCTCAAGGTAGTTTGCTAGGCCCAATGTCACATGGATTTTCTTTTTCCTTTTTTTTCAGTGGGAAAATCTTATGATATCACCCAATCTATGACATCAGCCGCTCTTGGGCGAAACGGGAGATAGTGTCCAACTTTTACTGACTAAAAACCCATTCCTGTTCCTTCGTTGCCTTTTGTACCAGGACCGATATTTCCTTGGCACATGACTACAACAACTATAGTTGTTGTTATTGAATGATAGTAGTAAGTCATCATCATCATCATTTCAGCCGAAAGACGTCCACTGCTGGACATAGGCCTCCCCCAAGTGCCGCCACAATGAACGGTCCTGTGCGTCTCGCATCCATCGTACTCCCGCAACCGTTACCAGGTCATCAGTCCACCTTGTAGGAGGCCTTCCAACGCTACGGCTTCCGGTACGTGGTCGCCATTCTAGAATCTTTTGGCCCCAACGGCCATCCGTTCTGCGAGCAATGTGTCCTACCCATTGCCACTTAAGTTTGACGATTCTTCGTGCTATGTCGGTAACCTTGGTTCTCCTGCGCATATCTTCATTCCTGATTCGATCACGCAAGGAAACCCCAAGCATAGTCCTTTCCATTGCCCTTTGAGTGACTTTAAGTCTTCTGATGAGGCCCATTGTAAGCGACCACGTTTCAGAGACATATGTCATTACTGGCATCACGCACTGGTCATAGACTTTCGTCTTGAGACACTGAGGTAGTAGTAAGTAACTGATGATATCAACTTTTCCCGCTCTAAGATGAAGCAGAGGGTGTTTCGACTTTTTTAGACTAAAACCCGCCTATATTCCTGAATTTGCCTTTTGCATTCTAGCGCCACAGTAACTCTTCCAAACATTGCAGATGATTAAGATCTGCTAAATATCTGACTTGAGACAGACAACTTAAATGTAGTAAACAAAGAACTTAACCAATCAATTATTTAGCCAGAACGATCATTTAGATCTGACCCCAACCTCAGAGGCACAAAAATTAACTAGAACGTTATTTATGATCCTCGTTCTAAGATAATTCTCTATAATATTATTAACTCATCGGAGTTTTCTGACGTTAAATGTGTGTTTTATTCATAGTCTAGAATTGATCACCTAATTAAAAAATAAGTTACGTTTAAATTAAAAATGTCGCATTTGATTGACGTGAAATTGTATACGTAAACTAATATTTAATTTGTTCAATGTATTTAATTAAATTTTTAATGAAATTGTAGTATTAATGCATTAAATATGTGAGTCAGGGCCTCACTCTTTTTGTAGATACATGTTTTTATGCCAATTTTATCTTATTTCAAAGACACTTCATAGTACAACAGCTCTTTTTGGTTTGAGGTAGGAAATTATTAAATAACTTCACCTGCTCTAAGTGAAGCTAGAGGGCATGTCAAACTTTTAGTGACTAAATCCCACCTGTGTTCCTTTAGTTAACCTTTGTATACCAGAGCTACGGTAACTGTTACATACTACCCTGCAGGTTAATCAGCCTCTAAGCTAACATTTTCAAACCTACACTATGAATACTCACCAAGTTATGCAAGCCTGATGAATAGTTCAGTAAAACACGGAGCGGGCAGGTGACCTCCGCACCGCTGCAGCGCTGATCTCTATCGCTGCCCCGAACCGAGCAGTGCAATTAAACTATTAGCCAAAGGACATTTGCGATGAATACCGCACTTACTGCTTTGTCCCACTATCAATGCGGTAGGTGGAGTTAGTAAGGAATTTTGATTATAACAACAGGTTATGTTTAAGACCTTTACCGAAGGGATATTGACCTTTCGCTTCTGGCAATAATTAAATTATCGGTTATAGGTAGAAATGGTAATGTCTGTTACAGAGTAATTAATATCATTGCTCATCTTCATCAGTAAACTAGTGGCTAAAAAACACGTTAAATCTAGTAAGGCAACGGTCCTCACACCCCAACCGCCGCCGAGATTCCGATCCCGATTTCCGGCCACGACGAGCAATGGGTGGCTCGCTGTCTGACCATCCGGTAACCGTCCGGACTGAGACCAAGACGCCGACGGCGCGCACTGTTCCACGCGCATCTCAGAGAGATGGCAGCAAATCGTAGGGGCCCAGCACCACCAACCTGGGGCCCTGGGACTAAGGCAAAGAATGAACAGGAGTGGGTTTTTAGTCAGTAAAAGTCTGATACTATCTTGCGCTCCGCCCAAAAGCGGGATTTGTCATAAGATGATTTTCTCACACAATAAAAAAAAAATATTAGTCTTGCCAAGGAGAGTCGTGTTACCCAGGGCCGTAGTCCGACCATGCGCGCCCAGCCCCCTGCCCAAGTTACGATCGTTTCGTTTGCGTCGAACGCCTCGCGCGATTCTTTTGTTCTGACCACGTGACTGAGCGTTGAGATGACGCCTATAGGGGGGTCTAGGGGGGTTGTGCAGATTGGTGAAAGTCACATGTCTTCGAATTTTTGGTTCTAGAACATGCCGGTTTCCTCACGATGTTTTCCTTCACCGTTTTGCGAGCAGTGATGAAAATAAATTACACAAAGTAATGCACCTAGCTGGATTTGAACCCGCGACATACCTATTCGTAACGGCCCTGACTTATGAGTTCATAAGTCGGGGCCGTAACGAATTGACCACAACTGCTCAAATGTATAATACATGCATAATATAGTAGAGAAACAATCATAATTTTAGAGGTTTCTAATGTGATATCCTAAATAAACACATTTGTTTGAGCTTACATTGCAAACGCTGGCTGGCTACGAGATAGATCAAATTAATGTACTACAGTACTGTACACCTTAAAAGGGTATACAAAAAGTCCGGAATGGTATATGTCTGTCTCTTAGGAATAACCCACAATAACCATTTTCATCCTTTACTTTTTACGATAATTAATGCCTTATTTACGAAGCGATTTCAATCAATACAGCATTACTCCTTATCCAATTAAATACCTTAAATATATTGTGCATTTAAAATTGATCAATATGGCCCTTACAGCATGTAATTTAAATTAATATTTTCGAAGATATTACAGATTTAAAGTGCAGGGTCATGGCGGTTGCGGTGGTATCAGCATGGCACCCGTGCGAAGCCGGGGCAGGTCGCTAGTATAAGCACCTAATTTTACTTATACTTCATTCTATTTTTAAATATTATCATGATATTTATTTATTGTGCTCACCTACCACAATGTTGTCTTTTTAACCCAAAGGTTAACTGGTAGAAAATGCCATATTGCATTAAGTCCGTCTATATACCACTACTGCAGTTTAAATAAATAAATATATTATGATGAATATATCGCCAATAAATACAGTATTACTTATTCATCTTCCTGTGAGGTTAATATCTACATTAAACTTTTCCGTAATTAATATATCTTCAATAAAAGCTCTATGAAATGAATTTAAATAAACACCACGTTGACTGCGTTTAAACATACCATCTGGTAAGTTTAAAGACAATAAAAAACGTGTATTTTAATAGACCCCAGCGTGGGGTCTAGTAATTTTATACTCGTTTATATACTAACGACTAGACTTAATAGCAGAGCGCCATAACTACGACGAAGTAATTAGGTTTAACACACCTTCAATATTATTTTTTATTGTTTAAGTGTTACTAGAAAAATATCGTCAGGTTTTGCACTCATCACGCTTTTGCAAACGATATTTGAGGAAGCAACACAACTTATTTTTATTTATACAATTCTTCTGTACGTGTGTTTGTCACATAAGTCTTCTTAAATGGCTTGAAGGATTTGGATGGAATGTAAATCATTTGAGTGGGTTCCTGAATGGTTCGAAAATAAAATTGAACTCGGTAGGTGGCACTGTAATCGGGTTCTCAATTTTTTATCTGACGAAAAGCCCTATGTGGGAAATTCATTTTATGACCAATTTCGCTCTTGGGCGGAGCGGGAGATAGTGTCAGACTTTTACTGACTAAAAACCCACTCTTGTTTCTTCTTTGACTTCGTACCAGGTCCCCGAGTTAAAAAAAAATGGAAATATAATGGAGGTGGAAAATCATCGAATAACTTTTCTCGCTCTGGGTGGAGTGAAGATGAGTATCAGATTTTAACTGACTAAAATCCACCTGTGTTCCTCTAGTTGCCCTTAGCGTTTCAGGGTCCCAGTAATACTATCGAACAATCCCGCAGCTCTGGCAGGATCCCTCAACGGGAAGGCGGATTAAATAAAACTAAATTACTACACGACCTTGTTAAAGATTGCGCTCAGTTACTTGGCTATTTGTCCTTCCATTTATTTTCTGTTCCGGCGTTTTATAAACTGCCTAGGTATCCAGTTAACAGGCTAATTTAATCTTTATTTAGGCTCGCGTTTGAACATTATCTCATCTGATGGCAAGTGACGATGTAACCTAGAAGTAACTATTCACTCTTGACTTAAAGACCCCTAGGTTGTAGCTATCAGGAAACTCAGACTAAGGCAGGGAATTGCAGTCCTTAGCTGTACGCTTAATAAATGTGTTCCCAAAACGCTTTGTATGTATGAGCAGGATGTATATAGCGTACGTCACAAATAATTGAAGCTAAATCTGTTGTTGTTGAGAGCAGGAGTCTGATCTCCGTGCTATTACTAAGTTAACAAAGCCGGATCAATCTCTGAAAAAAACTACAGATCATAAAAAGCACATTAGACAGAAAACGTAAAAAATAGCATTACAGGCGGTAACCTGTGTACTTACGTAATAAAAACTGATCTAGAATCTGTTTTTTACACTTAATTGTTAGTGATACGTGCCATAATGGTTTGAATTAAATGGCATTAGTTATTATTGTCTACGTTGTCGGAAATACTTTGTACTACTTTGTATTTACCATTTATCTTCAGGCATCTAAAATAAGTCGGTATTTAAAGTGAAACATGAACCTTTTTTTATTTGACAACGCGACACGAAGGAGGGTAATGAATTTATCAGCCTATACAATATGCAACACCATAAAAAGTAGTAGGTATTTTCAGTATCGGGTATATAAAATAGGTATTTTTTTTGTCTTACAATAATAAAGAATTTATTATAAAAATGTATAAAATATTGATTTAGATTTAAAAAAAAATAGTTCTTGATTGCGTCAACAGGGTGTTCAGGTGTGCGTGCGTAAATACCAATTAGTATTGATATCTACGTAGCGATTTGACCATGCCCATATTAAAAAAAATACACATTTAGAGACAGCAGTTTTTTTTATTATGTGGGAAAATCATCTTATGACAAATCGCGCTCTTGGGCGGAGCGGGAGATAGTGGCAGACTTTTACTGACTAAACACCCACTCCTGTTCCTTCTTTGCCTTCGTTCCAGGGCCCCGGGTTTCACTTACACACTACCCGGGGCCCCAGTAGGCTTCGACCCTGCTAGACCCCTACGATTTGCTGACACCTCCCTGAGGCGTGCGTGGAACAGTACGCGCGGTCGATGACTTAGGCTCGGTCCGGACGGTTACCGGACGGTCGGACGGCTTGCCACCCATTGCTCGCAGTCCGAGAGCGCAGTAGTTAAGAGTTTGGTTAAGAATTCGTGGGACAACCAGGATTAAGCCCCCTGGTGTATGCTGT
This sequence comes from Mythimna vitellina, assembly GCA_949316375.1. Classification (NCBI taxonomy): domain Eukaryota; kingdom Metazoa; phylum Arthropoda; class Insecta; order Lepidoptera; family Noctuidae; genus Mythimna; species Mythimna vitellina. The sequence continues at coordinate 9,896,354 of OX438699.1, read as the reverse complement.
TTGCCTATTAAATTCTGCTGGTCTACAAGAGTGGCCTAGAGATCCCGAGCAGATTAGATTTGTGGCGGCAAAGTCTTGGCTTAAAATTTACCAAAACCAAAACTGAATACTTGTTCTGCAATTTCGACGGTATCTCCAGTCCTATGCCTTTAGCTCTCGGTAGAATACCCGCAACGATTTACTCCGTGTGTTGACACCTCGGATCGCTTGTCAAAAGTTATGGTATGGTTGGTCGAGACCTTATGCATCAGATTGACTTTGGATGGATATAAATTAATCTAATCTAACCATGTTTGGTATTATAAGAATTGTCATGCTGTTGAGCTGGAGTCACGACAGTTCACCTCACGGATCCTTCACAAGTGACCTTGAGTTTGTGATTTATTCTCATGCTGGTTCTGTAACACACCTCGGTACGGAGACAAAGTGGGTTAGAGGACTACCTTTGCTGTTAAGGTTTAGGGAATTCTGTTAACCTTTTATAATGTAACTTATGTACTCACAAATTGGGTGATGTGAAATAAATTTTGTGATTGTGTGCAAGTAAGTGTACTGGTTTCATTTTTAATTCTCCCTGACCTGGTAATATTCTTTTATAAATTTACTACGGCACGGCTAGGGATCTCTCTCAGAGCCCAGGAGCTGGGTTACAGTTGGCCAGAGGGCTATAAGGTATTTAAGTATGGCTAAGGGGTAATTTTTAGTGGTGGCATAACTAAAAAGTGAGAAATAAAAATATTAAAAATAAAATACAACCGATTCAATGTATAACAAAAAAAACACTGAAAAGTGCAAAATAACTTTAACTTCGGAAGTCGGTATTTCTATAAAAGTTTTGTCTTTTTTTTTCTTTTTTTTTAATTGATATAAACCAGTGCTTGACTGCGATCCCACCTGATGGTAAGCGGTCTCTTCGTTATTAAAAGCCTGTGGTCACATGCGATGCCTTAGGTGTTGCAGATGTCTACTGACAGCGGTGACTGACTTATCATCAGGTAATCCGTTAGATTGTTTTTCATCCAACCACACAAGTGTGCAAGTGAAACCCCTGTGACGAAGGCAAAGAAGGAACAGGAGCGGGTTTATAGTTAGTAAAAATCTGACACTATCTCCCGCTCCGCCCAAAAGCGGGATTTGTCATAAGATGACTTTCCCACCCAATAAAAAAACACACAAAAAAGAGCTCAATAATTCATGATCAAAATACAACAAGCAGTTTCAATCCAAATCTACTAGTGAGTGGGTACCAATTACGTACATTGAAATATATATTTATCTATGCATTAGTATAAACATAAACATTAATAATGATAAAATAAAAGCACCTGTAAGCCTATTATTAATCGCAAATCTAATAGCGAAGACCTTAGCTGAAACACCAAGGCTTTAATTAACTATATTGTTGTTACATATTATATATTAAATATTTAAAATTCTGTTTTATTTTTCAATTGAGTTAATGATAGTATTTGCGCTAGGTTAGGTCTAAAGTTTCTGATGTAATCAATAAATTGATCTTTTGACAGGTGTAACGAATTAATCGTTTTCGTCGACTCTTGTTGCTATGCCAAGTAGCAAATATTATTTGATATTTGCTACTTGGCATAGCACATTAACGAACGTGATTCATTTACATACAGTAAGAACAAAGCGCGAGTGAAGCATCTTTCTGCGCCATGGTTATCCCAAGCTATTAAAAACCAGATGGCTAAGCGTGACAAGGCCAAGCAGTTGTACAGGAAGCGGCCCACTGAAGAAAACTGGGATCTTTATAAGAAGTTGCGAAATCGCTGCAGTCGTTTGTGTAGGGATGCGAAAAAGCGCCACATTCACAACTCAATTGATAATTTCAACCCAACACAAGTATGGCAATTTTTAAAAACTCTTGGTATTGGCAAAGCCTACTAACAAGAGTTCTCCTGATAAGATGGACCTCAATGCACTTAATGCGCACTTTTCTAAGTCACCAATTATACTTGATGACAATGTTAAATCTTCCACTCTCAATGATCTTGCTAAACTTCCATTGCCAGAAAATGCTTCTTTCTCCTTCCGCCCAGTAACTGAACTAGATATTAAGAAATGTATCCTATCCATATCTACTAAGGCGGTAGGTGACGATGGCCTTCAACTCCAAATGTTCTTACCTATTTTAAGTGAAATAGTCCCTGTCATAACTCACATAGTTAATTTTTCTATGTTCAATAACTCCTTTCCACCTGCTTGGAAAAAGGCTCACGTCCTACCGCTTCCTAAAGTATCAAATCCCTCTTCACCATCCCAGTACCGTCCAATATCCATCCTCCCAATCCTCTCCAAAGTCCTCGAGAGTGTTGTACAAAAGCAACTGTCTTGTTATTTGTCCTCTAACGGTCTGCTGAGTCCTTACCAATCTGGTTTCAGACCTGGCCACAGCACTGTGACAACTCTCGTCAAAATTACTGATGACATAAGACTGGCCATGGATCATAAGTGTTTAACGGTATTGGTTTTACTGGACTTCAGCAGTGCCTTTAACTCAGTTGACTTTGACATCCTCTTAGAAATCCTTTCCTCCCTTAATATCTCTGAATCAGTTATTGAGTGGTTCAAATCTTATCTTCGGGGTCGCTCGCAGTCCGTTCGATTCAATGAGGACTCCTCTGAATGGTGTGATTTGGCTGCGGGTGTTCCTCAGGGTGGCGTCCTCTCTCCTCTACTCTTCTCAGTTTTTATAAACGCTATTACTAAGGTCCTAACTTCTAATTTTCATCTCTATGCAGACGATTTGCAGCTATATCGGCATTTTAAAGTGGGCGAACTTGCTGAGACTGTGGCTGCCATCAATGAGGATCTTGAAAATATCAATAAGTGGGCTAAATGTTATGGACTCTTGCTGAACGCAAAAAAATCTCAAGCACTCATTATTGGTGGCAGATACATGCTCAACTTATTAGATGACCAGTCGCTCCCGCAGGTAGTTTATGATTCTGCACCAATATTATACACCAAAAGTGCGAAAAACCTTGGCGTCCATATGGACACTAACCTCTCATGGGAGACCCATATTGCCGATGTGAGTAAGAGGGTATTTTATTCTTTTCAGTCTCTTAAACGTCTCCAAAAATTCTTGCCATTTCATACAAAGGTTGCTCTTGCTCAATCTCTTCTTCTACCGCTCATAGACTATGCGGATGTCTGTTTTTTAGATGCTACGGAGGTACTTCTAAACAAACTCGAGCGATTGCAGAATTTGTGCATCCGCTTTATTTTTGGCCTCCGCAAATACGATCATGTGTCGGAGTTTCGGACCAGGTTAAGGTGGCTGCCAATTCGGCGTCGGCGAGATATCCACATTCTATCCCTTCTCTTTACTATCCTACACAATCCCAATGCTCCTCAATACCTTCGTGAACGCTTTGAGTACCTTGTGCCGAGGGGTAAACCCTGTTGCACTATCAATTCTCTTCTCCTTCGTACTCCGCGTCATACTTCTAGCCGCTATGATGGCTCCTTTACTGTAACTGCAGTGCGTCTTTGGAACGCTCTCCCACATTCCCTTCGCGACAGCCCTTCTCTGGACGTCTTTAAGAGGAAAATTAAAGAGCACTTCCTTTCTCAATTGACATAGTATTAGTATATATTGTTATATATATTATATCTGTATGTATGTATATATATATATATTAGACGTATTTATGTATGTTTATGTTGTACACTGGATCCTACCCTCGATTGTGATCTCTCTCTGTCACTCAAAGGTTTGCTGGGAGAAAACTCATTGTTGAGTTAAGCTCGCCTTTGTACATAAATTGTCAAATCCATGTATTGTAGTTAAGTTTTGTGTGTACAATAAAGAATATAAGAATATAAGAACAATAATATTTAATTATACGGTGAATTTTTACATAAGGGAAGAAGTATTGTAAAGGTTAATTGCTATCCCAAAGACAAATCCTCACGGCGCTGCGGCGGTGGCGACCTCTCGCTCTGGGCCGTAGTGCAGACCATGGTCTGGGGCGAAAGGGAATGGGGGGCCATCGCCCCCATCTGTGAAGCAGTAATGCTAGTGAAAGAGACGGCCACACTCATTCCCTCAGGCGTGTGGCCGTCTCCTTGTAGTCATCCTCACGTCCCAGCCACCGAAACCACGACCCCGATTACCAGCCATCATAGGTGTCTGCTTGAAGACAACGATCAATGGATAGCTCGCAATCCGGCTGTCCGGTAACCTTCCGTACCAAGCCGGAGCAGTTGACGGTCCATAGTGATCCATGCGCGCCTCAGAGAGATATCAGCAAAATCGTAGGGGCCCAGTAAGGCCGAAACCTACTAGAGCCATAGGTCGACTTATGACAGGGTTACTCGTGGTCCTGGGACGCAAAAGACAACTGAAGGAACATAGATGTGTTTTTAGTCAGTAAAAGTCTGACACGACCTGCCGCTCCAGCCTAGAGCAAGAGAACTCGTTAGATGCTTACCTATCTTAAAAAAAAAAGAAACGAATCCCAAATGTCACACGGCTGAGTTAATGAGGCACCCTTCAAACTGGAACGCAGAAACGCTGCTCGGCATCAACTAGTTTTCCATTGTACATCGATGCTATTTACGCCGCCGAGATTGCACATTCTAAACGATTACTTCTAGCTACAAGTCCTTATTAAGGCATATCGTAAACCAAAAGTAGCTCTGCATTATTAAATTCCTTAAATATTGTCACCGACGCCGCCTACCATACAATTTTAGTGTATCACTAACAAATTTATGTAGACAAGAGCAATGAATAATCTGTACAGGAATTAGTAATCCTAAAAAGGTAAAGGTATACTTTATAGTAGACTTTGGCTTCAGGACCGCAGCGGCGCGCGTAAATCAGATTGCATGGACAGTACACCATTTTGAACAGTTCGAGGTATCGGCAGGACTCTGGTTAAGGTAATGGTGTTAGAGCCATTGGGCTGAAGAATCTAGAAAGAGAATGAAGCGCGCTTTATGATATGTTTGCTAGTAAAGACAAGGCGTTGAACCGATATCCCCTTTTATACCGTTAAACAACCAGTAATCAATCGGGTCAACTACCCGACCTACTGAATAAAATTTTTATTTGTGTCAAAAAACAATTTTTATCCAAAATCGCGAATAGAAATAATTTTTTGAAACCGTTCAATATTAAAGTCAGAAACCTTTCAAATCTGGTGAAAAAGGAAACTGTCAAGGCGCAGAATAAAGATGCACATACTGAAAAGTGACGTCACTGAAATGTGACGTTTGTACAAAAGAGATATTCTCACCACACTCTCGAATATTAGTGCGACGCAGAGTTGTCTTATTAATATTTGAAATAAAAATTACTGTTTCATTTAAAAGCCAATTTTATTATAAAATAATTTACAAAAATAAACACAAACCTGTACTACATAATTTTGACATTGTTATTAAGCGCAAAAATTACATAATTAGGCTGCAAACAACTTCTAAATTGCTAGCTAAAACGATATTTAACTCCACCAACTTCAATTCCGTATTATAAAATAATAACGGTGGCAGGGTAAGCGGCCTTAGCGTAAATGCGGCTAGAACCTCGACCAGCGCCCCGGAGCGAAGCAACACCATAACATGCCTGTAATATCAGGAGCTACAATGAACTTTAACATTTCCACATAGGGCGGTGATGGTCCTGACTTTCACCGTAAACGGCCAATTTACAGACGTCTGTCGACCGGTCGACCGGCCAGTGTCTTAAGCTAAACTGTCTCAATTAGTGCCCAGATAGATGACCCCGCAATTTCGTCAGCAATACCGGTCGAGATTGCAGCGGTTATTAGGTTAAGTGCAATAGGGCGGACGGCCGCAATGGATGTTGCGGGAAATTGTAAGCTCTTAACTGACAATGACTCGAGTAAGCGTTGTATAGCGGTAATTGTTTTTGACGTTGCCATGTTCTTAGTAATTGTATGTGTGTATAGACAAACGCGTTTAATCTTTGGCTATAAGATGGTAAGCACTACTGAGCATTGTGCTCATAGAAGTGGTCTCAATTTAAGCACTTTAAATTACAACTGACTTGTTTATCAGTAACGAAAGTTAAGTAAAATAATATCACCGATTACAGTCCACATCCATCTCTTAATGACTGCTCAACAGTTAAAGGCAACTTTAGAAAATAATAGATTTAATTTTATTGTACACCAAGATAGTAACAGAATTTTACACAAACTTACATCTATGGGTACAATGGCGCTCTCACATGGATATCTACCAGATAACCTTAGTATGGACTATAAGAACTTAAATTTAAAAAAAATCCGTTATCTGTCGGTTTGTTCCGGCTTATATCCGAAACGGCAAGACTGATTTTGACGGGACATTATAGAAAAAGATATGTAAGATCTGAATTAAATTTAATACGATTTATTATTAAAGTTTTATTATTTGTTTATTTCGATAATATTATTAAAAAATCGTTTTGGGAACACATTCATAAAGCGTACAACTATGGAGTGGAATTCCCGGCCGGAGTCTGTGTTTCCTGATAGCTACAACCTAGGGGTCTTTAAGTCAAGAGAGAATCGGTTACTTCTAGGCAAGCGTGCTCCATCGTCGGCCACAACATCGCTTATCATCAAGTGGGATAGTAGTCAAACGCGAGCCTATCAATAATAATAATAAAAAACATTTACTGACAAATAGCAAATTTCACAAAGGGATGTAACAAAGTCGCGAGTAACAGTTAGTAGATAATAAATATTATATTTCCTATTGTATTTTTATAATAAGGTGTTGTTATACTATTTTAAAATCCTCATGATGAGCCCTTTAATTTGACACCCATATTGCAGTATCCAAAAGAAAAATCTCTAAAGTACAGCGTCTCACAGTCGTTATCTTGTTTTTTATAACGTAACATATCTAATAACACTTGGGTTATCAAGACGAATCTAACGATATCTTAAATGTATAAATCCGATCAGCGGTTTTGAAGTTATAAGGTAATAAAGAATATTACATACATACAAGATGCGCGCAAAAGACAACCCTTCTTGCAGTCGGATAAAAAGCCGGTAATCTGTGGTGTACTGTAAGCAGATTAATCAAAAAAAAATTTCATAAAAACATGCTAAACGTAGTAATAAATTCGAGCTAAATAGCTAAATAAAAGACAATAGGTAATAATATTTCCATAATTATATGTTATACAATTTCAGAAGGAAACGAAAAAAAAAAGAATAAAGGTGGGTTAGTAATGAAAGAACTGAAATTAGGTAGAACCAGAATAGCATTAGAGAGAAAGAAAATGGAAAGAATTTTAAATAAAAGAGCTTAGTGATTATACAACATTGGCTAGGGCTTCGGGATTATTTGAAAAAGTCACTGCGGGCATGGAACACGTAGGGAAATTAAAGGATCACAAGATGGGTAAAAAAATACCACGACGTTGAATTTAAAAAATTATAAAATTGAAGATAGTATTAGCTTAGCTGTATTGCTATTTGCTATTACGACGACATAATATTAAACTATAAAAGCACAGTAAGCTGCATTCGTCGTATAAGAAAGTACGTAGCAACAGTGAAGCTCTGTTCAATTGCCACAACGATACAGCTATCTCGATAAGAATAGCTAATCTAAACGAGTTGACGGACAACACTAACTCTAGGCCTTTTTTGTGTCAAAGATCTAATTACAAATCTTTAGCGGTTATCTCCATCGCTTTCGCTGTCCGAGATACGTTTTTTGTTTTCGTTTTTTTTTTTTTGTTTTATTGCGTCGAAATGAAGATGAAAGTGATCGTATGCATTGTAGTTGAAACTATTAGGATTATTGTATTGGCAATCAGATTTCTAATTACTTTTTTTCTTTTGTTTTTTGATTGGCTTCATTTTAATGATGACTTGAGTATATATTTTATTTTTTAACGCTGCCCCGCAGATCCTAGATGCGTTCACAAACATGTAAACTCGTGTAGACAAAACATACAGACCCGGAACAGCTATCAGGAGGCCAAGTCTGCTATTTTTATAAATTCGTTATTCCAACACGATCCCATTGTCATTTTGCTAAAAATTCGTAATCTGTTAATTCATAATAATCGATCATTGATCGGTCAATGGTCGTAATATAGTTGTGGTAGAATGACAATATCGAGCTTATTAAAAGCAATGACTGCACTATGACGTTCTAATGGTAGGTCACTGATCAAAGGAACTGTCAAAATTTTAGCAGATTACCGCAGACGTCAGTCATTCATTGTCAATATTTACAAGATAACAATTCTATGCCACTTCTTTCAATGGAGTGTCAGTGGTTGACCATTGGAAAATCATAATGACGCCATTATATTAGTAGATTACCAAACTTGTCAAAATCAACAATTATGAAATCAATGATAGACCATTTAGACACTATTTTAATAGCAGACTTGAGGCCCTGAAGGCCATACAAATATTGAAGTACCAATGCGACTACCGTGTCGTCGAAATAGTACATTTTCATACAAGTGCAGAAAGTTTGTCATTGAGACCGAGGCGGAATTCGCACGAACCGTAGGCGAAAGTGTTATAGAGCCGAGGGCTGCAGTGACTAATTTGCCCGTGTATCAAACGACTTTTTTCAATACTTTTACGAAGAAATTAATAAACGGGAGTTGATCAGCGACTCGTGGGGAGAGTTGGAAGGCCTTCCAACGTTGTGTTGTCCGGTACGCGGGTTAGTTTGTATAAGTTAGTTAAAAGAAGTATTTTTTACGAGATTTTAGAACATGTACAAAATCACTGAAAAGTAAACACATTTGAGGCACAGTTAACACATATCGGATCATTGTATCATTGTAATGGGATACCTCAACCCCTGTCATACAGGTTATCCTAGCTCACGGTTTGAGACCAAATAAATAAATTATTATTATTATTTAATTGCAATGAAGCAATAGTTCTACTCAATTAAAATAAACTGAGATTTATAAACGTAATTACTTTTATTATTCAGTTCTATCACAGCATTTTAATTTATTTTATTCTATAACAGCAATATAGGCCTAAGTGCTGATAATTACAAGTAAATAAAAGAGGTAATAAATACCTATGTATCATGCGTAATAAAATTCAGAATAAATTACAAATAGATGCAGTAATAATATAGACCGCGCCCACTTGTCGTGCCAACGCGTAGAGAAAAAAAAATGAATTGATCACTATGACCAAATCATTTTTAGGGTTCCGTAACCAAAGGATAAAACGGGCCCCTATTACTAAGACTCCGCTGTCCGTCCGTCAGTCTGTCTCTCTGCCTGTCCGTCTGTCACCAGGCTGTATCTTATGGACCGTGATAGCTAGACAGTTGAAATTTTCACAGATGAAGTATTTCTGTTATGAAGTATGTCGCTATAATAACAAATACTAAAAACAGAAAAAAAAATAATTTAAATGGTTTAAGTAGGGCTCCCATACAACATGATTTTGTAAGGAACGTGCATGTACAGAACCCTTCGTGTGCGAGTCCGGCTCGTATTTGGCTAGTTTTTTCATTCGATCAAAACGATTGGAGTTTGATAAGAGACAAGTTTTGATTACGTTATATTTATTACGGATATGTTTATATAACAGCGATCATCCAGCTTTTGTTCTCATTATGAGACCAAAACAGGTTTTTAAGTTACTATTAAATCTAAGAACGAAAGTGTAGTATAATCTCAATCATTTGATTTAGCATATTTCTCTATAGAAGATCTTCATTAATTGTACTGCATTCATACGAGTATTTTTGAACTAGCTGGAAATTCATTCAATGGGGGCTAAATTATCTACGTAAAGAGATCTACGCTTTATAGTATTCAATTAGCTTCATTTTACTAACTGATCAATTTCTCAATCAATCTTGACAATTCAAAAGTGTCTGTAAATGGTTCATTTGAAGTAAATCTTTCAGTTTAAGGAATCAAATGTCTACATTCAGAACGTATCACTTGATGAAGTGAAACTTATGAAGACTAACCACAGACTACCAATAGAACATTCAGGACCGTTCATTGTTGCGACATTTGGGGCAGGCCTATGTCCAGCAGTGGACGTCTATCGGCTGAAATGATGATGATGATGAACGTATCAAGAATAAAGATATCTGCAGGAGAATCAAGTTCGTCGACATTACCCAAAGAATAGTCAAACTTAAGTGGCAGTGGGCAGGGCACATTGCTCGTAGAACGGATCGTCGATGGAGCCGAAAGGTACTGGAGTGGTGACCGCGCACCGCAAGAGGCATCGTCGGAAGGTCTTACAAGGCGGACCGATGACTTCATGAGAGTCGCGGGAATACAATGGACGCGAGACACACAGGAGCGTTCGTTGTGGCGACACCTGGGGGAGGCCCATGGACAGCAGTGGACGCCTTTCGGCTGAAATGATGATGACGACCAACAGAACTCCTCAATGATAGCTTTTGCGGCAGTAAAATATTTCCATTTAGATGGTTAACCGACTGTGACGAAGAGTTTTTTTGAGTAAATAGTACTGAAAAAAAAACACGGCAAGTGCGAGTTGGACTGGCACCCTGAGGGTTACGAACAAACTTACCTATGTAAATAGTTAAATTCCGGAAGATTTCTCCGAACCGTAAAAAAATAATTGTGACGTAACAACAAATTTACAGTTTTCAGATTTAGTCCTATACTTGTGCTATAAGACCTTGTTATTTTTTATTACCTCTATACCAAATTTCAGGATTCCAGGTCAACGGGAAATACCCTATAGATTTTGATTTCTTCGAGAATGTCGAAATGTACATTTCCTGCCACATAAAACGAAGTATCATTTTTCTCGTTAACTTACAAGTTTAATTTTTTACAGCTTCAATAGTCCGCAGACCTGAGTATATGGTCTTAATTTCAACTCGATACCTTTACGCGTTCCCGAGATTAAGGATCTTGACAGACAGACAAGCAGACAGTCAGATAGACAGACTGACGGACGGACAACAAAGTGATCCTATAAGGGTTCTGTTTTTTCCTTTTGAGGTACGGATCCCTAAATGGTACCATTGAACTGATCTAATAATTTAATAGTTAGAAGGAACTTCGTATTAAAACAATGTATCTTAGCCGGGTTTGGGTTAATTAAAATTGTCATAAGATGGAGATATACTGGTATAATTGGTTTTAATTGTAAAATTCTATAGGTACGATACTAAAAAACTTGCACACTATATAGCCCACGAAAAAATGTATAATAAAAAAACTTTTCAGCCACTGCTTCTGGTTTTGTTTCTTTGTTATTTAACACCGACTTCCGAAATTAAAGTTATTTTATACTTTTAGTGTTTTTACGTTGAAATCAATTGTATTTTTTGGTAAAAAGTTTTTTAACAATCGTTTCCGCTAATAGCCTCAGTTTGTCAGGTCTAGACTCCTCCGGTTGATGAAAGTATTTAGCACCGATACCACTTTCCATTAAAAGCAAGCTTCGTTCTATATATTTCTATAACGTAATAAACGCACGTCCAGAAAGTATTATGTTCAGAATTAGGTATTGAATAGATCTCAGATATTTTTTAAATTGGTAGTTTTTAGGGTTCCGTAGCCAACTAGGAAGCCTTATAGTTTCGCCAAGTCTGTTCGTCTGTCTGTCCGTTCGTCCACGGATAATCTCAGTGACCGTTAGCTTTAGAAAGCTGAAATTTGGTACCAATATGTATATCAATCACGCCGACAAAGTGGTAAAATATAAAATGGAAAAAAATGTTAAATACCTATACGTAAAGTGGGCAGTGATTTTTTTTTCATTTCAACCCTAACGTGTAATATATTGTTGGATAGGTATTAAAAAATTAATAGGGGTTTAATAAAATCACTTTTTGACAATGTTAATACTTTCGGAAACAATCGCTGCAAAAGTAAAAAAAAAATGTGTGGTTCAAAAGTTAGAGGGGGGGGGGGGGGCTCTAACATTTGAACCATAGGATTAGAAAATATGAAAAAAGTCTCAAAAGTAGAACTTTATAAAGACTTTCTAGGAAAATTATTATGAACTTGATGGGTTCAACAGTTTTCGAAAAGTTATACAAAATAATTTCTGAACTAAGTTTGTAATTTAAACGTATATGCAAGCATTTTTAACTTAGTTTACATATTTTATTATCCTAAACTTATCTTCTTTCAAATAAAAAAAAAGATTATTAAAATCCGTTCACACAATCCAAAATTACCAACGAAAACCCAACATACATAACTCGTCCAGTTTGTATAAATTAGTAACCTAATTTCCCGAGAAATTGCGCTGTGCTTTGGGCTACTTCGCGCTGGTTGATGGGGTCGGGACGGGTATGAGCTATTATAATTATGATGTTGTGATATCCTCTGTGTAACTTGTGTCGGTTCTCCAGGGCGCTGCTTGAAACTGACCATGGACTATTATGTATGTATGTTGCCTACTACACTAATGGATATTTGATAAGTCTGTGGGTGGCGTCTCTGAGGGTGGCTATTTTGCGACTACATTTGTTATCTTGGGTATACCTGTTAAAACAATTGTGTGTGTTATTAAATAAATAAATATTGTAATGTTATTTTTGTTGAATCGGTGGCTTTCGGTTTCTTAAAGTAATGGAATCCAGTAGGTAGTCACATTTATAGCGGCATCAGTGGCATTTTTAAGGTCCTCCAAAATATATAGTTTTGTGCGTATGGGTGGGATGTCCACCATGTACCGGTGGCGCATCCGTACCTCTGGTGGTTAGATGATGGAACGTGCTTTGCGGAACTAGGTTATTCGGTTCATATACAAATCTTATATATATAAGGTGTTAAAAAAATTACTTTAAGAATTTTGAGGGGACATTGTACTCCTCATTATAAACAACTTTTACTACGGGACCAAACCTGAAATCACGAAAAAAAATCAGCTGTTCCCTACGTTTATGTTCGCATAACTCGTCAAAATGTATGGAGCAGCTGATTATTTTTTCGCGATTTCAGGTTTGGTTCTATAGTAAAAGTTATTCATAATGAGGAGTACAATGCCCCCTTGAAATTCTTAAAGTTAATTTTTGACACCTTATATACTAATCTATTGTTAAAAATTAAACCAAACCTCTATTTAAATTAAACTGAATCGTGAATCTATGGGGTGTGTAGATTAAAGTAACAATTACACAGAGGCGTGACCTCGCCAGCATGATGGAGTCGGCATCACGAACTCCGGTCCGCGCGACCTTGCTCCTGCACCGATTCCGAGGGCTGACTGATTCACCAGCTTTCCGCGTTGAGATGTAGATCACGAATGTCATATAACTGAACTAGATTCTTCCAGCGGCATCACCCGTATAAAAGTAGTTTTCTCCATACAAACTTTGGACTCCAGTTTCATCCTTTTAGGGGATGAATTTTGGAAAATCCTTTTTATGTGCTCGCCTACGTATATGCACATAATAAATGGAAACCAAATAGTGCACAATTTCATGTTCCTAGACTCTGTAGTTTTTCCGTGCGTTGGTATGTCAATCAGTCTAATTTCTCCTTTTACATAATTATATAGAAAAAACGGCCACGTGGGTGGATTTTTAAAGTTAAGCCACGCTTGCCGAGGTTAATCTATAGATGGGTAACCATCTACCGATCACCCTGTTTAGTTGGAAAAAGGCAATAGGTACAAATTGATTCAAATCTTCATTTTGTATGCTTCACAGGACTCCTTTAAAGTAGTGAAATCAGATGGAGGAAGTAATTATGAGAAAATGCAATAAGCATTTGATTTCCTCACTTTGTATTTTGTTTTATTTGTCAATAAACTCGTACTTGGATATGCTCCATGAAAAAAAAAATGAGAAACAGGAAATACTTTATTTTGTTTGCCTATTTTATTTCACTTCTGGGCAATGGCTTCGCTCCAAACCTGGGCAAAAGCCTCGCTCTAAAGCTGGGCAAAAGCCTCGCTCCAAACCTGGGCAAAAGCCTCACTCCAAACCTTGGCAAAAGCCCTGCTCCAAACCTTGGCAAAAGCCTCGCTTCAAACCTGGGCAAAAGCCTCGCTTCAAACCTGGGCAAAAGCCTCGCTCCAAACCTGGACAAAAGCCGCAGTCCACTCCTTCCTTCATTCACATGTCCGTACGTGTCTGTAAAATTGAAAAGAAAATTTCTGAAACAACTATTCTGAGTTAAAAACGACAAATCTTACTCAATTAAATTTTTTAAATAGTTTTTTAGGGTAAAATAGAATTTTAGTAACACTCAACTTCAAATGCTTAATAGACGTTGAATAATAAACTTGTAATCTTTAACAATCAATCATAAGCTAAAAATGACATTAGCCCACTGCGGCTCTGACAAGTGACCGCGAGGTCGTGACACTGCTCCTACTTTACTGTCAAACAGTGGAAGGGCCACTGCTTCAAAGCTTATCTTGCAAGACTTAAGTAAACAATAAGTAGGTATATAAGCCGTCAAAGTAGATATTAAGTATTTGAAGAGGTTTCTAATGTGAGTCAATATTTATTTTTCTTAAATTAAATTTGTTAATAATTTTGGTTGAACTTACATAACCTGCTTATGTTTGTAGGTATGTAACGGATATATGAATGTACATTTTTAATTTGTATTAAAAATAGAACTGTACAAAGCTATCGATTTTTGAATTTGGAATGTAGTTCATATGTACCTATCTTACATAAATAAAAGAAAAAAACTGACCAATTTTTTTCCAAATTCTTTGCTATTTAAACAAGAAAAAAAAACAAATTCAAAAATGGAACGAGTCTCTCGTATTTGTCAACACCAAATAAAAAAACAAAAATTCAATCAGCCAGTTTGACGGTTCGAAACAAGGCCAACTAAAATGATTCGTACGTCGTTTAACTATTGTGACTTTGATTCGATATGTCTAAGTGTTGTCTAGTCTATATTACACAATACTGGCACTTATCTTTAGAAAATCACATAACTAGTTGGAACAGAAACAAAGAGCCGGATTCGATCATTTAAAACAACATTTTAACAGTGCATTTAGTCGAGATTATCTGCACTGGTCAGGTGCGGCTGAGTTTGGTCGCAATTATATTATAATTATTTGATTACCTATGCAAATTGTGTGTTTATCTTGTCCGGTTGTTTATGGGGTGAATAAATAAAGGTTATTTGCCTTTAGTCTTGTTTGTGTTGGCCCTATCTTGAATAATGCGTTATAAGGGATTTGTATCCATACAGATTTATTGAACAGTAGATTTTGCCAGAGACTCAGCTTGCCGCAATAAAAATAATCTTAACACCGAAATAAAAATATTCCCATGTATATTTCCTACATATCATTGTCTAACAAGCGTCTAATTGTGTACAGAAAAATAAAATATCGAAGAATTACACGCATTTAAAACTAACAGATATCACTACGTGTGCCTATATGTTAAACTTTACATTTTGGTTATATGTAAAAAAGAAGAACTTTTTTTAATGCTTTTTTTAATGGCCTAAGATCATTGCCCTTCCAATGAAGCCTGTTTGGGGCACATTGGTTGGATGGTTTTAAAGTCTGTAATGGACAAAGGTGGAATTATTTTTTATAGTATTTTACATACGAGTATATTACAATTTTTAATTCAATCATTATAATAATTATTATTGGAAGAATGTGCAATCATTTAGTTACAACAGATCAGGTAGGTACATACTTAACTAAAGGAATTGTATCGCGCCCAGTAACAGTTCGACCAATTTGCTCTCGTTTTAAGTCAACCTTGCATAAAATTATTACATTGTGTTAAAAAGCGGAATCATTGCGGACAAATTTTTCCACGGCTTTTTTGGACATAAATAATAAATTAACATACATTCCAAGCTTTCATACTGACACTTTTTCCGTATTTTTAATTACGGATGCGGAAGTAGTCTTTTTACATATTTTGGGAGAAACCATTATAGCAGTTTGCAGTAAAATCCGATTGCTACTATTGGGTATTTTATTTAGCAACTTTAAGAAGTAGTACCCCTTCCAGCTCACTCTACAAGATAATTATGACATCCTGCCCTCCTAGCCAAGTTACGATCGTTTCGTTTGCGTCGAACGCCTCGAGTAGGCCACGCCTCCGATTCCTTTGTTCTGACGTCATCTCAACGCTCAGTTACGTGGTCAAAACAAAGGAATCGGGGGCGTGGCCTACTCGAGGCGTTCGAGGCAAACGAAACGATCGTAACTTGGCTAGGGGGGCAGGTCTATGTCGCGATAGGAGTTGCTGGCTCTCGTGTTGGAAAAATTATTTAATAGTAATACGCCGTGTCCTCGTGGGGTGATTGGCGGCGGTGACCTCTCGCGTCGGGCCCTGGTACAGGCAATGGTCCGGAGCGAGCAGAAATGGCAGACAGATGCCTCAGCAAGTAAAAGCAGTAAGTGCGAAGAAGACGGCTGCATGCGTGATGTAATGGACATCCTCACGCTCCAGCCGTCAAGACCCCGACCCCAACTACCAGCCACTGTAGGGGTTGGCTTGTGGATGACAAGCAATGGTTAGCTCGCCATCCGGCCGTCCGGTAACCGTCCAGACCAAGCCCGAGTCGCGAACGGCGCGTAGTGTTTCACTCGCACCTTTAAAAGATGTCAGCAAAACCGTAAGGGCCCAGCAGGGCCAAAGCATACTAGGGCCCGGGTCGACTTCTGAAAGGGTTATTCGTGGTCCGAAGACGCAAAGGGCAACTGAAAGAACATATGTGAGGTTGTAGTCAGTAAAGTTCTGACACGATAAAGCGGGAGAAGTAATTAGATGATTTCCTACCTTAAAGAAAAAAAAAATAGTAAGTACTATAAGACACTTTTTTTCCAGTTCCTGATTGTGTTTTTTTATCTGTCCAATTTAATTAGTCAGATTTCCCAATGTCAACGTTTATGCCTGAGGTCAGTCTGTCCTCGCGTCACGCTGTGAATCACCTGTTTCTAGGAAAAGGGTCAGTTCGCTTTAAATGTTTTAAGAGAATTTCTGATGACGTATTTAAAGCACTTAACGTGGTCAGTGAAATCCCTTGTCTGATCAAAGAAATCTTTTTTTGTTTTAGTTTTGTAGATTTGACGTTAAAACCGAACTTATAGAATAGTTGTGTTATATTTTAATACATATAAAGTATTCAATTTAATTTTAAGTATTATATTTTACTTAAGCTTACTTGGGCACTTATAGAACATCAGAAGATATGTACTTAGTGCATGGTTCCAATTGTTCGTTTAATATGGAGAAGAAGAAATGTACCTATTTTCATTTTTTTTAATACACAACGCCGTCTAGTCCCAAGGTAAGCAGAGCTTGTGTTATGAGTACTAGACAACTGATAAACATACTTATATATTTCTAAATACATACATGTATAGATAAATTACACCCAGACACAGAGCAAATGATCGAGCTCATCCCACAAACATTTGTCCTGGGTGGAAATCGAACCCACGACCTCCGGCATAGCAGTCAGGGCCACTAACCACTTGACCAACAGGCCAGTCTTTGAGTGATAAAGAAGTCAATTTAATTCTAAATATTGTATTTCGCGTAGACCTACATAGGCACTTATAAAACGTCAGAAGATACTTAGTTCACGGTTCCAATTGGTCGTTTTCTATGGAGAAGAAGAGAGATACTTAATTCTTTTACAAACGTTGCTCTTTATCCTTCTCCTATAGAGAAGAGATGACCTGGTGAGGGTCGCGGGAATCCGATGGATGCGAGACGCACAGGACCGCTCATTGTGGCGGCATTTGGGGGAGGCCTATGTCCAACAGTGGACGTCTTTCGGCTGAAATGATGATGATGATGATTATAGAGAAGAGCAGGCCTGAGTCCCATTAGTGGGAACATTATAAGGTAGAATATTCTTTATCAAAACCTACTTACGTAATGAGGCTGTGACAACAGGAGCACACAAAGATAACCATCTTTATAATCTTACAATCTGAAGAATGCCAAACATGTTCTTTTTATGACATATGCACGATTCTACAGTCTTTATCGTGATTACTTAATTTATGAAGAAATATAAATGCAGCCAGAGGGTCATTCATCACGTTAGTTACAATTTTGAAAATGCAAAATAAGTTCAAAGATTCAAAGCATTTTATTTTAAATTAACCATTTACATGCACTTTTGAAATGTCAAGAAGTCAATCAGTCAGAAAAAATGCTGCTAATTGCACATTCCAAAGCGTAGATCTCTATGGAGAAGAATGTGCAAGAAACTCGATGGAAATTCTTTTTAATCATGTTTTGTAATTACAAATATCTCTGTTACATGTTTCTTGTCGCTATCATGTGAGAACAATGTAAATAAAGTAAAAATAAAAACTAAGTATAGATATAAAATAGTAACTGGCAGCTAAGAGATGACCAGTCTCAACTGACAGCGCCCGTTCATGGACATGAAGCGAATAATTAGCACCACTCTGCTCAACCATTTTGAAGGAAACCGAATGATCCAACACAAGCGCCACCATCATTGAGACATTTGAGTGAGCATGACAAGCTCTCAATCAAGAATTTTATTCCTTGGGTGAATAAAATTAACAAACACCACAAATTCTAAACAAAATGAATAATAAAAACTGTCATTATTAGTTTATCAAAACTACTCTTATAATACAATTTAGTTTATGGGATGTTAAAGTTTTTATGAAAAAGTTCTCGCGAAGGAAGTTCAGAGTGAGGCGTCAATCAATTTCAATCACTTTTAGTCTCAGATCAAAACATATAATTTTCCTAATTCATAAACTTTTAATATGCATTAAAAGTTATAATGTGCATAACTTTTAATGCATATTATTATTTTCTAGTTACCCGGTTTTCTAGCCGCGGCCGATGACCTGATGACCTGTAACACAGGTTCTTATGGAAACCTAAAATGTATTTTTATTTGTATTCAAAATTATTTAGAGAATAATAATAACTATTATTAATTGACTCCAAAATGATATTCTCCGTACTTTATCTTGCTTTATCTCAGAGTAAAGAAAACTAAAAATTTTCTTCAACTACGTCCTCATCATTCATTCTCAGTCCATTATTTTAATTTATTTCAGGTCGGTACAGAATATCGCGTAATATTACTATACTTATAAAATTAAGAATATATTATACTAAAACAGTTCACTGTCGAAGTCACTTCATTACGTAACTTTTTACGTAAATGCTTCCTTTATGCAACATTTTATTTAATATCTAATTCAAACATATTAAAGGAATGGACAACGTCATTTTTGCGTCGCACGCGCACGTGCCGGGCGGCAGTCGAAGGCTTCGCGGCGACGCCCGTCTATTGGGCGCATTGGTACAGTCGCGGTAGAAATTGTTACAGTATTAAATAACCTCATCAAATAATATTAAAATTAGTAAAGAAAATCACTGGGGTTTTTAAATCTTTGACATAATATTAAGTCTTTTGGAAATTACATAATGAATGTAAAAATAGTAATTTTTATGGGAATCATGTCCCATAAAAAAATACTTTTTATTTGTGGGATTTATTTTTAAATGTGGAAATCATATAATGACTTCTCGTGCTCTGGCCGGGCGGGAGGGCGTATATCTGACTAAAACTACACATGTGTCCTTCAGTTGTCCATTGCGTTCTAGAACTACGGGTTTCCTTCTCAGAAATTCTCCGCGGTCCTAGCTAGCGCGCATCGGCCCTGCTGGGCCCCTACGGTTTATTTGTGGGGGTGGGATATCATTAAATAGCTCGTCCTGTTCTGAGTGGACCGAGTGGGAGCGTCAGACTTTTACTGTCAAAAACCCACTTGTGTTCATCAGTTGCCTTTTATGTTCCAGGTCTGCAGTGACTCTTTCAGACAATCCCGCAGGCTACATAGATACCTAGTTATTCTGGCAGATTACTAGTAAAAGCACCTACGACACACATAAACCATTTTAAGGACCTATAAAGTTTTGCATCATATAATATCTGCTGAAAGATGACTACCACTGCATGAGACCTTGTCTTCGACCTCAAAGTCTTGTCAAAAAACACATTTTGGGCACTTTAGCAATCGTTCTCTGGTAGTAGGACATGCTTAGGCCCTCTTATCAAGTAGCTCTACTTAAACTGGATTCTAAGCCCCCAATAAAAGTCCGACAGGTCTGATGCCAATGACTTATCTCGCTCTAGAGTGGATCGAGACTACTCTAGAACAAAAAAAGTCATTGGACAACAACTCACCTCAAAAAAAAACCGCCGCTAGATCCTTCTGTCACCGACAGTACCACAATAAAACTCTTCAATCGGCGGTAGGTACAGCACGATCGCGATTGTTGATCTGCCTCTCGTTTTCACTCGTGAATGTCCGACAGACGAAGGTCAGTACAAAATTAAAAGTGTTCCAGTATCTGATTACAGAGGCTTATTATGATTTGAGCTAGGCAACACAAAGGCTTCCTGCCCGCTGTGTTTAATATAAATAACGAAATTAAAGTGCATTGTTTGGTCAGGAGGTTTTTAAGCAACTTTTTGTATGGTATGCTGTTTAGATGATGTATTGATAAGGTCTGGTTTGTCGATGATTTATATGTTTCATAAGTATTTTCTCGGTATATTATTGGCAAAGAGAGGCAAAATACTCAGAGTTTCGGCTTCGATGAATCGTTATTTCATTTTTTGAAGGTAAAGAATCGCCACAATGGTAGTGACACCATGTACCGAAAGATAGAGCGTTGGAAGGCTTACTCACCAGGTCATCAGTCCATCTTATGATAGAACTGGTGAACTGGTGAGGGTCGAGGGAATCCGATACGAGACGCACAGGACCGGTCGTTGTGGCGACGCTTAGCCTATGAACAATGGACGTGGTTTGGTAGAAATAATGAAGATGATGATGATGATGATGATGAGACATGGTGCATGATCCTGTATGGGGTAGGTAATAAGATAGAAAATCATTAAATAACTTGTTTCGCTCTGGGTGGAGCAGGACGGACTGTCACACTTTACTAATTTAAGCCCACCTGTGTTTAGTAGCCCTTTGAGGCTACTTATTCGAACAATCCCGCAAAAAATACAGTCCTGACTGTTAAGGAGTTTATTTTTTATGTAAGCGTCGTGACACTAGATCAGTATGTAGTGTTTTAGCAGCTGGCAGCTTACGCAAGCTGTAACAAAAAGAGAAACATTGTGAAAAGTTGCATGAATGATAAAAAGCCTTAGCCTACAAGTCATGATTAAAAAAAAAAAATTTTAAGACGTTTCTTCAATAACTAAGTGCTCCACTTTTTCGATAAACATGTCATGACATTTTAATATACCGTTTGCCTTCAATGTAAATACTATTATTATGTGTAGTTCTCGGAAAAAGATAATTGTAATTATGCTTCGAAAAAAGTGAACCAGAATCAACTTGTATCCGAGTGAACAAAAACACTGTTACTGCGTTCCTACAAATGAACAAAAAAATCTCAACTGATCAATTTCACTATCTTCGAACAGTTTTTGTCACAAATCAATCACACAATTTGAAGTTTCACGCGATTATCATTTTGACGTTGATTTTTGAAAAAAGATTTCGATGCAATATGACGGTTCAACTGTCATTTCGATTGATGTTCTGATGTTGTTCTTTTTTTAATTTCAAATCAAATCAATTTCTTTCAAATAAACTATTTAAAGGTACTTTTGAATTGTTGAAAGTCAGTCAGATAAATTATGCCAATTGCACATTCCAAAGTGTTGATCTATATGGAGAAGAATGAGCATGAGCAAGAAATTCCATGGAGACTCTTTTATTATTTCTCTTTTTGAAATGTTGGTAAACCTGTCAAATCTTATTGGAATACATTTTGATTCAGCTAAGTTCAGTATTTGTCGGCTGCATGTTCTATTGGTCGATGATTTATGTTTCATGACAAAAAAAGCATAATACTCGGTAGAAATTTTGGAACTTAGGAATTTCTACCACTCGTCATAATTACATGAAAGTTATACGATGTGCTGATTGTGTATGAGACATTATATTCGTTTTGGTTTGTATTTATAAAATTGTTAAAAAAAAAGTACGATCTAAAGTGGTTTATGGAATTGGAACTTATAAGACAAAAAAAAAAACACAACAAAGTACTGTAGGTAAAGACACACTTTGTAAAGCACAGTAAATTGTTATAACCTACCCACAGCTGCTGTAATAAAAAAAATACAATTACTAATTTCTGCTAGAGACTTCGCCCGCGTGATAGTAGGAAATTGTCCCAAGGACACATATCGAAATAAAATAGTATCCGATGTGCTATTCCAGCACATGATCTAGTTGTGTACCAAATTTCATCCAAATTTCTTCAGTAGTTTCAGCGGGAAGGAGTAATAAACATACACACACACACTCACAGTTTTTCTTTTTGTAATATTAGTGTAATTTTTAGGGTTTCGTACCTTAAAAGGAAAAAACGGAATCTTAAAGGTTCACTTTGTTGTCCGTCTGTCTGTCAGGGCCCTTTATCTCTTGAACGCGTGAAGGTATAGAGTTGAAATGAAAACCATATTTCAGGTTTGTGGTCTCTTCAAGTAGTAAAAAATCAAACTTCTGAGTTAGGGAAAAAAAATCCGTTGATCTAGAATCCTGAAATTTGGCATGAAGCTAGGTCTCAAAGCAAGTATAGGAAAAAATCAGAAAACTGTAAATTTGTAGTTACGTCACAAAAAAAAAACATTTCTTGTGATTTGGAAAAATCTTCGTAAATTCGGGAATTGAACTGTTTTCATAGGTAAATTTTTACGGAACCCTCAGTGCGAGAGTCCAACTCGCACTTACCAAATTTTTTTTTTTTGGAAAACTGGCAGGCAAAATCGCGATGGATGTTATGGATGGACACTTAAGGCCTAGATTTTTGTGACACATTCCGATATCGATCTTCTTATCGGAGCACTAGATTCGAGTCGCGTCCATTGGACAGGTGCCTCGAGAGATAAGAAAGAAAGTAGGCTGTGGTAACCATGGTAACTTACACATTGTTTATTTAGATTGACTATATTGTAAGACTTTTCCGCTAGACGTCACGTACCCACTGCTTTATGGTAGGTGTCGCTTGTTTTCCTTTAGAATACTGAGAAAAGTTTCTGTTGTTTGAGGGTTGGGCCTAGGTAATGGTAATGAGACAACAACGAAGTAAGGCCGCTTGAGTTATTTGAATCGTTTTTTACTTGAGTACGCCTGAAGAAGGATGTTTTTTGTGTGTATGTTTCTTTGGCATGCCCTAAAGCCTGTTCCACTTGTTGCATTTAGTATTTTGAGTTAAGGATGTCTCAAACTATACTTTGTCAAATTTTGACAGGTTTTCAGGCTAAGTAGAGTTTAAAAAATACTCAACTTTAATAACATGTGAAAATAAAGGTCCCTAGACAAGTTAATCTAATGTTCAAATTACGTAATGTGGTTTATTTTTTAGTGCGTGTTGTTGAATAAAAAAACCACTTTATGTGACATACGTTTTATTTTTAGAAAACTCGTTAGTCATTGCTGGTGCTTGAATTTTGTATTTCAAATATTTTCGCTAGGTAAAACTTTAACAGCCAATATTTTTTTTTAATTTGTTATTTTAGTTAATCAACATTTTATTTTAATGTTATTTTGTTATATGTCCTGTGTGAGTCACAAATAAGCTTTTTTCTTACTTTTGAAACACTTAAAGTTCAGGGTTTGGGTTTAACTATATTTCCACCAAACTGTAGATATTCTAATTTTGAATAAAATGTCTTGTAAATTGTACTTAGATTTCATTTATTTATGTTTTTTTTTATGAATATTTAAAAATAGTAACATCTAATAATATAGTGTATCTCCCTTAATTCTAGCCTATTTCTATAATAAAATATAACACTTTCAATATTCTAGATTAATTAAATAATTTATAAATTCAACAATATTTTAACATTCACATAATCATTTCATATCCCTTGGTTATTCAGCGCATATAAATATATAATTGTTAATTCCGTAAGTCAATCTTGTAAGCTTCTTATAGGATAGGCATAGCCAGTAGTGCCGAAAGTATGTGAAAACTAATAATAAAAATCGTGTGTCACAGTGTCTGTTATCGAAGTCCACCGAATCGGCTTAACCGATTTTTATGAATATTTTTATGTAAATTTAAGAGGTGTAAGAATAGATCATAGGCTAATTTTACCACCCCACCCCTACCCCTCATTGGGCACGCCACAATTATGATGGTAAGTCCCCTCTTTGAGCAGTGACTGTAAAGACCACATGGCGTCCTTACTTTCTGCATGACGCAGGTCCTCACCGGACAGGGTAAGTTCTGGAGGTTCCTGCACCGGATTCGTGCGGAAGAAATTCCTGGGTGCCGCCATTGTGTGGACCGCCTGGAGGAGCATATGGTGGAGATGTGCTCCACCTGGGCATAGCAACGCCGTGTCTTCGTGTGGGCGATCAGCAGCAGTGATCTCTCGCACTGGGCATTGGTACAGGCCATGGTCCGGAGTGAGGAGGAGAGGCAGGCGGTCGCCTCCTTCTGCGAAGCTGAACTGGACTGAACTGGGGCCAAGGGTAGTGTGAAAGCGAAGCCCGGTAATAACACAGACTCTGTAAGCTTTATTTTCTTCAGTAAATTTATTCTTATTTATTCAGTTAATAAGAAGATAATTACAGAGGATAAGATAATCTTTAAACTAATCTCAGTGGCGATTGAAAGTGCAGCCTTAAGCGCGAATTTTAATCAAGAAATCCGTCGACTTTTTATCCGTTCACAATGATATTTTGCATTCGTGATCAAAGTTTTCTAATAGACTATTTCGAGGTGATGAAACTTGCATCGAAAGCTTTCAGACAGTGCGTCTACCAATATGAAAGTAATTCGTTTAGCCACTGGACCGTGGCGGCTGGTACAGTCAGTATCAAGTGCATGTAATCATTGTTCTCTGGAATATTGAAATTGGTAGACCGTTTAGCAAAATTTATAATCTACATATTATATTTTTTTGTATTTTGGTTGACTCTTAGAGGATGCCTAAGGCATTAAATCCGCCTTTGTACTTTATGTTGCATGAAGTTTAATAAATAAAAATAATAAATTATATTTCGACTGACTCTATCTACATATATGAAATGAATCTCTATTTCCCTTGGTCACGTAATCACGCGTGAATGTCTGAACCAATATCAATAATTCCTTTTCTGTTGTGCAATTGTCAGAAGAAGGATATTATGAAAGATAAAATCAAGAAAGTTACGCAAAAAATTAGAAAATTTCAGAAAACTTCCACTAATATTTAATATTCGCGTATTTGACAATTCTTAGCTAAGACAAGACAATGTCAGTCGAGTCAATTAGTACTTAATAAAAACTAAACGCTGTTCATTGGTAATCTTGAAAATAGCTAGACCAATAATTGGGCTGTTCGAATAAGTTTCACATGAAAAAATCAAATGAAAAATGGCCCGGATAAATCAAGAAAAACTGTATGTAAGTACTATTTTTTTGTTTCTATCTTTATTGTTTTTAAATATAACTTATTTCTCTTTACGAAATTGAAAACTGCAGTCAAAACCAGTTTAAAAAAATAAATTTTCTAACGTAAATATCGTGTGTTGACTGTACTGTACTGACTGTACAAAACAAACGTATTAGTACTCCAATTCAGTTTTTTTCCTTCAACACATTCTATTCTCAATTTTTACAATGTCGTTACGAAACTGACGTTGTTCGTATTCAATCATGAACTTATTGTTGCTAAATGATTTGTGTTTATAAAACTTGCAATAGTTTTATGAAAGTCGATACTAAAGCTAAAGAAAATCTTTACAAGTAAGATAATTTTATCAAAAAAAAGTAATAAAGCGGCCGCAGATAGCTGCGACGCGACAATAATAATGCTAAATTATTTATTGCCCAAAAGAAAAGAAAATACCTGACATGTTATATATAAGTTTATGTTCTTTTTTATATATTTTGTGAATAATGTGGTATACTAGGTAAGTCCTGTGTTATAGGGGACAACCATTCGTCCATACGACAACGATGCAGCAACCTTTTTATGGAAATAGTTACCGAATCGTTTTCTTAATGTCCGAGTCGAGCTAGCTGTGTGAAATGCTAATTTAAAAATATAGGTATGCATGTAGACATTATTTGAGGCTTTTTTTTCAGATTAGTAATCCTCAAACTATTACTCTCGCTCTAAGGTGGAGCTAGAGGTTTTTACTGGTTAAAACCCTTCTGTGATACAAGGCCCTAGGACCACGGTGAACTCTTTCAAACGTTCCAACAGAATATATTATTTGAGTCTTCAAACCCATATATTTTTAAAGGAATTACTTCAAAATGTTCACTACCTTCACTCAGCATCAACTGTTCTGTACAACGGTCAAATAATCCCCTGGCTGGTTCCCTATTTGGAGTCAGCCCTTCTGATACTTTTAAGCCATTCTAGTCGGTTTTGCGTCACTTTTGGCGTTGGGCCCATTGTTAGCAAGTCGTTCTGGATGGTTCACTTCCAGGTAGTCGGTGGACGACCTCTTCCTCTTTGGTCCTCTTATATGGCTAAAAAGCATCGGGTCTTGTGGTCTTCATTTCTGCACATTACATACCTACCCATACCATCGCAAGCGGCTTTCCTGCATCTTATGCTGTATTTCGGCTACTATAAAGCTCCCTCGAATCAGCTTATTGAGGACTTCATCCAGTCTTGTAACAGCGCCTGCCCATCGCATCATCTTCATCTCCGTGGCATGCATTTTTTGTGTTCTTTACAACAAGTAATTCCTTAAAATGTCAACACTGTAGAACAGACAAAGACACATCGCCTTATTACCCCACTTCAGCGAAACAAACACGTTCATGTTGAACACACATCCTATTCTTCCTGACCATTCAACATCCATCAGCCGACTTCCTTACACTAGCGTCGTGACGTGTCGGTTATCTAGCGGGGCTGCGCAAGCGCACAATTTGTGAGGCGAGCGCGCGCGCCTTGATAACACGCCTGAATAATACATTCGCTCTCGTTCTAGTTTAGTTTTGTACGGGACTAGCTTTTACTCGCAACTTCGCTCTTGTCAACTGACCAGTCTACCCTACCTTACCCATCTCAACGCTCAATCACGTGGTCAGAAAAGGAATCGGAGGCGTGGCCTACTCAGGGCGTTCGACGCAAACGAAACGATCGTAACTTAGCTAGGGCGGCTGCTCTAGATTAGGCTAGATTTTTCCTTTAAGGCTTCCTAAATAAGCGTTATCTGTGTTTATTTCTGACGCAAATGAGCTAACTTATTTTCTACTGAAGCTTCTAAGATTTATTTAACTGAATATCATGATTACTTGAAAAAAGTGATCGCATTTTCTTATTTCTTTTGACAGAAAGCATTTTTTTAATGGAAGATGTAGTCAAAATTATGTAATGTCGTAATAGCCCAGTGGTTACGGCACCCGCCTCTCAAGCACGAGGTTGCAGGTTCGAAACCAAGCAAGTATCAATGTGAATTTTTCATTTCATATGTACTTTTCTAAGTTTATCTAGGATATAACTTGTCAGGTATATCCTAGATAAACGGGGTGTCCCCCGTGCCTCAAAAAGCGTATGTGCTTGTCGTTGGTCCTGGTTGTCATTCGTAGATCTTTGATAGTCGCTCCAGGTAGTTACACGCCAGAAAGTCAGACCATCAGTCTATATAAGGGGTATCGTGTTGCCCAGTAACTGGGTTGTGGAAGTCTGATAGGCCGTCGCTCCACGTAAAACACGGATATTCAGCTGAATTCAATTAGACTGGAAGCCGACCCCAAACTAGTTGGAAAAAAGCTAGGGAGATGATGATTTAGTCAAAAGTATACACAAAAACATACAAGTTCAATATTGAATTACGCATTTGATCTCTGTTTAAAAAAGCGTTTCTATTTGCCCGAATTCATAAAAATGTCTGAGAAACCCCAGACATTTATACTTTGCATAAAATAAAACGCCAAGTTCAAAAAGAGAACAAAAAAATGTAACTATATGAATATATGTAGGTATATATGATTTAGAATATACAAGCTGTATCATGAAACCGCGAAAATCTTAACACCGCGATTCAGCGGATGATCTTAAATGCAACACCATCTACGCATTGATGTGAACTAAACCAATCATGATGTCAACTCGACTTTTAACAAGAATGATAATTATAAACCACTTTTGTATGTATCTTTACTAATAGTAGTCATGATATAAAATCAAGGTATTGTTTTCTTCAGAAAAGAACATAGAAAACTGCATTAGAGTTCATTCTTAACGTGATTACATCATCACTTGTGAGAAACTTGCATATTCATTAGAAGCTTCGGAGAAGGCCAAGGAAACTTTCAAGTGTCGCCAATTACCACTAAAATTATAGTTTTTCTAGAACACTTACGTGCGAATGTAATCCATTACCATATGCATTGGCTATTGATGACCACAGTCCATCCAAAGATGGACATTACTCACAGTACAACAAACTAGAAGCGATTTGTAAGTAATACTATAATTGGAGTCATTAAGAACACCCGACGTCAGAGATGCAGTCAGAAAACCGACTTAAAGCTTATAATTATATGGCATATTATTGCGTGGGCTTGTTTGATAGACAGAGTATGTAAACTGACCATTACCAACTTAGCAGAGGGACCAAGTTGAAGTCAATAGTAGGATGAATTAGAGAATCGATGCTTGTGTTTTTTCATAGTTCACTTGACATAATGGTCCGGGTTCCACAAAAACTTGTTTTGTCAATATTAGGAAGTAATTAAGTCTCCTTTGACAGTCCTATTAAATTGTCTGATGGTCTTTGTGTGGCAGTCGATGCGTATTTTTTTGTTTGAAGTTGGACGCACAATGAAAACATTATCGAGTTGTGTTTGGAAAATTACATATTAAACGCGTTCTATTATTTTTTTTTTGTTTTGTTTTTTATGGCTAGCTGATCGTACTGTTTTCTTCTTCATAAAATATTTCCCACATACAGTAATAGTTTTATTTTTTGTTTTGGGAAATCATACAATGAGTTTTGTTCTAGGGTGGAGCGAGAGGACGTGTCATACTTTTACTGACTAAAACCCACCTGTGTTTTTCAATTAGTCTTTGCTTTCCAGGACCACGGTATCTCTTTCGGAAATTCTCATGATCCTAGAGGGCATCAGTCCTGCTAGGCCCCAACGTTTTTGCTGACATCTCTTTAAGGAGCGTGTGGAATGCTATATTTTTTTTATTTTGGTCATTATCACATGTATTGTCACGATTATGCAGTGCTTTACTTCTTGTCAATGTCACACCTACTGCAATATCGATATCGATTATTACTTATGATGTGTAGGTTTTAATATCAATCCAAATCGGAATAGCTAAGTATACGGATCAGTTTTAATGTAGGTCGAAAGGAATTTCACGACCGACTCACACCTACAGTTATTTTGCTTGCCAAAATGTAAGCCATACATTTTTTGCTTACCGTAAAACAAAGCCAACTTCGTCAGCAGTTTTGTCCACTTTTAAACCAAATAAAAATGCAGTTTTTCAGTCAAAATCTTACTGAATGAATTTTGATCACGGTGGTCAATCTCAACAGAGATTAGCTAGGTACACAGGAGATTTTCTAGTGCACAAGTCTAGGTCCAAAAACAGGTGTACTTTCTGCTCTTTTAGCTTCCTAATCCGATGGGACAGCAATCCAACCCAACCGGAAAGAGATCAGGAGCAAGACCAATAGCTTTTCGTGTTTTACGAGGCATGGGGGTGTCACGCCATCAACTTCCAAACTCCGGGTAGCTACAAATCACAAAATCTAAAAGCTATTTTTGCCCGACCTGCAAATCGAACATATGATCCCACGTTCAGCGCGCGCGCGGTTCCCGTTTCCGACTACAATACCAATGACGCACCATTACAACTGGTTGAAAGGAATACTTGCTTTGAAAGAAGATAACTTGAAAATAAATACAAATAAAACTAAATTTATGTCACTTTTGTCTTTTGGTAACCATAAAAAATTTGGAAATTAAATTAAGTTTAAAATAAGATAATAATGACATAGAAGAAGTTAATACTATGAAATTTTTAGGATCAGTTATGGATAGGCATTGCAATTAGAAAGCTCAAGTAGATAATATACCAATAAATTCGTATTTGCACTTACAAGGATCGAAAACTTAACAGAAACTCGAACAGCCTTGTTAGTGTACCTTAGTCATGTTGGTTTGGTCTTCAGGTATGGAATAACAATATGGGGGTTCAACTGATGCCCAGAAAGCATTTATAGCCCAAAAGAAGTGTGTAAGGTCAATTTTCGATCTTAAGTGGACAGACTATTGTAAATTTATTGAACAAAAGTTACTGACCCTTCCATCTCTATATATATTTGAAATCTCCAAATTTGTAAGAAATAATTACTCGCTTTTTGAAAAAGATGAAAAGGTCAAGACAAAGAGGAAAATAACACAAAAGCCGCACAGTTGGCCCACAGATTTGCACGTTGTACAAAAGTGAAAATGACACTTTTTAAGGCATTTTGCCAAATTTTGTACACGTGCACCCTGTGTTTTCAGTATACGCAGCGGGTATACAATGCCTTCAGGATGTGGTTGGAGCTCGACGCATATATTGATGGTTTTACAGCCATTATAAGAAAGCGGGTAGCGTCCATGATGCGCAGGGTGCATGGGAGCGGCAACAGCATTCTGAGGGTCATTAGTGTGATAAGCCGTGTAACGCCAGGTTGCTACACTGGGTGCATGTACACGTAGGTACAGTCAGGAATCAAAATTGCAGTTACACTCTACCAATGCTAAAGTGTCTAAAATTTCTTTATTGTAGAATTTCAATAGTCTTCAACTAGTTTATTCAATACTTTAGATCCTATGCTACCAATTAAATCAGTCATGAACCATTGACCCTCTTCTACAAATAAATTTTAGCATTAGTAAAGTGGAACTGCACTTTTGACCCCTGACTGTACATGTACACGGTGTGTCAGGTGTACGCAAAAGATATTTAAATTAAAATCTCTCTGTTATTTTATCTTTCACTAACATAGTTTTTAAGGTGTGTGATTACTAACATAATATGGACCACGGTCTGAAATAAAGAATTTTTGTGTACGTGTATTAGTCAACTATCTCCTCCCAAACAGCTTCACCGATATGGATGAAACTTAGTGTGTATTTTTGAGTGGGTCCCTGGAAGGTTTGAAAATAAAATCATCGGGTTCTTCATTTTGCCTGTCAGGGCCGCTAAAAGATATCTATATATAAACAATTGACAGTTCATAATAACATATCTATTAACAAAAAAAAAACGTTCAAACGCTTGCAACCGCGAACTAATGATCATGATTAATGACTAAAAGGTTATGTACAAAGTATCATTATATAATGTTATGTCAATATTGTTCTTGTGGTGGTCGATCGTTAAATTTGAATACGTCATCAATTAGCAATCATTTAGTGTGTAGAAAGTATACTGTACTATTACTTTGCACAGCGACTTCGTTCGCAAGAATGTTCTTATAAAACTTTAATACCTGTAAACCGTATTTTGACGATAGTTCTGAAAAACTAATAATGACAGTCTTTCTTATTCATTTTGATTGGAATTTGTAACAAGTTTCAAGTTTATTAACCCAAGGAATAAGGTTCCCCGTAGAATAGAATAGAATAGAATAGAATAGAATAGAATAGAATAGAATAGAATAGAATAGAATAGAATAGAATAGAATAGAATAGAATAGAATAGAATAGAATAGAATAAACTATATTTTACACTATAAAAGTGAAACAACTTATACATAAACTTAAATCGATTGGGTACAATGGCGGTCTTATCGCTAACAGCAATATCTTCCAGACCACCTAAGGATGGATCGTAAGAACTTAAAATAATACAGGGGGTAGTCTGCGGTGTACTGCTAACAAATTGATCAGTCTCTGTATATATAAAACACAATACATAACTATAAATATATACATACATATTATTATATGTCACACAACTTCATTAAAAAAGGGACGAAAAAAGAAGAAAAGGAGAAAAAAAATACTAAAATATTTTTAGGTTGATGGAAGAAATTAAATTATGTAGAACCAGGATAGTGTTAGAGAGAAAGGAAATGGTTTAACCGAACAACCCCCAACAACCCCGTACAACCTTAAATAATCCCCAATAGTTTTGTAAGGGTAGTTTTGAAAAGCGAATAATGAAAATCTTTTTTAATTACTTGGGCTATTAATAATGCTAAATTTCAAGTTTATGAGAACAAGGAATAAAATTTTGTGTACAAACGAATTTCCCTCTTTTCTCCCCTTAAAAGTATAATTTTCAAAAATATGTTCTTTTTACTTGCTTATATCATAAAGGAAAGCCTTGTGCAATATTTTACGTTCTTGGACTTTGTAGTTTCTCAGTCAGTTTCTCTTTTTATATATATATATAGATTATAATGTTCACTGTTTCAGTAAATGACAATTATTCAATGTAGGGTGTGTGGTTGTGTGTGAATTTTATATGCATAATGTACCCTTGTCATATATAGAAACATTATATACTTTATTGTACACACAGTATAATACAACATCAATATAGACCTATAAAGCCAGCTGATTGACAAACTAAGGGTTGCGAAATTGTACAAAAGAGTTTCCGAGGCCACGAACAAAGCAGGGCAACTGAAGGAACACAGGTGAGTTTTAGTCAGTAAAAGTCTGATACTCTGTCTTGCTCCTTGCAGTACGTGAGAAGTGATTTGGTGATTTCCCACCTAAAAAACGCGGTTTCAAAATAGTTATCAAATAATAAAAATAAATTATCATCATCATCATTTCGGCCGAAAGACGTCCACTGTTGGACATAAGCCTCCCC
Source organism: Mythimna vitellina (assembly GCA_949316375.1). Lineage (NCBI taxonomy): Eukaryota > Metazoa > Arthropoda > Insecta > Lepidoptera > Noctuidae > Mythimna > Mythimna vitellina. The sequence goes on along the minus strand of OX438699.1, from coordinate 9,863,569 downwards.
CAAGCGACGCCACAACGACCGATCCTGTGCGTCTCGCATCCACCGCACTCCCGCGACTCTCAACAGGTCGTCGGTCCACCTTGTGGGAGGCCTTCCAACCCTGCGTTTTCCAGTGCGCGGTCTCCACTTTAGAATCCTTCAGCCCCATCGACCATCCGTTCTACGAACAATGTGCTCTGCCCACTGCGACTTTAGTTTGGCGATTCTTTGGGCCAAAAAAAAAACTAAGGCTAAACTACTAAAACTAAATTCGTGGAAAAATAACTAAATAATTCAAATTGTCTTGGTTTGCCTAGGATAGTCTATAAAAGACATGATTGAAAACACTAGACTATAACGATATTTTTTTAATTCAACAGAAAAGTGTCAAAAAAATGAGAATCAACACGGCCCCGTTAAATTCTACATTTACCGAGAATACCGAGTGTTGATACGTGCAATTACGCTTATAAAGAAATATGATTTATTTATAATTTTACACTGCAATTTTGTCTTATGCAACCTGCATCAAAAATCGTAAAACGTCTCGCTCTCACGGCCAACATTCATATCAACGTCCTTTTGTACAAAACGTACGCAGAAATCAGAAATTACACAATTGTTTAATCAAAATACCAAGCAACCACACCATCACGTCATTCATCGCACAAATAGATTCGATCACATAAATCGATATATTTTTTACATCGATAACTATTACACAATTGTTACGTGCAACATAGTAATTACTTACGACCAATCGCCTTCCGTATACCAGTGGACAATGAAACTGATATTTGATCCAAAACGTTTCACTATCGACTATGTAGATCTCGGTCAATCTTTTTTTTTGTAACACAAACACGCAATTTGATGATTTTATTTTACGCGTCAATTATTTGTTACGGGGAAACTGTATTATTTTATTTTGTCACGAAGAAAATGTTGCGTCTCTAATGATGTCATTCAATTGGTTTGGGTTGTGAAAGTCTAAACCCAGAATGGTCGAACGACACTCAATATTGCGATGTTATTGTTAAAAAAATCTGACCCTTCAATGTCTTCGCATTTATGTAACAGGCTCAGCATGAATCTTGATTGTAACTTAATATAAAGTTACGTTTAAGCATCCGGCCGTTAGTTTCAAGTTTAAAGAAGCGGTGGCTGATGAAACTTGTTGCAAAAATTAGTAATAGAAACATGAATCGGCAGCAAATTCCTATGATTATGTAGGCAGTGAAGTATGATAAATAAATCATTGTAGATCTAATAAAATTACGTCTCAATTATTCACGCAAAATAAAATATAGTTTGATATTACTTTACTAACTTTTAATTGAAATTCTGTTTTTTAACTATTGTTAATACTAGTGTCGGACCAAAACATGATTTGCTGCCTAGATACGAACTGTAGGACATAGGTAGGTTTTATGTCAGCACTACTACCATGCCTACGGCCATGGGTTGGCTTCCGAAAGGGAAACCTGAAAGGACTATTGAAACGCAAGGCATAGAAAGGTGTGGTTTTAGTCAGTAAAAGTCTGACACGCCCCTTCCGTTTCACCTTAGAGCGCGAGAAGTCTTTGAATAATTTATTTACTAATGAAGTTAGTGGTATATATTGTAAAAATTATGTCATGATTTCATGAATAAAAATATGAATATACCTATATAGAATATGTATTGTATAAAATGAAATTAAAACAAGGATGAAACACTTAATAGGCGTTAACACGATAATGCAGTTAATGTTAAACGTTAAACAGTTAAAGAATTATTACTACGTGTATCGATGCAGTAATTACCAAACTAGCGTGTCTTTAACATAGTCTTTAATCTTGTAATACGCGTTCTTGATAAGGGCATGCTTGATGTGGTAGAACTTTCATATAAAATCAACCAATGTGCTTATGTTCAACGTAATTATTTGGAAATAAATAAAAAAACCAGCCAAGTGCGAGTCGGTCTCGTACATGAAGTGTTCCGTATCGTACGTACCAAAACGGCAAAAAAAAACACGTTTGTTGTATGAGAACCACACTGAAATATTTGTTATTTTATTCTGTTTTTAGTGTTTGTTGTTAAAGCGGCATCAAAAATACATCATCTGTGAAAATTTCAATTGTTTAGCTATCACGGTTCATGAGATACAGGTGGAAAGACGGACAGCGGAGTCTTAGCCGTCGGAGTTTTAGGTTGGTAACTATACCTAGATTATTTTTTAAGGTTCCGTGCCAAAAGGGTAAAAACGGACCTAGATTATTTTTTAAGGTTCCGTGCCAAAAGGGTAAAAGCGGGACCTTATTCCGTTTTTACCCTTTTGGCACGGAACCTTAAAAAATAATCTAGGTATAGTTACCAACCTAAAACTCCGACTCAATTATTAATTGTCTACTACTTTTATAATAATTATTAAAAATAATCATGTTGTATAGGAAACAACCGCATAATAACTCCCTTTCAAAGATTTTAAAACCTACACTAGCAAGCAGAAAATTAACCACTAACTAATTGATTTCTTTGAATTGCGTTAAATTACTTTGAAAAGTCTCCACTTAAAGTTTTAAATTTTCCTTATTTGCGGTATTAAGGACGAAAAGTGGTTGACAATCTCTATAATATTTCGATTAAAAGAAACAATTAAGTCGATCATAAATATAAAACCTGTGTATTAAATCTTAATCTTTTTATATTTTGAATTGTGTATTTTAACTTATTTATTTGCATTGTTCTCACATGATAGAAGTGACATGAAATATATTACTAGACTTTTGTTATATGTAAAGTGGTTTAAAAGGACACTCAAAGGAGTTTTTTATACGTTCTTTTCCGTATGGAATTAAAATATGCAATTAGCTTCATTTTTCTTTTTTTTTTCATTTCTTTTTTTTGTGATTGACTGGCTTCTTGACAATCCAAAAGTGCCTGAGAATAGATTATTTCAAATAAATGCTTACATTTGATTAAGTCTATGCAGAAAAACTTACATACCCTTACATAATATTAAACAATGATCCAAACCGCGTCTGTCAGTCTATATGAACGCGATAAACTCAAAAATTATTAAACAGATTTTCAGGTAATTTCACCAATAGACAAAGTGATTCATGAGAAAGTTTTGAGTGTATAAAATATGTATATTATAGTAGAGAAAAACCGTGGATTGAGAGGATTTAGAAAGTGATTTTTTGCAACCGAGAAAATGTCTCATTCATCTGGCCTAGTTTTTCTTTGCAGTTAGATATTTTTATTTGAATATTAGTTTTCCCCGATCACTAAACGAATTGAAGGCACCCATTTGCGCCCAGTGGCTTACGACACAAAATAGATAGGGACGAAAACTAGGCCTAGGAATGAGACACTCTCTCGGCTTCAAGGAATCACCCTAGAAGACCCAAGCAAAGCTGGCGCGGGTCACTAGAAAAAAAACGTTCACTGGTGTTGTTTTTTCTGTTCACTACTGTTGAAAGTTAATACATACATCAATTTATGTTTGTTACTGATATAAAAATGATATTTCCGGAGCAAAGATAAGCTTAAACAAAAGAAATCGATACTCTGTCATCTGTGGAATGAATTGTGTTTTCTTTCTGTGCGTTTCTTAGTTAGGGTTGGCAAGCACAATATTAAATATTAATTTTATTATTATAATAATTCGCTGGCTTAAAAATTATATGATTTTTTCATAAATTATATTTTTTCTGTTTATAGGTTAAAATATATATTTACACGTCAAATAATGTTTATACGGTAATTACAGCCAGTAATTAACTTATTAAAAAAAATATATTTACTTAGTAAATATTGATATTATCCTTGCAATGACTTGACCAATTTTGACAGAACTTTCACTCACAGATAGCTGATAATACTTACTTTTATTTTTGACGTTTTATGAATTTGAGACAGATGAATTTACCGTAAAAAAAAAAATGATTTATAAGCACATGAAATTGACTGTTAATGGATAAATTCAAAGAGGTGCTGTGTTAGCGTTTATTTGTCATTGAGACATATTTTTTTTATTAGATACAGTGTTTACAGACAAACTAAGCACCTAAACACGTTTTTAAAGTCATAAAAATAATTGCGACCCTGAGTGACGATCTAATATGAGTCATTTCTATCAACTGCAACTCATTACCGAGCTTACCGCTTGCAGCAACAATATTTTTTTGTATTCTATAATTTATTAACAGTATAAAAAAATCTGTCAATATATCGAGAGAATCATTGCATTAGAAATATTAAAACAATGATTAAAACATCGGAAAATTTCATAAAAATCTAAAAAAAAAATGCAACTGTTCCACATCAGCAATTTATTTGTTTTTTCAGTTGCAACACAGCTTAACTTTAAATAAATTATCAAAAACAAAAAGCCATACCCTGTTAACTCACCAGTATTTTTTTTATCTTTACATTTATCTTTTTTATCAAAGCCGCAAGCCCTTACCAAGTACACACCCGTTCAAAATCAGTAGTAGTAGGCATGAATGATCGACCGTGTCTCGTATTGGAGGTACTATCGGTTGCACAAGTCATAAGTAATAGTAATTACAACAGATGGCCATTGTTCGCGGTGACCGATCGGCCTCAGCGTCGCTACGACCTTCGGGCGTCGCAGGCGCACGATTTTTGACCATTACTCTGTATTTACTGGAGAGGTTTATACCACTTATTGGAATTTCCTTTTTTAAAGACAACAGTGATTTACTTTATAGATTAGAAGTCATGGACAAGCATCTGTCGCGTAGTAGGTATTTCATTCGGAACTACTGACTACCTAACCTTCACAACCCAGTAACCGGGTAACAGTAATACAATACCCCTCAGCAAGGCTGATGACAGATTTTCTGACTTCTGAATATCCGACATAACGACTATCAGAAGTTTAAATGACATTCGGGACTAATGGCTTAACGTGCTTTCCGAGGCACGGGGGAACCTCGGTATGCACCTATTGGATGGTCATCCACCACAAGCCAACACCGACCTCCGCAAGGGCAGCTTATCCTCGAAGTGTTTCTCGAGCCATTCTCTTACGATATCCTCTGCTGGATATAATTTTAATAACGACGACCAAGTGTCGTCACAACGACCAGTCCTGTGCGTCTCGCAATCATCGGATTTCCGTGACCCTAACCCACCTTACACAACAGGATCTTAAGTATAAGCATAAGCATAATCAGCCTTTTAATGTTCCCACTGCTGGGACTCAGGCCTCCTCTCTAGGAGAGGGAATGGGCCGTAATCCACCACGCGGGCCCAGTGCGGGTTGGTGAATGTCATATGTCTTCGAATTTTTGGTTCTAGAACATGCCTTGAATGTTTCCTCACGATGTTTTCCTTCACCGTTTTGAGAGCAGTGGTGATGAAATAAATTACACAAATTAATGCGCTTGGCTGGGTTTGAACCCGCGACCTACAACTCGTAAGTCGGAGCCGTTACCACTCGGCCACCACTGCACTCTTAAGTCAAATTTTATTTAATTATATAATATATCAATTACTAATAAAATTTAGATACATCTATAAATTAAGTTACAGACTAAACAAATAAAAATATATTTATAAATTAACAGAAAATTACGTGGTATCAACATCTCTATACAAAACCGCGCGCAGGCTGCCATGATTGGTCCACTTGATATTGACACTCATTAGTCTATTTATTACGCTGTAGATTGGTTATCTTAAACAATATTGCCTCTGTTAATAACGCGATGTGGTTACATGTACAAAATAATGCAATGCCATCAGTAAAGGTGATATGTCGACTTAGTTCCGGCATCGGTAATGTGGCCATTCGTACCGTTTTAAACAGGAATGTCCATTTTCTCTCTCACCTGTGTCCACATGGCTTTGGAACGGAAAATAGTACCGTTTTCCAAAATGGTGCGGAATTTAAAATTATGAAGCTCGTAACTAAAATATGGTGTCAAAAAACACTTCCACGCTATCAACTGGTAATGTGCTCAAAAGACGTACGGCATTGCCACGCTGTATGGCAATGCTTATCCTCTGTTCAAAGTAAAAGCCAGCCTTTGGGTCACGCAAAGTGTCATCTAGATGTTTTGACAGATCTTTATATAACTTGTGAGCACTCGGACCCCACGAATCGAGAGTTTCAACCCCAAACGGTTCGAAAATATAACTTCTGACAAGGTTATTATATTTTCGCAGCTTGAGGTTCTCAGCAACCGCAGCGGCAGCATCAGCACAATAGTTTGTAATTAGTATAGGGTTTTTATTATTATTTATTTTTTATTTTTATGGAATTATAGTTAGTATTTTTAAATGTTTTACCTTTTAAACCTTTTAAAAACAGAAAATAAAAATCTCCTTGAACCTCTTCAGACACGAGTAATTAAAATTAAATTAAAATTTATTTAATTCAGACCCAATACATTGTTAGTTTGTTAATAACAGAAAGTGCTTATATACTATATTAGTGTTATTAGTAACCTATAGCTACTCGTAATTCCACCCAGTGTCTCTGGATGGGACAATCCAGCCTGTCACCAATCATTTTCAGGATGCTGTTACGAGTGTTGCGCAAGCGTTACAGTAAGGAAGCCGCTTTCTTAAGTATGATGGCATGAAAGCCATCCGTGTGAGCCGCGGCGAAAATTCCCGACGCACAACAACGCTGCGGCAACCGCAACAGCATCCTGAAAGCGTTAATAAATTGTACGCGCAGGACGTTGTAAGCCCGGTTTGTATATGACACCCACAGGCCGCTCGAGTAGAAAGACTGACAGAATTCCTTAAATAAATGAATTTTGACATCTGCCGTGCAGCAAGCAAACCTACTAATGCAATTTAATAATAATTACAGAGAAACTTCGCTTTAATAAAGATGGTGATTTTTATTGTCCATATTTTTGTAATACAAATAATTATAAAGTAATCAATCCTTACATATTATAAAACAAAGTCCTGCACCGGTTTAGTCTGGTTGTATGTATGTTCGCGATAAAATCGAAAACTATTGAACGGATTTTCATGCCGTTTTCACCAATTGCAGAGTTATTCTTAGAAGAAATTTAAGTGTATACATGCATATTATAGTAGAGAAAACCTAGAATTTAAATGATTTGTATGCAAATACCTACATAATTATAGTGATAATTTATTGTATTAAGTTACATTTTTTCTAAATAAAAAAACATTAAAAACTTGTGTTTATTTTTATTGTCAGTCTGCTAGTATAAGCATAAGCATATTCAGACTTTTAATGTTCCCACTGCTGGAACTCAGGCCTCCTCTCTAGGAGAGGGAATGAGTCGTAATCCACCTCGCGGGCCAAATATCACATGTCTTCGAATTTTTTGGTTCTAAGCCATGTCGGTTAACTCACAATGTTTTCCTTCACCATTTTGAGTCTGGTAGCAAATGTATATAAAGCCATATCCCAGTTTGAGTTAAAAAAGAAATGGTCAGTTTAAGCATGCGTAAAGCTGGGTCCATTTTACGTTTCGCCAGTGTAATGAACCAATAGAATTGCAACAAGTGATTACGTTCTATTGGTGTCATTATACATTTGAGTGCGTCGTAGAAATCGTCATCCTACGGCAAACTCGTTAGCTCGAGATTCCATGACGTCAAGTAAAAAGGTTTTGTTTTGATAGACTAATGATAATTAAAAAGAAGCTCGTAGCTAAAATATTAACAGACACACAAGTCGCTTTCCAAAGTTAAGCAATGCTTGCCGAGGTCATTCTGTAGATGGGTGGCCATCTAAAAATACAAGATTCCTTCGTTGGTCCTGACTCTGATTGGTAGATCTTACTTAGATACCGTCGTCCTACCCTCCGTCGAACGGCTAGTAAGAAGCTTGAAATTCAGACAAGGGGAGGCAACATTCCTTGTACGCATTAACGATTTGCGTGTGGAGATGCAATTGCGTGTGGAGATGCAACGCGGGCTGCGAAATTCCGCTGCCGCGACAAGATGCGGCATGGTGGACAGAGTTCCGGCGGGATCTCATCGTGAAATGGAGACAGTAACTGTCGCGACCCAGTGCTGTGTAGTCGGCCTTATAATGTTCCCACTGTTGGGACTCAGGCCTCCTCTGTAGGAGAGGGAACCCAGTGCTGGGCACGCCATAATTTTGGCAGTAAGTCCCCTCTTTGAGGCGTGGCTGTAAAGACCTCACGGCGTCTTTACCTTCCGCACGACGCAGGTCCGGTAGAGGTGTGCCCTGCCTGGGCAGAGCAACGCCGTGTTCTCGTAGGGGCGATCGATCAATATTGGACGAGAAGACACCGCGCAGCTTCCCGAACGCCGAGTCGGATTCTTCGATTAAGCGCTTTCTCAAAAATAAATCAAAGAGTGCACGAAAAAGACGTCTATCATTTGAGACCTATTAAAAAAACCGGGCTAGTGCGAGTCGGACTCGCTCACTGAGGGTTCCGTGCAAATTTACCTATGAAAACAATTCAATTCTCGAATTGAGTTACGAATATTTTTCCGAATCGCAATATTTTTTTTTTTGTTACGTAACTACACATTTACAGTTTAAAGACTTTTTCCTTGTGCTATGAGACCTTGCTTCATGCCAAATTTCAGGATTATAGGTCAACGGGAAGTACAATAAGAATTTTGATTCCCTTGAGGGTGTAAAAAAATACGTTTTTTGCAACATAAACGGCCGTATCTTTTTTTTCGTTAACTTAGGAGTTTGATTTTTTCACAGCTTCAGGCGACCGCAGACATGAGTATATGGTTTTAATTTCAAATCAATACCTCCACGCGTTCCCAAGATAAAGGCTCTTGATAGACAGACTGACAGACGGAAAACAAAGTGATTTTATAAGGGTTCAATTTTTTATTTTTGAGGTACGGAACCCTAAAAATGGTATCAGGATAAGCTACGAGTAGTTTAATCATTTCACCTATCTTTAACCCGAAGAAGGTTATAAGGGGCGGCCTACAAATAAATAATTCAATCTATCGATTACAAGACATCCTGTATTACTTATACATCATCGAACAAGATCGACACCTCGTCTTCCTTCAGTAGGTAAGCAGTGCTGTACCTGTATTACCTAAAACGTCATTTTATAACTAACTTAGCATTTAATTTAGCATCGATCCGTATCAGTAGATTCCGATTAATATCGGAATTCTAAATGAAGCTCTATTTCAAAATGTTCGCTTCAAGTTATAAGTCACACATGTCAATTAGCTTGAGAAGTATTTAGAATATTTTTGCAATTTAAAATATTCCTTAATACAGAACATTCTGAAGATAATGAGAATGTTATATTGCTTACAGTAAGTTAATTACCAATAGATGTTTGATAACGATTTGTGATAGCTTTAAAAAATCTTATAGACACGTGAATAACTTGATCTTAAAAGCAATCATTTGATTAAAATCACTTGTGGGATTACAAAAGTTAAGTTACTATTTATTGCAAGTATGAGTATATTGACTGGCTTGTTGCTCTAGTGGTTAGTGGCCCTGACTGTTATGCCGGAGCCTTGAGGTCGTGGTGGACCCAAGACAAAATGTTTTTGTGATGAGCACGATCATTTATTCTGTGTCTGAGTATAATATGTATGTATTTAGAAACGTATAAGTATGTTTATCACTTTTCTAGTAGCATAAACTCTGCTTTGTTTGGGACTAAATGGTGTTGTGTGAAAGTTCATCATCATCATCATTTCAGCCGAAAGACGTCCGCTGTCGGACATAGGCCTCCCCCAAAAGTCGCCATAATGACTGGTCCTGTGCGTCTCGCATCCATCAGATTCTCGCGACCCTCACCAAGTCATCCAACGCTGCGTCTTCCGGCACGTGGTCGCCATTCCAGAACCTTTCGCCCCCATCGACGATGCGATCAATGTGCCCTGCCCACTGCCACTTAAGTTTGCTATGTCTATGTTTGTAACCTTGGTTCTCCTGCGGATATCTTCATTTCTGACGCGATCACGCAAGGAAACTCCGAACATAGCTGTGATAGTTTTGCTAATATAAACATCTATACTCTATATGTAAGTACAGGTATTAATTTAACATCTGCTAGCTTTAATTCCTACCAGGGCTTCGGGATATAACACAAAAGGCAACTGAAGGAACACAGGTGGGTTGTAGTCAGTTAAACTCTGAGACTCCTTCTTGCTCCACCCAGAGTAGAAGCAAGTTTTACATGATAGTAAAAAACATAGGCCTAAGATTGAGACCAATCAATTCTAAGAACGCATGACATCACAAATGATAAAAGCTCATAATATGTGGTAAATAAAATCAATATACACACACAAAGGTGCAAATTAATGTTTGTCATAAATATTGGACGTGTGTACCTGCGCATGAGTTATTATCTCAGCCATGAAACTGCCACATTAATAACTGTGCTGTGTGAACTTTGAAAGTCCATCTATTTTAAATGAATTAATATGTCGTATACACAAGTGGCATTTGCAGTTTTTAAAGTTCTACTTTTCATATGTTAACTATATTTAATAAAAAATACGCAGGAGGTACATTATTTCTAAGAAGGCTTTGTCAAGGTGTGTCTTGCTACCTATCTAGTAATTAGGATATAAAATATATAGATCAGCGGGGTTACCATGACGTTCAAAGTAAGATTATTTCATTCTTATTTCAGTGTGGGTAAGAGACAGAGCTATACAGGTTGTTTAGCGCCATCTCTTACCCACACTGGAAATAATGGAATGAAACAATCTTACTTTAAACGTCATGGTACAGGCCCAGATAGGCATACCGTGGTGCTAAAACGCAAGGCCAACTAAAGGAACATAGGTGTGGTTTTAGCCAGTAAATTTTATACACCCTCTACACCACCCTAGAGCGAGAAAGTCATTAGATGATTACTCACCTTAAAAAAACTATGGAGCACCGCCGTGTCCTTTCGGAGGTAGTTAGCGGTGGAGACCTTTCGTGTCTGGACCGTGTTCAAGTCATGGTATGGAGTGAGAGGGAATGGGAGATGGTCTTTTCCTTCTGCAAAGCAGTAATGCAAGCAACGGAGGCGGCCGAAGCCGTGAGGCGGGGACCAGCCTCACGCCTCGGCGCAGGATAATTTCCGGCTATCATAGGCGTCGGCTTGCGGACGGCGAGCAATGGGTTGCTCGCCATCTGGTCGTCCAGTCAGCATCAAGCCCGTATCGACGGCGTGTTGGGTTTCACGCGTGTCTCAAAGAGATGTTAACAAAATTGACGGAGCCAGTTAGTTCCAATGCCTGCCAGGGTTGCGGATTATTCGAAGAAGTTACCGTGGCCCTCGCACAAGGGCAACTGAAGGAACACTGTGGCTTTTAGTCAGAAAAAAAGTTGATAGCAGTATTTTGCATGAAGCGACTGCTTATTTTTTTACGTGGATATGACTTCTCCCGCTTTAGATAGAGCGAGAGAAACTAACTGCCTTTTTTTAAGGCGGGAAAATCATCCAATGACTTCTCACGCTCTTTTCATGTCGGACTTACCTTTTGACTGGCCTGTTGGTCTAGTAGTTAGTAACCCTGACTGCTATCCCGGAGGTCGTGGGTTCGATTCCCACCCAGGACAAATGTTTGTGTGATGAGCACAATCATTGGTTCTGTGTCTGGTTGTAATTTATCTATGATATGTATGTATTTAGAAATATTTAAGTATGTTTATCAGTTGTCTAGTACTCATAACACAAGATCTGCTTAGCTTGGGACTAGACGGCGTTGTGTGATAGTTGTGGAATATATTATATTATATATTATTATATTTTACACCCGAACTGAAACGAGCGTGAATTTTATTTAAAAAAAATAAGGTCCCTACCCTCTCGATTGTGAGTGATGTTGATTGACCTGTGATGTTTTAGTTCTTAACTCCTTAACATCCTTCCTTCCTTTAGAAATCTAAAAAACTTTCTACAAAAAAAAAAAAAAATAACTGATTTCACTAAAAAAACATTAAAAGGATCAAAATAACTTTATCAATAATACTAAAACGTCATCATGGATCCCATCATCAGAAATGGATTCTGAAAAAAATGGGACTAATCGGAAAGCATATCGTCAAAGAGGAAAAACAATTTTGCAAATCGATCCATAAATGATGGAGTACAGGACACATAAAAAAAAATATACAACCGAATTGATAACTTCCTCCTTTTTTGAAGTCGGTTAAAAATACATTGACATAGAAGATTTCTAAAATAAAATCTATCGGGTGGAGAGGGGTATATTATGCTCTAATTAAACAGAGATCCGATGCGAGACTCACAGGACCGGTCGTTATGGCGGTTGATGTGATACGAAGAACTCTAAAATCGCGAAACAGGATTTCAAATTTTAGTTCCTACGTACCATCATAGATGTCGCAACAAATTGATCAGAAATTATGAAGCATAAAAATGAATTATTAGAGATAATATCCGCTCTAAATATTAAACTTGAATGACTCAGCTGCAATCTTGAGCCAGTAATCAGTTGTTATGTACTTATTTATAACAATTACGAACTTATAACATGGCCATAATCATCTGATTGGTTTATTACAAAGACCTTGAGTTCCTTCTGGATTAAGTTTATTAATTATCGCGTCTTTCCTCGTAGCTAAAACTTAGATTGGCCTTGCACCTGCATCGTAATATTTTTAATTAACTGAGACCTCGAATTGACAGACTTTCAAACCCAGTTTATATAATGAAAAATTTTGTGGAAAATTGGCAAAAGCTTACTGCTGTTATTGATTGAAAGAATATATACATAGCATAGTCGGCCTTATAATGTTCCCACTGCTGGGACTCAGGCCTCCTCTCTAAGAGAGGGAACTATGTATATTTATTAATTTTTTAAACTTTGCCTCACACCAGGAACTAGTCGTGTATCGTGAATGCGTTGATAAACATGTTAATTCACATAAACAAGACACTCAGACTTTTTTTACGCGCCGTCGACGACTTGGGCTCGGTCCGGACGGTTACCGGACGGTCGAACGGCGAGTCACCCATTGCTCGTCTTCCGCATGCCCGCAAGACACTCAGACTTGGAACGCCTATCTGTAGGCCATACAAATATTTGTACCCTGCGGGAATCGAACCCGCGACCTGCAGCGCAACAGCCAATCGTTCAACCACTGCGCCAACCGTGCCCTCAATATTGAATGAATTGAATGAATGTTGAGCATCCCATCAATCATTTGTTTTCTTAGATTAATCAGATCGAATAAAACTCAAAAGTTTAAACTTGGAAAACCAACCAACAATTTTAAAATGTACAGCTCATTCCCTTTCATTTGATATTCCACTTGGCCTATGCAAATATTCAGTTGTTAAATCCTACTTTCCCCATATTTTTTAAACGGCTGAACCGATCAAAATTGGTTCACCCGTTTAGGAGTTATGATGCCACAGACACACATATAGCGGTCAAATGAATATCACCTCTTTTCTTGCGTCAAGGGTTACAAATGGTGTGCGATGGAGAACCTCTAAGCCTTTGTCCTGCATGGACATTACACTGAAAAAAAAATACTCTGGATATCTTTTAAAGAAAAGTTCACACTTCCTTTCATAATTGATATAATAATAAAGTATTATATTGAATTTATTTATGTAACAGTATAAATGAGTGTGTATAATTTATTTTTATATATTAGACTTACTTATAGGTATGTAGATAAGTTTATATTTATACTGTTAAAAAATTAAAAAAGATGATTTCCTGAATGTGAAACATAAACTATAGAGCTGGTATATATCACTGCAGTTTTAAGTTTTACGAAGCTTCTAAGGAAAGCGAACTAAGTGTAAATACCCCAGGCACAGGACCACGTGCGTTACGTGCCATAGAGTAAAACATTAAAATGGAGCATCATAGCAAAAGCCAGAATGTATAATAAAGCTTCAATTGGATTTAGTTTTAAACCTACAAAATATAGATTTTACTCATAGGAGAAAACACTATTAATTACTTTTTAGAACTTGAGAGAGAGCATTTCCCAAAATTGAAACGTGTTTATCATTTTATACTATATTTACATATTTTAAAGAGGCCAAAAAAAGATGGATGGATTGTGTGAAGAGCAATAAGAAAGTAAAGGGAGATAGTGATAGCATGACTGGTTTCAGGATAGAATGGCAGAAAAAAGAATCATGTTGTGTTGATCCCAAATAACACGAGACCAGGGTAGGAAGATGATTATTATATTTGGGTGCAAAGTAAAAAAAGTTATCTGCAATTTTGCGACTTTCTCATAATTGTAGTAACTTACTAATAATATTCTAATACATGGCAAATCTTCTTTCAAGTGTCCAAAATGAAGAAATAATGTTTTTTTTTCCAGTGTTTTTGAAAAACAAATTACTTCTGCTTGTTATTATTAATTTAATAAAGATACCAGAAAATCGCAAAATTTCAGATTTACTTCACACCCATCGTTATGTATTTCATAATTTCATTTGCTAGTATCTCCGTGTCACATACCATATACGCCATCTTTATTAATACAATATCGGTTTGCGGAAGCTCTGACTGATGCTAGGGTATCATACAGATTTATATGATGCAAAACACGTTCAATAGCAAATTAATATGGAAATTATAGAGATCATGGATTCTTGTTTATTTGCATTATGGATGAAGTCGTCACATTATAGGGTTTTCTGAGCAAGATGACTGGCTAATGTTTATTTACGTGTCTCATTACAATACGAACAGGGAAAATAAACTGTAAAGCTACGTATAGTATAATGGTTATAGTTTTTTTTTAAGTGAGAAATCATTTAATAACTTCTCCCGCTTTAGGGCTGATGGGAGGACGGGGGTGTCAGACTTTTACTGACTTAAACAACATCTATTTTCTTTTTCTGCTTTGTGTTCCAGAACTACGGGTTTCGCTTCCGGAACCCATCCCATGGCACCGTTCCCTCACACGTGCAGCAGCTAGTTCTTGCAGGCTAGCATTACTTCCCAGAAGGAGGTGACAGCCTGCCATTCCTCTATTCCTCCTTTCGCTCCGGAACATGGCCTGTACCAGAGTACGGCGCGGGAATTCGTCGATCGCCCCCACGAGGACAAGGCGGTGCTTCGTCCAAGCGGGGCACATCTCCAACGTATGCTCCAGCGTGTCCTCTGGGCAGTCCATATAATGGTGACCCGCGGGCATTTCTTCCGCACGAAAAACTGCACCTGGTGACATTGTAGGTTGGAAAAGTTGGTTTCAAGTCCGTATTTAATTAGTATCTTTTGCAGTACTAAGGCATTTATCAAGCATGGACTATAGTATTTTACAGAAGTAGATAATTCGAAACAATTAGCGTAAAACACTTTTCATCTCACCAGCTTATAACACATTAACCTTTATTGGATTAACAGAACAGCGTCGTTTAACCGCACAAGATGAATAAAAATTTAACAGAAGTGAGTAAATAACTGTTGTAATGAGTTGTAATTAATTATAATTTAACGCGAAGTAAATGTTTATGATAATTTAATAGACTTAATGCTGACAAGGAAGCCATTTTCATGGAATGGAGTGCAATTTTAGAGATAATTGTATTTATTTAAATTCAATTTTATTTTTCCTAATTTTTATGCTTCATAATTACCTACATATAGGTACTGCTAGATTAGCAGCAGTTCAATCACGCTAATATTATAAAGGCAAAAGATTGTATGCATGTATGTATGTTTGTCACTCCTTTATGCTCAAACGGTTGAACGGATTTGGATGTAATTTGGCAAATTTATTTTGTATGACAGGTACTCTCTGAACTTACAGTCGAAACCAACACGTGCAGAGAGTCATTATTATATTACAATATAATATTTAGAAAAATAATAACAACATAATTAATACCAATCATTATCATTATCATGGGTAGATCATGTCTTGAAATAGCATATATAGGATGATCATTTATATCTCGAGAGCATGGTCCCTTGAAATAATATTATTATTATATTATTTATATATTATTATTATTATTTTCAATAATTATGGAGAAGCTTGTGCTTAACTACTATCTCACCTGATGGTAAGTGATGACTTGGTCGACATTGGAATATAATTATAAGTCTAAAAATAACCTTTTGATTCTTGACTTAAAGACTCGTAGGTTATAGTTTGCTCCTAGCTAGGAATCCGGTAGGGAATTCCACAACTGTATGAACGACTAGCTTGTGCCTGCGGCTTCGCCCGCATGAAAGTAGGATTCTCCATACAAATTTTGAACCTCCTTTTCATCCCCTTAGGAGGAGAATTTTGGAAAATCCTCTCTTAGTGCTCGCCTAGGTCATAAAAGGAAACCTTAGGTAAAATTTCACACTCCTAGTCCCAGTAGCTTCGGCTGTGCATTGAGATGTCAGTCAGTCAGCTCCTTTTATATACAGGGTGGTTGGTGCATCGTGTGCCAAATTGAAATGGCCGACGGGAGGGGTCATCTGTATTCCTTTCAGAACCCTAAACACTTCTCATGGTAGATTTTTTTTCATCGACTTTTCATTGTTTTATGAAAATAAGACCCAAATTTTTCATTATAATACAACAGGGGTTTATAGAAGGTCTAAAAATAACCTATTGATTCTTGACTTAAAGACTCGTAGGTTGTTGCTCGCTCCTGGCTAGGACTCCGGCAGGGAATTCCACAGCTGTATGCATGATGAATGTGTTCCCAAAACCGTCATCATGATCAGCTTTTTTTTTTCTTCCATTTTTCTACTTTCACGCCACTGGCAAAAGCTAGTTAATAATAAAGAAACAATAAAATTATACGCCATACTAACTGCACCATAAGTTATAGAATAAAAAGCCAACACATCTCAAGGAAGAACTAAACCAATTAACAATTCTTAGAACACAAGAATAAGAATCGAACATGTTTAAAAATGTCAATTATTCAACATTAACACAATAATATCCAGTAATGAACTTTTATGGTATAAGGGTTAGCATACACCGAACCCGACGCGACGCAACGCTGTTTGCTTTTAATAATAATAACACTTTTTTTTAAATATTTTTTTTATGTTTTTTTATTGTTTTTTAAGAAGTTATAGAAGCCAGTTTAAATGACTAATAAACAGATAATAATTATTTTTATTCAAGTCAAATATACCCAAAAGATAGGAAAGAATAAGCATCACCTTTGTACCAATCTTCTGTTTCCTTCTTGTTTTCTTTTATTATTGTGTGCATATGTACATAAATTGTTAAATAAATAATAAATGAAGAATCGGGAAGATAAGTAATAATATTTGAGATAGGGAAACAACAAAAAAGTACACATTTCAATGCCACTTTGCGATGCACCTATATTGGAATTAATAGTAATTCGAGATTGACCATCGAATTGACTGTGTGTTCTAAGTTGGATCAAAAATTGAATCAAGGATCGGAAAAATTTTTTGCAATGTAATTTCATGTTCCAAAATTTGACAAAATGGGCGGCAAGATAGCTGATGTGATTAAGCCAACTGTTGGCTTTGATTATCACTCGGAAAAAATATTATATATAGTCTACAGATAGTTATTTCGGGAATCGGGGTAAGGTGTCTGGTGTATGTAGATAACTTTAATTTTTTGTGAAAGCATCCACGATATAGTAGTAACTTTTAATGTAATCCTACATTAAAAGTTACTACTATATCGTGGATGCACAGATATTGAAATTGAAATTTTGAAATTGAAATTGAAATTGAAATTGAAAATATTTATTTCAGACCGAGTAATGACACAAGTCCATATTTTGTTAGTACAAACTTATAACTATGTTAGTAAAATTTAAAATTATTATTATTTTGGACGTGCATGAGCGACCAATGCCTCAGGATTTGGCTGTCCACTCTGTCCGACACCACCTCCAGAAGCGTGTTGGTGCTCCTCTTTATTCGAGACCACAGGGAGGCTGTTCTCTTGCGAAGTACAGCCTGAAAGCCATCCGTGCTGTGGTTGACGAACATGCCGGAGGCACTGCACCGCCATGGAAGCCCCAACAGACCCCTGAACGCGTTGTTATACTGGACGCGCAGAGCACTGTAGGCTTTTTTAGTGTAATTGCTCCACAGGTTGCACGTGTATAATGTTTGGCAATAACTTTTAAATAGTGTGATTTTAACGTCACGTGAGCAACGCGCAAACCTACGAGATAGCATATTACCTCTTACCGCCAATGCTCTGCGCTCCCTATCCATGTCCATATCATCCTTAAGTTTGTCATTGACCCAGTGACCCAAGTACTTAAATTCGGATACTTGCTTTAGAATGGTTCCATTCAGTTTGATGGGAGGAACAGGGTAAGTTTTAGTCCCAGCCTTAAAAACCAACAGCTCACTCTTCTGAACATTGTACCTGAGCCCATGGGTCAATGCATACCGTTCACATATGGCCAATAGTGACCTCACAGAATTGATTGATGGGCCCAGCAGTACCATGTCGTCTGCATAGCTAATATTATTCATAAAAACACCATCTACCGAACAACCGACACCAGCACTGCTGAGCTCCTCAATCAGTCCATTTACATATAAATTAAATAGAGTAGGTGAAGTTAATCCCCCTTGCCTTACTCCACACTCCATCCTATATTCATCAGAGCATTCGCCCATCCATCTTACAAAATTGCTTTGGTTATCATACCAATATCTAAATAAATTGATGAACTCAACAGGCAGCCTGGTGTTAAGCCTCATCTTCCTCCACAGAACATTGTACGACACCATGTCAAACGCTTTTGACAGGTCCAGGAAACAGGCATACACTGGTGTTCCCCTGTCAGTATAGTACTGGACAGTCTGCTTAAGACACAGTACTGCAGATTCTGTGGACAACCCAGGTCGGAAACCAAACTGAGCGTCATGCAGAGAGACATGTCGGCTCAAATGTCTGTTAAGCACACCGTCCAGCACCTTACCCAGGGTCGTGGCCAGAGATATAGGTCTATAATTTCCCTTTTCCGATGCGTCACCAGTCTTATTTTTTATTATAGGTACCACTATGGTTTTCATAAGATCGTCTGGTAGGTAGTTATGACGAAGACAGAAAGTAAACAACATAGATAGGACTCTGGGTAGATGGACACCTGCATGCTGCAGATGCTCAATGCTGAGACCATCATGCCCCGGTGACTTCCCTCTGGTCATCTGCTTAATAACCTAATATTAAACACAACAGATATTAAAAATATCTCGAACCTTAATATTAAACACAACAGATATTAAAAATATCTCGAATTCTTAATTCAAATATAGAACTGATCAATACAAATGCGCGGAAATGTCGCATATTTTCCCCATATATAAATTATGATTGTAGGCTAGTTTTAAAATTGCGTCATTTCACGCAAATAAATGGTTCTTCTTTCTTTATTCCTAAATATCTTCGCATTATATCGCGTCTCGGTGTGACCTAACCCTAAATGAACAACACAAGCAGTAATCATCATTGCTTTTTGATTATTTCCTACATGCAAGTGAATCCTTGCTAGCGAAGCGGCATTTATGAGAAATAACTGATGACACGGTAATGACGGCAACATGCCTTTCAGAGTTCGGTATTCTCCATTGATCGGAATATTATGAGATGTACAATTAAAAGGAAAAAAATGTCTAAGTGATGTCATGCAGAGTTGTGGACGCTATGGGTATTTTATAAAGGATTCCATAAAATATCTCATCGATTGGTTCTTGATAAGGTATTGAAGGTTATGTGATCAGTTTATCTTCGAATCTTAAGAATGTTGTCGTTGTTCAATCGTGGATGATGACTGCTTCTAATTGGCTTTCGAACCTTGAAAAATACGTGAAGATTTTTGTTAGATTCGTTCATATTGGCATATTATGATTTTAAATACATACGAAATGGGCGTCCACCAAAGTTGACCTGGGAAGAGGTGGCGAGATGGTCTACACGTCTACCAAAAGAGCTGCGTCGTAGTGTCTACAAAAAACAATATCTGTAAGAAGTTGGGGGAGGTTATTGCCCAGCTGTGCGAAGGAATAGGCTTATAAAAATATAGTCTACTAGCTGACTCATGCTCACTTTGCTGGGCGTCAAACATTTTTGACGAAAAAAATCATATAATCACAATCAAAAGCCTATGTTACTGGAGAATAATGTGATTTTTTTTCTAATTTTTTCTTGACAACCCTGTTTTCTTTTCTAGATAACCCTTCTTCTCCTTCTTATATGACTTCAGAAATTCAATTTCTTTGCTCTGCGCACAATAAAAATCTCCGATCTACAAATAATCGTCTTCTACGATGTCCGACGCACCGTTCTGGGTTTATCCATTCCTCTTTCTTTGTTCAGGAGATCTCCCTTTGGAATGCGCTCCCTCTGAATATCAGGACGGCAACCAGTCGGTTGTCCTTTAAAGTGAAAGCACGAGAACACTTTCGCAAGAAGTTGGTAGATTTATCACACTCTTGATTTGTTGTATTCGTTTTTCTCTTAATACCATTATTTATTTGTATGTATGTATGTAAGTATATATTTATTATTGTTATTATTTCCTCTCTGTCAGTCTTCTTTTAAGCTGCACCTGCTATGTTATGTCTCTGCACCACATCCATCCTAAGGTCGACTGGTAGAAAATGCCTAAGGCATTAAGTCCGCCTTTGTACAATGTTTCATTAGTGCATAAAGTTTTAAATAAATAAATTTTCAACTAGTTATTGAATTTCAAAATCGGTTCCTCTGGAACCTAATAATAAGCTCTGGAATTTCTCCAGAGCTTATTTCCCACAAACTAACTGAAAAACTTTACCTTTTATAATATAACTAGCTTCTGCCAGCGGCTTCGCCCGCGTGAAAATAGGTTTCTCCATACAAACTTCCAACCCCCGATAGAGGTTTTTTTTAGGTGGGAAAATCATCTTATGACAAATCCCGCTCTAAGGCGGAGCGGCAGATAGTGTCAAACTTTTACTGACTAAAAATCCACTCCTGTTCCTTCTTTGCCTTCGTCCCAGGGCCGCAAGCCCGCGCCTACGGTGGCCGGAAATCGGGATTGGAATCTCGGCGACGGTTGGGGCGAGAGGACCGTTGCCTCACGTGATTTTCCGCCTCCTTTGCTAGCATTACTGCTTCGCAGAAGGAGGCGACCGCCTGCTACTCCTGCTCGCTTGGCCTGTACCAAGGCCCGGCGCGAGAAATCGCCGCCGCCGGTGGCCCCCACGAGGACACGGCGTTGCTCTGCCCAAGCGGGGCACGCCTCTACCGTAGGTATTTCTTCCGCACGAATCCGGTGCAGGAACCTCTCAAATTTACCATGTCCGGTGAGGACCTGCGTCATGCGAAAAATAAGGACGCTGTGTTACCTTTCCAGCCATTCCTCAAAGAGGGGACTTACCGAGATAATTATGGCGAGCCCAACCCAGTTACCTACTGGGTTGTGTTGTGGAGGTCAGATAGGCGGTTCCTCCATGTAAAATACTGATATCTAGCTGCATCCGTTTAGACTGGAAGCTGACCCCAAGTCAGTTGGAAAAACGCTGCACTGATTGCCTGAGATGTAACCTGGTTTATGATCATCATTATCATCATCATTTCAGCCGAAACGCGTCCACTAATGGACATAGGCCTCCCCCAAGCGTCGCCACAACGACCGATCCTGTGCGTCTCGCATCCGTCGCATAAGACCGCACCGCTTTAAGATGGTTACACTGAATGAACGTAACTGATTACTTAAGAAAGTTTGTACGGAACTCTCAGTGCGCGAGTCCGACTCGCACTTGCCCGTTTTTTTTCATATCAAACCTCACACAATTCATCCATCTTTTCTTTGGCCTCCAAACTAATAAAAAGCCCACCAAAAATCTTAAAACCACACAATAATAAATGTATAAGTAAATTACTGTTAACATTTCCAGTATTGACACACAACCTCTAACCTTTACCACAGTCATAACAAAAAATATTAAGGGTTAGACTCACGTTCAATGTCACAGCAATCAACCACCAGCAATAAAGCATCCATTACTCTGTCCATAACGAAAATATAATAACATATCATATGATCCTCCGCCGTGCGTGCATATTCTTGCGTAAGAAAGAAAAGTCCGTCGCAACCTCGCTCCGAATAGCTGTTCAAATAATTTGGCGACCTTGGCTGGACAAAGTAACTCTTTTAATTATTATTATAAAGGATCGGTTGACATCCGAGCGTCAAACGTCAAAGCTATGACGAGGTCATGCCCGTTATCGTCCGATCTCTTCGATTCGATTTCTAGAGTTCGCCTCTGCTGCGATCGCGCAATAAATTGTTTGTTATTATTATTATGATAATGTCGATTAAGGTAATAAAGAGTGTAATTAATGTTGAGCTCTTTTTCTGGTAAATGTGTATTTTTTTTTCGTTGTAGCTATTAATTTATTTGAGTCGTAAGGCTAGATCTCCAGCCAGGATAAGTTTGAGGTCTTATAAGTGATTAGTCAGACAAAAAATATTTGATCTTGGAATAAGTATTCTGCCCCGACAAAGGCGACGTGAAACCCACAAATTAATGATTAATTTCTTAGGGTTTCTTTGGGATTTTTTAGACACTTGCGTAGGATATTACCATCCATTTGGGTTTTACCTACGCAAGGATGTATGCAAGTGTAAAAAGAATGTGTTGAAAAACGAAAGTAGAAACAGCGAGTACTTTAAATGCTACAAATAATTAACGCAGACGTGTCTGGAGCAAGGTCGCAGGTTGACATTTCGATTTTTGACAGTTTTCACTTGTTCCAGTTTTAATGGGCGATTATCAGAAAGCTTTTGGAGATCCGTTGATAAATTGAAACGGACGAACCATGCATGGAACTTTGGGCGGAGAAACAACAATCTTCAATTAAACCAAATCATAATTTTTCCGAACTTTGACACGTAAGGTATGAACTGAATTATTTGATTAGTCTACATGAAAAGCTCACTATCTTATTTATTTATTTTAATGGCCAAGTAGCAATTCCATACACCGGCAAATATAAAAAAAAATGTTTTTTATTACCTAAGGTCAGTGTTACAATGAAATGCTTAGGTTGGCACTGCATATACCATGCAAGTAATAATTACCTATATCTAACAATAATTGATACGTATTCTGCCAGTCTACTTTGTATTATGACCAATTAATTTATTTATTGTATTTCACTTAAGATGTAAAATCGAATAATCACTTCGTTTTTAGGGTTCCGTACCCCAAAAGGAAAAAACGGAACCGTTATAAGATCACAGTCAAGCACTAGTTTAAATGTATAAAAAAATAAAAAAAATATTTGTTGTCCATCTATTAGTCAAGACCCTTTATCTCAGAAACGCGTAGAGGTATCGAGTTGAAATTAAATCTATATACTCAAGTTTGCGGACTCTTAAAACTGCAAAAAAATAAAACTTGTAATTTACGAAACTTTTGAGGAAATCAAAATTCATAAGGGTACTTCCCGTTGACCCAGAATCCTGAAATTTGGCACAAAGCAAGGTCTTATAGCACTAGTATAGGAATAAATCTGAAAACTGTAAATTTTTTGTTACGTCACAATTTTTTTTTGCGATTCGGAAAAATCTTCCATGGCTCCATTCCGGAATTGAACTATTTACATAAGTAAGTTTGTACGGTACCCTCAGGGCGCGAGTCCAACTCGCACTTGCCCAGTTTTTTTATCCAAAGAGACCATTCATAAGATATAAAAAACCTATAAATCTCATAACAGAATCGTAATCTTATACGGATCCATTGAGCTAAGGCCAGCACTCAGATCCGGTTTTTTTTTTTTAAATTATAGTAGTCGCTACTTAATGGGAGCCGATTGAGTGAACATTAACTTGAAGAAATTATAATTTATCGATCAAGGAACAATAAATCTTTTCAATATTAAAAATTCATAAAATATTGCGAGTAGTTTTTAATCTAGTTTCATTTTATAATAGATAACAGTTGGTATGCGTGAAATTGAGATCGAAAGTCTATTGTGCAAAGTGTTTTTTTTTTTGTGAATGTGCCTGTTTGAATATCTGCATTTTGCACAATGTATTTTTTGTAGCCCGTAGTACAAGGCGGCAACAGCATATACATCATCTAATGTACAAAATATATCTTGGAGATAGATTATTAAAAAAAAGCAAAATATGATGGTAATGGGTCACAGGGTTTTTTTTTCGGTAGGAAAGTCATCTAATGACATCTGGGGGCTCTTGAGCGAAGCGGTAGATAGTGTCAGACTTTTACTGACTAAAAACCCACTCCTGTTCCTTCGTTGCCTTTCATACCAGGGCCGAGTCTTCCTGTCATGGGTCACAGGGTCAGATCAACATAGACTACTCAATGAATTAAAAAAAAAATTCGTTCACACCAAGAATTACTTAAATTCTGTATCGTGGGTGCCTTCATACACACAACCTGACACCCAGACCTGGAACAACCATCTGCAGGTTATTCAAATATTTTTTCCATGCGAGAATCGAACCTGTGACCCGCAGCGAAACGGCCAATCGTTGTCAGTAATTACACAACTATAAATAAAATAACAAATTTAACGTGTTGGTAGTTCGGACATAATGATACTCAAATTAAAATCATCTTACCCCGTAGAGCATCTACGAAATCGATCACACGCCAAATATTTTTAGCTCTAAACTAGGCGATGCAAAAAACATTGAATAGCAAATCAGGATCCATTTCAAAGTAGCTTCGTTTTTTGCCACCAATACCTAGACTTGAACGAAGTACATTTTTTCCCTAGAATTTAGTGGTTTGTCCTTGTTAGCTCTCGGTATTTTTTCCAGTTAAATTTTGAAGCTCAGTTTGACAGGAGGAATGCGCTACACTTATGCTAGGGCGCCGGCCGTGTCTGGTCGCGACACGAGCGTGACTCGGGCCAACTCGGCATCCAACATAACTTGATCTATATATCACTATTATCCTTCCCTCTTTCTCTTACACTATTAACAGTTTGGGAAGGGATGGGAAGGTCTTTGTCAGTTGGTTATAACATAATCCTACCCGTTGTCATCTCAATGCCGTCTCAAACACGAACATCCGAATTTTTTTCGTCGTGTCTATTAATGATAATTAATTGTTCTCTGTTAATATGTGATTGTCAATCGCAACGTATTAATGTCAGTTTGTTTGCGTTATTAGGTCACTATAGATCATTGTACGGCCATTTTGTTGTTTGTGAGTACCGGACTAGACCGATTCGCGGTGGTAGGGGTCTAAGCGTGACTGGTGGGTATCCCTCGGTCGGAAGAGGTGTTATTGGCATTCTCAATAAAGTATTTCTCAGTAGCTATCTTTTTTTTAAGGTGGGAATACATCATATAACTATTCTGCTCTACGTGGAGTGAAAGGGAGCAACAAGCCCTACCTACCTTTTTTCCTTCAATTACCCTTTATTGCAGCCCAAATTCAAACTTCAGGCAAACTGAAAGAGACTGCAGGATTGTTCAAAAGAATTACCATGGCCCTGAAACCAAAAAGGCAACTGAAAGAACGCAGGTGGCTTTAAGTAAATAAAAGTCTGATACAAGCTCCGCCTACAGTGAAAAAAAAACTTCTCTAGTAAAACTACTCCAGTAAAATTACTCGAGTAAAACTACTCCAGTAAAACTACTTTAGTAAAAGACGTAGACATGACATTATGTGTAGTTGGAGGTTTTTTGTTTTTATTACATTGTCCTTACATTAAATGTGCAGTTTTTCATAAACATGCATTCTTTATCATTTTAATTAGTTCTACGTGTAACTCAAGTAATTAAGGTAACCTTTATGCAAATTATCCTTCATGTAATTTATAGTTAACAATTAGGACCTTATCTCGAGATCAAAGTCACGTGTAGAATATAGTTTGAATGAATTTAATTTATACTGCCCTGTGGCTTATGCTCTAACAAAACGTAGTTTTCTGTTCCAAACCGATTAGGGAAACGAAAGGATGGAAATGTATTTAATATTCTTTAAATGAACTGCAATATAACCATCCACTACGGGATTTTTCGATAGAGTTACTGAGGCCCTGAAACTCAAAGGGCATCTGAAAGAATACAGGTAAATTTTAGTCAGTAAAAGGCTGATACTCCGTCTCGCTCCATCCAGAGCAAGAAAAGTTATTTAATGATTTCCTACTATAAAAAAAGACATTTAGATATGCTAGATAGTTGATTATCGTTCTTGTCCAAACGATGATTTATAAAATTTATTAAATAGCCATGGACGTTAATGGCCCATATATCGCTTCGATTAATTTTGTAGCATGCATAGATAAGAAATGACCAGCCTTATTAGATCTCCCATATTGATCTGTATGGCATTGACTCTACCTATTTTCTCTAAATCCTTAGATTTGGGAAAATAGGAGTTCTTTCTCTCATAAATGTCGCCACAATAAAATGTCCTGTGCGTCTCGAATCCATCGGATTCCCGCGACCCTCACCAGGCATCGGTCCACCTTCTGGAGGTCTTCCATCGCTGCGTTTTCCGGTACACAGTCAGCGGTCGCCACTCCAGAAGCTTTCAATTCTTACACTAATTATTATTAAAATTGATCTTAATTAAATTAAAACATAAGGGCGTTAGAGATCTATTTAGCCTGGTGGCTTGTCTAGTCTCAAAATCGTGACTAACAGTATGTATGCAAATAATTATGATTGATGTGTATCTTTTGCCAAAATGTTAAAGGCTTGTGGGCGCGTCCTTGTTTCGTTGTACCACCCGAAGCAATGTTTTTATTTGTAACAATGGAGCAGTGTTAATTTAATGCTCGCGTGCCGCTACAGAAGTTGTTATAATTTATAATGATAGACGGTGCACCTTGAATGACAACTGGTAATTATAAAATAAAATATTGAATTGGTGTAGGGTCGGTGGCCAGATGTTTAAAGTGATGAAATCTAAGATATTGGCTGATAAGGAACGAATTACGTTGACTGTAGGCGGCGGAGGATCGAAAAAAAGACAAAGAATTTCTGTAAATAATTTAATTGAAATTCTTCGGTCAACGAATCAGCATTGCTATCTAACGTGGCAATGCTGCCAGTTTTCTGGGAACTTTTCTCATTGACATCGATGTAGATAAATTTTTTGACCCATAATGGGCATCAAAAAGATCTTTTTTTAGTCGTTTGTAAATAATATTATTTTTAGTTTGTATATATACCTTTTAAGTTATAATATTTATTATTTTAGAAAATTAAAAGTAAAGTCTCAATAAACAATATTATGAATATGGAATGCATAAAAAATTTATTCGTTGTATAGTTCTGTCGAATCGTAGTTGGTCGTATGTTATAGATGCAGTTACATGTTACAGTTACTTAACTAAATATATATTTCCTTCCTTCCTTTTCCATATTTCCCTAGTTAATTTCCAAAAACCCAAAGCAAAGAGTAAATAACTAAATATGGAAACATTATAAAATCCAATTTTTTTTTTAAAACAAAAATAATTTGATCAATTTATTGTTTGTTTTTTTTTGGTAATTCTTTAACCATGAAGAAGATTGATTAGATATAACATTTCGTAAAGCTTTAAAAAATGTTTTAGTGTGTTAAAATAAAAATGATTTGTATTTATAGAATATCGTGTTTTTTTTAATATCGTTTATCTACTCGTATGAAAGTGGCACGTTTAGAGTAAAATACATAAAAAATATTATAACTTACACAGTTTCATTTTTGCCTGAGCTAGGTTTTTTTAGCTTGGTAATCATATAATGTCATCTCCCACCCTTGGGCGAAGCGGGTGGGGTGTTAGACTTTTACTTACTAAAACTCACTCCTGTTCCTTCTTTGCCTTCGTTCTAGGGTCCCGGCGTTCACTTTCGCAAAACCCATGGAGGCTGAATTAGGTTGGACCTGTATTTCAGGCTAGAAAGTACTGATTTACTTCGGTACATGAATAATTTTTAAACGGATCCGGAAAATGATTAAAAAGTAAATAATTATTACAGGATTCCATGTCATTAAAACACTATAACACTGTGTGGCTTTCAACATCCTGAAAGTCACACGGTCAAATTCGATATAATTTGATGCATAAATTAATTATTTTGTCCTCGAAAGTGAGGAAGGAAAGTAAATAAAGCAATAATTTCCATATAAACATTGAAAAAATATATTTATAAACAGGACTTATTATACACAGGATGTTATGCCGGATTTGATATCGACCTTTCTAAGAAATTCTTACGTTAATTGAAGAGACAATTCTCTGTGTCGTTATTTAATTGCGCTGAGCAATTTCAAAGACATGTCTAGGTCATACAATTTATAAATTAAACGATGCATATGAATTTTCTACACGGATTTTCAAAGGACACTGATGACTCTATACATGCATTTTCCTGCCCTTGTCCCGTTTTCTTTGGGGTCGGCGCAACACGTTTTTTTCTTCCATTCTTGCCTGTCACTCGTCACGCTATCACTAACTCCTTTTTCTTTCATATAACTTCTCACACAATCCGTCCATCTTTTCAATAAATGTATATTATTTACAGTGAGAAAAATTCTGGGACTGACATGAAATCTTCTGAAATGTATTTGTTGTAATGTATATAATAGATATTCTATTTTAGCATTGTAAAGTTTTTGGGAACACATGAATTGTACGTACAGCTAAGAAATAGAATACTCTGAAGTAGTAGCTTGGTGATAGCTACAACCTGGAGGGCATTTTAATCATGAGTGAATAGGCTACTTTTTGTCATGAGTGGAATACGGGTAGTGTGAAAGTAACACCCGGGGCCATGGGATGAAGGCAAAGAAGGAACAGGAGTGGATTTTGAGTCAGTAAAAATCTGACACAAAAGAGCGAGAGATGTCATTGGATGGTTTTAAGAAGAAAAAAAGCCACCTTGTATTAGTAAAGTTTTCAAAATCAGTTTTGCGGTAGCAATTAAATAGCTGCAAGGCGTGAACGATTTCGAGTCTGTCAATCTGTCTCTTTCATCACCAAATAAAGTAAAAAGATCGCTACACATTGAAGCATATAGCACCTGACTTAATGACATAACCAGTTAAAATAAGTTCGTATCAGGTTGCACTGTTACTTGTCGGAGCATATAAATCGCCAAAACTCATTGAAATCGTTTCTCGGAACATGAAATGACCCTTTCACTCGACTGTATGCAGAAAACTTTGCTCCCTCTTGTGAAACAGTTTTAATATGCGTTAATGTGTGCCTGGCTTTTTATCGATATTCTCTTTTATATGTTTTATGTATCCGTTTTGTGTTAATCGATTAATTGTGTCGATAAGGGCTGTTTATTTAGATGGTGAGATATAAATGGTGTTCTACCATAGGTTCGGTTAAAAAACGTTTTACTTTTTGAGTATCAACGAAATGATGAATTATGTCATACGCAATAAATAGCTCATATTGTATTACGTCTCAACTATGAAAACCGATCAAATTATGTATTTTTGTCACATCCGATTCTATCATTTCATCTTTACGAGTAGCATTTTAATCATCAATTTATTCTTTAATCTTCATAATACGAGAATCTCATCAAATCCATCATACCCTCAACTTGTACAGGTGACGCCCCGAGCGTCAAGAGTATCAAAGCAATTCTCTGCCGCTGTCAGTGGACGACAAGCAATGGGTAAGAATATGGAAAGTGGCTCGCCGTGCGGCCTTTCAATAAGGACCAAGCCGTCAATGGCGCGTAGTATTCCAAACGGACGGGGGCCACTAGGTCCAATGCAGACATTATCGCACATATTCCTGCAACTCTAGCAGATACAGGAATATTAAAAAGAGTTACCATAGCCTTGGCAAGCAAAGGTCAACTGAAGTAAGACAGGTAGGTTTACTTAGTTATATCGCTTTTCCGCTCCATCTAGAGCAAGAAGAGTTATTAAACAATTTCCCATATAAAAAATAAATAAAATATACACCTTATTTTCTACCGGATCCGCTATAAAAATCTGATCTTTATTGTGACGTTCAACTTCAAAATGAGTGCAGTAATTAAATGAGCTTTACATAAGTGTCGTCGGAACAGAATGGTCAGATATTATGGCGGTTGCACAATCCTTAGCATTGACAGTTGACGAAAGGACGTTCATTTCTTAATGTAATTGTTTGCGCCTGTTACCGACTGAAAGTTACATTGAAAAACTGTCCAATGAAATATTTTTGCTAGTGTAAATTAATTACAATAGGTATGTTTTAGCAGCCGGACGGGTCGATCTCCGAGGTTAAGCAATACTAGCCGAGGCTGGCTTATGGATGGGTGACCAACTTAGCATACTTAGAGTCCTATGTGCCTGGTAGAACACCTTGTTTAAGGCTATCATTTGTAGATCTTTGATCTTCTTCTTTTCGTGTAAATGCAGTAATTTTTTTTCTGAACAGTATTTGGCCACTTGTACAGCTATGTTACTAAATTGTCCTCGTATAGATCCTGAAAAGTGCAGGTGATAGTGCAGGATGGGCAGCATAGCAGGTGACGCATGTCAAACTCAGATCGAAATGTTTTTCTTTCTTTCTTTTATCTTTAATAGAGGTTACTGATAGACAGAAACCAGGAAATCAGGTTGTGGAGGTCAGATCGACAATCGCGCTTCATATGACTGGCCTGTTGGTCTAGTGGTTAGTGGCCCTGGCTGCTATGCCGGAGGTCGTGGGTTCGATTCCCACCCAGGACAAATCTTTGTGCGATGAGCACGATCATTTGTACTTTGTCTGGGTATAACTTATCTATAATATGTATGTATTTAGAAATATATAAGTATGTTTATCAGTTGTCTAGTCTCATAACACGAGCTCTGCTTAGCTTGGGACTAGACGGCGTTGTGTGATAGTTGTGAAATATTATTATATTATTATATATAAAATACTGCTGCCGCATTGACTGGGAGCCGACCCCACTGATTTGCCTTGATTGCCGCACTTTAGTAACAGTATTACGTGGACTAATTTTCTATTAAAAATCCATACATTGCTAGGCCAGCTAAGGTCAAAACTCTCAGCATTGACTCCTTAGTTAGATGTGGCCAGATTAAAAACCAAATTCCTAAAGTTCCTTCAACATTGTATTAGCAGTGGTGCCCTAGTTGTGGGAGATACTTTACTTTGTATAATTTATTTAATTACCATAGCTTTTCAATATCACAACGGTAAAGTAAAACATAAGAAAATCGGTATACCCTAGAACCAAAAATTCGAAGACTGTGTGTAGAAATATCTACGGCATCACATAAGAACTAATCCGGCATCGCGCAATTAAAGTTCTCCGCGTGATTGGAACATATAGAACAGTCCGAAATCATCTATCGCGCAGTTGCCCACCAGACATAACACCCGTCTGGTCGGAGGATCCTCCCTTTTCAACGGAGGTTTGCGGCACTGCGACACACACCTCCAAACTGGTGACCCCGACGTGGTCACGTCGGAGTTTGGAAGTATGCGGAATAGAGAGTAAAGTCCCGCAAACCTCCGTAAAAAATGTGACTGGGCTCACGTAGTTGATTACAGCCCATTCGCTCCCCTAGAGAGGAAGCCTGAGTCCCAGCAATGGGAACATTATATGTCTAATATGCTTATGCTTATGTTTATGCTATAGTAGAAATGTTCAGCTCCCTCTATTTCCAAAACCCCGTAACACAACCACAGGTTAAAAGCCAAAAAATCTGATCCACTCAAAGATTAACAAAGGAGTTATAAATCCACTTTATATCGTCATGTCGTGTCCTTGTTATCGATGAAGTCTACAAGATGTGGTGCAAGCTTGCACAAGCCTGATTTACTCCGCGGATAGTGTCCCCCAGACATGCGTGGGCGCACCTAACAATCCCACTTTCAACTTAATACGCCGTAAAAGATGGGCTGACAGGTACATACACCAGTAACTTCGTTGAAAAGGCTTTAAGGAGTTCAGGGAAATCTGCGTTTGTGTATCTAATCAGGGAAGTGGGACGCTAACGAATGTTTAGTGATCCTATTCATGTTTGTATATAAATTCTGGAGCGTTACCTCCTATTGTCATTTATTGGAGATGCTGTTATTTAACCATAGATTTCCCATTTTAGCCAATTTCAAAAAGGATGAGGTTCACAATTCGTTGGATTTTTAGGGTGCCGTACCTCAAAAGGAAAAAACGAAACCCTTATAGGATCACTTTGTTTTTCGTTTGTCTGTCTGTCAAGACACTTTATCTCAGGAACGTATGGATGTTTCGAGTTGAAATTAAAACCGTATACTAAGATCTGCGGTCCCTTGAAGCTGTCAAAAAATCAAACTTCTGATTAACGAAAAAAAAAAGATACGGCCGTTTATATCACAATAAACGTATCGTACGTTTTGAAACTCTCAAGGGAATCAAAATTCATAGGGTACTTCCCGTTGACCTAGAATCCTGAAATTTGGCATGAAGCAAGGTCTCATATCACAAGTGTAGGAAAAAATCTGAAAACTATAAATTTGTTGTTTCGTCAGAAAAAAAAAACTTTTTTTATTGTTTCAGAAAAAAATTCGTAACTCAGTTCGGAAATTGAACTATTTTCATAGGTAAGTTAATTTGTACGGAACCCTCAGTGCACGAGTCCGACTTGCACTTGCCCAGTTTTTTTAATAAATTTACAGCTAGACCTGCAAAATGCAAAAAACGTAAGTAAAATTAATTTTGCGGGCTACCCTATCACCTATTGGTAATGTGGGTAGGCTTAACAAATACAGTTTCATTCCATTATCGGACCACCAGACGTACAGCTAAGGAGTGGAATTCCCTGCCGGAGTCTTTGTTTCCTAATAACTACCAACCTGGTGATCTTTAAGTCAAGGGTGACTAGGTTAATTCTGGATAAGCATGTTCCACTGTTGACCACATCGTCTCTATCCATCAGGTGAGACAGTGGTCAAGCGTGAGCCTATAAAGACTAACAAAAAAAAACACGTCACAAAAGAGGCGTGATCACAAGAACCTCCGCTCCGCCTTCCGTGTGACGCTTAAACGTTTATTTGACTTTTGTATCACGTACTCTTTTTGAATACCTACTGCTACTGCCATTACAAACCTGTTCAACATCATTTCATTACTGTACTTTGTACTTTGCAAACTGCTTCATTATTGTACTCAGAATGATTCACTGGCCTTCAGAGAAAATCGACGAACATTCACGGATACTAACAATACAATAATTTAACAGATGTTATCGAAAAATCAAAGGTAATGTGTATAAAGGCAACATTGTTAGAACTAATTGCCGCTCCCGGTTCCGCCCGCCCTGGCGAATCGCCTTGGGCGAAGGCATTGTGTCTTTATTTAATGAGCTCAGCTGTTCAAGATATAAGGCTTTTATTATAAGCATGATTACTTAATACTTTGTAGTGTAATGATAAAGTTAATTTACGAATATCGTGGAAAACTTTTTGAGATAAGCATGGCTGTTATTTTTTTTTTGTGAAAGTTTTGTAATCGAAGATGTTTGTTTGTATATGTAGTTAATATTTTGGTAATTTATTCCTAAGGCGAAAAGTCTTTTGTATAACAACACTGTATGCCGTGTGTTCCCTGCAGGGGGTGGCAATGGTGAGCAGACCACCCACGTTTGGCAACAACAAACTTAATTGTTCTCGTAAAATTAATAATTACCTATAAACAAAATTATTTGCTTTTCAACTAGGACAAATAAGTAGTTCTTGCGATAAAATTTTAGAAGGAGAAGGGGAAGGTTGTCCATATATAATATGACCATGGATAAGACCGCCCATTGTGAAACCCTACTAATGTTAATTTCCTAATGTAAACTGTATTTTTGGTGTACAATAAAAAATATCTATCTATCTATCTAAATCTGTGTAAATAATATACATTTTTACTAATTTAAATTTATTTTCGTTACTATTTTGGTGTACACCATTCTATTCCATTTATTTACTTTTTTTAAGTTGTTACCACACAAATACAAACGCTTCCGCTTGGGAATCTTACTTGCGACATGTAGCGCAGTAACTAATCGCTTAACCACCGCACTAAACGTACCGTTAATATCGAATGCAACGCCAGGGTCCTCGTGGGGACGATTGGCGACGGCGATCTCTCGTGCTGGGCTTTGGTACAGGCCATGGTCCGGAGCGAGGAGGAGTGGAAGGCTGTCGACTCGTGAGGCAACGGTCCTCACGCCCCATTCGCCGCCGGGATCCCAATCCCGATTTCCTGCCACCGTAGGGGCGGGCTTGCGGACGGCGAGCAATGGGTAGGTCATCCGACCGTCCGGTAACCATCCGGACCGAGCCCAAGTCGTATTCTACGCGCGCCTCAGGGAGATGTCAGCAGCTGTAGGAGCCCAGCAGGGTCGAAGTCTACTGGGGCCAAGGGTCTGATTCTGAAAGGAAGACTCGGCCCTGGTACGAAAGGCAACGAATGAACAAGAGTGGGTTTTTAGTCAGTAAAAGTCTGACACTATTTCGTGCTCCGTAAAAGAGCGGGTGATGTCATAAGGTGATTTTACCACCGAAAAAAAAAACCGTTAATATCGAAGAAATAAAAGACCATTAATATTAGAAAGGCATACATGTGTGAATGTGTCTTTTTTAAGGTGTGAAATCATCTAATGACCTTTTCCGTTCCAGGACCCTGACCCAGGTTTTCTTTCGGAATTCAACCCAAAGACCCAGTAGGATTCCGCCCTTCTGGCTTCCTACGGTTTTGCTGACATCACATTTAGGCGCGTGTGGAACACTACGCGCCGTCGACGACTTGAGCGTGGTCCAGATGGTTACCGGACGGTCGGACGGCGAACTACCCATTGCTCGTCGTCCGCAAAGCCCAGTGAGTGTGTGTCTGTGTGTATGTAACAAACATTTTTATCCCTTTTTTACGCTCGAATGGCTAAATGGATTTGGATGAAATTTGGCGCCCATGTAGACCATAGCCTGGGTACCTACATAGGATTACCTACATATTTATTTAATATACCTTATATATGTTTCCTTGGGACACATACAACAAAAATCATTTATATTTAATAAACAAAACAGACAGCACATAAGCAAAAAATACAATTAAGTAAAAGAGAAGAATGGTACCTGCCTATAGAATCTATACCATATAAATAAAATTGAAGTATCTATTTGTAATATCAAAATAAAAATATTTTCTAAATCCATAATAATATGAAAGTATATTTGATACTTATAACAAAAATGCATTTTTTTACATTTTTGTCTGTCTATGTATATCTTTGTTCCGGCTTATCTCCGAAACGGCTGAACTGATTTTGATGAAACTTTTTTGGTAGATAGCTAATTTTATAAGGAGTTACACAGACTAATTTTATTTTTAGAAAATGAATCAGTGATCCGCGCAAAAAAAAACAGGGCATGTGTAAGTTGGACTCGCGTACTGAGGGTTACCTATGAAAATAGTTCGATTCCCGAATTGAGTTACGAAGATTTTTCCAAATTGTAAAAAAGTGTTTTTTTTGTGACGTAACTACAAATTTACAGTTTTCAGATTTATTCCTATATCTATACTATAAGACCTTGCTTTAAGCCAAATTTCAGAATTCTTGGTCAACGGAAAAAACCCTATGAATTTTGATTTCTTTGAGAGTCATGAAATGTACGTTTTTGCGACATAAGCGACGTAACTTTTTTTTTGCTAACTTAGAAATTTGATTTGTTCCGCAACTTTAAGGGACCGCAGATTTGAGTATACGATTTTAATTTCAACTCGATACCTCTTTTTTTTAGGAGAAAAAATCATCTAGTGACAAATCGCGCTCTTGGGCGGAGCGGGAGATAATGTCAGACTTGTACTGACTAAAAACCCACTCCTGTTCCTTCGTTGCCTTCGTCCTAGGGCCAAGAATTTCGTTTTCACACTACCCGTGGCCCCAGTAGGCTTCGACCCTGCTGGACCCCTATGATTTGCTGACATCTCCCTGAGGCGCGCGTAAAACAATACGCGCCGTCGACAACTTAGGCTCGGTCCGGACGGTTTCCGGACGGTCAGATGGCGGGCTACCCATTGCTCGACGTCCGAAAGCCCGCATTTTTTTTTTTTTTTTTTTAATTGATATAAACCAGTGCTTGACTGCGATCCCACCTGATGGTAAGTGGAGATGCAATCATTGATGGTCAGGCGCACTAGTTTATTAAGAGCCTATTCACTCTAGCCTTGAAGACACCCATATTATAGTTAGACGGAAAGACCGCAGCAGGCAGATTTTTCCAGTCCTTCGATGTACGCGGTATAAACGACGAAGCGAAACGCTTAGTCCGGACCGTTGAAGTTTCAACAACGTAAGGTTGGATACTCGCCGTTCGTCGGCTTGTCCGATGGTAGAAAGGAGATGGCGGAATCAAGTCATGCAGTTCCCGCGCACACTCTCCAAAATGTAACCTGTAAAATACCGATAGGCTGGCTACTCTGCCATGCCGCATTCGATGACTTTACGCGTTTCTGAGATAAAGGGTTTTGACAGACAGACGGACTTATAACAAAGTGATCCTATAAGGGTTCCGTTTTTTTATGTTTTGAGGTACGGAACCCTTAAAAACGTATGCAGATCGTCGCGGAAGTCGCGGGCACCAACAAACAGCAACACCGTATCACACAATAAAAACGCACTTTCTTACGTTCTTTGTTCTCTTTCTTTCTCAAAAAGTCCCATGGACCCCCGGCCATTTCTTTTAACGGTCATTGCCTCATAATTTCTCCAAGTTAAGTTGTTCGTGATCAATTCACATACAATTAACCCTCAAAACGCAGTGCTCAAAATCAATTTAAGAAACACTTGATACAATCTTAATGAACCCACCGCAGGTAATGGCTTGAAATGGGATTGTTATTGCTGATGATTTAAAGAAACTGCCAATGAAAATAACCTCGTAACTCTTTACAAAAAAAAAACACAACCGACTTCAATATCATAAAAAAACACTAAAAAGTGCAAAATAATATTAATTTCGGAAGTCGGTCTTTCTGTGGTAGTTTTGTTTTTACGTTATTTAAAACCGACTTCCGAAATTAAAGCAATGTTGCTAACTATGTCCGATAGTGTAATATGTATTTGCTTATGTGTGTGTGTTCTGTTTTGTTATTGTTATATGGGTGCTATTAGTTGCCTGAAATAAATGCATTTTTTTAATATTTTTTTACACTTTTGGCTGTGGTACCCTCAGCCAAACATAAATATCTTCCACCATTCGGATGATAACAATATTTCTATAGGACCAACTCGGGAAATTTCTTTTTTTTCAAAATCGATTCACAATTGACCGAGAAATCGGTGAACATACATGAAAATACGTACGACCTCCTCCTTTTTGAAATCGATTAAAAAGGCGACAAAATACACGCATTTTAGAGCTGTTGAGCGGATGTGTGGGAACAGTTTTATGTAAGGTCTACAAGAATTACAACAGATAGGGATTAAAGATAAAAATAATACCATATCCGGTTCCGTTATCTTACTGTGAACAAATTAATAAAAATAGCTGTCAGAATGAGCGGAAATTATGTCCTGATAAGGTGTACTACTCTCTAGAGAAACTATGAGAACTTTTGTCCACATAAGATCCACTCAGACTTCGTAACAGTTTCATTTCGATTTGATTGATCTTTTCATTGATATAACTATAGCCGCGATACTCATTTTTTTAGTGGCAGTTACGCAATTTAATTTTTATCATAATATAGTTAAAAATATTTTATTTAATTAAAAAGATTAACGTTGTTCACTTCTAATGAGGAAACTAAAATAATTTAAGGTATTAATTTACGTAACGTAAATACTAATCGTATAAAGAAAAAGAAAGTAAAATTAACATTGAGTAATTGTTTATTAAAATAATATAAAGAGGTTTCATCAGACCCCAAAAGGAGAGAGGAAGGGACCCCTCCCTCCCTCCCTCTCTCTCTAAGGAGAGGGAGGGGTCCCTTTCTCTCTCCTTTTTGGGTTTTTTGGTTGGTTTGGTTTCGGATGGTGCTGGTGATAACCTTGCAGAAGTGGCTTAGCTAGTCTCAAAACCTGTGGCCCTGTAGAATAAAAAATGAGGTCCCCTTTTGTCACGACTGCAACAGAACCCAAAACGGATGTTTTTTTATTAGAAACAAGCATAACCAGTACTGAAATGATACCATAGGCCAATTCGGGAGCTTTCCATTAGTAAGAATTTACGTTTGTAGACAATTTTTTTTTTATTGTATGGGAAAATCATCTTATCACAAATCCCGCTCTTGGGCGGAGCGAGAGATAGTGTCAGACTTTTACTGACTAAAAACCCACTCCTGTTTCTTCGTTGCCTTCGTCCCAGGACCCCGGGTTTCGCTTTCACACTACCCGTGGCCCCAGTAGGTATCGACCCTGCTGGTCCCTACGATTTGCTGACATCTCCTTGAGGTGCGCGTGGAATAGTACGCGCCGTCGACGACTTGGGCTCGGTCCGGACGGTTACCGGACGGTCGTACGGCGAGCCACCCATTGCTCGCCGTTCGCAAGCCCGCGCCTACGGTGGCCGGAAATCGGGATCGGAATCCCGCCGGCGTTTGGAGCATAAGGACCGTTGCCTCACGCAATCTGCCGCCTCCTTTGCTGGCATTACTTCTTCGCAGAAGGAGGCGACCGCCTGCCACTCCTCCTCGCTCCGGACCATGGCCTGGACCAAGGCCCGGCGCGAGAGATCGCCGCCGCCGACTGCCCCCACGACAACACGGCGTTGCTCTGCCCAGGCGGGGCACACCTCCACCGTGTGCTCCACCGTATCTTCCGGGCGGTCCATACAGTGGCGACACCCGGGCGTCGTTTCCGCACGAATCCGGTGCAGGAAGTTCCCGAACTTACCGTGTTCGGTGAGAACCTGGAAGGTGAGGATGCCGTGGGGTCTTTCCAACCACGCCTCAAAGAGGGACTTACCGCCATAATTGTGGCGTGCCCAGTAGACAACATTTTACGATTTCATGTTTTTTATTAGTATATAAGTTGGGGCTCCTGACACCAGGGGGCCTCGTATCATTGATACTACTGATACGGTGGAAACTATGCCTCTCCCTTATAAAGGTAAGAAAAACGTAAAATTATCTGAAAGTAGTAGTTTCATATATGTTTACATAAAAAAATGGGTAGTTAAACGGGTACAATATACATAGCATATGTAAATCAATCAATAATTTGCAATGAAAATCCAGGTTGCAGGCAACAGTACGAATATGTGTGCACTTAACTCCGCTCAGATGTTCAAGGGACTATATGCCTTAAGGCTAGAGTGAATAAACTCATGATAAACTATCGAAGATTTCATTAGGTAGTGCTTGTCATCAGGTGGAATCACAGCAAGCACTAACTTTTATTATTAAAAAATAAACTTAAAAAAAATATTCTCAACTATTGCAATATCTCGCTTTCTACCACCGCTTTCAACAACTATGACTGTAGACGCACGTGCGCAAGCGCAACTCCTGAACAATCGTCTCGGTGGCGTGAGGTTGCCTAACAGTCCGATGATACATCGCTAATGACCAAGTAACAACGTTGTGGATCAAATAATTATCTGTATTTGAGTTACAAAGACGATTCTTGAGAACCAAGTGGAAAATCCTGCTAATATTATAAACGCGATAGTTTGTGTGTGGATGTATAGATGTTTGTTACTCTTTCACGCAAAAACTACTGAATGGATTTCGATAAAACTTGGTGCACGGTTAGACCATGTCCTGGAATAGCACATAGAATGTTTTATCCCATAAGTATGTTCCCTTAAGATAATTTTCTACAATCACGCGGGCGAAGTCACTGGCAGCAGTAAAAGTTTAATAATTACGAATATATAAGGGTCCTTAATTATGGGGATTTTAGTACAATAATTATGGTGCTAAAAATTTCTCAAAACTAAAGCATTTATTTCAAATAAACCAATTATGAACAGTGGCCGAGTAGTAACGGCCCCGACTTATGAGTTGCGGGCGTGATCGCGGGCTCAAATCCAGCCAGGCGCATTACTTTGTGGAATTTATTTTCATCACCACTACTCTCAAAACGGTAAAGGGAAATATCGTGAGGGAACCGCCATGTCCTAGAACTTCGAAGGGAAAAATTCGAAGACATCCACCAATCCGCACTGTGCCCGTGTGGTGAATTACGGCGCATTCCCTCTCCTAGAGAGGAGGCCTGAGTCCCAACAGTGGGAACATTATAAGGCTGATTATACTATTATATGCTAAACCATTTACAGGCACTTTTATAGTTTTTCTTTTAAATAAACGTTGCCTCACACTAGGAGTACCTGAACCATAGGTGCGTGCGCACAAACATGTAAATTCACATTCACCAGACACTCAGACTCGGAAAAATTGGCCATGCCTTACACATTTGTTCCGTGCGGGAATCGGACCTGCAACACGATAAGCAAGAGTCAATCGCTCAACCTCTGCGCCATCTGTATCGTCAAAGAGTTAGTAGATATGATATAGAAATATTATCTGATAGCACATTCCAAATCGTAGATTTCTATGGAGAAGAACGTGTAAAAAAACTCCATGTACACTGGTTTTCAAGTTTCATTTACTTAACCTAACTACTCGTATAGGGTAATTCTGCAACTCAAACTTCCACATGTATCACATGTTCATTTGACATGAGCCTCTCTTAAGTTACGGCATAACCCCTGGTTGTCTCCCTTTTTCCAACTAGTTTATTCTGACTGCCATGTTATATTCGTTAGTTCATAAATGTCTGGGAAGTTTCAAACCTTGATATCTTCGAAGTAGATTTTTTATGCCATTATATATCGGCTTCGTGTGAAAAATAAACCCAAGTCTTATCTTAGTAATCAATAATGACAGCCATTATGACGTTTGTATGTCCTGTTTGAGATGTTTATGCTAGGATTTATTTTTTATCTGAATGTCTAGTATACTAAGTGCGAATTGTTTTTACGTTAACGCGATCGGAATTCTGATTGGTTGAGAACTTAGAGCGGGCCAATCAGAGCACGGAACGTCATCAATGTGTCGATCGCGTTGAAGTAAAACTAACTCGCAGGCACTCAGAATAAGGAAGTCCTACTAATAAGCTGATAATTAATCAAAATATTGCGTACTTGTTTCTACGATAAGTATGTCATATTCATTGCAATGTTTTAACCTTCCTAACAATCAAAGCCAATACAAAAAACACCAAATATGCATTAAATATGACATTCTCATTTACAATGCTTGTCAAGATTATCTTTTATAAAATAGGCCGTTGAAATTAGGAACTTAAAGCTGCGATATCGATATCACAGAACCAAGGCTATCGTCC
This sequence comes from Mythimna vitellina, assembly GCA_949316375.1. Lineage (NCBI taxonomy): Eukaryota > Metazoa > Arthropoda > Insecta > Lepidoptera > Noctuidae > Mythimna > Mythimna vitellina. Next base: position 9,822,403 of record OX438699.1, on the reverse strand, counting down.
AATTACTGGCTTATATAAAAGTGATTGCTTCGCCTACGCAGTGGCCGTGGCTTTGTCTGCAATGAGACATCTCTTTTACAAAACCTTTGTAGACACGATTCGTTGCTTTGTTTCATAAAATTAATTGAATTACGATTTTTTTTTCTTAAGTTACGGTAGCTACAGTTTTTGTTTTAGTGGTTGTCAAGCTTGTTAAAGAGCTGGAATTCATTTCTTTGTTTTATTAAGTTTAGTGATGAAATCTTTTTGAGGTTTATTGTTGTGGCTGCGTTTAGCTGAGGTTGAATGATTTCGTCTTGAACTAGCTTTTGCCAGCGGCTTACTCCGCGTGAATGTAGAAATTTACCTCAAGTGTATATACTTCCGGGATGAAAAGTTCTTTTCCAGGATATGGTCTAATTACGCCAAATTTCATCCAAATTTGTTTAGTTAAAGAGCTGAACAAATTTGGATGAAATTTGGCGTAATAAAATAGCAAACATACACACCATACACTCGCACACATATATATACACACTTTAGCCTTTATAATATTAGGAATTATTAAATCAGCAGTAGGATTTGTTCAAAATTCAAGTCAGTCCAATTAAATGAGAGAAGTTATTCGAAAGATTTTAGTCGGATGTAACGTAATCTTAAGAAATACTGTTTTGATTACGTATTTCAGTGAAATAAATCACATTTTGTCCTAGATAATACTCAATTTCTGTGAGAAAAACTATGAAAAAAAGGGATCGTTCCCAGAGGGCCATCATCCTCCATGAAAAAGAAACTTTTTTTTAAACGTTCCTAAATATATTCCCAACGAGTCCACAACATTTGTCCAAAATACAGTCAGTAAAAACCATTTATTGTCCGTCTTAATCAGTTTGTAAGCCTTGGGAAAAGAAATAGTTACTAACCACTAACTACTTTGATTTACTGTGATAATTATAAATGTGCGATTTATAAATCTATAATGCAAACTCTATTTTAGTGTAAGATTAAAATTATTTACTGTAATTGTTATAAAACTTTTTTTTTTCATAGTTATGACCATTCACCTCTTTGGGGACACACATGTAATGTTTACCGTTTCATAAGTACTGTGAATATGAAATAAAAATATTTATTTCATTTTATAGCAATAATAAAAATGTATCTCTTTTCAAAGCTTTTACTGCTGACTGTACCAAACATTGTCATGGATACGTAGGAAAAAAAATGACGTGGACACATTGGGAACAACCCGAAAAAAGTACTGCGTTTCAATAAACGCAGTACTTTTTTCGGGTATCTTAGTGTACAATTACACTAAGATAAAAAATAGCACAATGGGAACCTTAACTAAAAAATATTAAAAAAATACATTGTCCCATACTAGGAATTATTTCAGTATCATCAATGCGTTCACAAACTTGTAAACTCACATACACAAAACACCCAGACTAGAAACATCTATCTGTAGGCCATACAAAATGTGTCCCATGCGGGGGTCGAACCCGCGCAGCGTTAATCAAATGCTCAAGTACTGCACTACCCATTGGTAGCCTTATCGACATTCCGCGATCTCTTCCAAGTAACCTGAAAAGGATCAAATTAAGTCACCGAACAGGTTTTTTTTTTTAAATACGCTGTAAAAACAGCGTGTCATCCAATCCTCGTATCACTGCGTCACCTAATTACCTACGCAACATCATCTAACTTCCTGTAAAAAAAAAACCAACAAAACCTTGTATCTGGAACAGAAAAAAAAACTAAATTCGCATTTATTATAAAAACTACGCCATCTCAATCACGAGACGTAATTGTACGCAAACATTAATGACTACAAAGAATTTGTAACGTAACTATTTAGATGACAACTTGCCAACCGGCGAACCGGACTGGACATTTTTCAAGCACGAATGATCATTGAATGTTTCAATGTTACGTAATTAACGAATTTTGCCGACAAATTGCGACTTTGGCTACGTAGAAATTGCGCCCACCTTTATCTGCTCTATTTACTTACGATGGGTTTCGCAAGCGTACGCACAGACCTTTAGTGTCTCAACTCAACGCAGACGTGATCCTGCAGAATAACTGAGTCGGATCTGTTGCGTACAATAATTCACTGATACACTTGCGGACGCGGTTAGGCGGCTCACTTTTTTTTAAATTGATTGCTTAGGGTGATGTAATTTTTTCGCGCTCTGCGATAACAGTTACGTTAGCTTAGAAGTAACGATGAATCCCCACGTAATTTTTTTCTTCTTCCTAGGAATTATTTCTGTATCGTAGGTGCATTCACAAGTATGGAAATTCACATACACAAGACATCCTGACCCAGAACAACTCTGTAGTCCGTAAAAATATTTTTTCTAGACGATCATCAAACCCGCGACATGCAGGCGTTGCAGCTAATCGCTGAACCACTGCACTATCGTGCCGTTTGTTTTAATTAATAGGAGTCTGACAAAAGCCTGAAGATGGAATGAATAATCACACATAAAAAAAATCAATCCTAGAAGTAAAAATAAGTGTAACGCAAAATGATTAAAGCTTGCTGTGCACCTAGGTTAATATTGCTAAATTGCAAAGACGGGCTATTGTTAACAATATTTTAATTTATTCTAAGTCAGTGTATCATAATGGATAAATTATATGACACTTTGTCCAGCTTTACACAACTAAAAAGAGAAAAACATGACATAATAATTCTTTCGCATAATTTTGCATTTTATTCTATGATGCATCTGATTCTAATGGACATGAAATACAAAAAGGTAAATGTAAGCTGATTGATTTACGACTTATTGTATTAATAATGACATATGACTCGGAAGTGTGTCAATATTTATGGCCCCATATGTAAGAGCGTGCTTTATTGGACAATGTCTAGGCTGCTGGCTCGAGGGTGGAATAATCAGAATTCCTAATATGTTATGTATTACTTGTTACGTTTTAAATTAAAAATGAATAGGATGTTTGCCATACTTCGTCATTGTAGTCTCATGTTGAATGAGTCAGGGTTTTTGTTCATGGAGTGTGACGTTTTTAGCTTTAGCATAAAGTCTTGGATATTCCATAATTTAAAATGCAAGTGATGACGACACGATCAGCTTCAGAAACCAGGCTTTAGATTATTATTCTCCTGAGAAGAATTACTCGTAAGAATTACCGCGGCCCTGGAACGTAAAGGGCAACTGATGGAACAGCTAAGTTTTAGTCAGGAAAAATCAGACACTCCCTCTCGCTCCACCTAGAGCAGAAGGAGTTCTTTGATGATTTTCAACCTCAAAAAAGCCTTAAGGAATGTATTATTTTAACCGGTAAGGAATGTTTTGTAAAAGACAGCATGAAACTGATACCTATTTTTTATTTGATATTGTTAAAGGTGGAGAGAACCTCACGACCTTCCGCATTACGCAGTTTCTCACCGAACATGGTCAGATCGGGAAGTTCCTGCACCGGATTCGTGCGGATGTAACGCCCGGATGCCACCACTATGTGGACTGCCCGGATGAGACGGTGGAGTACACGGTAGAGATGTGCCTCGCTTGGGCAGAGCACCGCCGTGTCCTCGTGGGGGAGATCGGAGGAATCGATCTTTCGCGCCGGGCCTTGGTACAGGCCATGATCAGAAGCGAGGAGGATTTGCAGGCGGTTGCCTCCTTCTGCGAAGCAGTGATGCCGTCCGGTAACCGTCCGGACCGAACCCAAGTCATCGACGACGCATACTGTTCCATGCGCGCCTCAGGGCCGAAGCCTACTGGGGCCAAGGGTTTGTTCCTGAAAGGAATCTCGAAGGTAAAATCAAAGACTTGTACATCTGTTTATCGAATTTATTCCTTGAAGCACTATGCTATATCTTAAATATATTATTAAATTATTGTTTACATAAGCAATCAAATTGCCTAGCGGCTTGACAGCCGTTCTGATTCTGAGTTAAAAAACAATTCCTTTCTTTTACCTATCAAATTCAAATACCTATTCTATATTTGCAAAATGATTCAAAGTAATAAATGTTTAGCCAGTATTTAAGTTAATAAGAATGCGTTCTCCTTCGATATCACATTTTAATAGGGTTATCATCACTCGGCGCTGAGCTGAGCTTTGAAAATCACACTGTGCATTTTTTTGAGGTATTCACTGAGAAAATCACATGTGAAACACAATTAGTGAAACTATGTATTAGCAGCCTGAAATCGCCTCTATCGGATGAAAAAGTGTAGTGATCATTGTCTGTAGGATTGTTCGTGTACCGCGACCCTAAAACGTAAAAAGCAACTTAAGGAACACATATAGGTTTTAGTCAATAAAAGTCTGTCACTCGCTCTCGTTCTACCCAGAGCATACGAACTAATTAGATGAATTCTTAAAACAATAAAGAAATGGTGATCGTTGTCTATTCTTTCAAAGTTTAAGATTTGTTTTTACTCCTTGCCTCGGGTCAAGAAGTAGGAAGTCCGCCCCAGCTTCGCACGGCAATTTTCGGCCTCCCTCAACTGTAATATGCATGTATTATACACTTAAACTTTACTCATAAATCACTCTGTCTATTGATAAAAAACTGCATAAAATCTGTTCTGTAGTTTTGAGTTTATCGTGTTCATATAGACTGGCAGACATGGTGGGGACTTAGTCATACAATATGTTAGGATTTTGGCACACCTGGCTGCTGATACTCTTAAAACAGCTTATGCAAATAATGACGTGATTAAAAAAAAAACAGTATGTATCTAAACAAGTGATTGATGATTTTATTAGCAACATAAATATTAATGATCCTCTTACTATGTACGAGCATGAGTCAGCGAGAGAAATGTGATGCTATGCTCGAAGGTAACCTGTCACTGACTATGCACAACTGTTGATCTTTGATCTCTACGTGTTTCAATTCTGGTTGTTCGTTTGTTTTGGTTTACTGTTTATTCATCAATACGACGCGGTAACATTGAAGAGGGAGGCCAAAGAAAAGATGGATGGATTGTAAGAACAGTGATACGATATGAAGAAAAGGAAGTTAGTGATAGCATGACGGTTGACAGGATAGAATGAAAGAAAAAACGTGTTGTGCCGACCCCAAATAAGATGGGACAAGGAAAGGAAGATGATGATTACGCGGTAACATTGTATCAAAGAATTTTAGTCAAGTTCTTTTGTTTTGGGAAGCTATAGATCCTGAAAAACTGTCGGGTAAAAAATATTTTACTTAAGACTGATTTCGTTCGGTAACCGTCCGGACTGAGCCCAAGTCGTCGCCGGCGCGTACTGTTCCACACGCGCCTCAAGGAGATGTCAGCAACTGAAGGGTCGAAGCCTCCTGGGGCCAAGAGTCTGATTGTGAAAGAAAGACTCGGCCCTGGTAAGAAAAGCAAGCTCCAAGGCTCCGCCCAAGAGCGGGGGATGTCATAAGATGATTTTCCCACCGAAAAAAAGGCTTATTTTTCAATCGGTACAACATTTACTTTCATTTACCTTCCTTCCCTACTTCCTTGCCGTCTGACATATGATGATGGAATAGGTCCATATAAAAATTGTCAAACTGCCATAATTATTCCTCAAATAAAACCTATCTATTGAAAAATCATTCCTTACTTACATATGCCTTACTATTAGTAAGTAGTATCGGGTACATTAGCCAGGTTAATTATGTGAAAAAATATAGCTGACTTGTCGGACAACAAAGTGAGACTAAGTGACTATAAGGGTTCCTTATTTTCTTTTGTGATTTGGAGCCCTAAAAATGTAACAATGTCATTGTACTTATTCAATAGTTTACTTTATGCAAACAAAATAACTAGTTTGTTTTTCAGCGATACCACTTTAATCTAATATTAGAAATATTTTGAACTCAGATTTTTACCATGATAACGAGTGGTTAATAGATTTACAATTACCATCAACCGTAAACCAGCACGCTCATTATTTCCGATTACCTCTCTACTTCTCCAAACATCAGAAAAGGTGGGTAGAACACTAAATTCATTGCTATTGTTATGATCCAAATAACTTAACAACCATATTAGTTTCTATTATTATGCAAATACAGTAGTTAGGTATCCCAGACCCTGCTGGTATTACCAACGACCGCCTCTATCTTTGTTTATTCTCTAATCGCCGTAGAAAACATGTCGAACAGTAATTGTACAGTAATAATAGATATTACAAAAACATTACTATCGTTCAGTGAAACTCAGACAGGTATTGATACTCCAGTTCAAATAGTCGACTCAAAATACTAGTGTAACTAGAAAATATCCACTGATGATTATAATAAATGGACCTTTTACTGAAATTATTGCAATTTATTATCGTTTCGCCGACCGATTTAATATCCGGACCGGTGTAGGTACCTCTTGTTAATAATTGCCTTATAAATTTTAACAATACATCAAGCGAAGTTGACTTTGGATCACGACGATCGTAAGTCAAAAAATGTCCTAAGTAGCCGGATGAAATACTGCTAAATTATTTACTATGTTGTCGGGGAACGTTTAGCGTTCAATGAAATGTGCTCTGAGGTTGTTTTCGAGATTAAAGGTGAAGTCAATCACCTGGATAAGCTAAATTGGTAGATAAAGAGTTGATCTCTATAACTATAACTAAACTGCAGCAATTTCTCGTTACTTTGAAGATAAAATGTAGAATCATCAATCTTGGAAGGATACTACAATTTATTATCACGTTTTGGTGGAAACTGGCAACAAAAATACTACAGCAACCGTTATCGTTATCAGTAATTCAACAGGGCCCAGAATCTGGTGCGCGCTCGACAGAAGGCTTAATAAAATATTCGAGCAGATGTAAATGGAACACAGAGCGGCCCCGAGGCTAGGGCGGGGTCCGGACAACACTTTCATATTATTACGACCGCATTGCACGCACACAGGCGCACGTACGCACACAGACCCGCGCGCGATTAGATCGCTGCGGACATGCGCGCGCGCACGCGATCCGACCACTTTCAATGATTCGTTAGCGAAATCATTAGGAGATGTAATGTCGGCGCATTGTAATACGTGTTTATGGTTATTTAAATGATTTATTTTTATTGATTGTTTTTGCCTTGTTGCGAGACAGAAAATAATGATGGTCGTATGAATAAGGCTACCATTATGGTCTGGTATTGCGAAGGTGATCGTTGCTACTATGTTATTTGAGCGTTTGGTAATGGAATCTGTTACGAGAAAATGAGTTGTCAAGTGGGTTAAGTCGGGACATTGATCACTTGGGACGGTTGGGCCGTGTGTAGACAAGTTTAGCTGTTGGGCTGTCTGGCTAGTGACTGATGACTATTGGCTAGCCGTCGTGCTAGTCCGCTGGCCGCAGGATCACTTACTCAATATTGGGGTGACAGTCACATATTTCTAACTACATCTATGACACTGTGGCGACCATGCAGGTCCCACTAATAATTACTTACTTGCAAACTGTCACGTTATACTTGTAAGGTTTATGTTATAAAAAGTTTAGGTTTAATAGATAGTCATACAATAGATAGGGAGACGTCATACAAAAGTCGAGCCGTATTTTTTATAAAAAAAATGTATTTGAAAGTGCTGAATACAATATAATAATAGTTTAAATCTAACCAGAAGTCTTTCATTGCGTCTCACCCAACACAATACCACATAGGTACTAAACTTAAAAATCTTGTATCGCGGTATAAGAATTCTCCTCTCAATCAGAACATACACAATATTCCAAAATTGATTACCGAGCAGTTGCTGGACAAGACACCACACCCGTTTAGTCGGAAGATCCTCTCTTTTTTTTGCTTCAAATACAAGATCCATATTTTGTGTTAAAAAGGCACTAAAAATTATGTTAAAAACAAAATGTACATAAACAAATACAAATAAACACTACATAGATACCAATCAAATTACACATACAATTTCTAAATTTAAATAAAATAAAATTATATAATCATTAAATCACATTATTAAATCTAATGCAAAATTCAATATTATATAAATTTAAATAAAGTAAATAATTAAAAATCATTAACATTGCACTAAAATTTTAACGAAGATTTACGGAAATTTACACTCTATGATACATAGCTCTAAATATTGACTTGGTAAATTATCTCATTAAAATAACTTTATGTTAGTAATTATCGACTATTCTCTTGTTCTTCTTCTAAGTCAATAATATGTTCGACCGAAAATAATCTGGTTCTTATAGAGGGGACGTAAGTTAGAGTTTACCTCTGCAAGTTCTTTATTTCACTACTACATACAGCTTACTTTATCACTCAAAGGGCCTCTCGCAGTCTCTCAATGGTTTGCTAGGAGATAACTCATAGTTGACTTTAGCTCATCTTTGAACATGAATATTCAAATGACTGAAATAAATAAAGAAAGAAAAAAAATATTTGAGACTCGCACAGGACAAACAACAATAAAATTACTACTTAATCTATAAGCACTTAACTTAAAATAAAAAATAAAAGAAAACAATATTAAAAGATAAAAATAAAAGACCTGTGCGAGGCCAAAAAGGCATATGCTGTGTACTATGTTAAGTTTTGTGTGCAATAAAGAATCAAGAATACATTTGGATATGGAGCAATCGCTTTATATCAGACAATATTTTAAACAGGACTTCCTATTTAATTTTACAAGAAAAAATGGGCCGTAATCCACCACAGTGGCCTAGTGCGGTCTGATGAATGTCACATGTCTTCGAATTGCACTTTGATATCCTCACAATATTTTCCTTCACAGTTTTGAGAGCAGTAATAAAAAAATAAATTAAACAAAATAATATTCATGGCAGGGTTTGAACCCGCAACCTGTCACTCGTAAGTCGGGGCTGTTACCACTAGGCCACCACTGCTCACTGTCATTCTATTTTAATTTATTACAATTCCTGCTTTCAAAGTGATACTCCATAGTTTTAGAATATAGATAGTACGCCGGCTGTCAATCTCATCAATATTATTACTGGCAACTGGGAGTGCCTGTACTCTGACACGTTATTAGCATGGAACTGACAGTGTTGTCAATAGTCCACTTCACTAAGCTCTGCATAAATATTCATAGCTGTCTTTGCTCCTAATTAAATTGTTGTTAGTATTGCAAGAATTTCGGCAACCAAATGAACAATTTTAGACTTGCTGACGATTCGGACCCAATACCAAATTTTTGGCCAGTGATATTTTAATTCGAAATTTGTTTTTTTTTCCTTTTTATACTGTCTTTTCGGAGTAAAACAAAAGAGAAGCATCATCATTTCAAATTTCGAATGACCACTGAGAATACGAATTCACAATAATTCTTTACGATGCCATTTCGACAACTGACACTCTTCCCTCTATTTGCACTAATCGAGTATTATTACGAATTAAATGGCTTATTACAGGCAATAAAAGTGAGAAAATAATACGAAAAGTATTATTCGGTTGAGTACAGGAAAAGGGCAAAGCCTTAATCAGCGAGTCAAGTTCGATCAATCGTTAATACAATTGTCGCAAATGTTGGGTAATAAAATTTTACAATGCCAAAAGTACGGGGGCTTGGAGATGGAGAATTTGAACCGTGTGTGAATCTCAACTACTTTATCAAGACTTTATGACTCAGAGAATTCTGTTATTTGGACCCATAATGTACCTAGTTTCGACCAAGCTTAATTTATGACTTCCATTGACACTAAACGAAAAAAGAGGAAATGAAAATTTTGGAAGGTGGTTCCGTTCTCAGTCAATTCTACATTTCCAAAAATAATAAAGATGAACTAAATGTATATTCACACGTAAAACATTGTGAGAGTATAAAAAATTATTCCCCATTTAATATACACATAAAACTTGTACAACCAACGACGTTCTCACTCATAAAAAAATTGTGAGATGATAAAAATTGAAAATAAAAATACAGGATGCTTGTGTTTAAGACGTTGAATATTACGCGTTTTATATTTTTTAACACTTAGTGCATCTATATGGACACATAAGGGAAATGTGAATACCCGAGGCGAGAATTACCAATATGGAATCGACCTCATTTATAATTGTTCCCAGAGGTGTGTGAACGTGAACGGAGTCGCCGAAACTTAAGGTGTCGTACAGACGGGCGATATTGCGTCTCTTTGTCGGCAGTCTGGCTGTCTTCTTCACGCGTAGCCCCGTTCATTAAGTTCGCATGTCCGTCCGACGCCGCGATTATTGCAATTATTTAAATTCACACCTTTGAAACGCGAAAATGCCTCTTTTTACATTTAATGTTTCGTAAGCGCAAGGAAATGACGTCTCATTCGAAAGGTATAATTAGGGACAGCCTTGGAGTTCAGGGTTGTGCCGGATTTATGCACTTCTGACATTGTGTGACGCGTTAATTGTGCGATGTTTCGACATATTGTGCGGACTTTAATTGGTGTCGATATTTACATTGTGCCTATTAGGAACATCGGTGTTCTTAAATGGATTGTTGACTCATTGTTTTGTTAAGAGATCGCAGCTGCGCGTTCGCTTTGTGATTGCCGCGAAAATATCTGCATAAAAATATTTTCTTGCATGCTTTTCCTTTGTCAGCGTTTTAAATTATTTAATGGCCTATTGTTTATATTTATGGTTTCAATTCTACATACCTGTAGTTTCTCTTAACCATCTTCCATAATCATTAAGCCAAAAGACGTGCACTGTTGGATATAGGCCTCCCCAAGTGTCGCCACAACGACCAGTCCTGTGTGTCTCGCATCCATCGGATCCAGTGGGAGGCCTACAAACACTGCATCTTCCTGTACGCGTTCGCCACTCCAGAATCTTTTAGCCTCATCGACCATCTGTTCTGCGAGCAATATGCCTTGCTCACTGCCACTTAAGTTCGAACCATCGGCGAATCTTCTATCTTCCATATTCCTTATTAATGTCCACAATACTTCATCTCTTTACGATGGCTATTGCGTAATGATCCAGTAGATCTCTAAACGAGTCTACAGCGATATTCATACTTCCTCGTTTTAGTGTGCCTAGGGGGTTTTGATAAGTACCTACATCAGAGCCCATAGGACGGCCAGATCAAATATCAGGCCGTGTTCCGTAGAGCTGAGAAAGATGCTTGGTCGACCCTTGGTCTTTGTGATGAATGTAAGATGTTTGATAATAGACAAGGTTTTGCAAACTATGCTGATTATATATAATGATGGCTTGAAAAACGAGTATCTACGCTCAACATTAGAAGAAAATGTTGTTTTTGACTGTTAAGTTTGTGCCTATATTTAATTCTATTTGTTAATTAATAAGACATGAAATAGCATTATGTTAGATTCAAAATACTTTAGACTAATAGTCTAATACAATTTAGTTACATACAGTGAGTACTTACCTACTAATTGGGACCATGTTTTCAAACAAAACTTTTAAGAATAGATAGGATTCGCATTTCTGAATAAGAAAGGATAGCGCAGTGGTTAATGGATTGGCTGCCGGGAATTGGAATCCCGTAAGGAATAAATTTCTGTATAGCCTAGAGGTAATTGTTCTGGATCGCGCATTTGTGAACGCACTTGAATGCAGGAGTAATTAATAGTGCGGAACAAAGTTAAAACTCAAATAACGTAATTATTTTAAAATCTTTGAAATGTTAAATATATTTGATAACTTGAAACTGTCCATGGAGTCTTTTGAACGTTCTTTTCCATAAGGATCTATGGAGAAGAATTTGCAAATTGTTTCTTTTTCAGACGCTTGACTTTTAAACTATTCAAAAGTGTTCCGGTAAATGGTTTATTTGAAATAAATACTTTAATTTTGAAGTTAGAACTGATAATGGAATGGTTTGTATTTTTTAATGACATAAACTAGTGCTTGACTGCGATCCCACCTGATGGTAGGCAATGATGCATTATTAAGTGATAATCAACATGAGTTTTTACAGTAGTATTTAGTGCTGAACCCATAAATTATGTTTACTTTTTATTTACGCTTCAAGAAAGCAAAAACTTTTTAAGAATTTATATGATATTTTACATACACTCTACAACACTCATACCATTTACTCTAGATTTCAAAAGATTCTCAGAACTCAAATGACATTGTTACTAAGTATCTCAATAGTGTACTAGGCTTATATAAGACCGCAAATATCCTTGTAATTGCCTTAATCCTGTTATACATTTGAATTTTGAACAAGTTTCATAGGTAGTGAGTCACGCACCTGATAGCATTCTCGTTGGGCTAACATTAGTTGCTGGCGGGTACGAATGCTTACATTGACGCATGTCTTGCTTAGTACAAAAACCACTAATAATACACTAGTACTTAAAACCATGGAATTAGTTCAATATAGAGTTGGTATTCAAAGATTGTAGTAATTCTAGAGAATATGTTTTTTTTTTATTGTGTGGGAAAATCATCTTATGACAAATCCCGCTCTTGGGCGGAGCGCAAGATAGTGTCAGACTTTTACTGACTAAAAACCCACTCCTGTTCTTTCTTAGCCTTCGTCCCATTGCCCCGGGTTTCGCTTTCACACTAATGAGTGTTGTAGGTTGTATGTAAAATATCATATAAAATCTTAAAGAGTTTTTGCTGTCTTGAAGCGTAAATGCAAAGTAAACATAATTTGTGGGTTTAGCACTAAATACCACAGTAAAAATCCATGTTGATTATCCCTTAATAATATATCATTGCCTACCATCAGGTGGGATCGCAGTCAAGCACTAGTTTATGTCATTGTTTATGTCATTCATCATATGTCATAAATAAATTAAAAAAATACAAACCATTCCATTACCCGTTCTAGCTTCAAAATCAAAGAATTTATTTCAAATAAACCATTTAACAGAATATTTTTGAATTGTCTAAAAGTCTGGTAGTCTGAAAAAAGAAACTAATTGCAAATTCTTCTCCGTAGATCCTTATGGAAAAAAAAACTTTCAAAAAACTCCATAGACAGTTTCAAGTTATCAAATATCATTTTATAGATTTTAAAATAATTACGTCATTTGAGTACAGTGTAAATAATAATGAAAAAAAAACTGGGCAAGTGCGAGTTGAACTCGCGCACTGAGGATTCCGTACAAACTTACCTATAAAAACAGTTCAATTTCCGAATCGAGTCTCAAAAAAATTGTTTTTGTGACGTAAATAAGAAATTTCACAGTTTTCAGATTTTTATCTAAAATTATGCTATGAGACTTTGCTTTTTGCCCTTTTTTGCCCTTCCGCAATGTGTTATTTAGAGCAAACCCTAAGCTATCGAGTAAGTACTCGAGTAGACACTCCACTGCCTTAGCCATATCCAGAATACATTATACCATAACCACATCACACCTTGGCCATAACTAAAGAGAAAACAAAAACCTATTGCAAGTTATTGATGGAACAATAATACTTTTATGGGACAAAAACTGCTTATAACAAGTCAGAAAATTCCCTAATTGTTCTCATCAATGGCTTGTTGACAAAAGATTTTATTTTGTGGCTAATGAAATGTATTATTGAATACTAGCTCCTGCCAGTGAAAATAAACATAATGTGTGCTATTTCAGGACATAGTCTACTTGTGTGCCTTTCATCCAAATTCATTCAACCGTTCGAATATGAAGAAGTAACAAACATACAGACTCAATAACTTTCGCCTTATTATAATAATTATTTATTTATTTCACAAAAATGATGTAAAGTCTAAACAGTTTACAATAGATATGAACAATTTAAAAGAAGAAGGATATCCTGGCATCCTAGCTAAGGTTCGCCAGCCCAAAATACCATTATCATTAGAAATATTTAGAAATACAAGGAGACTGCCTACTATAGTGAAATTAATTACTTAAAAACTTAAGTTTGCCATCAAATGGATAGTGTATGTGTGTTTGTATTATATGTTTAGTGTAAGAATGTATGATCTGTGCTTAGTGCGAAGTGTGTATATGTATGAGTATATTATAGTATGAATAAAAAAAAAAATCATAGCTCTTAATCTTAGCAGCAAGTTCATCAATAATGGTATGCTTACCGTTAAGTACCACAGACAAGACCCAAGCTAAATATCCCATAATAATGACACAACACATCCTTATCAGTTCTAGCTTCCGCATGCTGTTATCTAGAGCTAAGCCTGAAGCCAGTAGGTACGTAGGTACCCTGCTGCCTTGGCCACTCCCAGGCCGGTAACCCTCGGCGCAACCATTATGCACACACACAAAAGATGTGGTGGTATTGGTCTAGTAAAATAGATGGCCACCCTCCCTTTCACTGGCGTAACAGTGCCACAGTTATAGTTCGGCCGATTTAGTTTGTACCGATAGGATTTATCATTAGTTTGAACTTAAAATCTTATTTTGAACAACTTTTTCATTAAAATGAGTATGAAAACACTTGAGTGTAATGTATTTTTTACACTTTTTTTTTATTAAAATCAAATATATTTTTTTTATAAATTTCTTGATCAGTTTTTGCCATCACGGGACGAAAATGAAGTACCCAATAACTATAGAACCCTACCCTGAAGTCGGAAATTCGTATAAAACTGTTGGTTTATAAATGGATTTTGTAACCTGTTTTTTTTTTTTTCAGTGTCGGAAATCATCAATCAACTTAGGGAAAGGAAGTATCAGATTTTGACTGACTAAAGCACATCTGAGTTTTTCAGTTACCCTTTGCATTCCAGCGACACTTTCAGATCACACAAACAAAGGGTGACATCTTCGAGCAATCTCTTAGCTAGCGTATTTCATAAAGATTTTGTAGTCTATTTAGCATATCAAAGCTTTTTCAATCAAAGACAATAAAAAACCTTATATTAGTCTTAAGCAATTGAAAAAGAATTTTCTCTTTCCTCGATCATAATATCATAGTCATCAATCCAATTAATAATTACATTTTATATACCTCACGTAATAAAACTGTTACATTTATTACACGACTTAATTAAAGAATTAAACCAGTAACAGTAATTCAGCCTGGAGGTATGTGCAACACAGTCTGCAAGAGCGAATCTAAATCATACATTCTCGCGATGGTTGTCAGCGCCAATTAACCAGTGCGGAATTCTGTCTAACTTTCAAGCGGGAGGATGTTTAAGCTCCTCTTTCGAGTGTACTAGTTGAAAGTTTGCTGTTAAAAATAATAATAATAGTGTACTTCAACGTTTAAAGCTTTCAGATAAAAACGGTTGCTATGACTTTTTTTAGATATGAATGCGATGTGATGTGTTTTACTGTGATATCGAAAGGAGATCGCATTAGTTGTTTTTTTTATAGCTAACAGACTAGCTTGTAAAATATACTTTTAAGGATTTTGCATTTCTAAAATTGGTTTTAAAATTTGTAGGAAATGAAGTTTAGTATGGACGTGAATTTTATAATAATATTAGCTTCTGCCCATGGTTTCGCCCGCGTGAAAGTCGGTTTCTCCATACAAACTTTGGACACCCGTTTCATACCTTTAGTGAGCGAACTTTGGAAAATCTTCTCCTAGTGCTCGCTTACGTCATAAAAGGAAGCCTTGTGCCGAATTTCACGCTAATAGTCCCAGTAGTTTCGGTTGTGCGTTGATATGTCAGTCAATTTTTCCTTTTATATATACAGATGATGTAGTGTTAAACTTGAAGAAGAATATAAAGAAAAGTCTGCCCTTACGTCGTTTTAGTCAAGTAAAGATCCGGAACCGAGGCATACCGTCGCAGAGTTGCGACAATACATAGGATGTGACAGACTTTTACAAACTAAAACCACACCTACATATGTTCCTTCTTTGCTTAGCATTCCAGGACCCCGGGTTTCTATTTCGGAAGTCAACACACTGGGCCCAGTATTTTTGCTGACAACTCTTTAAGGCACACGTGGAACACTACGCGCCGTCGACAACTCAGGCTCGGTCCGGATAGTTATCTGACGGCCGGACGGCAAGCTACCCATTGCTCATCGTCCGCAAGCCCACGCCTACTGTGGCTGAAAATCGCGGTTGAAATCCAGGTTTTGGGTAACCATGAGATAATTGGTGCTCTATCATTTATTGTTATGTTCCACATCATTTTTTTACAGTTACATTAATCACATTTTGTTTTCAACTGAAGTGTTTATTGATTTATTTATATAAATAGATTATATAAATAAGTAAACACTGAATTTGAAAAAAACAAATTAGATGAGTTTTTTTAAGCTAATAACAAAAACCAAATACTTATTTGTGACCGCCGATACTAATTCAAACCAATCACTATCAAACTGTTATTACTGTTTAGGGCGCAAAATTAAAACACCTAAATTGCAGTGCCAAGCGTTACCACTAGGCCTTAATGGCATATAATAATTAATAGCTTTGAGGACTTGCGAGAGGCCACACATAAAAAAAAACAGCTTATAAAAAAAACTAACCCAAAAGAAAACAATCATAGTCGACAGCAAGCTAATTACAAGACCTCACAGTTATATTAATCTTATATGCTACTACTAATTTTATCAGAATTGGAGGCGTCTGCATACTGATTGCCTCCTCCCATTATTTTTGCTGATGGGTTGCTCTGCAATACAAGGGACACGACAAAATAAATTTAACAAACGCGTTGATGTCTTTTGTTCCAATAACTCGAACAACTTAAAACACCATTCCAAATCTCAAGGCCGAAGCCCAACCTATAGATACGGCTGGCATCCAATAAGGTATCTATCCATATACTGATAACAGATAAGGCTGTCACCGGCGGGCGGTGGCCGGCCGGCGGTAAATATCCGGCGTGATATAGTGCGCGACGAGCGTCTACAAGCGGCGGCCATGTTGCGGTGATAACGCAGAATTTTTGTTTCACGCAGGGCTTGTGATAAGAATGGTATTGAGGGGTGTTATGAGTATCTATACTATCAGATGATTGGGAAAGTCAGAATATAGAAACCTTGTATTGTTTTTTTTGCGAAATATTTAGGTAAAATATTTTTGAGCCAACTAGTTTTTTTTTAAAATATGTATGTAAAAAAAAACTGAGTTAAGATACAGCTTAATCATGGCAGTTTGTCTTATCAAATGTTTGGTTCTTGAAGCCGTCTTCTGTTTCAGGTATAATCAATGATGATATCGTAATATCAATAAAGTTAAGTCATTATAACAATAGCTCTAACTTACAGTGAAATCATTATTATTATTTAATCTTCAATATGATTTAAAAGAAATGTTTCATTGTTCTAGCTAAAATTTATGAAACACTCAATAACCCACTTATTTTAAATAATTAATTTGTTTGTTCATCTTATATCTTTCGTTACATTTTTATACCACAATACGATTAATACACATAATTATCCCAATTCATACTAACATCTAAAACTTACCTATTATAGATAATCCATTCTTAGTGAACTCACCCAAGCTACAACAAAACCCATCTAATTTGCCATCAGGTCGAGCGAGCAAAATGTACGCACCAGTGGCGCCTTAAAAGGTACCTCACCAACAGCAAAGTATCACTGTCCAGTAGCTGTATTACATCAAACCTAGTTAACTGACCACCGCTTTAAATTCAAACTCTAATGATAAACAAACACAGCCTAATTAAAAAACACATCACACGTAGGTGTACCCATCAAGGCAGCAGAATAGTTTTTTTAATGATATAAACTAGTGCTTAACTGCGATCCCACCTGATGATAAACAGTGATGCCATCGTTGATGACAAAACTCACTAGTTTATTAAGAGCCTATTCACTCTTGCCACTCCATCTTGCTTCACCCAGAGTAGGAAGCAAGAAGCCGACAAAAAATTCTAAAAAACAACAGTAACACAATGTATGCAGGTGTACCCCATTAGGGGTACGGAATTGTCTGAAAGATTTACTGCAGCCCTGCTACCCAAAAGCAACTGAGTGAACATAGAGAATTTTAAGTCAATAAAAGTTTGATACTACCTATTGCTCCGCTCAAAACTGGACGAGCAAGAGGCTACAAAAATGTCTAAAAAACACAGTTCACGCAGGTGTACCCCATCAGCCTGAGTTGACCTACTGCTTCAGTACTCTATGGTGGTCATCTTGTGAAATTAGAGCGGACTGGGCTCGCTGCCGCCCGCGCGTGCTGTTGCGTGCGTACGTCTACGAGACAGACTTAGTTATTATTTAGAATTTAAATTTAAAGCCGAGTAATCCTTTTTAGTGTCGCAACTGTCAAAGTTGAAATGGTGGATTTAAGATGTGAGCTTTGATGAATAAGCTGCCGGTGTAGTGATGGTTTGGGTGTTGAAAGTAAAATCAATTGGTAGTTACCTTATTATGTCCCACTGTTTGGCGAAGGCCTCCCTCTCCCTTTCCCACACATATCTGTCCTCAGCCATTGTGGACTAGTCCCTCTGGTAGTTGTCAAGCTCAGCTCTCAATATCTATACTTAGTTTTTATTGTTACTTTATTTACATTGTTCTCACATGATAGCGACAAGAAAAATGTAACAGAGATATTTGTAATTACATAACATGATTGAAAAGAGTGTCCATGGAGTTTTTTGCACATTCTTCTCCATAGAGATCTACGTTTTGGAATATGCAATCAGCATAATTTTTTTCTGACTGACTGACTTCTTGACATTTTAAAAGTGCCTGTAAATGGTTTATTTGAAATAAAATGGTTTAAATCTTTGAATTCTGAATCTTTTTAAATCTATCCACCTTCAGCTTGGTCTGCCGCGAAGTCACCGAGCCACTTACTGGGTTGCGACCTGCGACCCAGTAAGTGGCTCTTTTAGCCCACAGCTCGTCTGACATATTAACAAGGCGAAAGGATTTTATGGATGTGTATGAGTGTGTAAGTATGTTAACAAACATACACTCCTTCACGCTCAGATGCAGAGCAGATGGGTGATCATCTAAATATATCAAGATTCCTCCGTGCCTCGGAAAATACTTTAACCCTTTGGTACCAGTTGTCATTTGTAGATCTTTGTCAGTTGCTACTGATAGTCAGATGCCAGGGGCCCTGACACCAGTCTTAGGAAAGGGTATCCTTAATTACTGAGTTGTAGAGGTTGAATAGGCACTCGCATCATTTAAAATACTAATATCCAAATAATACAGGGCAAACATTTATAAAAAACACTATCGACTCGCATCATCTTCACACAGGCGGCTATTTTTTTGCTATAATACGAATATATTATACACTTAAAAATCACTCTGTCTATAAATGAAAATCGCATGAAAATTCGTTCAATAGTTTTTTAATTTATCGTGTTCATATAGACTGTCAAACGTGGTGGGCGACTTTGCTTTATAATACGCAAGGAACTGTACAATGAGCCTAATGAGTCAATCCCTTACACACCACCTTTAGAAGGACTGTACGAAAAGAAGATACCATATTATAAAATAGAATAGAATAGAAATACTTTTATTCGGGACAGACACAGCACAACGGTTATAAACACACAGTATAAAATAACACATACAAAGTGTGTCGAGCGTGCCCGCACTGAAAGGGTAACCTCAGCATTTGCTGGGCGTTAGACACCCAGCGCTGGTTTTCAGTTGGCACCCCGCTGTGCGCACGGACTATGGTAAACACATATATAATATATTCAGTTTAAGTTTTATCGAAAGTAAATGAAAATGCTGAATAATGATTTTAATTTTTGTAAATAAATTTCACTTCGATTGGTTGCCAAGATTTATCTACCAGAAAAATCAAGATCACAATGATATGTCTACTGCCGATCAGCTTTATAATTCAACTTAATACCATAAAATCATTTAATTATGATGTCTGTACAAACAGTCATAAAATTAAATACAGTTTTCAACATTATTAAGTGCAAAATGTGGCAACATTTTAATGTCGATCATTATTCTGTGTTGCAATAATTAAAGATTTCTTGACTTTTCAGTAATTAGTGGCGAGTCGAGGCGGAGTGAGATTTATCAAATTGAGGTCGAACCTGGGACCCTTCACCTCGCACAGGTGATTTAAACATCTGTCATGTTATCAATCAAAACTGCAGAAACTGCAGAGATTATAGAGCTTGTGGATGTGGCCATTTTTGAAATTTAATGAAAAATCATGTTGTAAATAAAGAATATTAAAAAAAAACATTATTTAATTTATAATGGTTGATAACTAATTGAATTAATAATTATTTATAATTAATAACTATGAGTAATTAATCTAATAAAAAAATATTAGTAGGTACATAATTAAAATTATAAAATTAAGAATGAGATAGAATAAACTTTATTGTACACCAAAATAGTAACAAAACTTTTAGACACATACACTTTTTTTTATTTATTATGATAAAGTATATACTTACATTGCATCTTATATTATTTCATTTTTAGCTATTTTGTTTGTACTACTATCCCATTACTCTGACACACGGCGTCTACATCTAATTTTTCTAACTCTCCTTTCTCAGGTATGCTGGAACAAACTTTATTAGAAGTAAACATCACTTTTGTACCTATTTTCTGTTCTCTTCATTTTGACTTTTTTATTATATATGTGTACACAAATTGTTAAATAGATAATCAAAGCCCGTTAAATCTATGATGACTCATAAAAGCATTACATTACTTCATCAAATCTTACGCCACTACAAGGATAAATTATTGCTAACTCCGTCCCTTATTCATTTGATTGCCCGCCATCATACACTAAATACATATCTCATTCCCTCTAATTCCCTTACAACAAAGACACACACACCTCCCTGTAATTTTACCTCCGCGCCAACTAGTTGAGAATTACCCCTCAATCATTAACGGTCCCAGAGATTAAGTAAGCTATTCATATAAGTAGAAGTGAAGCTCACAGGCTTTACTTTTGAAATAATTACTACTCACCGTTCTTGTTACAATTTGAGAAAGTAGAGGGCCAGAGGGTGTCAGACTTTTACTGATTGAAATCCTTCCTGTTTATTCATTGGCTCATTCCAATGCCTCGGTAAACCTATAAATAAGGCCCGACGCATATTATCGGCATCGGCAAGGAAAAGGATCCTTCGGCATCCCCACATGCATGCCAAAGCATAGTTTCTGACAGTATTCGCTTACATGTAGGGATGCCGAAGGATCTTTTAAGGGATGCCGAAGGATCCTTTACCTCCTCGTTGCCGATAATGTTCGCCGGGCCTAACTATGTTGCCTAAAGATCTGTAACAAAGTTACGGACAAATTAAAAAAGAGTTTCGCTTCTACGCTTCCCTATTCTTTGCCGCCCTGTGTATGAGTACCGTATAGCACTAATCGATAAAGATAAATGAGTATACGCTCATATTAAACACCCACGTTGATCGATCGCAGCTCTTCATTTTTGTACCGAAGCGTATATTAATCATGATGGCGGTAATCTTGTGAAATTTATTACCTCTAAGCGAATCTGCCTTGGTATTTATCAACAGAATGTGTGGGCTATCATGGGTGAGGAATAGATTTAGCTGGATACGACTGATGGTAGATAACTGTGTAAGAAGAGACTATGAAATGAATTATGATAAGTTTGAGGCTTCTTAGATCTAACGCTGCTTCTGCTCTGTCTTGATAATTTACGAACCTTACAGTTATCGCTAACTTTGAATCATAATTATACGAGTACTTAGAGTTTGCCATTGCCTATTAAGTCCCGTTCCGAAGGGAAAATAAATAACCGCTTAGGTACTAATTATATTATCAGCTGTCTACCACTGAAAGTTCCATCGAAAATCGGTCCAGCCCTTTCGGCGCTTAGCCGGAACAAAAAGACAGACAGACAAATTTTTTATTGTAGTTCTAGCTACAAAATTTGCTGAGAAAGCTGAATCGATACATTTGCTATCAGAAACTACAAAAAAATAGAATGTGTCACACCCGCATTTTAATGTAAAACAAAAAGAAACAACTATGATATTTGAATACGAAAGACATTATTATCAAAAACTTATTACTCGTGAAAAAATGGACGAAAGACTAGACGATATGTTTGAATGCCTTCCCTAAGGGGTAAAAAAAAACAAACTATCCGTAACAACTGTCAAAGATCTACAAAAGACAGTCAGGATTGTTGCTTATCCTTTGAGATCGAAGCTTGCGGCTGTTGTTACTTCAGCCACAAACACTTTACATCAGTAGTGGCCAAGTGGTAACGGCCCTGACTTACCAAACCCAACCAGGCGCATTACTCTGTGCAATTTATTTTCATCACCTCTGCTCTCAAAACGGTGAAGGGAAAAATCGTGAGAAAACCGGAAGTCCCAGAAACAAAAATTTGAAAACGTGTAAAATAGAATAGCATAAAAATAGAATTTATGCGAAACAGGCAATAAAACAAGCAACAACACAAAATAATTTAAAAAAAGAGTGTAGAAATACAACACAGTTGCGCTGAGCGTACCCGAACTGAAACGGTCGCCAACTCAGCAATTGCTGGGAGTCAGACACCCAATGCTGATTTTTATGTGACATCAACAAATTCGCACTAGGCTCGTGTGGATTACGGCCCATTCCCACTCCTAGAGAAGAAGCCTAAGTCCCAGCAGAGGGAATATTATAAAGCTGCATTGGTTGATTGATTGAA
Organism: Mythimna vitellina; assembly: GCA_949316375.1. Classification (NCBI taxonomy): domain Eukaryota; kingdom Metazoa; phylum Arthropoda; class Insecta; order Lepidoptera; family Noctuidae; genus Mythimna; species Mythimna vitellina. The sequence continues at coordinate 9,799,965 of OX438699.1, read as the reverse complement.
ACACCTTAATTAATTAAGGCTTTATTAATTTAAATTCCATTTTCCAACCAACATTTCCAGTATCTACACATCCTTGTTCTGCCACAATAGAGATGACCGGCCACCAACAATTAGCCTACGCGTATTAATAACGCCAACTGACGCAAATTAGATACGTCCGCCTTTCTAATTTAATTTAGAGCATTCTTGAGATACGACATCTCAAGATTGATAGGCACACCTCTATTCAGATAGTATCTGGATCCTGACTTTCATATTTAATCGAAATATAGACGGTACATCACACTTTATGATATCAAAAATCTTTGCCGACTGTGGGTTACCTGCTTTTTTTTATTTTGATTTGAGAAATCATCTAATGCCAATAATGTGCAATGTGTGTATAGGTGTGTGTGTGTGTGTGTGAGTGTGTGTATGTAATATGTCATGTAATGTTCAGGGTGGAGCGAGACCGAACTCACCCGTATTTCTTCAGTTACCTTTTGGGTTCCAGAGTCAGGATATTTTTTTCTAACAATCCCACAGATAATCACTATCCTGGCAAAATTATGAATATATGCAAATCATAGGGGCCTAGCAGAGTCAAAATCTACTCGGCAAAATATAATAATATAAAAAAAAAGACGAAATAATAGTAGAAACCACCTAATAACTAGAATATTCACTACTAACAGATGGGGATCTGTATTGCTTCCATGACATATTTCTGGGCCCGCCATAATTATGGCGGTAAGTCCCCTCTTTGAGGAGTGGCTGCAAAGACGTCACTCACCAGGTGTCCTCACCTTTCACACGACGCCGCGCCGGTCCTCACCGGACATAAAAAGTTTGGGAGGTTTCAGCACCGGATTCGCGTGGAAGAAAAGTGTCACCATTGTGTGGTTACAGGTTCAGCAGGGTCGAAGCCTATTGGGGCCATACGTAGGCTTCTGAAATGAAAACCTGGGGTCTTGGATCACAAGACAAAAAAAGAACATAGGTGTGGGTTTTAGTTAATTTAAGTCTGACACGCCCTCACGCACCGCCCTAGTACGGGAGAAGTCATTGGATGATTACCCACCTAAAAAAATGGCATATTCGGGATAAAAAGGGCCTGGCACTCAGTGATTGTTTCGTTTTATATATGTTACTTTTCGATATATACGTGCCCGCCACTCCAGAACCTTTATTGGATAATTCCTCTAGACATTTCCTGCCACAAATATTCAAAAAAACAACGTCACATTTTTTCAAAGATTTATAATGTAATGTCACTTTATACATTTTATGAATGAAAAAAAATATATTTCTAAGAAATCATTAGACAACCGTGGACGTTGACACCAACGCAACGCAAATTCAGAAGCCTAAAAAGGTATTAAAATTTAAAAGCTTAAACATATTTAAATAATATCAAAGCCTTCAGACACATTACAAAACTATATATTTACAATAGCTAACTCGTAACGAAAGGAAGACAGGTAGTGTGGCCGCTCCACGCCTCCTAACCTATGGTCACGATAATGCCTGAAGCCCTGCTCACCGTATTATGATGTTAGAGCGTGAAAATCAAGCTAGGAGAAATGAGGTAGATTCTTCACTTGGTTTGAAGCTTCCGCTGGTAATATGGTTTCAAGCGTTTGTATGGATTAGCTTCATTTTGCAACATTGTTTTACGGATTAGCATCAACTTTATGATGCTAAAACTATACTACTATTCTAATATCCTTGATTGGCCTGATGGTCTAGTGGTTAGTGACCCTCACTGCTATGCTGGAGGTCGTGGGTTCGATTCCCACCCAGGACAAATGTTTCTGTGATGAGCACAATCATTTGTTCTGTGTCTGGGTGTAATTTATCTATAATATGTATGTATTTAGAAATATTTACGTGACTAAAAAGTTGAAAGGGAATCGTTTGTCTTGGTATGGTCATGTGAAGAGGAGGGATGAAACGCATGTTACTAAAAGAGTTATGAGTTTAAATGTGGACGGATGAAGAGGGAGAGGGAGACCAAAGAAAAGATGGATGGATTGTGTGATATGAAAGAAAATTAAGTTAGTGATAGCATGACGAGTGACAGGCCAGAATGGAAGAAAAAAACGTATTGCGCCGACCCCAAATAACACGGGACAAGGGCAAGAAGATAATTTAGAAATAGTTACGTATGTTCATCATCAAGTTGTCTAGCTTGAGTAGTCTCAAGCTAGACAACTAGACGGCGTTGTGTGAGAGTTGTGTGAAAAAAAAAGCCTGACCGGACATTTTTTTTTAATTCTTTCTCCAGTAGAATGCTATTTTATCAGTGAGTGAAGCCGGCTAGTGTTTTATACAAGGTATACAAAAATAGATTGTAACTACCGTGGCATATATTATAATATTTAAAAAAAAACAAAATTATCACACAAATACACTTGTATCAATTTTTAGTTTAAGTAAGGGTTATATTTATCTAGGTTTATTTATATGTTACATTTTATTTACGATCATCCGTGCGTCACTGCGGAGTGTCATCTGAAAATCAGCGCTGGGTTTTTGACGTCCAGCAATTGCTGAGTTGGCAACCCTTTCGGTTCGGGCACGCTCAGTGCAACTATATTGTAAATCTGTACCTTATTTTTGTTTCTGTGTTTTTACCTATTGTATTGCCTGTATCGAATAAATACTATTGTATTCTATTCTATTCCATTCTTTTAGCATTTTCTTTTATTCTTTTCTTCTAGCTGCTGCCAGCAGCTTCGGTAGAAAATTATCCAAGTTTCATCGAAATCTGCTCAGTTGTTTAAGCGTACAGAACTAACAAACAAACACACACACTTAAAAACTTAATACTTCAAAATATCAGCTTTAGATTCCCTCGAAATCGCTTTTAGTGTGGAACAGCCAGCAAAAGCTATAAGTCCTGCAACCAAAACTTTTACCTTGAGGTATTTACCCACTTCAATTTCCCAGAAGCTCGAAAACGTTCTTACATAAACATTTTAATACAAAAAGCACTAGCGCAGGAACATCTCTATCTATTAGCTACATACCCGCACCGTAATAAATAGTGCGCAGCTGGGATCGAACCCGCTACCTTATTGGCCGACCCCACGCGGCGGTAGATAAACAATGCACTCTTGCGCAGAAGATATGCGCTGCCAAATGAATGTAGACTTAAAAAGGGGTAGAGCTGACCAAATTAATCTAATGGTAAGCCTTACTTATTTATCAAAATGTCTTGTACCTTACACCAAAGTACTTTTGGATAATTAACCTTTTGAGTAGCGTAATTAGAGACACAATAGAAAGACAATGACCGAGCGAACGCCGGCATTCGCTCGCACACTGTTTCCAAGTACTGGAACTACTGATAGCCAGAATCAACAGTGGTAAGAACTTGAAGGGCTATATTACACCAAGACACCATGGCGATGCGACCAGTTTTTTATAGTTTTATACAGCTCTATAGAATGTTACTCACCTGGCGTCCGTTTGGTTGCGCGACCAATTTAGCGGCGCGACCAACTAGGACGCGTGCACTTAAGGTCCATTTTGATACTGTCTCAGTGTGGTGTAGCAACTCTGGTAGCCTATTTTAGACACCATAAAGACATCAGAGTCGCTAGTTTGGTAGCTTACGGACACGTGTCCCGGTGAAATATAGCCCGAAATACCCCGAATCAATGCAACTTAATAAATCCCGGAGAAAGAGAGCCCGGAGAACTCCGAACCATTAATGTCTCGTGGCGTGATGTAAGACTATTAATGTTTTGTCCGTGGCTCTGAAACGCAAAAGGCTACTCAAGGAATACAAGTGGGATTTAGTCAGTAGGACTTACTGTCTGACACACCCTCTCGCTCTTCTCTTCGCTTACATCTGGCTGCCAAATATAAAAAAAAATCACTTCTACTATCTTCCTATGCCCAGTTCAGGTAGCTTATCCATACGTTCTGCAGGCGGCAGATATAGGGCTATTCACCGCCGCGCTTGCATTAACTCATACCGTGCACTTACTATCTCGGGAATGTATGATGCACCTTATAATAATGGGATTCTTCACGCACCGAACACTCTGTTCCTGATTCTTGTTTTGTGGCTGTTCGTGTATTGATTGGACTGTGGTGTTTGTTTAGTTTTATTTTAATGAATGTGGCGATTGTGTTTACTATCTGCAGGTGTACTTTTGTTTATTTGCTGATGCCGAAGGGCTTGCCATGGTGTGAAAGCTAGGTGAAAGAATAAATTGGATAAAATTTACGATTATACAAAACTAGCGATCCGCCATAGCTTTTATTTATTTATTGGCACACCAACAGCGTGCCACAAAAAAAATCCTGTGTGTAAACACAGGATTTTTTTGTGAATAATAATATTAAAATTTAGTCACTCGTATGCATGCCTATTATAGGTATGCACAGCTTATACCATGTTAGATACGACATAAAAGGTTATTTACCACAAAAAATACACGTACAAAATGGAAAAAAAAATACAATTATAAAAATAAAAATAGAAAGTAGACTAAAATAGAAAAATGAAATATTACAAAAAAAGGGATAACATTGAAATTTATACCTACCATTTACAGTTGATACCACTGAGACTGCTCTCCTAAACTTGTTGAGCTTTGCACGGGTGTCAAAAAACTTTAAAATCCTTGGCTTTTCTCTACTATAATATGTATGCATTATACACCTAAACGATTTCAGGCCACCGTAGGCGCGGGCTTGCAGATGGTGAGCTACCCATTGCTCGCCGTCCGCAGGCCTGAGCGGACTGAACCAAATTCGTCGACGGCGCGTATTGTTCCTCGCGCGCCTCAAGGAGATGTCAGCAAACCGTAGGGGCCCAGCAGAATCGAAACCTATTGGGGCCACGGGTAGTACGAAAGTGAAATGCGAGGCCCTGGGATAAAGGCAAAGAAGGAACAGGAGTGGGTGAACCCTTTCGCTCCGCCCAAGAGCGAGAGATGTCTTTGGATGATTATCCCACCTAAAAAAAAATCATCCTTCAGGAAAGTAGCTTAACAAAATGAGTCGATGATAGCGTGACGCAGCTCGCAGGAGAGACAAGAAGAAAATAAAAAGCTGCACCGAGACTAAGCAACATAGGACAAGGGCAGACAAAAAATGACCCAAAATGAAACACGCCAATAGTAAATTATAACCTTTTTCAATGAACCAAACCTCCATCATTCCTATACACAAACAATTATAATTCTCACAACCCTAATGAGCATTACCCATCAACAAACACATCTAGCAGTCATTACGTTATTTCCTTAGTGACGTAAACATATCTATTTGAAGTTGGACCTAAATCATGCGCGTGGGCACCAGGCCTCCTGCGGCGCACATCTGTTTGTGTGCGCTCACATAAATTACAGGAGAACTCCTCACGGCTCCCGGCTTTGATAAATCCTTTGGTACCTTGCGAAGCTATAAGCAAAAAGGGTGTACCTGAACAAAACAAAAAAAAAAAAAAAATCTGAACTCCAATTGCATATCACAACCCGTAAAACAAATCTGAAAAAAAATCATGGTCTATCGCTTCATACATTATATTTATATTTGAAAAATTAATCTTTGTCGTTGAAATGTCAAATTAGGAACCATTGCTACTAGGGTAGTGTGAAAACGAAACCCAGGGCCCTGGGACGAAGGCAACGATGAAACAGGAGTGGGTTTTTAGTCAGTAAAAGTGTGACACTATCTCTCGCTCCGCCTAAGAGCGCGATTTGTCATTAGATGATTTTCCGACCTAAAAAAAAAAAACCATTGCTACTGATTAAGTTATTAGCATTTATTTTGCCTCTGGAACATCAATGGCTCTGGACAGATTATGTGTGTGTGTGTTTTGTGTGTTTGTGGTAATAACCACGAGATATTTTTACATTTTTCAATCTCACATAACTTTGTGTTTGCTTTTGTTTTGACTACTGCTAATAGAATTTAACTTTGTCTAGCGCTTTTGAAATGTTAACTTTGTCAAAACTAGACGTTTGTGTAACTTAAACATTAAATATACTAATGGGTTTGGCGCATCCATGTAGATGAAAACCCCGAATTTAAGAAATAAAAAGTTTTTTTTTTAGGTGGGCAACTTTTACATTTCTCTGTTTACTACACGTTGTTTCCTCATTATTTTGACGACATAGTTGGCAAGTGGCTGAGTGATTCGTTTTACGGTTCGATTCCCGAATAAATAAATATTTGTATAACCTACAGATAGGTGTTTCGGATCTGGTTTTCGTGTGTACGTGAACGCACCTACAATACAGGAGTAATTCCTAGTGTGAGAAAACTTTTCAAGGCAACGTAAAATATAAATAACTCAATTTTAAGTAAAAGGGCAGATGCACCCCTTTTACTTTAAACGGCAGTGTAGCGACGACGGGGACGTATTGTGCTTGCGCTGTGGGTAACTTATACGCTTTTTGGTTTACTTAGGTAATGGGTTTGGTAAGGTAGTGTCCTTTCCTTCTCACTTTTCTTTTGTTAACCTTGTGTGACTCAGCGTTGGGACAAGTGTCTTCGAAGGTTAATAACGAGGTAATTTTTGATTGGCAATAGCAAAAGGCCAAAATTTTTGGGATTGACCAGTTGATATTTGAATATTGTACTTTATATTGACTAGCCTGTTGGTTTAGTGGTTAGTGGCCCTGACTGCTATGCCGGAGGTCGTGGGTTCGATCCCCACCTAGGACAAATGTTTGTGTGATGAGCACGATCATTTGTTCTGTGTCTGGGTGTGCGAAAACGGTGATGGAAAACATCATGAGGAATCATCATGAGGATGATGAGCATGACCTAAAACCAAAAATTCGAAGACTTTTGACATCTACCAACCTAGAGAGGAAGCTTTAGTCCAAGCAGTGGGAACAATATAAGGCTGACTACATTATGTATGTATGTTGTGAAGAAATTTTCATTGCGTGTTCATAGCAATTAATCATCAAACGGAAATCATTTGCACCATTATTTGCACTATTGTTTGCACCATTATTTGAATTATTATTTGCACTATTATTTGCACTATTATTTGCACTATTATTTGCATCATTATTTGCACCATTATTTGCACCATTATTTGCACTATTATTTGCACCATTATTTGCACCATTATTTGAATTATTATTTGCACTATTATTTGCATCATTATTTGCACCATTATTTGCACCATTATTTGCACTATTATTTGCACCATTATTTGCACCATCTTGAATGTTTAATGCCTTTTCTCTTAATGAATGTGAAGCCTCCGTTTCAGGTTTCAAACACAATGTACTCGTAAAACCACCAATAATCAGATAACCAATCATTATTATTCAGAACCGCAATCTGAAAACGATTCTACCGTTAAATAGTAGAATAATGCAGCTATTTATATGTTGATCACTTACTATAAAGAAGGGCTAAGATACAGATAGTAGTGCGACTGAGGCCATGGATATGAGCGGAGCGACTTGCGGGGTGGTATTGGAGTGGTGGAAAAGGAAATCGGAAATCCGCAGTCCTAGAGTGCAAGGGGCAACTAAATAACACAGGCGTTTTAGTCAGTAAAAGTCAGAGACGCACTTTCGCTCTACCCTAGAGCAAAAGAAGACATTGGATGATTCCCCACGTTAATAAAAAAGTGGAAAACTTTGAAAGATGAACTACTACTCTACTACTACTCTACTTACGAATATTTATTTATTCATAACCAATTTACATTGTTTTAGTCAATACGGGTTATTTTTTAAACCCTTAAAAGTATTTTTTTTAAATCGTCGTCATATATAATCTTGATTAAATATGAAAGGCTTTTATTATTATACTTTTTTGACGATTTTAATTTTTGAGCAAATTATGAAGGTTCAAAGTACATGCAAAATAGTTATATAAATATATAAATTGATTACAATAGAAACCTAGATAATATCCACAAGATACTGTATTTCCAAAATATCTAGTTAAAAATGTGTAATAACGTCTCAATCGCGTAAGAGCGGTTGTATGAAAAACAGTGAAAATGTATGTCGAGTTGCATCCCCTTAATAAACTACTTTGATAGATTTACCAACAAAAATCTAAGAGCACAAATCGCCCTACTCTCCCACGAACTTACCCTAAGTAAGTGCGTTTACCAGCGATCCCGCTGCTATCAGATGCTGGCTCCATATCGGATGCCTCGAATACATCGCCCTCCATCGACCACGGATGCTATGAAAACAATAATATTAAGTATTAAACCTATCTGCCAAAGGAATATCTCGAGATAATATTTGTATGGTACCACGGAAGCTTGATTGTAATAGTTAGCCTTACTTTCAAAGTAAACTGGTCATCTTTGGTCTGGATAGGCGAGCCTAATAACGGTCTGGATGAACAATAGGTGCGCTATTGTTTTAAATGCACGCTGTAGTGTACTACAATATTTTTATCTAGCTGATATAAACAGCCTTGTTGATGTACTTTGACTATTTTTAGGGAACATTCAATTTAAAACAAAATAAACCTATGCAATGAGTTGTTGGTCGCGGGTTCAAACCCAGCCAGAGGCATTACTTTGTGTAGTTTATTTCATCACCACTGCTCTCAAAACGGTGAAGGAAAACATCGTGAGGTAACAGACATGTCCTAGAACCAAAAATTCGAAGGCATGTGACATTCGCCAATCCGCACTGGGCCCGCGTGGTGGATTACGGCCCATTCCCTCTACTAGAGGGGAGGCCTGAGTCCCAGCAGTGGGAACATTAAAAGGCTGATTATGCTTATGCTTAATAAACCAATGCTAACCCCGAAGACATGTTTGACGGCATGGTTGTCATAGTCTTTAATCGATTGGCTGCTGCGCTGCATGTTGCGTGTGCGACTGCTTGTCGCAGGTTCGATTCCCGCACGGAACAAATATTTATATGACTTACAGAAAGTAGTTCCAAGTCTGACATATTTCAGTAAAATATGAAAGTTAGATAATTATGTATCTTAGTCTGGGTTTTAGTCTGTAAAAGTCTGGCACTCCCTAGCTCTCACTCCATCCAGAGCAGAAGAAATTAATTTTGATAGAAATTGAAAAGATCATCATCATTATCATTTCAGCCGAAAGACGTTCACTGTTGGACATAGGCCTCCCCCAAGAGTCGTCACAACGACCGAATCTGTGCGTCTCGCAACCATCGGATTCCTGCGACCCTCCCTAGGTCATCGGTCTACCTTGAAGGAGGCCTTCCAAAGCTGCGTCTTCCGATGAGTGGTCGCCCCTCCAAAACCTTCTAGTAAGTCGTAAAGATAGATTTAAGAATTTTAATGCAATGATTCTAAAACTAAAACCACGAACAGAAACATAAGCCCACCGGCTCCTAAGATTCATAGAGAAAACATAAAACATATCCATTTCATTACAACTTTGACCCCGACGGTACACCGTGATAACCCCGCAATTACAATAGGGACCATTGTCCCGGTTGTCCGGGACATGTGTCGTCGCCACCACGGACCTAGCGGGACATTATCATTGCCATATACGGAAGAGCTGGGACTCACTGAGTATTATGGTTAGTGGAAATTAAGGGTTAGAATATAATAACAGAAATAATTCAAAGAATATTTAAACATCTTTGTGCTTTTCTATCAGTATTTGTTTTTTTCTTTTTAAGCATCTGTGTGTACATATATCATTTCAGCCGAAAGAAATCCACTGTTGAATAGGCCTCCTCCAAGTGCCGTCACAACGACCGGTCCTGTGAGTCTCGCATCCTTAGGATTTCCGTAACCCTCACCTGGTCATGGGTCTATCTTGTGGAGCACTACCGACGCTGCTTCTTTGGTGTGCGGTCGCCACTCCAAAACTTAGAACTGGGAAATCATCAAATAACTCCTTTCGCTCAACCCAGATTGAGCAAGAAGTGGTGTCAGATTACTAACTTAAGCGCACCCGTGTTCTCTAAGTTGCCTTTTGTATTCCAGGATTGCGACGACCCTTTAAAAATTTCAGTGAGACTGTGTTATACTAAATCTGTGTTTAGAAACAACTAAGTTTTCTTCATCATGAATTTGCCTCGGATTTACTAAGAAAATAAAATAAGTCGATACCGAAAACTTTGAAAAGCTCATTGAGTTAGAAAAGATTTTATTTTATTTGGGAAAAATCAGTCATGTACAAAAATATAATTCTTAAAATAATTGTTTCCTTACAATAGACCTATAGTGCCGACAATGTAGTATTTAGGTAAAAATTAAGTACAATAAACTCCCTTTTGGAAGGACGCGTTTGAATTATACACAATTGTTGTATATAAACATAAATTCACTGAAACATATATTATTACCAGTTTGATAACTAAGTAAAGTAAAAAAGGTAACGCTTAATTATATGATATATGGACTTATTAGCTTTAATTTTGATGATCAAAGAGTCAAGAAGTGGCAAAATAGATATAATCAGCCTTATAATGTTCCCACTGCTGGGACTGAGGCTTCTTTTCTATGAGAGAGAATAAACCGTAACCCACCACACGAGCCCAGTGCGAGTCAGTTGATGTCACATGTCTTGTTACATCGCTTTTAGGGCAGTGGTGATGAAATAAATTACACAAAGTAAAGCGCCAACCTGAATTTAAATCTGCGACGTACAACTTGTAAGTCGGGATCGTCCCCACTGGACCACCAAAATAAATATAAGCATAAGCATAATCAGTCTTTCAATGTTCCCACTGATGCGACTCAGGCCTCCTTTATAGGAGAGGGAATGGGCCGTAATCCGCCACGCGGGCCCAAAGCGGGTTGGTGAATGTCACATGTCTTCGAATTTTTGGTTCTAGGACATGCCGGTTTCCTCCCGATGGTTTCCTTCACCGTTTTGAGAGCAGTGGTGGCCCAGTGGTAAAGGCTCTGACTTACGAGTTGTATGTCTCGGGTTCAAACCCAGCCAGGCGCATTACTTTGTGTAATTTATTTCATCACCAAAATAAATATCTAATATGAAATGATCTTTATTTGACGGGTTTCCAACTTTCTTAGCAAGCAGTGCCGCCATCAACGTCCAATTAGAGCTGTATCGAACTGTAACTCCGTCTTTACTAAACAACAAGTCTCCTAGCGGGATTCAAACTTCACAAAGTTAATGTTTTATCGCATTGATTTCATATCAATGGTCCTCTCATTTAATTTCACACTTCGCATTTGGTAGATTTCAACTCCAAGTCTTGGCTACGCAACCAAAGCCGCACGCAAATCCTATTTGAATGAGCCCCAAGCCTTATTCGATGTCTGTAACTGGTCTTTGTGAACATCAGTAACATTCTATTGAAATAGCTGTGTGCGGTGTGCAGGAGAGCATGCGCGTGTCAGCAGCCCGGCGCGGAACATCTCAATAGGACCAGCAAATAAGTAGGAAGAACCTTATTCGCCAACAAGAATGCCCTCTGTCTTTAAGCGGATGCATTTGCGTGCACAGCCTCCTCAGATGCCTAACTAGACTTTCGTGCCATACAATTTATTGTACGCACACAATTTACTATGTAGAAATCACTGAATAGAGCTATTGATGCTTATCGTAAACGGTAAAGACAATCGTATAATGAACGATTATATATAAGGTTAAGCACCAAAGTCCATACAAGAAACGAAAATATACGCAGCACCTCCATACTGGACACGATATGTCAACTATTTCTCACATTTTATTAATTGCATCCTACTATATGAATTTATTAGCCAGCACTGACACCATATTATTAGATATCCGACGATGTTAAATTATTTATGATTAAAAGTGTTCACACCTTTGTAAGTATGTCATAATAATAATTACAAACATTTCCTTTTTAGTCCTGCAATCGTTATGACCTGCGCGTGACTCGATAAAAATTCCAAACAAATCCGTTCGATGTATTAGATACAATGAAAAAATAACGAACAAAGCATTATTTGACAAGTCAGAAGTGAAACCGCGACCTTGACATACGTGTCAATCTGTAACGCGTGTCAAACCTAACGCGTGATACTAATCTACATACCGTCACCTTTCACATCGTAAACACATCACCGATCCTTGCGTTACATCACTACATAATATCATCAATCAAAAACTACAAGGGCCATATGCAGATTTTATTTAAATCTCAGTGCGATTGTGAGGCTCACCCACGTGACGATATTCGCATTCGATATTCGCCTTTGAATTCGCGGCGTCAAACAATAAAAGCGCATCGACACCGCATAGTTGTAAGGTCGACAATCGTGTATAGCGACGTGTCTATTAGTGACACTATTTTATGTATAGTGAAATGCATTAGGTTATTTTGCATACAAAGCGTTATAAATATTTCTTATGGCTAAGTCGCACTTGGCGTTTTGAAAGCTTGGCCGGATGACACGCGTCGATACATCCGACTGTATTTTATGCGTCAAAGTGGATGTAAATGTATGTAAAGGAGAGTCTTCTCGTTATGAAATATAGTCCTTGAAGAGAAAAGAGACAATGAATTACTGTGATACGATTATTTTACTAAATAAATATAATTTGTTGTTTGTATACTTACTTAAATCCGATCCTAAACGACGAAGTCATACAAGAAATATATTAATGAGCGTATTTAATTGACGATATCTTTATTATTATCATCATCTGCACTTAAAATCATCTGTTGTCTTATATCTTAGCTACGTTATGTACAAAACATTACATCACATTTATTGGCCCATCAATTGCTTTTAATAGTTTTATATAACCCAATTCCAAGTCACGTATTTGCCAAATGCTGTAATAAAATAAAACAAGTCCTACTTAACAATTAGCATTTTACACCCCACATTACAGTAAGACAAAGAGCAAGTATTTACGTCTAAAACAGTTGATATTTAAATAGGTCCGTGCCGGGCGGAACACTTGTACGATTTGACAGGTGATAGCAACGTACCGGTGAAATATTGCCGTTCGACCGCGAAGCGATATCGCGCAGCTGGCGAACGATTGTGTACGGGACTCGGTAGGGCACCAGGATTCCACTCGGTGTACGCGTTTAGTGCGGTATCGGTGACAGCGAATTTACGATTTCCTCAAATGTTGATGACGGCTGTTAGAAAATATTTCCTTGTTGCTGTTTTGAATCGGAGGCTTCTCATCTCGCACACGACGTAAACTGAACAGTCTACGTTTAAATATTTGTATAATAATTTAGGAAGGAGTCTTTAAGGCCAGAGTGAATAGGCTCTTAATAAACTAGTGCGCTTCATGTGGGATTGCAGTCAAGCACTAGTTTATGTCATTAAAAACATTGCTGTTTATTTATCGATCGATAGGAAATTGCCAAATGACTCCTCCCGCTCTAAGCCTTGCGTGAGGAAGATAAATGATATTTATTTTGCAAATAGGTTTTTTAAAAACACTTTTAAATGATTTTTTTTGTCAATTTAAACTTTCATCTAGTTTAAATTGATAAAAAAACAATTGTGCCGGTGTTTCCTAGCAGACTACCCTGAGAAGAAACACCGAAACAAAATCAAGGGAAGTGTCAGACTTTTACAGATTAAACTCCACCTGTATTCTTTCAGTTGACTTTTGCATTTCAGAGCCGCGGTAACAATTTTGAACAATTCTGCCACCTTTTTAATTTGTTGAGGTGTTAGTCATTAAATAACTTGTCCTGCTCTAGGTGGAACGAGAGGGTATGTCAAACTTTTGCTGACTAAAACCCACCTGTATTTCTTCAGTTGCCCCATGCGTTATAAGGCCGCAGTAACACCTTCAAACAGTGTTGCAGCCCTGGTATGTAGGTGGATTAGTTTACTTGCTTAAGTTTAGCATATTATTCTAATACATATATTCATTGCTATCTCAATTCATAGCACATACTAGTGTAAGCAATTAGATAGCCTAGCTTTGGTAACGTCACCTCTATTTGAACTCAATCGGGAGTAATAATGCGACAAATACATTTGTACACGCGGCAAAACTTGGAACTAAACTTACTGAACCTACTCTGTTGAACATCTGTACTTTTTCGTCTTTGCTAGTGGCGCCACCGTCGAATGTCAAGATTTGTTGGACGGTATTAATGTCATTTTAATCGTAGTCACAGCTCATTAGATTAAAATAGCAATAGATAAAAAAGATAGCCATCATTAGTGAGTTTAGGTTTTGGTTATGTGTAATGAGTAATGCATATTTTTGTTGACGCTTAGATTAAAAGAATAATGCCTCATGTTTATACATATATAAGGCGTGCGAAGAGGATAATTGGGGATCCAGATTTGCTTAAGTCCAATCTATAAAGCCTCGAGCACAGGCGCAGGGTAGCCAGCCTATCGGTATTTTACAGGTTACATTTTGGAGAGTGTGCGCGGGAATTGCATGACTTGATTCCGCCATCTCCTTTCTACTATCGGACAACCCGACGTACGGCGAGTATCCACCCTTACGTTGTTGAAACTTCAACGGTCCGGACTAAGCGTTTCGCTTCGTCGTTTATACCGCGTACATCGAAGGACTGCAGACCTGGCGGCGAACGGTCATCGCAGAGGCGAAGAACATAGGGAAGACCTGGAACGAAATAAAACGCAAAGCTCAAGAGCAAACGGGATGGCGGCGCACCGTGGACGCCCTCTGCCCCATCTGGGACACAGGAACTTCAGTCAAGTAAGTCATACATTCATAAAAAAAATAACTTTAACAAATTCTGGCATTATAATATTTACAAATATATTGCTCACGGTAGCTACTATGATATTTATTTACGCAAAAATCTATTCAATAAAACAAAAGTCGTTTGGATCACCAAGACAAAAACGGGTTACCTTATGTTTGTAGGCGGAACACTGCAACCTGTTCCTATTTGTAATACAAATATTTACATCCAATGGATCGATAACCCTTCATACTTTTACTATGTATTGACTGGAGTATCTTATCCAATATTGTAAAGAAGGATACACATTAAATAAAGAACAGAACACTGTATATCAATCGTCATATTATAAGCCTAGCTTCTGCCAAAGTTTTTGCCCGCGCGAAAACTAAAACCGCAAGGCATCACACTCCCATAATAAAAAAGTGTCTTACGTACTTAACTGTCCTAGCTAGGGAATCCTCTACTGTGAACCAAATTCCATCCAAACTTGTCCTCCCGTTTCAGTGTGAAGAAGTAAAAAATATTCACACACAAACCCACAAACTTCCGCTTTAGTGTGATTAAAGACTACGTTGAAGATAAGCTTGTTTGGCTTTAACTTCCTATGCACGTGTTGTTTCCCTGGAAACTTAATAACTGCATCGTCATTTAACTGGTACATCTTTGCAATATTTTTAATATTATTGTTTTTTTTTTTTTGCTAAGATCATACATGTTTTAGATCACTCTGATTAATTTCAGTAGTGACTTTGGTGACCAATATATCCATTCAGATTCATTATTGTTATAATTGTCATTTGTTAATGGGTTTATTTAAATTTTTTATTTGCCCACAACTATAAACAATGTCAGTGAATACGAAAAAAAATACACAGTTTCGGGATCTAATTCTCGGATTCTGATTTTGATAATTCTTTTTTTTATTTCCGGACATTATTTAAGATCTTGTTCTCCACCTGATTCAATTTTTAGCTACAAATCCTGTTTCAAAACACTCAATGTGTTTTAGTCTGCATTGTCTTACTATTACAATTTCAACCATGTTACATTTACTTCCTCATGAGTTACAAACAGAACACGACCATACATTTGACCAAGCTAACACAGTTGATACACCAACTAACCAACATTTACTATCTAAACAATCCTAGTAATTTCCTGATATAAAGTATGGGTACTTGTAATAGAGTAATATGGACTTTATTAGTGCCACCCAAAGAAAAATAGGTGCATCTACACTTTGCAAATAAAATTATTTTTCAATACACTTATTCGAAAACCCGCTCTTATCCCACCGCTTATAGGTACGCTATAGACTGTTTTTCGCACGAGTGCAAAAAAGCGCGCGTGCTCTCCCCTGGACTCCTCCCGTACACGTGCATATTTGTCACTGCAGCCCTCGGCTCTATAACACACTCGCTTACGGCTCGTGCAAATTCCACCTCGGACGCAATTACAAACTTTCTGCACTTGTATCAAAATTTACAATCGAATCTTTTCGAATTATTAGAGCGAGTTATTCGAAATTAATTAATTAAAAAACAAGATGACTCTATCTATAATTTTTTTTTTATATTTGATTTATGATTATCAGAATCAGAATAATTTATTTGTAAACATAGGTCAGATTACAACAGAGTGTGAGGTGCTAAAAATAGGTAGATAGATAGATATTCTTTATTGTACACCAAAAATACAATTACAAAAAAACACCGGTAGATCCTCTATGTTTTACCCAGAGGCGTACAAATATATAAATTTAAATTGTCAGTTTTCATTTAACTTTGAGATCATGTGAAATTTAACATCATTAATAATTTTCCATGCTTGAGTATGGTTTTTCCTTCAAAGATGTAAACGCGAATAAAAAATCCACCAATGACATTTCTTCATTTCCAAGTTTAGCGCAGCACTAGTAGAAAGAGGTTAGCAGATCAGGATTGTTACACAAAAAAAAAGCTAGAGATTTGTATGAGGCTTACAGACAAGGAATGTGTGCTAAGAATATGTTCAAGGAATGCGGGCGAGGAATGTGTGTGAGGGGCTAAGGCGACGAATGTGTGTGCCCGCGCAGAACTGAACCGAGTCCGCTACGCACCCTCGCACCACTCGGATATCGCAGCGTCGCGACGCATTTTGACACGCTCCTTTCACAGCTTTAGTGAAAAAAGTAACACATTTCCACAGTGCTGCTATGCATTCTCACGCCGTCTCACTACCTCACACATCTTTGGTGGGAAAGCACCCTACATTGATGAAAAGATTAGTTTCACCAAAAAACGTTTAACGTTTTCATTGGACTTTTCTGTTAGCGTTCCTGCCAAACGCTAATTACAAAATTGTATGGCAATGACATTACCCATCACGCCACTTATCACGTGACTTTTTTGCACATAGAGAGAGAAGACTCATTTGTCTCTCTCGGCATGCAGATATTTTATATTTATCAGTCAGATATGCCCTTTTAGCTTCTGGCAGCAGATTAGTGAAAGCTGCTAGGGCATCCTACACGCGCGCGCTCAGCTAATCCGTGAGCGCGTGCAGCTTAATTACACTCATTTGAATATTCTGCTCCGAATTTGAATTTGAAATTATCGTGATTCATAGATCGGAGATGTTGTTTGAAATGGGCGTCATTTGTCAGTTTATCACCTTTAGATGTGTTGATAGAGAATTAAGATGGGAATTCTGAGAATTTCTGGCTTGGTTAGCTATAGTAAATTGATTAGAAAATGGTAAATTTGCGGCAATTTACACTACTTCTAATTTGATATATATTCATCCGATTATTATTATTATTATATACATCCGAGCTCGTATTAAAAATATTCTTTTTCCAAATGTACTGCAAGATTAATCTTATACCCGTCTCTTTTGTGATGCTTAGATTTAAAAAAAAAGCTTCGACCACTCGTAGCTTGCTCTTATTTAAGGCAACAAGAAATGGATACTTCGACACTCACTTAAACCATTTCCCTACATATAAAACTAGGTCTTTGAACAAACTAAGGATGCCTACCTATACCTAAGTTTTGTGTAACAAAACCTGAGATCCCTGGTGCTTTTGTAACGGAACTGGTCGAACAGGCAGCGACGTCTACGCTAAATTAGAGGCACACGCTCCTTTGAATCTGCCCCCCGCCCCGCTCCCTCTTGCCTCTCCTCTGGTCTTACGTCTTAAACACAATTTGTATTTTCGCAACGCAATAAGGCTGGTTTTCGCAATGTTTCAATTCAATAGACCACTTAGTTAGATAAACTAGTATTTATTATTTTGTTTCAGTTGTCCCAGCTTTCTTAGGTTGGTGCTTTCGATTTTAATGATGTTGGGTAAAAGTTAGGAGATAGAACTTTACATTCAGATGTAGTCTTATCTAAAAGAATTAGTGAAGAAGTATTAGAGAGCGAATCAGGCAATAAAAAATAAGATAAAAAAGCAGATAAAGGGCAGAGTGCTTGTCAATCTAACAAAACCATTGATATAAGACGAGAAAACCTAACTACGATGACGCCGAGATCTTAATATATTTCTTAAGCTATTACTTAAGGCAGTTGTAACTTTTTTTAAATTAAAGGAAGGATCATACCAATACTTAATAGATGATAAGTCGTAATAAATTATCGAGGAATAAGATGAATTCACGTCACGTCGCCATGCCTGTATATGTACATGCCAAACATGGCAGATGGCGCCTGAAGCTATGAAAATAAAAACTGATACAGTATCTCATTATCCATAGTAAAAGACTAATGATAAGCTGCCACCCTTTCTAGTAGGAGCCTGATGTAAAACTAGACCGAAAAGGAATCAAAGATACGATCAAATGAAATAATTTAATGCCCAAGTTTGAACGTTTTTTACGTATGTCTCAACAGCTTACGATTCAGTAAATGCATCATAATGTAGACATAAATCGCTCAAGCTATGGTATCCATTACAAACATAGATCACATGTGACATCACGATCCGTGTGAAGTAAAATATTGCTATGAAAATAATTTAAAAAATGTTACAATTAACAAATAAAAGTATATCATTGTCAACAAAGAATTCTAAGGCAAATAAAATTAAGTCATTAACGAGATAACAATCAAAGTAACATATTAATGAATCATGGTAATGATTGTAAGTTATCCCGTGGAACGCGAGGTACAGACGGCGATGCCGGCGTACCTGAGTCACAACCAATTAACGTATCTATTGTAAACGTCACCTGTGTGTGATTGTCGTATATTTCAATTTGACACATACAGCCTGTATTACGCGCGAACGTGTGTTTTAATGTAATATTAATGTGGCTGTGTATGGAAGGTGAGTTTTGCAGCGCACTCGGCGTTGCCTTATCCGATGACCTACAAGCGCAAGAATTTTTTCTTGTGCATTAAGGTGTCTCTCGTAAGCTCCCGTACTTCTTGCAACGTTTTCGTCCGCGTCCGGTTTTTGTACCGCGGTTAGGAACTCGGATAGGAATTTTGTTGTTTCTCCATCCTTTTTCCTGTCATAGAGAGAGGAGGCCTGAGTTAAAGCAGTGGGAACATTATGAAACTGATTATATTGCATTGATATATTGCCCCAGTTGAAGAAAGATGCCTTCACATTGATATATTGCTATATGGATCCAGTTGAAAAAAGATGCCTACACATTGAATACATATAGTTTTCTCTGACGTTAACTATATTGTCGAATTGTTCGGTTTGTCTCTCATTGGCATATATGGTATTTGTTCTTGCTCGTTGTCTGTCGTTCATTAACTCTTAAATGGGGACACTTATTGTGAGGGACGGGAAGCTACGGAACCCTACACTGAGCGTGGCCTGACACGCTCTTGGCCGGTTTTTTAAATTTTCAGTCACAGAGGTGACTTGTGCAATCAAAGTGATAATTTATCCTTACTTGCGCACAAAACGTTTTGGGAACACATTCATTGTGCGTACAATGGGTGGAATTCCCTGCCGGAGTCTGTTTCCTGATAGCTACAACATGGGGATTTTCAAGTCAAGAGTGAATAGGTTACTTCTAGGTAATCGCGCGATGTGGTCGCGGTCGACCACATCGCCGGTTTTTCATCAGATGAGATAACGGTCAAGCTAGAGCCTATCAACAATCAAAAAGCTTATAATTTATTTTGCAAGAAAATTCTAAATTGTTTTGCATTCGATTATTTTCTATACATTAGTTTTAGTATAATTATGCGAAACCCGGAACAAGTGTCAAGTATTTTTATGTAAAGGATCTATGTACTAAATTCTATAACTGTATCATGAAAAATCACAAAGTTATAAGCTTGTTATGTTACCTGGTTGTGCGCACAAATAAATGGTCACCGAACCATCCGGGCGACTGAGGGGTTGTTTTGCTCTCGCACCCAGCTGTGCGCTGGTGCCTAATGCCTGCTATGACCTGCCGTGACCTGTATTATACTTAGTATCGGTGGTGTCCAACTTGTGACTTTTTTTTAAATATTTTTAGGAAAAAATATAACATGGTGTAAAAATTATTGAAATCGATTCAAATGCTGATTCTGAACAAAGTATATTCAGGTTTCGCATATAATAAAATAATTTTGAATACGAACGAGCTGCGAAATAATATACCAAGGAATGTTTTATAACGTGTTTGTTACATTATGTTTTTTTATGTGACATAGTAACCTATTTTTTAGGTCAAGACTATAAAATTAACACTAAAAACTAAAAGTTAATTAATTCAAAGTAATTCCCATAAATGGTCATGAAACACATTATTTCCAAGGCCAGGGCTTCTAGATTTTAAAACTATGTAGATCTCTGTTAGATAGCTACAAAAACAGTTATTGCCTAAATCGTTTTTAGGGTTCTGTACCTAAAAACTAAAAAACGGAACCCTTATAGGATGCCAAAGTCGTCGACAGCGCGTACTGTTCCACGCGCGCCTCAAGGAGATGTCAGCAAATCGTAAGGGCCAGCACGGTCGAAGCCTACTGGGGCCACGGGTAGCGTGAAAGTGAAACCCGGGGCCCTAGAAAGAAGGCAAAGAAGGAACAGAAGTGGGATTTTAGTCAGTAAAAGTCTGACACTATCTCCCACTCGGCCCAAGAGCGAGATGTGAAAAAAAAAGCCTCAAAGTCTAAACATTTGGTTTGAATAGGTGAGCCCGTTCTTGAGTTATAAAATTACAACGAAAAGTGACATTAATTTTTATATATATAGATGAAATATCAATTATTTTCTTTACTTATATAAACTAGTGCTTGATTTCGATCCCACCTGATGGTAAGCAGTGATGCATTCATTGATGGTGAATCGCAATAGTTTATTAAGAGCCTATTCACACTAACCTTGAATGTAGTCTTTCTTAACCCAAAAGTTGACTCGTAGAGAATGCCTTGTTGCATAAAGTCCACCTGGCTACAGTGGTGCACATGAAATTTAAATTAATGTGATTAGCAAAACTTTAAGTAAATTTGCAAATTGTTAATACTATATTAATCGCCCAGTATTCTGCAATATATATTAATAAATATTGACTCTATAAAATTACTTAGTAGATAAACACTGATAGTTTATAGTCAATTTAACGATCGTTTCCCTTAATTTTACCTACAAGTATGTTTAATACATCAATCAGTGTATCTGTTGGTTTAACAAGAAATCGTAAACATCGAGTGAGTAACGCACGTCCACCATCGATTTACCCAATTAGAATCGAGGCAGACTGCTCAACTAAGTATCGATATTACGATATAAACACCAAGCCACTAAACCATTGCCGGTTTTCTTCAGACATCAATTGAAATATCTTGTAGGGAACTTGCAATGTGTGCGGAAACATTAAGTAATTCTTTACGTGTTTCCAATTGGCATTGTCGTGGTTCGAGTTGTGACATCTTCCAAATAGCACACATTGCAAAGTTAAATGCTCAAACTGTGGTTAGTGTTCGAAAACAGCACTTATGACCCAATCGTTAATGTTTCCACTGCCATAAACTCGTATTACTGACAAATTGGACTTTGTACAAACGAATCGATCTTAAACTTGTTGATTTTTGACCTCTCAGTTGGTTTATGGGCAATAAAATTGTATATTTAATTACTTAGCTTAAGTGTCTACATTATTGCAATTAAACTTGAGGCCGTATAAAAAAGACCACACATGTGAAAGTCGCCAGATGTGCAGAGCTGTTTTCTTTTAATTTTTCAGTTTTACATTATAAGTTGGTGATATTCATTTTTCTATATTACCCCACACTAGGATTTACTCCTGTCTTACGGCGTTCACCAACAATTATACTCATATACACAAAATACCTGGGTGTCTTGAACAACTATCTTAGGCCATATAAATATATGTTTCGTGTGAGAATCGAACCCGTGACACAGTGAAGCCGCCCATCGCTCAATCACTGGTAGGGAATTTCTTCATTGAAACGAGTACTAAGCATATCTAATCGTAGAGATTTCAGCAAAACTGAATGGGTCCAGTAGGGCCGATGCCTGTTAGGGCTACTGGTACTTTTGAAAAAGTGACCGTGGCCCAAAAACGCAAAGGGCAACTGAAGAACAGGTACAATTTTAGTCAGTTTGACTCTGACACGCCCTCTCGTTCCATCCTACAGCGAGAGAAGTCACTGGATGATCAGCTATCTCATACATACGTGATGCAAGGGAAAGTCACACACTCCGACAGAAATAACAACCCTCAAGCCAGCAAACACCGACCTGCATGGATTTGCATCACGAGAGGTGTGCCAGTGTCACAAGACAAAGACATGACCACGACCATTCTGTCAAGAGTGCTCGGCTGTGAAGAAGATTCTGTACTAGAACTTCTTCAATGGAATTTCAATACACATAATCAAATTCATATCCAGCAAAAGTTTCAGCTTAAGACCACCCTCACCACAGATCCGCTGCCGTGTCCTCGTGGGGGCAATCGGCAGCGGCGATCTCTCGCGCCGGGCCTTGGTTCAGGCCATGGTCCGGAGCGAGGAGGAGTGGCAGGCGGTCGCCTCCTTCTGCGAAGCAGTAATGCTAGCAAAGGAGGCGGCCGATCGCGTGAGGCAACGGTCCTTACGCCCTGTCCGCCGCCGGGATTCCGATCCCGATTTCCGGCCACCGTAGGCGCGGGCTTGCGGAGGGCGAGCAATGGGTAGCCCGCCGTCCGACCGTCCGGTAACCGTCCGGACCGAGCCCAAGTCGTCGACGGCGCGTATTGTTCCACGCGCGCCTCAGGGAGATGTCAGATAGCAAAACCCGGGGCCCTGGGACGAAGGCAACGAAGGAACAGGAGTGGGTTTTTAGTCAGTAAAAGTCTGACACTATCTCCCGCTCCGCCCAAGAGCGGGTTTTATCATAAGATGATTTTCCCACCCAATAAAAAAAAAAAAAAAAAAAAAGCTCCGCTCGAACAGCAGGGCGAAAGCCTACTGGATCCGTGGGTTGGCTTCCGAAAGGAAAACCCGGGGTATTGGAAAGCAAGGCAGAGAGGGTACATAAGTGTGGTTTTAGTCAGTAAAAGTCTGACACGTCCTCCCTCTCCTAGAGTGGGATAAGTCATTGAATGATTTCCTTCCTTCAAAAAAGAGCACACAGAAATTTTTCTATTTCCCAACAACAGCAACGTCTAAGAAAACACGTCTACATCAAAATCAAAGAAATCAAAATCAAAAGATTTTTTATTTCACATAGGCCTACATGGGCACTTATAAAACGTCAGAAGCTAGTGCATGGTTCCAAATTGGTAGTTTCCTATGAAGAAGAACCGGCAAGAAACTCCATAATTACTCTTTTAAAAAAAAGTGGCTGATTACAATATTTTCATATTACAGTGTGAATAGATATTATGTAAGAACAGTGTAGTCCCGTGAATATTGTACCCAAAAGCACAATATAAATAATTACAACAAAAAAAAAAGTGAGTCGTAATAGGAAGCACTCTAAGAATTCGTGGACTCTACAGTGTTCTCAACCTATTACTCTCGTTAACTTACTAATTCGCTAAAAACAAGTGAATGTGCATTCTTGTCTCAACATGGCTTATGACTGTGTTAAGGTCCATATACGTAGAGCCCAGCTAGTGGGTCCACATGACCAGTCAGGGCCCGTACTATGATGTGCCAGTGCCATCATCATCGTTATGAGAAAGAGACAGAGCTATACAGCACCTGTAGCGCTATCTCTTTTTCGCAGCGGATACATGATGATCCATGACGCGTCATAGTAGTGGGGGACAGTTCTCAACTTCTCATCCTAGTGATGAAACACGATCGCTGGAATACGTTCCTTGGTTAGAAAATCTGGCTATAAAAAAATTGTACCGCAGCCTTTATAGGGTAAGTTTTTTATTGGGTAAGGACGTGGTCACTGTGAGAGCGGGGTGGTTACTTTCGTTTTCGATTTTAGGTGCTAGGACATGACATCATCGGACCCCCAGACGATGCACCACCGGTACATGATAGATATCCTAATTAAAAGCATTTAACGTTTTGGGAACGCATTCTTTGTTCGACAGCTAAGAAGTGGAATTCTCTGCCGGAGTCAGTGTTTCCTGCTAGCTATTACCTAAGGATCTTTTAGTCAAGATTAAACTGGTTTATATCCAGGCAAGCGAGCTTCATCGTCGGCCACAAATCATCGTTTACCATCGGATGAGATAATAATAATAATCATTATATAATTAATAAATAATAATTAGACCAAACCGTGATGTTAATAGCAAAATTCCTTAATCGTTTGTCAAGGGAGCAAGGGTGTCGACACATGTTGCATCCCACCCCAAATAAATTATTTTAATTTAACTAGTCAGGTCCCTAGTTTTCCATAACATTTCACGAACAGTATAAAAAACGTCTTTACTTGAATCAACAAATCTTAGCTAGCAGTACGACCACTTCCCTAGCCCACACCGTCCTTCCCATATAGAGCGGTAGCGTGCTGATTAGCCGAGCGAATATAGCCTTTAATTACAATGCAATTAAACAGTCAACTGCACTAATTGATACGATAACATCTTTAGCCGCGTGCGCAGAGGTGCGGTACAGTTTTTGCAGGGAACGATACTGGACAAAAAATATGTTAAGTTAGAATCTTTTTGGTGGGAAAGTGTTCTGCTGGTTTATTGCTATTTTTTTTTAATGTGAATGACTCCGATCCCACCTGATGTTAAGCCCAAGGGTCTGATTCTGAAAGGAAGACTCGGCCCCGGTACGAAAGGCAACGAAGGAACAAGAGTGGGTTTTAGTCTTTAAAAGTCTGACACTATCTCCCGCTACGCCCAAGAGCGGGGAATGTCATAATCTTATGAAAAATAATAATAATAATAATAATTTTGGAAAATCATCTCATTTTCCCACCGAAAAAAAAAACCTGATTGTAAGCATTGATGAAAACGATGATGGTTAATCGCAGTAGTTCATTAACTTGTTATTTTATTGTTACAATAGCGTAACTTACTAACTTAATAACTTACCCCATGGCCACAAATAATTTCAATTAATTTCTTTCTATCCGACTGCATCAAAGAAAATGGACGATTTATTCACAGAGCCACTGTTTTCTGCTTAGTCTTATGGAACTCTAAAAATGTGTCAACTCGCTTCCGTCACAGATACAAGAGAATGCGTTTTTTCTATGATCACCCACTAATTGGGTCGAGTGGTCGTCTTGGGAGGAAATTTTGTAATGTATCCTCAGCCTTATAAAGACTGAAAATAGAATCAAACTGACTTAGATGTCATTCTTCGATGATTGCATAATGTTTTTGCTAATAAGTCTACATTGTAGATAGTAGGAAGTTGACGTTATTTAAAGTAGAGTTCGGGCGAACACTCGGTTTTAGCTTCGGCCAGTTTCCTGGTTCAGCTGGAGTTTCGGTTTCGGCCAAAAAGGAGCTGAATATTCAGCTCGACCGAAACTATCGTATTCAAACTGACGGTTGTGTTAGATACCTAAAAACTAACCAACTCGTTCATACAGTTTTAATTATTTTGTTGATACTAATGAGTTTTGGTGCGATTTATTTCTAAATAATTAAAGCTTATGAGTGAATTGACTTCTACACAAAATACTGGTACTTAAGTATAAGGAAGTTTGACGGCAGTTGAGAGTTTGTCAATCAAATGTCTCACTGATTGTGGCGCGTGTGTTGGATCATTCGATTCCCTTCAAAATGGTTGAGCTGAGTGGTGCGTAATATTTGCGTCATGTCTGTGAACGGGCGCTGTCAGTTGAGACTGGTCATCTCTTAGCTACCAGTTGTTATTTTAATTACTATATTTGGTTTTTATTTTTACTTTATTTACATTGTTCTCACATGATAGCGACAAGAATCATGTAACATTGATATTTGTAATTACAAAACATAATTGAAAAGAGTGTCCATGGAGTTTCGTGCACTTCCTTCTCCATGGAGATCTACGCTTTAAAATGTGCAATTAGCATCATTTTTTCTGACTGACTGACTTCTTGACATTTCAAAAGTGCCTGTAAATTTTAATTTAATTCGGTTTATTTGAATTTTTTTGCTTTGTCTTTTTTCTTTTCTTTTTGAACCACACGCCACATGCGCCTTAAAAAGATGTCAAAATGAATGATGGGAGCGGCTAGGGCGTACTTGTCAAGGCTAACGATTGTTAGGTAGAGTCAACTGAAGTCCTATGGATGGAGTGGTATTCAGTAAAAGTCTAACACTCCCTCTCGCTCTAACCAGAGCAGGAGTAGTAATTTGATAACTTCCCACCGAATAAAAAAGGAAGGATATGGAAGTTGTTGGTCCTGGAGCGGGAATTTACTAGATTATCAGGTATTATAAGGAACATTCATAGAAAATCTTCTCATTTCAATGAATATCTGAAATAGGTATATTGATCTCTAAAAAGATTTCATTTAAGTTTAGTAACCTAGGGTCAAAGTAGACAAAGACAGGTTTCACACACATGCTCATTCAAGTTTGGGTTTGAGGTTCAGTTTATTCCGTTTCGTTCAGGTTGCCTGGAAGAGATCGCAGAATGCAATATTTGGTTGCCCATGGTATGTATGTGTAACGGTGTACAACAAAGTATAAAACAACAAAGTGTAAAATATATATATATAAAAGGAGAAACTGACTGAAGGTTTTCTTTTTTGACGTAGGCGAGCACTAAGAGAGGGTTTTCCAAAATTCAACTCTCAAAGGAATAAAATGAAGGTCCAAAAATTCTACGGACAAACCAACTTTTACGCAGGTGAAGCCACTGGCAGAAGCTAGTAATAAATAATTAAAGACAATTTCAACAACTATTCCATTGTTTAGATGTAACAGGACTTGTAAGGTGAGGAAACTAAGATAAAAGGGTTGACAACGAGCAATGGGTGGCTCGCCTTCCGACCGTCTGGTAATGTAATCATCCGGACCGAGTCCAAGTCGTCGACGGCGCGTACTGTTCCACGCTCGCCTCAAGATGTCAGCAACTGTAGGGGCCTAGAAGGGTCGAAGCCTACTAGGGCCAAGGGTAGTGTGAAAGTAAAACCCGGGACCCTGGTACGAAGGCAAAGAAGGAACAGGAGTGGGTTTTTAGTCAGTAAAAGTTTGACACTGTAGCGACATCTATCGTCACATAAGAACTAATCCTGCATCGCGCAATCAAAGTTCTCCGCACGATTAGAACATATAGAACAACCCGAAATCATCTATCGGGCAGTTGCAGCCCACCAGACATAACATCCCGTCTGGTCGGAGGATCCTCCCTTTTCAACGGAGGTTTGCGGGACTATACTCTCTGTTCCGCCTACCTCCAAAACACTATCTCCCGCTCCGCCCAAGGACGGGGGATGTCATAAGATGATTCTTTCACCGAAAAAAAAAAGATAAAAAGTTGTAAAGGGTTTACAACTGGTTTTTTTCTGGTCAAATTGCAACTAACTTCGGGTCAACAGTTATGCAGTTATCATAATGCTAACAAATCACTATTATTCACATTAAATCTTAAGTAGTGACAGATCAGCAGCCTAACGCCTACATTCACTACAATGACACATTTCCTCGAAACGTAATTGTAGCAGGACATAAATTGGTGACAAATATGGTAAATTACAAAGATAGCCTCAATAAATATATTGTGGTCATATATTTTACGATTGTCAATGCTAATGATATAAGTCATGATATCATTATGGGTGGAGCTGATAGTATATGTCCATTAAATGACTTCTAAGACTTGAACCGCTGTCAGACATTGGCCTTCTACGTCTCTCTTTCCTTTGACTGATCCTTAAGGGGTCCTTTCCGATCCGTCTATACTCAACTTGAGCATAGTTGAAAAGCCTGTTGTTTCATCCAACGCAATATTTGTTATCGATATCTGATCGTCTAACATACCACAGTGTCTCAAGACAAAAGTCTATGACCAGTGCGTGTTGCCAGTGATGACATATGGCACTGAAACATAGTCGTTTACAACGGGCCTCATCAGAAGGCTTATAGTCACCCAAAAAGTAGTGGAAAGGGCAATGCTGGGAGTTTCCTTGCGTGATTGCATAAAGAATGATATATATTCCGCAGGTGGACCAAGGTCGCCGACATAGCTCGAAGAATCGCCAAAGCAAAGTGGCAGTGTGCAGGGCACATTGCTCGTAGAACGAATGGTCGATGGGGCCGAAAGGTTCTAGAGTGGCGACCGCGCACCGGAACACGCAGCGTTGGAAGGCCTCCCCCACAAGGTGGACCGACAACCTGGTGAGAGTTGTGGAAATGAGGAAGATGCGAGACGCACAGGATTGGTCGATATGGCGACGCTTGAGAAAGGCCTATGTCCAACATTGGACGTCTTTCGGCTGAAATGATGATGATGATGAATATTTGATAAAAAAGCAACACGAAAAAAGAGAGATAGTGCTTGAACACTCCGTTGGCATTCGGTAATCCGTCACTTACTTAAATGTTTCGCAAAACTCATTCCAGGTTTTTTTTTACCAAAAGTTTCTGAAGAAGCGACCGCATACCGTATATATTGCCTTCCACTAGGTCGACCGATGACCTATTGAGGGTTGTTGTCACGGGAATCAATGGACGTGAGACGCTCAGGATGTATCTTTATGACAATAGTTGGGGAGGTCTATGTCCAGCTGTGAACAACTTTTGGCCGAAGTGATGATGTAGTATAGTAGTGTATATAATCAAACCGGTTGAAGGCGTGATTCAAGTAATCTTATCATCGTCTGAAAAATGCCCAATAAAAAAGTTTTTTTGACGAAAATTAAAGTCATACGAGCCGAGATAAAGTTTTAATTGGTTTTTTTATGACCTTATTTATGACTGTATAAACTGAATCGACCCTGCTTATGGTCCTGCAAGTCACACTGACTCAGTAAGATTTTTATTACAATTGATGCAATCTGAATCGAGGCAATGGTGGTGCAAGACAGGAATCTTGAGTAAAGAGAGTAACGCATTGAACATTGTGATGTTCAATGCGGATAGATCTATCTATTTCTGTGTTGATGATGATGATGCCCCCATTAGATGATTTGTTCAAATGCTACTAAACACAAAATTTGTATTAAGAAAGTTGCTTGAAGATACGTTATTCCGAAACAAAGATTTTATTTTATTTCGTTTACTGTCATCAATGAACTGCTAATGTGTATTTGTTATTGACACTTATCTGTGTTCTTCCAATATGTGAGGATACATTATATTTCAAGATTCAAGACAAGTGACTGATCCTGATCAGCCTTGCCATTACATGTTATAATATCAAGCATGCGAGCGAGAAAGAGGGATGGAGCTATACAAGTATACACCCTTTATTGCTCCATCCCTTTAACAGTTTGTAGGCTTGCGGACGACGAGCAATGGGTAGCTCGCAGTCCGACCATCCGGTAACCGTCTGGACCGAGCGCAAGTCTTCCATGGCGCGTAGTATTCTACGCGCGCCTCAAGGAGATGTCATCAAAGCCGTAGGGGCCCAGCAGGGTCGACCCTGCTAGGGACATGGGTTGTGCGAAAAAGAAATCCGAGGCTCTGGAACGAAAGAAAAGAAGGAACAAACGAGTGAGTCAGTAAAAGTCTGACAGGTCCTCTGCCAATTACATCCTCCGCCCAAGGACGGAAGATGTTATTGGATGATTTTCCACAAAAAAATCCCTTTAACAATCTCCCTGGAAGTGGAGCAGTCAATAAAGAAGACGGTGGCTGACTGTGTGACTGTGTGTTTAAGCTGTAGCAGTGGTTTGTTTGTTATTTAATTAATACTTCACAGACATCATTCAACATAAGATTTATTACTATCACTTCACTTCCTTGTCTTACACAGAACATTTATAAGTCTCAATTTCTATTATTACACGGTTCGATACTTGAAAAGGATGGTCCTTACTCCTCATAGATCTCCATCCATCTTCTGTCATATTACCTACCTCTTTAAATACGAGGAAAGCCTTACTTTAGCCCCTTAGCCCCTCAGATATACAATGGCGCAGTGTGCAATGGTACACAGCACACGCTACAAATAAGATCGCGGGCGACACGTCATGCGGATTGCGGAGATTAGGTCAGTTTCGACCGCGCGGTTCTGTTCTAGCATTCGATGCTGAAGTAGTTTTGGTACATGAATTTAGGCCAATTAAGGGCTTTTTTTAATGATATATTTTGAGAATTGGAAGATTTTATGGCTGTACCAACTCGTCTTTCTAAATGAGAGACGAGTTCTTGATGTACCTTTAGTTATTTATAACACAAAAACAGTGCTAATTTCAATTTCTTTATACCTTTTTTCGTATAAGATGCTCAAACATTCTTCAGTTACTTTTTACCGTATATCATCTGCGTGATCCAAACACAACACCTGAAAAAAATCACCTCTTTCATGGTGTTCCCACAGTCCTTCGTCCATCTTCCGTCGTTTTTCCTGTCTATATTTATTTCAGGAAAGCCTTACTTAGATATACAGTGGCGCGCCTTCTTTGCCTTACGTTCCTGGACTGCGGTTTTCCCTTTCGGAAGTCAACCCATGGCCCCTGCAGACTTCGGCCCTGAGAATTTTATGCCTGTGCCATATTTAGTGTGAGTGATTAGTTCTTGATAATTTCACTTTGCATCCTTTAGAAATCTATAACAAAAAAAAACAGTACTATCCTCCATATCTTCCAAATGCTTTTCATACTAAATCATTGACGTGTCCCAAACACAATACTTCAAAAGAGTGAGCTCTCTCATAGCGTTCCTCTCCACAGTCATTTGTCCATCTACTGCAGTATTGCCTGCCACGAAGAAGAACAAGTACAGCAACATTAACAAGAGCCCAGATACAGGGCACACGAGTTCGCGTGCCGTTGCGACAGTGCCGCGCCCAACCGCCAGTACCACCAGTGATGTGCGTGCAACAATATCGATCTTATTACGTATCGATACACAGCACACTGCCATCAAACAGCGGCCGAACTAAACTAACAGACATAAGGGTTCGCGTGTTGCGACACCGCCGTGCCTCAACTAATACTAGTGATGTTTGTAAACTAAACAATATCCATTACATTGCATTATCGATAAATTGTAAACCAGTGTACAGACTTAATAAGATGGACGAGCGCTCGTGTCATAGCGGCACTAGTGAAGTGCGTGCATAAATATCGATTGCGATTTGATACTTAGTTCGTATCATAGTGACCACGCCATATCTAAGACACACGAGTTCGCGTGTCGTTGCGACAGCGCCGCGCCCTGCTAGGGATGTGCGTGTGTACAATATCGATGTTATATCGATCGATATGTTTCCACATCGACCGCCATTCGTAACGGTCTCTGTTTCCTGACCAATTGCTCTTGTTTTACGTGAGTTTTGTCGGTAAGGAATTTTTGTTACGTGTGGTATAGTTTCTATAATATTATTATTACATGTGAAAGATTTACCGAAGGAGATTTCGTTGGATGTTATGTCATTTTATTGCCACCAATTCTTTTTGAGTCATGCATAGCATACCAATATCATTTCCAGTGCCACTATTTTATTTAGGTATTTACTTTTACTCTTGACTTCGTCTTCGTGGACATTAGAATTGGTTTCAGAGAAAATTAAAAATGTATTTTCCTATTTTCTGCTAATTATTTCATTTTTCTTTCTGTAAGAACCTTTTACACAGTATAAGAAATTTTAAGAAGACGAATGAAATTGATAAAGTTGTGGTGCAGTCAAGGGAACTGGAGATTTATTTCTATACATAAATCTATAGCGGTCTTTAATAAATTTAAAGACTGCTTAAGTTAACACAAAAACGCAAGGTCTGGAAAATTTAGTTAGTGCATTCCACAACAGTAACAGTGGCGTGATGGCCCAGTGGATAAGCCGCCTCTCATACAAGAGGTTTCGGGTTCGAAACCGGGCAAGTACCAATATGAATTTTTCAATTCATATGTAATTTTTTAAGTTTATCTAAGACATTATTGACACCCTGTGCCTCATAAAGCACGTTAAGTCATTGGTCCCGGTTGTGGAGATCTGATAGGCAGTCACTCCATGTAAAACACGGGTATTCAGCCGCAACCAGATAGAGTGGGAGCCGACCCCAAGCTAGTTGGGAGAAGGCTATGGAGATGATGCTTTTATACCAATTTGTAGGAGGTCATAGCATGCTATAAAGTATAAACTATAGCTATAGCTATAATAACGCAAACCGTAATTTAAAAACTACTATTACGTATATAATAAAATACACGTACTACGTACGTCGTACGTTTTACGTAGTTATTAAAATATTAAAAAATAAACTTAATTTGTAAAGATGCTGTAATATTACAATGGTCTTTCTAATAGACACACACGTGTTTCGATAGTTTTTCATATTGCCCTGCAATATTCAACCTACCTACCATGATTAAAATTATTTACCATCAATTATTCGGGAATATCGATTTTTCGATCGTAACCTTACTCTCTCTCTAAATTAAAACAATGAATGCCTCTCATTAGCCCATCACTACAAACCGGAGCGACAGCACAATTAGATGTATAGTATATGCAACACCAGCGCACGCGCTGGCCGCCCCCTGTCCGCAGACTTTCTACAAAAAAAATCTTACAAACAAATACTACAATCATGATTGTCTGTGGTCTTTTCTAGATGTAAATGTTTGGTCGTGTTAGCTAAATAAATACCTACTGGTTAGTATTTGGGTTTCACTTTTAAGCCATTAGTCGAGGAATAGAATAAAATAGAAAACATTTATTCGATACAGACATAACACAACACACACAAAGACCGGAAAAAAGTGTGGAAAGATACATAAAATTACACTGAACAGTTGGTAGCTGTTACCCTGATTGGATTTTCTTCTTCATGGCGATGACAACTTGCTTAATCGTTTTGAATGAAAAATTAGAACATATTTAACTCACCGTTATTACAAGTATTTTCTTAAACATAAGTTCATCTAAGTGGATGTTGGTACCAAGTAAAAATAAGACCAACAAAGTACCTTAAGGTTCTTAAACTAGGTGGAACTTGAATCGGTCATTCAGTCCGGAGTTGTATTAGCATTGAATTAAATCACAAGTTAAAAGACAATTAATCCATCAAAATAAAGGATCCATTGCACCTCCACGGGTAGTGTGAAAGCGAAGCCCGGGGCCCCGGGATGAAGGCAAAGAAGGAACAGGAGTGGGTTTTTAGTCAGTAAAAGTCTGACACTATCTCCCGCTCCGCCCAAGAGCGGGATTTGTCATAAGATGATTTTCCCACCTAAAAAAAAATAAAAAATAAAAATTGCACCTAATGGATTCTTTTGGATTTAATTATTTTTACTTTTTATCCCAGAAAAAACTACGGTCTTTTGTGATAACTAGAAAAAAAAATTGGCTAATGGCAATCTGTAAATTTATTACTTATTGCTTGAAAATTATTTGAACTTACGTGTTGTGAACTGTTAAAGCAGTGGTGGCCCAGTAAAGACGCCAACTAACGAGTTGTAGGTCGATGATATAAACCCAGCCAGGCATATTACATTGTCTAATTTATTTCATCGCTACTGCCCTAAAAACGTTTAAGGGAAATATCATGAGGAAACAGGTAAATTCTGGAACAAAAAAAAACAAAAACATGTGACATGCACTAATCTGCACTGGGCCTGCGTGGTGGATCACAGCCCATTCCTTCTCCTAGAGAAGAGGCCTGAGTCCCAGGTATGGGAACATTTTAAGGCTGATTGTGTTATACGAGGATGTTGTAATACTACTTGATAAACCCTAGAAGATTCACATTTTATTGCTTTAACCAGTAACTTCCAAAGAATTGTAGGACTGACAATTTCCTTTACGATTGCATTCTTCGGATATCACAGCGGAGTTACCTATATCTCATTGAATTCTTTAGTTTCTTTATTATTAAGATATTATGTTATAGAATTATTGTGATATTGACTAGGTCGGAACAATGCGAGCTATTCGCACAGTATTCAGGATCTCCGCAAGGCTGAGCGTTCGTCACGAGTGTGTCGCCATTTTACTAATCGTCAATGGAATTACCGGGTGATATACCGATGAGTTGGTGTTAATGGTTTAGTGGAAAAATATTGAATTGATTATTGATTCGATTTCATTGACGTTCCGAGTAACAAGTTCCAGCTTAGGCCTGAATAAGAAGCCACCGTAAGTGCAGGCTTGCGGACTGTAAGCGATGGGTAACTCACCGTCAGGCAGCGGCCCATTATGTTCAACGCACGCCTCAAAGAGATGCCAGCATAAGTGATGAGACCCGCTATGGCCTGTGTCCATCAGCTGTCCTATTTTTATAGATTAATAAAAGTTATGTGTATAATAAAGAAAATGAACATGGCTAACGTCTGTCAGGGCTACAGGATTCTTCAAAAGAGCTACCGTAACTCCGAAACGCAAAGAGCGACT
The DNA here is from genome assembly GCA_949316375.1 of Mythimna vitellina. NCBI lineage: Eukaryota > Metazoa > Arthropoda > Insecta > Lepidoptera > Noctuidae > Mythimna > Mythimna vitellina. The sequence goes on along the minus strand of OX438699.1, from coordinate 9,765,538 downwards.
GAAGAAACTGAATCAGTATGTATCAAAATTAAAAAAATTGAAAAAGTTTGACGTCTTACCTTGAATCTGTTGGGGTTATTGGATTATTTCTCACCAAAAAAGAAATCCCAAAATAAAGATCTTTTGATTCACGCATTTTGATTAAGTTTTTTTTTCACAAAGAAATAAAAATACACAAGGTACAAAAAACTGAAAAGAATAAAACCGGGCAAGTGCGAGTCGGACTCGCGCACTGAGGGTTTCGTACAAACTTTCCTATGAAAAAAGTTCAATTACTGAATTGAGTTACGAAGATTTTTCCGAATCGCAAAACTTTTTTTTTGTGACGTAACAACAAATTTACAGTTTTCAGATTTTTCCATATGCTTGTACTATAAGACCCTGCTTCATGCCAAATTTCAGGATTGTAGGTCAACGGGAACAATGATGAATTTTGATTCACTTGAGAGTGTCGAGATATACGTGTATGTACGGCCGTCTCTTTTTTTTTTGTCAACTTAGAAGTTTGATTTTTTCACAGCTTTAAGGGACCGCGGGCAGTATATGGTTTTAATTTCAACTCGCTACCTCCACGCGTTACCGAGATAAAGGGTCTTGACAGACAGACGTAGAGAAAAGAGACCATATAAGGGTACCGTTTTTTCCTTTTGAGGTACGAAACCCTAAAAATAACGTTTATGTACAAGCTTGTGAAAAAGGTCAATCAAAATATTATCAATCTCATAAATCAGGCTAAGATTTATTTGTCTCACCGCAATACACAATAATTACAAAGTTTCGAGGTTAAAAGTAGACATAGTAAACATACTGTGAGAGACTGGTGCCTTATCTAGGCTTGGAGCCTGTACACCAGATCTCCACCCTTAGGTTTTATTAGCATTATTTTATTTACTTATTACTCTAACATAAAGCGGTAGCAAATCATTTATAATATTAACGCTACCTAATTATATTCTTACATTGAAAATGCCTATTATATGCTTCCCATGAGTGCATCAGAAGATCTATCTTGACTAAACCGCCAGAATTTATTAAATCCTCTTTCTGTAAAGTCTCAAGTTTACAACAACCTTAATTAGCATATTACACATTAATGTCCTTAAAACTAAACATACAAAGTTGAGTATCAAACCGGTGACCAGGCCCCACCTCTTTCCCGCGCATGTATGACGAGATGACGATATAATCAGTCCAGCACGATCCATCACGGTACTGTCAAACTTAGTCGATCGTGTACTAAGTGCCCACATCACCTTGACCCCTCAAAATGGCGCTGATCACATCACCTTTTGCCCCATTTCATATACCTCCGTACTCCAGCACGTGTCTACTTAAAATGGTCGTTGTGTACGTCTCATGTGTTCTCCGTGTTTTTTACGTGTCATTAACGTGGGACAGAATATTTAATTAGCTAATTAATATCCGGTATGAACTGTTGTACTTACGAAACGAGTACATCCGTGGCTGTTTCTGAGAGAAGTGTCGTTGGTTTAGGTAATGATGTGTATGGAAAGTGGCTTCAAACCGTGAGATCGTCACAAAGAGCTGCAGGATTGTTCGAACGAGTCAGTTAAAGTCTAACACGACCTCTCGCTTAACCTATATAAATTTTATAGATAATTTCCCACCCTTGAAAAAAAACGTCCCAATGTCGGAGGAAAATTTAGAATTCCAAAAAGATATAGACACTTATGACTGTTTTTGTGTCTAAACAGTCAAAGGGAGGCTTATCCTCGATACGATTTATTACTTTTAGTATGAATGTGGTTGGTTACAGAGATAGAGAAAAGATGGTAGAATAGGAGTTGATTAATGGTCTCACTAATCTACTCCTTTTCAACATGTCTTCCATGTCAAGACAAGCTGCGGTCATTTCAAATAAACCAAGAAAAGAGCAAAAGCGTAATGAACCACTGTTTTATAGCCTCTGGCACACGAAATGAGGAAGTTGCTGGGAAATCAAATGACTGCTCCCGCTCTGGGTGACACTAAGAGTGTCAGACTTTTACTGACTAAAGTCGACCTATGTTCCTTCGATTGCCCTTTTCGTTCTAGAGCTATGGGATTTGAATTATCTTGCAGCCCAAGGCAACCCGTCTGCGGTACAATTCCTTAGCAGAGAAGTTCCGAAGTCATTGCCTCGGAGCTTTATATCCGAGACTGGTCGATTTCCATTGACTCGGGGTATTTCTGGTGCTCATCACTGTTGATTCTAGCTTTCAGGGGTTTCAGTGGCGCACCGGCGCACCATTGTGGTAACCGTGGTGAAGGTTTGGGTTCCAAAACTATGATAACTTTTCGTACAATCCTGCGACGCAAGTATCAGCCCTAGCAGGCATACGAAATGAGAGGAAACTGCGCTGTACGATGATGATGAATCAAGATGGCAATAGAAGGAAATATTCAATGGAATATTAAATGTCGATCCCAAGTTCGAGGACTTGACGCCTTCCTTAATCTTGCTCGGATATTAGTTTTTTTTTAAATTTGTCTCTAAAATTTTAAATTAGTACTACTCCAGTAGCTTACGAGATCATCATCATCAACGTCATCTCCACCTAAAGACGTCCACTGTTAGACATAGGCCTACCCCCAAGTGTCGCCACAACGGCCGATCCTGTGCGTCTCGTATTCATTGGATTCCCACGACCCTCACCAGGTCATCGGTCCACCTTATGTGTTACGAGATATACCATGCTATTGGTGAGATAGGTGGTCACGGTGTTCAATTTTCATTTCAAGTTATCCATATTTTAAACTCTGTGATTTAAGGTATGTATTCCCTTGGGACAACTGTTTGTTTTCGCGCGAGTGAAGTCACTAGAAGCAGCTTGTTTTATCATAATTATACCAATCCAAACACAACACGATGCCAATAGGAAGTGCCACAGCCTCCTGGAGACAAATGCAGTAATCAGTAGACGAACGCCCACTGCGCTGCAGTTGGTACACTAATTCCATCATTTCAATTAGCTATACAAACGCGCGGGCGTTTAATCAGTAGATAGGCTGTGTTCCTTTCACTCTTCAGATAACTATTAGTGTAAATATTGTGGTAGAATGAGCAGGGTACAAGGTTGATTTTAATTACCTAGATCGTCACAGCAAAATCGTAGGGGCCCAGCAGGGTCGAAGCCTACTGAGGCCATGGGTCCGCTTCTGAAAGGAAAACCTGGGCCGTGGAATGCAAGACAACGAAGGAACATAGAAGTGGGCTTTAGTCAGTAAAAGTCTGAAACGCCCTCTGGCTGCGCCTAAGAGCGAGTAATGTCATTGGATGATTTCCCACAGAAAAAAAAACTACAGAGTTTTGCTATGTCATTTTCAAACAACAAACATTTTTTTTATTGGATTATAATCCAGTAACTCCTCTATCAACAGTCACCACACCATTTTTTTGGTGGAAAATCATCCAATGACTTCTCTCGCTCTAGGGCGGAGCAAAAGGCTGTGTATACTCACTCCTGTTCTTTCTTTGCCTTCGTCCTAAGGCCCCGGGTCTCACTTTCACACTAACCGTGGCCCCAGTAGGCTTCGACCCTGCTGAGCCCCTACGGTTTTAGGCTCGGACCGGACGTTTACCGGACGGTCGGATAGCGAGCTACCTATTGCTCGCCGTCCGCATTGCGCCTACGGTGGTCGAAAATCGGGATCAGGATCATGGCGGCTGGGGCGGGAGGGCCACTCCCTCGCGCGCGAAGTCGTGAAGGCGACCTCGGGTTTTCCTTTCAGAAGCGAAGCCAGCAGGGCCGATGCCTACTGGCTCCAGTAGGCCTACGGCCCTGCTGGGTTTTTAATGGTCTTGAGATATCAGTATCCATCACATCTAAAGAGTTTCCGGTATAATTTAAAAAAATATACTGTTTGATTCATCAGCTCTTTCTGATCCTTTTTTTTAATTTTCTAAATGACAATGGACTCATAGAACATTTTAATAAACACTGCATTTCCAACTAGATATTCAAATCTTGTAATACGAATATTTTCTGCAAAATGTTAAACGTTAAAAATGTAGTCCAGCTTCCCCGTGTTGCATTAGACCAGTTTTTTTTCCGTTTTTCAATACTTCCATGATGCTATACATATATACGGATAGAGGTTTTACATATAATGTTGAATGTTTAACAATACACTTCACTAACTTAAAGTTACTTAAAAATGTTAATGAAAATGACTAAATAATGTTCTAAAACCTGTTAATAATATGTTAAAATGTTGCGAGAGTTTGGTGCCAAAAGTAATACTGATGTACTTGTGTACTTGACGATACAGAAAACTTACATTTTCTTTTTCGTTTTATAATTATTTTTTTTAATATTTTTAATGCTTTTTTTAGAAAAGAAATAATAATAAAATTATTTATGGACATTAGGCTCTTACACACATAAATTAAATTCTTTGGGTCCTAAGCTAGTAAGAAAACTTATTACAGGAGCCAATGTATCTCCCAAATTGTTATTACAATTTGTCAACAAAAAAAAAATATAATAGAGAAAAAAAAAGATAAAATAACTAGGCCGAAGTCCAATGTGCGGATGCTGACCGTACACTATACGTCATCAAGAAGCGTAGCATCAAAACCCATAAACAAAATTAAAATGTACCAGGATCTAATAAATAAAGATACTGTTTATTAGATTAATCAATTGGGCCTTGCCCTACCTAATAATAGCTTTAATATATAACACACGATAAATAGCGCAATCCTAGACCAACATCCGCAAAGTTCCCGACCATACGTCATAACTCATAAGTCATAACTACCCAGATATCATTCAAACGGATGTGGCTCGTAAAATTATCATTTCTGATTTATCTCAGCCAAGTGGGTGGAGACTCTTGTATCGCTAATCAGCGGCTGACCAATTAATACAAGTATTTTACCTGCTCTATTTTTATAATATTGTCACTCATTGGTTTCACGGAATTACTGCAGTTCTCATAATGAATTTACACACGTATGAGTGGCAGTTAATAATTGTCAACTCATTTAATTTAAGAACTGCCTGAGCTGCTACACTTAATTTTGAACCATTTTTTTCTTGCTCTCATTTTGATCTTTATTTACATTGTATAATGACAAAAACGACATTAAAGCTTTGTCCAAAAGTTGGAGCAGTTAATAATAAGCCGAATCGATTTCCTGACGGTTTGTCACATCGCAATCTCGATATTAAAATGTTTCGAGTTCTCATTCTCATGACTTCAATTGAAAAACTCATGTCAACGAAAAGTTAATGAAGTTCTTAACGACGACGAACGGACAGAAGGGAGATTTATCGCCGCACTAATGACCTGCGGTTACAGAAAAAAAATATATAAAGAACAAGCCGAGATTTAATTGCAGTAAGCGAACTTGTATCGAAGTATGTAGGTAGGTACATTAAACAATACTGCAATTTGTATTGGCATAGCAGAATATATATTTAATAGCTGTTAACTGTATAATCGTTTTATAGTTCAGATTATAGGCCTAATAAATTCAAAGTCAGACTGAATTTTAGATCACTTAAGTGTTATTACCACACAGAACCTTTTATGACAATTTAGAATATCTTTTATTTCTGTCACCCTTTGAATTGGTGATGCCACAAATTCATCGTTATCATTTCAGCCGAAAGACGTCCACTGTTGGACATAGTCCACCCTCAAATGTCGCCACATCGAACGGTCCTATACGTCTCGCATCCATTGGATTCCCGCGGCCCCCTCACCAAGTCATTGGTCCACCTTGTGAGAGGCCGTCCAACGCTGCGTCCCGACAAAAACTGAATGTCCCAACTCAATTTCTAATTGACACACTAAACTAAAATCAAGCCTAGACGAAATCCATAAAAGTTAATAACGACGATGTATTTCAGCATTACCATCAAGAATTTGTGCAATATATCACATGTTGCGTTTAGTAAGGGCCACTTGCCCGCTATGACATTTGCAAGGGCCAGCTAATAAGACACATTTCTCGTGTAGGGTGTACCCACGATTGTGTAAAACGGGACACCGTGGCGCCTTGGCGGGAAGGACGGACAATGGCCGCGGTGTCACCGCGATCGCGTGGTCTTACATGGAAATCAAATGTGGGCGGATTACTTGACACACGTAAAATAGGCACTTAGGTACCTATATTTATCTAAGTGTCGTTACGAATTCTGAGAATTGAAAATGTTGTTTGTGGAGTCGTAAAATGGAACATAATTTTAGATCCGGTAGTTTGGTTTATCAATAGATAAATAATATAAGGTATTTCTCGCCTATTATGATTATGTAATAATCATTTAGCTTTTTCCCGCGACTTCAATGCTGTGACCCTTTTTTTGTGAGGGTGGGAAATTGTTAAATAATTTTACTGAGTAAAACTTAACCGTGTTTCTACAGTTGCCTTTTTTGTTCCAAAGCTGCTATTTATACTTTTTGATAGCGGAAGTAATTAGATCAAAAGCTCTTATATACTATTTAAAAAATTGTTTCTCTCTATTTTTTTTTTCTTTTTGAAATATTTAAAAATACAAGTACCTAATATTTTTAAATTAAAAATAGAAACGAATCTAAAATGATAATTATTACTTAATTAAAAAAAAAATTTGAGACCTATTCATAGTAAATCTTCCATGACCTAAAATAGAGGTTTACTCATCTATTTCATGTAAGCCAGCCCCAACATATAGAGTGGGCAGCACAGTGACTACATGTCGCGATAGTGTCGCGAGATTCCTAGCAAGCAAGACCTTATTGAGAATGTACGCGAAGCAAATACAGCGTGGTCACATCACTGTTTTATTTATGTTGACTGTTTATTAAGATTGAGGGGCTTTACATTAAAATTACAGTCTGTTTATTTCAAATAATTTATTTCGTAATATCAATTAATTGAATCTTGATCTAGAAAGATGAACGTAGGTAACTTGTCCAAGGTGTGCCCATTCTTCACTTCTTATCCTAGACAATGAGGCGTGTCAGGGACCGAACTCAATCGCCCACTTAATCCTCTATTACAGGGTACCAAGGCGCTGCGCGTGCGCACAAACCGGCCGGCCGCTCGATAATAAGTGTAATTGCGCTATCTGCGTCCTTGTTTCGTCCTTGCTTTCACTGATAACAACTCCGCTCGAGGTTATCACTTATATAATAATGAGTGATTAAAATCTCTGTAAAGGTCAAGCTTTTTTGTTGACCCTTGCGCCAGTGAACTGATTTTTGACATTTAACTGAGGATCGATTGCAAACTTACGAGTTTTATTGACTGATCGGATTCAAGGACTGTAATGTGTACTTTCGAATTAAAATAAAATGTAATTGTACCTTGCACAACTGTAGATTTGGACCTGGTATTATAAGGGAAAACTTGACAGTATTTTCGTAAGTGTCCGATGGATATCGCGTTTAAAGTTTATTTTGTAACTGCGTGTAAAGTTTACAGTTTGTAGGTCAGTGGTTACAATCGAACATATAATATAAAATGTTTTGATGCAGTCTTCGCCAATCACGAGTTAGTAAACATTGGAAGACGCCTCTGATTGGCTCTTCAGCGGTGTGTCCTTTTAAACTCACGATCTTACATTAGACACAAGTAATCATTGGTGGATTCGCAATTAATCGAGGCATTTAAAATAACCTATGATGGTTGTGCATGTAACAATTTAACTGTGGTTCATGCTTCATAATGTGGTGTGTTTAGTAACTGACATTTAAGTAAACTCAAGTTGTATTCTGATTGCTCAACTACATCGTTCTAAATTATTAAATAATAATTAAACCAGTTAGAAATTATCATTTATTTTTATGATCGTGTTAATGATGTTTGAAAACAGTTCAAGTCAAAAGAAAATAGACAATAATTGGCATTTAAATACATTATTTCTATATACTCGTATATCTTACAATAACCCACTTTTTTAAATAATATAAACATTTAAATATAACCTGTAATTGTATCAGAAAAATGTTACAAGTATAAATAAGTGTGTCAATATTGAATCAGGTTACTTTTAGGCTTCCTCATAAAGATGGCAACGCCACCTACAATTATTTTTCGAAGTAAATTAACAATCATCGCACATCCAAAGTTTTTTTTTAATATTTTACGCAATTGTTTTATTAGAAACTTAAACACACACTGCTAACATGATCATTTCTAAGCAAGGGAATCATGGGAGATTTCTCATGAGATCCATCATAAGAAATCTGGTTGCAACAGGCCAAGGACCACCAATCCATCTCACAAGACAACTGATACTTTTGGTAAATAAACTCTCCACTTTAACAATCTTTTGTAACTCTACTTTAATTACAAAACTAACATGATTGAAAAGAGTGTCCATGGAGTTTCTTGCACATTCTTCTCCACGAAATAAAGAAGTGTTCTGTGTTCTTCTCCATAGAGATCTACGCTTTGGAATGTTCAATTAGCATCATTTTTTTTCTGACTGACTGACTTTTTGATATTTCAAAAGTGCCTGTAAATGGTTTATTTGAAATAAAACGCTTTGACTTAAAACTTTAACGAAAAAAAATTGGAGTTACCAAACTCCATTTTTTTTTTTATTAATATAAACTAGAGCTTGACTGCGATCTCAACTGATGGTAAGCAGTGATGCTTGTTGATGGTTAGGCGCACGTATTCACTCTAGCCTTGATGACACCTAAATTATAATCGGACGGGAAAAATTTCTACGGCAGATGTTTACGAAACCCAGCAAGCATTCCAAGATGACTAATGTGCCTTAAAACTAAGTTATCTCATGTATCAAGAGTAACGTGATGATATTTAGAATCGTGTCACCGCCATCTTGTGGTAATTAAGTGAATACGTGGGAATTCTAACATTAGGTTCAGTCACAGAGCACAGGTGGCGAATAGAGAGACCATTGAGAGACTATTAATACAGCCATACGATTGCGATGACCACAAACTTTGGCTATCATAGCGTTTTTTTAGGGTTCCGTACCTCAAAAGAAAAAAACGGAACCCTTATAGGATTTCTTTGTTGTACGTCCATCCGTCTGTCTGTTTGTCAGTCAAGACCCTTTATCTCGGGGACACGTGGAGGTATCGAGTTGAAATTAAAAACATATAGTCAAGTCTGCGGTTTCTGGAAGCTGTGAAAATAATCAAACTTCTAAGTTAACGAAAAAATTATACGGCCGTTTGTCACAAAAAAATTGCATATTTCGACACACTCAAAGGAATCCAAATACATAAGGTACTTCCCGTTGATTTAAAACCCTGAAATTTAGCATGGAGCAACGTCTTATAGCACAAGTATAGGAATAAATCTGATAACTGAAAGTTTGTTGCTACGTCACGAAAAAGAAAAGGTTTTTCTATTCGGAAAAATCTTCGAGACTCAATTCAGGAATTGAACTATTACATGAGTTAATTTGTACAGAGTCCTCAGTGCGCGATTCCGACTCGCATTTGCCCAGGTTTTTTACTTTGACATCAAATGCCTCAAATCAAATCCTCCCGCATTGAGGGGAGTGAGAAAGAGTGTCAAACTTTTACCGATTAAAATCCACTTGTTTAACTTCAATCACAATTTGCGATCCTCCGTGACCCAATGGCCCAGGTACCTAACCTACGTCACTCTGTTAAGCTATACACTACTAAGTGTAACAGATCAGATTAGGAACTACCAATATAAAAAACAAAAAAAAAAATAAGATGACAAAATAAGAAAAAAACAAAAATAAAGGGACTAATATATTAATAATAATAAAAAAAAAAACTAAAAAAGAAAAAAAAATTGAGTCTGAGTTGGACTCGCATAGTTTTTAAGTAAATGTTAAGATGAGGGCACGACAGAATGCCAATGCAATTTTTTTATAAAAAATAACACTGTAAAAAATGGCGCGGACCTGCATCATGTCTGCGGTAAAATAGATACAAAAAAAAAGTGTAACAGATCGACTTTTACATTCCGTGGTTGAAATACTAGCAACTCTCTTCTTCACATTGTAGACTGTGCCCAGAATTGTATGACCCACTCTCTTGATAAGCCATTTCAATCATAATCTTGCTATCATTAAAAATCTTTTGAACAATTCTGCAGCCTTGGCAGAGTCATCTCTAGTTTGGACTGTCGAGATGTTTCCCTGCTGGGTGATTTGTATGGAAAGATTTTACCATGCCTTCTCTACAGAGTCCAACAAAGTGTCTCGTGATCTGTGGGTTCGGTTGACAGTGGGCCATCACGAGCAGACTTTATTACATATTTGTGTAATTCGAGTGTCGTTATTACGTCGGCATGTAGTTCGCAAGACTGGAGTTGGTCTATAAAAATGAGTCACTGGTATTTTCTTTGTGAATTTTTAAGGTAGATATTAATAATTTGTTAAATATATCCAATCCATTGTGTCTTTCGGCTAATTCGTTTTTCACCACCTTAGTCATACATAGTTTCTATACTTTAATTGTATACGTTACTCCTGTTATATTCATCTTTTTGACCAATTAATTCATTAATTCGATTATAATTTAGGTGTCTTCAAGGCTTGAGTGAATAGGCTTTAATAATCTAGTGTGCCTCACCATCAACGATTGCATCACTACTTACCATCAGGCCAGGGAAAGTGAAGCCCGGGGCCATATGACGGAGGCAAACAAGGAACAAAAGTGGGGTTTTAATCAGTAAAAGTCCGACACGGCCTCCCGCCCAAGAGCGAGAGATGTCATTGAATGATTTCCCCCCAAAAAAAAAACTTGCCATCTGGTGGGATCGCAGTCAAGCATTAGTATATATCAATTAAAAAAATGGTTGACAATAAATTTGACTTAATTCAATGGAATGCCCGATTTTTGAGGAAACCATTCCTTTGACTTAATAAATGCATAATAAGAAATGTTGACTTCAGCGCCATGTAATGATAAAATTTCCCGGCTTGTATCTGTAGCTTTGGTTTATTCTAGAAATCCCTACCAACAAATGCCCACCAGTGGGGGTTTATTCCAGAAATCCCGTTCTACTTAATTTGATTTCTTTCAGTCAAGCCAATTTCTGAGTGGATCGATCGCCAGCTTCAAGCTCAGAGCTTATAGAATTGCTCTTAAATTTATCATCATAAATTTAAGATCTATTAAATCATCTAGGGCGCAATATTGGAACTAAAAAAAAACAAAATCCTACATCACGTTTACACGCGATTAGAACATATTTTATACAATAGCCCGAATAGTCAGTAATGTCTTTACCCAATCATATTGGTAACATTTATTTTAGGACAACCGTAGTTTGATTTGTCAATTGGTCTCCCAAAACATTGTTAAGTTTGCCAATTTCCTCTACCGTTCTATTAACTTGAGATCATTAAATAAAGAGATTTAAATAAACACAACATCATTTAATTGTATTGTTTTTATTTTTCAATGCGTTTACAATATTTAATATTTTTTAATTGAACTTGAAATTAAATAGGTACAAGTGTACTTAACATACAACTTTGTGTGACGTTAAAACCTTATCGAACTAGTGCCTCCAAGTGATATGATTACAAACATCTTACTTTACAAGTATTGCATTCATTTCCATTATAATACACTTCCCAAAGATACGAACTTCAAAACTTATCATACAAGTGTGTACTGGCCCTTATGAAATATGTGAAGTTTCATGCTAGGAGGTTGTGATTGACAAATGTCATTATTTAATTTTTTGTAATTGCCGCCCGTGATCAAAGTCTCAAAGACAAAGAATCGCTTAAAACTGTGGACTAACTATATACCTAGAAAATAGGCAAAGAATAGCAACGTGATCGAAATTACTTTCCAAGAAAATCTTACCAAGTTATTTCTTATATTTATATTACATTTTCTAAAGATACATTTAACTTTTATAGGATCCTTATTACTGATTTAATAAGTATCGCTAAAATCTTTGAGCCTCGATTTAATATAAAACACATGATATGCATTTTGTGTATCGCAAACTCCTATGTACAATAATCGTGTAAATAACAAATTTAACAAAATATTTTTTTTATTAATTGATTTTCTAAAGACGCAAATAATTAACGATTTATTCATAATGCCAATAATTACTGGATTATATTGCGTATATTTTTTTTATCAAATAAATATCGAATAATTTTGGTTTATAGAAAAACTTTGGTAGTTTTCATTGACTAAACACGCAACGTCCAATTATATTTACCAATTTGTATAATTTACAAAATTTAATGAAAATACCAATACCGTATTTCTGTATTCATATTTCATTAACACCAGATTAATTTGTGTTTAAAAAATATAATTAATTTACAAAATAAAATTAAATAAACCCATTCGCATTCCATTTAAAATAGCTCACAAATCGAGCGAAGCACTTGATATTTTTTAAACATCAATTAATGAGCTTATTACTCTACTTTACACAATAACAGACAAAACATGTTTATGTACACTTATTATAATAGAAAATACGTTTTAAGTCAACCTTAAATCACAAGATATGAACTAGGAACAAATATTTAAGTTACCATCATAACAATTTTTCTTAACAAATCTACACGTATCTTTAAATTATTTCTATTTTAATATAATATTATACTAAAGTGATTTGTCATGTCGCTTAGAATAATGTATTTATCTAAATCGTTTTTAAAATGAACAGGAAAATGTCTGTGTTTTTGAATAATTCATAGAAATACATTTTAGTGTAACCTAAAACATATTGAACGCGTGCTTACAGCGTATCGTAAAAAGCTAAAGCACAAACGAAATAATTCAGATTTAATTTAATAAATTTCATAAAAATTTAATAAGTAATCCGTATTTTATATTGCTCTCAATGTGAACGTTAGAGAGACGCCAATATACGTAATATACACCCGCACTCTACGTGTCCTCTACTTGAACTGGCTTACTTATTTACAACGACCCTACATCAATGTTCAGTTTACTGAAATGGGATACTTTGAATCTAGAAGTATTTACACTGGAATCGACATTATTAGATATTCACTGGGTACGCTGACAACTTGGTCAAATAATTCACCAATATATCGTTTCCAATGGACATATTCCAGCACGTATCTTAGTTATACGGCTGCGTCCAAAGCGGCGGCGGAGGCGGCAGCGGGTATGCCGGGGGCTATGTGGAGATAGCCAGTGACGGACGCGGGCCGTGCGCGGCGTGCGCCCCGTGAGCTCCATGTGGGGGTGTGGCCGCCGGGGAGCGTGCACCCGGCGAACACGTCACCTTCCCCATAAACGACCGAATATCATCAAAGTAAGCATCCTCCCTCTCAGTATCCGCAGAGCTAGGAGAATCTCCGCCTTCCGCCTCGTGCTTCTTCAAGTGACGATCGAGATTCGTCTGCTGCCCGAAACATCTCTCGCACAAGGGACACCGAAATGGTCGCTCCTTGTTGTGAATGTTCCTCACGTGCCGCTGTAGGTTGGATGAGATTGAAAATGAGCGCTCGCAGTACTTGCACTTATAGGGTTGCTCACCGGTGTGTGTACGTAGATGGCGAGTGAGGTTCGCACTACGCGGGAATACTTTTCCACAGAACTTGCAAGCGTACCTGTCACGCAGCTTTCCTGATCCTGAACTAAGCTCTTGAAACTTTGCATACGCGCTTGGTTGCCTGTCAGGTCCATCAGTACCGAGAAGTGGGGATAAAAAATTGAACGGACTTGGAACGTATGGGGAGTGCGACGAGTTTAAAAGCGATTCGGACGTGTGGAACGATGGAAATCGAGGCCGGTACATAGCATCGATTAAGTTGCTGTGCTGCGGGTGAACGGGCATGGGGAACGCCAAAGGAGGTGATACTAGCTGCGGTGGAGATTCCCCCCTTTTAGGCTCGACGCCCTCAACATCAACGTCTGTTGTGTCATTTTCAGGAGTCTTGCTCCTCTCAGCTGGGCTTTCAGGTGGTGAATATGACTTGACTGAGTTGCGAAAGGAACGATCATCATTCTCTGCTTCAGAATCCTTACCGTTCTGTTTCCTTGACACCGATAGATCCAAAGGCTGATCACCATCATCTTTCTTTGTATCTTCTTCAACATCGGAATAATCAGAAGTTTTATCGTCTTCGATTACGTTTTTGGACAAGTCTTTTGGCAATGGTGATAAAGACTTTTTACCCTGAATGTCATTATTATTGAGCTTGAGAGAGAAGTTGAAAGGAGACTCCCGCTTCATATCGTCTCTTGAGAAATTGAACGAAGTAATTGGTGCGGGAAGTGGCATCACTGGTGATGGTCGGCGTTGGGAAGATGCTTCCTCTCCGGAAGGAGGTGATTGCTTCGAATAAAGACTATGTGATTTGTTGGGCGTAGCCCTATCTGAACTGTAGCTGTCTCTTTTGTTTTCGAAATCCAAATCCTTAGGCTTCTTGTTATCATCTAGAGAGTTTGAGCTGTCCATGCTTTTTACTGATAGACGGCCTTCTTGTTGTTTGGATACTAAGTTGGCGTTAGACATGGCCATGTCATGTTCCATAGCGAGTCTAGCTCCTTGTACGTTGAAGAGTAGTGGGCTGAGGAACTCGGGTGGGCAGGCTGCGGCAGCAGCGGCAGAGAACAGTGCCGGGTAGTGAGCAAATGTGTTGTATGGCAGGGGCAGGGTGGGTCCCCTGTACATCGGGAACGGGTTGGAGTTGTTAGGGTTATTCATCCCGACGTTTTGTAGTGACGATATCTGCGGAAGGCCCTGGGGCATTTGCCCTCGGAGGTTGACTGAAGCTGCAGCAGCGGTGTCACAGAATCTCTTGTGCTTAGTAAGAGAGGCGTAAGATGTGAAAGACTGGCCGCATTTTCCGCATTCAACGAGAGCTCGGCAGGCGACGTGCATCCGCTTGTGACGGCACAGGTTGGAGAACTGGGTGTATGCCTGGAAACAGAAACAACAGACTTTACGAAATCATCTTTTGCCGTAAACTTCTCAATACGAACTTCAAATATTTGGATTAAAGAAATTTCTTATTAAAAAGGCCTAAATCTTGGTAACAAGGCAGCATGCGTAGCCTTACCATATAAACGAAAGAAATACAATGACTGTTAATCGAAAGATTTATATGATGCGATATCAAACGTGTCAGAAATTCACTTGGTCTTCATAGAATATAGATTAAAGTGTTCAATTGGTCATACTACGAGTGCTGTAACTATTTTAGAATCTATTAGAACTATGTATATAAACACAAAAATTTTGAAGATAAAAACATAGATTCTCACCTTAAAGCAGACCTTGCACTGGAATGGCTTGACGCTGGAGTGTATATGTGTGTGCTGTTTCAGGCCGGAGGAAGTCGCGAAGGTCTTCCCACATTCAGGACAGGCGTGGCTGCGAGCGCCCGCGTGCTGCGCGCGAATGTGGCGCTGGAGGTTGGAAGGATCGGTAAATACCTGAAATAACATCAGGTTTCGCAAACGGTGAAACAAATACCACCGGAGAATGACCCACTAATTTTAAAATCAAACCCAGGGAGTTAAAAGTGACCCAGTAAAGGCCAGCTTGCACCACAAATATTAGTTACTAATTAGTAATTACATTTAGCGTTAAATTTTATTTAAAAAATTATTTAAAACACCATTTTGTATCAATTCAACTTTAAACTCTAAAAATAGAGTGATGTTTTTAATTCGTTTAGCGCTAAATATTTTCAGTGATTTATGGTGCAAGAGAGCCTTTGGTAAAAAATGATTTGAGATAGATTTTAGTGTTGAAAGATAAAATTAAGTAATGAGATTATTCTAATAAAAGTTAAAATTTTAATAAACCCATGTTTTTTCAGGACGAAGTAAAAATTAATTCTAAACTACAATGAAAATCTAATTTCCATTACTAATCTATATACAAGTTTTTAATTCACACCTTAGGACAGTTTTCGCAGGGGTACTTTCTGATGTCGGTATGTGCAAGCGCACGGTGTCGTAGGAGCAGTACCCGAGTGCTGTAAGCCCTGTTACAGAGTTCGCAATGAAATGCAGCAGCCGGCTGAGCGTGCTCCGTTATCAAGTGACGATCGAGACTGCAACAAAATACAAGAAAATTTATATAAAAATATCATTCAGCCGGCTAAATGTCAAGGACGAAAAAATTTCCCCTTGATATTGACATCCGTGTATGTGTAGAGAAAGTTAGCGTACGGGGATTCAGCCCGAAGGTCGTTTAGATTTAGCTGTTATTCTCAAGGATAATAGCATTCTTTTGTACCGATATGGTAAGTTGTTATTCAGTTTTAGTCGATGTTTTTTCCGGTGGGTTTTGAAACAAAGCTTGCGCTGACCGTGTCAGGTTTGACCCGATATCGATGGCGTTGATCTTGTTGTCCTCGAAACGGGTGCCGGCCGGTATTTAAAAATAAATGCTTTATTGTTTATCAATGTGTACTTAACTAAATCGTGGAAGTTTTAATAGGATATTTAAAATTTACTAAGACTTCGATGATCATTTTTTAATTACAACATTAACCGTTGGATCAATGTTGTTTATGAATAAAAAAAAATATTATTTATTCATTTATTTAAGTACACGTCACATAAATTACATTATTTTTTTAACATAAGTATAAAAAAACCATTTAAATATATAAAATAGTAGTCCAGAGTCGCAAGCGGGGTTAAATAGAAAATAAATTATCATTATTATTTCTATTCTACACTAATATTATAAAGATAAAATGTATATTTGTATTTTTTGTTTTGTAGTGCCGATTCAAAAAAAAAATCATTTACAGATTTAAAAAGTTCTTTCACCTGTAGAATGCTAATTTATCACTGAGTATATATTTTTGTCTTTCACGCGGGCGAAGCCGCTGGCAGAAGCTAGTTATTTTTAAAGAGCGTCTACAAATAGATTCAGTAGGTGTTGTGTGTTCATAAACTAGAAAAGATATTGTCTAAAATGAGCACTCCATGGGGTCTCATTTTGTATCTCGGTAAATATGTAGGAGACAATTTCAAGAAACTATAAAGTACGAAACACATCTGTATTCGATAGCGTCTTCATTTAGTTTAACATTTGTATCGCCATTTGCAGTAAGAGGAGCATTCACAAACTATTCTAGTTTATATCAGTGATACTTTCGTAGCGGCAGTAATCTAACTTCGTTTTGTATTATATTGTATTTTATCGTATACCACCAACGACTCTATTAGAAAGTGAGGAGATTACGTTAACGAACTTGAATAGGGCTCTGCTATCCATAGGAAACTACTTACAGCAAAAGACAAAATAATAACATCTTTATGCATAGGGATCGCCCACGCGAACATAACTCATACACTCTCCCATACATAATTCAAACATGTTTTCGTTCCTCGGTGTATGTATGAATTCATTTTTGCAATAAATTCTGTATGAACACGTTTTATGAGCAAAATCCGCACTAGACGCATAGTTTATGTATTTCGCAACGCTTCCGAGTACTTCATTCATGTGACCCCCATTTTCTCCGATTCCTTTGAAAATACTGTTATCACAGTCATAATAACGTGTGTCGACACTTGATGGGAAACGTATATCATTTGCAAAAACGGTCGGAGTGAGTCTCCTTGGCATAACTGGTCTGCCACACGCAACCCTTGCTGCCTCCGGCTATTTTCTAACGCTGCACCTGTTAGAGCTCATTAGTCGCGTTTAAATACAAACACAGATTACATCGCTGGTTTTATTAAGGAAATAGCATTGACTAGTTGTTGTACCGGTAGATCTATGTCGATCTATTCGAAAGCGTCGTGCTCGTCAGCATCCGAGATGGAACGTTTTCACTGTTGCACGGCGGCGGGCCGTCGCCGTATCTTTTAATTAATCTAAGGAATAAAATCTACCGTCAGTAATGGTTCTATCGCTTACTGTCTGTTCGTCCGTTGCGTTCGCTTGCTAGTCAACGAGACGTATGTACATCCATGTTGAAATCTGTGTCACATATATGCAGCCAATTAGTATCCCAGTATTTGGTACATATATACGGTTCTTGTAATGCAAAATGCGAGCAGCTTTCACCGAACTATTACGCAGATCCTACATTTTTTTTTTCTTTTCGATTTTTTTTTTCTTGCTTATAGGTTTAAAATTTATGTATATACTTTAGTATCAAGTAGTATCTTTCATTTGGTTAAATAATTCGTATGTTTTGTGTTCAAGCAAATTCTGTCTATTCCAGGTTGCAAGAGATCGTGAGATTCTTTAGTTTAAGATTTCGTATGTTACTTATTATCTTGGTGTACAGTAAAGTATATATGATTTTAAATACATAATTTCATCTTATGTTATGCATCGGATTTGACTTTTGTTTATCATTCATAAGTTGACGTTTTATAAATAGGTCACTTTGAACTGTGATAACTTCGAGTTGATAGGGAACTGTAAGTTCAAATAAACTTTATATTTAAGGCATTTTATTCTTTTTCACATATAAGATATGTAAGTTATCTATTAATTGGTTTCTACATTTTTTTTATTTCCTACAATATACGCTATATTTTAATAATAGTTTCGATTTCTCGGCATGTTCGTCAACATCACTAAAAGTTTACAGAAGCCTAATAAACAATAATGAGTTCCTTCAATACATTTTGCAACACATCACCCAAATGAGTGCCTCAGTACATTCTATGCTATTTAGTAGATTCGTAATCGACGCACGCGCAACTGCGATACAACGCATAGCCTCAGGGCCCACTTGCACAAGCATCGTATCTGCGCATACGATCTCAAACATCAACTGTACGAGTATTTTTTCATTACTCCATAACATCATCTAAGTAAACGAATCTTTTAGAACAGTTGTGTATCTCTTAATAGTGTATTGCGCAATTTTTATAACAATTGAAAGTGTATTACATTCTTTGTGTTCGTTGTAATAGAACATTGGACTGATATCACCTGAGCTGCCAGAGCTACCATGACTGGTATATTTATTGGCTCTGATGATATGTCGTAAGTTGTATTGGTGATAATTTTGGTCGTCTGTCTGGATTATGAGCTACAAGCGGTTTCGCCCGCATGAAAATAGAAAATTATCCTAAAGGAACGGGATCCCGGGATAAAAGAAAGAAAGTAAAAAAGAAAGCAAGAAATAAAGAAAAAGAATATATATTTGCGTGAAATGACGCATTCTTAAATCCAGCTTACAATCATAATCATTATATAGGGAAAATATGCGTCACAACATCCGTGAAAAACGGCGGAACGCTCAGCATAAAGCTGTGGCCCCATACATATTGTGAAGAGACACGGCACTGATTTTCAGCGTGGGCCGCTAGCGGTGAAGACGTGGAAAAAGTATAATCCTAGATGCTATTCCAGGATATAGTCTACCCGTGTACCAAAAATAACGAACAAGTAAAAAAGAAAAAATGCGTGAACAAGTAACAAACATAAAAGAAAGAAAAATATTTTATTCGGCACGCATAGATATACATACACTGCCAAAACAAAATTTAAGACAACTAAGAAAAGACAACACGCACAAACTTTCACATTTATCATAATAATAATGAGCTGTTCGTTAGTCTCGCTAAAACTCAAAAACGGCTGGACCGATTTGGCTAATTTTGGTCTTGAAATATTCGAGATAGTCCAGGGAAGGTTTAAACGGTGAAAAAAACGGAAAAAATCACGAAAACAAAATATCCGAATACAACGCCATCTCTAATTAAAATTTCATTATAAAATGAATTATGCTGTTCTGGTAAAGCCAGTAGATGGCGTTATCCTTACTATTAGGATACGTAGTTCGCCGGGTAAGCTAGTATAAAATAATAATATTCCACAACTATCACACAACGCCATCTAGTCTCAAACTAACTAACCTGGGTGGGAATCGAACCCACAACCTCCAGCATACGAGCAGCAGTCAGGGCCAATAACCAATAAACCAACAGGCCTATCAAAATAATATTAGTTTTATACGCGTAGTATTGTAAGTATTGTATATTTATAAGATAACAATGTTTGTATAAAAAGCTTTCTATTATTTATATAAGTGATTGATTATGTATTTTATAACACCTGTATTTTTAGGTTATGGATTGGCATAAAGATTTGAGATTTGATTATGAACACACATTTTTTTAGGGTTCCGTAACTCAAAAGGAAAAACGGAACCGTTATAGGATCACTTTGTTGTCCGTCTGTCTGTACGTCGGTCTGTCTGTCAAGACCCTTTTATCTCGGGAACGCGTGAAGGTATCGAAATGAAATTGAAACCATATATTCAGGTCTGCAGTCCCTTGTTTTGGAATTTGCATAAAGCAAGGCCTTATAGCAAAAGTTTATGAATAAATCTGAAAAAAGTAAATTTGTTGTAAACCTACGCCAAAAAAAAAAATTGCATTTCTGAAAAATCTTCGAGACTCCATTTGGGAAATATAGTTTGTACGAAATCCTCAGTGCGCGAATCCGACTCGCACTTGCCCAGATTTTTTTATATTTCTTGATATAAAATTTGTACTCTTGTTTTTAAAATAGCATAGGTAAACATAATCAGCCTTATAATGTTCTCACTGTTAGAGGTCAGACCTCCTCTCTAGGAGAGGGAATGGGCCGTAATTAACCACGCTGATTTAGTGCGGATTGGCAGATGTCACATGTCTTCAAATTTTTGGCTCTAGAACATGCTGGTTTCCTTAACCTTTTTTAGAGCAGATGTAAAGAAATAAAGGTCACAAAGTAACGTGCCTGGCCGGAAACTCGCGCCTTACAATTCGCAAGTCGGAACCACTGGGCCACCATTGGTCTTTATAATCCTTTTCTAAGCACCTGCCTTTTACTTTTAGTTGACTAGTATAGAATGCGGTTGATTAGTATAGAATGTCTAAGGTATTAAGCACACCTTGAATTGCAAACGCAACTGTTGAGCGTTTAGTTTTAGGTTTGATTCCCGGGTCAGTCAAAAAGTGCTATTGGATTTTTCTTTTGAGAATTACTTTGTAGCAGCCCAGAATTTGGAAATAGGTAGTATGACTCGTAAAGCCATTGGTCCTGCATCCGATTGCTCTCCGGTCGCGTTGAATTGCCGTCCAACCGGACTATGAGAGTAAAAACCAAGATATCTCCTACGTACGCTTGTCTCTGTTAATTGGCGACCGTGATCGAAAATTTATTGGAGAATTCGGTTGTTGCATGAAGCTTTTATGAATAAAAAAAAAATCCTTAATATTTATTGCAATGCGTTGGAAGGTTTCTAGTAAAGACATACCGAGGACTTGATGAGGGTCGTAAGAATCTGATGGATGCGAGAAGCATAAGACTGGTCATTGTGACGATACCTGGAAGAGACCTGTGTCCCACAGCAAAGCGTATTTTGGGTAAAATGATAATGACGTTGATGAAGCATGTGTGATTTTAACCACTATATTATTATAATCTATAAGAATTTCAACCAGGAGATAGATGGGCTTGCGGACGGCGAGCAATGGGTGGCTCGCCGTCCGACCGTCCGGTTACCGTCCGGACCGAACCCAAGTCGTCGACGGCGCGTACTGTTCCACGCGCGCCTCAAGAAGATGTCAGCAAATTGTAGGGGCCCAGCAGGGTCGAAGCCTACTGGGGCCACAGGTAGTGTGAAAGTGAAACCCGGGGCCCTGGGACGAAAGCAAAAAAGGAACAGGAGTGGGTTTTTAGTCAGTAAAAGTCTGACACTATCTCCCGCTCCGCCCATGAGCGGGATATGTCATTAAATAATTTTCCAACCTAAAAAAAAACCAGGAGATAGATAATAATTCCTAGTGTGGATTTTTTTTTTCAATTACCTATAGCCAAACACACTACAAGCCTTCATTCACAGATAGCATCCGCTTTATCTCCAACAAGGAACCATTACGTCTGTGAAGAGATCGAAACCAAACATGCTGTAGACATTGATATCCGCCGATCATAGAAATAATCTACATGTTCACGAATTGATAATATCCAATGAACAACTTTCGTTCCAAGCCGATCTATTAAGCTCCGCCCACACGAGCCACCGATATCAACTGGCCACTAAAATGACGCTAAATGAATCTAAGATGCGCTAGTCTGGCTTTTAGGAAAAGAAAATTAGTAAGACTAGAACAGAACTAGCTATGGAACTACATATAAGACAAAATTAAGGCAAGGATTATAATAAATTTCAATCTTGCATGCTATTGTATGTACACAATGTTTATACAAATAAAGAATATCTTATCTTATCTTAAAGAAATTATGGATTCGACACAAATAAAAATTAGATGACATTATTTCGCTCTTATAAAAGTTAAGTTTACAAATCTTATATCTAACCCGCAGTCGCTATGCGTGATGTAGGCATATTCAGAAGACTAGAAATTAAATATTTAAAAAAAAATCTCAACAAACTCTTTACTGCCACCTTGGAGGAAATATTTAAATCCCTAGCACAGAACTGGTCAGACAAAGGATTAGTCATCGGAAACAAGAGGTTATCAAACCTACGGTTCGCTGATGACATCGTGCTTTTCTCTTCTTCGGCAGCGGACTTGGGTAACATGCTCGCAGATCTGAACAAGGCAAGCCTCGAGATTGGGCTTCGGATGAACATGTCAAAGACCAAACTCATGACCAACAGCATTAAAAGGAGACTGTACATTGAGGGTGAGGAGATTGCATATGTCCAGGATTATGTATATCTTGGCCAAATAGTTTCCTTTCAGGCGCGACAAGATAAAGAAGTAGTTCGGCGTACTGAGAGTGCCTGGAGGAGCTTTTGGTCAATGAAAGATCTTCTCAAAGGAGATCTCCCGCTATGCCTGAAACGGAAAATTATGGACATGTGCATTCTCCCCATACTTACGTACGGAGCACAAACCTGGTCTTTGACGCTTCAGCAGAGGTCCAGGCTCGAGGTTTGTCAGCGAGCTATGGAGCGCAGTATCTTGGGTGTTCGAATTTCCGACCGTGTAAGGAACAAAATGCTGCGCGCCAAAACTAAGATACAAGATGTTGCCCGAAAAGCTGCCACTCTGAAGTGGGATTGGGCCGGACATGTCTGCCGCATGTCAGATGACCGGTGGGCTAAAAGAGCCACTTATTGGGTCCCACTAAACGCAAGGCGACACCGCGGCAGACCAAGGCGAAGGTGGAGAGATGAATTGGATAAATACCAGAAGGACTGGCCCGCAATGGCCGAAGACAGACTTGTGTGGAAAAGAGAAAGGGAGGCCTTTGCTCAGCAGTGGGACATAAATGGGCTATAAATAATAAATAAATAATAAAAAAAAATATATCCAGCGCCATTTTAGCTCCGCCCCAGACTAATGATGTAGTACCGACGAACGTGCTTACATTTTAATAATCGATTGTAGATCCCGGCTAGCGCTAACAATCGGTTGAGAAATACCGTAGCTCCAGCCATATCCGAAGATAGCATCGATATTATCCGCCGAGTCGATCCGATTCCGTTTGTGTTCACATGGAAATGAACCCGTTTTTACAGCATGTTAATCACCAATTATATTTACAACACGGATTGTCATATCCATTACGCTGTTCTTTGAAAAGTAATTAGTCCTTAGGTAGATAGATTTAGTATGGTAATTTAATTTTCTAAAACTACCACCTAAGATGTCATGAATAAGTAACAAACTTTTTTTTGGGTGGGAAAATCATCTAATGACAAATCCCACTCTTGGGCGGAGCGCGAGATAGTGTCAGACTTTTACTGACTAAAAACCCACTCCTGTTCTTTCTTTGCCTTCATCCCGGGGCCCTGGGCTTTGCTTTCACACTACCCGAGGACCCAATAGGCTTCGACCCTGCTGGGCCTCTACAGTTGCTGACATCTCCTTGAGGCGCGCGATCACGACTTGGGCTCGGTCCGGACGGTTGCCGGACGGTCGGATGGCGAGCCACCCATTGCTCGCCGTCCGCAAGCCCATCTATCTCCTGGTTGAAATTCTGATAGAATATAATAATGTAGTGGTTAAAATAAGTAACAAACTAGATTCGCAATCCGGTGTCAAATAAAAATAAATCCGCGTTAGACAAATAATAATGATCATACAAAAGATCGGATCACGATCGGATAGCCTATAATTTCAGTGTTCGACTTCACAATCGCTACCTGATCGATCTGATATCGGTTCAAGGTGTGACGGCGGCGATGATCATTCCAATTGTGTCAACTCTCTGACGAAAGTAAGAGTGGAAAGACATTCGGTAAGAATTATTACAATGACATTTCGTAATACACATTATGATGCATTATAATACACCCAAACAAGTATTCAGAACGAACGTGACACTATAATTTAATACATCAATAATAAGAATAACTGATTTTCTACTGTATGATATGATACGGTATCTAATGCATCACTGATGTCAACGAAGTTTATTTAAGAACCCAATCAGAAGATTGCAAAAGACAGGCTTCAACACACTATGAAGTGTGTTATGCTAGACAATGCCTTTATGGAATGAGCGTCAAGTAATCTTTAGAGGGAGTTACCATCTACTCGTCACAGCAAAAATGCGGAATCGTCGCGTGCCATCGACCCGGCCGGCAACAAATCATCGAGGTGCGTCTTATCGAACGAGCACATCACTAGCACTAAATAAATCGTTACAGCCCGCTCCTCTACGACCAAATAATATTAATGGCAGGAGGTTAATGGTACCGAAGACGTTTGAAATTGATAGACTTCTGCGTCTACGGGTAGACATCATGAACGAGCCGTTTAGATGAGACGCGCGATTGACTGATTTGAATTTAATTCGTTGGTAAGACTTTTAACTACCAACTATTTTAACGCTACATTTACGGAATAAAGTTAAAAAGTTAAAAGAAGCCTAGATACGCATCTATGACGCGTTACAATGGCAATATTATAAACTGTATAATGTTAATGCGTGGAACAATGGTTTTGATAAGAATTATTTAGTAGCCACTTAAGTCGGTTAGAGCTCAATAAATTTCCAAGACGATATAAATAGAGTTACTGGCGATACAATCATATCGTCTATCGTGGCACGGCTTAGCGAATATCCCTTATAAACCCAAGACCTTAGGAATATTAAAGCTGAATGTTATCAGAGAACTCGTAAGGTGGTGATGAAACTAACACGCGAACACTTAGTAATAATAATTTTGATAGAAATTAATTTGGCTTCAATTAGAAGATTCTTCATGATATGATCATGATTCATGATATGCTGGCATGCTGGAGAGCCCAGCCATGTGTAGTACTTTGTACAATTTATTTGACCACCACTACTATCAAAACGGCGAAATGAGGAGCGAGTGTTTGTACTCCTTCACGCCTAAGGAGCTGAACAGATTTGGATGAAATTTAGTCCTAAAATAGCTAATCTCCTTGATTAACACATAGGCTGTTATTTAAAAAGGTGGAAAGTATTAGTTTCAAGCAGGAAGAGTCGCGGGTGGCAATAGTACACTATAAATGTCGGTGAGATAATACTCATAAAAACTCTATTTATTCATGATGATTTAGGTTTATTCAAGGTTTGAATAGTCGTCGTCAACCACTGCATCACTGCTTACCATCAAGTGGGATCGCAGTCTAGCACTAGTTTATTATGTCATTAAAAAAAAGATAAACTTGGTACTGTTCGCAGCAGTAAAGCAAATAGGTACTTACACATCGATGTTAGGGAAGGGTTGATCGCAGAAACTGCAGCGGATGTCAGCGTCCTCTCTCTCCTCGTCGTCAGCTGATGCCAGGGAACTGAACTTCTCGATGGCAGACTGACGCTCTGAAACAAGTAGGTGTAACTTTAGTACATGTGGGAGGCCAAGAGTCAAAATTTAAATCATTATTGTACGGAAAATTGGTGCATGGACTGTACAAAATTACAGTGGTTACAAAAATCAAGATCTTCAAGCTACTACAAAAAATCGTACACTGGCCTCTACTACATTAATTCGTACAAGGGCTTCCACTACATAAATTCGTACAGAGACCTAATGAGGACCTAATTTTCGCAATGATTACATTAGGGAGCTATTTGAAGCTTCTGTCTAAACAACAGTTTATATCTTCAACAAGATTCTCAGAACAAAATTTTGATACCATGACTGATTCGTTACAAGTCGTAGTAGTGATAGGCCTGTTGGTCTAGTGGTTAGTGGCCCTGACTGCTATGTCAAAGGTCGTGGGTTCGATTCACACACAGGACAAAGTTTGTGTGACTAGCACAATCATTTGTTCTGTGTCTGGGTGCAATTTATCTATAATATGTATGTAAGAAATATAGAAGTATTTTTATCCGTTGTGTAGTACTCATAACACAAGCTCTGCTTAGCTTGTGATTAGACGGCATTATGTGATAGTTATGGAATATTATTATATTATTACAAGTGAGAACGCCATCATTGTTTTTATCTGAGCATCTATTAATCAGTCTTAACTAACTCTGCGCACAGCCTAATAGCTAGAACTTCAATTTATCATACAACTTGTAGACTACACTTCCTTCGCGGTGTAAGTCATTTAAGAGGCATAAAGCGCTATGTAAATCAATAGAAACCATGCAATTATGCCCTGGACAGTTTCGTAACATGCATAACTAGCAAACGATGCGACGGCGACACGACTAAATTTGTTATTCATTGACTTTGTTCATCTATGGTGGTAGTTGTATCTTCCTGTTAGGCAATCAAGCTAACTTTAGATGCATAGTTTTGTTAGAGATACTGAAACTTGCAAAATACTTACCTATTTTACCTACTTAGTTTTTGCTTTACGCTTATGTTTAATTTGGGGTTACATAGTTCTACTTTTCTTAAAAAATTTCAGACTTCCAAAAAGTTTATGCTATTAGGGTTACATTTTAAAAAGATTCATCTTTTCAGAAAAATGTTTCGTTGTTTGTTTATTGTTGTTATGTCCAATGTTTATTTGTTTTCTGTGTATCTTTTGTTTGGGCTGTGCGTTGATAAGTCAGAGAGTCAAGTCCTTTTTATATACTTATATACAGTTATTTTACAAATACGTTAAGTTAGTCTTATGTTTTTCGTTTGATTACTAGTGAAGTTAAGCGTAACTTCACCACAAGAAGAAGACTCTTACCTTTGCAGTTTGGTAAGCCCGTAATATGTGTGAATTGGTAAAAGTCATAAAGCATTAAATATGACTTTGATAAATACGAAACAGACAGTCGTTACTTCCTCCCCGTATCTTGACACAAAGCTGATCCAAAGTAATTTAAAACTGACGTAAAACGCTCACTAAATATCATGTGACAATTATATACTCTAGGAAACATATCAAACAAAATATCCGACCGGCTAATAACGGGGTAGGACATGCCATACGTTTGCACAGAATTATCGTCATATTCTGACGTATGGGATCACGAATAGGGCGTCGGAAGTACGAAATGGCTCGCATTGACACATGCAGAATTAATTCAAGTCACGACGAGACGAAACCACGCCTAGAGCATTGTTTAACGAGCATCCGTGATAAGGCAAGGCTAAGATAACGACGTGATATCATCGGGTAAATATGAACCGACAATATCTTGAAAAATGATCGCTTGAATATGGAGCAGATTCAGGGTTCTGCTATTGGTCATAAGTGCGACGAGTGCGAGACGTACAGGACCGTTACTTGTGGTGACACTTGGGGTCAGCCTAGGACCTGTACCATGACGTTTAAAGTAAGATTGTTTCATTATATTGTATAGCTCTGTCTCTTACCCACGCTGAAATAAGAATAAAACAATCTTACTTTGAACGTCATCTTAAAAAAAAACCCCGTACGTCAGTGAACGTCTTTCAGCTGAAATGATGATTTATATTAGTATCAGCGTAAAAACCTCTTCTTATGTCCTTTGTCATGTGCGTGTACATATCACAAAAAAACTATTAGATTAATAAGAAGTAGACGCAAACGGCCATCGGCATTCTTTAGGGTTCCGTACCTCAAAAGGGAATTCGGAGCCCTTATAGGATCACTTTGTTGTCCGTCCGTCTGTCTGTAAAGACCTTTTATCTCGGGAACGCGTGGAGGTATCGAGTTGAAATTGAAATCATATAGTCAAATCTGCGGTCCCTCAAAGCTGTAAAAAAATCAAACTTCTAAGTTAACGGGAAAAAAGATATAGCCGTTTATGTCGCACAAAACGTACATTTCGACACTCTCAAGGGAATCAAAATTCATAGGGTACTTCCCGTTGACCTAGAATCTTGAAATTTGGCATGTAGCAAGGTCTTATAGCAGAAGTTTAAGAAAAAATCTGAAAACTTTAATTTTGTAGTTACGTCACAAGACAAAAAAAAAAACTTTTTTGCGATTCGAAAAAATCTTTGAGACTCGATTCGTGAACTGTTTTCACAGGTAAGTTTGTACGGAACCCTCAGTGCGCGAGTCCGGCTCGCACTTGCCCGGTTTTTTTTTATCATAGGCTCGCGTTTCTCCACTACCTCACCTGATGGTAAGCGATGATACACGCTTGCCTAGAATTAATCCATTCACTCTTGACTTAAATACCCATAGGTTGTAGCTATCAGAAAACAAATCGGCTGGGAATTCCACTCCTTAACCGTGCGCACAATAAATGAGTTCCTAAAACCGTTTTGTACGTATGGATGGGATGTCCACCATGTACCGATGACGCAAAGCCGTACGGGCTCGGAGAATTAAATTGATCAATTCCGATGCACACTTCCCGACGTATACGCGTGTGCGTACGTGAAAAATCATTAGACGAATAAAATGAATAAGCGGATTCAGATGGCTACGGGAATTTAATTAATACATAACTGTCCCACTTAAGGGCAAAAGCCTCGCTTCAGGCAACTATTTGTTATGTAAAAGTATTAGTTAGCAGACTGATCGTTTGAATATTGAATTAAATGCCGACGGTAGGAAGAACATGGATCATTATATCTAATAATAAATCGTTACCTATTTGAATATTCAGGACTGTCTTTTAAAGTCTACACGTAAACCTTACACGATAGCCCTAAATGGAAAATTAAAATACGTAAACACAATGAGACAGAAAAACTTTTTCAAAAAGGAACGATATTTCAGAATAATACTTAAATTTTTAAACAATAATTGATATTAGTCCTAAAAAAAAATAAGCCTACTTACCTTAAAAAAAAATCTCGAACAATAAAGGTCAAATTTAGGATGCCACAGAATCACCAAAGGATGTCACATGGAGGTCAGAGGTAAAACTATGTACGATGTCAGTCCAGTACTGAAGTGTTTGTTACAAATTATCATGGGGCAGTCACACCCCCACCCCACCTGCAGGCGAGGGTTAATATGCTCACTTGACCCGCCGATGGGGAAATATGGAAAATCATCTGTGCGTGACAACTCAACTGTTTGTGGTTTTAAAGTTTTGAAGAACATAATTGAGCTGTTTTAGGGTTAAGGTTTGTGATTTGCGAAGAACGATTTTTTTTACTTTTTATACGCTCGTGCTTGACAGCTTTCTCGCCTGATGAAAAGCAATGACGTGGTCGATAAAGGAGCATGCTTGTCTAGAAGTAACATATTCACTCTTGACTTAAAGATCCCCAGGTTGTAGCTAAGTATCAGGAAACAAAGACTCCGGCAGGGAATTCAACTCCTTGTTTAAAGGATTTTCTTACAGGATGATAAAATGATTTTTGAGGGCTATGCCGAAAAAAAACTCAAATGGGACCAGCTACTATTTATTTAGGTATCCATGTACGTGTTTACTTTTCAAAGAAAAACCTTATAAAATACGAGTATCTATTAATTGAACTGCTCTCAAAAGAATGTGTAAATATCAGGCCGTAGAAATTCTGTAAACAGACTCAATTTCATGCAATAATGGTCATTGATATTTACCTGGAAAATCTCCAAGGTGGAGAAATTTTTATCATCCATCTTTTACTATAAACAAATTTATCAAATCAAAATTTTTGCCAGAAAAAAATATTTCTTTCCTAATTAAAAGTATTTATGATACACTTATGTCAATACTAGCTTTTGCCCGCGGCTTCGCCTACGTACATAAAATGTCACCCACCTACCGGTACCTATGTCACTCAGGAATAAAGCAGCTTTCTATTGGTGAAAATATTTAGGAATCGGACCGGTACATTCAGAGATTACCTCCTACAAACAAAAAAAAACAAACTTTACCTCTTTATAATATTAGTGTAGATTACCTCTTCTAATAGACAAGTAGATGTATAAATAACAAATCTTTACATTTTTAAAACTATATTATCATAAATACTTAGCAAAAAGCTCAAACTGTCAGTAACTATGTTTTTCCTAATAAAACTCGATAATATCGCATGATCAAAAAGTCTATTCGTTTTTTTCCCACACTTTATACACAGACATAAGTAGACCGTCCAAAACAATAAGGCACATGAGTTTTGCGTACTAAGGCAGGGTGTGCACGATCGTTAAGTTTTCCCACGACGCTGACTGACGCCGACATCACAGATGTCAGACCTGCGCCCGCGCACCGTGACGGTGACTTACCGATTTTTGTAATGAATTCCACCCCAAACGAGTACACCTGTTGTTTCTCGCAATTTGTAAGTGTGAGCAGTTTGACTTGTTTTATTTAAGTTAGTTTCGTAAATTAGTTGACGAAATATATTTTTTTTGTTTTTCAATGTTTCTACTTAGTTTTGGAAAATCCCTAAAATTCGAGGCTTAGTGATTTATTAACCAATTACTATTTTTTTTTCACACAAAACTATTTTTTTTTTTCAAAGACCTATTATTCTTTCAACGTCAATAAAAAAAACCTCATCCAACATTTCTTTACACTAAAAAACGTTAAACATACATACATAACTAATTCTGTACATTTCTCTCTACCATAAGATTGACTACAAAATCAACGCCGCAAAACAATTCAATTTAATATCCCCGTGTTCTAGAATACAATCGTGTCGATAATCTGTTAGTCCAAGGTTCGCTTCCTGCGTGAAAATAGGTCCAATTCGCGCCGGAGGCTGTACCTTTGGATCAGGTGCGTCGTACGCGCAAGGCACCGTTACACCCAAAGGCAAGATCGGACTCGGTATGCTTCGCCAGTCACTGCTAGCCCGCTGAGGGCTCGGCAGATGTATGTTGAAAGATATGGACCAAAAATTATGTATATTGGTGCCTTTTAAGAATGTTTAAAACCAATTTTTGAATTTTATTCAGAGAGAGCTCTAGATTTCAGGTTGAGAAAATAATTTTGTATGATTTTTTTAAATACACAATTTTTTTCACCAGCTTTAAAATCGATTGCGCACCTATAATAAAATAAGCAGTTGCCGCAGTCTCTGTTTCCTGATAGCTACATCCTAGGGATCTTTAAGTTAAGAGTGAATAGGTTACTTCTAGGCAAGCGTGCTCCATTGTCGATTACATTGATGCTTTTCATCAGGTGAGATAGTACTAGTAGGGGAGATAGCAGCAATACAAAAATTTAAAAAAAAAGCAGTCAGGCCATTTAATCTTATGGATGAATATTATCAGAGTCATCAGATTAATTTACCGAAAAATATTACAGTAGGATTATCAAAAAAATCCAAAACGAAAATGTGGAGACACGCTTCACAATGCATTGTGGTACAAAAATTATTCAATTTTGCATGACATCAAGATAGCCAGCGATCTAATCTGTGAACAAAACAAGCTCCCGAACGAACCAGATTCAACCCTTCACTGGGGGCGGTGTTATTAAATTGATATATTTCTATTTTATTGTGCGTAATATTTATTTGATTGTTAAATAAATACGCGATGTGGGACGCCGAGTGATTCCCGCGTTTAATGGAGGGTGGCACTATTGTCGTTGGTTAATTTTTTGATTAATCATCCTGTTGGCAAGGGCAATAAGTATTGCGATTGTATGACATTTCAATTTTTGGTTTACTTTCATGTTTGTGTTATGCAATAATAGAAATTTTATTTTAGCAACTGTCGTAAATAGCTCCAGCACCGTATAGAGGTTGAATTATAACAATGTCATATTGCAATTAATTAAACTCTAATAGGTAAGTAATTAAAACAACACCTTGAAAGTGTTTTGTTTACGTCCTCATAGATCTTAACCAGACCGCCATAAATTACGTTTAATTTTATGTGTGCGTAACTGTTTATATAAACACACATAAGTCTGCAATAATGCTGCCTAGAAACATGTAGTAAAAACAAAACAACTTCTAATACTATAATCCATTTTTCTTATCAATTTTCAAAAATAATAATCACGAAACGAGATAACAGGCTACTACGGGGCGACACAATAGTGCGTGCGCCGTCGGACAAAGCAACGTCATCAATTTTAATCTGCGCGACAATTGCGCGATGACAAATGTCAACGCGCGACACTCATTCATTACGCGCACGAATGCACGCGGCTGTTTGAAAAAACTACGGCCAATAAAGGGTTAACTCACATTATTGTTATTGCGTATGACGGGAGATGGATTGAATAAACTAGATTTGAACAGAGATTAGTATGAAATCTGTCAAGTTTTAAGTAGAGATTCAAACTTGGAACTCGTTCTAGAATATACACCATTTTGAAATTCAAACGTTAACTTATGACACTAGGACATCAAGCAGGGCTATTATGATGCCTTAAAATAATGAGGAAATCCTGTGTAAGAGAGAGATGGGTACAGAACAAATAGCGCTATCCTTTACTCACATCGGAATGATGATGAATTTGAGACGTCATGGAGCTGAACCCAAGACCAGCTACTTAAAATTCATAGACTTCAAAAGCCTACGGAATGAAGCTAGGATTACTAAAATGACCTTTTACAAAATATTTCTGCTACGATAAATCTGTGTCATTATTTATGAGTCTACTATCTCTTATCTGGAGAATTTTAAGGTGCCTGACCTTACGTAACAGATTGATATGGTCTAACTCTCAAAGAAAACGTATGTAAATATTTGGTAATAAATTATCTTTGTACAATCGATCACCATTGTCATGTAGGTTATTTATTCAAAATCCTATCTCGGGCCGAATTAATCCTTTGCCAAAAAAAAAGAAAGATATTTATATCAATGAATGGAGCTTTAGGTGGCCTCTATTGGGACGTTGGTCCATCAATCAACTCTTGCGCAATGCCCGGAGCTTTTATAACAAATGCTGACTGCAAATAGTTTCTAATTATGGATATTTAGGGGTCATTGTTGACGGTATTTTGGTTTGTCATGCTGCTTATGTTTCTGTGATGAATGTGGGTGCTGAGTAGTGGTTGTTTGAGTAAATAGCTACTCAATGTGTTTATGTGATACATTGTTCAGTAATAGCTTCATGTTAGTAGCAAAATATTTGACCGTTTTGAAAATTATGGTTACACGTCATTTTAAAACAGATCCACCGAAAAATACTTGAACATGTATAGCTAAAAGAAACTTTAATATGTAGGTACATAGGTAGTCATAAATCCAAATGACACAGTCATTTATTTTTCCTTCTATTTGTAAAACAACTAGCTTCTGCCACCGGCTTCGCCTGCGTAAAAATAGGTTTCTCTATACAAACTTCAAACCCCCGTTTTACCCCCTTAGAGATGGAGTTTCGTAAAATCCAGCAGCCAAATTTTAAGTTTGTAGGTGTTATAGTTTCTGAGATTTGGTGATTAATCAGTGAGCGGTTTTCGCTTTTATAAATATAGATTAATTATTTTATTTCACCTATCATTTCATGGAAAGACTTCAATTCTTCCTTTATGTTGTATAATTTATAATTTTAAAATTTGTTTTTTTTTTATTTCGTCGTGGTGGATCAAGGCCTATTCCCTCACTTATAGAGAAGGCCTGAGTCCCAGATTAAGATGATAGCACTATTTCCTATACCCAGTACCTACATTTCATATTGTTGTGAACAACGTGCTACTGATACCAACCTAATGTCATTATTTAGCCTTTCCAAATCCAACCAGCACCACCTCTATTACCTACAGTCCTAATCGCCAGCAAGTGTCGAATGCAAGGGAAAGTCAACAAGTCAATGCATAATTAGAGCAAGCCGGTTATTACGTGCAATTGGAATCGCATAAATCACTGCCATCGTGCCGGCTGCGACGCCGTACCGGAAGCCGGACAGGAAGCTCAGGAGATCCGACCGGTTCGTGTCCGTTTGCTGGATGAGACATGGTTTACCGTGGTTAGACAAGACGCTTCAGGGTATAGTGTGAAACAGAATTATTAAAGGTGTTCTAGAAATAGTATGTAGCATGGTTTAAAAAAAGACTTTGAAAATTTGAATGACTTTTTTTTCACATAGCCCTATGTGAAAAAAAAATCATTGTCTCAATCAACATGGACACTTGAAAAGAGAAAACGCCAGAAGCTAGTGACGGTTCAATTGATCGTTTCCTATGGAGAAGAACCGGCTAGAAACTCTATAGTTACTTTTTTACAAAAAAAAGTGCTAGATTTAATTTAATCCAATGAAATGGGAAATAAAACTTTCAAAAGAATAGAGCAGAATGACTTACATAAAGAGATAAAGTTTGTTTTTTTTTTTGCTTTTTGTTTGTAGTCTCTGAAAGTGCTGGTACGAAAGCGAATTTTTGTGAATTAAGAATCTTTTCATTTTTTTTTTCCTTAATTAGGCCCTGAAGTGTATATTTGGCTAAGAGTAATACATTTTTGTCTCTTCCAGTACAAAAACAAACAACCCCTAAAAGAGTCACCCTCGCATTAACAAAAGCATATGCGTGATTTTTCACATCGGCGGCGGCGCGGGCGCGTACGTCGCGATTTATCTAAATTAAATATCGCATGCGCTCGTGGCACCGGTGTGTCGGTGTGTCCAGGCCCTAAGATTTAACGTATACAGTGTGCTTTAAAATTATTATTTACTTATTACATTTTTGTTCGTGCCTTACTTATTTATTCATTATTTATTAAACACTTTATGCACAAAAGTACAGCGGCTGCTGACTTGCCTTCTCTGTATGAGAAAAAACATTAGGCTACTAAGTCTAATGTCACTATGGTTAGAATGCTTATGTAAGTCTACACAAGGTAAAGATACAGAGAGAGAGTAAGTACCTTTACTCTCATAGTCCAATGGGATAGAAATCCGACACATTCCGAAAGAGATCAAGGACAGAAGCAACGGACTTGAGGTGCTTTCCAAGGCACAAGGATTTCACATTACCAACTTCTCTCATACAACACTAATCATAATATACATACATTTGGTTACCTTTGGTCTTAACTAAATTATATTGTAAAAAAATAATAAATATTGTCTGCCGAAAGAGGCTGGATCCTGCGACACAAGGTATCCTAGTGCAGGAACCAGTGTCACATTTAACTTTGTAACACTGTATGTAAACAAATAAACTTTATTATTATTATTCTAAACTTCGGGCAGCTACAGAATAATTTATAACTGAAAACCTAAGAGACCTACAGAAGAATAGTTATAAAAGAAAAATCCGCCACTAGAATAAATAACGATGTAAAATAATGTACCTAACTATCTATATCATATCTATAAATCCTAACTATGTACTTCAGGAATATACTGGACAAAAACTAACCCTCATATTTCTCCGCCCAAGAGCGGGGATGTCATTAGGATGATTTTCCCACCCAATAAAAAAAAAAAAAAAAAAAAAAACCCTCATATTTTAAAATGTCTAGGATTCACAAAGCACTCTCAGTTTCAAAACAAACTTGTTCTATCGCGAAGATAGATCTCATAGTTCAATAGGTATTATGCATATCGAAAGACAATTCGATCAGAGGAATGTAGAATAAATGATGTCATTTGATTTACAAATTTAAATACCCCGTGATCTAGTCTCAATAGTCGTGAATGAATTCATCCGCGATGACGAATACGGAATACCTACTTAATGCAATTGTAATAATTTCAACTTCATAACGGCTGTTGTATTGGAATAATTTGTTATATTTTCCTTAACACTGACGACTATCTTTAGCTAGCGGCTTTGCTCACGCAATTGTAGGTTTCTTCATACAAATTTTAAACCCCCGATTTATCCTCTACGGGGGTGAATTTTCGTACATCCTTTCTTAGCGCATGCCGACATCATAAAAACTATCTGCCTGATAAATAGTGCCGTCCGTTCAGTGGTTTGAGCTGTGTGTTGATAGATCTGTCAGTCAGTCACACTTGCCTTTTATATATAGGTACCTACTACATTGCCTTCATCATAGTGACAAGCTATCTGCGTGCCAAATTTCAGTGCAGTCCGTTCAGCGATTTGATCTGTGTGTTGATAGATCTGTCAGTCAGTATCGGTGGCCTTTTACATATAATATCTCGACTTAGCACACGAAGTTGTCGACATGTGTAATGTGTGAACACTGCATTATTTGTTTCTGATGCCTGTAACCTGATGGCTAAAAGCGTTGACGAACACCTGTCGAAGCTGTCATTGCGTGTTTGGATCAAAGGCCTGATATAGGAGGCAGTACACCTCGATACGGTTCGCATTTTGATGAGGTCATCAAAATCGAACCGTATCGAGGTGTGGTGAGGAACCTTCCTGTCTCTGGAGAACCGACCACCGGTAGGATGGACCTTGTCCCAACACCGGCAGATTTAGATTTTTTTGTTGTATGGTAAACCAGGCATATATTCCCTAGTCAGTAACGTGCCTCACTTGAAAAACTAAGCCACGCATTTAAAATTTGGTGCTTATTTGAACCGATCTGGTTAGTTTATATGTATGACGGCGATGTTAACTATATAACGCCAGTTTAAGTTGCGTTGTAATATGTAATTTTAAATGCGTGTCTTAGTTTTGCATGAGAAGCACGTTACTGACTGGGGCACGTATGCCTGATTTACCCTTAATTATGTTTTTTTAAGTTGTTTTTTTTTTAAATATAATATATATAAATATATGCATGAAGTTTTAAAATATTGTTACTTCTATTTGACTTTTTTTTCGCACTAGCATCTTTAACAGCCGAACAGAGAATTACGCTCCTTTTCGCGATATCAAGTTGTAATTAAATGTTTTATTATAATAAAACTACCTTTATCCCCAATATTAGGTAGTTATTGGTTTTATTTTCGTATCGTCCTGTATCTCCAGTACATATGAGTCGTCAAGGGTCGCAGTCCACAGTCAGGGCAGAGGGCAGGTGACTCCAATTAACTGTCACCCCGCGTGTCAACGAAGCGTGAATACGCGTGTCCGTGATTCAACCGACGCCCTGATAGCCTAGGACTACCTCGGAATATGTACTATTTGTATATAAGTAGTATAAGTACCTACCTACTTTTAGTATTAGTTATAGAGCCGGTTTTTTAGTCGAGAATTCTGAGTTCTTAGAAAGAACGAGTCAAACCCTATTTTATTTTTTGTTTTTATTTATCTTATCTTTATGTTCCGGTTTTCGCACTCAGTTTTTGTTGGACCATTGTACGTAGGCCACCTACCTATCTCCACATAGTTAACTCAGAGCGTCCATAACAAAATTCGATGCTGGTTTTTTTTTTGGGTGGGAAATTCATCTTATGATAAATTCCGCTCTTAATCCCGCTCTTGTGCTCCTAGGGTGCTCTCAAGAAGTACCTTTGACTCCATGCATACTCTGCAGAGTTCTGAGAGAGAGAGGTCTGTCCGTTTTACTCATTGTATAGAAATTATTATTTAATAAATAAACATTTCGGTAATGGTTCCCGCCACCAGGCACAAGCTACCTCAGACCAGTCGCAGAAGGCTTCTGGTTAAGGTTATATTTCATGACCTCTTTTACCTATTTGCAGCAATATCGAGGACCCTCTACTTTATTGTGCTTGACATATATTCAAGTTAGAGTTTGCTAATCTTAAAATGCCTAATTCAAGAATAGGTGGATAGTGTTCAGATATAAATTTAGAAGTACGATGAAAAGATAAGACCTACAAAAAAATTAAAAAGAACACAGGCATTCACATGGACTAGAAACGTTTGAGAAACCTTTAAATCAAGGACCAGCATACTATCAGGAATATTCGAAGCGACGCTGTATCTACTGCCTGAGGGGTTACCATGACGTTCAAAGTAAGATTGTTTCATTCTTATTTCAGTGCGGGTAAGAGACAGAGCTATACAGGTTGTCTAGCGCCATTTCTTACCCACACTGGGATTAAGAATGAAACAATCTTACTTTAAACGTCATGGTACAAGTCTTGGTCGTAGATGCGTAAAAATATGTTAGGTAGCCTTTTCCCATTCCACTTCTTTTCCGATGCGACTTTTTACTATGAGACAATTTGAAAATTTGTCTTCACTTGAGTCCAGGGAGATCTGTTAGATGTAGTAGTATCGAGGTAGTGTACTCACTTGAGTCCAAAGAGAGCACGTCTTCCAAGTAGATGGGTGTTCGAGGACCCAGCAGCAACTCCTGCCCGGAAGGCACCTCGCGAACCACCTTGTACCATACCTGAAACATTGACGCAGAATTTTTATTGAAAATATTTTCTTTGTTAAGTGAAGTATCTTCGGATTTATCACCTTTAAATAACAGCCCCCCTAGCCAAGTTACAATCGTAACGTTCGCGCCGAACGCCTCGAGTAAGCCACGCCTCCGATTCCTTTGTTCTGACCACGTGACAGAGCGTTGAGGTGACGTCGTGAGAGTCGTGAGGCGTTCGGCGCGAACGAAACGATTGTAACTTGGCTAGGGGGGCTGTTATTTCAATGAAATTATGTAGGAAAATAAATATTTTCAAACTTCTGGTTAAATAGTATTTTCTGTGGAAAACGGTATAAAGCCTCATATTGTAAGCTCCTTTTTTGAAATGGGAAATCATCGAATAACTTTTCCACTCTGGATGGAGTGAGAGGAAAAGTCGGATTTTAAATGACTAAAACCCACCTGTGTTCCTTCAGTTGTTAGCGTTCCATGGCCTCGGTAACTCTTTCGAACAATCCCGTAAACCATATTTTGACGACACCGTTGGCGCACAGGTTAAGCAATTGGCTGCTGCACTAAGGGTCGGGGTTTCAATTCCCGCACGAAACCAATATTTGAATGGCCTACAGATAGGTGTTCTACGTCTGTGTGTCTAGTGTATTTGAGTTTAGATATTTGTGAACGTATCCACAGTACTGGAGTAATTCTTAGTGTGGGGCAATTTATTTATTTATTTATTCAACCAGAAAGACAAAATGCCAATTACACTGATTACATTAGTTTAGAAATAACGTAAAATACATTAAAGAAAATATAACACAGATAATATGACTAAACCTCTCACTCAGTCTTCTCGCAAATTACCAGACAGTATCTCCTTTCATTCATCAGCGAATAGATCTAGTCTAGGACTGGATTCAAGGAGAGCGTTGAGTGCGATTTACATTCGCGGAATAGGTGACATACGTCGGCAACATACGGCAATGCTTAAATTAAAATACATAGGTAAGTAAATAAATAAAAAAACAAAAACCATATTTAAATGATTGCTCCAAGCTAAAAATATATTCGTTTAGAAAGGCATTATGAGGAGATAGGACAAAAAGTTTTCTTCTACTAACGACGAATATAGTAATTATAGATCAGAATGAATGTTAGTATCTTTCTGGTATAATTAGTGCTTAATTCATTAAACGCCAAGCGAAAGCCGGGGTTCGCTCTCTCATTGTCTTTCTATTGTGTCTCTAATTAAATACGATATTCGAAAGGTTAATTAATACAGCGACGTAATGTATCAATAATCTATCCATCTACACTAATACTTACTTATCTAAAACTAAGTCACAAACATTTTGAAGATGTGAAGCTTTACAGTTTATTTATTTCGTCATATAAAATTTTGTTGTTGAAATAAACAAATTTTCCTAAACTTTCAAGGTATCAAATACATATTTAAAAAAAAAACAATTATCTATCATTATAAATACATACACAACAAAAAAAAACTTAAAAAAGTAATCTAAAGTAAGGCATCGAAAAACTCCTGAATTATATAAAAAAATATGGTTTTTGTAATGCGTCTTATTACCAAAAAATTTAAATCTGAATTTTGTTGTATTCAAATTTCATACAGTCGTTTAACCTCGTCAGGGGTACAAATAAGTGAATCTAATCACCGCATCTGTTCGCTCCCCTCGTTGACCGGAAGTGGCACACAGTTGTTCAGCCGAACAGCGATTTTCTACCACCGGAAGTACCAACGTTCCACATTCAAATTTAATTGGGGTAGTACCACAATGGGCTGCGCACACCGTTGTGATAAACATTCGTTGATTTGTGCGTTATTAGTTTTAATCGGCGAATTTAAGTTGAGAATTGCTTGAGATTTTATAATAGGGTGAGGAGGGACTTTTGGGAACACTTAGAAAAAGTATAAGCAAAATATGCTTTTTTTTTATTGGGTGGGAAAATCATCTTATGACAAGTCCCGCTCTTGAGCGGAACGGGAAATAGTGTCAGACTTTTACTGACTAAAAACCCACTCCTGTTCCTTCGTTGCCTTCGTCCCAGGGCGCCAAAATATGCTTCAGTTTTGTAAATACCTACTGTTCTGAAAGTCATTTTACTTGCATATTTAATATTTGTGTTTTTTAAGAAATAAAATAAAATAAACTTTGTTGTACACCAAAATAGTAACATATTGTAACAAGAATACTATTAAAATATGAGATAAATTACAAAGTAATATCCATTTGGTTTTTAAACTTTAAATTATGTTAGAAATCAAACAATAGGGCTCTTCAGGGTATTTTGTTAGATAAGTAGTTTCTAATTCAAATTAAGAAAATTTTCTATTAAGACTGACCAATCTAGATATTGCCTTATGTTACAATAATATTCTGCTGTGTAAGCTTTTGGTTGTTTGTTAATTAGCAGCTGAACGAAATTTGGAAGACGGGTAGATTTTCGACAGAATTAGGACATAGATACAACATACTTAGACATAAAATAGAACTTACCTGTCCAGCCAACAAGAGGTGTTGTACGTTGACGTCATGAGGGTAGTTCGAGGAGCGCACCAGTTTAAGCCAGTTCCCTTTCTCCGTGGTTGCGTCCAACCAACCACTGACGCCACTTTTGTCGCGAACCTAAGAACAACGACAAAATAAATTAATTAATATGGGTGTAATTTATCTGCAGCATGTATGTATTTAGAAACATAAAATTATGTTTATCAGTTGTCTAGCACTCATAACATATGCTCTGATAAGTTTGGGACTAGATGGCGTTGTGTGTGAAAGTTGTGGAATATTATTATTATTAATAGTGATGCTCATATTTGATAGAAAGGAAAAACAGGGCAGTTACGAAGATTTTTCCGAATTGTAAAGTTTTTTTGTGACGTAACTCAAATTAACAGTTTTCAGATTTATTCCTATATCTATACTATAAGAACTTGCTTTATGCCAAATTTCAGGATTGTAGGCCACCGGGAAGTACCCTATGAATTTTGATTTCTTTGAGTGTTGAAATGAGCTTTGAGCGTTTCTTACGACATAAACGGCCGTATTTTTTTTTCCGATAACTTAGAAGTTTGATTTTTTCAAAGCTTTAAGAGATGACAGACTTGAGTATACGATTTTAATTTCAACTCGATGCCTCCACGCGTTTTTGAGATAAAGGGTCTTGACGGACAGACGAACAACAAAGTGGTCCTGTGAGGGTTCCAGTTTTTCCTTTTGAGGTACGGAACCCTAAAAATGAGACGGTATTATCTTATTTTTATTTTGTATATAAACAATGCCCCATAAGCACAGAACTGTCACAGCTGAAAGTCATGGGGACTTACTATGACGTGTAAAATGTGAGTTGTTTGAGTGAGAAAGAGGGATATACACCTTATATAGCGCCAACCCTATAACAGTTTAATTTAGGACGTAAAATGGATCGCGTTAAGATCACGTAGTAGCACTCATGGTCCCACCTTTAACTATCATTAAGATGATAACTTTTTTAAATTGGGTACTCATCAAATGACTTCTCCCGCTGTGAGTGAAGCAGAAAAAATAGTCAGATTTTAACGGACTAAAACCCTGTGTTCCTTCAGTTGCCCTTTTTGCGAAGACTACGATAACTTCTACAATCAATCCGCAACCCTGACAGTACCTACAAGATGATACCTACAGGCTGACAACATTCAGTGTATAACTAACAAAGAGATATACCTACTAACCAATTACCAAACAAGTTGTAAAGTTATATAAATCACCCAAGAGAAAGACTCTTTACAATTTATATTATAACATGCATGAGGAATTATTCATTCAATAGAATCATCATATAGTAACCAGCGACTGATCAAGAGTTCTGACCGCCCTAGGCTAGTTATGAGGACGCGCCCCCGCTAGGTGTGTTACGTACGGATGGCCTAAAAAGTAGTAAGTGAGTAGAGTAGTAGGGTGAAAATTTTAACATGGTTCGTACTACCTACAAAAGTTGTCAGATCGATCCGCAAGCGAAACTAACGTTGTCCTTTAATCTGCATGACATTTAACCTAAAGGTGGCAAAACCACTTTTTAACCTGACCGTAAATAAAGGCAAAATACCTCACGCATTATAACACCAAAATCATGACAAGTGACTGCAGGCTACCAAGTAGAAAACCAAATCCATGTCGTGTTTGGTTAGTTGTGAAGTTGCTTCGACTGAGTATTTTTTTAAATATTTACACTTCTGTTATTGTTAAAAAAAGAGGAGAGGCATCATACAAGTGAAACATTTTTTGCAACTGATTAATGATTTATTTGAAAATTATAATTATTAAGTAATTATTATTAGATTATAAAAAAGTCGTTTTACGTGCTTTAGCGTTTGCGAATCTTTCCACATTTTTTTTTTCAAATGTAATAGTTTGTAAAAAATCACTTTCTATATACATTAGTGAGAGCGCTACAAGCTTTTGGCGAAGTGTGGAGCGCAAGCAATTTTTTAGTCTTTTAAGTGCTGAAAAAGACCTCTCGCTGCTGCAGTTGGTAACATTCATTGTCAAAAAAATTCATAATATTATTTCTATATTCGAGAACATGCATGAAATATTAAAACTTTTTATTAACTGCAACTAACCCTTTGTTTAAACCAAATTATCAACTTATCAACGATGATAGATCGTCTCCCTTCTAATGTGTCCCGTTCTAACTTAATCAAAATGAAATTTTGGTTTCTTTCTTCTTCTTACATCTTTTTTGTATGTGGTCACTTCGCATCTCTTGATTGGCTTGATTCAAAATTTTCGAACTCTTGTTCGTCAGGCAACGTATCAAGATAAGCATGTAATGTTTCATTAAGAGTAACAACGTTAGATAAATCAACAGAACTTGCTTGTAGTTGTGCACTAACGATTTGAAACTTTACGAGCATGGGTACGCCACAATTATGGCGGTAAGTCCCCTCTTTGAGGCGTGGTTGGAAAGACCTCACGGCGTCCTCACCTTCCGCGTGACGCAGGTTCTCACCGGACACGGTAAGTGCGGGAAGTTCCTGCACCGGATTCGTGCGGAAACGACGCTTGGGTGTCACCACTGTGTGGACCGCCCGGAGGACACGGTAGACGGTAGAGGTGTGTCCCGCTTGGGCAGAGCAACGACGTGTCCTCGTGGGGGTAATCGGCGGCGGCGGTCTCTCGCGCCGGGCCTTAGTTTAGGCCATGGTCCAGAGGGAGGAGGAGTAGCAGGCGGTCGCCTCCTTCTGCGAAGCAGTAATGCTAGCAAAGGAGGCAGCCGATCGCGTGAGGCAACAGTTCTCACGCCTCAACGATCCGATCCCAATTTCCGGCCACCGTAGGCGCGGGCTTGCGGACGGCGAGCAATGGGTAGCTCACCGTCCGACCGTCCGGTAACCATCCGAACCGAGCCCAAGTCATCGACCACGCGAGCCTCAAGATGTCAACAAATCGCAGGGGCCCAGTAGGGTTGATTTGTCATCTTCTTGTAGATCCAGAAAAAAATGTATAGTTGTTGATCCAATGTAAAAAAAGCAGCTGACTCGTTACTACTTTCCGCGGCCGCCGATCCCACGAGTTGTAGAGAATGGGCTGCACAAGGAAAAAAAGTAGCCAATGGATTTACAGCTTTAATTCTTGACTGAAGACTTTTGTATTGACCAGACATATTGCTAGTTATGCTAAAAA
Organism: Mythimna vitellina; assembly: GCA_949316375.1. Classification (NCBI taxonomy): domain Eukaryota; kingdom Metazoa; phylum Arthropoda; class Insecta; order Lepidoptera; family Noctuidae; genus Mythimna; species Mythimna vitellina. The sequence continues at coordinate 9,721,571 of OX438699.1, read as the reverse complement.
AAAACGCAGTCTTTTGAATGGGCGATCCCTAAACTACGACTTGACCTTGATTTTTGTAGAAGTGAGTTAAAGTTAGTTTAGTAACTGAAAGCTTTTTTATGTACTAATTCATAATATAAGTTAACAAACTTTTCTGGATTTTAGAAAACCAAGATACGCACTTGGCCGATTTTTAGTATTTGATATTGACGTTCTAAAATGCCGTATATAATGGCCTAATGTGGGTAAATTGTTAGTTTTGGGTTTAATGAAAACAATTTTTATTATTCTATATTATTTTCTGGACATATTGATTTTGTTTTTGGGACTCAAAAGAAATAGCACAACAAAGAAAGGAAAAATCGATAACTTTTCTATTTAGTCAATCACTAGCGTAAATGTAAAATGCATAGCACGTCGACATTTTTGTGTGCGTAAGTTGTACGGTGCATGGGAAATACACGCTGTTTTCAGGCCTATAGGGTTTATAATTGACTGTTTAGTATGGTCTGATTTATGAATTGCGGATGTGTGCGCGACTGTGTAACCACTGCTGCATGTATAGTAGTATCGGTGGTGGTAGGGGAAACTGGAGACATCGTGTTTGCCCGTTATTTCGAGGCGGAATAAACAAAACTCCCACTAGGTACTCTGTTGCCAGCTCAGCCATTCGCTCGACCCCGACCGATCCGAGTAACAAGTTAGAGTTTGTTAAAAGCGCTCTTTTTAAAAATTCAAAATTTATTGTTAAAATCAGGAAACCTCAAGCGCATTTAGTTTTAGTGTTTTGTCTCGGTCTAGTTGAAATATGCAGGGTAGATGCAATGATGCTAAATTAGTGCATGCGAAAACATGATTTTAGCGCGCCCCCCCTGAACCTCGCGCCCTAGGCTACAGCCTAATTAGCCTAAGGGTTAATCAGGGCCTGATAGTAACCCTATCGAACTAGTTTAGATAAAACTTTCGTGCGAAAATCAAAATCATAAAACTAATAAACGTGAAATAGCGCCACCTGTTAAGCGTGCGTTGTACTTTTGTAAGCTCGCACAACGTTGTGCCTGCCAAAATATCTTAGATATTTCCTTTGGTTTTGTTAATTTCAGACGTATTAAATTAAGTTTACAGAGATTCTAATCACCTCATAATTTTTGTATTGTAAATTTGATTTCTAATTATAGCAGAATTAGAAATGAAAAATTTATGTAAACCTTTTGTATTCTTGCTAGTTATAGTTATACAGTTTCTCATCTTCTTCGAACAATACAAATTTGTTTATACTTTTCACCTATCCAATATCTTTTATAACTGGGGTGAGTTATAAAGTATTAATAAAATAAACTATACCATTAGACGCGATAAGTGGCGCCATCTCTTGGCGTCAACGAGAACTGACACGCCGACGGACACCGCGTCACCGCAATAGATGGCGCTATTAATCCCAGTCACGATATAACGGCTCGTCACAGCTTGTCCATTTGTCATCAACCTCCCCAATCTAACCGGCCCCTAGTATGATGATTTAATTTTCATAAATATCTATATTCGGGGATTATAAATCTCTCTTTTTAAAGCGCTTTTTTATTGTTCGTTGTTTGAATAATTTTGTTTTTAATTTGGTGTAGTTTATTTATGAATAGGTAGCTTTGTGACTTGAAATATAAATTGGGTAGGTATCTAAGAATGTTTGAAAACTTGTCAATGTTATTGAAATGACTTAAAAGAGCGTAGTCTTTTGATTTTAGTACTTAATTAAATAGTTTTAAAAATATTGATGACTGTTTATTTTTTACCTAGAATAAAACTTTGTCATCATGATAATGACGATGAAGTCCTACTTAAGTTGTCACGTAATTAACAAAACGAACGAAACACGTCAAGTAGTTAAATATCACCGGAAATGTTGCAGACTCCGTATGATTGTTATAAATCTGTATTAGATTATAATTTCTCGATATAGGTACCTTTTATAAAAAAATCGTTTCGTATACGATAAATCAGATCCAAATTCATTAGTTTCCAACCTAACCGTGTCTTATTTCGAAAAAAATGGTTTAGGTATGATTTTCCACGATTTTTAACAATCTTACAAATATATGTAAATAGGTTATGCAATTACCGACCCACCACAATAGATATTCATTATTAAGTAAAGTTCCTCCATTCAATAAATATATATCTGTACAAACAAACCATTATCTTTCCCTAAACCGTCTAAAATAACAGGGTACTCATAACCAGGGGTACACAACCTACAATTTGCGGGCAGACACTCAAATTTCCCTATGCCGTCAATTGAGTCATAATACCAATACAAAATTGGCCTTATTACCCCCATTTCATGAAGATGTGTACCTTGAGGGTTCCGTGTTTGTACTATTAAATAACGGCCTTTAAGCTTGATCTATTGCTTCAGTAAGTAAAGGACAAGGGTGCTATCGAACTGTAGGTGTAAATAATTTGAAGTCATTGATCGGTTGATTGTCTTGTAAGTGTCATAAGGTTGGCCATCGGTTTTCATACGAAATTTGATAATTTACTGGTATTTTCTGTTTTCGTGACATTGGTTTTATAGTCATATTTACCTATTGTGAGTTTCAGAATCGGTCTGTAAGTGATATGAATTTTAAATTACCCTACTAATATTAAAGCCACAAAATGTTAGGAAACCATTTCAAAAATTGTCCCTTAAGTTTTAACACCACGTAATAAGTCATTTAATAGCACGTAACTTGATTTTAACAAAAAAAAAAAGAGTTACGCACTGATGCTAGTAGGGAGTAGTACAAATGAGTTCCGTGGTTTTGCTCACGGGTGTAGATACCCAAGGGCTAGGCGGGGCAGTGCCCCGGGGCCCCCAACCTCAGGGAGACCCCAAAACCTGATTAGCAAACCTCTTATTGAACAACCGAAAACACACTCCCACTTTCGAAATCTAAATAAATTAGGTTGAAAGTTAGTAGTAGTAAGTTAGTAGTAAGTCTGACACTCCCTCCCACAACCAGAGCAGGAAAGGTTAATTGATGATTTTGCATGTAAAAAAGGAACCACAGTTTTTTTTTTTGCCCCAGGGCCGTTGGTTACCTAACTACGCCACTTTTTTTTCTGTAGCTTTTCTGTTAAACATTGACATAGGTACTCGTACGTATTGTTTTTGACGTTAAATGACGCGTCACCGTTACAAATCCTCGTGTTAGACTTGGTACATCAAACTTCGGGTTGTTTGATTTACTATCGAATTACATACATAAAGTATGTTGACTAAAAATGACATACATGGTGTTAGAACATAAGCGACGAAATGTAATAAAAAAAAAATCATAACCAGCCAAAAATCTGACAACGCATTAAATACTCAAGAAAACAAGGTGGCTAATTCGGCGTAAAATTAAAACAAGATCCCTCTTAAAGAAGTCTAAAAAAAAATTACGTGGAAAATATAAAAAGCATCTGTTGCAATGAAACTAACATAATGTTACAACAACTGAAGTATTAATCAAACGAAAATGTTTGCCTACCCTCGGTTTCCGCGTCAGCGACAAGCCTTTCCGCGGCATTTATCACGGTATTAGGAGCTTGCGTCGGGTGCGAGCGGTAAAAAAGATAATTATCTTAGAGCACCCTCGTCTTAGGGCTGATGCGCAATATTTTGAGATTTTATGGAGTGGTGATCTTGTTTGGATGAATCAATTTGATACTTTGTGGCGTCATTGAGTGTTCTTGATTTCTTGACTAACAAAATGTAGAGCTTTACATTTTTTAGGTTTTTAACGAACCTATTTAAACATCTGCGGAGATATTTGAACTATTTTTTATTTATTATTATCATTTGAAAACATCACTTGAATTATTAAAAATTAGTTGAAAATATGTACATACTCATTGAGCTTCTTCAAAATATTAAATATCAATATCTAAGCTATTAGTAGATAACCACCGTCTTGTCTCGACCGTGAAATCTGCTTCCGATTTCTAACATCATCCAAATATTTTTTTTAATCTTCATTTTAGGGACTTTTATCTAAAAGAGCATATCAGTCCCATCGTAACTTAATCATATTCTAAATGCTCTATTCTATAACCGCCCACACTGCCAAGTATCAAAATTGCCTGCCAGCCCTATTCCTACGATGAGTTGCCTGCCAAGTGCCGGTAGCACATGTTAGCCATCAGTCATCGATAGTGCCCGGTCAAGGATGCACGGATGCCAATTGCGTGGACACTTGTTCCAAACTAGGGTTACGATGTGAAATATGGACGGAGAAATTAATACACGGTGATAGATAGGATTGGCAGGGTGGTAAAGGGTGGATTTGTTGATGGGAGAGTTGTCATTGTAACTAGAAATTCTTCCTGGGTAGAGTAGTTATCAAACTCATATTAGAACGGGCATTATTGAATGACTTTAAGTAGATTCGAGGAATGTTTCAAGGAAACGTCAATCAACTTCGATATCAAGTGTTTTGAGTTCTTGAAAGGTGACGAATCTGCTGAAAATACAGTAGCCAGACTAGATTTGTAGCTAAAGTCCTTAATGACAAATTGACGTGTACAAATCTGCCATTCATCCCCACGCAAGGTGTAAACTACGTGAAGTATTTGTTCAAATTCCAATTACAGTGCAACTCGTTCACTGCGCTATATTATAAAACCTCGGTCGCAATTTAAACGAATTGCGGGTAGATCTCATATTTTGCGCTCAGAGCAGAGATCGCAATTTCCCGGTACACTCGGAAAAGCTACAAATGTTCGTGACTCGTTCACGTCAGAAAATTACATTTCATAAATTTTCTAGTGATGTTAAAACGTCGACATAGTTTGGTCTCATTAGACATGTTTTTTTTTACTTTTATTATGGTAACTACTTTAAGCTCCTCTTTATTGTACGAAAGAATATTTCGTCAAAAATAATCTTTTCCTTGAAGAAATTAATTGTTTAAAAAAAAATTGCTTTTAAATAGTGGAAACTAAATTTAAGAAAATTCAACATAGCCACGTGACAAAAACAAAGGCTGCGTCTGTTTCTCTTAAAATAATATAGTATTCCATAACTTTCACATAACGCCATTTAGTCCCAAACTAAGCAGAGCTTGTGCTATGAATACTAGACAACTGATACATTTCTAAATACATACATATTATAGATAAATTACACCCAGACACAGACCAAATGATCGTGCTCATCACACAAACATTGTCTTGGGTGGGAATCGAACTCACGGCCTCATTCATAGCAGTCCGGGCCACTAACCACCAAACTAACAGGCCAGTCGCTAAAAATGCTTTTTCAATTTGAATCTGAACATCAAAACTGAACTAACCGTTTAAAAACCGTATCAGAACTATCGAAAAACCGCGCCCATCCCTAGCGTTAACTGAAGAGCGTTTCCTGGCGCGGTTTGCAGGGATCACGCGTCGTTGGTCGAATCACACGTCTCGTTTCACAAGATAACAATTTGCGAGCGCCTATTTACCCGCGCGTACCTCGACTGCGCCTATTTACCCGCGCGTACCTCGCCTGTACCAAATTGGACCGTTGATCTTACTAACCGTACCTATGTGTTATGTATCTTTGAATTTAGGTTACGCGATTTTAATGGGCGAACTTTTTGTGTAAAATATGCGTACAAAGGGTTTTTGGTTTAAATGGCACTTGTGGCTTTTTTTGTCGAAAATGTTCGGGGTTATTTCTAGTTTTTATGCTTTGTATCTATAATGCTGTAGTTTTTTTTCTGTAGATCATGTTTAAAGGCTTTTGTAGTATTTGTAGGTCGCGTGTTCAAACCTAGCCAGGCGCATTACTTTGTGTAATTTATTTCATCACCACTGCTCTCAAAACAGTGAAGGAAGACATCGTGAGGAAACCGGCATATTCTAGAACCAAAAAATTCGAAGACATGTGATATTCACCAACTCGCACTGGACCCACGTGTTGGATTACGGCCCATTCCTTCTCATAGAGAGGAGGCCTGATTCCGAGCAATGCGAACATTAAAACGCTGATTATGCCATGGGGTCCGAGCGCTCATGAAGTTGTTCGTGATATCAGCTACCAACTGGTCGACTCTACGCATGACCAGAAGGCTAGGCTTTTTTTCGGTCAACGAATCACCATTGCTATCCAACATGGCAATGCTGCCAGCGTTCTGGTCACTTTTGCCATTGATATCGATGTGGATAAGTTTTTTGATGCCCCATAAGTTCTTTTAGTCCCGTTTGTTCATATTATTATTTTTAGTTTGTATATATATTAATTAGTTAAGATGTTTTTACGTTACTCTTACGGAATAGAGTCTATAGTTATAACGTTCAACCAGTAAGTACATATAACTCAATATTCAATTCTAAACAGGTAACTTCAACCCTCATCTAATTAGCCTAACAAATCAGTTACCAAAACGCTTCCGTCGGACTACGCGGAAAAATTTCCGTTTTCCGTGAAAAAAAGAAGCTAAATACGGAAAAGTAACCCTCTTCAGGGTTTTCCATACATCTTGCTCACATTTCCACCGGCGTTTCCTTCACTTGTCTAGTTTATCAGCAACGGAAAAGCATTGCTTCCTGTGTTATCAGCCGGACTTTTATTTCGGAGTGGTGTTTTTTTCTTTATTTCTTTGTTTTTTCGCCGATTCGATTAGATAGTGTCTTGTTTTGTGTTGCACATCAACGTGGTTGTCGGGGGTCGGGAATGTGTGCTTATATTCGGTTGTTTGCTTGTGAATATAAATTGTATAAAGTTTTTCTGCTAGTAGATTTTTTTTTTTAAATTAGTTGGGCATTGACGACTATTTCACCCGACCATATTTGGGTAAATTTTTATTTTTTGGCTCGCCTCGACCACTATTTCACCCGGGGCCTTACAGCGGTGGAGCTATACTCCCTATTAGCTCCATCTCTTGAACAGTTCAGTTTAAGGGTGATTGAGCGTGACTGAGCATTGAGATGACGTCAGAACAAAGGAATCGGAGGCGTGGCCTACTCGAGGCGTTCGACGCAAACGAAACGATCGTAACTTGGCTAAGGAGGCAGTAAGGATAAAAACGGGTTCAGTTTTCTATCAGTAGAGACAAAAACGGTCTTTATTACTTTCAAAAGAGTTTCTTTTGTAAGTTCTATCAAGTAATCTCATACACTAACACTACCATATGTATTTTTCAAATCATTCTTCAAGGATTAGCCATTCTCAACCAGTCGGCTTTATTGCCGTCAACGTTCATCAATTTCTTCTCACCCATAAATTAACCGTAAACTTTCAATAGGATTTCACCGATCATTGTCACATTACAGAGGACACATTATTGTGAAATTATGGCCACCTTATACGGTCACGTTTCAACCATTACCGGGAGACAAAACGTTCTAATTCCTGACACCACCTAATATTCACGAACCGTCGGCTATCATTGCGCAAAAAAAACGGATCGCGTACAAAAATACGGGTGGATGTATTTAAACCAAATTAAGCTTTAGCAAGTTAGTAATAGAGTGGCTTGTAACTGCATAATGTGTGTCACGATGTCCTATTGATCCGGTATCAACAGCTCCCTACTGATAGGCACAAAGCAAGTCCATCGTTTGTTCCCTGATCGGTGAACAATCGCGCCGCTGCCAATTGTCCGTGTGCTCGGTTTTGTTTTGTTGTAAAAATAACACAAACAGACGAACAGTAACATGATATTTTTGAGCGAGGGCAGAGTGGCCTGCAGTTTTGAAAAAAACATTCATTAAAGCATCACGTACATACATACCCATGTAGGTACTTTACCTACATGAAAGAAAAGAGAACTAAAAATAAATTATGTTGATGTTGCCAAAAGTTTTAACAAATTCTAATTTAGATAAGGTGTTACTCTGTTATTGAACTAAGTTCCTTAAAATGAATACACAAAGGTGTGTTTTTAGTCAGTAAAAGTCTGACACGCCCACCCACTCCGCCTTAGAGCAGGACATGCCATTGGATGATTTCCCACCTTAAAAAAACAGGGTAGACCGCAAAATTCACATTTACAAACGTTTTTTTGCAATTTGCAATTCAGTATCGCATAGTACCTAATGACAGTAGAAATAATATTTGCGGTAACAACGTATGCCTATTTACACAATTACACTCAATAACCAACATAATTCTCTAACTTAGAGAAGAATTGAAATGGTACTATTTTAATAAAAACTTGAATGAGCAGTGGTGGCCGAGTGGTAACGGCCCCGACTCACGAGTTGTAGGTCGCGGGTTCAAACCCAGCCAGGCGCATTACTTTGTGTAATTTATTTCATCACCACTGCTCTCAAAACGGTGAAGGAAAACATCGTGCGGAAACCGGCATGTCCTAGAACCAAAAATTCGAAGACATGTGACATTCACCAACCCGCACTGGGCCCGTGTGGTGGATTACGGCCCATTCCCTCTCCTAGAGAGAGGAGGCCTGAGTCCCAGCAGTGGGAACATTAAAAGGCTGATTATGCTTATGCTATGCTAATAAAAACTTGACCCACAGGCTACACGTATAATAGGATTGGCTAGGCTGATAGCCACAGCCAATAAATGAGCCCCAGCATTTTGCTGAGCGCTGGCCGTTTTGCGCGGATGTGTCGCATAACTCACTCTATTGTATAGATTTGTTATAATGTTCTATTTTTTAAGTTATGTGCTATGTTTGTCGTAAATAAACTCTTTTTGTTTCGTTCTTCTTTCTTTCTAGGCCCTAAATAACGTTTTTCCCTACTAAACCGTGAAAACCTGCAGACCAACGTGTTACACCAAAACGCCAGCCCTTTGCGTTACCGCTCCACGTCTGGATCATCAGCTAGGTCCTTGTTTACCACATGGCCAAGGTACACAATCTGGCCGACTCTATTTAGCGCCACACCGTCCAGTTTAAATATTATGGCCTGTGCACACCACGTTTTGCACCGCGCACATTTCCACAAACGCGCCGTTGACGCGCGTTTGTAGCGAGTGAGACGCAACCTATAGACCTTTAATAGGATAAAAGCGCGCCGTCGACGAACGTTTCTAAAACGCACATCAACGGTGCGTTCAAAAAACGTGGTGTGCACAGGCCCTTAGTGTTATAGGTAAAATCATCTACTTAAGTGACTTTAAAACTATGCGAATAAATGGGTCTCAATCAATACTCAATAAAAATACCCCAAAAAAGTACTATAATAAACACGTAAGAGCAATCGAATCCTTTGGGAACGAGCGCAAATCGTCCACAGAGATGCTACCTCACATCTGGAAGCGTTAAAACGGATTAACCAGAAGATTACAAGCGAAAAAAACTCCGCACAGTGCGACAAAGACACCGGCGGCACCGTCACGGTGACAAACGGTGGGATCCGGAATTATTCGGTTATTTCCAGTGTGTTTTTTTGTAGATCATAGATGCTGTTTTTGGTGTCAGATGTATACCAATAAAGTTATAGGGCGTGAGGTTTACAAGCTGCGCACGATTGGAATTAGGGTTGATAAACGAACAACCCAATTAATCTACGCAGTTTAGAAATCTATACATACATATAAACATATAAATAAAATTTAAGTGTCTGTTTGTAATATCAAAATAACATTTTTAATTGAATGCATACAAATGTAATTTTTTTTTAAATTCGTGATAGGTTCGCGCTTGACCGCTACCTCACCTGATGGAAAGCGACGATGCGATCGACGATGGAACGCGCTTACCCAGAAATAACTCTTGACTTAAATTCGTCGATATTGATAACCAAAATATTTTTTTTTGTTTTTTTGTCTGTCTCATTTGTCCTGGCTAGTCTCCGAAACGGTTAGATCGATTTTGACGGAACTGATACTAGTAGATGATGTTATAAGGGGTCAATTAACGACTATTATCTTAGAAAAATATTAGGGCCCCGCATGCAAAAAAAAAAAACAAACTTCTTGAAATTATGATCGAATGGCATTACACTGCGAGTTTGACGCAGACAAAATCACGGGCACGATCTAGTAGTTGTCAATTAAAATACTATTTTAAAGAAACTAATAACTTATAAACATCTATTTATTAAGAATACTTCACACACACACTCACACATTCCGATTTCTGACCTGTTTTAAAATAGAGTAACAGTCGACGTCAAAGTTAGCAACTTGGCATCGGACGCATCAACAACTGCCTCTGCCGAGCATTCCGTGTAAACAACGCTTAACCTAACCCAATAACCGGTGCTATATCGCATTGCTTTCGGAGTATTTCGTTATTTTGTCTACACGGATGCTGGCGATGGTATAAAACCGACCAGTTACGTAAGAAACTTCGTATTCCGTTACCATCCTCTTTTCGCGTATAATTATCGAAGTTTGGGTAAGAGCGAGGGAGGTCTCCGAACACTGGTGGTGGATAACATTGTGGCGCGAACGTGCCGTGGCTTCGACTCCACAGGCTATTATTGTTCTGGCCAGCTCAGATGAAATATTGCCCCACTGTGCACGCCCGCACTGTTTTGCGAACACGAATTTGTTGGGAAAAATATTGGAGCAAATAAGAAGCCGCAGAGAGGACTCGTGAGTAAACTTTGCAATGAGATTACCTATACAATATACTGGTGTATGGAAAAAGTTTGAGGCGAAATGGAAAAAGCTATACTGTAGACGCCAATTCTCTGTTTATTTAGTTGTAAGCTAGAGAACCAATCGCAAACTGAAGAAATTTTATCCCAACGAAATTTTACAAGCATAAAATCCTTGCCTCAGTAACAAACAAACAATCACAGAAAAAAAGCAGCATTTTTTTTTTTTGTTTCTTCTTTTGGCTTAGATACTAACTTCTTTAAGCCATGTCTTCGTATGAATAATTAATTTGTTTACCATTAGAATGATTACATAAGTCTAATGTTTTCGTAAAATTTTGCAGAAAACGTATCAAGTTAACCTTCTCGGCAAACTTCGTTGAGGCAGTCAATACTACAATAAAATTCTCAGCTCCATTTTACCGAGATCGCGCCTACTTTAATTATTCCACATAGTGTGCAGTTGCGTAGACACTTGAGATACAAAGATACATCACACACACAGATTTTACAGCCACATAATACTTACACAAAAATTTCACTCGAAGAAATCCCGACAAAAACACAAAATAAAATAGTAAAAATATTAAAACAAATAAATTAATTTTAAAAAATATACGGCATTTCGCCAATAAAAGACCGTATCCACCATCTTGGAATCAGAGGGGAGACCGGGCTAAACTGACAATGACGGTGAAGCTAAGATAAATTTCTATCACGCACGGGATTAGCAGTCATTGTGTAACAGTGTAAGATTAACTGATAAGTGTCTCTTGTTAATAATAATAGTAATGTTTACAGAAGACTGAGGGGCAAACCCCTGCAAGATGTTGTCAATATTTATGAAAATGTTTTATTTATTGAAGTGATATGCAACCTTACCAATTAAATACAGAGATGGGGAAAGAATTTAAGAAAAACAAATTGGTAATGAATAATAATATTAGATAAAACAGTAATGGATTCATATTTTAGACGTTACTTTTATAGTTTCCGTATATATTTTCCCGTATTTTATACAGTAAGTACGGTTAAATATCATCAACTTTTTTTTATATTTTACACATTGTTGGTATATCAATGCTATTTCAACTGATAGCCGATCGAATGGTGTCAGATGGACCAGGTGTCAATTTGACAGCTTCTGTCTGTCATTGATGCCGCACTGATCCGCCATTATAATGCATTGCGGAATAAAAGTTTACTTTTCTCCATGCGAGTATCTATTTATTATGATCTCAATCATACTTGACTTTTTTGAAATACATTAAAAATTATTATAATCAACTAAGTTTAAAATCAGCGAAAAAAATTAGTACTTCCAAAATAATATTTAATTTCAAATAAATATTAGGCACAGTCATTAGCAAAAACAGAAACAAGATAATCATAACGAACGTAGTGATATCAGTACGATTAAATTATTATTATATAATTTTAATTACCAAAACTTAATTTTTTCCTCTTCACGTTAAAGTTATAACATAATTTGTCCACCACTGATCACTGTCACAATGACAACTGCACATCACATCTGTACGCGCATTGTAAGCTGAGATCAGAGCGAATCGTATAAATATCATCAATAGAGGCAATAAACACAGTAACAATAATATTTTTTATTGTTATTATTACAATATGTGGGGTATGACAGCCGCCTACCGTAATGAAGATGTAATAGGGCCGCGTGTATCACTAATCCTTTGCCGAAGGGGGTGACCAGAAATGAAAGGATGTCACACGAATATGACAGATATTTTGACAGTAATGCAACGGATTCGACGCTACTGACTGATCTGTGGAATTAAAATTAACGCTTTTTAATTCGTAGGCACAATTCAAATAATTCACATTTTGATTGATATATTCCAGCTATTTAATACATAATCCTCGGTTATGAATTGTGCGTAAGTTTGATAAATTTTATAAAATCTAGGCTCCTAATAAACCAGTGTACCAACGATTACTATCAACGATTGCATCACTACTTACTATCAGGTGGGATCATAGTCAAGCACTAGTTTATAGTATCAAACAAAAACATATTACTAATATTACAAATAAATGTAATATTTTTTCTTACTTCAGCACCATTGATTCCTGCAGAAACAAATTCTTGTAATATTAGGTACAGAATTTAAAAAACAAATGGTGTGTCGCAAAAAATCATTGATGTTCACATAAAATAAACATTATTAAAATATTACTCGAGCACCAACGCTTCCCGTCGAAAAACCAACAGTAAGTAATAAATCATTCATGGCCAAGCTTTGTACGGCCCAACCGAAAATTATCGATACAGCTTTTTAATTCACCAACGAATAAAAAATTCATATACCAATAATAATTAGCGGAATCCATTACATGCCAATTTCACATCACGGTTGACAATTGTCTCCGTGTTACCCTCTCAAAAATAATGAACGAATCTATAATATTCATAACTTGATTGACATTTGATGTGAGATGATTCCTTTTTCAAAAACTGGTTTGTCTCATCAGAAATTCATCCGCATCGTTATTAATAATCTAAAAAATGTTTAAATAAACTACAGTTATTAATTTGCATGTGGATCTTTAAGGGTTAACATAGATACTGGTGCAAAATAAATAATAATTGATAAATTCTCGTCAAAACGAGAAATTATTTTCGTTGACAACCTCTTAAGATCTGTGAGAAAAATATTTAAACTTTACTTCGAGTGGTGATCGAATAAAAGAAGTTGTATAAGCGAACCAAAAAGAAGATGCGTTTCAAGAGATTTGGTGACGTTTTTATTTAAAAAAAAGTCGCCAATCAAGTTTTCATTTTAAAGTTCGAATACGGCGACATCTCTTTTATACAATTTACCGTTACCTCAATTTTTTGGTTAAAAAAGTGTGAATTTGTTGAAAAAAATGTTGACGGGGGTCACGCCAGGACCGAAATTAGGGTATATTCGCCACCTTTGAATGCACTTTGACACGGGATTCACAAGTAAAGAATTCTTTGATTACCCCGATGTTTTTTTCCTGAAGATTTTTATAGAGATATCAAAGTTTGGGTAACGGTGGTAAGAATATACAGCTATCACTGATTTAACAATGAGTATACCCCTTTAAGTTTGCGTAGACATATGAAACTGTTATTTCAATCATTTTTAAGTAAAAATTTTAAATGCGGGACGTTTATCAGCGGTAACGGTTTTTTTTAAATACCCATTAATTCGTAAAGAAGAAGAAATAAAGGGCATTTTTATTTTTTATTTTATTTTAATTCGTAAAGAATCTTGCTTTTTTAGAATGAAGAAATATCACATCGAATAGATTACCTGTACTTATTACATAGATAGATAATACTAGCCTTCATTTTTTTTTAATGACCATTACAATGAATCACAGTTATGTTATGACCATAGGTGTTTCATTATATTTGAAGGCTCTTTATTGCGAATTTGATAGTACAAAAAAACTATCTCGCCTAAATTTTTAGTTGCATCTAACAAAGTTTTTTGAAAAATTAGTAGTAAAAAAAAATAACTTTATTGATAATAGTTTAAATTGATTGTGTTTATCTTATTTTTAAATACAGGATCATATTAGCCATACATTCATTTTCTTTATTTATATATAGAAGAAACTGACTGACATATCAACGCACAGCCGAAAATACTGGAGCCAAGAGCATGAAAAGTACATGTTTTCCTCTTATGACATGGGCGAGCACTAAGAGAGGATTTGCTAAAATTCACCACCTAAGGTGATGAAATGGGGGCCAAAGTTTGTATGGAAAAACCTAATTTCAAGCGAGCAAAGCCGCTAACAGAAGCTAGTAAATATAAAAACCCCAATAACCTCTGTGGCATATTATCTGTAGACTAATGTAATCAGAATAATACACTAGTGGATACAACTCATATTTTTTTGTATCTATTGCTTTAATATGAGTACCTTACAGCATTAATATTTAACCGTTATTCATCTATACAAAACCCAAAAAATCATAAAGGACAATGATCATTACCGCCACTATTATTTGTTACTGAAGCAAGTCCGACCATCAAAGGATCCTTAGAGGCACCGAATCGGAAGCGTGGTCAGCATTTGTGCCGCAACGGGCACTTCTAATGACGTGCCGAAATTGGCACTTTTAACTGACGTCACGTACAAAACCAGATCAAGAGTTTTGTGACTGCTGAAGCAAAGAATTCGAAGTTGCAGAAGAATATAATCACATTAATACTATAAAGGCAAAACTGTAAGTATGCGTGTATGTATATGTTCGTTACTTCTCCACGCTTAAATCTCTGTCTGATCGGCTTAGAATAAAAGATTGACGACATGGTTTCTATGAAATCCGGGCCCACTTTCCAATACCTATGTGTTTTATGTTTTAGATAGGTAATTTGAATAACTTTGAACGGACTGTAATTTGGAACTTGGTGCCATAGTAATTTACATTCGGCTCAAAAATAACTATCCAACGATGTAACACGCTAGCTAGCAAGCTATTGCAAGGTGGGCTTAGGATTTGCATCCTCCTTTAGTACACAGGTAAACATTCTATTCTATTTTAAGATTTTGATGCAGTTCAAAGTTTTGGACTGGACAACTGG
This sequence comes from Mythimna vitellina, assembly GCA_949316375.1. Lineage (NCBI taxonomy): Eukaryota > Metazoa > Arthropoda > Insecta > Lepidoptera > Noctuidae > Mythimna > Mythimna vitellina. The sequence goes on along the minus strand of OX438699.1, from coordinate 9,706,470 downwards.
ACTTATTGCTACTTAATTGGTAATGTAAGCATTTCGTGAAAAACTTACCCAGTTGAATGGCTATTTCATGAAAACGTCGTTCAATAACGCGACTGGGACAGGACGAACTAAGAGGGCTGTATTGATGAGTTTTAATTATTATAATCCCCTAAATTGACACTGATTTGTAAAATACTTCAAATTTGTCGAGAAATGTAATGGAATTCCCGGCCGGAGCCTGTGTTTCCTGATAGCTACAATGTGTGTCTTTTTTTTTTTTTAATTGAGATAAACCAGTGCTTGACTGCGATCCCACCTGATGGTAAGCGGAGATGCAATCATTGATGGTCAGGCGCACTAGTTTATTAAGTCAAAAGTGAATAGGTTGCTTCTAAGCAAGGGAATTCTATCGTTGGTCACATCAACGCTTACCTTCACATGAAGGTAAGCTAAGGGGAGATAGTGGTGAAATGCCAGCCTATTCATAATAAAAAAGCCCTACAGCATTCACCTTAATCAATTAAAAAATGCTTCGTTTAGGTACTTATACCTAGTAATTTAACGCTTACTATGCTTTGAATTACCTTAAAAAAAAACCTAAATAAATGCTTAACAAAAAACGCTCATTAACCTATTTAAGGCAGTATCGATTTCCTTATTTTTAACGGTATATACTGACATAAATACATACTGAGTACATGATACCTAATTTTCAGATACACCAGAGGCCTTATAACTGATAAAAGGATTGAGCTATAGGCTGTATAAATCCATCTCTCTTTCCCGCTCGCACGCCTGATGGTGAGGCTCCAACAATGTGCTCAAACTTCATAATCCTAATTGAGCTGACTATATTCGGATGTTAATTTAGGAATTTTTGAATAATTACGTTGATTTTGAAGCAATAATTTGACTAAGCTTCATGAAATAGAAGCTGTGGTTTCCGCGGATACCATTTTTTTTTAATTCTTGATAGGTTCGCGCTTGACTGCTATATCACCTGATGGAAAGAGACGATGCGGTTGACGATAGAGCGCGCTTACCTAGAAGTAACTATACTACTAATACTAACTATTCACTCTTGACTACGTAATTTATTTTATCACTACTAGTCTCAAAAAGGTGGGGAAAAACATCATGAAAGAACCCAAAAAATCCTAGAACCAAAAAATAGAAGACATCTGACACTATCCACTAATCAGTAGGTACTAGGCCCACGTTGTGAATTATGTCCTATTCCCTCTCATAGAGAGGAGGCCTGAGCCCCAACAGTAAAAATATTATAAAGCTAATATTGTAATAGATGAACTAAAAGAAAATATTTTCGTAAGGGATTAATAATTACTTCATAAACAATTAAGAGTACTAACTCTTAATAACAACAAAATAACTTCTTCCACGAACCATTCTAATCTAGCCTCTGTAATGACAGCTCAACCACTTCATTGTGCAAAAAAAAAGATAATAACGTTGTCTATGGTCCCAACAGCCGGAACTACATGTCCGTCGGAGACAACAATGCGGTGGTTTGACTGCAACCTTACACCCACGATTCGCGCATGCGCGTTATCTGTCTCGGGCTCACGGTTTGTCGACTAGCGACTCCCGCGCAGTCTGACTGCCTGACATTCGATAGGCGTTTGCGCATCGCAGCGCTATTATGTCCGATTCACGTCCGGTCTTTTGTGCTGAGAGGCTGGTTCGCGAAAATATTTATGTAATGATTTGTAATGGTTTTTTTTTAAGACCTATTTAATTTGACATAATTGATATCTACCTAGTGATAATTTAGTTGACTGGATTGTATCTAGGATATAACTCAGTAAACTTTTTTTTTTTTCGTTATTATGTACCTGAACCAAAGACTATAACATGATTTTCTCCTAGACTAATCTCTGTTAACTTGCTCAATTTGTTTTATACTAAAGCACTCTATTTAAAGAGACAAACATGTTTGTCTATTTAAATTCAAATCATTTAATTACGCTACATTCACCTCATTCAAAAAATCTGCACGACACATTGCAAGTAACCCAATACTTTTACTTTGCTTTAAATATTCGCGTAATCCAGGAATCCGATCCAACAATTGATTTCCGTTTCCTACCAGAGATAACCTCGCCACAACCCTCGCTAAAATCTCTGATGCATTCAATTGAACAATTTTATTCCATTCATCTGATGCTCACATGTGCCGTGTAGATTATCTACAGATAATGCAAGATTTTGGGGGATTTTTGACCATAAAGAAACCTCAAAATATTAGGTAATTCACTTAACCAAAAAGCATCGCAGCATAACTTTATCGTAATGGTGTGAAAAACATGTCGATTTAACTAAGAAACAATTCATAAAAACAGTAAAAAAAAACGAGTGCCTATCTAAAAAGGATTTAAAAGCTTGTTCAGACGTCATAAGCCCAAACACAATTAAAAATAATGAAGTGTGTAAGTCAGTAAAGAGCTGCACTCAAAAGGACACGCAGAGAACTTAAGGAGGATCAATAAAATCGACAGTTTATTGCATCCGTGCCTGACAGAGTTTCAGTTTCGGGGCATAATTTATGAATGGAGCGACGTTTTTGACACTTGCACTTGACCTTAGGACAAGTAGTTCATTGTAAATTAAATAAACGAGGAAGAACGAGTGCTTTGTCATCACTTTTTTATGATAACGTTCAGTGACATTTGTGCATTAGAATGAGAGCACAGGTGGACCATTTGTGGAATAGTTATGACTGGGTGACTAACCAATGTTTGAGTTAAAGCTTGTTTGAGTTAATGATTCTTTTAGCTCACAGTTTGTGAGACTCATTAATTATAATAGCGTCGAGACTAAAGATAAAATACATACATCTCTGGAATACACACTCTTTACGAGACAGTCTCTCTAAATATCTTCAAAGTCACATAACATATTACGAGTACAATATATAGGAGTATTTCTTGTTATTTTATCCATGTTATATGTAATTTTGAAATTATGCACTGGATCTAAACTCCAGAATCGCCAAACTTAACTGGCAGTGGACAGAGCTCATTGCTCGCAGAATAGATGGTCAATGGGGCCGAAAGGTTCTGGAGTGGCGATCGCTTACGACTCAGAAGACGCAGCGTTGGCCAGCCTTCTACAAGATGCGACTGGGAAACCAGAGGAAATCCGATGGATGTGAGATATACAAGACCGTTCGCTGTGGTGAACCTTGGGGGAGAACTTTGTCCAACAGTGGACATCTATCAGTTGTAATGATGTACATAAACTCTATTATCACTGTAGGTATGTTTTAACTTATTTAAATTTACAAAAATAATTAAACAGAAACGTTAAAAGACTTACCTCCCAAGCAAATCGCCGGTCCTTCGGCTGACTTTCTAACGATCCCAAAAAAGGCCCATACTGTGTCCCATTAGCAATATTTGCTCTAGCAAAGATCCCTCCACTTTTAAACATCAATTCACTAGGTAGGATAAAGTCTTTATCCCCTGATTCGTCATCTTTCGTCCCATCTTCGTTTTTGACCGACTTTATGTGGTCCAGAGGTCTGGGAAGGTATCCTCTTCCATAATCGGGGAAGTTATTTGGTAGATATGTGTCAGAGAGACCAAAGTCCAGAGTGCCGTAGTACTCTTTAATGTCTGTTCCTGGAGGCATGTTTTCTTGCTTGATGTGAACTAAGGTGGGCGCTGATTCTGACGTGGTAGAGTCAGTCGGACTCGGCGGTGGACTGCCAGACTCTTGGCTGTCTGCTGCTGTGGACAAAATATCTTGAATTAGTAACAAATCACTTAATCGGTGGTATGGTGTCAGTTCAGGCTGCGAGGATGTTCGAAACGGTTAAAGTGGCCCTTGAATACAAAGGGCAACTGAAGGAACTCAGGAATTTTTTTTTACGTAGGAAATCATCAAATAACTTCTCCCGCTCTGGGTGGAGCAGCAGGAAGTGTGAGACTTTAATTGACTAGAACCCACAGTATTCCTTCCTATGTTGCCCTTTTTGTGAGGCCTACGTTAACTCCTTCAAACAATCCGTAGCCCTGGCAGGCGTCAACTCTAACTGGCTCCGTCAATTTTTACAATCATTACGCTACTTGGGGCACCCCAACTCGGACCGATTAGGTTAGAAGCGTCGGCGGGGCCTGAACGAGCGAAGCGAGCAAACACAGACCCCGCCATCCCTTTCGTGGATTTTTAGCCACCCAGAAGAGTAGATTTTATTGTACTATTAGCAGTTTTGGTGGAATAATATATATTTTATTGTAGAAAACAAGATTAAATTGTGAAACAATGAAAGAGAATTGAGGAACAATTTAATAGGGTAGCATACTAAAATACTATTTAATGTTATCTTATTCGAGTATCGTCCTTCGTTTACTGAACAAAATGATTAGTGCGGTGTTACGACCGAGACTTCTCATTATTATATCGATTAAGTTTTACTTTCCAGACATGTAGACGACACGTCTATTAATAATTAATATTCGTTCGCATTGTGTTCATTACCGGGACGGTTTTTAATCTAATCAGACGATTATGGACCATGGGTCCTGTTTAATTTGTAAATGTTGCGTGGTGGCTTTTGTCAACTTGAGTTTCTTGAACTATTTAGCTTTTTACCTATGCATTTTTAGTTTTTAGGGTTCCGTACCTCAAAAGGAAAAAAACGGAACCCAGGATCACTTTGTTGTCCATCTGTCTGTCTGTCAAGACCCTTTGTCTCGGAAACGCCTAGAGGTATCGAGTTGAAATTTAGACCATATACTCAAGTCTTCGGTCCCTTGAATTCTCGGCTTTTCTTTACTATAATTACATGTATGTACTATACACATAAACCTTCCATATCAATCAATGTCTTTTGGTGAAAATCGTCGGTATAAAAATCCGTTCAGTAGTTTAGAGTTTATCGCGAACAGACAAATAGACAGACAGACGTAGTTGAGGCCTTTGTTTTATAATATGCATAATAAGGATTAGTTCAGAAACCAACACAATAGAGCTGAACCATTTATGACTATTCTTTTTAGCAGATCTTATATACCATTTAATAATATCTCACTAAACGAAAACCTTGTTCATAACAATTACCAACCATGAGAGAGAATTTGAATTTAGAATGCGTCAGAATTTTAACTAAGCGTAGGCGTGCTTTAAATTCTGACGCATTCTAAATTCAAATACTCTATTAAAAAATGTGAATTGAGAACTTAGTAATCAGTGTTTAACCTAATCCTATGGTTATTTTTTTTATACATGATAAGTTGATTTAACTCAGACTTTTTTTAAGAAAAAGCAGAACAATCGTTTTTTCTTTCAAATTAATAAAACTCCTTGATATTTAATTCTTAATTTAAATATCTTCCTTCACTTAAACAACGCATGTTCGAGAGCAATAAACTCACTGGCTGGTATGTTTTATAGTTTAGCATCAAGCAATGAGTGAATTATAAAAAAGTGAAGACGTGCAAGATGTTGATCGCTTTATGTCTGTTTCCGCTGTACACAAAGAACTTCCTCTTGTCTCTGGTCTTGTCTTTGGTTCATCCCTACTAAATGCAAATTCACAGACAATTTTTTATTATATTTTATTAATTGAACCTTCTTTTAACCGAGATTTTTGGTAATCTGTGACTTGAGATGGGATGTCTGTTTTGGTACCAGCAACCAAACAAAAATTTCTTATAAAAACATTTTTACGTAAAATGATTCTTTGAAATTTTTTTTTATAATTAGTAGTTTTTAAATAAATAGGTAGGTACGACGTAACTGTTATTTAAGAGGTAAAAAAATATATTTGTGTTTTCCAGAACTTTAACAAAACATGTCATTGAGATAAGCTCGAGAATTGACCTAAATAAATATACCTATTGATCAACTTTACCTGTTCATAGACGATAACTAGTATGTACTCGTATATATTGATATATTTGACCTACTGATCTCTTGGATTCTGGAGTTAGAATTCCGGAATTTTTATCCTATGGTTAAACCCGCTATGAGTTGACGTGTACTGAATATGTGATAAAAAACATTGTAATAAATTGTCGTACGCCGTCCGGCCGTCTAGTAACTGTCCGGTTTGAGCCCTAGTCAACGACGGCGTAAAAGAGCGCACGCGCGCCTAAAAGATATGTCAGCAAAACCGTAGGGACCCAGCAGGGCTGAAGCCTACTGGGGCCTTGGGTCGACTTCTGAAAAGGCAAAGGCAACTGAAGAAACATAGGTGTGGTTTTAATAAGTAAGTCTGACACGGGAAGGCATGTCAGACTGCTCCGCTCTAGAGTAGGAGAAGTCAATAGATGATTTCTCACATCAAAATAAAAATACTAAAATTTATAAAAGGAATTTGAAAAGTGTTGCATATTTCTTTCCAAGAACCAAGAGCTTGAGGCCATTTAAGTATTTTTAATAAATTTCACAATTATAAAGCAAAGTCTCCCTACCGCACCTCGTCAGTATATCTATACGCGCTTAAAAACTACAGAACGGATTTTCATACAGTTTTCACTAACACACAGAGTGATTTGAGTGAAGAAAATTTAGTGTGTATAACACATATATATTATAGCAGAGAAAAGCTATGATTTTAAACGATTTATACACCAATATAAAGCCGGGACGGGTTGTAACTAAATTATAAAGTATTAAACACAAGAACAATTCATCAAGGTAAAATAAAGTACAGCAAACAGTAATACAGACTGTTAATCATCTTCAAAAAATAACAAAGAATTACAAGAACCATCCCCTGTTTACCGAAGAAGACTAAATGCATAGAAACGTGTGCCATCCATAAACGACCCTCTGTAAGAGACACGCCATTAATCATACTACCCTTTATACTACAACTTTAATATACTTGTTAAAACAACCCTCTATCTTGTCTTCCATAGCACGTGGCACAGAAAAAAAAAAAGCATAAAATTGCTCAGGAAATAATGATAACTGCTTTATAATTTTACATTATAAAGTGCAGCCATGAATGGGCAGGATGGATATTGTCCATGTCTATAGAATAATTTCAATATAAGCACATTTGAACCCTGTTGCTAAGCCAGTTCACCTGTCGCTGTTAATTATTTTTGTTTTAATTAATAACTGGATTTAGATTTAGTACTAAGTAACAGTTCTAGTCTTTAATTTAATTAGCGTTTTGATCATAGAGTAACAGTTCTTTAGTCTATTTTTTTTTTCAATTCAATCTTTATTGTTAATCACGTGTTTTTATAAGGTCTTAAAAATAATTTTAAAAGTTCACGTGATTCCTGTAGAATACAATAATTTTATAAATCTTACAATTAATTGGAGTACAGTTCAAAAATTGTAAAATAAATTGGATATGCAAATGAAAGAGTTACACATTACCTATCTGTGCCTAGACATTTTAGGTATAGGTAACGCGATTCGGGCTTCAATGAAACTTTTATATCGATGATACAGTACAATGATATTCTTATACCACTGATAAGTGGGCTATAGTAGAAAAAAGTCCTAACCATATCTTTAGGTTTCATTAACTTGTTGCTAATAACCATCAAACTACTCAGGTATAAGTTTAACCCGGCACTAGAACCGTACGACTGGAAATTCCGTTCTCCAATGAAATTAGTTATCCTCTAAATTAGAGTCATTTCATTCAATAAAACAAGCTACGACGATGGTGATGAAACCACGTTGTCTATAGAACAGATAATAAATAAAATGATGAATGACTATTCCGTGAATCATCTCGTTCGGCGCGACCATTATCGTAGACGCGCAGTCTGCGCCCGAGTCTAAAAGCGCGCGAAGCTATATGACGTTTAATGAACTGTCATAAAAACACTTTGCTTGAAAGAACGTGACAATACTCTAGTTATCTATAGGTCACGTCATATCACTGTAGCTGTTTTTACACGAACCTTTTTTTTTCTAATTTGACTTTTTTTTTTTAATGTGAAGCTTATGGAGATCGAATTTAGTTGCCTGCAATTGGAGGGATCTCATTTCAGGTATGGACTTTTTAAGCTGGTGATGGCATGTCGCAATACCATCCCGGCTCCCAATAAACAAAAGTATTCCTTTTTTCACAGTCATTTTAATTTTAAGTGCCTGTTGCTACAACAAAGCTCCAACGGACCTACTTTCGTACAGACATCTTATACAAATAATACCGATGCAAACCCGGGACGTACCAACTTAAGGAATGGAGTCCCATAAAACTGATGTTCGAATTTCAAATTCAAATTAGCCGTCGCAAGGTCCATTTGTCGCGTTTGACCGCGAACGCTTCGTGCTTGGACAATGCGGACGAGCCGTCGTTAAATCTCTGGTTTCCGCAGAAACGCGCGACAGATTTAAAATAAGAACATGCACAGACATAGAACACGGTGGAGCGGCAAAGAAGTCTGTGGTTGAAGTTTTTCTTCGATAAAAGAAGAAGGTTGTTAGCGTGTTCTAAACTTTATGGTAATTTTCCGTTAGTTGGTAATAAACTGATTGGTGGAAATTATTTTATGTTAGAGAATTAGTTGTTGTTATTTGCACGTAACTATGACTAAAAAGCTTTCAATTTCGAATAGCTAATAAAAATAAAATTGCCAATCAGGATAGAAGATTTCAAGAGCATCTCGTGCGTTTTTTAGTCCAATGGACCCCACGGCTTGCCGATTTCACGTGTTAGCCACGGAGACTGACAATAAGCGCGGTTTACGTCGCTCTCTGTCACTACAGTTCACGGCCCGGCTATGTTGACTCATAAAACACTCTTAACTCGACAAAAGACGCGCGATAATCTCACTATACGTAAAATTAACGCTTTATCGTACGCATTAAGGTTTAAATTTGTTTGTCAATGATTTTTAACAGGTGAATGTGATGCTTGACTAGTGTTGGGCTATCTCATCATATTCGGCGGCACCGTTGAGAAATTCACTTGGCGCGCGAGCCTGAATGGCCAGGCGTTCGCGGAAACCCGTACTTTCTAACATTACCTAGGTGCGGTACGCTTTAATGAGTCAGTTGTAACCATGGTTGCTTATGTAAATTTCCACATAAGAAATTAAATGAAAGATGCTTTCAACTTCAACATTATCATATGAAAAGACGCTGGTGTCTCAAAGTGGGTGCGTATTCTCATACTGTGTCCCATGCTATTGCAATATCATTCATCAGAATATTAGAATGTTTCCTATATCTAAATATTCATATTGGCGAGTATGGAAATAGGTAAGCGTCTATTTCAATGGGAATTAGTTATGTTCTAATTATAGCTGTAGGTAATTTGCGGTTACAAACCAACGTAGGTATTATAGTGTTAATTGATACGTATAAATACAATTTACCTATATGTTTGTACCTATTAGCATCTACACAAATTGCGGTAACACGTTACAAATCGAGTAAACAGTTCCGAAAAATATCGATAATTCATTTCACAAAAAAGAAAATAAAAGTCGGTGTCGATTTTTTCGAAGCAAATCAAACAAGCCAGTATTCCGATTCTTTTTCGCACTGGCGTGATGTAAACAAGATTTTTAACAATGCAAGGTGTGTTGCACATGAAGCAAACAATCTCTTGGACCCGGCGGCGTCCGCCAAACGGTCACAGCTAGCCTTAAAATTATGAAAAAGAAAAAAAAACATCATCATAGATTCGTAAACTTTTTTTATTTTTCGCACGCCCTTGACAGAACCACAGATAATTTTAAGAGTGTAGATAAAAAAGAGACGGTTAGTGATGTTTATTTGTGGTTAACAAGCGAAATAATTTGAAGAGCTTTAGTCAATGTGGGGCTTATCCTGTTATCTGATTTTACGGTCATTAGACTGTTTGTCGTTTTGAAGTAGAAGATTGTAGTAGATTGAGAATTTTGAAAATGGAAGGTATATTTGGTGTTGTTAGTAGATATTGATACTATTCAAAATTGGTGATCAGTTGACTAATTAAGTAACTAATAAAGTAATGAATGGGGAGGGAATAGGTACTGAAGTGAATGTTTACATAAAAGTTCCGTTGCAAGCAAAAATATCATAAAATAAAGTGTTAATAAATACAATCAGTTCTTCTTATTTAAATAACTCTTGTTTAAGTTTAGTGAAGGGAAAAATACATTTCCTCAGTTTTAGTGAAAACAGGAAAGGAAAATATAATATACATATATGTAATCTTTAATTGGTTAGTTTACAGTTTTAAGAGATGGTGTGAAATAAAGTGGCGTCACATTATGTACCTAATTGACGGTGCTTGCTAGGGCCGATGCCTACTATGGCTGCCGATTTTTCGAAAGAGTTACCACGACCCCTGCAATAGGTAACTGAAGGATCACTGTGGGTTTTAGTTCGTAAAAATCTGACACTCCCTGTCGCTCCATCCAGAATTAGAGAAGTGCTTTCTCACGCATAAAAAAGGTTGCTATTGGTTGCAAATTATATAATATCTGTAGAAATCTATGCTTTGCAAAAACTACCTTGTTGGTGCAATGTCGCACACAATACATATGATAAATACTAGATAAATAACGCCTATGTACACTCCTTATTGTATATAAAATTTAATAAAAGATCGTAATTATTTTTTCTAACAGAGATTAAGATGAAAAACACAAAACAAATAATTTTTTCAATCAATTAATAACTCACCAGACATCTTCATTCTGTAATTCGTATCAAAATTCAGCATTCGTACAAATATTTATTATCATTGTCCGTAATCACTATACTTGTTAAATAATTAAAATTTTCGCGTTAATTCTAATTCACTAATTAGTAGATGGTCACTAACAAAAATATAAACGTAGTTATATCTAAACACTAAAGTCTTGCACAGCACTAGCGATGAAAATTGAAGATGGGTAAATTCAAATTTGGAATTTTGAATTAGATGAATTTTCTGCGTAGTGATGTACTCGTACGCGTGTCGATATACTCGCGTGAGGTTGACGTGTGATAGTGCGGCACAATATGTGCGGCGTCGGCGACGCACTGTGCCAGAATAACGCGAGAGGAAGCGAGAGCCAGCTCATCCCTAGGATCCCGAATCACATACCCTCGCCCGGGCCACCCCCCGCGCCCCTCACCCCCCGCCACTCCTGTCTTTGTGTTACACCCCTCTCTCTCACACAAACGTTTCGGGGTCGCAATACAAGGTTACCGTCTGAAAATAATCGGCGAAATTTTTCAATGGACAACGCTTTTTTATAAAATGGAAAATAGTTGGCTGGAGTTTTTGAAAAGCTGTTGTTAGATTTTTGTGTTTCAGAAAATCCTGAGAGGCAAGGTTAATTTTTTTGCGGTTTAAAGAGGCATACGCTTTTTAGGGAGTAGAAATGATTCAGATTTTTAGATTAAAATATTATCTTTATTATTTACAAGAACGTAAGTAGGTCAAGTTACAAACGAAACCAATACTCAGACAGCTTCGTTCGATTCTTAAATAAAGTATCCCCTTCTTGTAACTCCATAATTCTTTCATAAATTCATAACAAGATTACAATAACGACACTATTACAATATTTTACATCGGGAGCGACCTACAAACAATGGCCCTTCACTTATCGACGGTGCTTTATAACAAATCACTTGTACAACACGACCAGATAAATAAGACCTCTGATATTTCAATTGAATACGTCTCTGTGTGGAATGAGTGTACGGAGTGTGGGGGGTGGAGAGGGTCACTTACTGCTGGTCACTGATATGAGACAAGGCGCCGATTAAGAAAACAAACTTGATTGAATGCGAGCCAGCAAGCTGGAGTCTTATCGTATCGTATTCAATCGTTCTGTAAGGCTACTGTGCTGCTTTTTGCCAATTTCAATCATCAGGCGATTTAAAATTGGTCAACATAATTGCCTACGCGTAACGGAAGCCCACTTAAAAACTCACCAATTCAGACCTTGTTTTTACAACGAACTCCAAATTTGGACTTGACCTTTTTAAATAGTTTAAATAAGAAGTTATAAAAGTGCAGGAAGGTTATTTTTGCAACTTATTAACACATTATTAATTTCATGATCTGCCGTGATACCAATATTCCGTCCTATTGCATGAAGCAAAAAATCTAAACATCTAAAAACAACTCCATAATACGCAAGACGTCCATTCTCTTAAGCGAATAAAATTTCAGTGCACGGCTGCGTTTTATTCAGCGTATCTGAAAATAGCTATCGCCATAGAATGTGCCAAGCGAGATGGCAGATCAACTAGATAACGCTCAAGATCTCCGGCGGGCGGCGCCATTGGCCGCCGCGGGCGGTGGGCGGGGCTCCGCGAGTGATGCACCAATGGGATGCGCCTTATTATCTGCGTCTTTGTCTGTCAGCGGATTCTGTAGTGATGTGGCAGGTGCTTCGGGCATCGAGGACGAGGCCGGCCGTATATACCTACCGACGACGCCGAAAGTGCTGAAAGTACCTATAGGTACTGAGGTACAACTCTAGCTGCTTACGCGGTAATGGCCGCTTGAGGTACCTTTGTCTTTTATGTGCCGGATAAATAAGGCGTTTCTATTGATTTTAATCGCTATTTGGAACCGGATGGGATAAATCTATTTCCCATTTAGTTGAACTACGAGAGGAATAACCGCATTTAAAATGTCGTTAGCCAATGATATGTATACGCTTACTTAAGTAAGCGTTAATTAGTAATCAACAGTCTGTGTTTTTGTGTTGGTTCCGAATTTCTTGTTCGTTATTGACTTTTCAATTTGGTCTTATTTAGCGATTGTTGGTTGCAATTGCAAAAAGTGCCTATATAAATTAAAATAATGCCATTTTATCATGTCAATGTGAATCATTCAAGTTTTTGTATAAAACGCATCAACGTTTTAAGATTATTTAAATTTTACAATGAAGTAGATACCTATTTCAATGCTAGACATTTCTCAGTTTATGTTATATTGTGGAATTTCTATTTTTTGACTATTACGCATTATGAAAAATAATAAAAAAATTATTACGTGTGCAAACATAAATCGTAAAACAAAAGAAAAACATATTTAATTTTCACAGAACGCTTGAGGCTATCTATATTAATAGAAGATCACTTATGAATAGATACTTTTCTTTCTTTCTCTTACAAAGAATACGGCAAATAAAAACACTAAGGCCGATGATACTTAGATACTTGTGTAGATATTTAAACAACCTAAATCTTAATCACTCTTTTCAGTTGAATACCGTGTTAAAATTAGTCTTTCTTTGCGATAAGGTTCATTCTAGCAAACTGAAATGATCTTAAACCCCTTTAAATAAACATTTTGGATACAAATTGCCCCCTTTTCATTCTTCAAAAGTTATAATTTCCAAAAACCCCTTCTAACGAACGCCTATATCGTAAAAGAAACCCTTGCACAAAATTTCACGTTCCTAGGACCAGTAGTTTCAGCTGTGCGTTCATATATCAGTCAGTCAGTTTCTCCTTTTATATATACCATAGTCTACTTTATAATGCTCCCACTGCTGGGACTGAGGCCTCTTCTCTAGGAGAGGGAATGGGCCGTAATCCACCACGCGGTTCAGTGCGTATTGCTGGATGTCACATGTCTTCGAATATTTGGTTCTAGGACATGCCGGTTTCCTCACGATGTTTTCCTTCACCGTTTTTAGAGCAGTGGTGATGAAATAAATTACACAAAGTAATGCACCTGGCTGGGTTTTAACCCGGAACCTACAACTCGTACCTAAGTCGGGGCCGTTACCACTCAGCCACTACTGCACATGCTGCCATCACTGCTGTTTTTCCTTTTATATGTATCTATATAATATAGAAGGAAGATTTTGGTTAAAATGATATATTTGTTATAATTATATAAAGTACATATATCTAAGTATTAGATATGTACTTTGGTTACGAATTGGGTAGTTTACCCCATTTTTTAATTATTTGTATCAAAAAGTATTTATTTCCAAGATCGAAAACAAAAAGACATTTTCAAATTCGTTAAATATCACGTAAGTTAGAAACCTTTTCAATCTGGTGAAAGGGGAAAGTGTCAAGTAACAGAATAAGAATGCACACACTAAAATGTGACGTCACAGTCATTAGGTTACGTGTGTACAAAAGAGATAGCGAGATGTGTCCACCACGCCCCCACTCTTCCTCAAAACAATATTTGAAATGCGAATCACTGCTTCAGTTAATAACCAACTTTGAAGTCGTTTTAGAAAAAAGATTTATTTTTATTGTGATATGTTGTTTAGTATAAAATAAACACCAGCAAATTCCCAATTCTACGCATTATAAAGAATAACAAAAGATTGTTATGTGGGCTAACATAAATCGTCTGAAAAACAAAAGAAGAGAAATATTCCATTTTCACAGTACATTAGAGGAATTTTATATGATGACCATATATGTATAGATATTACTTTGGTAAACAATTCTCCTTGAGGCGCGCGTGAAACACTACGCGCCATCGACGACTCGGGATTGGTCCGGACGGTTTCCAGACGGCCGGACGGCGAGCTACCCATTGCTCGTCGTCCGCAAGCCCGAAACAATTCTACAATAACAGCAGCAACAAATCCATATTATTATTTTCTATTTTATCGTCAAGGATGTATAAGTACAGGAGTTTAATTTAAAATTTTATTACCTTTCCCGCAAATGACAAACTGAACACGAAAACGTGAAGGTGACAACTAGAATCGATTTGTGACAGACACGATGCCCGATAATCGATTTCCCGTTTCTACCGATGCTGTAATCGATTCCTCGGTCCTTGTTTAATCGATTGTGTGTCAAGTTTTTATGGAAATTGGCGAATTGTAAATGTTCAAGTGTTAATAGGGAAAACTGTATTTTCATTTCGTAACGTTAGTTCACTTTGTAAAATAGAAGTTTTGGTCTTTGTTATAAGGGATAATCGATCAGAACAAAAAAGTGTAACGACTGTGTATTTCGGTCACCCCTGTCAAGTAAATTAAGAAAAAAGGAAAATATTGAATTATTATCCTATTTAAAGATTTAAAATAATAATAATAAGGATTTTACTAATCAATTTTAAATAAAAGCAAAATGAGAACAACATAATATTTTTTGAAAGGATGAGCGATTATCGGTAAAAACGAACGTCATAAAAAGTCCTTTGAGAGATAATTTTCACCACTCACTCGCCATGACATCGAAAACAACCTTTGAATGATTTCGATAATTAAAAAGCTTTCCGTCTTTCGGCTGAAATGATGATGATGATGAATGATTTATATGGCAGAACAACGCTTCGGTCAGGGAGTAAAAATATAAGTTTAAATTAATGTTATTCATGATTGAAAAAAGGATTTCCCATGCTACACAACCGATCGCTAATAGGCTTGACCAGAAACCAGGGCAGCGAGATGGTTCGAAAGAGTTCTCGTGGCTCTAGATCACAAAGGGCAACTGAAGAAACTCAGCTAGGTTTTAGTCAGTTAAGGTCTGATACTACCTCTCTGCCTAGAACGGCAGAAGTTATAACTGATGATTTCCCAGATAAGAAAAAAAACTGGAATAAATTTCATTTCATTCAAAACCATAAAACTCCATTTAACTAGTTTCCAAAGAATGCCCGACATACCACATTTACCCTGTCCCGTCGTATATGAAAATTTTGCCGCCACGAGAATTTATATCGTTTAATATACGTACGACATTATGAATTTAAGGAAGGTAACGTAACCGCAAAATATTTTACCTATATCCGTGTGGAAAATAAATAATAGGTAATAATAATTTTAATAGTGAATCCATCGTCAAATTTTATTTAAAATTTGTAAGTACCTACTTGATTAGTTTAATTTGTAATATTTTATTTTAATTTATTTCATCACCACTGCTCTCAAAACGGTGAAGGAAAACATCATGAGGAAACCGACATGTCCTAGAACCAAAAATTCAAAGACATGTGACATCCACCAATTTCACATCCACATTCATTTACACATCGCGCATAGACATTCGCACTGGGCCCGCGTGGTTGATTACGACCCATTCCCTCTCCTAGAGAGGAGGCTTGAGTCCCAGCAGTGGGATCATTAAAAGGCTGATTATGCTTATGCAAGACGCAGAAGAACTTTCGTTGTAGCGACCCTTTTGGGAGGCCTATATTCAACAGTGAACGTCTTTCAGCTGAAATGATAATGGTATCCCGCGAGTATATTCCCTTGGGATAATTTTCTGCCGCTCTACTAACGAAGACCCTGACTGAAGTATATTTTATATAATAGTACTAAAATTAAAAAAAAAAATACAACCGCAGAGATATTAATCAACTCTTCATAATTGCAGCACCTCTGTTTGCTGAACATAAAACTATGGCAGCCGTCGAAACAAACCCGAGGCACCAATAGGAACTGAGCAGAATTCCAAATGACTTGAATACGTGACACAGAGGGACCAGGGTCACTTCTGCGGCGACAACTTTACTTGGGGATTCATCCCACCACCCCCCTTTGTTAGTTGCGTGACAACCCTACAGAAATACTTAAGTGAAATAAGGATTTTGTGGCAATGCATAGTGTTCTTTGGATCCTCAATTACCGAAACCGAAAGTTAACTTACTAAAACAAATCATAAATTAAGTAACTGTATTGTCGCGTAAATGTTCTACTAACTACTCCATCATTGTTTTAATTTCATCAATTACCAATAACCTTCATTAATAATTTATTATTGTAAAAATCTCATTAATTTCTTACGTTTTGTTAGTTTGTCAGTCTATATGAAATCATCATCTTCTTGCCCTTGTCCCATCTTATTTGGGGTCGGCGCAACACGTTTTTTTCTTCCATTCTATCCTGTCAACCGTCATACTATCACTAACTTCCTTTTCTTTCATGTCACTGTTCACACAATCCATCCATCTTTTCTTTGGCCTCCCTCTCCCTCTCCACCCATCCACATGTATATTCATAACTCTTTTAGTAACATGTGTTTCATCTCTCCTTTTTACATGACCATACCAAGACAAACGATTCCCTTTCAACTTTTCAGTCACTGGCGCCACTTTCAAACTTCCTCTAATATATTCATTTCTCACTTTATCCATTCTCGTCACACGTCAGTCTATATGAAATACTCTTAAAAAATATTTTGAATTCAGTTTAAAAAAATAGAAAATTTAATAGAGGACTGATTTTTAGCAACTAAAGAAATTTTAGAGTGAGGAAAAGAGGCCTCACATTATTATAATGTAAATGTATTATATTACTTAAGTTAACGCCCACACTAGCACTACCCAAGCTTCACATCGACCCACAAAACTTAAATCCAAACTTCCAGCATTTAGCTCACAGAGATTTTCCGCATCATCTAAAACCCCTCTTCAACTCAAAACTTCAAAATCAGATCACAACATAGAACGATGCAATGAGTTCAAAGCCAAGATACATATCAGGGCAAGCCATCACCCAGCGCCTTGAATGCACGCCCATTGTGATGGCTGCTATCGGCGTGATAAACTGCCGCCGACACTGTCCGAACACTTTGAAAGGATAAACGATCGAGTTTAAAATGTCCCTCAATGGACCGGGCACAAAAGATCGGTTCCTGGAGAAATGTAATCTAAGTAGAATGGAATGCGAATTGGAAGTGAAAAGTTAAGTGTCGTTTGTTTTGTGAAATAGGGTTAAGCTAATCTAATCTTCGATTCAACTAATCGATCTGAAAATAGAGAGCACACACGAGCAGTATCAATCTTAGAATTAGGTACTTTTTTTCGGTTGGGATAATCATCTAATGACATCCCCCGCTCTTGGGCCTAGCGTGACATAGTGTCAGACTTTTACTGACTAAAAACTCCACTCGTGTTCTTCTTTTGCCATTGTTCCAGGGCCCCGAGGATCTCTTTCGTATCACCCATGGCCCCAGTAGGTTTTGCGCACGAACAGTCCTCACGTCCAGACGGTTACTCCGGTAACCGAATCGTTCAACCGATCGAACGGCGAGCTACCCATTGCTTGCCGTCCGCAAGCCCGCGCCTACGGTGGCCGGAAATCGGGATCGGGATCCCGGCGGTTGGGGGGCGCGAGGGCATTGCCTCGCGCGTGCACGTGCAGCCTCCTCCTTCGCTAGCATTACTGCTTCGCAGAAGGAGGCGACCGCCTGTCACTTCTCCTCGCTCCGGACCATGGCCTGTACCAAGGCCCGGCGCTCCACCGTTCCCTCCGGGCGGTCCACACAATGGTGGCACCCGGTCTAGAATTAGGTACTTCTAATGCTAGAATATTTATTAGTAAATTTAGTTTTTTTTTTGTGAGTTGGGAAATTATCCAGTTATTTCTCTCACCCTAGGATGGAGCGAGAGGTACTATCAGACTTTTATTAGCTAAAACCACACCTTCAATTGCCCTTTGCGTTCTAGAACTACAAGTTTATATTTCAGCAATTCCCCGTGGCCCTGAAATCTGAAAAGCTGAAAACTTTGCAAGCCTCACAAAACATTACTAAGATCTCGTCTTAGTAAAAAAAAAGAGAAAAATATTTTTGTTTTTGTTGGGAAATCATCAAATATCTTCTCCCGCTTTAGGTGAAGCAAGAGGGAGTGTCAGATTTTAACTGATTCGAACCACTATCTTTCAGTTGCTTTTGAGCTCTAGCCGCGGTGGCTGTTTCAAACAATCGCGTACTCCTAGCAAGCATCGGCTCTAGCGGGCCCCATTAGCTTTTTTATTTAAGCAACGATTTGCACAAAAACTATTTACAATGAAACACAAACATTTGACCTTAGACAACTTTATACACACACAACATACATCGCAGTAAAAATAGATTCTAACAGGAAAAATACACTCCGAAATCCAACTCACTAAAAGAAAATGGCATCATACTCTGAGAAATACCAACAAAATGAAATTGAGGAGACCCAGAACAAAAACTTATGGCAACAGAAACATTATGAGCATGTTCGAAAGTGCACCATTCTTTAATAACCTGTCCAGTAAATTCAAAGACTGTGCGCTGTTTGACTTCAAAAATATATTGAAAAGAAAAAAAATCGGAAAGTTATATATTTAAAAGTCACAACAGACAAAATTTTGTTACAATTTAGACATAATTTATTCATCATTCAATCTAAACTCATTTTCAATGAAGCTTGTTTTTATGAGTAAATATGTACCTATGTTCTTTACGTCTATTCACCTTTACCAGCACAATCTATCACCAAAACATTATTCTAATTCTCATGTAGATCGTCATCAAGATCGTCTAATTCTATTAAGCCCTCTAAATCAATGTTACCAAAATGCTACGCCCCACAATCCACTACCCCGATACAAGCCATTTCACTAACACGAACACCCGAACGTTGAACCACCAAAAGAATCACCTTTAAAATGTCCGATTTAAATTGTTCCGACAAAGGGGCGAACCATTTCAATTTTGAGTGAGGAGAGGTCTAAATCGAAAAGTGCGATAGCCACTCCGTAAGCGCCTCCTGGGGCGAGTCTATACAATTTATAGACGTAATAAAATAGCATTAAAAAGTATAGCTGTTGCTTGAGGATAGAGATTACCTCACGATCTGTAGCTTAAGCACCCATTTTGGATAAGTGGTAAACATAAAAATTTAAATCTGATGTAAAAATGAACAGCCAAACTCTTTGCCACAATAATCCATGTTAGGTAGCATTGACAACAGATGACTAACAAGAATATACATAAAATAAATAGCTAATCAAAAATCTAGTCCAAATGATACAATCCCACTTAACCTTAATTGTTTAATGGTGGTCAATTTTGAAAACAGCACACGACAGAAACGGAAGTAACTAAGTTAATAATGTCTGAAACGTTCTGAAACATGATGGAAGTGTTTCTCGCATGACGGCCGCGCGTGCCCAGTAAACATTGTTGTTTATTCTCATCACTGGATCACCGGCCAATTATAGCGCTTGATTCAGTTAGATACAATCTGGTTCGGTTTTCGAAATAGAATTCGGTTTGACGGCATTCGTGGTTTAATCATTAGTCTTCATTCATTAATTCTTAACTGCTTATGGTTTACCAAAAACAACATACTTATAATATATAGTTTTAATATTGTGTATGTACAAAAGCTAGTTTTACAAGTTGAATTTTCTCCCAGCAAATTTTTTTCGATGTTCAGCTTTTAGTTTTTTTTTTTCTTACAAATTTAAATTATATAATATATACACAATAACTCCTACCTAAAATATGGTGTCAAAAAATTCCTCCGCATCGCTGTCGACTAGAAGTGTGCCCAAAAGACTGGCGGCATTGCCACATTGTATGGCAATGCTTAATCTCTGACCGAGGTAAAAGCCAGCCCTTGGGTCACGCAAAGTGTCAACTAACCGTTTTGATAATTCTTGAAAAAGCTAAAGCTTTTAGTCCAATTAGTAATCAATCCTTGCATATTATAGAACAAAGCCTCCCTTTTCTCGTCTGTCTGTGTTTATGAACACAATAAACTTAAAAACTGCTGATTTTCACCAATAGATCGTGATTCATGAAGAAAGTTCAGGTGTATAATAAATACATGCATAATATTATAGAAGAGAAAAGCCGAGAATTTCAAACATGTCTAACACCTTTCTAGTTAAATATAAATGCAGATGTAACAATGAATAAATGGCCAGTGTGGGACAGGATTATAAAACTGCCTATTTTATGCACTATTTATTTTTGTTTGGTGTATTATGACTGATGTTATTGTTTATTTGTTAATCTTTTTTTTATGAACCAATTGACGAAGTAATTAATTAAATTATGCATTTAAATATTACACTAATGTAGTTTTAAGTTTTAGTCACTGACAAGCTATGGACATTAAAATTAATCTGAAATAAATGAATTTTATTTATTATTCATGCTAATTTTATCTCCAACTTAAAAAAATATTTTGTTAGACCAATGATAATAAATTCAAAACTGAAAAATTGCAGTTATTCACTACTCGTGAATTTCCAATTTCTGTACAACTTCACAACTTTAGTTTGTAAAGAATCAAGTCAAAAACTCAGAACTCAGGAGTTAATTAAAGGGTAGCGTACTTCTAAAACACTTGCCGTTAATCGTGAGGCGTCGGGACTGGGGAAGTATCATGTCAAATTAAGTAATCGCAGTGTAATTGAGCCCGGTATCAGAGAACAACGTCGGCTCATCAATCAACCCACCCTACTAGCCGGGGTTTCTTTGTGGCCAAGTTTGAAACTTGTAGCGATTTTTATAGTACAGTGGAGGCGGATATATAATGAAAAGGCTTATAAGTAAATAATAATTTTTTTAAATGTCATCGGGGTTGATTAGAAATTAGACTAACGATGTTATCTACCTCGATGACTTTTTAATTAATTAATTCTTAATTCAATTATTTTTTTTTTGTTTTTTTTTATTAAAAAATGTCATCGGAGTTGGTTAGAATAACGATTTTACACTGTTTAAATTTAAATAAAGGACCGATTTTTAAAAAATTTTTTAGAAAAGAGCCGACGAAAAATGCCACCACTGGGGTGTCCAGAATCATGTACTGGTTCCATGGCATTCGTTTGTGCATCGACATTAAAGACACAGTGTCAATTCAACAAGATTAATTCACGATTATTGAATATATTGATCGTTTGTTTTATCTTACATTACTGAATTCCAAATTAGTAGATTAGAATGATACTAACACCAGTAACTGAAATTCATTGAAAATATTTTACATACGCATATGGGATTAACCATAGGCAAAACCATATTTCATGAGGCTAGAGTAACAATATAAAGGGCACTAAACCTGTTTACAGTGATGTGAATGAATTTTCCCTTATCTCTATACGCACTTGTAAGTAATTGTTAGCTCGAAGATACTATAAAAAACAATATTAATAAAGGCCTATTCTCCCCGCCTATTTTCCGTTTACCGCACTAGAAATTAGACTAGAAAAAAAAAAAGAATCTACCGATTCGGCCGGATTAGTTATCGTGGGCACATTCACAAACAAGTAAACTCACATAACACTAGAAACCAAACCTGGTACAAGTATCTGTAGGCCATATAAAGTCTCGTTTCGAGTGGAAATCGAACCCGCAACGCGCGGCTCAGCAGCCGATGCAAAATGTTTGCAATATGTTAGTTTTAAATTTGCGCCTTTTCCGGCGAATAGAAAGTTCTTTCTTTCTTTCCGATCGCTTAACCACCGCGCCATGCTGTAAAATTGATCCTATATTCCTTTCCGAATTTATCGTAGGCAGTTTGCCATTTCGTGTAATCGTTGTACTTTTCCAAGTCAACCAAATCACATAGTGCCCGCTACCGCCTATGACTTACTCCATAGGAAAACCAGTAACTGTGTTATCCTCACTTCAGTTTTAGTAGTCATTACAGGAATCTCGCTAATGCGTCTTGAGTTGCGGTAAGGTTCCGTGTGGAACTGCTTTTATAGAGGGGAAGGATTTTATTTATCGCCTAAGGTTTTTTTTTAGTTGGCAATTTAGATATCACGATGTTTTCGCTCTTTGTTAGCTAATTCACTTGTTTGAAAGCTTGCAAGTTAGACATGATTATATAGTGATTAATGTTTTTGAAGAAAATTGTGGGAAAATTGTGTGTTTTGAAGAATTAGTATTTTCTTTCATAAACGTTTATGGTATATAGTTCAATAGAAAGCAATGAATATAAGCTTTAAAATCCACTTAACATCTGTCATAGTTATCTAGTACATACTAGCTTTTGTCAACGACTTCGCCCGCGTGAAAGTAAGTTTCTCCATATAAACCTGTTTGATGAAAAATAAGAAAGAAAATTAAAAAATCCATAATTTAACCCCTAACAGGATGCTCTTCAGTAAAACTCTGAGAGTTTACAGTCTTCTTGTTTCAGGGAGTCATCATCATCATATCAGCCAAAAGACGTCCACTGTTGGACATAGGCCTCCCCCAAGTGTCGCCACAATGAACGGTCCTGTGCGTCTCGCATCCATCGGATTCCCGCAACCCGTACCAGGTCATCGGTCCACCTGGAGGCCTTCCAACGCTTCCGGTACGTGGTCGCCATTCCAGAACCGTTCAGCCCTAACGGCCATCCGTTCTTATCCGTTCTAAGGGAGTGAATAGTGAAAAATCCTTTCTTATTTTTTGTATATATTTTTGACAGCACCTTTAGTGCAGTAGTAGTGCGATTTACTGCTGCACTGTGTGTCACGGGTTCAACTCGCCTTCATATAGTTGTTTCGGGTCTGAGTAAGTGTTTACATTTTTGTGTTGAACAGAGAGAGTCATCGACGGTGCGACGACGACCGAAAGAGAAACCAGTAGTCTTGGAAAGCAAAGCAAAGAAGGAACATAAGAATGAGTTAAATTCTGACACGCCCTCACGCTCTGCCCTAGTGCGAGAGAAATCCTTGTATAATGTCTCACGTAACCAAAAAAAATTTGTGAGGCAACTTTTTACAAAAGAAGAAAGAAAGAATTGTAAATAAGATCTACGTCTAGTGCCATGCGACTCACAGTATTCAGATATTGTAAACACTAAATTACTGAACCTTGCATTTCCTTCATTCTCACGAACCAAACTTGCACAGTTCACTCACCATCTACTACAATTTGGACCCTACAGTGTACGTACACGAGTTGATAACAACGGCTGTGCATTGACTCTGGTACAAAGGACTCGCGCAAATTACACACCAGCCCAGCAATTACGTGCCCATAACAACAGATACATTTGTATGACAATGTACGAGATTTTTTGCGAAATTCGATATCGTACTCGACGTTACTACTTTGTTGTGAGAAAGAATATAGAATAGTGCAGTTTTTGGATTCGAGAAAATTGCGTATTTTATTTTCAGTGTATATTTTCATTTAGTTGATTTAAATTTTAGTTTTTATCTTTTGAATTTGGTGATGTTTTTTATACATTTTTAAAGTTTTTTTTTTTATATAAACTAGTGCTTAACTGCGATCCCAAATCATGGTAAGCAGTGATGCAATCGTTGTGATGGCAAAGCGTACTATTTTTAACCGACTTCAAAAAGGAGGAAGTTCTATGTTCAGCTTAATATATGTTTTTTTTATATATGTTCACCTATTTCTCGGTCAAGTGTGGACCAATTTTGAATAAGTTTATGCTTCCAAATTGGTCCCATAGAAATATTCGAAGATATGGAACAGAACTCCTCATAGGATCACAGCAGAACTTTCGTAGTAAGTAAAATTGCTTTATTTATACGTGTAGTCGATGACTGACTGAATATATCGAACTGATCTGATGATGAAGTCTGAAGTTAGGCACCGGAACTCTCTAATAAATTAATGTAATCTAACCGTGTTTGGGATTATTATATTTGTCATGAGATGCACTCTGGCTATAAGGTATTTAAGTATGGCTGAGGGGTACTTTTTAGTGTTGGTACTATAACTAAAAAGTGTAAAATAAAAAACTTTTTACAAAAAAAATACACCCGACTTCTATGCAAAATAACTTTAATTTCGGAAGTCGGGGTTAAATAACGAAGAGAGATTATAGGAACACCGACTTCCCAAATTAAAGTTATTTTGCACTTTTCAGTGTTTTTAACATTGAAGTCGGTTGTTTTTTTTTTTGTAAAAAGTTTTTTGTATGAAGAGACTATTCACTTTAACCTTGAAGACACCAAAATTTTAATCTGACAGAAAAACCGCTGCAGGAAATTTGTCCAGTCGTTCAATGTACGCGATATAAACGACGAGCTTATGAATTAAAAAAAAATAATCTTTTAACGAAGATCAAACTCGCCATGCATCGTCAAATATGAATCTTATCAGGCGATTGGATAAAAACTTTATGCACCATTTGTTTTACACATTGAAGTCTGATTTCGACTGTGTGCTTATCTTTATAAAACACAGACGTATACGAACAGTAAAGAAGGTTTTTAACCGACTTCAAAAAGGAGAAGGTTATAATTATGTTCTTTTATACATACACCAGCTGTTCCCCCCGGTTTTACCCGTCGTTTTTGGTTACTATTCAGCTTCCGAAAGTCGCAGCGTAATGTTAGGTAGCCTATACTATTCGTCGTTCGTATTCGTTAGGCTATTCCATATTTTTTAGGGTTCCGTACCTCAAAAGGAAAGATTTGTAAAGAAAAAATAAATATTTTGCGATTAAAAAAAACTTTGTAATTCAATTCAGGAAAATGGATCTGTTTTTATAGGTAAGTTTATGCGGAACCCTCAGTGCGCGAATCCGACATGCACTTGCCCTGTTTTTTTTTTCATCCGGCTAACTAATGAGAAATCAGCGCGTTTAATATAAAAAAATAGTATAGAAAATTTGAACCACTATATCTCACCACATAAAAAAAACAAACAAACATAAAATAAGTTGTCACCAGCGAACCCTAGAAAACTAATTAAAACTCCATTATAACTTCACCCATTAAGTCACACTATCAGTCAGATAAACACTAAGACCCGACCTTCCGCCGGTCCAAGAACTGATAAGGGCCACCCAAACACCATCGATCTGACCTTACACCTTGCATCCTATACGCGGAATCAGCACTCGTGCCATCTTCCATGAACCGGCACTTATGATGAAGCCCTAATTAAACATTATGGTGATAGATGTTCATAGAATTGCGATTGTGTTTTGTTTTTAACCGACTTCAAAAAAAGGAGGAGGTTATCAATTCGGTTGTATGTTTTTTTTTATGTGTGTTACCTCAGAATTCCGTCGTTTATGGACCGATTTGCAAAACCTTTGGGTTAAATGGGACAACACTGTGGTAGGTGGTGTGTGGTTATAGTGCACAGGTGCAATCTCTGTTCCTTTACTTTCATACTCCGACGTGATAACAATCTGACACGACTGAGAAGAGATCAGGTGCAAGACCAACGGCTTTACGTAGGGATTTCACATCACCTTCTCCCTACCTTCGGGCTGCGTCAGAATAATTCCTAATGGAAAATAATTCAACAGCACTTTTTTCTCGACCCGGGAATTGATCAGAAGACCCCTCGCTCAGCAGTCGCTCTTGCGACCACGAGACCAACGCAATAGTCTCGGGCGAGGAACGCTAAACCTTATAAAATAATTCAAATCGGTACCCAAACAACTGTTTAAACTGAACCTAGTAAACACTTATAATATAATTATAGTACATTATCAACGAAGGTCGATATGACCTTGAATGATAGGACGACAAGTTCTTTATCATTTAAGATTACATTGATTACAAACTCAAACGCGTGTATTTGCGTATACGGAATTTCCAGTAGGTACAGTAGAAACTACTTTTATACATATTATTTTCAGTCATCATCTTTCTTCCCTTGTTCCATGTTACTTAGGGTCGGCGCATCACATTTTTTTCTTCCATTCTATTCTATTAACCGTCAAGCTATCGTGGATATCGATGGATTATGTAAGTGGTGATATGAAGGAGAAGGGTCTCCTTCATATATCTCACAAAACCCATCCATCGTTTCTTTGGCCTCCCTCTCCCTGTCAAGCCATCCACATGTATACTCGTAACTCTTTTAGTAACATGCGCTTCATCCCTTCTCTTCACATAACCATGCCAAGACAAACGATTCCCTATCAACAAACAAATGCTCTACACTAATATTATAAAGAGCTAAAGTTTGTTTTTTGTTTATTTGTTTGTAGGAGGTAATCTCTGAAAGTACTGGTCCAATTGCTAAAAAAATTTCACCAATAGAAAGCTGTTTTATTCTTGAGTGACATAGGTTATATTTTATGTACGCAGGCGAAGCCACGGGCAAAAGCTAGATATAAATATAGTGTTATTTTAATTGACTTAAGTGATGATCAAAAGCGGGAAGCCTTGCTTAAACTTAAAACTTTAGCGAAATTTTTCAAAGAATGTGAAATAATATTCATTCACGTTGTACGATTACCTACATTAAAGAAAGTTGCACAACCATGATGAAATAATATTGAATTAGCTGTCTTTTTAATCCATATCATAAAAAAACATACATAAAACAACGTGTAACTACGATAGCGACTAGTTCGCTCTTCACCGGATTTCCTATTTTTGGTTTACCTAAAAAGTTCCTTCCATAAGACCCTGATAACTGTGCTACAATAAAAACAAGACTGTGATGGTTTAGACCCTCTTATTCATGTGACTCAGCTAGCTAAACGTAGGAACTCTAATACACCTCTACCCATTCCAAAAAACGACCTAATATTTAAGTTAAGTAAGTACACAAAATCTCGTAACAACCTTCCAAAAAAATCAACGAGACATGCAATCTCCCGTGTTCGCACAAACCATTTCGCCAATGATAATGGGCCCGTCAGTGAGGCGTTAGGCGCCCGACTGCGATCTGTCACCGGTGAATGTGTCAAAGGGTTTTTGTCAAGGCGCGAATTAAATCGGCCAGCGGGAGGCGCGCACCGATTGATCGTCAACTGGTTATATCCGATTCGGGAGCACCCTATAGGTAGAGTGTGAGCTTTGCTGGGAATTTTGTGATGTTTGAATTTGGAACATTTTTTTTTTTAGGTCTATGACTTGAAGCGTCCGATCGCGTTAGGCAACGGTCCTGACGCCCCAACCGCCGCACCGTAGGTGTGGGCTTGCGGACGGCGAGCAATGGGTAGCCCGCCGTCCGACTGTCCGGTAACAGTCCGGACCGAGCCCAAGTCTTTCACGGCGTGTATTGTTCCACGCGCGCCTCAGGGAGATGTCAGCAAATCGTAGGGGGCCAGCAGGGTCGAAGCCTACAGTGTGAAAACGAAACACGGGGATCTGGGACGAAGGCAACGAAGGAACAGGAGTGGGTTTTTAGTCAGTAAAAGTCTGACACTATCTCCCGCCCCGCCCAAAAGCGGGATTTGTCATTAGATGATTTTCCCACATAAAAAAAATGAATAAAAAAAGGTCTATGACTTTGTTCTTAGTGTTACCAGTGTTCATAAAGGATAATAAAGTGTTACCCAGTGACTGGGTTTTGGATGCCACAGGTCAAACCACGAAGTGTCACTGCCAACAAAAATAGTAGTGAGAAAGGGACCGTGCTTTTAACGAATCAACTTTATTCCAAATTTATCTGGCGCCAACTTTAACAATAAGAAGCATCGCCCTACCGAAAAGAACTGAAAATGATAACTTAATCATTAATCATTTCCCTAATACAAAGTATGAGAAAGACATTACGGGAAGCGTGATTCATCTGTTACCCCAATGTGCCGATCAAATAATTACCTTCTCGATAAAATATTGGCAGGGCTTTCCCCAGCGAGCGTCGCGACGCGCGGCGGCCTCCCCGCGAGCCACAACTGTCGATGTCACCTTAATTTACGGCCTTCAATTATAAATTTTACATCGTGCCATCAACAACAGAATAACAACCCTAAACAAAACACTATAAAGTCGATACTCCAATACCTAACACCCAAGCATTCTGTACAAATCCCACTACGCAGTCAAGGGAACAAAAATTTTAAGAATTACAATTACAATCAAACTTCAGTTTACGTCAAATATTTTGAAATCAATACTTTTGAGGTATGCGAAACAGAGAGTAAAGTTCCACATACCTCTGATGTAAGGGGAGGTTCCTCCGACCAGTCAGGTGGTTTTGTCTGATCTGGGTAACTGCCCGAGAGATAATTTCGGGCTGTTGTATAATTTATTGTGTTGATTTCATAGTTTAGTTTCTATGTGGCAGTGTCCGAAAAGAAATTTGTAATAATGTTTTTAGTTGTTAGATAGGTATTATTTTTTTATCACCGCGTTATTAAAACTGAAAAATAAAGATAAATATTCATTTAAAATGTGTGATAAGTATTTAATGGGGGACACTAACGAAGTTTCCCGTAATTAAAACTGTTTGTAACTGTTAAATGATAAAATTGATGATTAAAACAATATTTTAACGATGGTGTTTTAACGTAATGCTGTTACAAAAAGCATGGTTTCCTCTTTCGATTCCTCGTGACTGACCTCTGACACCAGATATCTATCATCCTGCTAATTAAATACGTATGTATGTCGGTTATCGGCAGGAATACTGCGACAAAAATAATATAATAAGCTAAATATACATAGTGCTTCTAATTGGCAACCAGCGCACTTACTGGTACTCAGGATCATTCAAAAATATTTCGGATTTCCCTGCCGGTGTCTGTGTTTCCTTATACCTACAACTGGAGGGGACTTCTTTAAGTTAGGAGTGAATAGGCTACTTTTAGGCAAGCGTACTGAAAAGGAAACCCGTTGTCCTAGAACGCAAAGATCAACTGAAGGACACAGGTGTTGACACCCAGACCGGGAGGAGTCATTGAATGATTTACCACTTTAAAAAAACCAAATTCTCTTTCCATTAAACGGGTTAGTGGTCAAGCGGGAGCCCATAAATAATAAAAGAAATACCAGCTAAAGTTTTATGATGGAGTAAAAAATCAAAGATTTTTGTGTATTTTTGGAAATCGAATTCCACGATGCCTAATCAATCAATGAACCACGTGTATTTTACGCATTTATGTATAGTATACGACATCCTCATTTCACGGTTTCCTGTTGGGAACAGACGTGATTGAATGAAAGACTAAATTGTTGAAAAAAAACTACGCTACTATATGGTTTTCCTCGTACAAATATTTACTAGAAATTGTATTTTTCACACGTACTAAGTTACTTTATTTTTTTTTAGGGTTCCGTACCTCAAAAGGAAAAAAGCAGAACCCTTATATCTCATTGTTGTCCATCCGTCTGTCTGCCTGTATATCTGTCTGTCAAGACCCTTTATCTCGGAAACGCATAGAGGTGTCGATTTGAAATTAAAACCATATATTTAAGTCTGCTGTCCCTTGATGCTGTGAAAAAATCAGACTTCTGAATTAACTAAAAAAAAGATACGGCCGTATATGTAGCAAAAAACGTATATTTCGACACTCTCAAAGGAATCAAAGTTCATCGAGTAATTCCCGTTGACCTAGAATCTTGAAATTTGACATGAAGCAAGGTCTTATGGCACACGTATAGGAATAAGTCTGAAAAAGCAAATCTGTTGTAAAGCCACAAAAAAAAATCTATTAACTAATTATAATATAATCTTCGTAACTCAATTCGGAAATTGAACTGTTTTTATACTCGTAAGTAAGTTTGTACAGAACCCTCAGTGCGCGAGTCCGACTCGCACTTGCCGTGTTTTTTACAAATAACACGCAACGCCGTCTAGTCTCAAGCTAAGCAGAACTTGTGTTATGAGTACTAGAACATTGATAGACATACTTAAATATTTCTAAATACATATATATTATAGATAAATTATACCCAGAAACAGAACAAATGATTGTGCTCATCACACAAACACTTGTCCTGGGTAGTACCCGGGTAGACCATATTCGGGAATATCACATATTTTTTATCTCAGGAGTATATTCCCTTGGAATAATTTTCTCCTATCACACGGGTGAAGTTGCTGGCAGCAGGTAGAACATAATTTTATCCTGATGTTCTTGTACGTTTCTGTACGATAATTTTCAACATCACAGGCTAATAGAACCTTACCTATTATTACGTACAATTAAATTTGATTTGACTGATTGAGTGTTTATTAAGATGACATATTAGTAGTTAATTTGTAATAATTTTTAATTAGTAATAATTTTGAATTTGTATAATTTTGAATTAGTAATAATTGTTAATTTATATAATTTTTAATTAGTAATTATTTTTAATATAGTTACTTTTTAAGAATTTGCATGCCGTAAGGTAGAATGTAGCGGAAACCCTCACCTATGTATCATCTTATATCTATACCTACATTGATAGCAAATAAATATATCTGAATCTGAATCTGAATAGAAAATATAATATTCCGATTATCCTACAGAAGTATATGACCTCATTTAAATTATAACACAGTAACTGCTAACTTAAATTCGAGTGTCTAGACATTCCTATTAGAAACACAAAGATATGATTAAACTGTCAGAAGCCGCGCTTTATTTTATGAAATAAAAATCATTTGACGAGGGTCGCCATTAATTTCGTCGACAATGTGATAAATAATGAGAGAGGTGTAATGCGGGGGCCACATCCCTCTAAAATGTCGTACTGATGGGCTGCGCTTGAAGTTTTGACGGCTCACATCCTAATTTTCTTTCTGTTGGTACCCTTGGCGGTTGCCACTTTTCAATAGGAGTTTCTCTTTGTGTTAATATTTCAATTTCAAGTTTTTGTGATCGCGTTTGCGTTTGTGTTAGAATGGATCTGGGGTCTCTTCAGAAATAGTCATAAGAGACCGGTAGAAAGTTTTAAGAGTAGATGAAAAGAAATTACAGTCTCGAATATTCTTCACAAAACAATTGTACTTGAAATCTTACTAGAAACTTTGATGTTTCTAGTAAGATTTCACCTGGAAATTTTATGCAATTATATGCCTTACAATATTCCTTACAAGTCCGGAATCCACCACGCAAGCCCAGTGCAGGTTTGTGGATGTCACATGTACTCAATTTTTCGGTTCTAGGACATGCCGATTTCCTCACAAAGTTTTCCTTCACTGTTTTAAGAGCCGGCTGAGCAGTTTTAGAAATACTTACTTTCTGTTATAATCAGTGTCATCATTGTCATCTTGCTAATAAATCCAAAATTTTTGGTATACTAATTAATAATTATTTCTCTTAACTGCCTCGTTGCTCTTGTGATCGCAAACGCGACTGTTAATCGTAGGGAATTGGGTTCAATTCCCAAAACCTGTTCGGAAAAAACTGATATTGGGTTTTTTCATAAGGAATTAATTACTCTATATCTGCCCGGAGTTAGGAAGTTGGTCGTGTAATACCCACGTATCTTGGATAACGTGTAAAGCATTGTTGTTCATGCGCCTAATCTCTCTCTCTCTGTGTCGGATTGCCGTCCCATCTTACTATGAGCGTTAAGGAACAAAAAGTGCTCCTGCGTTTTTAGTTAGGCCACTATGATTGAAATTCGTTCGACAGGATTATTTAATCTCTCTTCTATTTTTGCATGGCAACACCTACCCCTTACCCAGGTATACAACACACCATAACAACCACTACCAATCGTCTACCTACAGATCGAGGCTAATGCTGCTTTTGGCTACGACTTATCAAGTTAATTGGATTAGTGGGTGTCGTGTGACGTCAATCGGCACCTGTCGATCTGATCAAAGAACCTGTCACCCTCACACGTAATTGGCAACGTCACATCGTAATAAAGCCAGGCGTAATATCTTCACACACACACACACACACCATCACAGTGTTTAGGCAAGAACTTCTGTTATGTTTAAATTATATTTCAGAGGAAAGATCATTGTAAAATATGTAATTTCTCATTAATTTTAAAATGGTGTTTAAAAAATAATTGGAATTAAATAGGAAAAAGTTATCTTACACCCAATGCGGATCACACCACAATCCACGCAGATTACCAATTACTTTACTGGATATTACCTACGTCATTAGTAAGTACTAGAAAGTACGAATGACGTGATATTTCCTTATATTGCCTTGGACGGGACTTTTAGCACGTAAAGCTCTGCTTAGCTTGGGACCAGACGACGTTGCGTGATAGTTGTAGAATAACAAAATAAAAAATCAAACACCTCCCTATTCAAAACAAAACAATTTTCATAATTTTGATTTTTTGGCGTTTTCTTAGACGCAATCAATTTCCTAATACCTAATTGAGATTAATATCAAAGAAGTATAAAATTTAAAATAACGTCATCAATAGATTGACAGCTTATATCTTACAAATTAAAAAGTAAATAACTTTAATATGACTCGGCATCTATTTGATAAGACAATGAAAAACCTGTTACAGTTTGCAAAGA
The DNA here is from genome assembly GCA_949316375.1 of Mythimna vitellina. Taxonomy (NCBI): domain Eukaryota; kingdom Metazoa; phylum Arthropoda; class Insecta; order Lepidoptera; family Noctuidae; genus Mythimna; species Mythimna vitellina. The sequence goes on along the minus strand of OX438699.1, from coordinate 9,673,764 downwards.
GAATATTATCTAAATAATGAGAACGTAAGATAACTAAGTAATATATCAACGTCAAAAAGATTAGTAATATGTCTACTTTAATTGGGATTTCCGAATGGAGCGTGAGGACAAGTGTCCTGATAGTCTCGAATTTTAAATTTATTATCGTTGTCATTCACTCTCTGCCTGTCATTAATGACTTACGTTTTTTTTTTACTTCATAATTGGAATAATACTGTTTTGAAGTATGTTTGCAAAGAAAAAGTAACAGTTACATTTTTTTTTTTAATAAAAATAATATTCCACAACTTTTACATAACGCCATCTAGTCCCAAATTAGGAAGCCGAGCTTATGCTATGAGTACTAGACAACTGATAAACACACTTATATATTTCTAAATATATACATTCATAGATAAATTACTCCCAGACACAGAGCAAATTATGATCATCACACAAACATCTGTCTTGTGTGGAAATCAAACCCACGACCACCGGCGTAACAGCCAGGTTTAATAGCCACTGGACCAACAAGCCAGTTAAATTAAAATACCTATGTGTGTTACATTTTTTATTAAAATAAAATTTTGGGGACTCCTACTTATACAACATAACTTTTAATTCGTAGGCAATCTTTTATTTTTGGATGCACTCACCAAATAATTTCATTAAAAGAAATACTCTGATATATGAAAATCAAATCAGCTGTCCCCAACATTTTGTAACATCTATAACAAACAAAATAAAACGCAACATCCTAGTTGCCCATCCCTCTATATTTCACACTAGTGCGTGTTCCTTGTATGTGTGTTACAGCATTAACAATGCAATAACTCAGACAGATATCGCATACACATTTGGCACCAGTAAATCAAATTTTAAACTCTGCCTGGCACACGCGTGATCCGTGAAAAATTGCTTATTTTAAAACGAGATTTTTTCAACACTGCATAGGGATGTGCTTTGTATCATATCGATATTGTGGTTTACAAGAATTAAGCAGTAATTAGACTAATTAAAATTATTGTACGTAAAAAATACGATTAACTTCAAGTTGCGAATTAATTTTAAAGATAAAATCTTCAAAAATCTTAATTGTAAACGAGAATTATTAATAAATCAATTGCAGATTTAGACTACATACGAATGCCAATGTTGATTAAACAGGAACTGTCCTTCAGTTGATTATGCGTGTATTATATTCAGCCGATGTTCCCCACTATATGGAAAATATATTCAATTTACATCAAGTCTGTTGAAATGATATACTACTTCGCGTGCTAACTAGCCTGCCACTTGCCAGTAAAGAAAAAGGCTTGCTACTAAAATAATAAAGTGTAAACGGTGTACACCCTAATTTGAGCAGAGCTTCATTCTGTGCGCGCCACAGTCCATATATCATGCATGGCTCATCACGTTTTTAATAAAAACCGTAGCAGACATATTTGTTTTACACTTTTTGTGCAAATCACATGACTACCGTGATTTATTGTGCTATAAATAGATATATCTGTAATTGTCGCATTTAAAGGCATCTTTATTGAAAAAGAAGGGGGTAGGGTACTAATTTTGGCCAGCGGTTTCACCCGTGTGAAAGTAGTATATTATTCTTAGGAAACATAGTTCCAGGATAAAAAGTTATGCAGATAGTGCAATTCCAGGAAATGGTCTACTTATATACCAAGTTTCATTCAATTCCGTTTAGAACTCTGAGCGTAAGAGTAATAAACATACAAATTATGTTTTTTTTTAAGATGGGATATCATTTACTGACTTCTCGCGCCATAGGGCGGGGCGGCAGTGCATGTCAGACTTTTATTGACTAAAACCACACCAATGTTCCTTCTTTGCCCTTTGCATTCCAGTACCATGGGTTTCCCTTTCAGGAGTAAACCCATGACCCCAGTAGGCTTCGGCTGTATTATGTTTAATATACTTACAATGTTGGCCTTTATATTATGTTATTTCTTGTATATAGATAAACTACATATTTTATTTTATTTATCTATTCAATAAAGAAACTGTAATTTTCCCTTTCCGAACAAAATATTTACATAGTCTCCCTTTACATTTTACTTTCAATAATATAACATATATGTATGGACATTATATTCCATGATTACTAAGAACCGTTTGAGATTTCTTCATCTGCCTCCAAATTATAGTAATTATAAACCTCGGTACCACTTCAGACCTCTCAGGTTGCTGTCCAAATATACGTTGGGGTCCGTTATGGGTCTTACAATCAAAAGAATTCTATCCACGTCGGACCCCATATCTATTCTTTAGTACCCCTGCTTGAGGAACCGTAACAACAAACGAAAATCAATCTTATTACATGGAAATAGAGTTGAAATTAAGTTGGGTTGCACTTCCTGTACATTAAAGTCGAGTGTCTACCAAAGAAATCGTCAATAAACAAAAGTTTTAGTTAAATTAATGCTCTACTTCTTAGTTTAAATTGCTGATTATACAGTGTGTTCACGTTTTACACCTAATTTTTGCAAGGGGTTGTTATTATTATACCATCTTTATGATCGGATATTCAAAATAGAAACGCACTGAATTTACTAAACACACTAGGAACAATGAAAAATTACGTAGGTACATGCCTTACTTTCCTTCTCACAAATTTCCTAATCCTTTTTAGTCTATCTATTAACCGCAACCGATAACTCATTATAATCTAAAAAAACCCGACATCACACAAAAATTCCCTTTGACAATTTATTTTTCCATACGCAAACAGAACACCATGTAAACGAAATGAAAACAAAACTCACTTGATAGGGCCCTCGAAATACTCGTAAGTCTCGAAATAAAGGCATCCGGACATTTCCGAAGTCGGTCGGGCAAGTTCGCATGAATGTTCTCAACCCCTGAACGATCGCACGACAATGCATCTGATACGAATCCGTGTGCGTATACCTCATTTGTTCTATTGACTTATATTATTTTTGTACGCGACTACTTGTGGAAAGACAATGACTAACCGTTAGATGAGGCTGGCAACCTTTTGTTGGATTTGTACTGAGTGGACGTCTTGTTGTACTGATATTGAGATTGTTATTATTGTAAAATAAACTTATTTATTTTTGGATATTTTGTACAATTTACTGTTATGAGTCGTGAAACCTGTTAGGTATTTACTGTGTTTACATTATACAAAAATAAACACAGTATAAACAACAAATAAAAATAATTAACAAGATTTTTTTAATGCAAACAACATCGAAATTTAATGAAGCAGCGTGGTGGAAACATCTCTTTGGTAGCCACATTTCATCCTTATTCTATTACAGGCAGATCCATTAGATCTAAAAAGTAAATAAATATTGTACGGATTTGATTTCTTTTTTCTATTTGCCATTTTAAATAAAGTTATTTTTTTTACACAAATAATAAACCTCAATTTCTTAAAAAAATAGTCCAAAACTTGTCAAAATTTCGGAGATATTTTTTGACAAAATGAGACAGAAACGTTGTTCAAAAATATTGGATTTTACTTTTTGTGTGATTCATAAAATAATAAAGGATGGTGGGTACTTCTGTCAATTGACAATTTATAACCATTCATCACTCATTTTAGGTACGAACACCATAATAAAAATTACTCATATCACCTACAACATAAACCTATTTGGACCGATTAATTAAAATTATCTAAGTATAGGTTTTTTCCAACCGAAAACAATCGAATCGATTTGATTACGTTATCATACGCTGATAGGTATTTATTGTATGAGATCTAGGCCAACCGCCTATTACTTGTACCTATTCAGATTTTACTTTCTTAAAAAAAAATCGAAATGGTAATCGCATGTGTCGTCACGCAGTGGGCTCTTTCAGAGCACTGTCGGAGCCAAAATTCGGAGCTAAATTGGTGGCAAGATGATCTAGATTCGTAACACGAAGATAGGTTCAACAAGGTTCCGAAGAAGAACGTCTGGAAGGACTTAAAGAAAGCCTTTGACCACTAGTGGGATAAACAGAAATCAGAAATTAGAAACGTTTACTTCAAATAGACCAATTACAGGCACTTTTGAATTGTCAAAATGTCGGTCAGTCAAAGAAAAAAAAAATAGTGAAGCTAAATTGCACTTTCCAAAGCATAGATCTCTATGGAGAAGAACGTGCAAGAAACTCCATGGACACTCTTTTAAATCATATTATGAATTACATAAATCTTGGTTGCATATTTCTTGTCACTTCTAATATGTGAGCACAATGTAGATAAGTAATAATAATTGCAAAAAAAACTAAAACTAATTAAAAAATAGAAATTGAATTGAGCCACTGGCAGCTAAGAGATGACCAGTCTCAACTGACGGCACCCGTTCACGAGCGATAGAAATAGTTAGGAAAAAAATTAAATGTTTTGGGAGCACAGTTATTATGCGTTCAGCTCATTAAGTACTACCGAAGTCTATACTAGCTCCAGATAGCTTCAATCTGGCAGTCTTCAGGTCAAGAGTGTTAGTACGAGGCAACCAAGCTTAATTTTCGACCACATCATCGCTTATCATCAGGTCAGATATTTGTCAAGCGCGAGCCTATCTTTTTTTAAAATTCTTGATAGGTTCGCGCTTGACCGCTATCTCACCTGATGGAAAGTGACGACGCGGTCGACGATGGAGCGTACTTACCTAGAAGTAACCTATTCACTCTTGACTTAAAGATTCCCGGGTTGTAGGGAAACATCAGGAAACACAGAAAATCAATATATAAATAATCAATATATTTATATTTATCAACAATAATAAATAAAATTTAAGTTATAAAAGGCAAAACAAACCTATCACAGTTCTTTTTCATTCAATTAAATGTATCACTTCGCGTGACCCAAGGGCTGGCTTTTACCTTGGAATCCTCTGTTCAAGGTGAAAGCCAGCTATTGGGTCACAAGCTTTGCAATTGGAATTAATCAAAACCATCTTTTAAATTGTTTTTAATTAAGTGCTCTTATTTTATTGTCATTATTCTTGTGATAGCTACAACCAGGGTATCTGTAAGTTAAGAATGAATAGGTTACTTCTAGGCAAGCGTGCTCCATCGTCGACCACATCGCCGCTTTCCATCATGTGAGATAGCGGTCAAGCGCAAGCCCATTAACTATTAAAGAAAACTGGGTAAGTACGAGTAGGACTCGCGCCCTGAGGGTTCCGTACAAACTTACCCATGAAAATAGTTCAATTCCCGTGTCTCTCGAAGATCTTTCCGAATCGCAAAAAAAAACCACGTGACGTAACAATAAAATGACTGTTTTCAGATTTATTTCTATACCTATGCTATAAGACCTTTCAATATGCCAAATTTCAAGATTCGGAGTCAACAGAAAGTACCCTATAAATTTTAATTCCCCTGAGAGTGTCGAAATATACATTTTTTGCGACATAAACGGCCGTATCTTTTTTTCCTTTAACTTAGAAGTTTGATTTTTTCACAGCTTCAAGGAACCGCAAACATAAGTATATGGTTTTAATTTCAACTCGATACCTCCAAGCTTTCCCGAGATAAGGGTCTTGACAGACAGACAGACGGAAAACAAAGTGATCCTATAAAGGTTCCGTAGTTTCCTTTTGAGGTACAGAACCCTATAAATAAGTATATGTTATTCGATGGGCCATTCATTATAATTATAGTTATTTAAATATTGCGTAAGTTTGTAGTAATAGTTAAATAAATAATTACACTATGTGTGTAGATTTTATCAGTACAAAATGTCTAATCTATAATATTTTAAAGTGCTTCGGCGCATTTTGGGCAGCCCTAAACCCAAATCGCATTAAGTAGTATTTTGCCAAGGCATAAATGTCCCTATTTGATCAAATCATGAGAATAGATATTCTCATATAGTTTTAGTTACAAACGAAGTAAAATGAAATAATTTAACATGAAAAGTTTAATTCAGATCGCATATGACGAGTCTTTATTAAAAAAACCGTTAAAAAAGGGACACGGTGCAATCAAAACATGACATGTGGGGGGTCACGCCATGGCATTACCCTTTCATCTCCCCAATTTCGCGAAAAAAAACTACCCAAAAAAGTACTTTTTTCGACGTTTTTTACGTCGCAGTTTCGCCTATTGTGCGAAATTTCGCACGGTTCGTTATGGTTGTCACGCCGATTTGAATGCAACTAATTTTGGTTTCCAAAACCCTTTGATGTAACAATGACTTCGCTATCTCCGGAAGGGCTGCTTATCTCCTACCTGTCTCCATAAAGGCGTGAAGGGTTGATCCTTTTCCTTGACCTTTTGGCATAGGGTTGGGGTTCACGTTTTTTTGTAAAATGTGTGAATTTAAGATAGGTTTAATTAGCGCGTATTGTTAAACCACGGAACATCTTTTTATCTATGAAATGTGGGTAATCGTTAAAAAGATTAAGTTATCTTTTTCATCTTAATTGTATGGCCTTTGTAACCTTGAACGACTGATAATTTTGTCAATAGGTTACTGTGTCATAAAGATTACATGTCTATTTATTACAAACTTTTAAAATTTTACAGCATCTTTTCGTTTGACGGTTATTTTATCAATACGTATATTTCAAAAGGGTGGGTTTTAAAAATATGTGCGCTGGTCAGAGTTATAAGACCCTTCAAGTCTAACTGACCAATTCTACTCCATTTAATATTTAATGAGCACCTTCAGCCCCACTTCCTAAGTACGTCCCGTGATCTTGAAAGATTTGTCTCATACATTCGGATTATATTATTCCATTCAAGTTCTTCATTCAAACGTTTTGACTTCACAAATAACACGGACATTACCGGTGTACATTTGTAAGGACACCTGCTGAGGCCCATAGGTGTCCTTACTTCCATTCAAAGAGTCAAAAGTCCACGCTAAACTCAACCTAATTTTTATGTCACTAAGATTCAGTTTAAGTGTTGATTTTCACAAAAGAATTAGTAGCCACAGGGCGTATCTTAGTTAAGGTAGTCATGTGAATAATTCCACACAAATCCTTTTACTGATTATCATTTCAATGACATAAGTCATGTTATGAAGGGTCCCAACAATAGACGGTACATAATAGTCACGTTTTCAACTTAACAAAGTATATGCAACATCTTTAAAAGAGAAACCATACGTATAAATTTGTAACTGTTCGTGTATTAAATTATGTAAGACTTGTATGATGTTTTACTGTCAACTGTACATATGTTATGTGATGCTCGTTCGAATATCTAACAGTTAACGTTATAATTATGCACACGTAATTATGTATCATCATGCTTTAGAGGTAATAATATTATTTATATCTAAAGATGCGCGATAATGTGCAATGCTGACCAAGTCATTATGATTGGACAAAATACATGATTACATTCACGACTTTCATAAAATGATGATTTTGATGATTCATTAATTTACATGATTGGTAAACATATTCGTTGAGACGCAAAAATAACTATTAATTTATTCATACAAAATATTCAAAGAATTTAAATCCTTGCTAAGAAAACCGACAAGATACCGTAGCACGATTCTAAAAAATGCTACGAATCCCGCTACGTCGGGCTACGGCGTAGACGTCGTAGACACAGATCGATTTGCGGCTACAAGTGACAAAGTTTTTCAAGATGGCGCGGGGGAGAGTGGGTATATAGGGGGATGCTCATATTTTTTACTGTCGTTCGGGGTGAGCAGTGGAGCCGATCGCTACACCGCTCTCCACTCACTCGGCCTCTTAAAAGCCTCTCTTCCTCTAAGGGACGTTTCTGAGAAATACATGTGCCGTTATACACGTAAGTGTCTATGTGGCTTTATGTCGGGGGATCTGTAAATGGGCAATCTTGTGCGGGTGTCGGTACTTTGATAATGGTACGTGCGGGAAATGAGATTCGAAGTATAAAGTAAAAGGCAGTAAATAGGTGTTTTGCCGGGCGGTGACGAGATTATACTAAATAATCGTGACGTAAACATCTGTTTATTAAACTGCAGTGAATGAGTGACTTAATTTAATTATTATTATTAGTACTTAAAAAATGTATAAAATATGTACAGAAAAAAAAATATATATATAAATTAAGGCAGCTGTGATTAATATATATGTATCCTTCCTTATATTATATTATGAAACAAAGTATCCCACAGCGTCTGCGCGCGTTAAAACATAAAAACTAATAAACGGATTTTCATGCCGTGTTCATCAACTCATGAGATGTAGGTTTTAGTCAGTAAAAGTCTGATTTCACACATAAAAAAAGGTAGTTGGGAAAAGGCTAAGGAAATGGTTATCATCTCCCTAGCCTTTTCGGCTGCTGTTGAATTCTCGTGCTTTACATGAAGTGACTGCCTGTCAGACCTCCACAACTCAGTGTTTTATCATAATAGAACAGCTATTTATTTATTTTTTCGGTTTTTTTAAGTCTCTGTTTTTTTTTTTTGTTTCAATACGAATATGTTTATATTCCACGGGGAGTGTGAAAGTGAAACCTGAGGGAAACCTGGCTCAGGGACAAAGAGAAAAAAAAAACAAACAGTTTTTAGTCAGTAAAAGTCTGACACAACCTCCCGCACCGCCCAAGGGCGAGAGATTTCACTGGATCATTTTCCCACCTAAAAAAATATGTTTATGTTAGTTTTATATTCCATCATATAATTTTAATTTAAAATTCTTAGTTTTAGTTTATTAAGATATTAATTTTATAGTAACACCTAATATGTTTATGGAGTATGTGGTGCTAACCTGTAAAAAAATGTGACATTAAACTTAAATTATGGTAAAGAAGCGCTTTAAATATTAACACTGTCAACATTTCTTTGTGGGCCAATAAAAGTAAATAAAATAAAATGAGTAAGGTGAAGTATGTAAGACATGCATATGATAGGAAAAATAAAAATTTCTAACATCCGTGCAAAGCTCGGGAGGGTCGCAAGATTTCTTAAAGGAGAAAACTATTCAATCTACAGTAATATTATAAGGAGATAAAGTTTGTTTTTATGTTTTTTCTTGTTTGTATAATCTAGGTAATCTCTGAAGGCACTGGTCCGATTGCAAAATTTTTTCACCGTTAGAATGCTGCTTTATTCCTGAGTGGTATAGGCTATATGTTATGTACGTAAACAAAGCTGCAGGCAAAAGTTAGTCTTATATATTAAACTCTTCTGTCACAGTGTTTGTTATCGAACTTCTCAGAAACGGCTCGACCGATTTTTATCAAATTTTCTGTGTATTTTTAGTAGCTGTGAGAATAGATCGTACAGTATTTTGCACCATCGTACCTTCACCCCTCCTTGTTTAATGTTTAATACAATATACTTTATGCTTATTATATGGTAAAAAAACCATTGGTGAATATTTAGTAATATTATAATTTTACTAGGTAGACGAAAAAAGTCCACAAAGAAAATGTACATGTTTAAATTTTTTTTTTTTTATTCTTGATAGGTTCAAGCTTTACCGCCATCTTACCAGATGGAAAACGACGATGCGGTCGACGATGGAATGCGCTTACCTAGAAGTAACCTATTCACTCTTGACTTAAAGATTCCCGGGTTGTAGCTATCAGGAAACACAGATTGCGGCAAGGAATTCCACTCCTTAGCTGTACGCACAATGAATGTGTTCCCAAAACGTTACATGTTTTATTTTAGTTTATCCGAATACAAACAGTATCACGAATGTATATAAATTTGTATCCTACTATGAGTTGCATCACGTTTCCTACCATGAAACAAATAAAAACAAAACACGATCACAAACAGTACACACCCCGTATTGTTGACGCTGTACTGCAATGTTGTACAAAGTAACAGTAGCTAATCAAAAATGCATGGCCGAACAACATTAGCCGTAGATAAACGCCGGTATCTGCGGATAATACGCGCTGTGGCCGGCCAGAGCAAATATCCTGCTCTCTGTGTTTACTGCCAAGGTTGAAGTGGATAAGGGTGCAAGTGAAAGTGTAAATGACTCTTGGTAGAACCGAATTATGGTAAAAACCAATTATATATCACTCGTCAAGTAAAATTAAATTTAAAACTCAGCCTCTTCAATTGGTGGGTTAGTAAAACGCTGGCCGGCCAATCTGCAAAAATCAAATCCAGAAGAATTGATTTTTGCAGATTGGCCAGAGAAAATGAAACTTAGAAAGAGCAGGAAGGATGTGAAAGACGCCTTTGCTCAGCAATGACACTGCGTTAACTGATAAAAAAAAGATAAAAGGAAAAATATTATTTGTTGACAGTCACTTCTTAGTCAATTCTTAGAATATCTCCAAACGGATTTTTTTTCTCTTTTTCCGATTATGTGTTCTTTCACTGTTGAAACATGTAATAATACCTCTCTAAGAATTTAATACCGAATATACAATGGGAAAGAACCTGCAGGCAAAGCCAGCTTCCTATGTATCATAACATATACTTTTAACCAAGTTAGTTTGGCGGGGATACACACACATATGCACATACAACTTTCGTCTTTGTGATATTAATGTGATCCCAATTTACATAGTTTAAGTCAATACAGGAAACGTAACAGATCACAAGTGGAAAATCAACCATATTTTTATTTTAACTTCAGTTAAAATGTCAGCGACCTATGGAGTGCAGTATCTTGGGTGTTCGAATTTCCGACCGCGTAAGGAACAAAATGCTGCGCGCCAAAACTAAGATACAAGATGTTGCCCGAGAAGCTGCCACTATGAAGTGGGATTGGGCCGGACGTGTCTGCCGCATGTCGGATGAGCGGTGGGCTAAAAGAGCCACTTATTGGGTCCCACTAAACGCAAGGCAACAGCGAGGCATACCAAGGCGAAAGTGGAGAGATGAACTTGATAAATACCAGAGGGACTGGCCCACAATGGCCGAAGACAGACTTGTGTGGAAAAGGGAGAGGGAGGCCTTTGCTCAGCAGTGGGACATAAATGGGCTATAAATAAATAAATATAATATATAAACAAATTCAGTTAAAATTTACGATCACAAAAATTAAATTACCAAAAAACACAGCTACATCCCTATTACTCGGATATCAGTACACAGGCAATGTACACAAATCCTGCAGCGTACTTGAAATTAATTTCGTATAGCCGCCGGCAGTGGGGGGTTAACCCCACCCCACCGCGGACACGTGCGGCTACGGATAACCGTGTTCTACCGCGTCGCAAATAGCTCACGGCGATTTTGATTAATACCCGATTGAATAAGTTAATCATCGTTTTCTTTCAGATAATTGGATGAGGATGTAACAAATAGGGTGTTGTTTAAGGGTTAAAAAGCTTGGTGATGTTCACTTGACTTTAATGTTTGTCGTGTTTTACGTGTGGCTTTTGGTAAATCTGAAAGTTATTAAGTTACTAAGAAGAAAGTAAAAAGAAAGAAAGAAAACACGTAGATACCTCCTAAGCATAAAGTTGTAACCTATTTTTTGAGTAAAATTGTATTATAACTTTTTTTTTCTCGTGATCTTTAAATGATTATTGATAGAATAATGCAAAAACATTGACTAAAAGTATTTCACAAATTACTTATTTTATTAACAATCACACAAAAAAGGCTCCCCTGAAAAAATGCATTTTTTGTATGTAATAAAATTATTTTACTACTTAATGCGTAAGAGGTATCGACGTTTATTTAGTACACAGACATACGAAATAAAGAAACAAGTATCATCATCATCATCATCATTTCACATCCGAAAGACTGTGGATAATTTGGAACAATTTGCCTGCTGCGGTCTTCCCGTCCAACTATAATTTAGGTGTCTTCAAGGCTAGAGTGAATAGGCTCTTAATAAACTAGTGCGCCTGACCATCAATGATTGCATCTCCGCTTACCATCAGGTGGGATCGCAGTCAAGCACTGGTTTATACCAATTTAAAAAAAAAAAATTTGACACATGGGCAGGTGAAATAGCACACAAGATACTTTTTATCCTCGAAGTATATTTTAACTGTTTTTTTTAAATACATCTGTGCGGGCGAAACCGCTGTCAGAAACTAGTCACTTCACATATGAAGCACTAATTATTATTAAACGTAATATCTTTTTCCTATCAATGGTGCTCTATTCACGATGAAAAGGGGTTTAAAACAATAAAAAAGAACAAAGGCGCAGTACAATGGTCACAGTTTAATGTAAGAGTTTGTTCCCATTATGTCGGAATATGGGAAGAACTGAGTGCTTCGAATCGTTTAATTGAACCCATTTTTATTATTATATTTTACATTCTCACGTACGGAATTTAATTCAATTTGTTTTGTGTAACTTATTTACAGAATATTTATTTTATTTTTAAGAAATAGATAATCTATATATCTATACACTCCTATTTTTTAATAAGTACAAAAAAAAGAGCTCTACTCGTAACAGTTACTGATCACATTTGTGTAGTCAGAAGTAAAAAAAACGAAATCCCAAAATTATCCACGAAAAGTTGACATAATTGGTAAATTCAAAATTGAATCAGTAATTCATAACAATTGCTATAAATATTGCTACTAGAAAATACTACGCGCAGTGTTTTCCCATATTTATCGCCATTCATTCATTCATAATCAATAAGCCTGTACAATATTACCATAAATTGAGTGACATTTTGGGATATAAAAAAACGCTCATAACTTTGCTGTTTATGAATATTATTTATTGAGATTTTACTTAAATAATAACAAGACCTTTTCTAATAAACCCTTTAAGTATTTTTACTTTAAAAAAAAATAATGGTGTATATAAATTAAAATTAATGGCTAAATTTAACAACTTATTTAGCGCAAAAATTGAGAACCACCAATTCGAATGAACCTTTTTTTAAAACCGTTAGGTAAAGTCTCAAGAAGATGGCTGTCGCGCCATGTTAAATACTAGTATTTAGCCGTATCCAGCTAGACTGGAAACCGATGTAAATACAGTTGGGAAAATGGTAGGGAGTTGATGATCATCCTAAGTATGACAATTTTTTTTTTGAGGTGATACGTCATTAAATAACTCCTCCCGATCTAGGTGGAGCGAGAAGGAGTTTCAGATTTTTACTGACTAAAGCCCACCTGTGTTCCTTTAGCTACGATTTGCGTCCACAGTAACTCTTTTGAACAATTCTGTAACCCTGGATAGTATTTGAATTTCAGATCCGCAACTCCACATCTAAAGCGTGTATTTTGCGTACGGGTTAGACAAATGCGTCATTCGATCCACCCCAACTCCTCAAAGAAGGTCAGCAATGCCTTGGTGTCACTTACCATTTCACGGAGGGTACCTGGGTTCACTAAGTACTTTGCCCTGTATCCAGCGATCACTGGACAGCTTAGAAGCAGCTGAGTTGCTGTTTCGTCCTCTTCCATGCTGACTTTACAGAATAAGCTACCCTGGATAGTAACCAACCTGGGCCCTCAATCTTGCTTACCGCAGTGTTTCGTCATAAAGACGCAAACATAATCACGGGGTAAATTCCACTTATCATGTTTGACGATACCCACGAATGATAGGATACACTTTTATCAAAGATAATAAAAGACTATAAAATATACATAACTATTCAGGATGCCGATCGACTCTATTTTGTGGGTAACGAACAATAAAGAAATAATTCCAGACCATGCAACTGATTTATTAGGCCAGATTCTGTCAAAACGTACATACATTACATGACGCTTCGTCTCGTAGTCAAACTAGCTTCCGTACTATTGACTTCACCGACATACATGCGAGTATCATAGAAATTAAATCTAGCAGATATTTTATAGATAAAAATGCAATGATTTTCCATATATTGCGTTACCTACTTAAAAAGCGGCGTATATAAATGCAATTCATATTTATCTAACTCAAAGAATGCGTCAATTATTATAATTTCACGCAAACACAGTAAAAGAAGCACGATTCGCCAATTACCAGCATGAAAAATACAACAACACACATACACAGAAAAAATGCTTACTTTACTGTCACTATTGTCATAATAGTGTACGCTATTGTGATCTTTATTTTTATGGTAGCAAAGATGTTAGTAGTAAGAAAGTATTTGATAGTGTTGCACAGTGTGTATATTTCGTATTCGCAGCTTACGTACCGCGGATATCTAAATATGCGGATCCTATTAAATCAGAAATAGGTATCCAATCAGTACGCTTATGCTTCAGTGCCTTTATACAGTCGTTAGGTAGTGTAACGTTCACGATATTAATACATTGGTAACCCTCCATTGCGACTACATTCCTGGTTACTTTAAATCTTACGGTACGTTAGTTAAACAACTTTATGTTGCGTTTGCGGACGGCCATCAAAGAGTTTGTAGTTTTTTCTTTTACTTCCGTGTTTATTTGCACGTAGGTGTGTCATAAGATTTCATGACTGCTTTATCAATTTTATTGATACGTATCAGCTGAAGATTAGATTAATAATACTGGGTAACGTTGAATTTACGTAAATTGTAGCTATGTCATCTCTAAATCAAAATGCTGATGTAAATTTACTACAAAGTAATGTCTTTTTCGTATATGGTGTACCTTTACATATCAACTCTGTATCCTTTGTCCACATTCAAACTTATATTTTTACGCTGAGTGCCAGTTTTTTTTACGTTAACGCAATCAAGACATTTACAGCGCTTGGCTCTCTTATTGGTTAAGAGCTTGGAGTGGGCCAATAGGAGTGCCGGACGACATAAACGTGTCAATCGTGCAGACACGCACTCGGCACTCAGGCTATACATGATAGGATGAGACTTAAATAAAAATGATATGTGTTATCTGTGCATTGTCATCGAAATTAATTATTGTTGGGATGTCGGATTGTACAAAAGAGTTATCACGACCAAGATACATCTGCAAAAGAAACTGAAGGAACATAGGTAGGTTTTAAATTAGTAAAAGTCTGACACCCCCTGTCTCTCTACCCAGAAGAGAAGTTATTTGATGATTTCCCACATAAAAAATAAGTTGATCCTTACCGCCAGAACCCTAAAACTATATAGCCATTCACTTGTCATAATTTCAGAAACACAGGGTTATTCGTATCGTAATCGGATATTACATAATACTGCACATAACGTTCGACAATTTTCCGCATCCCTGAGCTACCTTATTCAGGGGTTGTCAAAACGAAACACGCTCCCCCACGATTGACAAAATAGCTCCGCCGCACAAACCCACCAAAACGATAGAAAACTCCACAAAAGGCTGAAGGCACTCGACGACTCTCGACCTAAACGCTTTAACTATGTTCCAACCCCATACTCCACGATTGCTCACTCCACTTGTCTCCAAAAACCCATGAATATTTTATGGAATTTTATGCCCAATAACAGGGGAGGAAGAGTTAGCTTCCCGTGCGACAGCCGAGATAATGATGGCACTTCAGCTGCCGGTTTTGATATTGCTTCTAATTGGTGCTGGTCCTCATGTAAAACTGTTGCACGTGTCGCCCTTATGTACCATGTAAAGAGGTAATGTACGTCCATTATATCATAATTTCATAACGACTTAACATCATTTCTAAACATACTTAGATAAAAATATAACAAAGAAAATGTTAGCGTAGGTTATTATCACTTATTCAGTACATTTAATTTGACTATCGACGAATAATTAGGGTATCTAAGTAGTCCACCTATTCCTAATATAATCACGAAAAGCCGAAAAGTTGCAAGTTGATAGTTCCTAATTGATAAAATATCACGCCATCGAAAATATAAGGTTCATTGACCAGACCCGCCAGAGGAAGAAAATCGTTAAAGTTAATGGTGTAAGATAAATACAATGAAAGCTTGATAAGGGGCTAAAGGCTAAAAAGTAATAATAATTAAACCAACAAAATATAAAGTATCAAAAATTTTATAGGGGTTAACGACCAGGAAAAACTACCATTATACGTAAAAACTTTCGCGTTTATAATATTAGTAGTAAAACTACTGAATGGATTTTAATGAAACTTCACAATAATATAGCTTATACTTCAGAATAGGCTATAATTTATAAATATAATAAAATAAATATTATTAAGTTTCTCGAAGTACTAATCCTGCGCAGATGAAATCGCAAGCATCAACTAGTACTTCTAGAAATGACTAAATGAAACGAGTGAAAACATTAAGACAACTCGTAATTTAAGATTTTTTTATTGCATTAAAAAAAACAATACAAATTTCTGGTCTATTAGATACACCAATGAAAACGAATGACAGTAGAGATGCAAAAGACTTTATGCCTAGGATTTCTATAAAAAATACCTGAAAAATCACATAAGTGGATTGGCAGAACATGGGTTGTATTGAACTAGAAGTAGGCTAACTACCTCATAATTGAGAGTTTTCGAAACAAAGAAGAATCGAAGATATGTACATCGCGCGCAAAGGTTATGTCAAAACTGAAAAAACTAGACATTTCTTTGTTCTACTCAATTTTCAAACCTATTCTAGAACAACAAAATCCTTACGAGTATATTTTACAAGCCAGTTCTTTAATCTAACTCATGCGATCTCCTTTCGATATCACAGTACCTACACCTCATGATTGAGAGTTTTCGAAACAATTTTTTTTAAGACAAAATCATATATAAATATCAAAAACAACTACTCGTGCAAATAACCCGCACGTGCTCATATTTCTTACAGGTATCAAAGCTAGCCGAGACAACGCTCGCATATTTTAATTAGGAACCGCAACGAATGAGGCTTCAGAGCGATGGAGCGCTATAGCACTCGCTCATAAAGCGGAGCGAGCGAAGGAAGCGAAGCGAGCAAAAGGAAGCGAGGAGGCGCTTATTAGTGCCGAGACAGAAGCCTGTTTATCGGGCCTGTGGTGTTACCAAGTATGGAAACTTTAAATCCCCGTATTTTTTCAGTGTGGTATAATTTAATTTATGCAATTTAATTGAATCAGAGTTTTGCCCAAAAAGCCAAGAGTTTTGGACACACCTCACAGAGATATTTAGCCACATTTTTTTTTTCAACAAAATCTTCCTTTAATTTTTTCGTTTGTTGTATTTACGAGTATTTAGACTTCAAGCTCAATTGTTTTGACTTAATGCTTTAAACACACTCCACTGATCAATCAACGATGATGAAGAGATAATATAGCAATTACGTTGTTTAATTAATCAATCAGAAATTGAGACCCAGTACCACATCGAACACGATTGCGAAATTTCTCTTGTTAATTTAATTTAAACCTATATACATGTAAATGGAATAATGCATTCCAATTAGAAAATTAAGTGACAATCAAAATATAAGCACTCAACATTTTATTTAAATGCATTTAGGTAGTTAAAAAAAAACAACTAGCCTAATTGTACGCAAATGGACATCAATGCACTACATTGGTACCTAGTTCATGAGTATTGTTATCTATGTACGCAAACACAAACACGCTGGTGACGCAATCAAGACTTATCAAGAATTTATCAAAATAGGTGATTTTCTCATCATAAAATATTTTTTGATTATTTTATGATAAAAATAACCTATTTTAAAAATAGCTGAAATCGATTCAGTTATCGATTCTGAACATACTACTTTTAGAATATGCGTTTATTATGTAAAAATATTGCTAGCTGAAAATAATAAAAGTTTATAAAGATTTTTTGAGTTCCCGCACTTCTTTCAACGGGAAGTTAATCAAAAATTCGCATAGAAATGTCCACTAGCTTCATAGCATGGCAACACCAGACAGAAGCCGGTTTATCGCCAGCGGGCGTGCCTCGCAGCGCATTCCGATCGCCGCGACCGCGACCGTGGTTTACGACCAACGCTTAATGACACCCGCTTACGACCGGGAAGAGAATCGATTCACGACACATTTAACTATCGAACTATGAAACCTATAATACGGATACCTGTTATTCATCATTAGATTCTGCTAGCCGCTTTGCCTATGATATTGTAAGAAATCGGGTACTTGATTCATTTATTTTATTATTTATATCAAAAAGTACCCAAGGGCTGGCTTTTACTTCGGATAAAAGATAAGCATTGCCATTCAGTGTGGCAATGCCGCCAGTCTTTTGGGTACATTACTAGTCAACAGCGATGTGGAGGAGTTTTTCGACGCCGTACTTTAGGGCTTTTATTTTTATTTTGTAAGTTAGTTTTAATTACGTTAAGATGTGTAAAACTAATTCAGTAAAGGCCTAAGAAAAAATATATATTTTGAATGTAAAATTTAATTTGCAGTACACCAAAAGTAACTTAAAATCATAAACAGAAAGATTTTTTTCAAATTCGTTCAAAATTAAGTAAGCTCAATAATCTGGTGGAATGGGAAACTTAGCAACAGACAGAAAAACTGAAATGTGACGTTATTTTACTCGCGTAGAAAAGAGATAATGTGGTGTCCCCACCATGCTTCCAGTCTTCATCATACCGATATTTTAAATGCTAATTACTGTTATTTATTATCTTTATGTACAATAAAGTATATCCGGAGTTGGTTAATTATTTTAACTTCAGGGCTAGCCAATGCAGCAAGCGACATCATCGAATTTTTCAATTGCCTACATCCAAATTAAATATCACATTTAATAGTCCTCTTACACGTATGGCAAGGCTTTATAATGAAAGGTCCAACTTGATGGATTACCCTATCGATATCTTCTCCATGAGTTTCGCTTCATTCAGACGCTGCCTGTATAAACAGTGCGAATAATGTACGTCTTTATATTTCCTTGTGTTTTGTCTTTGTAGTATTCTGGACACACTTTTTTGTTCTGGGTTTGTCTCTAATATTCATTTGGTCAATGTCATGCATACCTGTTATTTGCATGTTTACTGAAATGCTAATTCTAGATGTAAGTTTATTTGAATTGTAAGTGACTGTGCTGTACCTATTATAAATAAATAAATATAGTAAATAAATTCCTGTTCATTTTATAACCAATTTTGAGGCGGTTTTCAGAAAAAGATTTATTTTTATTGTACAAAAATGAATACAGGTTAATACTCAAATGTACTCCTAGGTAATAAGATGACGTACTCGCGACGTATAAAGATATATTCTACGTCCTAATCTAGATCTGAAAAGTGCGGATGTGAAATGATATCAGAAACTATATGTTACTTCCTGCCGCTTCACCCAAAAACCTACAGCTGCAGCAATCAATGCGTTTCTATCGACGATGCCGTGGAAGCTAAGTAAACTTAGCTTTGCCGTTGACATGTAGAAGAATCAAAGATGTAGTTTGCCCTTAGGCAAAGTTACATCTAAACCCGTTCAGCTGTTGCTACTGTCTGTTAATCATTCAGTGATAAAAATCCCAATCTCTTCCCAAACTTAGTTCCGTCTTCGTCATAATTGTTATATTTTAAATGATTTCATATATCTCATAGTATTTATTAGTTTATTATATTAGCATATATACGTATTTTTTTTTGCGCATCTTAATTTAAGGACACTGTTTCAAATATCTGTTATTTACTTATTGTGCACATCTACCACAGTGTTGTCTTTTTTAACCCAATGGTTGACTGGTAGAGAATACCTTGTAGCATTAAGTCCGCCTATATACCACCACTGTAAATTAAGATTAAATAAACCGTGGCCTTCGAAGGCAAAGGGCACCTGAAGGAACACAGGTGGGTTTTAGTCAGTAAAAGTCTGACACTCACTGTCAGTCTTTTTAGAGTGGGAATTATTTTTTGTTTCCTACCTAAAATCAAACCAGGATACCTTCAGGTTTTTAATTTTCAGCACTTTTACTTGTGAATAAAGTGATCATTATTTCCAAGAAATCAAAATATCTTTATAAGATAAAGGAACCGGTAAAACGTGACCGTTATCGCCGCAGATCAATAACATCGCACCACGTTTAGTCACACCGGTGCTTAGGACTCACAGATTAGGCCATGACTGTCTGCAAAAATAAAACATAATAATGGCACTGTTACGTCATTATTCTTGAGAAAATTACACTAGAGTATTTCCTTATTTTTTTCTAACATAATTCCTTATTGTTGCTATTTTCTGTTGTATTATGTCAGGCTATAGAACCACTGTTTGCGTCCCATCAAACGCAAGACGACATCGTGGCAGACGAAGATTATATTCGACCACTTTCACACAACGCCATCTGGTCCCAAACTAAGCAGAGCTTGTGTTATGAGTATTAGACAACTGATTAATAATATATACATACATATGATAGATAAATAACACGCAGACACAGAACAAATAATCGTGCTCATCACAAAAACATTTGTCTTTGTTGGAAATCAAACCCACGACCTCCGGCATAGCAATCAGGGCCACTAACCACTAGACCAACAGACCAAATAAATTTAACTCTTACCGAGAGAACTGGCCCGCAATGGAAGAATACAGATGTATGTGGTAAAGGAAGGTCGAAGACTTCTCCTAGCAGTGGAATATAATGGGCTAATTACCAGAGGTCGGAATTAGGTAGAATTATTCATGTACTTGCATCGAAATATTGATGTTAATATGGATCGCCCCAGGATTTCTAATGAGAAATCCCATGTGGCCAACAATATTACAAATAAATAATAATAGAAACCTCAGAGATAGACAAGACCAGTGAAACAAAGATAATTTACATACAATTTTTATTAGTATTTTTCATTGAAAAAGATCTCTCTACGTCAACTAAGATGAGGTTAACAAATTTATACAGTTCCTCCTCCTCGTCATGAATGCAGGAAGAAATTCTGTTATATTTCTGAGTGTCATAAAAAATCTGCTCTTTAAAATTAATAATTTTGGGATTTGAGACATATCCGCTGTATTCTTTCGCTGTATAAAATTTGTGTGAGTACATAAATAACCCTACCTAATTCCAACCTTTGCTAATTAGATTAGAGTGTCAGAGCACTATGTAATTCTAAAATTTATATTCTGCCAGCGATCCGCCACGACTTCGCACAATTTTTTTTTTAATAATAATACAATATAATATAAAGCTTTAAACCTTTCTCAATTATCGCTTTTTCTTTTATTGAAAACCGCATCAAAATCTGTGGCGTGGTTTAAGAGGAATTTGCGAAAAAACAGATTGTATTTTTTTTTTTTTTTTGTATTAGCCTGATTACGTATTTACACAATTAGACATCAAGTGTCTAATTGGAAACCCTCCTGAAGAATCATTTCTCATGTTCACATTTTTCTAAAACATTTTTTAGGTCTTCAACTTTCACTAGGTACTATTTAATACACACCTTGAAAATATTTTATCCGAGAGAACGGAAAACCAACAGAAAAATATATTTTTCATTATGATAAAACCAACAAGGGAAAGATATTTTATGATAAAAGTCGAGTCTAACAATATATTGTAATTACTGCGTCAAACACAATCTTTAATCTTCCATAATTAATTAAAATTGTACTTAATAATTGATGATTAAAATTAAACTTCAACGCCCTTTTCACTTTTCACAAACTGGGCAAGAGCGAGTTGGACTCGCGCCCTAAGGGTTCCGTACAAACTTACCTACGTAAATAGTTCGATTCCCGAATGGAAAAGATTCTCGTCCCAGATCGCAAAAAAAAATATTGTGACGTAACAAAAAAATTACAGTTTTCAGATTTATTCTTATACCTGTGCTATAAGACCTTGCTTTATACCAAATTTCAGGACTTTGGGTCAACGGAAAGTACCCTATGAATTTTGATTTCCTCAAGAGTGTCGAAATGTACTTTTTTGCGACATAAACGGCCGTATCTTATTTTTCGTTAACTTAGAAGTCTGAATTTTTCACAGCTTCAAGGGATCGTAGACCTGAATATATGGTTTTAATTTCAACCCGATGCCTGTACGTGTTCTCGAAATAAATGGTCTTGATCGACAGACAGACAAACGGACGGACCACAAAGTGATCCAATAAGGGTTCCGTTTTTTCCTTTTAAGGTACGGAACTCTAAAAATAAAAATCAATAAAGACTAATAACTTGTAATCTCACAAATATTATAAAGTTGAAAGTATGTATGTATGAGTGTGTGTCTGTGGGTTTGTTACCCTTTCACGTTCATACGACTGAACGAATTTGGATGAAATTAAACAGGTAGAATGTCTTGAAACAGCACATAGTATACATTTATCCAGGAAATATGATCCCTTACAATAACTTTCTATTTCACACAGCATAAGCTCGTATTAACTATAGTTAAATAGCTTAGAACACTTACCCAATAAATATTTCTCACTGTAACCGCACGCACTTTCAAGCACTTTTTACCATAACAAACCAACATGAACAATTTACTAATAAAACTATATAAAATCTTTAAAGATAGATAAAGAATGACAAAAGAGACACCTGTCCACTTGGAGCAAACTTTTCTTCACTGAAAGAATCATCACCCACGTAGACATGATAATACAAGATTAGACGAACTCAATGATATGTAATCGTCGGTGTCGTAATCGTAATCGATGTCTTTTTTGGCTCAGCGTGATAATACTATTAATAATAAATTAATGAATTCAAATAAAATATTTTGAAATATTCATTAATGAGAATAGCCGCATATTTTATCGATTTATGAATTGTCTACCCGCGGTTTAATTTCCGCGGTTTACAGCCACTACCCGCATGACACAGGTCCTCACTGGACATGGTAAGTTGGGATTCGTGTGGAAGCGACGCCTGGGTGTCACCACTGTGTGGACCGCCCGGAGGACACGGTCTAACACACGGTAGAGGTGTGCCCCGCTTGGGCAAAGCACCGCCGTGTCCTCGTGGCGATCGGCGGCAACATGCAGAAGGTGAGGACGCCGTAAGGTCTTTCCGGAGTAAGATGATTATGTGTTATTAACCGATTTCAAAAAAGAGGAGGCTATATGTTCGGCTGTATGTTTTTTTTTATTCTGTATATTTGAGGACAGCCTAGAATTTGTGTAAGTATATGTTTTGGAATGTCAAACAATGGGAACTAAGAAGCATGCGAAGAAAATCTAAGTACCAATATATCTAAGTACCTACCTTACAAGTCTTCACATTTTTGCAATATGCAAGTTTGTGAAAAGGTTAATTTATAAATTGCATGTTAGCTGAATGAATTTGGACAAATCCACACAGATAGGTGTATGTGTAAAGTACATAATTTTGTACCTAAAGTTGCCAGTAACACGCTCTGTGCCAATGATAAGCACTTATCATATTCATACAGAGTACATCAAATTAATGAATATGTATATCATTATCGATAACGTCATATATTTTATGTAATTGTAGATTAGGCGAAAGTATTCGTTGGATTCAACCAAAACAATAGTCTTTATTTCTATAAATTTAGTAAAAAAAGGTAGAGTAAGTGCGTCATAAATTTTTACAAGTACCTATAAATTTAAAAATCAATATTAATATAATATTCATTAAACTTTTTCACTAACGTGAGTTTTAATAGTGAAAATGTATGGATAACATTTTTAATTTCAACTATATGAACAGTTCAAGTCATTTTGCACAAAAAACCCTTTAATTTCAGTAGGTATACATAGGTATAGGATTTTTTTTTAACTTGTTATTTAGACACACTTTCCCAGCAAAACAGTGTAAGTGCATATACATGATATAAAACTTAGATAGAGACGTCATTTAATAATATAAACACCATATTAAGATAGATTACTACAAAATAGAAAAAAATATCATGGTTTTTATAGATGTTTACAATCAAATAATAAATTTTTGATTCAGTGATACTCAACATTTATAAATCTAAATATGGATATGGAAAGTAAAAACGCTTGAAACTATGTATATATATATAAATTACTTCTGAGCTAAATACACTATGATCAGAGTTTGCCAACCTTAGATCTGCGGACAAGAAGGGGTCCGCTAAAGAGCAGCGCAAGTAACGGCGTCATACATAACAATATTTTCTTCAAACTGTATGTCTTGTTCTTCCTATAAAAAATGTAAATATTTCTGGTCATTGTTTTCTCCAATGACGATGATCGTTCATCTACCATAGATATTTATCTAAATAATTCTACATTCAAATGAGCACGTGCGGTGAATTTGCGGCCTCCCACAAGGTGGACTGATGACCTGTTGAGGGTCGCGGGAATCCTATGGTTGCGAGACACACAAGACCGGTCATTGTGGCGATATTTGGGGAGGCCTATGTCCAACAGTTGACGTCTTTCGGCTGAAATGATGATGATGATGAGGTTTGAGTGCTCCCTCGATGTGTTAGGATAGGCTATAGGTGCGTTTCCACTGAAGTAGAGTGGAGCGGAGAATAGCAATGGAAAGTAGCTAGTGTTTCCATTGTCCAGCTCGCGGCCATTTTAATGTCGGTGTTCATTTGTTTTATCTGAAAGTCCGTTCAGCTTCACTCCGCTCTACTTACACTATTTCCACTAACGCGAAGTGAAGATTTCGAGCGTTGTGTCTGGCCAATTCACGGTCCGCACCTCTCCACTCTGCCCATCTCCGCGTCAATGGAAACGTACCTTAAAGCTATGCAGATGACTCACCTGTGTTATCATCGTTTGCTAAAGGTTCTCCGTCTTCTTCGGCGCCTGAAACAAAAAAAAATTGAAATTAAAAGATTTTACTACAGTTTTTCATGTGATTAAATGCCAAAAAACACTGATACGAGTAAATAGACATATGTAACACTAAAGGCATTGTAGGAAAATAAAGTCAGAAAAGTATTTTTTTAATTAAGATTGAACGACACTTGCTCGTAAAAAATACCGAATCTAATTGTCTAACCTCTATTTGTTTGTTTTTTTTTAATGTTGCCCTATACTAGGAATTTATCCTGTAACGTAACTTACTGTCGCTCCACCCAGAGCGGGAAGGGTTATTTGATCGTTACGCATCGAAAAACAAAAAACTGTCAACTCCACTGAGTTGACGGTCAATTGCCAACTGTGTGTTTTTTGTTTTTTCTTGACATATCCAGCCTTGTTTGTAAAGCTTGCAAACATTAGCTTAGTTTAAATACAGAACAGCTAGTTCTAAATTCAAATTCTTCATAGAACATTTTGAATTAAGAATCCACTAATTAATGTGTAAATCTGTAAACCAATCACATGGCAATTTTTTTTATATTATAAATGTGGACCTTCATTTTTTATCACGCATCATGGCGGGCTCTAACAAAACACCAGCGCTGTGTTATTTATCGTTTTAAATATCACAGCATACGCTGAGTTAGGCGCCTTTTTAGCCTCGCACAGATTATAATTTATCTTTTCTCGTAGTATTTTTAGTTTATATACAATTGTTTAAGGCACAAATAAACGTTTTTTCTTTCTATTTCATACCTATATAAAGATTTATTCCACTTGTATCTATCCTATATGATCTATTCAAGTGCCCTCATTGATGTACCGGCACCGACAAGCACTGAAGAGGGTTCCGCACAGGATATTAGCCGGATAATTATACTAAATTGCAAGCATAATGGAACCCTAAACGATTTACCTCGAACGGTTGGATAGACACGACCTGAGCTAAATTATCTTTATTGAGTAAAGGTAAGCGTAGTGATTTTCCATTGTAGAAAGGAAATAGTAATCAATTGATTTCTATTTGAGTCCATTTGTTTTTTCTTTGATAGAACAAAACGTACGCAAACACTGCCAGTGTTTTTAAAAAGACTTGTGAAGAAACATTACTTGTCACTGTGATCATGTTTTCGTTTTACCACTTATTCTCTTGCCTTGCTTATATAGACTTAAATAAATAAATAAATAGACTTTGTATATATGTATTTATTTTAGTATTAAGTACCTGTTTAATTTCTGTTTTAATTTATATTTGCACCAAGTGCAACCCCATTTTGTATCCAGGCAATCTCTGTCCATTCCAGGTTGCCTGGAAGAAACCGCTGAGTGCAGTAAAGCCGCCAATTGTATGTTTTTAGGGTTCCGTACCTCAAAAAGAAAAAACGGAACCCTTATTGGATCACTGTCTGTCCGTCTGTCTGACAAGACCCTTTATCTCGGGAACGCGTGGAGGTATCGAGTTGAAGTTAAAACCATGTACTCAAGTCTGTGAACTCTTGAAGCTGTAAAAAGATAATTCGGTTTATATGACAAAAAACGTACATTTCGACACACTCGAGGAAAAAACTTCTCGTTGACCCAGAATCCTGAAATTTGGCATAAAGAAAGGTCTTAAAGCACAAGTATAGAAATAAGTCTGTAAATTTGTTGTTACGTTATAATTAACTATTTTTTTGCGATTCGGAAAAATCTTCCGAGACTCCATTCCGGAATTGAACGATTTACATAGGTAAGTTTGTACGGTACCCTCAGAGCGCGAGTCCGACTCGCACTTACCCAGTTTTTTTTATTACAAGGCTTCCTATTCTAAATTGTAATCAATCTGTATATCTATCTATAGTGGTCTGGTTTCCGCACTTAATTCTAGGCGGACCATTGTGCGTGAGCCATGGCGGCCTTCACTCCAACCAGCCCACCTCGCTCCAGAAACAGATGAGTCTCTTCAGTTTTCTCAGGGCATCTATGAGTAAATTCGGTGCTCCCAAAGTTCGTGTTGTTATTTCGTAGATGGCTTTGCACTCGAGGAGCACGTGCGCGACAATTTACTCTGACTCCATGCAGCCTCTGCACAGAAGACTCTCCGTGATATTGCGAAGAAGTGTTTGTTCAGTGAGCAGTGTCCGGTGATAGTCCCAGCCACCGGACGCAAACTACCTCTGTCCAAACACAAGAAGTTGCTAGTTAGGGTTTTGATTAAGTCTGGCCAATTGTAATCAATAAACAGACATATTCTTCAGCTTCCAAGAACTTCTTTAGACATAGAAATCGGTAATAGATTGATAAAGTTCTATAAATAATACTGACATACAATTTTATGAATTTCACACTTTGCTCATCGTTCATATTATTATCAACATGATTGTTATCTTAACACTATCTTAATATATTAAACTGGCTGTCAGTTGTTTTCATTCTTAATTTGGTTGAAATAAAAATACAATCTGTCTGGCAAAGTATTTATTTTATTTAAATATAATCTATATTATTTATCATGTTATTGGAAACTTTCTCATATGATGAAACACAGGCCTGAAAAATTATAATATAGTGACAAATAGAGAGTGCAGTATTGGCCCAATGGTAACGGCCCCGACTTACGACAATAGGTCGTGGGTTCAAACCCAGCCAGGCGCATTACTTTGTGTAATTTATTTCAACACCACTGCTCTCAAAACGGTAAAGGAAAACATCGCAATGAGACCGGCACGTCCTAGAACCAAAAATTCGAAGGCATGTGACATCCATCAACTCGCACTGGACCCACGTGGTGAGTCCCAGCAGTGGAAACATTAAAAAACTGATTATGCTATACTATTTATTATGAGAAGTAGAGTGAATAGGCTCTTAATAAACTAGCGCGCTTCACCATCAACGATGCATCACTGTTTACCGTCAGGTGGGATCGCAGTCAAGCAAGAATACAAGTAGTTAAAAAAAAATTGATTCTGCAATATTTCATCGCATCTTATGCCGTTGGTCACTACTTTACGCAACTAAATCATGTGCCCACCATGCAGCCATGGATTAAATAATTTCGTTTAATCTTATCCTACAAACCCACATTGATCATCACCGAGGTGACGTCGATGACATAATATGATACAATAAAATGATAAATTTATGCATGTACTGATTGTACTGAGTTTATTGCGCAGTATGTTTACTCAAGACTGGCGAAACTAGACTTATTTACTCTACGGTCCGGATTAAGCGTTTCACCTCATCGTTTATACCGCGTATATCGAAGGACTGGAACAATTTGCCTGCTGCAGTATTTCCGCCCGATTATAATTTCGATTCGGAAAAATCTTCGTAACTCTATTCGGGAATTGACCTGTTTTTATAGGTAAGCCTGTACGGAACCCTGAGTGCGCGAGTCAGACTCGCACTTGCCCGGTTTCTTTTCTAGGACATTACAGACCGCCGTTGATCCCGATTGGCAATCGTAGATCTTTAACAATCCTTACAGGAGGTCAGACCCTAGAAAGTCTGAAAGTCTATACAAGGAGTATCGTGTTGCCCAGTAACTGGGTTGTAGAGGTCGGGGTGTAATACACGGGTACTCAGCCGCATCCGGTTACACTAGAAGCCGACACCAAGCTAGTTGGGAAAAGGCTAGGGATGATGAAATAAATAAAATTCGTCAAATCTCTTTGTTATCATCATCATCATCATTTCTGCCGAAAGACGTCCACTGTTGGACAAAGGCCTTCCCCAAGTGTCGCCACAATGAACGGTCCAGTGCGTCTCGCATCCATTGGACTCCCGCAACCCTTACCAGGTCATCGGTCCACCTTGTAGGAGGCCTTCCAACGCTACGTCTTCCGTCTCTTTTTTATAGTGCCCTATTATAGTAGAACGCCTAAAAAGCAGCTGGGTAGCGCTGAATCTTCCAGTTCGCATTCTCCACTCCAGAACTTTCACCCCCTCTTATCGACCATCTGTTCTTGTGTATTCGATGTCATCACACAAGGAAACTCCGAGCATAGCCTTTCCACTACCCTTTAGGTGACTTTAAGCCTTCTGATGAGGCCTACTATGAGCGACTACGTCAGAGCCATATGTCATCACTGACAATACGAACTGGTGACGACTTTCCTCTTGAGATAACGTGGTATGTTGGACGAGGAGATACCGCACAGCTTCCCGAACGCTACCCAGTCGAGACGGATCATAGATAGTATGTAAGTAGATAACTATGTGGTTTTGAAGCTATTGTCTGTCTCAAGTATTGTAGATAACCCAACTCAGTCTGCGCACAGCCTAAGTACAATTGGTAAGCAATATTAAAATTCGTTTATCCTTTTTTGATAAGGCATTAATATTAAGATAAGATGGGGTCTATCTGCCCAAGAAATTGTATTTTCTCAGATTACTTCCACCAGGAAACCCCAACATACAACACCGTACGTGTAACATTTTATATAATAGTACTTACTATAATCAAATCAAAGCAGTCTGCGGAGCATTTACGGGTTTTTCAGCTACGTCATCATAATTGTTATTCTTATCACCATTGTATTGTTTTTATCATTATCTTTGGCACGTATATTGATACGCGCTCCTAGTCTAACAAGATTCCATTTAATCTGCGTTCCAATCGCCTCCATATGTGCAGTGCCACCCGACATAGAGGGAACACGGAGTCTTTGTAACATGCGTAATAATAGTCATAATTACGCGGCTTCGATAACCCTCGCTATCAAATCAAAACATCTTGAGACGTTCAACGGTACATTACACGAACACCTTTCCACCTACTTAGCCGAATAATAGAGGAGGCACGCGACAGGAGCCGGCACAAAGGCGCAGCACTACAGTACAAACCATCATTACGAATCGAAGAATAGAAGTCAGCCAGCTGCCTCCCACTTCCTCTCCATACAACTCGTGTAATACAAGATGTTCGCTTTGTGCGCGGTTATTTTAGGGCACATTCATTACGCACTCGAATTGGCGCGTGTTCTTATCTTTGTGTGTCTGTGTGCTTGTTGCTAGTGTGTCGCGTGCCTGCGCTAGCGCAACTGTCGGATATCAACTTCCGAGTTTGATGAATGACATGTCCAATCAAAGGTGCAGTTTTTATTTTTTGTGGAAGTATAATCTTAATTTGGGAGTAGCCTGCGTTAAAAACTAAGAATGCAACATTACATGACTAAAAAGTCAAATATATAAATAAAGGAACACACAGGCGCACGCCCCCTCCCTCCTGAAGGGGGCGTTTGCTGGAAAAAAACTCAACTTTGGGTTAAGTTATATTGTAACTTTTTACAGTTTACAATAAAGAATTAAAGAAAGAAAAGGAAAATTAAGTAAGTATATTCTTACTTTATCATCTGTGATAAAGTAAGAAAATACTAATAACAAACATATGTTAATAACATAAAGTTATACATATGTAATACATACATATATTAATAACATAAAGTGAAGAGTTTGTTTGAACGTATCCCAGGAACTACTGATTTTAATTTTAAAAAGAAATCTGTTAGGCAGCCCATTTTTATCGAAGAAGACTAAGTAACATCACGCTAGGACCTACAAAAGCGGCGCTGTAACCAAAGACGGAAGTGAAACCATGGGGGACAATAACTAATAATTGATAAAATAGTTTTATCGTTTACAAAACATGCAAAAAAACTCACACCTATTTTAATTTAGGTTCCAGAATATTCTCACAAGAAATATGTATGTACTTTTTACATTTATACAATGTCTTGCATTTTATACTCATAAATATTCTGTAAAAATAATTCCAACCGAAAATATGCATCGAGACAATGAGTTAAACACAATAATTAACCATAAAAAACTCTATAGAGACACGTGGCATCTCAAGATTTTGAATAATAAAACAGCCCTTAAATCTGGGGTCAATAATACCGCGTTTATTAGAAACCAGTTTGAACCAGTTTCAAGTTGGATCAGCGCCATCTGCGGAGGGGCGTCTTGGCGTCTTCCGCTGCATTGTGCGCGCGCACCGGTCTGCGCACGCGCTTGCAACTATAGTCTTCCTGTATGGTGTCAGATGTGCTAAGGTCATTTAATGGAGGGTCAGAGAACTTTAAATTATTTGGGTATTTTTTTTATTATGAGATGTATTTAATTGATAGTTTTTTTTATTAGCCATTTTACCCCACAACTGGACAAAGATATCTCCCTTCTACTTCCAAACTTAAAGCTCTTTGCAGTAGCGCAGGTAAGTAATACACTAGCAACAAGCACACCGACACACAAATGTAGCTGAAAAGTAAATTTCTTAAACAATTACGTTTGGTTATATCATGAATACAATGAGACAATTTCGTACCTACAAAAAAACCAGTCCCTAAAAACTCGAGCCAATAATATTTTTATGATATTTATTTAGCAATATTAGCGGCATATTCGGAGCTAATAAAGAGTAACCCTCAAACGCGCGGTGGTATCATTCGGACCCGGCGCCCTTGTTTGCCGTGAAGCTAAGCCGCGTAACGGTATTTGCTCGAACAAATTTATGTGTGTCGTTACCGTACTGTCACAAATCTACTTATCTACCAGAACCACGCCTTCAATAATACGAGCTTTAGCGTTACGGACATCTGCGAGCCAATATAGTTTTATGAATTACCGAAAATAAACGTGATG
This sequence comes from Mythimna vitellina, assembly GCA_949316375.1. NCBI lineage: Eukaryota > Metazoa > Arthropoda > Insecta > Lepidoptera > Noctuidae > Mythimna > Mythimna vitellina. The sequence goes on along the minus strand of OX438699.1, from coordinate 9,642,727 downwards.
CGAACTCACTCGTTGACAATAAAATAGAACGCGATGTTCTACATAACTTAGTAAAGTACGAGTATGAAAGCTTTTGTATTCGTATTTGTAAAGGAATGTTCTATAACATTAAAGTTAGACACAAGTTTGAGTATTGTTAGTAGAAACCAAACAAACGCTTGCGTTATGCAATATAAAACACATATCGGCACGCACACAGACAGACGTCAGATGAGTGTATTTATCGTATCGAAGGTACGGGCATTGTCCATTGTGTCGACGCCTTAGCCTATTGTTCCGCCTTGTGTATGTACCCACTCCAGCCACATCGATCGCTTACATATACACTGTTATGACTTCCACTGCCTATGTACTGATATAGCCGCACTAGAAACTACTGAAGGAAATCTTGATGTGTAAACACAAATGTTAGTTTCTACGGAATGCTTGTTAAATTTGTATTTAAACAGAATATTCAAGTAGATTCGCGTGCAGCCCTTTCCTGAATACGACAAATCCATTTCCCCCCTTCTCAAGCAAGCAAGGAGATTTACAGTTGATCATATGAGTAAACTCCCCAAAATGTAATATGTTTCGGGGTATAAATTGTCATATTCTTGTAATTCTAGTAATAACCGCGTGTTGCTGTCATTTGAACAGCACAAATCCACCCAACCCAACGTGGCGGTAATACGGCCAGGATGCGGAATTCGCATTTCGTCACCAAATTACATGATTTATTGTCATCGCGAATCGTAGAAGGGCGCGAGTATTCGCACGGGGTGATTTTGTATACTAAAACTTTCGATGAAATCTATTGTTTGTTAGTCATAAGTAACTAATTTTTGTATTAGAAACGGATTTTGAAGTCAATGTATTCATTTTTTAACAGAAGTAATTTATACACTTACTAGCCTTAGAAATGAACCTGATAATCTTTGAAAATAGGTATGTGTATATTTGTTACCTAAAGTAAAATAATAATCAAAAACAATCTTAAAAAAAAAGAAGTAACACGCTATGTATCGAACGAAATCACAATAAAACTGACCACATTACAAACGCAGTAGTGTGTAACGTTTAAAGCTACTGAGGGGAAATGAGGGCAATATTGAACGAAAATATTATAATAAACTATGAAGCTATATTGTGAATGTGACAGTCCGCGTGTCGACCCCCGCACAACGCCATTTAAGGGTTAATAGCGCGCCTGCCTGACAGAGGGTCGTCTTTATAAACTGAAAGGATTATTTAGAACAATAACCTTAGAACATTTATCACTTTTGTTCACGCCCGATGTACTAATAAAGATTAATAAAGTTTTGACAATGTCTTAAATTGGTTATGTAATAATTTTGTCGGGAATTTTCCATGGTTTGGGGTTATTTTGTTGGTGACTGATCAATTAGTAAAGTTATGTTAAAGGTGACATTATATTTACCCTCTTAAACAAATCTCAAATTTGGTAATTAAAAGCAAAGAAATGAAAAACTGAAATTGTCACTGAATTAGACTTTAAGAATACTTATTCTTCCTGCCGTTTCTTATCTTTGTGGTCTGGTTTCCGCACTTAGTCCTTATCAGACCATTGTGCGTGGGCCATGGCGGCCTTTACTCCAACCAGCTCACCTCATTCCAGAAACAGATGAGTCTCTTCAGTTTGCTCAGAGCGTCCATCAGTGAATTCGGTGCTCCCAAGGTTCGTGTTCTTATCTCACTGACGGCTTTGCACTCGAGGAGCACATGCACAACAGTTTCTTCTGACTCCATGCATCCTCTGCACAGAGGGCTATCTGTGATATTCATTGTGTTTGTTCAGAGAATAGTGTCCGGTGATGGTCCCTGCCGTTTACTACAAGTAAGACATTCTCCTTTCTCAGTAATTTATAAAAACTTGAACAAAAAAATCTATACTAATTTTATAGAGTTATAAGTATAGAGTTATAGTTGTATGGGTAATCTTTGAAATTACTGCCAATAGAATGCTACTTGTTACTAAGTGACGTAGACATATATTTCCTACTTTTACGCGAGCGAAGTCCGCTGGCAGAAGCCAGTATCCAATAAACTGGAACACATTAAATTAATTACAAGCTCACCGTCCACAGTTCTTTCTCCCCCACAGATCTGAAGGTTCATAAGAAAACTGCATTTCCTCTAACACGTATTAAAGCGACTGCAGTGACATCAAACACGACTTAACTTTCTACAACCCTCCGCAGCGCACTATCAATCCTAAGACACGAACACGATCTGTTAAGTGGTCGATCGGACCCCGCGGCGATTTAATTCACTTCTCACGCGACGCGGTAGGCGGAGGGTTAAGGGATTACTTGGCACGCGCCTCTACAGATATTGTCGATTTGGGGAGATGGGAATGAGATGTCCCAAGTAATGATGCTAACATAATAGTGAGGAGGGAGATTTGAGTTTTATTTCCATTAAGTAAATTAATTGTTATAATTTGTACTTACTTTTTTTTCTTAGTATAATCAGCCTTCCAACAGCTGCGAATCTGGCCTCATCTCTAGGAGAGGGAATGGGCCACCACATGGGCCCAGTGTGGATCGGAAGATGTTACATGTATCTGAATTTATTTTTCGTTCTAGGACAGGCCGATTTGTCGCTCACGATGTGCCTTTACCGTTTTGAGAGCAGATCACTGGTCTGCTCTGATGAAATAATTTACACAAAATAATGTACCTGGCCGGGTTGGCGCACTTTTTTTAGTTTAACAAACACTTTATTCTTCTTAGCTTCGCTTTTGAAATATCGGTTGTGGTCACAATGATTTGTGTCCAATCGCTTATCTCTCCATTTCCGAAGATAACAGTCTATTTATTTTTGTTTATACCGATCTAAAAAAACCCTAAATTCCAATTTGGGTGGCGTCTCTGAGTGCGGCTATTTTGCGAATACATTTGTTATCTTGGGTATGCTTGTTAAAACAGTTGTATGTGTTAATAAATAAATAAATAAATTTGTTTTAACATTTGGCCCGATTTTAATCCAATCGGACCTGGCAACACTAATTCTAGTGCTGATAAACACAGACAGCTCACACAGCAGAGTGCTCAAAACCCTTGTAATCTAATAAGGTTATCTAAAGACACATCTAATTTCATTCACCTTTGTTTCAAATTACGCATTTGCTTTAGCGTTGTCAATATATCTGCAGATTGGGTGGGGTCAATTACATATTTGCTAACAAATACCGAATTGTTATCTTAGGATAGTTATAATCTGAGACGAACTAATCATTCAGTGTCATAACAGTGTTATTGATTATATTGTTAAGCCACATAAATAATTCTAGGAGATAATTTTTATTTACCTTTTATCAGATTATGGTGAAACTAGCGAATCACGCATGCAGGACGTTCCTTTCAATGGCCCTACCAAGAGCTCTTAACGGGATCCATTTTACAACCTAAACTGAACTGTTAAAGGGATGGAGTTATATAGGGTGCATAGCTTCATTCTTTTTAATCGCTCACAAGCTTGTCTTTTTAACATGTCAAGGTAAGGCCCCAGAGGGCTTAGCCAAGTTGATAATCAACAATCGTCGACGCTAGTAGAAAACTACAAATTTATGGGAATGACGTCATCTCAAAGCTCAGTCACGTGGTCAGAACAAAGGAATCGGAGGCGCTGCCAACTCGCGGCGATCGACGAAAGAGAATCGCGAAAAGGTCGTAACTTGGCTAGGCCTGCAGTTGATTAATTTTACGTATCGTCGGCTTCATTAGAATTCGTAACTCCATAACATCAACTTCTACAGGAGGAACAAAAGACTAATTTTCTCAAAATGTATCCGAGATGTCTTTGACAGCACGGTTGGCGCATTGGTTGAGCGGTTAGCTGCTACGCTGCGTGTCGCGGATTCGATTCCCGCACGTAACGAATATTTGTACGGCCTAAAGTTAGTAGTTCCGGGTCTGAATGTCTTGTGTATGTGAGTTCTCATGTTTGTAAATACACCCACGATACTAGAGTCATTCCATAAGCCGTTCGATAAGGACCGAGCCAGAGTCGACGACGGTGCGTAGACTACGAACCGTCGACGCTGGATCACTACGCAGCGTAGTGTTCCACACACGCCTTGAAGATCTGTCAGCAAAAACATTGGCGCCAAGCAGGGCCAATTCCCGTAATATTAATAGGCTTAGTAGAATCTATTCTAGCAGTTTTCAATTATTAGTTTAGTTTTTTATCTAAAACCTTAAGAAATATGCAAAACAAATGCCAAGGCCCGCTAGTGCTATGGAACATAGGTGGGTTTTAGCCAATAAAAGTCTGACACGCCCTCGCGCACCTCTCTAGAGCAGGAAAAGTAATTGGATAATTTCTCGCCTCATAAAAACACCTAAATATTTTTTAAATATGGAAAATAGACCTATTAATTTATCATTATTATTTCGTTTATTCATCATTAATTTCAGTCATCAGATGATTTCCAAATTCCCAAGAAAAATAAAGATCTGTCAAATAGAAATAAACAGAAATAAAATAATAACTAATCAAGCTGCCATCAATTCGCGGCGGGAACATTATCTTCTATTATAGAGATGTCATATTTTTTTCATCTGTTCCCCGATCGGACATGGGGATTTGTTGCATCACTCCCCCATTGCGCCAACCAAATTAGCGGAGCATTGACGAATTTAAAGCGATATCATAATATTAGGGGATTGACTACGGGCTGCGGGAATGTTCGGAAAAGTCACCGCGGCAGGCTTAGACCAATGAGAGAAAGGAAAACACTTTTCTGTTAGCGTTCCCGCCAAACGCTGTATACAAAACTAACTTCTGACAGCGGCTTCGCCCGCGTGAAAATTGGTTTCTCCATACAAATTTCAGACCCCGTTTCATCCCCTTGGTGTTTGAATTTTGGAAAATCCTTTCTTAGTGCTCGCCTACGTCATAAAAGGAAGCCTTGCGCAAAATTTCTTTGTCCCAGTTGTTTTGACTCTGCGTTGATATGTCAGTCAGTCAGTTTCTCCTTTTATATATAGATGTATGGTAATGATATTACCTGCGGAAAAGTCACGTAATAAGTGGCATGACAGGTAGTCTAAGCCTGTTGTGGCCCTAGAAACCAAAGGGCAACAGAAGGAATATAGGTGTGTTTTAGTGAGTAAGTCTGATGCTCTCTCGCTTTGCCCAGAGTAGGGGATGTTATTTTATGATTACCACAAAAAAAAATAATAATTTCGTAACAGATAGCCAAAGCCAAAAAAAAATTAATAAGTAGGTGTTTATTAGCTTTTTTTTATTTCTGATTTGTTGAAACGGTTTTTTTTTAATATCGCGGGCTATTCTGAAGCATTCACCAGTAAACGTCAATTTGTACTAAAACTGTATAAGCGCCGTCTGATTCCACTATCGGAAAACCGGAATTTTGTATACTGTTTGACATAGGCACGTTAACGTTAACGCGATCGACTACGTTACCCGCACTAGGCCCTCTAAACTTTTGAGAAGCGTAACCAAATGCAGATAGTTCATCATCTGTGGGGTTCCGCAGCATATGTCCCAACTAGGGGTGCACCCAGTGGTATATTTCACGCAATTGCGGACCAAATCCGGGGCACAATGAAATTATTGAGTTACACATGTCCCGCGACTCTAGCGAGGGCGCGAATGAACAAATACAGATATGAAATAAATGGGCGCTAACCATTATCTGTAATGACCCCATTACTACTGCATACGAGGTGTTAACATTTCTTTTTTGTAACGATAATTTGTCATTTTTATTGTTTTATACAACCTTTTTTCCTGCGTCACATTTTTTTTTCTCTTTTATGATTATTTTTTGAGGTCATCATTATTATCGTGAGGTTGTTTTATAGTCATTTCTGATTTACTACTGCTTTTTGTATATTTGCGACAAGGAAAAACAACGTTCACTTTTCTTACAGCTGCCAAAAAGAGGTGACTCGCTGAACTTAATCAAGACGATTGGCAATCCGTATGCCGTATAATTTGGCACTTTCCGCTAAAACCGTATGATCGTTCCAAATCTGTATTTTTCGATATTCATTTCTCAAATTAGACACGATCACGACAATTCTGCGCAATTCCATTAAAATCTTAGCATGCGAAATTGTTTTTCTGCCATTTTGGTAACATTTAGTCGTGTGATTCTAGGGAGAGTTTATGACAGACCATTTCTATTTCAACTTGCCTCAACATATTTTACCTATTATTATCTATACACATAATAAATCTGTAGAAGGCTTTTTGTTGTGCGCAAAACTTAAAATGTACGAAATCAATGTAAATAACTTTTATACAATAAAATTGTGTGTAACTTGATTTATTACTTAGACTTTGTTTCATCGCAATCGGTTAAATATATCCAAAGATATACTACATTCATTGATTGTTAAGCGGTACGAAGTTCACCGGGTCAGCTATTCGACAAAAGGCCAATTCTTTAAAGACTAAGTAACACTTAATCATACCAATTCTTATACCAAATACGATACGATATCAACATAACGTAGGTGGTCCACTTCACCCGAAACTCAATAAGGACAGATCTCAAAACACTTTTTTTGCATCATAAAGCCGGAGACACACGATCCGTCATCGTTCGTACGTTTTCGTTGCGGCCGTCACGTCCATCGTTAAACCTCGTAAACTCTCGGCTTTACGACATTGGCTCATGATCTGTTAAGACTTGCTTACTTCATAATGTTTTGCTGGATTTAAACACATTTCGACAGTGCTACTATTATTGGTTTGAGTGATGAGCCGTTATGAGTGAGTTTGTTTTACATTTCGTGTAGTAATTTGGTGATAGAATTCGAGAAACGTGTTTTAGAAATATATTTGGAGTTGTTAAATAGTTTGGAATTGGCACTAAATGTCAATCATTGTACTCGTAATGGACAGTGGTTAAACAAGAAAATATGGATTAATAAAACATGTTTCCAATTTCAAAATAGCAAAAGATTTTCTTATAGAAAACAAATGAGCTAATGGTATCAAAACATTTTTCAACAAAGTATCAAAACATTGTAAACACATAATTTCAAACAAAACCTTAAAAGCTCTTTGATGATTTCATTTCCATTGTCAATAACTAAATAAAAGCAAACATGTACAGCTACAAAATATGTCTAAAACATCACAAAGAAATGGAACGTTTTGTTCACAATACGATGGAAATAAGCAGAAATAAGCAACAAAGTGTCACCTACACATTTAGGAGTGGCACAAAGGAGCCGCGAAGCCCACGAGGTAGTGCCCTGTCACACGAAGATAAAACAAAGGCGCTTTTGATCTGCGCCCTCGCCAACTTGACAGGTATCACGCAATTTACTTGAGACAAGTCCCACCTTTTGTTGTCATAATTGAGACGTAACGCGCGGAAGATGTTCGTCTGTAAGGCTTCTTATTTTCTATTGGGGTCTCGTGAAAATAGTGTCAAAAGACACGAAGTTTTTCTGAGACGTTACGGTAGGTAACGCATATCAATCCAGTACTGATATAGAACGGTTCTTCACCCACACATACACATATCTTTGACATTAAACAAAAAAACGTGCGTTTGTCGAAATATCAAAATATTTAAGTAAGGCGATGTGAAATTTCGGTAGAGCTAGACCAGTACCTACCTAGTTCCCAACCTTTTTTTGACAAGGGACTACTTTAGTTCTTTAGTTTCTTTGTTAATAGATAGTAGGAAGAAAACATAACTATTTTATAAAAAAAAATCGTATACCTACATAAACAGTGGTCGTGCCACTCGGATAGGAGTGCCCGACTCCGAAGAGAGATATCATAAATTGAAAACTTGGAGCACTTCGATCAAATAGCTAATAGCATAGCATAGTCGGCCACTCGGGCCCAGTGAGGCCACCATGAGCAGTGGTGGCCGAGTGATAACGGCCCCGACTTACGAGTTGTAGGTCGCGGGTTCAAACCTAGCCAGGCGCATTACTTTGTGTAATTTATTTCATCACCACTGGCTCTTAAAATGGTGAAGGAAAACAGAGTGGGGAAACCGCCATGTCCTGGAACCAAAATTTTGAAGACATGTGACATCCACCAGTAGCTAATATTGTCATAGAAAACACAACAATTCTGATAGATATTAAAAAATCAATTCGCATCAATGTAATTTTTAAGTTAGGAAGTTTGGAATTTTTAGACCTTTCGCGAACTATACGGCTCCTGCGGACCACAGAGCAGGAACTACTGTCGAAAGACAATACATTTTAAATCAATCATTATCTATACAAATATTAAATCTGTAGAAGTTGTTACTTGTGCGCGCATCACGTAACATATACGAAATCTTCCTCTTTCTCTTTTTTTTCTTTTTCTTTTTCCCTTCTCCTTCGTACGCCGCATCACACTTCCAGCCGCTATGGCGGTTCCTTTTCTGTAACTGCACTGCGTCTCTGGAACTCTCTACCCACTCCCTTCACGACAGCCCTTCTCTGGATGTCTTCAGGGGGAAACTTAAAGAGCACTTCCTTTCATTATTGACATAATATTAATATATATTAGTATGTATTTATATTATAATTATATATTAGACTTATGTATAATATAATTATATTTTAGATTTAGTTATTGTAAGGATTTTATTGTGCACTGGTTCCTACCCTCGAATGTGTTCTCACTCTGTAACTCAGAGGTTTGCTTAGAGAAAACTCATTGTTGAGTTAAGCTCGCCTTTGTACATAAACTGTATTATCTCCGTGTACTATGTATGTTTTTGTGTACAATAAAGAATTAAGAAATCGATGTAGATAACTTGTATACATTAAGATTGTGTGTAACTTGATAATATATATTTTAGGCTTGGCTTCATCGCAATCATAAGATATACTAAATTCATTGACTGGTGGTAGGTGTGTGTGGCTGGTGTAGGTCAGCTAGTTGCTAATATAATATAATATTCCTAAACCATCACACAACGCCATCTAGTCTCAAGCTAAGCAGAGCTTGTGTTATGAGTACTAGACAACTGATAAACATACTTAGGTATATATTTCTAAATAAATACATATTATAGATAAATTACACCCAGACACTGAACAAATGATCGTGCTTACCACACAAACATTTGTCCTGAGTGGGAATCGAACCCACGACCTCTGGCATAGCAGTCAGGGCCACTAACCACTAGAACAGCAGGCCAGTCATAATAATATAATACCACTTTATCTACATAAAGTGGATAAAAGGACCTAGGTCCCTTTTTAGTTTGTTTCATTTTCATTTTTGAATGAAAACCTAAATAACACGTAACACAACTACGTTCTCTGTTATTATTATTAAGCTGTATTCACAAAGTGGAATAAATCGATTATTTAACAGCTATAAATCGAATATCGTTTAGTATTGACATTGTTTAACTGTTCGTGTAATATTCGACAGATTTATATATTCAGAACACGTCGCCATATCCGTCTTGATTATGTACAAGGAGAAATACAACATAAGTGCGTAATTCGCATGAACATATTTTCAATCTGCGATTCTCAAACTACCGTCGCAGGAGAATCAAGGTCTTCGCCAAACTTAAGTGGCAATGGACAGGACACGTTGCTCGCAGAACAGATGTCGATGAGGCCAAACGGTTCTAGAGTAGCGATTGCGTACTGGAAGACGCAACTGGTGTTGGTATGCCTCATAACACAAGACAAGATAGACCGATAACATAGTGAGGGTCCAAAATCCGATGAATGCAAGACGCACAGGACCGTTCGTTATGGCGACACTTGGGGGGCGCCTATGTCCAACAGTGGATGCCCCTCGGCTGAAATGATGACGATGATGCTGAATCGGGTGGGCCGATCTTAAATGCTAGTAATACAGCCCGTCAAGTTTCTAAATAACCAATAAAAACTATTAGTGCAGCTGTTTCACATTTACATAAGTATTGCATAAAACTAGTAAAAATTACAGAGTAAGAAAAATATAAATATAAATATCAACACGTGCTTCACATTAAGTTTTATCACTAACTACCTTTAATTCTAGCAAAAATAACTTTTGTAGGTATAATTGCGATAAAATAATCATCAAGGGCATAGGTAGATAGTCAGTGAATTTTATGATACGCCTAATTGTAGGTCCGGTGTCTTTGACATCGACGCACAAACGAATTCCACGGATCCAGAACATGATTCTGGACTCCCCTGTGGAGGAATTATCCGTCTGCATTATCCTAATTTTTTTTTACAAAAAATGTACTTTTTAAAATTATACTGTAACTGTGTGTATAATCGTTATTCTAATTAACCCCGTTAATTTTTTTAGGAAAAAAAACAAAAAAAATTGAATTAAAAAGTCTTCGGAGTTTTTTTTTATTATTCTTGATAGTTTCGCGCTTGACCGTTTTCTCACCTGATGGAAAGCGACGATGCAGTCGTCGATGGAGCGCGCCTACCTAGAAGTAACCTATTCACTCTTGACTTAAAGATTCCCGGGTTGTAACCAGCAGGAAACACAGATTCCGACAAGGAATTCCACTTCTTAGCTGTACGCATAATTAATGGGTTCCCAAAACATTTTGTGCGTATAGGTGGGATGTCCACTATGTACCGGTAGTTCATTGCCGTAAGCCTGGTGGTCCGATGATAGAACGCGCTAGGCGGAATTAGGTTAAGCAATTCCGACGCACACTCCCCGAAATGCAACCGGTAGAAAACCGACAGGCTAGCAACTCGGCATCAATGCTCAAGCCTCGACTCAACGAGTGCATCATTGCCAATGATCCTCCTGGCTCACCTCTTAATTGCCAGATCAGATCCGTCCCAAAGATGAGAGCAGTACTCCATACACAATCGAACTTGTGCTTGATAAAGTTTGAGCAGCTGTTCCGGAGTGAAGTACTGTCTGACCTTCGCGAGGATTCCCAGCTTTTTTGCTGCCAGTTGAGCTTTTGCTTCGATGTATGGCCCAAAGTTGAGAGTTGACGTCAGCGTAACAAAAAGAAGATCATGATGGTCGGTTATCGGCACGGTTACGCCCCGGAAAGTTGAAGCAGGGCTAAATTGCTTCCGTTTAGCGGAAAATAAACACGCCTAGGTTTTAGCAGCATTGAACTTGAACAAATTGGCATCAACCCATTCAGAAACGGCCTCCAAGGTTCAAGTGCTCGACCATAGTCTCTCGGAGAGACTCAATCTGTGACCCACTAGCTTGCACGGTGGATATGTAACTCTCAGCGGGGATAAAGTGCGGGGTAAATTAATCGTTATTCTAATTAACCCTGATGACATTTTATATGAAAAAAACCGACGAAAAATTTCACCAATGGGGGGTCCAGAATATACAACATTGTAGTTATATTAAAATACTGAAATCGAGCAATAATAACGTTTCTTGTACAGAAAGTCCCTTTAAATTTAAATTTTATTATTTGTGTTTTAGCGGCAATAGAAATACAAATCCTATGAAAATTTGACCTCTCTATTTCTTACGATTTATGAGATATTGCCCGCTGACGACGAAAAGAACAACTGACGGATGGACGTACGAACAGCGGAGACTTTGTAATAGGGTCCTGTTCCCACCCTTTGGATACGGAATCCTAAAAAGACCACAGTGTGACGCATCGAAAAGAAAACCTGAAAATCGCAACAAACAACAGTTTCTACTGAACAAAATCAGAAGATAGTTTGATGAAGTTGTTCTGAACAGCCATTTCCCAGCTATGTATGCCGCAAATTCAAACCAAACAGGACGCAGTTGGATATCAATATTTCATATGGAGTGACCGTCTATCTGACCTTCACAACCCAGTAATTGGATAACATGATGACCCTTAGCAAGACTGGTGTCCTGACGATTTTTAGATTGACTATCATTAACGACTGGCAAAGATCTATAAATGACCGCAAGACATCAACTTTCCGAAGCAAGCTGGAATCTCAATATGTTAAGATAGGCCATCCCTGGACTAATCCTTGACCTTGGAGCTTGACTCGTAACGTCATGACTAAGTTATAACAGCTATGTGGCTATTATAACCTAACCAGTACGAAGAAAAGACAACAGCATGACACATCGAAAAGAAAAATTAAATATTGAATCGAAATACAATTTTCATATTATTCAACGACTAAAAAACAGTGTTATGTAAGGCCAACCACATCTGCTCGCTTTATTTTTACAAAATGATTTTCGTTTCATAACTTTACCAAAACACAGCTCACAAAAAAAAAAAATTAAAACAAGCAAAAGAAAGACTCAAACAGATTCATAGCCAACTTGCAAACAATAAACGGAGTCTGACATAACATTTTGTCACGACAAATAATATTATTTCATCCGAGCCGGGTTGTTCCAGTTTCGCAGACTTCCATTGTACCAATTATCCGAAACAATTAAACTTTATTCGAATGAAGACTGTTGAGTGTTGATTGTTGGTTGGTGACGTCATCTGCGACGACTCTGCGAATTATTGTTATTAATTAGGGAGCCCTTGGATTAATTAAGTAGCGCCAATCACGTCGTCATCCGTTCCTTACTGACGCCCGACGTCTTGTGAACGTCTTGACTATAGACTTATTGATCCATAGACTGGAATTGAATTTGGAATCGGAATTTGTAATTGGAATTTTCTTGTTCGAATTATTTTTTCGATTTTTGTTTTGTTTTGTCGGTTTTCATTGGTTGTGTTTGATAAATTCTATTTTGATTTAGTAGCCTTTACGGAATAAAATCCTACAACAGTACATGAAAAGCAACTGCTTCAATTTTGACCGAAAAGTAATCAAAAAGACAGCAAAACACCAAAATGGTGCTGTTGGTAGAAATGCTGCCAAACTGCACATATTACGAAACTAATTACCTACAACCGCATCTCGGAAACAATCGTCGTTCCATTCATATGACGTCAAACCAGAATAAATCATCCTAGCACCCAGAAAGCAATACAAACTACAAACACACAACAAAGTAACAAATACGCGTCATTTCTACTTATACCCAGGTCTGCGTCGTCACTCCCTCGATAACTGAGTAGGATAATTTTAATCGTGCGCGAATTGCCGAGCATAACGTTCAGCGTAATGCTCCCACCACGTGGCGCTTACTTCTAAACTACACTCATACCACTCCAAACGAATCTTCGAACTCATCGGTAATCATAATATTAACTTTATTAAATATTACGAAATATATTCTCGGTGTTTATTATCGAACTTGGACAGTTAAAAAGATCCCCCAGATCTTTGAAGGAAAATTTAATTAGAAGGAATTTAAGACTGGGATTGTTAGGCGTAACGTGTAAGATTTTAATGATTTTATTGATATTGTTGCAGCTGTGTGAAGACAGTTAATAACTTAATGTAGACTTTATTTTTAAATTGAAACAAATTAAATTCGATTATTTATTATTTATTCTAATCAGAATAGTCTAAATATTTTATGGTATCTTATAAGAAAAAACAGGACCATTGAGCAGCGTGAAACTCTGAAGGACACAGGCGGGTTTTAGTCCGTAAAATTCTGACTCGCTCTCTTGCTCCACACTAGAGCGAGAGAGGTCGATTGATTATTTGATACCTCAAAAAAAAATCGTAGAAACCCACGGTATAAAGAGATACACAAATATACATGCAAAACTATTATGAAAAACACACAGCATCACAACAAATATATACCTACAACAAAATCTAAAATATTACAACCGTGTCTGTCTACCTCCGACTCATATGAATTCAACCAACCACATCCTCCTAATGACATAACACAAACCAGGGAACACCTCCCATTCGTAAATAAAATCACAACATTTACCTTCTCCCACACATAGGCCGACCCATTAATTCACAGGAAGAACGGAAATTCTTTAATTCCTTGTGCAATTAACTTGCGACGGCGACCAGGGCTCGGAGCGACGCCAAGTGTCATCGTAAGTTTCAAAACGCGTCATTAAGGGCATCTGCAGCGCGCTAAATAACGAAAAAAGGCGCCGAACAGGGGCAGAGGTAGTGGGGGGGTAGATGAGAGATTTTATTTAACAAAGTCTATATTAACCCGATGCAATTAGAGAACGTTAACGAGCGACTTCGTAATGACTGGCGGGTACCTATTCTGAGAGAAGTCGTCCTATGTCGAGTGGTGTCGTCGTGCGTGACTTCTGAATGGGCTGACGTAGTTGGCGCCATGCAACTACGTTCAACATGTTTTTTTATATAAATTACTATTATCTTTTTCCAGATTGCTGCAGCGCGTCACATCGCACTTATTAATGCAGTTAATCAATCTAAATATTATAGTTACATAGATACCGCTGTCGTCCGATAAAGACCAGGCTTGAATCGACTGCGCATTGTGATCCACGCGAGCCTCAAAGATATGTCAGTTTAATTAACGAGTCCCTCTGGAGTCACCACGGCTTGGAATGTATACTAAACTATTAAAGTAGGTCAACTAAGGAAACGCAGGTGGATTATTGAAAATAAAAGTCTAATACTTCCTGGAGCTCCAGCTAGAACCAACCCACAAAGATGATATTCTAATTAGAAACCAATAAAAACCAACTCCAGTCTAGTTGAAACAATGCTTGTATTTTGATTTTACGTATTTTCATTAACAAACAAGCTAATAATTTTATCATGATCATTCGCCTCAAACGTGGCAAATATTATGTCACACAGAAACGTCACGAGCTCGAGACTGTTCGAAAGCCTTACAAAGTCGAATTCAAGAATAGGTGCCCTCGGCGCGCGTTGACACATTACCGGAGAGTGATGCGAATTCAAAGCTGCGACTTTTGAATATAATAATCGTTAGGTTGGGGAGGGGAGTGGGGGGTTATACGGCTATTTATTGTTTAATTAACCCCCGTCCAGCCGTTAAGCCACCATTACAGCACAGCCCGCAATTGTTTATGTAATCTTGGAGCGGCTAAATTGGAGAAGTTGAAAAAATCTCACTCTCTGATATAAGAGATGTTGTTTATTATTTGTTGTTAGTGACCCCCATTTCTTTGGGCGAGTTTTCATTGTTATTGCGAGTTTAAACCTACGCAGTAAAAGTTTGGATTTTTATGTGAAACAATTGTTCATATCGTGGTTAAAAATTGTTTGCGGAAAATTAAGAATCTTACTTTTTTTCTCACTAACTGCTGCCAGCGGCTTTACCTGTCTATTTTTAATCTAGGTAGGTACTTTTTGTCCATACATTCGCACCAGGTACTTAAAAGGCGTGAAATCGTCAAATCTCTCGCTGAGGACCATTCCCTAAATTAGGTCGCCGCCGCCACGCCGGTCGCCTCCACGAAGACACGACGGTTCTCTGCCCAAGCGGGACACACTTCCACTGTATACTCTACCATGTCCTTCGGGCGTTTCTTCCACTTGAAAGCGAAACAAACTGACCAAATCCGGTGACGGCTTGTGTCAGGTGGAAAGTGAGAACGTCGTGGCGTCTCTTTAGCCACTCTTCAAAGACGGGACTTACCGCCATTATTGTGGCGTACCCAGTAACCCAACGATTAACTGGTAGAAACTGACCAAGGCATTAAGTCCGACTCTGTACTTTTTTGTATAATTAACTTATTAAATAAATAAAAAACATAAGAATTGACATCAAACACCAAAATTCCGCAAACTACTAATTTCAATAATGAAACGCTTCGCACGATATACACTTAAGAAACCTCTATGTGAAAAGTCATTAGTAAAACGTTAATTTTAACTATTGATTTTAGCATAATGAGCTATTGCCATCTCCTTTCTACTTATTTACATATTACGAAACACGTTATAATATGACCTATGATATAAGAGCTTGGGTAACTAAATGTTTGTTGAGGAAACCTTAGAAACTTCAAGAATACTTCAACAGTCTTTGGTGACTTATTGGATCCTAATAAGATCTCACTGAGTCTAATTTCTACGGGAATGTTTGAAAGAGTTACCACGGTCCTGGAACACAAAGGGCAACTGAAGGGCTATAAGTTTTTTTTGAGGTAAAACATCAAAGACTTCTCCCGTTGTAGGGTGCAGTGAGAGGGCGTATCAGACTTCTACTGACTAAAGCCCACCTGCTTCCTTCAATTGTCCTTTGCGTTCTTGGACTACATCATCATCATTTCAGCCGAAAGACGTCCACTGCTGGACATAGGCCTCCCCCAAGTGTCGCCACAATGAACGGTCCTGTGTGTCTCGCATCCATCGGACTCCCGCAACCTTTACCAAGTCTTCGGTGCACCTTGTAGGAGGCCTTCCAACGCTACATGTTCCGATACGTGGTCGCCATTCCAGAACCTTTCGGCCCCAACGGCTATCTGTTCTGCGAGCAATGTGCCCTGCCCATTGCCAATTAAGTTTGGCGATTCTTCGTGGTATGTTGGTGACCTTAGTTTTCCAGCGGATTTCTTTATTTTTGATTTAATCACGCAAGGAAACTCCGAGCATAGCCCTTTCCATGCCCTTTGGGTGACTTTAAGTCTTCTGATGAGGCCCATTGTACGCGACCACGTTTCAGAGCCACATGTCATCACTGGCAACACGCACCGGTCATAGACTTTCGTCTTGAGACACTGTAGTATATTGGACGAGAAGATACCGCGATATCTTGGACTACGCGTTTTCCTTCCTTTCAGAAATTCCTCGTGGCGCTAACAGGCATAGGCCCTGCTAGGCCTCTACGGTTTTGCTGACATATCTCTGAGGAGCGCGTGGAACACGTGGAACACTACGCATCGTCGACGAGTCGAGCTCGGTTTTCACCAGACGGCCGGATAGCGGCGTTACAATTAACACGTGTAATGGCAATGCTAATTCTTTGGGCAGGTTGGTAATATACCAAAGCTTATAATATTTTGTTTAATACCTAAAGTCTTATCATTTCATTATGACTTCTTTCATCAAAATCTTTCTATAAATCGTACCTCCTTAACTGAAACCTTACGAAGGAACTAGCTTTCGTCGGGCAGTCATTAGCCGAAATTGTTAAGGATAGCGTGATACAAGTCTACGGGCTTACTCAATTGGATACGGAACTTCAAATTGGACTGAATTTTATCATCAATTGTTCGTTGTAATGGGAATTAAACTGTATATGTGTCTTTTTACAAGGTTTTATTTAACTTACAATGCAGGTTTGAAGCCGGGAAAGTAATTACTGACACTCCATGCCTTGGAAAGCACGTAAAGCCGTTGGTCCAGGTTGTCATTCGTAGATCTTTGACAGTCGTTACAGGTAGTCAGATGCCAGAAAGTCTGACCGTCAGTCTATCCAAGGAGTACGTGTTGCCCAGTAACTGGGTTGTGGAGGTCTGATAGGCAGTCGCTCTATGTAAAACACGAGTATTCAGCCGAATCCAGTTAGCCTTTTTTTAAGCGGGCCTTGAATGCTTTGCCGAAGGTCGTTTTAAAAAAAAAAAGATTATTTTGCTTCAGAGACAAAATTTTGAATAGGATTTTAATTTTGTATAAATTTATATTATTGTTTTATAGCGTCGATTTTTATTACAATTAATGAGTAAATAGAAGTGCTTAAATGCAGAGAAAATAGTTTAATAATGTGAAAAGTCCCCTTTAAATGTATGTTCGTTTTCACCCCTTCGTTCCTATCCACCCCGGAATGTACCTCTAAAATATTTTTTCTACAGTTTCAAACTAAAATAACAGCAATAACAAATATATTTATGCTGTTGTCAATGATCAAAACATGGCAAAACTTACCTATTACTTTCAATAAATCATATCTCTTCGGAAAACTTGAAATATGTTATTGTTATATCCCTCTATCAATAACTGCAGAAATTGATGTTATACCGTAACTGATCCTTTTGACTCCTAACCTTCGAGTAGAACACCAGTTTATGTCGACCTGCCCTTCCTCCCAAAACAAGTATAAACCGACTATTTTGAGGGGTGTGAGTATGAAAAGAGGGAGTTCAACGTAAATCGGTTGGCGTAGGGCTGCATTAAATGACATGCGCCATCTGGTGACCGTTATAAAAACTACCCTCCTTGTAGCCAATAGTTGTTACGTGATAGTTTCTTGTTCGAGGGTGCGAAGTCGTATCATAGGGTTCTGCCATAGTTAAGAACATAAGTTTCATAGTTCTTTGAAGGAAATCTACTGATGTGAAGTTCTACGTAAGTTTTCGACATAAAAGTGATAAGTACTTGTGAGTTGGTTTTCATGGAAAACCTGTGATGGTCGGCCTTTGACGCGTGCTGCCTATTCCGGGAAATTTCACCGCGCTCGCTGACGGTGAATTTTAATTTTATTTTATTTTAACTGCCTTTGTGTAAATGTTTGTTTAATATCTGTATAGGTATATCACAGGTTTTATTGCTTGATTACGTTTTCATATTTTTTATTAAATTTACATTGTTATAAAAACTTTTTATAGGGTAAGTGCCTAGCTGTTTTCAAACCATGTAATTCTGAAATTAAACATGCAAGGTACCAAGGTTGGCTTCGTCGTTTATACCGCGTACATCGAAGGACTGGAACAATTTGCCTGCTGCGGTCTTCCCGTCCAACTATAATTTGGGTGTCTTCAAGGCTTGAGTGAATAGGCTCTTAATAAACTAGTGCGCCTCACCATCAATGATTGCGTCACAGCTTACCATCAGGTGAGATCGCAATCAAGCACTGGTTTATATCAAGAAAAAAAACACTATTACTATTAAAATACATTTGACGAGGAGAGATGAAACGCATGTTACTAAAAGAAATACGAGGTTACATGTGGATGGATGGAGAGGAAGAGGGAGACCAAAGAAAAGATGGATGGATTGTGTGAAGAGTGATATGAAAGAAAAGGAAGTTAGTGATAGCATGACGAGTAACAGGGCAGAGTGGAAGAAAAACGTGTTGCGCCGACCCAAATAACGCGGGACAAGGGCAGGAAGATGATGATGATAATGTTGATGACATGTTGTAGGTACATACATGATCTAGTCGAATTGATAGCAGCCTTTTAAACCTATTTATTAATATTCTACATCATTTCATTCTGCACGTGCCAAATAAACATATTATTATTATCTCATTTTTTGTTTTTAGGTATTGTGTGTGATATCGAAAAAGAACGCATGAACAATGTAGGTAGCTTGTTAGCATGAAGGAACGTTCGTCAGTGACCGTAATCCTAGAACCCAAAGAGCAACTGAAGGACACAGGTAGGCTTTATTTAGTAAAAGTCTGTTCCACTTCCACCCAAGAGCGAGAGAAGTGGTAAGACTTCCCATCTCAAAAAAAAAGGTTCCTTATTAACATGCGGACTGAAGGAATAAATTTGAAAGGTATATGCTTATTTAAAGACAGAATTTTCTTACAGTATTAGATATTAAGATTAAGATAGTATTCTCTTCATAGACGTTACATACTAAGAGCTTCCACCTCAAGCCTGCGCATACACTCCCTACAGTATCTGATCTACAAAACGAATATACTTATATAATTATAAGCTAGTGCCATTTTGTATCCGCGGATACAAGCATCGATGCAGTTGGTACAAGAGCGTTACTTCACACATACAACTTATTAAAACCAAATAAAAAATGGTAATAATAAAAAAAAATGGATCAAAAATTTATGCGAGGCCAAAAAGCAGCATATGTTAGTATTAAAACGATAAATAATGTAGCGCTAAATAACTAGAGAATTCCTTCGCCCAACAGTGAGACACACCATACCTCAACTACCTGCCTAACACACACACTTCTGTAAACCAATAAAACAGCACAGACACTTAACAAAATAAACAACTCAAAAACACCCATTACAAAAATCAAAAGTCAAATAACAACAACCAAAGCCCCACAAACAAAATAAAATAATTAAAAGTCAATATTACTTAATATCCATGGCGTGATACCTATCTTTAAGTCAATTAAGGCCTTAAGAATTTCATATAAAACCCTGTCTTATTCCCCTTAGCGGTCATTATCGCAATATTCGATCTGACTGCGCGGTCAAAATTACCCCCCTTTTTATGGATATCTCACCCCCCGGGGGGACACTTGACCCCTCAATCTGGATACATCATCTACCCCTAAAATATAACTAATGGTGCAACACATTAATTATGATGACTGGAAATGACATAATATGTCTTATGGTGTAGTGTTGTACAGGGGAAATGTAAAAAGTTACGAGTGTGTCATGGATAAACATTTTGTGTTTCTAATACCTACTGAAGCTTAGTAAATAAGTTATGATTGTTACTAGGCAATGGTTGTGACAAGGTCCAATGCTTAACTTAATTAATTTCAGTCGAGAACGATTTACCATTGAACGACTTGGGACTTGGGTAATCAAGTTTCTCTCTTTCAGATTTCTGTTTCCAACGTAAAATTATAAAAAAAAAACATTCGTTAACAGCCATTTTAGCCAGCGCCATTTTAGTTCATACATTATGACTTCAGTACCTATTATTTTGGTAAAAATAAAAAAAAACTGTGTGACAATTTTATGTATTATCCTAGATGGATTCTGGGACTTTATCCGAAAAAATTACCATCGTCCTGGAACGCAAAAGACTTTTGAAAGAATACAGGTGGGTTTTAGTCAGTAAAAGTCTGACATCTCTCTCTCGCTCCACGCACAGCGGGAGAAGTTATTTAATGATTTTCCAACTCAAAAATAAAACCTAGAAGCCGTTTTTATATTTATTATTATGAATCAAATGGAGATAAATGTAAAGATACAGTACCTCTTACAAAAACCACGCTCAATTTCATGAAGCGTCTCGTCTCTTGCCGCTTCTAGTAACAACAGTAGATCTGTGAAGTTTATATAACCACAATGCACAGTCCACGATTGGCGGTAAGTGGCTATTTTAATAAAACATAGTCATCGTACTGTGAGATTTATTTGCCGATAAACTAATCTTATCTACAAAATATTAAGTGTAGTCATATTTTGTACAATAACTTGGTAATTTTGCTACTTTCATCGTGAGTGAATAAAGATTTTACTCATTCATTTGATATATCAATACTTTTGTACGACAGAAATAATCAACTAAGTACTTTATCTCAACTAAAAACTAGGTGAAAGTAGAAAATATATAGCCTAGGTTCGAGTTTCTGAATTGAGTATTTGGAGATCTTGGGATCTTATTTGAATCGCAGTCAAGGTCTAGTTTATATCATTAAAAAAAAACTGCTGGTGAAATCATTTTTCAATTTTGTTCATTAAATTTATTAGGTGTATTTTTATTTATTTAATGTATTTTTTTAATTCTTGAATCAAATCATAGTATAGACAAACACTCAATGAAACACCTAATTAATCTCTGACATTATATATAACTGCCTAATTCATTAGATTACAAAATCGCTTTCATAAATAACTATTTTTTTCCATTCTTTGAGCTAATGTTTACCCATATCTATAGGAACTAATTAGTGAAATATATAGCACTTAACCATGTAAAAATAACATTTAACTCAATACACATTAGGTTAATCTTAACGCCTTATCTACCAACCATGATCAGCACTAATTAGTCCATTTTTCACCAAAAAGCCTACTGCTCCATGATAATTCAAATACTTTTTCTACCATAAACACGGTTACAAAAATGCTACCCGGCGGGGTCAACGACCTACATTTTTGTTATGGAAATTATGAAAATGAGCGGACGTTGAGTCACGACTTGCGACGCGCGTGGCAATGTCTGTCTCAGAACGCAACCCTTCTTTCACATTGTCTTCAAAATAATGGAAAATGGAATAATATTATTACTACTATGTTTCCTGACATAGCGGTAAATACAGATATTTATAAAAAGAAAACATACTGATATCACTTTGAGGCGCGCATAGAATTACATCACACCGTTGACTCGGACTTGATCCTTACTAGACGGTCGGACGGCGAGCTACTTATTGTTCGTCGTCCGCAAGTATACGGTGCGAAAAACGCCCTACGACTCCCTCATCCTCTTCACCAACGACGAGGAGGATCACGAAGTCATTGCATTGAAATACATTAAATTCACTTCGTTGATTGTTGTACCAGTTTGAACACATAATTTCATTTAAACCATCTTTGGTGTAGAAGTTTTGTAAACCAAGTAGTGATAGTGCCCAATCAGATACATAATACGTACCTTCCTCTAGAATCTAGATAATTAGTTTAGTTCAAATTCTATACTTGCTTAAACGTGTACGTATGTTTATAGATACGTGTAGATTAAGGCTAGGTGGTGTGACCGATATGAAACATAATCTTAGATATATACTTAAATCTATTGTCAAGTACTGGAGCGTCATTCACAATTTAATCGTGACAACTCCTGCCTGCGACTTCGTCCGCGTTAGACGTCGTAAAACAGCACAATGCCCTTTGGTCAGAATTTCTACAAGTATTCATTTTTCGCGGAATCCCAATTCTTTTTTATATAAAACTGGCCTAAGTTACTCTTTATAAAATCAGCTATCTACCATTAAAAGTCTCGTCAAACTCGGTCCAGTCGATTCAAATAACTCCACAAATGGAAGAAACAGACAGGCAAATCTACAGACAAATCTACAGACGAAAATAGCATTTTTGTTATTGGTATTGAATATACTTTCATATACATTTAGTACAAAAAAGTAGATTTTATATTCAGACACTACAATTTTATATATATGTAGGTATATAGGTATTATACTTTTTTTTCAAGTTATCAAATGTTTACATATTAAAAAAAACACTTAAATAACATTATATATATACATATATATATACACTAAATAAAAAATAAAATAAAGAAGAATCCCTAAGAACTAACTTAACGTAAACTATAGTATGTGGTAAAATTTACAGGTATTTAATACGATTTCAATTTCATTATTTAATTTTTCAGAAAACATATTTCAGACAGCCTAGAACCAACAAAAAAGCCTCCAGAAAACTTTGAGCTCGCATGACACTTCAGGTGGTATGCCAAGAATGGCTCGTGAGGATATCCGCCAGTATTACCGGGCACTTATTCATAGCCACACTCATTATCAGGGCTATGGATACGAGTGCCACGAACGGTGCATATATTAACGCGAATGGCGGCTTATGACTGCTATTTGTCAGTGAAATAACTGGAAGATATCAGGTAAAGGAGAAATTAAATTAAAATGAGTAGTATTCAACTGTTCCTCAATGTATTCCTATTTTCTACTAAAAAATACTTCTTTGTTCCACCAAAAATACCAATTGTGCACCAATATATGCTCTTCTGGGTGGTTTAAAAAATAACTAAAAACTGTTAAAATAAATAAATTGCTTATTTATACCTATAGTTGACAAATTCATTTTTCGACAACTTAATACAATATTGCAATTTCACTTAATCTACCACTCACTGATTAATCACGAAATCTCAGAAACTATAACAACTACAAATTTAAAATTTAGCAGGTAGGTTCCTTATAGAGTGTAGATTTCCGCTAAGAACGGATTTTACGAAACTCCACCCCTAAAGGGGTTAATACGAAGGTTGGGAGTTTGTATGGAGAAACCTATTTTCACGCGGGAGAAGGCACGCTGGCAGAAGCTAGTAACTTAATAAAACAATGTACCTATAATATAATTGTAAAATTAATAATCTAATGTAATAAAATAATGTATGGAATAATAATAATAATATAATGACTCGGTGTAATAATTAATTAATATCTGCAATTGTATTAATTATGTAATTTACGATCACGAAATGTATTAGTATAATGCATGCAATATTAATAATTTTGCTGTGCCCTACCAAGGTCCCTCGATCGATTTTAACACGATTTACAGCATGTATGCAATAAATAAATAACTACGAAGGAGATGACGGGGTCTGTGTCCGTTTCTAATCTAATCTGTCCGTTAATTAAAAGTAAATTAATATTTGGTGATCAGTTAGTATTTTTGGTGAAGAATAAGATTTTTGATGCACATTTAAAAGTGTTATTAGGATTTTCATTCATTAAACCAATTGTTTCATTCACTTCGATATTATTCCAATCTTTCCATTCATTCGTAGGTGATAAATTCAGATAGAGGAACTGTGTTATTTTGATATTGTTATTGTGAGGCCTTAATATATCTGTTATCTTATTGATAAGCCGAAAATACTTCGCCAATTCGGTACATTTTTCTTATTTGGGACTCATTCATGTCATAGTTATTTCAAATTGCCTGGTTATCATGTGTGATAACCAGGCAATTTGAAATAACTATGATGATGTATGCGTGTGTATGTTTTGTTACAACTTCATTCTCAAACGGCTAAACGGATTTTAACCCACATTGGATAGCATGGTCAGTTCGGGAAGTTCCTGCACCGGATTCGTGCGGAAGTAACGCCCAGATGTCACCACTATGTGGACCGCTCGGAGGACACGGTGGCTCCACGACACACCTCTACCGTATGCTTATACGGTAGAGGTGTGTCCCGCTTGGGTAGAGTACTGCCGTGTCGTCGTAGGAGCGATCGACGGCAACGATCTCTCACGCCGGGCCTTGGTACAGGCCATGGTCCGAAACGAGGAGGAGTGGCAAGCGGTCGCCTCCTTCTGCAAAGCAGTAACGCTAACAAAGGAGGAGGGGAACGGCCCTCACGCCCTAGCCGCCGGGATCCCGATCCCGATTTCCGGCCACCGTTGGCGCGGGCTTGTGGAAAGCGAGCAATGAGTAGTTCGCCGCGCCGTCCAACTGTCCGGACCAAGCCCAATTCGTCGACGGCGGGTACTTTTCCACGCGCACGAAGAGACATCTCTTGCTCGTGGAAAAGTACGCAGTAAGTAAGTAAGCAGTAAACGGGCCCAGCAGGGTCAAAGCCTAATGGGGCCAAAGGTTTGTTTCAGAAAAGAAAACTGGGCCCTGGTATGAAAGGCAACGTAGGAACAGGAGTGGGTTTATAGTCAGCAAAGGTCTGATACACCCTCACTCTCTGCCCAAGAGCGCGAGATCTCATTGGAGGATTTTCCCACCTAAAAAAAACACACATTGGATATTGTTACCCCGGGAGTATGTTTCTACTTTCACGACGGCACAACCGCTTGCAGCTACCTACATCTATATATTTGATCACTCGATTTATAAATTTGCAGTACAGCAAGAGATAGCGCCTAATCTCTGCTTGATACAACAGTAACGTGACAAAACTCAGTATAGTTATAAATAGGTATACGTTTTTCAAATAAAAAAAAAAACAAACAAGCCTTCAAATGAGCCGCAAAATAAAATGTAAACTGTTTTAAAAACCATTATAAGCTCATACTGTACAACCACACCCAATTAAAACTATAATGAACAAAAAGCGATGGGTGGGACGCGGCCTAGTAAACCCACTTATATGCGGCCTGTAAAAAAGTACATACCATGTAATCTGGACCTATAAAGCCGCCTGATAACTCCTCCGATAGCGAAGCAATTTCTGAACGACACAATAATGACACCTATTACGGGACTGGCCGACATCCTGTCGCATAATGGCAGCTCGCGGGTAGGCGGGGCGCAATGGACAACCTACTTTTCAGTCGACGGCTACGCGGTTGTCGTTGTGAGTCGCAGGAAATTAATTTTGTCATTTATTGAGGTAAAGTTTTTCTGGGTTTTGAAGTTTGTATATGTCCCTGGAGTATTGCAAACACCGTAACATTGTAATCAATCTTGATCAGGCTATGAACTCTCGACATAAATCGAAAAAATTAAATCGAATCGAATTCCATTCTGTACTCGTAATGTTGATATTTGTGATTGTTTCCGTTTATTTTTTTTTATTAAGGTTGTAATTTCATTGTGCTTTTGTTTTATACCTATTAATTTTTTGTGTTGTCTATCAATCTGTCTGTCTACATATTGTGAACAGATAATTTCACAATACATGTACTACAAATCCCGTCCGAGAATAGTTAACAACATATCAGTTGTATTATAACAAAAAGAATTTACAATATCACGCGGCAACACAATCAGTTGGATGATGAAAAAGTTGACACAACCCAACATTATGAATGAATGAAGCACTGAATGGAATAGTCATCTCATATCGTAGTCTCTAAAACTAAGTACACATGTCATAGAAAACCATTCATAATTGCTTCATTACCATAGACATAATTAGCAGTCAAGAATTTAAAGGACACACTATAAAATCCAGAGTTCAAGAACTAAACATTAAGTTATGATTCCTTATAACTGCCCATCTATAATGGACCTTGTTATTCATTCACGCGATATCTACATAAGCACGAACTGGCATTTCGAATCGGCAACATTTTTGTGTAAAGCGAGCAAGCGAGCTATCAAAATATTTTAATCATCCACTTTATATTGCGTCCAATTATAATTAATCTCTCACGAAAGAGCGGGTCTGAAACTTTGAAACCATGATTGGTCAGGTGTAAGTCTAGACGACAATCTCAGGTGAGATCTTATTGTAAATAACTCCATAATTAGAGCGGGGACAATAAAGTCGGATCAGTGTGTTGTCGTGTGAGCAACGAAGGCGTTCGGGCGTCCTCGTCGCGTGACGGGGGCGCTGTCGTGTCGCCGCTGCCGTCGTCCGACAATAAAATTATAAGTCCACCGCAGTGACAATCCAGTGATTTACGCCCGCACACACGCGAATATTCTAATATGAAAAGAGCTTTACTGCGCCGTGGAAAAAAACTCAGGAGGCGGACAAGTTAATGAAGAAAATGTGTTCGTTGGTAAGATAGGCGGCGGAGTCGCGACATGCGTGACCAGCGCAGCCGCTTATTAATGACTTCGCCTAGCTTTTTATGACCCGACGTAGATTTGATTATGACTATACGACCAAGCAGCATTGAACTACCTACATTTACAAAAAAAAAACTGTAGGTAGAGACTGTTATAGGACGTAGGAAAAATTCGATGTTAACCTTTCGAAAACCGTAATTAGGGACAATAGAAAGACAATAAGAGAGATAACGAACAACCGTTCAAGCGTTCGCTTGGGTGCTTTAATGAATTATAGTTTAAAAAGGAAAAAGTTGTTCCACATTAGTCCTGTAGCGTGGGTGCGTCCTCACTCACATACACAAGAAAGCGTGCGGGAATCGAACCCGTGACACACAGCGCGGCAATCAATCACTCAACCACTGCGACGACCGTGCCGTCATCTCAATTTCATCCAGTAATTGAAGTTTTGTCTTGACATATTGACATACATTGTAATAAATACCGAAGGTATTAATGGACCTCGGTAACTAAGTTTTTCTTTACCATCACTGACTAAAAGAATAATCGAGTAAAAAGTTATGCGTTGTCAAAACCAAAAATATATGTAAAGGTCGATTTCAGATCTACCGGCTTTGTTTTTGGAATGAGAAATCATCGAGTAAGTTTTCTCACTCTGAGCGTAGCTAGTGGGAGTATCAGACTTTTTCACGCTAAAACCCACTCATGTTTCTTCAGTTGCCCTTTGGGTTCCAGGGCCAGGGGTACTTTTTCGAACAATCAAGCAGCCCGCAGATCCCCGCCTTATATCAAAATATGTTAAAGAAAGAAAGAAAAAGAAAACACGTTTATTTAGCACTCTGACACACACACAAAGAAAAAGCAGTCTATAGTAAGTGGTGTGTTTGTGTGTGTTAGGTTGCAATCCTAACGTTCTTTATTGATTGTGGCAAAATACAATATCTCAATCTGGCTTCTTTTAAATTAACCTATACCACAATCCCTAACCAATTTGGACAGCTCCACAATAAGTTCCCAATAAAGCGAGACTATCAGTTAGATTACAGTAATCCGCCCATGCGATAGGGAGGGTAGTGGAACGGACTTCCTGATCCGATACCACTGTAAGTGGATCACGGCCTTCCTGTAGCGGACATGCGAACTTTGGCAACGATATGTCTTGTGTCTGTTGTTAGAGTCTGTGTTATTTGAGGTACCTACGCAACATCGTATTAGGCTGATTTAGTATTTATTTATTTATTACACACAGCAAATTAAAAAAAAATGTAGTCAGTTTATAAAGAAAGAAAATAAAGAAAAACCTTTTATTTGCCGGAAAAGGCGCAAACTTAAGAATAATCATATAACAGATTACAAACAAACAAAAAAAAAACATGCGCAACGTGGTTTTCAGCGTGGGCCGGTGACGATGGTGGATGGTAGATGGCGGTGATGGTAGGTGGATGGTAGTGGAGGGTGGGATATTTTTTATAGGAATTGGGAAATCATCTAGTGACTTCTCTCGATCTTGGGTGGAATGAGGTTAAATTACTAAGAAAACCCGTGGGTTTTCTTAGTAATTCCCCCTTGGTATAAGCTGCCATCGGCTCTGCTGGTCTCCTACGGTTTACTGGCATCTGTTTGAGTTTGTTGACATTTCTTTGTCTTATTTGAGGTATCAACAGACTCCTATTTGTCTGATTTAAACTTTATTAATTTATTGACATACCAACGACACATACACCAGCTCTATATATATATTTTTTGAAAATTTAGTGCAAATGGAAAAAACGTTTTTTGAATTTGTCACTTATTGGTGTGCACAGCACTTGTGTAGTTTTTCCATTATACCAATCATGTGAAAAAAAGAATTCAGAGAAGATTCCTCCCCCCCTCTATCATCTTGCCCTCCTTACTACATATTTAAAGCCATGTTCGGAAAATACTACCTACATTATAAGCCAGTGATTTTTAAATAGTTAAGCAGACTAAAAACTGTACCATTTTGTGTTATTTTTTTCAAACTGTTTTTAATAAGACCTTTGAACAGATATAAATTATTCGACTTTGAATCAAGCTATCAGATATTTTATTCTTACGTCACATAGTAATCCTCTTGACAACAGTCATAGATAACACAGATACACCACAACTGAAATCGTCGTGGAATCACTTATTACACTTATTTAGTAAATACTAAAATAATTACTTTTTCTGCAAGCGAGATAGTTTCGAGTATTTTGTGACAACAAACTTAATTTTTGAACCCAGAGTTTTATTTTTTCCTTCCACTCTGGTGGTGTGAGGAAAATGTCAGACTTTTACGGACTAAAACCCACCTGTGTTCCTTCAATTTTACTTTGCGTTTCATGACCGGAGTAGCTCTTTCAAGCATTCCCCTAGCATTGCATCGCAGTATAGCAATTTTTTTATATATAGGACCATTCTCTGTTTCATATCCGAATATCAGAAGATTATTTTACCTTAGTTTTTAAATTTTGTTCTCATTTATTTTATAATTGATGTACTCACAAATATACAGAAGAAGATATCTTATTATACAAATTTATACAAAGGTACTGCTTATTTCAAAAATAAATTTCTTTCAGCGGATTTGCAAATGGAGAGATTAGAAGAGATGTAGACAATAGTGTGTAGAAATAAGAGTTTTTGAAATCTTAAATTAAACTAATAAATATATTATACTAAAAATAAATACATATTATATATACATATATGATTATCACACAAGAGAGGTCTTTAAAGTTTTCAAATCACGAATGCTAGGCGGAAGAGAGTTCCACAACCTTACTGCATGGACAGAGAAAGAGTAGGAGTAGTAGCTGGATTTGTGAGAGGGGATTTAAGAAACGATCTTAGGTGTGATCTGCACGGTGCGTCGATAGGGCGTGCGTAAGAAAATCGGTTGAGCAGGTAGGAGGGCAGGTAAGATGGATTGTTTAGGATGTTGAAAAGGAGACATAAAATCCGAATGTTCCTGCGAAGACGAATAGGGAGCCACTTGAGTTCCTTGCGAAGATGAGAGACATGATCATACTTTCGTAGATCAAAAATCTTATTTAAGCGCAATGTAATTTTCTTTATGAGTATTAAACATCTTTGATCAAAATTAGTAGGTACCTACAATCGGATTACCGCTTTGTCATTATATGATGCAACATTACACTTTGACTCAAACATATCTTAATGATATAACAGCTTAACTCATACGTATGTATATCTTATAAAATACTAGGTTCTGCCCGCGGATTCGCCCGCTTGAAAGTAGGTTTTTCCATACAAACTTTAGACACCCCGTTTCATCCCGTTGGGGGCTGAATTTTGGAAAATCCTTTCTTAGTCAGCCTACATCATAAAAGGAAGCCTTGTGCAAAATTTCACGTTTCTAGGCCTAGCAGTTTCGACTGTGCGTTGATATGTCAGTCAGTTTCTCGTTTTATATATAGATAATATAATATTCCACAACTTTCACATAATGTCTTATAAACAGACTTATATATTTCTAAAGCATACATATTATAGATAAATTACACTCAAACACAGAACAAATGATCGTGCTCATCACACAAATATTTGTCTTGGGTGGGAATCGAACCCACGACCTCCCACATAGCAGTCAGGGCCACTGACCACTAGACTAACAGGCCAGTCGTAATAAATATATACAATGGGCGAATAATAATAATAAATTATCTATTGCCCAAAAAAAAATGATAATTAGGTAAGAAGGTTCTTGGGATGTGGTTCTGATGAAGATAAACATAGCACAATATTTTACCCTTAATACTTTATATTTTTTATACTACTGTCACATTGTCTATCCATAACTGACTTAACATCGTCGATGACGTAACGGGAAACAGTCCAATTCTTTTCTTATCAAAGCCAAAACCTATTTCTACAAACCTTTAAAAATACGATATATATTTCTTATGTGATCTCTAATAAAAACTTAAAAACGGAACTAAAAATCTTAACTTTGTAACCAAAATTCCTTATTCTTCGATAAAACATCTAGCACTTGTAAAATAATCGAGTACGTTTCAAGCAAAGCTGTCAGTAAAAGGAACTGTCGAAAAAAAGCACTCGTACAGCTCCATAAACAAGCAGTCATTTCCACTCGGCTACGTTGAAATCCAACGAATTCTCTCACGAAAGCTGAAGTAAGGTGTCATAGACCACGGAAACACCTCGCCGGCAACCGCTAGAGGCAGCAGCGGTTTTGTTAATAACAACTAACAAATATTAACAAAATAATAACAACAGATATTTGTGTGATGAGCACGATCATTTTCTCTGTGACTGGTATAATTTATCTATAATACGGGTATGTGTGTATTTAGAAATATGTAACATATGTTTATCAGTTGTGTAGTACTCACAGCACAAACTCTGCTTAGTTTGGGACTAGATAGCGTTGTGTGATAGTTTTGAAATATTTGTATTATAATTAACTCATTATCATCCTCCAAGCCTCCGTCTCCAAGTGTCACCATAATGACCGGTCCTATGCATCTCGCATACATTGGATTCTTTCGACGCTCACCACGTTATCGGTCCAACAAGCGGGAGGCCTTGCAACGCTGCATCTTCCAGTACGCGGTCGCCACTCCAGAACCTTTCGAACCCATCGACCATCTGTTCTACGAGCAATGTGCTCCACCCACTACCATCTAAGGTTGGCGATTCTTCGGGCTATTTCGGTAATCTTGGTTCTCGTCTGGATATCTTTATTCCTGATTGCGTTCAACACACTTTCGGCTCTACGATTTCTTTTAGTACTGCCACCTCTAGACGCTTCCATGCACTGTGTAGGGCACAAACTGATAAACACGGCTGTACTTCTCATTGTCAACTCGTACCTAATAATGTACGGAAGTTTATTAAGTCCAGCGATAGAAAAAATGGCTGAAGAAACTTTAGAATTATCGCTTCATCAACAAGTCAACCTTGCTAGGTATTTTTATAGCAGTAATGAGTAGGCATGTAACTTCGTCTTTAAAAAAAAAACATTATAAAACACGTGAAGAAACCTTAAATGTTAAAAAATAACTAGAGTTTTTTCTTGAGGTTTTCCGTGGTGGGTACAAAAAAAACTTTGGTTTCGTATTTCCGAGAAAATAAATAACTTTGTAACAATGGCAAGTTAGTTTTCGTTGAACTTCAAATGTGGGGCCTGAGTAACCTTCAAAAAAGTTAGAGGCTTTTTGTGAAATAAATATACTCCCTACTTCTATTTACTTACATACTTAACTGTGCTGTGAGCTCATCACATTTTGCGCGAGGCCAGCGCTTTATGCTGAGCGTTCAGCCGTTTTGCACGGATGTGACGCATGTCTTCCCTATCTATTGATTATGTTTGTTAGCTAGTTTTAAGATTGCGTTATTTCGCTTCAATAAACTGTTCTTCTTTCTTTCTTTTCTTTCTGAGCCCAGTAGCGTGCATTTATTCATTAATGATCTTAGGTATTATAAGAACCCTGAGATTCGACATTGTTTGAAAGAGTTACCGTGGTCCTGAAAAGCAAAAGGTAACTGAAGGAACACAGATGGGTTTTAGTCAGTAGAAGTCTGACACTCCCTCTCGCACCACTCACGGCAGAAGGAGTTATGTGAAAAACAAAAAAAACACAATGTGTAACGAATGTTGTCAACACAACACGAATTATAATTTATGTTTACAACAATAATTAATGTTTTTGGAGAAAAGGGAGGCCTTTGCCCAGCAGTGGGGACACACAATAAGCTATAAAAATATCTTGGTTAAAAGTGAAAAATTAACGATATTAATCTAGTCTAACACTATTTTTGTTGTGTTGCAATAATTTACCAAATGTTTGGGACTAGACACAGATTCCTGTAACCTAGCAGGGCCTCACTCTGCTTTACACTTTTTTATGGCAATAAATTATCTTATATCATTTATTAACCTGCTGGCGAAAACACCCTTCATCAGAACAATTCGCGTTGTGAACGAAGTTCACGAGCGACGGGATATTTTCTCGGGCACTTTAAGTGAATTCGCAAGAGTTTTATTCAATATAGTCATGTGTAATAAGACAAAGAAAGAGAGAGAGAAATGATATTTATATTTAAGTTTAATTTTTAAAAGATTTTAAACAAGTATTCTTTAGGTTTACAAAAAAAAGAATTGGTTCATGTAAATAATATATTTATAGCGGTCGCATTAAGTTAAGCCTGTAAAGAGGTATAGAAAGCTTCTGCCAGCGGCTTTGCCCGCGTGAAAGTAGGTTTCCATACAAACTTTGGGCCCCCGTTTCATAACCTTAGGGAGAGAATTTTGAAAAATCCTCTCTTAGTTCTCGCCTACGTCATAAAAGGAAACCTTGTGCAAAGTTTCACACTCATAGACCCCGTGGTTTCGGATGTGCGTTGATATGTCAGTCAGATTCTCCTTTTATATAATATATAGATAATTAATAAAACCTCTTAATATACTTTAAACAAAAAACTCTTAAATTTTTAATAAACATTCATGATCTTACATCAAAACTACCTGAAACTGTAATATCAAGAAGGGGCCAACCAATGTAATTAATTTAATCAAGTTGGCTACTTTCTTTGTTTGTATGCTGATGTGTGCAAATTGAAAGTTAATTACCGCCCCCCGACTCGCCCGTGACTACTTTATGGTTGCGCTAAGCTCTAGAAAAAAGTAAGACATGTTTATGGTAACGAGAGCGGTAATTGGTCTGTCTTTTGTTGTTGTGTTTACAAATAAATGGCGTCTTTTGTGAAACCAAAGAAGGACGATTTCATGAAATGTTGAATTATTTTCTATGGGACCTTTCGAATACCGTAATTAAAGACACAATAGAAAGACAATGAGAGAGCGTTGGCTTGGGGTTTAATGAATTAAAAAGCATAGTAATTAGTTTTTACGAAACATGTGACTTTTACCCGATGGCTGCGAGCTGTACTTATCTTGAAAAAACTGACATCGAAAAAAACTAATGTTTTATGTCCCACTAAGCGACACTTAAATGTCGCCTTCCCGCTCTGGTTTGAGCGAGAGGGCGCGCCAGAATTTTACTGATTAAAACCAGGGCTTCGGTAACTCTTTTGAATAATCCCGTAGTCCTAGCAGGACTTATATAATAATAATGTTCACATAACTATAACACAACGCCGTCTAGTACCAAGCTAAGCAGAGCTTGTGTTATGAGTACTAGACAATTGATAAACATACTTATATATTTCTAAATGCATACATTTATAGATAAATTACACCCAGACACAGAACAAATGATCGTGCTCATCACACAAACATTTGTCCTGGGTATATATCTAGAATATTTTTATGTAACTACAACTTAAAAAGAACCACGTAGTTTCAATCTGATGTAGAAACAATAAGCATTAAAAAAAAGGGTTAATAAGATGCATATTTTTTCGCCCAACACACGCTCAAAAACAAAAGTATCTGTTTCCGATCATTTTTAAATGCATTTGTATAGTTGAAGATATATTTTTTTTTATTCATTGACATTAACGTGTTTATTCATATAGTAAGTCAAAACAATTATTGGTCAAACAGAGAGTGTTTCGCTATACAAATGCATAATGCATTATCATGCAAAAATTGTCGGCAACAAAATTTTTTTTGGGTGTGTAATAGGCGAAAAATGCCTCTTATCAACCCTCCTTCTTTAGGTGACGCCTATTTTTAGGAAAAAAGAACCATACATCTTCTCTTCTATGCGCATGAAAAAACAACTTATCATCACTTATCGAACCACACCTCTTAAGTCTCTTGACTTACTTTAAAGTTAAGTAAAAAAACTTATTAATTTACAGTAACAAAAACTATTGGAATACTAGCCTGTGTTTCGAAACTCGTCTAAAGCCTCAGATACATTAGGCGACAAAATGTCCCCTGACATGACGCAAAACGCTCGATTTACGTAGCGCTGTAACGTTATCCAGTGTCCCGCAATTTGTCCCCTAGTATTTTACGATGCATTCTTGGGACGCGGGACAATTTGACAGCCTTGTGCGTCATGGGGGGACATTTTGTCCCTTATTGTACAATGCGTTCCAAATAAGAATAGGATCGATTTCCATGTTGTGACGTCACGTCATACTGTCAAATCGCAAGAAATTAGGCAAAATTGAAGAATTCAGAGATGAGCAAAATTGAAGGACTGGATTTTAATAAAACTTTTTTCGTTCACAGTTCGTAAATAAATTAAATTTTTAATATTTCTTGCTTTATTCACCATAATAATTCTTCGATTTGATAGTATGACGTGACGTCACAACATGGCAATCGATCCTATTCTTATTTGGAACGCATTGTATCTGTGGCTTCAAGCGCAATAAGCTGTACGATTCATGATGAGTTCTTATTTAACTTGAGCGGTGTTATTCAAAAAACGACGTTATGTCTTGTTACTAAAAGATTAAAGTCCAGTCAAGTAGAAAAGCTAAGCAGTGCTACACACAACAACAAACTAACATAAAAATAAACCACAACAACACAAGATTACAGCAAATAATAAAGAGAAATTAAACCATCAGTTTTTATTGTAGAACAGGCATAATTTCCCGACATAACACTCGACATGATTGCAACTAAATCTACATACGTTTATATAAGGCTTCACACACACATGCGCGCTTGAAGGTAAGGTATTTAATTATAATATTCACTCACACACCGGTATTACAAGGTCGGTGTTGACTGGTGACAAATATTATTATACAACGTAAAATGTCGCGGCCGTGATCATATTTCTTATGGGTTTGATGATAGGCTGCGTGATTGTTCGAAAGAGCTAGCGTTGCCGTGGCTCTGGAACGCAAAGGGTAACTGAAGATACAAGCGGATTTTAGTCAGTAAAAGTCTGATACACCCTTGCGCTCCATTAGCGAAGGAGGCCGCAATAGTGAGGGAACGCACAACCCACGCCCCAGCCGCCGCGACAGAAGACGCCTTGGGCGTCGAGAATTGCAAAGAGATCTTCCGCCAACGTAAACGTGGGCTCGTGGACGATAAGCAATAGATCGCCGTCCACTGGTCCTGTAAGAACCGATCCCGAGACGTCGACGGTGCTCAATGAGATGTCAGCAAACCGTAGGGGCCCAGTAGAGCCGTCGCCTACTGAAGCCGTAGGGAGAAGTGCGAAAATGATACCCGTGCTCCTAGAACGCAAAGGGCAACTGAAGGAGCATAGGTGTGGTTTAAGTCAGTAAAAGTGTAATACGAAGGGCTTGAGAAGCCAATAGATAATTTCCTACCATAAAAAAACCCGCGCACTCCATCGAGAGCGAGCAGTTATCTGATAATTTCCAACCTCAAAAAAAGTTTGATGGCCCGCAAATCAATGTGAAACTATGCGGGTAAAATATGCTATATATCTTAAAGTATCTTCACTTGACTACACTCTATGTCTAGCTAAACTTATAGGTACTTCTAAGCTGTTCTCATATTTGAACTCGAATAAAGAGTGATGATATCAGCCCACTTGAGTATTATTTATGACTAGCGACCTGCCCAGCTTCGCTCGGGTGTCTATCTTTGAAATTCTCACATTTCTCTACAATAGCTTATATGCATTTACGAGTATTATACACTCCTCTGTATATTGGTCAAAACCGACAGGGACTTTATTTTATAATATACTAGCTTTTGCCCGCGGCTTAGCCCGCGTACATAAAGTATAGCCAATAAGTCACTCAGTAATAAAGCAGCTTTCTATTGGTGAAATTTTTTTTCAATATACTTACTCGAAAATCCGCTCTTATCCCACCGCTTTTAGGCACGCAATAGACTGTTTTCTGCACTAGTGCAGAAAAGTGCGCGTGCTTTCCTCCGCCACAATTTTAATACATTTATCGTACCAGGCCGGGCGCGTGTCAACCCTCGTTTATTTATTTGTTTGTTGTCCAGTTTATTGAAAAAAGTCGTTTGATACAAGTGCAAATGTATCACTGCAGCCCTCGCCCCCATAACATACTTGCCTACGGCTCGTGCGAATTCCGCCTCGGTCGCAATGACGAACTTTCTACACTTGTATTAATATGTACTAATAGAAATCAAACCAGTACTTTCAGAGATTACCTCCAACAAACAAAAAAACAAACTTTACCTCTTTATAATATTAGTGCAGATACGATGCATACCTTATCAAATGTTGGATAGTTACTATCAACTCAGAATATTGTTAGTTAGCATAGCATAATCAACCTTATAATGTTCCCACTACTGGCACTCAAGTCTCCTTTCTAGGTGACTTGAGTCCCAGTAGGGCCGTAATTCACCACATAGGCCCAGGGTGGCTTGGTGAATAATGTTAGTTAGTTTGAGATTTTGATGTCAGAGGATGGGTAAGACTGGAATCTTAAGCTAGAACGCACACGTGTAACACGCCTGATTTGTACGCAGAACGACGTCGTGTGGCGTCGCGTGACGTAGATCAAGTAAAGAAAGAAAGAAAGAAAAACTTTGCCGGAAAAGGCGCAAACTTAAAACTAACGTATTGCAAACATTTAAACAAGCGTAGCTCTACAAGTCTAGTTTCCATATAAAATGTATGGAGACCGACGCGTGACCCAGATCGGCGTGTGTGGCACACGTATGCGCAGTGTAGTTCTAGCTTCACTATCTTTAATGTTTGTCGTCATAAAAATAGAAATCTGCGTTCTTCTAACAATCTTCCGCTCTGTATTTCTCATGGTTCTTATTTTGTCCATTCTTCCTTCTATATACAGTCCATCCTTCTGTGGAATGCGCTTCCTCTCGATATCAGGACGGCCGAAAGTCGATATGCATTTAAGCGGAAGATGCAGAATCATTTGCTCCATCAATAGCAGAATCGTCTCAAAACTTCTTTCGTTACTTTATATTAATATATATGTATATGTATTATATTAAATATATATGTATGTGCATTTTAATTATATGTATACTTTTTTTTTGCTCTTGTTTTTCGTGTAAAAATTTTCTTTTTATGCGCCTACCATATTGTCTCTTCACCACCCTAGGTTGACTGGTAAAGAATGCCTAAGGCATTAAGTCCGTCTTTGTACTTTATGTTGCATGAAGTTTAATAAATAAATAAAAGATGCCCTTTTGTCATTATAATTCATAATTAGACAAAATTTAGTTCATTTACGCACACCTAGCCACAAGGTCGCCGCACGATGACAAATCTTAGCCATTAAACTACGCAAACGATTAACGAACATGTCGTGATCATATTTATTGTGGCCCGATTTTGATAGAAATCGCTAGAAATGGCCACGCTTGAAGATCGACCACTCATAAGTCACAAGTCACGAAGTCAGATTACGACTAATTGACGTGACTTCGCCCTACGCAGCCTTAATAAGCATTTATAACGATATAACCTCTTATTATCAAAAATACTTAACCTATTTATAATGTGGAGCTACTCCATTAGAATGTTAACGGCAGCGGTTAAAACGCTTTTTGTATTAGCCAGCTACATTTTCAAGCGGCTTGATTTGTTGTAGATTATGTCTCTTACCGTCGTCTCATTTTTCAATAGTGTTTTTTTTAATCAGAACAACAGTAAGTATAGGTTTTTTGTGGCCAAACCTTTAATGTATGACCAGAAATTATTAGTTTGTGACTAATATATTCATGTATTGGGTCGTCTCGACCATGTCTACAACGAAATGTCATGGTTGAGTCGAATAAAATATTAGGAAAAGTAATGACTCTGCTGGATTTGTTTTATTAAATCAAGAAGCAAACCACATAAAGAACAGCGATACTGGAAGGATATACGTTTTTTTCTTTTGAGGTAGTGAACCATCTGATAACTCATCCCACTTTAAGTGGCGCGAAAGGGATTGTCATACTTTTACTAACTAAAACACACCCGTGTTATCCGTCCCTGGTTCGGGCTATGGTCCGGAGCGAGGAGGAGTGGCAGGCGGTCGCCTCCTTCTGCGAAGCAGTAATACTAGCGAAGGAACGAATGTCTGGGGCATGAGGCCCCAGCAGCCGCCGAGATTCCGACCCCGACTACCAGCCACGTAGCCGCGGGCTTGCGGACGTCGAGCAATGGGTAGCTCGCCGTCCAGCCGTCCGATAACTGACCGGACCAAGCCCAGTCGTTAACAGCGCGTAGTGATCCATGCTCTCCTCAAAGAGATGTCAGCAAACCGTAGCGGCCCAGCAGGGCTGATGCCCACTAGCTGGGACCTCGGGGAATTTCTGAATAGGAAACCCGTGGTCCTAGAACGCAAAAGCAAACTGAAGGACACAGATGTGGTTTTAGTCAGTAAAAGTCTGACATGTCCTCGCGCTCCACCCAGAGCCGGAGAAGTCATTGGATGATTTCCACCATTAAAAAAAACCCGTGTTACCCGTGAAAGTTTGTGAGTGTGTTTGTATGTTTGTTATTTTTTGCACTCGAACGGCTGAACGGATTTCAGTGAAATTTTGCAAAAGAGTACACAAGTAAACCAATAAATACCTAATATCGAAAAAAAAATATAACGTACCTTTAATATAAAGTTTATTTGAACTAATCATTCCAAGTCAATCCAAAGATATAACACTTCAAAGCAACCCGTTTTAAAAAACGGCATTTTCACCTATTTTAAAAAAAAGTAACTTTCTTTCATCATCACTTTCTTAAATGATATCATACTTGAATGACATCATTCAATCATATTCATTCATCAAGCAATACTGTATTTAACCGACTCTTTCTACCTAAATTCAAATCTACACACGAAGCTAGATGGTGTTTACCCAGCTTCTAACACAAGATTATGTTACGCGAGCCCAGTACAAAAGATAAGAGATATCGCACAGATCGTTAGCCGGTAACACAGTAATTCAGTTTCATTAGCGATCGATCGATAGGCGACCAATTATTCGCCTTTATCACCAATTAAATGTTTACGATGGTCCGCCATTGCTGGCTATGGCTGGCTAGGGTAATATGTAAATAGAGAAGTACGTATGTGTGTTTGTGAGATGTTAGGGTCACCGCACACAGACCACACGCCACAGCCACAAACGCCGCCGTGAAAAGCTGGAAGTGGCCACAAAGATACCTGAAGTGCGCGACAGCCACATATGGCTGGTAGCTGCTACTTTTTTTAACTCATACGCGCTGTATCATAATGGACTCTGACAAAGGATTTTTAAATGCGCGAGTGGCGTGTGACGGCGTTTAGTGGCCAGTGCGAGCCACAAGAAGCGATTTGTAGCGTGTGGCGGCCACCGGCGTCAACCGTATGAAATATATAAATACCACAAATATACCGGTGGCGGCGTTTTGTGGTAGTGGCCGGTGGTCCGTGTGCGGCGAGATTAATGGTTGCAAAATGCGTAGTAGGTAGCAGGTAGAAATCGTTCTTTTGTTTTATGATTTATTTTTTTTTAAGGAGAGAAAGTATCACAGTTTAAACATGATCATTATATAGGGAAGATATGCGTCACATCCGCGCAAAAAGGCCGAACGCTCAGCATAAAGATGTGCCTTCATGCATAATGCGACAAGCTCACAGCGCTGACAGCGGTGACAGAAAGACGCCGAAACAGGAAATAAAAAATACGGATGAATTTATAAATAAATAAAAAATAAGGAGACAAATAAATTTATATAAAGTGGCAACACCACGACGCGTGTAAAGAAAAATTATCCAACTCGTTTTTATAGTCTGGAGCAATTTTCATAGACGCAAATACGCGATTGGACCCATTTTTTTTATGCTACCATCACGCAAACAAAGCCAATGGCAGCAGATAATAATTTTATTATAAACAGAACTCGTATCAAATAAAGCCATTTCAACAAAAATACTTTTACATTTAACATGTCAGCGACATACATAAGAAAACTGCAACTGTTATTCAGAAAGTGCCCTCATTCACAACATAGCACTCAGTTGTGCACTCCTGACCTATTTATAAGACTACATGTATTATACCCTCTTCAGAACTCTCAATTTACCTACAATTTACACTGTAAGGCCGTGTATTCACGATATGATGAATGAAGGCAGCTGTGGGCCTACATTTTTGATGAATGCTTTTCGTGAATAAAAAAACTGTTGGAAGAAAACACCGATTTGTAATGATACAAACTTTAATATTTTTTGACTGGATTGTAGGTCTAGGGCTTAGTGACCCTGACAGCTATGCCGGAGGTCGTGGGTTCGATTCCCACACAGGACAAATGTTTGTGTGATTAGCACGATCATTTGTTCTGTGTCTGGGTATAATTTATCTGTAATATGTATGTATTTAGAAATATATAAGTATGTTTATCAGTTGTCTAGTACTCATAACACAAGCTCTGCTCATTGTGTGTTAGTTATGGAATATTATATATTATATTATTATAATATGTGGGTGAGAAACGATGGATTGTCGTCAGTGGGTAATCATCAAATGAATTTTTGCGCTTTAAGGTGGATTGAGAGAGCATGTCAGACTTTACTTACTAAACCCGCCTGTGTTCTTTCAATTGCCATTTTCGTTCCAGGACCACTGGACCACTGTTACTCTTTCGAACAATCCGGTTTCACAAATTAACTCTGTATTATACACGTAAAACAGAGTAAGACTGTTAAGAATTTATTAAACCAAAGTTGCAGAATTTGGGAACACTCATTCTGCACCATAAAAAGACTGAG
This sequence comes from Mythimna vitellina, assembly GCA_949316375.1. NCBI lineage: Eukaryota > Metazoa > Arthropoda > Insecta > Lepidoptera > Noctuidae > Mythimna > Mythimna vitellina. Next base: position 9,601,453 of record OX438699.1, on the reverse strand, counting down.
TGTTCTAGATAGACCTTCATAAAATGCATGTTAAAGGTTGAAATCAATTAAATTTTTTTGAATAGTTTTCACTTTTTCAACACAATTACTCCAAATAAAAATGTTAAACATATATCTAGTAAACTATTTCGAGATACGAGAGTGTAGTGTTTTCTTAGGTTAGCAGACTGAGTGTTCCAGTTGGCAAATTGACCATTAATTTTTTCCCATCGATTTCACAATTTTTTTATCTTCACCATGAAGTAATTACAATTGTTTCCTAAATCCTTCCTTGATTTCGTAAAACTATAATGAACTTTTAAAAAAGAACACTCAATCCACACGGACACTGCAGCTCTGGTATCTGTCTAAACATCTCCTTGAGATGCGTGTGGAACACAACAGCCCCCCTAGCCAAGTTACGAACGTTTCGTTTGCGACGAACGTGAACGTCAGAACAAAGGAATTGGAGGAATGGCCTACTCGAGGCGTTCGACGCAAACGAAACGATCTTAACTTGGCTAGGGGGGCTGGCCTGAGGCCCTACCACGTGCTCTTAGTGCGATCCATTTTACGACCCAGACTGAACTGTTAAAAGGATGGAGCTATATCTAATTTAAGTCAAGGCATTTTTTTAAAGTCATATTTGAAGAATTGTCTTCTCGACAAGATTTCATAGTATAGTGTAGGTAAAATATTTATGGTTTTAGAGCAAGTGGTACACGCAACGTGTCTACCAAGGTAATCGAATTACTTGGACATCGTAGAAAGAACTTTACTGCAATGTAAATAGGTTATAGTTTGTATTGCCCGAGTGGCGCGAGTACTTTGCCGGACGCGCTGAATACTTACTTTAACATAATTACGCACAAATATAAGAATGTAGCTAAATAAATAAATTTAATTTTTGCTTCGTATTTAACATGATTATGCACCACCAATTTTTAATTATTATTTGAATACTAAACGGCTTGTTAGAAAAGGTCTTGTTATTATTTAAGTAAATTCTCAACAAATAATATTCATATTTAGCTTAGCAAGTTATTAGCGTTTGATTATGTCCCAAAATATCCCACAATTTATGGAAATATTGTAGGCAATAGCCTGTTAGTTTAGTAACCAATAGGTTATGAATGAATAAATGACGATCAAAATGGTAAAACACTGCGCGTAGTATTTTGTAGTAGCAATTGTTATGAATGATTAATTCTATAATGAATAAACCAAATATGACTCGTAGTTAATTTTGGGATTTAGTTCTTTTACTTTTGACTACAAAAATATGATCAGTAACGGGTACGGAGAGAGACCCATTTTTAGTACTAATTAAAAAATAGGGGTGTATTCATTACAAACAAACTTGATTATAAACACCATAACCTACTAAACGACCGGCCGGAACCAATCTCATCGTTTACACGTATCTATTTAACTTATCTAGCAGACACGGCAAATCGTGGCAAGATCCGACTAATTCTAATCGTATACAAGATGAATTGGTCCTATCTGCCGCAGAGATGGTGAAATTTCTTAGCGTGTAAAAGCACCAGGTTCTCACCGAACACGGTAAGTTCGGGAAGTTCCTGCACCGGACTCGTGCGGACCGCCCGGAGGACACGGTGGAGATGTGCCCCGTATGGGCAGAGCAACGCTGTGTCCTCGTGGAGCCGATCGGACCGGGCCTTGGTACAGGCCATGGTCCGGAGCAAGGAGTGGCAGGCGGCCGCCTCCTTCTGCGGAGCAGTAATGCTAGCAAAGCATTGAGCAAAAGCGTGTGACAATGGTCCTCACGCCCCTACCGCCGCCGGGATTCCGATTCCGATTTCCGGCCACCGTAGGCACGGGCTTGCGGACGGCGAGCAATGTGTAGCCCAAGTCATCGACGGCGTATATTGGTTCCACGCGCGCCTCAGGGAGATGTCAGCGAATCGTAGGAGCCCAGCAGGGTCGAAGCCTACTGGGGCAATGGGTAGTGTGAAAACGAAACCCGGGGCCCTGGGACGAAGGCAACGAAGGTACAGAAGTGGGTTTTTAGTCAGTAAAAGTCTGACACTATCTCTCGCTCCGCCCAAGAGCAGGATTTGTCATTAGATGATATTCCAACCTAAAAAAAAAATTGTAAAAGCACCTTCAGAAACATTGACATGAAACCTATATCAAGCAACTAGCAACCCAGTTAAAACCCGGCTTTAACCAACATTAGCGACCTCGTAAAATATCATGTGTTCTCATTAGTGCTTAAAGCTCGGCACAAAAATCCGGCGCTCGGTATGCGTGGCCAATTATAAATTTTAACCTAATTAACCCAATCGAAGTGTGGTACAAGTATTTTGTAGTTCATCTAATTCTGTTTTGGTGGAGATGGTTTTATGGGAAATTGCCACGCTTGATTTTATACGTTGATATAGATAGAATTCTCTTTATTATGTACCAAAACTGTATAACCAAGTAGGTATTTTCTACATTTGTAGATTAAATATAATCTTTATGTATACTAATATTATAAAGCTGAAGAGTTTGTTTTTTAGTTTATTTGAACACTTCAATCTCATGTTCGAATAGAAAAATATTTTTATTTTGGATAACTCATTTATCAATAAAGTATATCGAGCAATGGGTAGCTCGCCGTCCGAACGTCCGGTAACCGTCCGGACCAAGCCCAAGTCGTCGACGGCGAGTAGTGTTCCACGCGCACCTCAAGGAGATGCCAGCAAAACCGTAGGAGCCCAGCAGGGTCGAAACCTACTGAGACCATAAGCGTTGCGAAAGAGAACTCCGATGCCCTGAAACGAAGACAAAGAAGGAACAGAAGTAGGTTTTAGTCAGTTAAAATCTGTCACGAAAGGGCGGGAGATGTCATTTAATGATTTCCCACCTATAAAAAAAAGATCATATTGTACTAATTATTTTACTTGTGTCCGTATATGTTTAATGTTTATTATTTCAAAGAAATAATGTACATAGAAATAGGTTAGTACTGTCGCAATCTGCGACGGTTTGTGTGAGGGGTCCTAAACTTTTACTTGAATGAAAGTGCTTGATATCGTGTAAGACCTTTGTATTTTTTTCTTTAATTCAATAAAAGCACATTTTGATACAATCGTTACATCAGATCTCTCTTAAACTAGATATTTCTTTTTTCTACTTAATTTTTAAACCTATTCTAGAACAACAAAATCCTTAAAAGTATATTTTACAAGCCAGTTCTTTAACCTAACTCATGCGATCTCCTTTCGATATCACCATACCTATTTCTATGTAATTTGAGAGCAGTAGGTTTAGTAACTACTGCTCTCAAATTAATCTTCCATGATCTTTACTACATCAGTTTCAACAACATCTTAATCTAAACAGCGAACAAACCTTATCATAGACAAATTCTAGGAAACTGACAGCAAACTTTAACAGAGGTGTTCATTCTCATGGCGCCCGAAATCCTTATCTATCACTCGAAGTATCGTATTCGTAACGCTATCCTCTATAATATCGAACAATACACAAAGGCCAGTAATAAAGGAACGTGCTCAATATTATAAACAGCTAGTGTTTTGTCTCAGTGTCAAACAAATCGTTATTATGACTACCGATGAAACTGTCGAATTTATAAAAAAAGTTGGTAGCTAATGGGACTCCTGAACATGATATTATTCAAAACTATCAAGTTATTTACAAAATAAACGTTATTAATTGGTTGTTTCTTTTCGCGTTTTTTGTCTGTTTGTTGCATTTCTATTTCCATCTCTTTCTTACACATACCTATCGACTTTTTGTGAGCGACTCCAAGTAAATATTGAAAGAAAGACATTTCAATGACACCCCGCTTGTAATGGCTGTCGTATGACTAAACTGTGAGTGTCGTGCCTGCTGTGAAATTATGTATTTGTGTCTCGAAAAGTATGCCATCTTGTGTGTGAAGTATACTTTTAGTTGTAATTTGGAATCTGATTACAAAATAGTATTTTGTAATCAGATCAGAAAACTACGCCCTGTATTGGTGTTGAGCTGTGCCAAGGACTAACCAGGTATTGTGCAAACCTGCCTTTTAAGAAACGAGTCACTCTACCTATTTTCCCACGAGTTGTCAAATCCACACTATGCAAGCTGAACTTCAAATAGTTGGCAATCTTTTTCATGAACCGCGCAAACATTCATTGCGATATCAACAACTTGATTGTTTCAAAAGTGAAAGAAAAAACAGAATAATTAAAAAACACTTGGTTTCATAATATTAGTACACTAACGACCCGCCCCAGCTTCGCACGATTATTACAAATCTTTGAAATTCGATTTTTCTGTAAATAATATATCAGTTTTCTCATGAGTCACTCTATTTGTGAAAACCTTATGAAAATCCCTTCAGTAGTTTTTTACTTTATCACTCAAAGTTTTGCTTGCCTTCGTACGTGAATTGTCTAATCATTGTGTATAGTTATATTAAATTTTGGTGCAAAAATAAGAAAAAGAGGGGATATTTTTTACAAGGACTACGGCCAGCTCTTTTATCCGCGTGATCATAGAAAATTATCCCAAGGGAATATGCTTCCGAAATAAAAATCATATGTGCTATTTCAGGATATGGTCTACCGATGTACCCAGTTTCATCGCAATCCGTTCACTCGTTTGAGCGCGAAGAAGTAACAAACATACTGATATAGACACGCACAAACTTTTACCTTTACAGTGGTTACTGTGATGATTTTTTAAGAGTACTAAGCTCAGTAATTTTTTTCCCTGATAGAAAACTACACAATTGATGTCTGTACACTTATCTCGAAAAAAGGTTTTTGTGATATAATTTTTTTTAGAGACTCTGCAGTAACCACATCTTATTCTTTTTTTTTTTTTGTTAGTGGCCAGTTTGATTTTTGATTAAACATGTTCGATGCACGTAAATTTGAAATCACATGTGTTTTTTTTTTAATAATGGTTTTTGACGTTCCAAATTCAAATCTCATTATTCCCTAGGGATCACCCGTACTATATTATCTCCTTAGGGACAGAATGACTTGCTTTAAGTGATGGTCGTATGACAATAAAATGGCATTATCGAGCAGGCGATGTAAAAAATAGAGTATCCAACACGGGGATAAAGCTGTCTTTGTTTTGGGCAGCTTGAATTACTCATTTCACTCAGGTTTACGTCCCTCGTAATACATACTATATACTTCTCCCTCACTAGCGTTCGGGATTAAAAATTAGCAACCTTTGTTTCGTTCGCAATTTAACGTGCCACCCGCGATTTAAAGACACAGCTTTATCCCCTAGTCACATAATCTACTACTTTACTATAGGAAGCTCATCTCGCTCCTAATAAACTTTTATATAAGTCTTGTAGTAAGACCTACCTAGAAATAAAAAAGGTGGTTCCTAAGAGCGCAGCGTTGTGCGGGTTCGCGGACGACGAGCAACCGGTAGCTCGCCATCCGGCCGTCCGGCAAGGATCAAGCCTGAGTCAACGGCGCGTTTTCCACGCGCACTTCTATAAAAATTTTGCAAAACTGAAGGAACCCAGAAAGAGATCACCGTGGTGGTAAGCAGACGTTAAGCACGAATATGATACGCTATTAACACATTCTATAGGGCGTAGCACTCTGTTTCATATTTCGTTCCGTGCTTGATACGTCCATAGCACGGACGTGGTATGATATGTGGTATTGGACTCCTTTATACATGGATGTAACAAGTAAAAGCAAATAACAGTCGCAAATAAATTGCGAGTATTCCGATCCCGCCATTCACTAAAGCAGAATGAACCAAATCTTATGAGTTTTAAAATAGATCCCCTACTTTTGAGTGACGCTACGGCAGAATGTTCTATTAATAAACTATTATCTCTGGACTACGGCTGTCTTGCTACGCCGTAGCTCCGTAGCCGCGTAGCACAGAGATACAAGTGGTTACGGATGGCCCGCAAAAATATGTATTGTTTTTTTGTTTTGTTTTGTGATTCACATCCATCGGACCCGCGACCCTCACCAGGTCGTGTTCCACTTTGTAAGCGGCCTTCCAATGCGAGGCTTCAAAAGCCACTCAAGAACCTTTCGATCCTATGGACCATCTGTTCTGCAAGCAACATGTCATGTGATGTGCCGCTCACGACCGGTCATGTCATCACATGACCAGTCATCACACTTGGGGTCGATCTATGTCTAACAGTGGAGGTGAAATGATGATGATGGTGATTGTAGTTTTATTTTACTCGACTACAAAACAGAAGATTATTGTTTGAAGATCTTTTCATTGATTCATTTTTAGTAATAAATTAATTTTGATCACTATCTAGTCTAATGTTTTTACCCAATTGCGTCTAAAGGACACACAGTACACACAGCACACAGTAGGTGGCATTTTTTTTGTTATCACAGATTGAGGTCACCAATAGTACGTCAAACATGGAAAATAATATATTTTTTATTTTTTGCTGTCTTTTATATTTAATTTTAGTAGGTATAAACTAGTGCGCCTCACCATCAACGATTGCATCACAACTTACCATCAGGTGGGATCGCAGTCAAGCACTAGTTTATAATAAATAAAAATATAAAAAAGATATGCTTGGTTTTTGACTTTTAGGTATTCCTTACTACAATAAACTTGAACCAATGTAACCTGATTTATTTTTCTGTTTTTCTGTGTAAATGTTATCAAATTAACAGAATATATTACCTTTACCCAAGATAAAATGAAAATAGTTACACAATATCGTCTCTCATTGACTTGAATCAAAGCTCCATACTATTAATGTTCCATCTCAGATATCAGATCAGTGACAGTATATCTAACTAGCACGTCGATCCGTCACGCTGACAATAGGACCGACCCGGGAATCGAACGTGCGACCTGTCACAGAAGATCATCTATCACTCTGATAACGTTATTGAGAGTAACTCTCAATTATAGTTTCGATTATAGTTTTCTGTACTGTGTTAGTTATTTTAGGCCTTGATCAATATTCTAAAAAAAATTGGTATTTATAAAGAGACCTGTTGTGTTGGTATTTATGAAGAGTCAAAGAGAGGGTACTTGAATCTGAAAACATATGTTTTAAAAATAAGGTTAATTTTCAAATACTTATTTTTTGAGTTACGTCTCTTTTTGATTAAGCGTGCGTATTGTTGTCTCTACAAAACATCAAAAAGAATGGTAATGAACTTTAATGAGAAAAAACATATATTATCTAATAATTCCTCGCGCTCTCACGGAGGAGGGAGAGGGTAGGTCAGACTTTTTCTGAAGTCCTGTTGTTATCCAAACGTCATTTATTGTTCATACGTCATCACATGGTAATTTCCTCCAGAACGGTCATAGATATCACAGATATACCAGAAAAGTGGTATAAAATCAGCGTAGAAACACTTTCGTATAATAAATACTATTGTCGAGCAGTGGTGGCCGCATGGTAACGGCCCCGACTTACGAGTTGAAGGTCGCGGGTTCAAACCCAACCAGGCGCATTACTTTGTGTAATTTATTTCATCACCACAGCTCTCAAAACGGTGAAGGAAAACAACAAAAAATCCTGCCCTTTTCATGTCAGACTTTTACTGACTGTATAAACCCACCTCTAGTTCCTTCGTTGCCTTTCATTCCAGGGCCGGGTTTTCCTTTCAGAAGCGAACCCATGGGCCCAGAAGGCTTCGATCCTGCTGAGCCCCTACAGTTTGCTGATATCTCCTTGAGACGCGCGAGGAACACTACGCGCCGTCAACGCTTTAGCCGAACGTTTACTGGACGATCGGGTGGCGAGCTATCCATTACTTGCCGTCCGCAAGCCCGGTGGCCGGAGCCGCAGACTCCTTTACTAGTATTACTGCTTCGGACCATGGCCTGTACCAACCCGGCAACGATCAGCTTGTATTTTTTTTAAACATGCACCATGTACGTATTTTTATTAACCTATATTGTGTCCTACTACTGGGTAAAACCCTACCCCTTCTCCTTCCAATCCTCTCTGTCTTGGGCGATCTCTGGCCAAGTTTTCTACGCGAACAACTTAGGGAGCTTTAAGTCAAGAGTGAATAGGTTACTTCTAGGCAAGCGTGCTCCATCGTCGACCACATCATCGCTTACCATCAGGTGAGATGGTGGTCAAACGCGAGCCTTTTATAAATAAATAAAAAAAAGAACATGATGAGATCGTCACACCATCTTAACCGTCGTCGTGTGAAGCAAGTGATGATCAAAATATGTCCGGGATGCAATCGTGCGACGTGTAAAGTTAAACAAATTGACTAGCTGTTTTTATTAGTTTTTATTATTTCAATATCAAGTTTAGTAGCTTCGAGTTTCGTGAAAATAACTTGTCATTTAAGCCATGCCTAAAAATAGTAATGTCACAAAAAAAAAACAACTTAAGAGGCAATAATAAAGACTGTAAAGCACAAAGTTATCGCCGCTAATCCAATATTATCTCCACAATCTTCAACTCGATCTAAAAAACATTTTCAAGTAAAAGCAAGTACCATTATTCACTAGTTTTCCAGTTATACAAGACATAATGAAGTAAACCTGATTGATCACAGTTCAACTGCCCTTTATTATAAGTTTCGTGTCTCAGCGCTATTATGATAATGACGCGGCGCGACGCTCGGAAGCAGATAGCATCGCATCGCGCGCACTGGACAATAACCTTACCTACCATCATTTATTATAATTACCATAAGGTGTATGGCGTGATTTTTTGTTCGCGAACCTCGCTGTGTCTATTGATTTTCTAGACGTGTGCGTTTCTAGAGAACTGGACTACGAATACTCTGTCTGGCTGACGAAAGGATTGACAAAAACGGTCAGAAAAGTAATAATAATATTATATTCACACAAACTATCACACATCGCCGCCTAGTCTCAAGCTAAGGAGAGCTTGTGTTATGAGTACTAGACAACTGATAAACATACTTATATATTTCTAAATATACAAATGTTATAGATAAATTACACCCAGACACAGAACAAGTGATCGTGCTCGTCACACAAACATTTGTCCTGGGTGGGAATCGAACCCACGACCTCCAGCATAGCAGTCAGGACCACTATCCACTAGACCAACAGCCCAGTCCAAGGGTGAGAGAAAAAGCAATCTTGGGGCCTGTTGTTGGGCTGTATGATGTCCGAAAGAGTTACGGTCTTGGATCGCAAAGGAGAGCTGAGGGAACACAGGTTGGTTATAGACTTTAAGTCAATAAAAGTCTCGCTCTACTCAGAGTGGCAGAAGTTATTATATGATATCCCGCCTCAAAAAAAAGGGGCCCCTAGTTGACCTTACTACAATTCTGATGGGTCTGCATCACGGGCTCTACATGAGTACCACCTATGTCTCAATGGAGATCATTAGCCGCAGGTTGTCTTTACCTTATTTATACAGATATGTCATTTTTGTGACGGTAAAGCTTAGTCCAGGTCTATATATCTATGGCTCTTAAATAAGGTTACTCAAAGTCATAATCAAAGTCAACTTAATACACATAAGAGTTATAAGTTTCGCAAATATTTGTTCAGAAAGAACATTAGACTACAGAATTACTTGCAAAGATTTGCAAAACTTTGTAACATTAATCATTTCTATGTATTACGTTTCATTATTTTTAAATTAAATAGATAGGTAGGTACAACCAAATAGTTTTGCGATGTTTTTTTTTTGTTATCTTACACGAGTCTTTAGCGATAGATAACTCGGTAAAATTGTACTTAAATTGTACACGTACGAAGTACAAAAATGAAGATAGATAAAATCTGTGCGTCAATGTATGTACATCATAGGAGTACCTAATTGATGGAACTCAATTTAACTTGTAAAGGAAACCGCATTATTACGAGCCATTTATTTATACAGAAAGATCTTCTTCCCAGATGAGATTATACTACTATACTACACACATACTAGATATACACACACATACTATATATGACTATTTTGATGAGTCTATATATGGTTTTATTCATAAACAGACAACTGTAATAATGAATCGTGAACAAATGAAAAAAAAAACCTAATAAATGAAAGAAATAAAGGTGTGCTAATTTATGGATTTACTAGCTGCTACCAGCTTTGAAAAAAAAGTTGAAATTTATCCCAAGACAACATACTCCCAGGACAAAAAGAAACATATGTGCTATTCCAGGACATGGTCTTATCATGTAACAAATTTCATAGGAATCTATTCGAGCTATTCGAGCGTCATTGAAGAAGTAACAATCATACACACACATAAACTCACAAACTTTAGACGAGACGATAGACGTTAATAAGTTTAACAGTCAATCACCAGAGAGACTTGCCACCCAAATAGTCTATGGCCTGGATTACACCAAAAGGGTACATCCAGATAGGTAAACACATTCGCAGACTTACTGGCTGGCAAAGTTTAGATCTGGTTTATGATAAAAGAAAATCCCCACTATCTAGTATACGGTCGCGGTTGCAGATGTAATTATAACTAATGTTTATGACCGGGACATATTTCTTTATGTGCTGATAAGGCCCTTTTCTATTAAGGCCATTTCCCTACTTCTAATTCAGCTATTTCGTTAGTTTTTATTTAGTAATTCTTATCATGAAACCCGAATTTGAACGGTATGTCGAAACCAGCTAATGTGCACTTTACTCGCAACTATATAATACTTTTATTAGGCGAAAGTCTAATAAATAATTTTGAATATTTTATGAGTTTTAGATAAAGTTTTGGATATTCTATTATGCACATTTAAAGCTACAAAATCATGCAATTGCAATAAGAATTATTCATAAAGTAACTGTTTTTAAATTCATTTGCAAGATTTGACCCAAACAATCTAACGTACATACTCACACACATTGTAAGTTAAATATCGTGAATGAGGAAGCTGAACTATATAACTAATTACCTACATACTAAAAGAAACAAAATTTCTTCAAACTTTTGAGAGGCCGTCAAATAGAAGACACTATTTTAAAAGATACTCAAAGTTAATTTTACTGTAATATTACAATAGTTTTTCTTTCTACGATACCGTCGTTTTACTTAATCCTTAATTAATTTTTGTTTTTCTCATAGAAGTGATATATGTTATTGTTTTTGAGTAAATAAAGTTTCTTTAACCACAATAGTAGCTAGTAAAAATTACATGATAGTTAAAAATCGGCTTGCGTTTAAAGAAGTTAATCATACTTTGGAAATTAAACCTTTAATAAGATCATTCTAGGCCCAGATTATAACATTGCCATCTTTGTTTAAAATTAGAGAACTTCAAACTACTTTTAAGAATATTTTACTGAAAATTATAGAGATTAAAAAATACCTTAACCAACTTAACACTAAAGTCAAATACGCTAACTTAAAATATGGCATCAAAAAATTCCTCCGCATCGCTGTCTGGCCTGGATGTATGCCTGAAAGATTGGCGGCATTGCCACTGTTAACTTAGGCCTACTGTACCCGGACGCGTAGCTTCACACACGCGTATTCGTCGACACGCTTGGTGTACGCCTGTTCACAGCTTACATGCAAAACTATGAAAGTTTATCGGCGAAGCGGCAACATGGAGACGGCACGACGTTGCCTTAGATAACCTAACCCTGTTGTAATGCCTAAACAGCATACTCCTTGCAATAGCCATACATAAAGTTCTGCTTATATAATTTGCTGGAGAAAGCCTTGAACAAACACATACCAATAATCCTTGATTCCTTCCGTTTTCACATTACCATTATAACAATAACCTTACCCTTGAGATCTATAGGTGTAGCTAACACGGGGCAATGTTGCCAATAGCACGGGCATTCGGGGCAATCAATGTGTATGACCCATCGCGCCCCGGGCGACTGCTACCCAGTGAGTGCAACATTAGGTGTCAAGGTCTCGTGCCAATGTTTGGGTAGTCATTTCCTACTTACGTCATGGTGTAGATAAGGGGAAACAGGGAAACAAATGAATAAATAAGAAAGTAAAGAAGTATGCTTTAGTAAAAATCGAGTTGTATACGATGATGCTGTCAGAGAATTCAAATTCAGCTTTTTATAAAAGACTAGCGACTCGGCGAAGTTCGTACCGCCTAATAATGTGATAAATGAAGAATCGCTCAACCGATTTTGTGCAAACTTCACATGAACCATCTACTAAATAGTCCAAACAAAGCCTAAACATTTGGTTTGGATAGGTGTGCCCGTGCTTAAGTTATAAAATTACAACGAAAAGTAGCATTGATTTTTATGTATTCCCTATACATACATAATTCTTTAAATTCTTTACAGTTTACACAATCGTACACGTGTGACGTCTGATAAAAAGATAATTCGGAAGTACAGTCGATGCCAAACGATGTTCGCTTCGCAATTTAACACCACAAACATCATCGACATGGATACTCTTAGAAGAAAATTAATCATTAATATAGTATCATTTTTCTGACCTTCTAACTTTACTTATTCTTATCACCAAAACTAAAAGGAAAAATCATGAATAGATTTAAATATTGTGCTGAAGCAAAACTGAAAATGACTTGAGCTCCGGGGTGGGTCGAAATAGTCTCGCGGCCCTGGGACACAAGGGGCTACTGAAGGATCACAGGTGGGTTTTAGTCAGTGAGGCTTACATTTTCTCTTGCTCAACCCAGAGCGGAGACTATTTAATGATTTCCCATCATCAAAAAAAAACTAGGCAAGTGTGAGTCGGTCTCGCGCACTGAGGGTTCCGTACAAACTACATTTCTTGAATGGAGTCTCGAAAAATTTTCCGAATTGCAAATAGGTTTTTTTTGTGACGTACGCATTCACCGCCGATTCAGAATGACAACATGAAGTTTTTCATCATAATTATAAGATATTTCTCTTGATTTCAAAAGAAATGCTTATTTAAGCAGTATATTTATGCTCATTTATTTCCCTATTAAGTGGTTTATGTGTACCATAAAAAACTTAGTGTTTGCTCAAAACATCTTCTCTCTTGAGTTAAGGGAACCAGACCTTCACCGACTTTTGCTACTTACTGTACCTGTACCTATCTGTTGTCATTGAGATAGCAAGTATCATCATTACTCATCAACAATCTTATCTCCTATGAGTAATAATTAACGATGACACCTTGTCCTTGTTATTTTTATTCCTACCCAAGTTCAAGTTTACACGTGCGCGAACCTATAGAAAAACACGTACTATCTCGTATTTGGAATTTGAGCGTAAAGATATAAATGTTGGTTATCATCGTAAGGGAAGTACATAGATTCAAAACTTCCTAACCTTGAAAATATAAAATTACAAAAGAACAAACTGCACACGAATTGGCTTATAAGTAAAATCTAGCAGAGCATGAAAAGAAAACCAATATTATATGGTTCTTCTGAGGTCATTAGGTGAAACCGTAACGTACTAAACTACAGAGTACTCGTATATTTTCCTTACATCATTATGCACATAATACCTAAATTACCGAAAAACAATGTCTAACAGGCAAATATCCATGCAATATCATTTTGTATCCATTCTATCTTTTACAAACATATTTCTAACCGTTTCAACTTGAAATAAAACAAAACGAATCTTTATTCAGTCACGCAAATATAGATTTATCGTATCCATTTCTATTGCGATTCAACGAACTAGCAATTACTAAGAAATCTCCACAGTATGAACCGTGATGCATTTCCCTCGGATGTTGGCCGCATGAAACACTCGATGAGTCACAGATAAGCCTATCTCGCTGAGATCATGCAGTTTATCGAAACCTGTTCACAATGCATATACATACATCTTCATATAGTCACACTATGATTGGTCATAAACGAATTGGTTCAATAATAACCGACGCAAAGGGCAACGTTCATGATTAAGCAACCAGACCTCTGGATAATCCGTAGATGAAAGATCATCTTCCCCCCCCCCCCCACTTCATGCCTCAGAAGGCACTTTATATCCCAGCTGTCATTTGCAGAAGATAAGGTGGAGCACATGGTGAAAGTCTAACCCGCTCAGGTGGAACAGCGCCGTAACCTCGTGGAGTCAATTGGCGGTGGCGACCTCTCGTGTTCGGCTCTGGTTCAGGCCATAGTCTGGAGCGAGAGGGAATGGGAAGAGGTCGCCTCTTTCTGTGAAGCAGTAATACGAAAGAAGTAGATGGCCGTAACCCTGATTAACCTCGGGCCACCGTAGGAGCGAAGGACCTTTCTCAGTCGTTATGGATAGCCAAACTATAAAAAAACGCAATTTAATGATAAGGTTATGCTTCGATTATGTCGCATATTTTGACACTCGCAAAGGAATGAACACCTGCCTGTATTAGCCGGCAATTTGGCAAGAAACAATGTCATGCAGCATAGCATAAGCATAACAGCATAATCAGCCAATTATTTCAGAAGATGGGCCGTAATCCACCACGCAAGCCCAGTGCGGGTAGGATATCACGTAGCACAAATAGGAAAAAAACTAGTAGTCATTCGTAGTCATATCTTGCGAGATGTCAAATCGATTTAATTAAGATATCATAAGAATGTCTGATACTGGTTTATGATCTCCATTAGTTATTAGCTTATTGTCTTTTCCTATTAAAAGTAGTACTTAAGAAATGTAGTGTTCCGTACCAAGTATCAATGAAAAAGTGAGAAGTATTTTTTACCCGATTCCGCTAGAAGAAGTGTTATTTAGAAATTAGAATGGCCCAATCTCCAATCAATGTCCTAAACCCATCGGTTTTTTTTTCAATTCCCAATTTTTCTGCGCAAAGGGCAACTTAAGGAACACAGGTTGGTTTCAGTCAGTAAAAGTCTGACACTCACTCTCGTGGCAGTGGTGGCTGAGAGGTAACGGCTCCGACTTACGAGTTGTACGTCGCGGGTTCAAACCCAGCCAGGCGCATTACTTTGTGTAATTTATTTCATCCCCACTGCTCCTAAAACGGTGAAGGAAAACTTCGTAAGGAAACCGAGATGTCCTAGAACCAAAAATTCGCCGGTCCGTCGCTGCGACAGCGATCGGCGACCCAGGTGAAAGCATGTCACAGGTCATGGCCATACAGATGGTGCGCGAATACCGCACGGTTTCCCGCGAAGCGGCGAGCGTCCTTGCTGGCCTGCAACCATGGGATCTATAAGCAACAGTCCTTGTACGCATGCACGATTTGCGCGTGGAAATGCACCGCCAGGGCGAAACTCCACTGCCGCGACAAGTCGTGGCATGGTGGACAGAGTTCTGGCGGAATCTCCTGATGGAATGGCGACAGCAACTATCGCAACGCAGTGCTGGGCACGTCATAACGGTAAGTCCCCTCTTTGAGGATTGGCTGGAAGGACCTTACGGCGTCCTCGCCTTCCGCATGACGCAGGTTCTCACCGAGCATGTTCAGTTCAGGAAGTTCCTGCACCGGATTCGTGCGGAAGTAACGCCCGGGTGTCACCGCTGTTTGGACCGCACGGAGGACACGTTTGAGCACACGGTAGAGGTGTGCCCTGCTTGGGCAGAGCACCGCCGTGCCCTCGTGGGGAAGATCGGCGGCAACGATCTCTCGCGCTGGGCCTTGATACAGGCCATGGTCCGAAGCGAAGAGGAGTGGCAGGTGGTTGCCTTCTTCTGCGAAGCAGTAATACAAACAAAGGAGGAGGCCGCACGTGATGAGCGAGGGAGCGGCCCTCACGCCCCAGCCGCCGGGATCCCGATCCCGATTTCCCGAGACCGTAGAAGCGGGCTTGCGGACGGCGAGCAATGGGTAGCTCGCCGTCCGACCGCCCGGTAACCGTCCGGACCGAGCCCAAGTCGTCGATGGCGCGTATTGTTCCACGCACGCCTCAAGGAGATGCCCAGCAGGGTCGAAGCCTACTGGAGCCAAGAGTTTATTCTGAAAGGAAAACTTGGCTCTAGGACGAAGGCAAAGAAGAACCAGGAGTGAGTTTTTAATCAGTAAATGTCTGACTCGTCCTCCCGCTCCGCCTAAGACGGGGATGTTATTAGATGATATTACCACCAACAAAAAAAATATATCGTTACAGTGCTAATTTGTTTTCCTATATATCTGTTTGTACCAATTCTTTAAGTATATTCATGTATTTAGTTTATTGAGTATATATTGTACTAGCTGACTCGGCAAACGTTGTTCTGCCATATTATTATCAAAGATTAAAATGGTTGGGTAGGGGAGTAAAAAATAGCCTACGACCTTTTCTCAGACCTACCAAATATACACAAAAAACATAAAAGTCAGTCAAACCGTTTTGGAGGAATTCTATAACTTAGACTATGGTACGAGATTTTTATATATTACATTTATAGTTTATATTTATATCTTTGTAAAACATTAAAATAAAAACTTTGTTCCTAATCCTACCACAATTTGACTCTCCATCACCCGAAGGTTACAGAAAATTCTTAAGGCATTAAGTTCACCTCTATACTTTTGTGTGCATAAAGAATTAAATAAATTCAAGACCATATCAAACACACTTACACTGACTTACACTTCACTGGAAAAGATTATCATACGGAACCATACAAGTTGATAGAATTTTAACATTAACATGAAACTTATCAATATTGTGAGTAATGGATGGCAGTAGACGGTGTGCAGATAAAGTTAACTAACAGCTAAAATTAATGCTTTATTGTGAACGTCGACTATGACTCTGTATTTCTCAACGTACCTTATCGATACACTAGATGGAAGATTATTTAGTTAACAAGCTAATGCTTAAAACAGTAATAATGTACTGTTTCTTTGAAAATCAATCCCACCTACGTAATTAAAGATTGCAGCCATTTTTATTAAATAACTTATAGTTTGTGCTAGCGGCTTTGCCCTTGTGGAATTTGAAAATTATTTCAAGGGAACATACTCTCAAGGTAAAATTTATCTTATCTAGGACATAGTCTACCCGCGTGCGAATTTCATCCTAATCCGTTCAGAAGTTTAAGAGTGTAGGAGTTTATAATCGTACACACATACAGACAAATTTTCGCCTTTATATTTAATGGTGTAACACTCCATAATAAGTCGATTTCAAATGTAAATAACAAGAAGAACAAATTGAAAAGGCCTAGTAAGTCTGATGCTTGCAGAAAGAGTGACCATGGCCCAAAAACGCAAAGGGCAGTAAAAACCTGACTCACCCTCCCCTCCCTAGAGTGAGAGAAGTAATTTGAAACATCCCACCTCTAAAGAAGTTATCATGTACATAGTAACTTTAGCAGACTTGCACATACGAAAATAATAGTTTGGCAATCGTACAAGAAAATTCTTTGAAAATATCCCTGAAGAGTTTTCCAACAGCCGCTTATTGTTTTATTTTAAAACTTTTAAGGAGCACCATAAAATGACAATACCTGTCACAACAAAAAATATTTAACCTTGTCACCACGGATGATGGAAACCCATATTCTCTATGTTTTCCATCAGCGTAACGAACAAGCCTCTGACAAGGTGGGCCGATGACCTGGTGAGAGTTGCAGGAATGCCATGGATGTGAGAGATGTGCGACACTTGGGGAGATATATGTGCAGCAGTGGACGTCTTTTGACTGAAATGATGATGATGATGATGTATGAACAAGCAAAAGTTTTAATCTTTCTACTCTCATCGGTTTAAGGTGTCCTCCGAATATCGCCGGTAAGTACCAGGTTTCAGGTCTCTTCTTTGATGATACGTGAATGCATTTCAGCGGGTATCTTCATTTCACTTTTTGTCTTTGATTTTATGTATCCTCATGGGATTTCGAACTATACATAACTAAATGCATTGCATGACTTAATTCCACCATCTCCTTTCTACCATCGGACAACCCGACTAACGGCGAGCATCCTCCCTTACGATGTTGAAACTTCAACGGTCCGGACTAAGCGTTTCGCTTTGTCGTTTATACCACGTACATCGAAGGATTGGAACAATTTGCCTGCTGCGGTCTTCCCGTCCAACTATAATTAAGTGTCTTCAAGGCTAGAGTGAATAGGCTCATAATAAACTAGTGCGCCTGACCATTAATGATTGCATCTCCGCTTACCATCAGGTGGGACCAGTCAAGCACTGGTTTATATCAATTAAAAAAAAATAAAGATGCAAAAAAAATGACGTCATATTAATAAAAACGAGAAATCTCTTTAGTTTTTCCCGTGTACCTGGACGCGTGCCTGGCCCGGAACACATTTCCCCCGAGCCATAATTGAAAGGTTTCTGCACAAAGTGAAGCCCCGCCGCTGCCGACCTCATTTCTTGACTCTAGTTTAATTATAACTCGCCTTCGCCCACATTTCTTCACTCCACGCCAGTTTGTTTATGCTAATAGTTATCATGAAGAGGTGGAATAATATCCATATAAAGGTACCTATATTTCGGTTCGGTTTAAAGATATTTATTCTCATAAAGAACATAAATGTTCGCTGAAATATGAGATTATACTAAGTACATCGTGACTCCATGAGTCGATTATATTATATAGAAAAATAACGATAAATATACATGTAGGGTTCTAAAGAATTTAAATAGGTACACATGGTTAGTTACAAAATTTTAGAAACGTAAGCTTTTAATTATATCATCTAACAGTTTCTTATATAACACCGGTCTCTCATATAATAGTAGATTCTGTGACTAGGGGATAAATCAGTGTCTTTATGTCGCGGACGGCATGTTGAATTCCGAACGAAACGAAGGTTGCTAAGTTTAATCCCAAACGCAAGTGAGGGATTTATATAATTAACTCCTGAGCATTGCGAGGGATTTAATATAGAAACCTGAGTGAAGTGAGAAAGGAAACAAGCCTCTAAGGACAAAGACAGCTTTATCCCCGTGTTGGATACTCTACTTTTTACACCATTTGTGAGATAATTAAAAGACAATTTAGTAATACAAATATGTTATAGAAATATTAGTATTATTTACAAGTTAATCTTAACTATTACTCAATATTTTTTGTTAGTTGCCAGTTTGAATTTTGAATAAACTTGTTTGATGCACGTACATTTTAATTCACTTATTGTTGACGATTTTTGACGTTCCAAATTCAAATGTCATTATTCCCTAGGGAACGCCCATACTGCATTATCTCCCTAGAGATATAATGACTTGCTTTAAGTGATGATTGTAAGACATATAAAAGGGCATTATCGAGCAGGTGGTGTAAAAAAGAACAAAATCGAGCAGGTGATTTAAAAAAAAAATTTTCTTCCCGTAATACTGTGTGGTCAGAGTTCTAGATTGTTGCGGTTTGAAATCAAATCATTTCTAAATAAGATAGAAACTAAAATCAAAAATGGTGACGGAATAAAACGAAGCAAATGTCTATTTCGTTACTCATATTCGGAAAGTAGGTCTGAAGTTGCCAGAAGAGCGGGTTGAAAGTAATACTTTTCATCCCTAGAGAGTATCGCTTTCAACTGACAGCTGTCAAATTATTAAAAAAAAAACTAGTTTTATTTTCACATTTATATTGAACCATGTCCCTATTTTCTATACAGCCACTCAATTACAGAATTCGATGTACAATTGAAATAACATAAAGATAAGTATTAATTAAAGAATACATTTTTTAAAATGACTTGATTATAATTTCCTTTCACCTATTTCTTTAAAATAACATAGATTTGACAAAAATATTTTTACATTTTTTCAATTATGAAAATGAAAAATAATTATATCAAATACCACCTTGACTTTAATATAGATTTATCTTATTTTTAGTGGGTTGCACCAAGAGATATGTTACAGTTTTCGTTAAAGTTAATTTTAACTATGAAATTAACTATGACCATTAAACGTTACCATCTGATTTGCACTTGTTTTATTTGTCACCTGCTTTAACTATAACGATAGCCCTTAACTGCCCTAACCGCCCAAATTGGAACGGTTAATGTTATCGTTATTTATGACACTGTTTTACCATAAACTCGTATTTCAGTTAAGCAGAGATTCGAAGGCTAACGGGGTATTGGTATCGTTAAAGTTAGTTGGTTTAACTCACTCTTATACTGTAAGATACAAAGACGTCAAAAATCAATCTTAAGTCGAAGAATAAAAATGTTGCCATTACTTTTCATAATTGTAAACCCATGAGTACAATAAAAATATGACTTGTAGTAATTCAGAGAGCTAACTATTATAGTCGAGCATAAAAAACGTCAACACAATAAGGTAATGCTTATAAACCAGAAGGAATCAAAACAAAAAGAAATCAAAACTTTTGTTATGGCAACACATGCCTGTCAATATGTTAACGACTTTAAGTTAACGCCTTTGCCTAATAATTTCTTGTTTTACATACGTTTGACCTGCAAATCGCTTGTGGGATGAGGTCCGAGTATGAGCGGGAAAGGCAAGTTTTTAATTTTGAAACAATCGAAACTGCTCTTACCCTGAATGAACTAATATCAGCTTTGCTGTATAATTCGTCATTTATTCTTTTGTTTGTGTAGGTAATGAAATAACTAGAGAACAATACCCATATTTTTAAGTAGAATTTATAGTCTTTTCTATTTTTTATGATCATTAAAAGGTTCATGTTTAAGCAGTATCTTACCTGACGGTAAGCGATGATGTGGTCAACGATTGAGCACGCTTGCCTAGAAGTAACTTATTCACTCTTGGTTTAAAAACTTCGACAGGGAATTCCACTCCTAAGCTGTATGCAAGGTGAAAGTGTTTTCTTAAAATCTAATTTCTCTACATGTATAATAAATAATAATAATAATTTTATTTCAATAAATTGTTCACAAATATCCAGTAATAGGATAAAATATAATTTGCATGAAGTATTATCTCCTGGTCCCCAAACTAGGTTTTTAGCCTGTGACTTGGGGACCAATGATTCCATGAGGGCAATAACAAAAGCGGAAATTTGTTTTCGCCGGTAACATATTTAACATAACAATAAAATATATTGAAATTTTTGGTTTAGAAAGAAAATAAGACTAAGTATTAATAAAAAATATGTCGCAAGTTTTAGGAACCGACTCTGTGTGAGTGCCCAAAAATGTGAGAACGGGAGTTAGTATGTGTGAGGGAGTGTGTATTCGTGTGAGTTAGTGTGTGTTTGTTAGTGAGTGTTCTTACATGACATGGCATGTGGGAAGAGTAGTTTTTCGGTTTCTTCACACGATTTCACAAACGACCATTTTCTACTATGGTGGCAGTGGTGATAATTTAAACTGTGGATATGAAGATAGTTATTGATATTATTATATAACATATAGCTAAGGTAGGTGAATTGGTGTTTTGCGAAGGCAGTTTTGTGTCTGACTGGTGGGAGGATAATATCAACTTGACGTTTATTACTTACTGTCAAAGGCTGTCGATGATTCCTTAAAACACATACAACCTTCTCACCGACAGAACCTTGCACTCCTTAAAAAGTTCCAAAGTGGAGTATCTATAGGGCTTGCAGAACATAATCTGAGAACTGCTCTTTGAGCTCTTTCTAATTTCAAAAAGTATGCTTTGCAGATGCCACCCCAAGCAGGCAAACGTACAGAAGAGACTGACAGAGTGAGCAATAGACCGTTATAAGTGTATCCGATTCCGCCGAACCGCGGAGTTTCTTAAAGATGAAAATAAGTTTGCGCATTCGAGTGACTAGATTACCTAAATGGTTATACCAGTTCAAATGTTTGTTAATTTGCACGCCACAGTATTTTAAACAAAATTTAGGTGTCAGAGAGGGACAGGTACAACAGGTGTTTCGGGAACAAGCTTTAATGGTAGGTGTTATATTTGGCTGTCTTATTACTCAAAGAAAATGAGATAAACTTCGTTTTTTCTGCATTCAACGTCAACAACTGCTTTCCAATCCAGTGCATAACAATGTCGAGTACCATCTGAGCATACTTTTATGTTTCACTCCAATCATTGCCATGAACGAGTAGGGCTGTATCATCGGCGTAGGTTAATATGGAGCAATTAGTTAGTGGAAGTGAACATAAGTCATTAATGTAGATTACGAAAAAGCTTGGGCCAAGAATACTTCCTTGTGGAACGCCGTATTCTATTCTAGCTTTACCGCTTATTATCTCATCCAGTTGAACATATTGGAAATGATTCATCAGATAGCTCGAAAAAATCTCAAGTGCTTGACCACGAAGCCCAATTCGTTCCAGCTTTGATAGAAGTATGGGCGCAGAGACAGTGTCAAAAGCTTTCGAAATATCCAGAAATATACCAAGACACCTCTGTTAACTTCTTATTTCATGAGCTGAGTCACCCTTTCAGAGAGAGCAATAACCGCATCTTCTGTTGACATTCCGGCTCTGAAACCATATTGGTTTTCAGAGAGAATTTTGTGAGTGTTAAGATATTTAAGCAAACGGTTGTTCAAAATCTTCTCCAGAATCTTAAAGATGGTTGGTAAAATAGACATGGGTTTTTAATTTTTGACACTGCCTCTGTCCCCTCTCTTATGAATAGGGTGAACTAGAGCTGTTTTGAAAGTATATGGGAAAATACAGGTGTTTATTGCAAGGTTGCAGATATGGGTGATATAGGGGATTAAAATTGAATGAATTGAGTGAATTAACTTCAATATATGACCAAAAATACCGTCAACTCCAGCAGCAAAACTTGACTTCAAGTTAATAATAAGACTCTCCACTTTTGAATTGTCGGTCTCTAGTACACACATTGAGATACTAAACTAGAAGGAAGAGCTGGCTTATACTGATCCTGTCGTATTTTAGAAGCTAGATCAAGAAGTAGTTGTTGACCCTATTTGCTGATGCAAGCTTATCAAGTTCAACGTTTAGGAGTTCTTTTGGTGGTGAGGTTACGGATTTTGAATGTTTTATGGTCTTAATGAGATCCCATGTTGCTTTAGAATTGTTTTTTCTTTTATTAAATTCTGTATTCCCGTAGTTTACTTTTAGTTTAAGTAGTAAAGTGTTAAAGAAGTTGCGATAGCGAGAATACGTTAATTTGAGTATATAGTTGTCAGGTTGTGCTTGTAAACTGAGATGCATTTTATCCCTATTTTTAAGTCATCGAAGTAGGCCAGAAGTAATCCAGGGTTTGATGTTGTACCAAGGTGATGCTTATCTCTAAAGTAATCTTTTCCAGCATACTTGCGAAAGGAGAGTTAGAGCAAATAGATATATAGACACTGTGTGTAGAAATAAAAGGAAAATTGGTACACAAAAAAAACATAGTTAACAATGAAATAATATAACATGCAAAAGAAAGATACACTATTATAATTATATACATACAAATAGTAAAAGAAATATTACAAAAATATATACTAAATAATGTAATAAAATAATACATACTAATATGCAACTATGACGAAATAGAAAGATAGTGTTCTTTAACTCTTCTTTTAAAAACTGCAATAGTTTGGCAGCCCCTAATGTCAGGCGGTAGTGAATTCCACAACCGTACTGCGTGCGCAGTGAAGGAGTAGGATTAGAAATCAGTGGAGTGGGGAGGGGATTTAGAGAAATTCTTTAGATGCGACCTGCAAGGTGTAACGGAAGGACGTGAGTAGGAAAAGCGTTCCCTTAAATAGAAGAGCGTTTAGGGTTAAGGGGTTGTGAAAGATGTATATATTATAATTATATATATGATAAAAATCCTCATATTTGAAGTTTTAAACCCATTTTTCTTAGCAAAACTTAACTCTACAACCACTGTTTAGGTACAATGTTCATTTAAATAAAATTCTTTGCGTAATTTACACGTTTTGTTTGTGGTTGTGAATAACGCGCCAGAAGATTCATTTCTTTGGAAAAGAAATTGTTTGAGAACACAATAAGCCTCACAAGTGAATGCTGTTGTTTCAAAATGCCTTGATCTCTTGTTGTGTACGGTGTGAAGTGAAAACAAGAGTATAAAAGATTTTCTTAAGTGTTATGTAAGGTAATTTGATAAGGGCACGGTTGGCGCAGTAATTGTACGATTGACTGCTATGCTCAATGTCGCAAATTCGATTCCTGCGTGGAACGAATATTTTTATCATGTAAAGATTGTTTTCCTGGATCTTTTGTATATTTGTGAACGAACCCACTATACAGGAGTAATTCCTAGTGTGAAGCAACGATTTAAAAAAAAAAACGGTTCGTTTCTGCAGGTTAATCTGAAAGAGCTACTGCGGCCCTGGAACGCAAAAGGAAATAAGGAAGATTTTAATCAGTAAGAATTTGACACTCCTCTCGCCCCACCCGGAGCGGGAAAAGTAATTTAATGATTTCCTACCAACAAAAAATAGGGTGTTGAACGCTCCAAACAACACTTTACAGCGACATCGTCATGAGTGAGCTTATAAGATACCAGTGAGCTGAGTGCGAATGGTTTTTACATCAACGCGATCGGAACGTTCACCGCGTTTGGCTCACTGATTGGATAAGAGCTTGGAGCGGACCAATCAGAGCGCCGAACGTCGTAAACGTATCGATCACATTAACGTAAAACCAATTCGCACTAGGTAGGTACTCTGTTGTTTATTCAAGGCGTGAGTTAATTTCTAATTGTGTGTACTCTCTTAACTGAGGATCGATATCAACATCACTACCTCTCCTCTTGCATGTCATTATGTATATATTTACGATTATTTTTTTGTGCTTTTGGGTTTTATTGACTGGTCTGCACTATTGTAACATCAACCACTTTTTTTAAAAGAGTAACTATGGAGTTTCTTGCTGGTTCTTCTCCATAGGAAACGACCAATTTGGAACAGTGAACATGACGTTTTATAAGTGCCCATTTAGGCCAATTTGAAATAAAAATATTTTTAATTTTTTGTGTTGAATTTATGTAAATAGATAAATAAATAATAAACCACGAACTACTTGCATATCTTCGCTCCTTCTCTGTTAAATCTATCCAAAGATTGTCTGCAAAAATTTGCTCTTAGCGCTAAGACCGCCCATTGTTACACAATATTAATTTTAAGTTCCTAAACTGAAAGGAAGATGTAAAATAAAGCCATTTGGCGTCGAACTACAACAACAAACTAGTCGCCGTGTAAAATTATCTGTGTTAGCTTTTTAGACTATGGTCTCTTGTATTCTCTTGCCAATAAATACCGCTCAATTATTTCTCAAATATATGTTTAATTTAAAGAACCACAACGCTACACTGCATTTTTTATTAAAGAATATATCTACCTATCTATCTAACTGTATCCATTTACGCAAGTTGAACACTAGGGACTTACTACACCCGCTACCCGCTCGCATTAGGACCTAGCCTGTTACAGCTTAACACAGTGTTATTGAGTATTGAAACTCAATCTTAATTGTGCCGGAAAACAATTTGCAGGTAAAATACATAACGGCTGCTTTATCGAGAGCGTTTTATCATGGCATTAGCTGCCGCCTGCTTTGTGTAAACATCTGCTGAAGAAAGCTTGTTTGTTAAGGCTAAAAAAGCAGAAAACTATAAACATATTTTGTTATTTTCTCTAAAGGTATGGCGAGTATCCACCCTTACGTTGTAGAAACTTCAACGGTCCGGACTAAGTGTTTCGCTTCGTTTTTTATACCGCGCACATCGAAGGACTGGAACAATTTGCCTGCTGCGGTCTTCCCGTCCAACTATAATTTAGGTGTCTTCAAGGCTAGACTGAATAGGCTGTTAATAAACTAGAGCGCCTCACCATCAATGATTGCATTTCTGCTTACCATCAGGTGAGATCGCAGTCAAGCACTGGTTTATATCAATAAAAAAAAGATCGGTGATGGATGCCCATAGTGTAATCGTTTTTGTTATTCGTCTCTGAAAATATCCATCGTTCTCTGTTCATAACTCTGCGGGGAGATGTTTGGATGTATTATCGTAGTGAAAGGATTGATCAACAAGACTCTGTGTTACCGAGTGCTAGCTGTCTAGGGTGCGCCGAAATGCTTGAAATTGCGAAACGATATGAGACTAAAGCCGCTTAGGAGGACATGCACACCCATCAATTTTGCATTTTGGAAGACCTTAAAAACGACCATGAAAACCATCGATTCGAGAAGAATAATAAGATTTTCTCCATAAACAATTAGGTATGACTATTTTTTTAAGATTAACAAGCCAGTCGACGTAGCAATTTGTTGCTTCAACCAAAAAAATATTGGGTTCCGTACCTCAAAAGGAAAAAACAGAACTCTTATAGGATCACTTTGTTGTCCATCTGTCTGTCTGTCAAGACACTTTATCTCAAGAATGCGCAAAGGTATCTAGTTGAAATTAAAACCATATACTCAAATCTGCAGCCCCTTAAAGCTGTGAAAAAATCAAACTTCTGAGTTAATGGGCACGCCACAATAATGGCGGTAAGTCCCCTCTTTGAGGCGTGGTTGGAAAGACCTCACGGCGTCCTCACATTCCGCATGACGCAGGTCCTCACCGGACACGGTAAGTTCGGGAGGTTCCTGCACCGGATTCGTGCGGAAACGACGCCCGGGTGTCGCCACTGTGTGGCCCACCCGGAGGACACGGTGGAGCACACGGTGGAGGTGTGCTCCGCTTGGGCAGAGCAACGCCGTGACCTCGTGAGGGCAATCGGCGGCGGTGATCTCTCGCGCCGGGCCTTGGTTCAGGCCATGCTCCGGAGCGAGGAGGAGTGGCAGGCGGTCGCCTCCTTCTGCGAAACAGTAATGCTAGCTAAGGAGGCGGCCGATCGCGTGAGGCAACGGTCCTTACGCTCCAACCGCCGCCGGGATTCCGATCCCGGTTTCCACCGTAGGCGCGGGCTTGCAGACGGCGAGCAATGGGTGGCTCGCCGTCTGACCGTCCGGTAACCGTCCGGACCGAGCCCAAGTCGTCGACGGCGCGTATTGTTCCACGCGCGCCTCAAGGAGATGTCAGCAAATCGTAGGGGCCCAGCAGGGTCGAAGCCTACTGGGGCCACGGGTAGTGTGAAAGCGGAACCCGGGGCCCTGGGACGAAGGCAACGAAGGAACAGGAGTGGGTTTTTAGTCAGTAAGAGTCTGACACTATCTCCCGCTCCGCCCAAGAGCGGGGATGTCATTAGGATGATTTTCCCACCCAATAAAAAAAAAAAAAAAAAAAACTTCTGAGATAACGATAAAAAAAGTTACGGCCGTTTATGTCGCAAAAAACTTGTATTTCGACACTCTCAAGGGAATCAAAATTCATATGGTACTTCCCGTTAACTTAGAATCCAGAAATTTAGCATGAAACAAGATCACATAATACAAGTATAAGAAAAAATCTGAAAACTGTAAATTTGTTGTTACGTCACAAAAAATAACTTTTTTTGTGATTCAGAAGAAACTTCGTAACCCAATTCGGAAATTGAACTGTTTTCATAGGTAAGTTTGTACGGAACCGTCAGTGCGTGAGTCCAACTGGCACTTGCCCAGATTTTTTTTGGTTTTCTTGCCTATTATTATTATATTTATTACTAGCTGCTGCCAGCGGCTTCACCTGCGTTTTAGTAGATAATATCCCAAAGGAGCACACTTCTGGGATAAATTTAGGACACGGTCTATATCTGTACGAAGTTTTATCGAATTCCGTTCAACCATTCGAGCGTATACGCCTTTATACTGCTAGTGTGATCTTATGTTTATGTTATTTAACCTAATATTAGACTAAAATTATTATTATTATTTTGTTTTTTTTAAATTATTATTATCATTTTAGGAACAAACCTTACTTTCATCATCATCATCATCATTTCAGCCGATAGACGTCCACTGCTGGACATAGACCTCCCCCAAATGTCGCCACAAAGAACGGTCATGTGCGTCTTGCATCCATCGGATTCCCGCAACCTACCTTACTTTACTAGATAACATTCTAATTACTATGTTGACTCCAACATAATTGACCAAAAAATCCAAGTCAAGTAATATAATTGAATGATGTGATGTGCAGTATTAAGTCTCACTGAATATGAAATAGGGAAACCTTAAAAAGAAAATTTTAGAAAGTTTTGCTTGTTACATAAAAGAGACGTTTTCCTTCTCAAAAACTTTATTACTTTGAGGAAATGTAATATCTGAATATTCCTTTAAGTTATTTATATTAAAACTTACAAAATCTAAAGATCTGACAACATGACGCAGCATCAAGATTTGTCCTCGTATTTTGTTCATTAATTGGTAATTCACAAATTCCTACGCACATAAAATTAATAATGGCAGCATAATATTTCATACGTAACTTATAAGCTTAAATATTATAAATAAAGGCGTCACTAGTTGGAAACTTACACACAGTGCATGCATAAAACAAAGCTGAAAAGAACACGGTCCAAGACGTCGTTTCTTAATTTACGAGGGCGTTCTGTGGCGAGTGCTCTCGTCATATCCGAGCGCCATCTGCAGGTAAGTTACGACACGCACACCGGCGCGCGCGCACGCACACCGTGCCCACTGTCCGCCGCCAGAACAATCGATCGTAAATCAGCTTCGATAAAATTATAGGAGGGAACACAATGGATGTCGCCCGGCAACATCTGCGACGCATAATCTGCCCTCCTGCCATCGCAAAGAGTCCGCTTTCACGCGCCACCTGGCCGCTCCCGCACCTAACTCTCCGTCTCCGAGATAAAGTCGACATTCGCACGTGTACAGACAAGAAATGTTTATTTTGAGAAAATCGCCCCAAGCGATTCTCACCTCTATCAATGAAAGCTTTGCGCTGATATTCCGCCGCGCTTACCATTGCTCTCGTAATTGCGAAATTCACGCTTCGTGGTGCGGTACAAAAATAAGATTATGGATTCTGCTGAGCTCCAGCGTTATTGTGATTCGAGGATCCGTCCGTAGGTATGTCTGCGAGCTTTACGACTACTATTCCTGGAGGAATAAACCGTCGTGCTTATTGAATATTGTTCAGGTTATTTATGGAAGATATCGCCATTGTCCAGAACGCGACGCGAATTCTTAGCCCTGGAAGTTTGTTTAGCGAACCATTGTGATTGTGTATTTACACTTCATTAGGTAATATTCCCTTATAACAATCCTTTCATGTCTTTGTTGCTGTTATTCAACAGTCTTAGAAGTCCAGACAATGAAGTTGTACAAGGGCTAGACATTATATTAAATGTGATCAATAGTAAAACATTCTGTTACATTCGTGAAGGAAATTGTTTTCACTCAAGAAATAGGCTTCTTCAAATACACCCTTTAGACATGATAAAATCTAAGACCCTATATCGACAAAGTTAATCGGTACATCCAGAACATCGATTGTAGAATGGAATACAAACGAATTGCCGGGGCTGGGCAATCAACCCGCTCTCACAAAGGGCAACGGTCAGGAATCGAATTTCCCGACACTCTGAGGAGATCGTTGGCTCGGCACACGTTTATGAGAGCCATAAAGACGTGGCCAGATATTGAACGAGCACCCATATATCTTTATGTATATAGTATATTGGAAATATGAAGGTAAGGTGTCGGATTGCGTCAAGATGTAAATTGAATAAATCTTATTTTAAGGCCGACTCTGATGTTTCAAAGATTTAAAACGATTGTTTGACTAATGAACTTGGTAGACTTTTTTTTAATGGCCGATATAGTGCCCCACTGTTGGGCAAAGGCCTCCCCTTTCTCCTTTCAAACCTCTTTTTGTTTGGCGACCAAGTTTGCCCTGCGAACATGATCAGATCGTCACATCACCTTTGCCGCGGTCAACCTCGGCGTCATCATCCTCCCTTGGTAGTCATATCAAAGATAAATCTGTTATACCTACATCATATATAAAAAACTGAAGAAAGGTAAAGAAAAATATTCACAGCACAAATGTTAAGGACGAAGTA
Organism: Mythimna vitellina; assembly: GCA_949316375.1. NCBI lineage: Eukaryota > Metazoa > Arthropoda > Insecta > Lepidoptera > Noctuidae > Mythimna > Mythimna vitellina. The sequence goes on along the minus strand of OX438699.1, from coordinate 9,571,831 downwards.
TCCGACGAACCATGCAAACATCACAGTCATAACCACTTTTTACAAATCCATCAATTTCTTCATGACGATTTTAAACAGGAATTACTTGCTCTATAGGTACAGTATAGAGGCATCACAATACATCCATAGAGTTTTCCAAGGCACCATAGACATAATCATGGAAAACTCATCGTTGAGTGAATGGCATCTGGTACAACACCATCCAACCCGAACCATTACCAATTAACTGGATAGATAATTATGCACTTAATAGAAAAAATATTGTTACTGCCATGAGGCTTCGATCTGGTCACATCCCATCGAGGAAGTTTACGTTCCTTATGGATATCACATCTTCACCTAATTTCAAAAAATGCGGATTAATCGAGGGCGTTCGTCTTATTCTGGTGGAGTGTGAGCGGGGCGATCACCTCAGGAGAAATCTGTTCCGCACTCTAAATACGTTTGAAATCTGTATTTGCAACAGTGTCTTAGCTACGCCCATGTCAGCCGAGGCAAGTATTCTATATAAAATATATTACAATTATTTAAAATAACTTCAAATTCAAAATTTGTCTATGATGGAGCGACAAAGTCAATATCGTGACAAAGCTCATTAACAAAGATTTAAAAAAAGCCTTTGTATATGTATTGTCAAATCACTATGTACTATGTTATTTTTTGGGTATAATAAAAAGATAAGGAATAAAGATAACCAGGGACCTAAATCTGGCTTTCAATACAAATCAGCATTCATCAGTTCCTCAGCCCTTCCCCAACTAGCTTGCTGGCTTCCCGTCTAATTGAATGCAGCTCAATACATGGCGCGACTGCCTATCAGACCCCCACAACCCAATTACTGGGCAACACGATACTCCTTGGATAGACTGATGGTTAGACTTTCTGTCGTCTAACTACCTGTAATGACTGTCAAAGATCTACGAATGACAACCGGGACCAACGGCTTTACGTGCTTTCCAAGGCACGGGTTATCAGTTATTTCCTAGATAAACTTACATATGAATTTAAAAATTCACAATGGTACTTGCCTGGTTTCAAAACCACAACATCATGCATAAGAAGCGGGTACCTTAGGTACTGGGCCATCACGAAACTCAATATAAATCAGCATTAAGAATTGAAGAAACCAAATTTTCCCCTAATTTTGCGACAGAGAAAACTGAGCTCTATCTTTATTATGGCAAGGTTCATTCACAGCTAAATTGGCCACAGACCACCCATCAAACGTCTACATGACCCCAATAACAAAAGATCAATTAAAAAATCCAATGGATATGTAAATTCGAATCATAAAACAGAGTATATTTACATGCGTTATAAACATAAAGTGCAGCCGTGGTGCGGATAGCGTTTCGAAACCATTCCGTTTTAATGACACGATAAAAACGGTCAGATATGAACGCCATATCAATTTAATCTTTATGTTCAAACGTACAACATATCTAGCGTATGTACTGTACGGTTATGTGCTGTGCGACGCGGAGATTCGTTGAGTTTGTCGATGTGTCGGTGCATTCTGATACTGCATGATGAAAATTTTATTATTTATTGAAATTAAATCGCATAAGCATCACATAAATAAGAGAGATGAGATAAATTACAAGTTTCGTAACCTATATTGGCTAATTGAGTTCTGAAGCCAATAAGGATATATGGGATCTAGTTGTGGGACGTAGCCAGTAAATCCAACATACTCTGCTGCAGAGTTCAAAATAGTAGCCTAAGAGCAATAGTTAATACAAATTGGTTTGCTAGGAAACCCACGACTATCTGAATATGTCATTAGTGACCTATGAAATTGAGTGACACAAAACGCAACACAAGGAACGGTTGACCTTGTATCCGAACCTGCTAGTTGCTGAACTGTTGAACCCGACTGTGGTGGTAAAAAAGCTGAAGAGAAACCACCTTCTTTAAGTCGGGAAGCAGCACTAGCCTCTCCACCACAACGCTATTTGGTTTAAAAACGAATTCGCTTATGGTCTGACGACCGATTGCATATGGAAGAAAGAAAAATATATATTGATATTGATTCGTTGTTTTGCAGCACTTAATCTCCTTAGAATCAAATATTCTTTAATTAGATTGGTAGCATTCGACCATTTAGGAAAATAACCATACAATGGATAACAGAAACAAATTATCAAGAATCTAATTCAGAACTAATTCTCATTGAAAAGAAAAACTACGTAATAAAAAATTTAATTGGCAACCAACAATTTTGTAACAATAATAACGAGGAATGGAGATATTCGCAGGTGAACCAAGGTTGCCGACATAGCACGAAGAATCGCCAAATTTAAGTGGCAATGGGCAAGTTACATTGCTCGCAGAGCAGATGGTTCTGGAGTGGCGACCGCGTACCGGAAGACGCAGCGTTGGAAGGCCTCCTACAAGATACACCGATGAACTGATAAGGTTTGAGGGAATCTGATGAATGCAAGAAGCACAAGACCTTTCATTGTGGCGACACTTGGGGGAGGCCTATGGCTGAAATGATTACCATGAATAACGAGTACTTAAATATGAAGACTGTCATTGAAGAAGCCAAACAATGCACGAACGAACGTTTTTCGAACGCTGAACGATTGAAGTTCCATCCCAACCCATTAACAAGTATGCTTCTAATACAAACCCAATCAATCCACTGAAAAGAGTAAACGTGCTTTTAATCTATCAAAATTTCTACCTACTACACCCTATCTGATTATAGTCTACTGGACCGATTGCAGACTTTATACAATTAAAAAAAAAATAACGATTTTAATAACTTCATCTTTGGCATCTTTATTGTGCCTATATTACACAACTGCTACTGCTAGAAATCCCACCCATACGCACAAAATGTTTTGGGAACATATTCATTGTACATACAGATAAGGAGTGGAATTCTCTGCCATAGTCAGTGTTTCCTGAATGCCACAACCTAAGGGTCTTTAAGTCAAGAGTGAACAGGTTATTTCTGGGCAAGCGTGCTCCATCGTCGACTACATCATCGCTTACTATCAGGTGAGATAGTAGTCAAATGCGAACGATAGGTTCTCAATAAAAAAGTGAATACTGGCCAAAAGTCCATCTTCTATTTCCACACAATACTGTAGATGTCGAACTCATTCTGCTACCATCACTTTGGACCGCAATGTCGCTTAGCTTCAACCCATCCAATTTTTAATGCAGAAAATAACTTTAGTCCAATGTAAACTTTAATTAAAATCATCCCAATCAATTGCTACGAGATTCCTACTGTGCATTTGCTACGGATGTCGCCGCGTAGCCGTAGCTATCTACTTGCTACGGAGATGCTACAGTTATCTATTATAAAAAGTGAATACTGGCCAAAAGTCCATCTTCTATTTCCACACAATACTGTAGATGTCGAACTCATTCTGCTACCATCACTTTGGACCGCAATGTCGCTTAGCTTCAACCCATCCAATTTTTAATGCAGAAAATAACTTTAGTCCAATGTAAACTTTAATTAAAATCATCCCAATCAATTGCTACGAGATTCCTACTGTGCATTTGCTACGGATGTCGCCGCGTAGCCGTAGCTATCTACTTGCTACGGAGATGCTACAGTTATCTATTTGCTACGAAGATGCTACGAGAACAGATAGTTCTACGAAATGCTGGACGCTTATGAAAGCTAACTTCTGCCATCGGGTTTATATAAATACCTGTCTCTATACAAACTTTGGACCCCCTCTTTATCCCCTTAGAGGCTAAATTTTAAGAAATCCTTTCTTATTATTTGTAGACATAATAATAAGTACCTCTGTGCAATTTCTGAGCAGTGGTAGCCAAGTGGTAACGGCCCCCACTTACGAGTTGTAGGTCGCGGATTAAAACCCAGCCAGGCAGCATTACTTTGTGTAATTTATTTCATCACGACTGCTCTCAAAACGCGAAGGTAAACATCGTAAGGAAGCCGGCATGTCCTAGAACCGAAAATTCGAAGACATGTGACATTCACCAACCCGCACTGGGCCCGCGTGGTGGATTACGAACCATTCCCTCTCCTAGAGAAGAGGCCTGAGTTCCAGTAGTAGAAACATTAAAAAAGACTGATTATGCTATGCTGTGCAATTTCAGCGTTCTAGGTTAGATAGGAATCAGTGAGTGTTGCAGGACTTTGCCTTTTATATACACAGAAAACTAATTTAATATTCATTATTTCTGACACACATAATATGTATAATCAATGTCTTATTAGTATTAGCCCGATGGAAAGTTTTTAAAGACCAAAGTTATTTACATATCACAAAGAATTTAACGTTTCGTACAGTAAGTCCCTCGTTAAGGAGTGCCACGGTGTCCTCACATCCCGCATGACGCAGGTTCTCACCGGATATAGTAAGTTCAGGGTTCAGATGGATAAATCCCCGGGTGTTTAAAACGATCTGGCCAGTTTTACTTGGCCATATCATGAAGTGATCAATTTCTAAGATCTGGTTTCGACATATGCATTGTAATGAATAGGGATGAGGATGCTGTTGACTGTCTCAGTTCGTAAAAGTACAGTAGTCAACGTTAACTATTGAGTATATAGTTTGCTATTGAGTGTCATTGTAAAATTTTAGATTAATAGATATATAGGTTAAATTTAATATGTTGAATCAGTTACTATTACTATTTGTAGTGGCGACCGCGTACCGGAAGACGCAGTGGTGGAAGGCCTCCTACAAGGTGGACCGATGACCTGGTGAAGGTTGCGGGGATCCGATGGATGCGAGACGTACAGACCGTTCTTTGTGGCGACATTTTGGGGAGGCCTATGTCAAGCACTAGACGTCTATCGGCTGAAATGATGATGATTACTATTTGTAACCTTGGTGTACAATGAAGAATATGAATAAAAAAGATTCCAATATATTTTTTATTTTATAGATATAAAACGTTGAGAACGTGCACACACCTATCTAGGCTTTTACACGCTTGCTATAAACGTAATCGTAAACTGAAGATTGGTACCTACCGTAGTTGTGCAACCATTGTTTGGAGAAGGCTGTCTTGGAACATTGATAAGAAGTTTTCGTCAATGTTGACACTATACCATGAACATGGGAACTAAGACTTTATATTCACCATTGTGAAGGGCAAACGATTTAGAAGACATTGTTGGGAAAGGATTCAGAATATTTTAAAGCATTGACAGTATTTTATAATTTTAATTATAATTTTGTATTTTAATTTGTTTGTTGTTTCCATTTATAATAATATAATAATAATATTCACACAACGCCGTCCAGTCTCAAGCTAAGCAGAGCTTGTGTTATGAGTACTAGACAACTGATAAACATGCTTAAATATTTCTAAATACATACATATTATATATAAATTACACTCAGACACAGAACAAATGATTGTGCTCATCACACAAATATTTCTCCTGGGTGGGAATCGCACCCACGACCTCTGGTATAGCATTCAGGGCCACTAACCATTAGACCAACAGGCCAGTCAAAATTTATTTGATTCGCTTATATTTTAGTGATGAGAGAAAAACACTAGCTCTTTATGTCAATAGATTAGTATTAGTCTTGCCGAGAGGCCGTGTTATCCAGTTACTGGGTTGTGTAGGGCCGATACTCGTAGATTTTAGCTGCATCTATCCTTATATATCTGGTTTGACTAGAAGCCGACCATACCATGGTTTGGAAACGGCTAGGATTACGAAGGCTATTTGTTTTTTTTATTTTTTTGATGTTTTTATCTACGTCGTAAGATATTTATCGTACCTTTTAAAATTGTATAACATTATCATTTATAATCACGTAAACTATACTAAATAGTTAAAAAGTAGATTTTGTTTATAATATGTATAATTATATAAAATGAGTATATTAGAGGAAGTTTGAAAGTAACGACAGTGATTAAAAAGTTGAAAGGAAGTCGTTTGTCTTGGTATGATCATGTCAGGAATGAAACGTATGTTATTAAAGAGTTATGAGTGTACATGCGAATGGATGGAGTGGGAGAGGGAGGCAAAGTAAAGATGAATGGATTGTGTGAGGAGTGATATGAAAGGAAAGGGAATTGAAGATGACAGGACAGGATGGAAGAAAAAAAAGTTGCGACTCCGAGCTGTGTTAAGATTTCAAGAACAATTAATTTCAAGTTTTTTTTTTTTCGTATAGGCCTACATGGCTAAGTACATAGTAATAAAACGTTAGAAGCTAGTGCACGGTCCAATTGGTCGTTTCATATGGAGAAGAACCGGCAAGAAACAATGCGGTAACCTAAACACTCTTTTTAAAAAAGCATGTTGATTTTTTTAATGTCTCCACATTGTAATAATAACAGATATGAGAGGACAGGATAGGCTGGTCAACATAGTACCAAATAAAGCAATATGAAAACGTGTGTCGAAATAGAAAATATCTAATCTATGCACGTGTGAGTGTATTGGTCTCAGAGGTCAGTGGCCCTGGTTTTATTCCCACCCAAAGCAAAAGTTTGTGTGATGAGCACGGTCATTTGTTCCTTGTCTGGGTATAATTTATCTATAATATGTATAATTTATCTATATATATAAAAGGAGAAACTGACTGACTGACATATCAACGCACAGTCTAAACTACTAAGACTAGGAAAGTGAAATTTTACACAAAGCTTCCTTTTAATACGTAGGCGAGCACTAAGAGAGGATTTTTCAAAATGCACACCCTAAGGGGACGAAACGGGCTCCAAAGTTTGTATGATGAAAACCTTCTTTCACGCGGGCGAAGCCGCTGGCAGAAGCTAGTCTATAATATGTGTATATTCAGAAATATATTAGTCAATTTTTAACAGTTGTCTAGTACTCATACTTAGTACAAGCTCTGCTTAGTTTGGGACTAGATGGCGTTGTGCGAAAGTTGTGGAATATTATTATTAAAGATATTGTCACTGTATACTTTTTTATTTAGGATGTGAATGTGAGGACATTATATTACAGTGTTCTCACATTCACATTAAAAAAGAGATGCTATATAAAAATAAACCTATCAATTAATGACATGATTATGTAACATTTATCAATCTGAACGGAACTCATGTCCACAAATGGATTAATCACTGAAGTTAGTCAATGATTTCTTTACTATGATATTTTTAATAATATAAATATTTCTTCTTTCTTTTTCAAACATTTCGCTAGGAATTCCACCTCTTAGCGGTAGGTACAATTAAATATAATTTATTAGAATATAATTAAAGTTATTATTATTGTTTGACTTTATTGGTATAGATATATATGTAGATAGTTTATTAATTTGAGTATGTATTGTATAATTGTATGATATTTATTGTTTATTAGTATATCTATTCTTGTATTTTTTTGCCTTTGCTCTCTATTTTATTGCACCTACAACTATTTATCTCTGCATCACCCTAACGTTGACTGGTAGAAAATGCCTAAGGCATTAAGGCCGCCGCTGTACGTTTGTGCATAAAGTATTAAATAAATAAAAATTGTTCACTAATTTAGTTCAAAAGTGACAAGCAACCCAATGTATATTTATTTGGTTTAACAATAAGAAGTATCACACATCATTGTCATCATTTCAGCAGGTAGACATACCTACATAGGACGCTGTTGGGGATAGGCTTCGCAAATTATTGCCCTAATGACCGGTTCATTTCGCATCCATTGACTATTACATGTTTGCTGTATGGACTTTAAAAGAGACTTTGATCCCTGAGTTTGTTTCGGTATACCTTCTCAGGGTAGTCAGCTAGGAAACACCGGCCTCATCTAGTTTATATTGACGAAAAAGTTAACGTATAAAAGTGTTTCTTGGAAACCTATTTGCAAACATTTATCATTTATCGGATTCCCGCGACCCTCACCAGGTCGTCAGTCCACCTTATAGGAGGTCTTCCTACGCTGCGTCTTCTGGTGCGCGGTCGCCACTTCAGAACCTTTCGGCCTCATCGACCATCCGTTCTGCGAGCAATGTCCGCTGCCCAATCCACACTTAAATTAATAATTAATCCATCACTTATCTTTTATCAGGACAGCCCTAATCACTGACTATAAGAAAATTTCACCATAATCACCGGATACTTGCATAGTGAATAATGATAAACAATACATAGCTCATTAAATAAGTGTATGGCTTGTCTCAATGCGAAGCCTACTGGGGCCATGGGTTCGCTTCTGAAAGGAAAACCCGGAGCCCTGGAACGCAAGGCAACGAAGGATCATAGGAGTGGCTTTTAATCAGTAATAGTCTGACACGACCTCACGCTCCACCCTAGAGCGAGAGAAGTAATTAGTAACTAACTAATGATTTCGAACCTAAAAAAAAATGTCCCCTGAAGAAACACGACCTATTTCACACACCTTGTCCTCTCTTATTTTTTTTGAATTATGCAATAATCAAATAACTCCTCCCACTCTAAGTAGAGCGAAATAAGATGTCAGACTTATACTGACTATACCCTATATGTGTTCCTTCAGTGGCTTTAGAAAAATGAAAGAAAAACATTTTATATGTGGTAAATGACGCCATCTTAGGACTAGCTTACAAATCTATAAATGTATGATTTTGTTTATATTATATCAGCTATTGATCATTTAATTTGTAATTCCATTACAATTTTATTTTAATTAATTTTATATAATCACTACTTTAGTGTTTATATCACTCCTTATTATGTGAATGTTGATGGCCTGTTATTGGCTGTACACAGAAGCTGTTGGTTTGACCTTAATGAATAAATAAATAGATAATTAATCAATAATTCCACCAAGTCTGTTCCATCATCAGACCACTAGACGTACGGCGTTGCACCTTCGGTACATGGTGGACATCCCGCCCATACGTACAAAGCATTTTGGGAACACATCCATTATGCATACAGCTAAGGAGTGGAATTGCCTGCCGGAGTCTGTGTTTCCTGATAGCTACAACCTAGGGGTCTTTAAGTCAAGAGTGAATAGGTTACTTCTAGGCAAGCGTGCTCCATCGTCAGCCACATCATAGCCTACTATCAGGTGAGATAGTATTCAAACGCGAGCCTATCAATAATAAAAAGAAATCATAAACATTCTATAAAGAAAATATTCTCGTAACATGGTACTCTTCAGGACAACTTTCAGGATAACTTTTTGAAATAAACCCACAGCCCTAGCGGACCCTCTCTTACATAACAGCTAAATCAAGAATCACCCAAACAAACTAAAATCACAACCAATGGCAAACTTTCTTTCTTAAACATTCTTAGAAAAAAATAAACAAAACTTCTCTAAAAGGTACAAAAGATTTTTCAGTAAACACCTTTGATTTCCTATGAGTGGTCGAGAAATTTTGAAAACACCTGTCCTGCGCACCTGACTCATCTGGCTAGAACAATCAACTATCAACGTGCTACCAAGGTAGCTTATAGGTACTTAGGTAGTTGTTGTACCTAGGTAGTAGTTAGGTACTTGCATCTATTAGTGAGTAATTCTCTTATCGGTATAATGTCAATAGTGACTAGCTTCAGACTTTCTTTTGTTCACAAGAAGGTATGAGCAATGATTTGTATATTTTCATACAATATTTTTTGAATATTAAAGCTTAAAAATTATCATTATCAATGTGTTCCTAGTATTTTAAGCAGGTATTTAATTATATATTTTCATTAAAAAATTACTTACTTCGAAATACATTATAAAATAGATGGAATAGTACCTAACATTAAAATCCCGAAAACAAAAGACACATATAAAACAAAAGATTGGCATCGTGTTGACTGTACATAAACAAAGTAAATAATGAAAAGCCTCCGTGCTCATCCAATGACAAATGACAATAGAGGGAACATCCCTCCATTAGCCACGCACCCAAATATAAGCTCTACGGTAATATAATAGAGCGCGAAATTGTGTGGCGCCGCGCGGAGGATGTCCCTCGCTATCTTGTCTGGCGGGGGAGGCACCGACCAATCAGCTCGCGCGCTCAGCGCATCACTGTCCTTATCTGTTCATACCTACTGCGCATCCTCAATGTATACATCAGTACATAAGCACACAGAACGTAAAACAATTTTCCGTGAAAGTAACGAAGACTTTGAAAGTTGACAAGAAAAATATAACTTACCTTGCGCGTGCAGGCGCCTCGCGACGGCTTTGGACCGCATAGCCACCGCAGTGACAGCACAGGACACTCCTCAATTAAATATAAAATGGCGATCGATGACACTACAATGTAATTGGAAAAGTTTTTCAAAATTGGAACGGGAGAACGTGTTGAATAGCGCGCGCGTTTGTCGGGAGGCAGTGTGGCGCGGGCGGGCGCCGGGAGCGTACGTCAGGCGACAGTCCTGCAGGATGCGTGTGCTGGGGCGAGGCTTGCGGCGCGAGGAGCGCGCGGCGGCGTATCACGCGAGCGGTCGGCGGGACACTGCGTTCACGTGCTCTACCGCACCGCGACCGCGGGGAAAGCGATTTTCACGCGGGAAACGATAGTGACCGGCCGCGCTGTCTCGGCCCCAGCCGCGGCTAACCACCAACTGTCACCAGGCACGCCGTCGGCCTGCGACTCGCGACAACACCCACGGGGCCAGACGACGCCTACACGCTACTCGCTCCACAGCTTTATGACGGCAAACCTCTACTCAAGGTTCAACTGCCCTGAAACACTACATTTATAAAAACTATCTAGGTAGACTTAAACAAATCGACAGTCAATTACGTTTTACCCTAATGTTGGCCCCCGAGTAACAAAACTGGACAGGTACGTCGTAAACAAACGAGAGCTTCGGGAAGAGTCAAAAGTTTCACAACTAAGTTATGAAACATGAGGTGGAACATTATGTAATGTTCTGATTAAATTTAATCAAGTTTGGTCGACAAGGGGAGGATTTTTATGGCTTCTTAAAATTTTCTTTCAGTCCGTTACATCTGTTGAATATTTTTGTTGCGAAATAATTTCGGAAAACATTTGTTTTAATTTTTTCATGGCTGAACAAAACAAATCACGTCTGCTGAGCCTTCTTAAAATGACATTAGTAGATTCAATGATATATAAGTATTATATTGATACTAGCTAACTCGGCAAACGTTGTTCTACAACGGTGGTAAAAAATAGCCTACGACCTATTCTCAAAGTTACCTAATATTATATGTATACATACACAAAAAAAAACATAATTATCGGTCAAGCCGTTTCGGAGGAGTTCGATAACAAACACATTTTTTTTATATTAGATGATATTTTTTTGTAAGGTGGGAAATCATCAAATGACTTCTCTCGCTCTAGTTGGAGCGAGAGGGCGTGTCAGACTTTTACTGACTGAAACCCACCCGTGTTTTAGACACAACAGAGTGAGATTAATAGGTATTGGAGTGAAGACCAGATTCCTACCTTTCGTTTTTTTTTTGAGGTGGGAAACCATCAAATAACTTATCCCACTCTAGGTGGAGCGAGAGGAAGTTTGAGATTTTTACTGACTTAAGCCCATCTTTATTCCTACAATTGCCATAAGAGCTATATTTCACCGGGACACCATGGCGGCGCGACCAGTTGCCGCTAACAACAAAATGTATACTACTCTATAGAGAGTTACTCACCTGGTGTCCGTTTGGTTGCGCAACCAATTTGGCGGTGCGACCAGCTCGGACGCGTGCACTTAAAGTTCATTTTGATACTGTCTCAGTGTGATGTAGTGACTCTGGTGTCTGTATGGTGTCTAGTTTGGTAGCTTACGGACACCATGGTGTCCTGGTGAAATATAGCCCTTAATGTTACAGGGCCCGAAAACTCTTTCGAACAAACCCACAGTAATAATCTAGACTCCTACCATGTACTTTAAAATAGGCAGCTTATCTAAGTTAATCTCAATCTCTCTCTATAATCATCTCTCTATAATCATCCAACAAAAATAGACTCCTGAAAAAAGAAACCCGATTGTGATGATATTAGGCTCCGCCATGTTGACTTTCAAAAGGCTTCGTGACTAGTTTGACAACTTTATTTATTAAATTAACAAAGAGATTCTATGCACTGTTCACTGTTCACAAACTGAGTATTATTTTCTTTCTAATGTGACTCTGTACCAATTTAAAAGTTAGTCCACTGTTGGACATAAACCATGAAATATTCTTTCTCGCAACTTTAACTCGAACTGTAATCCTAACAAACAATATAGCATTCACCTAACATATTGACGTTCTTGCATTCGACTCAAGCAGTAAGGTCTCCACTGTCGTCGGACAGCGGGGGAGGGGGACAGCCTCATCCCACCCCCATCTCCCATCGCCCATCCCCCATCCTCCACGAGTGCTGGAGACACACGAGGCTTACACCAGCAATCGTACACGGGTTAAGTTCTATGTGTCTAGGTATTATTCAGTACCTAGAAAAGTTGTATATGGCTAAGATTGTATAAGTTTGAGTTGTGATGTGTTTGCTTTAAAGGTTTGAGTTCGATTATATATTTCTATAAAATATATTAAGCCTTCTGAATAACTGCATTCGATTCGTCTTCAACCTTCGTAAGTATGATCATGTATCAACACATCGATCACTTTTAAAATTGTTACCCATTCGCCATCATAGAGCATTAAGGGCCTTGACAAGGCTGTTTTCTTTTCTAGATAACCCTTCTTCTCCTTCTTATCTGACTTCAGAAATTCAATTTCTTTGCTCTGCGTACAATAAAAATCTTCGATCTACCAATAATCGTCTTTTATGATGTCCGATGCACCGCTCTGGGTTTATCCATTCCTCTTTCTTTGCTCAGGCGATCTCCCTTTGGAATGCGCTCCCTCTGAACATCAGGACGGCAACCAGTCGGTTGTCCTTTAAAGTGAAAGTACGAGAACACTTTCGCAAGAAGTTGGTAGGTTCATCGCACTCTTGATTTGTTGTATTAGTTTTTCTCTCAATATCATTATTTATTTGTATGTATGTATCTATTTATTATTGTTCTTATTTCCTCTCTGTCAGTCTTCTATTAAGCTGCACCTGTCATGTTATGTATCTGCACCACCCTAAGGTCGACTGGTAGAAAATGCCTAAGGCATTAACTCCGCCTTTGTACAATGTTTCATTAGTGCCTAAAATTTTAAATAAATTAATTAATTAATCCATCTACGAAATAAATATATACGCGCCATGGTTTCAGATTGACAAAATCTGGAGGACTCGGAACATCTCCGTAAAGACCAAAACCAAACTGGTACGGACCCTGGTCTTCTCGATCTTTTCATTTAGCGCCAAGACTTGGACGCCAAAAGCTGCAGACCGCAAACACATTGACGCCTTTGCACTGTGGTGCTGGTAAAGAATGCTCCGTATACGTTTTTCTCAAAGAAGTAAATAAATAAACTGCAACTTAAGTTGAATGCTCCAGGGAAGACCGCGAAATTCAAATTTTCGAAAGTTTTTTGCAATTTGCAGCTCAGTATCTGACAGTATGGTAACAAAAAATATATCTGCGGTAACGATATCTATGTATTTACATAACTATACTCATTAAAACCATTATTATAACTCTCTAACTTAGAGACGAGGTAAAACGTCAAGTTTTGGTAAGTTAAAATGTTAATTTTTGACTCTTGTCTAAGTTAGATACGTAGTGTACTTGTTTCGCTGGTACACGAACTATTTCTATTTCCGATCCTTATAGCACTTAGGTATAGGAACCTATCTATCTTTCTCTCACTATTCCATATCAGCTGCCTCATGGTTAATACAAGTATTTAGCGATAAGATTACCTATTGAAGAAAGTAATTGATTAATTTAAATGCTGAAAATCACTACGACTTACTTACAGCTATTTCTGATTGGTAGTGGGACAAAGAATGATTCGATTTGCTAACTTGATTAGCAAATCAATTTATTGTATTTATCATAGTCATATTTTGCCCAGAAACCATTTCTGGGCAAAATGTGCCTATGCCCCGCAGGACATAGGACTCCTCCAAGCGTTGCGGGGGTAAGCCTTCAAAAGGCACCTGGATTTTGGATAAAAGACCAGAGAGTATAGAAATCTTACCTCCTACATATTTCATCACCCCATCAAAACATCTCCCCCCCTGGACGCGAATAGCAGTGGCCAATCTGGAAATATCTTAACCGAATGCGGACCCAGGTTGGCCGCTGTAAAAACAATTTGGCCAAATGGACCTTGGCCCAACACTAACACAGTGCCAGTGTAGAGCCGCTGTACAGCTGCGTCATTTGCTATGCTGTCCATCCTGCACAACTACCTGCAGTTTTCAGGATCTATACGAGGCCAATAACAGAGTCGTAGAGGTTGCCAAATACTGGTCAGAAAAATTTAGAATACATCGACACGAAAAGAAGAAGAAAAAGAATCTCACTAAATCCACCCCGGTGATCACAATCTTGGAAGGGGACCCCGTGAAAATATGTAGAAAAATACCTGAGTGTAAATAGTGTGATGTAGAATTTATGTGACATAAGCCCTTTTTGTAGTTCGTAAGTTTCTTCCACGTATACATAGCATAATAATAATAATAGCCATTTTGATTTTGATAATTTCTTGTTAATCAACAAATATTCATTGGGCGCACAGCTAAGGAGTGGAATTCCCTGCATCTGTATTTCCTGAAAGACACAACCTAGGGCTCTTTATTTTAAGAGAGAATAGATTACTTCTAGGCAAGCATGCTCCATCGTCGACCTCATCATCATTTACCATCTAGTGAGATAGTGAACTACCTGTATAGATAGATTTTTTTTTGGTTGGAAAATCATCTAATGACAAATCTCGCTCTTAGGCGGTGCAGGAACCTACCGAACTTACCATGTCCGGTGAGGACCTGCGTCATGCAGAAAGTAAGGACGCTATATTGTCTTTCCAGCCACTCCTCAAAAACTAACTACAAAGCCACTCCTCACTTACCGCCATAATTGTGGCGTGCCCAGCACTGGGTTGCGACAGTCGCTGTCGCCAGTCCAGCATGAGATCCCGCCGGAGATTTTTCCGACATACCGCGACTTGGCTTATAGGTTGATTAAAAATGTTGTTTTGAAATTGAAGTATGAAGACACTACCACTAGGTACATACATATACATGAAATTGATGTGTCTGTTATTTCAAAATAACATTTTTTTGCTGAATGCATTTGAAAGTACATTCGGTACCTATACGATAAATAAAAAATAAAAAATAACAACTTTTGTCTGGCCGTCGGTCTGTTTGTTCTGACTAATCTCCAAAATACCTGGATTGATTTTGAAGAGACTTTTACTCTTAGATAGCTGACGTTTACTTGACTACTTATATTTTAGAAAAAAAAATCGGATTAACAAAAAACAAAGCAACTTGAAATTGTGATCAAATAGCATTGTGCGTTAATATAGAAAACTATCCCAAGGAAACATACTATCAAGATAAAAATTACCCTATGTTTTATTCCAAGACACAGTCTACCCGTATACCAAAATTCATCCAAATACCTTCAGCAGTTTCAGTGTGAATGACTACAAAACATATACACAGACTCAAAATCTTCCACCTTTATAACATTAGTTTATCAGTAAAGAAAGAAAGAAAGAAAAACTTTTTATTTGCCGGAAAAGGCGCAAAATTTAAACTAACATATTGCAAAACATTTTGCATGACAAAAACATATTTAAAATAACATAAAACGGCCGTGCGCCGTAGTAACTGAAAATGGTGAATATTAATAGTCTTATCATATTAAATAGACCGTGATGATCATTTTAGAACATAAGTTTCCGAAAACTCTGCTATTAAAAACACTACAACGTAAAAGTCAAACGTTAAAATCTACAACAGGCTCTTTTAGCGTCAAGAAAACCCAAAAAATGCTAAACATTTCAATTAAACCTGCGTGTGAACGAGACATCTTACCAGACATCTATAATTCCACCTGCACACAAGCCATAACTCCGGCCTGATAGGCACGAGTCTGAAGAACATCGAGGACGCAGGCTACCCCCCTTCGCTTAGAAGGAGGAGTGGGGAGATATGGGGGAGAAGGGGGGTTGAAGCCGTAAATATGATTATCAGCGGGGGAGGCGACGCGGACTAATCATATTCTCTGCAATTTACATAAATATTACCGTGTTCCGTGTCACACGACTGGCCGCCAGGGCTGTCGGTGGACTCAAGGATGTGTGCGAACAAAGGAGTCATGACAGTAGAATTTATAAAATAAAACTGGAAGATTTTTTTTAATTAAGGTGCTTTTTACACTTATACTGTTTTATAAGGTACGAAAAGACATCATAGCATCGATTATACTTCATCAAATTATATCACATGGTGAAACGTCATGAGTACCGATATCTCATGACGGAAAATAAACTTAATTTCGAGTTTCAACGATTTAATTAGACCCACTTGATATCTACACCTCAAGATGAAGATGGCCCTTCCTAACTCATCTATCGTCTACGTGACCGTGGTTTAAAAGCTTGTTGTTTCAAACCAACAAAATCCAACGCAGAGTTTAATGAAGGTGCAACGCGAAAAAATAGTGAAAACGCCGGAACGCTCTGTTGACATTCACTCACTGGAATATTTCACAAAACTTGTTCCAAGAAATACGCAAAGGGCAAATAAGTAACATAGGTGGTTTTTGATCAGTAAAAATTTGACATGCTCTTTCGCTGCACCCTAGAACGGGAGAAGTCACTTAAAGATTTACTTTAAAAAAAAATGGTTTGGGGTAACTGTTTCAAAATCTATTTATTAGATTTGATCTTTACTAAACTGACATGCAAGCTTTGCAAATTAACTAAAAGCTGTAATAAATTTACAAGATTTCCTGGTTTGAACTATGGTCCGGAACGAGGAGGAATGACAGGCGATCGCCTCCTTCTGCGAAACAGTAATGCTAGCGAAGTAGAAGGCCACACGTATGAGGAAACGAATGTCCTCACGCCCCAGCCGCCGAGATTTCGACTCCGACTACCAACCATGGTAGACGCGGGTTTGCGGACGTCGAGCAATGGGTAGCTCGCCGTTCGGCCGTCCGGTAATTAAGCGGACCGAGCCTAGTCGTCAACAACGCGTAGTGATCCACACGCTCCTCAAAGAAAGGTCAGCAAACCGTAGGGTTCCAGCAGGGTCGATGCCCGCTAGCTAGCGCGGCGGGGAATTTCTGAAAAGGAAAGCCATACACAAAGGTAACTGAAGGACACAGGTGTGATTTTGGTCAGTAAAAGTCTGACATGGCCCTCACGCCTAAACCAGAGCAAGAGAAACCATTGGATGATTTCCACCTTTACAAAAAAAAAGCCTTACAAAAAGATACAAGCATTACCTACAAGTTAAAAAGAAACTTATAATAAGTGACAAAGCTTTGTATTTCTAACAAAACACTTAAAACAACGGACAGCCCTGACCGGTCATTAGGAGCTTCGGCCACGTACCTTTTAATGATACCGTAAGGTCGATGTTAGATACGTAACTCAGAAGTCGTTTTGTCTTTTTTATGAATGATTAATGTTTATTAATGTTTACGCCAGCTAACGCCAGCCAGCGCCATGTTTGCCCATGCATATTCAAAAGAATAACGGCATAGGATCTGTTTGATAAACGTAACAATAGCAACAAGGAATTGTGTCAAGTGTAGAGTGATTTTTTTTTCTTTAATTTTCCTTGGGAAGGCTTTTAGACTAGGATATAAAGTGACGAAGGTGCAATGTCTTTATAGCAACTTCGTTACTTTATAACCTAGTCTAAAAGCCCCGCAACTGCAGCTTTTGACACCGTAGCCCCGCAACCAAAGCTTTTGACACCATAGCCCCGCAACCGAAACTTTCGACACCGTAGCCCCGCAACCATAACTTTTGACACCGTAGCCCCGCAACCGTAACTTTTGATACCGTAACCCCGCAACCATAACTTTTGACACCGTAGCCTCGCAACCGTAACTTTTGATAACGTAGCCCCGCAACCGTAACTTTTGATACCGTAACCCCGCAACCATAACTTTTGACACCGTAGCCCCGCAACCGTAACTTTTGATATCGTAGCCCAGCAACCATAGCTTTTGACACCATAGCCCCGCAACCGTAACTTTTGACACCGTAGCCCCGCAACCGTAACTTTTGACACCGTATCCCGCAACCGTAACTTTTGACATCGTAGCCCCGCAACCGTAGCTTTTGACATCGTAGCCGCGCAACCGTAACTTTTGACACCGTAGCCCCGCAACCGTAACTTTTGACACTGTGTACCGAACCCGTAACTTTTGACATCGTAACCCAGCAACCGTAGCTTTTGACATCGTAGCCCCGCAACCGTAACTTTTGATACCGTAGCCCCGCAACCGTAACTTTTGACACCGTAGCCCCGCAACAGTAGCAATTTCCAGCGGATTTGCTCGTGTGAATGCAGAAAATATAGGTATAGTCTATGTCAGTCAGTAGTAAAGTAGCATTCTATTTTTTTTTTAACTTGTCCACTAGTTTTTGAGGTCATTAATTATAAACAAAAATTCAATCTTTCCTCTTTGTACCTAACTTCTGCCAGCGGCTTCGCCTGCGTGAAAGTAGAAAATATATACATCCTATATCATTCTGTAACAAAATACCTACCGTTGTAGTGATGAAATAATTTGTAAAGTCGTTGCTCTACAAATAATAATTCAAAAAATACAAATGTTTTCTCTTTTTAATATTAGTATATATAAGGAAGAACCCATAGCTATACCTCGGTATAAACCTTGGATCTAAATAAATAAAATAACTTAATTATAACTTAACTTTATTTAAGGCCTAACAAGGCTAAAGCGCAAGGCCTAAACAAAATCAATATATACGACTGGCTTGTTGGTCTAGTAGTTAGTGGCCCTGACTGCTATGCCGGAGGTCGTGGGTTCGATTCCCACCCAAGACAAATATTTGTGTGATGAGCACGACATTTGTTCTGTGTCTGGGTGTAATTTATCTATAATATGTATGTATTTAGAAATATATAAGTATGTTTATCAGTTGTCTAGTACTCATAACACAAGCTCTGCTTAGCTTGAGACTAGACAGCGTTGTGTGATTGTTGTGGAATATTATTATTATTATTATTAATATTCACTGTACATTGCTGAAAGAAGAAAACAACTAATCAATTTCCTAAACTCAAGTTGTTTCTTAACGTGGGTTTTTATGTGGATTACCTATAATGATAAGAAAAAGACTAGGACTAAGCGTTTCGCTTCGTCGTTTATAACGCGTCCATCGAAGGACTGGAACAATTTGCCTGCTGCGGTCTTCCAGTCCAACTATAATTTAGGTGTCTTCAAGGCTAGAGTGAATAGGCTCTTAATAAAGTGGTGCGCCTCACCATCAATGATTACATCTCTGCTTACCATCAGGTGGGATCGCAGTCAAGCACTGGTTTATATTAATAAAAAAAATACTCACATACAGCCGAATTAAAAAAAAAAGTTGCAAAAAATCTTTAATTTCGGAAGTCAACAGTCAAAAACACAAAAAAGAACAAAACCAGAAACCGGCTTCCGAAATTTAAGTAAGTTAATTTGCATTTTTTTAATGATCGTTATTTCTTGCTTTTACTTCTTAAATTACTTTCCTCATCTTGCGCAATATTCTAAGAAACCATAACGTTTATGGTTAGCGAAATCCGTTCAGACCTGGTGAAGAGTTTAACATTAAATCGATTGAATTTCAACGACACATAATACGATTTTCCTCTATAACTCTTGTGAATTCTTATATGTCTATAAAAGCAATCATACCTACACGTGTAACTCAACAAAGTATTCCATTAAATCTTTCCCGTTTTCAAACAGAATAATAGCATCAAACAAATTGTTGTATGGCTTCAAGATTTGATAACGAATAACAAATCCAATCCCGCATTCAACCCTCGAGAACAAAAATAAATTATTAATTACTACACCTTGAGAGGAATTTACCCTTCCCATAAATTAAAGGGGCCAGATGTTAACAGACTTGAACAAACCCCAAATATCTTGTTAAGCCACCCACTGAGTGTCCCCAGACATAGGTAGCTAGAACACCACGTCGCTATCCGGAGGGCTCGAGACGCCACCTAATGGCGACCTAAGAAGACTGCATTTCCCGGAACACGACCCGTATGTTTGACTTTATCGACTCGAGAGGGTTTCTTCCTTATATTATATCGTACGAAGATGTGCTTTTGGAAACCATAAAGCCATCAGAATATTTCCAACACACACAATTACCAACCTTAATATCAACCATTTAAAGCCAAATACACTTCGCCGCTTGAACGTTCTTAGGTCGTTTTCTTCTACGCAGCATGTGATATGATATCAAGGCGAGACAGAAAGGGACAGTAGAGCGCAGGCTCCTCGGCAGACGTCGCGGTTGCCATGGAAACCCATCGATTTGCACCCCCCACCCTTGAGCCGCGCCCGCCAGCCTCCGTCGTATCCAGGTCATCCAAGACCATCAGAGCCGATGTTTGTTAACGTTTAATTAGCTGTTGTGACGTTGGCTACATGTATGCACTTTGAGAAACTAATATGTCGCATTTAAGAGAAATGGAGTGTAGAAATGTGGGTTATGCTCTTAGGCTTACCATCTATGTCGTAGGTAAGCACTTTTCTTTGCAGAACCAGTACCATTCTGAAAGTTTTCAAGTACGTACAGATAACTCATTGTTTCCTACTGGGCCCAAACTGTTTAAAGAGTTTATCATCAAATCGAAAATAAGAAGACAACTACATTATATCTTAGCTATTCTTTCACGCCAATGTTTTAAAACTCTTAATGTAAGAAAAAAAAAATTTCATCAGCCGTTCCTTCCATGGTTTCCTGTTGCTTTTCCTATGCCCAAATTCTGCCTTGCAGCCAGTATCCAATCCATATCTTGTGTAAAGTGTCAGTAGTACACATATTGCAAGGCGAGTTCCTACCTACATCATGCTTTTTTGTCATGTCGTATCAATGGTTTGCTATGTTGATTTTTTATCAACATGACCCATATATATGTATGTTTATAGGTATTTATTTATTGTATATATTATGTTTATGTATAGTGTGCTGTATACATATATGTCTAGTATATTTTTAATTTTAAGTTTGATTTAATTTATGTGTTTAATTTTTTGTTGTACATTTAAAGTTCCTCAAAATTTTTACTGACTCATATGGTTATGCTGTAAGAAAACCCAGTTGTGGGTTAAGCTCGCCTATGTACATCAACTGTCCTATTTTTATTGATTATGTAAAATTGTGTGTACAATAATGAATAAAGAATGGTGTGCTGTCACTGCTCTCAAAACGGAGAAGGAAAACACCTGTTCTAAGGCCGAAAACTCGCAAAAAAAAATAATGTGTCATCCACCAACCCGCACTTAGGCGATCCCCTCTCCTGGAGATGAGGCCAGGTCCCAGCAGTAGGAACATTGAACCACTGAATAGGGTTGAGGATAAGATAACGATGTTTTTTTTTTCGGTTGGAAAATCATCCTGTGACATCCACCGCTCTTGGGCAGAGCGGGAGATAGTGTCAGACTTTACTGACTAAAAACCCACTACTGTTCCTTCGTTGCCTTTCGTACCAGGGCCGAGTCTTCCTTTCAGAATCAGACCCTTGGCCCCAGTAAGCTTCGACCCTGCTAGGACCCTACAGTTGCTGACATCTCCTTGAGAAGATAACGATGACGAGGATACCGCTCCTTCTACTTCTTCTTATCGCCGTCTCTTTCTATCATAAGAAGAATTAGCCCACAATCCTACTAATATCTCAGGAATTACTATATTTTCAATTCGAAAGCTTATAAGCAGGTTTCATTATCTTATCTGAGTTGAGATACTAAGCACGTGTCAGATTAATTATTATCTAACTAGCATTTTTCCAGCGACTTTGATGGCGAGAATGTTTCAATAAAACTTTAACATCACATAAACTGTTTATTTATTAAGGATCTCCAACAAATGATGTTCACACAAATAAAGTTATAAATTAATCCACTCCTTGCACTTAAACAATTTCAAACTCAAATAAGAATAGGTACCCACTACTAACTAAAGATTACTACTGAACTAACACCAATTAAAACATATTACCTAAAAACTACTTATAAACAAATGCGAGTCGGACTCATGCACTGAGGGTTCCGTACAAACAATTACCTATAATATAATTATATATAATAGTTCAATTCTTGAAATGAGTTACTTTTTTTTTTTGAATCGCATATGCCTTTTTTTGTGACGTAACTACAAATTTACAGTTTTCAGATTTTTTCCTATACTTGTGTTATGAGACCTTGATTTATGCCAAATTTCAGGATTCTAGGTCAACGGGAAGTCCCTATGAATCTTTATTCCCTTGAGAGTGTTGAAATATACGTTTTTTGCGACATAAAAGGCCGTATTTTTTTTTACTAACTCAAAAGTTTGATTTTTCGCAGCTTTGAGGGACCGCAGACTTGAGTATAAGGTTTAAATTTTGACTCGATACCTCTACGTGTTCCCGAGATAAAGGGCCTTAACAGACAGACAGACGGACAACAAAGTGATCCTATAAGGGTTCCGTTTTTTCCTTTTGAGGTACGGAAACCTAAAAAGAAACTATCATTTAACGTATTATCTTACTATTTGTATTTTGAATATAGTTTCGAAAAACTAATAATGCCCGTCCTTATTATTCATTTTAATTAGAATTTGTTTCAAGATTAAAATTTATTTAAGTACCTAAGAAATAAAAATCATCCATAAAATCTTTAAAATCCCTTAAATTGTTCTATTAATAATAATATGTACTTAATTAATTCTAAAAACCAATAATGACAACCTTTTTTATTTACTTAGGTTACGATTTGTGTTAACTTTCAAGTACATTGGCACACCAAGTGAAATTTTGCTTTAGCGTGCAAACGAAATTTCCCCTATTCACCACCTTTTAGGTTGAATTTTCAAAAACCCCTTAGCGCTCGCCTGTATCATAGGAAGCCTTGTGCACAAATTCATCTTATATCATAGGAAGCCTTGTTCCCAATGTCAGCCTATATCATAGGAAGCCTTGTGCACAATCTATCCTGTATCATAGGATGCCTTGTGCACAATTTCAACCTACATCATAGGAAGCCTTGTGCACAATGTCATCCTATATCATAGGAAGCCTTGTGCACATTTTCATCCTATATCATAGGAAGCCTTGTGCACAATCTCATCCTGTATCATAGGAAGCCTTGTGCACAATTTCAACCTATATCATAGGAAACCTTGTTCACAATGTCATCCTTTATCATAGGAAGCCTTGTGCACAATTTTAACCTACCTAAATCATAAAAATCGGTCAAGACGTTTCGGAGGATTTGGATTACAAACACTGTGACATTAGATTTTTATATATTAAACCAGCTGACCAGGTAAACGTTGTTCTGCCACATAAATTATCAAAGAAATATGGGGGACCCCATATTTCCCCCCAATTTTTTTTTAGTAGGGTGAATAATACTTTACGACCTATTCTCAGACTTACCAAAAAATTTCATAAAATCGGTCAAGCCGTCTCGGAGTTTTTTATTTTATTTTAGAAGATCTAACGGTCAATCAAGAAAAGCTGGAATTCTGAAACTTTGAAGAAATGGGTCAAAAGATATGCCTGAGTAGGGACCACGTTTGTCTAATTGTAATTTCGAAACGAAGTAATATGTAAATGGATACAGCAAGGCTAATTCACAACAAACATCAAGTAAATAATATAAACGACGCCAATCACATAACCATGATTAGGTACTCCAACAAATACATAATTCTTTTACAACATATTTACCTTACTCTTTGATGTTCCTAAGAAAAGTCGACCCAATTCTTATCTCAAAGACACGTCAAGCCTCAGTGCCTCGTCAAAGCCAAGAGGCTGGACCTAATAGGGGCACTCGAGGCACGAGGCTGCCTCCGTGGGCCCTTGCCTCCTTTGACGTGCCGACGAAATGAAGGCAATTTAAAAAGGTGAAACGTCACAAGGATTTTGGCGGTAACCTACTTTGTAAGGCGCAGACAATGTAAGCTGTAGGTAGGTAAGTCATTTTGAATTTGATTTCCGGCTACAGTTGACGAAGGCTTGTGGACGGTGAGCAATGAGTAGCTCGCCGTCCGACCGTCCGGTAAATGTCCGGACCGAGCCCAAGTCGTCGACGGCGCGTATTGTCCCACGCGCTCCTCAAGGAGATGTCAGCAAACTGTAGGGGCCCAGCATGGTCGAAGCCTTCTGGGGCCAAGGGTTCGCTTCTGCGAGGAAAACCCGAATGAAGGAACTAGGAGTGGGTTTATTCAGTAAAAGTCTGACAAGAAAAGGGCGGGAGATGTCATTGACGATTTCCCCCATAAAATAAACTTATTTTGATCGATGCTTAATTGCTACGTCAGATATTGTGAAAGTAGTTTTCATGACAGTCTATGAAACTTCTACTATATATAGGTAACTAGCTTCTGCCAAACGCTTCACGCGCATGAAACTAGGTTTCTCCATATAAACTTTAGACTCTCGCTTCATCCCCTTAGGGGCTGAACTAAAAAAAAAACCTTCTTGGTGCTCGCCTACGTCATAAAAGGAAAAAACCTTGTGCAAAATTTCACGTTCCTAGTCCCAGTAGTTTCGGCTGTGCGTTGATATGTCAGTCAGTCAGTCAGTTTCTCCTTTTATATATAGGTAACTATAGCAACACCCTCCAGCTTCGCGTGGGTGCAATTTATTACGATAGTCCAAAAAAACCTTGCCCTGAAAATTCAATTACGAAAACAACAAAATAAAAATTAGGTAAATCGGTGAGGTAATTAAGTTTTATTTATAGGTATACTAGAGTCTGGTAACTAGATGGTTATAAGTGATAAAAAAGGTGCTGCCGAATGCTCAAACCTACTAGGTCACGGGACCCCTTCCATATGCTGATAGTAAACATCGAGGTGGTTTTAGTGAGCTAAAAATTTTCCAATCCCTGGTCTTTTTCCCAAAAGCCCAACTGCCTTTTGAATGTTTCCCCCGATAACAAGAAGAAGGTATGTTCAATTCCACCCAAATAAACTATCCAATATCCCTCTAGTATTCCATCGAACAGGAAATACTTGAAGAGGTCGTATTCCTTATACCTAATAGATAGGTAGGTAGGTGCTGTATGGTCGTTGGTAGTATCAAACATTTATCATTCAAACTATTTTCATTTATAATTGCGAGCTACATAACTTTATAAAATTTTATTAATTTATTAAACCGCAAGCGAACGTCGGCGTTTGATCTCTCATTTTCTTTCTATTACCTAGTACCTGTAAATACCTAGATACTACCCTTAGTCTTCCTCACATTTATTTTTTATTTACTACATCTGTCTGTTCACGATAAACTCGAAAACTACTGAACGGATTTTCATACGGTTTTCACCAACATACGGATGAAAAAAATATAGTAGAGAAAAACATACACTTTGAAAGTTTTGTATCACCCGTGCCATGCATTCGTGTATCCAAACAAAAAAAAAAAAAAACTTCTTGCCAATACCTACGTAGGTACTTATTATCTTTGAATCGATTCTCATAAAGCCGTTAAAAGTGAAATTTTCATGGATAATGAGTTGCTGCGATGATGCTGATATCCTGGGAAAAAAAGGACATTTAGGTATAAACATTATCATCATTTTAGCCGAAAATTGTCCACTATTAGACAAAGACCTTTCCCAATTGCTGCCATCTCCCATCCATGAGATTCCTGCGACACTCACTCAGTCTTCGGTCCACCTTGCTACATATTATATTCATAATATTACTTACCTTTAACTTCTTCTATGATCATTGTACTAAGTCAGTCACCCGCCTCAGCTAATCGTTTCCACAGCCGCAAAGGATGCATGAATCCGATTTCTAAAACTGTCAGTAGGTAACGAGTGTGAAGAATGGGCGCGTCACTTTACGGCCTGTCTCCAAAGATTCTCTGTCGAAGATAATTCGCCGTGAAATGGAGTTCACCTTATTGTTTTATTATTGACTGCGTTTTATCCCAGGAAGTCGTAAATACATCGTGGAAATACAGTTGATCATCGATGTTGATGTTAAGGTGCTGTTGGTTCTGTTTTTTAACAAAATTAAATTAAATCCTTGAAATAAAAATTAGGTAGGTACTTATTTAACAATTTGTAGCCTTCAGATAAGAATAAAGAATGTGGACCTATATGAATAACCAGAGTATTACCATAACTTACAGGATATTTCATATTCGTAGAAAATTAATAAAATTTTACACAACCAGCCGTAGCTGAATACTATAATCTATACCTACATATAAAAGGAGAAACTAAACTGACATATCAACGCACAGCCGAAACTACTGGGACTAAGAACGTGAAATTTTGCAAAAGGCTACCTACCTTTTATGTCGTAGGCGACTAAGAAGGGATATTTGGAAGTTCAACTTTTAAGGGAGTGAAACGGGGTACCAAAGGTTAAGTATATGAAGAAACCTACTTTCATGTGAGCGAAGCCGCTGGCAGAAGCTAGTATTTATTAAAATGAAAACTGCAAACATTTACCGAAAAACATGAAAACATGACATATGTTGATTTAGCGCCATCTATGTACAACTGTAATTATTATAATACCAAAGAATGCACAGACTTGCGTTGAGAACTGGTGCTTGATGATCCAAGTGGCGTTGTACGACATCTAGTGACATTTACTAAACACACTTTGTAGAATATGTTCATGTCATGGAATACGCTTTCATTCTGATAGATAGCGCTGACGGAAACTACCCTGTTTTATCGACAAGTGTTACCCGTTAGTGTTAAAATGTCTTTAATCGACTAAAAATTATTCTGAATCAAAATCAGGGACCGTACAACCCCGAATATAAGTTAATTCTTTCAAAAGGGTTACAGATTGTATGCCTACAGTAATGGAAAATGTTACCTCTTCGTAGTGTTAGCCCTTTCATAACACTAACGTTAGGGTAACCCTATCAATAAGTTAACTAGTTCAAGATGTTACCGGTTCCAATTGAAGCAAATAACCCTTTGAAAGGGTTTGTTGGGGTAATCAAAGGGTTTTAAATAAAATCATTTTAAATTACGTTGGAGTGGAAGAATAGATTTTGACCTTCCCATCGGGCACTAAATGATGAGTGAGACGATCCAATGACATTTATGATTCCGTAAAAAAGACAAGATTATACATGAAACAATCCCGACTATTCCAGAAAAAAAAAGCTTTAACTTTAAAATCACTGCATAAAATAACCATAAAATAATCGAATGTGTATGGACTGTGGAGTCGCTAGGTCCTAGATTGCGTGTTGCGACTTGACGCGTACCTGCCGAATGCATGCAGTTTAGTACTTTAAAGTAAGGCACGAGAGATAAAATTTACAATATTTGTAGTCCGAATGGGTAACTCTGTTACAGTCGTTGAAGGGGTAACCCGTTCAAAACGTGTTACCGTTAAAAAGTATAAACCACCAAGAATGGGTTTTTGAATATACAGGTAAACAAATCGAAAGGGTTTGGAAGAGGTTATCCATTGATGAGGGTTTTCGTAAATAAGTGTAACCAATATGAAATGGGTTTTAAAACAACATTTTGTCAAAACCCTATGAAAAACCCTTTCAATGGGTAACCAAAATGGTCCCTGATCAAAATAAAATTAAATCTAACCAAATGGCATAGTTTAATTATATTTTATATGTGAATTGACAATGTATCTCAGTTACAACACTTAGATGTTTGCTAAGATGTGATGTTTCATCTTAACAGTATTTAATACGATTTGATTAAATAGGATAAGAGAGAGAGAGGAGAGAGGTTTTTCTGTTAAGATTTCTTTTATATTTTAATTTGTTTGTAAGCATTTTAGATTGAATGAAACAAGAAAAAATATGTACAGAACCCACTGTATAATAATAAAAAACGTAAATATTGGTATCCATTAGTTTGTAGATTAAATGACATAATAAAATAACAAGATAGTCAATGCATCCAACCCTATTATTGATGTTTAAAATATAAATTCACTGCTTTACCGACGGAGAACAAGAGACGCATGCGCGTCGTGCGTTTTGTTTTTTCTCCTTTTCTATTGGTTTGTTTTGTGATTTGTGTCATGTCCCGAACCCTTGCTTGTATTATCCATAGCTTGTGTATTTTATGTTATTTAAATTAATTACGATTATTTTAAAAGTTTGATGGTAGAATTAGTAACTAAATTATTTATAGTATTGTGATGATAAGTGCTGTGAATAAATATAGTATTCAGCGCTGGGAATCTAAAGCGGCACCGTGGAGTCACGAAAACGAAGGTAAAAAATGTTTTCATTGTTTCTAGCGACGCTTGGCTTGCAAAGAAAAACGGAAATCGATGCCATGGCTGCATGCGAGCTTCAAACTTGCAGTATATTTACACAAATGATTGTAAAATGGAACGTACTTCTTGGTTACTTTTAGTTTACGCTAAACTTATTAGCAGTTCCAGCGTTGGCCACATGGGTCGATAATCATTAAACGTAACCTGTCGGCTTCAATTTTTTAGTTTAGTAGTATTGGAGAAGTTTATACAGCATTAAATGGCTTGTTTTGCACATTACAGGAGTTATTTGCAGGCGCATAATACCTAATACTTCGGTACAGTGTATGCTACAGAACAGCTGGATAGTTAGTTATTTAGCTAAAGTAAACAGGCGTCACTCGCGCCATTCGTGTTTCCTAAACACCAAGGTCTGACTCAGTGTGTTAATTTGAATGTGCATCTTGTGTTTGCATTGTATTTTTTATGTTCTTGGAAAATGTTCATACTTTCCTGCAGTAATAAAAAATAATATGTATACAATTAGTACATTATTACTCGTGTAGAATTAGAGAGAGTAATTTAAAATAAATGACTAATAAAATATGGTAAAAAATATGTAAAATCTACTTATTTACCAGGATAAGTACTTACCTCAAAATATAGTAGGTAGGGTAAATGCTACAGTTATTGGCCTCTATACAGCTATTGGCCATTTCAACATTGAAAATAAGTGATAACCTAGCAGAATCAGTGAGCAGTTTTGAATGTACTATTCTGGAAAGTAATTATTCATTTTAGGCCACCAAAGTTAAAATGCCCAATAATTGCATAGTGGCCAATAACTGAAGCGTTGTTCCTATGTATATGAGTATTATGCTATTTACTATAACATCAACTGTACAACACAAAGTGTGGTTGCAAAGGCTATATTTTGAGTAGGTATAGTAAATATTTATAAAATATTCATACACATCATAAGTTAACTCCAACATTACTGGAATCACATTGTTTATTTACTCCAACTTCCTCCAATTCAAAACAAGCAAATTTAAAAGTTGTTTCTAAATCTAGTTCTAATGATACTATTTAACATGCACCATCACCACCTTTTTCATGGTTTTAAAAAAATTTGTTTTGGTCATTGGCTATTTTTTCAACGATCCACTGATCTATATCTGTTCACCATGGTACTGTATTGCTGAGTAAATTGTAAGATGAAATGTAACACAATAACTATGTAGGCGAATTTGACTCTAGATGTCAAATTTCATGTTGTATCATAACTTACGAAAAATATGCACTTGTGGAGTTGCAGACACCAGTTCATACAATACCTACCTCACAGCAATGCTTATCTAAATACCCAAAAACAAAAATATTTATTGCAAAACAAAAAGAAATCAAAATTCTTCTTTTTTGTGTTTGTGGACTCAAATTCAATTTTCTCTGACCAGTAGTATTCAGTAACCTATATAGCTTTGTCACTGGCCTTGATCATCATCATCATCTTCCTGCCCTTGTCCCGTGTAATTTGGGGTCGGCGCAACACGTTTTTTTCTTCCACTGGCCTTGATAAATAGATATAAATCCTTGAAGGAGCAGGTGGTTGTGCAGGCTGGTCAGTACAGGTGGTAACATATGTTGAAATCAAAATTTGTTTCAATTTCTTGTATTATTAAAAACAGGAAACTATCGCAGAAATAAAGTTTAGTCACTTCATTGGGTATTTCCTCCGAGCAAATAGACACAGATTAAATCTTAAATTTTAATCTGTACCACTCCTAACTGACTCATGTGAACTTTGAATCCAAGAATGAGATCAATGGATTATGGTAAATGGTATTATACATGTTTATTTATTTATTTATTTATTTATTTTATTAGGGACAAAAAACAGTTACATGCTAGAGAAAATACAAGAAAATCCTTAAAACTTAGAATGTAATTAGTTAGTAAATACTTAGAATGCATACATTATGTTTCATTCCTGGGATTATAATGAATATCAATTAAAATATTAATCATCACATCTACTACAGCTTTACGGTTTTGTACCACCATTTTTAGCTGTTTTTTTTTTATCAATTATTATACTAATTCTAGTTTCCTTTTTTCAGGTAAAATTACGAAATAAAATAATAACTAGGTGCTTATAAAGTTATTAAGATCTCTCAAAAAATCCTGGGAATATTATATGTAAGTAGTGACTATTACATATTTATGAAGGTACTTGTCTTCAAATTGTGAATCCAGGCTGAATTTCATCTTCACTGCACTGTTTTTTTGTATAATGAAGTATTTAATATTCAATGTTATTTTTTGCTTTTGTCTCAAATAAATTGATTATTTGATACAAACAGTAGATGTGTATTTTAATTGAATAAAATAATAATAAATAAATAAAAAGAAGCCTTAAAAAAACAACTTTATATATATTATTATTAGGTGATTTCACATTATTGGGGATCAGTTGATCCCCATAATTTTAGCATACATAAACCTCCCTCAAATGTCACCACACTGACCTGTTTGGTGCTTTTCGCATCCATTAGATTCCCACGGCCCTCACCAGGTCATCGGTCCATTCCCACGAAGTACACTACGGTACTACTTCCGGTAGTCCGTCACCACCGTCCGTCCACCACTTCAGAGCCTTTCGGCCTCATCGGTGATTCGTTCTGCGACAATGTGCTCTGTTCACTAGCATTTAAGTTAAACAATTGTTTTGGGCCATGATTATTACCTCTGTATTCCTGTAATTCTCTTGATTTTTATTGCGATCACGTAAACATGCTCTTCCATTGCACTTCACTACTTTCAGTATACTTATGAAGCGTTTTGTGAGTGACCAGTGCCATATTGTACGTAGTTGCTTCATGCGCTGGTCAAATGTCTTCTTGCGCTCTAGGGTGGACCTAAAGGGCGCGTCTAACTTTTATTGACTAAAACCCGTCAGTTGTACATTGCGTTCCAGGTTCACGATAACTCTTTCAAAAATTTCCCGGTGCGCTACCGGGTATCGGCCTTACTAGGCCCTTACGGTTTTGCTGACATCTCTTTGAAGCGCGCGCGGAACATTGTGCTGTCGATGACAAGGGTTTGGTCCTTACCGGACGGCATTATTTACATCCTATCAAATCGATCAGCAAGAGGTTGTTCTATTGACCCACTACAAGGCAATGGCTTACCTTCTTTCCGTCTACAAGTTTAGGCCAGGCCGTTGAAGAGTCCAGCTCATCCTACCATCTCGTATCGTCGATTTTTTGTCGTTCTTGATAAATAATATCTCATAATCTACTTTTAATCCCATAGCCCTCTAAGTCTTTTCAAGTAGCATTTTAACATTTATCCAGTATTCAACCATTACTGCTTCTCATTATGTTATCTAGTTTGGGCAGTTGGCTGGCAGAGTGTCCATCATGTATTGCTTAGCCATTTTCCAATATGTTACGGTTGGCTCCGTCTAACCAGATCTAACTGAATTCCAGTAGGTACAAGTCTTATATGGAGTGACTTAAGATCCACCCGAGAGGAGGCTGTTATTATTAAGACATTAGCCCCTTGTTATCTGAGCCGTCATAGATATACGTAATAGTTGGACAATGACGTCTATTCACGATGTTCTACCAAAAATGTTTTTGTGAGCTGCTGTGCTTTGGTAAATAAATATGGTCTGCAATTCAAAAAGCATATTTTTAACTGTATTTCCTATTTGGAATGAAACTCGTATCTTTCAGGACAGTCCCCAACGAGCAAAACTCTAAATTTTACGGACCTATGTAACTTAGACTGACTGTCAGTCTAACAAAAACCCCGTCTTTGCAACGTGACCCATTAAAAGAAATATTCCGGAGGTATAAAAAATATGTCAAAAAAACTGCATTTTCCATGTTTTATGCCGTTCTTAATATCCATCGTATAATACTAGACTATTAATTCATAGATCATAACTCCATAGTGATCATTAATAGCAAATTTTTTGTCTGAGCAACATTTTGCACCTGGGTATAACTCACTTCCTGGTAGTTTTTCAAGATTTAAAGCAGGTAGGTAAAAGGTATTAGGTATGATTATTTTATTAGATAAAGGTACCTTCATCAAATCATTTTCTATATGGAGGTCTTTTTCTTTGTCTAATATCCAAGACACCCTTGGAGACGATAGTTTCCAATAAAATGCTAATGAAAACCAATCACGCTCTGAGAGGTTTTTTAATTGCGTGGTATTAAGATAACTACTGCAAATCTATTGCTACTCTAGATACTTGAAAAATCCATTAATATTCTTATTGGAATTTGATTCCGTTTTAAGACTAAGTGCTTTGACTCACAAAAGCTCCATTCTCCGGTGGTCGAAGACCCAAGTTCAAAGAAGGATGTAGGTAGTATAGTACAGTATAACGACATTCTCCAAATGTTACCTAAATGTGTACGTATAGAATAAACGTTTATTATATTCAGCAGTCTACCTGCTCGGGCGGTCCGCACCGCTCCGGGAGCGACTCAGCAAAAAAGTAAAAAGATAATTTTTCGTAGAGTCGAGTCGGGCCACGGACGAGAAAGAACAAAGGTTTACGCTCTTACCTAGTTATAGCTAGTTATACGGGCTCCCCGCAGGTGTAACTTGTTATCTTTTACCGAGAATTCTTCTATTTTATTTTTCTCGAGGATCACGAGAAAATGTCTATGGTGTAAAAGTATCATCGTTAAGTGTTTTGTGTTTAGACGGCTGTTACTCGTTATCGTTGCAACACCGCTCACACCGGAATCTCATACGTTATTCAAATTAAGTAAAGGTTCGCCTCCCCAAAAAACGGAAGAGGCTAAACGAGATTTCAAATTGCCCATATGGTTGCGTGAATTTTTTGAATTACGCTTTTATGAGTGGAGCTGAGTGTCGTTGGTTCATTTATCGGATGCATTTATCGGTAGTAAATTTCGTGTTTCGTTATGCTTGCATGTACGATAACATGCGAAGTAGATTCATCCAAATGTACGTACTTGAGGCTGCTGAGAACATTGCGAAGTCGTTAGTTATTAGCAACGCTCAATGTTCATCCGGCTTCGATAAGACCAGTCGTCACGTAAGCGGGTTTCGATGGTAAAAAACCTGCCTAGTGGCATTCACCCGACGCCCTTGAACTGCTCGACAGTTCACCTCTCAGCTGGTCCAAGCTGTTCTAAGCCTTGAGTTTGCCTAGGCCGTTCACCCAAGTCCTGAAATAACCACTTGAACAATTGTCCACTAAAATAATTGCGTACCCAACAGATAGTGACACCAAGTGACGATGACCCCGTTCTATTTATATTAGCTAGGTACATTACGATCATTAACTTTATTATCCCACTCCCGAGGTGGTACTCGCTACGTTTTACGGTAAAGATGTTACTGCTCATAACTTTCAGCCTGTTTAAACACGGAAGATTGGCGACTAAGATATTAAACATATACTATAAATAACTATAAAACAGTTTGACATTTAAGTAGGCTATATAAACATAAATTAACTACAAATTGATCAAGTATTATGTTCATTAATGCGTGGAATCCAGCAACCACATAATTACCCATTTGTTAATGAGCAGTTTTGTCAGATTTACAACTTGAGTTTCTACTGAGTATCATAATTGCAACTTTGCGATTAATTTTATAACATTGGAATTACCATATTTAACTATGTTTTCAATTTGAATATGAATATTATTAATAGTTCTGTTATGGAATTGTGTACGTAATTCAACATCTGTATCTGTGGTAGTTACGCGAGAAAAATCTATTGTTTCTGAGCGCGGCCAGCTGGTGTTTAATATCTTGGTTTATTAATCATACAACCAACGCTGACAAGACAGATTATTAATGACTAATTATAACAATGAGTGGTGAACAATAACTCCGGTGAGGTGTAGATATTTAATAAGATTCCGCAACACGATTCCTACAAGCATTGGGCCTATCACGTTGCCGTTTGGACGAAGATTAATTGTTACCCAACGCCACAGCTCGGCCTGGGCTTGATTTGTTCGATTCTAAGGTCGCGTTTTGTAAGAGACTTATTTCCTGCAGTAAAAAACAACAATATCACTTTTCATTTACATTCACAAATTAATTACACGGCTGTAACAGTTTGAAAGTTACTATCAATGATTAACTTTGATTCGTTACAAGGCTAGACGAGATGATGTTATCGCCGCAATCTTGACCACGTTTTAGGGATATTATAAAGTACACATTTATTTAGACGATCCTCAGAGTTTACAGCGCCTGGTAGATAGATACCTAACGTCAATAGTACGTTTTCTCGTTCTTGGTTACGCCATCTACTTACCGCAACCTTGTTGTTCTAGCGCCCATTTGTTTGACGTGTATGGATATAATTTGCTATTTGTGTGGGAACCCTGAGTGGGTCGTAATATCGCATTGTTACTACCGAACCCATTAACAATGCCAAGAGTCTGGACTCTATGTACTTAATTATGATCTGCGCACGACTGTTTCTTATGATATCGTCAGAGTGACATTAACCGCCACTGGCCATCTCTCGTACAGCTTACCGTATTCAATATACTTTAATGTGCCATCCAACTATCGTTAAAGGAGTCCAAGTGGCAGCTACTATAATGGGTAATAAGACACTCGGGCTTCGATTGAGTGCCTTAATAAAAACTTTTATAACGTTATTTAATTAAATCCCCAATTCAACGTTCAACATAGCAGCAAATTCGTATTAGAATGGAAACTGAAATGCAAAGCGAACGCGACAGAACAAGAATGTGAATCCTCTACAATCTGCTCACGTACGGTGCTGTCAACTTTCGCAATGCTACCTCGCGACACTCAAACGGTAAGGAGACTTGAAGGCTAAATAACAGTCGAGGTTGTGAAGCTGCCTACGTGACGTATCATCATATATTTTCACGTGCTCTTTTCTCTACACAATTTTTATACCGTTATTACCTATCAAACATATTGTTTCAAACTAAAATCGCAAATGGCTGTCGTAAAAACACAATTAAATTAATTTTGTTGAAAGTCGACGAGCGTCTCTGGCATGACTTTAACGAGAGTCAGAATCTAACAATTCGCAAAGAAATAACCGTTTCAGATAAATAATTTGGTTACCATTGCCATGTTAATTTTTATGTAAGGTTATAGTTGTGATTAAGCTGTCATTAGCAGTTGGATTGGGCAACAGTGCAGAGGGAACGCAATCAAGGTTTCGCAGGTCAACGTGTCCTCAGCAGGCATCCTTACTTAAGCGGAGCCGTTCACTTCGTACAAAATTTCACCTTGTGTCAACTGCATTGTGTATTTCATCAACGTTCACATCGTGCGAAAGGTCAACAACGCGGTTATACCATATGTCATATTGTATCCGCCGCTGCCTCCTGCCACTTGAAAGCCACGCTTTCTACGACATTTTCTTGATGCCTTCGCTCTATAAAACCAGATCGAGAACTGGTGTTCTGAATTTCATAATGTTGTCGTCTTTATTTGTATGAGAAAGTGTGCCATTAGGCCAGCTGTTTTTACAAAATTGTTTAATTTTCTATTTTTAAATTTAAACAATTCTCCTATAGTCAATTAATCTACTACATACTTCATTCAACATTTCGCGTCGACACAAACATTGTGTGGTTCCTGTCTTATATCTAGAATACAGTGTGTGTTTCTATCCTATGAAAGTAAGAGGAAGTTGACTATTCTCACGTAATAATATGACACAAATAACGTTGCCTAATATTTTTGCTGAGGAGAAATAACTATTTAACTAAAAATATATTTTAAAACTTTAATATCTATGCCTTATTTAGGCCTACTAAAATTGATTCGCTTGCCATTTGTTCCCACTGCCCTACTAAAACGAAGAAACGACCGTCTTTTCACATTTTCCGTCAAAATCCTTCAGATTATGATTGAGTGTATCACGAAAATAGCAGTGTAATTTAAGCCTTGCAATGCCAAAAAGGACGAAGAACGTATTTAAATATAGGTGTAATGTCATACACCACAAAGGATTCACAATTCTCCCCGTAGGATTCTACTATAATTACTTTAAATCACTAACATACATATTTCCTAAATACACTTTTTATCTGTGCACCCTACAGACCAACGCCACGTCTATTTCTGATTCAG
The DNA here is from genome assembly GCA_949316375.1 of Mythimna vitellina. Lineage (NCBI taxonomy): Eukaryota > Metazoa > Arthropoda > Insecta > Lepidoptera > Noctuidae > Mythimna > Mythimna vitellina. The sequence goes on along the minus strand of OX438699.1, from coordinate 9,535,494 downwards.
GTTTCTGTGGATGATACAGACGTCACACGGAACTCCAAAATCTTCAATATTAAAGGTAGAACTACATTGGGCACACGTGGGCCTCATACGCCGATTTGGGCGCGTCGGTCTCCATACATTTTATATGGCAACTAGACTTGTAGAAGTACATTAGATCCACGCCACACTACGATACTCTGTAAAAATCAGGCGTGGCCCACGTGTGCGTCGGTCTAACGTAGTTCCCGCTTTAGTGTTTCTTCATGACGACCTCATTACAGTTGAGTGACAGATAATGTTGGGTGCGGCGTGGGAAATAACGTCTACAAAAATTAAATACTCGCTTCACTTGTAGATAAAACGCAAAACTAGATATTAGTTCAGTCGAAATATGTTGATAACTTCAGCGATATTACAATTCCGGAGACAAAATTGTATTTAAGTTTTAAACTTGAAGATTTGAAACAGAAAACGGCAGAGATAATGTAGAAAGAATTACAAAATAATGTAAAACTCATCTCCAGGCAGTAGTGAATTAAATAATTTTGAGTATAGGAAGAAACTATCAACGCAGACTGCGACGTTTGCCTTGGTGTCACCATAGTGCGGATCACCCGGAGGACACGGTGTAGCGTACTACTGTGGAGGTCAACCTCGCTTGAGCGGAACACCGCCGTATCCTCGTGGAAGCGATCAACGGCGATGGCGACTCGAGTCAGGCCCTGCAGGCCTAGCCATGTTTCGACCGTTTCGTAACTCTTTCGTCGATTGCCTCGAATCGGCCACGCCTCCGATACCTTTGTTCCGATCACGTGACTGAGCGTTGAGATGACGTCATTCCCATACATTTGAAGGTTTCTACTAGCGCTAACGATTGTAGATTGTCAACTTGGCTATGCCCTCTGGTTTAGGCCATGGTACGGAGTGAGAGGTAATGGGAGACAGTCATAGAGGACTAGATCGACGCGACACGGCGACCGCGCCGGTAGTTGTCAGCAACGGGACCTGTCAGGACAATGCCTACTAAATCTGTGGGACTGTTCAAAAGAGTTACCGTGGCTCTGATCCACAAAAAGCAAATGAAAGGTACACAGGCGAGTTTTAGTAAAATTCTGTCCTCCCTTTCGTTCCACCCAGAGCGAGAGGAGTCCCAAGATTTCCTACATGAAAAAAGATACTTCAACTGTTAACCTATCCTAACATTCAATGAAGATTCTACCTTTTTTTTTAATAATATAAACTAGTGCTTGACTGCGATCCCGCCTAATGGTAAGTAGTGATGCAATCGATGTTAGTGAGGCGCACAAGTTTTAATACATCTATAATCCTTATCATAATTTAAAAGGAATCAGTATATTGGCCATTTCTGGTTACCAAATGCCAATGATTCTTATTCAAGCTTTGCACATAATGCCGTTTGCGTAAAATTAAGTACAACAAATTGTTCTGAGGCAATTTTTCCTCGATTCGCTTGCATCACCTGAAACATTTAAGAAAAACATCACTGATTTTCGTGTTAAGTCTTCACTCTCATTTGAAACGCAATAAAAGTGACCTTCGTAGCCCAGGAATTGGGTAATAAGATAGGCATGACTGGGATCAGATCTTTTGACCACTCGTAACTACTGTTAAAGATCTTCAAATGACAATTGGAGCCAACGGCTTGTGGTTTCCGAGGCATGGAAGTATTTCAGCATCTAATGTATGGTGACCCATCCACGGTCCGACCTTGGCAAGCATTGCTTAACCTTGAAGATCAATTCTTATTATTATTTAGCCACGGACTCCTCATCTTTCACACCAATAGCAGTTAAATTAATAAAATTGCCGAAAAACGTGGTTTTTTCAATCGACGATGCTTGTGCTTGAAGATTAAAATATGCTGGTTCTCACTATCTATTCACGTGTTTGTCTTCAAGAATCAGTACATTATTTTTGTGTATTTATACATCTCAGGACCCTGAGGTCCTGGACCCTTTGGAAGGCGTACAAGGGACCGAAGCCAACTCGCAGAGGCCCTTTAGATAATTTTAATGAAACGTGATACCAACCGACGATTATTCCTGTACGCGCTATGCTAGTGCACCCAAGGACAGCCCCCGGTTGGTGAAAAACTATTGCAACATATGGAAAACAAAGATAATAAGGCTATGGCTTTTGGAATCTTAAGTGGATTAGTAACCTGGAACTATGTTAAGACTATGGCCCCTGCCTGAACAATGTTATAATATCTATCGATAAAAGGTAGGGGGTGACTTGCACACTCAATAAATGGGCCCCCAAAAACGGTTGCTAGCACGAAGTGACGTAGCAACAAGAGAGCAACATATCGTGAGGTGCATGAGTAGTCGAGAGGTATACCACGGCTATCAGGACAATCCCGGAAGTCAGTACATTTATTATATTTTAGTACCTATATATTTTTTTAGGTACTATTGAAAAAACGTTGCTTTTGTTAGTTATTGCTAACAAGAAATTGTTAGCAATAACTAGTTGTTATTCTACTAACAAAAACAACGTTTTTAGGGTTATGTACCTCAAAAGAAAAAATAACGGAACCCTTATAGAATCACATTCTTGTCCGTCTGTCTGTCCTTATGTCAAGATCGTTTATCTCGAGAACGCGTGGAGGTATTGAGTTGAAATTAAAACCATATGTACTCAGGTCTGCGGTCCCTTGATTCTGTGAAAAAATAAAACTTCCGAAAAAAAAAAAAACGTCCCTTTATTTTATGTCTCAAAAAACGTATATTTCGACACACTCAAGGGAATCAAAATTTAAAGGGTACTTCCCGCTGACCCAGAACCCTGAAATTAAGCAGTCTTTTATCACAAGTATAGGAATAAATCTTAAAACTGTAAATTTGTAATTACGTCACAAAAAAAAAACTTTTCAATTCAGAAAAATCTATAAGTCTCAACTTCGGAATTTATCTGATACGCAATTTGGTTTGTACGGAACTCTCAGTTTGCGGGTACGACTCGCAACTGCCCAGTTTTTTTAGGAAAATAATAGCTGTTTTAAAATTAAAATAGACATCATTCAGACTTGATAATTATCATGATATACGAGCTGATGCTTAAATGACAGATTGCTTGCTCATCGCTTATAAGTACCAGAACAATCCATTTCTTTCGTTCTCAATATTGACACATACGTGACACATTATCTTTTGCCCCGAAATCCGAGCCTAATGGAAATTCGCCAAAATCTGTAAACGGATGTTTTTTGTTGAGATTACAAAAAAAAATTCACTTTCTTTTTCGTAAGATTTAAAATCATCAATTGGAATTGATGATTTATTTATTTTATAATTTTTGTACACACATTTTTGTACTGGAAGACGATACAGTAATAAAAACAAAATGTACAAAGATACTGCTTATTTCTAAAAGAAATTTCTTCCAGCAGACCTGCGAAAGGAGATATAAAAAGAAATGTAGACAATAGTGTGTAGAAATAAGAAGAGTGAAATCTTAAACTAATAAATGCTTATATATGTATATACATATATATCTACATATATAATTATCACACTAGAGAGGAAAGATAGTGCTCTTTTACTTTAGCTTTGTATAGCTAAATAATTTTTAAATCACGAATACTAGGCGGAAGAGAATTCCACAATCTTACTGCATGGACAGAGAAAGAGTAGGAGTAGTAGCTGGATTTATGAGGGGATTTGAGAAGGGATCTAAGGTGTGATCTGCACGGTGCGTCGCGGGGACGAGCTTAAGAAAATCGTTCGCGCAAGTAGGAGGGTAACATGGGTTGTATAGGATGTTGAAAAGTAGACATAAAATCCGAGTGTTCCTGCAAAGACGGATAGGGAGCCACTTGAATTCCTTGCGAAGATGAGAGACGCGATCAAACTTTCGCAAACCAAAAACAAACAGAATGCATAAGTTTTGCAGTCGCTCAAGCTTGTTTAACAGCTCCTCAGTGGCATCCAGGTAGCAGGTTTGGGCCAAAGAAATTTTCGTTTTCAAAGGCAAGAGACCCTGAAGGCATTTGAGCGAATGAAAGAAAAAGTTTACTTTCCGACTGACTTCATTGACCTGCTCACGCCACGAAAGATTGGAGTCAATAATAATAACACTCAGATCTTTTGCAGTTTCGGTATAGTCAATACGGACACCATCGAGAATTAAAGGCTGCAGAGAAGAAACTACAGCCGTATTGCGAACGAATCTACTGCCTTTGATCATAGCCTGTGATGTAATTGGGTTGATCAGCAGGCCAAATGTATTTTTTTTTATTTGTTATAAACTAGTGCTTGACTGCGATCCCACCTGATGGTAAGCAGTGATGCAATCGTTGATGGTGAAGCGCACTAGTTTATTAAGAGCCTATTCACTCTGAGAGCAGTGGTGGCCGAGTGGTAACGGCCCCGACTTACGAGTTGTAGGTCGCGGGTTCAAACCCAGCCAGGTGCATTCATTGCTTTGTGTAATTTATTTCATCACTACTGCTCTTAAAAAGGTGAAGAAAAACATCGTGAGGAAACCGGCATGTCCAAGAACCAAAAATTCGAAGACGTGACATCCACCAACCCGCACTGAGCCTGCGTGGTGGATTACGGCCGATTTCCTCTCCTAGAGAGGAGGCCTGAGTCCCAACAGTGGGAACATAATAACATAATTCGGCCGACTATGCTATGCTATGCTATTCACTCTAGCCTTGAAGACACCCAAATTATAATTGGATGGGAAGACCTCAGCAGGCAAATTGTTCCAGTCCTTCGATGTACGCGGTATAAACAACGAGGCAAAACGCTTAGTCCGGACCGTAGAAGTTCTTACAAGATTTCCTACAAGTCTGCTAACGGTCTCTGAACATTTGTGACCATTGGCTGAATAAATTATTGATACTGTTATAGACTAGAACTAAGTATCTTGATCGTAATCCATTAATTTGTTTCCCAGGATAGTTCGCTATCATTATCAGCTCGACAACATTAACCGTGATGCACGATAAGTTTAGCATCTTATCATCGCAAGCCTTGACTTACTCAGGGCGGTTCCCAGTATCTAAGAAATAATTAGCACTGATTACGGGCGTCAACGATTACAAACTTACAATTTACATAATAATAGACCATTAAGTAAACCTTTTTTTCTTTTCAAAACTAATAAATTAAATGTTTTTATATCTCATTCAATCGAAGAGTTGTAATAAATATTTGTATTGATCAACTTTTCCGCTGCCCTTAAACTATTTACGATTTATGTTGTCATTAACGTTAAATCATGATCGGGCGCGTGTGGCTACAACATTACCGTAATTTTAGGTTCAAAATTTATATTTCTAAATTAACATAGTTTTATAAACATCGATAGTGCGCTATTTATTACAGTAACATGGAAATAAATATCACCTACAGTAATTACGTTGGATTTGGTGTACAATATTATTCTTTCAAGTAGATTTTCACCAGTAGGGGAGGCCCATTTTTATGATACCAATTAATAAACATTATGTACGAATTTTCCCTTGAGACGTCTAAACTACCGAAACGATATGACAAATGACGTCTCTATCGATTTGTATATATGTAATGTGCGTGTCGTAACCATAGAGCATGTATTATTGTTATCATGTTATTGTCTATTCAGCTAGAGAACACGCAAAATAAATACGGTATTTGATAGGGAATTCAATCTGAAAAATTAATAGCTTTGTTAATATAATCGTCAATGATTTTCAATCTTCATCTTATCATCCATTCTTCTTCTTTATCATAGCGATCATTATATTAGTTTCAAGCAGCATTCTGAGAGCCACATCGACAACTTTAGTTTTGGCTTCGCAAAGGTCTTAAATTAGAAACTTGAAGTACAGGTGTAAAAATCTTCGGTCAACAAATAATCGTCTTCTACGATGTCCATCACACAGTTCTGGGTTTATCAACTCTTCCTTCTTTGTTCAGGCGATCTCACTTGGGAATGCGCTTGCTCTGAACATAAGGCGGTAACCAGTCGGTTCTCCTTTATAGTGAAGGCACGAGAACACATTTGCAAGAAGTCTGATTACTTGGATTCGTTTTTACGGTTCCGTACTTTATAGGATCACTTTGTTGTCTGTTTGTCAAGACCCTTCATCTCGGGAACGTGTGAAGGTATCGAGTTGAAATTAAAACTACATACTCAGGTCTGCGATCCCTTGAAGCTGTGAAAAAATCAAATTTCTAAGTTAACGAATAAAAAAGATACGGTCATTTATGTCGCAAAAACGTATATTTCGATACTCTCAAAGAAATCAAAATCCAAAGGGTACCCAGTTCCTTGTCCCGTTGACCCAGAATCCTGAAATTTGGCATAAAGCAAGGTCTTTGTTATCTACACAAAACAAAATACTTCAAATTCAATTCGGAAAAAAAATGGAGACTATTGGGGAATTGAAGTATTTACATAGGTAAGTTTGCACGGAACCCTCAGTGCTCGAGTCCGACTCGCACTTGCCCAGTTTTTTTTTTCACAATATCATGCTTTATTTGTACATATGTATCTACTAATGTATGTATGTATTTACCATTGTACTTATTTTATTTTATCCTCTATTAAGTTGTATCTGCCTAAGGTCGAATGGTAGGAAATGCCTAATGTATTAAGTCTGCCTTTGTGCAGTGTTTCGTTAGTAAATAAAATTTTAATAAATAAATTTCCCTCTCCAAAAAAAATCTCATACCAGCTAGCCCATATTCATTCAGCGAAATTCTACATACGTATAATATACTCATAAAGATTTTATAGGATTTTCTTTAACACTTGAGAGCTACTATTATTTATGTGAACGGCTCAGTATCTTGACGTCCGATATCGAAATGGCTTATGGCCAATGTCGTCAGTACATGGCGGGGGTGGTAAATTGGAATCCGTTAAGCAAATCTCATGTTTCGAACCTCTGCTCATTTTTGAGGAGACTTTATTTTTTTTTTTGCACAACCCAAATGCGTAGATCATAGATATTACGGGTTATATAGTACAAGGATTGTTATTCTTGCATTTCTAATAACCACTCATATTTAATGTTAGACCAATATAAAATTATTTTAAGTTTAGAAATATTTCCATTAATGATTAAAAATATTCATGTTTGTTTTAATGCAATCTATTACATACTAATGAATGAGTAATTGATGCAACTTTTAATTCTCTAAACGAGAAACAAAAATAAAAGTTAAAAGATAACATTATTTTAACTTTTATTTTCTACGTACGTCTTATCTCTTGCTCCCAGACGTTTCAGCGAAGGATGCGTATTTTTGACATTTCAATCCTTAAATGAAAAGAAAACTAGGTCTCCTAATTTAGGTTCTCAATACGAATAGTTTTTCTAACACATAATATGTAAGCAGCACTTCTGGAGAAAACTATCCAAAACTAAAGACCGTTAAAAATTAAGTAGTTACCCAAAAAAAAGTCCAAATTACTTTTAAAAACTTCAGTATAAAGTAATGCTTTATTTAACGTCATGTCTCCTAAGTTGAGGGAGCGACGCGGCAGCAGGGCAAACTGCGCTATCATAGGGCGGTTCAAGAACAGAACACATTGAGTGGCGCGGGGGCGGGCGAGCGACTCCGCGGAACAGTCTAGTCTGTACGCAGAGCCAGAGGCGGCTGGCGGCAGACGTCAGTGCCACACCGAGCGACACACAGACCGATCGCCTCGCGCTGCCACGCGACCGCACATCGACGTCTTCCGCGATATAAACTATTACATGTTTGCTGTCCTTCGAGCCCAAAACTAACACCAGCCAAGCTGTTATTTACTCTTTGAGCCGAGAATCCAGTTTATAGGTACCAATATTCCAACTCACATTTGTCAAAAAAATCATCCTAAACAAAAAGTTTATCGACCCTTGCGCTGCAGCCATAACAACCCTTATTCAGATCACTCAGCCGATCGCTCCCTCTAATTATTGACTCCCCTAAAGTTAGTTGAAAAATCCGGTCGCTCTCGATTCTGCCCTTTTATATTGCTTTAATATTTTTATTACTTCGCTCTTTGGATGTCGTGATAAGCGTTGCTACTGCCATAATTCATAGCATACAATTTCTCGTAGTAGTGGTTGTGACACAGACGTCTCATTTCCTTCTCCGCGTATTTCCTCGATTAATTAATTGAACTATAGTATATAATTAATTGTTTTCCTCTATTTCACTATCCGGAAAAGTCTAAGATCATCGAGGCTGTCGGTCGTAATCCTAAGTTGGCAAACTGTTTTGCGTCACCGTTATCTGTATTCAGGTCAATTAAGGCGCGCTGAACCATGACACTGCGTTGACATTGGCGCGTTTAGTTTTTACTGTGTGGTGAATGTGAAACTGGTGCGTTGTTGGTGGACTGAGCGGTGGAGTGTGGTGCATGATCGCGTGAGGGGGTCCCGCCGCGCTCGCAGCGGATGTGCACGCCGCTGCCGCCTTGGTGGTTCGCGCCGGCTGGAATGCCAGCTGCTCTTGACCTAACTAGGTAACATTTACATCACTATCATAATATTATCTTATCACAACCACTCATTATTCATCAACTCACCCATAATTATGTAAAGTTAATATAATTATATCATTCCGCGATGAGCATGATAAAAAAACGAGGTACCTACCTACGCAAATTAGTGTATTAAACCATCCTCAGTAATTAGTTCCGTGTGTTTGCGTCAAATGCTAAACGACGAGACTTAATTACAATTCTAAATCAAATATTATCTAGGATTTCCGTATAAAGTACTTAATGATACAAACAATGTGTAAGCAATAGAATAACCTTCCTTTTTGTAACGTCATATTATGACTTCGGGTCAAATAGAATCACCGTTTAAACCCTATTTACGAAAAAACAATGTGCTGTTTAGAATTCCAGATTATAAACTTTTGGATATTGATTAACATCACAATTACTGGGAACAGTCCCTAAACGACGACAGCTGAACTAGGGGCACTGAGGGACCCTCAGTATAGGACGAATGAGCATGGGGACCCATTGACTACGAAGCACATAAAAATAATTATGCACAGCTATATACCGTTATTCGTTGTTCAGTTCAAATGATGATATTATATCCCAATATAAAATAAAAAATGATTACTAGTTGATTCTCTTCTTTATTTTATAAATATCATTCTGCACTGATAAACATACACATCTAATACATACATTAATGCTCTGGCATTTCTTACTACTAGTAATAATTGTCTTGCTCTGGATGCCACAGCGTTGAAAAGGCATTCGGACGAAACGAGTGTTGATAATTGCATCGTTATATCATTAACAAACATTAATGTTGAACGATCAATATAATAAACAAATAACAATAACATGTCTGATGTCATCAACAGTCAAGCTAGATCAACAATAAAACAGAGCCAACTATAGAGCAGCTATTAAAGGCTATCTGTTTTGCGATTAAATTCAACACAAGACGATGTGACTAGTGGGGCCAGATCACGCAACCGCCATATCACTCATAAAACGTTTTGTGAAACACAAACATTCCAAATAATTTGGCTTTTTGTAGAAACGAAGTATTCTCTGACAAGACAACTATCTGACGTATCAACATACAAGTAAATTAAGTGCTGCTAAACACGAGATTGACCAAAGACCTCTTTCAAGGAAGGATTGCTAGCGATAGAATAGTCAATAATAAACTTTGGTCAAATAATAATAATATTCTTATATATTATATATTATGTTATATTTGAAATTTCTTTGGAAATAAGCAGTACCTTTGTACTCTTGTCTACTTCGTATTATCTTTTTCTGTTTTTGTGTGTACATAAAAAGTAAAATAAATAAATATCACACAACGCTGTCTACTCCCGAGCTAAGCAGAGCTTGTGTTATGAGTACTAGACAACTGATAAACATACTAATATATTTCTAAATACATACATATTATTATAGATAAATTACACTCAGGCACAGAACAAATGATCGTGCTCATTACACAAGCATTTTTTCTGGGTGGGAAGTGGGAATCGAACCTACGGCCTCCGACAGAGCAGTCAGGACCACTAACCACTAGACCAACAGGCCAGTCCAAATAGAAGATACTAAAGGCATTGTTAGCCGTCTAAAATGCCCTCGTGAAAAATATTGTAGGCAATTCTCTTCCGAAAGCCACACAGCGAGCGACAAATATTCACAGACAACAAACTATCCCATGAATAAAATGTAGTTGCTGGGTTATTCATATGTTCACAGACTTACAGTGAATTCTAGTAGCCACGTAACGTTTATGGAACGTTTATATTCAGCCGAGCGTACCACCCGCGTCGTTTAGTCGCTCACGGCCTCGCGACGAAATCGGAGACACCCATGTTGGTGGCAAAATGTTATGATACTGCGGACAGCGGAGCGTAGTTCACATGTCATTTTATACACGGCCAAGCTCCGATAAAATATCATACTGTATACTTACTCTTTGAAGATAAATACATGTGGCTTTAACCTCTCTGTAGTTCGCTGTACAATGGCAATCTATCTCCTCTCCCCCAGGAGTTGTCGCGTCTCGAGCTCGAGTACTCGGCGCTCGCAATCTCGCAAAAATATGGCATTTACTTGACAGCCGAGTCTCTACCATTGATAGATCTAGCTGCCAGAGTGACTTTATTGCTTACCCTTACAATCTCAAACATATTACTGTTGTACCCTGTCTTATCTTCGTCATGTATGTGGGCACTGTATCTTATAAGTACATGATGTATGTGAAAGTCAATACACTTCGTGGTTAATCATACATAACTATTTACTTCCTCCGTAAATATACTTATGTTACTTAAGAATTCCTCAACAAAAGACTTATTTTAAATGAAGTAATATTTACATAAATAGGAAATGGAATAAAGATATAAAGCTTGTTGTTAAAAAGCTTTTTCAGTGCAACTTCTGAAATACGATGTGGAAGGCCTTGTCGTATTTCATTGGAGAAAACAAAAATAAATTATGTTAAACAGTTTTAATGTACAGGTTTACAATCGATAAATTTATATAGGTCTATCAAGTTTAGCTGATCTTTAGTAATTTGCCATGGAACAGTTCGTAAAGACTGAGTATCACGCAGCTTGGGCCGCGCTCCACCAACGAACCCGCTGTAGTGAAATAATCTACTTTTTGACTGGGTAATCGCTCGGAAAATTTAATATTACGTAAGTAATCTTGATGGCTTTATATTTATACCAAGCTTTTGTTTTGAAAAAGAAAAGTGCGTGCACGAAACCGGATTAATTATTTATAATTTAAAATCTCTATTAAGTTTCGTTCTCAGGTGAACGGTTTTATTTTTGTCATTTGCGTGCAATTAGCATCAGCCGCCGCTGTCGCCGTAGTCAATGAACTGGTTTCGGTGTTGGTATGCGCGGTTTGAGTACACAGTCACAAACAGCAAACGCGGACGAAAGGACCGGGCGTCCGCACTTGTCCCGTTTCCACGAACCGCCGACAATTTATCCGAGTTCAGTGTACCGGTGTGGGCATGTAAACATGTGTGGCGAGTGCCAGAGAACCACTCGAATGGCCTCCTCCGAATGAACGCCCACTAACAATCACTCGTTTTTAGGTGGCGACGTGTTCTTATTGACAAATTGGTGAAAAATATGTACTCGTATGTAGAACATGCGATCCAGCTGTTTCAATAATATACCTATTATGTTGCTATAAACTTCCATGTCGCGTTTTACTTCACTTAAAGTCTTTGTTTTTAATATCCTGTCTAACCGCGCTTCAGTGTTGTCCACATGTGGGTAACTCACGGACTAACCACCGGTCCGAACATCCCCATTCCCCATATAACAGATCGTAAATCGTGAATGTCTACTCGTGAACATGAACCTCCCCCGTTGACCGCTAAAATGAACGACTCTGGGGGATGTGGTCTTAATCACCACATTCGGTGGTCAAAGTGATGTTATTGGTTTACAATTGGAAGTTACTGACCTTCTAACTTGGTCCTTTGATCTAAGCATTCTTAGTTTATTTGTTTGCTAGCTGCTGCCATCGGCTTCGCCCGCGTAGTAGTTTTTTTTTTTTTTTTATTGGGTGGGAAAATCATCCTAATGACATCCCCGCTCTTGGGCGGAGCGGGAGATAGTGTCAGACTCTTACTAACTAAAAACCCACTCCTGTTCCTTCGTTGCCTTCGTCCCAGGGCCCCGGGTTCCGCTTTCACACTACCCGTGGCGCCCGCGTAATAGTGGAAAATTATCTCATGGGGACATACCCCCGAGATAAAAAGTAGCCTGTGTGCTATTGCAGTAGATAGTCTACCCGTGTAGCAAGTTTTATCAAAATCCAGTCAGCCGTTCGAGCGTGAAGAAGTAACAAACATACAAATATAGACACTCACAAACTTTCGGCTTTATAATATTAGTGTAATGGACGTTGCTAAGAAAATATTAAATGTATATAGTCTCAACTACATTGTGTTATAACCTGATTCTGACACAAAGCGTGCTCAACAATTCCAAGCCATCAAGTTAAGCATCGGGGTATATTATTATTTTAATAGGAGCAATAGTGGCTCCAACTTACGAGTTGTGGAAGCAGCCACTTTACTTTGTGTTATTTATTTCATCACCACTGCTATCAAAACGATGATGAATAACATCGTAAGAAAAATGGCATATCCTTTAACCAAAAGTTTGAAGACTTGTGACATCAAACCATTTTTTCCCATTCCCTCTTATAGACAAGATGCCTTAGTCCCAGCATTAGGAATATTATGGCTTATGCTATGCTACATACTTCGAGTACTAAGACTATTAAGTACTTATTATAAAAAAATGTGCAAATGCTGACTCCGTCTACAGGTCATTGTACTTTATTTAGTTGCTGACTTGCAATATAAACTAGACTCATTTCACGATAAGAGATTATCGACACGATATTACCTCATTTTCGAACCGATAAGAATTGAAAAGATGGGTCATTTAAGCTAGAACTACATTAGACCGACGCACACGTGGCCCACGCCTGATTTGTACGTAGAACGACGTCGCGTGGCGTGGATCTAATGTATGTAGCTCTACAAGTCTAGTTTCCATATAAAATGAATGGAAACCGACGCCCCAGATCGGCGTTCGTGGACCACGTGTGCGCAATGTTCTAGCATTATTGTGCTCAAACTGATATTGCGATTACAAGTCTACCCCTCCAGACACAACTTCTTCGATATCATATATAGCTTTTTCCCGCAGCTTCGCCCGCGTACATTAAGTATAGCCTATGGGCACTCAGGAATAAGGCATCTTTTTATCGGTGAAAAAATTTTAGCAATCGGACCCGAACTTTTAGAGATCCTACAAACACAAAAAAAAAACTTTACCTCTTTATGATATTAGAGTAGACATACTGGCTGCTGCCAGCGGCTTCCCTCGCGCGAAAGTAGAAAATTGACCCAAGTGAACACATATACTATGTATCTACTATTCCGGGACATGGTCTATCCATGTGCCAAATTTCATCAAATCCGTGAAGCCGTTTGAGCGTGAAGAAGTAAAAAACACAAGCTTTCGCCTTATGTAGTCTAAAGATCTCAATATAGGTAAAGTACGATAAAAAAATATTATGGTTACCATACATACGGAAAATGTACGAGTAATATACAAAAATCTCGTGTCACAGTGTTTGTATCGAATTTCTCCGAAACGATTTCACCGATTTTTATGGGTTTTTTTTGTATATAACTGAGAATAGGTTTTAAAGTATTTTTCACTCGCCTACGTTCCATTTTTAATGCGATATTTTTTTGTTAATTTATATGGCTGAACATCGTTTGCCTGGTCAGCTAGTATAAGTGTGTAACAATCTTGATATGACGTGGCTGACCAAGTATGATTGAATCATCTAAACGTGATGAAATGTGATTAACAAAAAAAAAATTAAATAGGTACTGTCACGGACGCAACATTACCACACGTAATAAGGATGTGGATGCTTTACAATTGTTTTATCGATACCACACGCGCACAGATAGCTACATAACCAACAGTTTATAAATTACAACGAAGATAAAACACTACCTCCCAATTTTTTTTTTTGTAATTTAGTTAAATTCTTTAGTCTAGTATATAATTTTAATCATACATTTACGTGATTAATTTGCAGTACACAGCAGACTACCCCCCTTTTTTTCTATTTCAAGTTCTTGCATTCCATCCTAAGGTTGTCTGGTAGATATCACTGTCAGCGATAAGATCGCCTTTGCTCCCATAGATTTAAGTTAGTGTAAAAGTTTTGTTACTATTTTGCTGTACAATAAAGTTTATTCTATTCTATTGTTTACTTTCCCACTGTTGATTAAAGACCTACCCTAACTTCTTCCAGATATTCTTTTCTTGAGCCACCTCGAACTAGCCCCTGCGGTAGGCGTCTAGGTCATCTCGCCACCTCTTCTCACGTCGACCTTGGCGGCGTCGCCCATCCCCAGGTACCCACTTTGTGGAGACTCTTGCCTACCGATCAGTTCAGTGTGCAATGTGTGCATGCATCTGATAAGACCCGCCCAATCCCATTTTAGCCTGGATTTTTTTTTTCCTATGTCTATGGACCCAGTTTTTACGTTCCTAAAAGTGGAAATAAACTATTTTAAAATAGCATAAGAAATATAAATATTCAAGACTGTTATCGTCTCATTACAAATTAAGTCATCAGTGTTAGCAGGTTATGCTGATAACTTGCCTCAAGTTCCAAACTTATCGTTCAGAAGATTGACGTCATTATGTACGTTCCAATCACACTCTTATCGTGTTACATATTAATTTTCCATGCACGCAAGTAACTTTAAATTGTAAATCTATGTGCATTTAATATGCCTACACTCTAGTGATATAAGTACCAAAATGAAATAAAAATACCTGGTTAAATTCAAGGTACTTAGGGTCGTCGAGTGTTGAAGGCTCGAAGCCAAGCGTAAGCGTCATCATGGAACCACTTAATTCGTAAAGTTGGTAGGCGGCAGTTCGTTAGGCATTTCCGCGTTCGTCAGCCTTCTGGCAGTGCGGCACACGCCAGCAAGGCCATGTGAACCTCTTTGTCTATTTTTCGACGAGAGCCTCAAAAGTAATTTGCGGTTATTCACATGCCACGTCTTACACGCAACCTGCGCTGTGACTTATCCAAATAAATTTACTCTAATTTTCAATTTCAGAAAATTATATTTGTTTTAAATCTGCCGCACTTAGCTAGATATGCAGATATTTAATAACTAACTACTCTTTATTAAGAAAATATCACAGTGGATTAATCTTTTCAAGAAACGTTCTCATGGAAAATCACTTCATAGTAAACACTACTTATTCTGAGAATTTCCCGATTAGTAAACGAAGTGAACAAAGCATAGAGTCAAGCGATTGTTCGAAATAGTAAGTAAACTTTCTGATATGTTCTCAGAAAAGTTGTGCTGGTATACTGGTGCCTGCGGTTTGCCTACGAAGGTGTTCTATTCTTGACAGAGGCAAGATTTTGTTTGGTGGACTCAATTCCATTGTTCCAGTCCAATGAAAATCCTTTTCAAGATTTGTCCTAGATCAACAGTCTTTGACAACGTTCTAAAAATTAATCCATTTTGAGCGTCTTAAATTATTTAAAAACAAGTAAAAACCATTATAATATGTATTTTTATTGTACCTACTGTTTTATTTTTTATTGCTGTTCAAGTATTTTTGCACTGTAGTTGGGCAGCGGACTCTACAAGGTTATAAAATGTTAACAGTCGCAGCTCACGAACGTATTTAATTAACGAAATTTGATTACCAAAAGTCAATAGTAATCGTATTCACTTGATTTTAACGTCCTTTCCGATGTCACAGTTAATCTCAGTTCGGATTAACTTTTGTAATGCAATGTGAATCTGGTTTTATATTTATTGCCATCGTCAGTGCTCACTCTTCCGTAAACTGTCTGTCTTTGTTGTTGCAGCATCGGTTTTCTCAACTGTGTACAAGTAAGCATTCAGTCGGACAACGCGTTCTAGACAGACATTGTGCAACGTCCACTGACGATGCATTTGTTCTCGCTTAGCCCAGTTCAATGGTGTTGCACTAACCCACACTCCCGCAATGTTTGTTTCAATATCTTCTGTCACAAACAAATGGAAAATGTATTTAATTAGGTTCAGTTATCAATTAGACGTAGGTATATAGATACTTAAGGCTGATCTCATACATCCTTTAATGTTTAATGGCTCTCTGGATTTATATTATTAATTCAGAAAGACCGGAATACCATACAATATCAGTATATTCCACACACATTCTGATTTTTTCAGATTATGAATTTTTCATATCGATCTGTAAGAATGAAAATCATCTAATGACAAATGTCGCTCTTAGGCGGAGCGAGAGATAGTGTCAGACTTTTACTGACTAAAAACCCACTCCTGTTCCTTCTTTGCCTTCGTCCCGAGGCCACGGGTTTCACATTCATACTACCCGTGGCCCCAGTAGGCTTCGACCCTGCTAGGCCCCTACGATTTGCTGACATCTCCCTGAAGCGCGCGTGGAACAATACCGGCCGTCGACGACTTGGGCTCGGTCCGGACGGTTACCGGTAGGTCGGACAGTGAACAACCCATTGCTCGCTGTCCGCAAGCCCGCACCTACGGTGGCCGTGGCCCTTAATCGGGATCGGAATCCCAGCGACTGACGCGAGAGGACCGTTGCCTCGCGCGGTAAGCCTTCTCATTTGCTAGCATTGCTAGCAGCTAGAAGCGACCGCCTGCCTCTCCTCCTCGCTTCGGACCATGGCCAGTACTAAGGCCTGGCGCGAGAGATCACTGCCGCCGATTGCCCCCACGAGAACACGGCGGTGCTCTGCCCAGACTGACTATCGTTCTGAATTCCGGATCGGAATATTCAATATTATTATTTTGACATACGTATTCCCATACATTTTAATAGAGTGGCCCATACATACTGGTATTAGATTATGAATTATTTCAGCTGACACTGCCAAAAGCAATGCTATTAGTAGATACTAATTCCTTTTCCATAAAGACGTTTGCATGTCTCGGGAATCACGAGACGAGATCAATCAGAATTTTTAAGATATGTGTGAGGCAAGGTTTTTAGATTATGAGTCTAGAAAGCCATTCCGGATGTCTGAGGGCAGCTTAATTCTTAGCATTGCAACGACACGACAGGAGCGGTTGCTAATGTAGATAGTTGCAGAAAAGTTACGTAATGAGATCATTGTTTCATTCTGTTACCTTGCCTACGGGCATGCGCGAGCAAACTGCCTCTGTAACTTTGTTTTTCAATTTAACAGTTCCACCTACAACGTCTACTGACAGGAGTTACTGAATATTTAAAATATTTCACTACCTAACTTGTTGCTTTTGATCGCGCACTAATATGTTTAACAAATGATCGAATCGAATTTGTAATGTGTTTGTGATTGATTCAATCGTTATGTTTATCTTAAGGAAGTTGCTGTTAACTCATGTTATGAAATAATGTCGTTTAAACTAGCTGTATTAAATTATATATAGGAACTTAATAATAATGCTTTTTATTCAATATCATTTGATATTTCAACTTCAACTCTTCCTTAATGGCATTTGTGGAAGCGTTTTAGTTTTAGGGTTCTGTACCCAAAGGGTAAAAATGGGTTCTAAGACTCCACAGTCCGTCTGTCTGTCACCAAACCATGATACAGTTGAAATTTTCAAAGATGATGTATTTCTGTTGCCCTTATAATTTTTATTATAGTAGCAACAGAAATACAGCATATTATATTAAAGTGGGGCACCAAAACAACAAATGTGATTTTTTTACTCAATTTCAATATATTAGTATGAAACCCTTTGTGTGCTAGTCCGAATCTCACATGCCAGTTTTTTTTTTATTATTTTCTGGCTGACCTGACAGACGTTGTCCTGACTTAGCAATGAACCGTCAAACACGCGAAGATTAAATCGTTGTTTTTTTTTAAATTGTTATAAACCAGTGCTTGACTGCAATCCCACCTGCGTCGTCGTAGTTTTCTGAAATTTTCTAATTTTCTGCGCAATTATCTTAATTTATCCTTTCATAAAAACCTTCTCTTGACAATAACAAACACAACAAAAATATAATTAGCGAAATTGGTCCAGGCGTTCACGCGTGAAGACGTGACCAAAGAAAATACGGATACATTTTTATGTAAATAGATATTAATCAAACATAAAACCGACCTATCATTTCATAAAACTGAATTCAAAACTCGAATTACGACACAGGTTAGTACGTTTAGATTATGCTGAAATGGCTTATGCCGTCGTCTAATTCGGTTATTTCCCTATAACACCCGCGAATGCAATAAGTAGTTGTAGGTTAACCGGACGCGTCGCGCCCCCTCGTGCGTTGAACTGCCGGTTATATTTAACTGCGACAACACGTGTGCACCGGCAATACGACACACGTTGCTCTCCAACATGGATACAGTTTTAACTCACAGAAATGCTCATATTTGTGGGTGAGGTAAGTAGATCAACCAGGCAAGAAAATCTATAATTAAAGATAATTTGTGTTTGGAAGAAAAACCAATGTATTAGCAGAAAGGAAAAGTTGTGCCATTTATTATAATATAACTAACAAAAGGCCAGTGGGTTCTTTTTTTAATAAGTACTACATACTAACGAGCTTTTAACAATATTTGAGTCGTCTAACATTCAAGTACAGCTCGTCCCAAACTTGCATACTGCACCGCATAATATAGGCACATAGATGACTCCATGGTTCAGCTTTAAAAATCCATTCACTAACTCGCACTTTCAAAACTGCAAGGAACTTTAAAGAACCCTCTTAAATTATCGTGCAGGAAACGATGCTTTAATATTTGCATTCTCCAGTAGGTTTTAGCCTCTATTCAGTCGCCGAAAGCGCATTGTCGGTCCTTCATAAAAGTTTGCTTTTCATTGAGGAACTGTGTATGAAGGTGAAGGCATTCCCTGGTACCTGGGGATTGACAATGGAGTTCAGTCAACTCGTGCACCGCCCACCTAGCCCGTCATTGTGACGTGCACTGCACTATTGTCACTTCCTAAGTCATGGTGCGCTTACACAGTGTTCTAAGATCCATGGTATGGTTTACAGCCATTTTTTTTTAATTTTTCGTTGTAGACACAAATTGCAGTATGTTGTATCTTTCTCCAGAGTTGCTTTTCTTTTTTTAAGTGTACTGAGTAGCCACTTTAACAGCCAGTACGCCAGTAGCATTCCTAAGTTCTTCAAAAGTTATTGTTACCAGCTTTAAGCTTAAACATTTGCGTGTCTCAGTTTTCAATGATTCAAATGATTTTTAACTGTCAAAATTTGAAACTCATTTAATTATTGATAAAAAATAAAATTTATGGAAGTCGTAATTCTTGCACTCTGTCTATCAAATGATAAAAATCCATCTTGCTCAGTTTAAAAGTTCAAACATCCATAGTAGTTAACACTAAGGCGAATTGCCCATAAGTTACGTAGAAGGTGTGGATACACGATCTAGTTAAGTAGGACTATCGATTTGGCTCATAATACCCTATTACCATTAAGCTATAAACTACACCCATAGTTTTACAACAGACACACCGCATTATATTCAGTAACGCATGCCTCGGATGGAGACCTACTCGTCGACAAACTACATGATGTTCAAACTTTTCGTGTAAATAAGTTAGCCGACTAATAATGTAAACTTTCTGCGGTAGGTACTGGCCAGTCAGCATATAATTGTTTTCGTTGCTGCTGTTAAATTTCGAGTTGAATTTCCATAAAAACCATTCGGCTGCATCGCAAAAAATAAGCACACGAATTTAGAGAAGAGGCCGCGTGGTGCGAACTCGTCGCAGCCGAGGCGTATTGATCGGTGTGCGCGCGCAGCGTCTGCCCAAGTGTACACAGACGGTCGTTGAAGCGTTTCGACGGCGTGTCACGACAACTCCTCTCAACACTTAGACCCACCAGAACGTCATCAGCCATTCAATCCTACTCTATTCATAATCAACCTTTGATGAAACAAGATCGCCTTCATTTTCGCACTCGATCTTATCAGGTTGAAGTACTCTCAAAATAATTACCCCAAATTTTACTCTAATCGACACCGAAAGCATTCCAATGAAATAAACACGAATCGTGTTGTGTGTAATACGCACGACTAAACATAGTTTGCGGCGTGTAATGGAGGCGATCAGCTGTGCGGATCGTTGGCAGTCGCCCCCGCGCTCAGGCGCTCAGGCCCCGTCGCTTATCTGACATCCTCCCGCGTGATAAATAGTCCCGTTGTATCTTCACCCTCACCGCAAGGACAGAACTCTATCGACTGGGAAGATACTGCGGTACGTGCTCGAAATTCGCACCCTTATTAACACAATCAATTAGTTAAAACATTAGCAAAGATAATAGCGGTAATATGCAAGGAACTCGACAAGATATTTAAAGAAATTCCTTTGCCATTTGTTTGAGAAGGCTTTCAAATTTTAATTTCATTAATGGCGAAGCTTCGTTGATTAAAGCCAACGATTAAACAATCTTTAACCCAAGACCAAAGATCAAAACCCCTGCTTAACCCGTTGGGACTAAAGATATCGAATTGCCAAAATACCTTCGTCGGCGCGACGGCACCCTCTGAGATTGGATAAACTGCTACTAAGGTTTTTGAGAGAAACGAGATACGCTACAAGGATCCCTTTTGTGATTAATATTCCCTTAGAAACGAAGAACTTGTTTCTTTCCGAGTTATGATTAATAAGTAGGTACATCTGTAAGATATCCGATCGTATATACGTCACGGCGTTAGGTATGCAAAGACCGGTACTCGTTGAAGTAGAAACTGAAAAATGCGTGACGTAAAGAAGCCTACACATGTTCCCAATCTTTTTGAACTTATCCTAGATCATCGGCCACATTTAATGAAAAACCTATTCATTTGCAGCCGTTTGACGATAAAGCGGGAAATAACACAAGCGAACGGTCTATTCATCGCAGTTAATTGATGTCACGACAATGACCGTATTATTAGCCTATCATTTGTAATGAAGAGGACGTATTATGTGCAGGGAAGGCAGCAGCTAACCGCAACCAAAACATATTAAATTATGTAGAAACGTATCACATCTCTCTAATGCGAGAGAGATACCCTTATGTAAGCCTGATGTTAATGGCCACAATGAAGTGCTGAGCGCCGAGGTGGACGTTTGATATCATACGTAATATTTCCAGTGACCCTCAAACGTACACTTGACTGCTAACCTTGCTCCATTCGCTGACGGCAAACGTTACCGACTATTACCTTACCGCCTCATCTACTCGTTAGTCATTCACGAGGTCGAAGTCTCAGGTTTGGCTCTCCATTCGTTATTCACATTCGACTTTTAGTGGACATTTCGCAACATTGACGTGAGCCCAAACATTATCATAATATCTAATGTGGCTTACGTTTATTTTGTATAGCGATCTTGATAAATAAATCGGTACTGGTGTTTTTAACTAAGCGTATATTATCATAAAATTATGAATTTACGAGAAATAAGCGACTGTGTCGTTAATTACGAGGCAAAGCAGTTCTAGAACTTGACCTCCTTAGTGAAACACGTTTGGATTTTAGCATTATGCAATAATTGCGATGTTATTTCTGTTTTTATGCATGAAGGTTATGAAGTCCTTCATGGTTTAGCCAGGGTGAATGACAATAGCACGTTACACGTTCTAGTGGTTATCAAACGTTACGTCTTGTCGTGTAACTGCTGTCACAATCCTTAAAGCTGAACTTATTTATTTCGAAGTGACGTTAATAGGAAACGTGTCGTTGTAAAGTTATGATAGGCGAGATGCGAAGGATGTCATCTTCACTATTCATACCGACGTTATTGCCATCGTCGCGCGTCCTACTTTGATCGTATGCTCAACATAAAACTCGTCTGCCACGGGAACAGAAGCCTTATCTGATTCTATTTACGATACGAATACATACAAAGAAGGATCAATCAACTCTAGTCTTCTTTATTTGTTGGCTACTTATGGTTGTTCTATAAGTACGATATTGGTAGTTATAAAAATGCGACTTTTCTTAGCTGTATTATGTACACGTGCTCACCTCGAAATAATTTATAAATTATATTTATACACGGACACTGCCATTAATAATGTACTCCCAATGCTGTATATTATTATTTATAACTTTTATAGTAGTGTAAACAACAACTATTATAATTTCTTGTATGCTGATCTATTTTATTTACCTATTTAAATAGATATTTTAATATTGTTAAAAGTTAACAGAGCCTCATTTTTACTATTAGAATAGTGTCAGAATGATCTATCATTGATTTCATATTTGTGAAATGGCATAGAATGGTAATCTCGTACATAAAGACAAATTAATGTCTGACGTATGCGGATAATTGCCAATATTTTGACAGTTCCTTTGATCAGCGACCTACCATTTAGAACGTCATTGTGCAGTCATTGCTCTTAATTTATTACGCGACAGCTCGATATTGTAATTCTACCACAACTCGATTACGACACCATTGACCCATCAGTGATCGATCATTATGAATTAGCAGATAACGAACTTTTAGCAAAATTACAATGGGATCGTATTGGAATGACGAATTTGTAAAAATAGTAGACTTGGGGTCCGGAACTTATATATTTAATTAT
This sequence comes from Mythimna vitellina, assembly GCA_949316375.1. Taxonomy (NCBI): domain Eukaryota; kingdom Metazoa; phylum Arthropoda; class Insecta; order Lepidoptera; family Noctuidae; genus Mythimna; species Mythimna vitellina. Next base: position 9,512,890 of record OX438699.1, on the reverse strand, counting down.
AAGTCTATCGATATTTTCGTAAAGCAACAACTTATTAAACTTTTTAATTTTGTTTCAGGTAATTTGAGACTACTTTAACTAGCTAACAGAGTGTTGTTAAGTAAGTAGTATGTATTAGTCAGAGCACAAGTATAGTGTCAAGAAAACGAACACGTGACCGTGATTTTCTTTGAGACCTCTCGACACGCCAATGGGTAAGTATTAAAAAAAGCTAAACAGCCCTTTAAAAAGTTATGTAAACCCTTTGGAGAAAAGCAAAGTGTGATTAAAGGCATATTTCAATGAGGCGGTGTGAATTAAAGGAACAATAAGAAGGCCCTGTGGTATTTTATAGTCTGTACAAAAATAAAACAGAATTTTTTTTCTTAGTTTATAAAACTTAGTATTATGCTGCCTGCAATTTTCACACAACAAGATGTGTCACTTGTACGACATTGTACCTATACACAAAGTTTTCTAAAATGCCAAAAATTACAACATGGCATTTTGTATGCTCCAAGTTCGTCGCAAGTGATTACGAAAATCACAAACTTACAGATTCTATTATTCAAACACCGAAGACGGGCCAAGGTTTCCTTCGACATTAACTTTTATAGATCTCATCTATATATGGTAGGTGATGTGAAGACGCGTAACTAATTAACAATAAAATAATTATATACATAAGTTAAGATCTTCACCTGCTTTTCTTCATAGGACACTACATCCGACTTTGAGGCATATATGGCTGACTTACCCCCGATTTCTGATTTAAGTATTTAAAGTTGACCATTTCTCAAACTGTACTGTATGCCTGAAAACCTGTCAAAATTTTACATCAAAGTAAGGTTTGAGACGTCGTTACCTCAAAGTACACAATTCAGCAACCCACCATTAGTCTTGAGGCAATGTTGAAGATATCTTAGACTTAGTAATGCAATGTCAGAGAACGTGACGATAAGTACGATGCCTGTCTCGAGACCGCTGAATAACGGCCTTGCTGGCTTTACGTATCACGAATGCTTGGAAAAACTTGAACGCATAACGGGAAGTGTACACTGCATCTGCACTTTCCTATACTTTGACATACATCACGTAAACTGCAATCATTGGCACGGCAGTTACTCTAATGTGCGATTTGTTCCTACTTTCTCATTTTCTCTATAAAATAACACCTCAATATTTGAATTCATCGTTATCGTTAAGTATTTGCCCGGAAAATAATAGGCACTATATCAATTCCTTCGAACCCCATAATTGTTATCTATCTAATTCATAATTCAAGTACCCATTACCTTCACGTTCGTGCTGTCATAATTGCTTTTGTGATACCTATTACTGATAAAATGTAACAAGTGGCCAATTTTCTTTATTTTCCATCTAAGGAACGCTCGAACGTCTGAAATTCCTTTATTTCTTGACAATATTCAAGATATTATTGCAAAGACGACTGTAACTCTATTGGGCTTAGAGTTGACTCTGAAATGAAAGACCCTGAAGTGTTTAAAAGTATTATGGTGAAGGCCGCGATGAAGTCTCCCAAAAGTAGTTTTCTTGCCAGTACACTTTAGGTACCGAACGTTGAACATAGTGTATGGTGTTGGTACGTGAAGTAATAGCATTCTACACTATCGATACGGCAAACATCTAACGGAGTGAGTTGCGTGGGGGAAATGGACCGAGAGCCTGTGCACGCGCACCGGTATAATAGATCGTCACCCGTCCCAGTTGGTTTCGGCGCGTTGCACCGAGCACGTGTATTTACAATATTTAGTGTTGCACTTTATAAACACACATAAACATCATTTATAGTTATGTGCATATCGCTTAGTACCGTTATAAATCACTTTCTGTTGTGATATCTCTTGGTGTTGCTGATAATGGAATCGATACACACAGCGCAGTGTTGCCTTGTTTCTTCTGGAGTTTGTTTATCGTTGTGTACAGTTTAAAAAACAATTAAACGTTATATGTATTATATTGCTTCGTGGCAGTTTTTGTACGTAAGTAGAACCTATGTGTAATTGTGTAACATCTGACTAGTATTATCGAATATTTCTATGGGCTAGCTGAGCATTTCTTAAAGAAAACAAGTAAGAAATTTATGAATATAAATAACTGGTCCAAAGATAGCACTACTCACTTTTTAGTAGAGACGAGCTATACTATTAGGTTCAACAATCTCTCTGAACGTATCCCGTATCAATTGCTGGACCCTCCTAACTTTTATATCCACTTGGCGTATCTTACTTTCCCGGGCCGAGTTTAGAGGCTTCATTAAAACTTATTACGTATTAAATTATTCCTTGTAAGATTTACTCAAACGTATATATAATACGATTTACAAGTCGTATTTGTGAGCCTTGAACGAATTTACGTGATTTAAAAAGTTCTACGTTCATTTTAACGTTGTTTATTACACGTACTCGCGGCTCGCCTGCGGCTTTGCACGCGTACAATTCGTTTTTGTGACATTGCGGAGGAAGGTTATGTCAGCCGATCCCTATAGGTATCGTAAAATACGAATTGGGGATTATATTTTAGGATTGGGCAACAGATTCCGCTCGATGGCGATTACCAATGTTCACAGTGATGATTGAGATTGACGTCCTACTGAGTGGTTCATTTCAGAGCAGTTGTGAGGCGTGAACTCCTATGCTATAAAAGATTTGCGAGTTATCAATGAGGAAAACGCTCGGTATTATCTGATGTATCATTATTAGTTTTTTTTTTTTCATTAGTCTATAGTATACTGTCTTACTGCTAGGCAAAACCTCCCTCCCCACCCACCCGTTCTTACAATGTACAAAGAAATAAAGTGAATTTTTTGTCGCGTATGTTCATAGCTCCACTCAAAGAAAAGGAGGCTAGCGTTTTAGCTAAGAATTATTATTGATTATGTTCATAGATTACCTTTTTATATTATTGTTAGACTCTCGCTTGACCGCTGTTTCGCCTAATGGTAATCGACACGATGTAGCACACTTGCCTAGGAGTGACCTGTTCACTCTTAGTTTACTTACGGTTTTTACTGGTCATGAAGTACCCAATATGAGTAAATACTGCTTAAAATTACATTACACAATGAATAATGAATTCCTTATTTTATTGAGTTTATTCTAAGTCGAAACGCAACTATTTACCAGGATATACATACATATAGATGTACATTACGTCAGTCGGACAACATTTTAAAAGTAAACAAACATTTACTTTTATGCCCCTACTCTAGTCTGCTATGCTTGTACACATGTATCTACTAGCATGTTATCAATAGTCTGATGTAAATAGTAGGTACTAATGACAGACAGCATAGCCAAGACATACGCACGGGCTGACCGCTTCTCTTATCTCTTATCAGCGCGGATGTTATACGTCGGGTTTGACCCCAGCCATCGCTTGGTCGTCGTGACGTTTTTATTTCTAATTTTATCGAACTATTGGACACACTTGTAAGACTTGTTCTTAGTCCAACCGTTTCATATATCAATTTTGCATATTTTTTTATTAACACATCGGCAATGAAATTCTTGTTTGGCACACGTTTTGAAAGTTGTCATATAGGTAAGTTTGATTCGCTTAAATATCACTTAACCGTTTTGAAATTCGATGGTTTAGATACATTTCAAGTACTCACAATAGTGCCAATTTAGGTACGGTGTATAATGATTATCTTGAGCCAAAATTTGCGCTTCAATACGAATACTATGTCGCGACCTAAAATTAACTGATAACTGAAAGTCGAAAGCCTTGATATTATCGAGTATGGAGGTAAGAGTACACGCTTATTGAGCGGCACTGTTGAAGGCGACTCTGCACTAACCACTCGTTTTCTGCGAATTCACCAAATATTTATGTCGGCATTAATTTTTCAACGGCTGTGTTTAATAAGTCCAAATTAATCATCGCTGAACAAACAGGATAGTCTCAATTTTGTTGAAATAATATAAAATATAATTTAGCTAGATGGGTATATATATATATATACAAGGTTTGATTGGATTTAGTAGTTACTCACGGTTTTATTGACATTGAAACATCTAGTGATTTTCAATATGATATTATTTTTCTTTTAAATAAGACATGTTTTTATCTTTAAAGATGCTACCTTCTGCCTCACCTTGTAGTGTCGAACGAACAAGGTTTTACGCATATTAAACATCACCTAAAACCGTGTATACTGGTGGATATCAACGAGCAAAGCATACAATGTATCGAGTAATGAGGCCACGTACGCCGTGACAAGAAACAAATATAGGGGGTGTGCTCACGGCACCAGAGAGATTTTGCACCACCTACGTGTATTATTCGACTGCTCCGTTTTCCCAAAGCGACATTCTCCTAGTAAACAAAGAGAAATGTTTGCTGGTATTTTATTCGCGTGTACAAATCACCATTTGTGTAAGAATAGCCGATGTTTTGTCAAATATTACCTATTGTTATGTCGCACACGTTCGTTTTTACTTTTACCTAACTGTTTCTAACCTGATCTTGTTTGCTGTTATTTTCCTTTGATGTTGTGAAATTCACGCTCATGAACTTAAGAGAAACGAGTTCATTCTAACCACGATTTTACAAGCAATCCTCATTTATCTTATTAAGATCCTTATTAATAAACGTTTTATGTGGTTTCCATTAACCTATGCTAATATTATAAAGAGATTTGTATTTTTGTTTGTAATGAATAAGTAACCTCAAAAACTACTGGATAGATTTTAAAAATTCGTTTACCAGTAGTATGCTACTTTATCACTAAGTGACGTAGGCTATATTATTAGTTAGCTAGTTAAATATATTATCAACAGACAAGATAATATTCCTATATTTAGTAAACTTGGCTCTGATTTACAAGATATATCTCATTATTGTAAGTATCTATGCGAGTTCTCAAGGCAATGCTTAACAGATATTCGATCCCGGTATCAAGGCAACAACACTACGTAACTGCAGACACATAATACATTATGCATGGCACACAAAGAGTGTTTGTGTATAGAATCCCAAGTTTACCATGCCTTGGATTAACTTCTATCTGTCCCGCCGCCTTACTCATTATGCACAGTTAATTTTGCGCGGTTTCAAAGTCGTTAACGGCAAGTTTTAATGTTTATACGCGATCCATGCTCGGAACTTGAAACTATCCTTCATCGACCTCTCTGCACCAACGTAACCGTTCCGTTCCAACTCCAAGTTCTAGCAAACCGCTTTGCTTCAGTAACTTTAATCGATAAGTAAACGAAACACACACTGTTGTCTGTATTTCTTTTAATCTCTCCTTTCACAGGTTTGTTAGAAGAAATTGCTTTAGAAATAAGCAGTAAGATACCTTTTAATTCACAATGTGTCTTGTACTGTTTTCGTGTGTTTATACAATAAATAAACATGAAGGGACTACTTTATTTGTTTATGGTTAGTTGATTACACATCAAACATAAATGATTTATCATACTCTTATCAAAGACATGTGCGCGATTTATATTAAGCTAAATCGATCCAATCCATACTAATACAATCATTCCACCGAAACTTTAATTTCCTCTCGGATTTAATAAAAGCAATATATTTATTAATCGGACAAGCAGACATCTGTTACTTGAAAGGGGATTTAAAAAGCTTTGAATGTTGATAAAATCTAGAATCGAATCGGGATACACGTTCGATGCCCAAACAAGCGTGGCTTCGTTAGAGAGCCCGGCTTTGGAAAATCCTTTATCGACAGATGTGAAATTCGTTTGTAACCTCAGTGGAAACACTGTGCCTATTGTTACCCAACTCGACAGAAACAACTAAGCATCGAATAAAGGTACGACGCGACGTGCCCTAACTGCAGTTGTGTTGCATTTCAATTATCTCTACTCCTTTAACTGCTATTTTGGTAGATACATTTTCTATTTTGGTAAAGAGTGGTATAATTATTATTAGATTATTTTAATTTAACATCAAATATTATTGTATATAATTTAACATCAAATAATATGATTATTTGTTAAAATTGTTAAAACTTTTAACGACATAAAATAGGCAATGTATGGTGATAAAATCGATATTTACTGTTCGAATGTTAGCTGCGATTAAAATATTTATTCAAACATTTACCTACTGCTAATGCTGAGTTGAGGACGCGGTCGTGCGAATTTTGTCAACAAAGTAAGTTTTTTGCGAGTTCGCAATGACCTTTATTGCGTAAGACGCATCTCTTCCTGTTCCTAGTTGTGGTGTTCGAGGCACAATGTCGCCCGACTTCCGCTGATCGGCCATTTGTTCGTCTCCGTCGAAAAAAAACTTTTATACTGAAGTAAACAGTGATACGCATTTAGATTTTAGTAAGGGAAACCACTAAACTTAATGGGACTACATTAACTTGTCAACCACAAAGTGAAATTTTTCATCAGTAACTAAGTATATGACCATTAATACTAATGAATACAAGCTTCTCAATTCCAAATTATATTGAAGCACGTTTGCTAGAAACATTTTTAATGTGCTCAAGATAAAACTCCTTTACTCGTCATATTGATTAAATCCAAAACGGATAAACTAACACAATCGTATTTATACCGCCTCAAATCACTATGGGAAAAAGCTATCCAGGATTTAAAGATAGTGTCAAATTCTCGAGTCTCTGAATGTACCTGTAATTGTATTGCTATGATACAATCAGATCCCAGGAAGTTTCATCTCAATGGTTGAATCTCAGAACCAGAAAGAAGATAGAATGGAAAAGGAAGATGTGGAAGGGTTGTACTATTACTTCTGGCAAGGGTTCAAGAGAGGAAGCCAACTTACCTTTACTGAGCTGTAAATGGAATTTATATATCATGCTTATTGTTGAGTACACGTATTTAACGTTTCGAAAAGGGTTTAAACATGTTATGACTAAATACATATTATGAATAAATACTTTTACTTAGTAACAGGCTAATCGAAAATCTAATTTTATAAAATGGACCCCTTATTGACATTTTAGCTAATGGCGAGCACAAAATCGAGCAATTCCAAACAAACAATTTTTCGCTATCGTCATAACAGCCTAATAATTTCACAGAGTCTATGTCTTATAGAATTCTGGCACCACCTTGAATTCGGGCACATAAACCACCTAGTCTTAAGTATTTTAAAGCAATAGATATAATAATCTAATATATATAATTCTCGTGTATTCTCGTGTGTGCGGTGTTTGTGGTTAAACTCCTCCGAAACGGCTTTCCCGATTCTCATGAAATTTTGTGTGCATATTGGGTAGGTCTGAGAATCGGACATCTATTTTTTATCCCCCTAAATGTTAAGGGTAATCCAAACCTAATTTTTTTTTTTCAATTTTAGATTTAAAAAAAAATATTTTTTTTATGATACAGCATTAGTAAATACATATTCGTTGTAATTTTATAACTCAAGAACGGGCTCACCTATCCAAACCAAATGTTTAGGCATGGTTCGGACTATTTATTAGATGGTTTATGTGAAGTTTGCACAAAATCGGTAGAGCGGTTTTTCATTTATTACATTATTGCACCCGTGCGACGTCGGGGCGGGTCGCTAGTAATAATATAATATTCCACAACTATCACACAACGCCGTCTAGTCCCAAGCTAAGCAGAGCTTGTGTTATGGGTACTAGACAACTGATAAACACACATACATATATAGATAAATAACACCCAGACACAGAATATGTACTTACAATTCACGTTTCACGGCCATAAGAACAGATACAATTGATGACCCTCTTGGAAACCAGACATCCCATAATTATAGATTGCTTATTTGCTTCAAACAATCATATTGCTAGGTCATTAAAAAAAACTATGCTTTCAATGCATATACACTGGGCCGCAAAAATTCGGGTTACTAATAGAAATGTGATAGTTTCTTAAATACATAAGATCGATTCGTGACACTAACTGATATATTGTAGAAATGTAGATGACTCATCTTCTTCCTACCCTTATCTCATATTACTTGGGGTCGGCGCTAAACATTTTTTGCTTCCATTCTGAAATGTAGATGACTGAATAATACAAAATAAAATATAGTACAAATTTCACACTTTTAAATTCTGACATTAAAAATGTCGCAGTTTTTCGTAAATAGAAAACGTATTTAGTCGTTTTAGTAATTTGTATTTCCTCCACAAGACCGTATCACTTTATTATGACGGTGTGTGCATGCCATTTTGCTCTACGTATCTAAGAGCAATCAAAGAACTTCTATCTCCACTAACTCCGTACATCTCTGAAGTGTCCCTGCCCATAACATTATCGATCCTCCACCGAATGGCACATTTTCTTCAAAACACACTTTATAATGCCGTTTTCTTGGTCGTCTAAATATCTATTTCAAATAATCACAAACGTATAAATAAACAAAATGTAAACATAACCCTGGTCCAATTTTCTTCTATCTAGTGGACCTGTTCTCAGAGCAGTTTTGGATTATTTCCTGGCCTTTAAGACTTTATATCAGCTTCACGAACTCGTCACAGGATCATGTCAGAGCTCACATTGTTGTGGTAAATTTCTTGAAAGCTGTTTCGGACCTGGATAACCGTGAGATGTCGATTTCTTAGCCAAATGCTCACAATGTAGTGTAGTTGTCTTCTGAACTTAAAGCCAGTCTCGCTGAAATACTCTTTGGAGCGTAGATAAATATACTCCTAAGGTTCTAGCAGTACTAGTACTATTTTTCCTTCATATATCATCGTAATAATTTGTGTAAATTCTTCAGGTGTTAGCGACATGATGGCCATTTTTATTTGTGTATTTTTTTTATATTATTATTATATGATGGTGAGCGATGATGTGGTCGACGATGGAGCATGCTTGCTTATGGCTAGAAGTGACCTAAAAGAAATTAATAAATCTGTTTTAAATCAAAGTCAAGTCAAAGTCAAAGATTTTTATTTCACATAGGCCTACATGGGCACTTATAAAACGTCAGAAGCTAGTGCACGGTTCCAAATTGGTCGTTTCCTATGGAGAAGAACCGGCAAGAAACTCCATGGTTACTCTTTTAAAAATGAATTTGTTGATACAATACCTTCTGTTTACAATATATTGGATTTATTATGTAAGGACAGTGTAGACTGGTCAATAAAGTACAATAAAAATAATCATAATAAAAAGGAACCTAAGAATTCGCGGAGTCTACAGTGTTCTCACATTCACATTTCAAAAAAGAGGCTATACAAACAAAAGCAAGCAAAATAAATAATTACAATTATTAATAAACAATATGTCAACAATATAAATAATAATAAAAAATAAAAAATATTGCAAAAGCAATGTATATATTACAACAAATGTGGAGCAGTCAATAGATAAATTTACAAAATATTATGAGCTACCAGGGGGCCACATGTGCAGAAGCAGTCATTGCCAAACAAGCGTGTCTTCGACATAGTCTTTAACCTTATAATACGCTTTTTTAGTTAGGACACGCTTAATATGGGTTTTGAACTTTCCTTCGCTAAGTTCAGTCACCACCTTTGGCAGCTTATTATAAAAGCGTATGCTGTCTACTAAAAATGACTTGCTGGTCTTAACTAATCTCCATTTGGGTAACACAATTTCGTGTTTACTACGCGTATTTATGTTATGATAATCTCTTCTAATTTTGAAGAGTCCTAGGTTTTTACGAACATACATAATACTTTCTAAGATATAAAGAGAAGGCAAAGTCAGTATATCGATTTCTTCGAATTTATTTCTAAGGGACTCGCGAGGACCCATTTTATAAATAGCCTGGATTGCTCTCTTTTGCAATATGAAAATTGACTGTGCATCAGCTGCAGATCCCCACAGTAAAATGCCATAAGACATAATACTGTGGAAATAAGCATAATAAACTAACTTAGCTGTGGCTACATCGGTCAGTTGCCTTATTTTTCTTACTGCATATGCGGCCGAGCTCAGTCTACCTGAAAGAGCTCTAATATGAGCGCCCCACTGCAGTTTAAAATCGATGGTTAAACCTGTGCCTTAAAAATGAAAAACCCTTATAAAGATTTATAATAAAAATAACTAGTTTGATTATTACATATTATTTATACGAGGGATCTATGTAAGATATAAACTATGATATCTTTGGGAAATATCATAGTTTTTTTTTATGTAATTCGATTTTTGCGGCCCAGTATAATTACTTTAGAAATAAAAAAATAAACAAAAATACTTTGCACCTGTAGTCTCAAGGTTGTTTTTTTAGGAGTCTTTATGATTTGGTAAATTATAAAGGCAATTACAAACAGCTTTCAAAAGTACCTTCATGGATTATGTTACTAGAATAATGTTTGTTAAAATAGGAATGTATGTTCAAGAGATATAGGACTTATTCATATTCTGTTTAATATTGTTTCACAATTTTCTAGCATCTAAAACGAATCCCCATAGAGTGTTGACATAAGAATGTAGGAATAATTAAGTCATTTACACCTGCTGCTAACCCGTAACAACTGTAACCGCAGTTTGGCAGCCGCAGCGATATCAGCTGTAGCATTCATGAAAACCCCAGCAACCAGGATGTTTATGTGAAAAGTTGCTGTAACTTTGAGAAAGATTTTCGTTTCAAACCTACTTATTGAACTCAAAACTGAAGTTTATTGAAAATGATTAACATCAAATGCCGTAATTACAAATTATGTATGCCTGAATAAAAACTGCAACTTTTCTCTTACAATGCTCAGTGTGTATTAAACATTAGCGATCCGTTCATCCGCGAACGAACCAGTAATAAAATCCTTATGAGATTTATTAAAACAAATAAAATATCTACAATTTTAGTTGCAGTTCGGGGATTTATTGCAAGCGTGGATGCATATAAATATCAAAAGAGAGGCGGAACCGAAACCTTATAATATCTTTTTATGTAGCAGGAATTCTGAAACGGTAGCGGGCTTTCATTTCGCTGAAAAGCGCAATTTTCTCCATTCACTATGGCCGCCTAGTGAAATCGTTATCGTCTGTTCGTTGCGGCGGCGCCCATTTCCTAATGGCGGCTTCGCGTGCATTTAGCTTTTTTATTACGTACCTAACTTGCTATGTACGTTGTGCATACTGCGAAAGTATGAACCTTTATGTTCCTAACCTACCGACGTAAGGTCCTCTGCCAGCGAAGTTACTTATTCCTGTTTTAGTACAACCAGGCAAACTATCTATCAGAAATTAGAAAAATATCCAGTCAATCAAAATGGTCATAAGCGAGCCGACTTCAAAGGAAAAGCAAGTCTCAGAATTGAAAACTCAGCGAGAAACTCAGACATGTTTAAATGTACTGGTTGTAGTAGTGGCGCCGTAAATTATATCCATAACGATCACTTTATTGTGTTGGTCGCATTGAGTGTATTTTCGATATCCATAAATATCGAAGCCACGATAGGCTATCGATTCGGACTTTATGATATTCGTTGTGGGTAATGTTGGGCTGCCGGCGTTTTCGCACTGGTTGAATCGCTTGGACAGCATCGCATATAATCTTGCTGTCGTTTTCGAATACGTCATCGCTTCCGATTCCGCTTCTAACGCGTTAAATCGGAAATTGCCACCTAAACAATCTGCAAGTGGTTGTTTGCATAATTTTAATATTATTTAAAACTACAACATCATCTTACGACGTTGCTTTCAGGATTTCAGGGCTTTTAAACCATCTAGATCATATTGCACAGGACAGTCCTAATTTAATAAATTAGATCACTAATGACATTCGCATCAAGATAACGAAGCATCTTGTGAAAATGTTCTCATCTTTTTAAATGTGAATTCGTTGTCTACGCGCCGCCTCTGAGTTTCTGACTTGTGTACAATAAACTAAATTACGCCGAGAACAACGGGGAGCGAGGCAACAATGATATTTCGGTAGTGATGAAAAAACAAGAGGGTCGTTTCAGGATTCCAGTGGGAATTCACGTCCCGTTTCGTAGCCGAGCCGCGGAAACAACCCAAACACCAGAGAGAGACTCGGAAATTCAGGACGCTTACATTAGGTATAGGTATGCTATTTATATATAATTTAATGCAGCACTAAACGCCCTTTGTAATATGTGGTCCAAACAGGACATAAAGTTAAATCATAAACTTTTTTTATTACACTTAAATCTACCTGTAGCATTTAGACATGGACAAAAAGCTGTCATCTGTACCTACATCAAGATAATAAATGGCTAAAACGCATAGGGATGAAACGATACCATTGATGTATCGATACTTACTCGTATCAAATCGTTTTTGGAAAATGTTGAGTTTTCGGGCATAGAGACTAAGCTTGCCAGCTACACAAAAGTAAGACTAGGATGCGTTCAAAAACATCAATTTAAAATGTAACATTGGCATACTCGATCCTTAATTTCAAAGTACTGATACTAAAAGTATTTGGTATCGGAGAAAGTATCGAGTATGCACTTGTATTTATTCGTATCGTTACATCCCTAAAAATACATAGTTTCCTCATGACTTGTGTTGTAGTGCATATTTTTTTAAACCATTTTCAGTTGAATATTCTAAACTATAGCAACAATAGTCAAAGATATTCTATTCATCTGTGTATAAATACAAATGAATATTGAATCTCTTGTAGTTCTATGAATGAACCATTTCGTCATTTCCGACATGCTGTGTCTACAGAGTTCAGAGCTATTTTGATCTTTATCAAAAAGGTTAAGTAGCATCTACGATGTTTCTAGATATTTTCATTTGAGATTTGATGCGCTAATTGAAGCAATTAATCTCTTTCAAAATAAGTATTTATCGATTTCTAACTCTGAGAATGAATAAACATTGAACAGTGTCAATAATATATGACTGCTAATGAATTAAATATCTTTATTATATTGGTGTACAATCAATTAAATTCAATGTCTGTCTATAGATCAATACAATCTCATCCCTAGTTCATTAATTCCTGGGCATAATCGTGGTGGTAAGTTCCTTCTTTGAGGTGAAGCTGGAAAGTGGCCACAGCGTCCTCGTCTTCCACCTAATGGAGCATGGTGGAGCATTTCAATTTTTCCCCGCTTGAGCGGAACACCGCCGTGTCCTCATATAGACTATCGGCGGCGGTGACCTCCCGCGTCCGGCCATGGTGCGTAGCGAGAGGGAATGATTGAAGGGATTCACAACAAAACTTTTTTTTTCTCTGGACTCCTGGGACAGATTTTGGAGCGCATCAGTTTACTGATTGGTGTTAGCCTGAGGAACAAAATGCACTATGTGTGCATTCTGGGCAGCACTTTGTCAAACTCCCGTATAAAGATTTGCAATGTCCTTTGTCACAAAAAACATTTAATTTTTGATTTTATTTACGATTTGAATCTCAAAAAAATTATTCCAAAAAAATATTTTTTTTAATTCGGTAATTGAACTGTTTTCATAAGAATATTTTTTGCCCGGTTTTTTTTACTGTAACTTAGGTATTATCATGTGATCCGGTCACAGAAAATCTCTGAATGTTACACGGATCGACGCAAACATTTCACACTCGACATTTCTGCAGTGGATTTCGCTTTCACACGAAAAAGCTGTCTGTACACGAGTTCGGGTTTTTTTTTTAAATCGATATTTGCACTTACATCGTTGGAGTGCAGATGTTGCAAACTGATAAAATAATGACATATGATAATGATATAATAAGGTTTACTGTTAGAAAATCCAATTGAGGATAAGGCTCACCTGTGTACGTCTGCTGTCCTATTTTTATTGATTGTAAAAGTTGTGAACAATAAAGAACATAAGAATGACTATAAAAAGATATATAAAAAAAAATAACACGTTAGCTGTTTCATTGCCGATTACGGCGTATGGTTATTGTTTTTCAAATCTTTCTTGAAACCGAAAAAATAAGTTAGTTTTTTTTTATTTACTGCTGTAGTTACCCTCGTATACCTATATAATATGCAAAATTTGCAGGGAGCCTAATACTTTTAGAGCAGTAGTAACTGGAAACCCAGTGGTACCTAACGGCCCCGTCTTACGAGTTGTTCGTCTTGGGTTTAAATCACTGTTCTTAAAACGGTGAAGTGTAGAAACCGGCCTGTCTGTTGGCCAAATCCTAGAACCAAACGATATGGATCTTCCATCAACCAACCGCATTGTGCATTATGAAGAGGCCTTGGCCTCAGGAATATTATTAGGCTGCCTATGCTATCCTAATACTTTTGGCCAAGGTTGCATTTACTTCTTGTATGAAACTTTAAAAACAATTGACGTAGGAAATCCTAAACTCATGCAAAGCAAAAATTACTACAGAGGCGGACTTGATGCCTTATTAACCGATTTCTTTTAAATACTTACTAGAAAAAAAATATACAAAGGGAATTCAGGAATAAATTACCAGGAAGAGAAGACTAATTGACAGTGTTTTGCAAAAGAACACAATGACTCTTGATTGTAAGCGGATTATTCCTATGTAATTATTGAGAATAAAATAATTCATACAAGGAAAAATCATCACTGAACTGGTTTATTAATGTTGATTGGTGCTGTAAACTGAACAAAACTTATGAAGTAAAGCGAGGGCTTAAACATATTTTTTTTCTATCTGTGTATGAATTTATGCTTCAATGATAACAAACATGCAATTATCCTGTGCCATAATGTTTGCCTCGATCGTTGGCATCGATCCTTACTTAGCCTTAGTAGCTATTAGAGTGGCAGGGGACAGGATGAATAGCCAGCCAACAAACAGGTGAAGGAACTTTGTGACACAGCTCAATCGCAGGTGTGCCTTTCTGTTTCAAAATATGGGCAGGTAACTCCCGTCACCGCGTCTTATTACTCTCTACGAAACATTTTTCAACTTTCATTATTCATGATCGCGTTTTGGCCCCTATTTAAAAGACCATTATTAAAATGTCCCTAATGGGATCCAGCACTTCTTTGCTGGCACTAATGCGAGTTGTGAACAGTTCTTTTGTCCAGACAAAGGGAAAAGCTATTTGCATATTCTCGACTGTTTAAAACTCCAGTCTTACACACGCTTAACGGTGCAATCAAGTTTCTGAAATTAAAATAAAATCAACTAGATACCATAGCTTTCAACATAAAAAGATGACCCTTCAAACTTTAAGGTTCTTTTAGGAAAGCCAAGACTGACCAACAAAGGTTTATTGGGACCTACATTACGTACATTTCATCCGGTTAATTGTTGTTACACGAGTGCTGGTGAAAGTTGGCCAAGTTTTCTGAAATGACTCATATTTGAACAAACAGTATTCACATGTAAATTAGGACAACCCCATAAATTTGCTTTTAAAGTTTCTAAGACGCAACGAATATAGGAAGAATTGAAGAAGAACCACGTGTTGTAACTTAATTACAATTTTGATCTCGATTAATAATGTTACGTCTAAATCAATTTCAGTATTGAAATCATTCCTTAACTAAAAAACTTCGTTCTTTTATGCAGGTAAGTCCCCATAAGTGGTTTAGAAACTGTAGGTCAGTTATTCCCTCTTATTTATCTGCTATTACTGTAGTGTGGCTATTTCATTATAGCTATCGGATTCCTTTATGGCACAGCATGACGGGGGCGACGACGGGATTGTTTTGACGGGGAACGAGCCCTGGCGCGACAGGGCCCTCGGTTTAAGAGAGTGGCTGCCCCCCGGCCGCGGCACGTATACCTGCGCGTGCGCCGCGATGCGCACCTCCGCTTTACCGCGCCGCGGAAACGGCAGGTAGCTCGCGCAAGCCGAACGTGGTTCAGTGCGCGCGTTCTCTCGCCGCCGCTGGTAGTGTTCGTGGTGCGCGTACGGTTGCGCGCTGTTCGCAACTATGGTTATTACTACATCTCGTTGGTGAAGTGGTTTAAGCAGTGTACCCATTCATTTACGACATGTCATGTGACAGGAGAACAAGGGCCGCGCGTTTCCTCGAGCTGCGGTGAGTTCGCATCGCCGTACCATGCTTCCCGTCACAACCGATTCACAGATCCTTTGTTGAAGTTGAATCCTCCGAGTGACGTGTGTCCGTCTCTTTTCAACGCGATGTACCTGTCGAGTCGGATGGTATAAGTGTTTGTGATTTTAACTCAGGTGCTTCTATTCTTATAAGAATAGTTTACATTCACAAAACCATAGTACAGTGTTGTAATGTTCAAGCGAAATCGTCGTTGAAAAATATGAAAATGGTGCTATTGGGATATTTTTAGCGATAATTTTTTTTGCAGTAAAACTTGGTAACGTCAAAATTTCAAGTACAAAGTCATTAGTGTTGTGTAGTGACCTTGACAACCAAGTTACGAAACCCAGCGACCCGAGCACACGTAATGTCTAAGAAATTGGCGGTCACGATTTTCTTCCGTAACCTTAAAGTTCCAGGCCTTGACAATTTTCTCTTATCAGGTAACATTAATGAAAATCCCTTTGGTTCTTATTTACATGGTTCTACGTACATTACATGAGTGTGTAGTATATAGCAAAGCTGTTAAGAAACCTATTACGTCCTATTTTGATACATTGCACCAACGTCGCTTAAACAGTTCCACCATTACATTAGTGTCGGTTGCGAGAGCACCTCATTTCTGGTGGAATGCAAGCGGTAGGGCAAGAGTGGCTCGGCCCAAGCGCAGATGTGGGGCGCGGGCGCACTCCCCGCCTCGCCTCCCGGCCTTGAAAGGCTCTTGACCAGGCCAGCGCCGCCGATGTCGTATTTATTGCAACCTCCACGATCCGTACCGACGAGGTTATTGACGCCACCCGGCTTGATGCCTTCACCCAACTACTATTCTTTATCATGGGAACACAAGCAATGCCGAGGCGAGTCCGCCTAATGCCTGCCTTCTCCTTGTTGCGATTGTTCTCACGTCGATCTTGTTATTATGAATAACTACAATAGTTATTACGTCATTTGCTAAGCGAGTTTCCGCCTTTAAAGTTTGGTAGTTAACGACGTGAGTCACGCAACTGACACGCTTCATAATAAATCTGCAGCACACAATGTATTGTGCGAGCAAACAAATACCTATAAGGTTTAGGTGCATTGTCCTTGTGTTGGTCAAAGATATACGTCAGACTTGTCCAGTAGACTAGTATTCTGAATGCGCAGTGCGAAGTGACTTTCATTGTCGCGAGTAATATTTATAAATACTGGTTTGAGCAGGCACAGGATCGATGCCCCCCTAGGTGAAGGACAGTTGTCTAGTCCCTCGAACTTTGAAAATACGAATTAACTTCTGTATTTACCAAAATCTTCTGTAATATTGACTCCGTAACTAAAAATCATTTCACCTATGTTTAAATCTCTGAATCCAAAGAATTCAGTCAGCTGCCAGTACCATATGGCGCCGAGATCCACACTTCATAAAGCGAATGAGGCCGGCACATATGTTGCCGCTTTCACTCCCAACATCACAATCGATATTACGTATAGTCCTCATGCGTAGTCGCGAAACAAACCGGTGACAAAATCGAATTCCGCACAGCGTTGAGCTGAACTATAATGTTATTAAAATACAAATAAATAACAACTCAAAATAGCAACACGCGTGCCTTCCTGGCATAAACTAAGAAGTTGATACCTTCGATTGTTCCTTAACTGCAGCATTGTACTCCATATCAGTCTAATTGCGCTCTGGGTTAAGTTCAAAGGCAGTACTACACTCATTATTTTTACAGTCGAGTGAAAATGATAAACAATTGTGTTTTATTATCTAAATGAAAGTACAGTAAGCGTGCCATCAAAATGACGTAGTTTAATTAGTACAATAATAAAGCTTAGTGTACGGTCGCGTGGCTGGCAACGCAGGAGGGTAGTTTTTGCCGACAGCAGCTGGTAACCCCAGCAGTGACTCACGTCCTGTGTGCCCCACTGCGAGCCGGGGTGCGTGTCGTTGACCCCACTCGCAGCCCCATGCAACACACATACGCACGCCACACAATTTATACATTGCCTTTTGTGCTCTCTATTATTTATAACGTTTTAGCTCATACTGTACATATATCCCCATGCCTTTTTTTTTTGTTTGCACGCTCCCGGTTTATCCATTTTGCATGGACAAGTGATTGTCATTCGCCTCGGTTGATACACACATTCTATTCACTACACAAGGAATAGTTTTTGCTCTCTGGATCAATCCGTTATTTGTTCAGAAAAAAACTCAACACATTATAAATCTTTTAGCGTCTCTGTAAACAATACTACATATAT
The DNA here is from genome assembly GCA_949316375.1 of Mythimna vitellina. NCBI lineage: Eukaryota > Metazoa > Arthropoda > Insecta > Lepidoptera > Noctuidae > Mythimna > Mythimna vitellina. The sequence goes on along the minus strand of OX438699.1, from coordinate 9,494,777 downwards.
TTTATTTCCTACAAATGCAGTGTTAAATATATAAAAGAAAACTAGTTCCTTAATTAATTATAATAGCTTTATTAAGATACTACTGAAAAAAATCATACACTGTTTTAGACCTTCAAAACAATTTATACTATAGCCAAATAAATATTATAAGAAAGAGGTAAAAATAAATTATTTGTTAGAGGTATTATTAATCTGTGGAAGTATTGACCAAATTACAAAAAATCTTTCAATGTTCCTTCATTAAGGGAATGCGACTCGACATACATTTTCACTGTTTTTCATACAACCGCTAAACATTTTTCATTGGATATTATGGAAACACGGTGTCTTGTGGATATTATCTAGGCTTCTATTGAAATCAATTTATAAATTTGTGTAAAACTAATCCAGTAAAAACCTCTGAAAATCTGCTATTTAGCATGAACTTTGGCACTCAATAATTTACTTAAAAATTAAAAATTTAAAACAATAGAAGCCTTGCAAATTTAATCAGGATTCTGAATGACGACAATTTTTTTCAAAAACATATAAGAGTTAAAAAAATACACGTATTTCCTGGAACAAGTTTTGTAAAATATTCGAGTAAATCACGGAATTGCCAAATGCTAACAGAGTTTTCAGGTGTTATCTCTATTTTTTCACGTCACCTTTTCGTCAAACATCGCGTTGGATTGCGTTAGATGAAGTAACAAGCTTTTAAACCATGCTCGATGTTGACGATAGGCGAGTGAAAAATAGCCCATTCTCTATCTTGACAAAATACACCGTGTATTTTCTTCAATATAATCAAGACAAATCATCGATGTCTCAATAAACACATACATAATTAACACCAACCAGCACTGGATATCTGACGCCCAGCAAATGCTGAGATGGTAACCCTTTCGATATTGTGCACGCTCAGCGCAATAATTCTATACTTACTACTGTTTTCTTTTTGTACCTTGTGTTTGTTGGTGTTGTGTTGTTTGTATCGAACAAATGTTGGCTTTTCTAAATCTACAGATTAAAATAAGAGATAACACAGTGTTGCTTTTTAAAGAAATTTTGACATATGATTCTAAACATGCTGTCAATACTACTGGCAGTATCACAAGGTGTACTTTATCAGTATTATTGAAGTAGAAATGTATCGGGAGTGACATTGAAGTTATGGTCGATACCCGCGAGGCGTTTGATCCGGCCACCACCGCGCCTCATACCGGTTTCCAGCAAGCCGAGACGGCATTGTTGATCCTTCCACAGAAAAACAAAATGAAACAATCTGTTTTTTGTTCCACACTGCGAGTTGTTTGCTTGCTATCTTCACTTGTGTTACCATTTCGTTTGAATCTAGTGGCAAGTCACTAATTTTATTTTAAAAGATTGACTATATTTGAATTTATTTTGAAAAACAAAGTCAGTTGGCATTAGTGTTCACGGAAGCGACTGAATCCTCGTCATCAACTTGGGTCACGCTTCGTTGACGCGATTTGCTTAGCAAATAACGTTGTTTCCTGCCCACACTATATTTTAGTACAAACTTCACGTGTTCGATCAAGCTAGCAACATCTTAACTAATTTATAGCTCGCAGTTGTGTTTATTATTAATAACAAACGAATAAAATGATTTATTAGTAAAATCACCTGACCTTACGGCACGAATTTCAGAAAACCTTACAAAGCTATTGGAAATGAAAACCAATCTCAAGACTTGTACAGTTTTATTTCAATTCAAAAAAATAAAACCTTACCTCGTTTGGCAACCCTTGAATTGGCGACATTAAAATACTTTTGAATCTGGAAGGCTACCTGAAGGGTAGTATTTCGGCCGGACGACGAGTTGACGGTTGTGGTACGGGGGTATAATATGAATAATTCACGGCGCCGCACCCTCTCGCCAAGTCTGTCCCGGTCCTCCCAAGTTACTGGAATTTCATAGGTTTTACAGTAAAAACCAATTCCTTCTTGTTGAACACCTATTTATCTCATCCACTCGATGTTCGATTCTATGTATAAAAAAAGAAAAAATCAGAAGTTTAAATCATGTTCCTATTTGTTATTATATCTTTTAAAATTAAACTAATCAATAAAACGGAAAAACTGTAAGATCTTAGCAAGTGTGAAATTGGGTTGAATTGATAAATGCTGCAAAAAGGCATTCCCTTTTTAAATAATCCCTCAACCGAAAATTGCGGTCGCCGCTGGCTCAGACACAGACGAGGCTTGTAACATTCCTGAGGCACGAGTATAATGTGCCTCTAACTCAAAGACTCGCTTATTTGCGCACACCACTTGAAAAGCTTTCCTACCAGTTTTATGTGTGAGCCCAAAACGTTTTTAAACTTTTAGCTGGGCGTGTACGGAAGACTGAAAGAAATTTGAACTTAAAAAAGATCCTTTGTACCTACAATGATTAAACTTGTTATGTTATAAATATCCAGAAACTTGGTTTAACATTAACTTGATATAAACCAGTGCTTGACTGCGATCCCACCCGATGGTAAGCAGCGATGCAATCGTTGATGGTTAAGAGCGCATTCACTCTAGCCTTGAAGATACCTAAATTGTAATTGGACGGGAAGACCGCAGCAGGCAAATTGAGAAATACTGGCATAGAGAAATATTAGCATTCTGTTTTCCTAAATAATACAAGTAAGTCGTCAATATCCTCACAACAACGGCTAAATGGTCATGATCTGGATTAGGCCATACTTTTATTTTCTCAGTAGGTAATACGTACATTCGACTCTCATGCGGACTTACTAGGTTACCATGACGTAAAATAAATTTAAAGTAAGATTGTTTTATTCTTATTCCATTGTGGGTAAGAGATGGCACTAGACAACCTCTATAGCTCTGTCTCTTACCCACACTGAAATAAGAATGAAACAATCTTACTTTGAACGTCATAGTATCCCACTTTAGTCGCTGACTTAAAGCAAGTGTAATGTATTTAATGGTTCCCATGTTATTCTCTTGTTGAATTGCCAATGTTAAGAAACTGCTGTATTTTTGGAGAGGCCTCTTAAAAAGCCTTTCGTAAGCACATTTATAAACTCAATATTAACTTATTCATTCCTCATTAGATAGACTCGTACATAAGAGATGTTTTCCGAAGAAGATATTGCTAAGTTTCTCATTGGATTCCTTGGACGGGGATTCATTCAGTGGTGCTAAAGGCATTTAAAAGCGGAGGGTGTGCTTATCTGTGGAGGGCGGCGCCGCGGCACAGGCGGGGTGTAGGGTGGCTTTGTTCCCGCGCCGGCCTTCCAGACCACTTAGAAGATTGCTTGGCTTTGTCTTCGCACGATACTTCTTTATACTCAGGGTCTCGCCTCCAATTTGGGTTTTAGATTTATTTACACCAGCCCCTGTTTAGTTCGCACGATTGGACTGAAAATCGGAATCTTCTCGCGCTGTGATTTAACGTAATTGAGTGTTGCCATTCATTTTACTTTCTTTAGATACTACACAAGACACTTAATGTAGCTCAGTTTCAGTTTTATACAAATATTTTTAATGTAAAAATCTACCAATCTAATTGCGTTCCTCTTGCAGTGATGCACAGCATAGGTAATTCACATGACACGTTAAGGCCTACTCACTGCTGCTCGACGAAGGCCTTGTTCAAATTGCTTTTGCCTTCACCATATTGTTATAAGCTATTGTGTACTAATGCTGAGCATATTCAATGACCCAGATTCTCCTTCGGTTATCCTTACAAGCTTCCTTATTTGTTGAGTTTTGTCTTTTTTTTACAAATTCTATTCCTGCGTATGTTTTATTAGAATAATCTCTGACCTAATTATTGCACAGCAGCGGTGACGAAACTTATGTTGTTGAACATTTATTTTAATTGCCTTATTAGGTTTTTTCTCCGCCATGTCTGTATAGGCCGGGTGCAGGTGTGGCAGCGAAAGCAGCGCTCCCTTGACACGCTACGGCGCGCGCGCATTGCAGTCAAGGCCCTCGACTGCTGTGCATGCGCTCGACCCGACAAAACGCACTCCCACTTAATGAACAAACAATATCAGCTTCAATCACAACTGGAACACCCAGATTTCTAAATTCAATTATTGACCATCATCGTTACCATCAGCAGTAAACTTGTAATGCGTAAAACAAACGATGTGTAGTTATATCAATATTCATGGAATCAAAAAACAACTCGTGGAGTGACGTCTCTGTAATTGGATTTTCCATATCCATAGTATATAAATGAACTTTACCTGTTTGTTATTTATATGACTAATCACGTCGTGTGCAAGTCAATGGTTGTTTCATTAGGCTAAAAGTCCTCGGTTTTCATATTTATATTTTCGGAATAAAATATGAGTATTAGAAATGAATTCTAAGATGATAATCTTCGGTGATATCTATGACCATGGCACAATAGCTTCATTATAATATGGCGGAGTCAAGGCATCCTTGACATGAGGAGCGCAGTGCACCTCAGCATGCACGCGCCGCGTCACATCGCCTCGTTATGTAATCATCACCCACCACTATCGTTATTCAACACCTCTTATATCATTAAACTTGTCGACTAATGCACCACGACCGCATACACACCCGATCACAATAACACACACACCAATGTGTCACAAAAACGTTACCACCAGTAAACGCAGACTTCTATATTACTTTTACTAAGTATACCGGTAACGCTTTCAAGTTTCTAATCAAACACCTAATTTTAAAGAAATTATCAAAAAAAAATGTCCACTATTCGGGGCCAGGGAAACCGCTAAGTAGGTTTTTCCTTGACACGAGGCCCTGTTGCAACGCGACAATCGATACAAGGTTGCACCGACACGCCCTAGCGATTATTTAATTGTTATTTAAACCAGAGACAGTTCATCGGCTGATATCGTAGTATATACCTAGACAGTCAAATAGAAATTACGCCAACGTATTCATTTTAGTAATCTTACATAAATACTACATTACCCAGTATGTTATGCGAGTATTAGTTTTAACTTGGACTAGATGTCAATTTTGATAACTTGCAAGAATTAGGAGTGTAATAAAAGATTGCTAAAGTAGACAATTCACAAATATTTGGAAAGTAGGTCTACTGAAATTATTGCTGTTCAAAATAAAATAGTAAGTAAAGGCCACGTTGAAAATTAAGCGCATACTTCCAGATGGTACCACATCGTTCGGTGACTCTTTCGTAAGATGACCCCAGAATCGAAGTCGTCGCTTTCTACAACTGTCACGAGAAATGTTAAAGTGTGTTCATGCAGTCGAGCCTTGATTTTAACACACACATGCACGTGATAAGTAGGCAATTTTAATGATTTCAACGACGATGTTACTTCAAAAATATCTGCACAAAGTAAAGGAGAAGTATATCTTATTTACGATATCCTCTTCTCCAATTAGGCACTGTCTGACATCGTATCATTTTAAATTCGGATAAATAATAAATGTACATGCTGTGATTCAATTAACAATTAATCCTCCCATCCCCGTTGGTTCAGTATTCAATTCAGTTTCGGACCAACGTTTCAATTTCGCATGTAGATGACACTTTTGTTTGCGTTACAAATTAAAATGTCGGCAATCAGGGTTTTATTTGATACTTGACTATCGATTGATTTTTGTGGCATGTACTTAATTTATGTGCAAATCCATTTACAAGTTAAATACTGAAACCTTATCATTGTTGACCAACTGTGTCCGCCTAACTGGCTTTACCTTACTTAGTCACCTTAGTCCTCACTTAGTTAGTTAGTCTTAGTAGATCTTTAATAGTCTGTTACTGTTGTCTAAAGTGTGTAACTGTTATCTAAAGAATAAATATGGCGATTTGACATATTTTCTATACAAAAGCTGTCAAACTGCTATTTCGCGATCTGATTAGTTTGATTTGCTGCGAATATATCCTTTGTTTCCCATAATATTATTACACACTTAATTTTAATCAACCCTTCTGTTTGAACAGACACACCCCCGATGCAACTATGTACTTTTGCAATAAATAACCTTCAATACGTCCAATTATATTATTATTCAGGTATGTACTTGTAAGGCTGTTTAACTACATAATACCATTTAATTACGTTATGCTTCAATGATTCGTGTGCAGAAAATCCTTCTAAGCTAGTATAGTACTGTGCGCTATCCTAGCAAAATCTAACTTCTTGTTTTATATTAATGAACGTCGTTTAACTTGTCTGTTCTTAAATTAAATTAGTACATACCACATCTGATATAGGCTACATGCGGATCAATGAACATGAATTTTAGTTAGTAGGAGGTATATCCTGGGCTTGCGGACCATTGACTTCAATTCGTGACTACCCATGAATGTCTCTGTTTAGAGTAAGCACAGGATTTAATATTTACAATAGTGACACAGAGCGCACGTCATTCTACTAGTTCATTGTTCGCGCGCGTTGGCACACGCTAATGTTGTCGGCCTAGCAACGTTCTCTTCCAATGTTCCATTCACCTCTCACCGAGCGTGAACGGTTATGTTGCATGATACCACACCCGGCAACGTTTATTCACGAGTTTTAAAAAGTCTAAAGATTTCTGCAACTCTAGTCATACCCCTCATGCGGCGTATATACGTTTTCCCACGATGCCGAGTGACGTTCCAATTGCAAAGTGATATCACAGCTATTTCAGTAGCACATGATTTTATTAACAAATTGTCCGTGTGAATGTCATGCGCTGAGTACCCGGTATAAAGTTGCAATAATTCCTGGTAGGAACTTCGTACATTTCCTTCATATGGAGTCACGTGATCAACTTGTGGTCAATCTCAAAAACTCTTCTGCCAGAAAGACAAATGCTAAGAAATATGGAAAGAGTATTTTGTCCATAGCATTCACACATTTCGTCGCAATACGTTGGTTAAAGGGGTTGCAAAGTTGTCCATTCTGGCGTTAAGACGCACGTGGTGTAAGACGTCAGAAATTTGCCGGTCACGTGTCCCCTCTGTTTATTTACTGTTCGCCACGTGAACTCACCTAATTATATCCTGCTATCGGTCAAATATTAACAGATATGCTTTGTTAAATACTTTAAAGAGACCGTCCATTTTGTTAATTACAACAAAAATAACGGTTGACGATTGCATCAGTTATCATATTAGGGCAAGATTATTTAGGCTTCTCTTTACGAGGTAACTGAATAGTCTATTTTTTGAGGTACACCGAATAATCTGGCATTTCAGTTCAAGATCATTTTTTAAACATGTTTGAAACTTGAACAATAGAGTTTCGAATGTTTAGCTTCGCGCAATTTTATAACTTTCATAAAACAAAGTTGGAGGTCTCCAGCTCTCCACACTTGCAATACCAACACTGATTTAATTTAATTCAGTTGTCTAGTACTCATAACACAAGCTCTGCTTAGCTTGGGACTAGACGGTGCTGTGATAGTTGTGGAATATTATATTAAGTATATTATATTCAATAATCAATTATGACCATCCCACTACAATATGAATCACGCCGATAATTTCCACCATCACGTAATATTTTATAGTGTTCTGCCAAACAACGGTTTTGGTACGTATACCTAGTCAAGAGGCAGCGCAACGCGACGTAAGGGGACGCATTCACTGCCTTTCACTTCCCGCTTTTGTCATGCAGCCGCTCTAGGCGACGGAAAGGCAGACGGCCTTGTAGCTTGCGTACCTTCTAGGCGTCCCTTCCCATCCTACATAGATTGTTCACAAAACCGCATGCGAGCCACTAGCCCAGTAACACATGATCAACTGAAACCACTGACTATTTTAACGTAGACTTACATATCTGTTGTAAAACAAAGTTGAGAAATAGCTACACAAAACGATAATGAACACCACGACAACACTTGTACCTGGTATTAATTATCGTTGTTAATACTCAACAGTTTGGTATAACAACTGTATTAGTGTCCTTCGATGACATCACCCTCAATTGTCACGGCTCTGTGTACGAATCAGGAGCGCGTGACCATTTGCAATATTGTGATTATGACAACGACGACGACGTGGTCAATATTTGAAATTTGTTTGCAAACTAACAAACATTACTATGTGTATAATTAAAGAATAAGCGAGCAATTACATGACATCACGACTGAGGAAAAATAAACAGCAATTAAAATAAATCTATTAACAAGAAGCGATCATAGAACATTCGCATGTGTTAGAACGAGGTTCCATGGCCGTGTTAACCTTGGCTTTTGAGCGGTGACTTTCACGGTTAGACGGCCGGCGTTACATAAGATGCGCGGGTACTCCGCCGACGCCCGGCATCTGCTGTGACGACACCACCACTCACCGGTCACTTGGAAACCGGTTTCCTCGAACTTTGACAATCATTGTATGACGATCTATTGCTGGATCCATCCGCCAGGAAGTGATTGCTTCAGCATATTTAAAGTAATAATGAGTTATAATTATTATAGTCATCAACTAAGTGTTATGACAACAAGACAGATGTCTTCAATCTTCAACAATGATTTTCCTTCTTCAAATTTTCTATTCAATCTAGATTAGCAATCATATAAGACACTCATATGTAGCAAATGTAGCAATATATCAAATTCCCGTCTCCAAACATGTATCAGATCGTTTAAGTGTTTTTATTAAATTCATAACATCCTCTGAAGACAGTAGTCACTTTCCATGAATGTTACTGCATATTTAATTTTTTCTTTAAATATCCATGTGCTCAAATTTAGTTATTTCTTATTCATCAGGTACAAGAGCGGGGTGCGCTCAGTGAGGGGCGGGGGCGGGGGCGGCGGCGGCGGCGGCGCGGAGGAGGCGCGGCGCGGCGGCCTCAAGGCGCTGCCCAAGCGCGCCCGCACTCGCTGTAGGGGCATGAACATGGGGCAAAAGCTTTCCGGCGGAGTAAAGTCGGTGTCGCGCGAGTGCACGGCGCCCTTCAAGGTAAGATAACAATCATCTACCGATAGCTTTCCATCATCCATAGATTTCCATCTGTCAGTAGTAGTACGGGAGTCTGATTGTTTTGCGCTCTGTTTACAATTTTGAAATAGCCAATCCACCTTTAGAAAGTCTGGAGATTAATGCTCGTGCCATAGACTTCTGACTTACATGAGGCAGTCAGAAGCGAGTATTATATTATTATTACTAAGAGTTGTTTGTTGTACAGGCGGTAGTTGCGCGCGAGCTGGCGCCCGAGCCGCCGCGGCCCGCGCGCCTCGACGCGTTGCTGGACGCGCCGCCCGCGCACCCCGAACTGCAGCTGAAACACGCGTGGAACCCAGATGACAGGTACGGCAGACAGACAAGACAAAGATTTGAAAACACCCCAGCAAAATTGTCTAAATGAAAACAACATCCTAGAAAATCACCTTTCAAATCACTGAATGTAATCTGTCTTCATTTTTTATTTTCGTCAGTTGTTCCGCCTGATAAATCTGCTTTCACGACAGTTCTGTACAAACCCCGGGATGTCAGTTTCCATATCTTTACAACAATTACCTAATATCTGCAATGTTCACGTTTCAGATCACTAAACATATTTGTAAAAGAAGAGGACGCTTTAACGTTCCACCGACACCCGGTTGCCCAAAGCACAGACTGTATCAGAGGCCGGGTGGGATATTCGCGGGGCCTGCACTGCTGGGAGGTGGTGTGGCCAGCGCGGCAGCGAGGGACGCATGCAGTAGTCGGTGTGGCCACAGCACATGCGCCGCTACATTCTGTCGGCTACCAGAGCCTAGTAGGCGCCACAGACCAGAGTTGGGGCTGGGATTTGGGCAGAAATAAGGTATATTGGTGTTATGCATTTTACTTTGGGCCAGGGCCAAGTCTAGAGTTAATCCAAAACGAAGGATCTTTGGGTCGTTGCTCTTCGTCTAAGCAATTCGTTAGTCCATTTCATAAGTAAACACGATTGGTTCACCAAACTTTCGGTAAGGGTTTACCACTTGACAGTTAATTTTGTGTGGAGTCGCCACGTCAATTGCTGAGGCAGGTCGCTATTTTTGGAACAAAACAAACTATTATAGCCTCCGCCGTTCCCAAGTCCTACATCACCAGCAAACACGATTGCTTAATGAATACAGCAATAACTCACGAATCATTCCTAATGTTTCAGATATATCACAACGTAAAAGGCACAGTGGGCAGCGGTACGACGTACCCGGCGCTGCTGCGGCCCGACGAGCAGTTCCTAGTCCCCGACCGACTGCTGGTGGTGCTGGACATGGACGAGGGCACGCTGGCCTTCTGCGCCGACGGCCGCTACCTCGGCGTGGCGGCGCGCGGTCTGCGCGGCAAGACGCTGTACCCCATCGTGTCCGCCGTGTGGGGTCACGCCGAGATCACCATGAAGTATATCGGAGGGCTCGATCGTGAGTGTACAGTCTTTGTTTATTCATTACTGTTGCATAAGCTGGCATTACCCGCCATCTCCTTAGTTACGAATCTTTCTCAACATTTTGTGAATATAATGTGTTATTTTATCTTTGAGAAGATCCTCACTTGCAGCGGCTTCGCTCGCTTGAAAGTACATTTCTCCATACAAACTTTGAATCCTCGTTGCATCCCTTCGAGGCGAATTTTAGAAATTCCTCTCTTAGTGCTCACCCACGTCATAAAAGGATACCTTTGGCAAAATTTCACTAGTCCCAGTAATTTTAGCTGTGCGTTGATATGGCAGTCACTCAGTTTCTCCTTTTATATATATAGATTAGAAGTAAAATATGTGTGAATGGACCCTTCTTTTTGTATGACCATACAAAATGGTTGGCTGGCTGGTTTAATGACACTCTATTTCGTTGTCATTACTATGAGCTAAATCCTCTTGGTTTAATATAAATCGCAACATGTCTTTGTTATATCGCAATGTTGCCAAAATATGTCTAATTCGTATTTCCTAAGCCAAATCATTTGAATTGAATCGTTAATCAAGTTTTTCTTCATTAATATCGGGACTATGGATTTGTGTAATTGTATTTTGGTCTATCTCATTTAGCAAGTGTATTGAAACTTGGTTACGGAATAGAATGGTGTTGATATTATTGAGCATTTTCGACTGAGATGTTATCTTTTTCTTTCGCCTAAACTTCTGTCAACAACAGGGTCGGCGTCGCTGGGCAACTGGTCAATTGGGAATGATGAATTTAGTTGAATAGTTTATTAGATAGATAGATAAGTTGATGGTGTCGGTCGTGTTGCAGCGGAGCCGCTGCCGCTGATGGAGCTGTGCCGGCGCGTGATCCGGCAGCGCGTGGGGCGGCCGCGCCTGCGCGCCGCGGCGGAGCGGCTGGCGCTGCCGCCGGCGCTGACGGCCTACCTGCTGTACCGCGCGCCCTAGCGCGACAAGCCGCCGCCGCCGCCACGGACCCTAGCCGAATAGATTACTCATTTTCATCGCTTGAATGTACTTAACCGAGGCGGACCGCAAAGGTGCCGCGAGTTCACATATTCAAAGACAGGACGACATTATTACCGAGCGGAAGTCGGCCGACTTTCTTTTTGTGCTGCTGTACCGAACACTGCCAGCGGGAACCCCGCTCCTAACCGATCGCTAGTCCTTGACCGCCGAGTGACGCCGCAGTACAGTGATTAGACACCTTTACGGGTAGCGGTAACTTCCACAAGAATAAAGGGTACAAAAAGATATAAAAATATGCAACAGGTCGAGACTATAGTTATAAACATACGCACGGTTTTATCCGATTTCAGACTGTAACATCAAGAAGGCGATAGAACTTTATAGATGAACTCTGATTAATTCAAAAATGATAGCAAAGTGGCGAAGTGTCGCGGTGAGCGTCGAGTGTACAACAAACATTTTATACGTCTGTGCGGTTTGCGTTGAAACAAATAACCGATTCTAACATAGAACTATTGAGTCCATCGCATCTCGATGCCGATCGCGATAGCGGCACTGAATACAAATTGTAATTTATTATAAGCACACAAAAATCTGTAATCTTTAGATTTAGTTTAAATTGTTTTGGCACCCCCCGCAATGATTCCAACGCGAATACCCCTACTTTTATTTTAACGTTATCTGTGATAATTTTACTTTAATGACAAATTGAAATCAGCATACATTTCTCTGAATTCAATGCATTATACTTCACATTAACTCATTCGTTGGATGTCGATTTTGGAACCTCAATTAGTATTGGTGACGGGTTTGTGAGCTGTGACCCATTCTGTTCTGTGAAGATTATAATATGGTGGGCGACCATGGTACTGTTCTGTTACCGACTAAAGTGGACAATTATATACGATAATATTTATAAGATAGATGTGGCATTAAATAATGCCAAAACTTGTGTTTAATTAACATTGTTCAACTTTTAATGCAAGCCACATGAATAAAGCCATATTGATCTCTTAAAGTACGTTCTCTGCTGGGAACGGCTTTTGTGAAGAGTTCTTAGCAGAGAAACGTATTTGACTTGTTATTAAATAATTTAGAATGAACAACTGCAAATTGTAATAACTCACGAGCCTCGGCAATTACTAATAATATGTTAGAGATGTCATTGTTGTTATCACAACAGCTGACGGCGGGCCGTGTGCTGCGCGGCCCGCGATAGGCCAGTGTATCGTTGGCAATCTATTTTATAGCTCATTAAGCGACTGGTTTACTTTTAGTTTAATGTTTTAATTCCTATTGTAAAAATGTGTGAGTGTGTATTGTATATATTATACGACGCATCGCAACCACAACTAATATGTCACCAGGAATATTTAGCTGTAATATTTTGGAGCAATTTTATTTCATTTCTAGGTTATTTAGACTGCATATTTTGCAAATCGTGTCTCCACAATGTCTTCTTTTGCGACTATTAGACTTATAGGTGTAATTCCATGAATTCATGAAAATAGTATTTTTCAAAGCACTATAAACAATTTGTCAGCCATTTTGATCCAATTAGTTATATCGTAACCTTTATAAAAATGTGTAAGTACTTCCATTTTAATAAGATTTTTTCATAATGTAGATTGTACGGCAAGGTAGACATCCCAAGTGGAGCTCACTTTTATATGACGTTAATATTCACATTTTATCTCCATCTTAAAGAATATTGTACATTTCACGATAAAGTCGGTTTATACGCGTGGCGTGACGCGTTGCATTTTAATATTAGTTGCGTGAGTTTTATGTGAATATTGACAGACTGTGAGAATGACTATGATAAACTGCCAAATGCGACGTGTGTGAATGTGCAGCAGTGTTGTATGTGAGTAGGAGAGTGATCCGAGCGAGGACGCGTGCGTATCTCTTCTGTGTTCAATTCGAGACACTGGATACGTAAAATTACTACACCTACGTAGCTAGATGGACTCACTAAAACCATGCTTATCTTTGTCAAGTTAATGGCTGATATTTAAGTGACCTTGACCGTGACCTCATTAATTTCAAACTTATATTAAATTAAAATATATACGGATTTCTAAAAATATGACAAGGTTAGTAGATAATCGAACAGTGTTTAATCGATGCAAAGTGAGCACGATATTGGTGGGCAAGGGATATTTTCAAGCAACTGATGTTTCTAATTGAATACGGAAAGGGAATACGCCAGACTCGCGGTGTCCACGCGTGACTGTGTAGCGTGCTCACGTGCGTTACACACATTTTTTGTTTTGTAAGAGATATAATCATAATATAAATAAAATACACCAAGCTCGATGTATTGTTGATAGTCTTTTATGGTAAACCTCTCTAAAGGACCAACACTTTCCTATTTGAACACCCGATTTAAATTATTTTATGTGGATAATGTTATAACTCTGTCTCCCGCACTTCTATCTACATCCTCAAATTAAGGGGTTTACTACAAAAGATTAGTATAATTATTAGCAACAAATAACCATGTGAACTCTATGAATCGTCAAATTTAGTCCTGTATATATTAAATTTTATCATTTTGCGGTGTTTAATGACTTTATTGTAAGTGGAAATGCATTTTAGTTTTATAAGTTGTAGGCAATATTTTTAAAAGGTCATTTCTAAAGGATAACTGCGATTGACAGTCGAATCTCTTAGATACAATGATTAAAAAAAATAGGAAAAACGATTGGAATAATAAATATGGTTAAGAAAATAATAAATGATATAAATTAAAAATATTTTTTATTGATATTTCTTTATACTTTCCGAACGAATATATATATCACAATATTGAAATTAAACTCATGAAGGCCTTGCAGGACGGACTTAACAATTATTCAGGTATCGGTATGTTATTGAGAGGTCTATTGGCAGATCCAATTTGTAATTCCAGACCGAACATAACTAAACTACACTATTAGCTATTTAATATATTAAGTACACAAAACTAACTCAGTAACATAATAAAAAGCTACATATTATATAAATTAAAACTTATACATATTTCAACACTTTTGCTGAACATGACTCCTGTTGTACTGAAGGAGTAGGGAGTTCTAGTATTGGTTTTTAAAGATTAAAAAGTAGGATTCTACACATTTGCGATTAACAGCAAAAAAACGTATACCTTTCATATCTTGAATTCAGTACAGCTGCTCAATCGCAAAGAGTGTGGTGCTCAACGACGGTGTCATCACTTATAATGATGGTGTTGTCTTCTGCGAAGTCTTGCGGCAGGTCTATTTGTGCTGTCAGTTCTTGCAAACCGCCTATGAGTTCGTTTAGAGAGCCCTGTGGAGAAAGGACAAGCTATAAAGCAGATAATGTTTAATTTATATTATGTATTGCATTGAATAAGTTCAAGTTATCAAGCTTTCAGAGGAATAATTTTATGATTTCCCACCAGAAAATTTCAAATGATGTCTCCTGCTCTAGGGTGGAGCGAGAGGACACGTCAGACTTACTGGCTAAAATTCACCTGGTGTCCTTTAGTTATTCTTTACGAAAATCTAACACTGCTACACGGAATATCTCCCAAAAATGTGGTGCTTTCTCCAAAGTTTTTATGTAGGAAATAGTTCATTTCAATCAATCAATAAACAAAGCTGATACAAACCTTAGTTTCTTTGAAATCGGCTATTTGGTCATCCATAGAGAGATCTTCTCCTGCAAACTTCTCTGCTAATACTTTCAAGTGATCCGGCAGTAGGGAAGTATCCAGCTCCCCATTCGATTCATCGCGGATGACCCTACGTAAGTAAAGTCGGTTAAGAAAATTGTTCATATGACGTGTGAAATGGCCTCATTATCGACATTTCAGTCGTCGGTTATCAGGCATTGCGAGAGCTTAACAACGCTGAATCTTTTAGTACTCGGACGTCACTAATGAACCTGGTATCTACGTTTCCAATATTACATTTTGATACAAGTGGAGAAAGTTCGTTATTGCGTCCGAAGTGGAATTCGCCCGAATGTGAGGGTACTATTATGATGCCGAATGTTGCAATGACATATTTCCACGTGTATCAAACAACGTTTTTCGATACACTTATGAAGAAATAAATAAACGCGGTCTGCCTAGCGGCTTGTAGGGGCAGCGCAGCGCCCAGTTGACACGTTAAATACAATAAATTGTGGCGGGGCGAGCCCTCGCACTAGTTCGGAAAACAATTCACTGTGTGAACTTGACGATCTAACCAAGTTAGAGAACATACTACTGCCAGATTGCATTTCTAAGTCCTTACTTACTTGAGTATCCGCCGTCGTGTGAACTCGGCCCCGGTGAGCACAGTGAGCGTGGCGAGCGAGGCGGCGCCCGCGTGGCGCGCGCGGCGCTCCAGCCGCGGCCAGTCCACGCGCAGGCTCAGCGTGTGGCGCGAGCGTGGCCGCACGCACTGACGCCCGCCCGTTAGCTCCGCGTCCCCAGACGCGCACATGTATTGTACTGGGAAATGTTCATTATTTTCAACACCTATATTTCAAAACTAGCTGTAGCTAGCTAAAGTTGGATTCTCCTTACAAACTTTGGACACCCGTATCACCCCCATAATAGTTGTATTTCTAAAAAATCCCATAAAAAGAAGCTTTGTGCAAAAGGAAGAGAGACAAGAGGCATTTTTCACCCATCACACTCAAAATATAAGTCTCTGTTTCCGACTATTTTGAAATGCCTTTGTCTAGTAAAGATATTTTTTTTTTAATTCAAAACATTTACGCAATAAATAACATATTAAATCAAATAAAATATTGCCCAAACAGTGTTTCACCATTTTTTTTTGTACATTTTCTGTCGTTTTTAGTGTTCCGTACCTCAAAAGAAAAACACGGAACCCTTATAGGATCACCTTGTTGTCCGTCCGTCCGTCTGTCAAGACCCTTAATCTTGGAAACTCTTATACCGAGTTGAAATTAAAACCATATACTTAGTTCTGCGGTCTATTCAACCTATGAAAAAATCAAACTTTTAAGTTAACAAAAAAAAAACATACGGCCATTTATGTCGCAAAAAACGAATATTTCGAAACTCTCGAAGGAATCTAAATTCATAGGGTACTTCCAGTCGAAAACTGTAAATTTTTAGTTATCGTCACAAAAAAAAACCGTGTAAGGGTGAGTCGGACTTGCGCCCTGAGGGTTCCGTACAAACTTACCTATGAAAATATTTCAATTCCCAAATTCAGTTACAAGATTTTTTGATTTTTTTTTCCGTATCGCAAAAAGTTTTATTTTCAACCCTAAAACAGTTCAGTGTAGGTCTTCAAATGGATCGCGTTAAGAGCTCGTGGAAGGGCCTCAGATCCTTTTTCTATCGGCTCGCAATCATAATCACACATCATATCTATGCAAATCAATAAATAAATGGACTCACAATTAAAATGAACCCTGGCGCATACAAAGGCGGGCGTCGTGGACTTGTTGTAGAGCTCCAAGTTGATCGGCATGCGGCTCACAGCGCGCACTAGCGCCGTGTCGCCGTACGTGACCAGGCCCGACCAGCGCACCGAGTCGCCGCTCGCGCAGCCGTATAGTACGATCTAAACAACGAATTGAGAAGGAAGTTATGTTTCACTTTTTTTCTTGCTGACGTTTGTTTTTTATACTTAAAAAAAACAGAAATCCGCTAATTACATTAGTTTTCACACCTATACTACTACTACTAGTGAAAATTTTACTATAGATGCTCAAACAATCATTTTGGGCATTTAGAAAATAACTTCAACTACCTGCATTCTTCAGGACCTACAGAGTCGTCCAGGACGAACAATAATATACAAGGCAAGGTTATTATAACATAACCATTATAACCTTGCCTTAGTTCTATTAGCCCTTTTTTTCGAGAGTGGGAACTTCTCCCGTTCTAGCTATAGCGATCAGATTTCTACTGACTAAACCCCACACTTTGCATTCCAGTGCCGCGGTTACTTTTTCAAACAATCTCGCAGCCCTGGCAGCCATTGGGGGCTGAGACACCCGCGTCCTTAGGAGAATACCCATAGCTAGACCCTATATGTGGTCCCCGGATGATGCTAGTCAGGTGACATTAACTGACATGGTAGGTTTCGACCGATGGCTTGTGACCACCCACTAGGCAAAGTCGTACCGCCAAGCGGCCTAGTCGTGTTCCCGTACAATGCTCATTGTAGCCGATTCAGAGGAGTTGGGTCGAAGTGGGGGTTCCAATGTATGCAAACCAGCCAGACTCGCGCTGGTATTGACGTATCGAGAGACTAGTCGCGGAGGGTAGCGGGATCCGAGGCACGGTGCACCGCTTGCCGACCGCAGATAGTTGGGGGCCCAAGTAATGTGCCAGCCACACATGAAAGGCTGCCCCGCCAACTGACGAAAAATCCTGGAATACAGCATTGTGCTGGTTGGCGACCAGATGAAAGGGCCCAAAGGTCATTTCCGGGAGGCCTCGGACGTCCCCGCAGTCTCCAGACTAGTACCCCAATGATGCCGTCCTGCCAGTGCATGACTGAAGGTTAGCAGCATGGGACTCCATTTCACTTCCTTCTCCACTTCTACCTCACTCTCAATATGCCAAGGTTGAAAAAGTCAAATGTTAAACAGCTGCACTCCCTCTCACTTAATGTGCATCTCAGCAATATTCGAAGTCTGCGCTCCAATTTCGCAGCAGTCCATCATAACCTGGACACTGAAAAACCTTCCCTTTTTTCTTTCGGAGACGCTGATTCAAAGTCCGTCAGACCTGTCTTACCCTGGAGTAAAATTTTAAACCACACGCTGGTGTGTGTTTGTACGCCCGGGACGACATCTACTATCGGCGTCTCAGCAACCTTGAGGAATCCTGGTTCTCAACGCTTTTGGCTCTGGTGGACACTAACATAGGTTTGGTTACCATCCAGTTATCAACCAAATTTCTGTTAGGTTGTTTGAGCTTTACTTCGCTCCAGGTTAGATGAGCTTTTGATCAGCTTAACTAACTGCCTGCAAGATCATACACGGAACCATCGAACCGCCTAGTTTTCATGAAGAGTTGTGTAAAATTTTTGTCCCCAAGAACTACTGCCAGGTAATAATAAATAAATAAACGATCTCCTTAAGCCCGGTACCTTTGGGTATGCAGACGACAACACTGTTGCTGAGAGTTACATATCCAGCGCGCGAGCTAGTGGGTTACAGATCCAGTCTCTCTGAGAGGCTATGGTTAAGCGTTTGAACTTTAACTTGGAAGCAGTCTCTGAATGGGGCGATGCAAATTTGGTCAGGTTCAAAGCAGCTAAAACCTAGGTGTGACTATTTCCCGCTAAAAGGAGCCAATTCAGCCCTACTCCAACTATCCGGGGTGTAACCGTGCCGATTACCGACCATCTTGATCTTCTTGGTGTTACGTTGACGTCAACTCCCAACTTTGGGCCATATTCGGTGTCTTATGGCCCAAAGTAAAGGCTCAACTGGCTGCAAAAAAGCTGGACATCCTCGCAAAGGTCAGACAGTACTTCACGCCGGAACAGCTGCTCAAACTTTATCAAGCGCAAGTTCGATAGTGTATGGAGTACTGCTCTCATCTTTGGGACGGATCTGCCCGATACCAGCTTGATGCACTTGAGATAATTGAGCGGCGAGCCAGGAGGATCATTGGCAATGATGCACTTGTCGTATCGAGGCTTCAAAGTCATGAGCATCGATGCTTAGTTGCTAGCCTTTTGGTTTTCTACCAGTTGAATTTCGGGAAGTGTGCGTCGGAATTGCATAGCCTAATTCCGCCTAGCCCGTTCCATCATCGGACCACCAGGCTTACGGCAATGCACCACCGGTACATGGTGGACAAAGTCCACCATGTGCCAATGGCGTATTGACGTTTCGTGCGAATAGACACACTAAACGTTTTAGGAACACATTCATTGTGCAAACAGCTAAGGAGTGGAATTCCTTGCCGGAGTCTGTGTTTCCTGATGGCTACAACCTGGGAATCTTTCCGCATCGTCGCTTTCCATCAGGTGAGAAAGCGGTCAAGTGCGAACCTATCAAAAAGAGAAAAAAAAAGGCATTGGCCCTAGTGAACCCCGTCAAACTCTACAGTGGACTAACAAAAACTTGTTAAAATGTAAGTCCTACGAGCGAGAAAGAGCGATGGAGCTATACACCATATATAATTCCATAGCTTTAATAGTTTAGTTTAAGTCGTAAAATGAATTGCGTTAAGAGCTCGTAGTAGCACTGCTGAACCTGCATCGCATTAAAACTTAAAGTACAAATGTTACCACCGCCAGTCTACTGTACGTATCTCTTAGGTAGTCAAAAGAATGAGTCATAGATACGAAAAGAATACCGCTTAATTCTGCTAAAGAGTAATAATACTGCGCTCAAAATAAGCACAAAAAAATAACAACAAAATGATCCTTACCTTTCTGTTGCAATCGCTGGTATTTTTATCATAGACTAGATGGAGCGTCGCCTTATGTGGTCCATTTGTTGTCGGCGAAAACACTATAGGCAAGGGCCTGCATTCACACGGCCCAAAAGGCACCAAGTAACTTCCACGCGACTCCCGCGGCAAATCTATTGCGAACCCTTCGCCTATTATTTGACACTTTATATAGAACTTTTTATTTGTAGAATTTTTTAAGCTTATTTCTTTTCTGCCAGCTCGGACCCATGACATCGCATTGTAGTTCGTCTTTATGGGGAACGATTTTGGTTTATCAGACCCTCCACATATTTCTATAGTGGTCTTGTTGCCAGATGTTATGTCTTCGAATTTAAGCGTTCTGCAAAAATTATTAACGATATCAAGGTCTCGCGTTACGTCTTTTCTCAAGAATAGTAAAGTTGATTCTGTGTCTGTGTATTAGAAAACTCGGACGTGCCCTTTGTTCACGTTCGGGTTAGCTGAACACAATGATTGCGACCATCGATAAGCCAAGGCATGACACCAATAGTATATTGTAGAACTTTTCTTAACGAGGTAACCTTAACATATTCTATAGAAATATATGTATTTAATTTATTTTAATTAGAGAGACATAAATCTGAAGATCTTTGAACAGAAAGATGTAAGGGTTCCTACTTACGCTTCACAAATCCCGTCTCCTGGACCAGTATAAACCAAGCTGACAGTCTTCGATGTACCAGGTCTTATCTCAAATTTAGATGGTGATACTTTGAATGGAAAACTGTCAGTTGGAGAGTTCGTACTGAACTTCACGATCCAGATTCCCGATATAGAGCCATTGTTACACAGTTCGATGTTTGTTGGTTCTGTGAATGCATGAAAAAGAATGTAAGAGAAATATCTGTAGAAAGTATGCTTATTCCAGGGTTCCACAAAATGTAGCCACATTTAATGTAATCTTAGTTTTTTTTTAAGAGAAATATATGCAATAATTTTGTTAATTCCTGGGTTCCTGGCTACTTTCAAGGTGAATGCTCCAGGGCGGCCAGCCAAATTTAAATTAACTTAAGTTATTTTTGCATGTTGCAGGTCATTTGCGACCGTAACAAATATGGTTTTACTGAGGTATAATCATCAACACAACCCTCTGAGTTCAACTAATCCTATGGAATGACTTCTTCATTATAAATTTTTATAATTCCATAAATAAATATGTGTCACGGTCGCAAGTCATATTTTAATGAACATAGAATCTGAGGCTGACCAGCAAATTGCAAAAACTTAAGAAAATTTAAATTTAGCGGGCTACCATAGATCTTAAATAAGCAACATTTAATTACACATGTACTATTGATGGCATATGGAAACTTATATTCTCTTGCTGGTTGGTCTGAAGAGATACCTTTTTGCCAGTATTCATTTACCAGATAGGCAGAAGTGATCTTGTTGAACTTACCACTAGAGAGCTGAAGTTTGTCCACTGACGGGTTCATAACAAGCTTCACTGTACCGACCACGCCGATTAGATCAACTTTCCTTAGTACATTATTGACACCTATCAAGTTCACGTTCATTATCCCATTGAAAGTTACTATTGAGTCTGCTGAAAACATCATTATAACTGTATTAGTTGGTTTATTATAGAAATATCTACAGACAAAAGAAATAACGTAATTATCACACTGCACCGCGCTCCAACGCCTAGCCACAGATTTTAGCAGCACGCCTAGGTTAACACGCACCATGCCACGGAGCGCGGTGCTGTGATAATCGCCTAAGGGTATGTCCACATCTGGCTAATACGCTACGTATGCGCGGCTCTTGCGCCGTTCACGAACGCGTGTCCTTCATGCCTTTGATTTTCGGTTGAAGGAGACTATTTACCGAAACACGAGTTTTAAAACTTTTACGTCACTTACAATTAATAATATCATAGTACTAACCTATTTCAATATCCGCCAACATCGGTGCATTGAATTTGACGGTAACTCTAATGGCGTTACCACTGGTCAACCTGCAGAGCTGTTTGTTACTTCCCTTGCCCTTTGCCTTCCCTGGCGGTTGCGGCTCATCAGTCGAACCCTGGCGATCCATCAGAATCTTGTTCACTTCACCTTTCTTTATTTCTTGAACATTTTTTATTGCGAAGATGCTATCACCCTCGACTACTGATAGTTCTAGCAAAAGATCTGCAGGACAGTCACTTATGAGTACGAAAGACTTTATATGTGAGCTGTTTTCTTGTATTGGTGGAAAGGTGATCTTATTGACTCCATCGCAAGACATGGCTTGAATCATAGGCATTTTAATATCTACTTCAATTTCGCCTCTTTGTTCTATATCTCCGTCAATCGACGCATCTTTCAGGTGCATGGTAAACTTCAACGCCGTATTGAGTTCCACATTCGATGTTATGTTCAGTATTATTTTCTCGGATTTGCCTGGAGACAGTAGCAAAGGCATTCGGGGCAGTTCTATAGTGAGGTCTCTACCGTCGTTTGGTAGATCTTCAAACTGTAGTTTAGCAGTTAACCAGCTGTCTGATAAAGTTGTGACTGTTATAATTACGGGGCAGCTGACGCCTGAAATGAAGGATTTTTAGTAAGTATGTATCATTCTTCAGCCGCATTCTCAGTGACCGCTGGGCAAGAGTCTCCACGTAGTCGGTTCCTGCAGATATAAGCGACGTCAAGGCTCAGAAAGAGGAGAGAACATGATTGAGACGCATACCACGAGGACTGGCTCAAAAGGCGAGGAAGAAGAATGACTGGAAGGACTTGGGAGAGGCTTTTGCTCAAAAATGGCTAGAACAGTTTTGATCGGAATAATAGGTACATACCAACGTATCCATCGGCGACAGAAGCCAATATTTCTACCCATTGCTCTGAAATAGAAAATGCATGATTCGTTATTAGTATATACATATGTATGCTCATCAGTCATACATAAGTAATTCCAATAGTTCATAAATAAATAGTCATAATATGAAATAAGTAGATGATACAGTAATGCAATTAGAAAAAAAAAATGTCGTCACAGGACGCCTGGTATATGTAAAACATTTATGTTAGCGTGGCGCAGCGGGGATGATATCGTCATGTCGTTTGCCGTCACGGCATGCGAGTTGATTATAATGTTAAGGGGGGACAATAGATGTTTCGCATCAAAAACAATTTTTACACAGAAGATGCAACAATAACGTATAGAAGATGCATTTTGAAAGGGTGACAACAGACGGCAGTTATATTTATTAGTAACATTAACATTCAATGAAATTCAACAAATTAGTAGAGCAATGAGTTGGGATGATAATGAGAATTTATTAACAATATTAATAGCTAGTCTAAGGTTCGAAGCTGAGTAAACTAAACTATATAAGAGTAGGCTCCCAGCTAAACCATCAGTATTTTAAAAAATTAGTATGATAAAATGTTATTCATGTTAATATTCCCTCAGAATGGTGAATGAAGCGAGACCCACAAACCTTTAGCTTTAACCGAGCCCTCCTGTTTCAAATGTTTCTGTTGCATTACTTCGCGCCAGTCTACTGACTTATCTAACTCTTTATATACGGTATTTGGGGAAGGAACATGTGAAGTATTGGTCTCGCCTGAAAATTTTCAACTAGATAGTTATTACAACCAATCATACCCAATTATATATAAATGTAAGAGAATAATAAATAGCAGCATGTAGTATGGCATAATCCGCTTTATAATGTTCTCACTATTGGGACTCACGCCTCCTCCCGCAATGGACCGCGCGAGTCTAGTGCAGGATCTCACATATCGTCGAATTTTTTATTCTAGGACATGCGATTTTCGATTCCACACGATGTTTTTCTTTACCGTTTTGAGAGCTTTGGTAATAAAACAAATTACACAAAAAGCGCCTGCTTGGGTTTGTACCCGCGACGCATCACTTGTAGGTAGTTAGCATTCCTCAATAAAATATATAGTACTTATAATAAATTTAAAAAAAAAACACTTTTCGAGAGGTATAGACTTGAGCAATGAGTATGCGACATTGAGATCAAAAATTACGAAAATTACTAGCTCGACCACCAGCACAATTTAAACTGATAAGTAGGACAAATAAGACACATGGTGCCCCTATTACTACTGCATACGGGACGAAGTACTTCGCTTTGGAACTATCCTCCATAAGATCATCTGTAACAAGGCGTTTCTGCTGTAGCCTTTGTAGAGGAAATGGAGTTGATCGAACAACCTATTCTCCAAACTGTGCGCAAATATACTCTATGAATTTGGTACTTAAATATTTTTTTAAATATCATATTTGCAAAATTGCAAATAGAATGCATCTTTCAATATTATATAAGTTGGAAAGCTTTGAAATCTGATGGAAGGGGAAACTGTCAAGTAACAGAAACAGGATGCACTAACTACAATGTGACGTTACCGCCATTAGGATACGTGCGTAGAAAAGAGATGGCGAGATAATCCCACGACGCACCCACTCTTTCTCATGCAATTATTTGAAATACTAATTACTGCTTTAATTTATAACCAATTTTGATGCTATTCTTCTAAAAAGATTTAGGTGTAGCGTTATTTGTAATTAAGTACCGAATTGTAACGAAGTTATACATCTAATGGGATATATAACTTCAACTTGCCCAAGTCTACACCTAACCTTACAAATCAAACAAATACCTTGGCTAGTATGTAAAGGACTGTCAGCAGATTTGAAACTCGTAAAGTTCTCATGTACTGTGCTCAGAGTAGAATGACTTTTACTTGACGGTGACTTAGACCGGGCACTTTTCTTCGACTTTGTATCATCCAATTCAATAATTTGATCATTATTTAAAGAGTCCCTAGTCACTACAACAGCTGGGATGTCGGGTTCAATATTTTGTTTGTATTTATTCTGTGATATGACTGTGTTTATTGTCCCAGAAGATGAAGCAGTCTCCGTCTTTCGAGTGTCTTTCAAATTAGTGACCTGCAGTTCCTGGTTGTTTTGCTTTTTATTAGATTCTGGTATATTCATGTGCACCTCTGTGAGGGGTTGCTTTGTGTTTACTTGTTTCTTTTTGTTGTTTAGTTGCAATATGTCTGTTACACTGACATTAGATTGTTTTCCTGTAACAATGGAAAAGTTCCTATTTTAGTAATGAATTAAGTGTGTAAAGCCGGGTACAGGCTGCTGTACCATGCAATGTAACACATAATAAAAGAAAATGCCGTCTACATTGTCGCAATGTATCATGCAATGTAACAGAATCCTCAGAATGTGCACACGACGCACGCGAACAGAGTATTTCAAGTATGTGAGTATAGGTACATGAATTTAAAAAAAAATATCGGCGGTGCGGGCGATGTTTCTACGCTTATGAAACGCTCCTTTCATGTTACATTGCATGTTACGTTACAACAATCTGTACCTGGCTTAAAAGTTTTAGTAAAATACAAAAATATGAAACAGAGTTATGGAATTTTAAAGTTACACTGACAAGACTAATTTCGTTAAACGTGGCGTCCCAGTGAGTGACGTCATACGACCCTTTGTCATTGTGTAATAATAACATGTCAAAAATAAACACTACCAATTAATCAAAAACAAGAAGTTGTACGTAAATTAACTAAGAACAGCGCGAAACACGTGTGATTTATTTTGTGCATTAAAATGATTTCTGGTGCAATTCAGCGTTGAATTTAAATTTAAATAATTATTGACGAATTTCAAAAATGTTTTTACTTATTTATTAGTATTGATCTATATTTGAATTCGATTTAGTTAAATATGATTTTAACAACATCATAAAACTTCGTTACAAATTATTTTGCACCCTGTGTAACTGAATATAAAGGTTAAAAAAATTAGACTGATTAATAACGCATTGGCTACTATATATATATAATAATTTTATACTAGCGCCAATTTTTGAATTGGTAAAAAAGCCAATTCGAAAAGAAAATGGAAGAAGAATGAATGGAGGTTGTCTGGTACATATCACTGTCAGCAATAAGACCGCCTTTGTACCCATAGATTTAAGTTAGTTTAAAAAGTTTTGTTACTATTTTGGTGTACAATAAAGTTTATTCTGTCCTATTCTTAATAAACTTTAGAAAATAATGACTCTTAACTCTTTGAATGCCGTATTTAGAGACACAATAGAAAGACAATTGCTTATGTCGAACTGTGTAACATAAGACATTCAAAAGGTTAATACTTCATAATACAACAACAATCTTGGAAAATTAATATTTCAGACATAACTTACCAAGATAATCAGCAATTCTAGAAATACTGATGGAATTCTCGACCGAGCCTTCAGTGTCCTCACTGACCAATCTCAGAGAAGCATGTAAATTTTTTAATAACAAATTAGTTTCTCTTGCTGATGTAGGTTCCCTTGTTGGTTGAGGTTCTCTGACGGGAGGAGGGGCGACAGGAATGTTCTTTTGTGGCGAAACAGAATTTAGCATCATCTGAACATACTTTGGTTTATCGGGCACCTGGCTTATGAAAAACGGACTCTGTTTTTCTGAAACTTTGCTGGTAGAAGGTTCACCGGTTTTGTCTACTTTAGGCATTGTGAAAGTGCTCCTTTCTGCCTGTGCCTGCACATTATTTTGTATGTCTGGGAAGTTGTCCATGATGTTTCGTGGTTGTCTTACGGGAACGCAGTCCAGTGAATTATCCATTTTGTGTAGTGGATTCTGATTGGAATGTAATGAATTGGTATGGCTTGATACTAAAACAAAAGATGATAATGGATTGCATAAACATTATTTGTAACTAAAGTTTTTAAAAGACTGCATTACTTTCTCTGAAACAAATTCCCTACCAGAGCTTGTCTTGTCTGACACATTAAAAAAAACCAATATACTATTTTAAAAGGGTTTTCAACAGTCGAAAATGGTGGATACATACCTTCAGTGATGCTTGGCATACCTTCAGTGATGCTTGGCATAATATTATATGACCTGTCTGGACTATCAGTTTTTCCAAGTACATTGCCAAACTCTGGACATCTATTCTTAAAATATGCACCAACTGATAGGTTTGAGTTGTTCATTCTGAAAATAGGTTAGATGTAATTCATTTACAAAAAAAAATTGTGGTATTTAATGTGTTAGGAAAATGTTCCAAATTCTCATGAAGTACACTTAAGGTGATTGCTACGGGTTGTTCGTGGCCATTTTCCCGCTAGATGGCGCTGAAGTCAACATTTTCAGTTTTATTTTGTTTTGAGTGTAATTGAAACAATATTAAGTCACAGAAATAGTACAGCGTAAATCGGACATTCCACTTTATCGAAGTTAGTCAAATTATAGTCTCAAAACCCATCTGATTCGCCATTTTTCGAAATACTAATATCCAACTCTGCTTATAGTATCGTTTACACACACATAGACACGAACGACTACTTTAAAATCTAACAAAATTACCACTAGATGGCGTGCATTTAAAAGTTATAAGCCTGGTTTCTGTAGAAATTATAATTATGTCTGGGGGAGTACCTGTTATGATTATATTATAAAAATAAAAGGCGGTATTTCAGGTGTAAACTATTTAATTGACCTCTAATTTTGTGAATCAAATGAATGTCAAGAATGCATTATAAGACAGTTTTATTTTATTACCTTTTATTACATTATTTAAAATAACATATTCCAACTAACAATTATTACAAGTAATTATAGAGACATAAATGCTTGATACATGACCATTTACTAAAAAACAATCTTTTTCAAAATTAATTACACACCAGTACAAGACAAACGCTAGAAACTCTATTTCATAAACAAGACAACAAATTTAAAACACAAATTAGAATAAGAGATTGCAACCAAGAAGGTGGAAAAATGTTTGATAATATCTAAGCATCCATAATCACATTTTTATTCTTGTAAAACTTAAACATAACTAACAAATGGTTATACATATCTGCTAAAGTATTGTTTTAATTGTAAAGGAAATAAAAAAGCTACAAAGTTCTTTTCATTCACTCTATGATTGTAAACATTGATAATGTAGATTCTAAACATACAATTAAAACAATCATTTGATCCTGAAGTTCTTGTCCGGAAAACCACCACTTAACAGCTGCTGCAAAAGAAAATGACTATACTTAGTATATTTTGTGTGTAACTTTTTATGTGGATGTTGAAGAACAATTTTCCACAAGAAAAAATTAATATAGATTGAAATTTATGGAAATTATGAAATAAATAAAAAAGAGTAATAATTTAGTGTACCTTTCATATCTATACATTTCACATTTTTTTGACCATGGTTCAAAATGATTTCTGGCAGAATACAGTATTTTAAAAAGTCTAATGGCTTTGGCATCATATTGCTGATAAATTCATTATCTCGACAAACTTCTATAACTGTCTAAGGTTCATTGACTGAAATAAAACATTTGAAGTAGCATTTATCCATGTTACTGACACGCATTCATCCTTGAACCTGAAATAAATTTAATATTATAGTAAGAGTAATTATCATGCTAAAATATAGTGGACATGCAATAGAATTATAAATTTTATTAATTCTGCTAACCATTCTTCACACCATATTCTCAATTGTAGTTCATCAATATCAATTGGATCACTCGGTTCAGGTCCATAATTCTTGTCTGGTTTGTGTTTTTTTCTCTTCGAACAAAAAATTGTTTGAGTGTTGACAAATCTTATCGTATTCTGCTCTGTTCCTTTCGCTCTATGTATTTTTTTAAATGTGTTCCTGGACTCTGTGTGGTCTGCTTTTTCCATGCAGTCTTATACCATTTGTGTCCAGTAGCAAGCGATAGCCCTGAAAATAAAATATAATTTTACTAGAAAATATGAAAAAAATAGATAGAAATTATATGTATGTTATGTACAATATAAGTATAAGGAAACAGTACTGGTAAACATAACATTTCTTTTTGGTTCCAACTTCTGTTTGCTCTAATAGAAAAGTAAATGTATATAGTATTTACCTGCCACATGAACACGTTGGTACGATCCCCCTTTACCTAGATTAATTCGTTTTCCTCAGCTGATTTTATTTATTACGCTCATAAAGTTTTCTGCCACATTTGTCGTCTCATTTGACAAAAGGCCTGCCTTCAAGGCAATTTTTTCATTGGTGGCATAAATCAGTGCCCACACTTCTGGAGCATCCTTTTTTTAGATCTTCTACGAAGTTTCCTTCCTTGTTTTCAGTTCCATTGACATTGCAATAATAGTCCTTGCAGTTCAGTCACCATATAATCGTTTGAATGCGCTTTTCACTCTTTATGTCAATTTACGGACGCCTGAATATTCGTGGCGTTTGGTACGCTATCTTTCTCGCAGCATCAGACAGTAGGAACCAAGATGTAAACCTAAACTGAAATACACAAAAACAAATGATATACAAGACAATATATGTATATATGTGAATATGTTAGGTACTTTTATAAATTCGGAATTCGTTCGAAATGCAATCTCATGTCATGCAAAGTAATGTCCGTAGATAATACAGAGTATTACAAATATTGACGTTCCAAATTACGTTCAAAATTACATTCGCATTTTGAGAAAATTATAGCAGTAAAATTTTACTTACCCAAATAATTTTGATATAATATTGATTGACAATTAAGAAAATAATATCTAGTGGGGATAAATCCCTGCAGAACAACCATAAATAATAAATCATAATCCATAATTATATGTAACGGAATGCACATTATGACGCGATATAGTTTTACTTGGTACATACCAAGTAAAACTAATGTTTGTTTGTCCATCGATAACTATTTGTATTACTAATCTGAAAAAAGAATATGACAGGAAATATATATATTTAAAGCGACTTATAAATTTGATTTACATATGATAGATAATATATTATAAAGTAAAAAAAAAAATTATATACTTGATATTAATTAAGTATAACTTAACGAATCAGTTAATAATATCGATTGGTGATTTCTATGAGAAGATTTTAGTTTGTAATAAATAGCCAGCTAAACTCACGGGCCGACTTGCTAATACCACCGAAAGATTGGTACCTACTTTTATTTTAAAATAAAATTGCGTCTATGCAACTTTTACTACAATACATTGCTATAATTACATTAAATTGGAATGAAATACATACAAGAAATATTTGTTCGAATCTATGAAAATGCATAAAATTCAAAACATACAAGAAATTCCGCGCGTAAAACCTATCACTGCTAGCCTAGAGCTTCAAAATGTATTTTATTACAAGTCAACCGAATTATCGAATCGAACGAAGTTTGGCAACGGTTTTTCTTAGAAACATTACGGGTCAAAGGGTCAAGTAGGAAGGAACTAGGAAGTACGGCAACGTCGCGTTTTGTTTCTCGTAGGTTTCGTTTGACGAAATTGTTGCTAGTAACAATAATAATAACTAACGCTAACAATATTTGACAACAACAATGTTTTATGTTTTCGTTTATGATAGTTAGTTTTACGTTATTATAATGCTTTTTTTAATGGAAACCATTATTATAAATTTAGTAAAGATTTTTCAAATTTACAATATCGGTTGCACGCCATCTAGCGTTAAGTATTATAATCTATCGCATTCATGGCGGCAAGCTTGGTTGTCAAATCGCACTCACACTAGTAAACAAAATGTCTAATTTTGCCCGGTTTTCTAGACTGTTTTTCTCAATATATAATGCAAATTATTTACCAAAAAGTTACACGCGGAACTATTTCATTGTAGAAAAGTGATAAAGTGATTCGTTTTGAGCAAAAAGTGTCTATGTACGGAGTATAGTTCGAACGAAAAATGTATGAACAGGCCAGCGGAACATTCACCTTAAGAGCAAAAAAATCGCACATACACGTTCTTTCTTAAGATATTGAGTACAAACAATTAGGCAAAATTAAAGCATACAAGTTTAGCTTTTAAATGTCACGAAATTAAAATAATTGATTGACACTACTTGTACCCTTAGCTGCAACACAAGTTTAAAATGGTCGGTTGTGTTTTGGATTGTTAATTATCGTGTGGCCATCTGATACCCTCCCGCATCTCCAAGATTCGCTGTCCCAGGCACAATCGTGTCTTCAGACCCATAGGGAAACGTCGTCGAGTCGTCACCGTCCTCGCTACTGAAGCCCTCCGCGGCGCTCACGTCAATGTCCATCCCGTCCCTTGCTTGAATTGTAAATTGGTCCCTAAATATCAATGTGCGATCCAGCCCGTCCTTTACTCTTGGGCACGCCTTAATTATGGCGCTTTCCAGCCACGCCTCAAAGAGGGCTTTGAAATACACCTTCTGCGAAGCTGTAATGTTAGCTAAGGAGACGGCCGCACTCGCACGAGCTTGCGGACGGCGAGCAATGGGTAGCTCGCCGTCCGACCGTCCGGACCAGAACCAAATCGTCGACGGCTAACCGCAAACAAGCCAAGAAAACCCGGCCCTGGTATGAAAGGCACCGAAGGAACGAGGAGTAGGTTTTAAGCCAGTAAAAGTCGGACACGCCCTCCCGCCCCACACAAGGGCGGGAGATGACATTGTATGATTTTCCGCCAAAAAAAAAAGCCCGTGCCCCTAGCAAAGCACTCTAAGCAGAGGTCCATAATAGAGAATAAACCCTTAGCGTGTAGTCGGTTAGTTTCATAATTTAGTTTTTTCTAAGTTCAGCCTCGAGGCTTTCATTAATAAGGTCGCCACAAGTAACTGTGAGAAGTCAATTATAAACAAAAGGATTTTTAACCAACTGCATACCGAAGGCTAACGTGATGTCGTCTCTACTAGAAACATACAGATTTACCGGAAAATATGGATACAAAGCTCGCTGAAGCCGCTACAGTTATTGCTTTGCTCAAAGCAGGTCAAAATCAAAATGAAGCTGCTCTACGGCTAAATTTCACCTGCTACTCTGTATTACACCAGAAGATCGAAGAAACTGGTGGCTACTTTCAGCGACCAGAGCACAATATTAGAGCGTATTGACCGCTTTCTTACAACAAGCCCTTTGAGAAAATGACAACTGAACGCAGTTTTGAACTGGGACAACAGTTTCAAGAAGTTCGCAATGTCAGTATTAGTTAGTTGACTGAAGAAGCAAATGTAGCAGTGGCTGAAGCAGAAATGACAGCAGATCGCCCAGCAAGTAATCCAAATATGACCACAGCTCACCTAGCCAGCACAAGCCTAGCTAAAATTTACCAGGGAACATTAAAGATCGTGCGATGAGGATGGTTTCACAAAGGTGAGAAGAAGAAACCTCCTTGTCAGAACCAGTGCGGAAAACCGCGCTGGCAGGATCCAACATGCTGCTGCGTCCAGCAATACCCATGACACAGCTGTATGTGTCGACATTACATCACACCACGAAGGTTGAGGAGATCGTGGATTATGTACATGTAAAAACAAACTGGACTTTGATAGTCGTGCAGTTAAAGTTGCGCCATAACACTAATTTTAAGTCGTTTGTGGTGCGGGTCCTCAAAGGAGAGTTTTGGCCGAAGGGTGTCGTGTATCGACGATTTCGTGGAAGAATACCGATCTTGCAGCGAAACACGACGCCGTCACTTAGTGTGCAATAGTGCAAAGAAGAAAAATAGATTAGTTATTGTATGTCATTAATATGTATTAGTTTATTATTTTTATGATTAATCTATGTATTCTGTATATGGGCCTTAGTTGCCTGAAAATAAAGAATTATTATTATTTAAATTGGACGTGTGAACAGTTGAAAGATGACTGTGCTGTCGGGTGGGATGAAATACCTGTAGCGACATCTATCGCGTCACATAAGAAAATCCTGAATCGCGCAATCAAAGTTCTCCGCGCGATTAGAACATATAGAACAGCCCGAAATCATCTATCGGGCAGTTGGAGCCCACCAGACATAACATCCCGTCTGGTCGGAGGATCCTCCCTTTTCAACGGAGGTTTGCGGGACTTTACTCTCTGTTCCGTTTACCCCCAAACTGGTGACCCTCGACAAAGAACGTCAGCGCAGTCTTCGTGCAGCTACTACCTCGTGACGTCATCATCACTTCCTCAAGCTTTCGAGCAGCGAGCCATACAGCCAGCACCCACGGCTATAAAGGGTATCCTGACCACCAGCATGCCTACATGGTCATACCTGGTCATCACCCTCAGCCTCATCAGCGACCTTGGCGAAGCACACTGCACCTTCGGCCAGTCACATGAAGAGCAATGAAGAACCTCTCCTGGTCGACGCAAGCAGTCAAGCCACTACGTCGCACAGCACCGCTCCGACTCACTGGAGCCAGCAGCACTACTCCGACTCACTGGAGCCTGCAGCATCATCCCGACTCACTGGGACAGCACCACCCCGACTCACTGGGGCATCACCGCAGACAGTTCCGACTCACCGAGAACTATGCGGCATTCGGTTCCGACCCACTGGAACCAACTTACCACAGGCTTGGCACGCATCAAGAAGCATCAAGAACCATCGTTCTCCGATCTCCGGAGGGGAGTGATGTAGCGACATCTATCGCGTCACATAAGAAAATCCTGAATCGCGCAATCAAAGTTCTCCGCGCGATTAGAACATATAGAACAGCCCGAAATCATCTATCGGGCAGTTGGAGCCCACCAGACATAACATCCCGTCTGGTCGGAGGATCCTCCCTTTTCAACGGAGGTTTGCGGGACTTTACTTTCTGTTCCGTTTACCCCCAAATACCAAATAGGATCTTTAAGAAATTTAAATACATAATTGTCCAACGTTTAACACATATCTTTCAGTTATGTCTGTCAAATGTTTTTCCTAGCCTACTTGAAAAAGCATTGGTCACCCCTGTTTTTAAATCTGGAGACAAGAATTGCGTTAATAACTTGTACTAGTCTTAACAGGCCTCTCTATATTTGGGTAAACTTGACTACACGAACACAGAAAAACTTCGTGAATTACTTCAATAATTTTATAGATATTAAATTTGTAGTTTTTGTTTTTTAAACTGTATTTGTTAATTATCCTAGTATTCTTTAATAATTAATTAAATGTGGACCAAAATAAACTGATCGCTTAGTCTAGTGATGGCCTGAAATACAGGTTTTTGTTAAGCTAGCTCAGGAAAGTCACTACAAGTTGTAATGGCAGTACTAATACACCATTAATAGGTCTTACGCCATTAACCATTAAAATAGTTTTTACATAATTAGGTAATTGAGCCAATCTTTTTAGAAATTAGTACTACTAAATATTCATAAGTTTGTTTAATGTATTTGTAAGTAAGTAAGTACTTAAATAAATTATTATTATATTATTTAGTTAAGGGTTCGATTTGCTCTACATCATCAATATGGACGCTCGAGGGTCTATAGAAGGTCTTCAGAGCGATTTACGCAATGCTACATAAGCAAAACTGTTGCTTTTGGAGGTAGATCGTATGTTTTGGGATGGCATAATGTTGGACACTAAAACGGATATAGTATTCATCACTGAGACGAATACCGGCCCGTGATCAAGAGTGTTGGCGGCTACACGATACGTCGAAGAAGTGTTCGAAGAACATGTGAGGATGTTTGCGTGGTTTATGGGAGATTTTCTCTTTATGCACTACATTACACAAGCCAGCATGTCGCTAGAACAGTTCGGACTATATGGAAGACGATGAAATCACCGCGGCGGAGTGGCCAGCTCATAGTCCTGATCTCAGTCCGATTGAACATGTTTGGGATGAGCTAAAAACAAGAGTTCGAGCAAGAAGCACTGCTCCTACGTAGCTTCAAGAATTTCATCTTGCTATTGAAGAGGAGTGGAGCGCTGGTTCATGAAAAACCGATTAAGAGCTGTAATGAAGGCTAGGAGAATACACTTTATTATTAAAAAAAAAATTGTGTTGGGAAATTATCCATGAACTTTTATCGCTTTAGGGTGGAGCGGCAGGGCGTGTCAGACTAAAACTACACCTATTTCCTTCCGGGCCTTGGTACAGGCTATGGTCCGGAGCGAGGAGGAGTGGTAGGCGGCCGCCTCCTTCTGCGAAGCAGTCATGCAAGCAAAGGAGGCGGCCGATCGCGTGGGGCAACGGCCCTCACGCCCCAACCGCCGTCGGGATTCCGATCTTGATTTCCGGTCATAGTAGGCGCGGGCTTGCGGACGGCGAGCATTGGGTAGCTCGCCGTCCGAACGTCCGGTAACCGTCCGAACCGAGCCGAAGTCGTCGACGGCGCGTACTGTTTCACGCGCGCCTCAAGGAGATGTCAGCAACTATAGGGGCCCAGCAAGATCGAAGCCTACTGGGGCCAAGGGTCTGATTCTGAAAGGAAGACTCGGCCCCGGTACGAAAGGCGACGAAGGAACAGGAGTGGGTTTTTAGTCAATAAAAGTCTGACACTATCTCCCGCTCCACCCAAGGCGAGGGATGTCATAAGATGATTTTCCCATCGAAAAAAAAAAACACCTATTTCCTTTAGTTACTCTTTAAGTTCTAGGACCACAGTTTCGCTTTTTGAAATTCCCCATTTAGCGTAATTAAATAGATGCAAAAAATCTATAGGCGCGTCTTGGCAGTAAAAGCGACTAGAATGCCCTGACGGCAAGCTGAATGACGAACGCCACTGCTCTCAATTACCTTGTTTGTGCGCTCGTGCGTATACTAACATGAATGTTTCACATCAGCTGGGCGTCTCGTGATGGCCAATATAATTTTTAATATTTATTTATTCATGAAAAAAGTTAAGGTGTGCCATTTTATTGCTTTCAAGTTTATTATTTAAATTCGTGTGGTCAGTAAGACTGGTGCTAAAAACAAATGCAAATTACAATTTTGAACAAAATGGTACTTACGACATGCTTTCTAGAAAATTAGCATTAGCATTGTTTGAAACTGGTAGTGGAGCTTCTCGCCCAATCAGTGATGCCTCATCAGCTGTAAGGTCTCTCTGAAATTAATGAATGAAAATAACTAATTAAAAAACTGGGCAAGTGCGAGGCACACTGAGGGTTCCGTACAAACTTACCTTATGTAATCAATAGTTCAATTCCCGAATGGACTCTCGAAGATTTTACCAAATCGCAATTTTTTTTTTGTGATGTTACAACAAATTTACTGTTTTCAGATTTATTTTTATACCTGTGCTAGATCTTGCTTTTTGCCAAATTTCAGAATTCTGGGTCAATGGGAAGTACCTACCCTATGAATTTTGATTCCCTTGAGAGTGTCGAAAAAAACGTTTTTTGCGACATAAACTGCCGTATCTTTTTTTTTCGTCAAACTGTTTCAAGGGACCACAGATTGGTGTTATTTTTTTTTTGATTTGAGTTGATTTTAATTTCACCTAGATACCTCCAGGCGTTCTCGAGATATATGGTCTTGACAGACAGACAGACAGATGGACAAGAAACGGATCCTATATGGGGTCTATTTTTTTCTTTTAAGGTATGGAACCCTAAAAATAAATCTTTTTATATATAATTCTTCTGTGCTCCTCGTAAACAGTTTGAAAGATTTAAAAGTTATTTTGTGTGCATATTTGAATAGGTTTTTAGATTTCTGCCACCCTTGGTGGATGGTTAAAGAATGCCTAAGGCATTAAATCTGGCTTTATACCATAACGGTATACATGAAGTTTAATAACTTAAAATAAAATAATATTTACCTTAGAATGAAAAGAGTAATTAGAGGCAATGGAATGTCTCATTACATTTTGAACCTCAGATGACTGTGCATCCATCTTATTGATAAAGTTATCTAAATGCAAGGAATGGCGGCCTGTTGGAACTGCTTTGAAGTCATCAGCACCAGTTGAACGGCCAGTCATCTCACCGGGATTAAATGCTGTCTGAAATATGAGTACAACTTTTTGTTACATTCATAATTAATTTAATCAACATACCTGACTATGTGTAAAAGTCCACTAGAAATGTAAACTACTTTATTACAAAAATTATATTAAGCTAACCGAAGTTCATTTACTGATGATGTTTCATTGTGTCTGATAAAAGTCAATAATTTACTGTATCACAGTGAATTATTGACTTTTACCTCCACCCAACCACCTGCTTATTTTATCAAGAGACAGTTGCCCATTATCAGTAGATGTAACTAGGAAAAGACTATATATGAATACTAAGTTACTTTAAATCCACTAGCCACAAATCAGTAGAAAAGATTTACTTACAGATTTGCTGAGTGAAAAATCTCCAACTCCTGACTCTCCAAAGCCTAAAACCATAATGTTAATAAGTAAACAGAAAACACATCTTATAATTGTTACCGAAACAGGTAACAAACAATCTAATAGGTAATTTCTAGATACATTTGTAAACTTATTCCTAAGCTAGGTGGCTGTTTACCTTCAACTATATCTAAATCCAAAATGCCAGAAGAGGACTCACAATTATTGATGTTAGACTTGTTCATGGATGCTTGAGCTGATGCCAAACTACAACAAAAACGAATTTATTAGTAACAGCTGATAGGAGTAAATAGAAATCGGAAAAAAAAAAACAATCTAATAGATCATGCTCTTACCGTTTCAAGTCATCATCGTTAAGCAGTAAGCGTCTTGGCATATTAAAGGATTTGTCCTCCGCATAATGTATAAGTCTCTGTATTTTGTTCGGCGTCAGTGGATTATGATTATCCATCTTAACAAAAACAAAACTTTTATTTCACAAACAACAATAATCTTCGTTTTCAGTTCACAAAGTACCTGCTTTCGTTATTTTTCAAATAATTCGACGAAACGTCACTAGTTTTTAAATATACTATTGTTTGGATTCTGGTCCTTTGGCTACCAAAAAAAACATTTAAATGTTACGGTTTTCTTCTCTCATTTAAAACTGTAAAATATAAAACAAAAAATACAGCCGAGCTAACTAACTTCCATTATTATAGATAAAGAACTTTTGTTTCTGTAAGTGTTTTTCGTTTTGTTTTCCCGTTATTTAATGTTTTCATTTGTAAAAGGTTTTTGTTTTTAAACTTATAAAATAGTTTAGGGGTGAATTTATAGCCAGATTATAGAGTTTTGTGCGGAAGGCACGAGAACTCTTCGAACTTAATCATCGGATCAGTTCGATATTATCTTATAGCCAGAGTGCATCTCACAACAATTATTATGCCTCGTTTACTCGTGGGCCTAGCCTCGGCCAATGAATATACCTAGCCATTGTTTAAACGGAATTTTCCCGTTTCAACACGACCGACGCTGAGCCCACGTGTAAACGCGCCATTAGAAACACAAACATAGCCAGAATACATTAGCGGGCTTTACAACAAACACTCTATCAACAGTAAAGATGTGCGAAAGAGCGCGTTAGTGAATATGCTGAACGGTGACGAGATAAAAAAAAATACAAAAAGAAAATAACCGTTTTCACTAAAAAAAAAAAACAAACAAACAAAAACAATCAAAATAGATAAAAAGGATAAAAAAGTCACCCTTCACACAATCCATCCATCTTTTCTTGGCCACCCTCTTCCTCTCCATCCATCTACATGTATCTCAGAACTTTTTCATCCCTCCTCTTCACATACCTATATGACCATACCAAGACAAACGATGGCGCCACTTTAAAACTTACCTTAGTAACCTTACCTTATGAGGTACCTAACGAACATAATATACGAATGAATAAAATAAAAAATAAATAATATGAATGAAGATTAATCAAATAATAGCAAATCCGATTTTTACTAATTATATCGTATGTGAGCATAATAATTTACTGAGCATTTTTTCTTAATTATTAAAATCCGTCAAGAAATGGTGGATTTATTAAAGTTTTTCAACAGCTACTTGGAAACGCGCGCTCTCCGTCCGATCCGTGCGACGAACGGCTTGGTCGTAATTCATTGCAATAATATTTGGGTGTCCGGATAGACGACTCTTTGTCATTTTCCAACCACATAGACTTACTTACCTCCCGACTTCGTAAATTGATATTTATTTTTAAGAACCTCCGCCATGTGGCTGACGAAATTGTGCTCAGACAAGTTTATCTGGCCCTCTGCTGTCAGTCAGTTGCTCAGTACTGTATAGTTGTTAGGGTGGGTTAGCAAAAACTCATGTTATAAGACTGGAACGTGCCCAAAGAGCGATCCTTAAAGTTGGGTGGTCTCTTCCTTATCAATTTCCTACCTCGGAACTTTACAAAACCTGTAAGGTTCTCTCCATTCGGAAATTGTTCATTTTAAATTTAATCTTAATAGTCCACACCCGCAGTTACTTTAACACGGATAAGTTTAAATCCTTGAGACGAAAGCATACCTACAGTTTGTTCATCTATCCCTTTTCCTTCGAGGCTAGCTCAACGTTTCTATAATTTCCTTGGTCCCTATGTTTCATCATTATCATCATCATTTCAGCCGAAAGACGTCCACTGCTGGACATAGGCCTCCCCCAAGTGCCGCCACAATGAACGGTCCTGTGCGTCTCGCATCCATCGTACTCCTGCAACCGTTACCAGGTCATCGGTCCACCTTGTAGGAGGCCTTCCAACGCTACGTCTTCCGGTACGTGGTCGCCATTCCAGAACCTTTCGGCCCCAACGGCCATCCGTTCTGCGAGCAATGTGCCCTGCCCATTGCCACTTAAGTTTGGCGATTCTTCCCTATGTTTACAACAGAGTAAATAAAATCTTACAAATGTACGAATTTACTAAATATAAATGTAAAACAACAGTAAGGAACTGGCTCCTTGATTTGGACTATGGAGACACAGAAGGTATCATCAAAATCATAAAGTAAATTTAATCACATTCATTATAAACACACACACATACATTATACTCTATACACATTTCAATAAAAATATCACTTTTCCTTTACACTTAACATGTCATTCTATAAATCTCTCCTGCTAATAATCTTACAAACATAAGATTCATGTTTATGTGCCGCAAAATGCGATTATGATTAAAAGGGTGTGAGTCTGGAGATCTGTCATACAGGTCTCGAACCTAGTTCAGACTCCAGCTCTCACAAAGGTTTTTAGCCTTCACGCAAAATTTGTAAAATAAACTTGTTACAATGTACCTTTATGCGAGAAATAAATGATATTTATTATTATTATATTATTATTGGCCGGTAGCAAATAGATTTAATAGTATATATTTAAGTCTGGCCGGTGGAGACCGAACATGAGACATGACGTCACAGCGAGTCGCTTCATTACACTAAAATTGCTGTACCTATCTTCGTAATTTTTGGTCCCATGTAAATAATTTCTTCACAGTATTTACTGTTTTTTTTTTGACGCTATAAGTCTGTATACTCCACAAAAATTATGACTGATCCTCATTGAGAACTTCCCATTCCTACTCCTGCCGTCCATATTTCACCAAGCTTCGACATACCTATTGTACCGATTACATATTTGACCGATTATGATATTGCACGTATTTATTTCGTGGTCGCAAGCACGACTGCTGAGCTTAGAGTCTTGGATTCGATTCCCGATCGGGCAATTAGTAGCAATTCTAAGTAGCAAACCTCAGTTTGGAAATTGGCGATGCGACATTCGTACCGCTAGGCGCTAGGATAATAATGTGTTCTCTCGCTTGTACCTACCACGAAAAGCCGTTGTTCGCCCTGCGAGTGCGCCATATCTCTCCGATCGCGAACATTAAAGCTAGAACATTAGACCGACGCACAATAATTAATTATATAATTTGTATGTAGAACGACGTACTACATCGTGGTAATAAACTCCGAATTTATGATATAAACTATGATTATAGCTAATCCCGTAATGTAGTAACATAACATGGTTCTTCAACAATTTAAAATAAAAGCGAGATTTAAATTGTAATGTTTATGTAAGAATAGACGGAATACCAGTTGAAGTGTGTAAGTTGCTGCGAATGGATGGATGGATGTGGTTAGCTTTGTTCTTCAATAAGTTGTTGCGGGACGAAGCCATACCTGATGAGTGGTGCAACAGTTCCCTGGTGCCCATCTTTAAAAACAAGAGTGATGTGCTTGAATGCAACAATTATAGAGGAATAAAGCTAATGTCACATACTATGAAAGCCTGGGAGAAAGTTATTGAAAGGAGGCTGAGAGAAGAGAGTGAAATTTCACAGAACCAATTCGGTTTTATGCCTGGTCGGGGTACAACGGATGCCATTTTTGCTATACGCCAGCTGTGCGAGAAATACAGAGGTGCGCATAAAAACTTGCACATGGTATTCATTGTCCTCGAAAAGGTATACGACCTCGTGAGGTTCTGTGGTGGGCCCTTAAGGAGAAAGGTGTGCCTGGGAAGTATGTGCAGTTGATCCGAGCGATGTACAGTCGATGCAGTACCCAAGTCCGGTCTACAGTGGGCAACACTGGCAGCTTCAATATGGCTGTCGGCTTACATCAAGGGTCGGCTCTCAGCCCTTACCTCTTTCTGATGATAATGGATGCTTTGACGTCAGACATTCAGGAAGAGGCTCCCTGGTGTATGCTGTTTGTCGATGACATTGTGTTGGTTGCCGAGAGTGGACTAGAGGTCCAGAACAGATTGGAGGTGTGGTGGCACAGACTGGAGAGTGTTGGCCTGAAATTGAGTAGAACCAAAACGGAATACTTGTTCAGCGATTTCGGTAGTCTCTCCGGTCCTATGGCCTTAGCTCTCGTTGAAACCCTCATACCAATCTGCTCCGACTTTCGGTACCTTGGGTCGCTTATCCAAGATGGCGAGGTAGACCGAGACGTATCACATCGGATCAATACAGGATGGATGAAATGGCGACAGGTCACTGGAACAATTTGTGACCCACGGATGCCTCCCAAGTTGAAGGGTAAAATTTACAAGTCCGTGATAAGACCTGTCATACTGTATGGATCAGAATGTTGGGCTGTGAAAAAGACGGATGAAAAAAGATTGCATGTAGCGGAGATGAGAATATTGAGATAGATGTGTGGTGTGACGAGAATGGATAAAATGAGAAATTAATATATTAGAGGAAGTTTGAATGTGGCGCCAGTGACTGAAAAGTTGAAAAGGAATCGTTTGTCTTGGTATGGTCATGTAAAGAGGAGAGATGAAACGCATGTTACTAAAAGAGTTATGAGTATACATGTGGATGGGTGGAGAGGGAGAGGGAGGCCAAAGAAAAGATGGATGGATTGTGTGAACAGTGATATGAAAGAAAAGGAAGTTAGTGATAGTATGACGGTTGACAGGATAGAATGGAAGAAAAAAACGTGTTCCGCCGACCCCAGATAAGATGGGACAAGGGCAGGAAGATGATGATGTTTATATAGGAATAGGATGATGGAGTGATGAACTAACATCATTATTTTGATAGCAAGTTTTATGATTACAAAGTTATTGCCTCGAGATGTCGATTTTATTTTTGCCTTTGTACAGGGTTTGAATTGAAACAAAGACATAATGATTAATGTTATTTATTTCTAAATAATAGGTGTACCTATAACAAATCTTAAACTACCCCGTAGAATACTTTAACTAAAAATATTATTTAGCTTGAATTTGGACCTGTTATGGGCAAAGCATTTATTTCTTTATTTAGCCTGATCTGTTCATTGATAGCTCTCCAAGCATCTTCCTTTTCTTTCTTAGTTATAGGTCTCTTCTTCTGCTTTGCAGCCACCATTTTCTTGTAAATATCAATACATTCCATGTCAACTTGATCCAGCTGTTTCTTTAGATTCAGTCTAATCATTTCTTGTTTACACAGCCCAATGAGATGCTTCAGATTACGACAATTGTCTTTCTTCACTGCAGTCAGTTCTGTCTGGCATTTTTTAATTTCAGCCAGTATTTCATCATCAGCGGGGTTGGTCAGCGGTGGTAAATCTTCTGGATCCAGTATACCTTGCTCCACCAACTCCTTTCTAAGGCATTTTTCTAATGTAAGGGAATTCTTATAACTACTTTTGGTGTTTGTTGTCTGTTTCACTTTAATGTCAGGCACTTCATAATTCATTAGATTCTCCTCCATAAGTGCTGATACCAATCTTTGTGTCAAAGGACCAGTTATCATATTTTCATTGGATTTCTCCAGTTTCTTACGGATACTGGAAGCGTCAGGAGACATTGAAGACTTTTGTTTATTAGGATTAGAAGCGTTCTGATCCTCAGCCAAATGTTCATCTGCCCACACTTCAGAGTAATGTCGGCCAAGTGGTGGTATAGGTGGCAAAGTTGTGTTGCTGCTCTGAGCCAGTAAAGATTCCAGGAATTTAATGTCATCCAAGGTCACTGGAGCGCAGTAGGGATCTACAGAACTCCAAAATTTGTACGGAATATTATTCTTTGGTAGTGCAAACTGTGATAGCTCCAGCTTTACAGAGTTATCTGAATTTGCAATGTCATTTGAGTAATTGTGGGATCCACCAGAGGAAGCATTGGATAAGTTCTTGAACTTAGGCACTTTGGGCTGGTTGGACAACTTAGTACTATTGGTTTTTACTAATTTATCATCTGGAAATTTTCTTTTAACAGGGTACTGTAATTGTTTACCAGCAGCTTTTCCCTTCTTTTCTCGTTTAGATTCATTTGTGTCAATACTCTCAATTTCAGCTTGGAAGTATCTTATACGAAGAGCTGTATTCCCCAAGAGTGACTCAAGCTCTAGCTGTAAAGAGTCCAGTTCATCCATCCCAATAGGTTCATCAGCAGAGCGAGCTGCGATCGCAGTGAAGCGCGGTAGATGTACAGCATTATCTTGTATCTTTATGTATGGTATGGGACAGAGTTCTACCTTAGTTTTACCAGCAGATATGGCACCTGGTATTTTTGCAGGTTTGTTGTAGGGTGAAATTCCCGGACTTGAGGGTTTTCCATTATCGTGGCCCTTGCTAGCTAGCCTCCCCTTGCTGTTATGGTGCATTCTTTTTCCTAACATGTTGTTTTAATCAAATTTACCCGCGAAAACACTCGCACACAAACATATCAAGCGTCAAAGTTATATTATTATAATGTAATTGTTCAAACTATTTAGTATTTTATGCAGGCACAATCTGGTGATCAGATTTCAGTTGTATCAGTTTATTTGCACTATAAAGAAATAATTAACACGAATAAATAAAAATCACTACGTTAAAAAACCACCACGACAAAATGGCGAACTTCTTTACAATGTTGCCATTTATTAACAATATATATATATCAATTTATTTATGGTTCGATTTTAAATTGTCAAATTTTTGATTATTATATTAAATCACACTCCCATAATAAAGAAAGAACATAGACAAAAATTAAATAAGTAATTGATATATTGTTACCTTTATTACTCTAGAAAATAGTTTTGTTCTTATAAATATTGATTTTTTTAATATTTTTTTTACGGGTAGCAATTATTAGTATAGCATTTACGAAGTTAGTGTTCATCTTATCTTATCAATTAACGTGTCAATTTCTGTTATTTTATAATTTTCAATAATTTTATTTTAAATTACTCACAAAATCAATTGTTTTTTTTTAATAACACATTACGTAAACTATACATAAACAATTATGGCCTTAAGTTTTATTTGTATTATGTATTAGTAACATTAGTAACTCCAAAAACACTCTGGTAATGTCTGTCAGTTT
Organism: Mythimna vitellina; assembly: GCA_949316375.1. Taxonomy (NCBI): domain Eukaryota; kingdom Metazoa; phylum Arthropoda; class Insecta; order Lepidoptera; family Noctuidae; genus Mythimna; species Mythimna vitellina. The sequence goes on along the minus strand of OX438699.1, from coordinate 9,450,622 downwards.
TGACAAAAATGGTGCGTTGTTCGCGTTGTTCGTTCGTTCGGTGCTTTCTTCACGTTTAACAAATTAGTGTGAAGTTCTTCTGATTTAATATGGTTTTGTGTTGAGAATTTAGATACAAACTGAACGTAGCACTTTTATGAGGTTGAATGAAAGTGATATGTTTACAAAATAATGCGCTCTTTCTCGTCAGAAATGATTGGCATTTGACCAGAATAAGGGCGTAAACTGATATAATTTCAGTACAATGGGAGGCCAGTCGTTCAATTGCCCCCTTTGCTGCAATACTGCTTTTGGTTCTAAACAATCGCTGCTTGAGCATTTGACTAATGTGTTAGAGAATATTTACTGTCCTGTTTGTAAATACAAATGCAATTCACTACCACACCTTGTAGAGCATCTGGCTCAGGATAATTGCCAGCCAGCTAACAATGTACATACTATTATATTTGAGCGCCAAAGTAATGAGGAAAATTTAGAAAACTCATCAGTTATTGATAATTCTCAAATTAAAGTATATCAAAATGGTAAGGTTTTATCAATACTTTTAGATCTGTATGTAAAATAAAACGAGAATGGTATATTATAAAGCAGGCAATTTGAAATATTATAAATACAAAAATTATTGGGATGTTTGAATGTAAACAATAAGCTATTCTCCATCACCACTTTTATCTTCAAGTGATTTTAACAACAGTATAGGCAGTGGTGGCTTCCTAACTGCCTCTAACAATAGGTTACTATCTTAATTCCAATAATATCATCAATAACAGAGTGGTCATTAACTCTGCAAGAGTTTATTTCCTTATACCAAACAAAAAAAAAAAAAAAATGAGTATATAATGCCAAATGTATTTGGCTGGCATTTCAAGCATTGTTTCTTATGAACTTGAGGGTTTAAAAGTAATGCTGTTTATGATTATGAACCTTTGTTATTACACTTAGTTAAATTTATATTGCATCTAAAATAGTAATAAAACTACATACTAAAATAGTAATATTTTTCTAGTTTTAATATGAAATTTTATAAACTATTGCTATTGAATCAATATATAACATAAATATATCAAAATTGTTATAAAAGCTGTTGTCTACACTAATATTATTATGAAGAAGCCAAATTTTTTATTTTGTATGTATCATACAAATAGTACTTAATTTCTGAAAGTACTTAATAATTACTGAAAATTCTTTTATTAATATTTACCTGTATCCCTGAGTGCTATTATATACCAGAAAGATAAAAATAAAACAGACTAAACATAATATTTGACAGCACAGTTGGCGCAACGTTTGAGCAACTGGTTGTTGTGCTGCACGTCATGGGTTTGATTCCGGAACTAAACAAATATTTTTACAGCCTACAGATATGTCTTCTGGGTCTGGGGGTCTTGTATATTATGTGTTTGAGTTTACATGTTTGTGAACATACCCACAATGCAGGAGTTATTCTTAGTGTGGAGCAAAATTTTTTAATATTATTATTATATTAAAATAATATTTAAAAAAATATTATTTTTTCAGAAATACATACTAGCGATGGAACTCACTTTACAACAGAACAAACTTATGAAGCTCAAGTGGACCCAAATGATGCCAATAAAATGTATGTGGAATTATTTAGCAAACAGTTGAAACCATGCCTACAAACTCGAGAATTTAAATTAGTGAAGGAAAATGGGGAGAGCCGGTACATGATTGTCACTCAAGAAGATACTGACTTGACTGCAGGAAACACTATTGTAACTAAACAAAATATTGATGGAACTATATCTCTGACCACGGTTAAAGGTAATGAAGCATATTATTGTATTTTTAGTACATTAAAAATAATAATATGCTAATAGTAGAATAAAATATAAGAGTTTGAACTTTTACTTTTTAGGTGGGACATCATCAAATAATCCTCTCACTCTGAGTGGAGCAAGAGGGAGTGTCAGACATTTACTGACCAAACCCGTGTTCCGTCAGTTGCCCTTTGCGTTCTAGGGCCGCAGCGATTCTCTGGAATAATTCCATAGCTCCGGCAGACATGAGTTTCAGAATCTGGTGTCTGGGAGATACAATAAAAATAAAAAAAAAACGTAAAAGTAAATGACATCAACTTAGCAAAGTCTTTTCGATTTCCAGATATGAATCTTGATTCAGAAAACATAATACATGAGAATATAACACCAGAAAATAAACAAGACAACCCTGAAGAAATTCAAGAAGAAAATAATGAGGAGATCTACAGTTGCAACACTTGCAAAGTCTCCTTTTCATCTGTTATAGAGCACATACAGAACTACCATAATGACCAGGATGTAGTTGTGGAGGTAACTTTGTTTTTATATATTGTTTTTTAGGTTGACCTGAAAATGCGACTTGAGAATGCGACAACGGATGAAGGTTCAATTTACATTGCATCAGAAGAGAAGGGGATGTCCATTAGGCCTGGATGCTTTCGTGCATCCCAAGACAGGAATTAATGTCTATAGACGCAGCTACAGAGATAGAGTTCAAAATGAAAAATAATAGTTTAGAAAATGGTATATTTTTTGCTTTTATTGCAATGTAAACGGTGTATTGACTGTATTGAGCAATGGTGGCCCTGAATTACAAGTGGTACGTCGTGGGTTCAAACCCAAGCAGGCGCTTTTGTGTAACTTATTTCAGCACCCAAAACGGTAAAAGAAAACATTGGGGGAAACTAGCATGCCCTAATACTGATTTTTTTTAAGATATGTGACATCCCCAAACCGCACTGGGCCGGCGATAGTTAAAGGGCCATTCCCTCACCTAGATAGGAGGCCTGAGTCTTAGCAGTGAGTTCATTATGAGACTGATTATGCTTCTGTGCAATGGAATGAATCCTTACTGCCTTAGACTCTTAGTGAAAAACACCATTGCGGAATAAAAGCTTAGAAATAATATATTACACATAGGTTATTATGTCATAGCCATATCGTAGAATTGGCCATTACATGATGTAGTTGGACAATTCACATAATGATTGGCCACTTCATAAAATTGCCACCTCGAAACTAAACTAACCTCGACCATTCATATAAATGGCTACAATTCTACAATATGGCTATCACAGATGCACTGTTTATTGTACATCATAGAAAATAACAGTAGGGGCTCGTTTTTTTTTAAATGATATAAAATAGTGCTTGACTGCAATCCCACCTGATATTAACTAGTGATGCAATTGTTAGTCCAGGTTAGTAGGATAATCTTACTAATAGTGTATAAACTTATCTAATTTATATTGTAGGAGCCAATAGAAGAAGGTCAGAGCGAGCCAGTACCTATAGAATATGAAACAATGGAGATTGAAGACACATTGGTGGCTGACAAGCAGGCACCTCGTCGCGTCATCACCGACACCGGCGACATCGTGGAGGAACCTCTCATGTTCAAATCTGAAGCGCAAGTTATGACGCAGGATCCCTTGAGCTTGAGTAAGGACTATTCTATTAATTGCTATTTAAATAGATATGAAAGAAAAGTGAATGTAGCGAGCCGGTTGATACGGGAGACTGAAAGACCAAAACGTGTTGCGCCGAATCCAAGTTAGATAGGACCAGAGCAGTTTTGCGGATAGGAACACTGTATCAAATTGAAAGTATTGATACTTCAATTTATCGATCACTTTTCTTTGCTTCTAAATAATTGTTTAGACCAAACGTAATATTAGCCGCTGCCTGTACCACAGACTCATACTGTACTGTACATAGTGTACTTTTTCATGTATCTAGCTGCGGGTTGTTTGAAAGGGATACCATACTTTTTTCCCTGGCGTATGTTCCCCTGGGCTATTGGCTACAGCTAGCTGCTAATAAAATAAAACGCGAGGGATAAGACTATACTTTGTTTTATTAGCACTTCAATTACATTGTCTATACAAAATTCAACAGACTTAAATCACAAACCAATTCTTTTCCTATCATATTCAAATCCTTTTCTAAATTGACATAACCCTCAGCTGATTAGATAACGTTAAAGACTACGTTGATGACACGCTTGTTTAGCAATGACTGCTTCTGCACATGTGGCTTCCCTGGTAGCTCATTAAATGCGTTATCCTCAGAGATCGGAATAGGTAGAGTATATTTAACTAAAGTTCACGGAAGTAAGTAAAATTGAATTGATAATACCTCCTATAAAATCTTCGAATCATAAACATGACGATCGGAGAAGACTGTACATCATGCTCGAGATGCAGGCTCCTGGAATCTGATGTTCATAAAGATAAACTCCACACAAAATTTCAATACTTTGTATTGTTGGCACTCCTGTTACATGATCTATCAAAACATCTCTTAAAACAATTCAATCATTTTTTTATAAAATTCTATTACAAATTTGGTTAACCCTTTAAAAGTATATTCGTCCGACCAGCCCGCATTTTGATAAGGTGTTATCTCCTCTGTTATGGAGTATCTAATTTGAATATGTTATTGTATTGTAGCGACATCTATCGCGTCACATAAGAAAATCCTGAATCGCGCAATCAAAGTTCTCCGCGCGATTAGAACATATAGAACAACCCGAAAATCATCTATCGGGCAGTTGCAGCCCACCAGACATAACACCCGTCTGGTCGGAGGATCCTCCCTTTTCAACGGAGGTTTGCGGGACTTTACTCTCTGTTCCGCCTACCTCCAAACTGGTGACCCTCGACAAAGAACGTCAGCGCAGCCTTCGTGCAGCTACTACTTCGTGACGTCATCATCACTTCCTCAAGCTTTCGAGCAGCGAGCCATACAGCCAGCACCCACGGCTTTAAAGGGTATCCTGACCACCAGCATGCCTACATGGTCATACCTGGTCATCACCCTCAGCCTCATCAGCGACCTTGGCGAAGCACACTGCACCTTCGGCCCGTCACATGAAGAGCAATGAAGAACCTCTCCTGGTCGACGCAAGCAGTCAAGCCACTACGTCGCACAGCACCGCTCCGACTCACTGGAGCCAGCAGCACTACTCCGACTCACTGGAGCCTGCAGCATCATCCCGACTCACTGGGACAGCACCACCCCGACTCACTGGGGCATCACCGCAGACAGTTCCGACTCACCGAGAACTATGCGGCATTCGGTTCCGACTCACTGGAACCAACCTACCACTGGCCTGGCACGCATCAAGAAGCATCAAGAACCATCGATCTCCGATCTCCGGAGGGGAGTGATGTAGCGACATCTATCGCGTCACATAAGAAAATCCTGAATCGCGCAATCAAAGTTCTCCGCGCGATTAGAACATATAGAACAACCCGAAAATCATCTATCGGGCAGTTGCAGCCCACCAGACATAACACCCGTCTGGTCGGAGGATCCTCCCTTTTCAACGGAGGTTTGCGGGACTTTACTCTCTGTTCCGCCTACCTCTAAAGTATTATTATAATGATTGGGTTTGATGTTAGGCTAAACTAGCAAACACCAGAGGAATATGTTTATTTTTAACAACATTGAATTTCTAACTTCTCTCAGTTTAACCATAATAATAATTATGTTTTCAGATCAAACGCAAGAACCAAGTAAACCAAAGGAAAATAAATTGCGCGTCATAACGAAACGTTTACTGCAAGTGGACAAACTTTGCGACAGTGTCATCAAAGAAGCCATTCAGACTGACGGAAAAGGTAAACTGAAAACAGCTTCAGATTTATTTAATTTCGAAAAATTAACTTTAATATCTATACCCAGGCCAGGCCCAGTTTCTGCTATAGTTGAAAGTTTATAGTGACATTTTCAATACAAGTAGTTAGTCATTCTAAAATCAACTGGACGGACTGACTTATAGACAATATTTGCTTAAGTGGCATAATTAACTTGTGAACTGGAAATGACGATTGGAATAATAAATTTAGGTAGGTTACTGTCCATCGTATTTTTAGGGAAATAATAACTAGCAAAGGAATAAATATGCCATATATGTACTTATTTTCTACCTAATTTTAGAGAAAAAAAAAATTTTTTTTTCTTTGAACACTTTTTACTCCAAACTCCTCCTTTGCTTGCGGCTGAGGTTTTAGTTCCATAAACGTTAATTTTAAAGAGATACGTTTGTTTATCATTACCTTAGAAACATTCTCTTATCTATAGTATCTATTTTATTGGTTATCATCTCGAAAATAAAAAAATTATAACATTAAAAGTAAAAAACCAATTTCATCATTTACTAGGTTATTCTAGAAACTAATTAACTTTAATTTGTTCTTGCACACAGACCCTCCAATTGGTAAGAGTTTAATCATAATATTAAATCTGAAAAATTATTCGCTTAAATATTATTCTGTTGAATATTTCGTCAGAAAACAAAAAGCGAACAATCGGCGACGTGTACCACGCTCTTGCAAAGAAGTTTTAAAAAAGGAACCCATTAGTAGCGCCATCTATGTATTTTAATGGCGAAGCACATATTTTAACGTTTTCTATTATATATTTTGTATTATGCAGCCAATAACCCCGTTTAAGACGAGTATATTATATATATGTCGTGACCAGATCTTAGAATTGATCACTTTTTAATATGGCTAACTAAAACTGGCCGTCTAACTAAAAAATCGTTTAAACATTAACATTTGATGATATCTTTCGAATAGCAAAAAAGTATTTTTTTTTTGTGACGTAGGTAACAACAAATTTTACTGTTTTCATATTTATTTCTATACCTGTGCTGACCTTGCTTTATGCCAAATTTCAGGATTCTGGGTCAAAGGGAAGTTCCCTATGAATTTTGATTCTTTTGAGAATATCGAAATATACGTTTTTTGCGACATAAACGGCCGTATCTTCTTTTGATTTTTTCATAGCATCAAGGGATCGCAGATCTGATTATATGGTTTTAACTTCAACTCGATACTTACACGAGTTCCCGAGATAAAGGGTCTTGACAGAAAGACAGACGGACGGACAACAAAGCGATCCTATAAGGGTGCCACTTTTTCCTTTTGAGATACGGAACCCTAAAAAATAACAATTATTATTGATTATTGACTAGGTATCGTATTTTTATAATGATTATTTAAGAGTTTTATAATAACCTAAAATTTTGTGCCGATTCAAAACTGTGCACCTTGTATAATTCTGATTACATATTTTGTATTGTTTTATGCAGACACGGGACCGGTTTTAGGTGAGCATATTATATTAATACTAGTGACCCGCCCTGGTTTTGCACGCATAAATTATACACAAAATCCTTCATCGTTTGTTGCGCTTTCTATTAGTGGACCGGATCATGAAATATCCGTTGCGTAGTTTAGGAGGATTTAGCGAATAAACAGACATACGTCAAAAGCGACGTTTTATACTATATTGAGATCTTAACTCTTTCGCTAGCATAACTGTTTCGTACGCAGAGGCGACCGCCGCCCAAATGGGGCACACCTCCACCGTGTCCTCCAGGCGTTCCGCACAATGGTGATACCTGGGGGTTTTTTTTTGCTTGAATCAGTTGTAGCAATTTATCATAGGCCAGCTGGATTCTTCATAAAAATCAAGTAACTTGCGAGGCTTAAATCTCATTTAAAATATTCTAACCGTCACACTTGCTATGCCAGGATGGACCGAGCAGGTTAAACACGCCTCATCAAAATAGGGTGGCTCAGGCGGCATTCTGATTGACGCTATTTGAAGAAAGAGAAGTACAAATATATTGAACCAATGTTTACAGACAGACACGATATTTTTCAGTCGTTTTGGCGTTATGAAAATCCATTACTTACTACGTCTATTTTTTTTTTTTGTAATCTTAAAAATATTTTCATTAAAAATGTTTGATTTATTATCGTTGTGTTAGTTGTGTCGGTTTACTACATGCTGTTTGAAGTTTACTCCTATTCGATTTTTCCTTTTTGTTCTAAAATCGATAACGGTCTCGAATTCATAACTCGAATTTCCATATTAGAGTTCTAGACTCGAGTCAACATTCAAGTATCAAACATAGAACTCTAAAAAGAGCAAGTGGACAAAGCAGTGAAAAAAAGTGACAAGCACTGGACTCAAATCACAAAATCGAGTCATGATTCGATTACTGTATAAACCGACTCGAGTCGACTTGATCCACCAAAACTATGTGACTCGGCAAGTCACTACCTAGTTGATGACTGGAATATAAAATATTAAGAAAGAAAAATGGAAAATAAAAATAAGAGGGTGTATGATTTTTTTTTTCGTACAGATAAAAGTGGGCCTTACCACAAAGTGATCGTCAAAGAAGTGCAAACGGACAACGGCTTCGCAATCAAGATGTACCAATGCTTAGCGTGTGACATATCCGTCACAAATTTGGACGAGTTTAAAATACATCCTTGTAAAGTATGTAAGTATTAATAGTTAAAATCTTTGGCTTATCTGTAGATACGCAGATCGACGTCAACAGAATTGCACCTAAAACTGGACCGTTGGATTTTCAACGCTCAGCCAAGCGCCGAAAGTTGAAAATCCAACTGAGTACTCTGGAATTATATTGTTGATGTTCTATTTTGTTAAAAGGGCGTAATTCAGTGATATTCAAACGATGAAGTCCATTATTATATAAAGCCACTAGCTTCGCCCGCGTAAAAGTATTTTTCTCCACGCAAACTTCCAAACCCCATTTTACCCCCTTAGGGGGGGAGTTTCGTAAAATCCGGATTCTTATCGTATGTCTACACCTTATAAGGAACCTACCTGCCAAATTTTAAGTTTGTTATTTTTACAGTTTCTGAGATTTCGTGATTAATCAGTGAGTGATATTTCGCTTTTATACATATAGATTAAGGGCGTGCGCACACTGGCATATTTTTTTTGCCGCGTCGCATCATTGCGTTCAATTAACCAAGACGCCGCTTCTTCCTCAGTAGCTTTGGAATTAAATATATATATATATATACTATAACACTAGCTTTTGCTCGCGGCTTCGCCCGCTTAAAAGTAGGTTTCTCCATACAAACTTTAAAACCCCCGTTCCATCCCGTTTGGGGGTGAATTTTGGAAAATCCTCTCTTAGTGCTCGCCTACGTCATAAAGGAAACTTTGTACAAAATTTTACGCTCCTGGTCCCAGAAGTTTTGGCTGTGCGTTGATATGTCAGTCAGTCAGTTTCTTCTTTTATATATATAGATTAATTAGAACATTTTATGGTTCTATCTTTTATATTTTAGGCAACGTACGCAAAATAAGTAACTTTTCTGGTTGAATTTTTACACCTTGTGTCCGAAAAACTCAAATATCTTACGGAACCCTATTTTTTTCCAAAATAAAATATAAGCTATGTTACTCGTGGATAATGTAGCTTTCGAATGGTGAAAGAATTTTTAAAATCGGGCCAGTAGTTTTTGAGCCTATTCATTACAAACAAACAAAGTTTTCCTCTTTATAATGTTAGTGTAGATAAAGGTAATCACGCGTCAAGTCACGCGGCAAGGCACGCATGCGATTCGATTGATTTTCGAAATCTTTGTCATGATGAACGCGCCCTAATAGTTCTCTATGTGTTTTTTGTTATATATTTGAATTTCTTATTGTAATTAAATACTGTCATTTGCTTTTAGTAAAATATCCGTGTCTGCACTGTCCTGTGGCGTATGAAAATTCAAAATCACTGTGTGCACACATGAAGGCTCACAAAGTTAAAACAGGTATGTGGACCATTATCATTATTATGTACTAGCTTTTGCCCGCGGCTTCGCTCCCGTCAACTGACTACTCTATTCTGCTCTACCTAACTCTACCCTACTCCACCCTCCTCAACCCTAATTTACCTTACTCTAACCTACTTTACCCTACTCTGCTCTACCCTACTACCAATTGTTTAAATTTTTCTTTCACAAGAACCTTCTGACAATAACAAACACAACAAAAAAAAAAGTGAAATCGGTCCAGCCGTTCACGCGTGATGGCGTGACCAAGGAAAATAGGGATGCATTTTTATATAAATAGATTGTACTTATTGTAATATTATGAACTATCATCTACTAATGCACGGATTGGAATGCTGTATTTGTTTTACAGGGTGTTTCGTACTTCGATTTCGGCAAGTGTTTATAGAGTCGAAGATCATCAAAGCATGCACCATTCTCCTTATTTATTGCCGTGAAATATCGAGCATTATCAGGAAGAACATCATAAGCGACGATTTGCGTTTCTTTACAAGAATGGGTTTTCTCTCCCATAATTAAAAAAGTATGTTAATAGTAATTAATCTATTAAATCCATAGTTATATGAATGACTAGCTTCTGCTAGCGGCTTCGCCCGCGTGAAAGTTGGTTTCTATATACTTTAGGACCCCCTGTTAGGTTGAATTTCCAAAAAGCCCTTCTTAGTAGCTCACATACATCATAAAATAAAGCCTTGTGCAAAATTTCACGCTCCTAGTTCCTGTAGTTTCGGCTGTGTGTTGAGTTTCTCCTTTTATATAAATAGATAAGTTATTTTTTTTTAGAATTGTATTATCATAAAAACTTTTTTAATTGTGGAAGAGACAAACCATTCCTGCAAAAAACGCAAACTGTCGTTGACGATGTTCTTTCTAATAAAGTTCCATAAGAATGCGACATTTTCAATGCTTCTTAAAATCATTTACGTGATTAGTTGTAACATTAATGATTTCTATGGTCTATGGCTGGGTCATCCAACTAAAAAATGACGTTATTTTGTACTGACTTCAATGCATCTAAACCAAATCATTAATAATAACAAACAAGCGTTCTATATAATATGCAAATCTCTACTTCTTTTGGACACAATTCTGATCAAATTGTTTTTGGTTTTATTTTAGATTCGATCATCACTGGGCCCGTATCATACGAATGTTCTGTTTGCTGCACAGTCTTCCCAACTAACAAATCTTTGAAACTACACAAACGGATGCACGATCCAGTCAAGTATGTACTAAGTAGTAGTAATAAAAATGGCTTTTTTGAGAAATACATTTTAAAAGGAAACGGAAGTAGTGTGTGAAGATCGATCATAGCTGGTCGCCTTTCGTAGTTTTGTCTGTCTATGGGGAAAAAAGCGATTTTGCATGTATATTTTAAAATAATAGTTTTTGCCTCATTATAGACACGAATGAGTCAATTTTAGGCATTGTTGTGTCCCTGTTACATTCAAGTATGTAACTTAAAAAAATCACATGCCTAAGACACCTAAGAGCCGGAACATCTATCTGTAAGCCATACATATTTGTTCCGTGTGGAAATCGAACCCACAACACGCAGCGCAGCAGTCAATCCAACACTGCGCCAACCGTGCCGTCAATTGCAGTTAGTACTCAAAAAGTTAATATTACTGCTCAGTTTGAAAACCCTTACTGTTCGGTCTGAAAAATCCTCTGTATGTTGATAATTTTTAAAATACTAAAATTAATAAATTCAACAGATCTCGTCCCATAGAGCCTCCAGTGGAAAACATGGATGGTTCAGAAGTGAGTGAAGGCAGATACCGATGTACGTTCTGCAACAAAATGATCCCCAATGACTACAAGGCTATCCACCAGAACTCGCACAAAACCTCACAGAAAATGAACTGCGGTATTTGTAATAAGAAGTTTACCTCCATAGAGTATCTGGAGATGCACACTAATGTACATAATGTAGATAAGGTAAGTTTATTTTATTTTTAAACTCCTTAGTAACTGGCAAAAAAAAAATGTTGCGGAACAATGTTTCAGCAACATGTTTTTATGTTGCGTGAAATAGGTTGTAACATGGAATGTTGCAGTATTGTCACAAGATCTCGATGTTATGTTGAGTATAAAGGGGTGACCAGATGGTTGCAAACCAACGTCTCAACCAAGATGACCTTGCTGGCTTTAATCCGTGTAGACAGCATTTGTAAACCATGACCTTTAACGCCCTTGGTTGGGATGCGCGTTTTCCCAACCACTGAACGTGTTGGCGCATGGTTTACATCCATAACACTGGTCAACAAAAAAAATAAAATCGTTTGTTTTCTTTAATTTTTTTTTTGTTTCTATCTCAAACTAACGCGTATTTTTTAAATATGGTAACAATTTTTCTCTCACAGCTTTTGTTTTTGAGTTACAGCTAACTACCCTCCATTACTATTTTTACTTATAGTTGCATTTTTTATTGGATATTGAAATATATTTTGTTGTTGTTTTCGATATGGCTTCGTCAAGAAGGTGTTGTGTACTTAATCCTGATTCTTTTTGCTACATTTGTGGTGAATATGTATTTATATCGGACTTTGTAAAAACTGCGTATCATCAATACTTTAAAATAAAATTGTGTAATCAGGACAAGCCATGGGTTCCTCATATTGTATGCCAGAAATGTGTAGTATGTCTACGGTTATGGTCCAGTGGAAAAAGAGATGCAGTAATGTTCGTAACACCCATGATTTGGTGAGAATCTCAAAATCATCATGACGACTGCTGTGATTGACGTGACAAACAACACAAAAAGTTTGACCAGTGCGGGAAGAGCTAAAAGTTGGTACAAAAAATGTTATAAATATGCCTTTAGTTAGCCGAGATCGCATCATACTTCCACCACTTCATATTAAACTCGGCATAATGAAACAGTTTGTGAAGGCGCTTGACAAAAGTGGCGATTGTTTCAATTTTCTTTCACGCAAGTTTCCAGGATTAAGTACAGAAAAATTAAAAGCTGGTATTTTTGATGGGCCACAGATTAGGCAACTCGTGAAAGATCCTAATTTTGTCAAATCAATGACTGAAGTCGAATCCAAAGCTTGGAAGTCATTCGTTTTGGTTATGAGTAAGTTCCTAGGCAAAAAGAAATCTGACAACCACGTCGAGCTTGTTGAGTCCATGCTATCGAACTTGCAAGAGTTAGGGTGCAACATGAGCATAAAAATCCACTTCCTGCACTCACATTTAGACCGATTTCCACAAAATCTAGGTGATTTTAGTGAGGAGCAGGGTAAAAGATTCCATCAGGATCTTCGAACAATGGAAGAGCGGTATCAGGGGCGGTGAGACTCACATATGATGGCAGACTACTGCTGGAGTTTGCAACGTGATCTACCTAAAGTCGTTCATTTAAGAAAATTGTATAAAAGATCATTTGATAGTGTTCAATAGAAATTTTGTTAACATCATTTATTAATTTTCTGTACTTTTTTATCAAAATAATATAACTCTATATTTCAAAAACTGAAGCTGTTAGCAATCTTCCAGTATTTTTTTCATATTCAGGGCCATAGAAATACCCAATAACAGAAAAAAAAATAAAGGAAACCAGACTTGTGTTGACCAGTGTAATATAATAATAATAATAATATTCCACAACTATCACACAACCCCGTCTAGTCCCAAGCTAAGCAGAGCTTGTGTTATGGGTACTAGACAACTGATAAACATACTTATATATATCTAAATACATACATATATAGATAAATTACACCCAGACACAGAACCAATGATCGTGCTCATCACACAAACATTTGTCCTGGATGGGAATCGAACCCACGACCTCCGGCATAGCAGTCAGGGTCACTAACCACTAGACCAATAGGTCAGTCAAATCCATGTAGCCGCAACACAAACCTAACACATAAACCAAGGTGACCTTGGCTGGAACGCTAGTTTGCCACAGTCTAGCATTTGCTTTAATTTTGACCTGCTAAAAAGAGCCAGAACACATCACACGCACACAATTAAAATTCAAATAGCTACGTCGCGTCGCGATATTAGAGTGCTCCACATGATCAAAACATATACAGCGGCCCGCAATTAACTATCGGGCAGTTGCCCCTACCAGATGTCAGAGGATTCTCTCTTTTCAATGGAGGTTAGCGGTACTTTTCACTCTGTTCCGCATACCTTTAAAATGGTGACCGCCTGGTGTGAACGTCAGCGCAGCCTTCGTGTAGCTACTATATCGTGAAGTATGTCTTATTCAGGACTCATTTTACAGGCACCAATGAACAATCAAGATAAGAACCTACCATACAGCTGTTTGTATTGCAACAGAAGATTTGCTAGACCGCACGAAAAAGTGAAACATGAGAGGATACACACAGGTATGGACGCGTTTTCATAGATTTCAAAACGGGGGGCGCACATACCTACTCTTAGTTACTGCGATTGATCACTGTTGTCACATAAAAAAAAAAACTGTATTTTAAGTTTATCCAAAATACTTTATAGAGCATACTTTTTTGTTTAAAAAACATTTGCTCCACATTACGAATTACTTTTGTTTCGTGTGTGCGTTCACAAACATGTTAACTCATATACACAACACACCGAAATAGCTATATCTGTAGGCAATACAAATATTTGTTCCGGTTCGGGAACTGAATATGCGACACGTAACGCAGCAGCCAATCTTTCGATCAGTCACTTTTGTAGCATATCCTAACTGTCGGAAGTCAAAATTATCTGTCCAAAAATTGTTAGGAAGTAATACTATAAATTGACACGTTGGTTTAGTTAGGTGTTTGTTTCCACAAATTAATTTGATGCAGTTGCAACTAAATATCCGCTTCGGATATATTACGAAGCATGCGGAAACACGCATTTAAAATATAAGCACTTAAAAGTAATTTTATCGAAAAATGTCAGTTAGAAGGTATTGGCACTTCACCGTCGTTATGATGTTTGGTGATAGTTGAATTTTTACCAGTGAAACAATTATTATATTCATATCCATACTCTTAGTAAACATTTCTACCTCTTTATCTTTCTTTATTAGTGTAGTATTTCACCTTGGAGAAGGTATTACAGAATAGTGGTGGCCCAGTGGTAACGAGTTGAAACCCAGGCAGGGGATTTATTTCATCACCAAAACTAAAAACTCAAAACCAAAAATTCGAAATATATGACATTCACCAACCCACATAGGGTCCGAGTGTGGTTAATTGTGGGAACATTATAAGGCTGATTCATTATTTTCCTGCGTTTTTGCCATGTTATTTAGGGTCGGCGCAACATGTATTTTTCTTCCTATCTGCCCTGTCAACCGTCAAGCCATTACTGGCCACTTTTCTTTCATAATTATTACTCTTCACACAATCCGATACAAAATATTTTATTTGAAGTTTTGCTTACGCAACTACTGACTCGGAACCGCAAACGACAGCTTGTACAAAATTAAAAGTTACGAAGATTTTTTTTGTTTTATCGTCTTTAGCAAGAATATCGATACTCATCAACCTCCATAGAGTTTTGATGTAATTTTTCCTGTAGTAATAGTTCAGTATTTGTTATAGTATATTTATAAAAAAATATCTGTTTTGTGTAGGTGAGAAGCCCCACTCTTGCGAGATCTGCGGCAAGTCGTTCCGTGTGTCCTACTGTCTCACACTGCACATGCGCACGCACACAGGCGCACGTCCGTACGCCTGCCCGCACTGCGGCAAGAGGTAAGACATTGTAGATATATTAAGTTCGCTCACACAACGTAAAGGTAACTCGTGCGAGATCTGCGGCAAGTCGTTCCGTGTGTCCTACTGTCTCACACTGCACATGCGCACGCACACAGGCGCACGTCCGTACGCCTGCCCGCACTGCGGCAAGAGGTAAGACATTGTAGATATATTAAGTTCGCTCACACAACGTAAAGGTAACTCGTGCGAGATCTGCGGCAAGTCGTTCCGTGTGTCCTACTGTCTCACACTGCACATGCGCACGCACACAGGCGCACGTCCGTACGCCTGCCCGCACTGCGGTAAGAGGTAAGACATTGTAGATATATTAAGTTCGCTCACACAACGTAAAGGTAACTCGTGCGAGATCTGCGGCAATTCGTTCCGTGTGTCCTACTGTCTCACACTGCACATGCGCACGCACACAGGCGCACGTCCGTACGCCTGCCCGCACTGCGGCAAGAGGTAAGACATTGTAGATATATTAAGTTCGCTCACACAACGTAAAGGTAACTCGTGCGAGATCTGCGGCAAGTCGTTCCGTGTGTCCTACTGTCTCACACTGCACATGCGCACGCACACAGGCGCACGTCCGTACGCCTGCCCGCACTGCGGTAAGAGGTAAGACATTGTAGATATATTAAGTTCGCTCACACAACGTAAAGGTAACTCGTGCGAGATCTGCGGCAATTCGTTCCGTGTGTCCTACTGTCTCACACTGCACATGCGCACGCACACAGGCGCACGTCCGTACGCCTGCCCGCACTGCGGCAAGAGGTAAGACATTGTAGATATATTAAGTTCGCTCACACAACGTAAAGGTAACTCGTGCGAGATCTGCGACAAGTCGTTTCGCGTGTCTTACGGTTTCACACTGCCCATGCGCACGCACCGTTTTTTTTTTGTATATTGTTCAACGATAACTTCGTCAAATGTTTACCGATTTTGATGGCTCTTTTTTTATTTAAAAGAGTTTTGCCCTCAGGCAGTCTCATAACTATTTGGTGAGATCTGATGAAAGACTTCAGAGACCAGACTTCAATAAATGATAGCAAACCTTCCGGGATTGCTGCAATCGCGTGTCTGCTTTTTAACCGACTTCCAAAAAAGGAAGAAGTTCTCAAGTCGGATTTTTCGTTTTGCTCTTGTTTAGCGACATCTTCGCTAAATTTTTTTGTTTCCAAGGGTTTGTCTGTCTGGTCTTCCCATTTAAATTTGGTGAAGATCTGATGAAAAACTTTGAAGTAGACTATGGATCAATTAAATAAATGATAGCAAATCTTCCGGGATTGCTGCAATCACATGTCTATTTATTGTTAACACCATTCATAACATGACATTACATCAGTATGCTCTGAAGGGGTACCGCAAATGTGTAAAGTTCACACTGGTATACCCTAATTTCATTAACTATGTTCAAATGCCATGATATTGAGGTTATCAATTCGTGTATTTATACTTTTTTGTTTATGGATCGATTTTAGTGATTCTTTTTGTGTGTAGAAAAGTGTTTAAAAGTCATAAAAAGTATACAGTGCATTTGAATTTGATCTTTGATGTTAATGCAATGAAAATTAAATTCCGACAACAAATTCTGTGAGTAGGACAGAGTTTGTTTTTCCATTTGACAACTATGTAATAACTCCATTTTACACTTTTCGTCTCAGGTTCAAGGCACACAGCGTGTACAATCACCATCTGCTCACACATTCAGAAGTCCGCGCCTACAAGTGCCCCTTCTGCCCCAAAGCATTCAAGACGTCCGTGCAATTAGCGGGACACAAGAACTCGCATACCAAGCCATTTTCCTGCCAACACTGTAATCGGTGAGTGAAATTAGAAAACTGTTATTTTATTTTTCACGTTTATGATGTTCGACGCTGCGATTGGCCCGCTCCAAGCTATTAACCAATCAGAGAGCGAAACGCGGTAAACTTCTAGATCGTATTAACGTTAACATAACTCGCACTCAGCGCAGCGTATTTCCATTGTATACAAGGCCAGAACGCAGCCATAGGAAACTGCTCGCGTTTACTTTGTATTGCTATCTTTAAATCTGCAATTACAATGTATACACGAATTCTGCGCACTGGTCTTGTATAGTTTGTAACTTGTACGCGCGCGTCCTGGTTTCTAAACTATACTGCAGTTAACATCACTTAAGCCTCACAAAAGCTGCGATATAGTTTAATAAAAATCATTTATGCATATAATGGAATGAAGTTTTAACATTATTAATGTAGAATTAGATAAAAAATAATGGCTTTTAACTTAACCAAACCCATATTATTCACTAACATTAGAAGGGATCTGGATTTAATGGTCAATGTTCTAACCTAACCTAATCCACATGATTGCTTCGTTAGCTCGCCATCACTTTCTAATGGTCACTATTCTAACCTGACTTTATCCAGACGCGATTTTTAACTTAACCTAACCCAAATGATTCACCAACATTAGAAGGGGATCTGGTGCTCGGCGGCCGCTGCCGCGTCACGCTCTCTGCGCTCGCTCGCTTTCACGCTTTAATGGTCACTGTTTTAACCTAACCTAACCCACATGATCGCTTCGTTAGCTCGCCATCGTGTTCTAATGGTCACTATTCTAACATGACCTAATCCAGGCGCGATTATTCCGATCTACTCACGATTAGTCCATATTCGTACTGGAACTGTACATTATAGAATAAAGTTACTTAGTTAGGTCACTACGAAGTATACGCGAGTATTTGCGTACTACTCTTGTATAGATTGGAAGACCTTGATTAAAAACTGATTTCCAATCTATACGCGACTAGTTTCACACCCTTGCGTTCTGGCCATGTACAGAATGTAAATACGCCTCACCGCACAGGGTCACTCTGAGACGTGAAGCTGCGCGCACTTTTTAAGATAGATGTAAGTACTTACGTATTGTATTTTAACGTGTGTGCAGCATCACGGTCTGACAAATTATGAAAGGTTCAGTAACAGCCTTACATAGTTTTAATAAAAGGTTAAACTGACTACGACTTATCTAATTTAACTTGATTGATTGTCACGAAGCCACTTTATGTATTAACAGGAAGTCAAAAACGGAAAAAAAATCTGTCCCATTTTTTATATGTTCTGAGAAATTTACTCTCGTTAGCATATGTTGTAGATGGGCTGCAGGATTGTTCGAAAGAGATACCGCGGCCCTAGAACACAAAAGGCAACAAAAGGACCACATTTGGGTTTTAGTGGGTTTAAGTCTGGCACTACCTCTCACTCCACCTAGACTGGAAAGAGTCATTTGATGATTCACAACTGAAAAAAGAAGGATACGTTGTAGATACAAAAAGTTAAGTTATGCCAACAAAAAATCATTTTGCAAAAAATACTATTCGGTTTCCTGTAAAGGTAATAAATATTTTTCTAATTTGCGTGGTCTCTGTAGATAGATTGATATATTATTTATTGTACACCATCATAGATATTCGTGGACACCAAAGAAAATATATTACAGTAAGAGCTTAAAGTTAATAGGGGAAAAAATTAATGAGAAATATATCTTTATATGCAGCAGCAGAAGATCATTAATTTAATTGTAAGACTAATTAAAAACTAACAACACCTTCCTTGCCAGGCCATTCGCTTCCCTATATGCGGTTCGCGTCCACACAGAAACCCACGCACGTCAGAACAACCTTAAATTCTCGTGCGAACTCTGCGGCGCAAGCTACGCTCGAGCCTTCGCACTAAAGGACCATATCAAGCAAGCACACAGTGAACAAGAACAGGCGCAGTCTCCATCACGAACGGTAAGTTTGTTAATGAAAAACAATACCATTCAAATCTGTCTGCCTATTTGAATGGTATTCTATTAAAATCAGTCTGCCTAGTCTTTTCCTAAGTTACGGCCCGTTCACGACCTTGCCGCTGTGAGCGGTAGCTAGGCGCGGGGCGGCGAGCGGTAAGATCAAAAGTATGAAAATGATTGAAGCACGCGACGAGACGCCGCTCATAGCGAAAACACTCCACTTACCGATGCTGCCCGGCTCGCTGCGCTGCGCGCCGCTAAGACTGAAGTCATGACAAGGCCGTTAGGGTCGGTTTCCAATCAAATCGAATGCAGCTGGTACTCCAGTGATCTTAGTCAAAATTAAGTAAATATCTCGGTATTTGAGACACCCAGCTGTAAACTTGTAAAAACTTGTATTTTGACATCCTAAAAGTTGTCTCTATTGTGTACTACCATTTAGGTCGCAGTACTTGCGTAAAGTCAGCAAAACAGTTTGGTATCAGCAGGAATACATTTTTCCACTTCTCAAATCGATGTGAACTAATTCGGCTTTAATGGTAATGAACAAAATAAATATTGATCAGTCAGTAAGGCTAACATTCAATGTAAGTACTGTGTGAGGCTAACTTTACACAACGGGATTGACTGCATGTTGCGTTATTTACAAGCTGCTCCCAGCGGCTTCGCCCGCGTGACAGTAGAAAGTTATCTCAAGGGAACATACTCCCGAGATAAAAGGTATCCTATGTTCTATTCCAGGACATGGTCTACCCGTGTACCAAGTTTCATCGAAATCCATTCGGTAGTTTTTGTGTGAAAGAGTAACAAACATCGATACATACAAACTTTCGCGTTTATAATATTATTACGATTACGATGTAGCTCAAAACGACAAAGTGCCATTTAGACATTACACTACATTCTAGCATTGCCAGATACAGACGCTTACCCAATCCCTTAACCACTGGTGCTTTGAGCTACTATATTCATCAATTTATGCAGGAATATACATCATTTAAAGAAAATGTAGACGGCTATGATAATACTTACAGATCGCTGGCGATGATGATTGGATGATAAAAGACAACCAAGATGCTGACGGGATTCAGGGTCTCAACAAAGATTTGTCGCATGAGGTGAGTATTTATTTTTGTTTTGCCGATTTGCCTATTTCGGAACGTACTGGATCTATGTACGTCAAGACTAAAAGCGTCAGCAGTGTAATTTATCCAATATTAAACTTATTTATATTCGAAGACATGTGCCATCTACCAACCTGCGTTGATCTCGCATAGTCTATTGCAGCCCAATCCCTCTTCTAGAGTGGAGGCCTGAGTCCCAGCAGTGGAAACAAGGCTGATTTATTTTATTTTTATTTATTTATTTAACAATTCACGTAGGTACACACATATTACAATAAACGAAAAGAAGTAAAGAGAGAAATAGTTAAAAAGGTGATGCTTATTTCTGATTGCAAAAGCATTTTGCTTACGTTTTTATTTATTTTTAAGAAAACAAATTATTCATAGTTTCATAAAAGTTTAGAAATACAGTTTAAGTAATTTCTATTCCTTTAAGTTAAAATGTTGCTGATTAAATATTTCAACACCAGCAAAAGTAGTATATAAGTACTTATAGGTGATTCTCTTTAATATTAAGATCTTTATGTACCATTATACTCAGAAATAAACTATTCTATTTTAATTATCTTACGGTCCGCTAATGGAATTTATATCTACACAAAAAGTGCAAATCCGGTTTTCCCCAAAATGTAGTTTCGGGAAAACCGGATTTGCACTTCTTTCTCTAACCTAACCTAACCTAACGATAACATTCTCCTTTTCAGATAGACCTGGGAATGAGTGCCAACGAATTAATAGTTCCTTAAACCATTAAATAAGTTAATATAATAAGTAAAATGTAAATAAGAAGACTAGTGTTATGCCTATTGTAGATTTGAGGTGCTATTGTGATTCTGCAATTTTTTATTCATGATGACTAATGGAATAAAATTAGGTTGATAAAAAAATTACTGTCTTAGTGCTCATGGCTTTTTATTAATGAGGTAACACTAAACAAATAAAAACTGGTACTTGCTGGCAGGTACCCGTAGTTGTATACTGACAATGAACTTGCTAATTTTTATTGTATTATTTTTAAACATTGCATCTGTTTATTATTAATCCCATTTACACTAATACATAATCAGAGGTCTGAATTAGGTAGAGTTATTTAAGTACATAAACAGGGAAAGAATAAAGTGGATATGCCTCAAATCCCAAAAAATAATTTTAAAGAACAGTTTTTTTATGACACTCTCAGAAATTTCTTCCTGCATTAATGACGAGAATAAATTTGTTAACCTCACCTCAGTTGACGTAGAGAGATCTTTTTCAATGAAAAATACTAAGAAAAATCGTATGTCAATTATCATTGTTTTATTTGACTTATCTTTGAGGTTTTTATTATTATTTCTTTGTAATATTGTTAGCCACACGGGATTTTTCATTAGACATCCCAGTAAAATTCGATTGGCGGCGGCGATCTTTTGCGCCGGGCCCTGGTACAGGCCATAGTCCGGAGCGAGGAGGAGTGGTAGGCGGACGCTTCCTTCTGCGAAGCAGTAAGACTAGCAAAGGAGGCGGCCGATCGCGTGAGGCAACGGTCCTCACGTCTCAACCGCCGCCGAAATTCTGATGCCGATTTCCGGTCACCGTAGGCGCGGGCTAGAGGACGGCAAGCTATGGGTAGCCCGCCGTCCGACCGTCCGGACGGAGCCCAAGTCGACGACGGCGCGTATTGTTCCACGCGCGCTTCAAGGATATGTCAGCAAATTGTAGGGGCCCAGCAGGGTCGAAGCCTACTGGGGCCATGTGTAGTATGAAAAGGAAACCCGGGGCCCTGGGAAGAAGGCAACGAAGGAACAGGAGCGGGTTTTTAGTCAGTAAAAGTCTGACACCATCTCCCGCTCCGCCCAAGGCGAGATTTGTCATAAGATGATTTTCCCACCTAAAAAAAAAATACCTATTAATATCAACATTTGGATGCAAGTACATGAATACCTCTACCTAATTCCAACTTCTGTACATAATCGTATTACACTCCGCACAGTTCATTACGAAGTTACAATTCTGCAAAATACTAAGCTTTACTTAGTCTTCCATAAAATGATAAGGAGAGTAAAGATGTCTGAAACACAATGATACCTCAGGTAAATGTAGAATGTAATGAAATATCAAAGTAGTGAGTGTGGGGATAAGAGGAGATACTGGGTGTATAACTGGACCCAATAAAGTCCAATTTGGTATTTATTAGATGAACCTATGAATACTTTTTATGATTATAGATGGACTGCCGACTTTATTTAAGAGACCCAGAGCGCAAGAAGTCATTTGGATGATTACACACCTTAAAAAAAAACCATATCATTAAAAAAATACTATAGTGAAGTTATATCTACTTACTTTACCGTAAAACGGGGTAAATAGAAACGCAGGGGTGAATAGAAACAAAACTTCGGTTTGGTTTTTCACTTTGATACCATATTATCGGCTTCTAACAAAGCATCGACTTTTTAGAATAACAATTCATCAATAGATTGACGTAGTTAAATGCTGCAAAAAATTGCAGCATTAACTATAACAAATACAATACAATACAATTCAAATATCGTGAAAATACCCTTTGAAGCTTTGTTTCTATTCACCTCATTTGACTGTATTATGATCAACGAATTGACCTCATTCAAAATGCTAAGGCTAGGTGCTAGATAAATTGAGAAAAACGGTACTACATTATTGATATTCTTAATTTCAAAAAGGGAATTAAGAGTGTCATTTTCGAGTTACATTTTCATACAACCGCTCTTACGTGATTATGATGTTATTAAACATCTTACTCTAGACATTTTAGATACACAGCTATCTTGTGGATATTATCTAGGCTTCTATAGAAATCAAAATATAAATTTGTGTAAAAGTTATCTAGTAAAGACCTCTTAAAATCTGCTATTTTACGTCAACCTTGGCCTTCCATAACGTACTCATATATTAAAAATATAAAATTACATCAATAGAAGCCTTGCACATTTAATCGAGATTCTGAACGACGACAATTTTTTTGAAAAACTTTCAAGGGTTTAAAAAAAGCACGTATTACCTGGAAAAAGTTTTGTGAAACATTCGAATAAACCACGGAATTACCGAATGCCAACAAAGTTTTCAGGCGTTATCTTTCTCTTTTTGCATTGCTTCTTCATCAAACATCGCGTTAGTTTGCTTTGAATGAAGCAACAAGCTTTTAAACCATGCTCGATGTTGACGATAGGTGAGTGGAAAAGGGTTCTTAAGAAATAAAGCAGTCTTGGATCAATATCTATCGCGATCCTTTATATTTCTTTATATTTTTATTTTAATGTTCTGGTGCCTGTGATACAATGTTTTTCATTAGTACAGGTACCAACGAAACTCCTTTTCTGTATTTACCTATTATTATATGCCAAATTGTTTTTGTCAATTGTATTTTCTGTGTATTTTTCTGTAATAAACTATTATTATTATTATTATTATTATTTTTAGTACTGTATACAACAGTTTATTGTTAGTTTTTCGGATAGCTACTCAGAGATATTAGGAAAAGGTTTTTGTACTTTATTCTCAATTTATCTGGCAACTACGATACTAACGTTTGACTATAATGTAAAATAAAAGCATTTAGTGCCTTTTAATGCAATAATGTGTACGGAACCAACTTATTTCAGAGGTTTACCAATCAAGATGCTATTTCCAGATAATATCGCGTGGTACCGTTGGCCACACAAAAATGCACGCCTTTATACATTCTTTTTCGAAATAGTGTCAACGATTGTTGCTTTCCTAAGTATTAATGACCGGTGCAAGTACTAATTGTATAGATATTAAATTTAAGATCTGCCAGTTTAAAAAAAATACTAATTAAATCATATTAAATTTTATCTTAATTGTGACTTCAAATTCCTCTACTTAAATATTCTTATGTCATTTGTATTATTATTCAATTTTAATCTAAAAAAAAAATGTTGTAATATTTATTGGTAAAATACTTCCATTTTTTCGATGTCTCCTAAATAAAATTAACTTCTGTAAATAAACATGTAGGTAGGTAATGTTTGTGTATGTGTTTGTAAATAAAAAATTGTGACAATATTGGGTGAGACGTCAGATCTTACAGAAATGCGCACATTGCATAACTTTTGAGGGTTTTTTTTTACCTGTATTATATTTTATAAATATGAAGTAGACCTGAAATATACTACGATATTTGTTTATTTTTATTTAATTTTTAAAACGAATTGAATTTATCATGGATACAGCAAACGTATGCTCTTAAACTATACGGCCCTAGTCCTAGTATTCCGTAAAATAAACAAAAATAATTAATATAATAATTTTTATTGGAAGTATATTAAACGGTAAAGATCTTATAAAATACTAGAAATGGCACAATGTTATTCAAATATTTGGTATACAGCTGTATGTTTTGTTGCCACTACATTTGTATTCACAATAAATCGTTAATACTGGATATTGTCTTTTTTTAGACGTATAAATATTTTACAATTTATGTTTAGTCTCTAGTAACTACTTAATTAACTATCACATATTCAATTTCTTTTGTTTATAGACTAATTTGTTCCACCATTAACACTTCACTTA
Source organism: Mythimna vitellina (assembly GCA_949316375.1). NCBI lineage: Eukaryota > Metazoa > Arthropoda > Insecta > Lepidoptera > Noctuidae > Mythimna > Mythimna vitellina. Next base: position 9,425,837 of record OX438699.1, on the reverse strand, counting down.
ACACAACAATGAATCGTATAACTATGGAATAATATAAGCGTCTTTTCAGTTTCACTAGGCGATAATGTCACTAAAACACTATGTTTTATCACGTTTGTCCATTATTTGTCCACTCACCTTCCATCCTCCACACGGAGAAGGCGTAACTCAATTTGTCCTGCGCGAGATATTTGCCGTGCTCACTGCCCGCGTCACTGTTTGTGTCGCTGCTGCCCGCCGAATCACTGTTTGAAAGTATTTGGTATAAAAATTCAATGTACTGCGTCGCTAGCTGTAGAGTTTGTATCTTCGATAACTTATCGCTCGGCAACGAAGGGATGATCTGCCGTAAACTCGCGAAGGCCTCATTCAAGCTCTGCGTTCGCTGGCGCTCCCTCACATTGGCCATCACTCGCTGTATCTGCATCTCCTCAAACGATTGCGTCTTCTTTCGCGTCGCCTTTGATCTCTTCGATCTTGATCTTCTTTGTTCTTCTGTCTCATCTCTCCTGTCGTCCGTTCCTCTGTAAACTACATCTCCCATCTTTGGCATTTCAGATGATTCGTAAAAGCTACGGACTCGATCTTGAGAATTGGAATCATCAAAGTAGTAGCTTCTAGGGATTTGTCTTTGTCGCTGGTCGATGACTTGTTGTTCGAAGGATGCATAGTGTGCTTGTTGGTAGTCTCTGTCTTCTCCATCGAATACGACGTTTGAAGGCCAAGGATGTTGTTGTGAGGGTCGCTCGGAGCCATTGCTGAGGTCCATGAGGTGTGTTGGTGAGGAGGGTGCGAATCCCGGGACCTCCGCGTGTCTCTCGACCTCTACCGGCACGTATCCGTAATAATGGTCGTCATCCTCTGGATACTCGAGATCCTCCTCGCGCTTTATTGGCACTGTTCTATTTTCACAACTTTCGTAATTCATAATGCGTAAGTTAAAGCAGCGCAACATGTGCGTGTGATAAGCGCAGTCTGACTGCAGCCGCGGAATGAGTCCTGCGCCCGCGCCGGCCCGCCCATACCCGTCCCTTCATTGACAAGATACAAAAAAATAACCATCTCCACCGCGGTGCGACTCCATCGCGCCTCCCAAAGCGCCGCCTCCTGCGCTCGCCGTGCGTGAAACAGAGACGGCGATAGCGCAATGTGTTGATCGCTTTCTGTTTATCTTGTCCATCATCTCCGAACTGTATTTACTGCATACATAGATAGGTAAGTATAGGTATGGTGTTCGGTCGCCATAACCGATCGCATCGGTGATCGCGCATCCTGTGAGGGCTGCTTCAGTCGGCCAGTGTCAAACTAATAGCAAGTCAATGCACCGTGACGTCTTTAAAATAATCTGAATAATTTATGCTTATTTCATGTCATAGGATCGCGCTGCTGATTATTTTGCAAAGGGAACTAATCGAGATCTGCAACCTTCACGCGTATTTCAAAGTTAACAGCGCTTGGAAATCCTTTCGGCTTCACAAATATGAATGCGTTAATCCCACCTATAACTTGATATATGGCGCCACCCTTCCTTGTAAGATTTTTTTGTGACGCGTCGTCCCGCCGGTCCTAAAAATATCCGTGACGCAATCCTCCCAGGATCGGTCCCACGGCCATGGCAGGCGATGCCTTCGTATATCATAAATATTTAATTTATTTATCTCACTAACTAACTAAGATAGGTATGGTGAGGGAGCCTGCACAGTGTTAGGTGTGACAGACATTTTGTGTTGGTCTTTATCAAACACGGCTTAGATTATCAAATATTTTTTATCGAACCTTCTGGCGCAACTTGGAAGAAGCTTATGTCCATCAGTAAACTACGATGGGTTGAGTTCAATTATTGATTTATTTAATCATGTTTCCAATATGCGTGTAATTAATTAATGTTTTTTACAGCTTATATTGCAATGGCGTAAGATTAAGAGGTCTTATGCCCAGCCGTGGACGGTTTTCGGATGAAGATGTAGCACATATACAAATCGAATTTCTTGCCTACGATCTTCAAAAATCTTGGATTTAATTTATATCGCCCGATTCCATCATAAACAGTCACTGAGATGCCAATTCATCGTAAATAACCGTCATTTCTAATTATAACGATCGAGACGCGAGTATTAGAGATCTATTTAAACTTGAGAAGCGATCTAATATTATTGTCTTCCGAATTTGAAATAAACGGTTGTGTTCATTGTTAGCATTAGCTTTGATTTAACGGACATTTAAAAGCATCATTTTTTATTTTGTGTTTAAATATTTAAGTTTAAGTCCGTCCACTTTTTTGTATTATAAAGATATAAATCCAACATTTAAAATTTTGACCAACAAAACAATGGTAGGACGTTAAATGAATACAAATTATTTATTAAAAGTTTTATTAAAGGTATTCAATTAGTCGCGATAAGTGATTCCTCCGTAATCCATGTATAAATAAAGACAGAGAAAAAAATAAGACTGCATTCAGTAAGAATTTTGCAGCTCAACAAAGGGCTTGGCGAACTAAAACATAAAATATTATAATTTCGCTGTTCAATGATAGCTTTATTAGGGATAGTGCTGAAAAATTGCGTATCTGTAAGCGGATGTTTTCTGAATCATCATGCTATAATATTATGCCGCATGAAACAAATGCAAATCATCACTATGGAATTTTCTATCGTCATTATTTTTCTTGGTAAAGCATTGGTTTTTGTTTGTATCCCTTGACGCTTCCGGTTTTTTAGTACCTGACAAGGAATGGAGGAAATATTTTACAACTTACTTAAATCTGTGATTTCCCATGCTATACGGATGTAATCAGATATTTTTTTATAATTAAATGAAAAAAAATAACAACAATAATAATTCCAATCAACCGCCATCTTGAAAATCGAAATCGATGACATATTTTAAATTTCAACCGTTAAAAGGACGAAAGGTCAGGAATAGACACGATACGCAGACTGAGTTTTAATATAGGTATTTCGGGAATAGTTACCACACCGGTGACGTACCCGACGAAATATTAATAGCTTCATTATCCAAACTCTAAATATAAACAAGTTATTAAGTACAAAGAAAAATTCACTTTACATATATGATAAATACTTACACGGTGTAAGTAAATAATTATGTGACTTGTCATGCTATCGTTTCACGGACCATATTCTAAATAGTTTCTAATTGCAAATTAAAATATTGCAGATTAATATATATATTTACGACTTGTGAATGGGTAAGTACTTACCTTGTATGTACCCATTGAAAAATTAAAAAAATGACATATAAAAATTACAACACTAAAATTAAAATTCCTAACAAAAATACAATAACACATATCTTGAATATTATCTCGCTTATACGTCGATGCAAGCCAGGCCATAAAATAATGCAACAAACAAAAAAAAATCTGGACGTTATTACTTTATTAGGCATACCTACCGACTTATGTAGTTAAAAACTCCTATCGTTCTAATGTCAGAGACACCTTAATATTTTTGTCTACAACGCTATCAGTTGGCTCTTTGGTTCCCAAGCATTTTGCCTAACCATTATTTTAAATTATTTTACAACTAAACAATAAAGCACGTGTGCAGTTGCATCCAATCCTTAGGCTTAGGCCGCTTTTGTACTTAGTCCGAATATTGTTTCAAATATTTTTACAAACAACGGTTGCATCTTTTCCCGAACTGAATCGGGACAGCATCTGGTGTAGGCCCAGCCCTTGGGAGTCCCTAACAAGCAATTTAGCTTCATTCATAAACCAAAGTGCCTTATCTACCTAAGTCGTCACCTCTTACCGTTATCTACAATTTCTCACGAAATAGATAGTAATAGTGTGTAGAGTAGAACATGAATGAAAATGGCACGGATCATCTGGTAGTAGGTACCTACCTTCATAATAAATCTTTGGTACATATGATATGCTCAGTATATGCTCTGGTAGGTACCTAGATGGTACATACATACCTAGGTTACATACATCCATTTATTCATTTAAATTGAAAGTGCTTTTAAAGTTTTAAAGCTTTAAAAGAAAAAAAAAGTCCCACATGCAGTACCTACCTACTCTTACACTGGAAATGATGAAGGTGGCTCTGTCACTGAAAATAAGTTTAATGCCTCTTGTAAAGCTAAAATAACTTTGGATAATAATTTATTTTAGCCCAAATAGTTGACAATTGCCATCAATTGATAGAAAATTTAGATTAATAAATTGCAACTTCAAGCAGTGCAAATAAAATAATTATAGGTAATTGCTTATTATCCTGTTGGTATTGCTAGGTCTATGACTAGTAATCTATATACTATATATAAAAGGAGAAACTGACTGACTGACATATGAACGCACAGCCGAAACTACGGAGACATGGAGTGTGAAATTTTGCAAAGATTGCCTTTTATGACATAGACGGATGAGATTTTCCAAAATTATCCACCTAAGGGGATTAAACGCCTCCAAAGTTTGTTAGGAGAAACCTACATTCACGCGGGTAAAGCCGCGGGCAAAAGCTAGTTTTAGTATAATTAAGTAAGAAGCAAATAAGCTTTAGATATTGTAAAACTACTATTGTAAATGTAGTCGCTTACAATGGGCCTCATCAGAAGGCTTAAAGTCACTCAAAGGGCAATGGAAAGGGCTATGCTCGGACTTTCCTTGCGTGATCCCGTCAGAAATGAAGATATCCGTAGGAGAACCAAGGTTACGGACATAGCCCGAAGAATCGCCAAACTTAAGTGGCAGTGGGCAGGGCACATTGCTCGTAGAACAAATGGTCGATGGGGACGAAAAGTTCTGGAATGGCGACCACGTACCGGAAGACGCAGCGTTGGAAGGCCTCCCACAAGGTGGACCGATGACCTGGTGAGGGTCGCAGGAGTCCGATGGATGCGAGATGCACAGGACCGGTCATTATGGCGACATTTGGGGAAGGCCTATGTCCAACAGTGGACGTCTTTGAAATGATGATGATGATGATTGTAAAACTAAAAGAATAAAAAAAAAAAGCTCGGGAATATAATTTTAGTAATTTTTATTTTATTTTTAACAATTTTTAGAAAGAAACCCTAACGGGACTCACGTCATACTTCATACAAAAAAAAAATAACATGTAAGTACCTAACACTCTTTGCTTATAGAATGTCCTAACACCATTGGACGATTTTTACAAGGTTCATCATAAACCGTTTTTTTATGAAACTCGTAAAAATTCGCCAGTGTCTACGAAAAGCTCACAAGTAGCATTTCACATTTTTACGATATTAACTTGTAATAACTATATAACTTAAATGCACCTGAAAAGGTATAAATTGCAAACAACAATAATCATATAAATACCTACTTTTTTATTTTATTTTATTTAAACGTATTTCGTATTTTATTTTTTATTTATTAAACTTCATGCAACAAAGTACAAAGGCGGACTTAATGCCTTAGGCATTCTCTACCAGTCAACCTAGGTTGGTGAAGAGAAAATATGGTACGTGCATAAAAAGAAAATTTTATACCAGAGTAATAAAAAAAAGTATACATATAATTAAAATGCACATACATACATATATATTAATATAAAGTAACGAAAAAAGTAAACTAATGCCGACCTATAAATAAACTGTAATAAAAAAATTCAGGACGTAAGTAGTTTTTTCATCCTCCTATAAAGTTACCTATCTCTTTCGTATTTAAAACGTTTTCACTCTGAGAAGCCATTATCATATCCTCAAATCATAGGTATACTTACAATTACCAAGTTATCTATCATCCCTTAATGCAGTCTAATGATAAAACGTCACCCCCTAGTGTCGTCGCTACAGATGTTCTAACTAAAGCAGATTAACGCGTTCGCAAGTTTATTTAGTTAAGAGTTTTATGGCCCTGCGGTTTATTTTCAAAGTTTTTTTTGTTCGTAAGTGACACCTGCTTTAGATAATGAGGAGTAGTATCTACTTGAGTGGTAAACATTTGTGGGAAAACCTTCTGGTGTTTCAGTTGTAGCCGCGTGCGCAGGTTGTCTAAAATTGTATGTCTTCGATGCTAAATACCGGAGGATGAAAGGAATGTTATGTTACCCAAGAATTAAGTCAATTAATAAGTGGTAGAAGAGAATATTTACCACAAATGAAATAATATTACTCATAAAAGCTGTGTGAAACGATTTTATAACAATTAACTTAGCCTGTATTTTCCTATCTGTATCTAATAAAATCAGCCTGTCAACTTACTTCTAAAACCTTTATGGTAAGTAAATAAGTTACCTACCTTACCTATTTCATTTTTTCAGCTGCTTCACTGCCTAGCTTATTACGCAGAAATTGTGCCTATTTACGGGATACAAAACTTTTGACACGCGCCGATAGTACCTGCCTATATCTTTCATGGAGAATTTTCATAAAAATTGTATCTTGTAACCAATATACACTCATTTTTTAATCGTGAAAGAAATCTCTGGAAGTAGGAACCTAATGATTTCCAGAGATTTCCCTTCACAATAAAATAATGCACACAGCATACACACAGTTGAAATTAGGTAAGTACCAGGGTAGCTTAAATCCTGGATTAACACATAGGCTATAATTTATATAGGTAAATAAACAAACAATTTTCACACAATAAACAAACACCTGTATTTTAAGAATTACCGAACAGACTGCTGCATATTCAAACACTAAAACTCAAATTATCTACTAATATTGAACAACCCTGAATCTTGATTAATGTTTCCTCATTATAATGAGATCCCTTGAAGCCCGATTGATGATCGTCCGAAGCAATATTATTGCGTCAAAACGATATATCGAAAGTGGATTTCAGCTGTTGTAATGTATCCCTAATCACTTTAGTTATTCAGAAATAACTACTGTTCTAACCAACTTGATGTAAGTACTTTTTTAACCAAACTGAGGTATTTTTTTAATCAAACAGAGGTATTTTTTTACCTACCTGAGGTACTTTTTTAACCGAATATTTTATTACAGAAACATTGTAAAGGTAGGTACCTACCCGACAAAATTAGAAGCATAATAACGGCGGTGAAAATAATTCTTTCCCACGCGGAGTTACCCCATCTGCAGACCGTATGCCAAAAATAGTACTGCCCAGTGATGACCATTGTTTCTCTGGATAATAAAAACGAAGATTAGGCTCTAAACGGCAATATCGTAATAAATAATAAAGCGTCTTGGAAATGTTCAGCGCCATAAAACATCTGCGGAGGCCTCCACAGCTGCGCTTAGAAGAAAATACGTCACACGTGTGCCGAATCTATAGTCGAGTTCCTCAAACTACCTGCATTCACTGATAATGAGCCCATTGTTTGTTAACGTGAACTTCGACAATTTCTTTTTACTTTAAAGCAGTATTGCACACCTGCATCGGATAAACGGATAGGTATTATGAACTTGTTGGAACATGACTAACTAATCGCATTGTTTCTTTGTCACTGTAAACCGGTTTGGGTATTTCCGGTAAAGTAGGTACTAGGCCTTTGAGAACGTCCATTATCGAGCTCAGTTTGGCTCGACTAAACCGGTACTGATTATGAAGTACTAATGCAAACATTTGGCTATTAAAATATAAATAAGAAAACGGGTAGGTAATTCCAATACCTAGACCAGAGTGTTGTTGATTTTTCAGTTGAATAAGATCAATGTTCGGTACTTAAAGCAAATTAATAGATTTCTTTTGCTTTAGTGAAGATCATTTTACAAGCTAAAAACGTATTTTGTTAATTTATCCGATTGTATTTTATTTTTTCCAAATATTCTAGAACAAATATTCACAACGGGCCGCACTATAGTTTCGGCTGGAAGGGTACACCTCCGGCGAGCACAGATGCGTCCCATGTGTGGCGATCTTCTCGCGCCGCCGACGCCGCCGCCCTCGGTAACAACTCCAAACTCATGCGCATTCAGGACAATTCCAACAAATACGGAATGTTTTGTCGAAATTACTTAGCAGTTATGATAATAGTTGCGAGTGCCCGATCGGAATGTCCAGCCAATTGAACTTTCCGTTTTTCAGGGACTGAAACTTCTTGAAATAATGTAGGAACTGAGGTATCTAGGTTTCCTGTGATACAATGTTTTTCATTAGTACAGGTACCAACGAAACTCCTTTTCTGTATTTACCAATTATTATATGCCAAATTGTTTTTGTCAATTGTATTTTCTATGTGTATTTTTCTGAAATAAACTATTATTATTATTACTTAATTATTTAGGTTAAGAGATGTAGTTTACTGCTAACGAAGTTATGAATTATTTGTAAAATAATATATGCGCAACTGACTGTCTCATTTTCGGTGTTCATAACAGCAAGTTGGTAAACTTACCTTTTTTTCGTGAAAAGCCATCAACTTCTCTCGCTCTGGGTAAAGCGGGAGGGAGTATCAGACTTTTACAGATTAAAATCTGCCTGTAATCCTTCAGTTGTCTCTCTTGTTGTAACTCTTTCGTACATTCCCACATTCATAGGGCTGTGACTGTAGACAACTGTAGACTTATAGAAGTCTGAGAATGAAAATATCCAAGATGTTGTCAGCTCGTTGTCCACATAGACTTGGTAACGTGTGGCCGCCATAGCGAGCGTCACCCCGGTATTGTCCAGCATTCACACGAATTGTTATGTTTCAGCATATGTCTGTAACGCAACCCCGAGCATTCCTACCTACTCGGAACCCTGCCAACTAATTACACATGAACAAATCTAAACAGCGCGTTTTTGTTTTACTATCATAAATAAACATTTCATTTGTGTTGTAGATTCTGAGTGTCTTATGAAGCCAGAATTTATTTTTTCGGTCATTTCAATGATTTATTGCCGTGTAAATAGATATGTCTAGCGTATGCATTCATGTTTTGGTTGTAATTCAATGTTTTTGTTTTAAAATGTTAGGTTTAATGTATTTAGGTGAATCAACTGTCATGTTGGTATGTTGGCATGCATGCCTTGCATACCAACATCTGTCACATGTATACTTCGCCTGAAATGTCGAAATGCACTCCTTTTTTTTGGAAATTGGAAATCATCATAATTATAACTTCTCTCGCTATGGTTAGAGCGAGAGGAAGTGTCAGACTTTAACTGACTAAAACCCACCTGCGTTCTTCAGTTACCCCTTTTCGATCCATGGCAACGGTAACTCTATCAAACGTTCCTGTCGTCACCTCACACAACTTTGAGTATATAAAATAGGGATGAACAATATGTATTCTGTGTAGGTGACGACAATTACGTTGGGGGTAGGAAACGCGTCACATACCTGTGGAGTTGAGCTGCTAATCCCTCGTAGTATATTTCTTTTTCTTATATAATTCACTGCTTCGCATATATCTGAACTTCTACCACCTGTAAAAGATATTGCTCCCTGAACATTAATATATCGACACAATTAACCCTATACTTTACTGTGTCAACAAAATACTAATAATTTCATCTAAAGAACATCATTTCAACATTATATAATATAGCCTTGCCAGGATGAATATGACATAATAACAGCTTCCTCCTGTACCTACTATTAAACTTAAAGTTGGATAAGGCCAGCAGGTACTACCAGGACTCTCAAATAGGCATCCAGCACCCCATGCTCGCACAACAACGCGAGACTCTAATTGCCCAGCTTATAATGCCAGAGCGAACAGCTCGGTGTCTACAGTCGACTGTGCCATCACTCGGGACCTCAATTAACTCTTGAGTCATAAACCAGAATCCAGGAGGAACATACATCTCAAGGTCTCAGCAAGAACCCCTATCACTAGAGGCTGCCTACTCCGTAATGTAACAAGTCGGATTCCTGAAGACAGTTCCTGCAGCCCTAGCGGGCGCCGGCCCTGCTGGGCCTCTACGGTTTTGCTGACATCTCTTTGAAGCGCGCGTGGAACTCTACGCGCTCTCGATTCGGACACACTGAACTGAAAACTCTAAGAGCGATTATTTTAATTGAATAGAACATGTTAGCTTTATTGCCTAATTTTAACAGATTTTCAGGTTAAAGTTTGAGAAATCATCACCATTTCAGCTGAAAGAGTGAAAGACGTCCACTGTTGGGCATAAGCCCCTGTTTAATCTAAATTAGCTAAATATATTTTCTTTCTTATTTTCATTATTAGGAACATTTCGCCTTCTTATATTTGCCACTACTCAGACACTTCACACAATGAAGCTGAAATGAGCAAAATTGAAGAACTCAATTTTGATTAAACTTTTTTTGTTTATGATTCGTAAAAAAAATATTGTTTAAAAAAAAATCTTGTTTTGCTCACCCTACCCAATTTTTCGATTTGACAGCTATGACGTCACAACATGGCGTAAAAATCTATCCTATTCTTATTTTGAATGCATTGTTTATATAAATCATTTCTTTGTAGGTAGAAATGATTTTATTACTGTTAACATTGAAATTTTATTGGTTGAAATTTAACATTATTACATATTATTTAATTAAGAAATCTGGAGTACCACTCCAGCTCTTAACGCGACCCATTTTACGAACACCCACTCACACACACACACACACATCACATTTCACGCCACAATTATGGCGGTAAGTCCGAAGGGACTTACCGCCAGCCACTCCTTAAAGAAGTTTAAGGAGTGGCTGGAAAGACAACACGGCGTACTTACCTTTCGCATGACGCAGGTCCTCACCGGACATGGTAAGTTCGGGAGGTTCGGAAGGAACGCCCGGGTGTTACCATTGTGTAGACCGCCCGGAGGAAACGGTGGAGCATAAGGTAGAGGCATAGATTAAGTAATAGTACAAGTGAGCCTCACCTTGTCCTCGTGGGGGCGATCGGCGGCAGCGATCTCTCGCGCCTGGCCTTGGTACAGGCTATGGTCCGGAGCGAGGAGGAGTGGCAGGCGGTCGCCTTCTTCTGCGAAATAGTAATGCTAACAGAGGAGACGGTAGCACGCACGACGGAACGGCCCTCACGCCCGAGCCGCCGGGATCCCGATCCCGATTTCCAGCCACAGTAAGCGCTGATTGGCGGACGGCGAGCAATGGGTAGTCGCCATCCGACCGTCCGGTAACCATCTGGACCGAGCCAAAGTCGTCGACGGCGCGTAGTGTTCCACGTGCACCTCAAGGAGATGTCAGCAAAACCGTAACCGTAACCGGCCCAGCAGGGTTGAAGCCTACTGAGGCCATGAATTGTGCGAAAGAGAACCCCTGCCCTGGATCGAAGGTAAAGAAGGAACAGGAATGGGTTTTAGTCAGTAAAAGTCTGACAAGACCTCACGCTCCGCCCAAGGTCGAGAGATGGAAGGAGCTATAAAGGTTGTATAACTTCTTCCCTCTTTCTCACTCGAACGACTGATATTAAGGCCCCAGGATTGAACTTTATAATAGAACTCATAACAGAAGAACACAACGAGGAGCGCGGGGGTGGGGCGTCATATCACTCGCAGACGACTGGACACGACGTAAAAGGCGTGGAGGGGAGGATTTTTTGGTTCATCCTGCGAATCCATCACTGCGCCTCATGACGTTCAGCGTAATTTTCTGTTGTTTTTTTTTTCTTATGTTTGTTGTTTGTTTTGTTCTTCTTTGCCAATAGTTCTCAAATACTTATCAGCCCCCCGCCATCACCAACAGTGTAGCCAGTGAGCAATTATTTATCGGAACTGGTTTAAAATATGAAAAAATCTTAAATTTTTTTTTTTTTTTTTATAGTAGGTACCTATTAACGCTTCCGCTTCCGCTAAGATTTACGAGCACTTTTGACATCTGTTTCCGTTTCTGCTTCCGGTCGACACTTTCGTTGCATCACTATTGGTTTCTATCCTTACATATTATAAAACAAAATCCTCCACGGCATCTGTCTGTCTGTTCGCGATAAATTCAAAAACTTCTGAAAGGATTTTAATGCGGTTTTCACCTATAAACAAAGTGGTTCATGAGGAAGGTTTAGGTGCATATTATAGTATAGAATAGCCGAGAATTTCAAAGATTTTTATCACCCGTGCGAAGCTGGGGTGGGTCGCTATAGTTTAGAATAAAGAGTAAGCACTTAAACGAAATTGCAATAATCAACGTAAAAAAACTAAAGCCCGACTACGACAAAAAAAAACGACAGCAGCCGTAGTCACACCTTATAGGTACCAACCGAAACACTTTAATAACATGTGACTACGGTTTTTCTTGCAAGCAAGTACATAGATATACTTAATATTATTGACTTTTGAAAAATCTAGTACACATACCTATTTTCTAAAGTTTTGTGACGCTAGTAGAGAATAGGATGATCTAGAATCATCAACACTTACACACATTGTGTTGTATGCTTTGCTAGCTCTTATTATGTAAGAGTTTTGCCGGTAAATACACCGCACTGAGGGAACATATTACTTTAAGGTATCATCGAACTGATGATACCTTAAAGTATAGGATGGAACAGCATGATGGCATGATGGCAGCCCAATTTTGCCAATCAGCTCCGAGCAGTCGGCCGAACCACTAGCTATGTTAAACAAGAGTGTCATGTCAGCAATTTTACTCCGCTCAACAAGTGGAAGAATGTGAAACTTCCTGCAGCGACTATGATAGTTAGGCAGGTAAGTTTTAGATCTAAACTGAATGTACCTTAAAAAAATCTTTTGGATACTTTCGATGCGATTAATGTAACAGTTGTAAATAGGGTTCCATACTGGTGAACAGCTAGCATTCGAGATGACTATGCAGAAAAGCACAATAAAGAATTTGGAGTGTTTTAATGTTTTTAAAATCGGCTAATATTCTCAAAATAAAATCTAGTGCTTTAAAAGCTGTTTTAATAATATCATTAACGTGTGTGTCAAAGAGTAGCTTTGAATCAAAAGCGACGCCTAAGTCTCTAATAGTCTCTTTCAAATTAGCTATAGTAACTCACGAAGTCACGACCAGTTGAAGGTTTCTCAGGTAATGGGGCTACATTTTTCCTTTGATCGTTCATTGTCGAAGAGGTACACAGCGAAAACACATAAAACGTAAATTAGTCTAATTAATCGGCGGGCCCCCAAGTAGCCCAGAGCCTAATAAATGGACGGTCCGCCCCTGACCCTATAGGTTTTGATTTCCTCGCGATTGTCAAAATATGCGCCTAAACTGAGTACAGACAGCCTTATCTTTGACGTTTTTACTGCTGCTTGGGGTAGCAGACCTGAGTTTTTGGTATTCATTTCAGCTTCATACCTCCACGGGCAACAAAGTGATCCTATAAAGCTTCCGTTTTTGCTGACTTAGGTACAGAACCCTTAAAATTAACAAGAACATCTCTTCCTACTTCTCACCAACTCCTAAAACACTCAAACCATAAATCCGCGCTAGAAATTCTTCATAAAATTTCAAAGCGTCCCTGAGTAAAAAGGTGTTACAATAATAGGTACGCACATGCATTAGCTAAAACAATTTTCGCAATACAGTTCCGTTTACGACGTGACCGTTTGTCGGCTGGCGGCAGACAGATGCGACGGGGACATTGCTAATTCTGGGTTATATGCGTGCGCGCATGTTTCCTGTATCGATTCCTTGTGCCTGTCATGTCATGCTGTCATCCACCGGCGGACTAAAAGCTGTGTATGAAATTTAATGTCTGTTTTATAGTTGATGTGGAATGATGGGTTAGCAATTCAGTGTGGTATAGACACTCGCTATTTATTCTAGACTTGTATGTATGACGAATACAGCTATGGAATTCTTGATTTGGATAAATATTTAAGCGGCACTCCATAACACACTACTAATTAAAAGGGTTTCTATGATTCTATAACTCGTCGAAAGAACATCAGGATTGCATTTAGACCGAAACATTTTAATTATTGTGTATGAGAAATTGACCATAAAGCTATTTTTATTGGCATTTTATGACTTATTAAAGAAACCCGTCACCTTATGACTCATAAAATCGAAGCAAAGTTTACGAGTGACGGGAGCAGATCAGCAGACTATTTCTTCGAAGAAATAAACAGGTTTCCCTTTTTAAATTTTGTCATCTTCAGGGCCGGTGCGTATTGACTTTATTTCTATCAGCATTAAATATTTTCAAATGATGGCGAATATAATCGTATTTACTTTGAAAGCAAATGGCGTTGATACGTTTAGTGGCGGCTTCCGTTCACATTAAAGTATCGCCACTGTCTCTGTTCAGTAGGTACTCCGCAATATCGACGCATCATTTTATTTTAATACGTCCCTACTCACCTACAATCACACGGACACATCCTTAATGATGAGCCACTTTTAAACCAGTAACTTGCTCTGCAGTTATAATAACTGCTTCTAATTTATTTAACTACTCCATAAGATCAAGAACATCTCAATATTTTAAGTAAAACGAAAACCTGGTTCAAGCGTTGTTTCACAATTTTGAATTTTACGTCTAAAGGTATAAGATCGATTAGTGGAAAACTGATAGAAGTTGGGAGAGCAGTGTAATTCAGCGAAACTACAAAGAGATTGACTGATGACCTCATATCGCTTGGCATCGAGTAATGGTTAATGTCACAGTAGGCTTTTGAAATATAGCATGTGTAATGAAATTCTCTTGTCGAGCCGACGGCCGGCGTCTGCTTGTACGGTTGCGTCATGTCAGGATGAGCCGATTTCTGCACAGCGGGCCACTGAATCGATATGGTCTGTCAAGATCATATTACAATTGCGCTGGTGTATCTCACATTTAGGTCGGTAAATAAGTAGGTACCTATATTTGCTAAAAGGTTTAGTACCTAAGACGTACCTAATGAAAAGAACTTACGTGGTTTTGATAAGTCTGAAATCTATACATAAATATCATATACAAAGTAACCCACCGCGTCTGTCTGACTATTCGTGAATTAAAAAAAATTTAAACGCTTTTTTTTATAGGCTCACGTTTGACCACCCTCTCATCTGATGGTAAGCGATGATGTGGCCGACGATGTAGCACGCTTGCATAGAAGTAACCTATTCACTCTTGGCTTAAAGACCCCTAGGTTGAGGCTATCAGGAAACACAGACTCTGGCAGGAAATTCCAATTCTTAGCTGTACGCATAATGAATGTGTTTCCAAAATGCTTTGTACGTATGAGTGGGATGTCCACCATGTACCGATGGCGCAACGGATTTTTATGTGGTTTTCACACGGATATCGAGTCAATTCTAGTACCTACTCATAGTAGTTTTTCAATACTTGCATGATAGCTCGGTCTTATCGGTACCGCTTTTAGGCACGGAATTTACTGTTTTCCACACTAGTGTGTAAAAGTGCACGAGCCCGCCCCCACCACAATTGATTGTATGTATCGTATCAGGCTTGGCGCTAAGCCACCACAGAACATAGCGTTACTGTGCCCAAGCAGGGCCATACCTCCACCGTACATAATGCTCCACCGTGACCTCCGGGCGGTCCATACAGTGGTGACACCCGGGTATTATCTATCTCTCGTAGAAAGACTGGATGAAGTTATGAGTCTGACGAGTGACGTAATTGTAAAACATTGACTAAAGAGTCCTGCTATTACAGAATTATTTAATGCGATTTTGACATGTTTATTCTTTAGCCAACTGAACTTTTTGTTTATCTTACCATGTTAACGATCGAAAGATAAACAACATCCAATTTAATGACAGCTTGTCTTGTTGAGTCAAATGTAAAATTAATCGATTTAGTAAACCTGTTAACACGACCCATCCATCACTACACTAGGCTCACTAGGTTTACTTTCGGTTTATTTTGAGTCAAAATAAAATAACAAAATTACTATACCCATTGATCGGTCTAACGTTTATTTTCTTGAAGCAATACTTAGGTTTTTTCTTTTGAAGGTAAGGAATCGTTAAATAACTTCACCCACTTTGGATGAACGACGAGAGAAAGTGTCAGAGTTTTACCGACTAAAACCCACTTGTGTTTATTAACTGCCCTTTGCGTTCCAGAGCCAGCCACGGTAACTCTTTCGAACAATCCGGCTGCCCTAGGAGGCATCAGCACTACTGGGCCCCGTCCATTTTGCTGGCATCTTTTTAAATTGTGTTAAATGGCCTGACGACGAGCTACCCATTACTCGCCGTCCGCATGCTCGTGCCTTCGGTAGCCGGGAATTGCCCTACGACTCCCAACGTGTCGCTTGCGACGTAATTGTAAAGAGCACCACGCCAGTCGCAAATATTGTTATTGGTGGGTTAATGCCTCGCCCTATTGGAGAGTCCATATCTGCAAAGTAGATACCTCAATGGCAACCACATAGTGATTTTGGTATTTTCATCGAGAACTTAAGCACTTACAGTCAAAAAGTAACATTTGATGAAGTGAAACTGATGAAGAAGACCAGAAATTGCCAACGGAACTTCATACTCACATAGATATCACAATATTCACAATGAAGATAGTTAAGCGACTATGACAATACAAATAAATTAATGGTTCTGAATAGTTATGTTGACAATTGTATCAACGAAGTGACCTGATAACGATGATGGAGCCGCAAGACATCAGGCACCGGAACTCTGTAATTAATCAATGTATCCTAGCTGTGTTTGTGCTCATTAGAATTGTCATGAGATGCACTTTGGCTATAAGTTACTATCGAACTCATCTGATGATGGAGCCGGAATGTAGGCACAGGAACTCCGTAATTAATCAATGTATCCTAGCCGTGTTTGTGCTCATTAGAATTGTCATGAGATGCACTTTGGCTATAAGGTACTATCGAACTGATCTGATGATGGAGCCAGACTGTGGAAGGTAGACACAGGATCTTAATAATAAAACAATGTAACCTAGCAGTGTTTGGATTAATTGGAATTGTCATGAGAAATAGGCACTCTGTTTATAGTGTATCGCAACTAAAAACTGAGAAATAAAAACAAATTTACAAAAAAAAAACGACCACTAAAAAAAAACTCTAAAAGGATCAAAATAATTTCTGAACTCGGTGTTAAATAAGAAACAAACAATACCGAGAAACACCGACTTACGAAATTAAAGTTATTTTGATCCTTTTAGTGATTTTTTTGGTGAAGTCAGTTATAGTTATTATTATTTTTTTTATAAAAAGTTTTTTTTCGTGTCTCATTCCTCAAAGATTCCTCCAACCTGGAGCGAAAGGAGCTGTCTGTTAGGTTTTTACTACTACAACTTTTTACCGGGGCACTGGAACACTTGCGCAGTTGTCGCGCTTTTCCCCGGTCAGTTTTCCAGAGGTTTTCATGCGGGCACCATCCCCTCTGCAGCTGCAATCATTCAGACGAAAGGCGATTGAACTTCTAAAGGCAAAAACCAGGATCATCATAATTCCGAAACAAATGGTTGTGATTTTGTATTACTATTTACATGCATTCACCCTAAATTAATTTGCAGAACCACTAACATTCGTTTTGGGATGACATCGAATGGTTGTAAACGGGGTAGGTAGTTACGCTGAACTTACATTTCTTGGAACTATTAACAAATAAACTTATTTGATTTAATTTGGTAGATTCACTTAAAAACTAGTACCGACATCTTTGATGCAACATAGGAACTATTAAAAATTTAAAATCCAGCATTGCATTAGAATTCTTCACGCGATAAGAACATAAATACAACAACCCGAAATCAACTACTGGGCAGTTGCTCTAACCAGACACAACACCCGTCTGGTTGCAGGATCCTCTCTTTTTAACGAAGGTATCTGTAGCTTTACACCTTAATCCGCATACCTCTAAATTGACCAGGCGTAAAATTGTTCACTTAAAACCAGCTAAACAAGCTACTGCCGCCAAATAAAAAATCCCATAGAACACGGACCTTCCATTCACAGTGTTATATTTAAAAACAGTTTATATCTACTCGTTCTATGCCTGTATTAAATGAATGTTATAAGACTAAAATCCAATTTAAAAATAAACTTACGTCTGTTATAGACATTGTAGAGCTGAAAACCCTTAGTAGCTAGGCCAAAAACATAAAAAAAGATATTGTAGAAATTAAAGTTTCTGGTCTCGAAGGAAAAAAAAAAAAGTTTCTGGTCTCTGTCAAACTTTGACCCGGCAGTGATGAAATGATGAAAAATATCGATTTATCGATATTTTTAAAAATATCAATATCATAATAGGTATTGTGATGTAAAATTGGTGTAGTTTGGTATGTCAAGTGTCTGCGCAACTGGACAATATGTGGAATCATAGAAATGGGCTTGTTCTCGGTAAAATGGAGCTAAGAATTTAATTGTAGTTTTGGCTACCTCAGCAAAGTTTACTGAGAAGGCTGAATCGAAACATTTGCTGCCAAATACTACAAAAACATTAGAATGTGTTACACCCGCGTTCTAATGTAAAACAAAAGAAAAAATTATGATATTCTAATGCGGAAGACTAGTTACTCAAGAAAACATGGACGAAAGATTAGACGATATGGTTAAACGACTATAGCCTTCCGTAAGGGGTAAACAGAGAAAAAAAATTGGTTCGTCTGTCGATTAACCACAGAGTACTATTCTATAGCGATTAACTGTCTCTGTCAGTTAATCAGTTTGAGTTTGTGTATGGAGAAACTTTTCTGTTACGCGCCTTTTGTCTAAATAAATTTTATGTATTAAAAAGTAAAGCCAACGTTAATATGGAAGGCGGCGATTCATTTTTATCTTGTGCAGTGACTCTCGAATGGATGACACAAGGATCTATTACAAGAAAAGTTAATTACAAAACAGCCTCACTCCGCTTGATACGAAATGAATTTCGTGAAATGTATATGGAGATCACAAGTGAGAAACACGCCGCTATTAGGTTTGCATTAAAAGGGATAAATGTGTTTAAAAAGTTCATGGCAGAAGGTAAGGCAAGCGTAAAGTTTCAAGATGCTGGTTGCACTTTGTTCATATCAAACGCGCCACCAATCAATCTCGTTGGGTTTTTGAGAACAATCTTCGTCAAAATGACAGGAGACAAAGATCAAGCCAGTAGCAACACAACACCTTCAAAGCAAACTATGAGGTCTAAACTATTGAGTGGCAAAGCCCAGGCTTTTGAAGAAATTAGTCCAGTCACGGTAGCTGATCTTAACAATGCCAAGAAGAATATCCCAAAATCTACGATAACAACTCCTTCACCTCCGTCAAAGAAGCGCAAAATGGACGATGGTGTGCGTGGTCCAGCACCAAAAAAGTTATATTCTCCATCTCCATTGACAAACACTAGTTCGTTGAACCCAGAGCAACAGAGGGTATTGGAGGCTTGTCTTGGAGGGAAGAACATATTCTTCACTGGGTCAGCTGGAACTGGCAAGAGTTTCTTACTAAAGAGGATTGTAGCAGCCTTGCCTCCTGATGTAACTGTTCCTACTGCTTCAACTGGTGTTGCAGCTTGTCATGTTGGTAAGTGTCAGAGTCAAAAGATATTTTTTCTTTTCACCAGATAGTCGCTAAAACTGCTTGTGCTGCTCTGGTTAGCTACACTGTAATTACTTACACTAATTTAATTATTGTCTATAGTATATAGTACTAAAAGTTTACTTACAAAGATAGTGCTACTTTAGTTACTAATTACATTTTCTCCTCTAACAGGTGGAACTACACTTCATGCATTTGCTGGCATCGGAGATGGAAGTGGAACATTAGAAAATCTTTGTGAAAGGGCCATGAAGATACCATTAGTGGCACAGAAGTGGAGGAAATGCAAACATCTCATTATAGATGAAATATCTATGGTCGATGGGGTTTTCTTTGAGGTATGTTTCAAGTTGTTTATTGGATGTTTATCCCTTGTTTGTTAAGTAACTTTATCCTTTTTTTTTATTGATTCTGAATCAAGTAAACAGCTAACAGCATGTGGCAGAATACAATCAATCCCAAAATGCTAACCATATTTTTTCCTAAAAAAATTAATATTTGCACCTTTTCAATTACAGAAATTAGAAGCAGTTGCAAGATATGTAAGGAAAAACGACAAACCCTTTGGTGGAATCCAATTGATACTGTGTGGAGATTTTCTGCAATTGCCACCAGTTGTGGAAAAAGGCAAGACAGGCAAGAGGTTCTGCTTTCAGTCACCATGCTGGGACAAATGCATTGAACTTTGTTTTGAACTCAAGCAAGTACATAGGCAAAAAGATACAGAATTTATATCTATTCTTAACAGCATAAGAATTGGTAGAGTAACCAAAGAAATCAGTGAGCGCCTTACTGGCACCTCCAGACAGAAGATTGAGAGTGATGGCATCCTGGCAACAAGGTTGTGCTCTCACACAAATGACTCAAAAATGATCAATGATTCAAAACTGAGCGACTTGGATGGTGAAGAGAAAATATTTTCCTCACAAGACAGTGATAATGCCACAAAGCAACTTGATATGCAGACCATTGCTCCTTCAAAACTGTTACTGAAAGTGGGAGCTCAAGTGATGCTGTTAAAAAATATTAATGTCAATGCTGGCTTAGTGAATGGAGCCAGAGGAGTAGTTGTAAGATTTGAGGAAGGCTTTCCAGTTGTTAGGTTTAAAAATAAGAAGGAATACACAGCAAGATCTGAACGCTGGTATGTCAAAAATTCTAATGGATCTCTACTGTGCCGCAGACAAGTCCCTTTGAATTTGGCTTGGGCGTTTTCTATACACAAATCTCAGGGATTGACATTGGACTGTGTTGAAATGTCTTTATCCAAAATATTTGAGGCTGGTCAAGCATATGTGGCTTTGAGCAGAGCACAGAGTCTAGACACGCTCAGGGTTCTAGACTTCGACTCACGCCATGTATGGGCTGATCCCAGTGTTTTAGAATTCTATCAGAGATTTAGGCGGCGTTTGCAACAAATGGAAATAGTTCCTCTAGGTAGACCATTGACTGATAAAACCAATAAGAAATTAAAATTAAGGGAAATTTTGGAAAAACAACTAAGACGCAAATAGTGATTTATAATAGATAAGTAGCAAAGTATTTATTTATAATCAATTTTAATGTATAACTAATAATCATGAACCTCTTAAACAATGAGACTGTATGTGTTCAAACACAATTGAATATATTTTATTCATAATTTTAAGGGAACTAGATTTATTACTTTAATAAAAGTGATATACCTATTTATAACCTGTTTTATTTAACTCAATTGAAAACCTTAGGCTTACATAAAGTTATAAGTCTTAGCATTAATTTCTATCCGAAATTATTACTGAATCTGTCCTCTAGGAAATATTAAAGTTTTATTTTATTTTACTATCTAGATTCAACAGAAGTCAGGATTTCAATCTGTTCTTCAAGTGTTGCATGTTTCTCTTGAAGGCATTTCACTATATATTTGAGAGATTCAATAGTTTGTTCATTGTCTCTCTTAGAGTTATTGGATTCCTCTGACTTATTATGGAGGATTTCCACATGCTTCTTGGTTTGAACTACCAGTTCCATGAGCCTATTATTCAAATGTTCCTGCTTTTTGACCATGAGCCATAGAACTGCTTCTTTTGGTGCATCTGGGCGACACCTGAGGTCATCAGTGACAAATGCATCTAAGTCAGCAGGTTCCTTCAATCTACTCATGCTGGCTTTTATGTTAGCAGTGAGTTCAGCTTGAGTGAGCTTGTTCAGTAATCTGTCAACTTTAGACCTTGGGAATTCCATGCCCTGAGGACAAAGTAAAATGGGTAAATAATTGAGAAACAAAAAATTACAGTCACTGCAGTATCAGTAACATCAAACAGAGTGAATAGGGATAAAATTTTGAAGAGTATTTTCTTGTTATTTTAATATTTTTTTGTGGCAACTATGTATATAATTTAATGAATATTGTAATTTAAATAAATCAATGCTTTGTTAGATACCTACTACACAGTGAAGAATTTAATCAAAATTTTGTCCCTATTTACCCTGTTTGTGGGTGGTAATATAAAAAAACTCACTTAAAAACTAAAACAGAAAAATACACAATAAACCATTTAAGTGTAGAGCACATTGAAATGGTCTTAACAATACATACTTTCTAGATAAACATTTTTTGTGGGAAGCTTACACACAACATTAATAAATATATATTCCATGCAATGCAAATAAACAGGGTACAAAATTAACATACAGAATCAGATCAACCATATAATGAGAGCCAGATTAGCATAACTAATTTTTTCAATACAGATTTTATTTGAAAAAAAAAAAAACATCTTTTTTTTCAAATCAGTGTTGAAAATATTTCAGTTGGGCTTCTCTGGCTTTCATGGCTTTAGAGTCAAAGTGGCCTGTCCTTTTTTCAATACTAATTTTAGTTGAAAAAGAACAGTTTTTTCGAGTGCGATCAGTACTGAAAAAAAAAACAGGCCACTCTGATTCTCATGGCCTCATAATGTGAGCAAAAAATAACAGGCAAGGCTTGCTAACTAACATATCACAGGGATTGTGTGGTGTATTTAATTACATATAATGGTAACCACTATAATGCACACTCATTCCTTGTGTGAAAACTGCACAATCATACTATGTGTGCATGTTGTCAACTTACATGACATGATTCTGTCTCAAAGGTCCATGGGACTAGAGAGACAAAGCCAGTTCTCTTGTTGCCCATCTCCTTTTTATTGCCTTGCATGTTTGAGGGGCTTGGTTGCGTTGGCAGCAATTGTGCCGAGTCAAGCTTCAAGTATTCATTCTGTGGCTAAACATATATTATAACCATTAGGTATAATTTCAATCAGTTCACCAATGAGAACCATATATTAATTAACAAGAAAAAATAATATCAATATTTACTCTTCTAAACAAGATGAGACAACTGTAATACAATTGTCTGAAATTTTTAACAAATATTATTTTTTTAAACTTACCTTTGAAGGGGGCTTTGGAGCAAGTTTCGGTAAAGTATTTGCAAATATCGTTGGCACAGCATTACTTGTCAGTTTTCTTTGCGAATCGAAATATTTCGACTCAAAATGTTTGGAGCAAATATGGCTCTTGTACCAATCTAGCGTAGAACACTTGTTTTTTAACAATTTCAGCCATCGTTTCCGCATTTCGTTGTTTGTTGGGCATCTGTAAAAATATGAAATGGTATTTGACATCAATATAATCTACAAAGGTTCAATTGAATGTAATCTAACTTTGCTACTTGGAAATGGACTACATCTATAAAAACATAAGAAATTACACTTACGGATGAAAAGAAACTCCTGCCGGTTTGTTTAATACGGTTGTACGGCAATTTTCAATAGCACAATGAGTAGCTGCAACTACCGACATTGTTGTTGAGATAGTCTAGCGTTTGTTAATTGTCGTTACTAATAAGGAGCAACCAGGACAACTGATTTTATGAACGACTTGGTTTGGTGTTTTGAAAATGGAGCAAGCAAAATCACAACCAAACAAATCAAATCAACAATGCTTGTACCGAAATTCCATTACAATGTTTAATAAAGCGGCGCAATTTTTTAGCATGTAATAAAAGATTTTCAGAGAATTTTATATAAAAAAAATGAGGTAGAGGATATTTAAGCTAGACAAATAACAAGAATATGAATATGAAACGCGCCCATGACAGCACAGCTGTCAATGCGTTCCGTTTCACTTCCTAGTTCTTACCGTCCAAAGTGATGGAAGACAGGAATTATATAAGTGTGTAATGTTAGTGATTACCGTCGAGGCGGTATTTAGCCAAAAATGGTAATCATTAATTACTCACGTGTGTCTTACGACGTTTTTCTGTAGTTTTCTTCACACTTGTGAAGAAAACAACAGTAAAACTAGAAAAAATAAAATAAAACCGCAAATAATATAATTTTTTTTTTTTATAATATAGTAAATTTTCTGTGACATGGCGGTAAAAATCTGTTTTCATAAACGCGCGCATCTTTTTTTTTATTTACCCCTAGAGGAAGGCTAAGGTATTTTGATCATACTGCCTAGTCTTTATGTTTTCTGGCGTGAAAAGTTTTTACGATAATCTCTTTCGTAGTGACAATAGAATAAGGATGTAACATTTTGTAATGATTTTGTAGTATTTAATTTAATTTAATTATTACAGCCACTGAACTTCACTGGAATAAAAACAATCACTCCAAAAACCTCGCGCATTTTAAAATTGCGGCCATAGACAAAAAAAAAGCAAATTTTATTTGAATGTACGTTATTTACTAAATGTGTTTTTATTAAATAAATATAACTTGTAAATTGGATGAAATAAGTAAGTAAGACACTAATTTATATACTATTGACCGCTATAACTTAATGGGAATTTTACTCGAATTCATAATTTGTTGTGCGAACAAAGAGGTTGAACAAAAAGGTTTTAACTAAATTATAGCACTAGTGCGTAATGGTAATCAAAATGTCACAGTTTGGTAACAAGTGCCATTATATACCTAAGTGCAGTGCAATAAGATTCACTTTCTGAGCAAGGGTGTTGAAAAAAATATTATTTACGTCGCAATAATTTCCCACCAATCGGGGTCCCTGCACCCAAAGGGTGCAGAGATAATCGCCGGTTGGTAAAACGTTCTATAAAAATATGTCATCCAAAATAAATAAATAAACAATCAGATCATTTGGGAACCTCTTCCTTTTTTGGAAGTCGGTTAAAAAAAAAGGACCTAGTAGGTTGGGCGGGAGTTGTCACTCCGGTACCAGTCACTGTCGGTAGGACCGTGTATGCCCTTTGTCCCCAACACGAGGACTACGATACGTCAGTCATACATTTCCTTACCGTTGACCCCCTTACGTGCACACGGTAACATAGAGATGCAAGCAAAGCGGCTGGCAGAAGGTGGTATTTGATATATTAATGCCGTTCTTTCGGGAAGTTCCTGTTCCGAATTTAGCGAAACAAACACTAGGGTGCCACTGTCATCATTAACTTTACATACTCTTTGGTCATCATTGTGCGGGCCGCCCGGAGGACATGGTGGACCATAGGGTGGAGGTGTTCCCCGCTTGAAGTGAGGAGGGAATGGGATTTAGTCGCATCCTTCTATGGCGGCCGTAAGAGTGAGGGAACGCACATCCTCACGCCTCTGCAACAGAAGTAGGAGGAGGAGTCGCCCTGGGTGTCGGGAATGCAAAACGATCTCCGTCCACCGAAGGCGCGGGCTTGCAGGCGATGAGCAATGGGTTGCTCACCATCCGCTCGTCTTATTAGGGCCGAGTGACTGAGTGGACTGGACTGAGTCGTCGACGGCACAGTGTCCCACGCGTACCTCACGAAGAAATGTCCGAAAACCGTAGGGGCCCAGCAGTGCTGATGCCTGCTAGGGCCATGGCGAAAAGCATGAAACATGTGACTCAGGTTGGCTGGACAAATCTTCAAAATAGCTTGCATTTAACTAGGTCAATAGGTCACTTTATGTGACGGCTAAACACCCTTATTTCAGAATTTGTGACGCTACAGAATCTTAGATAATCGATCGAAAACGTGTCCAGCCATCTTGAAAAACCACTTTTCGCTGGTCTCTCAATCTCGGTAACGGAAGTGATTTTGACGACTTTTTGCATATCAACGGGCGTCACATAAATTTGTGACGGGCACCGAGCTAAAAGTTTTGTGATAAGTACAGTGGTTTAGTAGAAAAATGCAAAAATCTGTGTCCAGCCATCTTGAATTTACGTATTAAACTTATGGCTGGCACTTCCGAATCTCAAAAACGGGGGCGTTTTCGAATATGGTTCCTTTAATAATACTTGGTGACGCAATGTGTGACAGTAATAACATTTGATTTATGGCGTCACATGTAAGGGTTTACGAGAAATCAATAAAAACTTAATGTCCAGCCAACCTGAGTTCAAGATGGCTGGACATATGTATCTCCACTGCCTGATGATCTACGACCTTCGAAATATGTTCAAAATGTTGTGACGGGGACGATAATGATAACCTGAAATTGTGACGGAGAAACTTTGCGTAGTTTCAAAGATATTGACCATTTAAATTTCCCCATACAAACACTGCAGTAGGGTAACCAATATTGTAGGTTTTATGTAGCACAAGTATATTTTAAGGTGTTTTCATTAATGGTCGAAAATCCGTGTATTGGTGATACTAATACGAACAACTGTAGATATTTAAATCAATAGAAGACAAAAATGTAGAAGTGAGGAAGGGGGGGGGGGTTTAATTTTTAAATGTTATTGATTATTTACGTGCAAATATCTATTCTTTTTAGTAGGTATATATTATGTCAGGAGAACTAAACTAATGCTCTGAAGGTATTTAAATTAAAAAATAATGTTTGCTGTAAATAAAATCACATTTATTTATTTGTACTTATACACCACAACGTTGTTTTACCGCCGCCCTAAGGCCGCGTACCGGACGACGGCGGGCGCGGGCGCGGCCGGCGGCGGGCGGCGACACGCGTAAACTGGCCCGTTCGTACATTTGGTACATCTCTTCACCGCGACAAACTGAGCGAAACCGAGAACAAGCCAGCCCCCCTAGCCAAGTCACAAACGATAAACGTAAACTCTCAGTAGTCTTTAATAGATTTTCAACTTTATACTCTTCTTTATACTCAACTTTTTATTTAAATGACGTAATTGAGCACTTCAATGCGATTCCATCTAATGGTAAGCAGTAATGCAATCATTAATGGTAGTTTATTAAGAGCCTGACACTCTAACCTTGAAGACACCTAAATTATAATCGGTCGGGAAGATCATAGCAGGCAAATTGTTCAAGCCCTGCGATGTACGCCGTATAAGGGTTGCCGCACACGGGCCACCGGCTACAACCACAAAATCCAGCCATCTATTGGAGATTACTAAGCGTGGGCTCTCTCTTGCAGCGCTGGTGGTCAATTATTATTTTGAATTAACACATACTTACTCTTTTCACTGCAGGAAAACCTTTTATTCCCACGGGAAATCAAATACAAAGCAGGCGTGGATGCTACCGGCCAATTAATCGATTAAAAAGAAATCCTTTATGTATGTAAAATTATGGTCACCTCATAATATTAATGGATGTTTGTATGGAAACATTTAAATGGTCAATATCTTTGAAACTACACAAAGTTTCTCCGTCACAATTTCAGGTTATCATTATCGTCCCCGTCACAACATTTTGAACACATTTCGAAGGTCGTAGATCATCAGGCAGTGGAGATACATGTGTCCAGCCATCTTGAACTCAGGTTGGCTGGACATTAAGTTTTTATTGATTTCTCGTAAACCCTTACATGTGACGCCATAAATCAAATGTTATTACTGTCACACATTGCGTCACCAAGTATTAGTAAAGGAACCATATTCGAAAACGCCCCCGTTTTTGAGATTCGGAAGTGCCAGCCATAAGTTTAATACGTAAATTCAAGATGGCTGGACACAGATTTTTGCATTTTTCTACTAAACCACTGTACTTATCACAAAACTTTTAGCTCGGTGCCCGTCACAAATTTATGTGACGCCCGTTGATATGCAAAAAGTCGTCAAAATCACTTCCGTTACCGAGATTGAGAGACCAGCGAAAAGTGGTTTTTCAAGATGGCTGGACACGTTTTCGATCGATTATCTAAGATTCAGTAGCGTCACAAATTCTGAAATAAGGGTGTTTAGCCGTCACATAAAGTGACCTATTCACCTAGTTAAATGCAAGCTATTTTGAAGATTTGTCCAGCCAACCTGAGTCACATCATGAAACTATTCCTTTGGTATTAGAATGCAAAAGACAACTGAAGGAACATAAGTTCCCACTTTAAAAAAAATGCCTTTTGGGGACAGTGGGCAGTAATTTTAATTATTTTCTTCAATTCTCTTTGATGACACATGTTGGAGACAACAGGCATACATGGGTAGGACCACTTTTTTACACCATCAGTAGTGATACTTTTTATTCCGGGAGTCCCCTTGGGATAATTTCTAAATTTCACGCGAGGGAACATGCTGGCAAAAGTTATGCGAAGCCATGGGGAAAGTTACTAAATAATATAAGTGGTTTGAAATAATAGAAATTTTATATTTTGTTTTGACAATAAATGACGTTATTCAAATACAAAATAATACATTCTTAAATAAGTAGGTAAATAATTTGGATGTATGTAGGACGTAATTACGCGCGAAATCTTGAGTGCAATTTGAATTTTACTTTACTTAAATGAAATATATTGTTTAGTGATTTTATTTATGAGTCAAGATAATACTGAAGACATATTATTCACTGGTATTATTGTTAATGCCAGTTTGATATTAGACAAAATGAAGTTGGGGTTGCACAGATTACGCCTACATATACATATACAATTAATATAATGTGACACTTCGCTTATATTCCTGGTAAAGGGAGCCAAGGTATATTTAAATTAATTATATAGTTCTTTTGACGATTTTAATATTCACTTTAAAATCTTAGTTTTTTTTTTCGAGTGCCCATAAGCTTTTCAAAGAATTATCCAAACGCTCAGTTGACACTTCGCGTGACCCAAGGGCTGGCTTTTACCTTGGTCAGAGATTAAGCATTGCCATACAACGTGGCAATGCCGCCAGCCTTTTGGGTACACTTCCAGTCGACAGCGATGCAGAGGAGTTTTATGACGCCATATTTTAGCTAGTAGTTTTTGGTTAGGTGTTTTTATTGAATTATAATAATAAAAATTAAAAAAATAAACAAGATTTTAAAGTGAATATTAAAATCGTCAAAATAAACAAACGAAAATTACATTAAAAAAAAATAGTTATTTTTTTAAACCTAATCAGTAACGCTTATAGCTACAGGTGGTATGAACCGCCAAATGTGGCTAACTTCTCCAGCACAAGGTTGTATTATAGATGGGTGTTCAGTTTCTTTGATGAGGGGAATTTCGTCCAGTACTGGTTCAGTGGTTGAACACTGAATGTCAATTTTGTATTCGCCAGGGGTTAAGAAAACGACGGTGCACTCGTGGTAGGCCTTTGCTGATTCTGGCAGAGTTGAGAGTACCACTCTGAAAATAAAATACAGCAAAAATTAATATACATACTATTTATTTATTAATAAATAATAAAATATTTAAAAACATAATTTATTTGTATAAAAAAATAATAATATTTTTTTTTTAATATTATTTTTGCACATTTAGGTCTATTTGCACCACTATTCACTTAATTCCTTTTAAAAAATACTTTGGTCTGCTTCATCTTCGGACAATTGACAATGATGATATAAATAAGACGAAAGGAAAAAAAGGTGGTTGTAAGGAAGATAATAAATAAATAAATAAATTTGGTTTTTTTTTGTTGTAAAATTATTTTGTTTTTTACTTGCATAAAACATAAATAGAACATTTCTATAGGAGCCTCTTGTATATTATTCTCCAAAGGGCATTATTTGAATTCTCATTTCACACTTTGTCGTAGAAATTAATATATATAAATTGTATAAGTGTTTTTCACTAATAAACTATATAAAAATTTAGAAAAATTGAGAAAAACTTAAGCGTAAATATGATATTTACACTATTTTTCGTGAGGGCAACCGCCTGATCGTCGGCGTCGGTAAATAACAAGAATGTCCCTTAAATGATTTATTTCACTTTGAATGTATTAAATTAGTTCAGGTTAGGGTAATTATTTAACTGGCGTGCATTTAAATCATTTATTTTATGATATATCATACCCATAATCAGCCTTCTATTGTTTCTACTGCTGGGGCACCGGCTTCCTCTCTAAGAGAGGGAATGGGCCATAATCCATCCTCGGCCCCATTGCGTGTTGGTGGATGTTAGTCTTCGAATTTATGGTGCTAGGACATGCCGGTTTTCTCACGATGTTTTCCTTCACCGTTTTGAGAGCAGTCATAAGCAATGAATGTGTATAGCAATGATATACTAACTTATTATTCCCAGCAGTGGCAACTCTGTTATCAAGCTTGTAGCTCAGCACTCCATTGTTGTAATCTTGGTAGAACTGCACGGATAAGCACAGCTTGTGCAGTGGTCTGCTCAGGTGGTTCCACACCGCCACGCCGAGGGAGAGGCACTCGCCCGCTGAGCAGTTGTATTCTTCTTGCGGCTTAATGCATTGGCTGTTAACACTTACTTCTGTTGAAGGGGAAGAAAGTTTTGTAATATCGATTTTTATAATGGTCGAAGTTAAATGCGAATTTTGTTTGAAAGAAAATGAATTGTCTTACTCTATAACAAAAAATGATTCATCTGTCTCCAGGCAGGACATACTCTATGAGTGGTGTGAATGACCAAAGAGAAGTATAATATCTGGGATTGGTTTTTATTTTGTTAATTTCTTTTTTGTTTATTTACTGTGTTAATTTTTACTGAGTGTGAACTGATTAGGATAAATAAATTGGTCATACTAATATTATAAAGGCGAAACTTTGTGAATGTATATTTGTTGCTTAGTATAAAATATTGTACAAAAATAAACACGGAAAAGTAACCAATTGTCTACATACCCCAATTCAAGGGCGACATCCTCACAATATCCATCATAGCTTGTGACAGTGTAATGCCCTTCACGGACGCGCGACCCGTGATGTCGGACTGCATCAGGTGCCAGCGCAACGAGATGTTGTTCGTGATGTGTTCAGAACACATCAGTTCCAGGCTGTTGGTGGAAGTGCCGGTGTTTGTGGACTTGGATTCTATTAGGTCTGTGGAGTTAAAAGCTGGTGTTAGTTGAAAATAGCCACTTATGCAGACCAAGGAGAAAGTGAAGCTGAGATGAGCTTGGCTCTCGCCAGATGGATGTTGTTTACACAACAATAGATTTTTTATGATGGAAGAGTTACCTCTTGTCTCCTACAAGTTACACAACGATAGTACACCATCTCCTTTTGCATCTGAACATCATGGAGCATTAGAACTACAATTATTGTAGTCGTATTATACTTCATAGTATGCAAACTGCAATTTGTATTCATTCATGTTTTGATCACACGTGTTTTACGAAGATAGAATGGCGATCTGATGGCAGCTTTCTTTGCTTTTTTAGTGGCAAAGGGCAAATACAACATTTAAATCTCTACTTCACGATATTTACTAGAAGTAAAGTTTATCTTCAAGAGTAGCATTGAAGGGGCATCAATCTAAAAACACTTTTCGAGCATGATTCAGAAATTTTGAAGTTGTTTACTATATTTACCCTCATCAAGCGGTTTGCTAGGCGTAGTGCTGAAGGGACAGCGGTCTAAGGGCACGGGCACACGGCACGACTCTTTGCTCTCGATCAGGATATGCTTGCTCGGCGCATAATGGAAATCCATCTCTTCTGAAGTTAGGTTCGTCACATCAAGCACTAAGTAGAGTTGTGATGGACTGGAAGACATTAAAATTTTTACTTTTGGTAACTGCATAAAAATTTGATAGTACATCATAAGTAGTAAAATTTTCGCTTTATACTTTTCCAAAATAACGCTATTAGCCTAAAAAGACGAGAAGAGAGAGTTTTACTTAACACGAATTTTTGTTACTGATTAGGTGCACAAAGAAAATTATTATAGACTTCTAAAAGACCATTCTTTAAGACATGGCCCTTTGGCCAGAAACCGAAGCAGGTATGGTGATGATGCTGGAATTAAAGGCTGATACTTACATTTCCGCGGGCAAAACATCCCAGTGTGTGATAGACACGCTCGGCAGCAGTTCCAGATTGATCTGGAGCGTTGACTGACGACAGTGCATCTCTTTACCCTCGCCGCCCGAGTATCTGATGATGAGCTGAAACATAAACATCACAATAATGTCTGTATATTTATAAAAAACCTTGTCTACTTCAAGGATAAGTTAGAAATAAAAAATACATTTACTTTCTAAAAACAAGCTTTTATGTATATCTCTCAACAAACCCACTCATTTAATAGCACAGGGGTGCATTAAAAATTATAGGTCGGCTATATTGGATGACGTCACTTAGCTAATGTGCATTGTCCTTCCAAACCAAATGTTCAACGGATAGCCATTTTAAAATTCATTTTCAAAATTTGAACCATTACTACTAACTACCAAGGCAATGAAAGCACAAATAAAATATTGCAAAAAAAGACATGCAGTAGGATATGAGGTATACCTTTGCTTACAAGAAGGACATGACTCCTAATATTGTCTGTCTCTGTACCACTATTGTTCATAAAGTTTAAATAAATAATTGTCTAGAAAAGCTAACTAGTTCTCTATTATGATAATGTTATGTAATAAATGTAGTCTTTACCTGCGTTTCTATTTGCCGTCCTCTAGATGGAGACATCACTGAAATTGGTGCCGACCAACTTGTTGTATGAGAATTTGTAGACCTAAAAATATGCAACATTTATACTAAATTATACTTGGAAGTTTTATTTAGACTGTTTTTTTTTTTTAAACAACATCTCATAAACCCAAATGTACGAAAAATTGAAACAAATTTCTATTTCTGCCAATTTTTTTAAGTCGACAGGTTCACAACACAAAGATAACGTTTTAAGAATGTTAAGCGGGCGTAATAAAATATAGTTACCTAAAGCTGCCAGAAGTCCTGTTAGGAATAAGTCCGCTACTCAAAGACGTTTGCGGGTTCGAACTCTGTGTGGGCAGCGACGTCTGAGCATTCGGTACCGGCGACCCGACCCTCGACGGGTAGTTAGAATTCAAACTAAGAGGGAATAAGTTTTCCACCCCAACTCCACCCAGGTCCAAGAAATCCGCTTCTCCATATAACTTGATAGCTATTGTGGCCGTCTCGTTGGGAGGGATCGGTAGGAGGGATTGTATGTCCTCGTTAGAGTATTGGAATACTTTTGATTGGAGCTGGCTATCCATGTTTGACTGGAAAGTAATATAAAGATGAGTAAAAAAAAAATAGAAGTGTTGATGTTGACGGCTTTGTTGTGGGTTCTACGTTACAATCTCCGAATCCATAGATCTTATAACATAGTGGGCAATATGTGGGTTAACCCAGGCAGACACTTGACTTTGAGCAAGTTATTTCATCACCACTGGTCTCAAAACCGTTAACGAAAATATTGTTAGGAAACCAGCATGTCCTCCCATCTGCTACCTGAGTGGCAGCAGTGGGAACATAAAGCTGATTAGTGATTATGCATATATAAGTTTACACTTCTGCCTTCCACTTCGAACAACACCTTTGCAATCAGTTTTTTTTTTGTATTATGTTTCATAAAGTTGTACTATGTTTATATTGATTATTGATATTACATATTACTTGTATAATGTCATTTATGTGTTATGTAAATATGCCCATCTTTACACCAATAATAATTAAAAATATTTCAAAACTCACCTGTATAGCCAACTCAAGATGTTCAATAGGAACATTGCTGGTATTTGTAATCTTTATAGAACAGTCAGTACTCTCTCCATTAAACAATGAAATATTAGTCGTACTACCCACATTTTCCATGCTGGTTACACTTGCATTACCCGAGGGCGCTACAATCGTCTCAATAGTTATAGTGGGTAGACTCGGTATCACTTCAATGGTGTATGAAGCAGGGAATTTGTGAGGAGTTGGCATGTTTTTCAAGCGACAATTCGACTTAACACCTAACGTATGGGTCGAGTATCCCTGAATTTGTAGCTCCCCGACTTCTTTCGGCGTTCCATGTAGGTTGACTGTCGTCGGGGAGTCCGGTGGGAGGATGATAGTCTCGGGGATAGACTCGAATACGACGCCTGAAGTTAGGAGCCTCATGTTTGAAACTTTTAGTTCAAATGGCAAAGGATTTGTTAGCTTCATTTGCACTTCGCATATGTCATCTTCTACCCACAGGTACTCTGGAATGGGAATTTAGAGATATAATATTTAATCGAAATTTTAAAACACTCACAGATGCTCTATAATAACATAACAGTTTTCTAGTAATAATTATTAAAAAAATCTTCTTTTTTTAACAGATTTGTTTTGTCTGAAGCTATAAATAAATTCGCAAATTTTTTATGAGTAAATTGATATCATATACCATTGCTTTATTGTATACAATATTGTTACTACTAGAATTTCGATGGCAAAGTAACGAAATTTATCTGCAATTTTGCGATTTTCTGATAATTGCAGTAATTTACAAAAAAACCTTATTTTAAGACATGGCAAATCGTTTTTCAAATGTCAAAAATGCAGAAATAATAGTCGTTTTACTCAATAATATTTTTGAAAAACAAATAAAAATTAAATAACTGCGTACTATTCACTTATTATTACTAATTATCAGAAAATCGCAAAATTCCACATAACTTTTTTTTACTATGTTGATAAACTTGTATAAATTAATTAAAATTTCTTACCCATTTTCCCCTCATCTTTTTTAGCATTCCTTTCCAAACTGCCAAAATGGATGGGCGTGAATATGAACGGGCCGTGTGCTGGTTTAGCTTGCCTCAGATGCGGTGCGCGAGCCGGCGGCAACGGTCGCGCATTGAACCATGAGCAATGAGGCACGTGGGTCAGGTTCGCTGGTGGAATTACCTCACCGGTTTCCAGGACTAAGGGAACGGGACCGCCCTCGCATTGCGCTGATAGAGCCTGAGTGAAAATTATTTGTTTAAATAAGTTAAATCATGAAAAGCTACTTTAGAAAGATTTTCAGTGTCTCGGGTAACTTATCACGGTTTACCCTTGTGACAAATTTCATCCAAATCCGTTCAGCCGTTTGAATGTGACTAACATATACACATAAATACAAACTTTCGCTTATATAAGTGTGATTTGCGATCAGCACAGCTTGAATATGTATTAAGATCCTACTGTGGTTCAGAGCTCACCACTGGTGGGTTACCTTAATACTGCTTAAGGAATTCAATCCTGCAGGCGCGGGATCTCGTACCTTTTTTGCGGGATAAAAAATGCGGGACTACTCACGCGAGATCTAGATATAAAAAAATGCCGTATACCCATATTTCTTAAAAAAAATCGACGCAGAGTAAAGGTGCAAGATTTAAATCATTTGTAGCGACATCTATGGCGTCACATAAGAACTAATCCTGCATCGCGCAATCAAAGTTCTCCGCACGATTAGAACATATAGAACAACCCGAAATCATCTATCGGGCAGTTGCAGCCCACCAGACATAACATCCTGTCTGGTCGGAGGATCCTCCCTTTTCAACGGAGGTTTGCGGGACTTTATTCTCTGTTCCGCCTACCTCCAAACTGGTGACCCTCGACAAAGAACGTCAGCGCAGCCTTCGTGCAGCTACTACCTCGTGACGTCATCATCACTTCCTCAAGCTTTCGAGCAGCGAGCCATACAGCCAGCACCCACGGCTATAAAGGGTATCCTGACCACCAGCATGTCTACATGGTCATACCTGGTCATCACCCTCAGCCTCATCAGCGACCTTGGCAAAGCACACTGCACCTTCGGCCAGTCACATGAAGAGCAATGAAGAACCTCTCCTGGTCGACGCAAGCAGTCAAGCCACTACGTCGCACAGCACCGCTCCGACTCACTGGAGCCAGCAGCACTACTCCGACTCACTGGAGCCTGCAGCATCATCCCGACTCACTGGGACAGCACCACCCCGACTCACTGGGGCATCACCGCAGATAGTTCCGACTCACCGAGAACTATGCGGCATTCGGTTTCGACTCACTGGAACCAACCTACCAATGGCCTGGCACGCATCAAGAAGCATCAAGAACCATCGATCTCCGATCTCCGGAGGGGAGTGATGTAGCGACATCTATGGCGTCACATAAGAACTAATCCTGCATCGCGCAATCAAAGTTCTCCGCACGATTAGAACATATAGAACAACCCGAAATCATCTATCGGGCAGTTGCAGCCCACCAGACATAACATCCCGTCTGGCCGGAGGATCCTCCCTTTTCAACGGAGGTTTGCGGGAGTTTACACTCTGTTCCGCCTACCCCCAAACATTTTTATTATTATTTGATAATGTTATGTAACCTATTTCTACCTAAGACCCTATATGTATAACAGCTACATATTAGAAATTCTTGGAGATAGGTTAAAAAAAACACAAAAAGAATTCAAACTGGGTAATTAATAAATGTTGTACGCTTACAATGAACAACAAAATTAAAGTGTTTTCTTCACTTGATATTACTGGTCAAATTAACGTATAGTCTTCTTTTTTGGTTTATTATTAGGTTGTGTATATCTTTCAAGGTAAGTTAGAGTGTATTTTATTTAAGTAATAATTAAACATTGATCTAGTATCATCATTTTAAAGCAGAGGTAAATTAAGCATTTTTTTATAGGTTACACCTTGATTTAAAAAAACAAGGTGTAACAAGAAAAATACCTAAATATACCGGGTCTTTCTTTCCTTTTGAGAACAATTGATAAACTTGCGATTTTGTGCGGCCGCCATACATTTTTTTTTATATTTTCAGGTGTCCGCCGAAATTACAAAAACATTTTTTTTTATATATATTTGGGCCTCATTCTATTTTTGTTTGTTTAATAGTAGGTAATTACCCTCAAGCACAATTTTCAGAACGACAAATGGACATCACGTGTTAGACATCGTGAACGCTTTTCAAACAAGAATATAACTACCTGATAATGTTTTAAATGAAATACCATATTTATCTGGTCATTTACTAGGAAGACTTGTAGAATATTGTAGAAGTTTTGTAAAATATTGCGACAAAACAATAAAACGCAAAGTTCAGAATCTCATATCATCTACTAGCCTTGAATAAATTACGATTGCACATGAATACAACCATCGAAAACCAAGTAAAAGATACTCTGCAGCTGCTATCGTAAAATATTTTTTTATAAGTTCACTTAGGAGAGGTTCTCTCAGGAAAAGTGTATGTAAAAGAATAATTAGCGAAAGCTTTCAAGTGACCATGTCGGCCGATGCATCTTAGGGAATACTCATGGTATATGCCAGTTAGTACGGACAGTTTTTTTTTTAAAAAAAGGTAAATAAATAAAAATAAAAAAAGTATTCATATACCTAGTTTTTTCTTTAAGAATTTTTTTAATACCACTTTATATTTTCTATCACTATTTAAGTATTTTTATGTATTTGAATACCAATCAATATTTTATTTTAACTTTTATTTCATTCAATTTGGAATTAAATCTAATGTGGGAATCTCGCAATATAGGGGAGATTGCGAGATTCCCACATTACCTATTTATTAGACCTAGCATAGCCCCATTTAAAAGTGATTTAACCATTTTTTAGGGACGTGACTTTTCTGTAGAATTTTTATTTTTTTCTTACAGGTAAATAAATTTTGAATTTTTATTTTGTGTTGTGCAAGATCGGAAGTGGAACGAAACGTAATCTATCCCAGTAAAAAAAATGAAACATTAAATATTATTTTTTATCGTTCCTAATTATTTATACCTCCAAAAAACATTAAATTGAATTGTTAATTAAGAACGAGTAAAAATTCTTGTTACATATTTTGAAGTTAACTTGTCTTTAGTTAATCGTTGCAAAAAACTTAAGAAAATTTGAATTTCGCGGGCAACCTTTGAGCATACCCCTTAAAAAAAGC
Source organism: Mythimna vitellina (assembly GCA_949316375.1). Taxonomy (NCBI): domain Eukaryota; kingdom Metazoa; phylum Arthropoda; class Insecta; order Lepidoptera; family Noctuidae; genus Mythimna; species Mythimna vitellina. The sequence continues at coordinate 9,388,573 of OX438699.1, read as the reverse complement.
CATACCCGCAAATCCCGCGGGATTGCTCACTTCAATCCCGCAGGCCGGCGGGATCGCGATTTTGATGCGGGATTGGATTCCCTAATACTGTCATTATAACAAATGTTAGGTAAGTACTTTTTTTGCTAACCACATTTTTTGCAATTTTCTGCTGCGGTCTTCCCGTCGATTATAATTTGGGTATCGTCAGGGCTAGAGTGAATAGGCTCTTAATAAACTAGTGCGCCTCACCATCAACGTTTGCATCATTGATTACCATAAGGTGGGATGGCAGTCAAGCACTAGTTTGTATCAAATTAAAAAAAAAAAACATAATTTTTAGTTTTGTTATTTCTAAAATGGCGTGAGAAAAAGCTTATTTTCCTAGCTATTACTGTTCAACTGCTGTATGCGTATAAATCATCTCGCTAACTTTAGGGCAGCCTCGACGGCGCTTTCCCCCTGCAAAATCCCAATGGGTGGCAGCACTTGCCCAGTGTTCTCTGTGCATGCAGCTGACTATATTTTGGTAATAAATAAAGCAGTACCATTTTTTGCATATTAGTACCTGAAGCTGTATGGCTAATTCTCTGTGCTCCTGTCTGGACAGATGTGGCCACATGGTCTGCAGTAAAAAAGTCATGTGTCTGGTTGCCAATGCCGGGTGACCCATGCGTCGAGCGGCAACTACCAGCTCTTGTAGCAGCTGGATTTGAAGTGCCGGCCATCCTGAGGAATTTTACAATATTATTAATTCTAACCATATGATTAGTTTGTACTAGGTGCCCCCGTGGTTTCGCCCGCGTCTTTGGTTACTGCTCTGCTGTTGTGGCAATCAAACTATACAACTTCACACTAAGACCAGAGTGATGTTACCCTATAGCCTTCTTCGATAAATGAACTAAACAACACTACAAAAAAAATATTTATACAGTGAGCTTAGCTGAGCGGAGATCTGAAAGATATTCAGCCGATAGAATTGAATAAACTTTATCATACACCAAAATAGTAAGCTTAATATACTGTAACTTAATAAAAAATTTGTATTAAATTATAGAAACTCAAAGGAAAGTAATTAAATGATATTATGGTTAACATGTTTACAGAAACATGAATTAAACTATAGTCGGCTGGGGACATGTATACTGATTTAAGTGTTAGAAGAGACAAAAGATTCAAATTAACAAGCATCTTATCAAAAGATACTCCCTAATTCACAATCTTTGTTCTCATATGGGCCTTACAAGAGTCCTTTAGATAATAGGCAAAATGTGGGTGCTACATGCACTTTGTTTTGTAACCTCCTCACAATTCATGGAGTAACTTTATAAATTAAAACTAATAATTGGAATCCAAAGATGTAATTTTGGAACTTACCCTTTTTGTGATCAACATTGTACACTTCCAATGTAACATACACATTACATAGTCTAGCAGTCCCACACAATGGTCCAACATGGATTAATAGCAGAAAAAATAATTAAGAGAAGGAAATAGTCTAGTGCCACTGATTTTAAAAATATACAAATAAAACCTAATAATAATAAAGATGGTATGATTACACGTATACTACAGTAAAAAAGAAAAATCCTGCCCTTTTCGCTCTACACACAAATTGATACGTCGATAGACAGATTTGATGGCATTTTTTATCCGATTTGGATTTCTTCTGAGTTTTTCAAATTCAGTAATTATCTTCTGTTTCATCTGTTTTTCATTTTTGCAGGTTTCCTTAAACAAACAAGTTTTAAGGTGACCCCACAAAAAATAGTGTATTGGTGTTAGGTCTTTTGAGTTCAAAGGCCAGCCCACAGGACCATTACCGCCAATCCAAACCGGGAAACGTTCATCTAGAGTATCTCCCCAACTTTCATGATTTTCACTGTGTTGGAAAACTATTTTTTTACGTTCAAATATAGGCGGCCTTAAGTGGTCTTCTATATATTTTAGTATGAGGTCTAAATAATTTTGAGGTACATAATTGGGTAAAAATAGTGGTCCAATCAGCTTTGTGTCAATTATCCCAGCCCAGACATTTACTTCCCAATATCGCTCTTTACCAGCATTATTTGGCTCATATGACCAGTAGGAATCACTTTCTACAATGCAATCTCTTGTGAATCTAGCCTCATCTGACCATAAAATTGTTTGGGCAAACTTCAGATCTTCTTTCTGACGAGCTAAGTACCACTGGCAAAATGATAGTCTTGAACCAATATCATATGGACTCAAGGCCTTTGAACCTATCTCAAAATAGGGTCTAGGAACATTGTCATTGTCATTCGCACCATGTGTTATTTTTTGTGTCGACTTTTTTTTTGCTTGTTTGGTACGCTTACGTTCCTCTGCAAATTTACTTGGTTCGTCCTCCACTGGCCCCACTGGAGTACGTATATGACCAGACTGTAACCGTGTAGGTTCCAGGAAAGGAAAATGAAAGGAACCCGTTGCCTTAAGCCGCCGTAATATCGTTCTAAAGACTTTTTCTTCAGGCAAAGGGCGGGTGGGAAACATTTCTCGATAGAGCATTCGGCCTGCAGGGATCTCTTCGTTAGATTTAAAAACACACATACACATATCGTAGTAATGCTCGTTGGTGTATAAAAAATAGTTTAACTTCATGTGTGTGGACATTTTGATTTACTAGCTCTTTATCAAACAATATAATTTAAATTAAAGTTCACGTTTAGTTGCAAAACAAGTTTAGTACAAAAACAAAACGAGTCAGATATCCGTACACCGATATTTTCAGAAATAAACTGCAAACGCAAAAAGTACGTAAAGCTAACGCTTACCAACTGAAACAAAACAAACAACGCAAGTCGCAAAGCGCTAACAATAACAACAAAGCATTTTTTTTTTGTGAATGTTTTGGCCTGGATACTAAGTCCTTTGAGCCAAACCTTCGTATGAATATTTAATTTGTTACCATTAGAATATGGATGTACACATGCTAATGCTTTTTGTAGTATTTGGCAGCAAATGTATCGAGTCAGTCTTCTCGGCAAACTTCGCTGAGGTAGCCAAAACTACAATAAAATTTTCAGCTCCATTTTATCGAGATTGCGCCTGTTTCAACGATTCCACATATTTTCCTGTGGTGCAGATACATGAGATACAGAACTATACCAATTTTACATCACAATATCCACTAGGAATCAATTTGCGAATAATTAAAACAACCATTGAACTTCACTCAAAAAATCCACACTAAAACCTTTACATACTCTACGTAACAAAGGTGCCAGGATAGCCTGCGAAATAGAAATTTCTTAATTTTTTTGCATTTTGCAAGTCCGAGTCAAGTTGTCCTTGCGTAGAATTCCTCAATGACTAGGGGTTGGAGCTCCCAGCTTTAACACTTTCACTCGTATAATATTCCGCCATCTGATCCTGTGGTGAAAAGGGCATTGTAAACCGTAAAGTTGCGTAGATTTAAGAGCGGATCTGGTCAGACCAACGTATTGGGCTACGCCCACCTAGCCTTTTCCCATCTTTTTTACCGGTCACGCCTTTCGAGCTTGCCACCGTCTTTCCTTGCAATGTAACGAAAGTATTGCAGAATCTTGCGAACACAATCAGACGAAAGCCGTGAGGAGATTTTGAGTTCTTGCAAAATGTATACGTTGGTCCGAAATGCTGTCAAAGGGATACGAAGCATCTTTCTACAGCTGCCATCTCAAAAGCCTCAATGCGTTTGCAGTCTTCAGCTTTCAGTGTCCAAATCCCAGCGCCATATGAAAAGATCGAGAAGATTAGAGTCCGTACCAGTTTAGTTTTGGTCTTTACGGAGATGTTGCGAACCCTTCAGACTTTGTCAGCTGTGACATGGCGCTCTTAGCCAAGCCAATTCTCCTGCGAACTTCTTTCTCGCACAAACCATCGTTGCTGACATTGGAGCCCAGATAAATAAAGTTGTCCACTGTTTCCAGGTCCAAAGCGCCAGTGAGCTCCAATTTCCCAGGTCTATTCACAATGACCTTGGTTTTGGAACTGTTTACGGAAAGGCCTATCTCCTCGCTAATTCGTTCCATCCGGTCTAGGAGAGCAACCAATTTCGATTCATTTGCTGTAAGAAGAGCAGTGTGATCGCAGTAGCGCAAATTTTTACGCCTCCAACTGTGATGGCTCCTTTCCAATTCTCGCAGGTACGTCTCATAATGTATTCTCCGTAGATGTTAAACTGAATAGGCGATAAAATTTATCCCTGGCGCACTCCTCGGTGAAATTTAAATGGTTTTAATGTCGGTTTGCCTGCCTGCTAGCAAGCTACTAGCAAGCAGCAGCTTGCTAGTAGCAAATGCGATAATATTCAGAAAATCGAGTAAGATTTTGCTGGCATGTGAGAGAGACAAGTTTCGATGATTGCCGCAGCTCTTGGTTGAAACTTTTTTGAGCAGCGAAAGAGTTACGGATTCCGACCAGTCATGCTGCCAATCACCGTTTTGCCAGATGTGTGAGCAAATCATGTAGACTGTCTCTACACCTAAGTCACCCATAGCCATAAGCACCTCTACTGCTATTTGGTCGCTTCCTGATACTTTCTTCTTCTTGAGGAACTGAAGAGCAACAGATATTTCAGAACGAAGAATCTTGGGTTCCAGTTCTAGATCTGCCCAGTCCGAGACGGCTCCGGGGTTTGAAAGGGAGATCTGTGTACAATTGTTCACAGTAGGCATGCCATCTCTTGGCAATGCGGTCTAGCTTGTGTAGTACAGTGACATCGGCATCTTCTATGACCCACGATTAAGTCTTGAACTGCTTGGAAAGGTCTCATACTACCCTCATTGTGGAAAGACTAGTAGGCGCTTGGTAAGGTAAGATCAACAAAACAAATAAGTTATTTCGAAAATTAGGGTAGTATGAAAAGTTACGATTACGATTATTCTGTATATAAAATAAAATGTAGAAAACTCGCGAAAAATTTGGTAATAGTGAAGAACTCAAAGATACATTGTTAATACATAACAATGGCGTGCTTTTTTGCACGTATGAACAAATTACAAAGGGCCGTGATGGATAGACAACTTTTTCCTGCTGAATTTCTCCTGTTCTGTTAACCCCTCGAGCGCCGATTACATACCAGCGTCTGTACAACTTGAGTGTCCTTGAAAAACGCTTAATTGTCGTTTTGTACACACGCATGTACGAAATTTATTTGGCCGAAAATTTTGGTCTCTATATTTTATTTTTGGTCTCGTTTATATCTTCGTTTTTCCTAGAAAAATCCAGAAAAAGTTTTTTATTTCCTTTTTCTGTATTTTGTTGTAGTATTCACGCAAGAGAGATAATAGAGTTTAGACCCTTGGAGTTAATATATGAATCGAGAGGTATAAGTTACGATCAGTATTATTTTTATGTATTCTAAGCGTAATAGAACCGAAGGCCCCGATAGTTGAGGTACATTTGATTTTGTTAGTAAATTCGTGAGGTACATTGAACAAAAAACAAAGCAATACCACTAGCTTTTAAGGTCTAGCTTGAGTGGCCCCGCTGGGTAGAAACAGATTTGGCGGGTATAATATGGTAAAAGTGTAGGTACTACTTACAGGACATCGTTTTTTTTTAGGAGCGCGGTTGAGAAGGGGTGTACCCTCTTTCCTCCGAACCCCCTTCGAATCTAGGAAACTCATACTTTTGGAGATATTCAAGATTGAAATTTCGAGTTTAGGAATTAAAACTGACTGTCCTGTATGGTACAGTTTAGTTTAGTTTTTACTACCCACTACATACGTATTTGTTTACGGAATTAGAATTGATTAAAATCGTAGTGAAATATTTTTAACACTGCGTACTGTTTGACGCACACGTACATTAGTTCCAGTTCTGTACATATCCGGTTAACCCAGCGTTCCGAATGGCGATAAAAGTGATTATTTCGCGAATCCGATCAAATTTAATAGTCACAAAATATAAGGGCTATTGAGTAATAACTGTGACGTTGCACGTTGGTCGGATTCGTAATATCATCGCTTTTGTCACAATTCGGGACGCAGGGTTATAGGGATGGGTTTGGGTATAGTATTATTTGTTTTTCAAAAATAGTTTTTTGTTACCGTGCATTCCTTGAAGCAATACTCCAGAGAAACTTGAGGGAGGCGAAGAGCAATGGCAGTAAACTAGTAACAGCAGTTTATGGATGTAGGTTTTAATAAACAAAAGAACTTACCAACTTGATGCTGAATTACGTAGTTAGGGTCCAGACTGAGCTTGTACCCTGGGAAGCTGTGCAGCATTAAGTAATAACACTTCTGCCAGTCTGGACTGGGGTTGTTGGGGCTTACTTGCCGAGTGGCAGCTAGTCGCTGGCAGAACCCGGCCTTGCGGTGAAAGCCTTGAGAAAATGATGACAATATTTAAAAATGTTTTTTTACGGTCGCTTTTTTAGGTCTCTTGGGAAAATTATAGTATACTACAGATCCCGGCATGGATCTTGAGGGCTGACTTCTACTTGCGCAGAAGTAAAATATCGGGTTTCTTTAACGCGGGGGCGGGGAGTGTCATTGGCTCGCCGCGCATTGTATCATTGACGTCACTCGTGATTCGTTCCCTGCTTGCTTGCACGTACCTAACGACGACGAGAACATTTCCGTGCCATTATATTGACTTGTGATTTTTAATCCATCGATTTTATTTTTATTAGTGGTCAATGTCACCATAAAGTTAAAAAATATATATATTTGATTGTCATTAAATAGGTACTTTTTTAATTTTAATATTATAGTAAAGACGAGATCTTTATAATTACTTATTATAACTACTTTTTTATTAGTCTGAGATCATGACATTAATAATTATCGCCAAGTGCGGGTGGAGTCGCGTGGAACCGATAGGGGCAAGTGATGTAATACTAGTTTTCACATATTTCCCGTATTTTCTCGCTAATCTGGTATTTATACAGCTATCTTTCCCCGCCTCTACTCTCTGTTTACCTCTAGGTAAGGTAATTAAAAAAACTATTTACTAGATCTCGTTCAAACTAGGTAGTTTTCGGAGGAAGTTTGCATGGTAATGTACATCATATATTTTTTTTAGTTTTATCATTCTCTTATTTTAGAAGTTGTAGGGGGGGGGGACCAATTTTACCACTTTGGAAGTGTCTCTCGCGCAAACTATCCAATTTAGAAAAAAATGATATTAGAAACCTCAATATTATTTTTGAAGACCTATCCATATATACCTACTTCACACGTATGGGTTTGATAAAAAATAATTTTTGAATTTCAATTCTAAGTATGGGAAACCCCCAAAATTTTTGTTTTCTGTTTCTATTTTTATGTGAAAATCTTAATGCGGTTCACAGAACACATCCATTTATCAAATTTCAACAGTATAGTTCTTACAGTTTCGGAAAAAAGTGGCTGTCAAAGACATGACGAATCCATAAGGGTTCCGGTTTTTGCCAGTCGGCTACGGAACCCAAAAAATGGTTTAGTCGAGAACGCATAACAGGCACACAGACCAAGTTCCTTTCGAAAGTAGGTAAAATATTAAGAATTTCTTTGTGTTGGGTTGTGTTGGGTGTTACAAATCTTTGAAATTTTCGTCTTTGCTACAATATGCATACTTTCCGGTAGAAATTCTCTAAAAGATAATGAAAACCGTATGAAAAATAAACGGAAAAATAGACAGACGAACGCAACGACTTTGCTTTAAACTATTTATGTTTTTTTTTTATTAACTTTTAACTTCAACCAGAATCAAAAAGATAACAGGTAAAAGAAAAAATAAAATAGGTTGTAAATTTTTTTTGCCATATGTGTACGATGCACAAAGCGATCCCCACTCTTTCGCCGAGCGCTCAAGATCCATGCCGATACTTGTACAAATATATTAAGGAATCTACAGGAATAAAAGTAACCGTTCCCATTTTTTGAAAAAGAATTGGTTGTAAACTGAAATAGTATCATTGGTTTCAACAACTAGTCTGTCTCATGCAAAACTTACCAATTTCCTTATAAAGTTCCGCTAGAGTTTCAAATCGCTGAATCTTCTCTTGTTCACTCAAAGTCAAGTTAATGAATATAACATTTTGCAGAAAACTAGAAGCATGTAGACTGTTGGTCTGTTCCACAGCGATCCTCGCAGCTTTGAAGCAGGCTTCAGTCTCAATCACACCAGCATTCTTATATTTACTATAATCCATTATAGCTTCTCTGTATCTTTCAGCGATTTCTTCTCCATTCAGCAAGAACTGATTAGTAATCTGGGAGGGCGGTTGGCGCGGAATGGATGGGAGATCGGGAGCTAAGAATGACTTATGGCTTTGGTACTCAATATCGCTAGAGGAAGCAAGAGATTCTGAATCAGCGTTATCAGTTTCCGATTGACGCGAGGACGTTTCCACGCTGTCCGAAGAAGTCGGTGTCAATTCACTGGGTGGGTTTACAGGACTAGAGGTTTTTGATGTGCGTAGAGGAGACGAAGTGAGCTTCAATCTTCTGAGGGAGTCAGAGTTCGGCTGGAACAGGGACAGCTGCTTAGCTTTGTTTGGCGAGTTCTCTTGGAGACTCGCGTTCCTGTGTAGTGGAGTGGGGTTGCGGAGGTTAGGGTACAGAAGTATAGCTGATGCAGTACAGAGGCCTGTAACAAATAGATTGGTGTGAGTTATATCTTAAATCTAAATTAAAATTATTGTGTAGCGTTCCCGCCAAACTCTAAGTACAAATGTATGACAATGACATTACCTGTCATGTTACTTGACACGTGACTTCTGCACAGGTAATGTCATTACCATACATTTTGTACTTAGCGTTTGGCGGGAACGCTGAAGAACACAGAAAAGTCATTTGTCTAAGGGCGCTGAATAAGATAAAACTACCCTCGATAAGATTAAAAAAATAACTAAAATCCTCACCTTCTTTAGCTGCAGCAAGCCACAGCCAGTCAGTCTTCAGTAGTTCAGTGGACGAGTTATACAAGCTTAGACTGTCAGCCACCAAACCAGCTTGCAGCGTCAGATCTGCTAGGTTCTTCGTCACGCGGCCCATGCAACGTTTTTTATTGTTGCGGGATTCCATGTCGAGTCCTAAAGGAGATTTAGAGAATCAAGATTTTAATCAATTTGGTGTTGGATTGGGGTTTGAAATGGTGTCTTGGCAGTGATTCTAAGTCTAACGTTAACGTGTAAAACTGACAAAATACATACATTCTGTTAGCATCGCACTGGTAGTCTGTAGCGTTGTGTTCGCGCAAAGTTATTGCAGTTTATTTGGTGGTTGGTGTTGGTAGTTTAGTTTGGTTAGTTTAAGTTCTCTTAAATATTGGTTAAGACTCTCACAGTAGATTCTATTGTAAGTAGATGACATGCCCTAAGTGTTGAGGTACGTCTGGCCACACCGAATCACTTTACGCACTATGCTTCTATACTTTTCTGTTAGGTACTTAAAACCGTCATTTAATAGAGCGAGTAAGAGAGAGCAGCGATGCGATCGCACGCGGTGGAATCGACGGGGCGGTTTGCAACACCTTTGAATTTGTTCAATTCATACCAATATTGCACTCACCCACAAAATCCTTCTTCTCAAATGGTGCCAACAGTAAGGAAACCTTCTCCAATTTCTCCTTAGACCTCTCCAAACGCTTGGACTCCACAACCCAAAACAATGAGTTGATAAGATCAGCCACATTCTGTTCCAAGTCAGGAACTGGGTCATTTTCTCCATAGAACATGGCATGGGTCTTGAAGTTTGATGGAGTGGTGAAATGCTCCTCTTGAAGTGGGTATGAAGAGTTCGAGGATGTGGATTGAGGGAAGCTGTCTAAAGAGGATAGACTGTCTGCCTGTTCACTTGGTGCACTGTAATAAAAACGAATAACAACAGATTGAGTTTTTTTTTTTGAGATGGGAAATGGTCAAATAACTTCACCCACTCTAGGATGGGGCGAGAGGGCGTGTTAGACTTTTATTGACTAAAGCCTACTTATGTTCCTTTATTTGCTTTTTTTTTGCATTCGAAGGCCGCAGTAAATGTCAGTCTTTCAAATGTCCACTCAGCCCAAGAATATTTAGGTTTCACTGTAAAAGACCTTAGCACAGTAGTAGCAGCTTGCAGGTTCGTGTGCAGCAATGAGCTGTGCCCAGTTTACTGATACAGGACGATAGATTACTTTATGGTCTCGGTTTTCATTCTAGAAGTGTAATACGAGCACATATATCACTGCCATAGGAATAAGTGATGTATTAAAATGTTCTTTTTTTTCAATCTTTTCTTTACACTATTCCTAGTGTGACTCCTGTATCGTGGGTGCGTTCACAAACATGTAAACTTACATACACAAGAGACCCAGACCCGGAACCCTTATATCTGAAGGTCTTGGTTGAGCAGTTGGCCGTGCCGTCAAATGTTTAGTTCTGCCAAAAATCTCAAGAAATAACTACTCACATGTCATCCATTCCTTCCCTCAAAGGTCGTTCCTCTTCAAAATAGCTGTAAGTTTCTGGCTCCTGTTCAGGTTTTTTCATATTACTGACGGGACCAAACATGAAGGCACGAGAGTCGTACAGGGTGTTTGAATATTTTACTTTCAGAGACTCGTGGACCCGGCATACTTCGTTCAGCTCCACTTGGTTTGTGAACTTACTCAGTGTTATGAGGCCTAGTAATCGCCTGTGAAAATTAAGTTAGGTCCAGCTAATCTATGTATACATATAAAAGGAGGAACTGACTGACTGACATATCAACGCACAGCCGAAACTAATGGGACTAGGAACCTGAAATTTTGCACAAGGTTTTCTCTTGTGATGTAGGCGAGCACTAAGAGAGGATTTTCTAAAATTCACCCTCTAAAGTAATGAAACAGGGATCCAAAGTTTGTATGGAGAAACCAACGTTCAGGTGGGGAAGACGCTGGCAAAAGCTAGTATATGATTAAATTGGGATGAATGTTTATTGTTTTTTCTATCGCCAGTGTCTTTAAGTAGCACAGGAAATGTTTAGCTGTGCTGGTTTTTACTTCAAACTTGTTTACAAAGAAAAGAGATACACATACATGTTCACATATTCTTAGAAATAGATAGGTTTCCCGTTTAATAGAGTGGAGTAGACGAGCATTTGCCGCGTGAGCCACTATGAAGATATGAATTTAGTAGGGATGAATATAGGTATCCAATAAAACCTTTTCTAGTTTGCTTAACCCAAGGTTTGTAATCTATACTTAGTAGCTAATTTTGCGAACACTAGACAATTAACGCAGTTACAGTTAAACTAAAAAAAAAACAATGTTTTACGCCTTGTTAAATTGTTCATAGTTAACTTGTTAATGATGTTAATTAAAATTAAACAAGCAAAAAATTTGGTTTACAAAACGACATCGGAAGGCAGCTTTGCTTCCGTGTTTGTTTGTGGTATTAGTATTATATTAAAACACGATAAGTGAAACTTTTTATTTTACGTTAAACTATTCAGTGTGCATAGCCCGCGGTGGTCAGTAGGTACATGCTTGTAAGCTTGCAAGCATTGATTCACGAGATCGGGCGGCTGCCGCTTTTGTTGAGATCCATCATCTTTTTTTTAAAACAATAATTTAATTTATTGTTTTCTAGGGACTAACGCCCATTTCGTTTATGATGAAGAAGTTATATTAAAATAGATTACGATATGGCAATTGCATAGGTATGCAATATTGCTACCAATGCATCATGTCTCAGCGATTTATTGTGATAGGTACTGAGGGGATTTGCTATTCCATAACAAGTCATTAGAGACATATAATTGTAGTAGGTACTTTTCGTTTTCCATTTTGGGCCGTGCGAGCCAATTTATGAATTCGATAACCATCAATCGACCGATCGCGCGTAATTAAGTTTGGGCCCCAAACTCAATTTTACGCGAATGGTCGGCTGAAGCTCCTTTTGCGGTTTTGGAAACCGACAGAAATTGGCTCGCGCCGCGACACGTTGGACCGCAGCAATGCTGGAGTTGCCGCGCACGGCGACAATGGACCTTAAAGGCCCCATACACGGTACGATTTGTCTGTACAATCCGTCGTTTCAGACCGATCGTAACGACAAATCGATAGAATATGTCAAGACAAATCGTACCGTGTATGGGGCCTTTTACCATGACGTGTTGAAATGTCAAGCGTGTGAGCGAGAAAGAGGGTGGAACTATACCCTATATAGCTCAGTTTAGGTCGTCAAATGGATCGCGTTAAAAGCTCGTGATAGGGCTTCATGTCTCCATAGTGTGTGTTGGTGCTTGAGTTTTTGCCATGCATAAAAATCTATGTGCAGCTTTACAGTGATGCCACTATAGTACAATATCAAAGACAAAAACATAGGTAGCATTCATCATTCATTTCGCTTGAGCTTGAGATCTATGATTTATGTGCCAGTGGTAAATTTGTTTATGCGTTTAATAAATAATATTTTCCTTTACTAAAATAATATTTATAAAATGATGCAACATGCATAGACTGGTCATTGTTGTTATTCTAGGGGATCCCTATACTATCCCAGAAATGGACATCTCTTCACTGTAATGACTGTTTCTATAACAACAAAGTAGGCTCATTAGCAAATGAAGACATTAGTTCATTAAACCCCGAGCGAATACCGGCATTCGCTCGGTCATTGTCTTTCTATTGTGTCTCTAATTACGCTACTCAAAAGGTTAATATTGATGCACCTATTTGCCCAACATTGGTGAAATTAGTTAGCTAATGTTCAATGAAACTGTTAACTAATTATCATTGTTGTAAGTAAGCCTATTAATTAGTGTCTAATTGGTGTGTTATTGTATTTAATAATTATGCAAATCTTTTTTTTTATTAACACCAGCTGTGAAAAATAATGTCTTTCTAGCCTATGGATATCTATGTTTATAGGGAATAACGGAAAGGTTTGATTATTTTCGATATTCACTAAACTACTATATGAAGAACTTCTTAATTATGTACTTGGATAAATACTGTATAAATCAAACGCTCAATATTTTTATAATCTATGCAGACGCTAGCGTTTAACCTAAATGGCGCGAAATCACAAGCGAACACCGGCGTTCGCTTGGGTTTTGACTGGTATTCTTATTTTTAATACCTCTTAAGGCAGATGATATAGTTCCAGATTTTTATGTAAATGATCCTATATTGAATTTATTAGTGCATAAATATATAATGTAGGCCAAGTACCTGTGAGTTTGGAAGTCACCCCAGTCATTGTTTTCCACCGGATAGTCTCTGACATATCTTACCCATATATCTCTTACTTGGCCAGTAGAATCTAGAAATATGTTAGCATAATTATGAGTTACACATCATAGTCACTCAATAAATAATAATGCTAGGTATAGATGTGTGACAAATTGCTAAATTGCATGTCTGTGATATTAAATGATAAGAATGTCTTTTTGAGTGACACACTTTTAAAAAAAATAAGATTTCTAAGAAAAAGGTAGGAGAATTACTGGTAGTTTATGAGAATACATAATGAAAACCGCTAATTTCATGAGAAAAGACTAAAGCTGCTTACCAGTAACTTTAATATTGTTGACCCTTTGTATTCTTTCCCACAGCTTGTTAAAGTTCTTGAGCATACCTCCGATACCCTTGACGAGCACCAGCAGGCAGGCATGGTGCTGGGCATGCTGCGAGTAGTCAGGGTGCGACATCACCGACTCTCCTGGCGCGTGAGACAGAATGTAGCTCACCGAAGAGCGCATTGATATCTCATTTGATTATCAATAACGATATTTAAGTGGTTTCGCTTGAAATACACTATCCATCGCCGATAAATAAAATACTTAACGGTTATTTTGTGTTTGTTATCAGGAAATATTTATTATTCTGTATTTTTTATTTCTATTTGTTTACGTCGCTACTTTTTCCCAAGACGGGGCGTATTTGACATTGACATTTGGCAGCTGTGATTGGCAGTTCACCCCGTTGACATAGTTTTTTTCGTTTTGAAACCAAAAACCGAAACTTTTCTGATTTTAAATAAATACCAACACCTTTTAACTTTGACGTTACCAATTTATGAACGAAAATTAACTAACCTCAAAGTCTTAATGTCGCACTGTTTTGAGACGCCGAAATTAAAAATAAACCTTTAAATATTACTTTATTCTATCAGTTATTTTAAAATGGCTTCTAAAGAAGGTGGTGGTGATAAAGGAAAGGTAAGAATTCTGATGTATACTACTTTGCCTTTTTACTTTACTTGTACCTTCGTTTAAATCCTGCGGTATTGATGTAAACTTATTATTTTCATACTTTTCAGTCTTCCCAGGGGGCTGGAGACAATAAAGAGAAGAGGAGGAAAGAATCTATCCTCGATCTTAGTAAATATCTGGAGAAGAGCATTCGTGTAAAATTCGCGGGCGGGCGAGAAGCGGCGGGAATTCTGAAAGGATACGATCCACTTCTGAATCTCGTATTGGACAATACTACAGAGTTTCTAAGAGGTAAATTTCCTTTCCAGTAATAAACTTTAAGTTCACTAATTTTTTATTACAACAGGAAACAAAAGTACAGTTCAAATTGATTTATTTTGCCTATATCTATTACTGAAAGTAGGTCTACTCTAGATCAATCCAAATGGTCTTTGTCTCATATAACCCTCTGATCATTACCACTATTCTTTTGGTTGGTATTGCACTTCTAAACCATTTTATTCTCTTTTATTACAGATCCCGATGACCCATACAAATTATTGGATGATACAAGAGCACTAGGACTGGTAGTTTGTCGAGGTACCTCTGTTGTTTTAATATGTCCCATGGATGGTATGGAAGCCATTCCTAACCCCTTCATTACACAGGAGGGATAATAACTTTAAACTAATTGTCTGTCTGTATTTAAGGTGTAAGTAATTATAAATTAAGTAAATAATATAAAACAAACTTTCTATTTATTCCCAAATATCAGACACGGAAGCTCATTTATTTTTCTACTTAATAAATTATTGCACACATACTCTTAAATATGTTGATAATTATTATTTAATTAAATACTGTTACATGTAAAGAGTAATAACTTACATAAAGGGTAAATAAGGTACACAAGTGTTTTAACAAGAAACACTAGCATGTCTCTGTAATCTTAAATGAGATATACCTTTAAGATTACATTCAACAAAAACTTAAAAAAACAAATAAACAAAAAACTCAGGTCTCAAATTAACCTAATTTATCTGGTAACTGGTGAATTATGAATAAATTATAACACTAAAAATTATCAATCAAATCCAAATTCATTTCTTATCCAGGGGTAACTTTTTGGGCACTCAGTGCATGTGATCATGTACTTGTCATGCTCCAGAACTTTTGAAGATAGTTTACATGTGTTAGGCTTGACACATGCTATTTCTGCCTCTTCAAAATGACGCTCTTTGCACTGCCATGGCTGGAACTTCTTCAACTGAAAAACTGGAGTAGGCCTCTTTATCCAATCTATCAGTTCTTTGTATGTTACAAAGTAGACATCAGGAGCTTTTGATAGTTCACTGATGAATTTCTGAAAAAAAAAAGTTGAAATCAGGACATAATTATTGAAGTACAAAAAGTTGCCAAAAAGGATGGCATCATAGATTCTGAATTTATTGGAGCACCAGAAAAGTATGGCACAGGTACAGGCCCTACCGCCTTGACTGCCGAAACTTCAGTTGCGCAAAGTCACGGCCATTACATCTGGGCATGGGAGACAGCAGCTCGTCTGCTTTTAAGCTGTCCAGAGATACAGGACAAAGTAATTCAGTAACACCAAGGTGCTGCTGGCCTTCCTTGAGGAGCTGGACTGTATCAAATGACCTACTGGTTACACCCGTGCACGAAACCCGCTTTGGACATGGAGTTGCAGATACCAGTCTGACTAACGTACATTACATACAAATGATGCACTCCAGGAAAAACAAAACACACTTTCTAGTAGAGATGTTACGGAGGTTTAATTCTGATACCGAAAGTTCCGAATTTAATTTTGCGCCTTCGATTCCGATTTCGGTTCCGTTAAGTTTTGATCGAAACTTATGGTAGGTACAAAAAAGTTTATTCTAGTGACGAGGGGTTCCCTCGTGCTTCATTAGATTTAACCGATTTTTTTATTAATTTTAGTAGTTTTTTTATTTTGACGCTTCTGCTTCCGCTTTCGATCCCGGTTCCAATTCTGGTTCTGATTCCATTTCAACAAAAAAAATAAATAATTAAGAAACTCCGCTTCCAAATTCGGTTCCGGTAAAAACTATACTTCCGTAACACTAACATCCTTAGTCTAGACTATCTGTTGTCTTCAAAGGCCCCACCACGAGCTCATAACGCAATCCATTTGACGACCTAAACTGAACTGTTAAAAGGATCGAGCTATAAAGGATGTATAACTCCATCCCTCTTTATCGCTCGCACGCTTGACATTTTAACAGGCGGTAAGAGGCTCATGAATGTCCTATTACATGTTACTTGCGCTCGTGCAAAGTTGGGGCGTCACTAAGTTATCTACATCCACACATGTTGTGTGGTGTGTGTAGTTTACAATCACTTGAATTGAAGTTGACAATATTCCAGAATTTATAAGATTTTTAATTATAGCTTTTGCCCGCGACTTCGCTTCTGTCAACTGACTATATTCTACTCTACCCTACCCAACTCTACCCTACTGTACCCTAATCTACCCTATTTATCTACCTGCCTACCTACTTACCCTACCTACCCTACCCTACCCTATCTATCTACCTGCCTACCTACTTACCCTACCTACCCTACCCTAATTATGTTTTTAGGGTTCCGTACATCAAAAGGAAAAACGGAACCCTTATAGAATCACTTTGTTGTCTGTCCGTCTGTCTGTCTGTCAAGACCCTTTATCTCGAGAACGCGTGGAGGTATCAAGTTGAAATTAAAACCATTTACTCAGATCTGCGGTCAGCTTCCAGTACCCCTAGCACGAATATTTGTAGGTTTCGTATCGTAAACGTATCGAGTTGGCGATACGATAACGGAATACAACTAAAGTCGGAAGCACGAAGCTCTATCGTAATAGTATCGAGACCTCGATACGATTACGTTAGTGACGTCATACTAATGTAAGTAAGGATGTACAAAATTGAACGAATGATCTTAGAATTGATTGAACGTTTCGTTCAAAAACTATATAAATATTTTGTTCTTAGTGATTTCAAGGCCTTTAAAACTTTAAAACTGTTCAGATTGTGATGCAATTCGAAGAAACTACATTAAAAGTTAACATTCACTTAAGATAAATAGTATAATTATTTAATTTATTATTAAAACTTTGTGTTTAGTGAGAAACTAAATGTTCCTAAACGAACGACGCCTAACACATTGACATTTTTTGATGCGAAGCTCATTCAAGGTCAACTTTGTTTAGAAGTGAACTTGTATTTCTTTACATAAATAAGTTCTAAAACTTAACTCTCGCAGCAATAAAACCAATAAAACATTTCCAAAATGAGAACCAGTCACCCGCAATACGTGGTGTATGTGTATGTATGGTAGAATTTATGGTAAAGTATGTAAATTTCATTTAAGAATTTATTGTAAACATATCTGTTGATTGTCAGTGTTTTAATGGGATATTAGAATCCAAATATCACATTTTTTGTTAAAAATAAAAAAAGCTACAGTTTATTTGTATACTCGAATCATTCAAAAATAGTAGCTATAGGTAAGCTTGTTAATATGTAAAAAAAATTAGATTAAATTGAAATAAACTTTGATGAGGTACGTGGTAATTTTTGATAATTATGTAGGTCTATAATTGGAAGGCAATATATTATTAGAATAGATATTGGAATACAGAGTCCTCTAAATGTTAAATTTAATAGGCATGGAGACTTGTCCAAACCCAGCGGGGGCCCTAGTGGTAGACTTTCATTCGTACACCTTCATACATTTCTACTTTCAACAATCAATCTATACTGAAATGTACTATGTCGAGGGGTGCTTCTTGTTAATCTAAGCATTTTCTAACAAAATTTATTAACACAATCACTTAAATTATTATTTTATGCTTCCAATAAACTCCGACGAAAGTTTTCTCACTGCCAAATTTATAGTGAATAAACTTTCGAGAAACTCGCAAGCCAGCCTTCGACAATGACGATACTATACGTCATTTTACGCGTTCGTGCTAGCTATCTTCATACAAACGGCTTAAGGTTACGTTACGAATTCGATACGAATACGATACGAAACTTACTTGAATAAGTTCGTGCTCACAAAATTAGTTCAAATTACGCACACCAGAGGCGCTGTTCATGTTTCCATACAAAATGCTCACGTTAACGATACGAATACTTTTTCGCAAGTTGTTCGTGCTAGGGGCACAGAAGCTGTTAAAAAATTAAACTTCTAAGTTAACAAAAAGAAAGATACGGCCGTTTATGTCGCAAAAAATGTGTATTTCAACACTTAAAGGAATCTAAATTCATAGGATACTTCCCGTTCACCCAGAATCCTGAAATTTGGCAAAAAGCAAGGACTAAATCTGAAGAAAAAAAACTGAAAACAGTAAATTTGTTGTTACGTCACATAAAAAAAAACTTTTTTTGCGATTCAGAAAAAAAAGATTTGTTACCTTGAAAGCCATTAAATATTCGTTATTCTTAAACCATGTCGAGCTCAAGTGAATGCCATATGGTGCTCTGTTCGTCAGATAATGCCTCTTGAAATTGTTCACCAAAATATTGTAGACATCTTCGCCAGTCAGGTTTGAAGGGCAGTACTCAAGGGTGGCACATGTATGGTCGCCGTTTGAAAGAGGATTGATCACCATCTCCCAAATTCCTGCGTAGCTTCGCGTCGGGCAGTACTGGTTGTTACCTAAAAAGGAAAAACGTTTTTTTTTATTATTTTGGCTTTTAATTAATTCGTTATTCAAAATGTAATGTCTCACTGCCCTAGGTTATAATGTCGTTGAATTCATTTGTTTGTTTTTCATTTGGCTTTTCCACAATAACTACTTTGAATTACACGCATCGCCTTGTGCAAAACAAAAAAAAAAACAGGCCAAGTACGAGTTGGACTCGAGCACGAAAGGTTCCGTACCATTATCTATACAACATTAGACACTATATTATAACTATTATTAATATCGAGCAAAAATCACGTTTGTTGTATGGGAATATTTTAATTGTCTAACTGTTCATGAGAAACAGCCTGGTGACAGACATAGAGGCCATTCATTTATTACGAATGATTTTTACTAGTTTTTAACCCTCTGTCCATTATAAATAAAAAATAAGAATAGGTCGACCCTTCCCCTCCTGTTTGATTAATAATATTGATTATGTAATAATCTAAAGGAAAAAATTAATATACGTTTGGTTGGTGTTGATGTTTATTTTTTTTTTAGGAACGTTTACAAGTGTGTTGTTTGCGCAAACAAGTAACGTTTAGTTCAAAAGCGGGGAGGCGCAGTGCGGGTGGCGCGGGTACGTAGCCATAGAAATAGTTTACTAATACGTATCCGAGCGCACATCGGCACACGCGCGGCTGCCCGCACTTTTTCAACTTTGCGTATTTTGTGATCTTACGTAAGAACTATCAAGACTCCCTTCCACCCGATCCCGTCCCCCGCCCTAAATCATCTTACGTAAAAAATTAATGGCCCCATAAGGACAGTGGAGTCTTACTGTCTTAGTTCCTACCCATTTTTACCTTTTATGTACGGTACCCTAAAAAGTGGAAAACGTGCGTGAAGATATGGCTCTTTCACATTGTAATTGTTCTAAGTATTTTCCTGGACTATTATCATGGTCATTGTCGTTTTGTTTAAAATGAGGAGTGGTGCGGTCATTAGCTGGTGCACGATAGCGCGAACAGTCCCCACCCAAGCCGAAAATAGCGCCTTGGCGAGTTTCTAATTTAGGTTGGTAAGAACCCACTAGGCGCGATTGCCGTCTGAACCTAGCATGAATCTTAACTGGTTAACCTTTTCTAACCTTTGCATAAAGGTCTACAATATATTTTATAGATAGCAAAATCCCCAAGTTCTAGCAATGAAATTTAATTTAATTTCCGCAAGAGGAAGATAGATGTTTTCCATATTTTTAACATATTAATAGGTCCCTACTCTGAACTGCTCTGTTGAGAATTTTATTTGTTGAACAAATTGCATTGCATACTTTAAAGCAAGGTTTAAAGATATTCTTGGCCTACAATAAAGTATAGACTTGACTCGTTTAACAAAATGCCTAAGTTCTTGTAATAATGGCGCTTAATTTAATCAAAACGTGATTTTAAATCTGTGCAATTCCGCATTCCAGGTAGTTATGCGTAATATCACAAACAATAGGCGCGCAGAGCGCAATCTCTCTTAGTCGGATGCGCGTGCGCGGCGGCGCGGTGCCGCGTCGTCATCGACAATCACAGCTCATAACATCTTACTTAACCACTCACACGCTCTAGTTACGAGGCGTTGAGATGAATCAATACCGTTTTAAAAAGAATTCATTTACCCATCCTTGGTTTTTAAACCTTAGTAAAAGCAAGAAATACCTCCACTAACAGCGGCCATTTTTAACAGATATGGGAATATCGTTACTTTTAAAATTATCCAAAATCCCACCAGTGTCAACAACTCTCGGATCGTTGGCACAGTAAATGACGTTACTGAAAGCTTTAATAAATGCCTTCATAATTATAATTTAGGTGTTGAAGGTCCTTCAACACTCAGACTATGATTAGATATTCGTCATCTTCAATCAGGTGCTCATTTTCGATCATCATTTATGTGATCGAAGCGGCACGACACACTAGCTTCCACAAAAACTTAGCTCTTGTCTTACCAATGCACTGATGTGGCATCTTATAGTCAAGGGTGTATGGCCAGAATGGAGGGTTAGCCAACGGTGCCACTATCGTAGCATCGTATACGAAGCCGAATTCCTGCATCATCAGGAATTGTCGGTTCCAGCCCACTGACAAGAACGGTACTCGCATTCCTCTGTGAAATAAATGTGAAAGTACATAATAATGTTAAAGAGGTGAATGATTTGTGGGTGATTTGCAACGTCAAGCAATCGATCAAGTTGCGCGGCGAATGGACAAACTATCCTATCCATTACCGATCGAGATGCATTAAAGCAAACAGAAATAAAATGAAAAACAATACCTGAAGTCCTCCATATGAACTCTACTGAATCTGTTTATCATATTCGCTTCACCAACCATTTCATCGAACCAGTCTTCAACAGTGGCATTTTTAGACCACCAATCTTCAGGGCCTCTACGACTGCAAGATTTGGAACATGTCGTTATTCTGTTACTTACTTCATTACTTAGCTAACGATTTCTATTGACATACAGTTACTTACGTGATTGAGTTTACTGCTATCTCATGCCCGTCATTCCACAACTTTTGTACGTGTCTGTAATTTGTATACGGGTGTGAAACGAAGAATGTCGCTTTTATTGGGCAACCGTTAGGGTTCTTCCGCTCAGAAGTAAACAGGTGCTTGCTGTAAGCATCCCAATTTTCGTGGTTTATGGAACCATCGAAGGTTAGCGTGATCATTTGTGGGGTCTGTAAATAAGACAAAACTAGTTGAAAGATTAAATTTTTCATTAATTACTGATTTAAGAATTATAATAGCTTTTTCAGTCATGCGTTATCCAGCTTGAGTGTCAAAACAAAATTTTACCTGACTATGAACGAGATTTCCTGGTATTGCATTTCCTTCTCTCGAGCAAAAGCAGTCTGGTAGCACGCAGAGATTAGGATCACAAGTTTCTGCTGCGTTCGGATCATAGTTCACATCACACCAGCCCTAAACAGCAATAAAATATTGAGAGAAAACTACAAATTACGATGAATGACACGGCATTAATGTTATTGTGAAAGTATAAAAATTAGAGTGACGATTAGAAAACGATTGATTTGCAAGTCATAATGAAGCGAGCACGTGTAAAATTGAGAATGCAGCTTAAATGAAGATTGTGAGAATTTACTTCGTCAGAACCGTCCGTGCAGTCGATGGAGCCATCACAGAAATATTCTGCGGGCATGCAGTTGCCGTCTGAACAGCCAATATGAGTGTCATTGGCACAATCTGCCATATCTAAAAGAGGTTTGGGAATCCGGGTTTCTGAAATAAAAGATATATTTACTTTATGCGACACAATACTCCATAAAATCCGGCTATCGACTCCTGCCATGGGAGTTCGCAGGACTAGAAGCTCTAACGATATACCTACAGGAGCATCGGGAGATAAAGGCGGTCTTTGTTGTCAGTAAGATGAAGTTTTGAGTTTTTTTTTTTAATATTTTATTAAGGGGATGGTTTGAGAGGCCGATGGATCTTAAGTAGCGTAGGTATTGTATGTATTTTTAGTCTATCTTGTGGTTCCGCACCGAATATTGATAGTAGAATCAGCGGTACCTACCTATGGTGAGATCGCAGTTGTGCACATTTTGTTGCATGTCACACAGCTGTCTGTTGACGTCGAACATCAAGTTGGGCGAGCAATGAAATTCGAACACGTCGCCGTCCAAACACAGGTAGTATTTAGCACACTCGTCAATTGTCCACATCTTGTCTTCAGCTCTGTCCGGATTCCTGGGTTATTTGTTTATCAATATTACTTAGTGTTATGCTTATAAGGTAAGTAGGTTATTGACGTGTTGTCTTTGGAGATTTACTACCAAAGCAGAAAGTTCAAGACAGTTGACCCCATTTCGTAGGTAGGGATGATGTAGGTGTGAATTAGCTTTTTTAATGAGTTTGGTCTACTGAAGTATCTACTGCTGACTGCTGAATGCTCACTAGAGCATTCTTAGACTTATGGATAATTCAAATGGTTTAGTAAATAGGTCCATAAGGCACGATTCCGACGTATAGCAGCAGCATATGGCTGATATTTTTAAGCATGCACGCACGTGTCCCACAGCTTAAATGCACAATGAAAGTGAATTTCTCAAGACGTGTAGTAGGAAATGGTAATGTTGATACAAGCGGACGGGTGGCTCAGTCAAGGTTGCGGCGAAAGTCGCCCGGGGTCGTTGTCCGCGCTACGAAAATGGCGGAAAATCATCCTTCTGTAATATCTGCACGCAGCACACATGTGAAATTATTCTTTGCACGGTTTTATGTAGCACGTGTCGTTGCGGAAGCAGAGGAAGCGGTGCACTTCATGCAGTTTTTATTAGGAACTGAATAACTGATACTGCATGTTTCCGTAGTCTATAAGTTGGTAATAGCAATTTACGGACTTCTGATGTTATTTGTTACCTATCTCCACTAACCTATTTTCTATAGGTAGGTAAGTGCCTACTACCTATACTCCATCTATTTAGGTAATTAACTAAATGTGCTAACTAAACTAAATCTTGACATGTCTTTTATCTAAAAGTTGTCTAAAAATTGTATGTAAAAATGTTTACAATTTGTTATTTAGCTACGCTAGCTAGTTATGTTTGGTAATTAACTAAATGGGGTCGGGACGGGTGTGAGCTATTATATTGTCGAATAGTTCGATTGGTTTCTCGTTGGCATTGGTGGTATTTGTTCTTGCTCGTTGCCTGTTGTTCATTAACTCTTAACTGGGGACACTTATTGTGACGGACGGGAAACTATGGAACCCTACACTGAGCGTGGCCCGACACGCTCTTGGCCGGTTTTTAAATTGAGAGTTCTTTGTATCGTACGTAACATAATAACATATTTCTTTGTAGTAATTTGAATAATTACTTCAATGCGCATTTTGTTAGTTTATATAACAAATCTTGACACACTTATATGCCATCTGGCCATCATAATGACATAATATAATAATGTTTATTTACTAGGTATTAAGTTTTTGATGTAAGATGAAATTAATTGACATAAAATGAACAGTTATGATGATGATGATGGCGATAATAATGTGACATTACGTGAGTAAAATCGTAAAGTTTCTCGTTTTGTATATTATGGATGGAATGTACAGCTTCAATAGAAAAATGCTATAAGCTACTTTGTTTTATTTGGGAAATCACCAAATAACTCCTCCTGCTCTGTGTAAAGCGAGAGAAGTGTCAGACTTTTACTGACTAATCCGTCCTGATTCCCTCATGTTGCTTTTTGCGTTGTAGGGCCTCGGTAACTCTTTTGAACAATCTAGTAGGTTATGTGCCAACTTACTGCCAAAGTTAGCGGGTGGCAACACGAATTGAGAGGAGTCAGCTTGAAGAGGGCAGAAGTTACTGATAATGACTGTCAGCGGAAGGGGGGTAACACAGTCAAAGTTATTAGTGAAAACTCCCTATCGAACCACCCAGCTGTAGTTGTGTACGGATAATAAAAATGCTTATTAGGCGGATAGATGTAGGATTTATTCCTATCAAATTACATTCTTTTTTTTCTCTAACAATTATTTCTTTTTAAAAATTGAATTAGTGGAACGTATTTTATTTATACCTAATATTTTTAAACCATCTAAAGAGGTCCTGATGAAAAATCTCTACAGTTGTAGACCGCACCGAAATTCCGGACGGAATTAAGCATCTTCAACAGGTTAAATGGGCCAGAATTCTCGATATTTCAGATATAAGTTAGAAGGGGTCAATCTGACATGACTGGTTAGGCCTATGATAGGCCTACCTGGTCGAACAAGACAATGAAAAATTACCTCCTCTACCTAAGGGTTTTTAATCGAAAACAGGCTCCTTACTAAGCAGACGCCACGTGTATATGCCACTGGGCTGTAAGCATTAATCTATTCAGCAGATTTGCACTTTCCACGTTTTCACTCAGACTCGCACTGAAAGCGTATAGGTAAACAGTTGAAATTTTGACAGAATGTATTCTTTTAATAATAACTGATAAAAATAAAATTACGACCGACGACGGTACGGAACCCTTCGTGTGCGAGTCCGAGTCGTACTTAGCGGGTTTTTAGGGTTCCAAAGGGTTAAACCGGACCCTATTAGAGCCCGCTGTCCATCCGTCTGCCTGCCTGTCCGTCTATCACCTGGATATAACTGATGAACCGTGTAGTTGAGACAGTTTAAATTTTCACAGATGGTGTATTTCTATTGCCGCTAAAACAACAAATACTAAAAAAACAGAATAAAATAAATATTTAAGGGAGCTCAAATACAAAACACGTGATTTTTTTGTCGTTTTTTGCTACGTACGGTACGGAATCTATCGTGTGCGAGTCCGACTCGCACTTGCCCAGTTTTTTCTTAGTTATGTCACTTTTCTGTGATGGCTGAGTCTGCTATTGTTAAAACATCGTGTAAGTAAAATCTTCGTTTGTCGACTTTCGTGGGAACACTTTTTCTATTTAATTGCTAAAGCTATTTTGCAGAAAGTAGTAAAGATGTTTGAACAGTAAAAGTTCTTTCAAATCAGATAACTTGTGTATTGTTTCTACATATGCTTGTGTATTATATTTTAAATATGTGTAAACTTTTTTTATTTATGTAGATAACATAACATAATCGTCGGCTTTGTAATGTTGCCACTATTAGGACTCAGGCCTCCTCTCTAGGAAAGGGAATGGGCCGTAATCCACCACGCGGCCGGGCCCAGTCCGGATTGGTGGATGGCCTTCGAATTTTTGGTTCTAGGACATAACGGCAGGTTTTGAGAGAAGTGGTGATGAAATAAATTACACAAAATAATGGGGCTGGCTGAACTTTGAACTTTGAGCTTTGAACCTGCGACCTACAACTTGTAAGTCGGGGCAGTTACCACCGGGCCACCAGTGCTCATCACTATGTACCTAACGTATATTTTAAATGTAAAATTTGGTTTTATTAATTATTTGCTAGCAGTAGCTTTTAGAGCTTTACCAGTTCGTGTGTATAGATTACCGATAACATTATCTTTTTCTTCCCGCGTACAATAAATGACCCTCGGATTGAAATACCAAATCTGTGAGAAATAACTAATCTTGGTTTGACCTCGAAGCCAAGACTACGTTTGGTAGGAACGTTCATTATCTCTATGATATTTATGGCGACGAAAAACGACATCGGGCACCTGCGGGAGGTAAATTAGAGCAGAGTATAAGATCGTTAATTCATCACGTTCGATCACGGTCAGGCTCGGTGAAGTAGTGGGTAGAATACCACGCACGCCTATACATGCCTGGAAGGACATGTGCAGACTCTGGACTGGCTGCACGATGTGGTGATGGGGTTCGCGAGAATTCAAGTCTGTAAGCCGAGAGTCTCCAGGGCCCCCGACTCAAAGCTGTTGTTGAATTGTAACGGGGGGTTTTAGTCACTGTTCCTTTTCCCTAGACGGAGACATAGACGGATGGTGGACCATGAGGATCACTGGATTTCCGCATAGGAAAAAAACAGTGTACATACCTGTAAAATCGTCCATTTTCGAGACACTTCACATCCGTTAAGCTTCTTTTGTTCCTAAGCTTTCCTTGCACCCCTGAAAAATTATTATATACGTAAACCGATTACCACAAAAATAGTAGAAAAGAAACATTACCACACGGAACGTCAAGGAAAGCCACACTCTACCTAAAAATAAGTAAGTTATTACGAAAGTTATGAGTAATCGTGAAAGCTGTGCTTGGCGAGCCATGTTGCGAGCCCGGTGTCTGCAGAAACACTGAATTTTATCAACAACTCATACATCGTCAGACGCGACCATTACTTTCTTTTACTTTGTCGACGCAGAGCCGGCTGCTGCACGAAAAGAAAGGAAAATAAAACAACTTTTTTATATACGTCGTGTATCTATTTTGCATATTTAATTTTGATGAGCTTTTGTTTTTTGTGGCGATGAGTTTTTAATGGGTCTTTCTGACCCTGTAGGGGAAATGGTATGAAGATAAAGTGTTGTAGGTATAAGCGTTCAAAAAACGCATTTTGAAGTCGATGTGAGAGTAACTGAATCAGCCTGATTCAACAGGATAAGTTTATGCCTAGAACAAGATGGCAAACCGCACGCCTACCTCATTAATGTTGTAAAAATACAACAGGAACATCTAATAAAAAAACGGATAAAAATCGACACCACTACAAAAAAAAAACACTACATAAAACGATCAAAATAACTTTAATTTCGGAGACGGTGTTTAAAAAAAAAAAAAAACCGAAGCACCACACACACTTCACACTTTTTAGTTGTGATACCTACACTTATTGCCTGAGTATCATGAAAATACCAATAAGCCGAAATACTGCTAGAATACATTGTTTTATTATGAAATACCCGTGCCTACCGTCCACCTTCCGGCTCGGCTCCATCATCAGATTAGTTCGATCGAATAGTGCCCTATAGCCAAAGTGCAACTCATGACAATTCTAATAAACCCAAACACGTCTAGGATACATTGATTAATTACGGAGTTCCGGTGCCTACCTTCTGGCTCTATCATCATCATCAGATCACTTAGATGATATTTTCAACATAACTATTCAGAACAATTTGTTTATTTGTATTCAATCAGTCCGTTTATTTGCATAATAAAACGGTGTTGCATATTTATGAATTTCTGTGGGCTTTTTCTGATCTTCTTCACCAGTTCCACTTCATCAAATGTTACTTTTTGATTGTAGATGCTTCAGTTCTCGATGAAAATATCACCAAAATCACTATATGTTTCAACAGTTCTCTCGATTTCTCATGGATCCCATCATCAAACTGGATTTAAAAAAAAATAGGACCAATCTGGAAGCATATCCTTTAAGGGGAAGAAAAATATATTTGCAATTCGGTCCATAAACGATAGAGTTCTGAGGTAATACACAAAAAAAAAGATACAACCGAATTGAGAACCTCCTCCTTTTTTTGAAGTCGGTTAAAAAAGAATAGAGATAATATGACATCTGGGCTATACAGGATGAATAGGACCTTACTATACTGGCCATGTCAGGGAAGCAGTTTCCGCCGAGATTTTAACTCGGATCGTTTGAAACTGGGCTGAAGTAAAGGACATTTTTCAACACAGTTATCTACCTAATTAAAATTTCACAAAATAATCTTTAGTATCAAATCATTGTGAGAACTTTCTCGCGGATTTTTTTCATGTACCTTGGTGAGGGTTGCCGCAAAGCCAGCAATTTAATAAATTATGGCGGGGGTTGGCCGTCGCACTTTTCTGCACTTGTGCTTTATAAATGTTTAAAATAATATGTACTAAAATTTTAGAGCTCGCTGCAATCGTTCTCGTGAAGCCGAAGTTCCTTGTTTTTATATAAATGCTTTCTTTTGATCAATTATTATTGTCGAAGAGAGAATGACACACTTCAAGAAATAGATATTAATTTGAGAAAATCGCAATTGTTTTGGTTCACGGTCCACGTCTGGTTGGGTTCAGAATCCAGTGCTAACCGGGACCGCTGGCTATTGTGCTGATAATAAGATTCTTAAAGAGACCATAAATGTTTAGCTACTCGAATCCTTATTCCAATCCATAAAAATATTATAAATGAAAATATCTCTGTTCATCTGTCTGTTACGCTTTCACGCTTAAATTACTAAACCGATTTTGATGAAATTAGGTACGGAAGAACCTTGAACTCTAAGGATGGACATAGGCTACTTTTTATCAGTCTGCGACTTCGCGTCCGCAATAACACACATTCTCACGGACGAAGCCGATGGCAGAAGCTAGTATTCTATTTAAGTCTTGCTTCATAGATGGCACGACTCTTTCAGGAAGTTATGGTAACAAGTTCTTGGCATTTATCTTCCTATAAATATGTAGGTATGAGAAACCTCGTGAAACAGGTGTGGTGCAGACGCAGTTACTATAAGGGTCAGCGATCTGTTGTGATTGTAAATGTCGAGTTAGTAACCGGTCATCAACACTGCACTCTAATGTTGTTGTACTATTTGTGCAAACCTATAATTATAATGATTAACGAAAACAATTAATTTTTATTTAACAATTTATTTTATATTTGACGGTACCGTTAGCGCAGTGCTTGAGCTATTGGCTGCTGCGCTACATGTTGCGGGTTCCATTCTCATATGGAACAAATATTTGTATGGCCTAAAGATAGGTGTGCCGGGCCTTAGTTTCTTATGTATATCAGCTTACATGTTTGTGAACGCAGTCACGATCTATGAGGTATTCTTAGTGAGAGGAAAAAATTTAAAAAAAAATTGTGTCCCACTTTTTATGTTTTCTAGAATGATTTTAAACGATATGCAACTTGCACCAGAATAAGTGTTAGATAGGTATTTGGAACTCGTAGGCATGTATCAAGGGTGTCTATCCTACTTATGGGCTAAAGGGGGCAAATTCAGTTGTATTTTTATTTTTGGTGAACTGTACATAATACAAAATTAAGAAACACATTGAAGTTTAACCAATGGTGAACCTTGTCGTAGCCTCGTTGGCCATTTGGATTTGCAGACCTGAGAAAAAAAAAACATAGGGAGCGAGACCAGATCGAAAATTCTAGGCACAGGTAATCAAAATAAAAACATTTTTAAAAACAGAAGTAGGAGAGAAGCCGTGGATGCTGAAAAGTTTGAAAAATTATTAGAGTGTAGGACGCTAGAACGAGCGCAATGAGCTCGAAAACTTCTGGGGCCCCCTCTAATTGCGATATGTCTACTTAATAACATATTGAGGCATTAGGGATTTTAAGAAAAAGAAGATTCTCGATATTTGAAATAGCGATAAAAATATATTTTTATATTTATGAAGATGTAGAATAGCAACGGAGAAAGAATACCGCCTTGTGGAACACCAGAATCTAGATCACGCCAACTCGACGAATTCTCGTCAACGCGAACCGACTGCTGACGTCCCTGAAGATAAGAAGAGAACCATTCCAGTGTCTCAGTCGAAACCATAAGATGAGAAAAGATAGATAGAAAAATATCGTGACTGACGGCATTAAAGGCATTGGAGAATTCAATCAATACCAAACAGTAACCTTGGTATCCTCCATGGCTTCTCTAATGTCACCAGTCACTTTAAGGAGAGCAGAGGCAGTACTGTGACCAGGTCTGAATCCGGATTGAAATGAGTCAACAAGATAATATAATAGTAGGTACATTCGATTGAAATATAGTACGATACTATGCAATATAAGTACAGGCGGCAATCCTACTCGTTACCGTCGCATCATTTAGCCCTCTCCTCCATTTTACTGAGTTTTCTCCCATGTCAATGATTCCACACATTATCCGGTTAAGTAGACACTTGAGATACAAAAGTTCAATATTTACTAGGAATCAATTTGCGAGTCACTGAACTTCGTAGTTTCGTATAAAAAATCCCGCCAAAAACTCCATTTTTTTTCGTTAATATTTTTGGCTTGGAAACGTAAGTTTTTTAAGTTTTGTCTTTGGAATGAGGGTGTTCTAAAATGACGTTCACCAGGTGGCAGCACTGAGGCATCAGGTCCAGGCATTAGTCAGAAAGCTTTGGCTTATGTTAATGGCATTAGTTAGATGTCAACGTCATGTATACGCAAGGATCTTGTATACCCTACGACGTTTTCAAAGGACCTGACGGCTAAGTGGCGCCAACTGGTGGTGTGAATTTACAATTTTAAAAAATCCGTCATTCCAACATGATCCCATTGTTATTTTGCTAAAAATTTGTAATCTGCTATTACATAATGATCGATCATTGATCGGTTAATGGTTTCGTCAGATTTGTGGTAGAAGTCCAGGATTTTATATACTCCTTGGAAGCAATGATGAATGGTATTTCACTGATCAAAGGAACTGTCAAAATTTTAGCAGAGTCCCGCTTACGTCAGACTTTCATTTGTCTTGTCAAAATCAACAATTATGAAATCAATGATAGACCATTCCGATTCTGACACTATTGTAATAGCAGACTTAAGGCCGAAAACACTCAGTAATTTTTTTTACCGTACCATATCAAGGCAACCTTATCGGCAAACTTCGCGAAGGTAGACTACAATAAAAATTCTCAGCTCCATTTTACCGAGATGGTGCCTGTTTCAATGATTTCACATATTGTCCAGTTGCGCAGTTACTTAAGATACAAAAATACACCAATTTTACATCACATTATCCATTAGGGATCAATTTGCGAATAATTAAAACAGACACTGAACTTCGTTCGAAGAAATCCCGCCATAAACCGCTAAAAATCCAAATCTTGACATCTGTGGAACAGAATAAATAACATCTGTGGTTATAACCACGTATCTTTTCTATATCTGTGGTTTATAAAATAATTAGGGATGTTCACTTTAAGACTCTTCTCATTTTATCGATATTAATATGGCAATAGTGTACAATTTACAACTTAACATAGTGCTTATCTTGTAAAACAAAAAAATAAGATAGGAAATCAGTTGCTTGTTGAAGATTATTTATTTATTTGAATTTTTTTGTGTGTAACTATTATGATAAATTACTCGCTATTGAAGTGTGTTGTCAGTAACGTCAAACATAAAAATCGATATCAACCGTATTGATATTTTTGACATCTCTATACTTCAACCGGCGAATGTTGTGTTGTTGAAGCGGTTATAATATTATAATTACGATTTGCAGTGAACTGTGTGAGAAAGATAAAACCTTTGCGAGTTATAACGGAAAAATGAAATGTATTAAAACAGTGCTGCAGATAATTTTCCTTTTAAATGTGTGTTTGGCGACATTATCGCCGCCCTCTGATAAAAAGGGGCAGAAGGGAGTAAAACCACAAGAGGGTCCGAGGAAAAACAATGTGTTGGATCGTAAATTAGTCAATGAAACACCCTTGGTGAAAGATATTATAAAATACCATGCTACCTATCACCAGGACGTGATAACGCGCAACTTCAAGAATGCTGTTTTGGGTTACGTTACGCCTGTGAGTATTTGATAGAAATTCTCTGATCATATCGTTCTTCTTTCTATTCTATTGTCTTATAAAGAATATTAGTATTTTTGCCACAAAATTTTATTATAACTCAATTTATGTTACTAATTTTAGTGGAACAACAAAGGTTATGATGTGGCAAAGACTTGGGCGCCTAAGTTCAACTATGTTTCTCCAGTTTGGCTTCAAATTAAGCGCCAGTCTCCGAACATCTACATCATATCAGGGCTGCATGATGTTGACCATGCCTGGATGAAGTCGGTCAGGGCTAAAGGCTCTGCTACCAATCTGAAATGTTTGTAACTTTGTGATGTTTTGTTTGTATAGTTTTTTTACGACATGCTTCATTTCTATTATGATAATGGTGTTATCTTAATACTGAAAGAACTTATTTCACCTTACTATTAGAAGTGAAGCTAATGAATCCAAAACTGTTTTATTCTGTAGTACTTTTTATTAATAATATTTACATGAAATATTATTTGCCTGGGTTATATCTTTGTGTCAGATTATTTCAAAGAGCAAACCTGAGATTGTTAAATATAGTTTTATGGTCCCATAGTTGGTTATATTTGACTGGCCTGTTGGTCTAGTGGTTAGTGGCCCTGACTGCTGTAATGGAGGCCTTGATTGATAATCAAATCGTCGTGGGTTCAATTCCCACCCAGGACAAATGTTTGTGTGATGAGCACGATCATTTGTTCTGTGTCTGGGTGTAATTCATCTATAATATGTATGTATTTAGAAATATATAAGTATAGTCAGTTGTCTAGTACTCATAACACAAGCTCTAGGCTTAGCTTGAGACTAGACGGTATTGTGTGATAGTTGTGGAATATTATTATTATTATTTATAGTACTTTACCCTTTTGACAGAACAGTTCATCCTATTTATTATTTCATTAATGTTGCAGTATTGCCAAGAATTCTCTTTGAGAACTGGCAGCCTTCGGACCTGAAAGCATTCTTTATGGAGCCAACATCCCACACTGAGCAAAAAGCTCTGATTGATGAGATAAAGAAGGCTTGTAAGCAGTGGAAGTTTGATGGAGTGGTGCTGGAGGTACTCTCACAGATTGGGAAATACGTTGACAAGTCTGTCAAGTTTATACAACAATTTGGTAAGTCTTCTTTTCTTCCTCAAATGTTAAGAAAATATTTTTTTTTCATTTGGACTCTTGCACATGGCTTCTCAAGTTTACACATAGATGAGACTTCTTCAATTGAACAACAAAAAACAATCACCTAAATTAAATTATATCCCAATACTTATATTACATCCTTTCATTTAGCTAATTTAGCTTTCTTAACTGATGGATCATATTTATTGAAATCTTAATGTATTCAAGTTGAAGAGCTTTTTGTTTTTTTCAACACATAAATCTCTGGAACTACTGGTTGGATTATTTTTAAATAGCATTTTTAATAGGAACTATGCATTTTGCTTAAGGTGAATGTTCCGCTGGCCTGTTCATACATTTTTCGTTCGAACTATACTCCGTACATAGACACTTTTTGCTCAAAACGAATCACTTTATCACTTTTCTACAATGAAATAGTTCCGCATGCACCTTTTTGGTAAATAATTTGCTTTATATATTGAGAAAAACAGTCTAGAAAACCGGGCAAAATTAGACATTTTGTTTACTAGTGTGAGTGCGATTTGACAACCAAGCTTGCCGCCATGAATGCGATAGATTATAATACTTAACGCTAGATGGCGTGCAACCGATATTGTAAATTTGAAAAATCTTTACTAAATTTATAATAATGGTTTCCATTAAAAAAAGCATTATAATAACGTAAAACTAACTATCATAAACGAAAACATAAAACATTGTTGTTGTCAAATATTGTTAGCGTTAGTTATTATTATTGTTACTAGCAACAATTTCGTCAAACGAAACCTACGAGAAACAAAACGCGACGTTGCCGTACTTCCTAGTTCCTTCCTACTTGACCCTTTGACCCGTAATGTTTCTAAGAAAAACCGTTGCCAAACTTCGTTCGATTCGATAATTCGGTTGACTTGTAATAAAATACATTTTGAAGCTCTAGGCTTGTGCAGTGATAGGTTTTACGCGCGGAATTTCTTGTATGTTTTGAATTTTATGCATTTTCATAGATTCGAACAAATATTTCTTGTATGTATTTCATTCCAATTTAATGTAATTATAGCAATGTATTGTAGTAAAAGTTGCATAGACGCAATTTTATTTTAAAATAAAAGTAGGTACCAATCTTTCGGTGGTATTAGCAAGTCGGCCCGTGAGTTTAGCTGGCTATTTATTACAAACTAAAATCTTCTCATAGAAATCACCAATCGATATTATTAACTGATTCGTGAAGTTATACTTAATTAATATCAAGTATATAATTTTTTTTTTACTTTATAATATATTATCTATCATATGTAAATCTATAAATTTGATTTACATATGATAGTCGTCGTCGTCAGTCGCTTTAAATATATATATTTCCTGTCATATTCTTTTTTCAGATTAGTAATACAAATAGTTATCGATGGACAAACAAACATTAGTTTTACTTGGTATGTACCAAGTAAAACTATATCGCGTCATAATGTGCATTCCGTTACATATAATTATGGATTATGATTTATTATTTATGGTTGTTCTGCAGGGATTTATCCCCACTAGATATTATTTTCTTAATTGTCAATCAATATTATATCAAAATTATTTGGGTAAGTAAAATTTTACTGCTGTAATTTTGAACGTAATTTGGAACGTCAATATTTGTAATATTCTGTATTATCTACGGACATTACTTTGCATGACATGAGATTGCATTTCGAACGAATTCCGAATTTATAAAAGTACCTAACATATTGTCTTGTATATATCATTTGTTTTTGTGTATTTCAGTTTAGGTTTACATCTTGGTTCCTACTGTCTGATGCTGCGAGAAAGATAGCGTACCAAACGCCACGAATATTCAGGCGTCCGTAAATTGTCAAAAAGAGTGAAAAGCGCATTCAAACGATTATATAGTGACTGAACTGCAAGGACTATTATTGCAATGTCAATGGAACTGAAAACAAGGAAGGAAACTTCGTAGAAGATCTAAAAAAAGGATGCTCCAGAAGTGTGGGCACTGATTTATGCCACCAATGAAAAAATTGCCTTGAAGGCAAGCCTTTTGTCAAATGAGACGACAAATGTGGCAGAAAACTTTATGAGCGTAATAAATAAAATCAGCTGAGGAAAACGAATTAATCTAGGTAAAGGGGGATCGTACCAACGTGTTCATGTGGCAGGTAAATACTATAAACATTTACTTTTCTATTAGAACAAACAGAAGTTGGAACCAAAAAGAAATGTTATGTTTATCAGTACTGTTTCCTTATACTTATATTGTACATAACATAGATATAATTTCTATCTATTTTTTTCATATTTTCTAGTAAAATTATATTTTATTTTCAGGGCTATCGCTTGCTACTGGACACAAATGGTATAAGACTGCATGGAAAAAGCAGACCACACAGAGTCCAGGAACACATTTAAAAAAATACATAGAGCGAAAGGAACAGAGCAGAATACGATAAGATTTGTCAACACTCAAACAATTTTTTGTTTGAAGAGAAAAAAACACAAACGACAAGAATTATGGACCTGAACCGAGTGATCCAATTGATGTTGATGAACTACAATTGAGAATATGGTGTGAAGAATGGTTAGCAGAATTAATAAAATTTATAATTCTATTGCATGTCCACTATATTTTAGCATGATAATTACTCTTACTATAATATTAAATTTATTTCAGGTTCAAGGACGAATGCGTGTCAGTAACATGGATAAATGCTACTTCAAATGTTTTATTTCAGTCAATGAACCTTAGACAGTTATAGAAGTTTGTCGAGATAATGAATTTATTAGCAATATGATGCCAAAGCCATTAGACTTTTTGAAATACTGTATTCTGCCAGAAATCATTTTGAACCATGGTCAAAAAAATGTGAAATGTATAGATATGAAAGGTACACTAAATTATTACTCTTTTTTATTTATTTCATAATTTCCATAAATTTCAATCTATATTAATTTTTTCTTGTGGAAAATTGTTCTTCAACATCCACATAAAAAGTTACACACAAAATATACTAAGTATAGTCATTTTCTTTCACAGCAGCTGTTAAGTGGTGGTTTTCCGGACAAGAACTTCAGGATCAAATGATTGTTTTAATTGTATGTTTAGAATCTACATTATCAATGTTTACAATCATAGAGTGAATGAAAAGAACTTTGTTGCTTTTTTATTTCCTTTACAATTAAAACAATACTTTAGCAGATATGTATAACCATTTGTTAGTTATGTTTAAGTTTTACAAGAATAAAAATGTGATTATGGATGCTTAGATATTATCAAACATTTTTCCACCTTCTTGGTTGCAATCTCTTATTCTAATTTGTGTTTTAAATTTGTTGTCTTGTTTATGAAATAGAGTTTCTTGCGTTTGTCTTGTACTGGTGTGTAATTAATTTTGAAAAAGATTGTTTTTTAGTAAATGGTCATGTATCAAGCATTTATGTCTCTATAATTACTTGTAATAATTGTTAGTTGTAATATATGTTATTTTAAATAATGTAATAAAAGGTAATAAAATAAAACTGTCTTATGCATTCTTGACATTCATTTGATTCACAAAATTAGAGGTCAATTAAATAGTTTACACCTGAAATACCGCCTTTTATTTTTATAATATAATCATAACAGGTACTCCCCCAGACATAATTATAATTTCTACAGAAACCAGGCTTATAACTTTTAAATGCACGCCATCTAGTGGTAATTTTGTTAGATTTTAAAGTAGTCGTTCGTGTCTATGTGTGTGTAAACGATACTATAAGCAGAGTTAGATATTAGTATTTCGAAAAATGGCGAATCAGATGGGTTTTGAGACTATAATTTGACTAACTTCGATAAAGTGGAATGTCCGATTTACGCTGTACTATTTCTGTGACTTAATATTTTTTCAATTACACTCAAAACAAAATAAAACTGAAAATGTTGACTTCAGCGCCATCTAGCGGGAAAATGGCCACGAACAACCCGTAGCAATCACCTTAAAGGGAAATTGCCATCTTTGATAATATTACTTTTATTTTTTCAGGTTTGGAGATGAGTGATGATGATCTTAGTCTAATTCTAGTCTACCCACCCTTCCGAGGGTATCCTACGGATGAGTTCTTCATCCAAGCATTCAATGACATCTATCCTTATGTAGAAGCAGTGTCAGTAATGACATATGACTTCTCTAATCCCCAGAAACCAGGTAAGTTGTTGGTAAGAAGACCCATTTGTACAAATATATTAATTTTGGCTTTTAATGAGTGAAAAATATGAACTGTAAAATAATTTACTGTTATTATTAATTCATTAAACCCCAAGTGAACGCCCCATTCACTCTCTCATTGTCTTTCTATTGTGTCTCTAATTACAGTATTCGAAAGGTTAATATTTTATCAAGCAGATTTCTGTTAATTCAAGTACTTGAAAAGCCAGTTCTTACATATTCTAAAATATAGTCTTTTAACATATTTGTCTGTTCAATATAACTCAAAAACTACTGAACTAAATTATGGATTTTTATGCGGTTTTCACCAATAGACAGAGTGATTTATGAAAAAGGTTTAGATGTATAATAAATGCAAAATATAGTTGAGTACAGCCGAGAATTCCAATGGTGTCTACAATGCGTTCCAAATAAGAATAGGCGCGATTGCCATGTTGTGACGTCACGTCATACTGTCAAATCGAAGAATTATTATGGTGACCAAAATAAAAAATTGTTAAAATTTAATTTATTTACGAACAGTGAACGACAAAAGTTTAATCAGAATCCAGTTCAGAGTACAGACGTCACAAGATGGCAATCGATCCTATTCTTATTTGGAATGCATTATAGGACATGTGAAGCTAGAGTAGATCACTAGGAAAATAATAAAATCTGCTGCTTCCCATGAGGTTATAATTGCATACATTTATCTAATCAATTCAATTGTTTCCCATTTCAGGACCCAATGCGCCTCTCTACTGGGTCAGGTTGTGTGTAGAAAAACTCATAGACAGTGATGAAAACCCCTCAAAGAGGTCCAAGATCTTACTAGGATTGAACTTCTATGGTAACTCCTACACAGCCAATGGAGGAGGTCCCATAGTTGGGACAGAATACATAGAGTTACTCAAGAATGCTAAAAACAATCAAGCCTTGTCGTATAATAATAATACGGCTGAGAATTATGTGGAGATCAGGTATATAGTAGTAGTCTATATTTATTGGAATTTGATTTTTGTATGTAGTTTTTAATTATGGTGGACCATTGTGTGTGGCCCAATGTGCCAGTCCATCTCCCTCAAGAATCAGATTATCAATGTTATGGTTATATTAGACACCAGCTTTCTTTTCGAAGTGAATGGGATAGAACTATAAACAGACAACTTTTAAGCAGTTTTTAATCAATTTATTTATTCTCTTTTCAGAACATCACAAGGCACTAAGAAGATATTCTACCCCACCTTATATTCAATACAGAAACGTCTCGAGCTAGCGAAGGAGTATGGCACTGGAGTAGCCATATGGGAGCTGGGGCAGGGCCTCGACTACTTCTACGATTTATTCTGATTGCGTGTGATAGTAAATTTAAGTCTACCAAAATATTTATGTTTGTGATATTCGTTCCAGGATTTTTTTAAGAAACAAAATAAATTAAAGATTTAAAATTTTCGTTTATTACTAAAATCTTAACTTAAAATGCTACTGAAAACATGTTCAGTCTTATATTTAATCTCAAATACCATACAAGAACATGCCAAACTTGAAAAGCGATCTTTGACCTGATAGCGGCCGAAATATCTTGACAACTCTGAACTTCGAACAATTGGCTGCGCAGTAATTCTTTTTGAGAAGTGGCGAATACGTCGTGTGTATTTTTTCAGATTCGTGAGTGAGAGTGGCCAACGTATTTTAACTGTACTGTATCAGCAGGTTTATCATCATTTTCCGTATGAATTTCTAAGAAAAATGGCGAACTGATGGTAATAAATACTTATATAGTACGGTAGCTGGTGTTCGATCGACACGGGATCGAGTAAAAAAATCATAGTAAACATTATTTACAAAGTAAATTGAGCAACTACAACTAATATTCTAACTGACTACTGCTTTGGGCTTTCCCTTGAACTCCATCATGGATTGAGGTCCCTTCATGACTCGGCTCATCAGGTCCCAGCACATTTTCGCGGGAAGCAGGCTGGCAAGAAAAAAAAAACGAATTATTATGCAAATAAGAACACTAAATAATTGTAGAGAGCTAGTCTAGTGCAAACATTCTTGTGGTAAAGAGGAAAAGAAATCACCGCACTCGTTGTGAACCAACTATTTCTTTGTAATAGAAAACGTGTTTTGAGTTCGGAATACTCATTAGTGCTGTGCTACATGCATTAGGTAGCTACATCTGATTATCTCATCTTGTCTCGACGCCGCCGCCGATCAGTGTTACCTAACAATGTTTACATTTACTTAGTAGCTCTTTCGAACATTCCTGCAGCCACCGCAAGGATTGGAAAAAAACTGAAGGGGCCCACCTCTGGGCCCACCCTTCAGTTTTTTTGACATCTCTTTCAGGTGCGCGTGGAACACAACGCGCCTTCGACTCTGGCTGGTTCTTGCCGATCGGCCTGGCGGCGAGCTACCCATCGCTCGCTGTCGGTGGCCGGGAATTACCCTACGATTCCGTTTGCCTGCGGGCTGGCTGGGGCGTGAGGATGCCCTCTCCATCACGGTTTCGGCCACGTCGTTTGTTGGCATTACTGATGAAGCCTTGCTTGCCTTGCTGCAGAAGGTGGTAACTGCTACCCATTTCCTCCCGCCTCGTACCATAGCCTGAACCAGGTCCGGATGCGAGAGCAACGACAAGGACGCGGCAGTAGGGCAGACTTCTACCGTATGGTCTACTGTGCCTTCTGGGCGATCCGCATAATGGTGACGAAACCGAAAAAGGTACCTCCCTAAATACATGTCCGTTGAAGACTTGTTGGACGGTGAGGACGCTGTGGCGCCTCTCTAGCCACTCTTCAAAGAAAGGGACTTACCGCTGCGATTATGGCGTACCCAATGCCTATGTACCCACGAAAATACATTTAACAAATTCTTATGGCGTGCTAAGGATCACATTCGACTCACCATTTAAGAGGCAAAAGGTATCTGACAGATCCTGGCATGATGCAGTTGACCTCGTTCTTCCTGATGGAGTCGATCATGGTCTCCGCTACGTAGTCGGGCTCCAGCATGGGCATCAGGCGAGGAGTGACGCCGTCAAACATGCCAGTATTGATGTAGTATGGGCAGACCAGGGTTGCGTGGATTGTGTTGTGGCCGTGAGCCTGGAGAAGAGACAAGATAAAGGTAAGTAGGTTAGAGAATAGGGACGTTGCTTGGATAAAAAAAATAACGATTCTATTTAGTCCGTCAGTTATAATTATATACTTATAAAAGATATTGCTTAAAAATATATTAAAAATATATATGTATTAATAATACCAGCCCTCCCTAGCCAAGTTATAACCGTTTCGTTTCAATTCTCTTTTCGCTGATCGCCTCGAGTCGGCCACGCTTCCTATTTTTTTGTTCTGACCACGTGACTGAGCATTGAGATGACGTCAGAACAAAGGAATCGGAGGTGTGGTCGACTCGAGGCGATCGACGAAAAGAGAATCGAAACGAAACTTGTAACTTGGCTAGGGGGGCATGTATTTTTTGCATTATTAAATCTTTTATTGATT
Organism: Mythimna vitellina; assembly: GCA_949316375.1. Classification (NCBI taxonomy): domain Eukaryota; kingdom Metazoa; phylum Arthropoda; class Insecta; order Lepidoptera; family Noctuidae; genus Mythimna; species Mythimna vitellina. The sequence continues at coordinate 9,348,068 of OX438699.1, read as the reverse complement.
TTATTTACAAAGCTAAAACTATAAACGTTTAGGAGTTGAATAAATTATGTATTTAATAATAAGGTAGGTACCATAGATAAAAGAAAGGGTAGGTACACTAACAACTTAGTTAAGCACAGATAAATTGTAGATTAAACGCACAAGATGGTCCTGTGTTACCAAAGCAATTAGGTACAGGCATGCACATCCTTTACAAATTCGGAATAGATAAGTACTCGTATCTAGTGGTTGTTACACTACTATTTTTTGTTTACGTGACAAAAGATTTTTAGTTCATATAATAGGTAGAGCCAGTACCTATTTAGCATATTACCCTAGGTAATGTTTCACATTGTTACCTATGAAACTATTGTGAGAAACCCCTTATTGCTCAGACATAAAGGCGCTGACTACTGACGTGCAGTTAAACACACTGTGCATATTATATTAAACGGACACAGAAGTTTCACCTGCGTTTTTGGTTACTGCTCCGCTCTCATGAGTTGTAGCGTGAAGTTACATAGCTTATAATTTTCGTCATGAATCTGGCTATCCTATATATAACGTTTTATTCCAATCCGACTGGTCCTGTGATTAGCGCGTTTAAACAAACAAAAAATTCATAAGTGACACACGCGATGTTAGTTTTTCTGTTATCTTAACTTTCAAAATATTTTTGCTACACTGTGTGTAGGTTTCTGTGTGCCAATTAAAATATTTTTCTTTCTTTTTTTATAAGCATATGTATCGATAGAATATATTTGGAGAATACTGAAGCATCTATTTGAAACAAGCTTGAAGCTCCCGACCCAGCCCTTTCTCCGGCAACCGGTTTGTAAAACACAGACTCTTCAATTCAACATACCCTCAATTCAGTAAACAGGCTCTCATGGAAGCCGACGGTAGCGAACTTGGTGGCGCTGTAGTCGGTGCAGCGGTAGGTGCCGAGCAGGCCGGCTACCGAGCCCACCGTCACGATGTGCCCCTTGCCCGAGCTGATCATCTCGGGCAGGAATGCTTTCACGGTCTGGAAGGAGAAAGAAGAATGCTTTTATTAGCATCATGGGTCATGGGTCTTGGCTTGTAGCCACTAAATTACCTTTTTGAGGGAAAGATTTTTCACAAAAATAGCATTACGTTACTATGCAAGAAATCTGAAATTCAGTTGATTGTGCCAAACGTGCCAAATAAGTCTATTGGCTTGGTTCCAATAAATGCGTACTTTTCTCGATTATCTAGGCTACGCGTGGATCTATAGAATCGTAAATTACCTGCAGGTTTTTCCGAAAGAGTTACCGTGGCCCTGGAACCCAAAGAGCAACTGAAGGAACAGGTGGTTCGGTCAGTAAAATTCCGACACTCCCTCTCGCATCCACTCAGAACACAAGGGGAAATTTGATGAATTCTCACAGAAAAAAAGGGTTCTAAATCGCCTTATTTGAGTAGACCTAGGCTTTTAGTTTAGATGGGCATTTAAAAGGAGGCTCTATCAATAAATCATCCACATTATAGGTCAGCAAAAATGTAGTAAAATACGATCTCTATAAAGTGCTTTATTTATGATAAGTACCATAAGTACGTATTGAGCAGTGGTGGCCGAGTGGTAACGGCCCCGACTTACGAGTTATAGGTCACGGGTTCAAACCCAGCCAGGCGCATTACTTTGTGTAATTTATTTCATCACCACTGCTCAAAATGGTGAAGCAAAACATCGTGAGGAAAAAAAAAGTCCTAGAACCAAAAATTCGAAGACATGTGACATCTACCAACCCGCACTGGGCCCGCGAGCTGGATTACGGCCCCTTCCCTCTCGTACAGAGGAGGTCTGAGTCCCAGCAGTGGGAACATTATAAAGCCGACTATGCTATGCTAAGTACCTATTACGTATATGACCTTGAAGTGCCACTTTGACTCAAGCTAAGCACCTCATTGATTTACCGTTCATTATAGTGAACACTCGTAAAAGTTACCCAACACGTGATCACGTGTTGAGTAACTTTTTTTCACATTACAATAAACATTGAAAGTGATTTGTAAGCATATTTAATAGACTTGCGAAGACTATTAAAGGTTTGCAAGGAATAAAGCTAAGGTTTTCTAATCATCAACAGTCTTTATCGATGTTTTGACAATTACCTACCATATTAAAAATAAAAAAATAAGCTTTTTTTTTTCCTCTATGTCATGTGCTCACAAACACAGCCCTATTTGCGATCTACTGCGCGTCTTTAAAAATGTAATCATAGTGGAATCGAACCTGCAAATAAACATATATAAAACTTAAACAGCAAGAAGCAGCAGCTTTTAGTCACTGCGAAAACCGTGCCGTCAGTCTACCTACCTATATGTATAGTAGCACTTTTTATTATTTTGAGGTGGGAAATCATTAATCTTCTCCCGCTCTGGATGAAGCGAGAGGAATTGTCAGACTTATACTTATTAAAACCCACCTGGATTCCTTCAGTTTCTCTTTGCGTTCTAGGATCATGGTAACTCTCAAATAATTCCGCAGGCGATTTACGACCCTATGGTAGCACCAACGACTTAACTAAATGTAGGTACTGATCTTGAATACAGCTTAAAAGTACTCACCCAATAATGTGAGAGAATGTTGACTTTGTATGTGGTTTCGATGGCAGAGTCTGACAGATCCAGCAGGGTCTCGCCAAACACCGTGCCAGCATTGTTGATCAACACGTCCACTTTGCCGATCTGAAATTATTAAGTTGTTATTGCTTTTCCATCAAACAGTTTCTTCTTCTTTGTCCTATTCAAAACCTTTTCTCATTTTTTAGCGTTCGGTCTCCTTAGTTTGCTGTGCAAAGCCAATCTTGTCTTGGTTTTTCTGTTCTGGCAAATAGGTTTGAAATGAGTCTCTCTTTCTATTGACCACCAAGTGTAACATTCTATTTCTTCTTCTTCAATCAATCTGCCTATCCTTTAGCCAACTACGTTAGGGTTGGCTCCCAGTCTTACCGGTTACTACTGAATAGCACCAGTATTTTACATGAAGCGACTGCTATCTGGTCTCCTCAACTTAACGCAGTAACTGCGGGTAATATGATGCCCCTTTGAAAGACTGGTGTTAGCTTGTCTGGCTTTCGATTATCCGTCGGTCCAGTGGCGTTGCTAAGCGTGGGCGAAGCGGCCTCTCACCCACGGCCTCGCATCCAAAGGGGCATCTTGAGAGGGTTATTTTTGAGAACGAGGGTTTTTTTTTTATTGATAGGCTCGCGTTTGACCACTATTTCACCTGATGGTAAACGACGATGTAGTCGAACACTGGATTGCGACAGTCGCTGTCTCGTTTTTGAATTTATTTAAGAATAAGGCCTACCTGTTGCGCTTTCAACCACGTCTAAATTAGTCCTCGTTACGCCTCTGCGTCAGTCAAGGATGTTTAAATGACAGCCGGGACCAACAGGTTAACGTGCTTCCTGAGGCGCGGAGGAATCATGGTATGAAATGGACGGTCCATGCTCAGGAACACATTCTTGAACTTGAAGTAGCTTATGTTACCTTCAACCTATGCGGCTGTTATTAATAAGTAACTTCGTTTTTCAAAAATAAAATCTGAAAATAATAAGTTACCTCCTTCTTGACTTTTTCCGCGGTGGCATAGACAGCGCTACGATCAGCGAGGTCTACGACGTAGCTCGCGATTTCGTAGCCCTCGTCAATAACCGCCGCGCATGTCTTTTGCAAACCTGTGATAAATAAGTGCAAACAAATAAAAAATTTGAAGTGTTTGAAAGTTCTGAAGATTTATTTCAGCCTAAAAATCTATAATCCATACTTTCATAGCATAGCATAGTCAGCCTTATAATGTTCCCACTGTTGGGACTCAGGCCTCCTCTCTAGGAGAGGGAATGGGTCGTAATCCACCACGCGGGCCTAGTGCGGGTTGGTGGATGTCACATGTCTTCGAGTTTTTAGTTCTAGGACATGCCGGTTTCCTCACAATGTTTTCCTTCACCGTTTTGAGAGCAGTGGTGATGAAATAAATTACACAAAGTAATGCGCCTGGCTGGGTTTGAACCCTCAACTCGTATGTCGAGGCCGTTACCACTCGGCCCCCACTGCTCCGAGTACTCATACTCATACTTCCATACTAATATTATAAATGTGAGAGTAACTCTGATTATTACGCTTTCACGGTTAAACTCAAAGAAATATAAACTACTGAACTGATTTTGACGAAATTTATTACGGAGTAAGCGTGAACCCAAAGGAAGGACATAGGCTATTTTTATCTAGCTTGGACATCGACTTCGTGTCCACAGTAAAATAACCGATATTCATGTGGACGAATTTGCTATTTGCAAATATTTAATATTAATATTTATAAGAAATAATTAACTTAATTTGCATGAAGTAGGTACTAAGTTCGCATTCGCGAACATTCGCACATTTTTTGACATTCGCAAGAAATATGCGAATGTTTGGTGAATGTTGTTAAAAAAAGGAAATAATATATTGATTACATGATATATAATGACAATACAACTGATATGATTTACAAATTTTATATTTACTTTAATATTTTTCTATCACACAACCTGCATTTCACATTTTCAGTGTCACAAATTGTGACCTCAAATCGTAACAAATCTTTTCGAATGAACTTAATGTGATTAGCTTCGTTCAATCAGTCTGTAACGGCTCTGCTATGTTCGGTTTGCGCGCACGCGCACTCTGTTTGAAAGTCAACATTCACATTCAAATTCGCGAATATTGAATTTGAATATTCGCATTCGCGTTCGCGAATGTGAGAAATTTTACATCTCTAGTATCTAGTCACTTATGCCCATACATAGTGGGTTCTCGTTGATTATTTCCTCTTTCATTAAAGTGTAATAGGTGGATGTCCAACTGTTCGAAGACGTAATTATAATAACGTGTATATAATAGTTCATTACATAATTTAACGTCATGAGTATGATTTCAAATGAAATTTAATAAAGTGTCGTTTCCTAAATAGAATAATTAAGTAATTACGTGTTGGCGACATCGGTCACAACCGCCATTAAGTTATTATATTAGTAACGACATGGCAATTATTATAAGTGCCCAGAAACCTTTGACTTACGATAAAATTTTACGATAAACCGTAATGTTGTATAACTATGCAGAATTAAGAAAATCACCTGAAATTGATCAGATAACCCTCTGAACTAATCAATAGTTACAAAGCATTGTAAATCAGTAGTTATTTGCTTAGATGGTAATTACCTATATCATTTTCAAAGCAAACCAACGAATTAAAAAGGCAGGTACGTGCATGTTAAACATCTAATAAATATGTAGGTACCTAATAAATTTACCGCAGTACTAAATGTAAAGCCAATCACCACATTATACCTAACTCGAAACGAGTCTAAGGTTGTCCGACGACCTACCAAACTAGCAATTCCTAAAAAGGAAACTTAATTGCTCACACAACTAACCTTCTTTGCTAATGTCCCATACCACGACCTTGGCTCCAAGTCTGGCCAACTTTACTGCGAGTTGGCGACCAACACCGCCGCCTCCTCCTGTGACTAAAACAACATCTCCTCTGAGGCTCTTCATGGGCCTTATCGCGTTAGGTACTAAGGTCCAGAATAGGGATTCCAGGATGTAGTAGCAAGATAGAACCAGGAAGAGGACTGTGTCCTTGGCGATGTCGAAAACGCTCGCCATTTGTGACGGAGAGTTGATCTTCGTTCCTTCCAACATTTTTTGTTCCTGTAACAAGATTATAAACGATTATAGTTAAAACTGAAATATAATTAAAAAAGATCTCAATTCAAATTTAGAGCCGGAGGTTGGCAGCATTCACAATTGAATTATTAAATATATTGGGTTTTCTTTTCTGTCGCCCACCTTTTTGATAATAATAATATTCCACAACTTTCACACAACGCCGTCTAGTACCAAACTAAGCAGAGCTTTTGCTATGAATACTAGACAACTGATAAACATACATATATTTCTAAATAGGTACATAAACATTATAGATAAATTACACCCAGACAGGAACGAATGATCGTGTTCCTCACACAAGCATTTATCTTGGGTCGGAATCGAACCCAGGACCTCCGGCATAGCAGTCAGGGTCACTAACCACTAGACCAACAGGCCAGTGCATTTTTTTTGTAATAAGTTTTTTTTATTATTCGACGACCAACGATAAATATAAGTGTATGTATGTCGAAGTATGTGTGTAGTGTATGTGTTATATCGGTCATTGTCTACGGGGCCAATTGAAATCCATTTATATTCATTGCAAAGATTTCGCGGTAAGGACACTAAGGTCCCTGATGATTTCTATTGTGCCGCAATATATACCTATTTGAATACTTATTTAATTAATTAGGTATAACATATATTTCCTGTTATGTACTAACATTAATTAGTATTCTAAGATATAGTTGGCTGGTCGTGTCTTGTTAAGTTAATTAAGTTAGTAAAGTGTTGAGTTCTAGTTATAAACTAGAGTGTAAGAAAAATTCTTAATTTTTGGTATTCTGTTTGCTCTAAAATAGGCTCCAAGGCTTTTGCTTGACTTTATTTTTTAAACTCCTGAGCGGAGCGGGAGGACGTGTCAGACTTTTACCGACTAAAACCCACTCCTATATTCCTTTTCTGCCTTGCGTTCCAGGGCTCTGGGATTCATTTTCACTTAACCCATGGCCCCAGTAGGCTTAGACCCTACGATTTGCTACGATCTTCTTGAGACGCGCTTGGAACACTACTCGCTGTCGACGACTTGGGCTCGGTCCGGACGGTTACCGGACGACCAGACGGCGTAAACCTATGCCTACGGTGGCTGGAAATCGGGATCGGGATCCCGGCGGCTGGGGCGTGAGGGCCGTGTCCTCCGGACGACATCACGTGAGGTCAGGTCACGAATAATAAAGCACTCTACAATCTTCATCTGTGTGATTATCTAAACGTTATCGAGTAGATTGTAGGTACTCTTCTCTATTGGTTAGTTAGAAACTAAACTAAAACTAAGATTTCTTTAAGGTCGTTTTATATTCTCTTTTGTAGTCCTTATTATTCTTAGTCCTAGTTGTATTTTTTTTATTATTTTTGATTGAGTATCAGTGAGAAAAAGTGATGAAGCTATACAGCCTATAATATAGCTCCATCCCTTCAGTACAGTTCAGTTTAGGTCGTTAAATTGATCACGTTATGAGCTCGAGTTACGGCCTTTGACTTTATGTGATGTAAACCAGAAGCATTTTTCAAAGATTTTAAAATTCAAATCACGCAAAAGTATTGGAGCGCATTTTAGAGTAAACGGAATCTTAACCATTAAGAATCCTCGTTAAAAAACAAGCACGAAGCTTACTACACCTTCCATTCTTCGCTGCTATTATAACTCAAGAACGCACGCCACAGAGGTAATTTCTTCAGAGTTTCGCAAAACGAATTAAGTGATTATGGTGAACGGATACCGCTGCAGTTGCGGTCTGAGGCACCTTGGAGTAATGATAGACTCACAGACGGTTTCTATTCCGTCGTATGGAGACTGTGTTGTTCATTATACCATGCCACAGAGTACGGAATCACCTTGGAGGCTGCTGTTAAAGGCGATTTTGTCAACACTTTTCATTCAGACGTATCTGGTCTAGGCCCCTGCACCGCCGTAACGAGGCCCTGGGCGAAAGATTTTTGTGAGTCTCTTGTTCTATCGGATATTATTATATTGTATCTATCGGAGTTTGGTTTCCGTACTTAGGCTCGCACATGCACAATAGTCCGTACTTCCTATGTGGAGAATTGTCCGTGAGCCATGGTGGCCATTCTTTGGCGGGCTCACTGCATCCAACCCATCTCTTTCCAAAAACAGATTAGGCCTCCTAGATATTCAGGGAATCCAGGGATCCTAGGGTTCGTATGTGTATATCGACGACACCCTTACAGTAGTGTTACCACTACTTAGTACATAGGCGGACTTAATGCAACAAGGCATTCTGTTAGCAATGGCGTCACTAGTTGCTGAGGCGCGGACATTCTCTGCTCTGTGTAACATGCACTGTTGGAGTTTTGGTGACTGTGCAATGTAGCTTACTTTAGCTTAGTTGGATGCCATACAAATATGATGATAGAAACACTTAGAAATGTTTCATTTGCAGAGATGCTGATAAATATCAATTCACATGTGAAATTATACAAGTTGTTGTTGAAGAAATTAAGGGAGATATTAAATTAATTATAAAATATATTTTTTTATCTTCATGGTTGATCCTTTCTTTCTAATAACTTTTCCCGTTCTGGGTAGAGTGAGAGTGAGCGTCAAGCTGTTAATTACTGAAATTCATCTGTGTTACTTTTCCTTTAGTTGCTTTTCCGTTCCAGGGCCACGGTAGGTAACACTTTCAAACAATCCCGTAGCCTTCGCTAGTTGACCCTGTATATATGTAATTTTCTTATGATTAATCCGCTTTTGTTTAAATAGGATGTTGCACAAATAAACTCTAAAATATCACAAAATTAGCATATAAATTACACTAATACGATATTGTATTGTCAATTGTGCACCTTTGTTACTTCCGATACTGTAAAATCCAACGGATATGTAGGTAAGCGTTGTAGATCTGTTATGTGATCGAATCATTCTGATTACGTCAAGGTTACTAATAAACGGTAGCAACGAACAGCTGGCAACTTCTTACGAGAGGTCAAGGAAGAGTAAAAGCAAAAAATATGATGCGCTAATTGCAGAGCTAAGTGCTTCGAGTATGTTTAGAAGGTTGAACTATAATTACAAAAAACTATGTGACCTGCGGATAATAGACTAATAGAAGTCTATCATCTAGGCCTAAGTTGGTTTCGCGTGGCGTTTCTGCGCTCCTCATAAATTATAAAATGGTGAAGAGCAGCTCACTGCCGCCCTTAATAAGAGATGGTATGCCAGCACACAACTTCACTACTGGCGTGAATGTGAAGAATATGTCCGTGTCTCCGCACCCCAGCAAGACGAGACGAGGAAAAAACACCATGTAATTTTAGTCAGTAGGTATCCGACAGACCCCTCCGTTAGCTCGGCGACAGAGGACATCAATGAGGATTTCCACACGCATACAAAAAATAAAAAAATGGCTGTAAGCAAATTACCATAGCCCCCTAAGAAGTCACATCATAAGATACATCTACAAGGAGCAGGTTTGGGTATGGTGATGGTAGAAATTTTGAATACGAATCCATGGAAGATTTTAATATCTATCACCATATTATATCCTAATCATGTCTCTAATTAAGCCTTAACCTTTCCATTAGAGAATGCAACTCTGATAGTAAAATATTAAGCTACAAAAGAGGGCTTGGTGATATAAAAGTTAGGGTAAAAGTAAAGGCCTACTTCTTAAGATAATATTGACAATGTTATAATATATAATCATTTTAAACAAACAAATTATGCAATTTCGTTTTAAACAAAAAAAAAACAAACAAAAACAACGACGCAGTTCATTCAAGTACTTAGACACCATTCCAAAAACTGTTTTAAATGAGTAAAGAACTCAAATAAGTTTTGGAATAAATACTCTCGTCTCGAATAAGATTTTTTATGATAGATATTCTTGTGTCAAAGTTCTTGCGTTATATTGAAGTAAAATAAAGTTAAATAGTCCGTGAAGGATCTGAGCAAATGAGACGTGGTTAGTTGCGCGGATAGAATAACAACTTGATACTATGTTTTATTTATGTTAAAATCTAGGTTAGGTGTTACTTACTTGAAGGTAACCAATGTTAATGTAGAAAGGGACAACAGAAATCACAGGTACTATACTGTAACAAGTTAGCGAGTACGATTACTCGTAAAACTTATATCAAGGCAAAAAAGACACAAGTTTAGTTAGAAAATGATTCAATTAAAATAATAAAGTATTTAATAAATTCAAATTTTTGATGTACTTATATAGAATACTTGATGTTGTCAGGTATCAAAAGTGCAGTTGCACTCTACCAATGCTAAAGTGTCTAAAATTTCTTTATTGTAGAAGTTCATTAGGACACAACTAGTTTATTCAATACTTTAAATTCTATGCTACCAATTAAATCAGTCATGAACCGTTGACCCTCTTCCACAAAGAAATTTTAGACATTTTGGCATTGGTAAGGTGGAACTGCACTTTTGACCCCTGACTGTACCTAAAATCAAAAATTCGAATTTCAACGTAAAAAGTTCAAATAAATTATTATAATTTCGCCAAAACTTTGCTGGCCAAATGAGTGTTACAAATAAGCTATAAGTAGGTAACCTTATTCAAATAGATTTCTTTTAAGATGTTTATTTTCCCCAATACAGATGGCCGTATCTCTGCTGCATAGATGATTTTTTTTTGGTTGGCACTTGTTGTTGAAATAATACATAACATATTTAAATAAATATTATTTTAATAATTTTTTTTTTATTACAAGGTACTTAGTATAATACTTTCGATGTAAATTAAGAGCTTAATTTGTAATTTTATTTGATACTGGCTTTTGCCCGCGACTTCGTCCGCGTAGCAGTCGAAAATGGTTTTATTATTATTATTTTTTGGGTTCGGTGTCGGTCTAGGAACACCCTCTGCCATTTATTTTTTTTGATATTTTCAATGTACAGAATTTTCACTTCTACAGATTTATTATAAGTATAGATTTTATTAGATATTTTTACAATATTGGTTCGATTCTGAACACGTTTCTCACAAAAAACTTGAATGATGATCGTACCTGTTAACCTTTGGGTCAAAAACACAGTATTTGTAGTCGCAGGAGAAGCAGTATCTAACACTTGTTTATAAATAAACAGTTAAGTTGAGAAAGTAGATTTATGAAAGTTGTTTTGCAAGCACATTGCTCAGTATTTGTGAAGTTTATTTATTATTATTGTTGTGCGACACGCTAGGAACTTTCTGTGAGTCCCTATATTTGTACAATAACATAACATACTACACATAATCAGCCTTAATAATGTTCCCACTGCTGGGACTCTAGCCTTCTGTCATGGACTGGAAATGGGCCATAATCCACCATTCGCTTGCTCAAAAAGCTTCGATATTTTTTCTTATGGAGTTAGTATCTGTATACAATATGCTTTAGCTTTCGTTTAGTAGGTAGGTAGTTGTTATTCAGAACCTTTAAAAATAAATATAGATATAATTCGAAATGGCCGATGTACTTCGAAATTATTAAGATAGAGAGTGTAGCAAATTGTGCTACGCGAATAGTTTTTCTATGTTAGCGTTAAGTTCGCAAAAGTAAAGCTTCATGGAAACCAAAGTGAAAATCGTAAAAGATTTTGAGATTTAAGACATTGTTTTCGGATGTTACATCAGTAGCTACTATTACAGTCACTCACAATAAGATATATTGACACATTTTCATTCAAGAAATAAGTGTACGACAATTAGTTCTAAATAACCTGTTTAGGTAATTAAGAACCATTTGTCGTACACTTATTGCTCGTGACTCTCCTTCCTATATTTTATATATTTGGTAGGAAAACCCTCGAAATCTAAATGCTGGTTCCCTTATATAACAATACTACTTATTTATTAAATCATTCTTTTATTTTCATAGAAGGTTGACCAGTGGATTAAGGACATATGTTACGCCACAACTCTTATTTCCTTCCGCATTAATTCTACTACTTTTCCTTAGCTATAAAAGTAGAGTACCTATATTTAGTACTGGACTAAATCTAGGTAGTCTACTTTTATGTTGTTAATCTGTGCCGTAACTATCTTGGGCCATCTTATTGGAGCAGACCTGTGCAGCATAAACAGTGGATGCCATCTAGCCAACAAGGGGATGTCACCTAGCCATTAAGCAAGCAATGACTAGGTGACATCCCCTTGAGTCGGTGGACACTGGAACATTATTTACTTGTCTGCTAAGATTATTCATAATATTGATCAGATAACGTAACTATCATTGAACTCTAGGCTGTGTGTGCCGTGCTAAACTTTCTTTCTATCTGTACCAGGTGTAATCTTTTCACATATTAATAAATTACAAAAATATTGTCCTACCACAATTAGATTCGAGGATGTAGGGGGTTGTTCTAATTGACTTTTATTTTCTTATTACATATTAATGTAATCTGATCTTCAAAAAATATTAATAATAATAACAATAGCCCTAACCACCGGCAACTTGGACCTTGCTCCCTACACCGGCAGGCTACTATTTTTATATGTTTTAAGAAATATTTAAAAATATATAAAATATGTACAGAAAATTAATTAATTAAAGTTAATTTAGGAAATAATAATAATAATTACTTAGCGGTTCCTCTATATAGAGCCCTGATCATCGGTAGCTTGAACTCTGTTCCCGATGCCGGTGGGCTGCTATTTTTTAATGTATTTTTTTATATATATGTTACATTTTTAAAAATAATATTTAAAAATGTAACATATATGTATCTATACTGAATAATAAAGGGAATACTAATAATAATAATATTCCACATTAATACAAATATTACTACTTAAAGTATGACACAAAAAAATATTCCTAAAAACAAATACTTATATTAAAACACAAGTAACAAAAAAAATTAATCATACCAATTTATAAGTTTCCACTTATCCTTCAAATTCGAACCAAAAACAACAGAACACAATATTCCCGCGGTGCGTGGATATGCGCGTGCGCCGCCCGGCCACTGACTGCTCTACTCTCCGGCTTTCTCCGCTAACGGTAAACCCACCGCTTTTCCCGTGCCTTGCGAGTGGTTTGTGACGTCGTCGGTCGGAATAAGTGCATACACGTATTTCTAGGTTACTGGATGGCCATAGATGAGGGTCAAGCTATATTTAGGTACATTAAGTAGTAGCCTTTAATCGCTAAATAAATTAAATAGAAAACTGAAATTGTATGAAAGTTTTTGTCTAAAATTCAACAGGATCTTGAGCGTGTTTATTACCACTTTTTCCGGTTCTACAATTCCTTTATTGTTTTAATGTCCAGTATTCTAGATGATATCGCATAAAAATGTGTTAAATTGTAGTATATGTGGAAATTAGAGAGAATTGTAGTGGTCTTAATGAAAGAGAAAGTTAAATTTAACAAGAAAGCGATAAACATAAACGCGTAAGGTTTGTCGGTCAAAGCTTTTTTTGGTATGCTCTCGACGACGTGTTTGTTATCTATACATAGATACCTGCTAATATTATAAAGAGGTAAATCTCTGAAATTACTGAACTGATTCTGAAAATTCTTTCACTCATATTCGACACCCGCAACGAACAAGGTTGTAACATTAATTCAGTCATTTTTTAAAATGAACCAAAAAGTGATAGTGATATGTTTGAATTTTGTTTGGACTGTAATCCGAAATACCGCCTTGTTCGATGCAGGTGTCAATATGTAGCTGCACTTTCAATATACGCTATAATTATTTTCATAAAATGATATTTACGGGCGAAAGTTCCGGCAGAAGCTAGCATCACATGAAGGTACCAACAGATATCAAATTAGCTTTATGAAGACCTTGATGATGATCAGGCTAAGAGCTAGACCCCAACGGGCAGGGAACCAATTTTTTCTTGGAATCAAACCGAGAACCCTACTCTCGAAGCAGTTATTTTGCCATATCACTACTCAAACAAGATTTCTCGCTAGATAAAAATATGGAAGTAAGAAATCATGGAACGGAAAGAGTTGACTACAGAGTACAGGATATTATGTAAGGAGTAATTGCTATTGATAAATCATTTGTTTAATCATCATCCTTTGCCCTTCAACACTTAAGACTGGATAAGAAGGGATCTCTCTTCGACGTGCAGAACGTATTTATACGTAGTTCAAACATGTTGGACTAGTGTTGACGCTTCCAGGCTAAGTGGATTCGATCTGTTTAAGGTAGTTGATCATAGCTCTGTGGGATTGTCCAAACATGTTAGACTAGTGTTGACGCTTCCAGGCTAACTGGATTCGATCTGCTCAAGGTGGTTGATCATAACTCTGCGGGATTTTCCAAACACGTTGGACTAGTGTTGACGCTTCTAGGCTAAGTGGATTCGATCTGCTTAAGGTGGTTGATAATAGTTTTGCGGGATTGTCCAAAAATGTTGGACTAGTGTTGACGCTTTCAGGCTAAGTGGATTCGATCTGCTTAAGTTGGTTGATCATAACTCTGTAGGATTATCTAAACATGTTGGACTAGTATTGACGCTTCTAGGCTAAGTGGATTCGATCTGCTTAAGGTGGTTGATCATAACTCTGCGGGATTCTCCAAACATGTTGGACTAGTGTTGACGCTTCCAGGCTAAGTGGATTCGATGTGCTTAAGTTGGTTGATCATAACTCTGCGGAATTGTCCAAACATGTTGGACTAGTGTTGACGCTTCTAGGCTAAGTGGATTCGATGTGCTTAAGTTGGTTGATCATAACTCTGCGGAATTGTCCAAACACGTTGGACTAGTGTTGACGCTTCTAGGCTAAGTGGATTCGATCTGCTTAAGGTGGTTGATAATAGTTTTGCGGGATTGTCCAAAAATGTTGGACTAGTGTTGACGCTTCCAGGCTAAGTGGATTTGATCAGCTTAAGGTGGTTGATCATAGCTTTGCGGGATTGTCCAAAAATGTTGGACTAGTGTTGACGCTTCCAGGCTAAGTGGATTTGATCAACTTAAGGTGGTTGATCATAGCTTTGTGGGATTGTCCAAAAATGTTGGACTAGTGTTGACGCTTCCAGGCTAAGTGGATTTGATCAACTTAAGGTGGTTGATCATAGCTTTGCGGGATTGTCCAAAAATGTTGGACTAGTGTTGACGCTTCCAGGCTAAGTGGATTCGATCTGCTTAAGGTGGATCATAGCTCTGTAGGATGGTCCAAAAGAGTTACCGTGGCCCCTTAGGCCCTACCACGAGCTTTTAACGCCATCCATTTGATAACCTAAACTGAACTATTAAAGGGATGGAGCTATACGCTCTACATAGCAATACAGCGTATAGCCCCATCTCTCTTGCTTGCTTGCACGCCTGTAATTTAAACACGTCATGATCCTTACCATGACGTGTTACGTGTGACGTGGGGCCTTCCCCAGGACGAATAGGGAACACAGGTGGGTTTAATAGGTAAAAGTTTGATACTCACTCTCATTTCACCCTGAGCGGGAGAAGTTATTTGATGACTTCTCACCTCAATAAATAAGAAGGGTGGTTGACAAAGACCTGTGTTTTGACGTGACTTTTGTGAAGAATACTACTATTATTGCGATTGTACATCGAGATATTGGGGAACTTCAAAGAAACGACTTTCTAGTAGTTCCAAAAACTTCAAAATCCCTAGCAGTTATCATACAACATGGACGAAGAAAAGTGGCTCTGGAATCTGGATTGAGTTTAGTGATGTGCTATTGAAGAAGCAGTTACCTAGCACTGGGCTTCCTAGCTTGATGATGATGATGACGGTGTATCAACCCTGCCTTTAAGAACAACAGCTGACTATTTGAAGGCTTCGTGTTTTGATTTCATATTATTTTATGTACCCAGTAATTGCCGAATAACTGATTAACCTTTTGACTAATTCTGCGGTTGTGTTTTCATACTTTGTTGATGTTAATTTTAAATTGAAAAAATATTTCGTCACAAATCTTGTGAAAACTAAATAATTTAAAGTTCAAGGACCATAAGTTCATCAAATCAAAACAGTCTCACACAATAGTCTTTAACTAGCTTTTCTTTAATTTTGAAACAAATTAAACTGAGAAAATTAAAACAAAGAAGAACAACGCTGCAATTATGAGATACGTTTCAAAAATTTCAATTCGTCAACAAGAAAACGTTAAAATATTATCTAGCAAAAAAATAAACAAAGCACTATCAGGAAACTACTTACTCGGTTCTTCCCCATTAGTGTCAGAAACCACATATACACGTAAAAGGAATCTGTGTCAAGTTTCACTTTCGATAAACCAATAAACACATCTAACTATCTACGCTAGTCTATTGAAACACAGGACTGGTGTACGAAACTACCCAATAGATTGTGTCCTGTGCGTCTATAATACTAATCGCGTTTGTCCCCGACTGTACAATTACAAGCGCACTGAGAGAAGTTCATCTTAGTGCCGATTCCATACAAAACATTTATGTCATAAGTTTGGCATATTATAAACTACCACCAATCTGCTGTTGGACGTCTTTCTCACGTTGCATGTCACTAAGTTTAATCTTCGGTCACTCTCATCTTTCAATTATAATATAACAGGCCACAAATTCGTTAAACACGACCACAGTGTCTGCAGGTTTATACAAGGCGCCAGGTAAACTTAGAATAAAGTTCATTGACCTTTTTCCTAATATCCTGCGCAAGAACCCAAAAAAACAAAAAAACTAACATTGAACTGTTTTTAATTACTAGAAAATGTGAAGGACTACGATAGCTGTCGATTCAAGACAGCTTTATGTCATTATTTCCGTTTTAGAAATTAAGGATGTCAATAAATGTAGGAGGGTCAATGACCGTTATTTCAAGATTATCTGGCGCCTACCATAGACTGCAGGAATGCGGGATTGTTCGAAAGAGTTATCGCACCTTGAAACGCAAAGGGCAAATGAATAAAAACGAGTTGGTATTAATCAGTAAAGTCTGACACTCTCTCTCGCTCCACCTAGAGCGGGAGAAGTTATTTGATAAATTTTAGTTTATCGAAACTAAGAACCTTAGGTAACATGAAAACCCTTACCTTGCCTAAATATGACAATAACATATGATAAGAGAACGTACACCTACGTACTGCCAAAAGTAATAAACGAACTTCCCGTGGACATGCAAAATAATTACCTCTGCAATCCTAAAAAATCAAAAAGTGAATTAATAAAGCATTTTTTGCAAATTACACATAGTGAGTTAGTTTAGTTTATACCTACTTATTTACTACCATGTTTAATTGTAAAACTTACCACCCATTTATTCCGAACGCACTAACCATATATATAAACCATTAAAGTCTTGTGATTTTTAGCATAAAATATAATCTATACTGCGAATTTGAACATAAATAAAAATAAAAAAACTTTGTATGAAGCAGCAACGAGCTACAATACCTTATATCAGCTTATTTGTATTCTAGAGCAGTAGAATGCTCATTATCTTCTGAGGCCGCACGCGCCTGTATAATGTCTTCAAGTTGTCGAGCTTGTATCTTGCTTGATGGTTCCCCTAAGATCATTTGATAAAGCACAACAAACTTTATGAAGATACATGATTGTATCTTCTAGTTTAGTACCTTTGTGGTTATAGTAAGCACAAAGTAAAATTAATTTAAATAAATTATTATTCTTGTAGTGCAGGTGTTTTTGCAGATGTCATTATCAGCAATAAGACCACCATTTGATTGTACCCATTGATTTAAGTTTGTGTAAAATTTATGTTACTATTTTTGGGTTTTTTTATTGGGTGGGACAATCATCTTATGACAAATCCCGCTTATAGGCGGAGCGGGAGATAGTGTCAGACTTTTATTGACTAAGAACCCACTCCTGTTCCTTCGTTGCCTTCGTCCCAGGGCCCCGGGTTTCGTTTTCACACTACCCATGGCACTATTTTGGGGTACAATAAAGTTTATTCGCCAAACTAAAGTGGCAGTGGGCAGGACACACTGCTCGTAGAACGGATGGTCGATGGGGCCGCAAGGTTCTAGAGTGGCGAGCGCGCACCGGAAAACGCAGCGTTGGAAGGCCTCCCACAAGGTGAACCAACGACCTGGTGAGAGTCGTGAGAGTGTGCTGGATGTGAGACGCACAGGATCGGTTGTTGTGGCGTCGCTTGGGGGAGGCCTATGTCCAACAGTGATGAAAGTTTATTCTATTCTATTCTAATAGGTATGCAGTAGTTGGGGTGACGCTTAGGAGAGGCCTTTAACAGCAGTTGAAGTTGTTTGGCTGAAATGTTGACCTTGATAATCACTGTCATAGAGTGTCTAGCAAAAATGAAGTATTTTATCTCAGTTTTATATGTATTTTAATCTCTATCTATAATCCGAGGTAGCCCTGACCGCGGTCAACATTATTTTGGGGGAACAACCTTATAATATAATAATAATAATAAATTTAATTTTGGACAACAATGGAACCATTTTTGTTAGTAACTTACATGCTAAAACTTAAACACTAGGATTAGTAACTATAATTTCATCGACAACAAATTACAATTGACAAAAAAAAAAGAATTAGTGAGTCATGTACTTACGAGGCACCTCAGGCGGACAATGATTCCTCATGAGATGCCTCAGCACAGGAGGTCTCGGATCCTGAGCAATGACTTTCAGGATGCTATTGTCACTCCCCCGAATCCTCCTCACAAGCGATGCCATCTTCTTTCGGATGATCGCATGAAAACCATTTATACGCGATTGGGCAAACATCCCCGAGGCACTCCAGAAACGAGGGAGTTTCAACATCATCCTGAAAACATTATTATTTTGGACGCGCAAGGCGTCTAGCGTCCCACGTGAACAGCTGAACCACAGACTTCCCGTATACAGGCCTTGGCAGTACGCTTTGAACAAAGTTATTTTGACCTGATCGGTACAACGAAAAAATCTGCGCGCCAACATGTTCCCGCGAACCGCCAACGCCTTGCGCACCCTCTCCACGTCTTCATCGTCCTTCAGGTAATATCAAATTTGAAAACTAATTTTTTTTTTTTAAATGTTCATGCTTTTATTGAAATAGCCAGTGCATAAAAATAACCTTCCTTGGACTAATATTTTTGAATAATGCTCTCAATGAATTCTGTAAGTAGGTAAAGTTGTAACTTAAGTAAATAATGGGGTCGCACAAGTATGGCCATAAACTAACACAGGTGGAACACGTCGGACACACTAACTTTGTCAAAGAATACTGTGTTATGCAAATAAACGAAGTGCAACACTTCATTATGAAAATAACAAACATTTTGGAAAACCTTGTTGAAATATTGTTGCTAACTGAAAATTAATGGTTCTTTGTTTTGAGTTTCAGAAAAGGTAGCCTTCAGAAGATCGGTTATCTTGCTTTTCTGTCTAAGTAAAAATGTCTATTCTCTATGAATAGACATTTTTACTTTTTTTTCGGTCTGATTTTGAAATCATCGTGCAACACACGGACACAACGTATTGGTCGACCCGGATTTGGAATATTTGTAATTTTACTTCCAAAAATAACCATTGATGTATACGAACAGAACAGCTAAATATTAAGTTTGCTTTAGTAAGTAACCGTATTCTACAATGGTTTAATATAATTCCATTTTTTTTTTCTTTATAGGTTCGCGCTTGACTACTATCTCACCTGGTGGAAAGCGATGATGCGGTCAAATATGGAGCGCGCTTACCTAGAAGTAACCTATTCACTCACTTGACTTAAAGATTCCCGGGTTGTAACCATAAGGAAACGCAGATTCCGGCAAGGAATTCCACTTCTTAGCTGTACTCACAATTAATGTGTTTCCAAAACGTTTTGTGCGTATAGGTGGGATGTCCACCATGTACCGGTGGCGCATTGCCGTAAGCCTGGTGGTCCGATGATGGAACGGGCTAGGCGGAATTAGGTTATGCAATTCCGACGCACACTCCCCGAAATGCAACCGATATGTGTATCCGTATTCTTAACATCTTCACTTTATTTACAGGTGTGATTTTTTGGTTGATCACGAAATTTGTACTTACAATATTCTTTAGTTCTGTAAGTTGGCAAACTGAAAGCATGACGTACGTAGCTTGAAGAGTTCAACATTGAAGTTGTGATGAAATAAATAATTGAGAGCACTACTAGTCCTGAAGTGGAGACCGTGAATTTAGCAATTAACTGGACAGTCGACTGTGCTAGATTATATAGATTTCACAACGAGTGGAATTCTTAGAAATTATATTCGAAAACAAGTATTATAAGTATTTGAACTATTTGCTAAACTTAAAATCTGTCCATGTCGTAATAATTTTGAAAGTAGGCAAGTGGTGCAGATTAGACCTGCACTCAAGGTGTCTAGGTTTCAAACATCACTATGTAAATTATAAACAGAAATTTGGACACTTGAATAGTTTAGTATTTTGTGACAGAGTTGGAGTTTCTTTGTCCGAAAGACTGGCTCGTTGTAAACGTAAGAAGGGGAATATATATTGTGTAATATATATATATATAATTTTAAGTTTTTTTGCTATATAATTAAACTTAAAAAAGCGTCCGGTGCATTGATGTAACAATGAATTTTAGTGCGTTAAAATTTAGACATCCTAAAATAAACTCAGTTGGATACATATGGGTAACATCCAAATACTCGATTGTATAAGTAGGTACCTACCTGAGAAACTCTTATTGCTTTTCTCCAGCATGAGTAGGTATGTGTGTTGAGAAGCCGTGAGTATCAAATTCACATACTCATCTATTTAAGTTCTGCGTTTCGAGTAAGTTTCAAGAAATGGAATAACAATGTTCCTCAAATCTTTCAATTTCTCTAAACAACACCAAAGTTGGCTATTCAATGCAAAAATCACGATCGAAATGTCAAAAGGGTCTTTATAAAAATATATGCAAGGAAGTGATTTTATTCCTGTTCACCGAATTCTTGTAATTTAGCAAAAGTTATCGATATTTTTATTGTACACAAATTTACTTAAGATGTGAATGTGTGTGTGTGTTTGTGTGTGTGTGTGTGTGTAATGGGAATAATTTGAAATCAAGGGTTTTGCAGGTTTTATCAAGTAATGATTTGTTTCTTAGCTGTCTATACTTCCGCAATACTCTAAAAATATTTTCACAAATATTTTAAATGACTTTATGTTTATGGCGAGCATATTTTTTTTTCATGGGCGGTTTTCGTTTCTTAAGGTGATAATTAATCAGCTTTATATTGTATCTACATAAATCTGTTTATTTTTTATTCTACAACAACTATACATGTTTTGGTTCTTTAAATTAATTTTAAAATTATTTTGCAATAAAATATTTATTTAAGATGGCTGCAAAAGTTTTGCATCTATTTGGTGGCTACCTCTATTTGGTGTGGCTATTTGGTGGTGATATATTATGGCTAAGGGCATCCTGATACGCAATTAATGACAGAATTTCGTAGATGTCGGTTTCAACTTTTCAAGTATATCTTTTATTGAGAAAATCAGGTCTTGGAACTCCGCACCATCAATTTCACATGATGTGTGTTTACACACGTGTTATACCTTTGAGTAGGTAAGTCAAAATCCAAATTTGGTCCTTCAGTTGCCTTTTGTGTTCCAGGACCACGGTAACACTTTCAAACAATCCCGCAGCTCTAGTAGGCATCCCTAATGGGACTTATCCATTTAGCTGACATCTCTTTGAAGCGCGCATATACATGTCTAAGTACATATGTGCACCTACGAGTACATCCTTCATCTGATTTAAATTAAGGTTACAACCCAGACCTTTCACTTTATGATGGCGTCAGTCAGCTTTTAAGGTGGTTTTAATAGCTTGTTTATGGATAGCAGCTCTTGGAATCCAATTCAAATCTGCGTATGAGTCAGTCGAGAGAAAGGGATTACGAGAACACAGGCAGTGCGTAGTTGCTTCTTCATTGCGTTAATTTTTTTATTTCCTAAGATTAAAAAAGAAAAAAAGGTTTTATCCAACTCTCAACGCTTTAATTGTTTAGAAAAATCATAATCTAATCAAGGATATAGTAGTCCTCTAGAAACATAGTAATATTTTCTAATTTATATATATATGCATATGCCGAGATATATGATGAGAGGGAGGGTTCATATAGGAAGGCAGGGTTGTGGTGTTTCACAGCAGTGTCAAAGAAACGCTTGGAAAGTGTTTCATAAACTTAACTTAGATGGTAGGCATTTTGAGATCTAAATGAACCCTCATTTCAGACTAAACAGGAGGCTCAGAGGATTTTTAGGAATCGATTTTGAAGCATTAGGCTTTTATGGAGGTGACGGAGCTTTGCGTATTCGAAAACGGAGTAAGCATATGTCATGATGGTATGGATGACCGCTGTAAAAATTGCACTTGAGTGAACATTGCTACGGACTGGCAGGATGTAATGGAGCCTGCTTTGTGCGAAAGTGGCATGCGAACAAATCTGCTATATGTACTCAAATTATACTATATGTCTATGTAACTCTGCTATATGTGCTATTTGTACTCTGCTATATGTGCTATATGTATTGTATCGAATGCAGTTATTCAGAAGGTGGTAAAGTTTATTGAGGAGATCTGCATTCAGGTCATAGTAACACACATCACCATAGTCAATAATAGGAAAAATTAGGGACTGTAGAAGCAATGCCTTAATGTGAGCTGGAAAAAAGATTTTTTTGATAGAGAGAGCTACCGTAATGGTCCAGTTACTTTCTGACTGACACTGCCGACCTACTCACGCCAGTCGAGACAGGTGTCGACATGCAGGCCCAGACTATTAACGTCGGAACTAAATGGAATTAATATGAGGGTGCAAAATGGGGTTTTTGCACCATCCTAAATCATGTCATTAATTAAATCAATAATTGATTTTGGAAATATGATTTAAAAACATACATGCAGACATATTAAAAAAAATTGACCACCGGCCTAAAATAACAGTATTAATACTACTCAATTCCACACATTGTGTTAATCAGAATAGAAGTAGATAATGTTTGGCGGCTCTGGAATCTTGGACAATCTAATCAGTGCCATCTTTCACGTCGTCATACGAATTTCGAAACCGATAGATGTTCTCATGGGATGGAAAAATGCTGGCATGCAATAATTTTGACATAGTGATGTGTACCGTGCATATATCAATAGACAAATGCCACATACATGTTGCAATTGTTTACTTAGAGATTTGTAATTGACTGGGGAGGTTGCTGATAACTAAATATGTGTGTGTTTTTGTCAGAATTATTGTATGATTTTTGATGAAAGAATTTTAAGTTGAGTATTTTTAAAATCTTTATTGACCTGAAAATCTGTCAAACTGGTTGCTATCCAAAGACCGTCCAGTTTAGCTACGTGCCCCTCAATTGCGAACAAGACACTGCACAAGTTATTTATCAGTATTATAAATGTGGCGCCCCCTGTCGATAAGCCACCGAAGAACGTACGTGGCTTGAATTATCGCTGTAACTTGGCAGACAGCATAGTAAAGTAGAAGCGAGTTACGCGCTCAAGTAAAACGTTGGGAAGTTCGTTTTGTAAATTATAGGTGGCGCTGCTGTATATGTCGTGGCCAGATCTTAGAAATTGATCACTTCATAAGATGGCCAAGCAAAACTGGCCAGATCGTTTGAAACGTTAAAGTTTGATGATATTTCAATCTTCGTTTGGCCTACTTTCTTTAGACCTTTGATGTTATGGCCAAACAAGGATTGACATATCATCAAATGTTAACGTTGAATCTAACCAGATAGTTTTAGATGACCATATCATGAAGTGATTAATTCGAAAATCTGGCCACGTCATTTACATATACTAGCGTATATTTGTGTAAGTTTATACTTCTGAATATTTGAATCATCAACAAAAATATAGTATTTTGGAATGTTTATTTGTCTTTTGTTTATAATATAAAGTGCGATTACTTACCTAACTAATGCGTAGTACGATGCCATACCATATAATATAGTAAGTACAAGTGACAACCCTTGTAAGATCTGAATTCCAACTTCGTCATGTGTTCGTCATAATTTGTTATTCCAAAATTAAATTTGATAATTATATGAATTCGAATTTCAAAATATATACTTTGACAAGACTGGACGAGGATTTTATGGCGGTATTTTTTCGAGTGAATTTCAGTGGCTGTTATAATTACAAATTCGCAAATTGATTATTAGAGGATATTGTGATGAAAAATTGGTGTAGTTTTTGGTGTAGTTTGTACTGGTAAAATGCAGCTGAGGATTTTATTGAAAGTAGTTTTGGTTACTTCTGCGGAGCTTGCTGAGAAGGCTGAATAGACGACACATTTGCTGCCAAATACTGCAAAAAAAAAAGTTATATTCTGCATCAAAAAACTGTATACTTTCTTAACTTGATAGTGGCTAAACACACAAATAGTGCGGAGAAAAAATCCTGTCAAGTGCGAATCGGACTTGCGCACCGACGGTTCCGTGCGAACTTACCTTCGTAAATAGTTGGATTTCCGAATCGAGTCTCGAAGAATTTTCCAAATTTACAGTTTTCAGTTTTTGTCGAATGAGGAACCCTAGAAAGACTGGACGAGACTTAATTACCTGTACCTTTATACCTTCTAATTATAAAATGCCTTAACTTGTAAAAATAATTCGTGATAATCTGAATCCATAGCCACCAACTCAAATATCGACTTTTCTACTGTGTATTTTAAATTCATTTTACTGTGACAGTTAGTATTAAAAATAATCTACACTAATATTATAAAGAGGAAAACTTTGTTTGTTTGTTTGTAATGAATAGGCTCAAAAACTACTGGACCGATTTTAAAAATTCTTTCACCATTCGAAAGCTACATTATCCACGAGTAACATAGGCTATATTTTATTTTGGAAAAAAATAGGGTTCCGTAAGATATTTGAGTTTTTCGGACACAAGGTGTAAAAAGTCAACCAGAAAAGTTACTTATTTTGCGTACGCTGCCTAAACTATAAAAGATAGAACCATAAAATGTTCTAATTAATTGTAGATCTTATAAATATCTACCAAAGTTTGTTAGGAGAAACCTACTTTCACGCGGGCGAAGCCGCTGGCAGAAGCTAGTAATATATAAAAAGTATGGCTTCCAATGGAATTTGAACGTTATTGTGCTTGACACGGAGTTTGTTGTTTATAATATGAAAAAATCTCGAATTATAAATTCTCCTCAGGGATTTCTGAAAGAGAAATCGGGGTCCCAGAACGCGAAGGGCAAGTGAAGAACACAGTTAGGTATTTTGACTGACAAAATCCGACACGCCCTTGCGCTCCACCCTAGAGCGTGAGAAGTCACTGGATGATTTCGCAACTAAAAAAAAATATATTGCGTCCTGATTGTAAATAAGGCTAAGTCCAACTCTATAATTTTAATAAATTTAAAAAAGATGTAAAGGTCTTTTTTCTTGCGTCAATGCTTATAAATGCTTTTGTAATAGTCTCATCCATCTTCACTCAATGCAAAAAAATCATCCAATCCTTGGATGCTACTAAGCCAGTCTACCTGTCATCACCACGCCCTGTTTTCACTGGAGTATTTTTTCGTTAATGTAACTTTACAAAAACTCATCATCATTTCTTTCTAAATATATATAAGTAATGTAATCGTCACCATAATGACTGGTCCTGTGCGTCTTACGTCCATTCGGATTCTGACGACCCTCACTAGGTTATCGGTCCACCTTGTGAGAGGCCAAAACAAAAACTATAGTACCTAATTTATTTTTTCGTCATGTAAAATTAACAATGTTTTTTGTTTACGGTTTTGTCCGAATTATCTACACAACATTTTTTTTAGTATATGCAAAACCTGAATATTTTTTGTTCAGAAACAATAACTGAATCGATTCCAATCATTTTTACACCATGTAATGTTTTTTTTTTCAAAAATATTTAAACATGGTCACAGGTTGGACATCACCGACACTAAGTACAATACAGGTCAAGGCAAGTCATAGCAGGCATTAGGTGCCAGCGCACAGCTGGGTGTGGAAGTAAAATAACCCCTCAGTCGCCCGGATGGCTCTGTGATCATGAATTATTGTGAACAACCAGGTAACAGGCCAAGCTTATAAGTTTGTAATTTATCATGGTACAGTTGTGAAATTTTGTACATAGATTCTTTAAATAAAAGTACTAGACACGTGTTCCGGGTTTCACATATATTAAAACTAATGTTGTATGAACATGTAATTTTGCACAAGTTTTTTTTTATGACGTAGGCGAGCACTATGGGAGGATTTTTCGAAATTCACCCCCGAAAGGAACAAACGGGTGTCCAAAGTTTGTATGGAATCACGCAGGCGAAGTCAATGGCTGAGGCTAGTTCTTGATAAAAGACTGAACTTTATATTAATGAATTACGAATCAAGACTCATATTGATAGAATTTTGTTTTGCTTAAGTCGTAAATCATTTAAATACTTACAGTATATGACTTTGGACAAAAAAGTGATGATTAAGTGTTTTGCTTCGTTAAGTAACCGTAAAAAATATTATTTGGTAACGGTACTAGAAAATTAGAACTATATCTAATAATATCCTCTTTTTTTGAACTCGGTTAAAACAATACTCGTACAGGTAGATTTACTACTTCCGGTTTGGTCTAAGTAAGTATTTATTTACGCGAACTAATATTTAAAAACGAACAAAACTTTAGTAGAATAAACAATTTAGGGGAAAAACTTGAGGAAAACCGGAAGTGTAATGCCTACGAACGCATCAGTAAATGGCGTAATAGTATCGCTACGTACGAACTCACTCGAACATGCGTAAGCGCACCGATATGGATCCGCGATAACTTCAAGATGTGTACACTCCACGGAGGTCGCACTAGCATCATTTATTCAATCGGGGTGCCTATTATTAAATTGACTATAGGGTATAGTACCTGTAAAACCTAAAAGTAAATACAAATATTTAAAAAAAATGTGCACACTGGTAAAATTTATCAGATGATGCAAATATTTTATATGTATTAAGCCTTCTGAACAATATTGAGTAAGTAAACACATATTAATGATGCATGGTCTTCATTACTGACTGTCTATATATTTTGATATAATAGATACTGAATTTGTCTATATATTTTTTTCTGGGTTCTCATATGTTTCAGCCATTACAGAACCCGGGAACATTAAGGTGTTTTACGCTGATGTATGCTCTCTCTATGAAGGTAAGACCAAGACATTCTGACGACTGTTTTAGGTAAAGCACATTTAAAAAAAAATAACAGAAAAAGCACTGAAAAGATACAAATAATTTATTTGTTTGAGCATGGGCAAAATATGAGGTGGTAAAATAAAAGTCGTTCTTTGGACCATACCCTACCATTAGAGTGTACAAATATTACAGCCTTAAAATATAAAATTTTATAAATATATAATATAAATGCATTTCCTTATTACAATTGATATTAAAAATAATTTAATCACAAATTTGATTATAGCATAATCGAATTATTTAATTATATCTTTCATTTAGACAATGTTTAATTGAATAATATTATATTATGTAAAAAAAAAATAAGAATGTATCTCAACATTCTTAATTTATTTTTAAAGGTGATTAAATTATTTGCTTATTTTATAGATTTGGGTATCTTATATATTCTAGGGTTCATACGCATAGAATTGTGCGTCTATTTAGGCAGAATAAACATGTTTTCTTTCTTTCTTTCTATACAAAATGAATCTTGTCGAACATAATAATTGTTTTGTGGCTTATTGCACAAAGTGTGGCATGTCTAGTACTTTTCAGTATTCTATATTTATGCAAATTATTTCTTACGTCTAAAGCTAATTCAAATATATGTATACAGTGATGGGAATGTCAATATGTTTTAAATTTATAAAATGTGGTTTTCAGGTATCTTAGGCGCGGTAAGTACCCTCTTTGAGGAGTGGATGGAAAGACAACACGGCGTCCTTACCTTCCGCATGGCGCAGGTCCTCACCGGACATGGTAAGTTCGGGAGGTTCCTGCACCGGATTCATGCGGAAGAAACGCCCGGTTATCACCATTGTGTGGACCGCCCGGAGGACACGGTGGAGCATACGGTAGAGGTGTGCCCTGCCTGGGCAGAGCACCGCCGAGTCCTCGTGGGGGCGATCGGCAGCAGCGATCTCTCGCGCCGAGCCTTGGTACAGGCCATGGTCCGGAGCGAGGAGGAGTGGCAGGCGGTCGCCTCCTTCTGCGAAGCGATAATGCTAGCAAAGGAGGAGGCAGCACGTGCACGCGCGAGGCAGTGGCCCTCACGCCCCAGCGGCTTCCGATCCCGATTACTGGCCACCGTAGGCGCGGGCTTGCAGACGGCGAGCAATGGGTAGTACGCCGTCCGAACATCCGGTAACCGTCCGGACCGAGCCCAAGTCATCGACGGCGCGTAGTGTTCCGCGCGGACCTCAAGGAGAGGTCAGCAACCGTAGGGGCTCAGGAGGGTCGAAGCCTACTGGGGCCATGGGTGATGCGAAAGTGATCCCCGGGGCCCTGGAACAGTGGCAGAGAAAGAGCAGGAGTGGGTTTTATTCTTTATCTCTCGCTCCGCCCAAGAGCGGGGGATGTCATTATATAATATTCCCACCCGAATAGAAGGTGCATGTGGGGTTTAATCCACAAATCGCTCGGAAACATTTATTTTAGGCTTTATAATGTTTCTCTCTCAGTGCCGTTACCCCAACACATTATACCGTATCTTAATGTCGAATCAACATAGGTATGGTAAGCAGACAGGAGTGCATTCGGATTAACAACTTTTCGAAATATATACAAAGTACATAAATATGTACTTAATTTTGAGCATACTTGTTCCATATGTGTCCTCCATGTTATATCACATTCTATGTGTAATCCTAAAAAACTTGTCAAAAAAGTGTCTTTTTTTATGTTTATATTTTCATGATTTATCTGCAATGTATTAAGTAGATTTCGATTTTTTATTTTTGAAATTCATTATATATGTCTTGGATAGGTTTATTTTAATTCATTTAAATTTAGCTAATTAACTATAGATGATAACGCACCGTTTATATCATATTTATATGTGTTAGGGGGTCTTCAGATTAGTATCTGAACACCGCTACACCGCTGTACTAACATTTATAATCCTTAAGTTTCTTTTTTTATGTATTTTTACTGACACCATATGGACACTAGTCTGAAAAATAAAGATATTGAAATGAATTGTACTATCGTCACCATAAAGAACCAAAATGGGGTATTTGATGGATTTGGGAAAGTCATTGATATAAATTATAAATAGCAAGGGACCTAAGATACTCCCTTGGGGTACACCCTGGGAACTTTTATTGGTAGATTGACCTTCTCAAACAAAAAGCGCTGAAACGCTTAACCTTCTGACACAAAAAGGAACGAAAATTTTCCCACTACGCGTTGGCGATTAAAAATATTTTAATTCCGATTATTTAACGAAGTTTTAGTTCAGTCCCTGGTGTCTAAGAAATGCTAAACGCTAAGAAAATAGTATACTTACCTAGGTACCTAAAATAACTATTCTAAAAACGAACATTATATTGCATATTCACGATCTCAACATAATATTGCTCAATCAACCTTTGCATTTAAACGATTAGATTATTAATATCTAAATATTAATTATGGAATAAAATTGAACATGTATGCATACTCGTATTTCGTAACTTTCCGAAATACGTTTTGAGCGGATACAATTGTCAGGGTCGATCGGTTTGTTAATAGACAAAAAATGTTTATGGCTTTGTTTATGATTATTTTTTCTTGTGACTCCCGCTGTCTATGTAATAAGAAGTAAGCATTTTTTGGGCTTGAGTGAATGAAGTTAACAGTAATGGTGTAGGTCTCGCAATCAGTTCAGTACTTCCAGACATTTACTCCAACAAACATACAATATATTTTTATCTTTCTCTTTATAATAAAGGTTGCCTGGTATATATCTGCCAGCGATAAGACCACCATTGTACCTATACTTTTTGTACCCATGTTTACTTAGCATAAGTTTATTGGTATTTATAATGTAACTGACTGAATGTAGTAATGAAAGTAAATTTTGAATAAACAATTGTACACATTACTTTTTTGTTACATTTAAATTATATAATACATTACATTACACTGTTTATGTATTTCTGTGATTATTTTGATGGTCAATAACAATGTATTCTCTTATAATATATTCTAATATCAAATAGTTTAAGTAACTCAAAACAAACT
The DNA here is from genome assembly GCA_949316375.1 of Mythimna vitellina. Taxonomy (NCBI): domain Eukaryota; kingdom Metazoa; phylum Arthropoda; class Insecta; order Lepidoptera; family Noctuidae; genus Mythimna; species Mythimna vitellina. The sequence continues at coordinate 9,318,271 of OX438699.1, read as the reverse complement.
GGGCTTAAAATAGATTAATTATAATATTTTTTCGTTAGTTACCCCATTAATCGCAAGGTCACCAATGTTATCAAATAAAACTTAACATTCCTTTACTATTTAAAATATTCCAAGGTGATGTCATTTATGATATAAGTTCCCTCTAAAGTTCTTTCACATTCTATAGCAGGTTTTTATGAACCAGATCTGTTTGAACTGTATAAGACAAGTCAAGTAGTAATTTCGACAGAATTCGATACCAGACCGGTCCTGTATGAAAATGGTACGTAGGTAGATATAGTAAGTTGAACTCTTAAGATATTCAAGTAGTTCACATTCTTGACGCATGAAAGTTTGAACGAGCGGTCAATATTGGTTTGTTGGAATAATCACACTAAGATTATAAAGACGAAAGTTTGTGAGTGATTGTATGTTTGAGCTTCTTCACGTTTGAATAATTGAACAGGTTTTGGATGTTTGGCACACTAATAGACTATTTCCTGGCATACTTTTTATCCCGGTAGTATACCAGGCCACTCAGAAAGTTTTGCGAAAAAAAGTTTTTATACATAAGGCACTGGCCACTTGTAATTATTTTGAAAACTTTGGTTATTTAAAAGTAAAAAAAATACCATTGTTCGAATTTTGAATTTCCCTCCACATTTTTTCGAAAGCCAAATCAAAATATCATGTCTCATTTAAAAATGGATCTGTATCGAGAACATTTTCGTGCAATGATTTTCTACGATTTAAAATGTAGCCTAAAACCTGATGAGTCATTTGATCAACTTCAAATTACTTTTATGGATGAAAGACCTTCAAAAGCAACCATCCACCGCTGGTATAGCGATACTTTGGAGGATGAAAAAGGAGTGGTCGTCCTATGACGGCTGTCACGGAAGAAAGTGTACAGGCAGTAAAAAAAAATATTTCAAGAAAACAGGCGAATTGCATACAAAGAGATTCAGCATACACTGCAGATTGGTTCGGGAAGCGTTCACAAGATTGTACACGAGCATCTTCGCGTGAGGAGGATAGTTTGCCGCTGGGTGCCGCACAACCTGATTCCATTCCATAGATTCCATTGACGAATAACAAAATAGGGAGCAGAAGAGTAGGTGATCATGCTGATTAGTAATGAAAACACGACATGGCTTTTGACTGTCCTAAAAGAATTGTGTGTTTTCAACTATAAAAATATCTTGTGTATACTCTCGGCAATATTGTAGCTATATATTACTTACACCAATACATATAGTACAGATAATTAATTAAAAATACGGTAAGAAAGAAAAAAGGACTGTATCATCATCTTCCTGCCCTTGTCCCTTGTTACGAGGTTTTTTTCTTTTGTCCTGTCACCCGTCACGCTATCACTAACTCCCTCTTCTCTCATATCACTTTTTACACCATCAATCCATCTTTTCTTTGTATTTTCATCTCCCTCTCCGTCTCCATCCATACATAGCAAAAATATAAATATAACTTTATCTTCTATGACATACTAATTAAGAGAAAGGAATTTGTCTCCTTGATACGCTAAAAGTAAAAAACCACCAATATATTATATATTCAAATGTTGTAGATAGACATTTACAGTTAACTTGAGAATCTATGGCGCACCCACGCGAAATCGTATCGCATATACTTGTTAATTATTATTTTGTCTAGCTGCCAATTAATATAGGAATGAGTGCGTGTGTTTCGCCGAAGATTTTAATCAAGCCATGTATTCATCTGACTACACGACTATCCAGTGGATTCCGTTAATTGGTTTACTTCTTAAACAACTATCTCACAACTCACGATCAACACCATCATTATATATACGTAGGATTTGATTTCAACCTATCGAAATGTGTTTTTTTTTAGATAGTATAGACTGACTTCTTCCAAAACTCAACACAAAAGCTCCAGAAATTAAAATTATTGATTGAAAAATGACGTTAGAAATTAAGTTGTTGTTGGGAGTTATTTTTTCGAGTCGTTTGGGGTTGAAACTATCGATCTTAGGGTCCGAGTGATAACAAATTTTATAAATGCCACTCTAAACGCCTGGTTAACACTTCCTGTGACCTAAAGGCTGGCTTTTATCTTGGACAGAGAACGAGCATTGCCATATGGCATGACAATACCGTCAGTCTCTTGAGCACTTTACCTGTCGACAGCGATGCGGAGGAGCAGTGACGTCAATATTTTTTTTTTAATTGTTCTATAACATAATAGCATAATGAGCCTTATAATGTTTCAACTGCTTGGACTCAGGCCTGCTCTCTAGGAGAGGGAATGGGCCTTAATCCACCACGCGGGCCTAGTGCGGATTTGATTGTTTGAGATTTTTCTATTTAGTTTTAATTATTAAGCAGTTTTGTTTTGTTTTAGATTACATAAACTTACTCACAAGATATGTAGCAATTTCAAAATAAATACGGTCAGTAACACTAATTACATTAATATTATATATATTATAGTATTATTTATAATTTGTTATAATGATGTTAGTATAAGTTAACAAGGGGAAAACAAAAAAAACTTGAAAAAATATAAATGTGAAAGTTTGTATGTGTGTTTGTTACTTCCGGAGATCCCGGATTGACAGAATTATAGAGATATTTATATACTAATGATACTACGTTTTTTTATTTTATTAAACGGTCCGTGTTCAGATGAACACGGATATAAAACGGAGATACGGAGACGGAGATATTATAATGAGAGATACATACACCCATTTAAAAAGAAATACGAAAAGACTTTAAACTAAATAAGGTGATAGTTGGATACTAAAACATTTTTTTTTGTCTCGTCAATTAAAGTATCCTAATATCAATACTTAAAATCTCCCGTAACCAGATTAAAATAAAAATTTAACACAAAAACTAAAAAAAAATGCTCTACAAACACTGGGGCAACGACATGAGAGTTAAAACTGTTTGTTTATCGTAGTTATTGGAAGTCACCCCGAGCCGTGCGTGAAGGCCGTCTGTTAGGGTCTGAGGGTCGCGGTGCGCGCGCAGCAGCCGCCACTCCGCGCCAGTCGCACTCAGTCGATCTGCAGCGTCGCGCGCCGCCACAGGCCGACGCTACACCAAACATTACCCTAACCGTCGCGGACTTCATTTATCCATACTCAACCAACCAACCACCTGTTCCAAACTCAAAAAAATAAAAATCGTTTTGAAAGTGCCAGTGTATGTGATCAGCTGATCACCGGCTGATTAACACCTGTACTCCTAGGTAAGTTTGTTGTCATCGAAGGGTTAATTAAATGTTGATTCTGTTAGGTAAACGTTTTCGTATAGTTTACGTGGTTCGAAAGTATTTCAAGGCGATCCTGCCTCTATGAGCACTCGCATAGAAAACATGATTTCATCAAAGCTATCTCTAGATTTTGTTTCGTGAAATAAATGTTGGGCTAATTGCCAACAACAATTCATTCAGCAGAGTGAACTCAAGGACTAAGTACCTCAATAGGTAAATCATTTACCTGGAGCAATGAACTGTTTTTAATCTAATTAAATATTATGTCTTCAGTGACTCAGAGTTTATGCATTAACTAAGATAAATAAAACTGTAAAATCAAATTAAGATTGTGGTTAACACCAAATAGAATAAAAATTAATTCCTCTTTTACGAGATTTATGAAGACAAACATTTTAACAACTATCGTCATATAACGGAGATTGAACGGAGCATGTCGAATAAAAATGACGTTCGACAAGAATCGTGATAAAAAGCCTACAACTCAAACAATTACGTGATCCACATCACATTGCTCATAACAACATAATGCCAATAGAAGATTATAATTTATTTCTCAATATTAACCTATTGGCAAAGCAGTTGGTATGTGAAATGAAATAGGCGCAGTTTCAATAAGAAACCTTCTCGTTGTTGGCCATTAAGTAATTTCGTTCAATGTCACAATTTAGTGGACTCTAACTGTATCGTTCAAGAGAAACCAACTGTAGCATTGCAAAGAAAATATAATTTATATAGAACATGTATTATAAATTATAGAGGTATATAAATACATGGAAAAAGACCTTGAGATAAACCAGGTGTCATTGATGGTATAATTTAGTAATTGTTATGATGTTTAAATCTCAATATCGTGTAACGGGATAATTCAAGTAATTCTAACCCATTGTTTACAAATGCCATGGCAACCCATCTGAACTCGACGGCTGCCGTCTGTCCGGCCAAGTCTAGAATTAACTAACTAGATTAAAAAATAATTATTCAAGGTAATTAAGAAATGATAAAAGAGTGATTATTGAATTGAAGAACTCATCAGACATTGTTGACTCGACGAAAAATAAGAGATTGCGATGCACATTTCCAAAAGACGCAACATCATCATTATATCAAATTTCAAGCTGAGAATGCATATTTGGTATGAACTCATTACCTTATTTCTAACAGATTTTGTACTACTTGCTGGCAACGAAGATACAAAAGTTGCATAATACGGTTACACTCATGTGAACATTAAAATTAATGATGGATACTGTTCTGTTGATACAGCGAACATGGTGAAGCTGACAGAATACGTAGTGATTGATGTTTTTGTGGTAAAAAGTGGTGGCTGATATTTTAAAGACAATATTGCTGTTAAACTTGAAGAAGATAAACACATATATGATGATAGTTGAGATTTTTTATAAGATAAAAAATATACGTTTATAAAAACAAATATCGAAACTGAAGTTGAAAAAAGAAGGTCAACCAATCCCATCATCACAAACAAACAAGACTTGCGTAATAAGGAGCACTCTAACACTTAATTTATGACTATGCTTATGGTGTAAGGTAGTACGTCCTTCCGCTGGTGGGCACGTCAACGCGTGCGCAGGTTGGGAAACATCCCGAGAAGGCCGCCCGGTTCGATACCCGCGACCGATCTGCGCCTGCGATGATCTTGCAAGGAATTGCGATACCTGCTTCTAGTATCGAAATAGTTTATAACTCAGTTAGGCTTGAGAAATGTTATGACATTTCTCAGACGGAACGAAACTTACTTATGCTGTGTTTTGCAGTTTGCTGTTTTAATGTTTTTTGATTGAGATGTTATAGAGAAGTAATAAACGTTCGTAAAATATTTTTTAAAGCTTAATAACAAATAGCTTAAAACTAAAAATTTAAGGTTAGTTGCACATTTATTATTATTATTATTTATTGATGTGCAATGATGCAAATTATCATTAAACAAGAAAATCGAACTAACTTTACGATGTTTTACAGTAAAGTTTTAGACTTTATGACCTCATAACATCCAAGAGTCAGTATTAATCATAAGAATGTAATTAACGATACCCATTGTATCCGTCTACATTGGTGACTATTAAACTGTTTTATTCTCTAAAATCTCGTAATTTCTTGTTAGAAATCGATGATCTCTCTCTTATTTGTTTTGTCCATTACCTGTTTCGTCGCATAAATTATATTTATTAGAACAATTCCAACATTGTTTTACAGAAAACCCACTTCAGAAAGGAGGAGGTTCTATGTTCGGCTGAATGTATTTTTTTTAAATTTGTGTTCACCGATTTCTCGTTCAATTGTGGACCGATTTAAATTTTTTTGTTTTGTTTGATTGGTTATGCTTCCGAGTTGGTCCCATAGAAATATTGTAAAAATCTGATTATGATCATCGAAGATATGGAACAGAACTCCTCATAGGATCACAGCAGAACCGTCATAACAAGTAAAATTGCTTTGTTTATACATGTAATCGATGACTGACTGAAATAAGAGGGGGAATATATCGAACTGATCTGATGATGAAGCCTGCATTTAGGTACCGGAACTCTGTAAATTAATGTAAGTAATCTAACCGTGTTTGGGATTATTAGAACTGTCATGAGATGCACTCTGGCTATAAGGTATTTAAGTTTGGCTGTGGGGTACTTTTTAGTGGTGGTAGTTACTATAACTAAAAAGTGTTAAATAACAAAGAGACAAAACTATTATAGAAACACCGACTTCCAAAATTAAAGTTATTTTGCAGTTTACAGTGGTTTTTTTTACATTGAAGTCGGTTGTATTTTTTTTGTGAAAAGTTTTTTTTTTAAGACAACTTTTGGATGAATGGATGACAGGGAAGGAGAAATGATACGCAGGTAGTTCGTAGTGTACTACATATTTACATAATTCGATTGTTTAATTTGACTCATCGGATATACAAAAGCTCACAGCAAACATTCTGACATCCAATTATCTCCAAAATGGTGGGCCATTGGTCGTCATGGTGAAAGCATGAGAGAAAGCGGTCGCAAAAAATACATGGCCGCACCGAAACAGTCGGACAACGGTGTTGGCAAACTGGAAATGTAGCTTCACCTTTAACATGACACTACTCAGAAATTGCCGGATTGTATCGCTATAATTATGGAAAAAAAAAACAGACTGTTTTTTAAAAACAAAGGAATAATAAGTGTAGTGGAAATAAAACAACACGTATAAGTTGATGCGGTAGTAGTGGAGAGTAATATGAAATTCCATAATGGAGATTAAAATAAACTGTTCAATCAAATAGAGACCAATAGGGCTGCTGGAAACTTAGTGATGTGAAATATTAAAATTCAAACCTAAGGATGACTCTGCCTCCGCAATGTTTTTTGTTAAATTACGCTAATGAGACCACATTTGTGTCGATTTTATATTTCGACATCTTAATTTACAAAGTCTTTTATTGTAACACATTCGATGTAAATTTAGTAAATTTAAATAGCCGTGAAATATATTAGCATTCCATGTGTTCTTAGCTCACGTATTTAGCATTTATCTAGCACATTGTTTATTTTATAAAATACATACATTGTACGGATGCATTCGTGTGCACTTTAAGCGTGGTGTTTGCATGACCTTCCATTATTCTTAACTTTAAACGAATTCAAACATTTGGATCAAGGATACTAAGAACAATTCTCAGATTTCGTCAGTATTAATGAAGCATTTTAATGACTCATGATCAATGAAAATGTGAGATGTTTAGGAAGTATTTTATATTACTTCTACTACTTCTTCTTAAAAAAATATTGATCGTTTTTTATTATGTCTGACTGCTGCAAGGTAAATTATTCTTTATGTAGTTTGAGATCACAAGCTTCACTTTTGTTGAATCTGAATCCGCGTCATGTGTTCAAGATTTTTGAAAGTAAGAATTTCTCGCTTTTTAGAGATGGTTATTTGAAAGTAATATTTTTTTTTAATGAAGTGTGAGTATTAAGCATTGAGCTAAGAGATTACAGTTGATAAAGAAGACAGGTTATATAGTGGCCAACACATGAGTCGTCGTTGATTGATTGTCCAGAATTAACGGCCCCAAAAAAATTTTTGCTCAGATTGAATTTTGTAAGTTCGCGCAAGTTTTTTTTAAATGGATTTTGTGCGCGGCATTGCCAATTTAACGAATATTGACCCGAGGCAACTGTAAATGGATTTTTTATTCGTATATCTTTAAATTTTATTTGTAGCCGTTACAGGCCCTGATTAACCCTTAGGCTAATTAGGCTGCAGCCTAGGGCGCGAGGTTCGGGGGGGTGCGCTAAATTCGTGTCTTTGCATGCACTAATCTAGCATCTCACACTCACTTTAATCACTTACTACTTTTTTTTTTTCCGTAACACACCTAGCGGGGGCGCGTTCTCATAATTAGCCTAGGGCGGTCCGAACTCTTGATCAGTCTCTGAGCCGTTATACAGCGTATCTCTCCCCGAACCGTTGCGTTTGTCTGTTGGTACACTCAGCCTGACGGCGCGTGCGCAGCGAGATTCACGTGCGTGGATTCGAGTAGTTATAAATTATGATCCAGCGTACTATTTCTTGTGATTAACTTTTACTTGATCATTTGTGTAAAATGTTAATTCACTTTTTTGTCTAAGATATCATTGAGTTACACCCCAGAATTTTATCAGTGGTAAACTGCTAGAAGAATTGGTTTCCGATGAAGAAGACTGTAACGCTATTTTGAACATCGACGGGTTCCTTAATCGCGAAAAGACTAACAGTTTTCAGGAGAGAGCTTACCGAAGAACCTTCTATTATGGTTCCGGAGAGTATTAAAAAGGATGAGAAAATATCTCATACTTATAATGTCACCTGATCGTTTATTCCGTATTGCAATAATTGTAGTAGTTTCAAGTCTTTGGGTGAGGCAATAGGAGAGTGATTCCTTATTATTTATCCATAAGAAGTTTGTATATTCTTTCTTTAAGTACATAAAATTATTACTTCCTATAGTTAATCAGAAAAAGTTCATTAAAAATAAATGTTTACATAGTTGATTTTGCTTGACGTGTTATTGCGAAAGCAAAAAATGTTTGATTTATTGAATATATTAATTTTATTTTTTATCATGTTCAAAGTACTGGACAATCAAATTAAGGGGCCCTTCTTCCGAAAGTTTAGGCATTTTACGCACCGAGACGGCTTGCGTCCGCGTTGCTCAGGAGCCGTCGCGATATGAACTCCGGTGACCTATGGCGGCGGGCGAGCACGCCACAGTATAGATAAATAAATCAGTATTTCAAATATTATTGGCGTGCTAGTAATAATAGCTTGTTTTGCAACAAAAACGTATAGCTTGATGTGCTGTCCACTGCACTATTGACTGTAAACACTAATACACTTAGGTATATTGTTATAAATGTATAACTTTTTTTTATTGCTTGGTAAAATCATCAAATGAGTCCTGCCGCTCTGGATGGAGCGGACTGTCAGACTTGTACTGACTAAAATCCACCCTGTCCCTTCGGTTGCCCTTTGCATTCCAGGGCCACGGTATTCTGATAAGACAGTCTCGTGAATGAAAAGGCAGGCGATGATCATTCTGTTGAACTTAAAGAATGGTTGTAGAAGATTTGGTGAGTAATATAATGAAAGACAAATATGATTAATTACACTGGTCTACAAAAATTTACTTTTTTTTTGCCACAAGAGTTTTTTTTGCTATATATGGTTTTATTTTGACTCCCTTTTGTAGGAAATAGATATAGAATAAAATTGTTAGCCATCGTTTTTTTGTGACAGTCACTTGTATTTGTCATGAAAAATATTGATACTTTACTTACAATTAAATTAAAAAATACGTCTTTTTAAACCATATATTATGATTTTCTGGAATATTTAGCTTGAGGCTGGTCTACCACAAGTATCCAACCAAAAATTGCTAATATCTGCTAGCTATATGATGAAAATGACCTGCCGCAACCTTTCTCCTTTGTGTTGGGCATTGGATCCCAGATTTTTGGTACGGAAGCCAAAATGTGATTGTAAGTGTATTTAGAGAGACAAATTATAACTCTATGCTTGATATGTTTTAATTAGGTCCTCTATGAGATTTGTGTAGTCATTTGTTTCGTAATATATAAAAAATAGATGATTTTTTTAAGTTTGTTATAAATCACCAAAAAGATGATTGAGGAACACTAATAACTGACTCAAACTAGATTAGTTTGTGTCAGTTATTAGTGTTCCTCTCTTATTGGGTATAAAAGCTAAATCATGAATTTTATTTGCAGTTACAATACACGTAGTTAGTAAATCATGGTATTAGTTCCTGCGCAATGTTTTATTTGGCATTGCAGGTATTGCTATAGCAACACTATCAGAAAGCGTTTGTATTGCAGAACGCACACTTACATATTTTACAGTGTATGCGTTATATTTATCACTTTTGCCATATAAGTCTGGCAAAACGACCACAGACACGTAGTGTGTCTGTGGTCTTTAGGATCATGTTCAAAACATAGGGTTTCCGAAGCCATTAAGCGCACTCCTTTTGTCGAATTTGTAAAAATCTTTACTCTTGTTGTAGATCTCATATGAAGCACTCACTTTACTTTGAGGAGCCACGGAAAAACCAAAATTATCACGATAACACCATTTTACCCAAGTCAGCAAAATTTCTTCATTCACTTTTAGAATTTGGTTCACCACATACCTACTCGGCAGAAACTGTGAGGGTAAATGAAACCCACATCTTCTTTATGTGTTGAGAAACCAACAACGAGTAGCTTATGCATGACAAACTCACAATTGAGCACTACATTTGTTGCAATTCGAGCGCATTTAGTGGAAAGTTCGGTAAAATTTTAAGTGGCAGTCACAAAAAATCTGAAGTATGTAGTGTTTTATGATGAGGGTAGATACTTTAGTAAAAATAAGTAAACACAATCTCTGTGGGAAAAACCTTGTCGACCAGTGTTATAATATAATAAAATAAAATATATAGTACCAGCATAAAAATTAATATTCATAAAAAATAAAATTCATAAAAATTTAGTGGTCGTGTGCTAGGTCCAGGTTCATTTTCATCGACCGATATATTCCTCAATGCTGGGCGCGAGTCTCCTCTAAGAGGGTCAAAGCCACAGTCCTCATGGCACTCCCCTCCGCGTTGGGAACTAGGACCTGATAGCAAATCAGGATTGTTTTGCGTTAGAGATTCCTCATTTTCCTTATTTTCGGATTATTTGTTCTCTTCAAGTGTCAGATTTCTTATGCCCATACCACGCGTATGTCAGGGGTTCACGATTTCAGGAAGTAGGCATTATATAGCATTATATATAGGTTCAACGTTATAGTAATCATCTTCCTCTTCTTGATTTTCAGCTTTAATGGAATCATCTTTGTCTTTTCTAGTTGTCCTTTGAAATTTGTCTTCTTCATTTTTAGCTTCAACAATAATGGAATTATCTTCGTCATCTCTAGTTTTTCTGCAACAATGGAATGTCATTAACGTTATGAAACGGAAGTTTCAAAGTCACCGAAATAAACTTTAACAAAAAATCATTTACTGCCATGTTACATCCCATAATAGGATACATAAGACATGTGATAAGTAAGAAAACTAAAGCGCGACGGGAGATAACGTCAAACTTGTAGCGGATGAATAAAACTGCTCCGCCACAGTATATAATGTAATATGTACATAATGTACTTACGTATACTGTCCCTCTTTAGAGTGCCCATCGGTACTTTTTTTGGACATCAAAGTACCTTTTCCGGTACGTGGTCTCAGAGCACTGGAATGGAATAAATTTCATTACATATTTTCAAAAAAATCAAATTAAGAAACACTAATTACTAGAGTTTAAATAAAACCTGATACATATATAAAAATCTCGTGTCTTGACCAGTTTTTTGTATATATTTGGTAGGTTTGAGAATAGGTCATAGGCTATTTCTATAGTGGCCGGCCGATTTCTACCTACTAAACGCAGCGCGACCATAAACCGTGCTCTAGGTACTTACCTAGTGAGTACAAGTAGTGACCGATAGCCATTGTTCAATATCTTTCAAATCTTCATAAACATAATAAAAGAATGTAATAATAATAATAAACTTTTTACTTTACTTTTTATAAGTGTATCGCAACTAAAAAGTGTGAAATAAAAAACTTTTTACAAAAAAATATTTTTTTGTAAAAAGTTTCTAAAGTGCATCTTATTACAATTCTGATAAGTCCAAACACGGCTAGGCTACATTGATTTATTACGGAGTTCCAGTGCCTACATTCCGGCTTCATCATCATCATCAGATCACTTTGATGATACCATTTTCAACACTATTCAGAGCCATTAATTTATTTGTATTATCATAGTCGCTTAACTATCTCCATAGTGATATCTATGCGAGTATGCAGTTCCGTTGACCATTTCTGGTCTTCTTCATCAGTTCCATTTCATCAAATGTTACTTTTCGACTGTAAATGCTTAATTTCTCGATAAAAATACCAAATCATATTACAGTTGGCTATAATATTTGAGGAGTTCCCTCGATTTCACCAAGATTCCATCATCAGATCCCGATTTGGTGACTATGGGACCATTTGGGAAATATACCCTTTCCAACAAAAAAAGAATTTTTCAAATTGGTTGGCAGCGACGAAGTTATGCGCGAACAAACATTAAAAAAATCATACAAACATCCGAATTGAGAACCTCCTCCTTTTTTAGAAGTCGGTTAAAAACAAAAAACAACAAACCTAGGTACTTACATCTCCTTGAATTTGATCAGGATGCAAAACTGCACTTTTTAAAGGTTTAAGAATGTTTCCATGATAGATTTAAAATTCTAGTCATACTGACTTCGCTGGTCTGTGTAGAGGAGTAATTATATTGTGACGTATTTATAGAATAAATACTTACGCAATACACTTTCGGATTTTCTTCACTTCAGATACCCTTTTTTTCTTAATTTTGTTTTTTCTATTCGCGATTGCAATTACTTATAATAAAACACGTTTATTTACGCGCGCGGCAACGAAAATGTATGGTCGCGAGCAAAACTTGCATAGGTCCTCCCTCGATGACGTCCGGCAGGACAATGGCGCGGTGCGCGCGTGCCGTTTTCACGTATTTATTTTATATTAAAAAAAATAAGTGCCATATTATAAATTTATCCAAAAATATCCCTGTCAAACCCGATTAGTAAATGAAATGTAAAATTTCCATAAAAGTTGCGTTCCCCCAAGTCTCATAAAACTTAAAATACTTTCAAAATCGACTTTATTTCAGATTTTTTTTTTATCGAGTGGAATGTTAAATAATGTGTTTTTAACCAAAAAAGTCACTAGATTAAAGATGTATCTGTACTATATATTTTTTTCCGGATTTAAATATGATGATTTCTCTGAAAACAACTCGATCTAGAAACGTAAATTTCGAAAAAGGGGCCCTTAATGTCGTGAAAAATATCGATAAAAACCGGGTCATGATGAACCGGTGTTATCGTCCGCTTTATTTTTATACTTCATGGTGTCGTTTTAATGAGGTAGTGTATACAATCAAGATTGTTTTTAGGGTTCCGTAGCCAAATAGCAAAAAACGGAACCTTTATGGATTCGTAATGTTTGTCTGTCTGTCCGTCCGTCCGTATGTCACAGCCAGTTTTTTCCGAAACTATAAGAATTATACTGTTGAAACTTGGTAAGTAGATGTAATGTATTCTGTGAACCGCATTAAGATTTTCACACAAAACTAGAAAAAAAAAAATTTTGGGAGTTCCTCATGCTTAGGACTGAAACTCAATAATTTTTTTTTCTTCAAAACCATACGTGTGGGGTATCTGTGGATAGGTCTTCAAAAATGATATCGATGTTTCTAATATCATTATTTTCTACACTGAATAGTTTGCGCGAGAGACAATTCCAAAGTCTTTAAATGTGTCCCCCCCCCCCCTGTAACTTCTAAAATAAGAGAATGTTAAAACTAAAAAAAATATATGATGTACATGCAAACTTCTACCGAAAAATGGTTTGAATGCGATCTAGGAAGTAGTTTTTTTTAATACGTTATAAATTGCCCAGTTTTTTTTTTTTATATTTGTGACTTTATATCTGATATCTGTTTAACATATTATTATCTTGATCTTACATAATTATTTACGACACAGAATATGTACCTACACTTCCAATACTATTTATATGATAACGATGGCAATAATAAAAAGAGTTACGTATATTATTTTATATTCAAATAGTATCGGTTATCAATAATAATAAAAAAGGTAGTGAGCCTATAAAAGGCCAAAAACCAGTTACAACCAAACTGGTAATAAATGAGCAAATCCATTGATCAGCGAAAGGCAATCTTCAAGGTTGTATCTTGGGCCAGAATCTGTGCGGAAATCAAACATTGGACACTTATATAAGTTTTTCTACGATAGGACCAGTCCGAATAATTTTATTATAACTTTATAGGCTGGTTGGCTACCGTCAAGATGTTAACAGATGGCAAAAATTACTCAACAAGTTCCATCAATATTTACTTGACGAAAAAATATGGCAAAACGCTTTTCTGATAAAACGTAATCATTTTGTAACTAGCCGATGACATCAGACGCAAGGACGTGTCGTTTGTTGCAACAGCGCATAACACCGACAAAACACACTAATTAATATAGAAATCCTAAAGTACTTATAAAATTAGAATATGCGACATGCTAATACGAACAGTTTTATTTATTACTAGTTTTTGCCCGCGGCTTCGCCCGCATACATAAAATATATATAGCCTATGTCATTCAGGAATAAAGCAGCTTTCTGTCGATGAAAAAAAATCGGCCCAGTTCTTTCAGAGATTACCTCTTACAAACAAAAAAACAAACCTTTACCTCTTTATAATATTATTGTAGATATGGTTTAAAAAAAATTATGGCATGGTTTTTTGAAACAAGACAATGAATTTATACAATTAAAACATATTATCTAGAGATTAAATTAAACAAACAATGTTTAATTTCTATCTTTTGTATTTTATAACGTGTTACTAGTGTACGTACTTATGAGACTTAAACACCAGCCAAGTATTTATACTAAACTTAATTAACTACATATATATAAAAACACAAATTACACTCAGGCGTCAAAGTACTCCTCCACATCGCTGTCATACGGAAATGTGCCCAGAAGACTTGCTGCATTGCCACGTTTGACGGGAAATAAACAATTGAATTACAAATTAAAACATTTCATTCAAATCAATTAAGTCGCATGTAAGTAACAATAATGGGAATAACAACTCACGGATTCCATACACCTTAGATCCCTCTGCTCAACCGAAACTTACAAGTATTTGGGTATGTCGGAAGCATTAGGCATCAATACTGATGACGTAAAACGATCGTTGAAGGAGCGCTTCTTTGGCCGCCTGAATAAAGTACTGAATAGTCTTTTGTCAGGCGGAAACAAGGTGCGCGCTTTCAACGGTTGGGTCATGCCGGTATTGATGTATTCTTTCGGCATACTCAAATGGACTCAGACAGAACTCGACGCCCTGGATAGGAGGGTCCGCACACTACTTACCGCAAATCGGATGCATCACCCACGGTCATCGGTGATGAGACTGTATATCCCACGGAAGTGCGGGGGTCGTGGCTTCTTAAATGCTAAGACCCTGCACAACCGCGAGGTATGCAGTCTCAGGGAATACTTCCTAAAAACCGACGTGGGTATGCACCGAGATGTGGCAGTGGTGGACAAGGGCCTCACTCCGCTCTCCTTGGCTAACGAGAACTGGCGCAAACCTATAGTACTGGATACTAATGACCGCATAGAAGTATGGCAGAGCAAGGAGCTTCACGGACGCTTTTACCGGGCCTTACATGGGCCCGATGTAGACCTGTTAGCGTCCGTATCTTGGCTGCGTTTCGGTGACCTCTTCGGGGAAACCGAAGGTTTTGTCTTTGCGATTATGGACGAAGTTATGATGACGAACAACTACCGGAAATACATTGTGAAGGACGGTACGGTTGACATCTGTCGGGCATGCCACCGACCCGGGGAATCAATCCGACACATTATTTCTGGGTGTTCTCATTTAGCTAACGGAGAATATTTGCATAGACACAACCTCGTAGCCAAGATTATCCACCAGCAACTTGCTCTTAAATACAATCTTGTGGAATCAGAAGTACCGTACTATAGGTATGTGCCCGACCCAGTTCTCGACAATGGCAATATCACGTTATATTGGGATCGATCTATCATCACTGACAGGACAATTGTTGCCAATAAACCTGATATAGTGGTGGTAGATCGACTAGAGCGTCGCACAATGATTGTTGATATAGCGGTCCCTCATGACGAGAACCTCGTGAAAGCTGAGAAAGATAAGCAAACTAAGTATCTTGACTTAGCTCGCGAGGTTGTCGACATG
This sequence comes from Mythimna vitellina, assembly GCA_949316375.1. Lineage (NCBI taxonomy): Eukaryota > Metazoa > Arthropoda > Insecta > Lepidoptera > Noctuidae > Mythimna > Mythimna vitellina. The sequence goes on along the minus strand of OX438699.1, from coordinate 9,302,627 downwards.
TGGGAAGTGGATAGAGCAATCATTGTGCCGATAGTCGTGACGGCCAATGGCTTAATTGCCAAGAGCCTCGACCAACATCTGAAGAGGCTCTCGTTAGGCAGTTGGATCAAGGGCTTGATTCAGAAGGCAGTACTCCTGGACACGGCGCGTATTGTTCGGAGATTCCTCTCTCAGGAGCCCTGACCACCGGTAGCTTGGACCCTGTTCCCGATGCCGGTGGGCTACTATTTTTTATATTTTTAAATGTTTTTTTAATGTTTTTTTTTTTAAGAAATATTTAAAAATGTAATTAATATGTGTAAATAATTTAATAAATGGGAATAAAATAATAGCAAATTAATTGAGAGACACTAGAGAAAAATAATATAATTAAAATTTGAATAGAGTTAAATATGAACAAGCAGGACACTATATATGGATCAATCTGGTTGACCTTTGAATTAAATTGAGCAGTGTAGGCAGAATCTACATAAACATCAACATCCACGATCCTAACATATGGAAGTATATTTTGTATAAGCATTTATAAATATAGTAGAGTTAATTAAGAACGTGTTCCACATTATTTTGAGGGAATACTAGTAAAACCATAATAAGATACCTATTTCTACTATCAAGCATTACCAAACTTGGGCTGTTGGGTGGGCTTGCGAACGCTGAGCCATGGTTAGCTCACTGCCCAATAAGGTCAAACCCAGGTTGACGGCGCGTTGTAATCCACGCGCCTTAAAGAGCTGTAAGCAAAATTGACAGCTCCCTCTATGGCTGATACCTGCCAGGGCTGCAGGATTGTTAAAAAGTGATACTCAATACTATCACACAAAGAGCAACTGACGGAATACATCTGGGTTTTAGTAAGTAAAAGACTGATACTCCCTTCACTTCACCCAGAGCGATTGATGATTTCCAACCTAAAAATAAGGTGACGGCCATTCGATGGACAATATTTTCTTGTCACGGTGTGTAACTCCCAGCCACCAATTAGCCGCCACACTGCTCCATCGCCATGAAACGGTCAGCGCTTATTTCTCAATGCGGTTTCTTTACTTTCTAAGGAGCTATTAGATATTATTTACGATAAATTCTAATGCTGTTAAGAGTGCCTATATCTCCATATCAGTTCGGCATTTTTCTGAATTGAATTAACCAAGTTTCCGACGACTGAGTTTTTTTTGTAGATAGTTTTGCACTCATCCACTATGTTACCTGATGGAAAGAGACGATGTGGTCGTTGATAGAGCACACTTGCCTAGAAATAACCTATTCACTCTTAACTTAAGAATCCCCAGATTGTAGATATCAGGAAACGACCCCGGTAAGGAATTCATCTCCATAGCTGTACGCACAATAAATAAGTTCTCAAAATGTTTTTTGCGCATAAGTCGGATGATCCACGGAAGATCCATGTAACGGTACTGCAACACCGTACATCCGGTGGTCCGATGCTGGAACGGGCTTGGCGGAATTAGGTTATGCAATTCAGACGCAAACACTCCGAAATGCAACTGGTAGAAAACCGACGGGCTCATAACTCGGCATCGATGCTCAAGACTTTGATTCAAGAGTGAATGTTAATGTAACACCAAGTAGATCAAGATGGACAGTTATCGGCACGGTTACACCCCGGAAAGTTGAAGCAGGGCGAAATTGTCTCCTTTTAGCGGAAAAAGACACGCCAGAGTTTTACAATAAAGGCATCTGTTGCACAATAATTCCAGATTATTTCTTGTTATAATATGCTGATAAATTCTGTGAGATGATCACATCTCACATTACCTTTTCTTGTATGTCTTGCTTACAAAACCTCTTATTTTCTAATTCTACGTCATTTTGTTTCTCTTCTATCCTATATTTATGCCTAGTCATGCGGTTGATATTAAACTAAATAAAGTTCGCGTGATCGCCAGTTTCATATAACCAACCATGATTACCATTACTTACCATCATTATAACTTGTGGTAATCAAAATAGCAAAAAATGCACCGTCTAATGATAGCAGGTGTGGATGATACGTCATAACAGTATAAACCTTAGATTTTGTAACCTAGAAATAAAGAATTTAAGAGACGTAATAACATGATAATATTATTGATTTCGAAAATATTGTGGAAAAATCCTTATCAGAAACTCGATGGACAGTAAAGCATTCAAAATATTACAAGACCAATCGATCGTAATTACGATACAAACGTTAGTTCAGTATGTTGCGGTCAATATTTGTGGTCAAATGCCTCATTGATCCTTGAATTGTTCAATGGATTGTTGAATGTGAGCATGTGGCATTGAATGCATCGCCCAAAGACTAACAGTGATCCTTATATTCAGATCACGAGTGCGTGGACGATAAACGGCAGTGCGTGCGTCATCGATAAGTTACTAGGCAGCTGACGCGTCATGAATGGGAGGCGGAATGACAATGATAGCTATCAGGTCTTTGAAATTAGCGTGGCATTCACGCAAATGAATGTCAGTTATATATTTGTCAACTAATAAGGCGAGATCTGCGCTGTATGTTAGAGGTTCGAGAGATCTTTTGTTCGAGATGAAAGTCGCTACTATGATCTGATTGAAGAGAGTGAAAATGTAATTGTGATCGGCTAGAAGAAGGTTAATACAAAAGGGTGGAAGAAAAAAGCGTATTTACTGCAGTGAACCTAAATAAATTTTGATAAGGGCAGCAGGATGATTGATATCAATGATTAAGAGAATTCAGCTAGTTGTAAAATTTTGGAATTCGCTGTCGCAGGTCTGTTGAAAGAAATTTTATTTGAAATAAGCAACAACTTTGTACTCTTCTATCTGTATTTGTTCTTTTCATAAGTGTTTGTGTGTTAATAAATAAATAAATAAATACAAATTCATCGTCGGATTTCTCTTGGTACGTAGCTTGTAATTGCAACAAACTTACTTTCTTTATCTACAAAATGTGCATACATATTCTTCATCTTCTTTTGACTGGCCTGTTGGTCTAGTGGTTAGTGGCCTTGACTGCTATGCCAGAGGTCGTGGGTTTGATTCCCACCCAGGAAAAATGTTTGTGTGATGAGCACGATCATTTGTTCTGTGTCTGGGTGTAATTTACCTATGATATGTATGTATTTAGAAATATTGTAGTATGTTTATCAGTTATCTAGTACTCATAACACAAGCTCTGCTTAGCTTGGGACTAGACGGCGTTGTGTGATAGTTGTGGAATATTATATTATTTATTATTATTATTATCTTCTTCCTACCCTTATCCCATATTACTTGGGGTCGGCTAAACACGTTTTTTTTTCCATTCTGTCCTGTCACCTGTCACACTATCACTAACTCCCTTTTATTTCCTATCACAGACGTAATGTATATAACGTACATACATATTAAGGCATACATAATTAACACAGGAGATACGTATCTAGTCAGATTGTAATCATGGTTTAAGTAATTATCTGCTGTATAACGCAATTACATTGCCCCTGTTTACCAGCGGCCTTCAATAGTTAGCCATGGTTGCTTTCCTGTCTTTTTGAGAATGTAACGACACTGTTTTAATTGGTTTTCTCGTTAATTAATAGATTTTATTGAATGACTAAAACTCTGTTAAACTTACAAATCGTAAATTCGAACAGATGTTTTGGATATATCAACAAAATAATACTATTTGATACAAGTGGAGAAAGTTTATAATCGCGACCGAGGCGGCATTCATCCGAGCCTTGGTGAGGATGTTATGAAGCCGAGAACTGCAGTGACCAATTTCCATGTGTATCAAACGACGTTTTTCACTACACTTACGAATACATAAATAAAAGGGGGTTGATGCACAACTTGTGGTGGTTGACGCGCTCCTCGTGAGTGTCAACGCGCGCCGATCCTGAAACGATAGAATAAAATTGTGGCTGGGACGCGCACGCGCAAATTTACGCACTAGTGCGAAAAACAGTCAATTGTAAGATTAAAAGCAGTGGGATAGGAGTGGGTTTTCGAAAAGTGTATTGAAAAATATTTTTCAAACCACTTTTGCAAACCAACATGTCCATGAAAAGATTATTTTTGAGGATTGAAATTCCGTTGTCATACCAATACAATTTGAAGTTTCGTACGAGGAATACTCAGTTTTTTCTTCATTAGAAGCAAAATCTGTAAACGATAAAATAATGAAAATACTTTCAGAAGTTAAAAACGATAGTACAGTATTTTAAAAGTTATAGACAGGTGCTTAAAGCAACATTACATTTTTGCTGAATTAGTAACCTTAGTATTTGTCACTAGGAGCGATTGTATTTGCTGACTCACTAAGATCAAAGATTGATCACATAAAAATAGTTTTTGTAGGTTTTTAGTAAGAAAAATATACATCAAAGAAAAAAAATTGTTTTAGGTATGTTTTTTGATAAACTCATAAATAAATATCATCTACAACACCGATAATTAAACAAACATATTTTTTTTCGTGCGTAATCAAATGATTCCTCCAGATCCGGCAGGAGCGAGATAAAGTGTCAGACACGGAACACAACGCGCCGCGGATCGACGGCGCGTTGTTTAATTTTTACTAGACGGCGAGTTACTCATTAGTCACCTTCCGCAAGCCTGTCCGCAAGTCCTGCAACACCTGATGCCCGACGCGACCTCTCGTTCCAGACTATTCGTTTCGGACCTCAACCAGGCCGGCCGGTTGCGAGAGGTCACCGCCGCTGCTCTGCTCAGGCGGGGCAGCCTCTACCTTATGCTCCACTATGTCCTCCGGGCAATCCGCACAATGATAACATTCGAGCGTGTCTTCCTATGGAATCGGAAACAGGTACTTCCACAAAACCCAGAATTATGCCGCATAAGATGATATTTATGTGGGTTTTGGACTAAGACGAGTACTTCTATTCTTGCTAAATATATATAAGTAATATAATCATCATCATCATCATTTCACCCGAAAGACGTTCATTGTTGGACATAGGCCTCTCCCAAGTGTCGCACATAACCGGTCACTCACGAGGCTCACCAGGTTATCGGTCCACCTTGTGAAATATAATATAATACGTCATTCTAAATTGAATGAATATTTTTTGTATATTTTTTTTACATGTTTCTTTATAAATAACCAGTTTATAAAAAGTGAACAGGATAAAAACAAGATTTATTATATTTCCGTTCGTTAGTAAATCTTGTTTTTATCGTTAGTCGTTGATAGTAGATTTTATTTTTTGTAACTATTATGTGAATTATTATTATCCTCAGTTACATATTTATATGTTAATTTTAACCATTATTTATCTTGATCTACCCATTTAACTAAAGGTTGAATGTCAATATATTTATCTATATCTAGAAATACATTAAAAATACATTTAAAAAAATCACCAAACATTTTTTTCTCAAAACACATAATTCATTACAATAATAGAGTTAAATCGAGTTGTGGTTGCACGTCTATCGAAATATACAATATATTGACATAGAAATAACACTGTCTTGTACCTATGACGAGTACTTTCTCTCCAATAAAAATCGTACTAGCGGAGAGACAAAATAATTGCTTACACAAACGGTTTCTAAAATAACAAGCTGGCCATTTCATTTCTTGGAATTTGTTTTCTTTTTCTTTCTTTGGTGGTTTTTTAGACTTTCTTTAGGACGACACGTTCGTCATTTTGGTAAATTATTTACATTTGTCCAAAACACTCGAAAGCCCGCTCCTAAGTAAGAGTCTTAACCCAACCGCTCGCAATGTACTTATTGCCAGCCTAAAAGTATACGTATTTCGCACTTATGCAGAAAAGTGCCGCGGCCAGCTCACGCCACAATTTCATTCTAAATATTTTTTCTATAAAGTTGTTCTTATTGTTTTCGAGTAAGTTTGTTGAAAAACGTCGTGGGCAAATAGCACTGTGTTTCTCGGCTCCAAAACGGTCTCACATTTGCCCATTTGCATTAAAAAGTACTGGTTGTATATTACTTATTAACGATACCTACTTTATGAAGAGTTTTCAAATGACAATAATGTAAAAGATATACATATAGAGAGAGAGCCGAAAAAAAATGTTGGCACCACTTTCACTCTTTAGTAAAAACAACTTCACTCTCAAAAAGTACCTTTCTCTTTGTCCTTTCCTGTTCCCATTATTTGTGGTCGGGTCTCCTCACAAATCAGCACCGGATATTCTATCCTGAGTTGTCGGCTCTGAGACCTCTCTTGATTTTAAACCACCAGGTTAATGGCGGGTGACCTCTGGCTTTCTTTTTTCTGGCAGGTTTAGTGCAATTTTTACGACATGGTGCTCGTCTTTTCTGCCAACATGCCCAAACTTCATTTTTTTTTTACTTGATATAAACCAGTGCTTGACTGCGATCCCACCTGATGGTAAGCAGAGATGCAATCATTGATGGTGAGGCGCACTAGTTTATTAAGAACCTATTCACTCTAGCCTTGAAGACACCTAAATTATAGTTGGACGGGAAGACCGCAGCAGGCAAATTGTTCCAGTTCTTCGATGTACGCGGTATAAACGACGGAGCGAAAAGCTTGTCTTCTTCTCGAATGGATAGTTTCCTTTTCCCTTAAAGTTTTGGGCCCAGTAGTTTGCCACGTTTATCCCGGCGTCAGTGGCGTTCTTTAGTTCCTCCCGAGTGCATATGTAGGGAACTTTTGGGCACTCTAGTAAGTGGGCCATCGTCTGGTCAGGAGCTCCGCACTTGCACTGGGTGTCGGGGTCTACAATCCCCCATTTTGCCGGGTTGTGTTTGCAACGGCTTACTTGGGTGCGCAGTCTATTGATAGCTTTCAATACAGGCCACTGCAGATTGCATCTGAGTGGCAGGGGTTGAACGAAGTTGGGTGGTAAGTGATGTTCCTCCCACAACTTACATCTCACTGTGGATGGTCGGTCCCGAATAGTCTGTGTGCAGTGTAGAAAGCTCTTCCAACATGTCCATACTACCATATGTAAAAAGTAGCCTTAGCAATAATTGTATCAAATCTGCCGCAGAGTGAACTGAACTCATTGATAGTGATAATATTAAAGACGACCTTCACACCGCAGCCCGCACCGGTCCTCTGAGTATGCCGTGGTTTGTGCAATGGTTGCATTCACCGGCCGCTGCTGGCTGCGCTTGCGCAATGCCGATGTGTGAGGGAGAACAGCTACATCTACTCCCATGTTTTAGGCACATGGCTAAGTTACTTCAGTAAATAAATAATTTTTAATTGCATATTGTAATTACAATGATGAGTAGTTGATATAACCTACCTTATCAAATAACTCCTACTTACGTTCTTTTTGTTAATAGTGACTGGTAGTGATTCCTAAAAAACCTGTCACCGACTTTTTCTTTGAAATGGGAAATAATCCAGAACTTTCATACAATACCGTCTATTCCACAGCTTGTGTTATGAGTACGAGACAGCTCATAAACATACTTATATATTTTAATAGATAAATTACACCCAGACAGAAAAAACGATCGTACTCATCACACAAACATTTGTCTTGGGTGGGAATCGAAACCACGACCGCCGCCGGCATAGCAGTCAGAGCTACTAACCACTAAACCAAAAGGCCAGCCAGTTCATCAAATAGCTTATCCTTATTATATATGTCTTGACGGACAGATAGACAGACAGACCAAGTTATCCTACAAGGGCTCCGTTTTTTCCTTTTGAAGTACGGAACCCTAAATTTTATTATTATTATATTTAATTTATTACGTGTTGTAGATACTAAGGTTACTTGTGATAAAAATTTAATAGAACAATTCTATTTATTTATTTCTCGATTTTTTTTTCGATGAAATATTCTGATGTGATACCTAATAAATGTCTTTAATACAAAATAAATGTCTTAGTTAATCGCAAAGGCTGAACTGTAAAAAAAACGGATAAATCATTTTAATAGTCATTTTATGCAAATAATGTAGGATTTATTATCGTTATTAAAGTTACAATCAATAAAATTGATTTGACCATGTTTTTCAGTGGCCTCAATACCTCTTCAAAGATATGTCGATGTTCGATATTTTTTTGTAAAATGATGAAAAAAACTTACGGATATTATCTATATATATATAAAAGGGGAAACTGACTGACTGACATATCAACGCACAGCCGAAACTACTGGGATTAGGAGCATGAAATTTTGCTCATGGCTTCCTTTGATGGCGTAGATGAGCACTAAGAAAGCATTTTCCAAAATTCACTCCCTGAGGAGATGAAGCGGGGTGAAGTTTGTATGAAGAAACCTACATTCACGCGAGTGAAGCCGCGGGCAGAAGCTAGTATATCTATAAATCATTTACAACGTACTATATTTATCTCTCTTTATGTATTCATGTATGTGGGCATAGGTTCTAGTCACCAAATCATACCACTAGGCAGTCACGTAGAGACGTTTTGTCGATAAAAATAAATTCAATTAGTGATTTCAAGGTAATTTCTTGTAGACGTACAAATATTCTAATAAGTTTTTATGCGAATTTTTTCGCGGATTTATGAGGATTCCTAGATAGTCAATATTTTTACTGTGCCTTTGCACGTTCGATCGGAAATATGTGCACAAACGATGTCCTAACGTATTGAATTGTTGAGTCAGTCAACACTATATTGACTGTTTATATTAATTTGATTTTCAATGCCAAACAAATTGGCATGGTAATGATAGATTACTAAAACTGAATATAATTAAAAGTTTGCTAATCTAGGCTGTGTTCTTGAATTTAAAAATTCATTAACATTTCAAAGGTCAAACGCAAAACAAGATCGCGTAAAATCTTAATATGTTGAAGATATTTAAAAACAAAACCAAATAAAAACCAAGATATTTATTTAACGATTTATAAACACACACAAAATAAAAGATTAGAAGAAGGAAACACAACAATAGGTACAGAGGTGATGCTTATTTTTAAAGATATTTCTTCCAGTACACGTGCGAAAGGAGAGTTGGAAGGAAATAGAGATGTGCAGGGTTACCATGACGTTCAAAGTAAGATTGTTTCATTCTTATTTCATTGTGGGTAAGAGACAGAGCTATACAGGTTGTCTAGCGCCATCTCTTACCCACACTGGAAATAAGAATAAAACAATCTTACTTTAAACGTCATGGTACAGGTCGTAGACACCGTGTGTAACAGTAATAAGAAAATAAGTACATACAAAATAGTTATAAATGAAATAATATAACATGCAAAATAAAAGATATACTATTATAATTATATACATTCACATAGTAAAATAAATATCACATAAATACATACTAAATAATATATTAAAATACTAAGGTTAAACCAGCTTAGAACTATTACTTGTGACAATCTTCGAAGTTTCAGTCTTGAGCATCGACGCCGTGTTACGCCTATCGGTTTTCTCTCGTATGCATTTCGGGGAGTGTGCTTCGGAATCGCATAATTTAATTCAGCCAAGCCCGTTCCATCATGGAACCACTCGTCTGGTGGTCCCATGATACGTACGGCGATGCGTCACCGGCATATGGTGGACATCCCAGCCATACGTACAAAACATTTTGGGAACACGTTCAATGTGCGTACAGCTAAGGAGCGGAATCCCCTGCCGGATCCAGTATATTTTGATAGCTATAACCTTTTTTGAGTCCAGAATGAATAGGTTATTGCTAGGCAAGCGTGCTCCATCGTTGACCAGGTGAGATAGAGGTCAAACGTGAGCCAATACATAAAAAAAAAAAACTAGCAGAAAGAGCCATGAAGACACATATAGAGCAGGGTTACATAATACGTCAGTTAATGACGACAAACAAATTACATTTAAAAGACATGACTGTAACAGTTAATTGCATATTGTAATAATAATTACAATGATTACTCGTGTGGTTGAAATTATACCTACAGGCAGGTGTAATGATATAAATAATAAGGCAATTTTAATGATCATCACGATATTTATATTAATCAGTAAGTATTTTTAATTAAAGACGAAATATAAGGGTTTCAGGTCGACTGTGTGTCATTTCGTAATTTTATTCAAACTACAGTTTACTAATTTGTATTTTATTTGTTACAGGTACCAAAGACGAGTGAAGTGTTAAAACAATAAGTGAAAAGTGATGCTCAGTGGTTGAAGTTTTTTATTAAAATAATCAAATTCTAAATATAAAGATGTCTGTGGAAACTCAGGAATACATGAACGGTATGAGGCCGGGACCCCTCACAAGAGAAATCCCAGAATGTATGAGAGACAAATACACCGTCGTGCAAGCGATTATAGACGTTATAATGTTTGTCATCGTCGGCATCGGATATGTGATAAAAGCTACATACATGACTATTGTTGGCCGGCATAAAAAGGACCTTAAAGGTGCTATTGCTGTGGTGACAGGAGGTGGAGGTGGCTTGGGCAGCCTTATAGCCCTGAGGCTTGCTCGGCTCGGCTGCACCGTCGTGTTATGGGATATCAACAAACAAGGTCAGTTGGCTAATTACCGCATTATTACAACACACGTACAGGTGACAATCATGACTTGCTCGATGACACGTCCGCATTTAATTTGCGTAATATAAATAACATATTTTCTCATGGTCTATTACTGTTCTTCCTGACCATGCAGAAAACACGTGTAAAGATATAAAAAAGTTTATAAAAATCGTAAGAATAGGAGACAATTTAATATCGTAAAACAATATAGTGTGAAATTTATATAATAACAAATGACACTCGCCAATGAGTTGATTGTTATAATTTACACGGCATTTACGTAGTTAGTTCCTATACCTAATCAACGACACGATCGATATTATAAAATGTGTGAAATACATTTCACATAATTGCAGAATCCGTCAACACATTATTTGATATTTCTACACGTAATTTCCTAAAGAGATTATGAAGTTTTAATGCAATATAATAATATGTTGAGGTTTAGATACAGTCACAGTTGCAGACAATCTTAATTCTTTAATTATATATACGTATATACCTTGAAATACCTTTTAATTATTTGTGTATTATATTTTTAAGTATTATTATTTTTTAATTTTTTTTTACATTTTTGCATTATTCTCTATGTTGTTGTACATTGACAGCCCGAAATCTTTTCCTTTCGTTCAGTCCATTCAAAGGTTATCTGGTAGAAATTGCCCTGTGCAATAAGACCGCATATTGTACACTTATTTATATATATGTTTGTCCTGTATTATGTTAAGGTGTGCAATAAAGTCATATAATAAAATAATAACTAAAATTTTGTTCCTTTTTATGTCTCTTTTTTTTTAAGAACATTTGAATCGGATATTCTATTCATAGAGTCTATGGCAAAAAGTGGAGAAGTATTTGAAAGCAAACAAAACAGTTCGCAGCATTATGCTAGACAATCATTGGACACATAAAAACCAATACAAAGTTCAATGCATTGCCGCAATATCATTATTGTGGTGTCTATGTAGACGTGTCATGTAGATTTGATCATAATATTCTATTAGCCTTTACACCTGCCTTATTTCAACTAAATATCAGTCTGAAAGATCATTAGTTATTAGTAGTTTAAAAGCGTGCGGAACGAAGTGTTTATATTTTATTTAGGTTATCATTTTATGACTTCTCCCGCTCTAGGGGGAGTGAGAGGTCATATCAGACTTTTACTGATTAAACCCACACCTTTTTGCCTTTAGTTGTCTTTTACGTTCCTAGGACCATGTGTGTATCCTTTTTAAAACCAATTATATGACCTTGGTAGGCTTCGGCCCTACTAGACCCCTAAGGTTTACTGTCCGCCGTCGACGATTCGGTTTCGGTTCTTATAGGACGAGCGGACGGCAACCTACCCTTTGCTCGTTGTCATGCGGAACAAGGTGTAATAAAGTACATCATACCCCCCCCCCCTTGTCGACACCACTGGTGTTGTGTCTGGTCTAGGGAACTGCTTGATAGTTAATTTTCGGATCGTTCTATAATATATATTCTAATAGCGTGGAGAATTGACACCGAGTTGCAGAATTTTGGCTTTTACTTAGTTCCCATCACTTGGCGGCATAAATGCCGCTACAGTAGCTCGTAACGTGTCGTATTCCGTCATACATACTCATCACCAAACCGCAATATGGTTCACTTATGTACAAACACAAAATGCAGCTTATTGTAAGTGACTACTTGTTGCGTACACTATTTCGTTTCGTGAAGGCCTGTTTTCTTGTAATGATCGTTCTTCGATTTAAGTGTGGTATACACAGTCGACTCATTTTGGGCACATTTTAGTGTTAAGTAGATATGTTCTAGTTACATCGATATAAATATTATATACGTACCAAATAAAAGTCGATGTCTAGTTGTAATTATAAAGTTTGCGTAGATCGGTTTCTGTTGTACATTTTGTGTGTTCTTATATTTTGGAAGTAGTTTTTTTGAGGTGGGAAATCATCTAATGACTTTTCAGACTTTTACTGACTTACCACATCTATATTTCCTTTAGTTGCCTTTTGCATTTTAAGACCACGAGTATCCCTCTCATACTTTTTTCCCCATGACCCAAGCAGGCATCGATTCTACGGTTTTCCTTACATCTCTTTGATGCGCGACAGGAACACTGCGAACCTTTCCTTACGCAATTTTATTACAAAGTTTTTCACTCATTATGTTAAATCGATTACTAACGATTAGGATTTCTAGATAGATATTAACTTTAACCAAGCCTTCTACGTATGAGCGACAATTTTGGTCAAGTTTTTTGGCAGTACGGTCATATGTAGTCTTTACTTAGTGGCTTTTATGAAAGTTTTTTTTTTCGAGATGGATCTTTATTGATGTCTTCCGACCTATGGTAGAGAGAGGGATCTGTCAAACTCGCACTGACTGCAACCAGCCGGTGTTACCTCGCACACTTACGTCGGGGACTGCAGATGTGTGTTTGACGTCCGCTGCCCTCGCTGGCGGCCTAGTACTGGCCTGCCGTCCACGGGCCCTGTCTCGTCATGGAGAGTGAGGTGTTGACGCTCACTTAAATCCCCTACACGTCTAAGGCGTCCATAACACGGTCATGCAGACGTCAATCAATTCCATCAATCATGAATGATGTTTGAATGACGGAATTTTATCGTCATTAGGTTTTCATCAATCAAAATATTGACTGTGGCAAAACTGACAGCAAAACCTATCGTGTAATGGACGCCTATGAGAATGACAGCCAGCCTAACCCAATCTGAGGGCGAACGAAGTGATATTCTAACAGTGAATAAGTTTTTCGAAATGTTAAAATATAAGATATTTTAGGTCGGTCTTTCTAATTGAAAACAATAGAAAAAAGACATGTAATTATATCGTATTCAGGATACTCTGGGACGGGTACCTCAGGGATCGGGGTACTCAGGGAATAACCCGTGACATTTCGATAGCAAATGTCAGTCCCATAAATTTTGAACTTTTGGTAACCGCTATAACTAATATAATGCCACGTTGTTGAGAAGCCAGACCTATAAAACAGTCGTGCATGTGTCTAGGGTTTAATACTAACGGTTGACTAACATCCCCACGAGATTAATCTTGTAACGCGCGCAGTTGAAGACACGTGTTGAAGACTGTTTCCCAACTCAAGCTTGAGTGCTTTCCGCATTTGTGTTGCAATGGAGATCAAACAATACCATATCTGAAGTAAAATTGTACTATTATTGTATACCAAATTAAATTACTTGCCTAATATGTCATGTAACGTCAAACAATTTGCTACAGTATAATTTGGTAATTTGAAACAAATGACAACTGCTTTTTACGTCATCCGAAGATTCATAAACCTATTATTATGTGAGAAAGTCGTCGGTGGACGTAGACGTAGTCCTAGTAAATGGTCGCTTAAAAATAAAGCAAGGTTTTATTTAGAGGTTTGAGATATCAATAAGCTCACTTAAATCGCTCGCTTAAATATTGAATGTATTTAAATAATAAAATAACATTACCAGCATTTAAATGAAAAAAAATAATCTAATTTTGTTATATGATAACTAATATCTATTAATAAATTATTTGTACGTACGAACGTAATATTTTATATTATTATATCGTATTAGTATTATTTCTGATGTATGTACACTGACAGCCCTAAATCTATCTCGGTTCGTTCAGTCTATCCAAAGGTTCTCAGTAAGAGATTGCTCCGTGCGATAAGACCGCCTGTTGTACCTAAACTTGTTTTTTATAATTATAGGTGCTGTCATTTTACGAGATACCTACCTATACAATGTAGAATGTACCTACTGAATAAATTATGATAGTATATAAAATATGATATATGTATATTTGTATTCTTGCATCAGGATTATACTCCATTTGCTGATAAATTATAATGGCCTTTAATCTCAAAACAATACCACATTATACAATTAGAATACTATAGCATTTTAATATGCAAGACGTTACTAAACTCCACTTGACATTTTATTATTTAGCGCCGTGTCATTAAAATACATAACACGGAAGGTATTAAGTACCGGTAAACACTGATGAATAACATCTTGAAGTTAAATAAATAATGGTAAGTATGTACATATAATTATGTGCTTTGAGATGTACAGGAGCTCGTCTTAAGAACATAGTAATACATATAAAGGGTGATTCAATTCGAAGTTGATATATTTGTACCACTCTCATTTAGACAGATGTTAATAATGACACTTGATTCATACGTCAGAGTGCCTAGTGCGAGTTTGTTTTGTATTAACGCGATCGACACGTTTATGACGTTCAGCGCTCCGATTGGCCCACTCTATGCCCTTAACCAATCAGAGAGCCAAACGCAGTAAACGTTTCGATCGTGTTGACGTAAAAACAAGTGGCACTCGGCGCACAGATGTTAACTTGAAACAATTTATTCACAATATGAATCAATCCTAAAACTACCGTTCAAAGAGTTAAAATTGTTCAGTTGTTCTACACAAAAACAACAACCCATGTCGATTTTTTCAGAATTAAATAATATATTACAATATAAATATTATTTAATTTAGTCTTTATTAGTGTTTGCCGAGATATAATCGAAGAAAACGACTTTGAGGAAATCACTGCTGCAGAATGGTCGTGATTGGACTGTCATTTTATTTCATAATCAATCTATAATGTAAATTGCATTATTTATATCAATAATTGTAATTTTATTTTAATTGCATTGTATTATTTTTATATCTAATTATGTATTATTTTTCTATGCTGGCTTTTTAACTACTTTTTGCCAATAGGTACTATGGAGTTTGTCCGAAATAAACGGATTTTTAAATGAACCTTATGGTTGAAATATCTTATGGTTTTTATTCAATTAAAGTTAGTAAGCTGGAATCGGATCATCCTTTACATATTATATTTGCATTATATACCATGTAGAGATTCTTTCAAGTAGCGTTAAGAACACAAAGGCCTCTGCTGGAGGCAGCTTGTCAAAACTGTCCATAAAATAAAAAAGCATATCAGGTATGTGTCATCGTCTACTTTTAGAAATTGGCAGCCTTTGACAATTGTAGATGTCCAAGTTTAATGCTGCCGGAAAATTGTGTGGAAAATACTAAGTGGAACGTTAAGGGCAACAAAAGGAACACAGGTGGGTTTTAGTCAGTTAACGTCTGACACTTTCTCTCACTCCACCCAGAGAAGGAGATATATGTTATAACAACAACAAAAAAAAAATATATTCCTAATATTACTTAAAAAAGCAACGAAACAACGGATATGAGAAAATATCCCTCGATTATAATAATTTATTGTCAATATAATCAAGCTTTACCGGTATACCTTTCGTTTTTGAGATGGAAAATCAGTGACCTTCCCCCGGTAACTCTTTCAAAAATTCTCGTGACCCTATAAAAGTCATCTGAGGTCCATAGCCCTACTTGAAAGTCTAGTCTTGAATTCACTGCTTTATAAAACGGCAACTGTCAATTTAATGCTTCAAGGTGAAAATGGACTTTTTGCTTTGCTCTGATATATATTTATTTTGCGCAATTGTGAAGTTACGAGTGTGTCACTGCCGAGGCGGTGTTCCATGCTCTGTGAAGAACTTTACAATTTTTATCCATGTGTAGTAGGTACAGGAATATGCTAATGTGGACCTTTACTAATTATATTTAGCAATGTGTGTATGTATTCGTATCCTTACCGTACCGTGTATCGTACCTATTATAAAATAAAGTTCCCCACAGTCTCTTTCTGTATAAACGGAATAAATTCAAAAACTACTGAATAGAATTTCTTTCGGTTTTACTAATAGACAAAGTGATTCATGAGGAAAGTTTAAGTAATATATGCATATTATTGTAGAAGAAAGCCAAGAATTTTAAAGACAAGAAAACACGCGTGCGAGGCTAGGGCGGGTCGCTGTAGTGTCTACCTATACAATAAAACGACACATAAAATATGTATATAATTCATGCCTGGTGTCAACACCAGCATATGTGTCAAGTATTTGCCAGAAATTTGTTTATAATATTGTTAGGTACATTTCATAGATTCTTCCAGTTTATTTCATCCAGTAAAATTGTGTTGAATTTGGGTGCAGGGACTTTGGAGGTTAATTTTTTTATTCGTGAAGAGTTTAGGCCTACGTAAAGTGTAATAATTTTCTGATTTTAAGTAAGCAGCTTTTATGGAGATTGAGAACAAAATGAAAGTCATTTTTTTTTGAGGTTATATATTATTCAATGACTGCTCCTGCTCTAGGGTAGATTAGCAAGAGGTCGTGTCAGTGTGTCCTTTAATTGCCTTTTGCGATCTAGGTCCATGGTTTTCCTTTCAGAAATTCCCTACGGCCCTAGCGGTTCTCGGCTCATCTACGGTAAGATGACAACCAGTTAACAGTTTTTCTGTTTCTGATTCCGGTTTTCCGTGTGCTCAAAGCAAGAGTTACTCAGTCAGATAATTAGTGACATGTTTAACATTGTTAGTAAGTACTAATTGTGCACGTCATACGTGGCTGCCCTGGCCGGTGACTCTACAGCTGTGTTGACTAAACAGTTCCATTTTCCAGCGACATAGCCCCATTTGTTTAGTATACTTTTTCATTTTGCACACGTTTTATCGGAATTTGATTCATTGTCTATTGTCATTTGTCAATATTCAAAGCAAGGTGATTTTGTAGAAAAAAATAGTGACGCAACTGTGAATGACGTATGTTATAAACTTATAATATCTATTTACAGGTTAAGCTCAACAAAAACCAGAATCGAATTTTTGTAGTGAAATCTAATTGTAGCATTTTTTTATTTTTTTAGACTTTATGCACTAGTTAAAAACACAAAGGCCCATACATGAACCATAGTAGATGTCCTTGCACAAGTAAACAAATATATTACATATCTACGTAATATATATTTGAAGGTTTTCTTCTAAAAAGCGGTTTAAGGTCTAAAGTCCCATCTTGCGAGAGATAAGAACAAACTAAAAGAACGAGGTACAAGTCAATATTTAACAAAAAAGGAAAATACCCAAATTAGATATTTGCAAGTTTTTCCCTATTCTGTAATATAAAAAAAAAACTGATTACGACAAACATGTGTGTAAACACACAACTTTGTCGTAATCAGTTTTTTTTTGGCATCATTAAGTTGTTTTTTATTGATGTTCTTTTTTTAAGTTTAATAAATTTAGTATAGGCGTGGTTAGTAACTAATTAATTCATTGTACTCACTTCTAGACTTTAAAGGACTGTCTGATTTTTTTTCATGAACTTTAAAGAGAAAATTACATTTAGTTTTGTCTTTATTTTTCAAACCTATTTCTTTTTATTTTTCAACGACGCTAGGCTGATAAAATTTTCGTTTTTCCTGAATAAATCTACGTTAAGTGTGAAGGTCGGTGTCCCCTAAGGGGTAAGTGTCGAGCCGGTCTTGTTGACTCTAGGTTAGCTACTAATATGTAGATGACCTTGACCACCAAGTCATGTCACAAATCGCTGTTGATACGTTAAAACTTAAAACCTTTAAAATATTCAAGCCAAACAAAATTCCATGGATTACAAACAGCAGACTACCGCATTACGTCATAAAATAAATTACATTACATAAATCAATCGATGTGAAATACATAAGCATCATCAATCTTATACAGACATGTTATTATAGGCACTAGGCTCGCAATTGCAGTAAAAGACTTTGCGTAGTCCATTGCGTAATTTCTCTAATAACGTTGTCAACACATCCGTTGTCAATGCGCAATGTATTGGTATATATACATAAGTTTCGTGTGCGTTTTGTAGATAGCTTACTGTGTGAAGGTTTGTAAATATTTGTATATCTCGCATAGAGAGTTGTCAAAACTGACCTAATACTTCTCGCTGTCCTAAGGTCGAGTATTGTAATGTGTTTGCAGAATTTGCTATAGCGACGATGATTTTTCATCGTTTATTTAACATAATACTGTAATATTAGGATCACTGTTCACTGAAGCGTGCGCACTTTGCGCTATCAATTATTTTGTGACGAGATACGACGTTTCTATCTAATAATTAAAACTAAATAATTTTCAAATATTTTTTTTGACATTAATTAACAGAAATTAAATCAATGTCAAATTGCACAAAATGTGTATATCTGTAATTTGGTACCTATATTTGCACAGATCTAAACTACTGCACAATTACCTAAGCCTAAAATCTTTTGTAAATATGTCGTTGGTGTTCCTAATAATAATAATATATTATACATATTTAGTTTAGTCATACAATGCACTGCCTATACCTACTTAGTCACAAGTAATTCGAAATGATTGAAAAGTGTTAGAGAACGCATTCTTCTTTCACACCAACAGCTCTGTCACTTACAATTCAAATAAACTTACATCTAAAATCGGCATTTCAGTAACCATGCAGGCATGCATGACATTGATATAATGAATTTTATAGACAACTAGCTGACCCGACGAACTTCATACCATCTAACAGTCAATGAATGTAATATATATCTTTCGATATAGTTAATCGATGGCGATGAAACAAAGCTTAAGTTACATACAAGTTTAATGTATAAAAGTGTAGATAATCGATTTGGTACATTTTACGTGCTGCGCGCACAACTAAACACTTCTACAGATTTATTATATGTAGAGATGAGAAAAAATAAAAAGTGTGTCCAGTAAACATCCAGTAATAAACCTAAATCTAGAATACTACAAATACCATGAAGTAAATAACAAATACAAAACAAACCGAACTATATAGACGTACATTGTTCGCACTGTTTATGAAGCGAAACTCGGAGAAGACATCGATATCAGATCAGAGATGGGCTTGGATCGGAAGGTAATCGCATAACTGAAGAATATAGTAGTGAAGAGTATAGTATTAAAACAGCGTGCCCCAAGTTTATCTACATGAACAACACTTCCTCAGAACCTACGTTCTTTTTTTTTGGAGAAGATCATCAAATAACTTCTCCCGCTCTGGATAGAGCGAAACGATATGTCAAACATTTACTGACTAAAACGCAACTGTATTCTTTCAGTTGCCCTTTGCACGGTAAGGTAACTCTTTCGAATAATCCCGCAGTAGCGGGCATCGGTCTTATTAAGCCCCATCGATTTAGCTGACATCTTTGTGAGGTGCACGCGGAACAGAACGCGCCATCTGCCTCGGGTTTGGTCCTTACTGGACGGCTGGACAGCAAGCTTCCCGTTGATTTTAGTACACAGTCCTCCTCTGCGGTAGCCGGGAATCGCTTGGCGGCTCCCGACGCCCCGAGTGTCTCCTGCAGCGGGAGCTGGAGCATAAGGAAGTCCGCTCACTCACGGTTTCGGCCACCTCCTTCGCTCACATTACTGCTTTGCAGAATGAGGTAACCCTTCACATTGCCCCTCGGTGCGGACCGTGGTAAGACCCTGGATCGGACGCGAGAGGTCATGGCCGACGCCGTAGCTACATACCGGAGCTAGAGTTCCGACATTTGGTAAAAACCAAAGAGTTCCGACAGTACTTTTCCTATAAAAAATCCCATGAGATCTAAGTGTTTTAAAAATGTTAATATAATGCTTTAAGTGCATCTAAAGAAGAAATGTATAAATTAGTACTTACGTCATTGTGTACTTTATTTGTTATTTTATCAATGCTACTTAATATTACTATTTAACTGCTGTCCGCGGCTCCGCTCGTGTGAAATTAGTACTTCCCACTTTTTGAACTTTTGAATTGTCGAGGAGACAGAAAAGTGATGCTAGTTGCACATTCCAAAGCATAGATCTGATAGACAAGAATGTGCAAGAAACTTTAGGACACTTTTTTAAATCATGTTAGATATAAAAATATCTTGGTTCTATATTTCTTGTCTCTTCTGTTATGTGAGAACAATGTAAATAAATAATAGGTATTTTGTTAATCTCTTAATAAGCTAATAAGAGGAGCAGTGGTGGCCAAGTGCTAACGGCCCCGACTTACGAGTTGTAGGTCGCGGGTTCAAACCCAGCCAGGCGTATTACTTTGTGTAATTTATTTTATTACCACTGCTCTCAAAACGGTGAAGGAAAACATCATGAGGAAACCCACGTGGTGGATTGCGGCCCATTCCCTCTCGTAGAGAGGAGGCCTGAGTCCCAACAGTGGGAATATTATAGGGCCGACTATGCTAATAAGCTATCCTGGTATCTTTAATCAAATCCGTTTATAACGAATATCATACACACACATACTAAACTTCGCCTTTCTAATATTATTATTTTTATTATGACAGCGATGCTATGTTGTCAATTACAAGCAATGTGTTAATCGTCCTTGAGACTATACAAAAAGTTTAAGAGTTCAAAGTGCCGCTGCAAGCTAGACGGGACAAACACAGTAACTTAGTGCGAAAAATGCGATGCTGCTGTTCTACTAATGACTGGACAAATATGTACGGTGAAAAAACTCTGTGGGTGAGAAATCGCAAAAAATCCCATCCCAAAAAAAAAACAAATCCCATTCATTCATTTTTTTTTTTGAAATCCCATTGGTTGACTGGTAGAGAATGCTTTGTGGCATTAAGTCCGCCTATGTACCACCACTGTACATGAAGTTTAAATAAATAAATCGGTATTTTATAAAAAAAATATCAGCCCAAAGCTGTCATACTGTAAGGCAATGAACTTTTCTCATACAGAGAAGGCAGGAACATGACAAATGAGTCAAGACAGCTTGTCAATTTCTGTCTTACCTACTTAGCAAACCCCGAATGAAAATGAACAGTTCGCTAAGACTGATACGTGTCAGGGCTGCAAAATTATTCGAAAGCGTTACCAAGGGAACAGGGCAACTGAAGGAACACGGTCGGGTTTTAGTCAGTAAAAGTCTGACACTCCGCGAAGCGATACATTAAATTTTTTAATGTATAGCGTCTGTGTTTCTTTCTTACTTTTTTTCGGACTCTGTCTGAATAGGCTTTTCATGGTCAGTTTATTGCAAAATCAGGAGTTACCAATATTATGAGTTAGGTCACTTTGCTTGTGTATCCTTGCTGGGGTTATGAGGTTGTTCGGAAGAGTTACGGTGCGGCCCTGGAACGCAAAGGGCAACTTACTGAAGGAATACAGGTGGAATGAAGTGAAACTTTGTCACACCCCCTCACTTTACCCTGACCGCACCACACTCTTCATTGGATAAATAATTTTCCACCAAAAAAGGTCACTTTCATTTTAAAGGTGCAATATATGTAAACTTAAAATCTTCACAATGTTTCTAAATAAAATGGTTAATAGACCCAAATGAGAATGATGGGTTACTAAATGAAAATTTAATAAAGATTTATCAGATAGAGTTAACTCTATTGTTTACCTCGCTTACCTCGATATCAGACAAGTACCTATTTAAGAATGTAAAGTCTTGATAGGCATTATCATGGCATCTTTACAACCTAACAACCCCCACTTTACTTAGCGATTATAATAACAGTCATAACGACGGTTACTTTATGAAACATTTACTGTTAATTTATAGTATTCCGGAAAGAATACACAAGTATGCCTCCGGTAACGACCAGACAATAATTTAAATTTTGGGTGTTTTCCTCATTGACAGCTATGTGGACCAATCTTTCATGCTCAATGAGCACTTTCTCCCTTTTTTATTAGTTTGTACAATCAGGGATCAAAAATGCAGTTACGCTCGCTGCACTCTACCAATACTTAAGTGCCTAATTTTTTTTTTTCTAGTAGGCGTTCAATAATTCACAACTAGTTTATTCAATACTTTAGAACCTAACTACAAATCACTAATTAAAACTATATATGTACACGAAAGGCAAAAACTACTAGCTGAAATATGGCGTCATAAAACTCCTCCGCATCGCTGTCGACTGGAAGTGTGCCCAAAAGGCTGGCGGCATTGCCACGTTATATGGCAATGCTTAATCTCTGACCGAAGTAAAAGCCAGCCCTTGGGTCAAGCGAAGTGTTAACTAAGCGTTTGGAAAAATACAAATTAAATCACTCATAATCAGTCATATTTTGCATTGGTAGAGTGCAACTGCACTTTTGACCCTGACTGTACATATTATTTTATATTCCAAATACATAGTCAAAAATTGTCAAAGAAACTTGAAACAACCTTATAATATTTTCAATCAAATGTTTTGAAAATAATGAGTTTTCTTAATTAAATACCAAATCATTTAGGTAGGTATATAAAAGAAACTAGATAAGCTGTATTAATTTTGCAAAGAAAGATCCGTGTTATATACTTAATTAATGCTTTGATTAACTTTAATTACATAAAATTAAAGTCAATCAAAGTATTAATGAGGAAACTGACTATGATACTAAATATCGAGTTACAATCTACGTTTTACGATAATTGTAATAGATTTAGAAGAACCGATTGGAATATCTGCCTAGCGTAGATATCAATTCAATTTAACAATTCGATTCAGACAATATAATGATAATATGAGCTGATTCTGGTTAAAAAAATACAGAACAAAGAGAACTTTTAACTTTACCGAAACCTTGATTTTTGTATGTTTCGTGAACATATGATAAACAGCCGGAAAGCATTTTCTGTAGTTCTTAATCTTCAAGATTACGAAAATAAATAATAACCATCGTTGGAATCTTGATAAATGGTGATTTCTCAATTGTGCATATAAATTTGTTGTTAATAATGCTAAATTGCATCTTGTTTTGATTCGAGAATTTATAGTTTATTATCATTGGTCAATTTCTTGTTTATGAAGCGATGTAGTTATATGTATTCGTAAATTGTATCATTTAAAACTGTTAGGTACGTATAACTATCAAAGTGACATACACACCAGTTAATGGTTCAGTGACTTAAATGGAATAAAAAAATGACTACTTTATTTTGATTTAAAGATAAATAATGCTTTGATAAAAATAATTATTACAAATAAAATAAAGACACAGGAAATATGTACAAAAAATATAATTCAAAATATTATCTAAAAAGGAGAATATTTTCACTATCACACTATTATAACCACACACATCAAACACACAGATATAGATATAGCGCTCTGATCAAGTTTAGCTTCAAAATTATAATTTTACTTATTTTTTTTATTCTTGAATATCCTTATCTATAACCTCATATTATAATAATATAATTTTCGATAAAAACTCTTCTTCCGTGGTGTGCCCCACCGGGTGATTTGTAATACAGACATTTTATGCCTAACTCAGACACCAGGTCCTCACATGGTTAATTATACAAACAAGATATTATATAAAACCTAAAATAAGTTTATCATTGTGAGGAGAAATAAAGAATTTTATTATTATTTAGTCATTATTATTTTTTATTTTTAATAATATTATTTATTAATTAATTAATTATTTAATATTATTATCAATTAACTAATTATTATTTATTATAATCTTTATTGTACATCATTAGACATACAAAAACAATTATTTTGGACGTTTTAACGCTCATTGTTTACAATATCACACAATTAGCAATAAACTGGTAAGTACTTCCATTCGATTACCCCTCATAACAGCAATTAATTTATTAAGACAGTCATAGATAGTAATAAATACTATTAAGCAAGTCATTCATTTTAATAACCTTTTCATAAACTGCAACAAACTAAGAATATTTTATAACGCATATGAGAATCATCGCTTTGTATTTGCATGTTTGTATATTTTACGTAAGTGATATCAATTAACATCATTATGATAAATCACTATCATATGCACATATAGATTTTTAACAGTGTTCATAAGTTTTGTACGGTATAAGTATTGTTTAGTTTATTTTATTGGTTAAAACATGAAATTTTCAATTTCAGTAATCGACATAAAAACCGAATTGATCCCAAACTTCCACCTTGAAGAACACTTATACTTTTGCATTGTTGTTTTAGGCTATAGAAATTATCTGCAGATTTAATAGTTTCCAAGGAATAAATTAAAATAACAAATACATCATCTTCTTCCTGCCCTTGTCCCGTGTTATTTGGGGTCGGCGCAACACGTTTTTTTCTTCCATTCTATCCTGTCAACCGTCATACTATCACTAACTTCCTTTTCTTTCATATCACTGTTTACACAATCCATCCATATCTTCTTTGGTCTCCCTCTTCCTCTCTACCCATCCACATGTATACTCATAACTCTTTTAGTAACATGTGTTTCATCTCTCCTCTTTACATGACCATACCAAGACAAACGATTCCCCTTCAACTTTTCAGTCACTGGCGCCACTTTTAAACTTCCTCTAATATATTCATATATTCCTCTAATATATTAATATATTCAATAACAAATACAAAAATTGCTAAACATGATTTATAATAATAGTAATACTACAAAGTCATTAGCTTTTAATTAATATAATCTTGCCAAACGCTAGCATATTTTTTAAACCGTTAATTTTTAAAACCGTTAGTATGACAGTTATCCTTTCTAATCCAATAACTTGTTTTAATTAATACGAAGTAGTAAACATTTCTTTGGCTGTTCTACTAATAAAATTGTTAAGTTAATATCTTCATGGTCTGTTAGAAATGACGATAATCTGCGAAAATGGTTCTTAGGCGCAAGAGAGTAATGGAGCGGTGAGACCTTGCGTTTTATTTGTTCATTGCTCTTGCCAACTATACTGGGACACCGAAATATACTATATCTACTCTATACCTAGATGATAATATTGTAAACCTTGACCGAAGCTTAGCAAGGTAATATGTTTGTAATTCGTTTTGTTTATAATATTGTAAATGCACTGTACCGTGTCGTGTACCGACTATTAAAATTACATCAAATTATAAATTTATTACATGTTTTATTCAATTCGTACACATAATACAAATCCTTAACTAGTTAAAAACAACATAAAACTAACTATGAATATTTATAACATAAATGTATATAGGCAAGAATGTGTATCATATTTAACATAGTGTATGTAATTTTAATGTCTTGATGTAATGTTTTTGTAATGTTTTATTTGGCTTGATTTTAATTTTGTGTACATATGACAATGTCTGAAATAAATGAATTGAATTAAAAAACAAATGCATCACGGCGGCGTCAAAGTACTCCACCACATCTTTGGGCCCTACGGAAACATGCTTAGAAGTCTGGCTACATTGCCACGTTGAATGGCAATTCTAATTATTGCAAATGATATCTATTCAAACAATAATTATGATTTTCCGGTGAACTAATTCATTTGGCTGATATTGTAGATAATGAAAATATAAACATACTTATTGTTTACTAACTTTTTCTCTACTTTATCCTCGTATTATTGCGGACGTGAAGACGAAGTCAAAGCCAGATAAAAGTAGGCTATGTCATTCCTTGAGGTTCCTGCTTACTCCGTAACCGTAATTTCGTCAAAATCTGTTTAATAGTTTAATCATGAATTCGCAACAAAGAGTCAGACTTACTCTCATATTCACAATATAATATCTATAAGGATTTTTCTGCCACAAACATAAAGGCTGAAAGGCTGGGCTCAGGGACAAAGTTCTTGCGGTCATATGATAAAAAAAACAGGGCAAGTGCGAGTCGGACTCGCGCGCTGAGGGTTACGAAGATTTGTCCGAATCGCTAAAAAATGTTTTTTTTTTTGTGACGTACTACAAATTTATAGTTTTCAGATTTTTCCCTATACTTGTGCTATGAGACCCAGCTTTATGCCAAATTTCAGGATTCTAGGTCAACGGAAAATACCCTATGAATTTTGATTTCCTTGAAAATGTAGAAATACACTTTTTTGTGACATAATCGGCCCTATCTTTTTTTCTCGTTAACTCGGAAATTTGATTTTTTCACAGCCTCAAGGGACCGCAGACTTCAGTATATGGTTTTAATTTCAACTCGATACCTCCACAAATTCCCGAGATAAAGGGTCTTGACAGACAGACAGAAAACATTTTTTTTTGAGGTACGGAACGCTAAAAACACTATGTACCATACCTACCGTTTTTAGTACGCGATTATAATGTCCAAGATGTTGTTAAGATGAGATATGATGATGAAAGAATTATTGTACTAACATTATACTAATAGGTCTAACATTGTAATAACGAATCACTTCGCTGAGCACTCATACTTTTTCTAGACTCGGAAAATGTTAAGGAAAATCCGTTGCAATGATTAATTAATTTCATGAATCAATCGCCTTCTGACTTAATTGATTAGCAGCACTATTTAACATCAATTAATGTTTTTGGCATGTGCTTACTACTTGATTCGATTATCAACTGAATCTAATTGTTTTATTTATCATCAAGGTTTAATATGAAAATGATTGGTAAATAATATTGGAAGGTGTTTTAAAATAAATGGGCTCTAATTAAGGCTAAAGACATCTTAAATGGATTCGTCTGGAACCCATTGAGGTTAAAGGTTTAATAACGCTTATAATAGTGCTTTAATAGAGTTTAATGGTACCATTCTGCCTGCAGATACTGTAGTACACGGTATGATCGTTCTACGAGAAGGCCATTCGCTCTGGTGTGGTTAATACCTTGAAACCAGTAGTTTCCAACTTTCTTTTGACCTGAGACCACTTTGGTGTCTTTTTTGTTAGCAGGGACCAAAATTGTTAAAGATAATTTAACTGCGTTAATTTAAAACTTATATTATAAATTCAAAACTTGTGGCGTATTTACCCGTTCTTTCAATAATTGTCATAGAAAACAGAATGTTTGTAAGAAACACGAAATCAGTTCGAATTTATGCAACTTGTCAGTTGAATAGTTTGGAATTAGAAACCTTCCACGGACTCTTCTATCAATGAGTCTTTAGATGATAGAAGCTTAAAATAAAAAAAATGTCCGATCCACTTGTTATTCTATCTTGTTTATGACGTTACTTGTTTAAAACAGTTTTATTTAGTTTGTAGTTTTTTTACGCCAAATTTGTACGCCTTGCAAGGCAAAACATACAACACATACAACGCAAATTTTATACCATGTACCTTATTACCTATGTTCAACAAATAAAATACTTTGACTTTGGACCTTAATTTAGCTTTTATGTACCACCAGTGGCTTGTGAACTATAGATTGGGAAACACTGCTTTTAAACCGATGAGATTCAATAATAAGTAGATGATGTTTTTTGCAATCTACGCGAGTCTAGATTGTATTTTTGATAGTAAGTAGGTGATAAAAGTATTTGAGTTAATCTAACAATAAAAATACATTTAAAGAGCAATATAGTAAGTAGCAAGTTCGGAAAAGTGAGCAACAAAGTGTAACCAATTACTATGATGTTAATAGATAAGGCTTTAACTAGTATATTGTTCGTGTTTTGTACATAATATGTATGTAGTTTTCTAAAAAAGGAGGTACCTGTATGGTAATGTTTACAAAAAAAAACAAATTTCCGTCACACTTAGTTACTTTTAAGACTTAGAGATAATTTTTTTAAATTTGATGACTATTGATGAGATGAGATTTAAAAAAAAAACTGGAGAATTGTGAGTCGGATTCGCACACCTTCGGTTGCGTAATTTACCTATGTAAATAGTTCGATTACCGAATTCAGTATCGAAGATGTTTTCTGAAAAAAAAATAGTAGTTTTTTTTTGTGACGTAACAAAAAACATACTGTTTTCAGATTTATTCTTATACCTGTTCTGTAAGACCTGAAATTTGGCATACACGGTCGTATCTTTTTTTTCGTAAACTTAGAAGTTTTTTTTATTCCCAGCTTCAGGGACCGCAGACCTGAGTATATTTTTAACTCGATACCTCCACGCGTTCCCGAGATAAAGGGTCTTGACAGAAAGACGGACAGACAGACAACAAAGTGATCCTATAAGGGTTACGTTTTTACCTTTTGAGGTTTTTGAGGTACGGAATCCTAAAAAAATACTGCGTTACAAAAAACAATAGCATTATTATGTTTTATTCCGATTTAAAAAAAAA
The DNA here is from genome assembly GCA_949316375.1 of Mythimna vitellina. Lineage (NCBI taxonomy): Eukaryota > Metazoa > Arthropoda > Insecta > Lepidoptera > Noctuidae > Mythimna > Mythimna vitellina. Next base: position 9,274,349 of record OX438699.1, on the reverse strand, counting down.
CACATTATAATGGCGAAAGTTTGTACGTGATTATGTGTGCGTGTTTGTTACTCTCAAACAGCAGAATGGTAATAACATTGCACACACACACATTCATCTCGTTTTTTGGTGTCATTAGCATTTGTACCTTTTTTTTCTTAATAATCTTTTCTTTTTTTATGCACTAACCATGTTTTCTCTTTACCAACCTTGGTTCACAGGTAGAGAATGCTCATAGCATCATATCCGCCCTTATAACTTTGTGTTGCGTGAAGTTTTGATAAATAAATTAAAGAATCTTCTATTTTGTTAAGCAAAGCCGCTGGCAGAGTCTAGTTCACGATGAATGATGACAAATTATTTTTAGCATTTAGAAACCTATAGGTATTAATTAGGTACTTTCTAAAATCTGATTGAAATCCTTGTCAGTAAATTCTAAAATATACAGACGAGGATTTTTACCGCACGGTTTTTGAAATGGCTATTTAATAACGACCTTCCAGTCTTCACATGTCAAATCGTGAACCGTCTCCGTGAGAACACGCCGCTAGCCTTGCTTTTACTTCAATCGCTTGTAGGTAATTTATATTTTCATCAAATTATTCGTATTATCAATAGTTAATTTATTAACTCTGTGTGTATTAATAATAATAATTAGTATTATATTATACGGTATTGCTGCATTGCATTGAACTTTGTATTGGTTTTTATGTGTCCAATGATTTTCTAGCATAATGCTGAGAACTGTTTTGTTTGCTTTCAAATACTTCTCCACTTTTTGCCATAGACTCGAGTAGAATATCCGATTCAAATGTTCTTAAAAAAAAGAGTCATATAAAGGAACTAAATTTTAGTTATTATTATTATTATATAACTTTATTGCACACTTTAACATAATACAGGACAAACATTTATTTAAATAAATGTACATTAGGCGGTCTTATTCCACAGGGCAATTTCTACCAGACAACCTTTGGATGGACTGAACGAAAGGAAAAGATTTCGGGCGGTCAGTGTACAACAACATTAAGTGGATGAGTGTTGTGTTGTGTTGTTGTTTGTGTATTGAGTGTGGGAAGAATTAGTAAGTACTGAAAGGTAACCTTCTTCAAAGTGTTTTCTATCAATAATTAGAACGTGTCAAATCCTACTTTAATGCAAATTTTTGGCAGGTTTTCTTACTAAATTAATTGTTGGTAACCGGGAACATATCTATGAAAAATATATTATTTTGTTATCTGACAAATAGAACTGTGAAAACAAAATCAAAATTGAGTGCAAGGTAAACGAGATAAATAGTTTTTAGCATATATATGTACTTGTCTCCATCGCAAAAACACCGGTTTCTATGGCGGCCATATGAGCATGTTGTACTTTGACGTCAGAGTCCAATATGTCTCTAATCATCAGCTTTGAAGGTTTATGACATGTCGTGGGTGAAGATATTTTCGATATTCTTGCTTTACCATATAATTATTTAAAAGAGGTAATCAATATATTATTTAGCACATAAAAATACGTTCATATTGCCTGTTATATACCTACATATAAATACTTTTTTGGTGGGAAATTATCTAAGAACTTCTCCTACTCTAGGTGGAGAAAATGGGAGTGTCAAACTCTTACTGACTAAAACCCACCTGCGTTGCTTCAGTTGCTAGGGCCACGGGGAATTTCTGAAAAAGAAACCCTAACCTAACCTAACCCTAATACGGAAAAAGCAACTGAAGGACACAGGGGAGAGATTAGTCAGTAAAAGTTTGATACGCTCTCTCACTCTACCCTAGAGCGAGAGAAGTCATTGGATAGTTATCCACCTCGAAAAAAAGTCATAGTATTGATAATAGAGATACTGCTGTACGATGTGACTCGCAGGTCACATCGTACAGCAGTATCTCTATTACATCCATCCGGTCTCTGAAACGCTCTTCAGTAGAACTTATTAAATATATCAAGTGATTTTGCAGACTGTTGTTAATTCGGTCACAACAAATGTCTTCGTGTCGATTTCACCTGGGTCCTATATTTAAGACCAAATATTCCATCCCGTTTAACCCTTCAATTTCCAATGTCACTTATTGGTGACAGAAGAGCTGACGAGGTGGATTATTTGGTCGTAAATATACGACCCTGGAGAAATGGACACGAAAATATTAGTCGAATTGATCTGACGTAAGCGGTTAAAGAGTTAAAAATTGAATTTGAAAGACCTTTAGAGCGCTACAATTGTGTTGATAGGTTTTAAAATCAAGACTATAACTACAGAGTCGCATTAGTTAAAAAAACTCTAGAAAGTGGCTTTTAAGTTCCGTCAAACGGGGTGAATAGGAACGCAGGGGTGAATAGGAACAAAACTTTGGTTAGGTTTTTCACATTGATATATATTTATATAATTGATTTCTATCAAAGCATCCAATTTTATTACAATTAATGGATAAATAGGAGTAGTTAAATGCTGGGATTTTTTTTAAATTAACGCGTAGATCCCCTTCAAACTTTTGTTCCTATTCACCCCTGCGTTCCTATTCACCCCGTTTGACTGTATTCGGCTGAAAAAAATTAGAAGAAGCACTGGCCTCCGTCTTGTTGTTTTTTTTAATAGTGTTGTGTAAGCACGAGACAAATGGTACCATAGATACGCTAGTGAGTAGTGACTGACATGACACGGGCGTTAGCTTCCAAGCTGTCGCTCCATTGTCCTACCCCTGACATGCTTAACGCGTTTACTTTGTCATGTAAGTGTAACAAGTTACAAGTGCGTTACGCATATATCCATACAATTATTTAAGCATGCGAAAGTAACGAGGATTGCTACATTTAATTTTGAAAATGTAGTTTTTATTTTTACAAATTAAAGACATCAACGCGTGTGAATTGGGAATCTAGATTATAAAAAAATATTTTTTATTAGTTGATTGTTTTTTTGGTTGCCACAGAGGACAAGTCGGGTTTGGTCTGTGACTCCTCCACCCGTCTATTTTCTGTGTCTTGGTTATATCCTCTATTCTATTACAAGATTGTAGAAGTTTATTAGAAGTAAAAGAAGTGACCAAGAAGGACAATAATTAAAAACGGTTTTCGTAAATTAAAAAGGCACCCTTTAAGAAAGAAAGATGAAAAAACTGGGAGTTAGTGATAGTGTGACGGTTGACGTGACAAGGGCAGGAAGATGATAAACGAGGTACGTCTTAGATCCTCTACTTTAGTAAAATCACAAATTAAAACGTCAACGGAAATTAAAGAACAAGAATTTCTCAGATTCATAAAGAAAGTTCGATTGGTTACATCATATTCGGCTTGTCTGCATGAGTGAACCATTTCATACCAATCATAATACCTACTACAGTCTACACGTATCGACTTCCCATTACATCACTAGATGAATATACTATTATACTGTTAGCATTTGCTTTGTATAACGTACGATTATTAGAGCGTTTTAAAATAATGAGGATTTTCTTCTTATTAATTAAGGTTGCATCCGAATTTGCCGTTAAGAATCGGAAGTTTGCATATTGCTGCAAGTATAATAATAATAATAAAATCTTTTATTTTAGACCACATAGATCCATCACATAACCTTTCAACACATCCAAAAGCACAAAAAATTCTTATTTTTGTCACAAAAAAAAAAATAACAAAGAATTATTTTAAACAATAAAGTATGTAGGTTTAAAAAAATTAACATCATCAAGTAAGTCTTGAAAACAGACCATGGTCACGAAATCGGTCCTCAGTATTTGGGAAACTATTTAAGGTGGATATTTTAGGTTTAAACACTAATATTATAAAGGCGAAAGTTTGTATATATGTATGTTTATTATTCCTTTACGCTCAAACGGCTGAGGAGATTTTGACACAATTTGGCACACTGAGACATCATGTCCAGGACAAAGGATCTATTTATTCCAGGAATATGTTCTCGTGGGTTTATTTCCAACTTTCACGCAGGCGAAGCTGCCGGCGGAATCTAGTTAGAAATATTTGCAGAGTTACTTCTTTTCGTGTTAATTTTTTCAACTTACTTAATTAGTAAATGTGAAAACTGAATAAGTGAACAATGGAACAAATCATGCCATTTTTTGAATATTCAGTTAGCTTTCCGATGAATAGATCTTAGTTAATTTAATTTCTAAATCACTTAACAGCATATTCAAACGATAAACGATTTTGACTTGCCGCCTGTGCAATAGCAGTCAACAAAAATGGCCTTTGCTGAACCAATAATTACGTTATCGACTTAGAGAATTCTGCTTAAACTAAATATCTGCTAACTATCAGATAAGAAAAATCCGATGAATTATAAAAAAAAACTTTTTATGAAAATATAAATAATAATAAAAATACAACCGACTTCAATGCAAAAAAACACTGAAAAGTGCAAAATAACTTTAATTTTGGAAGTGGATGCTTCTATAATAGTTTTGTTTCTTCGTTATTAACACCGACTCCCGAAATTAAAGTTATTTTGCACTCTTCAGTATTTTTTTTTACATTGAATTTGGTTGTATATTTTTTTTGTAAAAAGGTTTTTATTTTACATTCTTTAGTTATGGCACCACCACTAAAAAGTACCCCTCAGTCAAACTTAAATACCTTATAGCCAGAGTTCATCTCATGACGATTCTAATAATCTCAAACACGGTTAGATTACATTAATTTATTACTCTCTACTAGAGGTCTAGTGCCTAACTTCAGGCTTCATCATCAGATCAGTTCGATATATTCCCCCTCTTCTTTCAGTCAGTCATCGACTACACTTATAAATAAAACAATTTTACTTGTTACGACGGTTCTGCTTTGATCCTATGAGGAGTTCTGTTTCATACCTTCGAAGTACATGATCAGATCATAACAATATTTCTATGGGACCAACTCGGAAACATAACCCTACAAAAGAAAAAAAAATATCAAAATCGGTCCACAATTAACCGAGAAATCAGTGAAAAAACATTAAAAAAAATATTCATCACATTATCACATTCAGCCGAACATAGAACCTCCTCCTTTTTGAAGTCGGTTAAAAACACATTGTTGTAGGTACTCGAGGTTCAAACCAACAGTAAATGGCATCAATTATGTGAACAGTTTCGTAACAATTGACACCTACTGCAATTAACTAAGGCAATAAGGATGTACTTACATTGTTATGTTGACTGTGAACAGTTAACACTCTTTAAACAATGTTAGAACTACCTTTAATCAGAAACATGTTTTTTTTTTTTAAAGCTGGCTATTGACCAATAGTTTCAGCCGCGTAAAAATAGAAAATTATCCCAAGGGAACATAGCATAGCATAGTCGGCCTTATAATGTTCCCACTGTTGGGACTCAGGCCTCCTATCTAGGAGAGGGGCCATAATAAACCACGCGGGCCCAGTGCGGGTTGGTGGATGTCACATGTCTTCGAATTTTTGGTTCTAGGACATGCCGGTTTCCTCACGATGTTTTCCTTCATCGTTTTGAGATCAATGGTGATGAAATCAATTTGCACAAAGTAATGCGCCTGGCTGGGTTTGAACCCGCAACCTACAACTTGTAAGTCGGGGCCGTTACCACTGCACATTCTTATTATAATTATGTTAATTATTATAAGACTATAATAATTAACATAATTACTGACTAACTTCATAATTTCTGACTTGGGCTCTGTCCGGACGGTTACCAGACGGTCGGACAGCGAGCTACCCATTATTCATCGTCCACAAACCCGCGCCTACGGTGGCTGGAAATCGAGATCGGGATCCCGGCGACTGACGCGTGAGGGTCGTTCCCTCTCGCGAGCGACCGCCTTCTTTGCTAGCATTATGTGGTGAATGACGAAGCAAGCTTGTCTAGAAGTAACCTACTCAATCTTGACTTAAAAAGCTAGGTTGTAGCTATCAGGGAACAAAGACTCCCGCAGGGAATCCCACTCTGCTACAAATTAAATAAATTGTAATCTAGGGGTATTTAAGCCAACAGTCAAGAGAGGCATCTAGCTCAGGAGCTCCTTAACTAAATGAAAATGTTTTTAAAACATAACACAATGTTTGATGAAAGTTGGTTTATTGTATTATAAATCATGTTCTGGTACCTTTTTTACATAAACATGCGTAAGTATAGTACAAATACATTTTGCAATTTATTCAAGACCTATATCCGTGCAATAAAATTATTCCAACAAAAAATATTTCTAAAAAGATAATGATTTAAAAAGAGTAGGTACGGTATTAGGAGTCATTGACTCACATTTATTAACCTTCTTTTTTTAAAAACGAAAATTAAGGTATAAATCCTGCCTGACTTAATATCTGACATGATACTCATGTTTTTTATTTAAATAGATAGAACGATAATAATAGCCCCTTGAGCGCCGATTGTACATACGTCTGTACAACTTGAATGACCTTGAAAAATGCTAAATTGTCGTTTTGTAAACACGTTTGTACGTCATCTTTGTTTATCCTAGAAAAATCCAGAAGTTTTTTATTTGTTTTTTTATTTATTTATTTTTGGTGATTTACGTAAAAACGCGCAATTACGTAATAATAATACCCCCCCCCCCCCCGCGCGCGAAGGGGTAGTTAAGGTTCCTACGATGTAATATTTGTGGAAGAGTTACCTACTGCCATGCTAAAAATAAATAACTAAACAACAAACAAAATAATGATAAAGACGACTAATTTTTATTGTTATTTTAACATTCGCAAGTGCGCCTAACAATGCATTATGTTTATGTACCGAGCAATTTCCCTAGTATCTATATGCTTAGGAAAATGCATTTTCACATTCCGTTTTAGTGTCACAAATATATGCGGACCTTTCTCTCCAAATATAGTCGTTTTGTCAAGCCTAAGCTCTTCACTCAGTTCTATGCATTAACTACGACGCATAGGTATGCAGTTACACCTAATTCGTTTCAGCATGGCCACTTATATTTGTTGGTTTTGATATAATTGTAACTTCACAAATGGGAAACCAGCAAAAAATATTGTAGATCAAACAATATTTTTTGCTCATGAAACTGTTAATTAATTATTTAAGTATTTTAAGCACACAAAAGTAAAGACAATAGGCGCAATAGTTTTGAGAAAAAAAATGAAGGGAAGGAAGACTTATTATAGAAAGGGCAAGGACCATTGTTGCCAAGTCAAAACGAAATTATTATAAATACAACACAAAGTGCACAACAGAAGTGTTTACAACAGAAAGTGTGCCTATATAAAAGTTAGTGCTCGTAAAATGTAAGGAACTATTAAATCGAATGGACAGAATAGATTCCAGGAAAATAAATGTAGGTACAGTAGCTTCTAAAGGCCCAACGACTCATGAAAGTGTTAATTTCAACTACTAAAAATACGCTAATAGTGCTTTCTCGAAGAAAATGATAAGCTTAATCTACGAAAGACGTAAGGAATCCATCGCTTGTAGGTCACTTTGCGGAGAGCCGCCATGTCCTCATGGAGGGGAATGGCCGATACCCGCTATGGCCGCGGGACTTTTTGAAGAGATACCGTGGTCCTTGGGAACGCAAAAATCAAAATCAACTGAAGGATACAGATATGTTTTATTCAGTAAAAGTTTGAAACACCATCACGCTCCACCCTAAGTATTTTGATGATTTCCCACTTCAAAAAATAAGTAACTTTATGAAGAACGGAAGGGCTTTGGCAGCGTTCCTACTGCACCCAATCCGAAGGACCCGTATCGACAAAGTAGAGGGCACCTTACTCTCTGCTATGATATATGAAAGAGTCATTACCAGTTCGGTGAAGATGGCTATTGCTTGACAAGAGCTCTCACTTTCGACCAGAGATCAATTTCGACGAATAAAAACGAAACGAATAACTAGAATAAAATAATGGGTTGCTGACTATTCTGACTCCACCAAATTTATTGAAAAAATGTTTTAGGTGTGCCAATTCGGATACTGTGTCCGAACATATTGTGTTCGAATCGTCTGTCAGCCTTATAATTTAAATGACAAATCCAAACTCCATACATACTTGGGCCTGGTTCGTTCCAGGGCTAGAATTTGACCATAAACTAGAGCATATAGGAAGGTTTTACGAGCCCAAGATTTACTGTTCTCAGCATTGGCCAAATTGGTAAATCAGGCAATGTTTACATTTTAGGTTATTTTTAGTATATACGGTATTTAAACAAAAACGCTATTTTTAAGCTTTGCTTCTAATATAAATCTGGAACAAACATGGATGGTGCTCAACACAGTAGCCATAACACACCATAATGAGATTTTAGGCTCCCCATAGAAAGAAGTCACTTGTGCAAAATACGACAATAAGCAAATGACATTGAATAACATGGAAAAAACCGCAACAATGTTTTTTTCCTTCGCCCTTTTTGGACAGGCTAAGGTCTTACACCATATCGCCTCATCATCAATATCCAAAATCCAAAAGAGGCCGAAGCCATAGTAATGTCAGGCGTTAAGATTGATGTTTACTTATTTTACGCTTTTAACATCTAATAAACAGTTAAGAAATAATTTCTTTAACAGTTTACAAAGCTGGTTTACAACTAGAAAACAGGAATCAATTTATTTTCTACATTTGGCCAATGTTAATGAGGTTAAGATTTAAATTGGTTAATTAAACAAAATAGACGATTTTTTGGTACATATTTTATTCGTAGAACGCTCAAGCCCAGAAACGGGTTTCTCCTTTAATTACTAAAGTTTGATACCCTCAGTTAATTGGTCTCGCTTCAGCTCTGGGTATACCTATCTTTAATACCAACGTGTAAAGTTTATCGAAATAATATTTTAAATAATCTTTGTGTGTGTTTGTAATGGTGTATGTATGTTTATTATTTCTTCACGCTCGAACGGCTGAACGGAAATGGATGAAAGGCATGCGGTTAGATCATAATCTGGAATAGGATATTTTTTATACCGGGTATATGAAACCCGGGGCCTGGGACGAAGGCAAAGAAGGAACAGGAGTTGGTTTTTAGTCAGTAAAAGTCTGACAATATCTCCCGCTCACCCAAAAGCGGGGATCTCATAAGATAATTTTGCTACCTAAAATAAATAAATAAATAAAATACCATGCAATACAATTTTCTACTTTTCCGCAGGCAAACACACCAGCAGTAGCTAGTGTTCAATAAAAGATGAATGTATGTCCTATTCAGTCATAAAGATGGTGCCAGGCGCCCTTTAACAAGTTGAGAAATCACTACATCGACATATATAAAGATGTCATTAAAACAGTAATAATTGCCTGATCAACTTGTTTTGTAAATTCAAATTAAAGTAAAACATATCGTCTTCTCATGCCACTTAATTGAGTTGCTTTTCCAAACATATACTTGTTTACCTTAAAACAAAGCGTTGTGTCAGGGACATCGCAAGTGTTGCCACTATTAAATAAAGTGCAGTTATTATAAAAATGTAGCAACACTTGGAGGTTCTGTATTTTTATTGTTTTAAATGAATGAAATAAACCAGAACTTTATGGTCTTAAGAACAAGGTACTTTAAGATCAATTTCTAAGTCATTATAAACTGGGGACTTACCATGGCGTGTAAAATGTCAGTATTGCCAGCGAGAAAAAGGGATGGAGCTATACACCTTATATAGTTCCATCCTTAGTTTTCTTTATGTCGTAAAATATATCGCGTTAATAGCTCGTGGTAGTAGGTACTGTAGATCTGAACACGTTTAATCTTGTAACTTAGCTTCGTCATGAGATACCCGTCCATAATCTGTCTGTAAAAGGAAAATTCAATTCTATGTTAAATCTCCGAAGCTATATATATGACTGTCATATAAACCTTATATTCAAACTTAATGCTCTCATTAAATAAAGGTTTCAAAGCTACTCGTTTTAGCTAAGAATTTAGTAAAAATTAAAAACGCGATTATAAGCGATTAAAAAGAACCTTTGAGATGCGTATTATTTAACGTACCTTCTTTTCGAGGTTTTCAACGTCATTAATGTATCCGAGATCATTTAAAAGTTCTAAACGATAAATATATAATCGAAACACATATTACACTTCTAATTACTCGAGTGAAGCGATGACATATCTCATTCTAGTTCTAAATTCAAATTTTAAGAAAAATATTTCTAAACGTAAAGTTAATAAGAAAATGTGGCAACATTTACATGGCCGGTTTTAGAACACAATAAATATTTGAAGTGTATTATGAAAGTGCTGTCACACAGTTTAGGCAGTAACCTCTACTTACATATACATTACATGTCAATAGACGAATAGTTTATTTTATTGTACAATAAATTGCAGATGTGTTTCAAAAAGATGTTTGTATACAAACCCTCTATACATACTGTAATTTCAATTATGAGGTCGAAAAGTGGCCACAGTAAAAAAAAATACCCATAATACCCATACGTGCTCAATATACTAACACATTATGTCATGTGAAATGTATTAATGCATTTATACGTGGGCCCAGCCTCGGCCAATCGCCATTATTTAAACGGGGTTGCCCCGTTTACACCATGGCTAGGGATGGCGATTGGCCGAGGCTGGGCCCACGTGCAAACGGGGCATAAAACTGCATTGATGAAGAAAATACTCTTTGGTATTGCTCCCCAATTTTTTAATAACGTACGCAATGGAATTAAATGTATGCCGGTACAAAAGTTCAGAAACACTTTACAGAAGCCGCTACTTAAAAAGTGCTATTACACTTTAGATCAGTTTCTGAATAATTAATCAAAATTCTAGATTTATGATTTATGAGTTTTTATATTTGGCTATGGAACCCCAAAAACCGTGGGGCATATTATTGGGAACCCATTTTGAAAATTAATTTTGTATCATATTTTTTTTTATTTCAAGATCTGATAATGAAAATATTTAATGGGTATCTGAATTAACCTTTTGAGATAAATTTACGGCCAATATTTTTTATATTAAACGACGCAAATATTTTTTTTTAATAAACCTTATATTCATTGCCACTAAAGTTGTTAAATTGAGTTTTTATTTAACAACTTTAGTGGGGCAGTACCTATTATACCTATAATTGATATTTAGTGTGTATTTTCAAGAGAATACCAAGAATCTTTATTCCGTATTTCATTAAGGGGGTTTAATATCGATAATTATTTATTTCATTAGTAGACATCAAATATCTATTAGACTAGTAACAATATTCTTATCCTGTAAGTACTTAATTACAAATCGCAACAATGTACGTGCCACAAGTGCCCTTACTAACGGGCTATCTTGCCTTTCGGCCACAACACATGAAATAGAATGCTGTTGGGGCTGCCACGGAGTCTGTTCAGCAATGAGGCCACTTTCTTTCGAAGCACAGCGTTAAAACTGTCAGTACGAGCTTTGAAAAACATTGTTGAAGCGCCACAGAACCGCGGCACACGCAACAGCGCCTTAAATGCATTGCAAATTAATCATTTCTGTAAAAGACATAGAAAACCGAAGATAGCATTTATAAATACGTCAAAGTCATTAAAAGCTAGACCTTTCTTCTAATAATACTTCATTAAGCGATCGTAGTTAATTCCTAAGATCTATCAAAGCCTCCATCGATCTCCATTTGTAATACACCGCTATGCGCATGCGCTTGAGTCTATCGCAGATAACGCTTCGTAATTGCCATCATTATTTACGTAGGGTTGTACTGACTTACACACAGGATGACTTATAATATTTGGCAATCTTTTATAGTATGTAAGTAATTGGTTATAAATGTGATTTAATTTCACCCAAACAACGCTGAAAACTGTAAAAAAATAGATCTCCCTACATTTGGTCGAGTTATACAAACAATGAACAGCTACTTTTTTCTCATATTTTAGAGTTGATTCGATTCTAAAAGTTGTTAAGTTAAACTCATGAATGTCATAAATACTTTCATTTCGAAATAAAAATATTGCCAATGAATTAAGTCACCTTTTTATAAATCTTTAAATAAACTTCTTTCACTCTGGGCTGAGTGAGAGGGAGTGTCAGATTTTTACTGACTAACCCACAGTGTTCGTTCAGTTGTACTTTGTGAGGGCCACAGTAATTCTTTCGAACAATCCTGGCAACAAAGGTGTTTGTATACATATTTTCGTATTTAACTAGTAACAAATACAATACAATGGTTTCCCACATTTAAATATCGTATGAACGGAACGTTGCATACGTTCCGTTCGTACGTTATATTTAAATGCAATGACGCTTTATTAATAGCTGTTTGGAGGCCTAAGGATACGAGTACTTAGTTTCATGAACTCATGAACTTAGAGTAATGGTACAAAATTGGCTGGGAAAATATTCAACTGCTTCTTGTAATTGGGGCGCGCACGCATGGCCTACGTAAAGGCTCCCGCAGACGAGCACTACCTGCAAGGTTTATTTTTTCTGGAAACACGTTGCACATTATACATAAAGAAAGAAAGAAAACATGTTTGTTCTGCCTAAATAGACGCACAATTCATTACAAAAATATAAAAACAAAGTTCCCTGACAGGCCATATGTGTATCTGGCATAACTGTGTTGCTCTATATGACCATCACTCGCTACATCATTGCGTTACACCTATCTGCGTGAGCCTTAAACTCACTGCTCGAGGTTGAAGGAACGATGTCGTTTGATCTTCTTTGCCAGAAACAACTTTGGCCTTTTGAGTTAGAAAACTTCTTCAACTTTGTCAAATACTTTTTTATGACTTGTGACAACCCTTGTTGTAATAGTCATTAGGTTCGAGAAAATAACGCTTCAGATTGCTTGTGTTCATGTTCATGCAAGTGATTGCACTGCGGTCGGTCTGTAACAATTCTTTCTATTTCGTTAGAAACCTGACCCATGATACCCTAGCTTTTACTTATACTATGTTTTAAACAAGTTTTATTTAAAATGGTACAACAATATAAAATAAAATAAAAAATTAAAAAATTATTGGAATATAAAGGAGTCTACCCACTACGTACCGTGGTATGGTATGGATTGTACAAGCCTGACACGTTGGGCAAAAAAATTGTTTTGAAACGTATGAAGCTTTGCCCAATTGCCCACTAAAACATTCTATAACAACACATGATACCATAGACACCGATATTCGATTTTCAAGTTGATAATATCTTTTATTGAGGTATAATAAAATGTAAGAATGAAAGTGCACTTTCATCAAATAAACTTCACAGAATTCTTTTCTATTAATTAAACTTTTATTATTAGAAATCAATTCTTAACGAGGTGCTATGTCTCGCTTTAAAGCGGCAACAATAAGGTACGTCATTACTAGAGACCGGATTATATGCAACATAAATGCATGCAAATATCCAAAAATGCTTGAAATAAGCACGAAAGTCGGTAGAATAAGCGAAATATGCTAAACTGCAGATCAATGAGCACGTCAAGTATGAACAAGGAAAATTTATATGCTTAATAGGTGGGACGATTTTGCAGAAGGCGAGCGCGACGCTCTGTTTCTTTCATTTGATTAATACAAGTAGTAACTGCCAAAACAAAAGACGCGCGCGGCTACTGACACTGCGATCAGAAAGGCGACAAAAGTGATAATATCGCGACTCAGACTAAAGTCACCATTATTACTCAATAGCCCTTGTATTTTGTGACTATTAAATTTGGTCGGATTCGTGATATGATCACTTTTATCGCATTTTGAAACGCAGGTTGAGTGCACTGCACTCGGAAAAATATTGTAAATGTACCGATAATATGCATCATAACTAGATCTTAAGTAAAATATGCAAATGCATATAATCCGGTCCCTAGTTATTATTGATAAAGAAAAAGAGATGTCGCTAGAAATCCACAACATTATTATTTTTGCAACGTCACAGGTTATATTTTGTCGATATCGATACGACCCGTGCATTGTTCTGACCCCCTAGCCAAGTTACGATCGTTCCGTTTGCGTCGAACGCCTCGAGTAGGCCACGCCTCCGATTCCTTTGTTCTGACCACATGACAGAGCGTTGAGATGACGTCAGAACAAAGGAATCGGAGGCGTGGCTTACCTGAGGAGTTTGACGTAAACGAAACGATCGTAACTTGGCTAGGGGAGCTGATTCGCGACGTTGCCAAACCGCTGAGCAAACGATAATTATTATAAGTTTGCTATTGTATAAGTATCACAGTAATATTACAAAGTCCAAAAGTTCACTATGTGTCGGCTGAACGGATTTCGATAAAACTTGGTACACGGGTAGACCATGTCCTGGAATGGCACATATGATACTAACTTTCTACTATCATTAACTTTCTACTATCATTTGAGTATAGCCACTGGTAGCAGTCAGTAGAAAACAATTCTCTGAACTTGTGAAAACCCTGAATTTTTCGGAGTTTTCAGACAAAACGTCTGCTGTGAAATAGTTTTTGTTTCAACTGAAATCGAAACAATTAGGTATGATATAGCACCTTATTCAACCAAGGCTGTAAATAACTTGATAACTACCTAATCAATCAAAGTAATAACTGCAGACGCTATAAATTTCCGATTTTATTATTTTAATGCCTATTTATTATTCAATTACCTACGAAAACAAAACAGTATGTTTGTCTGCCTTTTTCTCAGCTATGTTTTTTATGACGTGGGAAATGTATGTTTTTGTGTACAATAAAGAATTAAAGAAAGAATAAGAAATCATTCAATGACTTCTCCCGCTCTCGGGAGAGCGTGTCAGACTTTTACTGACTGAAACCATCGCTGCCACAAGTCGCAGCATGGCGGACAGAGCTCCGACGGGATCTTATGGTGAAATGGCGACAGCGACTGTCACGACCCAGTGCTGGGCACGCCACCATTATGGCGATAAGTCCCCTCTTTGAGGCTTGGTCGTAAACCTCACGGCGTCTTCATCTTCCGCTTGATGCAGGTTCTTACCGAACACGGTAAGTTCGGAAAGTTCCTGCACCGGCTACATGCGGAAGCGACGCTCGGGTGTCGCCACTGTGTGGACCGCCCGGAGGACACGGTGGAGCACACGGTGGAGGTGTGCCCCGCTTGGGCAGAGCAACGCCGTGTCCTCGTGGGGGCGATCGGCGGCGGCGATCGCTCGCGCCGTGCCTGACAGCCGGGACCAACGGTTTAATGTGATTTCCGAGGTACATAGGAATCTCGGTATGTTAAGACGATCACCCATCCACAGACTGAACTCGACAAGCACTGCTTAACCTCGGTGATAGACCCGTGCGTCTGTTATTATTTTAGCCACGAGTTCCTCTACGGATATAAATTCTAAGTCCTGCATCGCGTTATCAGACTTCTTCGCCCGATTATACAATACAATACATACATTTACAATAGTCCGAAATCAACTAGGTATCGGGCAGTGGCCCGGACCAGACACAGCACCAGTTCTGTATAAATATCTCGTAAAAATAACTGTAAAACAAATCAGAAGTTTGCACGTAGTCGGGCAAATTCAAGCTACAATTTCCCGTCAATAAAAAATCACTATCCCAGAATGAACTTAACACATGAATTAAAACCTGCTGAAATATAATACAAACATATTTTCGAGTCGTCTTTGGTTGAAACTCTCAGATCGTATTCTCCGAGTGCTTACAAATTGTATACAGACTTGTTTAAACGCCTTGTTGATACTTCACATGACCCCAAGAGCTGGCTTCGCACGTGCAATTTAGCTTCACTTTTTTTGACTGACCTACATTTTGACAATTCCAAAGTGCATGTAAATTGTCTATTTAAAATAAAAGTTTCTCATTTCTGGTTTGATTTCTGCATTGCTATATAGGGTGGCAATGCCACCAGTCTTATGGGCACATTACCAGTCGTCAGCGATGTTTGTGGAGGTGATTTTCGACGCTATATTTTAGATTATTTTTAGTTAAGTGTAAGATTCTAAAAGATTCAAGATTCAAAGCATTTTATTTTAAATCATGTATAATAATAATTACAGTTACTTAAGTATTTTATAAGTATACTAGCGGTCCTGGCAATGTTGTCCTACCCGCTGGCTTTTTGTCAGAAAAGAAAATTGGAACCCACTCAAATATACAAAAAAGAAACATCCAAATCGGTCAAGCTGTTTTGAAGGAGTTAGGTGACAAACACACGGACAGAAGGATTATATATATAAAGATGAATAGTATGTTGCAATTGTTAAATAAAAAACATTTAAGATACATACATAAAATTGCATATAATTTGAGCGGACAATAAACATAATTCCCACGAATAAATGAGTACCTAGCGTTAGACGCAACCAAATTATGGGCCAAATTACATGAAACTGTCAAGGTGAGCCGGATTCCGGCGTTGCACAACAAACCTCGTGTTCGATCAATTGAATCAGGCGCATGTTTCAAGAGTATTCGGCCAAGAGCACTGGTTTACAGTCCAGTCCGCACGCATAGCTAACTGTTTGCCCTTTAAATATTGCACGAAGACTAGCTGCGTGATTTAAGCTGGTTTTCATTAATGAAAAACAAATGAAACTCGTACCTTACCAATCAAGAGCTAAATACGGAAGGCTGAAGGGCCAGAGCTCCAAAAAACTGTCTACGATAGCAATAGACATAGATCTTATTTTCAGTTAGTCTAACAGTAATTGGTATAGGTGCCAACTGAATCTTATAAAACCCTTATAAAACTAATTGCTTAAGGCTAAAGAAAACTTTTTTTCTGGTGGAAATCATCAAATAACTTTCCCACTCTGGGTGGAGCGACCTTCAAATGCTCTTTGCGTTCCAGGGCCGCGGTAACTTTTTCGGACAAACCTGCAGCCCAAAGGCCTAACTAAACAAAAACCAGCATCCAATATGCAATACTTTTATCGATTGCTGCAAATCACTTAGAAGCTAAGAACTGTCATTAATTCTCAAACATTATACAGCCGGAACCACCACCACAGAATAAGTAATATTTGCCACCATCACCAACATAACAGCACGACAGAAATTAGAAGTAGCGTCGACTAAATATCGTCAAACACGATCTCTTCAAGTTCGTTCGATTTGACAATGCCAAAAACATTTATTTTACGAGTAACATCTTGCAGGTCCCCCACACACAAGTTGTCATCTCACTAACTGTGGCGATCTTAATAATTTATAAACTTCCAGCCAGGGCTTACAAAAAACCGAATACTAGACTATAAACTAAAAAGCTACAAGCTAAGGACAACCCCTCTGTGGTACGGACCTCGACTTTGGGTGTCGCTGAATAAAGATAACAAGGGACGGGCTAGATTGAATATTAGAATAAGATAGAATAAAACTTTATTGTTAAAAGACAAAAAAACAAACTCATGAATATTATATATATATATATATAATACTGATATTATTTATGGTGCGAATCAAGGCTCAGCGGCCCGTCCTTTGTTTAAGCCTACCCAGCTTAAACAAAGGATAAATAAAAAGCCAAATAAAAATCTGTAACTGGTAAAAATACAAGCTATAGCAAATTTTGTTCCTTGAAACATAGTAACAGTCGAGTGGAGGTACTCACCGTTTTTTTTTTAAATTACAATCTAAAATTGTGTACTGAATTTGTGATTTTAAATTATATTTGTAATGATAATTTTTATTGTTGAACTTGAACTACTTACGAGTACATTAATGTAACATCTAATTTGTATCAAACTTTATTCGTACGGTACGTTACCACGGCTGAAAGAGCAATCTCTCACAGCGTACGCTTATTAACGGCCACGCTGCGCTTGCGCAGATAGCGCAGCGGCTTCAGCACTTCACAGACCACTCACACAAGCACAGCAGACAGACAGCATTTTTTGTACCTATTTAATCCGAGCCGGATATTTTACAGTTTTATGAATGAAATGGAAAGTTATAATAAATGATGATCAAATTTTAGATTTTTTTAATGAATTCTCCTTACCTACATTTAAAGTACCTATTGATTAAAATACATTAGATTTTAATGCGATACAAACCTTAAATAAAGGTAATATTTTCTTGTAAGAGAATGGAATTTAAACTTTGCATGTAAGCCTATGGACTGTATAAACTATGAAAATTCATATCTACTTGATGTTAAAGAATTCAGCCCTCTATATTTTTAGATTCTGCTAATCTTTTGTGTATGTATACCATTTTATCGAGTTTACATATATTTTTTTTGTAAGATTCACAGATTGGCCACATTTGAATATTTGAGCCGATTATAAAACCGGCTGTATACCCCGTTACTTTCCACACGGGTCGAAAATTATAATACAAAAAATAGCTACTTATAACGGAATAGACGGCTTGTTAATGGAGTTGGCCATCAACTTCATTATAGAAAGTGTACTTTAAGATACACTCGCGTAAAGAAGATAATGAAAGATGAAAGTAAACTCAGGCACGTCAAAAGGTGCGCCTTATCTCTTACGGAGAAATACCACATCACACACGTTTCTTTGTCAGCGAAATGGCGTTTGTGCTTTCGTACACAATAGTACTTTTGAATGTCGAAAAAGTTCAAGTTCGTCACCGGTCGTTGAACCTGTACGGTCATACAAGAGTTGGTTAATTCTTTGTTATAAATTAATTACGTTGCACTTTAAAAGCTCAAACATTTAGCAAAGTTGTTTTATTTTAGCTTCTCATCAAGATATTTTTTATCGTATCAAAATGTCAATGATTTTTAAAACAGCCATAACCTTTATTTTTTTTTATTTCAAAGTCTTTGACCGAACATTCTAATTGTAACCCTGTGTTATAAACATGCAAGCTTGTCATTGACATTCTGAAGACATTAAAAAAAACTACCCATTAACAGCTGCACGGGTCGATCTTCAAGGTAAAGCAACGTTTATCGAGGCTGGCCCGTGGATGGGTGAACATCTATTACAGAGACTCCTCTGTGCTACAGACGTTAAGTTCCTGGTTTTGCAGCTGGTAGTCAGAAATCATAAAACCACCAGTCTTGGGGCCAGCGGTACCTAGACACAGTCCTGAAAAAGACCGAACGTCGATCGCCTCCACGAGGACACGGCGGAGCTCCACTTTAGCGGAACAAACTTTCACCATAATTGCTTCACCTTAAGCTCCGGGCGAACCGAAAAATGGTGTCAACCATCCATTTCTTCCCGCCAGATTCGAAACTGTTACCTCTCGAAACACTCACGTCCGGTGAGGATCCACGTCAGGCTGATTCGGTCATTTTTTAGGGGCACAGTTTTAAAAACTTTCGACGGGCGTATAAAAGGCTGGTTACGCCACTGGTCTTGCCAAGGGGTATCGTGTTATCCAATTATTGAGTTGTGAAGTACAGATGGCTAATCATTCCGTATAAAATAGTGTCACTCTGCTGCATTTTTTTTTTTACTTTGACTGGAAACCAAACCCAAAAAGGGGGTTTGGTCTCAAACAGGCTTTTTTTGAAGCAGGTAGATTGATTCTTTTTTTTAGGGTTCCGTACCTCAAAAGGAAAAAACGGAACTAAACATTTCTGCGGAAATAAGCATCACGTTTGTTTAGTTCTTACAATCCATCCTAAGATTGTCTGGTAGATATCGCTGTCAGCGATAACACTTCCGTTATACACATAGATTTATATTTGTGTTTTCTGGTACACATTAAAGTTCATTTTAGTCTTTGTACCAGTTTTCCGTTTCTTTTTTCTGTTGTATATAATGTGTTAAATAAAAAAAAAAATATTGACGCAGTAAGATAAGATATTTATTACCTTAATTGTTTTGTTTCAGGTTTGGAAGACACGGTGAAGCTGGTGAAAGGTATCGGTGGCAAATGCTACGGGTATGTGGTGGACCTGACACAGAGGGAAGACATCTACAGGGTCGCCAAGAAGGTCGATGAAGAAGTTGGCAAGGTACGTACAGATGACCAGACTTATCGACAAATTGTAAAATTCAGGCATTGTATAGAATTGGGATGAGGGATAGTTCGAAAGATTTACCATGGCCCTGGAGCGCAAAGGGTAACTGAACACAGGTGGGTTTTACTCAGTAAAAGTCTGACTTTCCCTCTCGCTCCACCCAGCGCAAAAGAAGTTATTTGATGATTTCCTACCTGAAAAAAGACGTTGTATAGAATGGCCAAGTCAAAGTATAGAATAAATAATATTTTATACATTGATGATTGTTAAAAATGCCGGGCCAGATTATACAGATTGCTGATAACATAATATACCTACAATACTCCAACTTGTGAGACGCGAATAAAAGATTTTTTCTGATTTTTCCTATGCTGAGTGTAGGTCGCCCTTATAGTCACTTTACCCGATCCTGGTAGCAAGTGTGGTTACTGGCTACGGGGAATTTCTGAACGGGTAGCCTTGGTCCTGAAACGCAAAGGGCAACTGAAGGACACAGATGTGGTTTTAGTCAGTAAAAGTCTGATACGCTCTCGCTCCACCCTAGAGCCGAAGACGTCAGTGAAAATCATCTTATGACAAATCCCACTCTTGGGCGGAGCGAGAGATATTTTCAGACTTTACCTGACTAAAAATCCCACTCCTTTTCCTTCTTTGCCTTCGTCCCAGGGCCCCGAGTTTCGCTTTCACACTACCCGTGGCCCCAGTAGACTTCGACACTGCTGGGCCCCTAAGATCTGCTGACATCTCCTTGAAGCGCGCTTGGAACAGTACGCGCCGTCGACGACTTGGGCTCGGTCCGGACAGTTACCGGACGGTCGAAGACCTTACCAGAAAATTTGACCAAAACTATAACCTCACTTTGTTTATAAATTTAATCTTTTAAAATTGATTTATTTTTTAGCCCTGATTCTACTTAATTAAATATTTAGCCACCCAAATAATTTGCTAATTCGTTTATTTGTGCAATTAAAATTGCTTGTTGTTGATATAATGGCCTTAACAAATATTCCTTATTGGAATCAATATACATTGGTAAAAAGGTGTTAATTAATCTTTGAAGATCGCCGTGTTAACATTGACTAAGTCAAAATAATCTTTAACTTACCTATATGCGAGTCAGTAATAGGTACTTACTTAAAACTTAAACAAATCATAAAAGTCAGTCGAAATATAAACTTTCAGATGAGTTACCTAGCACAGCATGGTATAGTATATTAATTCTTATTGTCGTTGCGCCTTTAAGACCTCTTAAGTGTAAAATTTAACTTTAAGAGAAAATCGATAAAAGCCGTCTATTGAAAAAAATATAATGAAACCAACTACAACAAAAAATATAGGTATCTATATGATTTCCTGCTTTTAATTTTGCTATTGTTAGTTGAATTTAAAAGTAGTATGATAGTGAAAAAACAGTTTACATGTGAAATTAGTTTAAATGTAAAAGTAGTATTTTATTAGGAAGTACATTGCACATTGTTGATCTTAAAATTGGTAAACAAATGACGATTAAATTCTCGCATACACATGAGAGTTTTTACATTCGATAGAGCTTCAGAATATTAAAAAGGCTGGCGTAAAAAAGTGATTTTGCCAAAAATAACACATAAATGTCTTGAAGTCGCAACGACGTAATAATGTTCCCACTGCTGGGACTCAAGCCTCTTCTCTAAAAGAGGGAATGGTTCGTAATCTATGATTATGATATGATGTCACATAGCTTCGAATTTTTATTTCTTGGACTTCTTCTTCATGATGTTTTCCTTCACCGAAATTAGTTAAGTACAGACCTACGTAATTCGATCATAAGTAACTAGCAATGTAGAGAGGAATTGCGTCAATTAAAAGACGGATATAAAACAACGTAATGTGCTAAAAACATTCATCAAGGTTTTAATCTCATAATAACAGCAATTATAACTTCGCTACTTCTAAAATTAAGACCATTTAAGATTCATTAAAAGTCATTGACAACTATAATTAATTGCAGTTTTTTTTAATGTCTGTGAAATAATTAGAATTAGGTAGGTATTTTATTTCAAGTTACAGCCATGAAGGAAGTCCCCTTTTTCTCTTGAGTATAAACTACAAATATTAGTCGGTAGGTTCACTAAGTCCGGTAACCGACCGGACCTAGCCCGACTCGTCGACATCACGTAGAGTTTCACGCACGCCTCAAAGAGATGTCAGCAAAACCATAGGTGCCCAGCAGAGCCGAAGCCAACTGGTACCATGAGTTGACTTCCGAATGGGAAACACGGGGATCCTGTAACGCAAGGCAAAGAAAAAACATAATACACCTTATTTTAGTTAGTAAAAGTCTGACTCGCCCTCACGCACGGCCCTAGAGAGGAAGAAGTCATAAGATGATTTCACACTTTAAAAAAAGTCGGTACTCAAAAAAATGGGAGCAGCATCTAGTTACAATAGAAATCTTTAAGAGTAACCTAATCTTGAATATAAATCTTCACAGTACAGATACTTAACATTCCTAACAAACGTTCAAAATCCTAGAAAAGCTAGTATAATATTCAGCGAAGGTTCGAAAATGACGGATATGTCTTATCTTGATACAGCACCGTGTCAGGAAGTTGAGACATGGTGAAAAATGTCAACATACCTAACGCAAGTGAAGTTGCGAAGGAAAGCTAGCTAGCACTATAATTAAGACTGTGTAACTTATACATATTTAGCGTTAGGAAAATTCTGTGGCTAATATTAGTTACTAAACTTGTTAGTGCAGACAAGTATGAATAATTTTTGTACAGAACCAAAATTACACTCTTAATCGATGCAATAAATCTAACATGTAAAAATCTTTTGTGTTATAGAACTCCTTCGAAATGGCTTCACCGATTTTTATGAATTTATTTAGTATATATTTTGTAGCTCTAAGAATATATCGTAGTTTTTACCCTCCTACCCCTAGGCCTCATAGTTATCTTTGGTAATTCATGTGGCAGTACTAAGTTTACTGAGTCAGCTAGTCTTTTACATATACTTCTGTACGTGGGTTTGTCACCTAACTCCTTCTAAACGGCTTGACCGATTTGGAAGAAATTTTAATTGTAGCTAGGTATATTTGAGGGTCCTTGGATGGTTTGGAAATACAATTGAACCCGATAGGTGGTGCTGCAATGGGGTTCTCAATTTTTTTTACGATATATAGCATATTTTCTTTTAGCCTATATCACAATATACGCTAATAGAATAGATATTTTTTTCCCGGAAGTATGTTCCCTGGGGACAAATTTCCTTTTTCATGTGGGTGTATCTTCTAGAAGCAGACTGCATTTTATTGTAAAATCGTTTTTGTCACCTTGTACTAACGAAAACTGCTTTATCTTCCAGGTGAACCTATTGATCAACAATGCTGGCGTGGTCTCCGGACGCTACCTCCTCGACACGCCCGACCATCTCATCCAGAGAACCTTCGATGTCAACATCTTAGCACATTTCTGGGTAAGTGATACCTAATAATGTCTCTTTAGTCACAAGTGCGGCTGAGAGTGGGATCATGGGGAGGTTTTGTCAGAGATTCTAAATTTATTGTACTCACGTGGATCGCAAAAGACCCGAAGCCTACTAAACGAGACTACTGTGATTCAATATATGGCCCTATGGCCAATATGTCTGCCTATTTCTGCCTATCTTTTCGGGAAAAACCATTATTTGAAAGAGGATTTCCGATTTCCGTAAGCAATGGCTACAAATTCTGGTGCTAGGTGCCAAATTAAACGCTAGCATAAATCGATACCAAACTTTATTTTGATATACCAATCATCTGCTTAAAAATTCGAAATATGACATTTATTAATGAACATTACAAATTAACCTAATAACCGTAGGAACTAACATTTCAATTGAACCGGTAACTCACAGTTTACGCGGGAAACATTAATTTTGTACAGGATAAATAACTCACAGTAATGGTAAACGCGAAAACGGATTTTATCATAATTTTGAATAAATTACGTCCTAATATAATAAATCTTACTGTGGTTGGGCATCTGACCTTTTATTGTTAAATCATGCTTGACGATGTTCAACGGTGAAGAAATTTTTTGCTGATAAAAAACCGGAACATTTATTGGATGCAAACGGAAAATTTTAATAAGGATTAAAAGGAACTTGGTTCAGAGACCTCACTGACCCTCTATGAACCCTCCTCGTGGAATTTTTTGGCGAGATTATTTCGAGTGAAGTTCACTGTCGGTTTTGATTAATCGCAAATCGTATCTTAGGATATTTTGATATAAAATTTGTTTAGTTTTTTATATTTGGAATTAAAGATACAGGTGCGATTTCGGTAAAATATAGCTGAGATTTTTATTGTCGTATTGACTACCTCAGCGAAGCGAAAAGGCTGACTGGATACATTTGCTGCCAAATACTGCAAAAATATTTGAATGCTCGAAACTAAAAGATTACAATGTTTTACATCCGCATTCTAATGAAACTCTAAATTACTTAAAGCTTAAAGTGGGTATAAAAACTAAACACTTTCTAAACTGGCTAAATGCACAAATAGTGCGAAGCCAAAACAAAAAAAAAACACTCCCTATGAAATTATTTTTTTTTTACAGACAGTAAAAGCGTTCTTGCCATCTATGATCGAAAACAACGATGGGCACATAGTAACGATTGCGTCAATGGCGGGCCACGTCGGAGTGGCCAAGCTAGTCGACTACTGCTCCTCCAAAGCGGCTGCCTGTGGGTTCGACGAGGCTTTGCGACTGGAGCTGGAGACCCAAGGGATCAAAGGAGTTCGGACTTCTCTCATATGCCCATACTTCATTCGCTCTACTGGCATGTTTGAAGAAGTCAATTCTAGGTAAGGCCATATTCCTTTTTTATTTAGTTTATTGTTTCCCAAAGCCTGGGCAAAGGCCTCCCCCAACTTCTTCCAGGTATTTTTTTCTCGAGGCACCTTGAACCAGCCATTGCGGTAGGTGTCTAAGTTATTTCGCCACTTTTCTCCAGGTCAACCTTGGCGGCGTTGTCCATCCTCAGGTACACACTTTGTGGAGACTCTTGCCCAACGGTTTGATGTCAGCTGTTGTGACCTGCCCAATTCCAAGGCTATATGAAATACTTATTTGATTGGGAGAGATAGTCGAATTAAATACAGACAATATTGCAGAAAACAAATACATTCTGCCGAACATAGAACCTCCTTCTTTTTGAAGTCGGTTAAAAAGACTTTGTACTTAAGAATCGGTCTGATATTTTGAAACAAAATACCGAATCCTAAAACCTGGAACTTTGTTTTTGTGCAATGTTTTTGTTACAATCGGATGCTGCACTGTTTAAACAGTTTTTATATAATGGTTAATGTGAGAACATTAAGGTGATGAATTGCGCGAATTTTCTTTGTCTTCAAGTTTTTCGTTCGCCATCCTTGTAAAAACAAAAAGTATTGAGGAAGAGATGAGAGAATGAATAAAGCAAGTTTATCCTATAGTTTTACAATAACCTTCAGAAACTCAAAAGGTCAAAAACCTCATTAAATTATTGAAAAATCTTTTTTTATTCTTGACTCAGACCCGGAAACCATTCTTGCGAAATGTTAGTCATCCTGTAGTATGAGGGGTTGTGCATGTAAATCTCCATTTTACATATTGATAAATAATGATATTTTTGTTTCCTTTGTTAAAATTTAAGTCGCATAAATGTCTAAATCAAAAAGGAAACGAACCCAAGTGAAAAATAAGACCCTCCTCCTTGCTTCAATTTTATGATGTTCCTCCATCTATTTCTGTCTCTGGCGGTGTGAAGGGCTGGAGTAAAGAGCGGTGCTGATCTGGTCGGACCAAAGTATTAGGCTGCGCCCGCGAGGCCTTTTCCATCTACTTTATCGGCCACGATGAGCCTTTCGAGGTTACCACCGTTCAAATTAGACATAGAACGTTTCAATTGATGGCAACAGACCGATACTTTTGGCATAGGCTGCGATGTTGACGTTGCCTTCGGGTGCTCCTGATTGCCACAAACCCTTTTCCATAAAAGAAAACTTTAATAGAAAATCTGTGTTTCCAGATTCGTTCCCCAGCTGAACTCAAACGACGTCGCTGACCGCATAGTGCTTGCGATCCGCACGGACGAACCTTTCGCTCTCATTCCTGGGTTCTTCCGCGTGTTGCTGCCTTTCAAGTGGTAAGTCAACTCGTGTGACACAAGAGTCACAAGCACAACATGACACCAGACTCCTGTATGACATCTAATACGAGCTACGTAAGAACTAGTCCAGTCAGGCATTGCTTTGAGTCATGCAGAAACAAATGTCGCTATTTCTTGACGGTTGATGTAAGGATTATGTAAATCGGCAATCGTTTCAACACAGCTCATAGCATTTCTTTTACTCTTTCTACCCAATTACCTAAACAGTGACACAGTTCTATATTAAACATCAAAAAGACTAATCGATGTCTTAAGAAAAAGTACCGTGAATGTCCGAAATTTGTGAATTTCTTATTAAGATGCACCGGTGTATGTCGACACTCGCCAACTACGATGGTGAAACTTAAAAAATGTTCTTAATTTTAAATAATGGACCGGTAAATGTATAGATACACAGAGGAGATATAGTGAATCTTAAATTGAGTGATTTACGATTTGTTCACACAAATTATAAATCGCTGAATCTAAGAGTCACTTTGAATGTTAACATACTCTAGTGTTTGTCCAAAAAGCGAGAATATCATAATTATACTGTTCTCTCTTTAATAGGTTGTTTTAGTGTTTTGATTAATTAACAATTTGTATCTATTTATTGTAACAGTTTGTGACTTCGTTCGAAAGTTTCTTCACATAATTATTTTTCTATATCAATTAAGTATCGTCATGTCGCTAATAATGAATATTAAGCAAGACGTCGTGATCTATGATAACAGTCACTAAAAAAACTTTGAAAAAAAATGTAAATCATGTTAGGTACATATAGGCGAGCTTCTCCTACAATTGATTTTTTATACAGCATATATAAAAATCCAATCCAATCCGATAGGAACCAACCTCTTGTTAGATCATAGTCTTTATATGACTGGTCTGTTGGTCTAGTGGTTAGTGACCTTAACTGCTATGCTGGAGGTTGTAGGTTCGATTCCCACCCAGAACAAATGTTTGTGATAAGCACGATCATTTGTTCTGTGTGTGGGTGTAATTTATCTATAATATGTATCTATTTAGAAATATATAAGTATGTTTATCAGCTATCTAGTACTCATCATCACAAGCTCTGCTTAGTTTAAGACTAGATGGCGTTGTGTGAAAGTTGTGGAATATTGTATTATTATATTATATTTAAAGTTCTATCAACTCTGGCTCATCATGTCTTATTAGCAAAAACTTTATCATTCCAGGTTGGTGCCATGGCCGTGCATATCAGAGCTGATCCGAGGACTAGTCCCCGACGCAGTTCCTGTGCCAATCAACGCCACTCGATCAACGCCCGTGGCCGCTAAAGTTGCCAACAAACCAGCGACCCTGGACGCCAAGCACGGAGCCAGCGCAGGACCTATGACAGTGCTGCCACCTGCACGACACGACCGACAAGTGTGACGTCGTAACACGGGCTTTGTTGTAGCACCAGTTATGTGAGGCGAGAGGCGAGGCCCATACTAACTTGAATTTGAAAATATAGTCAAATGTTTAATAGTAATGAAGTACCTACAGACAGTTGCATTGATTGGGGACCCCTAATGCATTAAAATACATTAGAAAAGGGGGTAGCCAGTTGATAACACTGTTGCTACTTATTTAATAACTTTTTGTAAAAGGTTTAAGTATTTCTCCTAAAAGTCTTTCAATATATTCCTGTTTAAATATACTTGACACTTTTGGAAGAAATACTTTAGTAAATGTTACAAGTCCTTTGTAATAAGAGTGCTTAGTGCGAGTTGGTTTTACTATAACGCAATCGACAGGTTTATGACGTTCGATGCTGCGATTGACTCGCTCCAATCTCTTAACCAATCGAGATCGCGCTAACATAAAAGCAATTCGCACTCAACTCAAAGTTATGGCGTCGGATAAACCATGCAGTTACCAAACGATGCATTTTATAATCAGTGAAAACATAGTAAATCAACAGTTTGGCTTAGCCTCTCGTACCTCTGCGGATAGTTTGATATTAAATTACATGTACAACATACTATAATAATATTGTATCTTGACACTCAATGTGTTCATCATCGCATGTAATCGTACTATACAATCTATGACTGCTATGTTGCCTTTTATATAAATTAAATGATGGGGCCTTAAAAATTCTAGTAAATATGTATAATCGTTTGCCCATGGGCATTTAGGAACCAAACTTGTAGGTAGTCAACACTATACTTTGTTTACATTTTTTCTATAGTTTTGTAAAATTTATTTGCAAATGCAGCGAAAAATCTATGGCAAAGTACAAATGTAACTTTTATAAGGCAAGAGACAATTACAAAAAAATAGAGATCTGAGATTTATGTGTGCAAACTG
This sequence comes from Mythimna vitellina, assembly GCA_949316375.1. Lineage (NCBI taxonomy): Eukaryota > Metazoa > Arthropoda > Insecta > Lepidoptera > Noctuidae > Mythimna > Mythimna vitellina. The sequence continues at coordinate 9,246,127 of OX438699.1, read as the reverse complement.
TAACATCGTGTAAGAAAGTTAGGACAGCCTATATATGTTTTTCTTAGTATAAATTTACATTTTACAACATCATGTACGCATTTATTATCTTTTTTTTATTGTGGAAATGATCATACTTTTTTCAAGACTAATAGGCATTTTGTTAACGAATAGATTGCGTAAATAAAAGAAAAAGATTATATGAAGAAAGAGTCAGTTTCAGCGACAAAATGTTCCTGACGCACTTAAGGTTGAAAGATCCGTCAATATATGTACCTATTTAGAAACCGGTTAGAAATACCTTTGAACTTTTTAATCCTATTAATCATTCTAGCATTTATTAAACCACTCGTGCATTCGTGCCAGAAGAAAAACCACTATTCCATCTTCCACGTACTTATATAAATTTTTTGTACTTAACTGTGTACATAATGTATTTTTTGTTAAAATTCTATAAGAATTAGTTGTGTACGGAGATTTGTGGTACTTAGTCAAACTAAGATAATAATTAAGATATTCTGGATGTGATTTTACAAATAAGATTTTTTCTACCGCTAATATTAGTGAATAAATTGTACTCTTTTGCTATAAATTGTAATTTTTACGATACATATTATTTGGAGAAACAAAATAATTTAAAAAAATATGAAAAAAGAGCATCCTGTACTTACAAGTATACCTCTTATAAAATAAGTTTTCTTTTATTTATGTTTAAGTATAATTAAACAATGGAATGGGACGACAATGTAACTGCTTAAGGATATGTAAATATGTTTAGTTAGTGATTGTATAGTCTTCCAGCTAATTATGTTATTTTTGTGTTAGGGTAAACTGAGCTTCTGATCTAGAGGGCATTGGAGTAGTGGTTCACCGATTGGCTGCAGCGCTTCGTGTAGCGGGTTCAAGTGACAGATACTTGTTCCGTGCTGGAATCGAACTCGCCTGGCCTACAGGCAGTTGCACTGGGTTTGGGTGGCTTTAGTATGTGTACTCACGATACAAGAGTAATTCATAGTCTGGGAACACTTTACAAACTAAGATGTTGCTGTTTTAAACCAATGATGACAGTTTATTGATTGGGAATATTACAGGGTTTAAACATTTGGTATGGAAGAAACCCAGAATCCACAAAAAATAAAAACTTCTTTGAAAAAATGCTAATATAAATTGAAGTCATCTATTTAAAATAAGTAATTTATGCAATACAATCGGTACAAAATAGGGAACATATTTTTGTTTTAAATGCTCCCTTTAAATAAAGTCAAGGAACAGTTTACTTTAACACATAATATAGGTAAGCCCAGTTTCTGTAAAGAAAATTATCGTAAAGTTATACAAATATGACAGTCTGTCACAAAGTTACGCGGTTGAACAATCAACAGGGGCGTTCTTCCTTTTTACCGACAATCGACCAGTGCACATTAAAAAAAGTGTGACAGAGGCGCATTTCGTCCAATCTGCCCGCAATTTTAACATGTTCAGACCAGCACCTCATAAGTAGGTATTTGGTATCCTACGGACTTCAATCAGCATTGTACATTATTACATTTTCAATCGAAGCCTACGAGCAAATCTTCATGTGACCACCCCTTTTTCATATGGGAAATCATCCAATGATCTTCCGCCTGACTAAAACCCACTCCTATGTTCCTTCATTGCCTTGCATTCCAAGGCCGGGGTTTCCTTTCAGAAGCGTACCTATGGTCCGATCCTGGCTACGACCCTGCTGACATCTTGAGGCGCGCGTGGAACAGTACACGCCGTTGACGACTTGGGCTTCGGTCCGATATGACCACTTGTTGTACCTACTTCGCCGCCCCATAATCCAAAAGTCTTGCTGGGCAGGGTACGCTACTGCTCAGTGCTTTTTTTTTGTCCCAAAAAAATGACATCCGCCTTTTCCATAATAATAAATGTATGAGTAGAACTTCAAATGTCTATTTAGTGTACTTGTTTTTTCTATTCGTTTTTAATAATTATTTACATTATATTTCAAGGAGACAACGTCTCAACCGCCAATGGCATTACTTCTCATGCGTTTATTATTTGATGCGTCTCTAATTTCTTTCCAGAATCTGGGTGATAGTGTTACCTCCTGTATTTATAATTTTTTTACCAATATGTTGCGGTGGAAGTGATTGATGCATTCATCAAGTAGTACTCATTCTGATTATTACAAATTATTCGGAATCAAAATGAGAACATTTCTATGAATACGTCAAAATTAATAAAACTCATGAAAATGTTAACGAGTGTTTTATTTTTTGGTTTAGTTATTTACAAACATTTTATAAAAACAGTTTGTTTAGAGGAAACAACTTACACTTAGAAACTTACTAAACTAGACGTAGGTAAAAAATATTTCATGAAATTCATTGCAAATTTGAACAATTGTTTTAATAAAGAAGACAATTTCTTTCAAAAAAAAAAATGTAAACATGTAGATATGTTATTAGATTTGTACAAAAATTATTAGATTGCACTACCCGGGTAATTTCCCAATTTTCGTTTTGTTATTTCTTGATACATTTGACGGTTAATCACCAACTTATCCTAACATTATTAAAATTACCTATTATAAAGACGTAAAATGCAATGCTGCAAGACTAGCAAAAATACTTCTATATCCTCAAGCTAAACAAAAAAATGGTTAGTTTTTATTTTTATTATTCTCCTTAAGACTTTCTCCTTATTAATCTTTCAGTACTTAAAACTTCGTTTATTATGAAATTAGACAAAAAAATATACTTAAGTAAAAGCCATTAAAATCTGAACAATATTTAAAAATACGCGACGACGAAGGCACGTGTGGCAACAACTTGGAAACTTAACTACTTATCTTTAGGTAAGAATATTTTATAAAATATGTTTGTACTATTTAAAATATTACAGGCAAAGACAAATATGAACACGATAGAAGATATCAAGTTTTTAAAATAATAATTGAGTAGTAGACTATTTTTTTAAATTATTTGTATCAAACAGTAGAAAACTTTATTTAAAAACGCAAATATAATTTTTTTTTCTAATTCGTTCAAATTTTAAGTAAGTTACAAACCTTTCAAATGTAGAAGGGAAAACTGTCAAGAAACAGAATAAGGACGCACACTGAAATGTGACGTCATCATCACCGCCTATAGGTTACGTGTGGACTAAAGAGATGGTTAGAAGTTCCCACTCTTCCTCTTACGATATCCGAAATGCATTAGCATTTATTATACTGCTTCATTTAATAATCAATGCTGTTTTCGGAAAAATAATTCATTCTTCTGTTATTTGTTGTTTAATATAAAATAATGTAAGTACAAATAATACTCAATTCTATAAAATTATCAAACACATTGCACATTTTGCAAACTTGTTACGAAGCGTTTTTGCGGTTCCTACGTCGCGTCTACGCAGCTGCTACGCCTGCTACGCTGTTGCTACGCCTGCTACGCGGGGCCTACGCCGTATCAGCACAGCCGCAATACATACGCAGTCTCCGCTGGGCTCAATGCCTATTGCCTTAGCATAATCAGTATAACTAAAATTTTGTTCCAACATTCGTATCTTTCAACTTGTAAGCAAACAATTTAACAAAATGTTCGTGCACGTTTAAAACCTTCAAATTATAAATAAATCAACTAATATACAAATCTAAAGTAAATCAATGGTAATAATAAGTACAGTAAAAATCAAATTGTAGTGGTACTTTACCACAAGAGGTGCTGTTTACGCTTAGGTCAAAGTTCTATTAACTAACCTTTTTTTGATCGAAAGTACCTAACGATACGTAGTACACTTGAACTAGAAAAAGAGCACCATAAAAAAGTCTAAAAACGTAATCTAATCATTCTTATCCCTAGGAAACGAATCAGGCAGTCTGAACTCTGAAATAGGTGAGATATACAGAGGATTCAATTCTTGCATATGCTTTCTGCTCTCTTGGGCTTCTTTGACGAATTTCGCGTATGCCCGTCTGTCGGAGAACACCTGAGCACACTTGAAGAACATAATCACGATCAGACCAATTGCTATCACACACCCCATGATGATCAAACTGTTCGTCATGATCTTAGCACTGGTTGGGGTGTAACACTCCTTCGAAGTGATGGATATCTCAACGCCAGAAGATTCGGGGGCGTACGTGTACTTGTATTCGCATTCCAACCCGTCCTCTTCAAGACGGAGATAGCATGTCACGTCGCTTACTGTAACAAAATATTTTATTGTAAGTGGTACATAGTTTTAAATCTGATCAGTTAGAATCAGAAACTCTTTTTATTTCGCTGAGGCAAAAATTTTACAAATTACATGATGGACATCCCACCCATACGCACAAAACATTTTGGGAATTGAACACATTCATTGGGTGCAGCTTTTTTTGGTGGGAAAATCATCCAATGATGTCTCGCGATCTTGGGCGAAGCGTGAGGGTCTGTCAGACTTTTAATGTTCCCATACCAGTTTTAATTACCCACTCCTGTTCCTTCGTTGCCTTTCATACCAGGGCCGAGTCTTCCTTTCAGAAGCAGACCTTTGGCCCCAGTGGGCTACGACCCTGTTGGGCCTCTATGGTTTGCTGACATCTTTAGGCGTGCGTGGAACAGTACACGCCGTCGACGACTTGGGTTCGGTTTGAACGGTTGACGGACGGTTAGACGGCGAGCTACCCATTGCTCGCCATCCGCAAGCCCGCGCCTACGGTGGCCGGAAATCGGGATTGGGATCCCGGTGGCTGGGGCGTGAGGGCCGCTCCCTCGCGCGTGCACGTGCCGCCTCCTCCTTTGCTAGCATTACTGCTTCGCAGAAGGAAGCGACCGCCAGCCACTCCTTGCTTCGTACCATGACCTGTACCAAGGCCCGACGCGAGCGATCGTTACCGCCTATCTTCCCCACAAGGACACAACAGTGCTCTGCCCATCAATGTTAGCAGCTAAGAAGTTCCCTCCCGGAGTCTATGCTTCTTGATAGCTACAAACTCGATCTTTAAGTCTAATATGAATAGGTGCTTTGAGGCAAGCATACTCCGTCATCGACCAAACCGTCGCTTTCCATTAGGTGAGATAGCGTTCAAGCGTTCTATGTAGTGTGGTCATTGTGCCATGCCACGGTGCATTTTCGTAGAAAAGAAACCAATATTGCAAAAACAATTATAAGTAAGTATATGTTGTCTTAATAGTGTAATTAACGTAAAGTAGTAAGCATTATGCTAATATACTAAATTTTAAAGTCAAAATTCTCCGAATAATGACAAAATTAGTACTCCACAAACTTATTCTAAACCACAAACTACGATCATTTAGATGGCGACTGTCATTACTTTTGAACGCTGTGATGCTAACCACAACTGTACAAGATGTTTTTTTTTAACATTAACCTCTAACGGAGTCTAACGGTTGCTTACACTCTCAGACTAATGTGAGCCCATCACAACGACCAGCTTAATTATGCAAAGTATTCATTGAACAAATTTTTTTAGGAAACAGCACTAAGCCGACATATTATGTTGAATATAGAAGGGTAGGTAAATCGACATTCATTATAGTTATGCTCGATCAAGATATTTATTGATTAGTCCTGAGTCATAGTACGCTTGACGTAGATCTACGAGTTTATGTCAGAAGAAAATGTTCTTGTAAAAATACAACAAAAGAAAAATACAGGCAAGTGCACTAGTGACAGCGGCTAAACGCGATTATGTGAGCCAAACGTTAAAACGCGATTAGTTTTATTGGTGAATGCCGCCCTTAAAGTTTAGAACATACCTTGTTTCCCTATCATCTCGATGACGGTGTAATTGAGGTTGCCGATGGTGCAAGTATCGGTGCAGGTGGTGTTGAGATGGCACGCCACGCACGGCTCGGCGCGCGCGCACACGGGGTTGTCGCACGTCGCGCACGACTCGCAGAACATGCCCGAGTACTTGGCACCGCTGTCGTCGACCACGTGGCATTCACAGCGGCCTGGGAAAAAAAGTTAGAACGTTTAGGACTTTGGAAAGGAAGATTTTTCTAGGTAAGCAGCGCGTTCCATCGTCGACTGCATCGTCGCTTTCCATCAGGTGAGATGGCGGTCAAGCGCGAACCTATCAAGAATAAAAAAAAAGAAAAAAATACGGATGTTGAGTTTCAGGAAGCGACAATGCAAACCTGAACGGTCAAGGCAATGTGCACTGTACTCGTATTGTCGGCCGTGAGGTTTTGTATACTAGTTCTTCTATCCAGTTTAAAATTCTTATAGACATAGTCTCAGGTATCCTTGCATCACACTAATATTATAAAAGCCAAAATTTATGAGTGTGTGTGTATATTTGTTACTTCTTCACACTCGGACGACTGAACGGATTTGGACGAAATTTGGCACACGGCAAACCATGTCCTAGAACAGTAGATAATTTTTATCTCGGGATTATGTCCCCTTGATAAAATTTTCTGCTTTCACGCAGACGAAGCCGCTGATAACAGCTATTATTATGAAACAAAGTTCCCCACCGCGTATGACCGCAATGAACTCAAAAACTACTGAGGAAGGTTTAGGTGTAAATTTAAATGCATATTATAGTAAAAAAATTCGAGAATTTCAAAGATTTGAAACACCCGGGCTGGGGCGGGTATATAGATTCGCTTAGCCAATTCATTTTTCCAGTTGAAACCTCCAAAAAATCCTGATTGTACGGAATTGAAGATCGTTGTGAAGGTGTCCTTCAAACAATTATCTAATTGAGATAGCACTAAAAAAAAGTAGCCATTTCTACGATCAATTTTGTATTTTAAACTCTATCTCTATTTGAATTTCAAAACGGGTAGTACATCTAACCCCACGAATTACAGACCCATTTCAGTGCTATTGACGACATAAACATCGCTCTTTCAACAATAGTACACTTGTTTAATGTAAATAACCCGCTTTATAATGAAAAAAAAAACTAATTGTATGTATTAAGTTTACCATGCCTAATGTTAGGCATGTAGAAACTAGTGTGTTAATAAAAGGCAAAGAGTTTTGAAGTTTGAGTCCTGAAGATACTACAGTGTTTTTATAACTTTTAATGCTAAGCTTCAATGGAACTCACATATAGACAAATTATCAAAAAAAACTCAGCTCTGTTTCATAAGCTGATAGAAATCTAACTAACTTAGAGTCAGCCCGTTTAGTTTAGTTATTTTCATAGTGCCATGCCAATAAGAAATACTCGTACAGTGATATTCATGATTTTAATACTAGGAACAAACATTACAACATATATGTAGTTCCTGCTACCAGACCCAAAAAAATAAGGGACTCATTCAGATTCCAATGTATACACTACAAAAACATCGAAAAACTCAGGGGTCTAAAACCCCTGAGTTTTTCGTCGTTGTTTTTTCTCTGGGTAGTCGGCTAGGAAACACTATACCATCTGACAAACTGATGTAATAAATTGACGTGTAAAAGTGTTTTTAAAAACCTATTTGAGAAGTAAATTTCATTTATCATTTAACTTACCACACACACAGTCTCCACGTCCCGAGCACACGTCTGTACCAGCTGGTGCAATACAGGTATCATTTTTCTCGGTACAGTCGCACGCAGGCCCACTCCAGCCCTCGCTGCAAGCACATTGTCCACACACGCACACTCCTCGCCCAACGCCTCCACATTCTAGGCTGTTCTCTCTGAAAGTACAATTTTACAAATAAATAAATAGAATTTTCTACTTTATCCTCATAGTCTAAATGACCGACTACTGTATATAGGCCGCCATTCCTTTCTGCTGTACTTCCCAATTCCATCCGTCTTTATTACATTCATTTTTTACTTAGAAAATTGCAATTATGTTCCTATAGAATAAAAAATACCCTGAGACAAGAATATGGCAAAAATAGTTACTAACCGATTTTTATTCGATATAGTACAACAATGTAATATAATACTGACAGCATATATATACTGCACTTCAGTATATATATACTGACAGCACGGTTAGCGCAGTGGTTTACAGACTGACTGTTGCGCTGCGTGGCGCGGGTTCGATTCTCGCACACGAACAAATATTTTTCCACCTACAGATAGGTGTTCCAGGTCTGGGTGTTTGATGTTTGTGAACACACCCACGATACAGAAGTAATTTCTAGAGAAGGGTAATGTTTGTTTATAAAAAAAAAAACATGGAAACCACATTTTCTATAGTCCTAGGATGGTCATTACGAGAAAATAATTGAAAATCTAACTATCTGTCTGTGTGTTAAGACATTTGTACTAGTTCCACAACTAGTTACCTAACAAAGTGTGTTGCATTTCGAAAACTGTGAAGTATCCAGTCAGAAGCTCCATCCAAAACTAAAACTATGTTAAGCTTCATTCATTTGCATAACACTACTAGCAGTTATTTTGTAAACGCACATTAACCAGGCCATTAAACCGCCATCAGCAGGAACTAACACGAGTCCTACTCCAAATGAGACAAATAAACACATTCCGCGCAGTTCTAGAAATACTCCAAAGTGTCGACAGTTGGTAAGATGAAGTGTATTTGCTAATGCTTTCAATAACTATCGACATATTGCGAGTCTGGATAATGTCGACCGGTGTAAGACATGTTACAGTCTGTGGCAACACAAAAATACTGATTGACGCCATTTAGATTGTCACACTTTTTGTAACATTGTATGCAATTAAACCGGGCACACATCCGGAGTACTGGATACGGAGAAATCCGATAGAAAAACATTACGCACAACGGCCACTTGAATTACGAAGAGTCTTTTCAATTTCTTTCCAGCTAATATTTTTTTACTGTTCAAGTTAAGCAAACTGAAGACGGTTCGGTTGGCGCTGTGGTTGACTGCTCTATGCTGCGTATCGCGGGTTCGATTCCCGGACGTAACTAATATTTTTATGGCTTTCTGATAGATATGGATCTGAGTGTTTTGTGGACGTGAGTTTACATGTTTGTAAACGTACAATAGTCCTACAACTTTTTTTTGAAACTATACCTAAACACCAAAAAGAACATTAGTGAAGGAAGAGTTGTAAATAATAAATGTTTGTTTTCATGTTAAATTACATCTCATACCTTTTAAAATAATACAAATGTTACGAGCCGCTGCGCTGTCAGACCCACTGGCAAAAAAAACTTATATGGGCCTAAAATATTACCCTGGAGAACACACCTCATCCCCTGACAGTTTTCGAGACTGTCATATTATTATTCCAAAATCGACTTTCTTGATTGGTATGCGAGATTACTATGATTAATGCTCTTCGTATGCAGCAGATAAGCTACTAAACTAAGATGAAATTGAAAAAGACGCAAGAGTTAAAGTATATATACAGCTAATTCTAAACACATCTCAATCGTCAAAGCAGTAAAGAAAATCGCTCATTCTCGTTGTTAATCATCAGGCGACATCGATGACAAGGGCGCGCTTATCAGGAGTAAAAAAAAAGTTTTTTTTTGTTAATAGTTTTTGGCCTGGATACTTAGTCCTTAAAGCCATGTCTTCATATCAATATTTAATTTGTTTAGGTACCATTAGAATATTTTAAATTTTAATTTAATTTAGTACACATTAAAAAAGAACTGTAGCATTTGGTAGCCAATGTATCGAGTACCTAAACCTTCTCGGTAAATTTCGCTGTGGTACTACTATAAAATTCTCAGATCTTTTTTACCGAGATCGCGATAGTTTCAATGATTCCACATATTGTCACTTGCGCAGATAGTTGAGATACAAAATTACACCAATTAAAACCACTGAACTTCACTCGAAAAAAGCCCGCCAAAAACTTCCAGTAAAAAAATTCAATCAGACAATACTCACAGACTAACATCACAGGCCTTGCACTGGCAATACCGTCCCGTAAAGCCGCGATCACACTCGCACTCGCCGCAGAGACATTCGCCCGCTCCTGAGCACGCAATACTTCGCGTCGCGTTCGGCTCGCGACATTGTGCCATCAATTCTGCTGACTCATTCGCGTTGCCTATCGCGCAGTCGCATGATGGACCTGACCTGGAAGGATAGTGGTATAAATTAGATGGTTATGTTGCGTATTCTATATATCGCTCACCTAGCAATATATTGGCACATCAAAATTTTTTCATAATTTTTCTGATACTAGGGTCAAAGACTAGACGTTGGCTACTAGTATAGACCATAAAAAAATATCAAAGAACATAAATTATTCACTTTTAAACACTTAGGCAGTTAAAACTCAGTTTCGATTTATTGTAGATGTACCGATATTTTATTTTACTAGGTGAGCGATTTGAATTCAGAATTTGAAATAAATTTCAAATTTAGAACCACAAACCCTGTCACGCAAGACAAAGTTGAAATTCCATTGCAACTATTAAATTTTAAATAATAAAGATCACTTCAAAATCAACTTTTAATACACAACACTAAGATCGACTTCAACTTGATTTCGTAGCGATGGTTCGAACTTCGACGCGAACGGTATTTTATAGTAAGAAATGATACAGTACGGTAAGTCATAGTAAAGCCTGCAGCTATTCAACACTTCATTCTCCCAAATCTTAAAATAGATGTGACAAGCAAAGCGTTTTGTAAACATCTACGTATTTATTACTAAAGCTGGATGCTAAAACGTAGGTTTTCTTCCAGAATTCAAATTTTAGTTATATGTTCTAATTTTATGAGCATAGATAAATAGAAGAGTTAAACAATCGAAATGTGGGTGACAGTCAAACCATGGTTGCCCAATGGGTCAGATATAGCTCTTAATACATTTAAAAAACGAAAACTTAGAGCTTTAACTGAGCACAACTTATGAGGTACTAAGAATTAGTCAAGTAGGAAGTAACAAATTCCTGGAATTATTTCTCCACCACACATTATTGGTTTGACAAATATTGCAGACGAGTAAAGACGAGGTGCAAATTGGTCAAACACATTATTTGCAAAAACTTGTCAGAAGGCTGCGTTGAAGTTTTAAGGACATGCAGTGCGACGAATTTCTCATAGCATTGCAAAGACTTCAAAACAAAAAATGTGACAAAAAGGAAATTACTTCTTTTTTTTCTTGCAACGTATTGCAAGGCCGCTATTGCAACATATATTCTCCGTCGAGCGATACATAATATTTTATTTTATTATATTCAATTCTATGTCAAATATGTTATTAGAGGGTATAATATGCTCATCCTTCCTTATTACACAAAGACACTCCAAACACAAAGTAAGTGTATGAGACACTTGACCGAGTTGTCTTATTGTAGTTCATCGCCGCAAGCATTGACACCTTTATGTCCGTTTATGACTACTGATTTGAAGGATACATTTAACTCACCATGACTTGTTAGGCTGGCACAGTCTACACACAAATTATGCTCTGACGGAACACATGGGCACTATCATCATCTTCCTGACCTTATCCCATGTTCTTTGGGTTCGGCGCCATATGTTTTTTTCTTCCATTCTGTAGAGTCACCCGTCACGCTATTATTCCCTTTTCGTTCATATCAGTTCTCACGCAATTCTTGTCTTATTACATTTCATCCCTACAGGGATACTCGCATTGTGTCTACCTAGTTGAGGCTACAAAACTGTTAACTCACCATCCCTTGTTTGACTGTGCTAGTGTACGCGTCAGTTGACGGGGTACATGGGCGCCATGTCTTGTTGTACTTCATCATTGCAATTACAACTAGAATGTCCAACTAGTTGGGTCTACTAATATAAAGGGTAGAGCTAACTCACCATCCTTTATTACACTGGCACACTCCACACACAAAGTGCGCGTTAATGGAGCACATGGGCGCCATGTCTTCTTGTACTTGACTGCTGCATGCACACCCGCACTGGATGTCCACTTCTAGGGTTAAAGCATCCTGGCCCAGTTGAGATTCAGCGATGCGGATGGTTTGTTTAATCTGGTGGAAAAATAATTTAGAAATTAGTTTAAATATAGGTGATATATTAGCGGTGGCACACGGTGGTGATTTTATGAGAGTGGGGTGCAACCCTGATGTAAAAGTAAAAATCACTAAAAAATTAATGGAGCAAGTAGAATGCGGGAAGTAAGTAAAGAGCAGTGGTGGCCGAGTGGTAACGGCCTCGACTTAGGCGATGTAGGTCACTGGTTCAAACCCAGCCAGGTGCATTACTTTGTGTAATTTATTTCATCACCACTGGTCTCAAAAACGGTGAAGGAAAACATTGTGACGAAACCGGTATGTCCTAGAACCAAAAATTCGAAGACATGCCACATCCACCAACCCGCACTGGGCTCGTGTGGTGGATCCCGGCCCATTCCCACTCCTAGAGAGGAGACCTGAGATCCAACAGTGGAAACATTATACAGCCGACTCTGCTAAGTAAAGAAAAAAGTAACAAAAACAAACTGCGATAGTTGCAAGCCGTGATGATCTTCCCAATTCAATAAATTTGAGACTAGCTGCCGCACGCGGCTCCGTCACATGAAATTAGTACTTCCCAACTTTAAGCGCAAATTTTTGAACTAATCTTATAGTATCCATGTATTTTTTCATTTTCCTTTCAAATCACCCCTGTATTAAAGTGAACAAAACTAATAAAGCTATAAGAATCGGTCAAGCTGTTTTGAGTTTTAGTGAAACTAACGAACAGCAATTGCTTTTTAACAGACAGATAGAATATGTATAATACATCCCCACTCACACTTCATTCACACTTGATTTACACCAACGAAAAAAATAAGTTGTTCAATTTATTCAAAGTATTATTCCAAGTACTTACTGATTTAAACTCTGGACACGCCTCCAGAGTGACACGAGCTTCATAACGTAGCGTCATTCCATACTCCACTCCAGTGCACCTCGTCTCCTCTTTCATAGGTCCACCCTTAACTCCACAGTCCGTAAAGTACTTAATTTTAACCGGTCCTTGGTCAGAATCATCATGAAAGTCTACAACACTTACAATATCTTCGTAACCAGTTTTGACTAGTTTTAGAATATTGGAACTGTCACTCTCTAACTTGGCTACGTAAGTGAAGTCTTCTAGGAGTTGATTCAAACTGTCGTAATGATCCTTTACGCCTTCTGTCACTGCGAAAATTACGTTGACCTGGAAATTAACGAAGACGTTAAACATGACCGTCAGTTTATGAGGTGTTTGATGGGCGATTAAAATCTATTAACCTATATGTAGATAGTGTCAAGTCATTTAATGTTGTAGCACCTTAGATTGGTACTTTCAGTCTTCTCTTTGCGCTTTAAATACTGTGAAAGTCTGACAGATTCTCAAGACCATGTTACTTTATGAATTCTCAGAACTATGAGATTTTTACATGTTCGTTAAAATGATTTGCCCTAAACTCTTGAGTTTGATCATTTTCCTTGAATCATAATAAAAACATTGCTATATTAAACGATCATATTCAGATCACTCTTTTAAAATTCAAACTTTATATTAAATGGATACCCAACCAACCAACAGTACCCTATTATAGTGTTAACACACGCTTGAACTTGTTGTGACGGATTTGGTCCTTCGGTACCAAACTTCCACAGTCCGTCCGTGTCTTAGTGGGCTGTATGTCATGAACCATAAAGTACGCACGTACGCATACGAACATAGCGAACACAAACCTTAAACTTGAACATTATTTTGGTTTGTTCGTATGGACGGCATTTTCGAACACGAACGCGAATATAGTTCGAATCGAGTTCACGCACAACAATCGTGAACTCTCTTAATAGTCATGGCGGTGATCGATTGTGAAGTAGCGAAAAGTTTTTTGGTGTTCGCTTTGGTTCATGAAGAACACCGTCCATACAGAACATACTAATAGTATCGCCGCAAACATGTTTGACGAACAGAGTGTTCGATGTTCGGTAGTGGTACACACGTGCGAACCAAGTTTTTGCGTAGCATGCAATGTAACAAATTTTTTTGTACGTGCGTACACGGCTTACAATAGACAGAAACTGAGGGGGAGAACATCCTCACGCTATAGCAACTATTAATTAAAATTAAATTGCATAATGGTGGAAACATATACAAATCACGTGTTTTTTCTTTCGATTTTTGGTACTCGCACTTGGCCAGCTTAGACTACCTTACCTTAAACTTTTCCAGAAGCCTATACAGCTGCGCTACCGACGGGTAATCATAAGTAGCGGCATCTGAATAGTAACCTTTGTCGTCTAAGTGGCACTGATCATCGTTCTTCTTGGTCGCGCCACCTTTAACAGATTAGGGCTCGTTATCAGATGACACGTGTAATGTTAAATCTTATTTATTGTGCTGTTTGACTTTCTTGGTATGTTTGTCGAACGTGTAGTCGTAGCTGACTGTATAACTAATAAAAATCTCGTGTCATAGTGTTTGTTGTCGAACTCCTTGGAAATGGCTTGATCGATTTTTATAAAAAAAAAATGGTGTATATTGGGTAGGTCTGTCTTAGAATGGGTCTTAGGCAATTTTTCACCTTCCATCCTGGCTATATGGCAGAAAAACGTTTGCCGAGTTAGCTAGTTCTTATATATAAGTAAACATTGTTTTATTTGTTTTTTCTTTTTATTTCTAAATTATACTTCTTTTTTTTTTCTTCAATGTGTATGGATTTGTTATTAGGTTATTATTGTTTTATTAAATGATTTTTTAGTTTGTAAGTTTTCATTGTACAACGGACATCCTCTGTAACGTTGTACAAGTGCTTGTAAATAAATTAATAATTTATATGTAACTGTTTCGTCTTTACACTAATATTGTAAAGACGTAAGTTTGTAAGTGTGTGGGTGTATGTTTGTTAGTTCTTCACATTCGAACGGCTGAATGGATTCCGATCAAACTTGGCACACGAGTAGACCGTGTCCTGTAATAGCATACGTCCTGTAAAAGCACATATTTAATTCAACTTTAAAAATGTTTTTATTTTACATAGGCCTACATATGCACTTGAAAAACATCAGAGCTAGTGCACGTTTCCAATTAGTCATTTCCTATGGAAAAGAACCGGCAGGAAACGCCATGGTTATATACTCTACATATTATACTCCTATATAGGATTTTTTATGCCAGGAGTATGTTCCTTTGGAATAGTTTTATACTATCATGCAGGCGAAGCCGCTGGTAGCAACTTGTTTTCGCATAATAACTATAACAAGTCATTGCAATAAATTGGTTTTGATTATTTTTAATTTGATTATTTAATTACTTACGTTATATTTGTAAAAAAAAAATTGTCGGTACTTAGCAAGTAAGTATTATGCTTACGTACTGCTTGAACAAACAGATATAAAATATAAGTTTTCCTGTTTCCTTAACATCTATATATTTTAAGGACATAACCTTGACATTACAAGGATATTTACACACATTAACTTACAAACGGACTTTGTAATAGCGTAAACTGCCTACCTTTGCAAATACTTAAACAAATTTAGATGATCCTAACAACGAAATCAGTTACTTATTTCTAAATATTATCTAACACTAGGCTATAGCAACGGCTTCACCTGCGTGAATATAGAGATACTCCCGGGATTAAAAGTATTATGTGTGTGTTCTCTTCTTTTCTTTCTTTATATGTTCTAGTCCAGGACTATCTGTGAGCTAAATCTCATCCAAATACTTTCAGCCGTTTGAGCGTGAAGTAGTAACAAACGTACACACACGTACAAACTTTCGTCTTTATAATATTAGTACCTAATAAGTAAAGGCAGGTCGGACAAACTGTAACTAAGCTTTTCATTAATAATTTCTCAGCGGTAGCCTGGACTATGAAAGTTATACACCCCACACATTACGCTAAACCTGACCTCTCTATTTATGGTCCCATCGGACTATGAAAGCGAAGAGACTGAGGGTGCACCAATGTTTGGTCATGCATTTGTGCACTATAACATCCACCGCGTATCTACTCCAGCCACCGGATTAGCCCACGTTGAGAATAACATGACAGAAAGATTAGATTTTCGACTGGCCTGTAGGTCTAGTGGTTAGTGGCCCTGACTGCTATGCCGGAGGTCATGGGTTCGATTCCCACCCAGGACAGGTTTGTGTGATGAGCACGATCATTTATTCTGTGTCTAGGTGTAATTTATGTATCATATGTATTTATTTAGAAATATATAAGTATGTTTATCAGTTGTCTAGTACTCATAACACAAGCTCTGCTTAGCTTGGGACTAGACGGCGTTGTGTGAAAGTTGTAAAAAAAATAAAAATAGTTGAAGTTTGACAGTTAGCTCACCAAGTTTCCCATCCCCAGCAGTATGCATGAGTCCATCAGAGAGCAATATAACGATTTTTCTGCTGTGCTCGGCCCACCCGATCTTGTCGCCGCACGCTATGACCTGGACGAGGGCGTCCAGCTGAGCCTCTGCGTTGTCCAGGTTGGCAGTCACTGAACTACTGTTCACGTGCTCTATAAACTCATTTACCTGGGGAAAAAAAGTAAATTTGGATAAGCAGAGAAAATTGCAGAAGATGAAGATAACAGTAGCGCGCCCTAGATAATTATGTAACTTTTAATTCTAAAGATCTAGTTCTTTCTATGGTTTCGTTCCTCCCGTGACCTATTCTATAGAAACCGTATTTTTTTTTAGGGATAAACCAAAACTTATGTCACTCTGTATCAGTGTAGTTTCTTTATATATCAAATACTGAAATTGAAATTGAAGCAATACATTAGGTATGAACACCTACTGTATTGCTCGCTTTCAAGAAGGAGGTTGTGGAAGGTCAATTGGATCAATCTAATTTCCGAAGATTACCTATTTTCTACAAACATATATTTTCATCGTTTAAATCAAACTGAAGTAACGAGTTGTAGGTCGCGGTCACTTTGGGTAATTTATTTCATCACCACTGCTCTCAAAACGCTGTAGCAAAACATTGTGAGGAAACCGGCATGTCTAGGACCAAATATTCGAAGACATGTGACCTCCACCAAACTGCACTGGGCCCACGTGGTGGATTATGGCCCCCCTCCTTTCCATTCCCCCCTCCTAGAGAGGATATATGAGTCCCAGCAGTGACACCATTATAAGACTGATTATGTTTTATAATATATAAAGAAACCAAAATATTAACTAATTTGGCAACAGTCCTCACAACAGAAATGAAAAGTTGAAAGTCATTAAAAAAACTGTATGTGCCTCACATTTTACTTGTAGCTACTAGAATCTAAATGCATTTCACGTAGGTACCACTACGTACTACATTGTATGATCAACAAATTAACATTCCCACCCTTTCTTCCTAATTACAAGCTTACAAAATAGGAGAAGAACATTAAGGATTTCCTTATACACATTACAATGTCGCGACGTGCGAATAGATTATTTAAAATAGTACAATCATACCTGGTTTGTAAGGGACAAGTGGTGTTTATAGCTGTAGGTCGCTTCGCAAGCTTGTTCCTCCACCGAGCAAGGGTTTGCCAATCTCCGTGCATCCGTGCTTATGAATGGCATTAGGGGTTTCTCGGCGAAGCTTCCGAAACCGAGCCTGGAAATAAGTTTATGTGAGTTTTGAAGCAAGAAAGAGCCTTCTTCTTCTACCTCGCCTTATTCTGTTACGCAAGGTTGGCTTTTCCAATCACGCGATGCCATTTCTTTCTATCTAGAACGTCTTGATGGTTTTTCCCAGCAAGACATGCGAGACAGGAGTTTTGAAGCAAAAGCAAGTTTTTTTTTTCAAAGTAGGGGAGGAAAACAGTTTATTTACGCGAAATGACACAATCTTAAAACTAGCTAACAAACATAATCGATAGATAGGGAAGATATACGTTACATCCGGGCAAAACAACCGAACGTTCATCATAAAGAGCTGCGGCCTCACGCATAATGATTGCATTGAACAAAGCACACAGCGCTGGTAAAATTTTGGACTAGTAATCATTAAACAATTTTATCCAATCTGGTTGGAGTGAGAGAGATTGTCAGACTTGTACAGGGACATGTATTCCTTGAGTTGCTCTTTGCGTTCCAGGGTCGCAGAGACACTTTCAAACAATCCCGCTGGCCAACCCTCATGAAAAAAGACGTAAGTTTTTGTATGTAGGAATGATTTTTTTTGCTAGCACACAGACAACTCACGACAATCATATGGAAAAAAAACAGCTGTAGCAAACATTGTGGGTATTGTAAATGTTGAATATTTATTGCTACGAGTTTGGCCATATTCAAGCAAATAAGAAAAGAAGGTATATGTACTGGTAGGTCTATGTATATGTAAGGTGTATTTTTAACCCGTTATCCTAAAACGCCATAAGCATCAAAATATATTTAATTATCCCACCGCTTTTAGACACGCAATAGACTTTTTTCCGCACTAGTGCAGAAAAGTGCGCGTGCTCTCCGCCGCCACAATTTTATTACATTTGTCGTACCAGGCAGGGCGCGAGTCGACCCCCACGAGTCGCCGGTCAACCCCCGTTTATTCATTTTGTAAGCCCTCGGCTCCAAAACACACTCGCCTACGACTCGTGCGAATTCTGCCTCGGTTGCAATGACAAACTTTCTACACTTGTATCAAAATGTACTATTGACCTACTGGTTATAAACTTACAGTGTAAAACTTACGTTTCGAGCATTTTCCCTTATGAACCTATGCGGTATCATGCGACATTTCAGAGAGTAGGATATATATAATCAAAGACTT
The DNA here is from genome assembly GCA_949316375.1 of Mythimna vitellina. Taxonomy (NCBI): domain Eukaryota; kingdom Metazoa; phylum Arthropoda; class Insecta; order Lepidoptera; family Noctuidae; genus Mythimna; species Mythimna vitellina. The sequence continues at coordinate 9,227,564 of OX438699.1, read as the reverse complement.
ACCTAAAATTGTCAGTTAAATTCTTCAACAAAATAGGCAGATCATCCCTCAGAGACACAAGCGTTTCCTTATCGTCCTTCATAGACCAAGTGAGATCCATCAGGTAATATAAATCTAAGGGGTAGTTTTTGGCTGGTCTGTAAGAAAACTGAATCGTCTGTGTCTCACCTGAAAAAATATGCAACAACAATCTTAAGCTCAAAAGTAACACAAAAGACAATGGACAACCTCTTCCGACATAACGACCACCATACGATTTACTGTAATTTTTTTGAGTTAAGACATTGACAATAATAATATACCAAGATACATAAAACTACAGTGAAGATGATAAATCCAAAACATAATAGCGTATTGTATTCGTGTTCACAAAGCTTTCTTTAACCTGTATTAAGCTTTCATCGTTTTTAAACAAAATGTATTTTACAGCACCTTTCTAATATTAAAATATAGGTAGTAATTATTCACTGTCTTACTACAGCACAATGTGATGAAAGACTTGTTAAACTGTAGAGAAGAAAGGGCAATCTAAAAAACAATTTCGAAACTTATTCCCATTTACATCAAACTGAAATCAATGTTAAGTCAAAGATGCGTTTCAAAATTGAGAAAATAATCCTATTTTAATCCGACCTGACTGAGTGGACACAGGTATTGTTTTTCTTAAGTATGGTGCCCAATCAATAATTTTGGTATGGTCATGTAAAGAGGAGAGATGAAACGCATGTATGTTATGAGTATACATATGGATGGGTGGAAAGGGAGAGGGAGGCCAAAGAAAAGATGGATGGATTGTGTGAACAGTGATATGAAAGAAAAGGAAATTAGTGATAGTATGACAGTTAACACGATAGAATGGAAGAAAAAAACGTGTTGCGCCGGCCCCAAATAAGATGAGACAAGGGTAGGAAGATGATGATGATGCTGCCCAATCAATAGTTTTAATGGTGCAAAATGATCAAATGACTTCTCGCGCTCTATAGCAAAGCGTGAGGACATGTCCGACTTTTACTGACTAAAGCCCATTGAAGTCCGTCAGTTGCCCTTTACGTTCTAGAGCCACGATAACTCTTTCAAATTTTCTCGCAGCCGTGGTGTTCAATGGTAGCGCTTACCATAACTTGTTGCATTTCTACTTACGTGGCTTCAAAGAGAGATGGATCCTCTGTGGTTGTATTTGTACTACATTTTCCAGACTATTGGGTGACATGTCTTGGAGTGAATCGTTCTCCATCACCTCCCAGACTGGTTTCTCAGGACGCTGGATTAGAACTTGGCTGCAGCCTGTGTTTACGAGACTGGAAAAAATAACACTTGCTGAACATTTTCAAATTATGAATAACGCAGTAAGTTTAGGTGTGATGGGGAGAGGGAGAGGGAGGTCAAAGAAAAGATGGATGGATTGTGCGAGGAGTGTTTTTTTATTTTTTATTTTGGTACCAACAACGATACACAAAGTATGTTACAGAGTAAGTGCTTATAGTAAACTATGGCCAATAACAGGTTTCCCTTCCTAAATGGGATAATTCTATAACATACGAACAGCAAGAAGTTTTTTAACAAAAATGTACAGTTATAATTTTGCTAGAAATTAATTTTGGAATAAAAATTAGTTTAAAAAATAGATCAAACTATGGGAGATTAATTACCCTTCATTTGCCTTCTTTTACAGTTTTAACAATTAGTTTTTTGAAAGTTTGTTTATTGCAGTTGAATATATCGATATGAAAGAAAAGGGAATTAGTTAACCGGACAGGTGATATGACAGAATGGAAGAAAACAACGTGTCGCGCCGACCCCAAATAACACGGGACAAGGGCAGGAAGATAATAATTTAAATCTCTCATTAAAATTACTCAATATGTACTCAAAGGAAATGACTAGAGGCTTAATATAATTCCTACTCCATACCTATACTGCTCGCGCTCGGTCGTTTCAACCCGGAACGTTTATGATTAGTTTTTTTTTTAATCTACAATGTGTGATCCACCTATATATACTAATCTTTAATTGTTACTTCCATTAGAAAATTATACACTTAATATAAATGTTTAGTTAGCCAATAGGTAGGTAAAGGCCTTCTGCTGACCTCATCATATTAACCTATTTTTGCCGGCTGTATTAACTTACGACGCTGCGTGAAATTATGAGAACTTATCCAATACGAGTACAAGTTATTGACTTTTGCACTTAGAATCAAACCAATTTCCTGACTTTTATTAAATAATGGATCAATAAATACAAATTAAATTAAACGGAACGGTTAAATTGAAATAAAAATAACCAATTTCCGTGTACAACGGAACTAGTCAACACTTTCAAGATTCAAACTATCAAAACAAACAAATTAAATCTTATAATAAGTACCAAAAGATCGAACACTCGACATGGGCCACTTTTATTTCGTTACCCACTTTTTCTTGCCATGTACTGGTGGTACTTTAAGTACTAGCCCATTGAAAATCGTTCATACGCTCTCTGCACAATCAATAATCTATTAAACAACGATCTCTTGATTGCTTGGGGACCCGAGCTGGCCGAACCGAAGACTGTGAAAAGACATGGAGAATGGACAGAGAGCTCTTACAAAATTGTACGCTCTATTGAAAGAGTCCACGAAAGTGTGAGTCTGCTCTATCTTTTCCACACAGTTTCCATTGGCAGAACTTAATCTGCCTGTACTTCTAACATTCCCAAATCAGAATTCCAGTAAAAGACAACTTAGATTGACACTTTGACAGGGTAATTTTAAATTCGTTCGCGATCTTGGGGGATAGAAGTACTCATAATTGCTGCTGCGTTCTGATGTGCATATGACACTGCTATACATTTAGCTCCTGCATTACTATACGAAGATTGAGGAAATCGTGGAGTATTTGAAAGTGAAGACCAACTGGACTCTGAAGGTCGTAAAGTTGGAAGTGCGCCACAACATAAACTTCGAGTCGTTCGTGGTACGAGTTCCATCCCACCAGCTGCAAACCTTCTAAAAAGAGAACTTCTGGCCGAAAGACATTTTAAAGGACGGTCACCACGTAGCGCAACACGACGCCAACCAAATGACGTGTATAAGCATAAGCATATTCAGCCTTTTAATGTTCCCACTGCTGGGACTCAGGCCTCCTCTCTAGGAGAGGGAATGGGCCTTAATACACCACGCGGGCCCAGTGCGGGATGTATATATTTATAGGTATATATTTATACATATAATATATATCTTACATATCCTATATATGTAAGATATATATTATAAATATATCTCACAGTTAACTGCACCCGTAATAACTTCACAACTAGATAGGGGACTCAGTCCATTCTCCATGCCTATAGGACTGCCCAAGTGCCCAAATATCGGTCAGTGAACGTGGGAACAGTGAAGTGAGCACGAGGAATGCGCTTGCGTCGCGCTCGCGGGATTAATTGATTGAGCGAAATAAAGCGGAACTTTTTTATTGTTTTCTGTTCTGGTAGAAGCTATTGTGTTCAGAGGTTGTGGTGAAATTGAGACGAAGTTTATGCCCATCATAAGTTTAAAGTTTTGAACAGTATTCAATGCACAATATTGATATTAAACTTTTTAACGCTGTCTTTTGAATTATGAAAAAAGTACGTAGCTTGATTTTACCTTAAAAGACCAATTAAGATACGCTTAAGTATAACTTGTATCAACTTTTATAACCACTTTTGTGTGCCTGTCTGTGATGTGTGTCTTTTAGCTGTGAAAAATTTGGACATTTTCTTTCATTCATTGCAAACAAATTAAATCAAAGCATTTTTTTTAAATAAAGTATATGCAGGCACTTCTGAATTGTCAAAAAGCCGGTCAATTAGGAAAAAAATTATTACATATTTCAAAGCGTTGATCTCTATGAAGTAGAACTTTTAAATCCTGTTATCTATTACAAATTTTCTTGTTACATATTTCTTGTTGCTTCTATTATGTGAAAACAATGTAAATAAATAACGTAAAAAAAAACACATTGTGATTCATTTCACATTTGCAAATTAATTGACCATTTGCTACTTCACAGCTTCCATCAACCTCCCATCTTCGTCAAGGACAGACAGCATCCGACCTTACTAGTCCCCACGTCAACGGTCCCCCATCCAATTACCGTGTGTCGTGGGCGACGCTTAACTGCCGAGATCTACGCGAGATAACTAGACGATGATCCCTTGTTACTGCGACGGGCATTCCCTCTAAATATCTAGTTAGGCCTTAATTATGAAGACCCACAAAATACAATGCATTCTTTGGAAGCACAGTTCTTTTGTTTACGTTGTAAATGTGGACTTTTACGGTAATTGATAGGCATTTTTGTGTGAAAAAGAAATAAACTTAGTTAATGACTAATTAAATTGCTTATAGCCAGAGGCGTAGCTACCGCCGTATCAATTATACGGGGCCCTCAGGTTAAAGGGGCCCCGTCGTGTGTAAAACATTCGTAACGTGTTATCCACAACTTATTGATAAAGATTAAATGTTTAAATTGATAAGAATCCTGTATTGAATTAATGACTATATGATAGATGTTCCAATTTTATAGCTCGCTGTTCTCGTTCTAGCTCTGTCTTACATGATGCCAGATGATGAAAGTTGAAAGAAATGCTTTTCATTTCTTTCATTTATTTGAGCCTGTGTGTTTTCTTAACACTATGCATGTAACCTATCCAGTTAGTCCGGTCATCCCTGTCGTAATCTATCGCGATTATCTTTTATTAGTACGAAATAATCATTTAAAAAAAATATCAACATATATTTATAGGGCCCCTATTTTTTAAACTCTTACCTACGCCACTAGTTATAGCGTAGTTATAGCTACATATAAGGTCACAGAATGTATAAGAAGGTAATTCAAAAGGCCTCTTACTTAACAAACTAAATTAATTAATAGCCTGTGCTAAATAATTTACTCGGGCGATTGTAGAACAGCACCGTAAATAAATGCTTTTCCATGAAAGTGTGTTATTAATTATCCATTCGTTACTATTTATTATTATTAATGTTATTTGCCAACTAGCGTGACCTAAGCCCTATGTTATGACGGATACAGCCGGTTTTTCCATCTACAAATAATTCTTAAGATTGGTAGTAAATATACATGTCACAAGCATTCACGCAAGGTGTAACAACTTTACGGTTCGATAAATATGTTTTAATTTAATGGTTTTATATGAAGCATATTTTTCATCGTGACGTTTCTCTTCACCATATTTTTCTATCTTTATGGTACATCCATACAATACAGACTTAAGTAAGTATCGACACACGCATATACTACGACATTTGTCTGCACTGATATGTTGCACAAACAAAATTCTATTCTTTATTCTATAGAAAGGCTTCTATAGAATTTTGTCTGTGGAACATTAGTCTATACAGTATGGACGCACCATATAGGGTAGACCGCACACGTACTTTTATGATGCAAAACTAGCGAAACTTCTTAGTCTACATTTTTCAAAATTAGGAAAATTAGATCAGTACATCTATAATTACGATTAGGCATGGAACACTCTGTTTTATTTTCTTCTTTTAGCTTCGCGCAAATTGTGCATTTAGCCGCAGTGTCCCTGTCCAGCTATTTTTGGATACAGAATACAGTGACCACTTTGTTTTACATTAGAATGTGGATGTAACACATTTGAATGTATTGTTGTCTTCGCTGTATATCTATATCTAGCGCTACCACTAGTTTAAATTACCTAAACAACTGCTTAATAATGTTCATTCTTTGTTACCTCTCATCATCATTGCAGCGCGGCGCTCCGGTATTGTAGTTGATGTCAGCACACCAGCGGCAGTGCGAGGCCGCAGACAAGCATGCGCCGCACTCTTTGTGCTCGATGCACACCAACTTGTTCAGCATTTGCTGTGCTGTTGAAAAAATAAAACATAAAATAATTTTTCACCATAGTCTAAATAAAATTAATAAAAAAAGTAACTTCCCGCCAATTTTACAAGTGACGTCTTCTGTCAAACGACTTTTTCTTTTTTTTTTATTTGTGATTAATTCATTTTTATTTTTGTAAGGAGATCTAAGAATTCTTTATTGTTTCTGCTACAAGCTAAGATAGTTTAATCGTGACAAATAAAAATAATTGTATCTGTTTTCCTTAGGCCTAAAAAAAGCCTTAGTTAGGTAGGCATGTTAAAACATAACCAATAGTCATGGCAGTATCTCTCAAGAAGGTAGGCTGTTAATCAGTTACTAGGAATCTAGGTAGGTACCATATTAGTCAGTGACACGTTCACTTTCGCGCATTTTACAAGTCCCTATACCAAGAGTGTGAGGGATTGTACCAAGAGGATTATTAAATAAATTATATAGGTACCTAAATAAAATTGATGTTTAATAATTATACCTATATATTATTTGTGTTTCCAGCTAATACAAGTGTAATTATGTAACCGTGGGCGTAAACTTATCAGCTCGAGTAGCGTCATGTTTATTTTAGCAATGTATAGTAAAATTGTAAATTAACTTAATACCAAATTTAACAACACGAAAGTCGCTAACATCTTCACCAATCTCTTCGACATCTCCACTTACTTAGTTACTACAATCCGAAAATAAAGAGAAAAAGAAACAAGCGTCGTGCGTCGGACTCATTCCAATCCAAAACAAAAAGGGATAGCATATCTTAAGAAGCACTTGACACACGGAATAGGGCGACGAACAAGTTAAAATAGACCACCAAAATCGGTGGTATTGGTATTAGAAGCGTTAGGCGTTGACATAATTTATGTGGGCGTCAAGCAGATTACGACCGAAAAGAGATGCCACAAAGCAGGACATTGAGAAGATTCACTTCACTACTATAGAGAAATATCTCTATGGCAGCAGATGTTACTTGTTTTTTTTTTTATTATTGTGAATAATAATAAAATAATTTATTTATCTAAGTAATACCTACACAGACACAATTCAAAACAAGGTGGAAGAAATATAAGGAATAAAGAATTTTAAAAAAAAGTGAAATAATGTAATTACTACGTGGATTACTTTTTTTTCTGTAATTTTAATATAATGTCTGGCAGTTTTAAGAAGGTGGCCTACCTTAATGTCCTTTCTTTAGAATTGTTCGTCAAATCGTTGAGCTCCTAAGTAGTCCCGATTTGAACTACACGAATGCTGACAAATTCTTGCACTGCCTGGACAGGTACAGGCAAATCTGTGTGTTTTTTCCTCAAAAGACCATCTGAGGCACTAATCTGCACGGTTCTCATATGATTTGACCATTACTTACATGTTTAATGAACGAACTTTAACCTTTTGAATACCGTTATTTGAGACACAATAGAAAGACAATGAGAGAACGCGCGCGTTCGCTTGGGGTTTAATGAATTAAAAGAGACTATGACCCCTAAGCTTGTTTCGGTGGCTCTTCTTAGAGTAGTCGGCTAGGTAACACCCGCCTGATGATTACCCACCCAAGAAAAAGGTTAAATATTGGTACTAGATAAAGTCTGAATAAATAAAAAGAGTTAAAATCTCCGTCCGCTGACTCCTGTATACACACACACATATAGCTACCTATATCTGTGCGTAAGTGTGAATCATTAAAAAATATCTCAGAGATTTCACCAACATAATAATAGCCTTCATGAATGATGCTAGAATTTACTAGTAGACCCTGGAGTACGTATCTACCTAGATACAAGGCTCTATCACCTGTACCATGACGTTTAAAGTAAGATTTTTTCATTCTTATTTCCAGTGTGGGTAAGAATTGGCGCTACACAACCTGTATAGCTCTGTCTCTTACCCACACTGAAATAAGAATGAAACAATCTTACTTTGAAAATCATGGTAACCCCGTATGTCGGTAATTAGTCTGCCACTAACTTTTCAAGCCCGCTTCTCTTTGCTCTTATATTAGTACAGCTCTGGACTAAACCTTCTGCTATTTCCTCCCAACAGTGCGGAGATAATCTCCACAAACGGCACAATTGCCAGCACGTGCTCGTACAGTTAACAGACCGATACTATACGAAATAGATACAAAATGTACACGCTACGACCGGCTCGGCGACAATGTGTAATCAATTTAGTTGATTACAGTTTACTTTTACTGTTAGTTTTTTGTTTGATTGATTGTGGTTAAGTAGGTCTGGCATTTCTCAACTAAGTTAAATAATGGTTTCTTCATATTTTTTTAATTCGTTTTAGTTCCACAGCTTTAACTGCTGCTTCTGGAAATGGACCTTTTTACGATCACATTTTTTGTTGGTTTGGGAAATCATCGTGCAACTTCTTTCGCGATTTCGATTTTTCTGGCTAAAACCTACCCGCGTTCCCTCAGATACCATTTTTGTTCCAGATCCATAGTGACTCTTTGAAACAACTTAACAGCAAACGGTCTTACGATCACTAAACTTAAGAATTTTAAGGTAATCAAACCAAACAAGGTAAAAATTAACGACAGGACTTGATATTGTCATCTTTACACCGAGCTACTTAATAAGGTGATGACATAATATGGCTCGCCGAAACGTGGTCGCTTCAGTTCGCATCAGAAGACTTAAAGTTACCCAAAAGGCAATGGAAAGGGCTATGCTCGGAGTTTCCTTGCGTGATTACATCAGAAATGAAGATATACACAGGAGAACCAAGGTTACCACATAGCCCGAAGAATCACCAAACTTAGGTGGCAGTCGGCAGGGCACATTGCTCGCAGAACAGATGGTTGATGGGGACGAAAGGTTCTGGAGTGTCGCCCGCGTACCGAAAGACGCAGTCAATGTGGACGATATTTTTTAACCTACAGGGTAAGCTACAAGCACCAAGCTAGACTAGTTTAAAACCACAATAATTATGATTTTATCCCCTTGGCTTTGTGTGTTACAAGGAAATAATTTAATAAGTAGGTAATCAAATTATGTTATTGACTACAATGTACTTTTTAAGTTAATTAACTGCAATCAAATGAATAATTTCCGGTAATATTCCAATGTCTAAGTTAAGGTTATCCTTATAGTTAGCAATAACGTCATCCTTATTTTAAAACCTACTAGCTAGGTTCAGTACACTAGTTGCAACGAATCAAACATACCTTTTGAATACAGATTTAAAGATAAACAAACTCTATGATATCTAGGAAAAAGTTCAAGTTCCATTGCCTGCTTACTTAAAAATTATACTTAAAGTTTTGTGTAAACTTTTTCATTCGGCTTTCGCCCTCATTAGATATGGATATTTTGGCCCTACCTGGAAGCAATCACAGTCATATCATCTCTTTGACAAAATTAATCGAAATATACAATGCACACTAACTAACGTGGACGTTAGTGAAGTCCGCCTTAAATGTCGCCCTGGATTGGCGTGCTTAAATGAATACTCATTTTCAAGTAACAGAAAAAAACACTTCTTGTCTTTAGAACATACATTCCAAATCGTGTAATCACGAACTCAGCGCGTGCGAACCCAGTACATGAATCTTTCTATGTTATGCCTAGACATATTATGTTGCTTATTTGTAAATCTGTGAAATACTACTGTTAATCTAGACCAGATTGTAAGTGGCGAGAGAGTGCATCATAAATTAAATAGTCCTGTATACTAGCAAGTCGTAAGTGGTGGGCTTCTGTTTAATGGCCCATCAAAGTTTTGGTTCACAACTTCCTATTTCATGCATCACCTAATATTATTGCTCTTGCTAAATCTATCGTATCACTTCCGTGGTGGTTAAATTATGCTTATGCGCATACACAGGACTCTATGCTTAAGAAGTCCACACTGGTAATGCGAGATTAGGGTCCAAGCTCAACTTTCATCTAGCTGTTGAGCTACTAAGATGAAAATATTATATAATATAAAAAAATATTAGAAAATATAATAGTCTGTGATAATAATTGTCAAATGGCCCAAAATGCATGAGGTTGATCAGCGCTGGGATTTCAACTAAATAATCAATCTCATTCATTCAGGAGCGATCCGAAGGAGGGGGTCACTGGGTACATGACCCCCCACCAAAATCACACACGTCAAATTGTAAACTCTTCTAAAAATGTACAAAAGGTAGCATCAAATGTTCTTAGAGATACGATAGACGTTTTGCTACAAGCATAATCAGCCTTTTTAATATTATCACTGCTGGGACTCAGGCCTCCCCTCTAGGAGAGGGAATGGGCCGTTATCCACGACGCGGGCCCGGTGGCCATCGCGGGTTGGTTAATGTCACATGTCTTCGAATTTTTGGTTCTAGGACATGCCGGTTTCCTCACGATTTATTCCTTCACAGTTTTGAGAGCATTGGTGATGAAATAAATTATACAAAGTAATGCCTGCCTGGGTTTGAATTCAGACTAGATTTTTGGAAGAAGCTGTGAAGAAGTGACTGGGCTTACCTAATTGGCACAATCGCACTGCTTGGACCGTGAACGATTTGTCACTAAACTTTGTGGAATGTGAGAGCATTAAAAGTTTCAAATTCTCCGAAGATCTCAAGCATCTAGAATGTGTGTCATGAAGGAACTTAAAACGGTTTTTGAATATTATTCCCATTTCTTCACTGTTCCTGCTGCCACTGTCGTAACAGAGTATCAGCTATGGATTTCAAAGTGGAAACGGTAGCTCAAAGAAAATACTGATACAAAATTTCCTAAGATGTGGTGTCTACAATCGAAGTTAGCGACGATGATCTATACCCAAATATAGAAACTTTGCTGAAAATTTTGACAACTCTAACATCTTCCTAAAAGCTGTGCGACATCAGGGAGATTTGAAGAGAGGCTGACAGGTTTAGCTCTTCTAAATATTCATTCCCCAGACGTCTCAATTATTATCAACCGATTTGCTAACAAAAATAGAAGACTTTCATTTGTTAGTAACTAAGTGTCCCTCTTTCTACTTCAATTACTTTAATTTCAAGCTGCGACCGCGCCTGCATTCATTTTGACTTTTCAACAACCCTGATAATCATCATCTTAGTCTAATTTAGAGCCTCTTAATAATAATGGTATTTTACTGTAAACTAGCTACTGGCAGCGGCTTCGCCCGCATTAAGGTAGCAAATTATACCAAGGGGACATATTCTTAGGATAGAAAATGTCCTATTTTCCATTCCAGGGCATGTTCTAACCGTTTGTCAAATCTCTTCAAAGCCATTCAGCCGTTTGAACGTGAAGGAGTAACAAACACACACACATACATACAAACTGTCGCCTCTATTATATTTGTGTAACATACCAGCCTTGACAATCCAACAGAATGTTCCTCTTTCTACATGAATTCTATGACCATTGCTGCCTCACGATAGCCACTTCGGGTCTTATCGAGGTCTCTTGTACGCGCATAATCTAATAGCACCAGTGACGTCACATTTCAGTTTTCCTATCCTTTTTCTGTTAATTGACAGTTTCTCTTTCCACTAGATTTGAAAGGTTAATTACAAATTTTGATACTATTTGAAAAATTCCTTCCATTTGTGATTTTGAATAAAGTTAGTTTTTGTTACAAATATTAATAAAAAATTTGATCAACTATCCAATTAAACCATTGACTGCAACAACAATCGAGATAAGGTCACTGAGACCACTTCCCACATGTCGATAATCTCACCTACAGACATATCGGTGATCTCACCAATAGCTGTTGTCCATGTCCGCATGATAGACACTATTTTGTCCGAGTTAGTATCAAAAATTGCTTTGAAAAGGCTAGTAGCCAAATAAAAGCCATTAACAGCCAAGATTGCGGGATTTTTCGAAAGATTCACTGCGGCCCTGGTACAGAAAAGGTAACTGGAGGAACACGGGTGGACTTAAGTCAGGAAAAGTCTTACACTCCCTACTTGCTTTACCTAGAGCGGGAGAAGTTATATGATGATCTGTTATCCCAAAAAAGAATACTAGGCATTCGTAAATCAAAGCATCTTCTAGGGATGGATACATCTAGAGGTTAATTAATTAGGTACTAAAACATGCCTATAGGTAATATTATATAACGTCTAATTTCCTATAGGTATCATAGCTGTGTTACCTATAAAAAGCTAACTTTCAGTTCAATCCTACCTAGAAAATAAGAAATCTCTCAACATTTAAAACCATAGCCAAAACAGTAGCTAATTTGCGCCCAGTTTTAACATCGGCAGTTAAACTAAATACAAGCATATTAAAGCATAACAAAATGTTATTTCAGCTGAACAGCACACGCGTAATACTTTTCAACACTAGTGTTGTAACTTGTAACGCAACAAGTTGTGAGCTCGGAAAACGCATTCCTGGCGCGCAACTCGAAATAAAACTGTCAATCCTATTCCGATTTTCTATTTTCGAAAACGCATGTCCGTAACAGGTGTGTTCCTGCCTTGCGTCTGTTTCGGCTATTTTAGTTACCGTATGGGCATAAAATAAATCTCTCCGTTTGAAGTTACATTTATGTCCGTGTTGAGATAATGAATTAGTTTTTATTTTGTTTTAATCTCATCTCCGCCATAACAACGGTTAGTAATGAATAGTTTTATATACTTCCGTCCCGTTTGTAGATAATAATAAAATATCCTTCATGATGAGTGTTATATAGTTTGTATTTGTTTATTTTTGCCCTGAAAAGTGAGTGGAGCCGTTTAAAAATATTTTTTAAAGTAGTTATGAAGTCAATATGCGGCCAATCTTCAAGCGTTAGCTAGTAGGTATACCACTACCACCTATTAGATGGAAAAACTGAGTTAGGTACAAAATGATGCGAACATAGATAAATTGTAATTTTCAGTAATGTAAAAATTAATCTTGAACTTTTGAGTTAATTTATCTTTATCGTATCACCAGACAATATAATAATAATATATTCCACAACTATCACACAACGCCGTCTAGTCGCAAGCTAAGCAGAGCTTGTGTTATGGGTACTAGACAACTGATAAACGTACTTATATATTTCTAAATACATACACATATAGATAAATTACACCCAGACACAGAACAAATGATCGTGCTCATCACACAAACATTTGTCCTGGGTGGGAATCGAACCCACGACCTCCGGCATAGCAGTCAGGGCCACTAACCGCTAGACCAACAGGCCAGTCAGACTCGCTAGGTATACTCGTGCAGAAATCAGATTAGCAAAATTACAATTAATCTTCTTATTGAAACAGTTTCATACAGCTCTGAATTAAGTAGATACGTGCATATACGAGTATATCTACTCTCATTTCCATTCCTAACAATAACTCATTGGCTAGTCACGCCCCTTTGTGAATTCATATCGTGAGCGCACACCACGCGAAAATACGAACATAATATAGGCGAAGGCCCATATCCAACCAGAGCTGAAGACGTCTGGATGCAGAATTATTTGAAACAGTCACCACGGCCCAGGCTGCTTAAAGGAACATGGGTGGGTTGTAGTCAGTAAAAGTCTGACACTCCCTTACGCTCCACCAACGGTGGAAGAAGATACTTGATGATGTCATAATCAAATAACAAGAGAACCTCTGTATAACTTGTCTAAGATCATACACATCGTCGCCCACTGTAGACCTATTGGGGTAACAATGCAAAAAAAAAAAAAACAATTTATTTCCATCCTGAAAAGAAAACAATCTATCTTACCTACTAACACAGAAACATTCAAATCTAATCCATTTCCATTCAAGTGTGTTTGGGCATTTCTTATCATAACCTTCATGCGGTGTGTTAATCACATAGTAAATATTGTACGAACTAATTTACTGAAGCATTAAGTTTCATGAATTAAGAATCTAAGTACACAAAGTATGTATAAGTAACTTATCGTGTAACCTTATGTACAAGACCGTTACTCCTTAGTCATATCCGTTATAATACAGCAATAGCCTTCATACATTAACAAGAAAATGATGAAAAATGTATGAAAAACTCACCTTGACAGTTTCCATGCTCGATTTTCACGAAAAATAAACATAAAAAAACAAACACTGAAATCCCGTACATGATCAAATGATCACACACAAATCACATCTGGATCGAACTGTGGGCGCGTGTGTATCGAATGGCGGCGTGCGATCGGATTCGCGATGAGTAACTGATAAGGGCTGATAAGGTGATAAGAATAAGGCGCGGGCGGCGAGTACCGGCGCGCCGGTTCGCGCCTCACGTCTTTGCCGCTCGACATCTGCCGCGCCTCTAACAGCACTACTAAGTCTGTGCCTTGAACTGACAACACTCGACACTCGGTAACTTCGTAGTGTCGGTGTCGATAAGTTGTCGTAGTCACACGTAGCCTCGTAGTACGCTGCTACGCGCGCCGATTTACGCCAATTGATGTTTGGTTCCAGATTAGATAAGTGGGTGCATTAGAACCCACTAATAGGTGTGCCTTGTATAGTGGATCAGGTTGTCGATTTAGCTTCCCGCGTTTCCGCTTCCCTTTTCTTTTAGTGGACGATGTGTGTTGTGTTATGCTGGGAGACTATCATTCTCAAATTACCTCAGTTCAAATTTCATAAATTTTTCTGAATATGTAGTAAGTAAATGACAAAAATAGAGCAATATTTCTTGAGAAAAGTTTTTTGCGATTTGTAGTTTTTCTAATGCTTAAACCTAAGTTTGTCCGAAATACTATTTTGATCCTTATTAGAAACAGAATCGATTTTCATAAAATTACCACGGCTCTGGAACGCAAAGGGCAACTGAAGAAACACAGGTGAATTTTGGTCTGTAAGATTCTCTCACCTCTCATTCCACTCAGAGCGGTAGGAATAAGGGGCCATTCATTTATTACGTAAGACGATTTTTACTAGTTTTTGAAGTCATCCCCCCTACACGGGTAGTGTGAAAGCGAAACCCGGGGCCCTGAGATGAAGGCAAAGAAGGAACAGGGGTAGGTTTTTAGTCAGTAAAAGTCTGACACTATCTCCCGCTCCGCCCAAGAGCGAGATTAATCATTAGATGATTTTCCCATAATAAAAAAAATCCTCCCCCCTCTAAATTAGAATAAGCCGACCCCCCCCCCCCCCCCTATTTAATTTTTATTACTTAAGAATCTAAAGGATAAAATGAATATATGTTTGGTTGGTTTTGATGTTTATTTTTAAAAGTAAAAGTAAAGTCAAATTTTAACTTTGCGTATTTTTGTGATTTTACGTAAGAACTATCAATACTCCCTCCAACCCCCTAAGTAAAAAAAATAAGACATAGTCAACACACCTCCCCCCATCTCAGTCTTACGTAATAAATGAATGGCCCCTTATTTGATAATTTCCCAACAAAAAAAACTGGGCAAGTGCGAGCCGGACTCGCGCACTGAGGCTTCCGTAAAAACTTGAAAGGTAAATTGCGGTTTACGACTTATGACGTATTAAAAAAAAACTACTTACTAGATCTCGTTCAAACCAATTTTCGGTGGAAGTTTGCATGGTAATGTACATCATATATTTTTTTTAGTTTTATTATTCTCTTATTTTAGAAGTTACAGGGGGGACATACATATTATCAATTTGGAAGTGTCTCTCGCGCAAACTATTCAGTTTAGAAAAAAATGATATTAGAAACCTCAAAATCATTTTTGAAGACCTATCCATAGATACCTCACACGTATGAGTTTCATGAAAAAAAGTTTTGAGTTTCAGTTTTAAGTATGACGAACCCCCAAACCTTATCGTTTTTTATTTTCTATTTTGTGTGAAAATCTTAATGCGGTTCACAGAATACATCTGCTTACAAAGTTTCAACAGTATAGTTCTTATAGTTTCGGAAAAAAGTAGCTGTGACATACGGACGGACAGACAGACAGACATGACGAATCCATAAGGGTTCCGTTTTTTTCCATTTGGGTACGGAACCCTAAAAAAGACCAATATTTCTCAAAAATTCATAGACCGTCTCAAAAGATCGTTTTCTTGTAGCTACAACAGTTAAGAATATATCTGATCTACCCTTATTACCTCATCTAAAAATCCATCCTGTATAAGGAATGCCTATTTGTAAGCTCAACACTTGGTAGTCAGTCGATTAATCTTATAGGTACATGAATGACATCATTTTCCTTTCAATGAAATGTTATCACAATGGGTTTATGACCATCAAGCTTCCATCTCGGCTCTATCACGGAATTACGAAGAGCTTCATTAACCTATGGGTTATATTATGTCATAGCAGGGATTCATCTACCTACCTACATAATATATGTTACTTTTATTTATGACGTACGGAGGAATTTTTCGAGGCGATAAATTAGATATTTTTAGTTTAAGTTAGTTAAAATTTTATTATTTGTACATATAGTGTGTAGTTGTGTAAAGAAATTGTTAGTTTAGCGTTTAATATGTTTAAACTAGTACTAACAGAACAGATGGCCGTTGGGGCCGAAAGGTTCTGGAGTGGCGACCGCGTACCGGAAGACGCAGTGTTGGAAGGCCTCCTACAAGGTGGACCGATGACCTGGTGAAGGTTGCGGGAATCCGGTTAATGCGAGACGCACAGGACCGTTCTTTGTGGCGACATTTGGGGGAGGCCTATGTTCAGCAGTGGACGTCTATCGGCTGTAATGATGATGATGATGATGTTTAAACTAGCTGTATCACATGATCTGACGGGCGTATTTGGTTACTGATACGCCCCTATTGGTCATAGCGTAATGTTATATAGCCTATAGTCTTCCTCTATAAACGGGCTACCTATCTAACAGTAAGCGATTATTTTAAATTCGAACCAGTAGCGCCTGAGATTACATCATTTATACTTATAATAAATCTGTAGAAATGAAAATTCAGTACACTGAAAATATCAAAAAAAATAATGGCAGGGGGTGTTACTAGAACGACACCAAACCCAAAAATGTGATTAAAAAAATTTTTGCCTGTCTGTCTGTCTGTTTGTTCAGGCATCACGCAAAAACTACCGGTTCGATTACGATGAAACTTGGTATAATTATTTTTTTAATATCCTGGGCACCACACTGGGTACTTTTTATCCCGGAAAAGTATCTATACATATAATAAAACAGTAAAATTCTTTTGTGATGGTATTAATTGGCGCAAAAACTACTGAACCGATCCTGTTCAAATTTTGCATATACAATCCTTATAGGTCAGGGCAACTGATAGGCTATAAACTATCACGCTATTTGCTATGTGGGGTGAGCAATAATCCAAAATGTAGGTATTGAACGACATTTGCCGCGAGTTCAATTCCCAGCTACATTTAAAAATTTTGTCATTATTTTGTCTTATTTTTTTTGTATTAAAATAACTTTTACCATTTTTTCAAAATAAAATTGACATTTCTATTCGATATCTTCTAAATATTTTGTACAAACTAATCAAAACACATAATAAAATCAAAGCGACGAATAAAATCACGTACTATAATGTTACATTATTCCATTTAGCTGCAAATTTAACTTCTAAAACGAAAATCATCACGCTATCATCGTTAGGGAGCCAACCAGTCAATTATGACGTTTATATAAGAACGTCTATTTTATAGTTTATTCATCGAAGACCGCAGCGCAGTGGATTCGCATCTAGACTTTAATGTAATGTGAAGATGGTTCAAATCCCGTACGGCTCTCTTAGGAGAAATTTTGTTCTATTTTGTCATCGTGAATAAGATTTTTTTATATATTTTTGCATGCTTACAATTTTTTTTTATAAATCTACGTATATATCTGTAAAAATTTTTAGTGAAGTGCGTATTATTAATTTTAGAAATCGATGTAGATAACTTTTATACATTTAAATTGTGTGGAACTTGATAATTATCTTACTTAGGCTTTTTTTCATCGCAATGAAACAAAGCATATGAAAGACAAACGGTATGAAATCAAAGTTTTCGAGAAGTAAAATATGACACCACACGCAACTCGCAACGCCATCTAAAGACTCAAAGTAGAAATAATGATGACAATGACGGTTGAACTTCATATTAAATTTGATAGATGGCATTGCGTATTTTACGTAATTTTCTGAGTGGCAGAAGAATGGCCATCGCGCACGATTACAGTTATGGTTAAACTGGTGTTAGACGGAGACATTTTTAACAATCCTACAGCTTATTTTTATTATATTTTTCGCATTATAGTAACAAGCTAATTGACCGTGATTATTCAAGGGATACCATCCAAAGACGATAAAAGTAAATAGCTATATGTATTTAATTATTCACTTTAAAATAACACGGCCACATTTTCGGAAGGGGTTACAGGGTACCTTGCGTTGGATGGTCCCCAGGTGGACCGATGACCTGGTAAGGGTCGCGGGTATCCGATGGATGAGAGACTCACAGGACCGGTTATTATAGCGACACTTGGGAAGGTCTATGTCCAGCAGTGGACATCTTTCGGCTGAAATAATAATGATGATGATGGCACCATTTTTTTCTTTTTTTAAGGGTGGAAATCATCCAATGACTTCTCCCGCTCTGGTTGGAGCGGGAGGACGTGTCAATCTTTTACCGACTAAAACTACACCTGTGTCGATCACTACGTGCTGTTGAGGATTGGGCTCGATCCTGTCAACTACAGGACGGCTAGCTACCCATTGCTCGACGTCCGGAAGCCCGCGTCTACCGTGATTGGTAGTCGGGGTCGGAATCTTGGCTCGGCGTGAGGCCGTTCGTTCCCTAACGCGTGCGGCCTCCGCCTTCGCTAGCATTACGGCTTTGCAGAAGGAGGCGACTGCCTGCCACTACTCCTCGCTCTGGATCAGAGCCCGGCGCGAGAGGTCACTGACGCCGATTGCCTTCACGAGGACACGGCGGTGCTCCGCCCTTGCAGGGCACATCTCCACTGTGTCCTCCGGCATGATGGCACCTTGCGGATTAATAATGGTGTGTTTTATTATTTGCAGTCACCGCTTCATATAAAACGGGATCGAATGTGTTTTTCTGACCACAGTTCGACAACGTATGATGTATCTCAGATTCCTTACAGCCTTACGTCGATATCTGGACGTTACCTCTTTGTAATGATTGGTGACCAACACTGGAACAACCCTCTAAGGGAGGCCAGTCTCAGGGATAACACTTATCGGCTGCTACATTTGTTAACCATAATTTCATTGTTTTATGGATAAGCTCAGGACTGTTGTGGGTGTTTCGAACGGTTTCTGTTCTGGGTTCGGTTGAAAGTACCCTGATATTACCATTTTGTGAATCACCTGGAGGACTCGGTGTAGCATGCGGTGGAGGTCTATCCATCTTGAGTGAACCGCCGTGTCCTCATAGAGGCAATCGGCGTCAGTAATTTCTCGGTTTGGCCATCAATATGCGAGTTCGATTGAACGGGGATACACGCGCACAAGGTTTAGCCGTAGTTTCATTCATAAGTTGGAGACTCTTCATAAGGTAGTTCCTACTATGGAAAAACATTTGTCTTATATACGGGGATGTCAATTAAATACACACCAAAATATCCTAGGTAAATGAACAAGTAATTCTAACGCCTAAAATGATCAAACTGCAACAATCAATGCAAGCATGCTCTCGCCAATTCTTCATAAGTAATGTTGTGGAAGAAGATAAATGATGATTTATTTATTTAATCCTTTATGCACAAATGTACAGCGGCGGACTTAATGCCTGCCGGATGATGATGGTAGTTTTTGGATTCACTTAAGGCTTTTCACTATCAGTGCACGTTATCCAGCTGAAGGTCGGTGTCCCGATTATGCTCCTTCGGTTATCTCTACCAAAGCTGTCTAACTGCTTAAACTCTTCAGTGAAAAGTTATTGAGGCGAAAATTGTTATGGGAGATAACTCTTTCGATCAATCTTGCAGCCCTAGCAGACATCGGCCCTAGAGGGCCCTATCCATTTGCTGAAATCTTTTTGAGTCGCGCGTAGAATACTATGCGCTGTCTATTCAGGACTGCTTTGACCAGACGGCTGGACAGCACCACCGCAATCCCGTGTTTGCGATAGCCGGGAATTGCCTTGCGGCTTTCAACACCCGGAGCGTCCCTTGCAGCGACCGCTGAGGAGTCAGGATGTCCTATCCCTCATAGTTTCACCCACCTTCTTTGATCGTAGTGCTTCACTGAAGGAGGCTACTGGTTGTCATTTTCTCCACCAATCGCCCCCATAAAGACAAGGCAGCGCCGGCGCTCCGACCAAGCGGGACTGACTTCCACCGTATGCTCCATCGTATTCTCCGGGCGTTTCGCAGAATAGTGAGACCCGAGTGTTTCTTCCCGCTGAATTCGACACAGATACCTTCTAAAATACCCACAACCCGTGAGTCCTGCACAAAGAGAGGATGCCGTGACGCCTCTGTAGACACTTCTCAAAGACAGGCATTACTGCTGCGATTTGATTGTGGCGTGCTCACTGTGGCGAGGGGTTAAAATCATGCAATGATGTTTTACCAAAACATAAACCAGAAACATACATAATTGCCCATGCATACATATGCCTTTTCCCTTGGGATAGGCAGAAATGACCACTGCTACGACCCATACATGCTCTTTCTATTCATTGACGGTCATACATCTGGATCTGGACGAGTATATAACATGTTTCCTGAAGGTAATTTGCGTGTTTAACCGACTTCTAAAAAGGAGGAGGTTCTTAATTTGGATATTTTTACCTTTAACCGTTTTATGTTAAAGTACAATAAATTATTGCGATGCTTTCGGAATGAATTGCAAGCACAGAGTGATTGTACAGTTTTACGAACTTAACGCGGACGAAGTCGCGGGCAACAGCTAGTATACAATAAAAGACAAACTTAATTTTGCAGTTCGATCCCTAGACCCAATTACTGTACCAACCGCAAATAATAAGTTTGTCGTAGGTTACGTCACCCGCAGTAGAGTTCACTAAGGGGCGCTGCACACGGCTAAGATACTATAATATTTTATCTTAAGATACAATATCGGTCGCCGTACAATTCAATGGACTATCATCACACACGACGAAAATAATAAATAATATTTCATATTTTCGCATCTCAAAAAACCTACCTAATAAAACCATTTTCCACTTCTACGCGGACAAAGTCGTAGGCAGAAACTAGAATTAAAATAGGCAAAGATTATTGTAAATAAACCTAAGCTTACCTATATCTCACACAGAGAACTAAGCTGCATCTTGTATAAAAGATAATGCAATACATCTTTGACTTATTGTCATGACTCTTGGCAAATACTCCAGCAATGATAGACGACCATGCATATTACAGTCTAAGTACCAACAATTTCCACGTTCGTATAAAATGTCTGCACTTGTCCAAATGTCCATATTTGCCCTTTCTTTAACTATAAATAATCACGTTGCAACTCAAAAACGGGTCAAAAGACTATGAACAGGATATGGTATAACATCGTATCTATAGATACGCACTCATGTCATCTTACGATAGTAAGTACTGTCGGCAAAACACTGGACATAGACCCCTCTATGTACCGTCACGAATTAATAGCCAACAAGCCCATTAAACAGGCAGTAAAATCAGTGTCCTTCACCTCGGAGCCATTATGTTGTCCTTCCTAATTACTAATTATGGACACCGAGGCAGTTCGCAAGACACACGGCTGCGAGTCACGCACTGGGCCACTCCTGTGCTTCTCTAAAATGTACCGGACCACCACTTCTAGTTGGCCTACCCCGACCTCCTCCATCGGCGCATGAAATAGGCTTAATAAGTGAAACCTCCTAAGATCACAGGGACCTTCGGAGAGTGGTATTCAAATGTGGGTGTACATTCGAGGCCAAAATAACAAATCTAAGAGTTCGTTCACAGGCTTCGTAATCATTGACATGATAGGTACAAATAGCCTGTAGGCGGGCGGCAGTCTGTCTGTACATATGACGATGCAAATAAATGTCATCATACCAAATGGAGCCGAATGGAAAACTGCGCAACCTTTACGAGCCATTCTTAATATAAGACGTTTCATCACGCGACTGGCTGCCACTTGTTGCTTTGTTTATCTCATAACACCGTTTGATTTTATGAGCAGAAATTATCAAAGTTACGCTTGAAGTAACTAACTACCTTTTGTGTACTAACACAGTTCATGCCTCACCTAATAAGTGTTATCTTACTGCCGGAAAATGCCATCATTACTCATTTCTTTGTTAGCTTTCACATAGTAGGTAAGTTGGGTAACTTCACTCCAAATATAAGTGTATAAAATACTAGGTTACTTTATTGCACACCGCATAATAACACAGGACAAACATTTACACAAATAAAAACAAATGTACTTACAATGGGCGGCCTTATGGCATAGAGCAATGTCTTACAGACAACCTGTGGATGGATTGAAGGAAAGGAGATAGATTTAGACCCGTCAGTGTACAAAAACATAAATAATTTAAATTAGGTATTGCATTAAGCTTGTCAAAAAAAGTATGATCATCGTCAACAGCCATAAATAGTAGAGCTCAATGAGCCATCACGAAGAATATAATTTTATGTAAAACTAGCTGACCCGACAGACGTCGTTCGGTTGAAAGCTATTGTACTCATAACTGCGTTGACATCTAACCCTAATATAGACAGCTAAGAACAGTTTCAATATAATAAAAAAATATTATTTAAGGCTTTCCTTGCATTTTTTTTCAATTCTCTCTCCGTTGTAAGCAATTTCATACAAACTAGTCCAGTCATATAGACATCAGAACTTCAGAAGTGAAAAGTTTTGCCAGTGACTGTATTAGTACAACCAAAATGATTTAAGTGTATCGTAAGTGGGTTCTACCGGCGATATGTCACAAGATGGAGTGCCCCTAACTAGTTAAGTGACTAACTGCAGTTAGCGACCAATATACCTACACGTACCTACTTACTAAAGAAGCCAGTTTCTCAATCCACCAAACCTTTCCTTTGTGTACATGACGTTGTATCGATTGTTTACATAAATGATTGGAACACGCCTATACATTTACAAGTTCACACTTAACAAGACAACTTCGAACTCTTCGTTTCCAGACCCATTACTGTGTCTGTACTGTGTGTTCATCGTGCCATCCGTGTCGAATACGATTTAGAGTCAATACTTTCTTATTGCGGACTTACGGTCAGTCAAGTAGGTATAATCAGCCTCTTAAAGTTCCCACTGCTGGGATTCAAACCTCCTCTCTGGGAGAGGGAATAGGCCATAATCAACCACGCGGGACTAGTGCGGGTTTTTGGATGTCACAAATCTTCGAATTTTCAGTTCTAGGACAAACCGGTTTTCTCACGATGTTTTTTTTATTCACAGATGTTTTTTTTATTCACAGTTTAGAGAGCAGTGGTGATGACACACTAGGTACACAAAGTAATGCACCTGGCTGGGTTTGAACCCACGACCTACAACACGTAAGTCAGAGTAACTACTGGGCCACCAGTCACTGATCATAAGAATATAACATAGAGGGTAATCCAATCAATCTGCGTAGGTACTAAAATTAAAATACCATATTAGCGTTTTGTATTTGTATTTATTATACTCGTAATAATACCTACAAGTAAATAAAGCAAGGCTCATAAATCCTCACTTACCTTTTGTTCTAGTAGGAGATGGTGAACTTGGAGAATTTTTAAGAGACGGGGAAGTTTTACGAGATGAAGAAGTTTTGAAAGATGGAGAATTTTTAAGAGACGGGGAAGATTTAGCAGGAGGAGAAGTTTTAGTTGTTGGGGAATCTTTTATAGAGACGGAATGTTTACGAATGGGAGAATCCCTAAGAGATGGAGCAGCTTTAAAAGAAGGCGAGGCGGCCGCTTGAACCTCTGCGTCCGAAACATTCTTATGACGTCGCTTTATCTTGGTCTGAGTCGTCTCCAACATCTCATAGAAGTGATTGACTGGCTCAAACCACCCATATCCATGGTCAGCCTTTCCCAACCAGATATGTCCGTTAGGATCCGTCAACACCAGGTTACCTACTGGACAGTTTTCAACGAATTCACCCGTCAATACGCTTCCATCGGGATATGTATATTTACTGTGACCCGTGTAACCCCATTCTTTGATTAAACCTTCGAATTTGGCGCCATCGTTGTATGATATGACACTAACACCGGTGGCTACGAGTTTGTCTGCGTCCCACTGGCCCGTGTACCTATCGCCTTCAGCCGTTATATAAACTCCTTGTCCTGAAACGGTAAAATTAAGTTGATGAGTGTGTGTATGTTTGGTACTTCTTCACGCTCGAACGGACTTGAACGGATTTGAACTTTCGGAGACATGGAGCACGTTCTGGAATGACCTTTTGGATAATTTTCGCGCTTGAAGCCGCTGTCAGCAACTGGTTTTAGCCATAAAAAGAACAACAACAGTATAATATAAGACAAACATAAGTACAAAGAACAGTACAAAAGCAACTGTTTAAGCAATTAGAGCGTAACGCTCGTCTGTGCACGGCTTGAAATGGATTACGATACGGTCCATTAGACCACACTTGGTATTTCAAAAATATTCAGCTTCCTACGTCGTTTACAACCGATGAATACCTTAGCTTTACAAGACAATACGTAGTTTTGTTTCGCAAATGTAAGATTGAGTGAAGTGTGCGCAGTTAGTTGCAAGAATTTAAGATTTGCATATTACACGCTAGTCGAGAAAATGCATTTTGGTTGTAACTAGCAGCTATGTTAATTTAGTCATAGAAGAAAGGATTACTGTGGTGTAGGTACTTAGAATTAAGAGGTGTTCTGATTTGATATTATGACATATTATTTTGAAAAATGCTTCATCCTTGTCCTATTTAGGGATCGAATTCTGGACCATACACTCAGTAGTCATGACTAAATAACGACAGGCAAACGAGGCAGTTAACTGTCGGTATTTGAGGAGGATTTGAGACAAAAACTATTATGTCTTAGGCAGCGACGAAGCTTGGAGACCAACGGCCCCAGAGGAATAAATAACTAGGTCCCTTTTTTTAAATGGAACATCATCAAATACCTCCTGCTTTGGGTGGAGCGAGTGTCAGACTTTTATTGACTAAAACAAGTGGCTATGGTTAAACTTTTTTAGCAAACTATTTTATTTGAATTTCGAAGGTCCCACCTTCGAAATTTGAATAAAATAATTAGCCTAGAATTTTTTGATAGGTCAAAAAAGGATTGCTATTTTTTAATGTTATATAGGATCGCGTTTGACCTCTATTGCACCTGATGGTAAGTGATGATGTGGTCGACGATAGAGCACACGTCTCTTGCCTAGAAGTAATCATTTTCATCGCATGACGAAAACATATCGTGTCTCTATAATCCTTACCAATCAGGACACTCACCTAGTATAATTTTTTATATTTTTTGAGATGCTAATCATCCAATGTTTTCTCTCTAGGGTGGAGCAAGAGGGCGTGTCAGACTTTTACTGATTGAAGCCCACCTGTGTCCTTCGGTTGCCATTTGCCTTCCAGGATCACGGTTTTGCTTTCAGGAATTCTCCGTCGGTACATGTAAGTATGGATTAAAAATCTTACCATGCATTTTAACAGAGTGATCTTTCTTCTTTGCCTCGAATTCCCCTTCGTATGTGTCTCCGGTATTGTGTTGGAAGAAGCCCTCGTCGTGTATGACGGGTATCTCTTTCTCTTTTTTTGCTTTTTGTTCCTCGTGAAGGTCAACCTCCGTTGTCGTCACTGATTTGGGACTATTAAAATTCTTTGGAGTTTTTGCAGAGTCCGCCATAGTAAACCTTTTTACAAAATTACTTTGATTAAAACAAATTCATAAAATGTTCTGGCCTAATCATTATTTGCCTAGTCTTTCTGAAACCATTAGCGTATCTATTATTTTTTAGGGAAGGCTTTTTTTATGTGGGAAATCATACAATCTTCCGCTCTTGGCCGAAGCCAGAGAGCCTGTTAGACTTTTGCTAACTAAAACCCACTCCTGTTCCTTCTTTGCCTTCGTTCCAAAGCCCCGGGGTTCTCTTTCGCACAACCTATGGCCCAGTAGGCTTTGACCCCACTGGGCCCTTAGTTTTGCTGACATCTCCTTGAAGCGCGCGTGGAACACTACGCGCCGTCGACAATTCGGTCTCGGTCCGAACGTTACCGGATGGTCAAACGGCCTTTACTAAGGCCTGACACGAGATATCGTTGCCGCCAATCGCCCCCACGAGGACCAGACGGTACTCTGCCCAAGCGGGACACACCTCTACCATATGCTCCACCGTGTCCTCCGAGCGGTCCACAAAATGGTGACACCCGGGCGTTTCTTGCGTACGAATCCGGTGCAGTCCGCACGAATTCGATGCAGAGGAGAGGCCTGACTCATGACTTGCCTGATTTTTCTTTCCTTCACTATTAAACAGGTCGACCTCGACCATATCTAAGCTTATAGACCACTTACACCAGCTTTCAATGACAGATAATATCCTATATGATGTACAACTTTAACTTATGATCTTAGCTCGAGATTTTATAGTAGGTAGCTACTTTATGTACCTAAGTAAGAATTTAGGTTAGGTTAGGCTAGGAGTTTTTTTTTACGATTATAGGTTCGCGGAGAAGTCCCGTGACAAGGAACGTGACAGGTAATGTCATTGCCATACATTTTGTACTTGGCGTTTGGCGGGAACGCTAACAGAAATTTTATTTACCTAAGCCTGCTGATGATAAGCGATGAAAGAAAAAACGAAATATTTGTTTGTGACTCGCACAGGACAAACAACAATAAAATAAAAAGTAACTAGGTACTTAATCTATATATACCTACTTAACTTAAAATAAAAGAAATAAAACAATATTAAAAGATTAAAAATAAAAGACCTGTGCGAGGCCAAAAAGGCTCCTATCTTAGCATATGCTGCGATATTTAACAAAAAAGTAAAATAACGCAGCGCTGGTATTCTGATAGGGCCTGGGGCCTGGGACCAATGATGTGATGCAATAAAGACCTCCAGGTAATACTGGTAAGGTAATGCTGGACATTCCGCTATGCCAGCCACCTTGTCCAATTGTCTAGATGTTCGCGCAACAAAGAGCAATGGTAATAAAACGAGATGCATTTCCATATTAATTTCTATTGTCTATTGTTACGGTAATTGTGACTAATTTTACACTGTGAATATCGTTTGCTACAAGTTTGTACCTACCTTCCTAGTAATTACCTACCTACTTTTCATAACATGTACGAACCGATCGTGTCTATGGAAACAGAAATATGTATGCGTGGGTGAATGCCTTGTTGTAAGGTCCGCATATGTCCGCTATTGTACTACATAAACCTGAAAGGTTTAAGTGACCCATTTTATGGCAAGTAATAACCGCTGCCTAGCCACATCTACGATACCGGAGGCATCCCAGATACTTACTTTTCCAAATGAAAGCAAAAATACTCGACATTATCAGCCTTAAGTATAATGTTGATACTGCTGGGACTCAGACCTCTCTCTAGGAGAGAGAATAGCCGTTATCCATCACATCGGCCTAGTACAGTTTGGAGGATGCCATGTATGTCATCCTATTTTTTGGTTCTACGACATGCCGGTTTCCTCACGGTATTAAAGTCCCTGCTTTGGTTTGAACCCCCAACCTACAGTCCCCTTACCACTGGTCCACTACTGCTCCCTCAAAATTACTCTTCTGTCGATTACCACACCAGCAGCCAATGACCCAGCAAACGCTGCTTGGTGAACACAGTGGTAGCAGTATTTGGCCGGACAAGTTCCTTCTAAGAGGATATATTATATATCGTTATATTTTCTAAATAGTCCCTGAATCCCTAAAGATTTACATAAAGCCAACATATACATACCTACGTTATTTTAGCGATTTTATAATTATAATTTCTGGTGACAGTATGACAGGTGTTGTCCCATATGATTATGTCACATCGCGTGTCAAGTTTTGCACGCGTCCTTCCGGCCATGACCCTAATGAGTGTAACGAGACTACTTGATATGTGTACTAAAATATAATACCATAAAACTATTTTTCGATTTGGTGTGTCAAGGACAGGTCATCGATCGTTATGGGCCTAGCACACGCAAAAGCCTCGCCAGGTGCACAGGCAAAACTGTGGCGAAGCTTGTATACGTGTAGTAGGCCCATTAATAAGTTATCGTTAATTTTATTAGTTACAAAAAGGGAATCCAATCCCGCATCTGAACCGGATAGAAGTCGGCAAACCCGTGGATCCGAGGGATGAGCAAGATTGGGATATTTTATGGTAGCCCGCGAAATTCAAGTTTTCTTAAGTATTTTGGATTTTACAGCTCACAGTGGCTCTCTGACCTGCAAAATCCAAAAGCTTAAGACAATTTAAATTTCGCAGAGGTACCTATCTAGGTACAAATAGTCAGGAAGGATAAAATATTTAACGTTTCATTAATCTTTCAGATTTTTAACTGACATGATTACTTTTCTTTACACTTCCGATGTAGGACTCGCAAAACACAAAATAGATTATGATTGCCATCACTGCTTACCAATTGCCATCAGGTGGGATCGCAGTCAAGCACCGGTTTATATCAATAAAAAAAATAGAAATTTAAAATTTATTTAGCTATAAGTAAGATAAAAAATTAAAAAAATAATAATTTTCCATGAAAAGTTAAAGCTGTCGAAAAAATATCCAAAAAAATCAGAACAGCCAATTTTCTTAGAAAAAATAAATATCCTGCATGAGTAATCCCGCAATTGCGTTTGCGGGATTACATTCCCTAGTTACAAAGCAAAGGGTTCGTTTCTTCTTAGGCTCTATCTACAGTTTACACCACAGCCATAATATCATGCCCTTTCGTACTCCAGAGCACCCGGTCTCAACGAACGTCAGAAATGCGAAAAAGATTACTGGCATACAGTTTGTATTAGCTCGCCGGTCTCTGGAGGTTACCATACTCTTTGGGTTATTCTGACTCACCAGACCCGAGTACGGACGCGGACGGTTTGAAGTCAGGTTCAGCCTGACATGTATGAATAGAATTGAGTTATTAGCCAAAGGCTAAAACATAGGTACGCATAACCCTACCTCGTGATAAAGTTGTTAGGCTTATTTACCCGTTTGAGGTCTTCTGCACTTGCTACAGCTGTCCCGACCCGCCGTGCTCAGAAAATAGGATGGTGTCGACACATGTTACATCTTGTCACTGCTTGGGTGCCAGCTGTTTTAGAATTTAACGGCTTTGCCACGTGACTTTTTTTTTAATTGATATAAACTATAGTGCTTAATTGCGATCCTACCTGATGGTAAGCAGTGATGCAATCGTTGATGGTGAGACGCACTAATTTATTTGTTCCAGTCCTTCGTGGTATAAATGACGAAATGAAACGCTTACTCCGTTCCGTTAGGGCGGATTCTCGACGTGCGTCGGGTTATCCGATGGTAGAAAGGAGATTGCGGAATCAAGTCATGCAATTTCCGCGCGCTCTCCAAAATGCATCCTGTAAAATACCGAAAGGCTGGCTACCGTAGAGGCTAGACAGCATAACCATTGTTTTAGAAATTGGATCTAGACCTTTTTTTTTCGGTGGGAAAATCATCTTATGACATCCCCCGCACTTGGGCGGGGCGGGAGATAGTGTCAGGCTTTTACTGACTAAAAACCCACTCCTGTTCCCTTGTTGCCTTTCGTACCGGGGCCGAGTCTTCCTTTCAGAATCAGACCCTTGGCCCAAGTAGGCTTCGACCCTGCTGGGCCCCTACAGTTGCTGACATCTACTTGAGGCGCGCGTGAAACAGTACGCGCCGTCGACGACTTGGGCTCGGTCCAATTACCGGACGGCCGGACGGCGAGCCACCCATTGCTCGCCGTCCGCAAGCCCGCGCCTACGGTGGCCGGAAATCGGGATCGGAGTCCCGGCGGCGGTTGGGGCGTGAGGACCGTTGCCTCACGCGATCGGCCGCCTCCTTTGCTAGCATTACTGCTTCGCAGAAGGAGGCGACCGCCTGCCACTCCTCCTCGCTCCGGACCATGGCCTGTACCAAGGCCCGACGCGAGAGATCGCCGCCGCCGATTGCCCCCAAGAGGACACGGCGTTGCTCTGCCCAAGCGGGGCACACCTCTACTGTGTGTTCCACCGTGTCCTCCGGGCGGTCTACGCAATGGTGACACCCGGGGGATCTAGACCTTTGGTCTACCCAACTAAGAATCTTGATTTCGAATTTTTTTAATAATCTAGGGTTAAGGATTCTTCAGAACAAACCTGCTAGCAGGGTTGGCAGCGGTATTGTTGTGGTGATACTAAGACTTTATTATAAAGAGTTCTAATTGCCCCGTTGGTCTCATGGTCACTGGCTCGCCTGCTGAGCATGGTGTCCTGGGTTCGATTCCCTGGATGGACTAAGTGTTATTAGGTTTTTCTATTAGGAATTTCGCAGTACCGGCCCGAGTTTGGATTTCGGTGGCGTGACATCCCCGTACCTCGGCAAGCCCGTAAAGCCCAATGACGTTCTAGGATATATAATATAGAATTGGACCAATGTCCTGCGCCTTATCTCAGGGCCAAAACTGCGTAAAGCGTACGCCCGCGCGGTCTCATAAGTGCTCCGTTGCGGTGAACCGCGCGGGCATCCGTCGCGGGGAGCCGGGTCTTGGGCCTGTTTTGCTACGTTAATATATTAAGTTCTTCATCGACACAACTACATGCACACCGTAAGTTGAAATAGCGATACTGCGTGGGTAATAACCAGTTTTCCGCGGCGAGGACCGTCCGCGTGAACACGCGCAACGTCACGCGACGTGTGCCCGTCGTGGGCGTTCACTTTACGCAGTTTTAGCCCTCACCCTAGTCGTGTCGGACCGTCCCAACCCGACTATGAAAAGAGCACACCTGTGACGACGCGGACACATGTGCACTATAAAATCTCTTGCGTACTTAACAAATCTCCGTTGAAATTGGCCACCGTGATGGAAATTCTGTCGAGATGAAATATGAGAAGTGGTATTTTTTTCATTTTACTCTCAAACGGGAACCATTAAAACTCAGCTTTGGAGTTCAATTTAGTTCCTCTCGTAAACGCAATACTACTGCAGTAATTTCTTACTTATATCTGAGTGCAGAAGCGTAGCAAGGCCTGGGGGAAGTGGACCCTCGCCCACAGCCTCGCACCCATAGGGGCCTCGCGGGTATGAGGGATTTTTGTTTTATAATTAAATAATATAGGCTCGCGTTCAACCAATATTTCACCTGATTGTGAGGTAATGTGGTACAAACACTTGAGTTGCAACAGTCGTTGTCTAGTTTTCGAATGAATGAAAGAAAAAGGCCTCACTGATGCGCGTTCGCCTACTTCTAAATTAGTCGACGCTACGCCTCTGTCTGAGTGTGACCGAAATTGACAAAGAAATGAAAAACAATAAAACAGAATCTAAATGTAAAATATGTATTATATTCCACTAACTTTCATAAAATCATCTGCATCTTCAAAATATAATAAACAGGTGTTAACAAACGATCATATAAACCCACTTTTGCGCCAAATATACATGTACATATACCAGTATATCTCGTATTTGTGGATCAAATAATATCAAATAATAATTTCAAGTAAGGCACAAAAATACTCAAAAAAAATGTTGATAGATCTCTGCTCCAATCACTACTAAATAAAATTGATTAGAATTTTATGAAATAAATATCTATACAAAAATGCGAATGGTATATTCGATAAAAAAAAAATGTAAACATAGTCACTGATTAGGCAATATTCTTCAATTAGTGCGTGATTTCCCTATAAAAATATTTACAATATTACAAATAGGGATGGAGCTTCTGATATTGAACATTGTACGATTACCATTCCTTAAAAAACTAAATAAATAATCACTTATTTTGGTAATAACCGCGCTTCCTTCGATTAATTCGAGTTCTCGCTATATCTACGTTCTTCTGCACATTGCCTATCTACAAGCGAACGTACGAGACATGATCACAGCACAGATAAATAAACTTGTAAAAAGACAATAATTAATTAAACTAGTATCGACATTTTAATCGAAGGAAATCACAGCAACTCTTTACAATTCGATTTCTGGACACCTGCTTGCAAAATTACTTAATAAATACAAAACGATTGAAATATCCGGTGTCAAGTTTAAAAATGATTATGACAATTAAAAAAATCAAAAAAAGAAGGGATGTTGCAAGATTGAAAAATAATTGAAATAAACACTATTTGACACTTACATTTAAGTACCCTTACTATAGAAAAATTGCTCACACGCTTAGCTCATAGATATGGAGATATACTTTGTACACAGATGCCCATTAATCGAAATGCGTGGAGTTTTTAGGCAGTGTTCAGAGGATCATGTTGGCGGGGTCCTCCATGTTCTCTTTGAAGGCCTTCATCCACTGCGCGCCCACCGCGCCGTCGATCACTCTGTGGTCTGCCGACGCCGTGAATGTCACGAACTTGGCCAATCGGAAGCTGGAATTGAGGAAATAATGATTAAATTGATACTATTTATAAGAGTTTTTGGAGGGATTTCTTCGAATGAAGTTCTATGACTGTTTTAATTATTTGCAAATTGATTCCTAGTGGATATTGTGATGTAAAATTGGTGTAGTTTTGTATCTCAAGTGTCTGCGCAACTGGACAACTGGTGCAGTATGTGGAGTCATTGCAACAGGCGCGACCTCGGAAAAATGGAGCTGAGAATTTTATTGCAGTGCTGACTACTTCAATGAAGTTTGAGAAGGTCGACTTGATAGATTTGCTGCTAAATACTACAAACACCATTAGAATGTGACATCCATATTCTAATGGCTAATAAATTAACTATTCGTACGACGGCTGAAAGGCTTAGTATTCAAGTCAAAACATTAACAAAAAATACCAAAAAACATATGATTTGTCGATGGATGTTTGTTTTACAGAAGACTAATTATTATTATTTTTTTTGGTATTATGTACTGCAGCTAAAATAAGTTCATCAAAAACATAGCACAATGACGCTTACCCTCTGGAATCATCTTTGTCAGGAATTACGATCTCCTGTAGACCTCCACACGCCAGGATTAAAGACTGAGGAGGATTGATGATGGCATTGAACATTGTGATACCTGGAAAAACCAAACAAAGAGATTTACTGATGATGAACAATATGATATACTATGATAAAATAAGATTTACTATAATATAGGGATGTCATCATGAGCAGTATCATTACATTATATAAGGCCTATATCATGAAAATAGAGAATCACCATCATTCAACCGAAAGACGGAAACAGCTTTTCCCAAGTACACAACAGACGATGTTGTGCCTCCCGTGTCTAGCGGATACCAGCTACCTTCATTAGATCATCAATCGGCCTCGTGAACCCTCACGCGTGCACAACGATTGTACATGTTCCGTTACGCGCAGTCACCATATCTTTGCCGCCAAAGATGAACTAAAAGACAAGCCAGTGTTCTCTGTGCCATTACGATATACAAAAACAACTATGGGGCAGTTGCCAGACCGGACACAATACCCGACAGTCGGGAGATTCTCCCTTTTCAACGGCGGTATGTGGGACTTTACACCCTGTGCCGCATACCTATATGTATAATCACTAGTTTATACCAAGAAAAGTCTAAAGTCTATATTTCACCGGAACACCATGGCGGCGCGACCAACAAAATGTATACATCTCTATAGAGAGTTACTCACCTGGTATCCGTTTGGTTGCCAATTTGGCGGCGCGACCAACTCCGATGTGTGCACTTAAGGTCCATTTTGATACTGTCTCAGTGTGTTGTAGCGACTCTGGTGTCTGTATGGTGTCTAATTTGGTAGCTTACGTACACCATGGCAGCGCGACTAGTTGCGCCGCCATGATGTCCCGGTGAAATATAGCCCTTACGCATGTGTATTTAACAACTATTTGTGATACTTCAGGCTTCGCTCTTAGCGATTAGGCCGCCCATTGTGACACCTTATTAATTTTAAGTTCCTATTGTAGTTTTGTTATTGTGTACAATAAAGAATATATCTATCTATCTATCTTGGTAAGTACTTCTGCGGATCTTCTCAAATCAGAAAAGATATTTTTTTTCTGAAAATTGGTTTGGGTTTACTCACCGTACATTCCAAGGTTAGACACAGTGACAGTGCCACCCATAAACTCGTTGGGCTGAAGTTTGCCCTCCCTGGCCTTAGCGGCGAGTTCCTTCATGTTCGTAGAGAGGTCGATGATACCACGGGAGTCGCAGTTGAAGAGGATCGGTGTTATTAGTCCAGAGGGAGTCGCTACTGCTACACTTACATCTACGTTGGCGAACCTGGAAATAAAGAGAATCTTTTAGGTCAATCAGTTTGTGATATATTGATGCAAAGGAGAAATCCGTTTCTGGGCTTGAGCGTTCCACGAATGAGATATGTACCAAAAAATTCGTCTATTTTGTTTAGTTAACCGATTTAAATCTTAGCCTCATTAGCAATGGCCAAATGTAGAAAATAAATAGGTATCTGTTTTTTAGTTTTAAACGAGCTTTGTGAACTGTTACAGAACTTATTTCTTAATAAGTCACTAACTTCACAAACGCTGTCATTATGACATTAAAGCGTATCCTAAGAATGTAATTGATTTAGTGGAAATCGATACTTTTTCAAATTATTAAATAATACGCCTCCGTTTTATTATAACTAAAGTTTAGGGATATTCCATGAACACTTTTCAATAATCAAATCACGAAATAAAGTGGAAAATATGAAAGTTCACTGGTTTAGTGTGACTTGAGTCTCATGCTGTCGCAGGTTTCTGATAAAACAATGTGAACTTACTGTCTAATGAAGGAGTCCATCCAGTGTGAGTTAACGGTGGGGACTCGCTTGCAAGCCGCAGCGACCGCCTTCACAATGAAGTCGTTCATTGAAACCTGAAAACACAAAATTATGACAAATAAGTAAAAAGTACTTTTTTAAATTTTATTAATTTTTTAATAACTATTTATAATGGACTAGCTATGACGTTCAGCGGTTTAGACAAGTAGTTAAGACGTATGTATAAACGATTAGTAAGATCCCATATTAGTTAGCTAAACACACACCCTGTGTTTCCACTGACACTATATTTGACACTAGCTGGGCGGAGTGGATAGGAGCGGACCGTGAATTAGCCAATCACAATGCTCGCAATCTTCTCTTCGCATCCATGGAAACAGTGTGACAGTGGAGCGGAAATAAGCGGACTTTCAAATAAATTCGCAACCCTGAGACGGAAGTCGACGAGCAGGCTGTGATGACACTTTGCTTCAAAGGAAACACTTGCCACTTTTCACTGCTCTTCTCCGCTCCACTGTACCCAGCTCCACTTCAGTGGAAACGCAGCCTTATAGTTGTAAATTATTATTATCGTCGGTAGATAAATAGTAATCATCTCTAGTACATTTACAGGTCGCAGCACTACACTTAATTCCATAAGAAAAAAATATATATATAATTTTTCGTGCATTTACCTTAACTCCAGCCTTCTCAGCCGCCAACTTTTCATTGACTGACTTCCTC
Source organism: Mythimna vitellina (assembly GCA_949316375.1). Lineage (NCBI taxonomy): Eukaryota > Metazoa > Arthropoda > Insecta > Lepidoptera > Noctuidae > Mythimna > Mythimna vitellina. The sequence continues at coordinate 9,192,254 of OX438699.1, read as the reverse complement.
ATCGCCATGGTCTTCTCAACATTTACGGTGGCCGTCAGCTGGTAATGTGGGATGGTCTGCTTAGCAGCAGAGAGCCTCTTGGCGATGGTGGCGCGCATGCTGGACAGCGGGATGTCCACGTAGCTGGCGCCGGGAGCGGGCGCGGGCGCGGCGGCGGCCGGCGCGGCGGCGCCCGCGTCTGACAAGTCCGAACTCTTCAGTGAGCCATACAGGCCGGACCCTTCTCCTGATAGCATGAAATAAGATATTGAGCCTTGAATTTAAAGTCAGATTCAGTCAGAGTTGAGAAGAGAGACTACACTTTAGCAATCAAAACAAGAAGTTTTTATGGCTAATTAAATAGGAACTAATTCTTAAACAATATCTAAAAAAGAATGACAAGATACTCAGACTGCTTTATTTCGTGCCATCAGAATAGAGGCTGACATTGACGTAAATTATAAAAATCACGAGGAAATCGTGACTCAACATGCAATTTGGATATGTGTTAATTGGAATTATTGAATTGATAAAGGACAACACTTCTTTTTGGTGTATGGGGTGATACCAATAGAAATCTTTAAACATTAAGGGATTTATTTTATTCATAAAAATCTCTGGTCATTTCAGACTTTTAATAACACTTTGCATAACACATGCTGTCATAGAATTTTATAACACTGTTTAAAAATGAACTAAAAGAAAAGAACACAAGACACTTCCTACATTTTACCTATGAGATTGTAAAATAGTCCAAGGGGCCATTCAAGTATTATGTAAGCACCACACCACGTATTTGCATTGCTTATTTTTGATGACACGGGGGATGCAGGGTCTAGATGGTGATTACATCAGCAGTATATAGTTTTTTTTAAGAGAATGATGTAGATGTTCTAAAATCACAAGAAAGTGAGCAGACACACATCACTGAGCAGCAAAAACATCCAATGTCATTGAAGATTAAGTCATGGTTCGTGTATCGTGGACCGTGGACTGTTAATTTGAATTAATAAGTTAAAATTTTATGTGAAGTACTGCTCATAAATTAATAACGAAACAAACACATTGACAAATGCTCGTACAAATGTTTACGTAAACATGGGGGGGAGGAGGACGTTGACAGCTTTGCTTACTTTTGGAGACAAGGGGGAGGGGGGAGATAATATTTGCAATAAATCTGCTTACGTAATACTTGAAGGGCCCAAAGACCTTTTTTTGAGGTGGGAAGTCATAAAATAACTTTTCCCGCTCTAGGTCCACCCAGAGCTCTCGCACCAGCGAGTGGGAGTGTCAAACTCAGACTTTTACCAACCAAAAAAATGTAAGGAACACAAGCAGAAGACCTGTGTTTTTCGATTGCCTTATGCGTTCCAGGGCCGCGGTAATTCTTTCGAACAATCCCGCAATCCATACTGCCTAAAGAATGATAGCCATTCTTACCTCCAAGCCTGATATTCCTGATTTCAGCTAGCCTCCTCGCCATGGGGCTCGCGTAGACCCTGCTACCGTCAGAAGGTGCGGGGGGCGCCGCCGCGGGCGGGGCCGCGGGGGGCGCCGGCGCCGCGGGGGCCGCCGCCGGGGGAGGGGGCGCGGGCGCCGCTGCTGCGGGGGCGGGGGCGGGGGCGGGGGCCCCACCGGCGGCTGTAGTTGACAATACAATTTTAAATACGACTAAACTTTAGTGAAGTTCAAATCGAAACATTATTACCGTCACCCAGAAATGAAATATTTAAACCAGTAGCATCACCCTCTACCATTTTTGCATGCGAAGTGTGTTTTAGAGAATTGTATCTAACATCCTAATTGCTAATATTTATTTCAGTTTGTAATTTAACCATGCACATGTTTATTTTTCACCATTCACCTTAAAGGCCAGTTGATTTATTCATCTGCAACTTTTTAGTGGTTGATTCTATTGATTAATTTTCTTTATGAAATCTATATATATTCAAAATAAAAAATATAGAATGAAATAATATTATTATATTATAAATAATCAACAAAAACTCTTCGTCATAAATAAAAAATTGCAGATGACTTAACCAATAACCAATTCTTTTTTTAAACATGTTAAAAAAAATAACCTTTTTTCTTGGCAATGGGCTTCGCCGGACCGGTAGCTGTGGGTACAAATATTTGTTAGTTTACACAAATACATGCGAATGTATAATTAGTAAGTTAAGTTTTGATATATGAGACAGTTATTATAATCTTTTTAGATATCTCCCAAATGGAAACAGTAAAGTCGTATTACTTTGGCCCAAAATTTAACTAATAAGAACACAGGACACTGTGTCTACTGTGTTTCTATTGGTTAACTAGCTTGGACCAAAGTAACACCCAAGGCCCAAACTAAAACCACTTAAATGTAATTAGTTTTCAAGATTGCCTGAAATGTGTATGACTTACTAGCGATAAAATTTCGCCGATTTGCCATTTTGTTAAGCTAGTTTTCGTTAGCATTGACCTATCACAAAATGAACATCAGGTCCATGCTTAAAGTTTTCGAGGCAAAACTGTTCCAAAACGAAAAAAGTTATCCAATCAAGCGCCAGTGTTTGTTTTGGCGACTGAGGGCCAACGCTACGTAAAGCGGGCGCCCGCGCAGACACCCGTCGCGTGACGTCGCGCGTATATCATGTGCGGCGGTTATCGTTGTGGAAACTGGATTATTACCTGCGCAGTGTCGCTAGTTCAACTTTAACAGTGTGCATGTAGTCGTGTCGATGGAGAACTTTAATGTATTATTACGTAGCAAAAAGGGCGCGGGGCGCGGCTGCCCGCTACGGGTGCCCGCGCGGCGAGCCGCGACGGAGCACTTTTGTATAGGACCGCGCGGGCGCCCGCTTAATGCAGCATCGGCCCTTACAGAATACACGTAAAAAAAAAAATGCGGAAAACGTACAAAAATTAATTCAGTAAAACTTGAATTAAATGAGCATTTAAAATACCCCATTTAGCTCAGCCTTCATACAGACTGGCAGGTTAATAATGATACTTAAAACAACTAAAATCACATCACAGTAAACAATTTCATTGCTTACAGTCGTCATCCTTGAAATCTTTGAAGGCAGCTACGTCTCCTTTGTCCCCTACGATGATGCACAGCAGTTTGCCAACCGGCACGCCTTTAGTTCCAGCTGGGATCAAGATCTTGGCTAGGTAACCTTCTTCAGGGGTCTCGAATCCCATGGTAGCCTTGTCTGTTTCAATCTCGCAGAGAAGATCGCCTAAAATTAATGAGACATGTCGTAAACTTTAGTATGCATAAACACAAACTCTACGAGATCCTTATCTCATAGGCAAAATCAAACATGAACAATGTTGTTACATTTTAATTGAACTTGTGGATAATGCTCGTCTAGAGATTGTAAAGGGCCTTCTTTTTAAGATGGGGATCATGTAATAACTTCTCCCTCCCTGGTGGAGCGAGAAGGTAACTCGCAGAAAGTAAGAGTTACTACAATCAGACTTGAATAAAGCCAAGCCAAGCCATATTCTGTTCTATATTTATCTATAACGCTTTTGTCAGTCTATGATATTGGAGAAAACATACCTTCACTCAGTTTGTCACCTTCCTTCTTCTGCCAGTTGATAATGGAACCACTCTCCATAGTTGGGGACAGTGCTGGTAAATTGACCTTTGAATGGCCCGGCAGGTCGGCATAATACCTTATCTGGATGGTCCATTGTGGTGTGGCCAAAATTCTCCTGTTCTGAGCATTTAATACTCTGGAAAGAAGAAATTTTAGTTTAGTAACAAGATGTTAAAAATGGATATGATATGAGTTAGTATTGCACATCTTAATAAGGCCGCTGTCCCACTGGCGTTTTACGAGCGTTGACGCTTCGCAGACGCGAAGTTAACGTCGCGAGTTTCTAGTGGTAAAGCGCCAACGTTGAGCAGACTCGAATATGTTAACGTTGCGTACATCTCAATACGCGTCTTCTCAACGTTGGTGCTTTACCACTAGAAATTTAGAGAAGCGCCAACGCTCGTAAAACGCCAATAAGATAGCGGCCTAACTTATAAATCAAAAAAGATTGAACTTTGTGAGTTTGTGCCGCCGACATGTAAGGTAATCTCTGAAACCACTGCAAGTATTTGAAAAAAGGTTTTTCACCACTTGAAAGGTAAATAATAGTTAAGAGTTATTACTCTAACCTAAGTCGGTAAAGATTGTTCGTTTTTTTTACAGCGTGTGCTGCACAAATATTTGAAGATACGCGAAAATTATATGTATTGTGAAAAAGTTCATAATGTCTCTATCATAAGACACATTATGTTTTTTTTTTTTAATTTTTTAGAAGCACTTTTTCACTATAAGTATATTATTTACCAATATTTAAAAAAAAAAGGTTTTTCTGAATCAACCATAAATATGTTATGCTTGATTCACAAAAACCATTTTTATGATTTTCTTTGGTATGCAAGACTGCTTTATTTGCGAAGATGTTTTCAGCGATCTTCATCTCAATTCAAATATGTTAATCATCTTCGAGTGTTTAATTTAGCGCAATATTGCGGTTTATTCCATTTACTTTGGTTGAATATCATAGCGAGAGACCACAAATGATCCGGAGAAATTACGACGAAATTGAAGTTTGCAATATTTTTTGTCCTTAGCGTGTGTGGTATACATAATAGTATAGTTTGTCAAATTATGTGATTACTTCCCAGAATATTTATTTATTTATTTCTTTATTGCACACCTTAACTTATTACAGTTATTACAGGACAGACATTTATAAAAAATAAGTGTACAATAAGCGGTCTTATTGCACAGGGCAATTTCTACCAGACAACCTTTGTATGAACTGAAACTAAAGGAAAAGATTTGGGGTTGTCAATGTACAACAACGTTATCCTAAATAGCGACACTTTCGAGTGCTGTAATACTTGTAATAGTTTTTTTCTAAAATCTACTGGTTCGATTCCTGACTTGGAATTTTGTTTTCAATCGGGCCCCAGACTCCTTTTAGTATTTTTCGCTATTCCTTAGCTTTGGATTTAAACATACATACCCAATCGAAAAATACATCCTGTACCTTTACGAAGTCTATGGTGTCTTGGCGCTCAAAAAAATCAAGCTTCTAAGTCAAAGCAATAAAAAAATAGAGATATTTATGCATATAATAATATAATATAGATATTTTGATATTCTTAAATAAATCAAAACTTATGGGGTAGCCTGCCTATTTCCCATTCACCAAGAGTCTGGGTTACCGGTATGTTTATTTTTTTTTATTAAATATTAGTTTTTTTTTTTTTTCTACAGGTTTGGTCTAACTGCCGGGAAACAGTCCCCTCTATAGCCTTTTTCGTAACAAGCTTTTATTTACTTTTACTAGTGAGTCTAATCTGTCTTTATGACAACTTTTTTGGCATATCAAAATTGAAAAGAATTTTTATATAACTGAGCGTCGTCTCCCTCGTCTTTTATTCCCAACTAGCTTTAAGCTGGCTTCCAAACTAACCGGATGCGGCTGATTACCTGTGTTTTACATGGAGCGACTGCCTATCAGAGGCTCTATGCATTTGTCGACCTAAACTGAACTGTTAAAAGGAAGGAGCTATATAGGGTGTCCAGCTCCTTCCCTCTTTCTTGCTCGCACGCCTGACATTTAAACACGTCATGGTAAGGCCTCAGACATCCACAAACCAGTTACTGGGCAACATGATACTTCTTGAACAGACTGATGGTTTTTTTTTTATTGGGTGGGAAAATCATCTTATGACAAATCCCGCTCTTGGGCGGGGCGAGAGATAGTGTCAGACTTTTACTGACTAAAATCCCGCTCCTGTTCCTTCGTTGCCTTGTTGCCTCCACCGTGTGTTCTACCGTGTCCTCCGGGCGGACCACACAGTGGCGACACCCGGGCGTCGTTTCCGCACGAATCCGGTGCAGGAACTTCCCGAACTTACCGTGTCCGGTGAGAACCTGCGTCATGCGGAAGGTGAGGACGCCGTGAGGTCTTTCCAACCACGCTTCAAAGAGGGGACTTACCGCCATAATTGTGGCGTGCTCAACAGACTGATGGTCAGACTTTCTGGTGTCTTTCATTGTCATTTACTGTCATTTTTATTTAACTGATAATATGTGTACCCTACTATGTACTACTTATGTAATAATTAGTGGTTAAACATTATGTATAATGCGTAAAGTTATTATCAAAGTCACCGAGAGATAAGTTCATATGTGTTAGCTTATCAGCTACGCATAGTTCAGACATCTCAATGATATCTGCAAGTTCTGAGATAAACAAAGATTCTTTTACGTTATCACATCTTACTTCATAATCAAGTGATTTCTTTTTAATTAATCTTTGACGAAAATCTATATCCAGGTAATGTGAGCATAGGATACTAAAGGGTGATCACATTCGAAATGCCTAGATTTGAACTAGTGTAATTTTTACAACTATCAATAATGTAATGACACGTGATTCATACGAGAAATGTAAGCTTGAAACAATTATTTATGATATGAATCCGTTGATCCTAAAACTACCGATTTTCGCCGATTTGTGTACTACGTAAGCTCGAAAACTGCATGTGCGATTAACGTTTGTGCGACAAAACTGTTCAGCTCCGCTCCCGCCTTAGCCTTCTAACCTAACATGTCCGTGTCGGGGTGCCCTAAAATATGTTAAATCTTCATGTCACAATAAAGTAATCTGGTGCTTCAGTTTGTCGCACAAGCGTGCATTCGAACTGTGGTGAGTCGCAGTACAGTTTTGTCGCACAAGCGTTAATAGTAAGTACATCTATTTGTCGAGCTCAAGTAGTACACTTTAAAATTGTTCATCTATCTCTATATATTGACTGACATATCAACGCACAGCCGAAGCTACTGTGACTAGGAACGTGAAATTTTGTACAAGGTTTCATTTTATGTTGCAGACGAGCACTAAGAGACGATTTTCCAAAACGGGGTGTGTTTTGGAAAATCGTCTCTTAGTGCTCGCCTGCCTCGCTAAGGAGTTTGAAAGTACAAATTGATTCAAAGTTTGTATGAATAAGCCTTTTTCACGCGGGCGAAGCCGCTGGCAGAAGCTAGTTTGCTACATTATATAGAGAAACATCAATTCATATATTATATATTTCAGGAAAACTATAGTCAATTTAAACTGAGTGTTTGTAGGTTTTTCTTAAGTTACTTTCTTTTACCACAAACCTGTAAGAACGGAGCACTTAAACTCAAGTAATTGCCAAGATATCCCCCTTAATCGAAGAAGTCGTCTAAAACGACCTTGAGGGAATAAGGAGCTGTAGAATGTTGATGCCGTGATTGAACTGTCATCATCTTTCATAAGAAATGTTCAAATAAAAAATAAGTAAGATAATATGGCATTCAGTATGCCTTTTTTGAAAGTTAGGAAGCTGCAATCTGTTCTCGCTTTATAATTATTTTTTTTAGTTTAAAACAAGTATCTATTATCAGTTGTTTTAAGGCAATGAGGTGAAACTGATACTGAAGATCACATAATTGTCAATTAAGTGCAGCTCAATAACATGAACCAAGTAATTTAAGTACTATCATAAGTAATTTAATATCTAGGTTGTAATTATGAGAATCTAACATGAAACTTTGGATACTTAGATGAACCAAAGAAACATGGCTACTATAATAGGTAAATGTAGAAATGTACGTACAAACTGTATTAAAAAAAAACCTTCCCCCACTTTGAATAAAGGTAGAACTACACTGCGCACACGCGTGCCACGTACGCCGATCTGGGCGCGTATATCTATGGGGCGCGTCGCTCTCCATACATTTTATATGGATTATAGACTTGTAGAGCTACACTAGATCCACGCCACGCGACGTCGTTCTACGTACAAACCAGGCGTGGTCCACGTGTGCGTCAGTCTAATGTAGATCTAGCTTTACTCTTGTATCGTGAGTGCATTCAAAAACATGTAAATTCACATACACAAAACACTCAAGACCCGAAATAGCTATCTGTAGGCCCACAAATATTTGTTCCGTGCCTGAATTGAACACGCGACTCGCAGCGTAGCAGTCAATCGCTCAACGGGTGCGCCGATCGTGCCGTCGATAGCTGTAATCTGTACACATTGAGAACAAACACAATCATGTTCTATTAGTGTGTTTGATTTAATTTAATTTAACTGTGATGTAAATATTAATTTGGACTCATAATTATTGTAACTATTTTTATGATTTATTACTATTTAAATTTATGATTTGACTTCTATTTATTTGTTTTTCTTATAAATGACTTGTAAGAATCCCTTACCAATAAATTACTATGACTATTTAAGGTCACTATGACCATAACCTGAAGTACATTTTTTTTGATAATTTTTACATAGGCATAGGTACAACTACAAGACATGCATACAAAAGTAAATTGGCTATGTCAAATGCTAGTCAGAACTACTGATGTCTATCACCTACGGATTGCGTAATTTTTTTAAAGGGATTCCCGTTTTTACCAGCCTTCAAAAAGGAGGAGGTTCTATGTTCAACTGAATGTATTTTTATTTTTTTATTTACCCCTCAAATGTTGCATGATACCGCCGCCTAGGTTCATATGTGACAGAGCTCGAAAAGACAGCGGGGCACTGTATGTTCATAAGCAGATGGTTCAAAATACCTTTCTTTTTGGTATAAGGATAGGCACTGGAGGGGTAAGTCAACATCACAATACCCTTTAATTCATTAAACCCCAAACCGAGCTTGGGGTTTAATAAATTAAATGATAAATGATATTTATTTGCAAAGTTTTAAAAAATTACTTTTACCACCATTCACCGAAACAAACTCAGTGGTCAAAATCTCTTTTAAAATCCATACAGAAAACATGTAATGGTCAAATCATACGAGAACCATGCAGATTAGTGTCTCAAATGGTTTTTTGAAGAAAGAACCACACAGATTTGAGTGGACTTATCTACTCAGTGCAAGCATTTGTCAGTATTCATGTACTCAAACTTAGGACTACTAAGGAGATCAACTTGACAAACAATACCAAAGAAAGTACATTAGGGTAGGCTGTATCAAATACTCAAAACTGCCAGACATCATATTAAAATTACAGAAAAGGAAAAGTAATCCATAGTCCCCGATACATAATAATAAAATAACATTTACAAAAATGTAACACTAAAATGTAGCTTATTGCATGTCGTAAAATATAAAAGAAAAAAAAAAAGTTATCATTGTTAAATGATAAAATAAAATAAAGAACCTAATTAACCAGAACGGCTGCTGTCTCTTTTCTTTTACAATACCTAGTAATAATTTGTGACTATGGTTTAAGAGTATCGTAGACAAAATAAAAAAACTCAGACAATCTTATCAGTCTCAAGATAAAGAAAGCTTTAAATTAATCATTTTTACAAAACAAAAAAATTGTATAATGTATGAAGTCTTACAGGTTCATCTAGCTTTTACCCACAATTTCATTCACATGAAGTAAATGACATGTCACTTCTAAACTATATGTAGTGAAATTTCCATCAAAATCTATTTATGCATTTCAGAGATGTGTTAACTCCTGGGAATTAAGTCCAGCCATTTGAAATCCCATTCCCTTAGGAAAAAGTAACTCCTTGTAACCACATTATTGGTCAGTAAGTGCTGTAAAAACTGTTCCAGCCAGTAAAAACTGTCTCGATTTTTCCCCAATTTATTTTAAAATATTTAAATCTGAATGAAAGACCATTGAAATAAAATATGGTTAAATTGATTGTAATTGAATCAATATTATGTTCTGGATGCAAATCACATACACAATCCCTAGAAAACTTAAGAATGCAATATTATAATATGTAGTAACATCCAATCAGTCTGCTTGAACGAGACAAAATATCATTACAAGTTTCATAACTTGATTATTATACATTATAATGTATTCTACATCTCTGTTACATACTGTAGAACTAAAGGAAGGGCTAGGACACCTGTACCACACATCGACAGTGATTACAAATAGCACTAATGTTCAAGTTCATTGGCACCCACTCTATAAACATGTTTCTTTCGACACAGAACAGTTGCATACTTCCCCAAACATTACAATCATTCAACAATTAACTATAAAGTATTCCTGTAACGCAAGACACGTGGAAAGCCGGTAAATAGTCGCCTGATTACAATATGAATTGGCAAGGTGAAAACCATTGACGTTTTGGTTATGCAACTAGTACAATTTATTTAAGGGAAAACAAGTAACAATATTTGAGACGCCAACATAGATATCAATGAAACCGATCACCAATATCTTTAATATATACTATAAAATAATAAAAACCATATAACTTACTTGTGAGAGAGTTTCCTTTTGGATAGTTCTGTGCTCATGCATCTCGTCAGGTTAGACCTCAAAGTTTTTTTCAAGGCATCGTTTAAAACTTGGTTTCGTACAAAAATCGATCGCAACATTTTGATTTGTTTTTTGTTAAAACAAGTCCGTCCAGGTGATCGGGACGGCTAAAATTTCCGTAGATCGACCTTTTTCCAAGTCGTATGTACCGGTAGTGTTGTGGGTTGCCAGAAGGCCGAATCGTATTTTCCTTACCCATTCCTTATTTTAAAACTTTACCAAGACTTCAAATACCTGGTAATCTCTAAATACTCACTTTTTATCTTACACAAACTTCTGCCAGCAGCTTTGCCCGTGTGAAAGTAGAAAATTATCCCAAGGAACGTACTACTAAGATAAAAAAATGGTTCTATTACATGGACTACCCTCAAATCCAAATCCATTCAGCCGTTTCAGTGTGAATTAGTATCAAACATATATCATCCATGTGGTTTTACAGATATCATTTTTGGAAATTTCGGCGTAGACTTTCAAATCAAATGTATTTATTTGTTAAACTGTATAACTTATTAATATTTTCTATTAATTGAAGACTACTGAATAAAAAACAAGCTAAAAAAAAATAAAATCGACTTCAATGTAAAAAAAATACTCAAAAGTGCAAAATAAATTTAGTTTCGGAAGTCAGTGTTTCCATAATAGTTTTGTTTCTTCGTTATTTAACACTGACTTCCAAAATTAAAGTCATTTTGCGCTTTTGAGTGTTTTTTTTACATTGAAGTCGGTTGAATTTCTTTTTTGGAAAGTTTTTTTTATAAAGTGTTTATTTCACACTTTTTAGTAATGGTACCACCACTAAAAAGTACCCCTCAGCCAAACTTAAATACCTTATAGTATAGCCAGAGTACATCTCATGACAATTCTAATAATCCCGAATACAGTTAGATTAAATTAATTTATTACAGAGTTCCGGTACCTACCTTCCGGCTTCATCATCAGATCATTTCGATATATTCCCTCCCCCTTTTCTTCTATTCTGTCATCGACTATACGTATAAACAAAGCAATTTTAATTGTTACGACAGTTCTGCTGTGATCCTATGAAGAGTTCCGTTCCATATCTTCGAAGTTCATGACCAGATCAAAACAATATTTTTATGGGACCAACTTGGAATCCAACCTTTCAATCAAAAAAATATTTTTTTAAATCGATGCACAATTGACCGTAAAATAAAAAAAAAATACATTCAGCCGAACATAGAACCTCCTTCTTTTTGAAGTCGGTTAAAACTGGTTTTTAGTTCTATTAATTAGAAATTACGAAAATAGGCATATATTTAAAAAAGTGTTCTAGTAGGTAACTGCTAGCACAACTTAGCGAAATGGGGTTTTATAGACCCGACGGATACTCAATGTGAGTGTGGTGCCTCTATTAAAAACATGAGCCACATGTTAGAGTGCCTGTGCCTATACACCCGCACTATGGAGAAATTAATTTATGCCACCGGAGCTGCAATTAACGTAGCTCCTTACTGGGCTCAAATAGTTTAACGAATTTACCATCGATTCGAAAAAGAAAAAAGAAGTGTGAATCAGACTTGATATAGCTGATCTACTAATATTCAAAATATTCAACTAACTGACAATAACTTTAGTTTTAAGCTGTTTCAGGTAAATGAAAATTATAAATTGTCTATCTAGTACTATAAATTCCCATAAATTGGGGAGATCCTCCCTTAACAGGCATCATCGACCTACAACAATCGTAGGTCGTTGTAAATGCTAGCAAACCTAGATTTTTCGAACCCTGGAAATCAAAGGTTTTGACAGTTCTTGGACCAATCGCGAGAGACTGACAACCATCTGTTCGAATTCATTTTAAGTTGCGTTTCAGAGCAATTTATTTTTGTTCAGTGACATTTATATTTTTTATCAAAGAAAAACATGATTTTTACTATGATTTTGGAAGTGTTGATTCTTGCTAAAATCACGATTTATAATTGATATGGATCTTGGAATTGAGACTAGCCAATAAAATATAAATACCTGTACAAATCTATTAAATTAGGCTACGTAGCTGCATACCACAATTGCACAAATTACTTTGCATAAATCTTTATATTTGCATTGTTTTTTCCGCTCTCAGCTTTATTTTATATTTCTTAATATTAGTAGTATGAATATTAAATTGAAAATAAAACAAAAACCGGAGTATATGAAGGAAGAATAGAAACATAAAAAAACGGAAACTATCAGAAACATGAAAGAAGGGAAATAAAAATCAGTGATTTGTCAGTAGATGCTTGTGACAGAAGCCCATAAATTATTACCATTATATTATCTGTCACACTTGAGAGAAGTCTCGTTGCATTAAATGGAACTTATTACAATCTGGTTGTTAATTGTGTTCTACATTTGGTAGAGAATAGCAGTCAGTCGTTTAAGCGAAACAGAATACGATAGGAGTACGGTACACATATCGGGATATGCTGAAGTCATTAAGTCTTCAGTGAATAAGATTTCATCATATCACACCATACACAAACCATACAAGTCGCAGTCAAGCACTGGCTTATAATTTATATCAATTAAAAAAAAAAAGTAAAATTACCATTAAAAATATTTTTCGGTAATTATTGCTCTTTATTAAAGTTTGGCAACAATTATTAAAAAAAATATGCACACAAGAAATAAAATATTAATAAACTAAACTTAGTTAAATAGTTTTCTGTAAACCCGGTTTTTAGTGCGTCACTATTTTTTTTTAATAACTTTAAGTGGGCAACACTAAGCTGTCAATAATTGTTTCTCTTCTTTTCTGTCAACCGTTGTGTCAGACAGGTTAACAAAAATGGTGAGATTTAATTTGTGAATATTTAACTAATCCGTTCATAAATATAGTGATAAATCGTATCAAAAGTGTGCTAGTGAATATTCTTAGTGTTAAATATAAATATTTTGTGCGTCAGACACTTATTTTTACCGATAGTCTGTCGGTCGATTTTGGTGGCAGTGCTCAATGCAACTACATGAAATGTTATAATGTTTTCAGGCCAAACGCACGAAGAAGGTTGGAATCACTGGCAAATATGGCACGCGTTACGGTGCCTCCCTCCGAAAAATGGTCAAAAAAATGGAAGTCACCCAGCACGCAAAATACACTTGCTCGTTCTGTGGTAAGGTTAGTATCGTGAATGACTTGTTTTAATTCAGTACTTCTCGTTTATGAGCTATATGCCGCTTCTAAACGTTTGATAATGAATAACAATGAATTAATTCTTAAACTCTTTGTTCACATCAGGCTTAAGTTTATTATGATAAATGGGAGGTTATGTTTTCCAGTTTATACACACACACAGCGACTCTAAACAAATAATTCGAAGGTGACCATCTTATCAATCTATATCTGTCTTTTTTACTGAAAGATGGGACTAACAGAGTAGCATATATCTGTAGAAGTTTTTAGTTAGGCTGGCCTGTTGGTCTAGTGGTCAGTGGCCCTGACTGCTATGCCGGAGGTCATGGGTTCGATTCCCACCCAGGACCAATGTTTGTTTGATGAGCATGATCATTTGTTCTGTGTCTGGGTGTAATTTATCTATAATATGTATGTATTTAGAAATATATAAGTATGTTTATCAGTTGTCTAGTACTCATAACACAAGCTCTGCTTAGCTTGGGGCTAGCCGACATTGTGTGATAGTTGTGGAAAAAATAATAATTTTTTTTGCTTGTTGAATTTTTGGTGCATCAATTCAATTATTTTCAAGTTAACATCTGTGACTTCTAGCAAAAGTTTGGATATTGTCAGGAACACTCATACATTGTAATTTATAGTATATTCTAACCTTTTAGTTAATGTACCTTATAAATAGAGAAACAATAAGCAAGTCTCACAATATAAGAATGGTTAAAGATTTGTTTATTTCTTCACTATTTGCAGTTGGTCATCGGGCCATAAGCAAATTTATTCTGCAATTTAGATGTTGGCCAACTCAGTCCCTCCTCTGAGACTACTTACTTCTAGATGTTATTAGGAGTCATCTGACTTATGAAACTGTCCAAGGTATATGGTTTTAGGATAGGGAGTCTAATAACTGTAAAGTTTGCCTGTACTATTTCAGTCTTACAGCTTTATGAATTACACAGATAAGAATCTTGGAGTGCAATAAGTGCATCAAACTTATGAAATATTATGTGGTTAGTGGAAACCGGGCCCGCACAGTGGATTATAGCCTATTCCTTGAATTAGAGAGCAGGCCTGAGTCCCCAGCAGTGGAAGCATTGATTATCCTACTATTCTATGTATATTCAAGCTTATGTACACAAGCCTAAAGAAATAAAAATCATTTCAATCAACTTGCAAGAACTCCTTTTGTGGTAGGCATACTGCATCTTCAACAATATGGGATTTATTACTGTAGACATTATAATGACTCAATGAACAGTAAAAACATGAAGCACTATTTGAAAGGTCACTCAACTTGATTGTAAATTCATCTTGTAAAGACTTAATATTGCAGCATAGCATAGCATAGTCGGCCTTATAATGTTCCCACTATTGGGACTCAGGCCTCCTCTCTAGGAGAGGAGGAAGGGATTCAGGACAGCATTGCATGCTGACCTGAATCAGTGAGAGTCAAAAAGAGTCTGCTTTTTGAAGATTCATGATGCCATCAGAAAAATAGGTTTTTTTACATTTAAATATTAAGAAAATATATATATATATTATAAATTTATGTAATAATAATATGTGTATAAGAATCTGAAGAACACTATTCCTAGCTAATATTAGGGTTAAATTTTATTTTTTACCAAAAAGAACTTAAAACTTTTGATAGAACAACAGCTAGTAAACAGTAAATAAAGGTTCCCTGATCTATATTATAAGTGTTAATATTTCTCATTTCAGGATGCCATGAAGCGTTCCTGTGTCGGCATCTGGTCATGCAAGCGTTGTAAGAGGACCGTAGCTGGTGGTGCGTGGGTGTTCTCCACCACCGCTGCCTCCTCCTGCAGGTCCGCAGTCAGGAGATTGCGTGAGGTCAAGTAAACATCTGACATTAGCTTAAGAAAATAAATAAAATCACCAAAAAAAAATTACATTGTTTTATTCAAAAATATCTATAAAATAAATTAGTATAAAATAGTACAGATTTATAAAAAAATAATCTGGTCTACTTGACAAAAGTCATTCAGACAGAAATCTGTTCAGCACTTCCCAACTAGATAAATCCTTAGCATCTGTCAACTGGAATACCAATACTGGGATTCTTTTAGTTCGTTTTCACTAGGTGACGTCGCAGGGATCTATCGCCGGACATTTACGTGATATGTATGGTCGACATTTGCCTTGTCCACACTACCCAGTGGTCATTAATATGTCGCTCGTGTCGTCCGAAGAAGCTCTCCTTGGAACACAAAGCGACACTTACTATTCAAAGCTAGTTGGGCGACAGTTGCTGAACAGCGGAGTTCCCGCGTGTCGACGCCGAACAAGCCAAGTGCGTTGAGTTGCGGTAAGTCCCGTGACCCGTAGATGTCGCAAGTGACATTGCATAGGGCACCTAAATTTGGTGTCGAGCAACCAGAGTCACGGGAAAAATGTGTCCTCGTCAAAACGCGGCTTTATTTACTCACAAAATAATACACACCATTACAACGATTTTGCCTACTTATATTTTCTTTCAATTTGCATAAGCAGGCATGTAACTATGCTTTTCTAGTCTGTATCACTGGTTATAGTAGCTCTCGGAAAGTACCTATCATACAAATAGCATTTGGGACATACTAAAAGAATATGTTCCATCCGGGTCCATCTCGTCTGTTTTGCCAGAGATTGCCGTAACTGTTACAATAGTAACAGTCTCAACTTACTCTTTCATAGTCTTATCTAGGTACCTGCAATATTAAAACAAGATTATAGACATTGGATTATTTACAACATTACACATCAGGCCTGTAGATAGTCCTCGGAAGGACTACGGTTAAGCAGGGGTAGGTAAGTATATTATCGCACCTTCGGGGTTTAGACGGGAAAAGTCATATGATGATTACCCATGTAAGAAAACCATTGATACAGTTACAAGCAATAAGATATTATGCATTGTCACATTTTGTATCTATCTTCTGCCATTCTAGAAATGAGTGTACGACAATTCGTTCTAAATTACCTAGTAGATAAGTAATCAAGAAGAACAAATTTTCCTACGATTGCAGTTTCTCACTGGAGAGGGTCGTCATTTGACCTAGATGATGTCGACACACACACGCCACAAATCACTAAAATGCACAAAAGTTTCTAAGTCGCACATGAGCTCTAACGCTGTTCCTAGTTATTTTAAATAAGTTACGCATATTTTTAGGGTTCCGTAGTCAACTAGGCACCCTTATATTCTCGCCAAGTCTGTCTCTCCATCCGTCCGCGGATAATCTGTGACCGTTAGCACTAGAAAGCTGAAATTTGGTACCAATATGTATATCTAATCACGCCGACAAAGTGGTAAAATAAAAAGTGAAATAAAAATGTTTTATTTATTTATTTAACACTTCATGCACATAAAGGTACAGAGGCGGACTTAATACCTGTGTTTTTTATTAGGCTACCCCCTTACACGTAAAGTGGGGAGCGATTTTTTTTTTCATTTCAACCCTATCGTGTGATATATTGTTGGATAGATATTTAAAAATGAATAGGGGTTTACTCAAATCATTTTTTTGATAATGTTAATATTTTCGGAAATAATCGCTCCAAAAGTAAAAAAAATGTGTGGTGGTACACATTTTTTTCTAACTTTTGAACCATAAGTTTAGAAAATATGAAAAACATTTCAAAAGTAGATATTTATAAAGACTTTCTAGGAAAATTACTTTGAACTTGATGGATTGAACAGTTTTTGAAAAGTTGTACAAAATAATTTCTGAACAAGTATGTAATTTAACCGTACATGCAAGCATTTTTTAACTTAGTTTACATATTTTACTATCCTGAACGTATCTCCTTTCAAATAAAAAAATAATGAATAAAATCGGTTCACGCAATCCAAAATTACCAACGAAAAGCAAACATACATAACCCGTCCAGTTTGTATAAATTGGTAACCCAATTTCCCAAGAGATGGCGCTGTTCTTTGGGCTACTTCGCGCTGTTCAGATTTTTCTTGAGTTGATGGGGTCGGGACGGGTATGAGCTATTATATTGTCAAATTGTTCGGTTAATCTGTCGTTGACATTGGTGGTATTTGTTCTTGCTCGTTGTCTGTCGTTCATTAACTCTTAAGTGGGGACACTTATTGTGACGGACGGGAAACTATGGAACCCTACACTGAGCGTGGCCCGACACGCTTTTGGCCGGTTTTTGATTTACTGGTAGTGTTTTTACTTTTATATCACAATGGTAAAGGGTCAGGTGGACGACATACAGCTGCACAGGCGTCGCTTGAAACGAAATTATTCTTGCTAGTGTAACTTTACAGTTCCAAAACTTTTTGATTTGTTGAGAAAAACGATTTATTATTTTATTAATTCATTAAAAAAAATTGAAACTTCTCCATTGCAATATTGTGTATGGGAGTCATAATTATTTTTTTGCATTCATAATGGCTTGCTCTGCATTATTTGCTCTAAAGCTTTTCCTTTCCATGAAATAAACCATCCACGATAGTTATTTTAGGCATGTTATTATGATATTTTTAACCGACTTCAAAAAAAAGGAGTTTATAAATTCGGTTGTATTTTTTTTATGTTTGTTACCTCAGAAGTCCGTCGTTTATGGACCGATTTGCAAATATTTTTTTTTCCCCTGAAAAGATGTGCTTCCAGATTGGTCCCATTTTTTTCCAAATCCAGTTCTGATGATGGGATCTATGAGGAATCGAGGAAACTCCTCAAATATTATAGGCAACCTTATAGTGATTTTGGTATTTTCATCGAGAACTTAAGCATTTATAATCAAAAAGTAACATTCGATATAATGGAACTGATGAAGAAGACCAGAAATGGTCAACGGAACTTCATACTTACATAGATATCACAATGAAGATAGTTAAGCGACTATGACAATAAAAATAAATGCATGGTTCTGAATAGTTACGTTGAACATGGTATCATCGAAGTGATCTGATGATCATCGAAGATCTTTTCGCCCTGTTTTGTCGACGAGTCGGGAGTCAGTATATCGCAATAAAACCACACCACGTACTCAGAACGTAGACATTTATTCATTAATACCGAGGGGTCTTATACAATCCTCGGTAACGAAACCATAGCGCGAATTTAAATCGACCAACGCCATCTATCGAGGCAAGAGGTACTACAAAATTGTTTTAGAGATTAGGTTTAACTTAAATTCAATATTATAACGTGAACATTCCGCCCACCAAGGACCTAGTCCTTTCAAACCGCCCACCATGACATGGTAAAGAGTAAAAACATGAACAACTTCTCTTTTACTAAAATCCTTGGTACTCGGAGATCCCAATGTTCTTATTACCAAATAACAACGACATAAGTAGAAGATGGTTAGATTTATCAGTAATTAGATCTAACTATCAGCACAATTTTACATTTCTAATATCATTATCTGAGTGGACTGTATATTATATAAAATAACGAATTAAAAAATAAAACGGTAAATTAACACATCATTCCTCGTTGACAGGTAAAATGCATAACTTGGAAGTTGGACGTTTGACTCGGGAGTCCTTACACTGAAGGGTAACTACGCGCACTAAATTATCCTTGCCAGGGTGTACTTCAACTACTTTACCAAATAACCACTTGGCAGGTGGTAAATTATCTTCTTTTACGAGGACAACATCCCCAACCTTCGGATCGAGCGTACGTTTAGCCCACTTGTGTCGTTGAAAAAACATAGTTAAATACTCCTGAGACCAACGTTTCCAGAAAGATTGAATCATCCTTTGTGTCAATTGCCAACGTCTCAAGCTACTGAGTGTCGCATGCTCATAATTATAATCTGGTGCTGTCACCAGTGGTTCACCGACTAAGAAATGTCCTGGTGTCAATGGGTTTGGATCAGATGAGTTCACATTAGACTGTGATATAGGTCTGGAATTTAGACATGCCTCGATTTGGGATAAGACTGTGCTTAATTCCTCAAAGGTCAAAGTCGACTCACCAATTACCCGTTTAAGGTGATGTTTTGTGCTTTTGATCCCAGCCTCCCACAAACCTCCAAAATTAGGAGAATGAGGTGGGATGAAATGCCATTCGGTTCCATTATTGGCCAAGATAGAGGCGATTTCTTGAGGAAGAGAAGCACACTCATCGCGAAACATGGCCTTAAGCTCTTTGGATGCCCCTATAAAATTGGTACCGTTGTCGCTGTAACGGTGACTACAGTGACCCCGTCTAGCCACAAAGCGTTTAAATGTAGCAAGAAAGCCTTGAGAGGTCAGGTCAGAGACCGCATCTATATGCACAGCGCGGGTTGCCATGCATACGAGCAGACAGATGTAACCCTTATAGGACCTATGTCCACGACCCTTTGCTGTTCGTATTTGAATTGGTCCCGCGTAGTCGACACCTGAATGAAGAAAGGGCTTACTTGGAGTTACTCGGCATGATGGTAGCTGACCCATTAATTGATTTCGTGTTATAGCTGCATGACGAATACACGGTACACAGTCGCGGATGTGAGCTTTGATCATATTCTTTCCACGAATGATCCAATATTTTGATCGAAGAAAGTTAAGAGTCAGTTGAGGTCCACCATGCAGTACACGCTCATGAGCATCTGAGATAAGCAATCTTGACAAATGGGACTGACTAGGAACGATAATGGGATGCTTCATATCCTCACTAAGTTGTGAATATTGGATCCTACCCCCTACTCTCATCAAACCCTTGTCATCGAAATAAGGATTTAACGATGTCAAACAGCTGCTTTTATTGACTTCTTTTCCGGCTTGGATTGCTTTGATATCTCGTTCAAACCAAACACTTTGACTCTGCTTGATACAGCAATGCATGGTATCTGCAATCTCAGAAGCTGTAAGGTAAGGCGGCAACTTTGTCCGTGATTCCCTGGCTACCTTTAATTTCAGGAATCGTCTGCAATAGGTCAGAGTCCTGACTAATCTACGGAACGATGAAAATCTAGACCACATTAGTTCACTCGGCTGATCGAGTATCTGTGCCGCATGAATCTTTATAGATTTTAGTTCCAGTTTCGTCATTATAGCCTTGGGTCTGTTATATTCTATGGTATCAGCAAGCAACCACGATGGTCCATGCTTCCAAAGTGAGTTATTTATTAAATCTGTTGATGTGCTACCCCTCGAAGCAATATCAGCTGGATTGTTTTTTGTATCAACGTAATGACATTGGGTGGTATCGAGGGCGTTAAGGATTTCAGATGTCCGGTTTGCGACGAAGGTTTTCCATCGGCTCGGGTGATCGCTCAACCAAGCCAGCACCACCGTAGAATCCGTCCAAGCATGTAAGTTGGATTTTTGAATATTCAAGACACGAGCCACTTCTAAAAGTAATTTGGTAACTAAAACTACGCCACATAGCTCCAGTCGTGGTATAGAAATTTGCTTAATTGGAGTCACCTTCGTTTTTGCGGTTACCAGATTACAGTGGACTTGGTCAGCAGCATCAATGAGTCTGATGTAAACAACCGCGGCGTATGCTACGCTTGATGCATCGGAGAAACCATGTAATTCAACTGTTTGATCATTGCTTTTTCTTTTCAGCCACCTAGGAATTCTGAAGTTGTTGAGTGTATGCAACCCACAACGGTAAGACTGCCACTCTTTTAGAAGATCTTCAGTCAACTCTTCGTCCCAATCCAAACCAGCAATCCATAGTTTTTGAATGAAGATTTTAGCGATGATTATACATGGTGCAATCCAACCTAACGGATCATATAAGCGTGATATCTCTGATATAACTTTCCTTTTAGTTTCAGATGCAGACGACGGCAACGGCGACGGTGTAAAAGGTAAGTTTACAGTATAATGGAACTCGTCGGAATTGCGATTCCAGGTCAGTCCTAGAATTCTAGTGGTTTCATCTTCTTTTATTTCCAGATCTTTTCCAGTATCCAGTCTTATCTGTTTTAGCAACTCTTCTCGGTTACTTGTCCATTTTTGCAAAGTGAAACCCGTTTTGTTTAACAGTTCATTAAACTCATGATATATTTTTACAGCTTCTTCGTCAGTTTGGCAACCTGTCATTAAGTCATCCATATAAAAATCCGTCTTTACCCTACCAGCAGCGTATGGATACGATTGACCTTCATCGCTAGCGGTTTGCTGCAATGACTTGACTGCCAGGTAAGGTGCACTAGATGTTCCAAACGTAACTCTCAAAAGCCTGTATTCCTTAACATCAGACTGAACGTCATCTCGCCATAAAATTCTTTGAAAGTCCACATGTTCATCAGCTACTTTTACTTGGCGATACATTTTTATAATATCGGCTACCAAGCAAACTGGATGTTGACGCCACCGCATAACTGTATGACGTAAATCAGCCTGTAAGAGTGGTCCTACCATTAAGGTGTCATTCAAGGAAACACCGTTGGATCCCTTAGATGACGCGTCAAATACTACTCTTAACTTTGTGGTCTTTCTTTCTTCTCGAATTACGGCATGATGCGGTAAGTAAACAGCACCAAGTTTATTTTTGTCTTTTTCATTAGAAATTTCTTCCATATGACCTAATGATAAATATTCTTTAATTACCGATGTATATTGCTCCTTAAGCTCTCTATTTTTTGCTAGCTTTCGTTCAAGACTATATAATCTTTTTAACGCTATTTCTTTTGTATTACAGGGTGTTTTACTTGACCGGAAAGGTAATTTTACGATGTAGCGGCCATCTGCATCCCTACGTGTAGTAGCAGCAAAGTGATCCTCGCATGCTTGCTCTTCAGGGCTAAGAATTGACTTTTCAGAGTCTGTTGGCTCTGCCTCTAGTTCCCAAAACTTTTTTAGGATTTCGTTTTCTTCGACCTTAGTGTGCATGCTTAGAATTATATTATGACAAGACGGCACTCTATCTTCATCGCTGACTTCTCCCGATATGATCCAGCCAAGGTAAGTATCTTGAGCCATAGTTTTACCCTTAGGGTCTTTGATTAAGCCTTCTTTTAAGACTTTGGCATAGGCTCCCGACCCTAACAAAATGTCAATTTTGTTAGGTTTATTGAAATTTGGATCAGCCAAATTCATACTATTTAGCTCTGGCCAATCCACCAATGTAAATTTCCTTTCAGGTAAAATCGTAGTCACCTTACTCAGCACATAAGCCTGTATTTGTAAGGTGAAGTCAGGATCGTGTAATGATTGAAGGTTCACTTTAACCATAAACTTTGACGTTACATCGTTCTGACCTCCACCCACACCTGAGATAGACGTTTTGACCGCTATCTTTTTTGACTTTAATAACTGAACCGCTGATTCTGTAATAAAGGAAGCTTGAGAGCCCTGATCTAACAGTGCTCTCACAACTTGTGGATACCCATTTCTCGACGTAGCCTTAATTAAGGCTGTAGCCAGTACGACCTGACTATGAGTATTTTGTGCTAAATGGGTTGAAATATGTTCAGCCGTGGCCTCGTTCTGCTCAGCTCAGCTCCATAGTTCGTGCTGCGCTCCACACAGTCTTCAAACTTGCATCAATTCGACCAACTCCTATTTTCTAGTTCTCAACTCCGACACTAGAGGGCGCCTGTAGCGTTTATCAAAAAACGTTCCGGATCGTAGGACCTTATGATCATCGAAGATCTTTTCGCCCTGTTTTGTCGACGAGTCGGGAGTCGGTATATCGCAATAAAACCACACCACGTACTCAGAACGTAGACATTTATTCATTAATACCGAGGGGTCTTATACAATCCTCGGTAACGAAACCATAGCGCGAATTTAAATCGACCAACGCCATCTATCGAGGCAAGAGGTACTACAAAATTGTTTTAGAGATTAGGTTTAACTTAAATTCAATATTATAACGTGAACATCTGATGATGATGATGGCCGGAAGGTAGGCACTGGAACTCCGTAATTAGTCAATGTAACATAGCCGTGTTTGGACTTATTAGAATTGTCATGAGATGCACTTGAATATAAGGTACTATCGAACTGATCTGATGATGGAGCCAGAAGGTAGGCACAGGAACTTCGTAATTAATCAATGTATCCTAGCCGTGTTTGGGCTTATTAGAATTTTCATGAGATGCACTTTTGGCTATAAGGTACTATCGAAGTGATCTGATGATGGAGGTAGAAGGTAGGAACCTAGTAGTGTTTGGGTTAATTGGAATTGTCATGAGAAATCAGCACTCTGTTTATAAATGTACCTATCGCAACTAAAAAGTGTGAAATAAAAAACTTTTTACAAAAAAAAAAACCGCCTTCACTAAAAAATAAAAACTAAAAGGATCAATATAATAATTTAGGTGTCTTCAAGGCTAGAGTGAATAGGCTCTTAATAAACTAGTGCGCCTGACCATCAATGATTGCATCTCCGCTTACCATCAGGTGGAATCGCAGTCAAGCACTGGTTTATATCAATTTAAAAAAAGAAAAAAAATAATAATAAAAAGATCAAAATAACTTTAATTTCGGAAGTCGGTGTTAAATAAGAAACAAACAATACCGAGAAATACCGACTTCCGAAATTAAAGTTACATATTTTGTTCCTTTTATTTTTTTTATTGAAGTCGGTTTTTTTTTTTTGTAAAAAGCTTTTTGTTTCAAAGCATTTAAGTAATTTTTATAATTTTTAACAAATGTACCCTTTTTCTACTCTGTTCTACCAAAGGTGCGATATATCTGTAAATAGTAAATTCAGTCACCAATGCTATGGGGTTTGTTAGCAAAGCGCGCCCTGCGATTTTATTTTGGACATTGACTTTGTCGCAGAAATATGTACGATGTAATTTATTTGAAACAATTATGGGTTACTACATTGGTATTTATATCAAAATCGCGCTATGAACAATTGCATCGCAATGCGCGCTCGGCGCTCGCTCTGAAATGCTCTACAAACTTACGTACATTTTGCTAGTTGATGTGTGTACACACTGTGTGTGTGTGTGTCCCATTAATCAAAGAATCATGTTGGCGGGGTCCTCCATGTTCTCTTTGAAAGCCTTCATCCACATCGCGCCCACCGCGCCGTCGATCACTCTATGGTTTGCAGACGCGGTGAACGTCATGAACTTGCCTGTTCGGAAACTGTAAATAAAGAAAACAACAATTGAATAAAATAATACATTATGTACCTATTCCTTTTCGATTTGCCACCGCCGGGTTTATTAAGGTGAGAAAACATCCAATGACTTCCCGTCACGGGTGGAGCGGGAGGGCGTGTCAGACTAACTAAAACGACACCTGTGTCCTGTTAATATGTTACCTTTTGCGTTCTAGGACCACGGGGTTCCTTTGTAGAAAATCCCCGTGGCCCTAGCGGGCATCGGCCCTGCTCCACCCCTTACTGTTTGCTGTGCGCGTGGAACACTGCGCTGTCGACGACGACCCGGCAAACTACCGATTGCTCGTCGTCCGCAAACCCGTGCCTACCGTGCCGCCTCTGGGTTAATAGTATTAATTAACACTTTGGGTGTAAAGAACAGACGATAAATTCATTCATTTGTCCACAACCCAGCTCTACTAGCGGGTTTTTTTTTCCTTTTTTAAAATAATTTTTCGACCCATATGCTGTTTATTTGGTACCGAAAGTGTTTTAATGTAGTAAGTAACAATTGTGTATATAATTTTAAATTGATAAGTAGTTCATAATTTTTAGATTAAACTGGACTGTCCTGTAGGACAGTAGACTGTAGTTTACTCGGATCAATTGTTGGGTGATGACGAAGTAGCATTTATAATTCGTTAGTATGGCGGTAGTAAATACATTATCGTCGCTTATGTTCTAACACCGCGTAAGTCAATATCGGGAACTTTTTAAGTGAGCAAAAAATGTATGTTAAACGTAGAACCACATTAGACCGACGCACACGTGGCCACCCTGATTTGTACGCAGAACGACGTCGCGTGGCGTGGATATAATGTAGCTCTACAAGTCTAGTTTCCATATAAAATGTATGGAGACCGAAGCGCCCACATCGGTGTACGCGGCACACGTGTACGCATTGTAGTTTTACTTTAACCCTTTTCTTGACAATGTATCTTGTCACATACAGTGCGCTTTAAAAATTCTTTGTTTCGAAAATATATTAATGACATGAAACTTTATACAATTATTGATATTTTGCATGACTCTGAACAAATTTTTATTTAGCATGATGATGTTGGTAGTACCGTTATATTTTGAATTCAAAACTTGTGCGCAGAGTCGGCACGATCGTAGGCAAGGTGGTAATTTTTTTTTTTAAACATTTTATCCGGATTTTAATGCAGTATTGATTGTTTTTATATACCCTATGAAGCTAAAAATTGTATCAAATATGATTTCAAACCAAATATTTACTATTGTGCAATAAAACGAATCTTGTTTGTGCATGTATCTTGTGTGTGCAGTGCACACTGCTAAGTCAAAGTTATCACAGAATTAGGTACCTACTGCTTGCTTTATGTATCTCTGGGTGCACACCGCCAAGTTATTACAGAAATAAATGTGCACGCTATGCATCCCTCTAAACTTACAGGAAACCATCCCATGACAAAAGATTCATCTTTGACGGGATGATGGTACCATATAAAAGGAAAAAAGCCGGCCATCGGAAATGTAGAAGTGGCATGACAATAAATGCGTGACCACTGCAAATAACTATTTTATAGCAGATCGAGTGTCTACATTACAAGGATATTGTAAACAAGAAGAAGTATGCAGTACCCTGTCCTGAAATAAGCATTACAACTACACACCAACATAATATGTGGGTTGTAATGCTACCCATATTATGAGTGGCGTAAACCTCGTCATCGCCTGTTTTAGAACAATACTGTCACCGTTGGTATATGCCGCTAATTTCCCTAATACTGGACATGTGTGTCAGTAATAGCTGATTGCTTTATCGCAGGCATACTAGATCTGAAAAATATTTGCCTCTAAAAAAATTTCGTTACCTGTTGGTACAAAGTTTATTAATGCACAAAAAGAAGACTTCATTAGACGAATGTGTGCCTGCTAAGCCAAGACCTACACTTTGTCACAGATAATATGACCAAATTGGACATTTCCAATATTCAGTACCAAGGGGAGGTGCAAGTTATGCATTAAAGGCCATTATATATCTCAAAAACTAGACATACTATACTTGTCTTCAAAAGAAATTTAAACCAAAAAACTAAAACCCTTCCATTTATTTTTCTGCCAAGAAACGGGTTAAACGATGCATCACTGTTGTTTCAAATTCTCGTGTTTGATTCGTCAAACGCTGCGTTGTTTGATTTCCTATCGAATGATATACGTAACGTATTTTGACAAAAAATATCTTACTCGGTGTTAGAACTTAGGTACTCGTAAGCGACGCTATATGCCATGGTGGCATGTACTATGGTAACCCGCACTTCTCTAGTTTATTTGGTAACTAATAGCAGACGTTGATTTTAGGTACGAGGACAGAAATGCCACTCTTGTTGGTTATGGGTATAATTGTAGAAATCACTATATTTTTAATGATTTTATGAGTAAAGAGGAAAACCAAACATAAAACGTTAAAAAAATAAACAATATTCTACTATCCTTACCTATCCTTGGAACCTGGCTCGGGAATAACCATCTCTTGTATACCTCCGCACGCCAGTATTAACGATTGAGGAGGATTGATGATGGCATTGAACATTGTGATACCTGGAAATACAATAATAAACTAAAACTGATGGCATCATTAAGTTGAAAGGGAATCATTTGTCTTGGTATGGTCATGTGAAGAGGAGGGATGAAACGCATGTTACTAAAAAAGTTATGAGTTTACATGTGGATGGATGGAGAGGGAGAGAGAGACCAAAGAAAAGATGGATGGATTGTATAAAGAGTGATATGAAAGAAAAGGAAGTTAGTGATAGCATGACGAGTGACAGGGTAGGTAAAAAACGTGTTGCACCGACCCCAAATAACACGGGACAAGGGCAGGAAGATGATGATGATGATGGCATCATTACGAAACGACAGCGAGAAAATAATGAAAGTATCCATTACAATGATGCCTAATTTATATAATAGTTGTTTTTCTAGAACAACAAAAAAAAAAAAATTCTACCATTGACGCCATAACGAAAGAGAGTGTCCTGGCAGAGGAAGTGGTGTCCCGGGGCGAGGTGCAGGTAGCAGTGTCTTTGGACATCTCCAACGCGTTTAACGCCCTGCCTTTGAGTTGCTTTAGGGAGACGTTTCGCTATAACCATTGGGTACCTCCGAACATTTGACAAAATGATTTTCGGGGTTTATCTGGTAATGTCTGTCGTCTACATAAGACGCGATGACAGAGGCCGACGCGAATTGTGCGGTGTTCCACTGGGTTCCGTACTGGGCCCACTTCTGTGGAACATCGGATACGAACCTTACGTGTTATGTGAAGACGTTGATCATGGTCTGAAACCGACCGGAGGCAGATTCGCCCATAACAAGTCAGGGCCACCCGGTCTTAGACGGGTGCCAACTAACCTTTTATTTTAACGTGTCAAGCTATATTAGGAGTTACTAAATGTAGGATCAGGAGAAGAGAGATATATGGGACCAGAAAATAAAAGTACATATTTTATGACGCCACAACTCCAAGGCACCTTGGGGTTGTAGCGTCATAGCATAATCACCATCCTGGAAGCGGATGATGATTATCAGTATTTAAGTAGGTATGCTATTTCACTCACCAAACATTCCAAGGTTGGAGACAGTGACAGTGCCGCCCATAAACTCGTTTGGCTGAAGTTTACCTTCCCTGGCCCTAGCGGCGAGTTCTTTCATATTCTTAGAGATGTCGAGGATACCGCGGGAGTCGCAGTTGAAAAGAATCGGCGTGATCAGACCAGTGGGAGTCGCTACTGCTACACTTACGTCCACGTTATTGAACCTGAAATATGTCGGGAGAAATTATTTGGAACTACAGATCTACACAAACCTGATCTCTGTATAGTATTGTGGGGAATTAATGAGTGCAGTGGCGTAGCTAGGACTATTCTGGCTGAGACAGGAGAAGACTGATGGAAAATGAGCTCGTTTATAGGAGCAATGTGTTTTTTTTTCGGTGGGAAAATCATCCAATGACATCCCCCAATCTTGGGCGGAGCGGAAGATAGTATCAGACTTTTACTGATTAAAAATCCACTCCTGTTCGTTGCGTTTCATACCAGGGTCGAGTCTTCCTTTCAGAATCAGACCCTTGGCTCCAGTAGGCTTCGACCCTGCTGGGCCCCTACGGTTACTGACATCTCCTTGAGGCGCGCGTGGAATAATACGCACCGTCGACGATTTGGCCTGGCCCGGACAGTTACATTGTGAACTAAGATAAATTTTTCTTTTTTATTATGATCATAAGAAGAGAATGCTAGAACCAGCGGAGCGAACTATGAAATTGAAACCTCGTGTCATATAATCATTATTTAATCACTTCGAGCCTCTTATCAATAAGAGAATTGAAGGTTATAGATACCATGTTACGAGTTTTTGCAAACGTCGGGGCCCCTGTAGCCCGGGGAGCCCGTATTATTGATACGGTGGTAGCTACGCCCCTGAATGAGTATAAGGCCCTGCCCACACTTGAGACAAGACCGTCTTAGACAGACTTGTGTACGACGTCGCAGAAAAAATGAGACAATTTAAGGGCAGACAGGTGATTATTTAGGCAAATACATGTGTTGCACAAAATAATATACTTATGACAAATTTTAATTAAAAACTTAGATTCATGTTCTTTAATGACTGCTTTGTTCGGGGAAAAAACGAAACTACTACTTACGTTCATAACTGTAATTACTCAAATAAATTCATAATAAAATGATTAAATAATAATAATGTATATTGTATGTTAATTAGGATCAATTAAAATTGCAATGCTTGTAAAAGGCTGCTAAGTCAAAAGTACTGACATGATATTATAACAACATTGTAAACACTTAGTTCGCAATAAACGCTTTGACTTTGACTTTGAAGTACTTGGTACTTAGGAATTTTCCAATAATAGTGAAACTACCGAATTCTACAAAGGTCTACCGTCTATAGAAAAATTATGGAACATAAACGTACTGTCTAATAAAAGTTTCCATCCAATGGGAGTTAACCTGAGGAACTCGCTTGCAAGCCGCAGCAACGGCCTTCACAATGAAGTCGTTTAATGAAAGCTGAAAAACACTGTTGTGGTATTAAATTTACATTTTACTAGCTGATCCGGCGAACTTCGTAACCCTTATAGTAAGGATAACGCCTTCTACTGGTATTACCAGAACAGCATAATTCATTTTATAATGACATTATAATTAAAGATGGCGTTGTATTCGGTATTTTTTCGTGAATTTTTCCATGTTTTCTCATCATTCATACCTTCCCTTAGCCAAATCCGACTAGCCGTTCTCGAGTTTTAGCGAGCCTAACTAACAGCTATTCATCTAGATATACCTACATATAAAAGGAGAAACTGACATATCAACGCACAGCCGAAACTACTAGGCCTAGGAACGTGAAATTTTGCACAAGGCTTCCTTTTATAACGTAGGCGAGCACTAAGAATTTTGGGAATTAAATTTGAATTTCCAAAAATCCCTAAAATAACGGGATAAAAAATTAAGGGGGTGAAACGGGAGTTCAAAGTTTGTATGGAAAAAATTACTTTCACGCGAGCAAAGCCACTGGCAGAAGCTAGTTTTTATATATAAGAAGAAGAAAAAGATAGATTATGAGACCCTCTCCAGTCGAGAATTATAAATTAATTTTCTAGGCACTATAACAGATCTGTAAAACTAATATTCCGTTTCACGATTTATTATATTTTCTGCGGTTTTTTTCAGGATAATATGAAGAACAGATATTGGATATATCCGTAGTACTTTTAAAGTATCTCCATGGGACTAATGAATGGATACCAGAACGGAATTATCATGACAAAGACAGAATATTATGTCGCATCGCATCGTGAGGACGGCTCTAAGCCCCGGGCGACTTGATTTTATCTGGTGGACCAGTATAACGTTTTCGACCAGTACGAAGCTCCTTGAGAAGGAGAAACTACCCGACCCGATAACCTTTGACAGAATGTCTTGAACACCGTGTGATAAAGAGAATTGACCCAAGCTAAAGTAGGAAAAGGGTAGGAAGAAGATGAATAAAATAAACGATTTAAATTCTTGTTCGAATTGTGATACTTCTAAGTATTTAAGGGATCTCTGTTTAATTCATAGAAAAGTCTACCTACCTTTACATCAGACTTCTCAGCAGCCAGCTTTTTATTGATGCGCATTCTCATCGCTATGACCTTCTCAACGTTGACAGTGGTAGTCAGTTGGAAATGTGGGGTCGTTAGCTTCGCTTGTGTGAGCCGCTGACCAATGGTGGCGCGCATGCTGGTCAGCGGGATATCCACATAGCTGCCAGCGGGGGCTGGTGCGCCAGGCACTGGCGCGGCCGCAGGCATGGCAGCGGGCCCGGCGGCAGGTGCGCCAGCAGGAGCAGCGGCACCCAGAGCTGATAAGTCCGTACTCTTCAGTGAGCCGTACAAGCCGGAGCCTTTTCCTGATGGCATGAAATAAGATTGAAGCTTGTAATTTGAAAGTAATAAAAGACGTGTAAAGTACGCATTAAAATGTCGAAAGTTAAAATGTTTACAGTTTTATATTAGGTATCTACTAAATACCGAAAACGTTTTAACGCATTTTGAGACATTAGGTCTAGGTATCCTTTTTATATCTCAATATTATTAGTTACGTTTTTATCGTAATTAATTAAAATGATGAGAAACTTTAACAGAATTTTCGAATAGTACTCGTACCTAGACACAACATCTGTCTCACGTATTAGTAGGTACTTATACTTTTTACAAGATACTCATTAGGTGTGTAGATACAATTTTACTTCATGCCATCAGAATAGAGGCAAGAGACATTCATGGGATAAAGTATAAGAAAAAATAATCAGCTGATCCCATAGTATTGTCGAGATTTAGTGAACAAAAATGTACTGAGTATTGAGTGCTGATTGTTTTTTCTTTCTAATGATGAGTTGATTTTTTCAACGGCACGGTTGGTGTAGTGGTTGAGCGATTGACTACTGCGCTGGTATCGTGGGTTCCATTCCCACATGGAATAAATTTTTGTATATCCCACAGGTAGTTTTTCCGGGTTTAGGTTTCTAGTGTATGTGAGTTTCCATGTTAGTGAATGCACAAGTCAACTGGAAATCTATTCCTTACCTGCAAGCCTTAAGTTCCTTTTTTCAGCGAGCCTCCTCGCCATGGGACTGGCGTAGACCCTCGCGCCCGCGGGCGCACCCACTGCGGGAAGCGGGGCCGCTGCGGCAGGAGCCGGGGCTGCTGGTACCGCCGCAACAGGTGCTGGGGCTGCAGTTGGAATACGTACATGTAGATTTAGTGGACAAGCAGCTAGTAGCTGTGTGTGATGATATGTGAAGTACACATACCTAATTACTTACCTACTTAGATCCTCTAGCGATGTAGGAAATAATTGCTTTTACAAACGTTTAGATTTTAAATTGCCATCGCCACAGTAAGAAAAATAAGGAATAAATAGTAACGAAATAAAATAAATACCCAGCTTGGGAGCAGGCGCTGCCGCAGTCGCTGGTACCGCTTTAAAAATGAAAAAAAAAAAAAACGTCAGTAAGCTAGCGAAGAAAATTGAAAAGTTATCGCATATCAAAAAGGTTAAGTTAAAATAATTATTTACTAGGTTAGTTAGCTATGGTGAGCAATAAGATCAGATAAAAGCACGGGAAAACCTAAATTATCTGAATTTACCAAAGAAATCACATCTTTCATTGAATCGCACTTACGGGCAGGAGATGTGTCCTTGTAATCCTTGAATGCAGCTACGTGAGCTTGGTCTGCCACAATGATGCACAACATTTTGCCCACTGGTACCCCCTCAGTCCCATCTGGGAGTAATATCTTAGCCAGGTAACCTTCTTCAGGGGCTTCGAAACCCATTGTAGCCTTGTCTGTTTCAATTTCGCAGAGAAGATCACCTATAATATAGTTTTCAGAGATATAAATGATTCTGGGGATGTCGAGCGTGCGAGTGAGAAAGAAGAATGTAGCTATACACTAGTGTTGCAACAGAACTGTGCTTCCAATTCCGCTTCTGCAGAAGTTCCGCATGCCTGTCATTTTAACACGCCATGGTAAGGCCCTTTAGAGCATTGTCGACGCGGCTGCCAATAGAGAAGGGGACCACGTCCATGGAAGTTTACTTTTATCAGCGCGGCTCGCGCGAACTGCTATGTGGGTTCTGTCAAGCGGTGTGGCATCATCACCAATTTAACCCATTGTTAAGCTGGCTTCCGTACTAATGACTTCGCCGATATAGCATTTTCATGCAACTGCAGAAAGTTTGTCATTGCGACCTAGGCACGAGCCGTAGGCAAGTGTGTTATGTAGTCGAGGGCTGCAGTGACAAATTTGCAAGTGTATCAAACGACTTTTTTCAATACACTTACGAAGAAATTAATAAACGGGGGTTGACCGGCGACGCGTAGGGTTCGACGCGGGCCCAGCCTGATACAATAAATGCAATAAAATTGTGGCGGGGAGAGCACACGCATTTTTCGGCACTAGTGCGGAAAACAGTCTATTGCTTGCCTACAAGCGGTAGGATAAGAGCGGGTTTTCGAGTACCTAAGTGTATTGAAAAATATTAATTTTAGGTTATTCACATTTACTTAGTGAAATACCTATATTAGATTTCAAGCTTTTAATTCATTCAGTAAAATTTCAGCCTATATCGACCAACATAATTCCACAGCTGAGCAAACATTGTGAAGTACCAGAGGGCTTAGCAAAGTTGATAATCTACAATCGTTAATGCTAGTAGAAATCTTCAAATGTTTGGGAATGACATCATCTCAACGATAAATCACGTGGGCAGCAGAACAAAGGATTCGGAGTCCTTACCGACAATAGAAAGAGATTCGAAACGAAACGATCGTAACTTAGCTAGATCTGCTGTTTCCTAGTCCGGTGCTAAGCTTGGATCGTTATCCAGAGCTTGCTAGGTATACCTTCGGGATTGTTCGAGAGTTACCGCTGTTCTAGTACGTAAAGGGCAACTGAAGGAACATCTAGGCGGCTTTTGATTAGTAAAAGTCTGACATGCCTTGTCACTCAATCCAGACGGGCAGAAATTATTTAATGTTATTTCCCACCTCAAAAAAAGAGCTTCTTGTACCAACAATTTTTCCACGTTTTTTCTTAAAAAAAAACAGCAAAAAGTCCATACCTTCCATTAGTTTATCGCCTTCCTTCTTCGCCCATTTCACAATTTTACCTTTCTCCATGGTCGGCGACAATGCTGGTAATTTCACCAAAGAGTGACTTGGCAGGTCTGCATAATTTCTGACCTGAATGACCCATTGCGGTTTGGCCAGAATTCTTCTGTTTTGAGAAATTCTTCTGAAAAGATGGCATAATTATTTGCCTAACCTTTTCCCAACAAGGAACTTGTGGAAGCTCTCATAGCATAATATAGTATTATAATCAGCCTTATAATGTTCCCACTGCTGGGACTCAGGCCTCCTCTCTCTAAAAAAGGAAATGGGCCGTATGTAATCCACCACTTTGGGTCCAGTGCAAATCGGTAATGTTTCGTGTCTTTAAATTTTTGGTTCTAGGACATGCCGGTTTCCTCATGTTTTCCTTCACCGTTTTGACAACAGTGGTGATGAAATAAATTACACAAAGTAATGCGCCTGGTTGGTTTTGAACCTGCAAGTTACAACTTGTAAGTGGGGCCATTACCACACGGCCACCACTGCTCTTGGAGGAAACTCTTGCCTTATGGCAACCAGATCAAGGGTTTGATTGAAAGCAGTAGGTACTTACTTATGGATATGGCTAAAAACATGCCATAATTATGGCGGTAAGTCCTCTTTTTGAGAAGTGACTGAAAAGGCAACACGGCGTAAGGACGCCTTCCGCATGAGGCAGGCCTTCACC
Source organism: Mythimna vitellina (assembly GCA_949316375.1). Lineage (NCBI taxonomy): Eukaryota > Metazoa > Arthropoda > Insecta > Lepidoptera > Noctuidae > Mythimna > Mythimna vitellina. Next base: position 9,157,885 of record OX438699.1, on the reverse strand, counting down.
GAACATGGTAAGTTCCGGAGGTTCCTGCACCGGATTCGTGCGGAAGAAACGCCCGGGTGTCACTATTGTGTGGACCGCCCGGAAGACACGGTGGAGCATACGGTAGAGGTGTGCCCCGCCTGGGCAGAGCACCGCCGTGTCCTCGTGTGGGCGATCGGCGGCAGCGATCACTCGCGCCGGGCCTTAGTACGGACCATGGTCCGGAGCGAGGAGTGGTATGTGCTCGCCTCCTTCTGCGAATATGCAATGCTAGCAAATGAGGAGGCTGCATGTGCACTTGCGAGGCTATGGCCCTCGCGCCCCAGCCGCCGGGATTCCGATACCGATTTCCGGCCACCGTAGGCGCGGGCTTGCGGACGGCGAGCAATGGGTAGCTTGCCGTCCGACCGTCCGGTAACCGTCCGGACCGAGCCCAAGTCGTCGACGGCGCGTAGTGTTCCACGTGCGCTCCAAAGAGATGTCAGCAACCGTAGGGGCCACAGCAGGTTCGAAGCCTACTGGGGCCATGGGTGATGCGAAAGAGATCCCCGGGGCTTTGGAACAATGGCAAAGAAGGAATAGGAGTGGGTTTTTAGTCAGTAAAAATCTGATGCTCCCTCTTGCTCCGCCCAAGAGCTGGGGATGTCATTAGATGATTTTCCCACCCAAAAACAAAAACATACCGACAGGCTACCTGCTATAAGTTATTTTTACACTGAATACCTAATCTATACTTAATATAAAGCTGTTTGGTTGAGCGCACTCACCTCAGGAACTACTAATTCAAATTGGAAAATTATATTAGTGTTGAATAGCTCCTTTAACGATCAAGCCAGGCTATGCAACATCACGTTACGGCCAATAGGAGCGGAGCAGTAACCAAAGACGTGGGGGATAGCTAGTAGGTACATAAAGACAATTATATGGAGATGGCTTTATCAATATTAGCATTCACACATGTTTGAAATGTAAATCTTTTGAGCAGTCACTGACAGTTTGAAGATAGTAGTACGCTGGTTTATCAGTCATGAACAGTTCAGACATCCCAGTGATATCTCTGGTAAACTTTTACAATAGTGTTTTGAAACGCTATCTCATTTAATTTCTTTATTCAATGATACCTACCTTTCTTGCTGACGATTACAGGCCGACACAAAAAAACTACGTTTTTTGCTGATAACTGTTGATAATTTTAATATCAACGAAAACAAACAGCAACGTCAGTGCAAAACTTGGAACTTACTTACTGAGAAGGTTTCCTTTTGGTTAGTTCTGTGCATATACATCTCTTTATATTAAAACGTACAGATTTTTTCAAGCCACTGTTTAAAATTTGATTTCTTAAAAACATCGATCGAAACATTTTGATTTTTTATTTCTTGTAGAAACAAACCCGTCCATGTCATTAAGACAAGTTTGAGACGGAAAATAACAAAAAATGGACTTGGCCTTCTTTCAGACATTTAGTCTACCTACCGTTTTCCATAGTGCTGACCACTATAGAACTAGTAAGTACCTAGTTACGAAAAGTTTATAGGTGTTAATTGAAAACCTTAGATTTTTCTCTATGTTGATGTGATTTTGTTACAATATTAAGATATAGTTGTTTCAAATAATTTTTAAAGTATTACCGATGGATGTGAAAGTTGTAATTAATATTGTTGCTTTATATTAAAAAAAGATAGTCACTGTTAAAAAGGGTTTCTTTCTAACTATATTTTTTTAGTACCTTACAATAGTAAAATTTATTTAAGTAGGTAATGTTAAAATTTTACATTGAAACCATTATTTATTAAAATTGTATGAATTTATCTTGAAAAATAAATGTTGTGCACACATGCTTCCATGAAGCTCTTTTGTCTAATGTAGAAGTGAATGGATATAGATACAGTAATGGTAAAAGCGAAGACTATAATGGTCCGTGGCTCACTCACGGACGCCATGGCGGTGCTGCCAGCTCGCGTAGACTCGTTTAAAATGCCTGTAGTGTGTACCTCACCAATCCAGCAGAGTAGAAACTTGAAATACAAAACTACTCCGGTTTTGCATCACAATATCCACTAGGAATCAATTTGCAAATAATTAAAACAGCCACTCAACGTCATTCGAAAAAATCTCGCAGTGGTCTTCTAAGGTGATGCGGATACTAATGCTACGCAAGTTCTTTGTATCGAACGATTAGTGGAGTAGAAAGGTGAAACTTCTTCATTCTCTTACCCTTATCTAGGATCGCCATCCGTTCGGAATTCTCTGGAGGTTGTCCAGGTATCATCCTGAAGGGATTATAGTAAAATGCCGCCAATGCTGCGGCTGTCTATAGTCTTGGTACCTACCTATTTGGGATTCTGCGGGTTTGTTCGAAAGAGACACCACGGCCATTGAAACGCAAAGGGCAATTGAAAGAATACGGCAGACATACATTCATCATCATTTCAGCCGATAGAAGTCCACTGCTGGCGTAGGCCTCCCCCAAATGTCGCCACAAAGAACGGTCCTGTGCGTCTTGCATCCATCGGATTCCCGCAACCTTCACCAGGTTATCGGTCCACCTTGCAGGGGGCCTTCCAACAGCGCGTCTTCCGGTACGCGGTCGCCTTAACTTATACATGACTTATCTTGGTGCAACGGCGCAAAATTATATTGTTTGCTAAAGGGCCAATTACACTACGCGATATTCAGATTATTTTTTATTCCGAGTAAAACAGTCTGACCCATATTACACTACGCGATATGTCGAATCATAGACTGAAACTGTCTGAATATCGAGTGGTGTAATAGGCCTTTAAGTTATAGCCGACGCGCAACGTAAATATCAAACAGCTCAGCGCGGTAACGGCCGAAAACGAACGCATTTTTACAGTAGTCCATATGCAATATAGGTATGTTTATTTTATGTATAAAATTATCTGCTCCCTGAGCTTGATCTGAGCTGACTTTCTTTTGTAGTGGAAAATAGATTTTTCGCAAACTCAAAACATATTAAGTATAAGGTAGCTGCTGCTAGCGACGTCGCCCGCGTGAGAGTAGAAAATTATCCCACGGGAACATACTCCTGAGATAAAAACTATCCTATGTGTTATTCCAGGATATGGTTTAACCATGTACCAAGTTTCATCGAAAGCCGTTCAGTAGGTTTGCGTGAGAGAGTAACAAACATTTTTTTTTATTATTAGTAGGAATACACATTTTATGAATACCTATGTAATTTTTTTTTTAATGTATAATAGTAAAATAAAAACAAACAATGATATTAGCTATTCACATTCACATAGTATATCTACAGTAGCTGCTTCCTGTTTTAATGGCTCATTAAAACGACATTAAACAGCTATTAATGGACAAAAGTGGCTGATTTATTTTGATTGTTTTTTCAATAATTTCGTAGATGTTGAGTGAGCCATTTATCTATTAGATTTCAGTGCCGACCTACATCTGTAAACAGCCATGTTTATTGCTCTTATTTATAAATAAGGAACGTTAAAAATATAGACTTCACTTTTTTTTGTCAAACGGCGCTAACTTCACTGCCTTGAAAAACCTTGTTTCCATTTTATCAATTGTACCTAGTATAAATCAAATTTATTTACTAACAACGAAAAATCAACATATACAGTGAACCCTGGATAACTGGGACTTCAAGGGAACTGCAAATTTGTCTCACCTAAGAGGTATTCCGGCCCAAAAAGTTTAACGAATTTAGGATCGAATCGAAAAGAAGACTTACCCAGTGTCTCAGATATCCAGGTATAAATAAATATCTGTCTCATTTACAGAGAGTTCAATTAATAGAGGTGAGAATAGAGGTTATTTCAGTTACAGAAGTGCGATAATTAAATTAAAAAAAAAGCAATTTATGTAAACATTAATACATGAGTTGTTTAAACATTGTGCGAATCAGAGAGGTGAAAAATTGATGTTAAGTATCTCAGTTACAGTTATGTCAATAGACCGTCAGTAGACAGCCTTTGTACACATAGATTTAAGTTAGTGTAAAAGTTTTTGTTACTATTTTGGTGTACAATAAAGTTTATTCTATTCTATTCAATGCCTATAAAATTCAAAGAAAATAATTTAAAAAGTATTCTATAGAATAAAGTCGGAGGTAAAGAGATAACTATGACGTTAATTAAAACGAAAGAACGAATCCCATTAAAGAGATTTGCTTTGTCTCACTCATAGCAGAGGTAATTCAGTGCTAAAGTGTCCGGACCTCAGCATGAGTTCCAGCTACGGAGGTTTCTCTCTTATCCATGTCCCACTTAACCAAGTTTTACTGTATTTTAAAAAACTACCAAAACAATAAAAAAACTTAACTATATTATAAATACACTAAAAACTGATATTTAAATAGGTAATTAAAATGTGGCGTCAAAAAATTCCTCGCATCGCTGTCGAATGGAAGTCTATTAATTACGGTATGCCTAAGGGTAGTGTGCTGGGTCCAACATTGTCTTAAGTTTATAATTTTTTATAGTTATAGTTTATTAATGATAGGCTCGCGTTTGACCTCCATCTCACCTGATGGTAAGCGATGATGTGGTCGACGATGGAGCACGCTTGTCTAGAAGTAGCCTATTCACTCTTGACTTAAAGACCCCTAAGTTGAAGCTATCAGGAAACACAGACTCCGGCAAGGAACTCCACTCCTTGGCTGTATGCATAATAAATGTGTTCTCAAAACGCTTTGTGCGAATGAGTGGGATGTCCACCATGTACCGGTGGCGCGACGCCGTACGTCTAGTGGTTCGATGATGGAACGGACTTGGCGGAATTAGATTGTGCAATTCCAGTCTAACATAGAAAGACACTTTTCCCAACTTCTGCTACTTGAATTATGAAGTGCAATGAATTAATAGGTACATTTACTGATCTACACTGAGGGACGGGTTCGAACCCGCAACCAGCGCGACAATCAGTAACTTTTTAATAAAATATAAAGACGAATATATCAAAATCAACAAATTTATTTATTCATTTAGAATCACGTAATTAAGTTTTCATTTTAAGTACTTATAAAAATATTCTTTAAAATTGTTTTACATTAGTAGCACCAATAGCAATTATGTTTTTAAGTCTTAATTTATGTACATTGGCATATCAAGTTTGTTTTTATGTAAGTACACAATTAATGTATTAACAACTGTTAATGCACACAATAGTAGTTTTATATGAGTTTGCAGTATGGGACGTCAGAAGTAAATAGCTTACTGACATTGAAAAAGTCACTTGGCAATAAGTTATGCATGCGCCACTTTTCAAGTATGTACATGAATGAAGAAAAAATAATGGCACAAACAAGACTGAAAAATACTGCATATGGTGGATGCTCTAAAGTAGCCCGCGAAAAAAAAAATGTTTAAGGTTTTTTGCAATTTGTAGGTGATACTGTCATTTGAGTTGTATGTTCACCCCCTTGAATGACTTCATGAATTATTCATTCAATAGTTTTAGACGAACTGAGAGTCTTGTATTGATTATTATAATGATTATAATTCCGTAAATAAAAACGTGTTACGGCCGTCATTCATATTTTAATCAACTTGTCATGGATCAGTAAAATGCAAAAAACTTAAAAGATAATTTGAATTTCACGGGTTACCCTGGCACTTTCACCTTTAATACTACATATTTAGAATAGAATCTCTTACTTAAAATGATTATCTTAAATAATTATTCGTTTTTTATCAGCTTCTACATAGTCTTGAGCAGCATATTAAGCAGATATTACAATGAGATCTACGTTAGTCTCCTAAATCACTGTCCTTATCGCCTATTGCATATAGAATGCTGAAAGCCACACCCAGGAGTGCTGTGCCCAGTAAATCACCTAGTGCTGTAAGATATGGTATTGCCGAGTTGTCAGGATCCATACCCATCTTCCACATCCACGCTACCATGTAATGACTGATGGTTAGCAACAAAAACACTTGCAACATTGCAGCTGACATATAAATTAATATGAAAGTGGGTGTTGTGGATGTGTGACCAGCTCTTAAGTATCCTATTGTATAAATAAATATTAATTGACCAGGTATCACCATTAGGAGCAGCAGTTTTGTAGTACTCCCCATAACAGAACCTTCTTTTTGACCTGTGTGCAGTTGTGTTGATAGCCGAGAAGCATGTACAGCTACCATGTTGCCTCCAATGCCATTGATTACCAGCTGGTACACAGCAATTCCTGTGTACACTGACACAGTATGGTCCAGAATCAGTCCTCCAGCACTGCTTATAACCATAGCAGAAACAACTGGCACCCATCCCTCATCCAATGCTTGTCTTGTGAATTTATTGCTCCAAGCAATATAGCCGCAGACTGGTACAAGAAGCGCGCCAACAGTGATAATAATAGATGGTAGTATTATACTAGTGCCAATAGATTTATACAGTAGTGATGCTATCCAAGATAACAGTGCCAAAGTTGTCAGATCTCCCAGGCTGGCAGCTATAGGTGTGGCAATGTTGTCTGGGTTTATATGCATCTTCTTTGATACTACCACCACTCCTATCATGATTAAACCAAGTACAAAACTGGCAGATGACGCTGTTAACACACTGGACGCACACAACAATGATGCATGATGGATGTCAAATTGACCTTCAGGTATCCAACCCATGGCTACGGCAGCCATAGCTGCCAAGAACCCAACCAGAACTGCCTGACATTGTATTAAACACAAATTACCCATAACCAGGGATCCCAAACTAGTATCCAGGTGTCCCAAATGGGCATGAGTTGATAGTCGAGATGCTAATGTCATTTCCAGATTACCTTTTAACCCCAGGAGGGCTGGCACTAAGATATATACTTCAGACACTTTGGTGAAAACATCCCAGTGCTGCACCACATCTAGCAGGAGGCTGGCTGCCACCATGCCAAACCCAGCCAGGAGGAAAGAAACAAACATCTGTACTCCAGCGACCCATGAGTTCTCCTTTTGAAATTTAATGTCAGGCGGTTTCTCTTCATTTGTAATAAGTCTGTATGACGTGTTTGCAGTCTTTGTTTCGGGTTCGCTTTCGGTAGGTCGCACCATCCTAGAATTGTTCTTGTTTCTGTTCATAATTTTAATATTAATCAAGTGAGTCTGATATGAAATGACACGTACTTATTAGCGAAAGTAAACACTTGCCTAATTATAATCAGAAGCGTGATGAATACTTGTTGAAGTTCCAGCTGTTTTATTGGTCAGTTCTCGCTGGTGTGGCACGGTAGCTTGATAAGGAAATTCATTTTGTCACACCATAACTCGCTGCGGTATTAATTGGGTTTTCCTAAGAAAACAACTTGCCATATAAACCGCCACTTTTCTACACGAAGTACAGGAACGAACTGTTTTGAATTTCAGTTGATTGATCAGTTAATCAACCAGATCACAGCCCAAATAGAAATTGTACAAAAATCCCTTGTATGATTATAAGTTTGCACTATAGTGGACACAGACAAAATAGCTAAAATACATATACAGTAGTTTTATTAGATAGTGGATAACTTACTACTGGGCGAGCAAGATTGATAATAAATTGATAACAAGTCACAACAACTGTCAGTACACTAGGCAATAGGCATGCGACCGACATAACAAATCGATTTTATTATTCCATTTCAAACAAATCGATTCTAGTCGAAATCTTAAAATATAAAAACTCTAGCTGAACCAAATGCTATCGATCTATACCACTGAACAAATCCGTACCATAAATAAAATTATCAAATGAATTGTGTGGGTATCCAAACTTAATCTGACTGTTGCGTATTCTTTCTCTCTTTCTAATTAAAGGTAACATAGCGGAATAAAAGCGAGCGTATCAACCGCGCGGCAATGACAATAATTAAAAAAAACAACTGTGCCAAGATTTTGCAAAAATTTGTAAAAGTTGATTCGACAAATTCATATCTATGTTTTACCAAAAAATTCAGACCCCTTCAATTCCTCTTCAGTGAGACATCAGTTATAATATATTTGTCACCGTTTCGATGGCACGGCCATAGAGTTTTTGCTTTAAAGCTCCTAAAATATAAACCTAGCAATTTTTTACATATTTTACTATTTTTTACAAATTCTTTCTGTTATTTACCTGAATTTCAGGTCTCTACAACGCTTAGTTTTAAGGATCTCCATGGCCGCGCCAACTTCTTAACCATAACTTTGACAAATTTATGGTTTTGGGAATCATCTTTTACAAATTTTTACAAAATTTCAGCATATTTTTTTTTTTAATTATCGTCATGACCGCGCTGTTGAAACGGTCACGAATGAAATAGATAGCATCAACATTGCGATATCTATCAGTGTTCGGTTTCAATGTATGACTGATTGGAATATGTGATCAATATTATCTTTATTTTTTAAGGAAATCGCGGATATCTGATTTTTATTTTGGTGGTACTTTTGTTTGTCATTAGTTAATATAACGAAATCTAAGTAAGCAAGCAAATTGGCGAAGTTAGGTGCTATATAAATCGGATATCTAAAAACGAATTTAGAAAAGGATACCGTCTTAAATCGAATAAAAATACGTTTGCATTCAAAACCAATTGCCCATGCCTACTTGTCACTGTCAAGTGTCAAGAAATTTGTCACTGACAATTTTTTTTCTGTTTCCCCCTTAGTGAAGGCTTTAGTTGTTCAACCATATCGCCTTGTCTTTCCTCCATTCTTGCGGATCAAGTTTTCAATAATAATGTCTTTCGTATTCGAATATCATAATTGTTTCTTTTGTTTTACATTGGAATGCGGGTGTAACACATTCTAATGTTTTTGTATTTGGCAGCAAATGTATCGGTACAGCCTCCTCAGCAAACTTCGCTGAGGTAGCCAAAACTACAATAAAATTCTCAGCATCATTTTACCGAGATCACGCCTATTTCAATGATTCCACATAATTGTCCAGTTGCGTAGACACTTGAGATACAAAACTAGACCAATTTTACATCATAATATCCACTAGGAATCAATTTGCGAATAATTAAAACAACCACTGAACTTCACTCGAAAAAATCCCGCCAAAAACTTCTTAGTTCTTGTTACTGTTTTTTTTTCTGTTTACCCCTTTGGGAAGGCTATAGTCGTTCGACCATATCACCTAGTGTCACGTCTGTTTTCCTGCGTAATAAGTCTTCGTATAGTTGTTTTTTTGTTTATTTGGCAGCAAATGTATCGATTCTGCCTTCTCAGAAAACTTCGCTGAGGTAGCTAAAACTACAATAAATTCCTCAGCTCTATTTTACCGAGATCGCGCTTATTTTAATAATTCTACATATTATTCCAGTTGCGCAAACACTTGAGGTACAAAACTGCACCAATTTTACATCACAATATCCACTAGGAATCAATTTGCAAATAATTAAAACAGCCACTGAACTTCACTCGAAGAAATCCCGCTAAAAAGTCCTTGTCACTGACAAGTAAGCGTTTGTCGATGGTTGGTTTTTTTCTTACCAGAATACTGAGACCTTTAGATAAAGGCTTTATTATCATTGATTGATGAAAACAATTTAATGTTCTCTGTGGTTAGTTTATTTACTGATACATCCCTCCATATGATGCACTGACCTCTACTATTTATCACACTGGACTGTCGACTGGTGGTTGTAAAAGTACTTTTGTGCTTGTTTGATATTCACCATTTTGGCGCTGTCGGCCGTAGTGAGTGTTTACGTTACCGAAACTAGTGATATCGAACTCAGCGAAACAAATATCGATATATATTGGAAAAAATGATTACACAAAAAATAAAAAAATACTAAGATGTGTATTTTTTTATGTTATAATAAAGTAAAAGCTGTTCCATACGTTTGACAGCTAATATTTTCAAACGTATGGAACAGCCTGTCCAGTGGTAATATATAAGGTGTTATTAAAGAATTTCGAGGGGACATTGTACTCTTCATCATGAACAACTTTTACTGTAGGACATATACATTTTGACGAGTTATGCGAACATAAATGTAGGGAGAGCTGATATTTTTTTAAATATAGACTAAGAGTGTCTGAATATCGAATGGTGTATTATGCGCTTAATTAATCAACTCTCTTGGAAGTATAGTATGGCAATCTACGGTTTGACACGATAGAAAGTTTGACGTATACATTTTGGCTTGTCTTGTCACGATTGGCGATTGTCGATGGAATTGATTGTAGTCGACACTCGACGAGTTGAATGTCGACCGCGAGCCAACATTCACTACATACAAACTTTAGATTTCACAGAAAATAAAACGGTAATAATTTAACTAAGAACTCGTGAAATCGTTGTATCCTTATTAAATGGTTTTAAAGCGGTGGTTACTGAAATAAAACTTAGTTATATATTTACTGCAGTTTTCACAATTTAGATCCGGAAACCTACTTACTGTGAAATTGTGCTTAGATCTTTAGTATTTCTAATTAAATTTTAGTGTATGGGCAAGGTACAGTAGGTCTGGTGATTGTGTTAATTTTGATCGTGTCAAAGTTGAGTTTGTGTAAACGTTTGTTGTTAGTTTTGCTTTGTTTGCTCAAAATTCGCGTGTGTTGCAGGTCGGGAAGATAACGTGACATTCAGTGGCCGTGTTGTCATGAGGCAGTGAACTCTAGTGCGTACGAACTTGATTAGTTAAAATGTTCAGGAGTAAAATACGGATACACACATGTCGGATAATATTGCTGACTTCGTTAGTATGGCTGCTGGTAGACGTGATGCTCCTGGCCATGTATTCCGACTGCTTCGGTGATGGTTGGGACTGCAGTAAAAAAGCAGACAGTGAAAATATTAAACAGGTAAAGAACGATTTCTTCAAAATTTTTTGTTTACACGTTTTTCCTTCATTCTTCTTCTCAATAATGTCTCAGCTACCCACATTGGCCTTCTAATATCATACAGCTTTTCATAAAATAATGTGACTGATACTGTAAGCAGAAACAATTAGCTAGAGCATGTGAGTAGTGAAAGGAAAACGAAATGGTTGTTTCCTAATTTCAACACAACAGATTCCAAAAATGTGTAGGCATTGTGAATGTTATGATATCATTTCTCATATAATGCAAAAAGTAAAAGTTGAAACTATCACAGGCATAGTACCATTAATATTTAAACTTAATATGTAGATGGCTTTTCTATGTTTAATAAATCCTAAAAAAAATATTAGGTCATAACTTATGCAGTGTCATAAGTACAGTATGTAACAGATATTTTTGACTTGACTCATGATACCTCTTCTCTTAGTGCATAAAAAATAGTTTAAAAATCATTGAGATAGTTGCATGCCTCTTACATGTGACTTTTTACCATAACTTAAAATTTGATTAAATAAATTGCACTTTATTAGAATTCTAATAGGAACTGTTTTGCAATGAACCACATTTCAAGTAACTCAAAATGTCAATGACATATGATCTTTTGTTAGGATGATCTTCATGGCAAACCTGATTATTAGAATGACAAATACCATGATTTATAAATGTTTTATTTTACATATTTTGATAATTTATAATCATTTAAACAATCTGTCTAAATCAGTTAAGTAGAGCATTTAAATTGTATAGCTAGCTAATCGAACACATTAAAATAGAGCTATTAGCAGAACAACAAGCTACTAAGAACTAGCAAATTCTGTAAATCCACAGGCAAGTCGGACGTTAAGCCTGGCCTTGCGTTGAGTGTGGATGGGAGGAGTGATCACGGGGATATTGTGAAACTGATAAACAGTTTCACAATATCCCCGAAACACTTCCAGGTGTAATCTCCCCTTGGTACCTCAGCTCCTTCTGCAGGTGCAGAGTATTGCTATCAGTTACAGGAGACATTTGTGCACTTCTCTGCCAAGCAAGTCAAGAGAGTCATACAGGGAATGAGCAGAGGCAAGTCTCCGGGTTCTGATGGACTCAGCATTGAGCCGAGGGTCTTGTCAATGTTTTATAGGATGTGTCCAAACCATTTGTATTTGCCGGAAAATTTTATGAAAACCCTTGTGGTTTCTATTGTTAAGAACAGGGTAGGGGTATATATAGAGTAAAGGGTATTATCACCCAATTTCCCTGGCTACAATCCTGGCTAAGGTATTAGACAGTATGCTTGACTCATATTTGAAAACCTTTTTAAACCTTCATGAAGCACAGTTTGGCTTCCAGCCTGGACTGTCTACTGAAACTGCTATCTTGAATCTCAAGCCTAATGTTCAATATTATACTGATCATAAGACACCCACGTATGCCTGATTCCTTGACCTCTCAAAGGCATTTGAGCTCATTTCTTATAATATGCTTTGGGACAAGTTGAGGCCCCTCAGCCCTTCTAAAATACTGAATATATTCCGTAGTACTCTTATGACAATCAAAACACCAACTAAAATGGTCTGAAACTCTCCCTGGCATACGGATTGGACATTCCAATCCGTATGCCAGGGAGTTTGGGGCAGGTTTATAATAATAATAATTTATTTGTTAAGATAGGTAAAAGATAGGTCTTATTTTTAATAAACAAAGCGCTAAGTTATGATGCCTGGAGGCGTAAAATCACAAATTATATAAAATTTACATAATTTATATTGAAAAATTTGGTATTACATTGAAAAAATATATTAAACAATTACATATTACTCGAATTATTAATTTATATAATTTGCAAAGCTATTTTAATGTGTAATCAATTAATTGTCAATACAATTAAAATTTCAATACAATTTTTTATTGTATTGAATCAAAATAATAGTGTCAAAAATGATTAAAATGTCCAAATAATAAAAATGGCCAAATAATTCATTTGTTAGGGGGATTTGCCTTCCCATAGGCTCTTCAATTTGTATGTTGATCGTCTTATCACCAAGCTCAGCATCATGAATGTCGTCATCATTCATCGGTGTCGAATAAATCAAGTGATCGTCAATTACATCAGCTATGCGGGCGACATGGTGCAGCTGGGCATGACTGCTGGGGCTATTAGAGAATTGCTCAGAGTTTGTAAAACTTATACTGCACTCATAGACTTATTTATAATGACACCAAGAGTGAATATGTGATCTTAATGGCCGCAGGTAGATTTCCAGACTCTGACGGAACTTATTAGGCTGAATGGCCTCCCTTTAAACAGTGTCCAAGTTTAAGTACCTTGGACATTTAAAAAAAATTTTTTTTTATTTATACAATGTTTCCTTCTGATTGGCATTTATTACTGCTGTTGGTGTAAATTAAAAATAAATAAATTAATCAGTCTTCTGCTATAGCCATATTGAACATAGATTTTATTTATAAACATGCCTGTTGTGTCTACACAATCATTATTTATCTATGAGTCATTATGAGTAGAATTTCTAAGATCTAGGCAACTCTTTAATTTGGCTTACTCAGTGTTCATAAACATTAATTCCACTTTAGGGCTTAATCACCAAAAAATTATAAAAACAATATGTATAACTAAGAATGAATTATTTAAACCCCTGAACACATCTTCTAATATCAAACTAAAAAAAAATACAAGGTATTGCTTACTGCTTGTGAATCCTGGTGTTTGGCAGACATTACAATAACGCTGTTTCTTATGAACTTAAGCGGTATCATGCAACATTTGCAGATTTCATTCAAAATGAAGTACTTAAAAAAGTTATGTATTATATAATATGCAGTAGTGGACATTGTTTTGATGATATTAAAAAGACTAATGTGATTATTCATAACATTAAATGATAAATGATATTTATTTTGTAAGTAGGTTTAAAAAAACACTTTTACATGTCAATTTTTTTTTTGTCATTTTAAACTAGATGAGGCCGCGGATGAGGCCATTATCTTGTGCATTGACATTATGTTACAAGTAGAAAAATAAAAGTGTTCTTGTTTATTCCCAACAGCTGTCTGTAGAAGAGTACAGGGGCAAAAAGGCGGCAATCGCAGCGGCACAACAAGGAAACCGTATTGATGATGATGACACTAACTTAGAAGTAAATGAAGTTGAACAGGAGATAGGAGAAGATGGGATCTTACTCGCACCATACCCAAGATCAAGGCTCAAGAGGTGGGAGAAAGCACCCTTTGTCAAACCACAAGGAGAAGGATTACCTGGAGAAATGGGTAAGTATTACTTTGTATAATTGAAATAAAAAAGAACTCTTCTTCTTTGTTGCTGCTGTATTGTATTACCTGCAAACTGCTTCAAATAAATTCTATTTATAAATTTTTAAATAGCTCCAATAAATGCAATCTGTTAACCACTTTAGTTGAAAGATATAGATATAGGCAATAAGTTCCAACCAACATACACTTCTACAAATTCTATACTATTGAAATAAATTCAATAAATTCAGATATTTTAATCCTTGTCCAAAAGCGGTAACAAAATGCAAGAATGTTTTATGTCTATAACATTTTTTTCTATGATTATACACAAAATACACATGTTTTTATCAAACTTCGACTTACAGCAAATCCCAGATTAGGTTCAGGATTCAGGTTTGCTTTGTCTTATTAACAGTGGTAAATCAACACTAAAGTGTCTGGACCTCATCATGAGTTCCTGCTATGGAGGTTTCTTACTTATCTAGGTCTTACTTAACTGAGTTTCATTGTATTTTGATATTTCCAAATCTCTCAACTAAATTGTAGATCCTATTAGAAGTAATAATTTACTAACATAATTTTACAAAGTTCAAGGCTGGTTACCAACCTAATAAAATAAATTGGCATGAATATTGCCACTTCCAAAAACAGTTAGGCAATAAGAAATGGTAATTTATTCACATTTATTACTTCATTAATGCCCTTTTATGTGGAAGGAAAACATGAAAAAATACTAAATTACTAAGAGACTAGGGAAATTAGGTTTGAACATGTCTATAATTCTTAACACTTCAGATCTTTTTTTTTATTGTTTAGATATTGCAATTGCAACTCACCTATTTATAACAAAAAAGTAAATAAAAATTTTTTTATGTTAATAAAAGCTAGGGAAATATAGTTAAATCTGTAAAATTGGATTTCAATATCTGGGTATATTGGTCTGGGCGTCTTCTGCAGGTGAGTTTACGTGTTTTTGAACGCACCCACGTTAAAGGAGTAATTCTTAGTGTGGGACA
Source organism: Mythimna vitellina (assembly GCA_949316375.1). Classification (NCBI taxonomy): domain Eukaryota; kingdom Metazoa; phylum Arthropoda; class Insecta; order Lepidoptera; family Noctuidae; genus Mythimna; species Mythimna vitellina. The sequence continues at coordinate 9,142,857 of OX438699.1, read as the reverse complement.
ATGCTGTATTAAAAAGACAAAATGGATAAAACTAATATATTTTTTTCAGTAATCCTAAATATTTGCACTCACGGAAATGTCGATAAAAAATAAATACGATTTTTTTTAAATTGTACTTCAAGCTAATAAGCGAATAAAGTAGAAAAACTAGTTATTTATTGGTAGGCACTAAAGTCTAAAAATATTAGACTAGTGCCTATCTATAAATAACTAGTTAATTTTACTTTCAGTAGTCATGCCTTTTAGTAATGGCAATTTTGATGATACGCCATTTATATGCGGCTGGAACTTTCTATTCACAGCAAAGATATGTCTAAAAGATAAGGATTGCTTGTCTGTATAATAAGACTAAAAATAAAATCATATTGTTTGATTTTTTTTCATGTTACCGAAGTTTATTCGCATGCAGAGCTTGTAGTTTGCCTGTGTTCTTTATAGCTGTATGACACATATTTTCATTTTAGTTATAATTTTGTAGTTGACTCATTTTTAGGGTTCCGTAACTCAGACGGCAAGAACGAATCCTTTATAGGATCAGTTTCTGGTCTGTTTATCTTTCTTGTCAGGAATGCGTGGAGGTTGAAATTAATATCAAATACTCAAGTCTGCTACCACTTGAAGTAATGCATGATACGTGCATAAAAAAAAATATTTAAAAAAAAATACAACCGACTTCAATGAAAAAAAAAACACTGAGAAGTGCAAAATAAGTTAATTTCGGAAGTCGGTGTTTCTATAAGAGTTTTGTCTTTTCGTTAAATAACACCGAATTCCAAAATTAAAATTATTTTGCACTTTTCGGTGTTTTTGTTTGACATTGAAGTCGGTTGTATTTTTTTTATTTGTAAAAAAAAAAAAACGCAAATGCAATTTTACTTGTTATGACAGTTTTGCTGTGATCCTATGAGGAGTTCTGTTCCAATTCTTCGAAGTTCATGATCAGATCATACCAACATTTCTATGGGACCAACTTGGAAGCATAACCTTTAAACGAAAAAAATAATAATTTCAAAATCGGTAAAATAAAAATACATTCAGCCGAACATAGAACCTCCTTCTTTTTGAAGTCGGTTAGTAAAAGAAAACATAAATTTTTGAAATGGTAATTGTACATTGTATAAGAAAAATTAATAGCTTAGTTCTTATCAGTCTTTTCCTTATATAAGTGTAATATTTATGCAAAAATATTGTTTTTACCATTGATAGGTTTTTTTTTATATGGTGGGAAAATCATCTTTTGACATATCCCGCTCTTGGGCGGAGCGAGAGATAGTGTCAGACTTTTACTGACTAAAAACCCACTCCTGTTCCTTCGTTGCCTTGGTCCCAGGGCCCCGGGTTCGCGTTTCACCACTATCTCATGGTCGTTGATGAACAATGTCTATTAGACAAATAAGTAAATGGGAATAGTGATGTAACCTTGTTTACTTAGGTGTATTATATTAAAACCACGTTTATACTTAAAAAAAGCGATTCATTTATATTTCGTGCTCTATTTATAACTGTAATAGTGCCTTCGAAAGCCATTTTTTTTTCTTTACTAAAATTCGAGTGAAGTCGTTCGCAGAAACTATTTTTAAATATACATTGTAAGGAAATAATTTTTCTACTCAAAACTTACTTTCAGTTACTGTTTTTGGGTATCCGATGGCTGAGTAGGACATGTACAGTTGGAAGCAAAACAAGTATCTAGCAGTGATTGATTATCGTCACGCGTTTATGGCTCAGCTGTTATAGATAATTTGATAAAATATACCTACATCAATATGTGAAACTTGCGTTAGAGATAACATACTTAATGCATATTATTCTTGTTAATTATAAGCATTCGACTCATCTTGTGATTTAGAATGCAAATAAAAAACTTAAAAAATAAAATAACCGGCTTTACAAAAAAACACTAAAAGGATCGAAAAAACTTTCAATTTTGGAAGTCGGTGTTTCTCGATATTGTTTGTTTCTTATTTAACACGACTTCCGAAATTAAAGTTATTTCGATCCTTTTAGTGTTTTTTTTTAGTGAAGTCGCTTACTTTTTTTTTTGTAAAAAGTTTTTTTATTTCACACTTTTTAGTTGCGATACTTATTACCAGAGTGCCTATTTCTCATGACAATTCCAATTAACCCAAACACTGCTAGGATACATTGTTTTATTATAAAGTTCCCATGTCTACCTTCCACCTTCCGGCTCCATCATCAGATCAGTTTCCTAGCACCTTATACCCAGTTACATAATTATATAGTCAATTCAGTAGACAATTCAAATAAGCTCAAACACGGCCAGGATACATTGATTAATTACGTAGTTCCAGCTTATCTTCCGGCTCCATCATCATCATCAGGTCACTTCGATGATACCATTTTCAACATAACTATTTAGAACCATTTATTTATTTGTATTGTCATAATGTCATTAACTATCTTCATTGTGATATATATGTGAGTATGAAGTTCCGTTGGACATTTCTGGTCTTTTTCATCAGTTCCACTTCATCAAATGTTACTTTTTGACTGTAAATGCTTAAGTTTTCGATGAAAGTACCAAATACATTATATGGTTGCCTATAATATTTGAGGAGTTCTCTCGATTCCTCATGGATCCCATCATCAGAACTGGATTTTGAAAAAAAAATGGATCAATCTGAAAGCATATCCTTTAAGGGAAAAAAATAATTTTGTAAATCGCTCCATAAACGACGGAGATGGGCAGTGATTGCTCTCAACGCTTGTGCACCCGGGTTGTCTCCTGTATTGACGCGCTTGTATCGCCTCTCATTTAGGACAGGTATAGTGCCCAAGTCCTGGAAGCTTGCCAACGTGCAAAAACCCGTACCCAAAAAGGGCAGTTGTGCCGGTCCTGCCAACTATCGGCCGATTTCAATAACCTCCATACTCTGCAAGATTATGGAGCGTGTATTGAACTTGCGTCTCATAGCATACCTGGAAGGTAACGATCTCCTCAGTGACCGACAATACGGGTTTCGCCGCAAGTGGTCTACTGGGGACCTACTAGTTAATGCCATCCTCTTGAGGGGCGAGGCCCTCGATACGATATGGCACGCTAGCCTTTTGAGTAATCTTCCAGCGTACGGCATTTCCCCTGGTCTGATTAACTGGGTAAAAGACTTTCTGAGTGAACGGTCTCTCCGAGTTGTTGTCGATGGATTGTCAACAGAGCCCATGACGACTCATGCCGTTGTTCCTCAGGGGTCTTTTCTCTCTGCAACTCTCTTCCTACTGCATATCAACGATCTGCTGATGCCCGTTAGCTATGGGTATGCAGATGATAGCACAGTTGTAGAGAGATACCTGCTAGGTGCTCGGGCTCTCTCTTCCTACTGCATATCAACGATCTGCTGATGCACGTTAGCTATGGGTATGCAGATGATAGCACAGTTGTAGAGAGATACCTGCTAGGTGCTCGGGCTCTCTCTTCCTACTGCATATCAACGATCTGCTGATGCACGTTAGCTATGGGTATGCAGATGATAGCACAGTTGTAGAGAGATACCTGCTAGGTGCTCGGGCTCTCTCTTCCTACTGCATATCAACGATCTGCTGATGCACGTTAGCTATGGGTATGCAGATGATAGCACAGTTGTAGAGAGATACCTGCTAGGTGCTCGGGCTCTCTCTTCCTACTGCATATCAACGATCTGCTGATGCACGTTAGCTATGGGTATGCAGATGATAGCACAGTTGTAGAGAGATACCTGCTAGGTGCTCGGGCTCTCTCTTCCTAATGCATATCAACGATCTGCTGATGCACGTTAGCTATGGGTATGCAGATGATAGCACAGTTGTAGAGAGATGCCTGCTAGGTGCTCGGGCTCTCTCTTCCTACTGCATATCAACGATCTGCTGATGCACGTTAGCTATGGGTATGCAGATGATAGCACAGTTGTAGAGAGATGCCTGCTAGGTGCTCGGGCTCTCTCTTCCTACTGCATATCAACGATCTGCTGATGCACGTTAGCTATGGGTATGCAGATGATAGCACAGTTGTAGAGAGATGCCTGCTAGGTGCTCGGGCTCTCTCTTCCTACTGCATATCAACGATCTGCTGATGCACGTTAGCTATGGGTATGCAGATGATAGCACAGCTGTAGAGAGATACCTGCCAGGTGATTGGGCTCTCTCTTCCTACTGCATATCAACGATCTGCTGATGCCCGTTAGCTATGGGTATGCAGATGATAGCCCAGTTGTAGAGAGATACCTGCTAGGTGCTCGGGCTCTCTCTTCCTACTGCATATCAACGATCTGCTGATGCACGTTAGCTATGGGTATGCAGATGATAGCACAGTTGTAGAGAGATGCCTGCCAGGTACTCGGGCAGTAGGCAGCGGGCTTAAGAGTTGAGTAAGTTGAGCGTACGCATGTCTCACTTCAGGCGGTCTCCAAGTGGGGTGAAGCCAATCTAGTGGGATAAAACGGCGCCGAAACACAAGTGTGTCTGTTCACCGTTAAAAGGAGCCCTTTCACCTTGACTCCTGCTTTTCGGAATATATCCCTGGAGTGCTCCGACCGCATTCAGCTCTTGGGAGTTGAAGTTTTTCAAACCTTAATTTTGGGCGGTTAATTGAGTCCAAAGCCAAGGTAGCTGCTAGGAAATTCGGCGTTCTTGCAAAGATCCGGCACTTTACACCGGGACAGCTTTTAATGTTATAACAAAGCACAAGTCCGATCGTGTGTGAAGTACTGCAGCCACATATAGGTTTTGCTGCAAAATGCCACCTCGCTGCTTTGGACTCGGTGGAAAGGCGTGCGAAGAGGCTAATTGGTGATCCAGATTTGGTTAAATCCAATCTTCAAAGCCTTGAGCACTGGCTTAGAGTAGCCAGTCTTTTGATGTTTTACAGGTTGCATTTTGGAGAGTGTGCGCGGGAATTGCATGACTTGATTCCGCCATCTCATTTTAACCATCGGACAACCCGACGTACGGCGAGTATCCACCCTTACGTTGTTGAAACCTCTACTGTCCGGACTTAGCGTTTCGCCGCGTCGTTTATACCGCGTACATCGAAGGACTGGAACAATTTGCCTGCTAAAGTCTTCCCATCCGATTATAATTTGGGTGTCTTCAAGGCTAGAGTGAATAGGCTCTTAATAAACTAGTGCGCCTCACCATCAACGATTGCATCACTGCTTACCATCAGGTGGGATCGCAGGCAAGCACTAGTTTATATCAAATTTAAAAAAAAAAACGCGCCGTTGTTTTTTTTTCTGAGATAAGAAACATAAAAAAAAATATGATAAAAAAAAAACTTTGCTTTTGTTCTTTTCATTTTTAAGTGTTTGTGTGTACATATAAATAAATAAATACAATCGAATTTATAACCTCTTCCTTTTTTGACGTCGGTTAAAAACAGATGCGGAATATCAGATGTGTAAATAAAAAATATTAAATAATGAGAATATACTTAACCGTCGATAAATTGGTTGAATAATAATAATGGGGGTATCCTCAGTCAATAGTGAATTGGTTACTTTTAGGAAAACGTGCTCCAACGTTGACCACATTGTCGCTTTCTATCAGGTGAGCGCGACAAAATGAACAATAAAAAAAAAAATAGATGCAAAGTTAGAAAAGTTTCAAAGGATTAGAAATCCATGTAGCCTTTGCCACGTTATAAGGATATATAATACAGACAAAAGGCCAGACAGAAACATTTTAAAATTGGTTGATAACACAGATTTTTTTACCAATGCATGCACCTACTTTAATTTTTAAATACATATTTTTCGAATGTTAACCATGTTAAACATATGTATATGAATATTAATCTCAATATTATTTTAACGTTCTCAAATATTATTTATCGTAATATTTGAGAACGTTTTATTTTTGGTGTGGCTTCGCACTGTTTGTGCATTTAGCTGGTGTCAAATTTAGAACGTATTTAGTTCCATTAGGCATTCTAATGGATGTATTACATTTTAATGTTTTTGGAGTATTTGGCAGCAAATATATTGAGTCAACCTTCTCGGTTTCGTTGAGGTAGTCAATAGGTACTACTACAATATAATTCTCAGCTCCATTTTACCGAAATCGCGTCTTTTTCGATGATTTCACATATTGTCCAGATGTGTTGACTCTTGAGATATAAAACTACACCTTTACATCATAATAACCACTAGGAATTAATTTGCAAATAATTAAAACAGCCACTGAACTTCACTAGAAAAAATCCCGCCAAAAACTCTGAAAGAATGACTTTATTAAAGTGTCTTTTTTATTCCAGGTAAGGCAGTGAACATACCGATAGAACAAGAGAAACTGATGCTGGACAAATTCCAAGAAAACCAGTTTAACTTACTGGCCAGTGACATGATCTCAATCAACAGGTCTTTGACAGACGTCAGATTTGAAAAGTAAGTTATTTTACTTAAATAATAATAGTTTCGATAACTGAACTATCGATATTAGTGCGGCACCAGCCCCCATAATATATACTACAAGCTCTTATTGACGGACGGTTTAATTCTGAGCAATATGAATGACATGAGCATTCAGCACAAAAGATATTTACATAGGATTTATAAACACATATTAATAGGATTTATTTTTAAATAAAAAGACCTCCCACCACCTGGTGGCCAAATATGCAAAAAGATCCAGCAAGCAAGTCACAGTACACAAACAAACCAGACAAACAGAGGCCCCTACCACGAGCTCTTAAAGGCCTGCGCACACTAGTGATAAGACTGTCTTAAACCCGACTTGTCTACGTCGCAGACTTGTCTGCGGCAAGACTGTTTTGTCTACGACACAGACCATCAAGACAAAACAGTCTAGCGGCGTACGGCCAGTGTTGCCAATTTAGTGGATTTTCCACTAAAACTGGTGGTTTTAACCCCCTATGTTGCGAAATATTGGTTTTAGTATATTATATATTTATTTGCTAATATGGGTCATTCGCTAAAAAAATGCGACCACTCGGGTGTAAATCAGCACTATAGAATCCATAATTATGAATCTGATACCGACGATGATGGTGCAAACAGAAATGATTCATCTGAAAACAAATTAATACATAGCTGTTATTGAATAGTTTGTATGTTGATTTACCTACTAATGTTAATCTACTCACAAATGGTATTTTAATCAACTGATTGTTAATTTTTATCACTTATTATTAAATAAAAATAAAAATGCCTTTTATTTCCTATTATACTGTAAAATTGTGACAATGTACAATAAAATCAATTCACAGAATGTTCACGTTTTCATATGTGATTATCATTGATACTAGCTTCTGCCAGCGGCTTCGCCCGCGTGAAAGTGGGTTTTTCCTAACAAACTTTGGTAGATATTTATAAGATCTACAATTAATTAGAACATTTTATGGTTCTATCTTTTATAGTTTAGGCAGCGTACGCAAAATAAGTTACTTTTCTGGTTGACTTTTTACACCGTGTGTTCGAAAAACTCAAATATCTTACGGAACCCTATTTTTTTCCAAAATAAAATATAGCCTATGTTACTCGTGGATAATGTAGCTTTCGAAAGGTCAAAGAATTTTTAAAATCGGTCCAGTAGTTTTTGAGCCTATTCATTACAAACAAAAACAAAGTTTTCCTCTTTATAATATTAGTGTAAATTAAATAATTGATAATTAATAATAATAATAAATAATGATTTATAATAATGACAATTGATAATAATAGTAATTGATAATTGATCATTAATAATAGTAGATAATTAATAATAATACACTTATTATTAAAGGAAACTAATAGCTTATATGCCTACTTATTTTATTTAGTACAACACACATTTTTTTATTGGGAAATTTTGTGATTTAGTGTGTGGGATAATTTTTTGTTATTGGTTTTCTGGTGGTTTTAAAAGTGGACTCTAGTGGTAAGTTAGTGTAACTTTTGGCAACACTGGACGTTTCAAAACAGTCTTGTCGCTGACAAGTCTGCGACGTCGTAGACAAGTCTGTCTAAGACAGTCTTATCTCAAGTGTGCGCAGGCCCTAACACGATCCATTTTACGACGTAAACTGAACTGTTAAAGTGATGGAGCTATATAGGGTGTATAGTGTATAAGTCCATTCCTCTTTCTCGCTCGCACGCCTGACATTTTTACACGTCATGGTAAGGCCCCAGAGTTGTCTGGTGCAGGCGTTTTGGTTTCCAACGTATCTATTGGTGAAAAGCGCATGAAAATCCGTTCAGTAGTTTTGAGTTTATCGCGAACAGACAGGATAGACGTGTTGGGGGACTTTGTAAGGAAATGAAGTTAATGGAAGTTCTAATTTTCAAATTCACTCCTATGTCCTTGATTATATGACACATAATTCTTAAATTATTGACTAGTGGATGTATCAATCACTACTTGTTCTACTTTTCAAAATTCAATTAGTAACTGATTAGATGTACCATCTAATCTATTTTAATGAATTTTATATGTTTACGATCTTATCACTGCGTAGGACTTGTTATCAGTTTAAGGCTGTGGCCTTCGATATTGTTATCACGAAGATATAACTGAAATCGATGATTTTATTTTTGTAGGCACTTTTACACGTTAATATTTTTTACTAGCTTGAGCAATCCTGTAGCTTCACCCGCGTAAATGTAGATAACGTATACTCGGCCAAGCAACACGCGCCAGACTCCTTCCTAGCGAGGATGCTAGTTGTGCCAGGTGAGACTAATACTGACGTGGTGTCTCGGAGACTACCCCAACAGGCAGCCGGTCAGGCTGAAGCCACGCTCAGCCAAACAACAAGCGCCCGACTCTTTTCTAGATAATGTAGCCTTTAGCACTCAGTGTCAGTTCTGTAGAATGCAGATATATAATTATGTAAAAAATTAAAGCACATTTTACGACGCGTTTTACGCCCGCGCTGTACTCGGTTGTTTCCGGCTTCCGCTGCACCGGCGGGCAACGAATAAAATCGCGCGGGCCGCGGTCACCCGCAGCCTCGGCGGGTTGCGCCTGTAAGCTCTGCGGTCGGTTGGCGCCCGCAGTTAGTATTCTTTAATTTGTGCCGCAGTGGCCGGTACAGAAATCCGACGCAAAATCTGAAAATCAGTTCATGCACCTAGAACTTTTTATGCTTTCTTTTTTAATTCCTCTATGAAGTAAGTATAACGCAACAGCTCGTTTCTGGTGTGTATCCATGACTGTCTGGAGCTCAACTGATATTTAACTGCCCGTCCGTCGTCGCAACCGCGACCGTTGCGTAACCGCACAAAACTCCGGTCTCGTGAGTTTAGAAATGAAACAGCTGTTTCATTCACCGCGTCAGGCGTGGTGAAAATCGCTTTGTGAGTTCTTCCTTAGCTGTTTTACCTCTCGGTTTTACCCGCATCTTTAGTTTCTGCTCCGCTCTCGTGGGTCGCAGCTGGATGATTCCTGGATAAATGGTCTATTCAACACTAAATGAATTTATAATATAATTATAAATTAAATTAAACACTACCTGCACCTTCCACGACTTATGCGGTCCAGGTGACTAAATATTGGTCGGACCAAATTTGAGTCAGATCGACACGAAAGAAGAAGACGAATTAACTATAAAGTCGTTTATTGTTCCTGAGATTCTAAGAGTTCAAAAAAATACACAAACTCTTCAACTTTATAATACTCGTATAAGTAGAATAATTCAATAAACGTATTCGAGAGTCAAATGAAATATACCATTACCAGTCTTCGTTTTATCATGCCGTATAAAATACTATTTTCCTCAATAAAATTGTATCCTGTAATAAAAATGCCAGTTCGTGATAAAGGGGCAATACTGTAGTAGACAGTTATACACATAATATGCAAATGGATGAAATACATATTTCTTAGGGATGTAGGGAAGCATGGAATATCAAAGAAATTCCTTGACCCACGTTTTATTGTTTCTCGACGAAATAGTGTAACATCCTGACTTCCTTGCGCCGGCTTTTATTAACAGCCGGCTCTATGGTCGGCTTCATAAATTAACAGTGCTATTTGATTTGCGAAAAGACTAGAGTTAAGAAGTTTACGCACTGTTTAGTACTAGTATAATAAATATACTAGGCTGGGGATGGCAAACCCATATTGGAGAACGTGCCATTAATTATTGAAAAAAAAAATGCCGTCATCATGGCGTGCCGCCAAAAAATCTTGACTTTATAATTTAATGGACAAACTTTGTAACTTAATTTGCAACTCTAAAATTCGTAATGTTTACAGTTGTTTGTTTTTTAATTAAATAAAAGTTAAAGTTAGTGTGATTGCAGTTGTATGAAATCTCCTTTAAATGTCATCTTACACTGGCGTGTCCGAATGGCTAGGATCGCCATGTGTACTACATAAACACCGTTTATCGACGATGTTATACGTTTTCACTTTTACAAGCAAAAAAGAAAAACGATAACAGTGCGTGCGTTTGATGGAATGGTAGATGTTTGTTTCAAGATTGCAAATAATTGTGTTAAAGCAAAAATCTATATAAATAAAAGGAGAAACTGGCTGGCATATCAACGCCCAGCTGAAACTGCAAGACCTGGGAGCGTGAAATTTTGCACAAGGTTTCTTATCATGACACAGGCGAGCATTATGAGAGGATATTCCAAAATTCACTCCTTAAAGGGAATGTAACGGGGGTCAAAAGTTTGTATGGAGAATCTGACTTTCACGTGGGCGAAGCCAATGACAGAAACTAGTGCATATTATAAATAGGCATATAACAAGTTTACCATCTAGTAAAAGTAATTCAAATTAAAAAGAAAATTAAATAACAATGTAGAATGTGTACATTTGTACAGTAGTCTCATATCAAGGAGTAATTAATTAATATGCAAAAGCAATAAATACTTTGAAAGTGTATAAACGTTGGTAATTTAACATCTCATATGATGTAGAAAGTGCGATAAAAGTTTTGTTACACATATTAGTCACAGCACGCTGAACCATTGTACGATTTATTTAATCATCGTGTTATTTCATCTTGGTTTACAAGTTATTACAGTACATATTAGCATTTAGTCGTGTATCACATATTTTTATTCTGTTTGCAAATCAAAAAAATAATGATAGCATTTATATCAACGGGAATCCGATGGATGCGAGTCCGCGGTCGTTATGACGACGCTTGGGGGAGGTCTATGTGCTACAGTGGATGAATTTCGGTTGGAATAATGATGATGATTTGCATGAATGCGTCACAATCAAACTAAACAAATACTTTTGTTCTCTTTTTAACAAAAGAATGTCCAAATATTTATTAATATGTTGAAAGAAGATTTTTCTTTACGGAAGTTGAGATGACCAGTAAGTTACAACAATGATGTTTTGTGCCAAGTCGTGCTTTGGTTTATTCCCAATGTTACCATTGACTTTATAACACTTACATCATAACAACCTACTCTCTTTTTTATCTCTCTCTGTCACTCAAAGCTTTGCTGGGAGAAAACTCATTGTTGAGTTAAGCTCGTCTTTGCAGCAGTTACGTTACCCCTAAGCTACCTGAAATTTTACTTACGCAACCGTCGATTAAAGTTATCGATGTGCGCAACCCACAAAAATTAAAGTTTTCTATTTGCATTAAAAAAAAAAATCACCTATGGCGTTACTTGTGACCATCATTTGAAATTCCTTAACCTTTTTATCTCAGCTTAATTTTTCTCTGAATAAATCGTCAAATCATTGTGCTTACATTAAAGAATTGACTAAAATCCTTTCAAGTTTCGAATATCAAGTTTCTAAGTCAGTCGACACAAAGATTGACAAACACTTAGCTGCAACCTATAATTTTATTTTAAACGCATCAGACGACGCGTCGTCTTCGTCATCAACAGCTATTAGTAATCAATGGAGTTTCCTAATGCGCCCACGGCGCCGACCTTGTAAAAGTGAGGGGTACACACGCGATGATTTGAGGATGCCGCGACGCGACTCGCCATTATAAAGTATTGCGCTGACGTAGTCGCGGAACCCATCGCGGCCGATTTTACCGTTACTTATTGATACTAATATTATTGTGTTGGTACGGTAAATCTTCACTGTCAAACGCCACGTCATGTCTAGCTGTTTACATATGAATTTGACGCTATTAAAACATGTTTATTGTGACTTAAAAGGTTTGGACGTCTTTAACCGTTGGGCTACCTTATAAATAAATTTAATTTATGCGTTCTGCGATTAACATGTAGACTGGTCCTATTTATCACTAATTCATAATGGTTAAGCTAAACAGAGATGAACGTCCCTAGAATTGTACTTAGTACCACAAAAATTGTTAACAAAATGTTAAAGAAGGACATTACAGACAGGCTCTACTCGATCAGTTCAAGTTTGCATTGTCTGAGTACAAAAGAATGGAGTTTTTATCGCTATACAAGTGTTACCTATTCTCAAAAGTGCGTAGCGACATCTAAGGTTTATGACCTATTGCTATCGACTGTATACTGTTTGGGCGTTATTAAACCTGCCCGTCTTAATACATTTTGAATGCCTATTTAATGTCAACGTTTTTACATCCATTGTAATTTTATATTTGGATTTTTTTTTCTTTTTCTTTACAAACTACCAAATTCTACTAACGCATTTATTTTTTTCATCTTAATTTTTATTAACTTTTAGGGTTCCGTACCCGAATGGAAATCTATCGCTATGCCTCGCTGTCTGTCCTTCCGTCCGTCCGTCTGTCAGGGGGCCGTATCTCATGAACAATATAGGTTACATCAAGAAGCCTAGCATAATAGAGGTTGTTAATTGTTTATGTTCTCTAAAAACTACAAACTGCTTGCTGTCAATTCTAGTAAGACGGTGTACAAGCAATAGAGAGCAGTTGTACCTTCACCGTAGACTCGCAACGAGTGTAAATGATGACAGCTAATGGAAGTACATATTTACTAAAATCATAACTAATTATGGTCTTCTACATAGCGTGGCGCAACACATGGCTGTCTGAAAGCACTTTCAAGCATGCGTGCTTTCATTACGTACAGAATTATAGCCTTAGTAGCTCAGTAGTGTTAGTAATACTGGTACAAACTGCTACCATATTACCTTCTAGCTGTCCCCAGCAGTTTCACCCATGTATTTGGTTACTGGTCCGCTCCCATTGGTCGTAGCGTTATGTTATATAGACCATAACCTTCCTCTATAAATTAGCTATGCAATACCTACTAAAAGATTTTTAAAATTCGATCGAATAATTCCTAAAATTTTCGCGTCCAACGATTCAAGCCCCTTTTTTAATGTTACTAGTTGTTTTATTTATTTATTAAAACTTTATGCACTAGTAATAAACACTGTACAAAGGCGGACTTATTGTCTTAGACGTTTTCTACCAGTCGACCTTAGGGTGGAGCAGAAAAAAAAACATTGTAGGTGCAGCTTAATGGTAAAGAAATACAATAAAAAATATATACTTACATACATACATACATACAAATTAACAATCTATTTATGAAAAACGAATCCAACAAATCAACGCTGTGATGAGTTGTCTTCCGCAGTTTCACCTGTCTTTGGTTACTGCTTCTCTCCTATTGGTCGTAGCGTGATATAAGATATGGCCTTATAGCCTTTCTCAATGGGCTATCCAACACTAAGACAATTTTTCAATTAGAACCAGTAGTTCCTTAGATTAGCGTGTTCAACCTAGCAAACAAACGAGCAGTAAATATACCTAATATTAGTACAGATATATTAGTAATAAGTATAGACGCAAAATTAGTAATTACTATAAAGCAGTGGTGTTCGAGTGGTAACGGCCCCGACTTACGAGTTGTAGGTCGCGGGTTCAAACCCAGCCAGACGCATTACTTTGTGTATTTTATTTCATCATCACTGCTCTCAAAACGGTGAAGGAAAACATCGTGAGGAAATCGGCATGTCCTAGAACAAAAAATTCGAAGACATGGGCCTGCGTGGTGGATTACGGGCCATTCCCTCTCCTAGAGAGGAGGCCTGAGTCCCAGCAGTGAGAACACTATAAGGCCGACCATACATAGATGCAAAAAAAGTAGGAAGCACTTATCCTAAGAGGTCGTCCAAGCGTATTAAAAGAGGATCGTTCGGTACTCACAAGGGAACGACCCTTTCAAGGGTTGATGTGTGGTAAGCAATGCGTTAAAAGAAGGATATTTCGAAACTCAACCTTGAACGGGTTTACAACTTCCAGCAATCATTTTGAATATGATGTATTACATTGTTTAGTTATTTATTAAAACTTTGCGCAATAGTAAATAAAATTGTACAAAGGCGGCTTAATGCTTTGAGGTATTTTCTACCAGTCGACCTTAGGGTGGTTAAGAAACATAACGTGGCAGTTACAACATAATAAATAGACAAACAGAAAATAAATAAGTATAATAATAAATACATACATATAAAAAAGCAATGTTATTGTGAAAAAACAAATCCAAGCAGTCAGTGCTGTCAGGTTTCTACCAACTGGCCTGTTGGTCTAGTGATTAGGGACCCGACTGCTAAGGCGGAGGTCGTGGGTTCGATTCCCACCCAGGAAAAATGTTTGTGTGATGAGCACGATCATTTGTTCTGTGTCTGGGTGTAATTTATCTATAATATTTATGTATTTAGAAATATATAAGTATGTTATTATCAGTTGTCTAGTACTCATAACACAAGCTCTGCTTAGCTCGGGACTAGACGGCGTTGAGTGAGAGTTGCGGAAAAAAAGGTTCTTGTGAATGTGTTCACGACAATAATAATCAAAAATCAACGTGTAAATTATATTCCCGTTTCGCTTACCGCTCCATATCCTCTCACATTCTGGTGCAAGTTAGCATAAGAGAAGTTGGAAGTATGTAAGCGTATACCATAGACCATTGTTGACCGTTTCTTTTGTCACCAGATGCAGAGACAAACCTTATCCAACACTCCTGCCTACTACCAGTGTGGTGATAGTCTTCCACAACGAAGCGTGGACCACTCTCATACGCACAATATGGAGTACTATCAACCGGTCGCCACGCCCACTGCTCAAAGAGATCATCCTTGTTGATGACGCCAGTGAAAAGGGTAAGTTTTTATTATTAATTTATATGCTGACATTTGAGGTAGAGATGGCAAAAAGATAATGGATATTCGTAGAGAGTGAGATGACAGTTCAACCATAAGAAAAGGAGAAAATGGAAGAGGAAAAAGATTTTGCAAGACCGATTGCAAGAAACATCGGAGAGTACTAGTGGTGATAGTGGCCCAGTGGTAATGGCCCCGACTTACGAGTTGCAGGTCGCGGGTTCAAACTCAGCCAGGCGCATTACTTAGGGGCCATTCAAGTATTACGTAAGCAGATTTTTTGCAAATATTAACTCACTCCCCCTCGTCAGCAAAAGTAAGCAAAGCTCTCACACCTCCCCCCATGCCTAAGTAAACATTGGTACGTCCATTTGTCAATGTGTTAGTTTGGTTATTAATTTATGAACAGTAGTTTTAAATCGAAATCGAAAAAAAGTAATACTTACTTGAAATAAAGAAAAAAACAAAGGTAATTTAAAATGTTGACATTATTAATTCAAATTAACATTTCTCAGTCCTTGACACACTTATCCATGACATTAGATGTATGCTGCATAATGATGTGTGTCTGCTCACTTTCTTGTGATTTTGAAACATCGACATCGTTCTCTTAAGAAACTAAAAAAAAATTGACGTAATCACCATCTAGACCCTCCCATCCCCCATGTCATCAAAAATAAACAAAGCAAATAGCCCCCCACCCCCTTATTTCATCACCACTGGACTTTTCTTTCACTGTAATGAAAACATTACGGTGAAGGAAAAGTCCCAGAATCAAAAATTCGAAGACATGTAACATCAAAAAACCCAATCCGTACCGGGTCCACGTGGTAGATCACGGCCTATTCCCTCTCCTAGAGAGGTGGCCTGAGTCCCAACAGTGGGAAAAATATAAAGCTGGTTATATGCTTTTAAGCAATGGTGCAGTCGGCGATGTTGCACGCTTGCCTAGAAGCCTTTTATTTATTTATTTAAACTTTCAGTAGTGGTACATAGGCGGACTTAATGCCACAAAGCATTCTCGACCAGTCAACCATTGGGTTAAAAAGACAACACTGTGGTAGACACCTACCACAATAAATAAATAACAGATATTTTAAGATAGAATGTAGTATTATTAAATTAAGTGGCTTATAATAATAAAATACGTATATATGCTAATATAATAAACTAATAAATACTATGATAAATAAGAAATCATTCTAAATAAGAGAACTCCTCCTTTTCACTCGAACTTTGAAAATACTCAACTTATAGGTATCTGTCAACACAGGCCGGGCGGCGCGGCGGCGGGTAGTTCTATTTTTCTAGTAATATCAATAGAGTTCATAACAGCGGAAGTAGTAACAAAAAACAAACAGGTTATCATCAGTAGATATTTTTTTTACTTTCGTGAGTGACATTCACGACTCATCATGACCTTTTCGCTAACGACTTCGCCGTGTGAATAGCTCTTAATTGAAGACTCTGAACGAGCAGCAATTTGTCGTGAAATCAACACATGGGTTTAACATTTCCATCAAATTATCATATTTTTCTCCTGAAATTTAGTGACTATCTATTAAGTAAATTTTGTATGCATCAGTGCACATTTAGCGCGCTGACTTTTATTCAAAATAGTAGAATTTATGCAACTAAACTATAGTAAAATGTTTTTATGACAATTCTTAAAAAAAGAAGTCGACCAGGAAATCGACAGTAGGTACTTGTCGCACTACTGAAAGTAAAGAACGTTGTACTAATGTAAGAGTCAATAAAATACTTGAAAATATAAAGAAAATATTTAAAGTCTGTTATGAACATTACGCACCTAGTAATTTAGGTCGGAAATCGAATAACGTAACTAAAATACTCATTCTAGTACTTAAAATCATTTTCAACACTTTGATCGTAATCATAATTAAGTCGCAGCTGATAAAGAAAAAACCCTGATTAATCACGATACAGCGTATAAGTGTATCTTTATCTGTTTCCAATGATACTTTTAACTTGAATAGCCGGATCGCCAGAAATGACGTGATCCAAACAAAAAAACTTGTTGAATGAGTAATGCGTTTTGTAAAATGTATATTTGTATCTTGAGCATTTCTAGTGGCTTGACCGCGGCCTGGCTGGTTTCTGTTCCATACTATCGAACATATAATATGCAGATTAAGATCATGAATGAATAAACCACGTTCGCCTTGAATGCTTCTAAGGCTGGTTTCATACTATGGCCACTCGACTCGGCGAGAGCAGCTGCTAAACTACTTTTTACTTACATTATGTCAGTGACATTTTCACGCAGTTCTGCAAGCGACGTGCGGCATTATTTCTGTTCTTGTTAGTTCCTGTTGCCTCTATGTTATTTTAACCAGTCCGTTTGCGCCCTAAATCCCCTTTTAGATGGTGTCACCAGTTGCATTGCAAATGACCGCGGGAAATTATTTAATTCTCGCTTACAATATTCAAGTCTTAGGAATTATAATAACTGGTCTCCTGTGAATATTCACTGTATTATGTATAGACACTGCAGTTTATTGTGTGAGATTCGTGTAAACATTAAACATTTCTGGAATATTCATAATAATAATTGAAAAGGTGACGCAAACCTATAGATCCATTTTTCCCTTTATTCTAATACGATCTCACCTCTGTTCATTGACAAAGGTTAACGGAAAATTATTTTCACAATAGTCAAGTTTACGTCACAATCGTGCTGCTCTCGACCCTGTTACTTAACTCATCTCACCACGTAATGAATATTTACCGTCTTAACAACGCTCGTCTGAGCACAGGCAGTCAAGTAAATTATTCGTCACCGCTATCTCAGTGTGGATACAGCTTTACAAATTAAACATCTCGAGATACTGTATCCAATCGAATAAGGTTTTTTGTAACTACTTGACATTTCTGTATTTGCAATTCGTTACTATGTATGTCGATTACATTTTATGTGAATGCGGTATTGCATAAGTATAGATTCAACATTTGAACTAATGTTTTAAAGATAATTAAATTGTATTGTTTGATCGTTTGTTTGTGACGATCAAACAACTCAATTTAACTCCTTTATAGGTTTGTAGAAAGTTGATATTTAAGCTCTGTTCCTACTCGCAAAGCCGCCATAAACGGTTCCTGTAGGATAGGTGGCCGGAGCGTCGCCGCGGGAAAAATCTGGCTTTTAATAAAGCTCGTAGTAGCTGCTTCCAACTCGTAATGAGATAGTAGAGTAATAAAAAATCCTTCAGACATGCATCTACATACACGCCGGCGCCTCTTGTCGAGACGGCTCATGAGCATGACCCACGTCACGTACAAGCAAATGTAAAAAGTGTACGTACTTAACCCAGTCTCGTGTGCGTGCAGCAGTCATGTATAAGGGGTTGAATTTATTGTTTAATCTTGTGGAGGAAAATTATGTTATGAAAATGATTATATAACCGGGTCTACCTTTTATAGCAGAACTTTTTACGTCATAATATTGTTTTGCATAACAACGGATAGCATAAACTTCATTTCGCAGAAAATCATTTCGCATACACTCAGTTGTCATACATTCAAAACTCATAATTTTGTTAGTCAGAATCATCTTTAGGCATAATGTTTATATCCATAATAATTAAAAAGCAGAACCATCATATCGCAGAAAATTTACAGTCAGAATCGTCTTCAGAAAGCAGGCATGCAACATGCAGCATGCATGCAGCATGCATGCAGCATGCATGTAGCATGCAAGCAGGCATGCAACATGCAGCATGCATGCAGCATGCAAGCAGGCATGCAACACGCAGCAGGCATGCAGCATGCAAGCAGGCATGCAACATGCAGCAAGCATTGTTTCTGTCACGGCTCCGGCGCTGCGGGGTTTGGGCGGCGCCACGCGAGCTTATCGTCACAGATAGTTTTAACGCTCACCACCGCAGCTTCGGCTTGCTGGCCGGCTTCGCCGGCCAGCCTCAGCCGCGGTGGCGGGCCTTCAAACCACCTGCTCCTCAGCTCGCGGGCCGCCCTACCCCTCCGCGCCTACGCGGGTTTAAATTACACTCTAGGGGTAGGGCAGACAAGACTGCGTAAAGTCGGTTTCGCAGCGATACGTTTCTGTCACAAAATTATGGCAAAGGTAATTATGCGAAACAAAATTCTGCCAAGATAAAAGTATGCCATTGTAAATTCGGACACGTAAATATTCTGCCAAACAAAAGTTATGCTAAATAATTTTTATGCCTTAAAAATATTCGATTAAATAAGATTATGCCATGTGAGTTATGCCAAATAAAAATCGGAGTATCAAGATTCTGCCAAATAGAAGGAACCCTATATAACCAGGGGGGGTTATATTTCTGAATCTCCATTGAAATGGAAGAAAATCATTTTCCGTTAGTGGAAAAAATTGTTTGTGTGTTTGTTTGGTAGGTACTATGTTTTGGTGACTGTTCGAAATCTAGAGAACACGGTATATTTCATAGCGAAATATCAAAATTTTTATGACAATAAATTTTAGACTGGTTAAAGGAATAAAAACTTTTTACCTAAAAAAAAACCGGTTTCACTCCAAAAAACAAAACACTAAAATGATCTCAATTTATTTCGGAAGTCGGTGTTTCTGGTATTGTTTGCTTGTTATTTAACACCCACTTCCGCACTTAAAGTTGTTTTGATCTTTAGTGAGTTTGAGTTTTAGTGTTTTGTTTCTTGGAGTGAAGTCGGTTATTTTTATTTTTTAGAAAAAGATTTTTTATTTCACACTTTTTTTGTGATACCCTTATAACCATGGAGTACCTTTTTCTCATGAAAATTCGAATTAACCCAAACACTGCTAGGTTATATTATTTTATTATGAAGTTCCCAGCCACCTCCCGACTCCATCATCAGGTCAGTTCGATAGTACCTTATAGCCAAAGTACATCTCATGACAGTTCCAATAAGTCACGCGGGCGAAGCCGCTGACAGGAACGAGTTATAATAATAATGTTTACTGAATTGTTATTTACTTTTATTCACTTTATTATTATGATTATTTTTATTGTGCTTTTGGGTACAATATTAACTGGTCTACACTGTCTTATTGTATTATGGAAATATTGTAACATTAACCATTTTTAGGGTTCCTTACCACAAAAGGAAAAACGGAACCCTTAAAGGATCACTTTGTTGTTCGTCTGTCTTTCAAGACCCTTTATCTCGGAAACGCGTTGCGGTATCGAGTTGTAATCAAAACCATATACTCAGGTCTGCGGTCCCTTGAAGCTATGAAAAAATCAAACATCTAAATTAACGAAAAAAAAGATACGGCCATTTATGTCGCAAAAAACGTGTATTTTGACACTCAAGGGAATCAAAATTCATAGGGTACTTCCCATTGACCCAGAATCCTGAAATTTGGCATAAAGCAAGGGCGTATAGCGTAGGTATAGGAACAAATCTGAAAACAGTAAATTTGTTGTTACGTCACAAAAAAAAAACTTTGCCATTCGAAGAAATCTTCCGAGACTCCGTTCGGGAATTTACCTATTTACATAAATATATGTATGTACGGAAGCCTCAGTGCGCGAGTCCGACTCGCACATGCAGTTTTTTTTTTAAAGACCAACTATGGAGTATCTTGCAGGCTCTTCTCCATAAAAAACGACCAATTTGGAACCGTGCACTAGCTTCTGACATTTTATAATATCTATATTTAGTTTTTATTTTTACTTTATTTACATTGTTCTCACATGATAGCAACAAGAAACATGTAACCGAGATATTTGTTAAACATAACATGATTGAAAAGAGTGTCCATGGAGTTTCTTGTACATTCTTCACCATAGCGATCTACGCTTTGGAATGTGCAATTGGCATCAATTTTTTCTGACTGACTGACTTCTTGACGTTTTAAAAGTGCCTGTAATTGGTTTATTTGAAATAAAATGCTTTGAATCTTTGAATCTTGAACCTATATGTGCCCATGTAGGCCTATGTGAAATAAAAATGTTAGTGTTTTGATATTTTTAATGGCTGCATAACAATGGTGGAAGCACTTTCGTTCCATACCAAATACACGATGGTACCGCAAGTACACCATGAAATGTTTATAACATAATTATTTATATTAATTATGACTGCTCTCGCCTCTGTAGGTTCTATGATTATATGATATAATAACTGCAAGATTTGTAGTCGGGCTTGCTGTCCTAGAAGCAACGGAAGTACTTAAATGGCGTACTTGCGGTAACTACATTTATGTTCTGTTTTTCAAAGAAAAGATTAGCCGTGAAAGATGATATTGCTAGGAAGAAAGGGACCTTTGAGATGACAGCTGATAGTATGGAAAAGACAGATGTTTATATTGCGCCGACCCCACTTAAAGTAGGGCAAGGTCAGGAGGATCCATCGGTCTTATCAAGCCTGTATGATGTCCCACTGTTGGATATCTCATTCCGTTTTCTACATACTTTTTATTCTCTGTTAATGCGAGCTAGGGGACTTACCATGACGTTTTAAAATGTCAGTATCACGAGCGAGAAAGAGGGATGGCGTTATACTGCCTGTACAGCTCCATCCCTTTAACAGTTTAGTTTAGGTCGTAAAATTGATCACGTTAAGAGCTCGTGGTAGCACTACAGTTGCTTCAATAATACGAGTACTCAAGTTTGTTTTACCTTGCGTTGTTTTGGACCAAGTCGGTGGTCCTTTGAGCTCATAACTCATCTGATATGAATGTAATAACTTGGATGGATCATAATGACTCATGATGCGTTTTTCTTCACCAGAACATCTCGGCAAGAAGCTAGAAGATTACATCAAGACGCTGCCGGTACCGACGCATTTGTTCCGCACTGAGAACAGGTCTGGTCTCATCCGGGCGCGTCTTTTGGGCGCCAAACATGTAAAGGGTGATGTCATCACGTTCCTCGATGCCCATTGTGAATGTACAGGTAAATTATTCGTTTTTAATATTAATTGGTGTTATAAAAGCCCTTACTTATAGGTGTGTATAACCTACCTGCATATCATAGTGGTCTGCTACGTTCTTAGACATCCCCGGAAAATTGCATGTCAATGAAACAATATACCTAAACACAGTTTGTTTTCACACGTCGTCTAACCTTAATCAATTTGAAACTCGTGTGGAACTTATTTGAAAATGTTATTATTTTTATTGTAATAATATTTTGTAAGTAGCGTTTCCAGTTTTTCGGGCTATTTTAATCGTTTGTGCCGATCCTAAGGTCCTTTTAAAAATCAGTAGGTATAAGTTCGAATCGATATGTTGGTATTAAATCCTAAAAATAAAAGTCAGCTCGGTCACAGCACATTGCCATTGCACAATAAGTTTATCGCAATAATGCATTGCTTAGGCCCTTTTACTTTCCGTGTCCAAGAAAAAACAGGTTAAGGTGATTGCTACGGGTTGTTCGTGGCCATTTTCCCGCTAGATGGCGCTGAAGTCAACATTTTCAGTTTTATTTTGTTTTGAGTGTAATTGAAAAAATATTAAGTTACAGAAATAGTACAGCGTAAATCGGACATTCCACTTTATCGAAGTTAGTCAAATTATAGTCTCAAAACCCATCTGATTCGCCATTTTTCGAAATACTAATATCTAACTCTGCTTATAGTATCGTTTACACACACATAGACACGAACGACTACTTTAAAATCTAACAAAATTACCACTAGATGGCGTGTATTTAAAAGTTATAAGCCTGGTTTCTGTAGAAATTATAATTATGTCTGGGGGAGTACCTGTTATGATTATATTATAAAAATAAAAGGCGGTATTTCAGGTGTAAACTATTTAATTGACCTCTAATTTTGTGAATCAAATGAATGTCAAGAATGCATAAGACAGTTTTATTTTATTACCTTTTATTACATTATTTAAAATAACATATATTCCAACTAACAATTATTACAAGTAATTATAGAGACATAAATGCTTGATACATGACCATTTACTAAAAAACAATCTTTTTCAAAATTAATTACACACCAGTACAAGACAAACGCAAGAAACTCTATTTCATAAACAAGACAACAAATTTTAAACACAAATTAGAATAAGAGATTGCAACCAAGAAGGTGGAAAAATGTTTGATAATATCTAAGCATCCATAATCACATTTTTATTCTTGTAAAACTTAAACATAACTAACAAATGGTTATACATATCTGCTAAAGTATTGTTTTAATTGTAAAGGAAATAAAAAAGCAACAAAGTTCTTTTCATTCACTCTATGATTGTAAACATTGATAATGTAGATTCTAAACATACAATTAAAACAATCATTTGATCCTGAAGTTCTTGTCCGGAAAACCACCACTTAACAGCTGCTGTGAAAGAAAATGACTATACTTAGTATATTTTGGTGTAACTTTTTATGTGGATGTTGAAGAACAATTTTCCACAAGAAAAAATTAATATAGATTGAAATTTATGGAAATTATGAAATAAATAAAAAAGAGTAATAATTTAGTGTACCTTTCATATCTATACATTTCACATTTTTTTGACCATGGTTCAAAATGATTTCTGGCAGAATACAGTATTTCAAAAAGTCTAATGGCTTTGGCATCATATTGCTAATAAATTCATTATCTCCACAAACTTCTATAACTGTCTAAGGTTCATTGACTGAAATAAAACATTTGAAGTAGCATTTATCCATGTTACTGACACGCATTCGTCCTTGAACCTGAAATAAATGTAATATTATAGTAAGAGTAATTATCATGCTAAAATATAGTGGACATGCAATAGAATTATAAATTTTATGAATTCTGCTAACCATTCTTCACACCATATTCTCAATTGTAGTTCATCAATATCAATTGGATCACTCGGTTCAGGTCCACAATTCTTGTCGTTTGTGTTTTTTTCTCTTCGAACAAAAAATTGTTTGAGTGTTGACAAATCTTATCGTATTCTGCTCTGTTCCTTTCGCTCTATGTATTTTTTTAAATGTGTTCCTGGACTCTGTGTGGTCTGCTTTTTCCATGCAGTCTTATACCATTTGTGTCCAGTAGCAAGCGATAGCCCTGAAAATAAAATATAATTTTACTAGAAAATATGAAAAAAATAGATAGAAATTATATCTATGTTATGTACAATATAAGTATATGGAAACAGTACTGATAAACATAACATTTCTTTTTGGTTCCAACTTCTGTTTGTTCTAATAGAAAAGTAAATGTTTATAGTATTTACCTGCCACATGAACACGTTGGTACGATCCCCCTTTACCTAGATTAATTCGTTTTCCTCAGCTGATTTTATTTATTACGCTCATAAAGTTTTCTGCCACATTTGTCGTCTCATTTGACAAAAGGCTTGCCTTCAAGGCAATTTTTTCATTGGTGGCATAAATCAGTGCCCACACTTCTGGAGCATCCTTTTTTTAGATCTTCTACGAAGTTTCCTTCCTTGTTTTCAGTTCCATTGACATTGCAATAATAGTCCTTGCAGTTCAGTCACTATATAATCGTTTGAATGCGCTTTTCTTTTTGACAATTTACGGACGCCTGAATATTCGTGGCGTTTGGTACGCTATCTTTCTCGCAGCATCAGACAGTAGGAACCAAGATGTAAACCTAAACTGAAATACACAAAAACAAATGATATATACAAGACAATATGTTAGGTACTTTTATAAATTCGGAATTCGTTCGAAATGCAATCTCATGTCATGCAAAGTAATGTCCGTAGATAATACAGAATATTACAAATATTGACGTTCCAAATTACGTTCAAAATTACAGCAGTAAAATTTTACTTACCCAAATAATTTTGATATAATATTGATTGACAATTAAGAAAATAATATCTAGTGGGGATAAATCCCTGCAGAACAACCATAAATAATAAATCATAATCCATAATTATATGTAACGGAATGCACATTATGACGCGATATAGTTTTACTTGGTACATACCAAGTAAAACTAATGTTTGTTTGTCCATCGATAACTATTTGTATTACTAATCTGAAAAAAGAATATGACAGGAAATATATATATTTAAAGCGACTTATAAATTTGATTTACATATGATAGATAATATATTATAAAGTAAAAAAAAAATTATATACTTGATATTAATTAAGTATAACTTCACGAATCAGTTAATAATATCGATTGGTGATTTCTATGAGAAGATTTTAGTTTGTAATAAATAGCCAGCTAAACTCACGGGCCGACTTGCTAATACCACCGAAAGATTGGTACCTACTTTTATTTTAAAATAAAATTGCGTCTATGCAACTTTTACTACAATACATTGCTATAATTACATTAAATTGGAATGAAATACATACAAGAAATATTTGTTCGAATCTATGAAAATGCATAAAATTCAAAACATACAAGAAATTCCGCGCGTAAAACCTATCACTGCACAAGCCTAGAGCTTCAAAATGTATTTTATTACAAGTCAACCGAATTATCGAATCGAACGAAGTTTGGCAACGGTTTTTCTTAGAAACATTACGGGTCAAAGGGTCAAGTAGGAAGGAACTAGGAAGTACGGCAACGTCGCGTTTTGTTTCTCGTAGGTTTCGTTTGACGAAATTGTTGCTAGTAACAATAATAATAACTAACGCTAACAATATTTGACAACAACAATGTTTTATGTTTTCGTTTATGATAGTTAGTTTTACGTTATTATAATGCTTTTTTTAATGGAAACCATTATTATAAATTTAGTAAAGATTTTTCAAATTTACAATATCGGTTACACGCCATCTAGCGTTAAGTATTATAATCTATCGCATTCATGGCGGCAAGCTTGGTTGTCAAATCGCACTCACACTAGTAAACAAAATGTCTAATTTTGCCCGGTTTTCTAGACTGTTTTTCTCAATATATAAAGCAAATTATTTACCAAAAAGGTGCATGCGGAACTATTTCATTGTAGAAAAGTGATAAAGTGATTCGTTTTGAGCAAAAAGTGTCTATGTACGGAGTATAGTTCGAACGAAAAATGTATGAACAGGCCAGCGGAACATTCACCTTAAGTACCCAATGTAAAGTAAGTCAACGGCTAACCTCAACTGACTCCCACGACTGCCCACGATATAAACAGCTGATCAACGTTCATTTGTTTTCGGCTCTAAGGACCGTTTATTTTATGGTCCTTATGTCCATAATTTTGGTACATGGTTCAGTCGTTATTCAAATGGTGAATGTTGAATTTTTGACTATTTAAATATTAACAGTTTTAATAACAGTGTTAGTAAAAATAATAAGAAAGAATATAATATGCATAAGTATTTACAACTAACGCCTACCATTCACTACTTCAAATGAGAACCAGATAACGAGCCACTTAAAGATTTGCAGGCTACAATTGAGGTGCAGCCCATTTAATCGCAATTTATTACTGAAAAGCGGTATATATATACTAATAATTTAAATGCATTGTTCGCTCCGTGCTTGATGCTATGTTGATTCGAAATTCACGCAACCATGACGCAACTCCGTTATTGGTATCCCATATTTTTATCCGAGTCATTAGCTTCTTATAGACGTACGAACGTACCTTACTTCGAAGATGAACATTCTTTGTAAGTTTATGAGAAGATTCTTATTTTTATAGGCCAGTTTATGACTGCCATTTCAGAATAGGTGCTCTGAAATTCTGAATTCTAGAGGTGTTTCAATAGTTCCTGCAATCGGAGATCCATTTATTCTATGTTTCGATTACCGATAGAGGGAAAAAACAGTAAAACAAAGACGGCGTTCAAAGTAACCACTTATTTCGCAGCAGACCTGCGACAGGAAATGTTTCGTACAGGTATTTTTCACAAGAGCCAAACTGGATTTCATTTATAAGACATTTTCTTAGGGGACTTCCTTTACTAATGTAATACTCAAATGTCTTTGAAAACGTAGCATTATACTATTACGAAGCGACTTTTATTTATTAATGATTCATTGCTGGAATTAACAGCTCGACAATGGGGTTCCTGATTTTTTTTTTACTGAATTATTATGTTACTGCTAGGCAAAGGTCTGTACAAGAAAAGGTGCCTGTGGAGCCACACTCTCTTCCCGGAGTGTTGCATTCACCAACCAATCTCTTGTTCCCTCATTAGGGGAAACTAAACTTAATGTTTAGGATCAATGTGTTTAACTGACTTTCTTAACGAAAAGGTGAACCGGTAGGTAGATAAATATCAACAAACTAGTCACGAATGTTCAAACACTATCATAGTGACAGAAGTTAGTAAACATTTCAACAAACAATAGCTCAATATAGACAATAGGTCCATAGACAAACATGCTTTATTGTACACCGATAGGTAGGTATATTGTAACAATATCTTTCATGCGAGCATAAGATAGAGAAATGATACTACATGATGCCGCTCAGGTTCATAAGAGGTACTAAACTATCTACTACTATCTTTAGATAGTTCAAAATACCTTGTCCCTTTTGGCCTTTCTCGGTTGATACTTATAATCTGTCCCTGAAAAAGTCTAAAGTTTGTTTACTGCTTGTTTGTGATTTGTAGATGTTAGATAGTCCAGATACACAAAAGTAAGCCCGGTTGTAAGTCTTCCATATCATTTAAATACATAAAAAAAAGTCTAACAAACAGTCATGCCAGTAGAAATGGACGACGTGGTACCTATTTATCCAGTAGTATGGAGTTAGTTAGGTCCTCCATGTAAATTTCTGGAAGCCTACTGCGTCTGTTTAGACTGGAAACCGATTCCAACGATGTCTGGAAAAAAGCATGGCCCATAAACAGATAGTCATTTTCATTTTTTTTTATTTTTTTTTAGAGGGTTGGCTGGAGCCGTTGTTAGCGCGGATCGTTGAGGACCGAACGACAGTAGTGTGCCCCATCATCGACGTCATTTCCGACACCACCTTCGAGTACATACAGGCTTCCGATATGACGTGGGGTGGTTTCAACTGGAAGCTCAATTTTAGGTGGTAAGTACAAAAATAAACTGTTGTCTTTTTCCGCTGCTGACATAAAATGTATCAATATTAAAAAAAACCGTACTAATTAAAATTACTACATAAGTAATTAAACAGCTGAACAGACTAAAAATAAAAGGGGAATGGGCACCGGACTATGGGGATTTGCCCCAAAGCTCTATAGCTATACAATATACACCATTGAATAGGGCTTGTCATTCGCTTCTTACCGGAAAACACAGCGTTGGAAGGCCTTCTACAAGGAGGACTACTACTAATGCGGTGGATGCGAGAAGCACAGGATCGGTCGTTGTGGCGACGCTTGGGGAGGCCTATGACCAACAGTGGATGTCTTTTGGCTGAAATGATGATGATGATGAACTCCTCATGTATCCACTATTCAAAGAAGCAGTCAAAACAAGAAATGTTCCTCTTGATGAGATCTATGCAATGGTATACAGACTGAAATTTACAAGTTGGGTAGGGCCAAAACTAAAACTATGAGGAATAACGAAAAATGTCGAGAAGAGTATCGGGCTGGATGTTAATGATAACTAAAATTGTAAAATATTTTAGAAAAATATATTTTGCCAGGAATCACACCGGTTGATTTAAGTGAAGTGAAGAGAAGTAATGAAATACGGAAAACTTGATTAAATGTTTCAATTTAAATAATAAACGATTCATATTTCAAGTTAGAATGATGCTTGATTTAACTTTTTTCCATACTTTCTGCATCGGAACCAACTTCACAATTCTGTTTTAAGTTTCTTTATTCTTCGTTGTAAAGGCGTGACGAAAGAACAAAAAATGAATTTTGTTAAAAAAGTAATTTTCTTTAGTTTGCTTTATGTCATTACTTACTTCCATGAATTGACACTATCGGATGAAGTAGAAACAGCGCGTTTTTCTCTCAAAATCAAGGGGCTTAATTCTTAGCTAGGTATATTGATCACGGTGGAGTGCATGGTGGAGGTGTGCTCCGTTTGGGCAGAGCAACGCCGTGTCCTCGTGGGGGCAATCGGCGGCGGCGATCTCTCACGCCGGGCCTTGGTACAGGCACTGGTCCGGAGTGACAGGCGGCCGCCTCCTTCTGCGAAGCAGTAATAGTAATGCTAGCAAAGGAGGTGGCCGATCGCGTGAAGCAACGGTCCTCACGCTCCAACCGTCGCCGCCGCCGGGATTCTGATTCCAATTTCCGGCCACCGTAGGCGCGGGCTTGCGGACGGCGAGCAATGGGTAGCCCGCCGTCCGGTAACCGACCGGACCGAGCCCAAGTCGTCGACGGTGCGTATTGTTCCACGCGCGCCTCAGGGAGATGTCAGCAAATCGTAGGGCCCAGAAGGGTCGAAGCCTACTAGGGTCATGGGTAATGTGAAAACGCCCAAGAGCGGGATTTGTCTTTAGTTGATTTTCCCACCCAATAAAAAATAAAAAAAAACCCTATTAATTTTTATTTTTATTTTTGGTGTACAATTAAGAATATGTCTATTTATCAAACGTTATAAATTCAACATGGCTCGAATATTCAAATTCAATCTATATTTCCGAGCAAAAGAAAATCCAATAATTATATATATAAAAAAAAAAAAAAATTATAGCAAGATATCAAGTATAATATAAATAATGCCTAAAACATCTAAAATATATCTCTAGTTTCCAAAACAACTCTACACGTCCGTTTACACGGTAATAACGACAAGTGTTTCAGTTACATGAAACGAAATCACCAGTTTAATGTCAAGTAATAAAAACAGCGTTCGGCGCGTGCGATTAGCGGCACAATTTATAAACGTACAGCGGTATTGTTACTGCTGATTATGTAATTATGTTCGTAGATGTAGAATATGTAGCGGAAGTAGTAATTTTGGAAGTGGAGTTTTCAAATTTGATTTGTTGGAATCAAAACCGGAATCGGAACCGAAGTTTTAAAAATTACTAAAACTTATCAAAAATATGAATGAATGAAGAGCGAACTTACAATATTCTGAATACGAAACAAAACAACAAGTGAACTCGAGTAATCCACAGAAGGTATGGGGAAAAAGATCCCCCTCGCGACAATTATAAACTTGTTTGTATTTGGACCTTCGATATCGTTTCGGATTAAAATTTATCGGAAACGAAATATGTATCGAAGATGCCAATTGGAAGTTCCAAATTTCCGGAATCAATTTCCGTAACATCTTTGATATAGAGGTATAGACTGAAGGTTCCCAGTCCGGCTGTGAAGAGACAGGTCAGAAACTGTGATAGAGACAAAGTGATCGCGCGATAACAAGTATCTCTTTCTAGAATTCTGGTTAGTCGACCTCACGGGCTTGCAGTGTCACCTCTGTAGTGACGGAGTTTTTTTTTTAGATAGGATGTCGTCTAATGACATCATCGCCTTTTGGCGGAGCGAGAGGGCGTGTCGGACTTTTACTGATTAAAACCCACTCCTGTTCCTTCTTTGCCTTCGTTTAGGGCCCCGGGGTTCTCTTTCGCATAACCCATGGCCCCAGTAGGCTTCGACCCTGCTGGGCCCCTACGGTTGCTGACATCTCCTTGAGGCGCGCGTGGAACACTACGCGCCGTCGACGACTTGGGCTCGATCCAGAAGGTTCCCGGACGGTCGGACGGCGAGCTACCCATTGCTCGCCGTCCGCAAGCCCGCGCCTTCGGTGACCGGAAATCGGGATCGAAATCGCGCGTGCGGCCGCCTCCTTTGCTAGCATTACTGCTTCGCAGAAGGAGTGCGGCCGCCTGCCACTCCTCGTCGCTCCGGACCATGGCTTGTACCAAGGCACGGCGCGAGAGATCGTTGCCGCCGATCGCCACCATGAGGATAAGGTGGTGCACTGGTCAGGCACACCTTTACCGTATGCTTCACTTTGCCCTCCGGGCGGTCCACACAATGGTGACACCCGGGCGTTTCTTCCGCACGAATCCGGTGTAGGAACCTCCGAACTTACTATGTCCGGTGAGGAACTGCATAATGCGGAAAGTAAGGACGCCGTGTACTTACAGCCATAATTATGGCGTCCCCAAGTGACGGAAGTACTACTGTAAACCGACCAACATAAAAGACGCAGGAATACAAAGCCAAGTCAAATCATATACTACGGTTAATGACGGGGCTATATTGGCACCTAAAAATAAAAAAGTTAATGGACCAAATTGTTTCAAAAGTTAGTACTTTAAGATAATCGAGTTCAAGTGGCGTGTGACATATGTATCTATAGTGTCGCGTAAACTACGAATGCGACGCGTGCCTCAGTGTAGTATTGAAAATAAATTAGATGGATTGGATAGGCTCTCTATGTTCGCTTTGTGTGTGATTAGGCTGTTTAAAACCATGCTACAGTACAGGCATTTAAACATAAGGAAGTCAAATGATCAAAGCGTTTCAGCATCCAACTTTTAAGTTCAAGTGGCGTTTGGCAAATGTAACTGGATAATTTAATTGAGATTATGACGGCGTAATTGGTACTACTTACATAGAAATTAGGTGGATATTTGGATACGTTCCGTATGATGACGTAACGGTGCACCAGCGACTATCAGTTCACGTTTGCACACTCTTAGGTGACGAAAACGCGGTACTGGTCTGAATGGTCTGGCTAGACATTAAAAGCTTTTTATAAAACGCTCGCTTAGGAATTAATATTTAAAAAACAAAAATAGGTAGGCTAAAACGTACATCATAGTTAGAAATTTATAATACGCAATCGTTGAGCAATAAGTAAACGGTTAGTGTGAGATAATTTTACTTTTAATGTTTCAAGCATTATATTTAATTAGTTTTCTAAATATTAATTGT
Organism: Mythimna vitellina; assembly: GCA_949316375.1. Taxonomy (NCBI): domain Eukaryota; kingdom Metazoa; phylum Arthropoda; class Insecta; order Lepidoptera; family Noctuidae; genus Mythimna; species Mythimna vitellina. The sequence goes on along the minus strand of OX438699.1, from coordinate 9,111,178 downwards.
GTTTATATCTGGTTTTGAATCTAATGATTGAAAACAATTTATTGTGAGATAATTCTCACAACGTTTTGATTTTTAATAGCAATAAAATCGCAGTACAGAAACCCTCATTTTGGCCGTGAAATTAATACGAAATATATAACATATCTCAGCTGTTGTGTTGTTTTAATTAAATTAAAACAACAGAATACTTATCATAATCTCAATACGCAAAATTGATTGCGGAACTAGACCTTTATCAATTTTAAACATGAGGTAATATTTTAATTACGGCTAGTTATGTCACTTGCCGACTGATACTAATCTAGGGAATAAAGTGTTGAAAGTATCTGTCAGATAAGGTAGAGAACTTGTCGAAGTTTGATCGTGACTGGTAATTAAAATGGATCATGTTTTACTTCTATGAAAAAATACAAAACTGTGATGTCTCGGATCCGTGTAGTGGACTACGGTCCACTCCCTCGTCCAGTGTGGAGGTCTGTGTTCCTTATGTTTAAGCTGTTTAATTTGATCTTAGGTATAGAGTACCGGAGCGCGAGATGGCGCGGCGCGGAGGTGACCGCACGGCACCGCTCCGCACGCCCACAATGGCGGGTGGACTCTTCGCCATAGACAAGGATTACTTCTACCAGATCGGCTCCTACGACCAGGGCATGGACATCTGGGGCGGAGAGAACCTCGAGATGAGCTTCAGGGTAAATTTTCTAATTAGAGTATTAGGAGGACCAGAATAAGGTAGATTGTACGTAGTTTAGCTAGCTGCGAATTGGTTTATGTCTTGTTACACGGTAATATAGACAATCCACTGTTTTAGACCTGATTCAGTTAATATTTTTTTAAATACTTTAGTAGCAAACAAAATGTGGTAAGTTTGTAGATCCCTGATCTTAAAAGATTTTATTATCTTACTTTGACATCAGTTGTCGTCTCATTAAAAGCCCCGATTGTATAGTAAAAAGCCAGGAAGCTGTGTTACAAAATCTTTGCCCTGTACGAATTCTTTTTTTTTTTTAACTAGTCTAATCCGTAAGTTTAGCAGCCCTGTGAACCGGCAACGTAGGCATGCTCGTTCTACTTCTATTGTGATACGAATATTAACCAGTCAGTTTTTCTAACTGGCCAGGATTTTTCAGAAATATTTCAGTACCGTATGTCGCTGCAAATCCAAGGAGGGCAATAGATGTATTCTTTTTTGAAAAATATAGGCCTAGTTTAGTGACGTTCAAAGACTGGGATAGTCACGCAAATTCTCCTTTTACTGGACTGTCAGATATTATACCTGGCCAGTTATAAATGAGTAGTCTTTCGCTACAAATTCCTATGTGGGGTAAAGGTCTGGCAGTGCGGCGGTCGGCTGGAGATCGTGCCGTGTTCACACGTGGGGCACGTGTTCCGCGACAAGTCGCCCTACTCGTTCCCCGGAGGCGTGCAAAACGTCGTGCTTCACAACGCGGCCCGCGTCGCTGAAGTCTGGATGGACGAATGGGGAGAGTTCTATTACGCCATGAACCCAGGTTCGAGTCTGGATGACTGTGCTGACACTGCTAACATTTTGCTATTTCGAGGATTGTGGCCGTTTAGACGGCGGATTTTCCGCGATATATTTGTGATAACGTTCGTTAATTTGTTACAACTTGCTATTACGCCGTTCACCTGGATTAAGGATATTTATAACGTGTTTCCTCATCATTTATTTTCCTTATTAAAGTCAAATTTTATTAAACTTGACTATAGTCTAGATTAAATAAAACACGCCATAATGTACACGTTAACATGAACCCTTTAGGGTGGATGATCCAAGGTAGCCCGCGAAATTGAATTTTTTTTTTTGCATTTTGCACGTCAGTGTCAAGTTGTGTTTTGATTAAAATACGATTGGCGGCCGTAACACGTATTTATTTATGAAATTATAATCTTTCAATAGAGTTCGACGTTTATCCTGTAACAAAATTTAAATTCGTCTGGCTACCCTGGCACTTCCTTAATGAACTATTGGAAAACAATAGCCGTCTGAACGCGCCTTGAGAGTTTTATTTTCGTCTCCGATCCACATAAACTGATCTAAATATAGGGTTAAGTACTACGTGGCTACTTCGGTAAGGTAATTATGTCAGATTTATGAGTAGTTTAGAGTGCTTTTAACTGAGTAAGTAATCAAGTATAGATAGTTTGAGCACACTGCGTTATCCTTGTGTTCCTATCGTATAACATAAGGGTAAGGCAAAGAGAACGTAGTCTGTTGCGATCCATGTCGTTATTTCGTACGAAATAAGGTACATAATTGAATAGCAAAATGATAGAAGTGAAGGTACAAAATACAAAAGTTTTGTTGTGGCTTGGGATAACACTAACAAAGTAAAGTTTTGTTACATTACATCATTAACATTTGAATAATCCAGAAAGCTTCACATTAACCCCATTGCGGCTGCATTCATATGTCTCGGCATGTCATTTTATTTTTTATTCATTACGCTTCATCGCTTTTTTATAATCTGTGTGTTTTCCCGCTCTTTGTTATCTGTTCCTATGTTCACTTTTTTGTTCTAAATTGTGTTGCAGGATTAAATATCTAAATGTAATAATTTAGAGTTCATTTATAATGTTCTTATTTTTTATTTGATCCTGTAGCACGCCTTTTCGTTTCTGTTCGCTGTTTTCTATATTATCTTTTTAAATTTTTACATTTTCTGCTTCTTCTTGATGCAGAAGCAATGAGTTATAATTATTAATATTTGTCTCCAACCAATCTTAGAATTAACCACAGCAATCCTTTTTAGACAATGGGTTGTGGTAAATGATATTAATTTAATAAATTGACTAAATGAGATAGGTTTTGACGACATTTTACTATTTATTTTATTATAGTATCTAAACTATCGGTAAGACCTTAGTAAACAATAAAGGTGAGCATACCAAGAACCGTTGAGCAAATATAAAAATGCCTTCTGATAATGAAGTCACTTTCAATTATTAATGAAGGTAATATAACGACATTAAACATATTAATGTCACATAATATTTTATAGCTAATTATTAACCATGTACATATTAACTATGCGTATTTAAACTGCACCTGAAAAATGTTCCTTTGTTCAATGAAATTGTATGACCTACCTCAGTTTTCAGGTCCTTTGGTACAATACTGACATAATGAGTCAGTTATGAAATTGTTTGCCTATATCTCATTTATTAGTTATTTCCGTATCATTTGCTGCAACTCGTCAATCATGGCTTAATAGAATTGTGTGTAATTGCGATAACAGCTATGAACTTAATAATAAAATAATTGTTGCATAGGAAGATCGATTAACATATCGGTTCCTGTTTTGATATTTCCTAATCTGTGTGTGTGTATTGTGTTCTCGTTTGTGATAACTTATATTAATCCCAGATTGTTGTTAAAATTCCAGAAATGGGTATGTACTAGATTTAAGAGACGAGACGAGAGGCATTACGTATATAGTTTATGTAATGGGGGTTAGTTAGTCATCTAGTCATTATTGTTCCTATTAAACAAGGCCAAAAGGTCAGCCGCTAGATCTCATTCTCGTACAATTCTAACGTCTTTAATAATTTACACGTTGCTTATGTATGTTATTGTTAGACTAATTAATGATCTACCGATTGTTTTGAAATAATACATAAACTTCATCGTTTGTGTATCCAAAACAATAGCAAATTCTTGTTATTTTGTTCTATTTTCGGTAACTTTAGCAACGATTCCGGGAACATTTTGTAGGCTTTTTCAGTTTTGTAGCTAAACTAAAGTTTTGAGTTTAGTTTTACTAATTTTACACCGTATTCACTTAACAAAATTTTGTGCTAACTATATAACATCTCATTTTAATATATGGTGAATATTCGCTTGGCACGGGCAATAATTTGACCTATTAGCGAAAATAAATAATAAAGTCTCGTAAACAAAGTGTGCTCCTATTAATGCTGGTGCTGTCATAATATGTATATAAAAATTTCACGCTTGTTAGGTGGTACTTCACCTGAGTACATTACAATGCAATAAGGTGTATTAGAGTCACTGACACGACATTCAGATGTCACCTAGCAGGTGTGAAATGTTAAATAACATCAAACATGTAGCCAGGAGGAAAGGCAATTTGAATTAAGAAAACTTTCAGAAAATAAAATAAAAAATCGGTCAACTGTCGTTTTTTGATAAAGAAACTCAAAATCTTTTTAAGTGCATTTTATCATAACAGGAAAACGATTTGAAGATATCAGAGAATTTAGTGGCGATGCGATAATTTTTTTTTTTGTTTTTGCCACCGACATAAACGAGTGTGTTTAAAGTTGAATAAATTGCAGTGTAATATTAGGATCAGACTCGGCACACTATTTAATTGGTTTTACGGAGTGTGTTGTCCAATAATTTTATAATATTAAATTATTTTGAGTAGACTTTCAAAATCAAATTCTATTTTTGAATTTAAAGTTTCAGTTACCAGTTCTTGATACAAGCTGCCATATTAAAATTAACAGCTATAGTAGGACCAATTGTTTTACCTAATTTATTAACTACAATGAAATTAGATTTAGTTACAGCTTATTTATATGAAGAAATTGAAACTCTGATTACGATTAGAAGGGGCCTTCAACTAACTAAGTCTTATCTTGTTTTTATAATAATAATAAAAAATCTATTTAAATACCTGGTTAATGGCATAATAAAAAATAAATAGATGAGTCTAAGATTGAACGAGTTGACCGATTTTTGGTGACTGAACTTTGGTCTTTTCGCGAACCGCCACAAACGACATCCTCGGTCGTCGTAATTAATTAAATAAAGTCATTTAACTGGTGTACAACTCGATGTTCTGTGATAATTTAGTACTATTTAATGCTGCAAACTGACAAAAACCAATTACATTATTTGTCGCAAGACTGACAAAAAATCAGTCGTGTACCACAGGTAAACACTATGAGCTCATATTGTGCTAAAATTATCGATTAGTCTCAAAGTATCTGATTAGGTACACCGTAATAATAAAACGTAAGTGGCTGGACTCGAAAGACCAAATTCAGCATTCCAAAACCAAAGAGCAAATCCTCGTGGCTACTACGCTTGGGTATATAACGGGGTGGTGGGGCGCGCCAGGTGTGGATGTGCGGCGGGCGGCTGGAGATCGCGCCGTGCTCGCACGTTGGCCACGTGTTCCGCAAGACGACGCCCTACTCCTTCCCCGGGGGCACCGGCCGCGTCGTCAACCACAACAACGCGCGCCTCGCCGAGGTCTGGCTCGACGACTGGAAGCATTTCTACTACAATATTAACCCGGGTACGGGCGCGTCTGTTCTCAATTCAGTCTTCTGTAGCGTTCTAAATTAAGCTTAGGACATTAATATTGCGAGTAGCAGAATAAAATCGCAGGGGTAAGAAAACTCCGACTTATTAACCCTTTAACTGTTTGCGTCGGGTTGGTCCGACGAGTTTTTTTGTGTCTTATTCGCCAGGGTCGTGTGTTCGAGACTGGGTACTCCATCTCTTCAAGCTCTTCAATCCCCATAGGTGACCGAAGAGGTGACGAAAAGGAGTATTTGGTCGTGGATGTGCGACCCTGGTGGAATAAACGCGAGAGTATTTGTTGGATATATCCTACGTATACGGTTAAAAGGTTAATCAAAAACTGTTTGATGGTGTCTTTCTCTATCAATAAATATACAGAAGAAAATTCCGTTTCATTAGCAGAAGTTCCCAAGCCTTCTTTAAAAATATTTAAAGACACCACTGAGTAGCTGAAAAAGGCCGTTGATATAACATTCTCGACTGTTGGCGTTTTATAAAACAGAATCAACAGAAATGGAATAGATAAATTAAAATTCTTATTTTAAATACCTGACGAACAAGCTATGAAACCATAAAGTAGAATGTCCGACTTATTTTACTTCTTTTCACTAGACTGAGTTCAGAACAGGTGGGCTAAGCGATAAGCACATATTTCAATAGGCATCATAAATGTATCGATAACAGTTAGAACAAAGAAGTCGGGGGAAACATATTTTTTCTACTTTTTTTTTGTGTCAGTGATTTGTACATGTTGCGTGTCCGTCCGTATTTAGCTCTGATTGTAATATATTGGGTTTATTGCTTCCAAAATGACAATAATTAGATGAGAATAATACATAAAAACGTGTTCATTATCATTCGTTTAACAAATTAACCCTCTATATTTTTTGTTAACATTTATTTACGTTTCTTAACAAAACGTAAGTAAGTGTTATGCCAGCATGTATTTAATAAAATTAACCAGTCATTAACATTTTGATCGCATCGATATTCATCTGTAAGTCATTGTTATTGGGTATAACGTAATCATGCTTCAAACTAACTGCAGTATTGCCATGTAAATTAAATTGACCTTTAATAACGTAATTTTTAATTTGACACGGTATTAGTAAATGTTTTAAAATTAGCTTGTTCTTGCTTGAGTGTAATAATTAGATTTTAATGTTTTATCTAAATCAAGGACCATTGAAAAGTTTACAACGATGTCAGACTGACAGACATTAAAAAAAAAACCCTCAAAACTGATAATGAAAACACTCTTACATAAAGTACGTTTGAAAAGAAAAAAAAGTATTGCTACTTGTAGATGCATATTGTTTTTCTCTCCCATATTATAATTACATTGGTGCTATGATGAGCAGGAGCACTGAGCGTGCCGGTCGGTGACGTCAGCGAGCGAAAGGCACTGCGCGAGCGCCTCAAGTGTAAGAGCTTCAGGTGGTACCTGGAAAACATCTACCCTGAGAGTCAGATGCCACTGGAATATTACTATCTTGGAGAGGTGAGTTAGCTTTACTCTAGGCCTAACTGCTACTCCCGATTATAAGGTTCATTTCTTCCGATTCATAAATGAAGATAAAAAGTATCCTGTAAGCTATTCCAGGATATGGTCTATCCGTGTATATGTAACATCCAAATCCAAGAAATTGATCACTTCATGATATGGCTAAGTTAAACTAGCCAGATTTATTTAAACGTTAAACTCTGATGGTATGTCAATCCTCGTTTGGCCTACTCTCTTAAGACTTTGATAATAATAATCTTTGAAATCCTACATCAATGATATGGCCAAATGAGGATCGACATACGATGTGGCCAGTTTTAGTTGGCCATATCATCAAGTGATCAATTTCTACGATCTTACATCTTACATTACATATACAATCCAAATTGCATCCAAATCTGTACAGCTGTTTGAATGTGACGAAGTATCAAACATTCACACACACTCATAAACATTCGATTTTATAATATTGGCGTGATTATTGGCACCGAAAGTGTTAAATTGCTACTAAAATAAAAAGTGTAAAATGTTGTTGATTAAAAATAAAACTGTATGACATATACCGCTGGATGCTAGACTAGAAGCATAGGACCGATATCTGGAAGCTTATATCCAGCATGTTCATCACCTTTGGGTGATGGACATGCATCACCTTTGCATGATTTTAATGCCTTACGCATTTTCTACCAGTCAACCTTTGGGTTGACTGGTAGAAAATCGTAAGGCTTTAAGTTCACCTCTGTGCTTTTGTGTGCATAAAGAATAAGAAAGAAATAATTAAATCAATAAATGTATGGACTAAAATATGCCACACCTTTTGGTCATTTATAGTGCTGTTAAAAAATCTTTTCAATCGTGGCTTGACATGTAATATTTTTATAATAATTTCTTTCATTTAAAGACCATTTAACTATTTAATTGTCTGTTCATCAGTTAATGAAGAGAAGATAAGCGAATTATTAACATTCAACGTCATAATTCCTCTACATTTTTGTTATTAGAATATTTCGTTCTTATTTCTAATCCCATTTTGTCTGTTTTTGTTAATTTATATAAAAAACTAACTATGGGATAGTTTAGACAGAGAGATTTATGTTACCCGTTATTATATGAACTCCGAAAACAGACATTATGCAATTTAAACACGTCAACGTACTATGTGTAGGTACTTAAAACATATATAAAAGAAATATAAATACATTTTGTTTGTACAAATGTAACATAATTTTCCTTGACGATATAACATAACTGTTTACAGATACGCAACAGTGAAACGTCGAACTGTTTGGATACGCTCGGCGGCAAGGCGGGACAACCGCTCGGAATGGGGTACTGCCACGGGATGGGTGGGAACCAGGTCTGTATAAGTATTCTTTTCATAAAGGCACGTATTCACTGCAAACAAAGTTTAGAAAAATTGTATCTACATTATTGTGCATCACGAAATGTTCCTGGAAATAATGCTACTCTGCTTTTATTTCCCAATAATCGTCTTATGCTTACTGCTAGAACTCATTAAGTGACAAATTCAAGACTGAATTAAGCTACTTTTAGTCACTAAAAGTGTCTATATCGTCGACTGACACTTACTCATTAACTGACAATTACAAGCAGTAGTTAATAAGTTCTTGCATTAAGCTGACGATACAGTCTCCGCAACACAAAACATGATGCTGAAAAATACGGTTGTAGAACTTTGTTTCCCGGTGAAAACGAGGCATACGCCACTATTTTATCCTTCAAAAGTAATGAATTAACCTCTCGTTACTATGAACAGAGCAAATCGAAGAAGACAAAGAAACGTAAGAAAAGTAAAAAATTGCATCAAGTATGTATTTTTAGTGTTTATCGCCGAGCTTGTGTTTGTCATCACGGGAAAACCATAAGTCGATTGGCTAGGGTTGTTACCCGAATTTCATGTGCATAATGTAAATGTGACACATTGCTTTTATAGGGATTTTAAATCTAAAAGAAGGTTATTTCGTTTTCTAATTGCACGCTGATCATTGAAGGTAAGCTTTTTGTAGCGGACAAAGTCGGCTCCCGCCTTCGCTAAATGCAGAGACTAGCACGATTTCTAATATATATCTAAACTAAGAGCAAACCCATAATCGTATTCATTCAGTCAGTGGTTTACGGTAAGAAAGTTGATAAAAAGAGAGAAAAAGCGATTTCGGATGAACTGTCAAAAAGGAAAATAATGTTGCCACAATAAAACCATAATGTAACCTAGGGGTCTTTAAGTCAAGAGTGAATAGGTTGCTTCTAGGCAATGGTGCTCCATCGTCGACCACATCATAGCTTACCATCAGGTGAGATAGTGGTCAAACTCCAGCCTGTCAATTAGAGATATTGATTATGATAAAAATGAAAGTGCCTAAAAAAATGCAATTGATTTAAATATTGAAAATTTTTGTAAAAAGTCGGAGGGGTTTCACTAAATTTTGTAACACAACATATTATTATTATTATGTTAATAGTCATTAGGCCTAGTAAAGTTATGCGAATTAAATTTGTGCTAAAACAAATTAGCCTTCAAGATAATTATGCCAACATAAACTGGATACGAAAAAAAAATATGGCAAAGTATTATTATGGCAAAAAAATGTACCAAAATCGTTATGCCAAAGTATATCAGGAAAAAGAATATTATGCGAAAAGAAGGGATCTCTCCGAAACGTGGTCGCTTACAATAGGTCTCATCAGAAGGCTTAAAGTCGTTCGGAGTTTCCTTGCGTGATCACATTAGAAATGAAGATATCCGCAGGATAACCAAGGTTACAGACATAGCCCAAAGAATCGCCAAACTTAAGTGGCAGTGGGCAGGGAACATTGCTAGCAAAACAGATAGTCGATGGGGACGAAAGGTTCTGGAATGACGACCACCGGCCTCCCACAAGGTGGACCGATGACCTGTTGAGGGTCGCAGGAATATGGTGGATGCAGACGCACAGGACCGGTCATTATGGAGACACTATGTCCAACTGTGGACGTCTTTCGACTGAAATGATGACTATTTTTTTGTTATTATCTTTCGGTATTTTTAAATTATGAATATTTTACATGCCACAAGGCAAAATAAATCGTGACAATCCACGAATGAGTTCTGAGGTAACAAAAAAATGCAACCAAATTGTTAGCCTTCTTCTTTTTAAAAGTCGGGTAAAAGTACAGCAATTGGTGTGGCTGAAGCCCTAAAGTGGAACTTGTTATTAAACTTCTTAACTGGTTTAAATTAATATTTTTGTATTGTTCAATTATCAAGTTATTGATAATTGAACAATTTTAAGAGAGAAAGAGAGCTTAGAAATTTATGCCAAAGCTGATTTAATAGATTATCAGAAATGTAACTTAGACATTTGTTTATTCACTTTCAAGCAATATTTTCATCGAATTTATTTTATTTTCCTCGGGCATCGGTTGCAGTGCAATTCCCGGCTACCGTAGGCGAAAGCTTGCCGACCGACGGTGAGCAATAGTTTCTCGCCAAGGAAGTTCGCCGTTCGATAAGAACTTAACCCGGTTCAACGCTGGGTTGTGTTTTACGCGCGCCTCGAAACGGCTTTTAGCAAAGTTGACCGGGACTTCTAGGGCTGCAGAACTATGTGTATACTGTGGCCCTGAAATTCAAAGGGCAATTGAATTTATACGGGTAGGTGTATAGTCAGCAAAAGTCTGACATCCCTTTCGCTCCATCCAGAAGTAATTCAATGATTTGCAATCCAAAAAAGACGTGTGCTATAAAAAACAATGTTTTAATTTTATTAGAGGTTTCTGTGGTGTTATGTGGGTACCAAATTTTCGGGGAGCATGGTTTCCGACGGCTGTTCACGGTTTCTTGTATTATTGTTTAATTTTCATATGTTATATCCGTAGGTAAACAAATGTATAGTATACGGAATTTTTGACGTTTTTCTTCATTGGGCTTCTTACCTTTGGTGCACGAGTGTTGTTCTGTCACTAAGCTTTTACTCTGTTTTTGTTTCGTTGGGTTGTTCTACTGAATTAAAACATGGATACTGAACCGAGAATATCTAAAGAAGAGGAAACAGTCCTGATGTAAAAAGGTCTGCCCGATTCTTTTTTTTTATTTGGTAAATCATTTACTGACTAAAACCGGAGTGGGTTTTAGTAAGTATTGAATTCAAAATAATCGCTTTTTTTATAGGTGGGAAACTTGTGGTGGGAATTCATACAATGAATGACCTCTCCCTCTAGGACCGTGCGCGAGTGCGCGTCTTTTACTAACTAAAACCCACTCCTATGTTCCTTCTTTGCCATGCGTTCCAGGACTGCGGGTTTCCCTTTCGGAAGCCAACCCATGGCCCCAGAAGGCTTCGGCTTGACCGTCGAAATATTGTAAGATTTCAATCGCAAAACTATCAGAGTAATGGTTGAGCAATGAGCATTCGAAAGGTAGATAGATCATATTTATATCGATATCGAGGCAAAATTAATTAAAGTTAATTCGTCTCATACGAAACAACAAGCGAATCCAGCCTATCAGAACTCAAGTTAATGAAGAAAGCACATGTACAAGCGTGCTAACCACAAACAAAGCGAGCGAAGCGTGCCCACATCAGTTGTTGATACTTCACACGGGCCAAGCGAACGGGCCGTTCTGGCGATTAGAGTGAATACACCCGCTTCACTAACTCTACTTGTGGTTAATTTCACTGATAGCTTAGCCTTCTTATGACTCGAGCCAGGGCGGAAACGAACTGGAAAATAAAATAAAACATTTAAGTGTACAACACTCAAGCGCAGAACTGTGCTTGTAGATTGACCATGACATGGCGACAATACTCCTTGCGCTTAGATAGATGGAAGGATGACAGATCATATATCAAAATAAGACCTGGAGCGATGATGGTACCTTAGTACCTATCACTTCGTGGTCCTGACTTGTATAAAATTAAGCCCTTTATTTTAGAATGTAGCCTATTTTTTTGTCATAGTTCAAAATAGGTATGGACCTTAAAAGTGATGTAGACCATTGTAATTAATGTCAAATGTAAAAGTCGTATTCTGTAGACAAATTAATTTTAATTATAGGTACCCTACCAATTGTTAAATCACTACGATTATGAGTATGATCTTAGTGGGTATCGTCGAAAATACGCGTCGGTTTAGTATTAAAAAATAGTTTTTTATTGCATGCAAAAATTAATTTTAAATCGATCGTGTTTCGTTTTAATATTCCAGGATCCATCAGTGGGCCTCTATCAAGTGAAGTACCTTCTTATTTTACTAACCAGGCGAAATGGAACCAAGTCCAACATAATCTGCTTACTATAAATTATGAGCAAGTTACTAAATAATTCTAACAAATCGCACTACTAACTAAACGAAATTTAAAAAAAAAACTGTTTTTAACGCCATCTGTTTGCTGAGCGATAACTTTACAGATTGCATAAAAAACTTTTTTTTTTAAATTCGTTTAGTGACTGCATTGGATTAAAGGTGCGAAATGTTCGTTATTAGATTTCTGCTTGAACTGACCCAGCAACTGAATACAGCAAGCTTCGGTCGTAACATTACGGATTGTGTTGTATGCGTTTGCGTTTGTTATATTACAGATTGGTGTATACAGTGACACGATTGTAAGTTGCTTTGGGGCTGCTATTTACCTAGTATTAATTTTTAATCAACTTACAAAAAACTTTCTTTCTAATTAAACTGTGTTTGTGCAGCTTCTGGTCAATATACTTTTAATTGAATATACGGTACGATGGCTTAGAGTAAATACCTCGTAACTGTGATATACGTAACTTTTCAGGAAGCACAAAAAACCAAACTATACCTATATTATCATGTAATTATAATGGGCTTCTACGTGTTTTATTCAAATATTTAAAACTATTGATTTATTTCAAACGCTTTTATTTCTTGTTTTTCTTTTTTTTTTCACAAGTTTTGACGCGCCTTTGCGAAGTTATCACACCAAACTGACTCGAGCAAAGTATGCATTCAACATCGTAGATGGCGCTACGAGTATAAAATCAAAATTTTACTTGATACAAGATTATGCGTTACGAGCTTTTCGTTTCAGAAAAATAATAAAACAAAAATTACTTAAAATTGCATACCCGAGGTTTTCACTCTAAGCCATCGAGTAATATTTAGAGTCGTTGATCGATGTTGCCTAAAGTTGGATTTAGACAAAACAAGTGAATATACTTACTTCACTTTCTTCACTTTTCTATCTTCTGTGCATAAAAACGGACAGAGAATTCTAATCTAAATCGTTGGTTTATATTAACCCGTTAAGAATATCAAGGAATTAATGCTCATTTATTGGTTCTATGTCGATATTTATTTAATTAAAGATTACGATTCTACAATAGGATTGGTTTATTTTATAGCTTATAGCTTTTTATAGCTTATTAGAACAGGGTTCAATGAAACTAAGTTCTTTTTATACTAATTCGAAGTGACAAATGTGTGCTAATAATTTGAGGTATACCTAAATTTTTTCGTGAGTTTTCTAGCTAACTTAACCCTTCTTGCTTTGCGCCATCTTGTTGATTTGGCAATGTATAGCGGATAGCTTACGTCGCGCGGTTTTATAATATAATAATAATAATATTCCACAACTTTCACACAAGGCCATCTAGTCTCAAACTAAGCAGAGCTTGTGCTATGAGTACTAGACAACTGATAAACATACTTATATATTTCTAAATACATACATATTATAGATAAATTACATCCAGACACAAACACAGAACAAATGATCGTGCTCATCACACAAACTTTTGTCTTGGGTGAAAATCTAACCCACGACCTCTGGTATAGCAGCACTAACCACTTGACCAACGAGCCAGTCGAAGAAAGATGATCATCACTATGGGCAGAAGCAATATTTTAAATATGATAACCCATTTCTGTTACATCTTGTATAACTTACTTCTCATTAACACTATTCTCACTAGTCTATACTGCATTACATTATATCTGCCACGACACTATAGGTCACAGTCCTATTCTACTGATCTACACCACGAGTCGTTTCAAGACACCTCGAATGGCCGCTTTAGTTGTGAAAAATGTGAATGTCTTCATTGTATTGTTTTCACCAGGTGTTCGCGTACACGAAGCGTAAGCAGATAATGTCGGATGACAACTGCTTGGACGCGGCGCACCCGCGCGGGCCCATCAAGCTGATCCGCTGCCACGGTATGCGCGGCAACCAGGAGTGGACATATGATACTAAGGTAACTTTATATTATAATGTTAAGTAAACGTGAGCAGTGATGGTACAGTAGTAAGCGCTTTGACTTACAAGTCGAGGTCACGGGTTCAAACCTAGCCAGGCATATTCCTTTGTATAATTTATTTCATCACCACTGCTCTTAAAACGGTGGAGGAAAACATCTTGAAGAAACCGGCAGGTCCATGAACTAAAAAAAGAATTGACGTTCACCAATCCACACTGGACCCGCGTGGTGGTTTATGGTCCATTCCCTGTCCCAGGTTTCAGGGGCTCCGACAAATAAAACATTATGGAAGCATAAAATCGTAAAATGTTGTCCACAAACTCAAATTTTTATTAATGAGAGGTTCTCAAATTAGGCTGCTTTTTGTTGGGCCTACTTCGTAAAAGAAAAACAATATACCTTTTGGAGTTTGCTGTAGTCGATTTTTTTTTTTAAATATAAACTAGTGCACGACTGCAACCTGATGGGAAGCAGAAATGCAATCGTTGATGGGGAGACGCACTAGTTTACTCAGAGCCTCTAGCCTTGAAGACATCTAAATTATAATCAGACAGGAAGACCGCAGCAGGCAAATTGTTCCAGTCATTCGATGTTTATTATACGGGGCCCTGTATAATAAACATCGTACCTTTGGAACTTGTTACACAACTGTAAAGACGGTACAATTGTAACATTTAGTAGTAGTTCTCAAAAATTTTCTTATAATTTCCAGACGCGAACAATAAAGCACACGAACACAGGCATGTGCCTGGACAAGCCGGACTCCGGCGACGTGTGGAAGCCGGTGCTGCGCGCGTGCAACCGCTCGCGCGGCCAGCAGTGGCTCATGCAGCTCGACTTCAAGTGGCAGGCGCGCCGCGCCGCCGCCGCGCAGCCCAGCTAGTCTTCGCAGCGCCACAGGTCAAGCTCATTCATTGTTGATTTCAGGCAAGCTATTATAACTGACATTAAGTTATTAAAGTCGCACGGGTCGAACTTCAAATGCCATTTCCTTGACTTAAAAATGCTCCTATATCTCCCCGCGCGCTGATTGTACTACATACGTCAGTACAACTTAAATGATCTTAAAAAAGCGTAAACGTCGTAAATTTTGGTCTCTATATGTTCGTTTTTCCTAAGGTCTATCCAAAATGTTTTTTTTTTTTTACAAAAAACGTTGTCATTTTGAGGATTTTTAGTAAAAAAAACGCGCAATGACATAAAGACACGCGCGAAGTACACTAAAAACCGATTAAAAAAATCTTCAGTAAAACGCCATCTCGCGAAGACAACCACGCTCGGGACCGTACCGTGTCACTTTAGGCAACGCTTACAGACGTCGGTCATTCGAGTAGAGGAGTCTCCCTCTCTTCTCTTTCTCTTCTATGCCTTGGAAAGCTTTTGAGGCTGTTGGTGCCATTTTCCATTTGTAGTTCTTTGACAGTCATTACGATATTCTAAAACCAGAAAGCTTGACACTAGTCTTGCCAAGAGATAGTACTATTATAAATAAAGAGGCTACTAAACTTTTATTACATACCATGAAGTTAGCAAGTAGAAACTTAATTAGATAAATACGCCATTATTGTTCTTACAGTGCCGGAAACATTTTATTGTCAAGTGGATTGTTAATTCTCGGCAGAACCAAGTACAATCCTTCAAAAACTATTAGGGGATAAATTTTTAGTTACATGTTTCTGGAAACGCGGGGCAACATTGAAACAAGTTTTAAACACCGATAAGTCAGAAATAAGTTTATTGGGCAAAAACGACTTTATAATAGTACTAGGGGGTGTCAACGATAAAAACCCAGTTGAAATTCAAATTAGTTTGATAAATTTCTTAAACCGTACACAACATACTAATGTGATTGTTTCTGAAGTACTGTTTAATATCTATTTGAATGTAAAAAAGTTAAATTGTAAATTTAAACTTATTTGTTCTCAATACATTCACACAACATACTTAGGCATGAACTACTCAATGTTTATTCCAGATTATAGTTCTTTAGCTTTACATATATCTCAGTTGACGCTAAGGGAAATTTTACGGATTGCTTATAAGCAAAATTTTAATAAGTATTCTCTAGAAAAGCTCAGCATTGATACTGCTCCAACATATACTGACAGGTGTACTCAAACAGAAAATTATGATAATTCTGATCAACAAAAGCAAAGTTCTCTTACTAATAACGGTTTTTTTCGACTATAAACATTTAAACATTCTGCACCAAAATATAAATGGTTTGATTACTAAATTAGATGAGCTAAATGTACACTTGTATTCACTAAGTAAAAACAATAACGAAAATCCCCTTGATATTTTATGTATTACCGAACACAATATGACCCCAGAAGATACTAAAATACTTAAGTTGCAAAATTTTGTGTTAGGAGATTTCTTCTCACGTAAAACCCGTAATGGGGGGTCGTGTATAATGATAAGAACAAACCATAAATTTAAAATTATTTCAGAAGCTAAAAGCTTAAGTATAACAAATGTTTTTGAATGTAGTGGTATCGAATTGACCGACCACAAAATTATAATATTATGCATTTATAGACCACCTAAAAATAAACGAGACATTATAGATCTATTTTTTTCTAGGCTAACAGATTTATTAAGTAAAATATCATACACAAACAAAAAAATTATAATATGTGGTGACTTTAATATTAACAGATTTGAGAAAAATAACATATCCAGACAATTTGAACAATTACTATCAAGCTTTAACCTAACATTGACAATAAATCAACCTACTAGACTGAATAGCATGACGTGTATAGATAACATAGCACATAATATCAGAGGTTCAAAAACAAAAGTACTCGAACTTTCACTCTCTGACCACACAGCACAATTATTGACTTACCCAGTCAAGAAAAGTTACTACATTACACACTGGTTTAAAACTAAACGTGACTATTCCGAAGAAAATATATTAAAATTTATAGATTGTATAAATAATCTTAGTTTTACCGAATGCTATACTGACGATGACCCTGAAAAACTTTTTGACACTTTCTACCATTTATTTAAGCTGTTTTATGATCTGTGTTTCCCTGACACGCGTGTAAAAATACCTATCGCCAAGAAGCCATCATGGCTAAGTAAGGGTATACGGATATGTTCGAAACGCAAACGCCAATTATTGTGGAAATATAGGCTGACGTCAAATCCAAATGATAAGAAAAAATTTAAAGACTATTCAAAAAGACTCAGAATTATAATTAAAAAAACCCAGAAGGCCCAAAACAGTTATTATATTAATGCAGCTGCAAACAAGGGAAAGGCAATGTGGAATATAGTAAATAATTATAAAACAGTAACTCCGAAAGAAAATATTACACAAATAAAAGTAAAAGATCAACTAATTACAATGCCTAAGGAAATAGCACAATCATTTAACAACTACTTCATTGATGACATACAGTCTACTTCCAGAGGTTCAGATACAGTTACAAAAACCTATAATAAAAATTCAAATTCCATCTTTTTAAAACCAACCAATCCACATGAAATAGATCAAATTATAAAAGAACTAAAGAACACGAATAGCACAGGGTATGATAACATAAGTACTAAAATAATAAAACGAGTGTCTAGTCTCATAGCTCCAGTAATCAGTAACATTATCAATCTATGTCTAGAACGTGGAGTTTTCCCTTCAAAATTGAAAATTACAATTATAAATCCTTTATTTAAAAAAGAAGATAGAGAGGATATGCGTTTTTACAGACCGATTGCATTAATACCCGTGTTGGCAAAAATTTTTGAAAAGGTTATATATAATAATTTATATAAGGTCCCATTAAAATAGTGGGACAAACTTTTAGAAATCATTCAGACCACCAAAATAAAGACAATGGTAAAAAAAATAAACTGTACATACTTACTTACAATGAAAAAAAAAACAGCTAACGATTTACTAAAAATGTTGGTTACCCGATGCATAAACACATCTCTTAATACTACAAAATACCTACGCGACGTCACCGGCCGCCGCGTTCATTGATCAATTCGTGCCTTCTCACTCTAACATAGCCTCTCGCAGGCGCCCGCGTCGCGCGCTTGCCGTAAATGACAATGATGACGCAATTTCAGTTTTCGTCGTGCAACCGAGACGGTAACATGTTTCGCGAAAGTCGAATGTAAGTGTGTGAGTGTTATTACGTACCTAGGTAGTTATCACAATTGACAACAATGCCTTATTACGCGTACACCAATCAAGAATACTTGGAAATAGCATACGACAAGCCCAAATCCTTTACCATGAAAGATTTGGAAGGCGGCCGAGCCTTGCGACAATCCTGGGCGCAGTACAGCGCCATCGTGATTAAGGCACCTTCATGCCACCAGCGGTTGACGCAGGAAGACCGCGCTATGCAGTGCATCTTGAAGAAGACATTTTAGACTTTAGACGACACCCCACGGCGAGCACGGCCGATGCTGGTAGTGTATTCAATGTCAGTGATTTTTACGTGTGGAAACTCCTTCGTGATGAAGGCCTCCACCCGTATCATTACACTCGTGTGCAGGAACTAAAAGTGAAGACACTCTTTTAAAAGTGAAAAGACACATAATTAAACGCGCCCGCAAGTGCATTGAACAAAACAGTAGGCATGTTCAACAATTAATCTAAACCTACCGGCGTAGAGTAAGTAGTATTTCAATTAATTACTGTAAATAGGGCTGATTCTAATGTTTAAACACGCCTGAATCAGTGTTTTACTGTTATCGAACTTTAAAATAATCAAAAATGATTCATATCAGTACACTGTTTCCACTGCGCGCTTGTTTATTTACAACTTACATACTGCAATAGCTTTAATACCTTGATAACAGTTCAGCACGCAATTAGACAGTCCAAAGCCTGGTAGTGTGTTGGGAAATTAGAATCTTTTCTTAGGCAACGACGGTTCATAATCATGTGTGTTCGAGGAAAGTTTATACACACTCGATGGTAGCCTGTTCTTGAGTTGCGCGTACTTACTATCTTCTACTTATCCAGACTAGCAACACTATCCTAAAAATGCGGTGTGTAGACAACTGAAAGTAACTATTACGATTGAGTAGCGTAGGTAATTAGACGTTCGCTCGGGGTTCAATGAACTAAGCACGCGACGCGCGGCGCGAGGCGCGAGTTTAAGTACCTACCCTTATTGGATGTGTTTATTCTTGAGTGCCATTTATTATTTTATATAGGTCAAAATAAAAATACTTTAATCACTGTTTTTTCTTTGTTGGATATGTTTGGTTAGACGTACTGAACGCTGTGTTAAAATTTGACCCACTATTTTAATGGGACCTTATATAATTACTTTGAAGTCAATAACTTATTTACAAATGAACAATTTGGCTTTCGTAAAGGAAGATCTACCAGCGATGCTCTTTTAAATTTTCTAAAGAAAGTAATGACCGGATTGGATAGCAAAAAACATATAACCGCCATTTTTATGGATATGTCCAAGGCTTTTGACAACGTTGACCATGACATCCTACTTGATAAATTGGAAAGGTATGGGGTAAGAGGAAATGCCCTAAATTTGATTAAGTCTTATTTATCAAACAGATTTCAAATAACACGTATAGCGAAAATAGATAAAGACACAAAATTTGAACATATATATACGTCGGACCCTAAACTTGTTAAATTTGGCGTCCCCCAGGGAAGTATCCTTGGGCCCCTTCTTTTCATTATATACATTAATGACCTACCAAGGTCTATAAACCAGGACATTATATTATTTGCTGACGACAGTACGGCTATTTTTACTGATAACGGTCAAGAAGAGTTTGAAGAACAGGTAAATAAGTCTCTTGAAGATATTATAAACTGGCTGATACTGAATAATTTAAAAATAAACATCGATAAAACAAACTATATGTCCTTCATAAATAAAAATACTAAATCGAATAAAATTAATATAAATTATAAAGGCAATACAATAAATCAGGTCAATAGCAGAAAGTTTCTAGGAGTCCATATCGACTCAGAACTTAACTGGAAAGTGCAGGTGGACGGTGTCTGCAAAAAACTTAACCAGTTTTCATATGCTCTCCATGTACTTCGAAAAGTGGTGAATGAAAACGTGCTACTAAATGTGTATCATGCATATGTGGGATCTACGCTAAAATATGGCATTTTGTGTTGGGGTAACACTACCAACAAAGAATTTGCATTCAAAGCCCAAAAGAAATGTATTCGAAGTATATGTGGGCTTAAACAAACCGATTCATGCAGAGCGGAATTCAGAAGATTAAAAATCTTAACCCTAGCGTCAATGTATATATTGGAAGCAGCCTCAATCATAAAGCGCGATATCAGTAATTATGAGACAATGAGAAGTACAAGACATAAGAATGAACTTAAAGCACCTAAGAGTAGAACAATTAAGTTTAAATCAAGCATATTTGGTATGGGTGTAAAAATTTATAATAAATTACCAGATTTTATTAAAAATATTGAAATATTAACTACTTTTAAATACAAACTCAAAGAATTACTGATACAGAAAGTATATTACACAATCAATGAATTTCTAAATGACAAATGTTTTGACTAAAATGTATTTAATTTTCTAATGCTCAATTACAAAAAAAAAAAATGACAGGTTTAGTTTATTTATTTATAATGTGGTGTTAATATTGTTATCTTGTTTATTGTGACGGTTTTTGACATAAATAATTGTATCCTAATTGACATTGACATATTGTAAATATTAAAGATTGTACACCCCATGGGTATGTTACAGTGATACTTGTTACGATAATAATTTTAAGAGCTGTACTTCCACCTGTGACAAACAATAAATATATCTGTATCTGTATCTGTATCTGTATCTGTACAATATTAAACTTCAAAAGTTAAATATAAAGCTATAATTAGAACAGACAGATTCGGTATAAAACAAAGTCCCCCGACTTTGTTTTATTATATGTATAAATAAAGGATCAAAGCCAATCACGGGAGCGAAGTTGGAATACAGAGGAATTACAAACTGAGGCACTATCACGAGCTCATAAAATGATCCATTTGACGACCTAACTGAACTGCTAAAGGGATGAGGCTATAAGGGTGCTTTTCCACCAGAGATGTGCTATGCTACGTTGCTATAGATACTTTTAATATCCACCAATCATATTCATTGGCGCACATAGCTTAGCACTGGTGGAAACGGATTCAACTATGATGAATGATGATGAAGATGTGATTTTTATATCGTCCCTTAGCTAACAACACCGCATAAGTCATTTTTACCAACTTTACAGGAAACGAAAAAAACTGTGCGGTGTTGAAAGGCCAGCCGACTTGCACGCTGTCACTATTTTTCGAATTATGGCTTCTGATTAGCTGAAATCTATATCATGTGACCAATGGTTAGACGCGCAATGAGCAGCTCCATCTAAAGGCATTCAAATGTGAAAACCACCAATTTTCGACTTGAGCGGTGTTGTAAGCTAAGGGACGATATGGAAGGATGCGTAGTATGGATGCGTAGTATGGATGCGTGCTATAGATGTGTGCTATGGATGCGTACTATGGATGATCGCGAGTGGTTTAGCTATGTGCCCTTTCCCTAGTATCGATACATCGCATAGCTCGAGCTGCGCATCTTCCTCGCGCAACTACTTTGCGGCAGCGCATCTTCATAGCATATCTTACTCGCACCGCCTAGTATCAGTGGAAACGGTCACATAGTTTTACAGCTTCGCTATTACATCTTCGCAGCAAAGCTGCATAGCACATCTCTGTTGGAAAAGCAACCTTAAGAGTGTATAGCTCTATCCTTCTTTCTATGAAGCTAGAAATACGTTTAACATTTGAACACGTCATGATAGGGTCCCTGTTTTCATATATAACCTCATGCGTTGTCCTGAAATTAATAGGCACTTAAAATGCTAGCGTTCAAAAACAAAACTTTATAGTTACCTATTAAAGTTTTACGTGCATCCATAACATTAGCACAATAATTTTATAGATCAATAAACAAACTAATAACATGATAAATTCTGTGTATTGTTATGATCTAATAAAAAAATAAATGATTAAATAGGTGTTTTCCATTTTAATTAACTGTCGTTGTTATATAATGTTTAAGTATGTATTTGTTTTATTTTATTATCTACTATATATTTTGCTATAAATACATCGTCTGAAACGCATAAAACAGTTGTAATGACTTAGTGCTCGGCCACACTGGCAGCGCGGTGCGGGTAGCGGCGCGGGTGATAGTGCTGTCTGAAGTAGGCTTGTTAAAAATTTCAATGTTTTTGCTTCGATATATTAAATTTTTCAGTCTATATATTTTGATCCGATACATCGATATATTACTTCTAGCATAACTCGAACTAGTTTGCCGCTTGCCGCCCGCGCACTCACTGTGGCCACTTGTATGAACTCACTATGGCGTGCTCAGCCCGCGCGCGCCCCGCTCCCCGCGCCGCGTGCCCACTGTGGACACTCAAAGGAAGTTCTTATGTTTGAGATAGCCGCGCCGCGCCCGCCCCGCCCCACGCTTCCACTGTGGCCGCTACTTTAAGCTTCTGATGTCGCGATTAAGAAATATTTTTCGAAAAATAATTCGAGGCTGTTTGAATGTGATCTAAATTTTGTCAACAATTTAACATCGATAATACACTGGCAAATAATTTGATTCAGGAGTTAAGAGCTAAAGTTTAGATTTTCTCCCAAATAAACCTTTGCTGTAAATTATTATAAGTGCAATGGACTGATTGATGAGAGACGCACAGGACCATTCATTGTGGCGACACTTAGGGGAGGCCTATGTCGAACAGTGGACTTTCAGCTGAAGTGATGATGATTATAACTGAACTTTTCTTTTGTTTCCAGGAATGACAACGATTGACCATACCAGTCTTCCCCTCGTTAGATACCAGATTTTATTCCTTATTCCTATATCTGAAGTTTTATATCTATTAGATTTAATGTTCGACTCGTGGTCCTGAGAACTGTTGACAATACATGATAAACGCTGTATATTTGTTGTATTCCCTGTAAACATTGCTCAATTTAGTATTGCGTCGGATGTGTTAGAATGTGCTTTATTTGACATTGTTTCTTGTTTAAATAGACGTATGCAATTGCGAGAGATATTTATGAAAAAGTATATTATATAGTTAAAAATCACTCATTTGTTGCTGTCGAGGGCTAGTTTTCTCTATAGTAACGTGTTGTATCGCCTTATAATGAATGACTGGTGGTTGAGCCCATTAACGAGCCACTAGTAGACTTTAGTTACTTAAATTTACTAAAATATCTGGTAGTATGCGCGCGCGCAACGTTGTTTGCTAAATACTCCATTCCATGACTAGTTAAATCTAGGTAATTTTATTCAAATAGTTAATTTTTGGTCTCTATCTGCATATCTTTTGTCTTGTTCGTTACAAATTAACATATTATTTTTCAAAAGTTTTCAAAGTAATTCTGTCACTTCCAGTCTGATAGCTTTTACAATTGTTCTAACATTATACACTGTTTTTTAAAACTGTATATTTCTTCTCATAAGTACATTTCCTATAACATTTTGATGAGAACGCGAACTGTTCTGATCGTATCGTTGTCTTCTAGTATTTGTATAGAATGGTTAAATGCTCGCGGTGCTACTCTTTGCCACTAAGATAGGGTTTCGATACCTTCGGCTTCTTGTCATGATCGGTTAGTAAAGCTAGAGGCACATGAGTGTCACACCATTAACGAACTGCCTTCGAGTTGCCACCAACAATCCGATAATGTAAGTTTAAATCTTCGTTTTTAATATTATAGTGTTATAACAAACTGTTAGGTTCACTGCGGCCATTGACTCCCAAGAGAATATTTTCATACATTTATGTCCAGTTAGTTCTAGTTGACGTATATTGTGTTTCGAGAGTTGTCACTATTGTGTTAGTTGCTATCATCGTTCAGTGTTATGCAAACTGTTCAAGCGTGAGATTATTATATGTAGCTAAGGGAACTGTTTCATACGCTCGTTGTTACACCTACAACATGACACGGTGTTTGTTATATCTATCTATCAATTTAATATCACCTTGTAGATGTAACAATAGCTCTATATATTTTTAAAGCGACTGTTGCCTTAATTATTTTTATGATGTTTCAAATCATGGCGTTATTGATAGGAGTTATATAATAATGATAATATTTTAGTTCATTTGTATCATTATTATAATAAAAAGGCTTGATGGAATTGCCTTTATTATGATTTTCTCATATTAGTATTTTAAATGGTAGCTAAGTGAAAGTTTTAGCATTCCTGTATAATTTAAATTAATATAGTTTATCATAATACATCGGGCCCTGACAACGAAAATATATTTTTATTACACGACTGTTATTAATATTATAATAAGTCGTATTTTAATGTGTCGTTTTATTATTATCATTTGTAGAAATTGAAAGATTTGGTTGAACATTAAAGGGCCGAGATTGTTCCTCTCGATGCCGAATTATTTCTGTACATGTATTTGGATGTATTTAAATTGGTTAGTGATTTGAGTTATATCGCTTTTATTACTATTTATTACATAAATTAATAAACATAAGATCATATCACTATGTAAAGTAAAAGATAATATTGTAAATTTATAATAGTAGTAGAAAAATTTGCGAGTTTATTTATTTACCTAAATTGTATACAGTACATCACAGTCTATAGTTGTATAAATATACAATAAAAATAAACAGTAAACATAGATTCTCAAGGATTTCTGTTCACCCGACACTGTTTTGTACATTGTTTAACATTTTGAAGTGACGGCCGCGCCGCCGCCGCGGCTCGGTACTGTAGTCATGTAGACGATTATTGTAATTATATTGTACATATAAGTTGTTACTTGAAGAATCGTCCATACAATACACCAATTTGACGATGTGTTCGTCGTCAAAGCATTTATTTGTCTAAGGTTCGAATCTCAACAAATTGATGAATTAATAACCTAAAGTGCCAAATTAATCATCAATAAATATGTTTTTAACACTCGTACACCATTCCAGTAAACATAAAAATCTTTATTGTGACTATGACAATTGAAATAATAAATTATTTGGACTGACACATTGTACTTTTTTTTTCACCTACCCTCGTCTCTTAAAAATTGCCTATTTATCTTGCGATATTTGTGATATACTGCAGGAAGAGGGAGATGCTATCCGGATATCTGTCGAATATAAAATTCCAGATATGGTGTTTAAAAACTATTTGAATAATATGAGCAGTGGTGGCTGAGTGGTAACGGCCTTGACTTAGTGTAAGTTGCGGGTTCAAACCCAGCCAGGCGCATTACTTTGTATCAAAGTCAAAGTTAAAAGTTTTTTATTTCACATAGGCCTACATAGGCACTTATAAAACGTCAAAAGCTAGTGCACGGTTCCAAATTGGTCGTTTCCTATGGAGAAGAACCGGCAAGAAAATCCATGGTTACAATTTAAAAAAAAATTGATGTTACAATATTTCTATACAAATATAATTTATAAATATAATTAATTTATGAATATAATTTATTTTATCGCCACTGCTCTCGAAACGGTGAAGGAAAACATCGTGAGGAAACCGGCATGTCCTAGAACCAAAAATTTCGAAGACATGTGACATCCGCCAACCCGCACTGGGCCCGCGGCCCGTTCCCTCTCCTAGAGAGGAGGCCTGAGCCCTAACAGTGGGAACATTATAAGGCCGACTATGCTACGCTATGACCATGAGGTTACTTTGCCTCAAGTATTTAAGAGTGGTGCTTTATAGCAAACTGCTCTGGAACAAGCATCTCAATTACGAACTCAATAAATACAATCACACTAACAATGCATTTTAGGCAAAGGCATGGGAAAGCTCTCTCAAAAGATTAAATTGCGCATTGTGGCTATACGCAGTTGTGATCAGGAGAATTTATTCTGATAGCGCTGTTGTTTGGTAGACGAAGACCAAACCAGTAACACTATTATCAGAGTCCTACGGTTCCATAGATGCCTGTTTTGGCTATCATTGTTTGCATGAGAACCACCCCAACTGCAGCAAGAGAGCCCTGCAAAAGACTACCTGTAAAATGTACCTCCAGCAAGAGGCACCGAATAGCGACGAGAAGTACGGCTAATGAACTTTTTTTTTATTTTAATGATATAAACCAGTGCTTGACTGCGATCCCACCTAATGGTAAGCAGTTATGCAATCATTGATAGTGACTAGTTCATAAAGATTATATTCATTCTAGCCTTGAAGACACTTAAATTATAATCGGAAGCAGGCAAATTGTTCCAGTCCTCCGATGTACGCGATATAAAAGACGAAGCGCAATGCTTAGTCCGGACCGTTGAAGTTTCAACAACGTAAGGATGGATACTCGCCGTACGTCGGGTTGTCCGATGGTGGAAAGGAGATGGCGAAATTAAGTCATGCAATTCCCGCGCACACTCCAAAATATAACCTGTAAAATACAGCAGGCTGGCTACCCTGCGCCTGTGCTCGAGGCGTTGTAGATTGGACTTAACCAAATCTGGATCCCCAATTAGCCTCTTCGCACGCCTTTCCACCGAGTCCAAGCTGCTAGATGGCATTTTGCAGCACCAGCCCATATGTGACTGCAGTACTCCACACACGATCGGACCTGTGCTTTGTATAACATTAGAAGCTGTTCCGGTGTGAAGTACCATCGGACCTTTGCAAGAACCCCTAGGCCCCAAGTTTTCTACTTACCTTGGCTTTGGACTCAAATGAACCGCCCAAAACTGAGGTCTGAGGAAATTTCTACTCCCAAGTGCTGAAGGCGGTCAGTACACTCCAGGGATACATTTTGAAAAGCAGGAGCCAAGGTGAACGGGCTCGTTTTGGCGGTGAACATACACGCTTGTGTTTTGGTGGCGTTGAATCCTACCAGATTGGTTTCGCCCTACTTGGAGACTGCCTGAAGTGAGACATTCGTACGCTCTACCAAAGCCTCGCGTTCAGGTATCTCTCTACAACTGTGTTATGTGCATACCCATAGATACCGGGCAGATCGTTTATAAGCAGCAGGAAAAAAGTTGCGGAGAAACCTGACCCCTGAGGAACTCTGCATAAGTCGTCATGGACTCTGATGAGCATCCATCGACGACAACTCGGAGAGACTGAACGGTCTCTCAGGAAGTCTTTTATCCAGTTAATCAGACCAAGGGAAATGCCGTGCGCTGGAAGCTTACTCAAAAGGCTGGCGTGACATACCCTGTCGAAGGCTTTCGAGACGTCTAAGGAGACAACAATCGCTTCGTCATTCTTCTCGAGGGCCTCGCCCCACATGTGAGTTGTATACACTAGTAGGTCTCCAGTAGACCGATTGAGGCGAAACCTTCCTCCCCTACCTCCAGGTATACCATGAGGCGCGAGTTCTGCACCTAGTCATATGGGGCCACATCATACCAGTCAGTCAATCACAGGCATTCTGAACCGGGCGATTGAGTAGGCACCAACCACTCATTACGCGGTGACATTACATTTCAGTTTGTGCATCCTTTTTCTGTTACACGAGTTTCTCTTTACACTAGAATTCACAACATAAAGGATTTCAAAAATTGTTTGCTAATTACGATTATTGATAACGTTACTTTTTGAAAGAAAGAATAAATAAAAACAAAGACATTCAATATGTACTACCAAAATAAAAACTAGTCTACCTGTAAAAGTAGTGAAGTTTCCCAGATTTATTTTGATCGAATTTAAAGCTAGTTGTGGTATTACATTGCAATTGGTCTTAAACAAGCAAGTATTAATTCTAATAAGTGACGAAGATAGTTAAGTCGCAGTGCACAAAATAGCATAGCAGCAATGTCCTACCAAGGTTGCGAGATAGTTTGAAAAGATGACCGTCAGAGTATGTAAAGTGGTGACTGACCCTCGCAAATAGCAATTGAAAAAACACCAGGTTTCAGGCAGTAAGTCTGACACTACCGCTCCACTAAGAGCAAATGAAGTCATATGATTTCCCACTTAAAAAAATGCAGCAGTAATTCATACCTATAAATGAGGCGAATAGAAACATAAATTTGTTTTTTGTTTCCAAATCATATTATGAGTTTACGTCAAAGCATCGATTACAAAAAAATAAATAACTTTTCAAGTACTTGAAAGTATCCTTCAGAATTTCGTTTCTATTCACTTTGCTGACGGTCGGTAGAATACAAATGTGCTAGGAAATGAGATCTTGCTATCATAAGAGGCATATAAATAAGTAATATTTTGCACTATGTAGAAATGAAAATCATAAAATATTTCACAAAAATTTATTAAACTTAACATAATTTAACTTATCTAATACTGCTAATTACTATCTTACATTTATACAATCAAAACAAATGCATACCACACTCTATAAAATAAATGATTGAATGAGATTAAATAATAACGTAAACAAATTCACATTTCTATACTTCCGTATAAAAGTATGACAAGCTACTTCAATATTTTGGGTAACATTCACATATAAAGCACTAAAACGTGCTTTTTACAACGACAATGACATAAGTTGTTTACGGTGGTAAAGTTAGTGAAGACTGAAACATAATGGTTATGTATAAGAACAGCGAAACTGATAAAATGTCACAAAACTATATTACTACAGATGACTATAAATTGCGCTAGCACAAAAAGCGTTTGCGCAAATCGTTGTCATAGTTGTACGATGAGTTTTACGTCCTTCAGACGAGACTTGGCGTTAGCTACTTGACGCGAAAACAGTCAATTTATCGTACAATCGACACTATTTTAATTAAACATGCATTATAAACTAAACCTGTAAATAAGGAGAGAACGAAAAGTTGAAGGCTCATTTGGTACGTTGAGATCAATGACACAATAAAGCGAGTCATAGTGGTCCCGGCGGTGTCCAGTGCTCCGCGGTCACTCGTTAGGCATCTCTTCTGGATGAAGCCAACTGTCGTTCTCCGCTCGCGCTAGTTGCTTCTTTAAGCTGCAGTATAGCTTGATCAATGAGTCCTGGAAGACAAGAGTAATATTGAACTTTAGTCTTGTGTATGTGAAATACTAGCATCTATCGTGTCTTTATAGACATCGCGCATTATCATCATCATCGAAAGATTTGAATGAAGGTCTTGCTTTAACATTGCAACAGTGACAAGTTCTGCACCAATCGTATCCAAAGGATTGGCGCGTTTTAAATTTTACAGAGAACACAAACCTGATTGCCAGATTCTGATTATGCTCACCATGTTTCAAGAGCTATATTTTGGACAGATAATTTCATACAAATCATCATCATCATCATCTTCCTGCACTTGTCCCATGTTATTTGGGGTCGGCGCAACACGTTTTTTTCTTCCACTCTGCCTTGTCACTCGTCATACTATCACTAACTTCCTTTTCTTTCAGATAATTTCATACAAATACGTATATAAAATAAATATTTACCTTTTCTTTCTCCAACTGTATAATCTCTCTCTTCTGCCGTAACTCATCGTCGTCCATTTTCTCCTCGAGCTCTGCTTTGTGATTGCTGAGGTATGCAAACTCAGTCTGTATCTGAAAATATACAAATTACATGATCAAATATTGCATAATGTCAATTTTAGCCACGACGGAACGGAGTTGATATACGCGTGTGTGTTTGTTTGTCTTCTTATCATATCTCTGCCCCGTTTTTTCTTAGCTCTAGCATATTTTTTGCTTACTCTCTTTGCTCTATATAATAGGTACTTAAAGTTGCGCGGTTAAGGGTCATAATCAAATTGAATTTTACAAGATTTGGATAAGCTGAGATGAATTGCGTAAATTACACACAATAACCTTCCTCAAAGTGCAAATTGCAATTTTACTGAATATAATAACGGGTTAGGTAAAATAACCTGACGAAGATTGCAGCTTTTTACACGACTGCCCAAAAAAGGAGTGTTGTTTTCAGAGTTCATGTATGTATGTGTATGTGAGTTTCTTTATTCCACCATAACTTCTTATTTTATGTAATGTTCGAACAGAGAACAAAATACAATAGATTCATGTTTTAGATTGATTACAAGTTGGTGGTTTGATAAAAGAGCGTCTTGACATGATTTTTATCTCCTAATTGCATAAAATTAAATAAGATAAAAATATCTTCGTTAAAGAATCTGTAGTCTATTTTGGGTATTGCCTTTTCAGATAACATTTTCACATAAGGAAATTTTACCTTGAGGTACTCTTGCGCAAGTTGCTTGTGCTCTTCAAATATCCTCTTGGATTCCTCATTGTTGAGGTCCGGCGAGATAGGCCTCAGGTGGGGGTCCAGCATCATGTGCATAGAATCCAGCGCCGGGTCGGGCTCCGAGGGCGGCGGCGCGGCGCCTTCGCCCCCTGTCGAAGCGCTGCTGTTACCTAAACAAGAGAGACAAATTTTAGTACACATTTTGGACATAGATAGATAGACAAGTTCTCCTCGTACGCACTTTGGAAATAGTATGTTACGAAAGCAATCGTACTGCAACTATCACTTTATGAGAACACTTCCAAGGAAAGGAGATCTTGGCTTACACCACAAGGTCTACAAAGTAAATATAGAAAGAACAAAAAGCCGTCTTCCAAAGCCGAAAACTACGTCAAACAGAGCCCAGTACAGCTAGACATACATAATTCAGGCCGAAACAGTCGTAGCAACAAAATATTACGTATCATAAGACGTATACGCCACTAATAATAATGATGCCGCGCGCGATTCAATGACGCAATTAAAACAATGATCGTCAAATAGAGGAGCCAATGCGAGAACAATCCGACTGTTTGGAGGAATCGGAGGCAGTCCCACAGCACGGTTAAATACGTCAAGAGTTAAATTTACTCCGGACTTGCTGATGTCAGACGCTTCACCTAGATTTCTTGCTTTCAACATTATGATTCCTTTTCCCGCAAATAGATGGCGGTAGTGCGTACTAACAAGGCGTTGATAAGCAATTCATCATCGATACAATAGTGCTGTGCCTGTTTCAACACAACAGTTGGCTACTGTTTGTTGTAGCACGTCTGTTTATGTGAGCGCTCGATTGCGTTTTAATTAATTCGCCAATTACATCAGTGGATTAATGGTTAAGTGGTAAATGAATGTTGGAGCTTCTGAAACCTTAATGCGGAAATGAGAAATATGTTACTTATTGAGACAATTTTGAAGTTCCGTATTTATAATGGTACGTACGTACGGTATCACTTAGACCAAGTTTCAAGTGAAAATACAAGATTTTCAGTTCACAAAGCACTAGATTTTCGACACGAAATATATTTTTTTTTAATGAAACTCACAGCAAACGGAAGAGCCTTTAAAGGCAGAAATCACTGAACAACGTCGGAAAAACGCGTTTCCGTAGCGCGCTACACGAGTCGTGGGCCACGGTTAAGGGCGGCCGGGGTGTTCCGCGTCGCGATGGACGGGTGGTCGGGTAGGCGGCGCGGGCGACACTCACTATAAAATATCCAACTACAGCTGACTGTGTCTCTGATGGTGGTGACGATGGCTCCAGCGTCACACGCGTCGTGCGGGCGGCTGCGGCGCGCGGGGGGCGCGGGCAGCGGGGGCATGGCGCGGGCGACCGGTCGCGGACGCAGTGCGCGCAGGACTGTGTGCACGCCGCGCCGCGCCGCCCGCTCGAAATACTCGGCGGGAGAGCCGGGAGCGAGCGATGCAACAACAAACGACGCTATTCGCGGCGCGGTGACTCAGCGACGTCAGCCCGAGCTAAATGCGGACACCGTGTGCTGCCGCCCTTCGTGAGGTTTTCTGCCGTTTTCGCTGGCAGGGCGCGCGCCGCGCTCTGTGCAGCGGTCGACGACCCGCGCCCACGCGCTGCTCTTGCACCCGGCACCGCACCACCATACAGCCGCACCCCGCCTCACCTGCACCCCACTTGTTTCCTTTTGATTCATAACCTACAGGTTATCGGTGATTGTAAACTTCGTTCGGCTTGTAAACATACATGTAGCGCCGACGATGCGCTGCGTCACATGACGCGAGCGGGGCGGGAGATGTTCGCGTGACTTGCGCAGGGATAAATCAGGGCCCAACGATTGCGGCATCGCAGCCCTATTTCTTAGGTGCGATTGCGCCGTGGTTCGCCAGGCCAATGTGCAGTGCGCAAAAGCAACGTAGCTCCGACGTAAATGCATGTCACCATCAACATGTGACATGTGTTAAACGTCTATAAAACTGTCACATCACTTGGGCATGTTATTGGAAGAACTCGCCAAAAATGATGCTCGTATTGACGAAGGTGATACACGTGAGCGGCAGATCACCTAGTTACCGTTGAGTAAATATGTAACTTGTTGTTGTTGTATGATAGTAA
Source organism: Mythimna vitellina (assembly GCA_949316375.1). Classification (NCBI taxonomy): domain Eukaryota; kingdom Metazoa; phylum Arthropoda; class Insecta; order Lepidoptera; family Noctuidae; genus Mythimna; species Mythimna vitellina. Next base: position 9,078,866 of record OX438699.1, on the reverse strand, counting down.
ACAGATTACTCAGGATCTATGTGGGCAATAGAAAACATGTATAACAACATCACATAGGTGTTGCTCATTTCGAGAGCATTTCGACAACAATCATATTTTTTGCAGTTTGTTGCTGCACACAACATCCATAAATATCTCGAACAAGAAATTGCTGAATAAGCGAAGAATTCTTGTTTTTCAGGTAAAGAAACTTGCCTGCTATGAAATTTTCAGTCTTTAGTTGTGTGGTTATAACAATTCCAAATCCAGCGATGTTTAGAATTCGCACGCAGCAAAAACGACTGTTTTTGCTTATACAACACTCGTGTTTCACATCATCGCACATCGATTACCAAGAAAACGTGAACACGAGAAGGCTGTGGCTACGAAACTACCTACTAGGGTATCATGCAGCGTGAGTAGACCTCTCAGCATAATGTAACCGGCCAACTGTGCCAACTGCACTTTAACAGTTATTATAGCACCAGCAGAATAACTTACTCGGTCCTAAAGAGCCCCAGAATAATCCAACGCATAAATTTTAACAGCGGAAGTAGAAGTTGTTTTAAGTTTCCGCAACGAGAACTCGTATTTAAAAACGGTTTGGGGAAACGTTAATATTCTATAAACGATGTTTTTTACGAGACCAGGATTAAAAGATTTCGAGGTTATTTTAACTCTGTTCTAACATTTTAAACTGTTTTATTATATATCGGAAAAAATAATGATTATTAGGAATATCAACGGTTAAAGTGTTTCCGTTTCTGTTACTAACATGTCAAAGGAATTTTTTGTTAATATATCTATTCTTTTATTTGAAGTGAGAACTCGTCAAATGACTTCTCTCGCTCTTGGTGGAACGAGAGTGCGTGTCAGACTTACCGACTAAAACCTACCTGTATTCATTCACTTGCCACTTGCCCTTTGCGTTCCAAAGCCTCGGTAACACTTTCGAACATTCCCGCAACAACGTAACTATTTTTGCACCCAATAACTCTCAATTAGAACACCTGCAGCGCTATTAACTTCCACACGCCACTGAACAACGTAGATATAGTACATAAGAAGCTAATTGCGTTACAGAAGTGATAATTAACGAGTAGGGGGCGTAGAAAAGGCATCGGGGGCAAACTCGTTAACAGATTGCCTGCGAGCGCTCGCTAGAAGATCATGACTAACACTCGCCACAATTTTACGAGTGCAAAACTTCGATGAATCTATAAAATTAAAACCGGGAACTATGAACTGTATAGTTTTATATTCTGGCGCAATCTTTTAAGATAAGACAAGGGGATATGCGATTCCTGACCTCAATGAGATGAAGATTTATCTATCAAATTGTAATCCGCAGCTGTTTCGCGTTTAGATAAGAGAAACATTTAAATGCACTTCGCTCCAATCATACAGGCACTTGGAGTATGAATGAAAAACATCATCTGGAACATAAATTCGGATTTGCTCCTTAAAAACCGCTAAAAGTTTGAAGAAACAACCACAATATTGATGGTTAACACTACGTTAACGAAAAGTAATGAGAATATTTTGTAAAAAATACAGGGTGTCTCAAAATAAAGTTTATATTTGCTTAGCCAACTGCGTATACGCATCGAATCTGAGGGACGCGAGGGGTATGTATGTCGCTAACGTGGCTCTTGGGAATTTAGTCGCCATGGAGTATTTTTAAGAGTAGACCGTGCGCTGTGCGTGCGAGAATTTTACAAAAACGTAGAAGATTTTGTAGTATTCAAGGCTTTCGTCAAACAATGCGCCAAGCATCCCTCTCATTCGAAAATGAGTCAAGAAACTTGAAGAGATCGATTCAACCCTAAGAAAACCACAATCTTGGCAGAAAACGTGGGCAGTGTGAACGAGTCTGTTCGTCCTCACGAACATTCGCACGCGCAGTGCGCGCGTCCTCATCCGAATCTTTCAATTCAAAAGCGTACAAGTGCTTTAAAAGTGCATACATAGATCATCATTACGCCACATTTTGCATAAAGATCTTAAACTGCACTCGTATAAAATTCAATTGGTGCAAGAATTAAATTCCCCAGGATACCATGCATAGGCTTTTTTCCCTGGCAAGATGATCTCTAGTGAGAGATGACATAAACTGGCCTCTACGCAGTCCTTATTTAAATTTAACCTCCATGGATTTGTTTCTGTGCGATTATGTTAAATCTAAGGTTTACAACAATAAATCAACATCTTTGGCACAATTAAAATAAATGAGTGCCGTGAACGCATAGGCTTACATTTGGATGATGTTATTTTTATGAAATAAATTCCCAAAGAGGGTACTTAAATAATTAATAAACGATTTTTTAGTCATATTATTTTTTATTTTATCGACTCACAAAATATAAACTTTCTTTTGAGACATCCTGTATTGTGGTTCACAATTTCACATAATTGATTATTTTCCAAGTTATGAAATGGTAGCGTTTTGTTCCAAATATGGAGTATTTATTATAGACGTTTGAAAGAGTTACCGTAGCCCAAGAAGGAAGGTTGTCCCACAAAGGACAACTGAAGGAATACAAGTGGAATAAAGAATGGGTACCGTAATCAAGAAAAACCATTAAAGTACATCCTACGTTTATCCAAGTCTTACGCGAAACAGCTTTTAAGATAAGTCAGACATAGAGCTGCGGGGATGATTGAAAGAAATACGTCGCCGCTGTGAAGGGCAACTGAAGAATTACAGGTGGGTTTTAGTCAGTAAAAGTCTGACATGTCAGCGGGAGAAATTATTTGATGATTGCCCACCTCAAAAAATAGGCGCAGGGCAATGTTCTGCCTCGAGTCATTGAAATTTGAACAGGCTAAAGTAGAAGTATCATAATACATGGGTACTAATGTTTGCGGTCGCCGAATAAAAAACGACGTACAAAAAAACTAGCACAACAATGACTTTGTTAGTTTTAAAGGTCTTTGACTGTTTCCACTTCCGTCATTAGGCCAATGACGCTGGTTAAGTAAGTTTATTAACTCGCCATGATTAAATGGGAAAATACAATGAAGATTGTAAAAAGTCACTTAGGTAAGCTTAATGAGGGTTGAATGAAGCAGTTTATAAAGGGGTGTATGGGACAGGTCTCCACAAACTTTAAGGGCTTGCTCAGCAGACGAAACTAAAAAAGCTTCCACAATTTTTTTTTTCCAGGAAACGACGAAAAAAATATCAGTCTCTCCATACAAAATTATAAACTTGATTGAACACTTTTTATGGACGACGATTTTGTTTTTATTTTTCGTATCCTGAAAACAAAATGTTGTGGAAGGTTGTTCAGTTTCGTCTACTGAGCAAGCCCTTAAAGTTTGCGGAAACCTGTCCCTTACACCCTCTATAAGTGACTAAAACTCACAAGTGATCGATCAACAACAATGTTTATCAGTTGTGTAGTACCCATAACACAAACTCTGCTTAGCTTGGGACTAGACGACGTTGTGTGATAGTTGTGGAATATTATATTAACTCCGGGATTAAAAAGTAAGCGAAGATGGTCAATGACTTGCAAAGTCGAAAGATTAAAGAGGCATGCCAAACAATGTTGATATCATCATCTCCGCAGCCTTTTCCCAACTAGCTTGGGGTCGGCTTATAGTCTAACCGGATGCGACTGAATACCTGTATTTTAATTGGGGCGACTGCCTATCAGACCTCCACAACCCAGTTACTGGGCAACACGATACTAATTGATATGTTGATACAGGGTATGAAAGAATCATGCCCATTTGTTACCCAAAAAATACAATATGAAATCCTATAAAGGACTCCAAAGAATTAAAAAATAGGATTGTTTGTTGATTATATTTCACTTTAAGTGTCATTTATTCTTTTTAGTCTTTCTTGTTGCTCAGATACAGAGTCTTTTAAGTTATGTCTTCATAGTATAATTATTTTAACTTAATATTATTTCTTGGCAATGCAGATGTTTTACAAATACATTGCAATGATTCATAACAGTATTTTTTCTGTAGATACTTCTTTTTACTATAAATGTAGTTTTTGTTTTACGTTTCTTTTTTTTTATTGATATAAACCAGTGCTTGACTGCGTTCCCACCTGATGGTAAGCAGTGATGCAAAATCATTGATGGTGAGGCGCACTAGTTTAAATAAAGTTTTCCTTTCAAGCGATTATTACTGCTGCTGATTATTTATTAAAATAACAATAAAATAATACAGCAAAGTCTACGACGAAATCTTTTTAGAAAAAAAAATCAGATCAGACATGTGACAAATCCAGCCTAAACTCCCATTTTTATCTATTTTAATGGTGTTTTAATTATTTTTAGATAAGCGTTGATACGACCGATTATTTTTTTTCCCCATAGAGGGAACGACTTGTACATTTTAGTATTATCAAAGAAAAAGTAAAATATACAGATTACGCATGTATCTAAAATCTTTGAATATTTTATATTATTTTTATACGGCAACATGGCCATAATTATATGGCGCGTACTATTTCCAAGCATCAGTTCCATGCCCGAGTCTTTTCTTTTGACAGTCATGTTGACAGTTCGAGGAGATGAAGAAATGTATTTTATTTATTAAGTATTCGGCAGTCTTTTTTTTGTTAAATATCCTTTTATTTTTTACTTGAAATAACCAATCGAACAGTTTTATTATTTGTACATATACAGAACTTCAAAACCTCATACCGTAAATCGATTATTTTTCATATACAATTTTGTTCCTGGGATCCGTCGATTTGGATATTTACCTCTTATTCTCATCATCAATTGCAATCGAGTCAACGGGTTCACAACTCAGGCTGGGAAACATTTTCTCAAAAATGAAAACAAGCAACTAATAGTGAAATTGCCTGAATACTATAAAATGTATGAGAAGTCAGTAGGAAGCTAACATTATAACAATATATCGTCGTCTAATTACTTTCGAACCCGTGCTTTATATGACGTTAAATCTAGGTATTTAAAAAAGGCAAATAAGAAGCTATCATATGACATAAATCTGCATTCTGGGTATTGTGGCTGGAGACTGGGTAATAGCTCTATACTAATATGGGCATTATTCTTTCGAATCTGGATACGTAGGAATAATATTACACCGGTTTCGAATACGGTTACAAATATGAAATTATTTCGAATTATCCGCTTGTTTCGGATAGTTTCGATTATGGATTTAAGAATTTTAAAATGAAGTAAAATACAACAAATAACAAAATTTGACTTTTATTTCTAGTCATTTCTTTGGCCGGCCAGAACAAACAAAAACCTATCGTAAACTGTCATTTCTCCTAACTCCAGCTTTATCCGAAACTGTCTGACACAGTTTCAGACAGTTTACACATTTCGGTTTCGGTTACGGTCAGGGACCTATCAACCAGAGTCGTTAGGGAGTTATCCCATTATTATGTTATAGCAGTTATAACATAATGTGATGGGTTAAGGTCCAGAATCGAGTAAACAAAATATCGGAATAAAATTTGAAACCTTCAAAATGTCAACCCATAGCTATTAACAACCAGGTAAGATTTAGGATGTCGTTTTCATATAATATAAAAACGTGTCTTAATCCGAACACATCGACAGTTTTCGTTCTTATTTTCAAATAAATCTGAGCGTTTATACGATTTCTGGCTAGTGTCACATAAGTTTACCGAAGCAGTTTACAGCACATTTTATTTAGACGTCTTAATCCATGTTTAACGTTACGCGAGATCTACAAAACATTTCGGTAATACCATAAATCTGGTGCGCGAGGGAAAGCTCTCTTTGATCGGCGGCTTTAATATGTTTTCGATTTGGCGGGACGCGGCGCAGACCGCTCCGGTTGCGTCAGCGGCTGCCGGTGACACTTTGCGGAAACTGTCCACGGAACGACACTTATTCTATTAGCGGGCCGATTTATGAACAGCCACATGACAAGCAGGCAAACGTCTGTCTACAAAATCGGTTAACGCTTCTAGACGTTGAAATGTTACATCGACTCACGGAAACTTTTGTGTACAGCGATTTTTTTTTTTAAAACCACTTTCTTATTCTTATAAACATAAGTACCTACGGCCAAATTGAAATGCCTTCACTTACTTTACCAACGAGTGCCAAAAATTCACAGAATGTCCAAACTTTTAATGTTGGGATCACGTTGGGCAACTGACAAGGAATTACGTCGTACATTTAAAAAAGTCTGATTCACCGGAGACACTTTCATTCGATCCGGAAATATCTACTGAGCGAATTTAGGCGTCCTTGTGTACGATTTTAAAGTACCTAAAGGACAATAATACATGCGAATCTGTAATGGCGAGCAGACAAACTTGTGACTCACAAAGAGTTAAAAGTAGCGAGATACATTTATTATTTTTCAACAAGTGTTTATACTTTATATCAGAGGGACTTCGGTACTTCAAATCAAAGTAATATGCGAATGTGAGTTCGAGAACTGATTCCCACGCTTTAGATGATGATGTCGAGCAAGATCATTTTATAGTACAATGCTATTTAGATATTTAGCGCCTTTAGTAAAGAGGGCAGTTTACAATTTCGTGCCAACTTCTACGGCGAAACTAGATCTGGGCCAGTCACCGTTAATGCGCTATATAGGTGATTGTATCCAGATCACATCAAAGAGCCGCTGACGGGATACAACGCAGGAGTCCGTAGGACAGATGCGACTCAAGATTTGCTATCTCAAGGCAAGTCGTAAAAATCAATAGAAACGGACGAAGCTTCGTTTATTCTGGACTAAGAGCGTGAACGTAAAGTTCGAAGTAGATTGATGTCAGAGTTGGACTTGAAGAGCATTTAATTATTTTTTGAATAGTGATTGTGTGAAGAATAGTGTGGCTGTGTTAATTTACGTAAGCAGTAATAGTTGAGGAATGTTGTTGTGGTTCAGTTTACTACGCGGTGTGGGTGGCTCGTGGAGTCGCGGCACTGCCAGCCATTAGGAAGCGGATTCGATGAGCAACCGTTTTGTTACGCTACGATACTATTGACAATCATGTATTATTCTAACACCTATTGAAACATTTGAACCGTTGAGTTTTATTTACCAGATAGTTTCTGAAGTGATGCCAAATAGCAGAGGAAAAACAGTGAATTATAACCTCCACAAAGTAAATATTTAGAAGCAGTTAATTTAATTTATTATTGATTTTCTAGTAAATTACGAATAAACTAGGAAGGAACTAGCCATGTTTTTTAGGGTTCCGTACCTCAGAAGGGAAAAACGGAACCCTTATATGATCATTTTTTTGTCCGTCTGTCTGTCAAGACCCTTTATCTCGGGAACGCGTGGAAGTATCGAATTCAAAAACCTATATGGTTTTTTTCTTAAGTGTGCGGTCCTTTGAAGCTGTAAAAAAAATCAATCTTCTAAGTTAACGAAAAAAAAAAGATATGGCCGTTTATGTCGCAAAAAACGTATATTTCGACACTCTCAATGAAAACAGAATTCATAGGGTACTTCCTATTGATCCAGAATACTGAAATTTGCCATAAAGCAAGATCTTATAGCATAAATAAAGGAATAAATCTGATGATAGTAAATTTCTTATTACGTCACAAAAAAAAACGTTTTTGCGATTCGTAAGTCTTCGAGACTCCATTCGGGAATTGAACTATTTACATAAGAAAATTTGTACGGAAACCTCAGTGCGCGAGTCCGACTCGCAATTGAAAATGTATTTGTATTAATTTAAGTTTTTATTTTTTAAATTCATAATATTTTTTTTTATTTAGGATCAATGTTCAAAATGGGTTAGTCACAATAAAAATATATGAGTCATCAATTTGAAAACCGTCTGATGTTAAAAACAGGAAATCATTGAATTTCTGTAACATTAGCGAATGTAAAGATGTTTTTCAAAACATATTTTTTGCTCAATTTATCCTGAACATTGATAAAAGGGTTATACCCAGATCATTCCTGACGACCACTATTGAATGCAGATTCTTATTCGCGCATCAATCTCTTTCTCTCAAAGTAAATGGCTTATAAGTAGACCACTGTTAGGCCTACAATTAATTAAGTTATATATTTAGTGTACAGAAAAAAACATAAATTATTATTTTATACCATTTTCAGTTCATTTATCTCTTATATTTAAATAAATTATGTTCCTTTGACTGGAGACTAGTTTCAATGTCCAAACACTGTAAAACAGGCCCTCACTGGGATTAAAACGGATTTTCCATTTTAATCCGAGTGATATTTTCTGTACAAATATTATTGATTAACCCATCAAAGAAACGACAACATCGAAAGCAAACATTCGGCGACGTACGACTAAAGTTATCAAGCCCTAATGGCAGGAATCTTCCGACGAATAGCTGAGGGAATATACGAGTATCAATAGGAAGTAATACAAAAGCTATTGGCAAAGGTATCGTTGTGAAACGCGCGCTGACTCACCGGGTATTTTGGAGGAGCGCGCGCCAGTCGACCAGCCCCTATGAAACTACGCACGCTTCATCTTACGTACACTTACATCTTACTGATTGTATATTACTGATTTTGTACGAGATAAAACTGTATTTTGTTGGTTCTATTTTTGGTGCTTTTAAAGGAGTTTGCAACAATTTCATGAAGCTTTTGCGCGATGAGGTTATAAGGTTGAAATTGCACAATAAATTGTCCGTCACAATAAAGGCGATTCATAAATTGCATGTATGCTAAGAGGGTAGTTCAATCGACTACATAAACGTAGTTGACGTTTTACTTCAGGAATACTGACTACATTATAGATTGCTAACTAAATTTTTTTTTGTTGGTTGATAAATAAATGATTTTAAACTAATCAAATATAAAATAATTTAATATTGAGAATTGACCCAGAGCCGGGAGTAATGGAAGGAGTGGAGGGAGACTATAGCCCAGCATAGGGACTTCTAGGTTAAATATAATATAATATCAAATATGTAGTAGCAAATATTTTTTTTGTAAATTTTAAATTCATGATAAATTAGTATTTTAAATACTTTTGACCAAACACAAGGACAGAGTTCTTGCATATAAAAATGCAAATAAAATTACCTCAACCAATTGAATGTAAGCGACTAAAATCTTTCTAGTAGTCGGTAGGGGAAAGACAGAATACAATGGAAAAAATTCTGTTAAAGGGAAGAATGAGCTGCCAGTGAGATGAGTAGCCTATTCGATCCATGAGTGCATTTAGCTGCATCATAACATATAATACAGCTCACGATGCAACGGCATAGAAAAACAGCGTAACGATTTCGCGTAAACGTAAGCGAGCGGTGAGCGGCCGCGGCCAGGGCGCGTGACGCAGTTTCGAGCCCCGACCTACTTATGTCGTAGAAAAAATCAGCAGATGTTCAACTTTGAGGCGCGGGATATATCGAGCAGAATGTGTTGTTCCGAATAGAAATAAACTTGTCACATATTTTGATTGTATCTAGAGCGGGCGGCGGTTAGTCATGTCGTGATGCCGATGCCAACGGCCCGGCCGCTGCCACCGACCACCATCTATAAAGGCAATCACGCTCCAGACTGAATCACTGTAGGCGCCGTCTGCAAAATGTCTCATCACTGCCGTATTTACGATGTTCATATAGTTATTGTTGCGACCACATATGGTACGCCTTCTCGCTCGTTCAGTTTCAAGGTCACGTCAGAGCATTGCTATTGGTAACAGATCAAGATCAAAGAAAATAAGTCAGTTTGGCTCTAATACAACAGTTTATAAACGTAACGTAGCGTAGGCTGTAGAAAGTAGACGAACTTTACAGACATAATCTAGAATATTATTGTCCAACTGTATAACGCCCGCTGATCAGGTTCTTCTGGGTCAGGTATAGCCGACGAGACTTTGAAGCTAAACTTCTATCATAGATTTGTTTAAACTGTGAGCTATTTCCGAACTAACCAGATGCAACATCGAGAGAACCGTTACCATAGGTAAAGGGTTACGTGTTAAAACTACGCTACGAAGCGTGTAAACAACACTATTTTGGAATCTTCAAAGAAGATTGTTTATTAGCGTCTCTTGAAGATCTCTTACAACAAAAGAGTTAACATTGGGAATAATTTTAGAGTCGTAATTTTGGACAGTGGCCGAGAAGCTACGGTCAGAGGCCGGTGTTGCCATACGGAGGACTGAAGAGATTTTGGAGGGTAGCAACCTTATGTACAGTGGTGCGTACGTGGTTCATGTAATTGGGCGTCGTACGCGTGCGCAGTTCGGCTCGCGAATCATAAAATAATTAGCAGTGATTCATCGTCGCGCCGAAAGCGTCTCTCGTCGCTGCTAGATAGCCGTTGGCTGACGGATTTTGGCATTACCTTTTGACAGACGATTATTTCACTGTCGCCGATCGTTAGGATAAAATTTACCGCGTGATTACTGTGTCAGTCAATTCTTATTTTTGTATTGATTGATGGGAACTAGTAACTGCAATCAATTATTTTATGAATAACCGGCTTCTTCAGTTTTATTTTTAGTTTTGTATTGATTTTTAAAAACGGCTATTAACACCTCATAGTGTCAGTCATATTCATATTCTGCAACTGACAAAGATACTACATAAATGTTTGTTTCACTTGTATCCCTAATATGTTATCAATAAACTTAATTTTTTCTCTCATGATAAGCATTCTGCAGGGAGTGATGTCAATAATAATGAAGCTTGTGGTTAATACCTCACACTGCGGTAAATAGATTTGTCCTTGGTTATAATTGCTATCAAGATTGACAATATCTACTGAAAAGCAGGCCTGCTGATAAAATAATAGATATTTAATTTGACTTCTGCCGGTCCAAACAGTTAATAATTTTCATTCTGTTATCACTCGGCGGTCGAAGATGATGTGACGATCTGATCATGTACGCGGGGTGAACTCCGTCAAAGAAGGAACGAGGTTTGGAAGGAGATGGCAGAAGCTATTGCCCAGCAGTGGGACAAATAATAAGCTAAAAAAATTGAATTTTGCAGGTGATCAGTCAGTAGAGACAAGCATGAAGCAACCATATCTACTAATCCGCATTGGACCTACGTGGTGGATAGAGGCCAACTCTGTTTCAATCAGAGGCCTGTACCCTAGCAATGGGAACATTATTGGCTTATTTATTTAAATATGGATCACCCTCAAGGAAAAGACGCTCCTTCAAGATGGACTCGTTATGAGCAAGTGTCAGGTCTGTCTATATATATGGCAAGGAAGGTTGAAGAAATGCTGTAATAGCTGCCTTCCACTTATAAAACAGTAACAATAGATTAAAGACTTAGTAGAGCTTAACAGACGAGGTAATGATTTATGCACAGCATTTTTTTTTGAGAAAAGGAACACTGGCAGAAAATCATTTTCACTCATAATATATCCTTCGATTTAATACTTCAATTTTCTGAATGCTCATTGAAAATTTTATAAGCATGAACAGATCTCTTAAGCCACAGGTTCAAGGACTGAATATTTACAACACATTGGTTTTATAACATTGTGAAATAGTTTTGCTCACACAGAATATTGCGATAAACACACCGTAGTTACCTGGAGCTTCCTTTCGATTTTTAAGTACCTGTTTTATTATTTTGTCTTACATAACATTATGGGCAGCATCATAATTTCATCACTAAAAACTATAACTGTTCAAATCGGGCTACTCACTCATGTAAACGTCAACGAACACTTGCAATTTATCGTAACCCGGTTGCACTGTTATCGAGACTTGAACGGGCACACAATCTGTTTGGGACATTTCACTGTGATTATTAGAACATGGGGTGTTTGTGTCGCGCGCGTGCGTCGTGCGTGCGGGTGCATTGGAGTGCAGCGGGCGACGCGGGCGATGCGCGCGCCGCAGCGGTGGCGCGAGACTGTGCGTCGTCGATCCCGTCCCATGCCTCCCCGATAACCTTAAATTAGATTAATTGTATCGCGCTGATTCATGCGTGGCCCGCGACGCGCTTCTTTTTGTTGACACCGGACAAATGCGTTCGCTTAATTTAGATTTTGAGGATTATGATGAGAGGTGAATGAATTTTTTTTCGAACTTTATGCACCGCTGCTTTAACGATGTGTGAACGGCCGTTGAGTTGATAGACAAAGTTTTCAATAAGTAGTAGTCTCAGAATAATCTTGACACAAGTAGACATTGTGTGCAGCTATTTACATAGAAAAGTCTAAAGAAAAATATATGAACCGCCAATTAGAAACAGTATGAATGAGCGTTTGCGCCGAAATTTCGATGGTTTTAAGTTAGCCAGTTTATTATCATTTTTAATGAACGTAAGTCCAATTTAAAACACCGCAGGAGGTCAAACTGCAACATTAATAAATTTTAGGATAAAAGGTTGTAGTGATCCTCAAACCGAGCAATAACGATAATAAAACCTAATCAAGACTTCATAAAGGTTCAGAGGCAAAAAAGCATCTACCTGCAAACGAGCAAACAAAAAAAATGGGTTTCTCGTTAGCTCCGAGTTAACCACGCATATTCCACGTAACGTCCGAACTGAGTAGATACATGAAACATGGATGATCGTTCTCTGGAATCGCGGTTGGATATGTTCGGCCGCTGGAAAAGCCAATACTGTATAAAAATCAACACGTTTGTTTATTTGAGCAACGCATAACGGGCGAGGTGCCCGCCGCGGCGGCACCCATGAAAATATTACGACTTATTTACTTTACCGCGATACTGTTCTTACCGCATTGACGTCTGCCTCTGAGTCAGCAGGGCCGAGCCACGAGGCACGTCTCACTTAACACATTTGCGAAATTTGCAACATCAACGGACTGTACTAAGTGTTTCTGTAACACTTCAGCTCCCGTTTTGGTATATTTTTTTATTATGCTTAGGCTCGTGCTTGATCACTGTCTCACCTCTAAGCGAAGATGTGGTCGAAGATGGGGTACGCTTACTTAGAAATAACCTATTCAATCTTGACTTAAAGACCCCTTGGTTATAGCTATCAAGAAACACAGACTCCGGCAGGGAATTCCATTCCGCATAATGAATGTGTTCCCAAAACGCTTTGTATGTATGGGTGGAATGTCCACTATGTACTGATGGCGCAGCGCCGTAATAATTGTATCCGCACTGAACTGACTGTACAGAAGACTATTTGTCTAACAGAAGTTTCGTGCGTTCCTCCAACAGCTAAGTACAAAATGTATGACAATGACATTATCTGTCACGCCACTAGTCACGTGACTTCTCTGCAGGTGAGGCCGCCACGAGGCCGCGTTTGACAGAAACTCTAACAGAAAAAATCTTACATTGAACATGAACTATTATTCAACGAATATTATGCTCAATGTTAAAATGGATCTAGTCATTTTATTTCTAGATTTGCATGTCCTATTTTTACGAACTACGTGAAGGCCAAATAAGTGGCCTGAAAAAACACAATTTTTCATCATTTCAACCGAAAGACATCCAATGATATTCATGGGCCTTCACCAAGAGTTGCCATAATGAACCATCTTTGATGATCAAGAAATAATTATATTTGTGCGAACAGGTTTAGAATCCTTATTAAGTGCAATATAAAACACATGCCTTTAATCCTGGGAAGCACCTGATAGGTCTTCACATCGCAATAATTTTGCACCGCACATAAAACACGACAACAATGTATGAAAGTAATTATTTGTGGGAAAAACATCATTTGCGGCCGCTTATAACCAAGAGCAATGAACATAATTATGGTATTTAGCGTGTGCATGGTTGTATGGTGACATTCGCTATTAGTTAGGCAACAGTAGGTACGACTGTAGTTGGGGCGGAAGCAGTAGATAAACACGAGGCGATCCGTCTAGCCATCTGCGCGGATGCTTGACGCTTGTCAACACTACGCGACGCACTATAATGACCATCATAATACCTTAGATTAGGGAGTCCAATCTCGGATGAAAATCGCAATCCCGCACGCCAGCGGGATTGAAGTCAGCAACCACGGGATTTGCGGGATTGGTTGTACAAAATAGAGTTCTTATTAACAATTAAATATAATGTTATAGAGATACAAATAATCAGCTCCTTTTAAGGAACGACATAATATATGTAGTACATAGTAAATTCACGCGCTGTTAAAGAATCCCTTGTCATAGAGTACTTAAACTGGCATTAATTACGTTCCGTCCCAGTTCCGATACAGGATTCATAAAACAACTACAAAAAATACAAATTTGTTTAGCTGTAAGGTAAAAATTGAAAGTAAAATTATTTTCCTCAGAAAGTCATAGAAAACTCACGAGTTCCATGGAAAGATATTAAATCAGACCGGTGCGTCGTCCTTTGAAACTAATTATTTTATAAAACATAACACTGGATTGGATTCCCTACCTTAGATCATGTCGAAGAAACTAAAACGCCTAATATTCGCAAAATATAATTCGAGAAGATACTTACGCGAATAGAGTAATTGATATCTTTTAACTACGGAAAAGGGGAAAACAAAATTTGTAGAAGCAACTTCAGAAGGGTACAAGGATCGCCACACAGTCAAATTGAGTGTCCAAGGATGGAAATGGACCAAAATAATACTGACTATGAGACTACTATACCGGCACAACGATAAATTGGACCTAACCAGTGTAATTATCTCTCAGATACATCACATATCCGCACTAATTAACAAGTCAAAAGATGATCAACAGCACGAAAGCCAAGCAAAAGGACTATAAAGTGGCGGCTAAGTAAAGACTTCCAGGATTCGACAGTTTAGCGAGAATAAAACTAGGAACCGATGTTGGGCAGGAACAACCCCGTTACCGATCTAACAATACTTTGGGTTTGCGATCGGTCGTTGGTCCCACACTACCCGGTTCCTAGAAGGTAAGCGGACACAGTCTAAAATAGTCGCGGCCCCTTCGCAGAAGCGTGAGTCATGGCGGGACGGTCCTGCCGCATCTGGACCGCATACACACGCGCGTATAACTAATCAATACATACGTCAGGGAAGATACTGTGTTTTTATGACAGCTGCTGCACATGTAAATATGCGGTAGAAACGGTTGGAAGATTTTTGCGTATACTTCCCGAAGATTGCATTTTATTTTTGTTTAGGTTCGAAGACGGCAACGCTCTTTCAATTGCTCTTAATCAGAGTCAAAGGTGAGTCAAGTCGAAGGAACGAGTAACCGGTGCCTGCGTATCATAAAGGATTTTTTTTATATACGACGGTGAATAAAGATAATGATATAGGAATCTGTAGCAGGTTTACCTTCTTCAATCAGGTTTACGAACAGGAAAATAATGTAATCAAAAAAAGAAAGCGAAATCAACAATGTATATTTCCCGAGGCGGCTTTTTTGTCAAAACTGAATCTTGGAATCGGAAGGAGAAACCAAGAAATATTTCAACAAGGAAAACTAGCAGTTTTATAGTCCGAACTGTTTCAAAGAAGTTAGCCATTTTGTTTTTATGTGACGTCCAGAGATACTCTGCCTTTATTCAAGATTTATTTTGAAGCTGACTTAGAACTGACTATGTAGGTATAAGATTAGTCATGAAATTCTCAACAAACTCCATTACTGGTGGAAAACCGTTCTACGAAGCATGAAATCTTAACACATAAGATTTATTGAGTTAAGTGGCGCTACCATTTTACAGTTTCAAGGAATTATGAATAGCACAATATTTTTTTAAGTAATCGGGTCAACTAATTTTATTTATTTAGACTACGAATTGTTGTGGTAATTCGTAGCAGTAAAGCCGAACAATATAATATTAATGAAATTTTAATCAGTTTTTATTTGGTAAACAAAACCTATTATATTATACTAATTAATGTTATTTGCAGTTACAATTAGCATATAGCTTTATCAGCATTATAATTTTCCCACTGCCGGGACTCAGGCCTCCTTCTCTAGAAGAGTGAATGGACTGTAATCTACCACGCGAGTCCAGTATGATGGAAGTCACGTCTTCGAATTTCTGCTTCTAGGTCAAGCCGGTATCCCTACGATGTTTTACCTCACCGTTTCTAGAGCAATGGTGATGAAATATACTACACCAAGTAAAACGCATGCCTTAGGTTTGAACCCACGATGTACGACTAGTAAGTCGGGGTCGACATTTCTCTAGCAGTTGCAGTACTGCTGAAATATACTCAGTGATATTGTAAAGAGGTTTGCATTAAAAACTAAGATTTCTTCCATAATATTTTCCTACTCCAGCAAGTTCGATATTCAAAATAAAATCTGCCTATTTATTTGCAAACCATACAGTAAGACAGAAAAAAAATTATACATTAGTGCGTGGCGCCACCGCCGCAACCTGCGCCCACGAAATTAACCACAAACACGCGACGCTTTTATTGCGAACCACTAAAACTCGCCATTACTAGACACTTCAACGTTAACACCATTCCGATTTGACCCCAATATGTCAATGTGTCCGTTGCAAGTTTAAAAAAAAAAAACACTTCTACTATGATACTGCCAAACAAATAAATACGCATATGATCTCACCCAAAATCGAATCTGGAACTCGCAATGTATGAAAAAGCTCTAATAATAATAATGCCGGAACTACACTGTCGGCCTCTCATTTATTATTGAGAAATGTAAAATTATGATATTCTGCTACAGCGCTTCTACATTCATCAAGGCGTTGTTGGAAGCAAATAGGTTACACGGTAAAATTTCTGGCAAAGTTAGCGCTAATAATTCTTCCCCATTGACAGTTTTTAAACACAAAAAGAAAGAAAATTACCTCGAAAGAAGTAACAGATTTGCAACAAAAAATTAAAAAAAAAAAAATGAACAAGAAATAAGATTGGTACCATCATCCACATTTAAACACATCTACTTATAATGTAGGCGATGATTCACTTTGTGTTTAAAAGCCTGGATTAGACGCAGTAGTATCTTTTAATACTCTAACGCACTTATTTCGAGCAAAGTGCAAAAATAAGTTACGTAATAATAAAACTAGTATAACATGTCTGTTCGTGTGACTAAGCGCTTGATATTTGAGTGCGCGGTATTTGCTGTCAAATAGCGGCACGCCTGTACCACGGACTTCTCAGAATTGCTAACACTATGCTTTATAATTAACATTAGGGCTCTTGTTGTTAGCCAGACTGTAAATGATACCCTAGCGTATCCTGACAACTACTATATATTCAGTTAGATCGTTTGTTTTATAAATAAATGTGCGCGTTGAAATGCTGCATGACAGAATATTTTGTAGACAATTGCTTTTACATTTTTCATGTTATGTGTTGCACTTTGTTATAGTCCGTGACGGGATGACAACTGATAATTGACAACAATTATGATTAATATAAAATTTTAAGTGAAGGTGTTTTGTGGATAGTACTTTTCACAATATTCAAAAACGTTTCTTTTTTTTGTTGATGTACAGTTTAAGACTCTTTTGTGTTAGGACTAATTAGACTGTAGAATGCGATAACCACTTCCGTGCTTAATGTTTTTTTTTTTTGTTGAGTTGGGAAATCATCCATTGTCCAAAATGTCCAAATTTCTACCGCTCTAGGGAAGGGCGTGTCAAACTTTTGCTGACTAAATTCACACCTATTTCCTTCAATTGCCCTTTTTATTCTAGGATCACGGGTTTCCTGTTCAGAAATTCCCACAGCCCTAGCGGGTATCGGCCCTGCTGGAACCTTAAATTTTTGCTGACATCTCTTTGAGGTTCACCTAAAACACAACGCGCCGTCAGGAGATGAATAACTTTTTGGAAAAATCGCCTGTAACTTTTCAATAATTCATTTTTTGAGACATGGTAACATAATGTATGAATAAACTTAAAACAACAATTCTTCAAGAGATTGATGAAATACATAGAAAATGAAAGTTAGTGAAGTCACAGTGAATAAAAAGGATGTTTGGATTTACGCATGTTTGTGCATTCTGTATGTTGTGCCGAGTTATTCAAAGATTTTGAAAGGTAAGTTCATGAAAACAACATGACAATGAAGACTAAACAAGAAAGTAATACGGCGAAGAGAATCAAGAATTTAGGAAGACTAAGAAAACGTCGGATAGCTTGTGTATAAATAAAATTGGCTAAGGAGAAGAATACGGAGATGGCAGTAGAGTTGAAGGAGGAGGGGGGAGGAGTTATTCTAAAAAAAAAGTCCCCCACTACATCTGTCTGTCTGTTCGAGATAAACTCAGAAACTACCGAACGGATTTTAATGAGGTTTCCGCCAATAATAGACTGGAGTGGAATCACTCGTCTATTGGTGAAGAATGAAGATGGTTTAGGTGAGTAATACATGCATATTATTGGAAAAAATCGTGCATTTTAATAATTTGTAATACGCGTGCGGAGTTACGGTGATTCGCTAATATGTTATAATTGGGGAGTTTTGAGCAAAATTATGTAATGTAAAAAAAATCTCGAGGCAAGTGTTTGTTATAGAACTCCTCCGAAACGGCTTGACCGATTTTCATTAATTTTTTTGAGTATTTTTCGTAAGTCAGAGAATAGCTCGTCGGCTATTTTTACCCTCCTACCTCCAACCCCTTAATTTTTTCTTAGACAATTTATATGGTAGAACAAAGTTTGCTGGATCAGCTAGTAAGACCTAAACATTTTAAAAGATACCCTAAAACCGTAAAAAAAAACAGAAGTGAAAGCGTTTCAATTCCACAAAGAGACACGACCACAGCATACTATGTTGGTAAACATTAACCACACATTGAGCACAACAAAAACAAAACTACCCACATATTAAACGTTGAACGTAAAATAAACGGTAGCGTGCGCATGAGTCAGTGTCCTGGCAGGACTCTGCTATTTGTGCGCGGTTACTCAGCGAGTCAGCGCTGATGCATTGGTACAAGTTTAGACGACAAT
The DNA here is from genome assembly GCA_949316375.1 of Mythimna vitellina. NCBI lineage: Eukaryota > Metazoa > Arthropoda > Insecta > Lepidoptera > Noctuidae > Mythimna > Mythimna vitellina. The sequence continues at coordinate 9,060,112 of OX438699.1, read as the reverse complement.
CTCGAATCTCAAGAGTTATGGCCCGCTCTTATGTTTTGGACCGATATATAACTATTACATTTAATATAATGTTTTAGGGTGAGTCGCACCTACTAACTGTTACGATAACCAAAGCTTAATCCATCATTCGTCAAATCTCTGGTTATGCCAAATACGGTTTGCACCAATTTAGCAATTGTTAAAATGGCATCACAAGTAACAATAACATTAACCATTCTACGCTAGTTAAACAGATTAAAGCAGGTGATAAACAATAAAACGGAAGAAATTTTGACGGAAACTGAGGCGTATTTCACCAATTCTCCCGATACTAGATCGGGATACAGCGAGAAGGCGTGTTAAGACTTTTACTCTAAAACCCAGATGTGTCGTTCATTGACCCTTTGTGTTTCAGGGCCATTGTAACTCTTTCAAACGTTTCTAACGCCCTAGCGAGCCTTAGTCTTATTGGGCTCCTACGGTTTTGCTGACATGACCCTTCGAGGCGCGCGTCGAATGGACCCATTGCTCGTTGTCCGCAAGCCCGCGCCTACGATGGTCTGGAATCACCCTGCGATTCCGGTATATACTGTGGTGGCTGCTGGGACGTAAGGAAGTCCGTTCCTTCATTGTTTTACTGCTTCGCAAAAGGAGGTGACCGCTTCCCATTCCCTCTCGCTCCGGATCATAGCCCGGAAGCGTGAGATCCTGCCTATCGTCTCCACGAAGACACGGCGGTGCTCCGCACGAGCGGGACAGACCTCCACCGTATGCTCCACCGTTTCTTCCGGGCGATACGCAAGACGGAAACTGTAACGTAGTTCTTGCTGCAACCCACTCTTAGTCAAATGTGGAATTACATTATTTGTTTTGGTAACTGTAGAATGTTTAAAGGAGCAAATAAATGACTTGAATCTCTTGTGATCTTTAAGACTCAACTAGAACGTGCGATAACGACGATTACGTAGAAACTGTTCAATCTGTAGAATAACTTTATTAAAATCTCTATGAAAACGTATCGTCGCATCCTTCGCGAGAGTAGCCTGTTCTCCACGATACTGATGTCGCCTTCAAGTTTATCTATATGCAGAGGAGGACCAGTATGGTATATGCAACAACTGCCTATCAGACCTTCACAGCCCAGCAAGTGGGTATACACGGGACAATATTAGGGAGCATTTATAGCTTATCCTAACACCTGTAAATTTTGGTAGCTGGGTTAGGTATGCTAAAAGGTTGGAAGTTATCATTCCATCGGCCAGGTGAGGCAAAAGTGAGCTTAAAGCGGAATAAAATTTATAAACCGGCTTTTTAGAAAAACATACTCATCAAATGGCTTTCGTTAAACGACAGACAGTAACGCCGGCGCATGCGGGACAGAAAATCGTCGGGAAAAGACTGGCATGCAATATCAGACAACAGAATTATGTGAAAAAGGGACAGGGAGGCATTTGCTCTGTAGTGGGATAATATTGTCTATTTAAATCCGACAAGAATATAGAACCAAGAAGTCTATGACTCCATTCGAGTAAAACTTAGAAACAACGACATCTATACTCTATTGTGGGAACTAAACATTACTGGTAACTGTCATTGTGTCCCAAGCGACAAATAGTCAAGAATAGTATTTTTAACACGTACATCGTACAATATTTACTAGATGAGCAACAGGAACTAATGATAAAATCGTTAATCAAGACAAAGGATTTGCAGATGGATTGAGATTTGAAAATAGATTATGAGTCGACATCATAACTAAATCCACCAGCTCTTGTAATATATAAATGCACATTCTGAGAATAGTAATTTTCAGAATAAGCTACTGAATCGATTTCAGTTATTTTTAAAATAGGTAATTTTTATCCTAAAATAATCAAAAAATATTTTAGAACAAAAAAATATCTATTTTGATAAACTTTCATTACGTCACTAGCGTGTTTGTGTGTAAAGCGTAGTTTCCCATATTACTTGCCTACGATCAGTGCCGGATTAGAAACGTAGCAAGAGTAGCAAATGCTACGGGCCCCGCGCATCTGGAGGCCCCGATCGGACGTATAAAAACAACTTAGGATACCTCCTATACCATATGATATCTCACTTATTCCGGAATATCCATAAAGACAATATAAGCAACTGCAAAGGAGCTATCGCTACCTCCCAAAAGAAAAAAAAAAAGGTCCAGCGGGCTGTAAAAAAAATAACTTGGAAGAGTTTTGATTACTTTTCATTTAACGAAAATTTTGCAGGCCCCTTAGTAGAATTTGCTACAGGCCTTACGCTGGCTTAATCCGACACTGCCTACAAGAAAACTATTTAAAAAAAAAAACACTACCTATGTACATTGTAAAGTTTTAGTGCTAAAATTATGATAATTTAATTTTCTAATTGGAGTGTCTAAGGGCTATATTTCAACGGGACACCATGGCGGCGCGCCCAACTCGGACGCGTGCACTTAAGGTACATTTTGATACTGTCTCAGTGTTGTGTAGCGACTCTGGTGTCTAGTTTGGTAGCTACGGACACCATGGTGGCGCAACTGGTCATGCCGCCATGGTGTCCCCGTGAAATACAGCCCTTAGGGTGTGTATTATTACAGCTACATGTTGTATATTTTGTTGTCATTAGAAAAGAGTTTAAAAAGATTGATTTACCGCCCGCCGGCGCGCCGTTGAAAGCATTAATAAGTTTTTAATTATTATACATTTATTTATCTTAGGACCCTGAGGTCCTGGACCTTTGGACGCTTTTAATGGAACGTGGTACCAACCAGTGATTATCCCTGTACGCGCTATGCTAATGCATCCAAGGACAACACCCGGTAATTGGGAAACTATTGCGACATATGGAAAACTAAGATATAAGGTTATTATTTTTGGAGTCTTAAGTCGACTGGTTACTAGGAACTATGTTAAGACTATGGCCCTTGCCTGAACAATGTTATTAATTTACATCGATAAAAACGCAGGGGGTTGAATTGCACACTCAATAAATGGGTCCCCAAAAATGATCGCTAGCACGAAATGACGTCGCGTAGCCAATTATTATTATATTTTTCATGACAAGCTTTTAACTTGCAGTATTTTTTTTTAGGTGGGAAAATCATCTAATGACATCTCCCGGCTCTTGTGCGGAGCGTGAGGTTGTGTCAGACTTTTACTGACTAAAAACCCACTCCTGTTCCTTCGTTGCCTTTCATAGCAGGGCCGAGTTTTGTTTTCAGCAAACCCTTCGCCCTAGTAGGCTTCGACCCTGCTGGGCCAACAGCAAACCTTTTGCGGACACGGCAGTGCTCTGCCCAAGCGGAGCACATCTCTACCGCGTGCTCCACCGTGACCTCCAGGCGGTCCACACAGTGGTAGCAAATGGCAACCGGAACTGACTATGTTCGGTGAGAACCTGCGTCATGCTGAAGGTGAGGACGCCGTGAGGTATTTCCAGCCACTCCTCAAAGAGGTGACTTACCGCCATAATTATGGCGTGCCCAGCACTGGGTTGCGATAGTCGCTGTAGCCATCCACCATGAGATCGCTCATCAACTCTGTCCGCCATGCCGCGATTTGTTGCAGAGTTTCGTCCCGGCGTCGCATCTCCATGCGCAAATCGTGCTTGCGTGCAAGGACTGTTGCCTCCAGATCCCATGGTGGCAGGCCAGCAAGGAGGCTCGACGCTTTGCGAAAAACAATGCGGTATCCCCGCAAAATCCGTATGGCCATGACCCTCTGGTATACGTTCAGCTCAGCTGCCGGTCGCTTTCGCAGCGAGGGCGCCCACACCGGCGCTCTATAAAGGGCCATGGACCGAACGATGCCTACGTAGAGCCTCCGGCAGGAGGCGTCGTTGGGCAGAAGCCGCTTGAGGGTAGCCCCAGTCCGATTCAGTTTGGGAGCATGACGTCGGTATACTGCGGTATAGTACCTACTAATCAAGCTCAATCCAAATAGCACAAACACATTGGGGTTATCTTGGTGCGCTCAGTAGTTCCTATAGCCACTATCCGCCTCCATCATCAGACCAGCTCCATGGTACCTTATTAATGCATTGTCATCCAAGGTACACATATATACTAAATTTCAGGTCAATCGGTTAGGGGTAACTGTATCAAAATACAATTGTAAGATTTGCCCTAAACAAACATTGCAAGTTAAAAAAAAGCTTGTGAAAATACGTCACATTGACGTTTGAATAAGAAGAAGAAAATTTCAATTTTTTGCACACGGTAAGTGACGCTAACGGTTTTTATCGACAGAAAAAATATACGTTAGAAAATGGCCGATCGAGACATATATGGTCGTACAGAAAGTTTAAAGCGATCTATAAAACCAGATTGTGACGCTTTGCATTAAACATTTCGAGTGCCAATTCTTTTTACATCTAAAAGCTATTTTGTCACAATACATTACAGACACACAAAACATGTTCAGTTTATTTTGGTTCTAGCTTGTTAAACTGTTACGTGACTCAATCTCACCTTAATTACACTTTAAAAATAATAGACTCTGATTTATACGAGTTTTTCAGTGTTAGTGCGTATTTATAATGAGTTAAAAGCCATTTCACTTGAGTCTCACGTGCCCCCACGTCAGTCGACACACGTGGTCAGTTAGACGAATCTCTGAATCATCGCAAGTGCGGTACTATTCTTATACTGCGCGGAAATATTGCTTGGAAAACGATTATAATTTCACCTGAACTCAAAGTTTTTTATAACACTCTTACTCAAATTATGTTGTACTAGCACTATAAAGCAATAATGGCTTTATAATGGTAGAAAACATTAGTCAGTCACTGTATGCACTGGTGTACGGTGAAAATATGTATGCTAATCAAACTTGCCTTGATTGAAAGGCAAATGGTCCTACTCATACAGAGCAAAATTGAAAATTAATCATGGTGCTTGCTCAGTGCGTGTTGCGAATTTCAGACCCACATCTTCGATATTTTCCTTGACTGTCAGTCAGTGTAACATATCTTGAAATTCACATCATTTATTGCCCGATTGAGCACGCAATGGGACTGGCTTCCTATACGTTTTTAGTATTTACAGTCACTGAACAAAACATAATTGTCATTTACGGAACTTTTCAAAACTGATAATAATAACAATTTCACAACCAAACATTGAACACAGCATGCAAGACTCACCCACTGTATAGTATTTATCAAAACCAGCAGAATTTCTCACTTCCACATAATCGTCATAAGCGATTGGCACGTCGATCAACTCCCATGAATTCTGAAAATGTAAACAAATCATTTATATTGAGCTATAGGACTCCTATCTGTATTATAATAATGCATAAAACCATAAAAATATATACATAAAATACAATATAACTATAATTATGTTAGTTGGTCCTCCACTGGTTGCACTATCTTCACTACATAACTTGCGTCTTCAAGGGACAGGACAAGGTATAAATATACGTTTATGTGACTTACTGGATCCACTTCGATCTGTAATGGCGTTTGATATCTCGGATCAATGGCTCTCTGAGACAGATTCCCGTTGTACTCTTTGACGGGCGTCATGGGACTGTTCGTGGCGCTGAACCTGTCGCAGTAGTTCTGGTTATAGTCCTCTTTCCTCAGCGAGTTGGTGTTGCTGTTGACGGATACGCTTCTGGCCGGGGAGAGCTGCTTGTCGTTCTCCCGGTTCCAGTAGTGGTCTATGTCGATGTGGCGCGGGTTCATGTTGCCGACGTTGTAGTTGGCGATGGGCGACAGGCGGCGCGGCGAGGAGCTCTCGCTGAACACGACGGGGCTGCGCACGACGCGCAGCGAGTCGTGCGGCGTGCTGGCGGCGCTGGCCTCGGCCACGGGCGAGCTGGACTGCCGGTTGATGGTCACCGGCGATCTCGTCTCCGTAGTGTACACTTCGGGCTTTTTAAACTGCTGTGGAATCCGAACCGGTCCTATTCTGTTATGTACATCCGGTTCATCTTTAGGTAAAGCCGAGGTTTTGGGTTGCGCCTCGGCGGCCATTAAGTGCTGTAGCTTACTCACTTGAGTCTCGACGAAGCTGCGCGGGCGAGGCTGCTGGATGTTATGGTCGATGTTCCGGAGTAGGACGGGGTTGGAGGCGGAGGCGTCGTAGGCGGGGATGTGTACTTGTGAGAGCGTGTGGTCGTCGAGCGAGTCCTGCGTGTCGTACTGCATGTACTCGTCCTCCGAGCACTCCGTATCGTCGTCCTCGCAGTCGTCGTAGTTGATGGGCGTGTCGGCGCCCGGGAAGTACTCGCACAGAGCGGACATTATATCACACACCTGGAAAGCACACATTTCATTTTTATTAAGCTAGCCAGCAATAGATAAAAAATATACTAGCTAACTATAATTACGCTAGTAACAGATAAAAAATTAATTAACATTATAAATATGAGTACAAAGCAACTGATATCTATGAAAAATATTTTAAGCAGACTTACAAAAAGAGAAAAGGAAAAAGAGAGAAGGCCTTTGTGTTATTTGGACATAAAATAGACAGAATTATAGTTATGCGATTTCTCTGAATGTAATTTTTTTTTCTAACATGCGCTATCTCATACGGTGGTATGCATACAACGGAAAGTAAACAATGGCTTATTACTTTTGTGTTAGCCAAAGTGCCTATACTAAGACTAAAAAGAGGTAAAATTTGTATGTTTCTGAATCAATTCGGAAAATCCTTTCAATAGGATGTAGCTGCATTATCCCTGAGGCTATAAATTATCTACATTCACGCGGGCCGCAAGCCGCTACTAAAAGCTAGTATACTATATTTTTAAAAGAATATTGCATGTTGTAGTTATATTTTATCTTTACAAAATCCACAAGGACAGTAGTTGCAACTATAATAATTACAAAAATAGTATATAAAAAAAAAACGCATTTCCTGATTATCTATATGTGTTGTGTATTGTCTAATACCTGTGCCAGTACAGGTGACTAATCAATTTATAATAGCGTAACCTTTACTATTGGCAATAGATTGTTCAACCATTTATATTCGGACGGCAGGTAAGCTTACCTTGGCCATGCTGGGTCTCTCCGCAGGAACTTTGTGCCAACATTGTGTCATCAACTGCTCTATTGGCTCAGGACAACCCTCTATCAAGTTTGGCCTTTGACCTAGAATTTTATAATGAACACATTTAATAACATTTGATAATACTCCTAATAAAAAGTAGTGAGATCATACTAATGCACTATTTTCTTTTTTTAAATATTGTCAGTTCACACCCACAGCTTACCTTTTTGAATTAAGAACACTCCATATAAATACTTTGTTTCTTTTTTTTCTCAAAGATATAAAACGTCAGATCTCAAAAGAGGTTTACATTCAAATGCTGTTAAAGGATGCACAAAATGGAATGTTATGGAAGGATATAATTAAAGGTAGGCGGAATCACATCAGTATGATATCATAATTCCATGGAACTAATACTTTAATAGGTAGTTTTATTGTTAAACTTTGATGAGTAAACATGCAGGTAGGTTGATGTAACTATTTGTCGTGTTTAGTGACCATAAAAAATTATATGGTGGGTTAATACAATTGAAACTGATTTAAATCTGGTTTGAATAGAGTGTCATTAAAAATATAAAAATTAGATTGATTATATACTCCTTCCTTTTGAATTTGTCATTACGCATCACACACAAAATAATTCTTTGGTAGCAGTTTAAAAGTGAGTGATGTGTCATCATTTGCATATATTAGCATTGAAGTGTCCAAAAGCCTCTGCATTAATTAGACATTATATTTCTGCTGTCGGTAAAATGGATTATCTTCTTCATTAAATTATACAGAGTACAAAAACCTGTTCATTGAAGGTGTTTATAACTATTTCTACCCATGCAATACTACCTAGTGACCTACCAGCTAGTTTGAAATCAGTTGTATACAATACCTGTATGCACAGCCCACATTATCCTAAAAGCTGATCCTCCTTCCTCAAACGGTTTCCTCCGGGAAAGAACCTCCCATAGAATAATACCCCATGAGAACACATCACATTTCTCTGTATATGTTGAACCTTCAAACACCTGTAATAAAGAAAAAGAAGAGCTTAATTTTATCTTTAAATAGTGTAAAACTAAATTGCTGCCTGCTTTTTCCGTTTTCATTTTTTAAACCAGGCTGCAGGTTTTGATAATTTCATTTGCAGTAGTGCGAAGCCAGGGTAGGTCGTTAACACGCGAGGTTGCTATAGTTGTGGAGAGGATCCGGCAGTTCAGTTTCAAAGTGGACACAAGACACAAGTCTGAGGCCATGTACTGCCATGGCCGTCGGAACACGCTACCACCGGGATCCCAAATCCGGATCCCGGCAGGAGGGGTTACATCGGCGTCAGGTTGACGATGAAATACCTAGAATTTCTCCTAGACAGCCGGTGGAATTTCGAGGAGTGTTTCAGCCGTCTAGCTCCCAAACTGGATCGGGCCGGGGCTGCCCTCAAGCGGCTTTTGCCCAATCGCTGAGAAGCCACCAGTGGCTAAGTTGAACGCGTCACAGAGGCTCATGGCCATCTGAATGGTGCGGGGATAGAGGGTGAGCTTCCTTGCCTCTTGGGATTTGAAGACAAAAGTTTTTACACACATGCACTACCTGCGCATGGTTGCCGCAACAAGTCACGGCATGGCGGAATTGCGGCGGGATATATCAACAGGAACTGTCGTAACAAAGCGCTAGGCACGCCACGATTGCGGCGATAAGTACTCTCTTTGAGGAGTGGCTGGAGAGGTGCTACGGCATCCTCACCTTCTGCATGTCTTAGGTCCTCAACGGACATGGCAAGTTCGGGAGGTTCCTGTTCCGGATTGAGGCGGAAAAAAACGCCCGGGTGTCAACCATTGCGCGTACCACCTAGAGGACACGCTGGAGCATACAGTGGAGTTGTGCCCCGCTTGGGCGGAGCACCGCTGTGTCTTAGTGGAGGCGATCACCAGCGACCTCTCGCGCCGGACCTTGGTTCAGGCCATGGTCCGGTGTCTGAGGTCGCATCCTTTGCGAAGCAATAATGCTAGCGAAGGAGGCGGCCGCATGAGTGAGGGAACATACATTCTCACACCCTAGCCACCGCTACAGTGTTGGGAATCGCAGGCGACCTTGAGCCACCATAGGTGCGGGTTTGCGGACGACGAGCAAAGGGTAATTCGTCGTCCGCTCGTGCTATAAGGGCCGAGCCCGAGTTTTCGACGGCGCGTAGTGTTCCACCCGTGCCTCAAGGAGATATCAGCATTCCGTAGGGGCCCACCAGGGCCGATGCCTGCTGCTTGCAGGGCCATGGGAAAACGTATGAAAGTGATACTCGTGGTCCTAAAACGCAATGGTCCTTTAGTTGCCTTTTGCGTCTAGGAGCACGAGTACACATAGGTGTGGCTTTAGCCAGTAAAAGTCTGACACATGCTCCCACTCTACCGTAGACCGGCAAAAGTCATTACATGATTTCCCACCTCAAAAAAAAAGGCTGGTTCGCTAGTCAATATTACTTAAGCCTGTTTATTATAATTATATACCTATGGTTACTACCACCACTATTAATGTAACCTTTTTACTGGTCAAAGATTCATTAGAAAAAGTGTGGGAAAATTTTATTTTGACAATACAAGTCGATATTTTTAATGTTTATAAAAATATTTTTCCATTGAACTTTAAAAAAATCAACTTAAATCAGGTAGGTAAACTATTTAACAAATAATTTCTTAATTGGTGCATGAGCTGATATTCTCTCATAGCTCTGCATTGGTTGTGATTTTTATTACAATATACATATATTTCATAATTAGCCTTATATGTTCCCACTGCTGGAACTCAGGCTAGCTTTCTAGGAGAGGGAATGGGCTATTATCTACTAATCCATCATATGGGTTAGTAATAGTCACATATCATCTTTTTTTTTTTGTTCTAGGACATGCCAGTGAAATGTTTTCCTTCACCGTTTTGAAAGCAGTGGTAAACACACAATCACAATATATGTTTGCTGCATATTCCCACATTACAAATATTACAATCCATACATAAAATTACTGTTCATTAGAATCCACACATCCATAAATATTCTGACACGAATTGTCATCAATGACCACAGATAGAATAGGTTTAGTAGAAAAGTATCACTGTTTGTTATAAGACTCCTATATTTAAAGAAAACATTGATACAAGAAAATCAATAAGGAAAAATAGACTTTATAATCTTTACAAAGAAATATGTATGAATAAGATAGAGTAAAAGATTTGGGTATTGATATGATTAGATTATGATATTGTTTTATTACTATGTACTCGACAAAGGATCTTACTATCAGCTGATGGAATTATGTATCTGTTATGATAATGTAAGGAAGATGATTCGTTTTTCATTGTGATCTGTTTATCTTTTTATTATAAATGCTGATTTTGGCTTATTTTAGAGGTTTTTGAATGACAAATTGCAAAGGCACAGCCTTTGTTATCACAAAATGCATTAATAATAATTATAAAAAAATGATCAGGTCACATACATAAATTATATCAATCCCTAATGACCGATTATATCTAATAAATAATTTTATCTTTAAAATTTATTGTTTCCTAATTTGTGTGTGAAAAATAAATATTTGTGTAAAAATCTAATTAGTTCCTATTAAGATTCAGATTGACAGATTTGTGCAATTGAAAAGCCATTGCAAAATATTGACATGATTTACTTTTTTCTTTTTGCCAGAATTGAAACCTAGGTTATAAGTTAGAGAACAGTACAAGGAAGCAATAGCAAAAAGAACAAAGTCTTTAAACCGTTACCGAACAAAGATACCTATAGACAGTGGCGGATTAGCCATGTAGCAAGAGTAGCAACTGCTACAGGCCCGCACAGTTGGGGGCCCCGCGCGTTCAGGGATCCCGCACTTGAACGTAAAAAAAAACTAGTCAAAATATCTGTACTGCGTAAAATCTAAATACAGCTGATTTCTTTGGATGTGATGTGATTTCACTTTACTTCAGACTTTCTTCCAAGTAAACTACAGAATAGAAGATCTTTTGGACTTGCGCCACCATCATACTTTTTACTCAACTGATCTTAAAATTGGTGTTAAGTTATGGTGTCTAAATGTTGTTTTTTCATACAGTTCTTTAAGATAAAGCCTAGGTTTCACTATTGGTGATAAGAAAAAAAATCATACCAGCTATGTATGGCAGAAGTTTAATTCCTCTTTTAGCCTTAAAGCTAATCTATATGAATAAAAATGAACGGCTGAATGGCTAAGCTACTCAAAAATCTAAGCCAATTTAGATGATTTTAAAAAAAATATTTGTTAAAATCTCAGGACGGTTCCTATGAAGTGAAAATTGATACATTTACTTTTTAAAATATAACATTAGTAACCAAGTCTGTTGGGTCCGCTAGTTAGTAATAAAGTTCATTGTAATTTCCACAATAAAATTGGAGTATGCACGATTGTGATAAGGAAATGTAACATTTAGGCTAATATTATAAAGCCGAAAGTTTGTATTTATAAGCATGTTTGGTAATCCTTTACACATAAATGGCTTGATGGATTTGGACGATATCTGTATCCTGCAATAGGACAATGGAGATTTTATGCCGGGAGTATATTGCTTAGGGAACGGTATTATTTTTACTCTGGTGAAGCTGCTGCATGCTGGTAGAACCTAGTTGACTTTAAATAGAGGGAGAAAAAATGATAAAAAGTTGCAAATAACTTTGACAACAACAACAAAAACAAAATTTGTATTCATTTACAAGAATACACATTTTGAACAGTATAATACTTTTTGTTGTCATACAAAGCTACTATTGCTCAAGCTAAAATCAACCACAATGGAAACTACAGCAAGATCTAATAAAAAAAATCATTTTCAAGCATTTGTTTTCGAGATATTTCTGACACATACCAATTTATCTAGTTACTAGATTCTAGTAGCTATGTATTGGCTAAGGTATTAGAGATTGGGAAATAAAGATTGATTTCACTTCTACAGCTTTATCTGACTGGCCTTTGCTTCATACGCATACTAATGCATATACTATCACATGAACCTACCAGAATTCATTTCGATGGTGAAAAATTCATCAATTTATTTAAAAGTACTAAGCCGTTACACTGTTGGACTGTGTTTCCTAAATGGCCTGTTCACGACCTTGCCGCTGTGAGCGGTAGCTTAGCGTGGGGCGGCGAGCGGTAAGAAGTATGAAAATGTTTGAAGCACGCCACGAGACGCCGCTCACAGCGCCGCGCGACCGCTTACTGATGACACCCCGCTCGCCGCTAAGACCGAAGTCGTGAACGGGCCGAAATAAATTTGAAGAGCAATATTGATAACATCAATATCTACTTTAACATTTTTCATTTACATAATCGATTTATCCTGTCTCATCTAATCTACATATATATATTTCTTTTGTACTATTTCTATGGCTTTTTTGGAAGACTAAAAAAGTACTATGTAGTATAGTATTTATTAAGAAATAACTACTATACTATGTAGTACTTTGGAGAATAGATTTCTTTCAGACTCCCTATGTTGGTTACTAAAAGTAAATATTTATTTATTTATATGTACTTTATTGTACATAAAGATAATAAATAACACATTGGAAGCCTTAAACTAAAAATGGCTTATGCAATTTCTTCCAGGCAACCTGGAATGGACAAAGATTGCCTGGACACAAGATGAGGTTGCCCTTGCAATAAAGATTAACATTTTGACTACCATATTTAGAGACACAATAGACAATGAACTAGCAAATGAGCGAGCGTTCGCTTGGGGTTTAATGAATTAATGTCAATATTGTAACCAATGGTAGACCAACAAGGTGTAGAAGAACTGTAATGTGTGTCAATAAGTTATGTTCACTATTCTCAATGAGTTATGTTCACTGTTTTTAGGATTTAATTAAGGTACTACTAACCTCAGGTGCCATCCAAGCTGCACTGCCCTTATTGTTAGTCATGTATGTAGCTTTATCTGCTGCAGTGCCAAAGTCACAGATCTTTAGTCTCTGACCACCTCCTACTAATAACAGGTTGGGTGGTTTTAAATCCCTGTGTATCAGCGGTTTAGGTTTCATTGAATGTAGGTACGCTACACCCTGTAACATAAGTATTATGAAGATATTTACATGCTTTCATTTCAATACATCTGCTTAATTATAAGAAATAAAAGTAATATTAATTAATTGACATTCTTTAAGAAACCTTAAATTATTGTATGATACTATGATATTCAGTAATAAATAATTGAAGTTGAATTAAAGGGTAATCTTAAAGTTGTTTTGTCCACATATACCAATTCATTAATTAGTGACTGATCAATGATTTATTTTATAGTTTTCTAACACAAATAAGCAATACGAAAACAAAACAATGTCAACCTCTGCACATTGTCGAGCCCAGCTCATCGCATGCGCTGCAGTGTATTTGGGCTTAGGGCGGTTGTGTAGCACATTGTACAGCGAGCCTCCCTCGGCATACTCCATGACCAGACATACGTGGGCGCCCTTCGTGCACGCTCCATACAACCGTACGATGTTCGGGTGTGACACGCGAGACAACTGCCGCACTTCTATTGAAAACTCTCTCTTTTCAGCTTCAGAATTGATGTGCTTTACTGCTACAAGTGTGTTCCGCCACAGACCCTTCCACACTACACCAAACGCGCCTTTTCCCACCACCTGACAACATAAATTTAGTACTTATAGTTCTTATTAACATTCAATAGCTCACTCCAGAACCATATATGTCCAGATATTTACCGATAACTCCTGAATCTCATTGTAATCTATCTCCTCCACAAATGTCTGTAGAACAGGCGAGTCTTGCACATTGGAAGCCATGGGTACACTTATTATCACATTATCAAAATGACTAGCACATTAAATTAACGTTATTTAATAAGATCTACCTAATTTTCTTTATAAAAATGTAAAAATAGTTGGTTATCTCAATTTTCTCAGTATTGTTTGGCAGAGAAAAGCAACTGCGACAAGGCAGCCATCTTTGAAACTGTAGAACAAATGTCACACCACGATAGTGCCGTTCAGCTAAAATATATGAAAAATCGTAATTTACGTTACGATGCATGCCATCCGCATCCGAAGCCTAAGAATATTTATTATTAAATATAACGTTAATGAAAACCTTAGATATTTCATCATTCTAGGCATAAAATTAAATAAAGTAATATTTTTTTTGGATCAGTTATCGATAAAGCCATGCCATGGACCTAAAGTTCTTTGAATCGGTGAAATTCAACTATCCTCCTCTTCTTATATCATATAACTAATGTTATTTGTAAAAATATTTTGTGGGTTTTATCTAATTGTTCACTTTGTCTAACACAAAAAGTTACGCTATAGATAGATTTAGTAAACGGAATTTTTGTACACATAGGAAAGTGTGTACAAAAAATCCGTTTACCGTTTAAATAGGGCATGGAAAAGTACGCGCCGTCGACGACTCGAGCTCGCGAGTGGTCCGGACGATTACTGGACGGGCGGATGGCGAGCTACCCATTGCTCGCCGTCCGTAAGCCCACGCCTACGGTGGCTGGAAATCGGGGTTGAGAACTCGGCGGCCGCCTCCTTCGCATTACAGCTTCGCAGAAGGAGGCGACCGCCTGCCATTCCTCCTCGCTCCGGACCATGGCCTGTCGTACCAGATCCTAAGGCGTCCATTGTATGATGATAGGTTTTGCCGTCAGTTTTGACACTTTCAAATATTTTGATTGACGAAAAACCTACCGTCTAATGCGATGACTGACGTTTGCATGACGAAAAACGTATGGCGATAAAATTCCGTCATTCAAACATCATTCATGATTGATAGTTTTGATTGACGCTTGTATGACCGTGTAATGGACGCCTTAGTTGCAGCAACCATTTTGCATAGGTACTCCTACCATCCGCGCATCAAACTTACTGACTAAATCCACGAAGGAGTGTGTTGAAAAACGTCGTTCGTGTCGTCGTCGTGTACCTAACATCGAGCATTTATTGTCATTTAGTCTTTTACTTGGGAAATCATCAAATTAATAGAGTGAATAGGTTCTTAATAAACTAGTGTGCCTCACCACTAATGATTGCATCTCTGTTTACCATCAGGTGGGATCGCAGTCAAGCACTGGTATATATAAATTAAAAAAAAGAAATTACTCCTCCCGCCGTGAATGGATAAAATAGAAACAAAACTATAGTTAGGTACCGAGAAAATACTTTAATCAACTAAACTAACATTACTATTGTGTAACACCAAATGGTTTGTTGCAATTTGTTCAAATTGATCTAAAAGGTAGAACGCGTCCTTGCAACGAAACGTCGCCGCTACCTGTTTAGGTGTTTCATTCCTATGATTAACATCAAATAAATTGGCTCCCAACTCCACTAGTATGTTGATAAGATGGGTATTATTACTCATAGCTGCAAAATGCAACGCCTGGCGACCCCCCGGAGCGTCGGGGTCGTTTACAATTGCACCTTTTTCTACTAAGAGGTGAAGTATTTTTTCTTCTTCTCTGGTTGGAATACACATCATGACAAATTCTGAAATAAATTTTTTCATTAATATAATCGTGAAAAGAAATAGAAAATGGGAAACAATGGGAGATGAAAAACATTTTATCCTTATACTAGATCTTTCGATGGCTTTGCTTAAACTTTGGACACCCATTTCATCCTCTTAGGGGGTTTGGCGCCATAGTTATGGCGGCCTTTGAGGAGTGGCTGGAAAGGCAACACGGCGTTCTTACCTTCCGTATAACGCAGGTCCTCACCAGACATGGTAAGTTCAATTGTTCGGTTCCTGCACCGGATTCGTGCGGAAGAAACGCCCGGGTGTCACCATTGTTTGGACCGCCCGGAGGACACGGTGGAGCACACGGTAAAGGTGTGCCCCGCCTGGGCAGAGCAGCGCGGTGTCCTTGTGGGGGCGATCGGTGGCAGCGATCTTTCGCACCGGGCCTTGGTACAGGCCATGGTCCGGAGCGAGGAGGAGTGGCACGCGTGAGGCAATGGCCCTTGCGCCCCAGCCGGAATGCGATCCAGATTTCCAGCCACCGTAGGCGCGGGCTTGCGGATGGGTAGCTCGCCGTCCGACCTACCGGACCGAACCCAAGTCGTCGACGGCGCGTAGAGTGGGTTTTTAGTCAGTAAAAGTCTGACGCACCCTCTCCCTCCGCCCAAGAGCGAGGGATGTCATTGGATGATTTTCCCATTCTGAGCATTTCGCAACTCAAACCTCCGCCTATATACCACTACTGTACTTACATAAAGTTTAAATAAATAAAAGGCTTCTCTTTTCTTAGCACATTACCAGGGGCCCAAGTCTGCTATTTTTATAAATTCGTCATTCCAACACGATCCCATTGTCATTTTGCTAAAAGTTCTTAATCTGACCACTCATAATGGTCGGTCATTGACCGATCAATGATTTTGTGGTAGAATGGCAATATCGAGCAGTCTCGAAACAAATTAAAAGCAATGACTGTACGATGACGTTCTAATGGTAAGTCACCATCAAAGGAACTGTCAAAATTTTGGAAGTTATCCGCATACCTCGAATATTCATTTGTCTTTATGTACGAGATTACCATTCTATGCCACTTCTTTCAATGGAGTGTCAGTGGTTGACCATTGGAAAATCATAATGACGCCATTATATTTGTAGATTACCAAACTTGGTCAAAATCAACAATTATGAAGTCAATGATAGACCATTCTGACACTATTGTAATAGCAGACTTGAGGCCCAATATTAGATAAGCATTTCCCGCCGTGGGAGACTTGATGTATAAACACACTTTTCGACATGACGAACATGATCGACACTTACTTTGAGATTTTCGAAAAATAACTTACGCAAGAACAAACCCGTATCCATAGGCCTCATTCTTGGTACAATTAGTGCACCATGATCGATTAATAATTTCGCAAGATGCCAAGATGGGCTGAAAATAATACATAAAATCGCGTCACCCAATCATCAAAGTTATGGCGCACGACGTTGAGGACACGTAAATAAAAATAATGATTAACAGGGATATAGTGGCCAGTCGCGTTGCCGAAAAAGTTGGGATATAATATTTGAGAACTTTTAATTAAATGGTGTGGGAAAAATATCTAGAAATACAGTACACAAAAAGTGACTAAGTACATTAAAGTTGTATTACTTTGGCCCTGGGGTATATCTTTGGCTCAAGTTCAATAAAAACACAGTTGTATATTGTAGCAATGTTAGGTTGGGTAAAAATAATGGCATATTTAGAAAGTGTTATAGTTTTTGTAAATAGCGTCAAATCTTATTGTTAAGTGACACTACAATGGCGCAATGGTGCAATACACACCTTTTTTAAACATAAACCAAAGAAAAAAAATCTGCACCACTTTGTCATAGTACAGTTTGTGGAACTGTGGATAATTACTGTTATCTAGGCTAGGCTAAACCAATCACGTTACGGCATTACTGCCAGCCAAGCCTAGTGGCAAGACATTGCCGGGAAGATGTAAGTGTCGATGTGATTTTTAGCTAGAATAGCCATGCTAGCAGAGGAGGAGGCCGCACGTGTATGCGCGAGGCAATGGTCCTTGGGCCTCAGCCGCCGGAATTCAGATCCCTATTTCCGGCCACCGTAGGCGCTAGCTTGCGGACGGCGAACAACGGGTAGCTCGCCGTCCGATCCGATCCGGTAACCGTCCGGACCGAGCCCAAGTCGTCGACGGCGCGTAGTGTTCCACGCGCACCTCATGGAGATGTCAGCAACCGTAGGGGCCCAGCAAGGTCGAAGCCTACTGGGGCCATGGGTGATGCGAAAGAGATCCCCGGGGCCCTGGAAAAATCGCAAAGAAGGAACAGGTGTGGGTTTTCAGTCAGTAAATGTCTGACACTATCTCCCACTCTGCTCAAGAGCAGGGGATGTCATTAAATGATTTGCCAACCCGAAAAAAAAAGATAGAATAGTCAACACTGTGTGTTACTACTAGACAAAGGCCAATCCAATCCATCAATTTCTTCTAAATATTCCTTTCCTGTGCTACTTTGAACCAGGCTTTGTTGTCCCTACGCATCTAGTTCATCTTGCTACCTGTTCGTGGGCCAACCTGACTCAGTCATCCACCGTATGGAGAGTTGTGCCCTGCGAACTGCAAATATGTTAAGTACATAAAAGTAATTTATTCTTTGTCTATAATTACCTTCTCATCAGACACAGGGAGAGCGGTGTCATGCCGAGATTGTCTTTAACATTAGGGTCGACCCCGGCCGCTAGGAGCACGGCGACTACTTCTTCGTTGCCGGAACTAACCGCAAAATGCAGTGCGTTGCGACCGATGTGGTCAATTCCGTGTATATCAATTCCTTGGCTGGAAGAAAATAAGTCCATTGCCCAAAATCTTTCTGCACCAATCAATCTCAACTCAACTCAAATGAAAACTAGTTGAAGCTTAGATCCCGTAGATCTAAGCTTCAACTAGTTTATAATGCCTATCCTTGGTTTACAAAATTTTAAATTTTTTTACCACTTTGTCACAATGAGTAATATTTATACACATGTGAAATTATAGCTTTCTATTATTTTCTAAGATCAAGAGGAATAAATGTCTGTATCACGTGTTTTCGCTAAGCATTATTCCTATCACTATCGCATAACCGTCAAACTAAGAGTACAAGAAAAAAGACATCAACATAGCTCAGCCAAAATAGTGCTAAATGTCAAGTTTCCTTTATTTATCTTAGCCTAAGTGTTTCCGAGTTTCGCCGGGGACTGACAGACAGACGGACATGGCTTTTAAGATTCCTTGCTGACTACGGAATCCATAGGAGAAGAATCATTACTCCATCTACGATGGAACCCTAAAAATAAATAATATTTACGTCTTATCCATAAATAAATGAAATATAAATATAAACCACTCCTAACACTGCCACAATTAAAAACTATAACGAAAAAAAAAACTATTAACAAAAATAAAATAATCCACTACACTAAAAAAACCGGCCAAGAGCATGTCGGGCCACACTCAGTACAGGGCTCCGTAGTTTCCCGTCTGTCACAATAAGTGTCCCCACTTAAAGAGTTAATGAACGATAGACAAGGATCAATAACTAATACCACCAACGCCAACGAGAGACCAACCGAACAATTCGACAATATCTCTCTCTATTTGCTCATACCCGTCCCGACCTCATCAACTAATGAAAAATCTTAGTAGCCCAAAGTACAGCGCCATCTCTCGGGAAATTGGGTTACTAATTTATACAAACTAGACGGGTTATATATGTTGGGTTTTCGTCGGTAATTTTGGATTGTGTGAACTGATTTTAATAATTCTTTTTTATTTGTAAGAAGATACGTTCAGGATAATAAATTATGTAAACTAAGTTAAAAAAATGCTTGCAGCTTGCATATACGGTTAAATTACAAACTTAGTTCAGAAATTATTTTGTTCAACTTTCAAAAACTGTTCAACCCATCAAGTTCAAAATAATTTTCCTAAAAAGTCTTTATAAATTTCTGATTTTGAGATTTTTTTCATATTTTCTAAACTTATGATTCAAAAGTTAGAGGAAAAGATATGTCCACCCACATATTTTTTTTCACTTTTGGAGCGATTATTTTCGATAATATTAACATTATCAAAAAATTACTTCGGTAAACGCCTATTCATTTTTAAATACCTATCCAACAATGTATCACACGTTAGGGTTGAAACGAAAAATAACACTCACCACCTTACGTGTAGGTGGGTACCCTAATAAAACATTTTGAAGACAGACTTGGCGAAACTATAAGGGTTTTTAGTTGACTACGGAACCCTAAAAAACACTAAAATGATTAAAATAACTTTAATTTCGGAAGTCGGTATTTCTCGGTAATGTTTGTTTCTTATATATCACTGACTTTAGAAATTGAAAGTTCTTTTGATCCTTTTAGTGGTAAGACGGTTATTTTTTTTTTGTGTAAGTTTATTATTTTACAGTTTTTAGTTGCGATACACTTATTACACCAAACACTGCTAGGATACATTGTTTAATTATGAAGTTCCCGTATCTCCCTTCCACCTTCCGGCTCCATCATCAGATCAGTTCCATAACACCTTATAGCCAAAGTGCATCTCATGCCAATTCTTATAAGCCCAAACACGGCTAGGATACATTGACTAATTACGAAGTTCTGGTGCCTATCTTCCGGCTCCATCATCATCGTCAGGTCACATTCAGAACCATTTATTTATTTGTATTCTCATAGTCACTTAACTATCTACATTGCGATAGCTATGTGAGTATGAAGTGCCGTTGGCCATTTCTGGTCTTCTTCATCAGTTCCACTTCATCAAATGTAACATTTTGACGAAAAAAAAATTGCAAATCGGTCCATAAACTATATATAACAGTCGATAAGGCCGCCCATTGTATGTAAGTATGTGTTTTAGTTTTTAGTTTCCTTTTATTTTTGTATTGGTGTACAATAAAGGATACAATAAATAAATAAGTAAATAAACAAAGGAGTTCTGAGAAAACAAACATAAAAAAATAAATTTAAAAAATACAACCGAATTAATAACCTCCTTCTTTTTTTAGAAGTCGGTTAAAAAAATAAATTACATCTATCATTTTGAATCATCTTCCATCAAATTCTAGAAACTAAGTATGGTATTTGAACGAGAAAGTAGCACGTTTTGCAGTCGCAGTGTACAAGTCGGCACTTAGTTTACTATAGGTTTCGACGTATTTTTTTTTTTTCTACGAAAGCGGTACAGGCGCCCGGCCATAAGCCCTTCTGAGCGCGTAATGACACGAGAAATCGTGCGTTCGATGAAAAATGTGTGAAGAAAAATTGTTTGTGGTTTTATTTTGCTCATAAATCCTAAAGTTATTTATGTAGCTTTAAAATAATTAGCTACAAGGATAGAAGACTATATAAACTGTATTATTTTATGATTTTTAAGCTAAAAATGTGCATTGGATTTACGTGCTTACGTGTACCTTTTCAGACCCCGTTTTTTGGAATTTTCTACGATTAGTGCGTTGGTAAAATCGTATTTATATGAAAATTTTATAGAAGACCATAATATTTTTTTTACATCATCCTGGAGATGAATATATTGTCTTTTATTTGGTACCATGACATCCTCATAGTTATGGTTCCTAGTGCATCATACTGGTACCCGAAAAACCGAGATATTTGTCAAAAAACGTAAAAGCGTCCTTAAAAGAACACTATGTTTTGGCGACTCTCGCGTAAAAGGCCGACAAAGTTTTCGTACAGTCAAACGGGGTAAAAAGGAACGCAGGGGTGAATAGGAACAAAAGTTTGTAGTGGAGTTTCGCGTTAAATCATATTTTTTCCCAGCATTTAAGTTTTCCTATTTATTCATTAATTGTAATACAAACGGATGCTTTGATAGAAATCAATTATATAAATATATACCAATGTGAAATACCTAACCAAAGTTTTGTTCCTAATCACCCCTGCGTTCCTATTCACCCCGTTTGACTGTACTTAAAACTAAAGTGAAGAAAAAAAATAAAGCTCTTTACTTGATTAATAATCGTATCATGTTTTCGTCTCCCAATTCGGCGGCTATCAAGAGTTCATTGTCAAGGTGCAGAAATTCAATTGCTTTCTTGAGTATATTACGTTCCTCTTCTTCGGTTAAGATTGTAGGAATCTGCACAGTAGAGACAGCCCTTGACTCGAGTAAGTTGTGGTACGAGTATAACATTCTTGATGAGCCCGCGACTCCCAAGTACGACGGTACGTAGGCAGCTAAGGACTCTTCCGACCATTCTGTGTGTACAAGAATATGTTAGTCCATTATAAAGATATTTTGTAACGCACAGGGAGCTCGATCTTTTGACAATAAGTAATGTGGCGGTGGCTGAGGCAGACAGCTCACAAAGTTTTATTTCGTCAGAAAGGACTATTTACTGTGAATGTTCGCCCTCATGTCTCTCATGAGGAGGTGACACTACTACGCCCCGCATTGAACCAAACACCATACCCTTACAGATAGCACAGAAACGCTGTATAGTAGCTGAATCACTGTCCACAATGGAATCTTAAGCTGAACAAGCCTGCCGAATAAGAGCGTTAGAGTCGCCTATTCAGCTGATATAACCCTGATTTGGGCACAAATTAATCAGCTGTTATCTGAATAATGTAGATGGTTGCAGTATATCAGCATCATTTAGTTAGCTAAATATTGACTGATTATTAGACTATGTGTTACCTTTTATACAACACAAGTACAGTTAGTAAGTAAGTAATCATTTATTGAGCAAAAAAAAATCAAGGGCTGAATAATAAAGTCCTTGTTACCTATTTTTCAGCACAAAACATACTCCAGGATATTTCTAACTCTTATAAGGAGACAATTCACAAGTGACAAAATCGTGAATAATTTTCACCCTACTACTTTATTATTTTTATATGTTGTTTTGTAAAGTATTTGTGGTGAAATAGGCAAAACTTTGTTTTTTTCCTCTATATGCATGAAAATCGAATGGAAAAGAGAATTTATTGACCAATGCTCTAAGACTTTATACGAAAATTTTCGCGTGCTCTCAATATGTCACTGGTTACTTGAAAATTATAGTATAAAATGGGTTGATGATTATTATAAAAGATGTTATTTTTAGGGTTCCGTACCTCAAAAAGAAAAAACGGAACCCCCCTTAAGATCACTTTGTTGTCCTTCTGTCTGTCTGTTAGACCTTTTATCTCGGAAACGCGTGGAGGTATCGAGTTGAAATTAAAACCATAAACTCAAGTCTGCGGTCCCTTGAATCTGAGAAAAAATCAAACTTCAAAATTAATGAAAAAATAGATGTGGCCGTTTATGTTGCAAAAAACGTATATTTCGACACTCTCCAGGGAATCAAAATTCATCCGGTACTTCCCGTTGACCTATAATCATAAATTTTGGTATAAAGCAAGATCTCATAGTACAAGTATAGGAAAAAAATCTGAAAACTGTAAATTTGTAATACACACACAAAAAAAAAAACATTTTTTTGCGATTCGAAAAAAACTTGGTAACTCAATTCGGGAATTGAACTGTTTTTATAGGTAAGTTTGTACGAAACCCTCAGTACGCGAGTCCGACTCGCACTTGCGGTTTTTTTTTCCTTTGTAATTTGACAATAAGCGGTATAAAATCATTGAATTTTCTATTTAAATCCTGTTGTTATTTTCGTTCGTTAATGTATTGTATTACATAAGTTAGCACATAAAAAATTGCAGACAAGCAAAGTACATTTTGCTTTTATTAACTACAGCAGTATTAACCACAATTAAATGGCATGGACTGCCTAAGTATCCACTCGTGGTACATAAATCTGAAAGAAAATGATACAAGTAGTTATGTGTGACGCAAGGCAGCCACAGATTCATGTAAAGCTTTATAGTGGGTAACATGTACCTACACAAATATTTTAGGTAATCACCTGGTGGCGAATAACTGCTAATACCTAGAAAACGCTGAATAAATAAGTCTTCAGGGTGTCATTTAACTGCACTAGTAGATTAATTGCCGACGGTAGTACAAGTATTCAGCTCTCATCGTAATCATGCGTAACATGTGAGGTAATTTATAGCAGTTTACTATAATTCAGCATTATATAAGTTCACCCACGACACTAAAGGTGAAAATGTGGGCTTTATAAGAGCTAGTTATAAGATTGCGTGTAACAAGCTGATTAATAATACAAAAAATCTACTATGTGCAGCAAAACACTGTTGCTTGAAGCTTGTAGCATTGTTGATTGAAGCCACAGAATAACTGATTACATTATAGTAGCTCAGGTGTTCACTTTTGGTCTTCAATTCAGAATATAGTTTAGTTTAAGTCCACAAAAATCCTTAATTGCAGCTTACATTACTATTAATTACTAAAAGCTGAATAATACTGAACTGTTTAACTATATCAACGCTTGCAACATTACAGGGTGGTCTCCGTGACGCATAATAACGTTCTTATACAGGCTTTTGAGCTACTGCAGGTCGAGTGTACTGTAATAAGTCTTCATAAATGCTAAAGTTACCGATGTTACTTTTCGTGACATCTTATAATGTAGTTTTGTGCTATGTACTTGGGAAGTAGGTAAGCATAAAGTAATTATTAAAATGAAAAAACGGGGTTAAATAAGTTTGAATGAAACTTTGACCGTTTTTCCGGTGGGAAATCTTTTGTGGCGCACGGCTGAATATCTTGATAATAGGAATAAACATAAATAAAAAAAAGTATTTTTAATGAAATTAAGGTGATACAATTAATTTCATTCTTCATTTACATACATGTGTGCCTATGCTACCTTAATTAATTCGTTTCGTCCCCATTTTTATGGAAATCGAATGTCGGGGAAGCTTTAGGCACTAACGGGAATGAAGTAAACAGTTCGCTTTCTATTATTGTTTCCATTTTTGGCACACTATCCAGAAGAGATGCTTTCTTTTTCGTAGACATCAACGTTCCTTCCAAGTCTAAAAAGGCATCTTTATTTTTTAGGTAAGACATGACTATTGAATCGTTGTCGCACTCAGAATCTGCACTAATTAATAGGTCGTTATCACTTTGGAGGTTTATGTCAACCATTTGCATCTCATCAGTCGAGTCTGATTCCAACAGCAGCGGCGGTAGTAAATCATTTCCGTGGTCTCTGCTGGTTGAAGGCACGTCAACAGGCTTTACGTTCTTATTAAAGTGTCTTTTCACAACTGGATCTCTCGTGTGAAATCTGTTTTCTATAAGCAGTTCCTTGGAACTAGGGTTACTGACGCAGCTCGAGTCCACGATGACGAACATTGGTTCACGGTCATTTGCAAGGTAACCAAGGTCTTTGGATGAATAGTGGATGCCCGCTTCATCTTCGCTGGAAAGAACATAGTACTTAAATGCATTGACGATTTTTCTCATTGATAACGACGGGGAGTGCACTCTGGAACCAACGAAATTGTTTGGGTTGAGCGTTCTTTTGCCGACTTTAGAAAGGTGTGATTGATCAATTTGTACCTGCTGTAGGTGACGGTATGCGACTCGCGTTCGGCGCGGAGCCTGTCCTGCACTTGTAATAGATGCAGTATATGAGGCGGCAGCAACACGCGGCCAGGGAACCAGTAGGTCATAAACGATGTGTACACGTCATTCGCTAATCGAGAGATACACATTTTAATGTAATTAATCAACCAATAAAATGATGCATACGTCGTCGGGATGGTCGCCGCTGTGGGTCGAGTCGGTTCGACGTGTTCGACATCGAGTGATGGGTGGCTCTCAGTGGAAGTGACTGCGTCTTTGTGGGATGCTTCTGGTGTACTCTCATTAATACTTATGGAACTATTGTGGATGTTTCTTTTCATAATTAACTTATGAATGTGCAGTTTTGCTTAAATTATATATTAACTTTTTAGGTAATATATATATTTTTTTGACGTGTATTCGCTGTAAATATTTTGGAATATCTATTGACACGAGTAGAAATTGACACGTAGTTGTTAAGAAGGCCAGTATTTATTATTATATAAAAAGAGAAATATGGTCAGTATCAAAATGAGGTTTCATAGGTGTTGACAATGTTGAAATTAAACAGTGTTGAGAAGCATAATAAAACAAAAATTAAATATAATACTAATTTAATACAGCAAGTTTACATTTACATACAATAACTAATTCTAGTACAATTAGGATTACAGTAAAATGTGAAGTTTAACTTCACCGTAAACTATCAATGTTTAATGAAACTAGAAACCTATCTATTGGATAATTTATTTAAAATTGGTTATACTTGATTAAATTATAAGTAACAGTTATGATGGCAACTGAGGTATCCTAAAAAGAAAAACAAATACTTAGACCTAAAGTAAACTTTACATTAAAATGTTTAACACTTTTCCTTACGGAAAAAGTAGCTAACCGAATTAAAATAAAAAAATATTCCGATAATTAGGTATTCTTAGGCCTTAAAATGTGATGAAATGTTGTCATAAAATAAGAAATTATTAGTATTCTGATGTTGTGTCAGTGTTTAAATACTAAGTTTTCCTATGTCTAAGGTTTGTTAGGTATCCGCTACAAACTGCGAATTAAATGCACGAAAATCTCCCACTCCAAATCATAACTTGCTGAGGCGTCCACCCGACAACAAGCGACACTTCAATTTGCTATTTCGCTTCTCGAGCTCCGACTGTTTCTTCAAGAACATGACCATTGTTGCTAGACGAGTCGCCGGTTGTTGGGAATGGCACTGCTTTCTAACAACGCTTTACAGTATCAGTCGCCGATATACAGGAATGTCTTGTTCTTGCACCCTCGGGGCCGAACGCAGCAGCTCAGCCAGTGTGTACAAGTCATCGCGGGGCCGGTAGCTGTTCTGGTGGCTCATCATACCGTCTGACCGCTTCCTGGCAACCATGAAGCGCTTCATCTTGTTAGCATATTGCCTCTTGCGACGCGCCTCCTCATATCGTTGAGCTAACTCTGCTGGGCCTACTTGATACATATCGGGGTAGCCGTGGGCGAGGGCCATGCGGTTCTGTTCTGAGAAGTATGAGTGACGAGGGTAGTCCCGTTCACGAGGAGAGATGACAACGGGCTCACTGTACCAGATGTCTCCGTTCTCGTCTACCTCAGGCTGTTCGTCTTCAGCATTGCCATGTCCTACTCCATAATAATGTTCAGGTACCCATTGGTTCTGCGCGTTCCATTCCTGCTTCTTACGTTCCTGCGCCTCCCACAAGTTGAGAAGAGCTCGGACATCAGCGGCGCTGAGTCCAGAGTCGCGTTTGCGACGTTCTGAGATGGGCCTAAATGTAAATGAAATTATTTAGTAACGGTATTATTTTGATGACTTACATACTTACACCTATTCTATGATGGGGGTTTATGTTGACCTGAAGTTCTTTTTATTTCCACCGGAATTTTTGGTGGCGGTTTTGGCAGATGCGGCCGCGCCGCCCACTTTAGTGCCACTGCCGCGCTTGCGGCGGTGAGCGTCGTGTTCGTGAGTCATCGAGTCCACGGGCGAGAGAGCATCGTGCTCTTCCGGTCTAAAAAATAGAAAACTGTAAGTCTTGTGTTCTTAGAATAGAGTGCAATTGGTGTTGGCCGAGATGACTAAAGAACTCACTTCAGATTTTTCTTGCCCGAGCCGGATTTGGTTGCTACTTTAGTAGCGGCCCCGGCGCCCCCGACTTTAGTGCCGCTCCCCCGCTTGCGCCGACGGGAGTCATAGCTGGTAGCAAGGCTTTCCATTGCTGGCGGTTCGCCGTATAGTTCAGGCCTCATGATCAAGTTATCGAGTTCTCCATTTGGCTGGGCGGAATCGAATCTCTGATCTACTCCTTGTTCGAAACCTTCAGAATTTCCTGCAAGTAATAATTGTTGATGTTTTTGAAACCAAATGCAGAATCTCTAAATATATTCAGCTAGGGTACTCCTGTCAGTTTTCTTAAAATAATTTAATTAGGTTATCTTTATCTTTGTGTAGGTACACCTAATCAGACTTTGAATAACAATAGATATCTAGGTATATATAAATGTAAGTAGGTATAGGTATCCACTAAATTAAAATCTGTTTAATCAGGTACTTGGACATGGCGACAAAGCCAGGTAGATAGACTTATAAATATTGTATTCGTATTACGATATCAAGTACCTAAGTCTGATACTGGCTCGCCTACCAAATACCTACGTATTTGTAGTTTCAGATTAAGGTTAATGATTAGTTAACGTTTATATCAATCCCTACGCTTATAATTCTATTCTTGTCCACTTAAGCTGCATCAGCCAATAAAGATGGCCGTAGACGTCGGACGTCGGACGTGCAACCTGTCCCTATCTACTGCGCTATTGTCGCACACAATTTCACAATCAGTGCGTTATTACAGTACAGTGCACATTGTTGATGTCCTATTAGGTCCTTTTAGTGCATCTACGTCTAGGAGCTTCAGCCAGCTGGTAGGTGCAAAAGTCTTCCGACGGAATTGGACCTACGGATTTAAGACCAGCGGTACAGGGTTAGAAATAATGCCGAAACATTATCGAGACACCAAATGGTGATTTCAAAATAATTATTATACCTGCTACCATCAAAGCATAAGTGAAAAGTGCAACCAAATTGGTCAGCTAGATAAGTACCTACATTACACGTTCTTCCTCAATTAAAAGAAAAGTGGAAAAACGTGGCGAAATCATGCGCGTCGTTTTCGCCGCATTGTTCCAGTCTAAGATTTTACCTTCCTAAAAAATAACTCAAAAAAATAAAATGACCGGATAAGCGCAAATAAAAAATAATAGTTAGGTACCTACAGGTTATCCCATTACAGGTTAACCCACAGGTAAGATGTTCGATAACCCTTTTCACAGATACATATAGGTACATAATAAAGCAACAAGTTTTTTGGGTGTACCATTATTACCTTCCTCACTTAGAGCCAACGGGTAAGGCTCCAAGTCATTTTTATCGCTCTTATTCAGGAAAAGCGATTGAGTGTCGTCTTTTGTCTGGTCCCAATTCTCGGGGAGCTCACCAATTGGGCCGCCACCATCTAAAATGTTATTTATATTGATAGTGTGCCTCGAAATACGTTCAAGACATCGTGACTGTGTACTGAGTGTAATGAATGACAAAAAGTCCGAACTGAGGACGATGAAAATTTTCATCTGGGATAGCGTTCTTTTTTTTTGACGGACTGTTTTGAATATGTTAACAACTGACTCTAAGGCTCTTTTTTGCTATAAAATATTGATTTTTGATCTCTTTTTCTTTCCGAAAAATTCTTTTTTTAAAGTTATTAGTGAAATCATTAGTTTTCGATTTTATTTTTATCTAATATGCTTATTTGATATTTAATGCCAAGCTGAAGCTTGCAACCTGTATCTAATAAAGATTACTGCGCCAGGTAAGCGATGATGGAGTAAATCTAAGTAAACCCACGAGAAAAGGCGACCAAAATATGTTATAGAGAAATGGACTGCGTAGATGCAACGCTGGCAATGCAAACCCGATTGTTTGAAAGAGTTATTGCTGCCCTGGAATATAAAGGGCAAATGAAGGAAGAATACAGGTGAGGGACAGTAAAACTCTGCCACTCCCTCTCGCTAGAGCAGGAGTTACTTGATGATATAACTAGGTAGGTAAGTTGCGTAACGACCGCATTAAAAGGCAGAGTGATCAACTCCTAAAGTAATTTTGGCAGAGTGTTGACCTCCAGTAGCACTGGGTTTTGAAAAGAAGAGTCGATGGACTGGTGGCATTTTGAAACATTGCACTACCTAATGATTTTCTGACATGTACCGTAGTAAACAACAGTGATGAATCTAACTGATAACTTAATAACTTTCAGAGACAATGTGATTTGGTGTCCCAAGTCGATTTCAATTTTTCATCCATTGCCATACATGCCTAAGTAGCTGTCGGTGTAATAAAGATCTTTAACCGACGAAATAATTATTAAATGGAAGATAAAATCGTTTACTATTTGATTTACTTGCGAGGCCGACATAGACTCCCAGTCTCAAACCTTCAGACTACGGCCTTGATTATTTATTAGCCCTTTGTTGACCGAAGAGGGGTGTCTAAATAACAACGCCCACACGTCTTACATCAAAGAAAGCCCGTATACAGGCACACTCCATGGAAGTTTAATGAATGGGCTACTTAAATCGATACCACCGACATCTATTTATAAGCTATTGTGTCCAAAAGGTCATACTTCACGGGAAAATATGGAACTACGCCGCAGAACAACATCGGCGCAGAAAGGATCACCTGTTGACCTGTTGCTATATATAGAGCGCTCCCGGCCGCGACTGATCGATACTCTCACCAAAACAACACGATTGAATCCACAGTATCCTTGTGCAGATTGATAAGCCAGCAATCATAATCAGATATCGTTAATAAGGCGTAGATAACAAGCAAAGGGTACATACCTTTATTAGTAGGCGTCGGCACCGCACCTCCCATCAGGAAAACCGCAAAAAATGCGGTTAAATTAAATAATAACATCGTTGCCGAATCTCAGTAAGCAAGGATAATTAATATAGAATTAATTTGGAATCAGGAGGGACACTGGTTGCGACTGTGATGTGACCGAGCGCAGGGAGCGAGTGCCGTTTAGCAGAGCTCAGCCTGGAGAGAAAACCTATTGCTCCTGTCGATAAATTCGCGACATGCGCAGTGTGGAGCACAGGGACGGACTCTTTAATACTAAACACCTACGCAAATGGTTATATCGTGTTTTTTCATTGTGAGTTTTCCTAACACAAGTTGTGTGAATGCATGCATTTGATGAGTTCAATGCGTTGGGAGATGTTGTGAGGAAAGGAAAGTTTGATGAAGACCAAAGAAGCAATGGATGGACACACTATATGTTTTTAAAAATACAACCGATTTCCAAAAATAAAACAAATAATCATCTCGATTAGGTCAGCTTCAAAACAAAAAAAAAAAACCGCTTCAAAATCGGTTTATTCGTTTGGAAGCTACGATGCCACGGACAGATACAACAACCCCCTCTTTTCCGTCGGGGCTTAAAAAAAATTAAATTGATGTAAGAATGTCTTGCATTTTTGTTAGGTCGAGAACAACAACGATATTAGTTTTTTTTTTTAATTTTCCTTGTGTGGTACTCCTCAACTAAAACTAAATAATGAGCAAGTTCAATGGTATGGTACCTAAAGGCTGTAGGAATGACAAAATGCCTATAGCGACTAAATCTACATATTGGTGCTGATTGTGAAATGAGGGTGTACCAGGGTAAACCGTACACATCTATATTACGAACCCCTTCAGAGCGTACCGAGCGACGTGGTGTCGGTGTAAACAAGAAACAGACATGCGATTGTAGTAATCCTGGAAGACTGGGTATAATTTATTGAAGAGTTCCATCATTTAAGTATCTTCGAAGTTCTTCATCAGACCTTTACAAATTTAAACGGGACCAGCGTGGGAAAACGCTCTGCCAAACAAAAAAACAGTCCAGTCTTGTAATCGAATCCAGTTTAGAACCTCCACCTTTTTGGAAGTTGTTTAGAAAGGTGGTGATTGCTGATAATTTAGACCTAAATAAATCCTTCCATCCTCCTTTTGTTTCATTTTTTCTTTTAGTTCTATTTGCCTTTTGTTTGCTGTTGTCCGGGTGGTTAGTTTCCGTGATATTCGATACCCAGTCCGCCCCTGCCGGCCACCTAGGTATGACGTCCGCCACGGCCGAACTAAACAAACCCTTCATAAAATAATGTTATTGCCGTGGATGATTCGCGACGCTATCGGCGGGCGTCAGCTTCCATTAATTACGATACATTAAACATGTTCCAGCTTTTTACACTCACTTTCAGACGACCGAATTAAGGTTGTTTCCAAGTCCGTACCTTAGTACACAGATTGAGAGCACTTCCCTTGATTGTAGTTCTATTGTGTTTTGTGTACCTAGGTACCAACTATATGTATGAAGCTTCATCTTGTATGAGATATTAGGCGTCCACACTCTGAGAAAGATGTGGCATCCACTGATGAAAAAAGTTAGGCCAAATGGTTAAGAACAGCACCGTGATATTGCCGTTTATAACTGCAGTCCATTAAGTAATTATTGTACGATGTAACTAGTTATCCACTTCAATCTACTTCAAGAACAAGATTTCCACACGTGATTTGTTACCTAGCTATGGACTCAGCCTTGATAAGGCATTTATCTACCCATCAAGGCCATCTACTTAGATGTTTTGCTCATATTTATGTTGAGATAAAGTTGAACTGCAGTTACAGAAGCAATATCAGGAGCTTAAGTCCTAAATAGGTGGTAAAAATTCCATAATCATAATCAAACAAACATCGTCTATAAGACGTAGTAGTACCTATAGGTACATGTTGATCCGGTACACACTTAAATAATAGGTACAGTGGCCATAGGTGCACAATGGGCTCGT
Source organism: Mythimna vitellina (assembly GCA_949316375.1). Classification (NCBI taxonomy): domain Eukaryota; kingdom Metazoa; phylum Arthropoda; class Insecta; order Lepidoptera; family Noctuidae; genus Mythimna; species Mythimna vitellina. The sequence continues at coordinate 9,028,232 of OX438699.1, read as the reverse complement.
ATAACGAGAGTAATCTTCTCGTTCTGACACTTAAACACACAAAGGCAAGCCAATGGAACGTTCCCGATTATGTTCGGAGCACGTCCTGCAAATAGACGCTGGCTAAGGATTACCTACCTAACTACCTTCCATTTTAAACTTTGACATGCTTTATGATTTCCTTTGGAATAACTACAATATAACGACCAATCTACATATTTCTTGATAAATTAACTTGCCTACACCTATTCATTATAGACACCCAACTGCTTCCCACATAATATCTTCATAACGTACCTATTACAATAGTAAGGTACTTGTGATATTTTCTGGACTCTGAACTGCTAAAATTAAATATACATTACTTTAATTTTGTCGGGGAAAATGTTATGGCCCTGAAACGCAAAGGGAAACAGAAGGAACCCAGGTGTGTTACCGGACAGTAAAAGTCTGACGCCCTCTCACCCCACGTTACGCCTCTCTTTGTTTGACAATTTCTTCACCTCTTAAAAAACATGGGAAATGGTATAACTGTAGTATAGCACAGCTGGCCTTATAATGTTCCCACTGTTGGAACTCAGGCCTCCTCTCTAGGAGAGGGAATGGGTCGTAACACACCACGCGGGCCGAGTGCAGGTTGGTGGATGTCACGTCTTAGAATTTTTGATTTTAGGACAGGTCGGTTTCCTCACGATGATCCTTCACCGTTTTGAGTGGTGATGAAATAAATTACACAAAGTAATGCGCCTGGCTGGGTTTGAACCCTCAACCTACAACTCGTAAGTCTGGGCCCTTAGTGCTCGGCCACCGCTGCTCTGCACTGCACTGCTGCTGGGAAATGGCACTCGAATCTAATAAGCCAGATCCTGTCCATAAAAGTTATAGTAATTTAATTTAGTTATTGCAGGATCATTTTACGGACGGCACGGTTGTTGCTGTAGTTGCGCGATTGGCTGCTGCGCTGCATGTCGCGGGTTCTTCAACAGAACAGAGATTTGTATGGCCTTCTTAAAGCCGTTTCGGGTTTGGGTGTCTTGTCGTCTTGTGTATGCCAGTTGAAATATTTGTGAAAACACCCACGATACAGGTAACAGGAGTATAACATTGATCCTTTTACAGGAGATAGTCTATTGTGACTAACCATGACTATTTGAAGACATTTCAATTCTTCAGTAAATACTCAGACAATTTAACAAAAAAATATTTCGTTACCCACCAGCTCTGCGTTAAAAAATAACCAGAGTAGTGTCGCTACTCGAACCGTTCAAAAATGCTTCGAGTTGTAACCCAGGATCGTTCTTTTATAACTCGAGTAGCTACCCTAGAGTTAATCCAACTTTGTACTATTACTTATTCTGTGACTCCGAGCAGGGTAGTTTGGTGTAAGCGGCCATAAATAACAGTTGAACTCTACGTTCGCGTTAAAAAATGCGAGAGTATCTACCCTGATGTCGTCATTAGAGTTAACTCTAACTTCATTTTTGAACGCAGAGCTGTAGGTAAATCTTCCCTGTATAAGTTTATGTGGCAGATTTTTCCATTTGCCAAATTGTTATAATCATTAAAAAGAAATCTTTGAGCCTCAAGAAATTTCCCTACAGGCAAAATTAGCAATTTGAATATTCTACAATGTAGAATTTTTAAATTGTTAACCTGAAGATAGAATCTACATTCAGGTTAAAAATACCACCATAAAAATAAAACAAAATGATGCAATGAACGCGTTTATTATTATACAAAAATACTTATACATTAATATGTAACAAATACTACATTACGATTTCTATCCAGCTTATTTAAAAGACAGCTCCTGAATAACCAGGTGGAAGGAAAAAACGAATTACAACTAGGCACTTACAACAAATAAAAAATAATAGCGTGACATAATAAATCGTGAAAAATTTTTGAAGTCAACGTAACATTACCTATTGGAAATTGCAATATAAATCAATTTACGAATGCTCTACCGACTAGCATTTAAATGGGTAATAAATGAATACTTACATGAATGGAAAGTGAGGGTTACCCCTAATTCAGGTAAGTGCCCCCACACAAAACTGCGATGCGATTTCGTGTAGCAAAGCATCGGCTCAGGTGACCATATAATGTGCGATACGACATTGCAGTTTTGTGTTTGGGCCTCAACTCGATGTATTCCTGATAGGACATGATATTGTGACCTTTGCAACAATTAAGTTCCCGCGGTAGCTTATTCAGAAACCTAAAAAAAACCGGGCAAGTGTGAGTCGGACTCGCGCACTGAGGTTTCCGTACAAACTTACCTATGAAAATAGTTAAATTCCTGAATTGAGTTACGAAGATTTTGCCGAATCGCAAAAAAAGTTTTTTTGTGACGTAACTACAAATTTACTGATTTCACATTTTTTCCTATTCTTGTGATATAAGACCTTGCTTTATACCAAATTTCAGGATTCTAGGTCAACGGGAATTTTGATTCACTTAAGAGGGTCGAAATACAAGTTTTTTTGCGACATTAACGGCCGTCTCTTTGTTTTCGTTAATTCAGAAGTTTGATTTTTTTCACAGCTTCAAGGGACCACAAGTATGTGTAGGTATATGGTTTTAATTTCAACTCGGTAGGTACCTACACGCGTTCCCGAGATAAAGGGTCTTGACAGACAGACGGACAACAGTGTTCCTATAAGGGTTCCGTTTTTTACTTTTGAGGTACGGAACCATAAAAAGAAATCAAGAAGAACCTAAAAGACAGCCCCATAGGATAAGAGAAAATCCAAGTCTTTAATTAGTAGTTTTAAGGAGAAATAAATTTTCAATGGAAAATATAACCTTTTATCGCGCAGTACAGAGTCCACGAGCTCTTAAAGCGATCCATTTGACGACCTAAACTGATCTGTTAAAGGGATGGAGCTATATAGGGTGTATAGCTCCACTCCTCTTGCTCGCACGGCTGACATTTCGAGATAGACACGTCACAGTAAACCCCTGGACTGGTCAAGACCATTCCAAAGAGACCAAACATGATGATGAGGTTATCTTGTTGCGCTCAGTAATTCCTATGTCCACTATCCGATAAGATTTGCCCTAAACGAGCATGCTCGCTCATAATGTTGTTTAGTAAACACAATGAAACTTTAAAAAAAAAAACAAGGCTTATCTTCAGGTGCTTAATTGTTGCAAATAGATCACACTATCACATCCTGCCGGGTATACGCCGAGTTACCCCGTATACTGCAGTCGTTCGATTTATTTGGGTATATTCCCAGTCGGCCCCACATAGATTAACACCAGGTGACCATCGGGAATTAAATGTGGCGACTGGGTAGTTATTGCCTCCCTTTAAATCACTGTACATTGCGGCGTGGATCGCTAACCCTCTAATTGAACAGACAGCGATGATGGGTTATAGATTTGAAATGGGGACAATAACTTCCGAGTCGCCACATTTTGGTGGCACCCGGTGGCGACTAGGAATTTAATTTTCGATTGCCACTTGGTGACCATTCATGTGAGGGCGATGGGGAATATACTTATATTTGAATGAATAGATCCATTTCAACTGTTTACAGGTGGAAATTCCACAAACGGTTCAACTGGGTAGATACCCAAACAGATTGAATTGAAAAGTTGAACTCGAACTTTAGCGACCATTAAAAATACAATTAATTGACTGAAGATGATTCAGAGTACAGCCAGCAACATAAGTCAAATAATAAAACATTCAGTCACAAAAATTAGCATAATTGACAATTAAGTTGTCACTATCTTTTTATATACATATAATATATGTTTATTATAACATGTGTTTGTCACCTAACTCCTCCTAAATGTCTTGACCGATTTGAAATTTTGTGTGTATATTTAAGTGGGTCCCTGAATGTTTTGAAAATACAATATTGGACCTGTCCGGTGATTTTGTAAAAGGTCCTTATTTTATTTTCGATAGTTTTGTAGTTATCACTGCAACCCTGCTAATCTGCATGGTGCTCATATTACATGTTTACTGTATGGACTGTAAATGAGACTTTGACCTTGAGTTTGTTTCGGTGTTTTTTCTAAGACTAGTCAGCTAGAAAACGCCAGCCTCATCTAGCTTAAATTTACGAAAAAAAATATGTATAAAAGTGTTTATAATTAAATCCTATTTGCAAAAAAAAAACATCATTCATCATTATCATTTACCCAACTCTAATATTGAAAGAATTTTGAAGCTTTTGCAGGCTTTTTCATTTGTTAAACAGTTTGTCCATAATATCCTAGCTAGCGAAATACATCAATTGGTAAATTGGTAACACCTAAAAGCTTTATTATTCAGTCTATTATATTACCTATAATATTGCTTGCAATTTGACATTAAATTGTCAATATAAAAGGAGTATCCTATAGCTGTGTGTACAACAATATTATGCACTGAGTCTTTTACGCATACAGTCCTATATCTATTTATGCTCAATAGATATTTAATTAAAATACATAAAGTGTATCTATTATTTATATATCTAGTGCTGTTGTTACTTTACACGTCAAGTTATGATATTCTGATAGTTCATTTAATTCATTAATTGTGACAAAATATAAATATTATTATGTCTTTTATAGGTCCTGCTGACCTAATAAAATTTCTTTTACATTATTGCTGACTTTGTATTGTTTCTTCTTCTAGTATTTCATATTTCTTATTAATTATAATTTTTATTAGATTATAATATAGTGCTTTAAGTAAGTGTCCACTCAGTCTGTTAAGTAAACTTAGGAATTAATATTAAAGAAAAAGCTATACTTACATACATATAAAAATGGCCACATGGAATATATGTTTAAGACTCCCTTAAAACTATGTGACATGCAAACAGATCACTTAATCTAATTTTCATCAACACATGGTCAACACACACACTGTAAAGTTTTAAGTCTATTTCATACTATCCTACATTTTGTACGATTCTATAACTTTTTCTTTTTACTGGAACGTTTCTTACTCTTCTTCTTTTTACCGTCATCTGAACTTGAGCTGGAAGAACTAGACTCAGTACTCGACGATGAACTGGAACCGCTGCCACTGCTGTCACTACTGCTAGTACTTGAGGTAGAATATTTCTTCTTCCTCCTCTTTGCAGTCTTTTTCTTACGGCTGTCATCACTTGATGAACTAGATTCACTACTTGAAGAGCTAGAATCTGATGAGCTTTCTGTCGATGTAGAAGGTTTACGTTTCTTCTTGGCGTGTCTTTTATTTTTTTCCTTCTCTTGCCTCTTTTCACTGTGTTTGGAAGTGGCTTTTCGTTTTTTCTTACCATCAGTAGGTGTGGGAGTTCTGGGTTCTATGTTTTTGTGATCCTTTTTAGGCTTCTTACTTGTCGTTGGTTCTGTATCTTCATTTCTATGTCTTGGTTTGCTGTTCTCCATTTCCTTTTCTTTTTTGTCAGATTTTTCATGTCTGCTTTTATGATCTCTTGAGTTCCCAGATTTTTCTCCATCTCTATGCCTGGACGGAGATGACCTTGACTTCTGAATACTAGAGTTATCTCTATTCCTCTCTATTTCATGTCTACTAGACTCATGTTTATTCTCCCTACTTCTTTCAGAATTTCTCGTAAGGTTTTGGTTGGCATGATCAACTCTATTTCTTTCATTTTCACGCCTGTCGGATTCATGCTCATACTCTTTAACATTTCTTTCAGAATGTCTATTAGGCTCATGTTTAGACTCTTTATTACTTCTTTCAGAATTTCTTGAAACATTATGATCATTAGAATTATTCCTATTTCTTTCGTTTTCTTGTCTATTAGACTCACGTTTGTACTCTTTATTATTTCTATCAGAATTCCTCGAAATATTATTATCAGCAGAAATGTCTCTTTTTCTGTCATTTTCATATCTACTGGATTCATTCCTGTACTCTCTATCTCTTCTCTCAGAGTTTCTTGAAACATTATTGTCATTAGGATGCCTATTCCTGTCATCTCTTGGTCGATCTACTTTAGAGCGACTCCTGCTTCTTTTTCTTTGTGACTTCTCTTCTCTGTCTCTGTAATTTGTTTCTTTTTCACGCCTGTCATGTCTCTCCGGCCGTTTATTTCTATCTCTGTTTCTTTCTCGGTCATCAGGCTTTCTATTATTACTATGTTGATTTCTATCATTGTGGTGGTTCTTTTGTTCACCATCTTTACCTCTATAATGTGCCTTATCCTTTCTGTTTTCATTTTCTCTTTCTCTCTCTTCTGCTTCTTCATCATTAAAATACTTCACACCTCTACCTTTCCCCAACCATTTCATTTTAGAAACAGATTGTGAAAAATCAACATGAATTCGCCTGTCATCAATCAATACATTGTCCATTTTGAAATAAGCATCCTCGCATGACTTTTTATCTGCAAACTCAATGAAGGCATATTGCAAAGAATCACCAGTTTTTTTGTCTCTTATAACTTCACAGGTTACAATTTTGCCAAACCTACTAAATATAATTTCTAGATCATCATCAGTAGTGACTGGGTTTAGTTTACAAACAAAGAGTACATTTTCGGGAGGAGCAATATCAGCATCTGGTAAATCACCTACAATTTCTAGGATAGTGGCTCGAGCCTTAGCTTCCTTTTCTTCAATAATTTCCTGTATTTCAGCAGCAGATTTACCTTGAGTTTCATCTATTTCTTCATCTGGAGCAATTCTGCCACCTTTCAGGCGCTCAGCACTTGGAGATGGAGATCTTGATGGTGCTCTTAGTCCTTGTGGATCATTGAAAGGATCTTCAAGTACAACAGTATGCGTTATCCTCACATCGCGGTACGGGCGGTGACCCTCGTCACATATAACGTCGTTTAACTTTCTCAGCACATCATGGCCTTCAGTAACCTCTCCTATGACGCAATGTATGCCATCCAAAGAGTCTAAGTCAGAACCGAGGGTGAAAAAGAATTGTGAACCAATCATCATGTCTCCAGTGCCTACCATTGAAAGCAAACCTACGTCCGTGTGGCGAATTTTTGGCATTTTTTCGCCTGAGAAAAATCTCTTGTCAGGGCCTTCAAGCAATCCGAATATGGACTGTCCGCCTGAACCTTCACCTGATGGGTCACCTGTTTGAGCTATAAAGCCACTTCTGATCGTATGAAACAAGTTAAAGTTGTAATATTTCATCTTGCACAGCTTCAGAAAGTTCAAACATGTTACGGGTCGTTGATCTAGATATAAATCAACGGTGATGTCCCCAAGGGTCGTTTCAATCACAACAGCCATTGTGCGTACAATAAGTTATTCAATAATCTTCAGGAATAAGTTAACATTTAATTGTAATTAGTCCAAAACGATGATATTTATGTTAAACACTTTGACACATCATAAGAAGAAATAAATACATAACCTCAATTTAGGTGCTTTTAAATGAATGTTGCCATCACAAATAAACTAACGTGACTCTTAAGATAAAAAAACATGGTCAAGTGCGAATCCAATGCAAGCACCATGATGTTTTCGGTTTTTTCGGTATTTTATAGAAAGGTAATCGCTAGAGTAGTAGTAGTATTACATTAATTATCATAGGCAAAAACAATGCTGAAAAAGTATTATTAAATACTTTAATGATCATAAAAAAGTTATGATCTATTAGAATAGCCACTACGGAACAGAAACCCTGGAAAGCATAGTAATGAGGAACTATATTAAATTATTAATGCGGATAATTTATAAAATTTATTCTGCCATACTGCGAAGTTAGGAGCAATAAAAATATTTTAGGCTAGGTTGTTATAGTTTAGTGCCATCTGTGAAAAGTAAGTATAAACTGTTATTTTAGCTGATAACAGAATTAGTTAGAGTAGCCATTAGTAGATGGCGTTCATTCGAAGATGCGTATTTGACCATTACGCAAAAATTTAAATCAGAAGTCCGTGATCAGTGAAAGAATTCGAGAGAAATTCTGAAAACTGCTCGTTTTTTTTAATGGAAATTTTGTATAAGGTTTTCCCTCGATTTCGCTTCTGTGGCATATTGCATAGGAACCATACATTTTCCCGGGATAAAAAAATCAACGATGCTATAGTTTTACATCAGAGTAGAACCTTTCCAGGGATTAGGCCCTTCATACCTAGGTCGATTCCTGGCTGTTCGTTCAATATTTAAAAAAAATACCAGTATTTTGATTTTTCTATAGAGCGTAGGTATTACATCGACTTTTTTATTTATGTAGGTTTCGTACTTTATGTCTTAGCCTACTGTCAAGTCACATTTGAAAACGTTGTTTTTGAGATGGGATTTATTCAGATTTATCACAATAATTAGTTCGTAGGTAGGTAGGTAACTTAGTAAGTATTCAATTCGGGAGGTTCCGGTTTTGGATTCAGGCGTAAGAAAAGCCTGGGTAGAAGGTCAGTCCCGCTGGGGCGGAATATCGCCGTGTCCTCATGGAGGAAATTGGCGGCAGCAACCTCTAGCTCCGGACCCTGGTTCTGACTATGGTCCGGAGCGAGCGGGTTTGGGAAACAATCGCCTTCTTCTGCGTAGCAGTAATGCAAGCAAAGGAGATGGCCACAACCATGTGAGAAAGTAGTAGTAGTAGGTAAGAATTATTCGTATTAGCATAGATTTTTAAGTAACTGACTTGATATCCATTATGTAAAATGGAGCTGAAAATGTTATTCTAGTATTGACTACCTCTACAAAGCTTGCCGAGAAGGCCGACTTGATACATTTGCTGCCAAATACTGCTAAAACATTTAAATGTGTTACATCCTCATTCTAATGAAAAACAAAGTGGCTGTCAAAAACAGAAAGTACCTCCTTTTTATCTTGACAATGGCTAAAGGCATAAACCGTGCGAACCCAAAAGAAAAAAAAAAAACTACGATCTGTGTTCTACCTATATGAGTATACCTATTTCGTAACAATTTTCAATATCGAGGTGTCGAAGGCAGGCCATGCAATTCACCACTTTCCGACTCACGGTTCTAGAAAATCTAATAAAGGCAGTTTCAGTCGCCTTGCTTCCGCCCTCACCCCTAATAAAGTAACTATTGAAAATTTACCAACCATTCTTCCAAGAATATAAGGTTAGCCGGTTATAAATGACGATATACCACCGTAAACTTATCATACCACAAAGAAAATACAACTCTATCACTTGTAGCGAAGGTCGTAATTTCAAAATGATTGTTATGTTAAGGTGGTTTAAAATTGTCCCAGCTTCTAGTCGGCAAGGTTACGTGTCGATATAATAAAATAAAGTCTACTCGATGGAAAATATGATATAAACAAAGCGAAACGTGCGTCTTTTAAACAGTTGTTCATTTGTGAGAGGGTGCGCTTTTTTATTAATATTAAATAATAAAAAAATGGTCACAAAAAAAAAATTGTGTCAGTCTATTGGTTTGTTTACAGATTTTAATTATTTTTTTGGTTTCAGGTATGGTAAGCATTATTTTTAACGTTCAGAGGTCAATCTACTCTTTCAATATACAATTTAAGTTCGCTAGGTATCTTAATAGGTTCTAGATAAGTGCTTAGGTGCGCTGAGGAGTGAGGGCTGGAGATCTGCAGACAGAAACAAAGAAAACGAACAAGTTGATATTGGATTTTCCACCCATAATTCTATTGTTTTTCAAAGTTAGCCGTTACATAAGAAATTGTAATGAGATTAGAAAGAAAAGAAAAAAAAACATGGTTATATTTGGCTCACAGCACACCTAATAACAATAAGTTATAGAAACTTAGGTAAATAAAGCAAAAACAATATTGTGTCTCACGGCTATTCTAAATCAAGGATCATAGTAGAGGTCAGTGTGTTTAACCTACGGAATGCTCCAAATAGATTCAGTTTAAAAAAATGTCCGTATAAAGCATGGAATTAGAAAATACTAAGGTAGGTACTTTCAATATCGTCAAAGTAGGAAAGCGAACGTGGTTCAAAATTCGAATTGAAGTAGTGTGGCGCACGTACGAATAGAATAGAATCGTAAACATTTGCACTAGTGATTGCTAGTGTTGTTTGTTGTTGAGTCAGCGGAAACTGCCGTGTGTGTTGGGACACCTTATAGACAGGCCTCAAGGGACAGAAATACAATAAAAACGTGAAAAACGATGTCGATTTAATATTTAAATTTTCAGTAATGTTTACGGTTTTGTGTAGTCAGATAAACCCGGAAATAAACGATGAAATTGTAGGCATATCTAGTACCTACTAGATTTTACCAGCGGCTTAGCTTACGTAAAAGTAGAAAATACCTGTATAGCTATTGTCACTCAGTGACAAATCAGCATTCAAACAGTTTCAGAGAAAACCACCTACTTATATACAAATACCTAAACCAATTTTCCCTCTTTGTAATATTTTTAGATTCTAACATAACACGTAGGTATATAAAATGAGAACAGTGGTGGTTGTAGTGAGAGTTGTAGGTTGCGAGTTCAAACCCAGCCAGGGGCATGACTTTGTGTAATTTATTTCATCACCACTGCTCTCAAAACGGTGAAGGAAAACCTCGTGACGAAACCGGCATGTCCATACCCAAAAATTCGAAGACGTGAGACATTCATCAATCCGCACTGGGCCCGCGTGGTGGATTACGGCCCATTCCCTCTCCTAGAGAGAGGAGGCCTGAGTCCCAGCAGTGGGAACATTAAAATTATCATTAAATTTATAGTTGTATATAGGTACCTACTTCTCTACAATCCCACATGTGTCTCGAAACTAATAACAATGTATTGGATAATAAACGTTTTTTACATTTTAATAATCTTAATCTTGCATAATATGATTAAAGTACATGCCATTTTACACAAAAAAATATCAGCAAAAACCATTAAGTAATTTAAAAATATTACGTGTATTTGTTTTTAATGATGCTAATGGTATTTTCTAATTTTTTTCGTGAATTGTAACCAGTGCTGAGAAACTGAATAAGTAGATTGGTTAATTAGACCTTCAATGTGTGCTTCAAAATGTGTGGTTGTATGAAGTTTAAGATAGAGGTTTTGAAGCTAAAGAAACTTATTTTATTTTATTGAATGAATATTTAGGTAGTTACCTATTAGATACCTACTTTATTGATCTATAGGTTAAGTGTCATTTTACTTTATGATTTGCCCAAAATAACAGTCTGGCTGAATACAAAAAAAAAAATACTTCAGCTCTGCTCTAATTTAAGTTGGTACCGTACTAACTTTTTCTATGCATGCATAACACGATATGATCTCCATGAAAAAGCAATCAAATCGCAAGTGAGCGTCAAACCAGGCTACAAATAACGCTGGATGTTTTTTTAAGGAGGCAACGTGGGCCTGGGGTGACGCTTGTATTTCCATACAAATGTTGCATAATTTAAAAAGGACTCTCAATGTGCCGCTCGCGTTATAAAACTCGTGTTTTATACGATTCATTAAGTATACCGTCGTACTAATGTTATGTGAACGCGTTTAGATGTGAAGTTTAAGCGGTGTTGCCATGCTTTATGCTTGAAAAAATCGATGGCCCTTTTTCTATAGAGGTGGGGGATCTTATTTTTTTTTTTATCAAATACTTTCTCCAGCTCTGAATGGACCTAAATACTGACTAAAACCCGAAAGGTTACGGATGTTGCCCGAAGAATCGCCAAACTTAAGTGGCAGTGGGCAGGGCACATTGCTCGCAGAACAGATGGTCGATAGGGACGAAAGGTTCTGGAATGGCGACCACGTACCGGAAGACGCAGCATTGGAAAGCCTCCTAAAAGGAGGACCGATGACCTGGTGAGGGTAGCGGTAATCCGATGGGTGCGAGACGCATAGGACCGGTCATTATGGTGACATTTGGGGGAGGCCTATGTCTAACAGTGGATGTCTTTCGGCTGAAATGATGACGATGATGACTAAAACCCGCCTGTGTTCCTTCAGTTGCCCTTTACGTTCCAGTGCCACGGCAACTTTTACAACATTGATATATTATAAGGAGAAGAAACGTTACGTGCTAACATCGCAATCAGAAAACCTGAAATCTGTGCACGACTACATGCACCGAAACTCACACATCTATGATCAGTGTCATCACAGTCGCAAATAGTGTTGCCTGGCGTCTCGATTTGGGCGGGACCGATCCCAATTTTTAGGGGTCTGGGGACTCGTCCCGATTTGCACCTGATCGGGACGCTAAATATACCGATAAATAAAAAAAAAATTAAAGCTATTATTAATACAATATATTAATCTGTATCGCATTCGCATCAATATGTCAAATACGTTCCAAATGGCACACATTGCATCACTGGCTAGTTGTTTCTGTCTCGCTCAGAGCTGCGTCGTCTTCGTTCGTCATACGCGACCAAAATGTCTTCTGCTATTTGCCCGACTGCAAGAAGGGTTATGTTTTTCGCGCGTATCTTGTTGATAACCTTTATCCCACTTAAAACAAAAAAATAATATTTTTGCGTAACACGCCCGTTTATGTCAATCGCCGATTGCAACTGAGTGAAATAAAGCCACGGGGGCTTGATTTCAGCGGTCCACGCGCTAGAGGCGAGTTACATATCTTTCGCTGTTTTGATTTAAGAGGGTCCTTTTCTACTCGCCTATCGTCAATATCGAGCATGGTTTAAAAGTCTGTTGCTTCATATAACGCAATCCAACGAGATGTTTGATGAAGAGGCAATGTAAAAAAAAGAGAGATAACACCTGAAAACTCTGTTGTAATTCGGTAATTCTGTGTTTTACTCGAATATTTTACAAAATTTGTTCCAGGAAATATACGTTTTTTTTAAACGTTTAAAAGTTTTTCAGAAAAAATTTCTTAATTCAGAATCTCGATTAAATGTGCAAGGCTTCTATTGATGTACTATTTGAGTATATTTTAGAGATCCAAAGTTCATGTAAAATAGTAGATTTTCAGAGGTTTTTATTCGATTAGTTTTACACAAATTTATGTTTTGATTTCTATAGAAGCCTAGATAATATCCACAAGATAGCTGTGTTCCCAAAATATTAAGAGAAAGATGTGTAATAACATCATAATCACGTACGAGCCGGTTGTATGGAAATGTACCTCGAAAAGGGCGCTCTCAGAAAATATTATCATTCGGTATGGTTAGGTATACTTTTTCCTTTATAAATCCCCCAAAACCAGTTAGAAAGTGAAACTCCTACATACTCATATTTTTGTCTGAAAAGCCTACACTACGTAGAAGGGCACGTAAAATATGTAACGCTTATTATACAGCAACAATTTTGTATCGTTAAACAGAAGATCAGGAAAACAACGCGAAAATCCCCAGTAATCTTATAAAGCCAAAATACAAGCCAATAAATGAACATTCTGTCCGGAAGACGCCCTACTGTTAGATTTAATCTGTTTAGACTTTGCCGTAAAACGTAGTCGATAAAATAAAGTGAGGCGCGCAAAAATCTCCTTGCCTTATCGTTACCAGCAAGATTACACATAAAAATGTTAAATGTTCTTGAACGCGTATTGAAAAAATACGCGGGGAAATGGCGGGAGAAATTGGAAGATGGCCGCGCGACGTTATAGGGTGCAGCTTTTTATGATATGGTTTTCAAGTTGTAGACGACTTCTATACTTCTTTACCTGGGTAGTGATGAATCAAGGAAGATATTTTCTAAAAAAAATAACACTCTTGGAGTGGCTAAGATATATGTTGCTATTCTTAAGAATTTTTACAAACATTCCTTCCAATCCCCTTAATTCAGTCGCCATGACAACGGAATCAATTAATAAATTATAATATAATTTTATTTATGGAGGTTGTGTCTAGTTTATTCGAATACGTGAAATGTGCAAAGCAAATGGCATATGGGTGTAAAGGTTGAATATGTAATGTTAACCATATGCTATCTCTGACTGACATTACTCGAAATCAGTGATCTCCTGTATACTGATGATAATGATTCTTGAACATATATATGTTTATTATTTTTATTGAAATTATATAAACCAATCTTCTATGGTAGATACCAGATAACTGTTTTAATACTAGAAAATGTAAAGGATCTCGATAGATTTCGATGTCGAAATAAAGACATGAAAATGAAATTAAGGATGTCAATATAATATACACTGTGGAAAAAGAAGTTGGGACCTGGAGGGAAACTGCGTTTAATCCTTACGTTGGCTCATTTGACTTGAAGAAGACATGCCTTTATTTTTATATAATTCAAAGATTTCCTAAAACTCGCTTGCCTCGCCCGGGACACGAAACAAATAAAAATAAAAGATAAAAACAGCCATTACCAGTGTGCACCATAGATTAGTGAACGCACTATATCTCAACGATGGGGTCGCGAAGTGTTGGTGACACCAACACGCGGGCTTGACGCCTCGACAGAAATCTAATCTTGACGACTAATGGCGACTGCAGCACCACCACGTTGTTATATTATGTTACACTCATCATTGATACGTAGTTGTGTTTCTATAGGTACCTAGATACTTGTTTTTTTTTGTTCGAGAATGTAAACTTGATATATTTACTGCCACTGTAACAAGATAATATGCAGAGGTACCAATATAGTATATAAGGTGTTAAAAAAATAACTTTAAAAATTTCGAGGGGACATTGTACTCCTCATTATGAACAACTTTTACTATGGGACCAAACCTGAAATAGTGAAAAAAAAAATCAACTGCTCCATACATTTTGACGAGTTATGCGAACATAAACGTAGTAGGGAACAGCTGATTTTTTTTTTAAGATTTCAGATTTGGTCCCATAGTAAAAGTTGTTAATAATGAGGAGTACAATGTCCCCTCGAAATTCTTAAAGTTAATTTTTTAACACCTTATATTAACAGAAAATAATTGATAGTATGTACAAACCATAATGGGTGATTTTCAAAATTTTTGTACATTTTGGGACGTAAAAACGTCCCCCGGAATATTGTCCAGGCATAACATATTAAATGATCAAATTATTGTTATTATCATTGAATAAAAGTTTATTAACAAGGATTTCAACATTTTAGTTTAAAAAAAAATAAGTAGTCTGAAATATATGACATTTATGCTCTTAGCGTCATAATATTTCCATACATCTACCTCGTGTCTCTAAGCGAGAGCGCGTTACAAAAACCATCATAAAGATTAAACTACTCATTTTATTGTAAGTTCTCTTTGCGCAATGTCCTAGTGGGTAATTATTATGCAAATTATACAAAATTGTAATAAAAAACTTTATTTAATAATTATAATATACGCCTTTCAAAATGTGTCTTCTATTTCATTCAATTTTGTTGATCATTATTGTAACACAAATATTAGTAGATATTTGAGATTCTTTATTATCAACACATTCTTATCAAAGACATCCAATCAGATGACAACAAAATATTACCCCGCCATTTTGTTTGTAGCTGTCATTGTTGTGAAAAGTGTGTTTCTTGCGGTGTACTGTTTTTTCAACAATAAAGTTTTCATTTTAGTTGATCAGCTATAAAAACAACGGTAAGTCTCTGTCTTACTATTTTTGCGTAAATTAAAAAAATATTATTGATTCAAATTGATTAAGGTGATAGACAAGTCCAACAACAGTATTTTAAACCTTCAAATGTTGAAAGTCGTTATTCAACAAACCGTTGATTTTCATTTTCATAACGATTTGTTACATATTTTTGTTGCGTAACAAAAAGGATGTAACAAATATGAAGCAAAGCCGATTTCATAATGGAATTATTTTTTGAATTATGCGTACCTACATACAGGGTAATGTTTTAACTCATGCGCAATTTTTTTACCTACAGGTCATTGGACTCGATCAGCTGACGTACAAATCAATAGCGTTTCATGTACCGGATCGTCCCTCCACGGGATTAAAACGATCAAAATTTTGCGGTGTAGATATAACAGTTTTCTTCACAATAATTTATAAGTGACGTATAGATACTACTCGTAGTATCTATACATCACTTATGAGTATTTTTTATTTGGTTTATTACTAGTTTATTCTTTATAAAAAATGCTGATAAATAATAATTAACTTTATTATTATTTTTGTAATTACGTATTAAAAGTAATTAATAATTTTTTACCGTAAGTTCCATCACCAATGGTTTGTTTTCTGTAGGCTAAACTTTTTAAGTAATACTTAATGACCAAACAGTATGCACAATTTATTCTGAGATTGATAGAGACTGCTTATGTTATCAATAAATGATTAAGCTCTAATTTTATTGTTTTAACAGTGTTGTGAAATAACCCTAATATTTCCTTTTTGTTATTTTTTTGTAACATTGGTCACTTTTGTAACGATATTCATTTTTGTTTCATTTTTGTAACTGTACAAAAATTTTGAAAATCACCCTAATACAATTCATTGGGGTTCAAAAAGTTCATCTACATCGCTGATAAAGGGGAAAAGTGTCCAGAACGCTGGTAGCATTACCACGTTGAATCAAATAGCAGCGCTAATTGTTTGTGTGATTGTTGGCCAAGGTAAGGCCCAGCTTTCTGGTGACGTGAAGAGTCGACTGGCTGTTTACTGATATGAAATATTAATAATATAATTATTTTTTTATTCACTAAAGTGCTTCCAACACTCAAATATCAATAACCAGCCCCTGTACCAATAGTGATCAGGGGTGGCAAACAATATTGAGAAATCAGAAGTTGTCTACACGTGAACATAAAATATTCTTTACGATATTACCATACAGTAAAGTAATGGTATAAATAAAGAAAGTGTCGTGTCGGAGCGTTCGGTGGGCCGATTGGCTTCGATTATTGCCCCGCGGAGACTAATATCCCTTTCTTTCGCAAATGTTTTTTGGGGAATGTTATTTTTTGGCGCGTCGGTCGCAGATGGTGGCCGGGGCTCGTGAAATTGCCGGCTATTGGAGTGTCTGGGACGGCACAGTTGGGATTCTATAAGTAGGGTCACTTACGTTAAGTAGGCTCTTAGCTGGGCACGTGTCGTCCCGTCACAGTCAGCAGGTGCGTTTCAGGACAGTTGCGCAATTGTGATTGAAATTGCTCCCGGTTTGTGGGGGTTGATTTTTATTGTCTATTTTAGCTGGTATTGCTCTTTTGTGTTCCTTTTTTTTTCGTTCATTATAGGATGCTATGTTTTGCTGATTGGCAAGGTAGGTAATTGAATTCTTTTGAAAAAAATAATGTCATATAATTTATGCTTCTTGTTTTTCGAATATATGGTGGACTCGTTAAGCCCAGTTGGTGACTACGTTAACTGCAGCATTGGTGGCACTCATTAAATCTTCCAAAGTGCAGGTGTACGAGGACTTGGGGGCACTCTAACGCGTGGCTCATGTTTTGAGCAGAGGCACCGCACCCACATTGACTATCCAACGCGACGGGTCTAAAAAACCATAGAAAAGAAAATAATATAGCAGATGATGTAATTCTAATAATCATTTCATATTACCTTTAGCGGTATATGTATTATGAATCCTTAACTGCTGAAAATCCCACATTCGCTCATGGAACTAAGCGAGTTAGCACACAACACACAGCCTCTAATATAAGAACAGAGGCAAAAAGTAAACAAGGCACAGAGGCAGTTTCCGGCAGATATTAAAGGCATATCTCTGTATTATGAGCGAGAAGTTGTGTAATTTAAGGGCTCGCAGCGCCGCGGCATATGGCGATAAGGAAGGGTTGGGTACCCCTGCAACCGTGTACATGTCGATGTTTTGATTTTGATGATGAATTGGTGTTGTTTATGGGTGATGTGTTTTTGATGTTTAGAATTATTATAATGTAAACAGCTGTAGAACATTTCCTTAAAGTGTTTTGTTATCGCATTATAATAAAGTTTATTAACAAAAGTTTTTTTTTAATCAAGATGTTATTGACAATAAATATAATACCGCAGGGAAGTATGGCAGAACAAGGAGCTTCAAGGGAGTTTTTACCGGGCCTTACATGTAGTCCCGATATAGACCATTTTTTTTTTTTACGTGGGAATATCATCTAATGACAAATCGCGCTCTTGGGTGGAGCGGGAGATAGTGTCAGACTTTTACTGACTAAAAACCCACTCCTGTTCCTTCTTTGCCTTCATCCCGGGGCCCCGGGCTAATATAGACCTATTAGCCGTATCCTAGCTGCGCTTCGGTGATTTTTTCTGTGAAACCGAAGGTTTTGTCTGTGTGACTATAGACGAAGTTATGATGACGAACAACTACCGGAAATATATTGTGAAGGACGGTACGGTTGACATCTGTCGGGCATGCCACCGGCCCGGGGAATCAATCCGACTCATTATTTCTGGGTGTTCTCATCTAACTAACGGGTACTATTTGCATAGATACAACCTCGTAGCCAGGAATATCCACCGGCAACTTGCTCTTAGATACAATCTTGTAGAATCAGAAGTACCGTACTATAAGTTTGTGCCCGACCCTGTTTTCGACAATGGCAATATTACGTTGAATTGGGATCGCTCTATCATCACTGACAGGATTGTTGTTGCCAATAAGCCTGATATAGTTTTGATAGATCGACTAGAGCGTCGTACAATGATTGTTGATATAACTGTCCCTTGAAAGGTTTGAAAGATAAACAAACTAAGTGTCTTGACTTGGCTCGGGAGGTTGTCGACATGTGGGTGGATAGAGCAATCATTGTGCCGATAGTCTTAACAGCCAATGGTTTAATATAAAAGAGCCTCGACCAACGTCTGAGGAGGCTCTCGTTGGGCAGTTGGATCAAGGGCCTGATCCAGAAAGCAGTTCTCCTGGACCCGGCGCGCATTGTTAGGAGATTCACCTCTCAGGAGCCCTGACCACCGGTAGCTGGGACCCTGTTCCCGATGCCGGTGGGCTATTTTTTATACTTTTAAATGTTTTTTTACATGAATATTTAAAGATATTTTAATATTTGTAAAACATATAAAGAATATGTCTATAAAAATAAATAAATGGAATAATAATAACAACTATTTATTTGATCCAATAACATTAAATTACACACAAGAGCTAAACAATCTCCGAATCTATGAACTTACCGATAAGGTACACAGTAAATATCTATGAACAGAATCTTGTATACAAAACTGTGGACAATTTTTGTCTGTACATATATATTTAGTTGCGACAATTTGAACCCCAAACTAGGCAAGGAATGCCTGTATTATAGAAGTTCATTGATTCTTCCTAAATAACAATGTCTTACATAAACTAATTAATAACATTAATGTGTATTATTCATGTTGGATCTTACAGTTTGACCTAATGCTATTCATAAAGCTGTTAGCTACTCGTAACTTTAGCTTCCTACAAAATCATGATACCGAAAAATCATAACTGAACCAAGACAGATTAGTACATGACATGATTTTTTTTATTTAAAAGAGATGTACCTAAAACATGAATTAATAAAACAAAATACAGTAGGTGCTACAAAATATATGTAATATTAGCGTCTGCCCGCGGCGTGGCCCGCGTGGAAGTAGGTTTCTCCATACAAACTTTGAATACCCGTTAAATCCCCTTAGAGAGTGAATTTTGGAAAATCCTCTCTGTGCTAGTGCTCACCTACGTCATAAAAGGAAACCTTCTGCAAAATTTCACACTCCTAGTCTCCACGGCTGGTGTGAAAGCGAAACCCGGGGTCCTGGGCGAAGGCTGGGTTTTTACTTAGTAAACGTCTTACACTATCTCCCGCTCCGCCCAAGAGCTGGATTTGTCATAAGATGATTTTCCCAGCCAATAAAAAAAAAACACTCCTAGTCTCAGTAGTTTCGGCTATGTGTTGATATATCAGTCAGTCAGTTTCTCCTTTTATATATATAGATGTGGCATTTTTGTGTAGTATCGTAACGATTTAGCTCCGTAGCAAATTACAGACCTTGCAACGAAGTCGCAATGCTTACTTGCTTACTACGAAACTGACCCGTTCACCGTATCTTAGCACTGCTACGAGCTACGACGTGCGATTTTTGTGCCCAAAATTTGTAGCTAGTGAAATAGGTACATTGTAAGTACTACAGTATGATAATATAATGTATCAACACGTATCGCGTCACTGCGATAGTTGTTTATTGCTCACATATAGCTGTAGTTTGGCCGGTGTTAGATTATAACTAGCTCAGTGAAAAATACTGTGAGTGCTACGCAATATTATCTACACGTGTCGCTTCACTGTGGCAGTTACTCGTTGCTCAGACACATAATTGTAGTTTGACCGGCGTTCTATTATAACTAGCTTCATGAAATGTACTGTGAGTGCTACAATATGATACAATATATCGACACGTGTCGCGTCACTGCGGCAGTCGCTCGTTGTTAAAATATAGTTGTAGTTCAGCCGATGTCAGATTATAACTAGCTTAGTGAAGCATACTGTGAGTGCTACAATATGACGCAATATATCGACACGTGTCTTGTCACTGTAGCAGTCGCTTGTTGCTCAAATATAGTTATAGTTCAGCCGGTGTCAGATTTTAACTAGCATAGTGAAGCATACCTACTGCGAGTGCTACAATAATATGACGCAAAATATCGACACGTGTCGCGTGACTATGGCAGTGACTCGTTGCTGAGACACGGCTGTAGTTTCAAACCCGATTAAAACTAGCTTATTGAAGTATACTGCAAGTGCTACAACATGACACAACACATCGATATGTGTCGCGTTACTGTGGCAGTCACTCGTTGCTCAGACACAGCTGTAGTTTGGTCAGTGCTATTTTATAACAAGCTTGTTGAAGTAAACTGCGAGAGCTACAATATGACACAATATATCGACTCGTTTCGCGTAGCTGAGGCAGTCGCTTGTTGCTCTAACCAAGACGTAGTTCGGCTGGTGCTATATTCTAACTTAGTGAAGTGAACTGCAAGTGTTACAATATGACACTCACATGTCGATATATCATAGACATGTGTGTGTCATAATGTAGCACTTTGTAGACACGGTTTTAGTTCGACGCTCGATTATAACTAGCTTACACTCCACTAAGCTAGTTATAATCGAGCGGGTGCTACAATATGACACAATATATTGACAAGTGTCGCGTCACTGTAACAGTCGCTCGTTGCTCAGATGCGGCTGTAGTTCGGTCGGTGTTAGATTATAACTAGTTTAATGAAGTTTACTGCGAGTGCTACATTAATATGATGCAAAATATCGACACGTGTTGCGACACCATGATGCGTCACTATGGCAGTCGCTCGTGGCTCAGACACGGCTGTAGTTCGATGCTCGATTATAACTAGCTTAGTGAAGTCGCATTGCATGCAAACGTTCTCAGCACGATCTTCTTTATAATGAATGATTGTTGTGCTCCTGATTATTTAAAAAAATATATTTATAGTATTGGACATTTATTGAGCCAACCTCAAATAACACGGAACTAGAGCAGAAAGATAACGATGATGGGCACTTCTTATCGTTTTAACCTTTAAGCATCCAAAGACGTCTTCCTTCTCACCGCACTGGCATAAAACAAACTAAGAGAAAATTTGGCTTCAAGCGTAACATTCGGAATTACTACTAAAATT
This sequence comes from Mythimna vitellina, assembly GCA_949316375.1. NCBI lineage: Eukaryota > Metazoa > Arthropoda > Insecta > Lepidoptera > Noctuidae > Mythimna > Mythimna vitellina. Next base: position 9,006,845 of record OX438699.1, on the reverse strand, counting down.
CCTCTCAAACTTAGTTCGGTCTTCGCCATTATTATTATATTTTAAATTTTCCTTGGTACTGAACTCTCCTCATATCAGCTCTAGCTATAAACACATGTGTATTAAATACATTACATAGAAAATGGGGTTGTCATGGCAGAAAATGGTAGTGCAAATCAAAGCGGTTTTGGCAATAAGTATTTTTTTTATTGTAATTAGGCTCGCGCTTGACTAGTATCTCATCCGATGGAAAGCGATTATGTAATCGACGATGGAGCCTTGCCTAAAAGTAACCTGGTAATTTGGTAGACCAGAGAGTTCTATCAGTATCTTTTATATTTGATTAAATTATTATTCTTCTAGAACACAGACCCAACAGCCAGTGTTGTAGTTACCATAGACAAGACTACATGCCTACAAGTAACAGTTTCAACAAAACATTAACGTTGTATAAACACGTACCGAAATGCAAACAGCTTTAAAATTGGTTGTCAGAAAACATAATGTCGGCAAGGAAAAGGGTTGGGTCGCGTGCCCTTTCCCTATTCTTGACATTTTAAATTGTTTATTTGCGAACAAGTGTCAAGTTATTTATTCAGTGACGGCGGTGTTACCTTCCTTCTGTCGATTTGTGCCGTATTTAGGTGGGTACTTGGAAAATGTCTAGCAGTTGAGCTTGTGCAGTCGAGGCGTTTGCAAGTTCGTCGGTTTTTTAAATGCTATACATTTTTAAAGACTCGACTATGACACTTTTAAAGACTATGACACTGAGCAGACTGCTGAATAAAATATTATATTTAATTCAATTCAAAACATTTTGATGGTCTAGTCATGTTATGAATTTTGCTGCGAAACGTTTAAAGTCTTTTAAGCCCCTTCAGTAATGTTAATCAAATCTGTAACTTCGAAATGCGATTTATAATAAGGCGTGGTTTATTAGGCGAATGGTATAGACACTCGTTACAATTCAAATCGCTTAATGTCTTCACTATAATCATACTTTTAGTTCCCATTAAATAATCACAATACAATAATTATTACTACAAAATAGGCATTGCAATTAAGACACTCTAGTGAACGCGTAGTGAATACATGTGTCTCCGACTGGGGCTCAGATAATACTGCACCTCCGCCGTCGAACCACATCCCACCAGCACTCAGTGTTGCATCAGAGTGTCATGGTCAGTCACGTGACATACGTCAGTCTAAACCACTAGCACCGCTCTAAACAACTAGCGCCATCTCTGATACCTTTCGAAAACTAAACACGAAAGCGCCATCACGTTTATTAACAACGCCGTGTCCTCGTGGGGGAGATCAGCGGCGGCGATCTCTCTCACCGGGCCTTGGTACTGGTCATGATCCGGAGTGAAGAGGAGTGGCAGGCGGTCGCCTCCTTCTGCGAAGCAGTAATGCTAGCAAAGGAGGCCACCGATCGCGTGAGGCAACGGTCCTCACACCCCAACCGCCGTCGGAATTCCGATCCCGATTTCCGGCCGCCGTAGGCGTGGGCCGAGCCACCCACTGCTCGCCGTCCGACCGTCCGCTAACCGTCCGGACCGAGCCCAAGTCGTTGACGGCGCGTACCGTTCTATGCGCGCCTCAGGGAGATGTCAGCAAATCGTAGGGGTCCAGCAGGGTCGAAGCCTACTGGGGCCACAGGTAGTGTGAAAGTGAAACCCGGGGCCCTGGGACGAAGGCAAAGAAGGAACAGGAGTGGGTTTTTAGTCAGTAAAAGTCTGACACTATCTTCCGCTCTGCACAAGATCGGGTTTTGTCATAAGATGATTTTTCCACAAAAAAAACACGTTTATTACTGTGTATTACGTTTATAACTGTGTTATTTTTTTGATTATATAATTTTTTTCATACGTTATTATTTCAACATTTTCTAATGAGCAACCGAGCTTTATTCAGTGTTACAGTAAATCAAATAAAACGGAACAAACAAAAACAGTTTTTAAGGAGACGAACCCATTTTATTGAGTCTGTACACAAGGTACGCTTAGAGATTGCCTAGCATTTGCTAGTGTTTGCATTTTTGCGAATTGCCTTTGGCCGCAGATGGTTTTTACAGCCCTGTTTGGGAATAGAAAGAGTCGTTAGTGTCTTAATATGCTATTCTTCTCATAGTTTATCGAAGTTTTAGTTTAGGGTGTTTTTCTATTCTGCAACTGGCAAACCTTGTTGAATATCCACATGTTTTTTATCATCTTGGTCATCATCATCACCTTGAGTCACTTAGTAGGACATACGTCACCTACCCTGCGGCCCATCCTGCCCTATGTGCACCTTCTAGGATTTATATGAGGATTCCGAAGATTGTTTTACTTTAGCATAGGTTTCCCCAGAATTATTCACAATTAAGTTCCTATTGCCTTATCTGGGGTACCATTACTAGTGAGAGAAAATTTAATTTGAGTTTGTAGACACGAAAAGGAGAACAGGATTATTATAGTTTATTATATTTTTTCATTTTATTTTACTATAATCATCCTCAAAATGCAGAAATGGTCATAAAGTTTATCTTTACCTTTTTTTTCGGGTGGCAATATCATCTAATGACATCTCACGCTCTTGGGTGGAGCGGGAGATAGTGTCAGACTTTTACTAACTAAAAACCCACTCCTATTCCTTCTTTGCCATTGTTCCAGGGCCCCGGGGACCTCTTTCTCATCACAGTAGGCCCCAGTAGGCTTCGACCCTACTGGGCCCCTACGGTTACTGACATCTCCTTCATGCACGCGTGGAACAGTACGCATCGTCGACAACTTGAGCCCGGTCCGGGCATCATCGTGATTAACTTGAAGTGATTACTTCAAGTTAATCAAAGAAAGTATACAAAATTTTTTGTAACCTGAATTGAAATTTTGATTGATTTATTGAAATCATACTTTGTGTTTACAAGATATCTAGACGAATCTTTCTACACGTTTCTGAAACAACACTTGGTCCGTTACCAATAATGTGTATAAAGGCTCTTTGACTGAATCAGCCACAGTACCTAGCTCTGGCTGATTCAGTCAAAGTATATAGTAATATCACTGCAAGTCGAGACACAAAAAGTAGTACTTAATTAAAACAAAAGAATCAATCTTCCTCTTCCTAATTAAGGTAAGTCTAACCAAATGTAGCCGAATACGAATACGTTTAGAGGTAAGAAAGAGTCTAACACATGGTCACTCATCCGTCGAGCTACCTCGGCAAGCTTAACCTTGAAGATCGTCCCGTTTTTTAGGGTTCCGTACCTCAAAAGGAAAAGCGGAACCCTTATTAGATCACTTTGTTCTCCGTCTGTCTGTCAATACCCTTTATCTCGGAAACGAGTGGAGGTATCGAGTTGAAATTAAAACCATATACTCAAGTCTGCGGTCCCTTGAAGCTGTGAAAAATCAAACTTATAGATAACGAAAAAAAAGGCCGTTAACATTTTTTTCCGAATCGAGTCTCAAAGATTTTTACGAATCGAAAAAAAAGTGTTTTATTTTTTGTGGCGTAACTACAAATTTACAGTTCTCAGATTTTTTCCTTTACTTAAGCTATGAGACCTTGCTTCATGCCAAATTTCAGGACTCTAGGACAATGGAATGCTCTTTGAATTTTGATTCCTTTCAGAGTGTTGAAATATAGTTTTTTGCAACATAACCCCGAAGTGATCCTTCACTTCACTTTGTTGTCCGTTTTTGTGTGTGTGTGTTCTAGAGGGCGTTTCAGACTTTTACTGACTTAAACACCACGTGTGTCCTTCAATTACTCTTAGCGTTCTAAGGCCACGGTCACTCTTTCAAACGATCCCATAGCCCTAGAAGATAATATTCCACAACTTTCACACATCGTCATCTACTCCCTAACTAAGCAGAGCTTGTGCTATGAATATGAAGCAACTGATACACATAATAATATATTTTTAAATACATCTATATTATAGACAAATTACTCCCAGACACAGAACAAATGATTGTGCTCACAAACATATGTATAGGGTGGGAATCGAAACCACGACCTTCAGCATAGCAGGCAGGGCCACTAACCACTAGACCAACAAGCCAGTCAGATGAGATCGACCCGTGGTTGTGATTTCCACGAGCTTCTCTAATAAAAGCATCAACACTCAGTTACCCAGCCGATCATAAGTAAACGCAACTTTATGACGCGTCCGTCTCGACGCTCGCCGCAGCGGCGGTCGCCGGCTAACCTGCAAATTGTCAGCGGGGCGACCGCGGGACCGCGTGACCGCGTGACCGCATGATTAGCTAGCCCGTATCGCTACCCGTTTTGTTGTGATATGCCCTACCCACTACCCGTAGTACCCGACGCCCGACCCGTTCGCACCGCTGTGGCCACATGCCATGTAAGTTTCGGGCTAGCGACGAGCAGTTTGTGGTCGACCGCCCACTCGCTACTTCAACTAGTTCTGCGTCAGTGTTTGTATGGTTGTGTGATGACAGTTGGAAATATGATTTGCCGGTAATCTGTTTTGTGGTGGCCGAAAATTTGGTGATTCTGTTGAGGTGGTCTGTTTCGTGTTTGTTACTGAATAGGTTGATTCTAGGTAAGAAGAATAAGAGTAACCATGGAGTTTATTGCTCGTTCCATAGGAAATTACAATTTGGAACCATGCACTAGCTTCTGACGTTTTATAAGTACCCATGTAGGCCTATGTGAAATAAAAAGATTTGAATTTTAAGAATGGTCCATCTTCAACCGCATTAACGCATACCATTAGGTGAGATCAAGATCTAACGTAAGACTTTTGATTAAAAAGGTGAATTGTCATCAATTTCGATTTCTATTATATAGAGTCTGGTGGAAAACTGAAAGAAATTAAAAAAAAAATATTGTTATACGCCCATGTAAGGATTGGAATGATTTATGTTTCTAAAAATATTTTTGAAACTTAGATCAGTCCAATTTCAACAACATCACTAATGCCTCATAAGACGATCGTTTGTAAGTAGTATTCGCTACAAGGAAAATAACTGAGTTCGTAGCCGTCGCTACGCCGTAGCTTCAACGTAGCGACGGCTACGAACTTACTTATTGTGTTTACACAGCAATAAAGGTCTTAAGTCATACCACGAGAGTATTACACGTTTTAAAAAATATCAAATTTATGGTAAGTCATTGTCAGTTTTCAAATTTATGAAAATCTTTAAAAAAAATAGTGTTAAAATAGCGTTTCTAGAATCGTTTTTAGAGTGCAATAAAAATAAATAGAACAATGCAAGAAAGAGCTAAGTAAAAGAACGTCTTCAATCCGTCCGTCCGCCAAAACTTCATCTCCGAACTGTCAAAATTTACCGCGCAGGAAAACCTTAGCGCGCAGGCGTGCTCGCGCGGGAAAGAGACGTCTACACAATCCGTCTCGTTCTTTCTGAACGAGGTCTGCGGGTCGCGGCTAACCCTCGGCGCGAGGTTTGCGGCGGGAAAAATGTGTGTTTCGGTGTGCCGATAGCGGAGCGCCGCAGCCCCGCAGCCCCGCCCAGCCGCGCCGCGCCGCCCGTGCCGCGCCGCACCCGCGCCCGCTAACGCGTCTTGAGCCACTTAGTCGCTAAGACAACGCACACACTGTTCTAGAGCAGCGGACTGAAGAAACGTTCCAAGAGGTTTTGTCTAGAAAGGAGTTCTGATGTTCAGAACTCCTTTCTAGCTCCTTTCTTCATGGCATTATGTTGGATTTATCGGGTTCAAGGACCTGCTGTGTACTGAATAGACTAAAGAAAGGTTTGGTTTTTCTAAATCATTTTAATTTTTAGCAAAGGAGGAGGCCGCACGTGTGAGGGAACGAAGGTCCTCACGCCCCAGGCGCCGAGATTCTGACCCCGACTACCAGCCACGGTAGACGCGGCCGTCCGGTCATTGATCGGACCGAGCCCAGCCGTCAACAGTGCGTAGTGATCCACGCGCTCCTCAAAAAGATGTCAGCAAACCGTAGGGGCCCAGCAGGGCCGATGCCCGCTAGCTAGGACTGCGGGGAATTTCTGAAAAGGAAACCCATAGTCCTAGAACGCAAAGGGCAACTGAAAGACACAGGTGTGGTTTTAATCAGCAAAAGCCTGACACGCCCTCCCGCTCCGCCCAGAGTGTGAGAAGTAATTAGATGATTTCCACACTTATGGAGGTCTTGATAAGTTTTATGACAATAGGCAAAAGATGAGGAGTTGGATAAAACATTAAATTGCTATTTGGAGGTCTTGACAGAGGGCATTACCCCAATTCTGTCGACAAGACAAAAGGGTTTGTAAAGGTCTTGTTTTAAATTATGTTGTGCTTTTGACTGTTCTTAATTTGTTGAGACTCGAATCAATAACTGACTACAACTTGAGTTACAGTTTCATGCTCAAATTGAATTGATTTGAACGTACTTGGGGTGGCTTGCAGTTCCCTATTGTAAGGATCAAATACGTAAGTATTAGACACAATCTTCTCAAGTTCTGTGAACGCTATCTTAGTTTCCGGCCAGATATGGAGCCGCGAGCTGTCAAAATGGAGTGGGAAAAAAGGCGGGAATGTGGCGTCGCTTTATGTGAAGCTCGTCATTGCGTTAGACAGAGACAGCACACCGCAGCCCAACGAGACAGAGCGGGACATCGAACACAACGTGGTTTATAAGAAAACCCAAGACGTTGGGCGTGTTTGGCGGGTGGGCGTGTGGGTTTTGTTCGCGTAGTGGTGAGGCGCCTATGTCCGCCCGTGTACGTACAGCTGTGTGGTTGTATTACCTCCCATGTGTGCGTGACTGTACTCAAAGGTTCTGGAAGCACGCTCATCCTTTTGTCAACGATACGGCGCTATATCGGCTTGGTGCTTTAGTTATTAAAGTGCGCAGTTAAATTTTACGAGAACATAAAATTTCCATTGTCGGCTAGCTGGAGGGCTCTGAGGTCCTTTATGCGGCGATGTCTGACATTGGAGGCACTTTCGACCTTATGCTGCTGATATTAATTTTGCTCTAGGTTAATATTCTATTAGTTCTCTGGGCTTGGTTTTTGGAAATTCAGCCCAAGCTGACTAATATGCTACGAAACACTCATTTACATATCTTAGTTAACTCGTAAGTATATCTTATAAGAAAATCTCTTTACGAAACACACTTTATAAATTGGATAAGTATAGCATAGCTTGTGAGGCAGTGGAGCTCGTTCTTAAAGGCACCTAATTAAGATGTGGTTTCCAGACCGCAGTAAGATGGAGAGACAGGTTCTGTATTTATTCAGAAGAACATTTAATTTTATAGGAGTTTGTGTTTGATGAAAGATACGAATTGAGTCTTGCTTCTAAGACTCGCTGATTTGAAATTTTGCATATTTTATGTTATATAGAATATTTTCTACTGTGAATAATTTTACGACCCACACTTCGTAATGAACTTGATGAGGTCGACTATTTATGCCATGAAAACAGAAAACCTTAAAGGAAGGAAAAAGATGTATTTATCTATTGCGAAAAGAAACAAAAGAATGTATACAGGTATACAATATGTGTTTATAGTACGGCTATATTTAAACGCTTCCTTCGAGCTTAGATGTTGTCATGCGAGGTGAGTGCGGCACATATGGTCCACGTTCCCTGCTTGGCCCGCACCTAACTATCTCTTTTGATACTTATTTGTGCCCGACACTCACACAGAAGTCGCCCCTCTGTCACGTTGCAGCGCGCCCCTGTGTGGGTGGACTTCTTTCGCCCCGTCTCTGTGTGCGGGCGAATTTCTTTCGAGACGTAATAAGGGGACCGTTTCTTTCCCGCTAAGGTTTTAATGTCGACCACGTTTCGGTGGCGGACGCCCGCGCCTTACCGCGGTTACCGGGCGAAACTTTTTTTTTCTTTAAGTGCGGATGGTGTATTGTGTTTTCTGTGGATTTTTCTGAGAAGTTTTTGAAAAAAGAAATTGTGGTAGGACTCTTTTTGAACTTTTCTTTTCTTATTGTTTGAATCAGTTTTGGTTCTGACTCGAAACTATGATGATGAGATGTCTAAAATTAATTAGTAGAAAGTTTGTTTAAGTCGGCAAACTTGAGTTCGTCGGAGCGTAAGGCGGTGGGCCGGGAGCACACTTGTGTTGTTTTCCCGAAAACCGCAGGCTCATTAGCCCGGGCGCACACTACGCCGCGACGATTAAACTCGAGATAACGGCACGTATTGTGATAACGTTGGGTAAACGCTTTGGTACCTTCTGCCTATGACTTTGATTAGATTACTTCTATGTAGTTTTGTTTATGTTACGTTGTGGGATGATGCGGCCTTTTGTGTTTGGGAATTGATTTTTGTTTGGAATTTTGAAACATTTAATGATCACGTTTAAACTTAACCTAGTAGTACCTAATAATATTTTGGGAATTAATTTTAATTTGTTTATGAATTTATAGATAGGTATCTATATGAGGAATTATTGCGCTTTGGTTTATTAACACTCTAAAAATTTTTACTTCCTAGATTTCTACACATTTGAAAATAAACAAGAATTTAAAAATAAACTCACGGAGATTTCAAAACATTCTTCACAAGATTTAAAGAACATAAATATCCAAAATTCCAAACTATTAAAAAGCAACACTTCCTTCAACACTTTATATTTTTGTTCGCCCACATCGTAATACAATTATGTCCCATTTAGGCAGCGTCGGGCGCGGAAACTTGTTAAAAAGTAAGCGTGAACTCCCATTAGAGTGGTTGTAGGGATCCGTAAACTTCACCTGTAATTGTCGGGCAACGTGGCCCGGGCGGGTGGGCCATGTTACACGCTCGTTAACTCTTACCGAAATATTTTCTACACATACGCATGTGTACGATGAGCTTTATAGCTGAAATAAAAAAAAAGTGGTAAAAAAATTCAATTGTTTTTTTTTGTTATTGTGTAATTATCAAATTTTTGTGGGGATGTTATATGGAAATTTTTCGTAGTTTTTGGAAAATTGTCTTTTTTAAACACTTAACATTAAATTAAAGTTGATCTCTGTGTAATGTATGTACTCGAATGATTCAAAACTTTTTGAAGGACACAATCAGACAAATTGAGACTGGCCTATTGGTCTAGTGGTTAGTGGCCCTGACTGCTATGCCGAGAGTTCGTCGGTTCGATTCCCACCCAGGACAAATGTTTGTGTGATGAGCACAATCATTTGTTCCGTGTCTGGGTGTAATTTATCTATAATATGTTTGTATTTAGAAATATTTAAGTATGATTAACAGTTGTCTAGTACTCATAACACAAGCTCTGCTTAGTTTGGGACTAGACGACGTTGTGTGATAGTTGTGAGAATATTATATTATTATATTATATTAAATGTCACGTAGAGATGGAAACAAGAGTCTAATATGTAAAATAAACAAAATAAAAATACTCTAATCAGAATAACATGTACACCAAGTAAACTGTGGATAGACCGTGCGTATTGAAAGATGGTAACTACTATGCGTTCCAAATAAGAATAGGAAAGCCAATAACCTCGATCTGTCAAATTTTTATTCAAAAGTACGGTTTGCAAAGAAAACTTATTTACGTATTAATAACGGTTTTTTTTTATTTGTATTACTGAATCTCAGTTAAATCTAGTTGAAGTAAAAACGTTAATGTTTAATTTAAATTAGCTCAATACATATTATTTAAGTCATAATTACTTAAAAAAAAAACTATTTTCTATCTTATTTTTATTACACACACTATTTAACAATTCGCCTTCTTTTTCCATTTGCCACTTCTCTCAGTGACGCAGAGATTAGCAAAATTGAAGAACTGGATTTTGATTAAACTTTTTTCGTTCGTGATTCGTAAATAACTTTAATAATACCTTAATACTCTTGTCGACTTTGTATTGTCTTTTTCTGTTCTTGTGTGTACATAAATAGTAAAATAAATAATAACTTTTATTTAAAACAGTTATTGTTTTGCTCACCCTACCCAATTTTTCGATTTGACAGCTCTGTCGTCGTAACATGGCGTAAAAATCGATCCTATTCTTATTTATGTATGGTATTGGAACGCATTGTACTAATATTGCGACATAAATAGTTCCTATCTATACTTCTTCTTTTCTACTTCCTATATTTCTTTCTAAGGTGCACCTTCAGAATAAAAATGATAGAGTTACCGCCGCCCTGGAACGCAAAGGGCAACTAAAGGAACACGGGTGGATAGTAAGTTAAAGTCTGACACTCCCTCTCGTTCCACCTAGAGCTGGACAAGTTAATCGATGATTACAATTTCTCACCTGTGAAAGTGAACCATCTTAGGAAATGCAATTTGCGGAAAATGAGCAAAAAAGTCCTCAAAATGTATTTATTTTATTTATATATTTTTATTAAAAAAAATAACGTACAAGTTTATAATGATTGCGGCCTTAAACTAAAACAGAAATGGTAAAAAATAATAATTAGATCTAACCTGTGTCTTAAGAGCCAATATTTTTTTTATTAACGTTTGTTTTTCCTAAGAATACTTAAACATATGTTAAAAACTTCCCTCTCCTAGAGAGGAAGCCTGAGTCCTTAAAGTGGGAACATTATAAGGCCGACTATGCTATGCTATACTGTGTTAAAACTAATCAAAACAATATCAATGAAAAACAAACTTGTAACTAATTAACTTACGACAGCTAATAAATTTTCTGCGACCATGTTGTTGTTTAGTGAAACGAAAACGACTTCATTTTTTTTTTCATTTATCATTTGATATCAAACCAGTTTATCAGTAAATATAGAATACTAACTGTGAAAAAATTATTAAAATTGGTAGAAAAGCAAACAAGATATAGCAATTTTAAACAAATATCGTCTTTGTCGCCACGATTTTGACGTAAAAATTCATGTTGGACTTTTTATTCTTATTAGCAGCTTTGAAGCTCTATAACTTCTTTTTTGAAGAATATATTTAAAAAAATCTTTCATATTGGTTTACTAGAGCTAAAAATGCTTTACTTTAGCAAATTAAAAAAATTGTTTGCATATTGTCTATTCGGTCTTTTTTTCACCGCAAGGTTGTGTAATATGCTTTTTAAGGTGAGTTTGTTGTACAATCAGAATTTAGAGGAATTTTAACTTATGCCACTTTCTTTCTAAGAGTGTGTCACGTGAATGATGATGATCAGTTGCCTTACCATGACGTCATTCGTGCGAGCGAGAAACAGGAATGGAGCTATACACCTTACATAGCTCAATCCCTGTAAGACTTCAGTTTAGGTCGTCAAATATAATAATAATATAATAATATATGCCACAACTATCACAAAACGCCGTCTAGTCCCAAGCTAAGCAGAACTTGTGTTATGAGTATTAGACAACTGATAAACATACTTATATATTTCTAATTACACAGAACAAATGATCGTGCTCATCACACAAACATTTGTCCTGGGATGGATCGCAATAAGAGCTCGTGATAGGGTTTCTATATCAGATGTAATATTAATAATAGTAACACATAGAACAAGTAAAGCAGTAGGTGAGATATAAAATCTTAATTAGACAGGCCTAATGCTAATCACCCAAATGCTCCGTTGATAGCGAACATGAATTGTGGAGCCCTTCAGGGATTAGCGGCTTGAATTAATTATTGGAATCATGGCTGATACTGACAGTGTCGGTCACTTTCGCCATTTGTGTAGTTAATACACAATGTGGTGTATAATCGAGGAATAAAGAACATTTGTGACGTTGCCGGCTAAATGTTAAGGAAGGAGGTGGGAAGTCATCAAATAATTCCTCACGCTCTAGGTGGAGCGAGAGAGAGTGTCAGGTTTTTGCTGAATAAAACCCTCTCAGAGCCATGGTAATTTTTCTGAAAAATTCCGTAGCACTAAAACAGGCCGCTTCATCGTCGAACGCATCATCGCTTTCCATCAGGTAATATCAAACGCGAGCATATCTATACATACATATAATAAATCAATAATAACTGTACGAAACCGATGTAAATAAATTTTACACACTAAAATTGTGTGTAACTTGATATATTACTCAGGCTTTGTTTCATCGCAATCGGTTGACTATTTCAAAAGATATACGAATTTAAAATATTCAAGAAGTAAAATATCACATGCAATGACTGTTAGGCGGTACAAAGTTAGCCGGGTCAGCTAGTCAATAATAAAAAAAAGTTACAGTTCCAAACGCTCTGAAACATGGTCACTTATAATGGCTCTCAACAGAAGGCTCACCCAAAGAGCAATGGAAAGGGCTATACTTGGAGTTTCTAGAATGGTTCTAGAGTGGCGATCGCGGACCAGAAGACATAACGTTGGAAGGCCTCCCACAAGGTGAACTGATGACCTGGTGAGGGTCGCAGGAGTCCGAAGGTTGCGAGACTTGTTCGTCACAGCGGTAAGCCCTCTTTGAAGAGTGGCTGGAGCGGCAACACGGGCCTCACCTTCCGCATGACGCAGGTCCTCACCCGACATGACAAGTTCGGGAGGTGCCTGCATTGGATTCAGGCGAAAGGAACGCCCGGGTCACCATTGTGTGGACCGCCCGAAGGACACGGTGGAGTATACGGTGCAGGTGTGCCATGCTTGGGCTGAGCACCGCCGTGTCCTCGTGGAGGCAAACGGCGGCAGCGACATTTCGGGCGGCCCTGGTTCAGGCTTTGAACCGGAGCGAGGAAGAATGGCAGGCAGTCGCCTCCTTCTGCGAAGCAATAATGCTAGAGAAGGAGGAGGCCGCATGCGTGGGGGAACGAAAATAACGCCCTAGCCACCGAGATTCCGACCCCGATTGCCAGTCACGGTAGAAGCGGGCTTGCGAACGTCTATCGATGGGCAGCTCGCCGTCCGGTCGTCCAGTAATTAACCGGACAGAGTACAGTCGTCAACAGTGCGTAGTGATCCTCGCGCTCCTCAAAGAGATGTCAGCAGACCGTAGGTAATTTCTGAAAAGGAACCCCGTAGTCCTAAAATGCATAGGTGTGGTTTTAGTCAGTAAAAGTCTGACACAACCTCGGAGAAATCATTGAACTATTTCCAGCCCTAAAAAAAAGTACTGGTCATTGTGGTGATACCTGGAAGAGGTCTATTTCGTATGACGTCTTTCGCCTGAAATGATGATGATGACATATGTAGATCTTTGACAGTGTTAAAGTAGCGAGGAGATAGGAATTATGTCAACCAGTTTTACCATAGGGTTTCATTTACCTAGTGGCTGGGTTGTGAAGCTCAGATAGGTAGGAGATCTATGTAAAATGTATCTTGGCGTGAATTCGTCTTTGAAATTGCTTCCATAGTGGGAGACAGTTCAAAAAACTAATGATAACAAAACCGGGGGACACAGTTTGGTGTTGCAGCTACATATATGTGTGAAGCGAAAGAGATCCTCGGGGCCCTGGAAAAATGGAAAAGAAAGAACAGGAGTGGGTTTTTAGTCAGTAAAAGTCTGATAAGCCCTCTCACCCCACCCAAGAACGGAGGATGTCATTAGATGATTTTCCTACCCAAAAAAAGCTACATATCTATCATCTCCATCCAAAATTAAATTACACCACTCGATAGATAAAATATCAATAAATCCGGTATTTATTAATTAACTACAACTGGTTTGATTAGAAACCGACCCCGACATAATATTTGTGATGAGTTTTCATCAAATAAAATATTTACTTGAACCACACAGAAAAAAATAATGTCTGCGCGAACTTTTCTTTAGTTTAACCGAGCTTTCTTCAAAACGTTTGCTCTTAATTGATTTACTAAGATGAAATTGAGCACAAACATCATTTTACCGCCTTTAGGTTATATAATCAATTTATCATTTGAAACCGGAATATTCCCAACTAAATTAAAACCTTCTGTAACTGGTCTTCGTTCTAAAGCTAAGCGCACATTCCATTGCTTTGAACTATATGAGCCTTTTGGTAAGGACCGTCGGAATTCTGCGAATATGCAATGGTTCATAAAAACGTATAAAGACACAGACTATATCTTTAAAAATGACTATGACCACCTTTACCTGTGGTTAACGTGTAAAGATAAAAATTTGAAAATAATGATGAAAATTTGTATTAATTTTCGACTATCTAAAGAATTTAAACCAAATAATCAATTAATCATCAATAATAAATCGAACGTCAATATCCGAGGAGGCTGTATCGGATAATTCCTTTGTACATTCGTAGGTGGGGTTGACGGCATTGTTCGCAGGTTCCGACTTGTTGTTTGCGCGATCTTTGAATTTGGAACATCGAACGTTTTTGAAATTTGCGTGATCTTACCCTCCTCGCAGCGTGTAGTGACATCTTTGAAGGGAGGACGTGTCAATAACGAAAATTGTTCAAGTGATAAATAAATGTTTTCTATTTTCCGCATTTTGTTTCTAGGCACGTTTTCTTACGATATATTTTTTTGGTTAACGCGCATGCGATTCCAAGGCAAATCAGATGCTCTTCTAAAAGCGCAAAGTCGTCGTTTCAATCGCCATTTATATAAAACAAGCTTTCGAACCGCAAAAGAATTCGCACAAAAATATCAAATTAGTTACGCGTCCGCTTCGCTTCGCTCGTCATTGCACCACACCCACGTGCAGTTCGTCAAGTAGGCCACCGCAATAGGCTATCAATTATTTGTTTAATTCGCGCTGCTTTGCTTCACGATAGGGTTCGCGTTGATTCGCCTAGGACACTGCGTAAGTCACTTTTTATGTCACGTTTAGTGTCAGTCTATATATAGGTACCATCTAGATTGACAGTTGCTATTAATAGATTTAACCTTTTGATCGCCAAGCGTTTCGCGGCGTCTGCTCTCTTCCACTTCATTGTAGACCTTATTTCCAGTATTTGCAGACTATTTGTTTTGCGTCCGTTGCGTCACAACCACAGGTTCAATTTGAAAACCAGCGTCAGGCACTAGTTGCCTGGCATTTATGCTGAACTGGACCTATTTTGGTGCAGCCGTGTATTACACAACTATATTTTTTGCTACTGTTTTTTATACATAATTATATATTTTTTTTTGTGATTCGTGTTACCTAATATTATGTTTGTGCCTTGTGCTGCACCAAATAATTATTTTATTCTCTTTCTTCTTTCTTTCTTTCTTTTTTATAAAGAAGTTTGTATTTATGTTCTTCGATAAATATCCTACAAATAGAACACAAAATATTACATAGCGTACACTTGGTGTTTGACTGGAAGTTCATACATTTGAAATTAAAAAAAAAACTATGGTCTAATCGATGGTAAGGTCACACAGTACTTGTCCGAATGGTTAAGTATTTCCATAAAAAGGCTAAACAATGGCAGTAAATGACTTTTCCAATAAGATTCCAACCAGAAAAAAGGAATACACAGCGCTAATGTTTCTGTTTGTCGATTTGGAACAATTTTTGGAATACTCATATTTATATATTTAGCATATTGTGTCTATATTATAGAATTGTATTGTATCTACTATTCTTTTGTATTCATTTTTTATATTTACCATTTTCTCTCTTTTATTGCACCTAACACTATTTTTCTCTGCTTCACCCAAAGGTTGACTGGTAGAAAATGCCTAAGGCATTGAGTCCGCTTTTGTACCTTATTTTATGAACGGTTGTATTGTAATCTCAAGTTTCAATTTATCAATTATCCCTTTTTTTGAAGAGGTGTATCCTGAAATGACTTCTGCCACTCTAGAGTTGAGCGTATCACTATACCTACTATATCTACTTACCTTTACTGACTAAAACCCACCTGTGTCCTTCAGTTTCCTTTTTGCATTCCAGAGCCACGGTAACTCTTTAAAAATCCAGTGGCCTCAGTCTGTCAATAACCATTAATTTTCCGTGTTTTGTATAATCAAACATTTTTTTATGCCAACCCGTTGCTTCCAACAGCAGAGGGTGAAAAAACAATGCGTGCTTTTAAAAATCACATAGGAATGCAACAGGATCTACACAAGTCCTTGTCAATTTCAATTAAAGATCCCACCAAAAAGTCGCATTGTAAGTGGAAACCTCGTAACCCTCAGTCCGCGTCAGGGTTTTAATAAATGACGCCGCATCGCGTCGCCCCGCGGCGCCGCCCGTCTGCGTCGCATTCCGTGCGATTCTTACTTAACTGCTTGATTGTACTCTGTTGTTTATTGTCACCAATATTGCAGGAAGGGCTCTCTGTTTTGGGCTTAAAGTGTTTTTATAGCTTTAAATATTTATTTGGTATTTCTTGTTATTGGAAGTCTGTGGAAAATGAGTTTGTATAAAAAGAAAATCGTTTATGAGTTTTCTTATACTAACATTGATCTTTAATATAAATTCTCCTGTAGAAATCTAATGGTTTAAGTAAATGTCACACCCACGCTTTTAGAAGTTGCTTTATAGTTGAAAACTTATCGGGCAGATTAATAACAAATATTATTTCTTAGATAAATTGTTTTGGAAGTACATATATATAGGTACAATTATGACAAAGAACGGGATGCTTCATTCTAAAGTAAACTGAGAACATAGATACCTAAAGAAAAAGACAGTAAACGAACGTAACAAGACGCTGAAGTCGCCTCACTTTCCCTAATTTACTCCAACCTAAATCAGTTTCACATAAATTCAGGACACGTCACAAAACGCGCGCCGACTTTAAAATCAGGAAGTCCGTCACCGTCTTACAGCTTGGGCTTTCCGTTCATTTGAATATCTGTGCCTTGAAGGTTCGGACACCGTCGGATATTACATTTGCTAACCCATTTGTAACCGTCGCTGGTCGTACGACGATCATTATCCATGTCCGACGGTCCTTTGGGGGTCTAAGGGACCACCCTCAGGAATTTGTGTCCCCACTGTCCTATTGAATCCCTTCACATTCGCTCCTCTTTAAAATTGGGCCGATAATAGATGTTATTGGAAGTCGGGGGCTTGACGCGTTTTTATTATACGCGCAGATGTTACGCCATTATTGAGATTTCTAAATGACGCGACGGTTTTCGACGCTTGTGTTACTTTGATACCGAGTGAAGGTAATTTTGTAAAATTTATTTTTTTAAATAAGTCTTTCTATGGGGTCTTTGCAATAAGTAAACTTTAATTACATATTCAAATGAAACAAAAAAAAAATTAAAGGAAGCTCACTTAAATAGAACGCGATATTTAAAATGTAACATCACGGTGATGCAGCATTAAAACCAAATTCAAATTCAAAATCCGAACTCCAGTCCTACCAACTTAATCACGGTCCCAAAACAGTATTTTATAAAACAAAAAACGTTTTCAAGTCTATCGGCGCGTAAGGTTTTTATTAAAAATATTGTCCGAATGCTAACCCGCGCAGTGAAACAGAAACGGCTGGTGTAATGTATCTTTGCCCCATTCGGTTTCCTTTATAAAGGGAACGGGTAACGAGCATTATCCACTTGTAGGGACCCCCTACACGATCCTACATGCTTTATTATTTACGAGCTTTACCCTTTATGTATGTTTTTACGCTAAGATTTTATTGCTATGCTATTCATGAGCTAAATCCGGTGCGGAAGCAACCCTGGGAGTGAACTTTGATTGTTTATCTTGGTTATGGTGCGTTCATTAGGTAAATGTAGAAGTTGGCCGCGAGATTGTATTGATAACTTGCTTGTGCTAGCAGTTTCGCCGGCGTGATAATAGAAAATTATAATAATAAGAAAAAAATATTATTTTAGAATGTACTTCCGGGACAAAAATATTCTAAGTATGTGCTATTTTAGGACATGGTATACCAGTGTACCAAGTATCATCAAAATCTGTGACGAAGTTACAAACATATAAATAAACACATCGTCTCTCGCCTTTATAATATCACTAGCTTTTGCCAGCGGCTTCGTCCGCGTGAATGCAGGTTATTGCAGACGCTAAGTCGAAGTCGAAGACAGATAAAATGTATATGCCTATATCCATCCTTGAAGTTCAAGCTTGCTTCATACCCAATTTCATCAAAATCGGTTCAGTAGTATAACCGTGAAAGCGTAAAAGACAGACAGACAGAGTTACATTAACATTTATAATATTAAAGTATGGATGAGTGTGATTGATTGCTTAATTTCTAATATGAGATCTGTTGCTTTGGCCAACATATTGCAAGATGTCTAAACGGAAACCATATTCCAATTTGCCAAAACAATCTTCCAAGATAATTTCCAACCAACATTAATAAAAAAGTTTAACCCTACATTGTTTTATCTCTTGCATCGAATCAATCCACAATACTTTTACGAGTTCGAATCAAAGCGAGCAATGTAAAAGACAGTAAGGCGTGTTGTCGGTTCACCCCTAACCCGAATTAAGTTTAACATCCCAATCGACATATCGTGTTCCACGTATAACAGGCTATTTGTTCGCCTAGGGGATGTGAGGGCCCATCGTTCTAAGTATTATTGTCACTCTGTTATCAGACAACGTCGAACTTAGAAAGGATTACGGTCGCCATTTTGTAATTAGATTTTTGGCGTGCAGGAAGCTTATATGTCATATATTTTAGTTTTCTATACGTGTGTGGAAAATTTCTAAATGAAATTCGGCGAATTTCGTAACAAACAACTTTAGTCTTAATATAAAAAAACTTTTTTTATTAGCTTTCATGGTGATAAGAACTGCGATATTACAGAAAATACAAAACACAAAGAAACCAATAAATACCTAATTTTGAAAAAAGAATAACGTACCTTTAATATAGAGTTCATTTGAACTTATAATTCCAAATCAATCCAAAGTTTCACTTCAAAGTAATCCGTTTTAAAAAAACGGCAATTTCATACTTTAACCCTTAATACTTAATAATAAATTATGGTGAGAAATAGTTCGCGGATACTTTTGCGGAGCCCAGCTAGACAGCTACCGACCAATGTGGGAACTGCCCGGCGACCAAGGAACGACAGGGCCGATTTTTGTGGCGCTGTCCAGAGACCAACTAATAATAATAACTTTATTTAACCATTGTTACAAGTATTTTCATAAACATAGGTATAACATATTTTTATGTTATTATATGTATCAAACATTAAATATGCAAGGGGGCTTGTCGGAGTATTTTTCCGCACTCATGTGAAGTATACTTCATTGCGCGCCTAAAAGCGGTAAGGGCATCTATTCGAACTGGCTCTTAGCCAGTTCAAAAAGATGTGTTGAAATATGATTTGCTGTATATTTCCAGTCTCAAAGATCAAAGGGCCTGACATACACATACATTATTATTTGACAGGAGTAACAATCGTAGTACGGGGTTAACAAACCGTGTCGTGTGAGTGATGCACCAGTGTGGTGATACCCCACAGAACTGTCCATTGAAATTATGGCATGATATTTGCAATAGACTTGAATGATGAGTAGATAAAAATAGGTATTTTGTAGTGTATTTTTTAACAGTTGGCCTCTGGATGACCATGTTAAAAGGTTGTTATTATCATAATCGGCCTTATAATGTTTCCACTGTTGGGACTCGGGCTTCCTCTCTAGGAGAGGGAATGAGCCGTAGCCGGTAGGCTACGGCTCATTCCCTCCCTTACGCGGGCCCAGTGCGGGTTGGTGAATGTCACATGTCTTCGAATTTTTGTTCTAGCATATGCCAGTTTCCTCACGATGTCTTCCTACACCGTTTTGAGAGCGGTGGTGATGAAACAAATTACATAAAGTAATGCGCTTGGCTGGGTTTGAACCCTAACCTTGAAAGTCGGGGTTGTTACCACTTGGCCACCAATGCTATTAAAGGTAATTTGCAGTAAAGGTTATTTGCGTGACAAAATTTAACCTGGAAACTAATTCCCGTACTTAAAATCACTTAAGTTCAAGTCGCAATATCATCCTAATATCAATCAATGTTACCAAGTTGTCAAAACATAGTTTCGCTGGAAAGTTCTTTAAAAATACGAGAGTATCCCCTCTGATTCGTTTGGCTTTAAAACACTCCAATAAAAGAAAAATGAATAAAAATCTGGCCAAGTGCAAGTCGTACGAACTCCAAGGGTTTCGTTAAAATCGAGGAAAAAACGCCGACAAAATAACGTTTCTTGTATGGGAACCTCCTTCAATTTTCAACTTTATTTTAATTGTATTAAATACTTTTGTAGCGCCAATTGAAATACACATATTGTGAAACTTTTAACTCTCTGTCTTTTACGGGTTATGAAATACAGCCAGAGGACAGACGGATGGACGGACAGCAGAGGCTTTAGTAATAGAACCCCGTTGGCTGCCTTTGGGTACGGAACACTAAAAAGCCACCGCTATACACCGTCCACTACATTGACAGACGCTGGTTGAAGTAGTATGAAACAGGAGTTCTTAAAGCTTCAAATTTCCAATGTGTGAAGAGTCGGAGCTATACAGGACAATTAGCACCATCTCCTTTTTACAACTGAATTATAATAGCATTAGGACGTCATAGTAAGGCCCCCGTCTTAATTACTAACAAAGCCTGTTATTTTCCAGTACAATCTTGTTCTATGTCTCTACATTTATTAGACAACAGTAAATTTCCCCCTCAATATCAAAATCGCTGCGAGCAAACACAAACGCAAACAATATATTGCAATAAAATGCAACCCATTTTAAATTTCGCCTGTAATATAATACCGAGGAGTCAATATTAGCGAAGTACAAAGTCGTATGTTACAAAAATACTAATATTTTATTCTATACGCTTCATTTGCCACCCTACCCCGCCTGATTGTGCGTGCTTGTGTCGTGCGGAAGTCACTTTGAAGCCTCACACACCATTGTCACTATGTAACCTGAACGAAGTTCAAAGGTTTTGGCTCGAACTCACTCTTGCAATGCGTGATTTCATGGCAGTTTGAGTGTATTACATTTTGACAATAATAAGGCTTTTTAGGAAAGTTTTCAAGTAACTACGCAGTAATAAAAGTGTGGAGAAATGGTGCGGCATGAACTTTGACGTTTTGCACAACATTAAGTAATATCTTGTCGATCATTTTATGTTAATGAAGACGAACAGAAGAGCTAGGCTAGCTACAGTCAGGGGCAAAAGAATCAATAACAATGGACAACAAGTATGGAGGATATGGGCTTCTGTAATACAGGTTTCTATCTAGTTCGGAATGGAAAACGCCTTGGGTATCGGGAGTCGCAGGGCGATTTCCGAGAACCGTAAGAGCGGGCTTGCAGACGACGAGCAATGGGTAGCTCGCCGTACGAATGTCAGAAAGAACCAAGCCTGAGTCGCGTAGTATTTCACGCGCGTCTCAAAAAGATGTTAATAAAACTATAGGGCCGATGCGTGCTCGGGCCGCGGAAACATTTGAAAGAGTGACCGATAGGTGGGTTTTGTCAGTAAAAGTCTGACACGCCCTCTCGCTCCACCCTGGATGGGAGAAGTCATAAGAGGATTTCCCAGCTCAAAAAAATTACTATAAAAAATATATGTACCTATAAGATTTGATTTTACTCTGTGTTCGTTGCAATCTTATTAATAAATATATATTTCTTTTCCAGATACCATCAGTAAACATGTCATCAAAACCTTCAACGCATTTCTCCCTTCAGTTGGTAGACAACTCAAGTTCGAACCAGCCCGTGTTCGCCAGCGTCATGTGACGGTTGTGAACTATATTTATCAGACTTTAATGACGAAAACCGTAATGTTTTAATGTGTATAAGTGGACTAAAGTCAAGACGTTGTTCAGACGTGGTCAGGTCTTAGTGAGGACGATGCATTTATCGAGTGAAGTGAGTTCGACAACCAGTGGACTGGGCCATGAGGCGCCCTCGTCGAGCTATGGTGGTTCCTTGCCTAGTCAGCCTCTGACGGCTGAGTTGCTCGCTGAAAGGACATTAGAAGGTCTCTTGGCGGATCATCCTGGAGAGCTGGTGAAGACTGGCTGTCCTCATGTGGTAATAAGATATCTTTCAATTAATATTTTGGTGCTTATCTTGTAATGGGATCTACGTGTTTTGTTTTGTCTTTAAAGTAATGAGGTTTACTTCTGAGCTATATTGACGCCTGATGATGGGTTTTACATATGTGCAAAGCTTAATTATTGTGCAAATCTATGACTAATGAGCGTCTACTAGTAGAAGTAACTATTGATACTTGACAACATCCTCATCATCTTCTGGGGGAATCCCATATTATCCCATGTTATTTGGGGTCAGTCCAATATGTATTTTTCTTCCATTCTGCAGAGTCACCTGTCATGCTATCACTAACTCCTTTTACTTTCATATCACTCTTCACACAACTCATCCAATTTTTCTTTGTGAACACTTTTAGTAACATACGTTTCATCCCTCCTCTTTACATTGTGGTCATGCCACACCAAGACCAAAGATTCCCCTTCAACTTTTCAGTTACTGGCGCCACTTTCAAACTTCCTCTATTATACTTATTCCTCATTTTATCTATTCTTGTCACACCATACATCTCAATATTCTAATTTCCGCTACCATATCCAGTGACCTTGATAATACCACTTTTTAAACGTAATTAGATTTTCTTGCATCCTTTACGTTCGTATCTTTCTCGTTTTCTGTAGAAGATCCTTCTTCTCGAACTGCTTGAATCGTACAGCAGAATATATCTGATTTAAGTGGTCATTTAGTTTTATAGGTTCTACAATCTTTTGAATTTGTATTTAATTATGTGCTATCCACTACCAGCGATTTATATAAAGTCTCCTTTCTAGGTGTGCACAGTCCTACCCCCTCATTGGCGGTCAAACAAGACCCTCCCAATGGCCTTCAAAGTGGTGGCCTTAGGGGAGGTGGGAGACGGGACTCTGGTCACCGTCAGAGCCGGCAACGATGAGAACTGCTCCGCGGAGCTGCGGAACTGCACGGCGGTCATGAAGAACCAGGTCGCCAAGTTTAATGACTTGAGATTCGTTGGGAGGAGCGGGAGAGGTGAGTTGTTTAGATTAATGTTTAGATAGCATATTTGAGGCTAATGTTTAAAATAGATAGCATATTTGTTGGGTTGTGGAGGTTGCACCGGTAGTCGCTCCAGGTAAATTATTGGTTTTTAAACAGATGATTGATGAACATACAGATGTGGTTGCACTGTTAGCTGACCTCTAGAGTTACACACACTATTTTTTTTTAATGTGGGAAGTGTTTTTAATATCATGCGGATTTCATCACGCATGCGGATTTGCTACGCATGCAGAAAATTTCAAAATGCAAAAAGACACGTCCCGCGCGCGTATTCCGTACATTACAATAAATACTTGTATGAAATGGACATTTGCGGGGATAACGCGTGCGGAGCAATCCCGCATGCGTGATCAAAACCGCACGAGATTAAAAACACCCTTATAGGGTGGAGCGTCGTGTTAGACTTTTACTGACTAAAATTACACCTATGTTCCTTCATTGCCTCGTGTTCAAGAACTCCGGGTTTCCCTTTCGGAACTCAACTCATGGCCCCAGTAGGCCAGGTAGTCGGCCCCGCTGGGCTACACACACACACAATAAGACGTATTTTTATTTTGCTTCGATTCGTACGATGTTACGCAATGATTCTATATCATTATCTTTATCTTCTATCACCTTATCACAAAAACCATCTTTTCTCTTTTTTTTTTTGAAAAACCTTTACCCCACACTAGAAATTATTTCTGTATCGTGGGTGTTTTCACAAGCACGTCTACTAACTTACACAAGACATCCAGACCCGGAACATCTGTCTGAAGGCTATACAAATGGAATTCCTTGCTGGAATCTGTGTTTCCTGATAGCTACAACCCGGGAATCTTTAAGTCAAGAGTGAAAAGGTTACTTCTAGGTAAGCGCGTTCCATCGTCGACCGCATCGTCGTTTTCCATCAGGTGAGATAGCGGTCAAGCGCGAACTTATAAAGAAAAAAAAAAAATGTTCTGTGTGGGGATCGAACCGGCGACAAACAGCATAGCAAGCAACTGCTCAACCAGTGAGCAAACTGTCCTATCATTGGTTTATATAATTTCTTGACAAGAAAAGACCTGAAAGTCGGTATGCATTTAAGCGAAAGTTGCGGAATCATTTTCTCCACCAATAGCAGAATCGTCCCAAAACTTCTGTCCTTACTTTGTATTAATATATATATGTAGGTATATATATTATACTAGGTTCTGCCCGCGGCTTCACTCGCGTGAATGTAGGTTTCTCCATACAAACTTTGGACCCCCGCTTCATCCCATTAGGGAGTGAATTTTGGAAAATCCTTTCGTAGTGCTCACCTACGTCATATAAGGAAAACTTGTGCAAAATTTCACGCTCCTAATCCCAGTAGTTTCGGATGTGCGTTGATATGTCAGTCAGTCAGTTTCCCCTTTTATATATATAGATTAATTATATATGTATGAGTACTTTAACTATATGTATACTTTATTACTCTTGTTTTCTAAATAAAATTTTCTTTTTATGCACCTACCGTATGCCTCTTCAGTACCCTAGGTTGACTGGTAGAGAATACCTAAGGCATTCCGTCATTGTACTTTGTGTTGCATGAAGATCATCATCATCTTCCTGCCCTTATCCCATCTTATTTGTGATCGGCGCAACACGTTTTTTTCTTCCATTCTATCCTGCCAACCGTCATACTATCACTAACTTCCTTTTCTTTCATATCACTGTTCACACATCCCTCTCCCTCTCCACTCATCCACATGTATACTCATAACTCTTTTAGAAACATGCGTTTCATCTCTCCTCTTTACCACGAAGATAAAATAAAAAAATAAAAACATGTTACCTATAATTTTAAATACAGAATTACCAACAGTCCAAATAACTTGCGCACGATATTCCACGTTATTAATTTAAGAGGTTGATCTCCCGAACATACCCACCTCACCTATTTAAAGATTTACGACATAGATTCTCGTAGCCGGGCCTTTACAGATCAATTACCCCCATTGACTTAATATTCGTACAAAGAGAAGACCTGTTGAAATATTCAGCAGGCAAGGCGCCCGGGGCTTTGTTTTTGAGTGCGTACTCCGGGGAAGGGGGATTTTTTATGAGTAGATGTCTGCATTATCGTAAACATTCATATATGCTCACGGTTTTATAGATAAAAAAGATGAAATTAAAATATATTTTTTATGTTTTTTTTTTTTTCGTCTGCTAAATTGTGAAAAGCTTTTTGAAATTTACTGAAAACTTATTCGTTTGTATGTAGGTACACGTTGTGTTCTTAGCTACATAATAAGTGGTTTAAAACACCAAAAATTCTTACTCGCGTATGAGTTAACATATATTATGAAGCCGAAACAAACAACAGCGTCTAAAGTAAGCGCTAGATAGATATGCACTAGCGGTCATTGACCCTCCTGAAATTATAAACGTTCTTAATTAAAAAAATGGAAAATCTACAAAGCAATTCGTGCCACGGAGTTCCCAGCACTTGGTATCATGGTAGGTGCTAAAGTAATTGCGCGGTCAACCGCCTCTGCGTCGCGACGTCTGCACTTGAGGTGATTCAGATGTGAGCGACTAGTGGCCGATTACTTGCGTACAACCTCTTGGGTTATAATCTAGTAGGATATAGTTTAGGGTTTATTCTTCAGGGATATACGGCCCACAATACAGCCACGTGTCGTAATTTGTCTGACGAAGTCGACAGGAGGGTTTTGAATATGTGTTTGAATGTTAAAGAAGGAAGAAATAAAGAAACCAAGAAAGAAAGTAAATACTTTTATTTGACACAAACAAAAAGGCACACAATTAACGAGGTCAAACAGAAATTAAAATTAAATAGAATTAAACAATAAAACAAATAGTGTACCTCACGGCTGCGCCAAAATGGGTCCAGTTCAGTATGAAAGCCAGATTACAAGTGCCTGACGCTGGTTTTCAACTGGACTTGAGGCTGTGAGGTAATGGACTCAAAATTGTTTTATAGTGAAATGTGCGTGTATCAAGACCAAAGAAATGTTGGATGACTATATGAAGATGAAATGGCTAGAAAGACTGACTTGATGCCCTTGTTTTACCTCCGACTAAAAAATAATTGTGGAAGGCCAATCTCTTTAGAAAATGAGGTACCTAAGAGGCAAGAAAATGGTGATGAGGGTATATCACATGGGTCAATATATATTACTGTTAGTAGGTAAGTGTGTTACAGATACGAGAGTAAATTTGATTCAACCAGCGCATCGAACTATAATCGTATGGTTTTCCTTTTAATCTTGCTATAATTTTTCAAGATTGTGCTTTTATTCGATATTTTTTGATGGATCGATAGAGCCTATTTCGTCATTTTAAAGTTCCTTAATATCGATAAATTCATCCATCATTTTTGCTATCCAGGAAATCCTCAGTTTTCTCCTTGGGTACACTTTACACACAAGTATGCTCACGGTCGCCATTTGCCTTAAGCTAATTATTATTCAAGGAAGGGTTACTGAATTGAGTAAGCATAAAAATAATCAACCTTTTAATGTTCCCACTGCTGGGACTCAGGCCTCCTCTCTCTAGGAGAGGGAATGGGCCGTAACCATCACGCAGGCCCTGTGTGGATTGGTAAATGTCTCATATCTTCGAATTTTAAGCTCTAGGACATGCCGATTTCCTCACGATGTTTTCCTTCACCGTTTTGAGAGCAGTGATGATGAAATAAATTCCACAAAGTAATGCGCCTGGCTGGGTTTGAACTTGCGACTCATAAGTCGCGGCCATTACCACTCGGCCACCACTGCTCCAATGAATTGAGTATTTAAAGTTAAAAACATGTAAATTACCGGCTGGAATGCAAAATTTTGTCAGGTTCTCAGGCTAAAGTGGACTTTGAGAAATACTCAACTTCAAATGCTTTTAAGTATCTTTATTATAATATATTATATATATACATCTTAACTAATAAATATTATAACTTAATAATTATTTAAACAAACTGAAAATAATATTATGTAAAAACTGGTAGAAAAAGAATTCATAGGGCATCAAAAAATTCGTCCACATCGATGTCAATGGGAAAAGTGCCCAGAACGCTGGCAGCATTGCCACGCTGATTGGCAATGCTAATTCGTTGACCGAAGAAAATGAACTTCAAATGCTTAAATATGAAATTCGGAGAACGCCAGATTTTGAATCAGTGACTTGACAATCTTCAGCAATGAGTAGTGATGTCAAGTTGTTATCCCAACAAGCAGTGTATTATGATGTAACGATATCAAGTTCTGCGGAATAATTGTAATCGTTTGCGCACTTATAGCTCTTCTGTGCGGATCTCTTTACGGCTCAAACTGATACTTTACTGTTAACCCCTATTAACGCCCAGACACGCAACTTAAGCGGTCATATACACACTTTACATATTATGTATACATTGAAGATGTTGAGTAATTTTGTGGAGTTTTATTTTGTGATTGGTTTAGTATTATGTAACTAAGATCGTCGCAGGAGACGCCCGGGCATTGGGAGTCTTTCAGTCTCGGCCACAGTATGCGCGGGCTTTTCACCAGCGAAAAATGGGTATCTCGTCGTCTGGTAAGGACAAAACCTGGGTAGATGGCGAGTCGTGTTCTACATGTGCCTCAAAGAGCTGTCAGCAATTTCGACGGGGCCTATTGAAGTCGATGTCTGCTAGGGTTGTGCAATTGTTTGAAAGATTTACCGCGGCCCTGGAACGCAAAGGGCAAAGAAAGGAACATGATCTGACTCTCCCTCATGCTCTACTCAGAGCGGGAGGATGACTTGTTAAGTATTGGAGAAAGGGTAGGACCGAAACAACTGTATCGTATTCTCAACTATGATTCCAATTGATAAGTATTTTTTGGATTAATATTTTAAAAACTATATTATAAAGAACTTGCACTGTTCGTTTTTCTGGGCAACAAATGCCCCTTGTTTAAGTTGAAAAATCATCACATAACTTTTCTCGCTCTGGATAGAGCGAAAGAGAGTATCAGACTTTTACTGACCGATTAGTCTGTTTCCAGACGGCTGCGGAGACTTTAAAATAATCCCGCATCTTTAAAAATCCGTCAACTCAACAAAGGCCACTCGTCTCACGTCTTTCTCTTTAATTTCCAAACAGCAAAAGTGAAACGTAAATCGTGAAGCTCCATTATCACGAAATATCTCATTACATAAACAAAATCTCGTTACCGTCAACGTTACGTAAACCAGAATTAACGTAAACAGTTCGGATCGATGTAAGTGAACAACGGAGCGGAAACAAACTTTAACTCAGGGGTCGCAAACACAGCATGCGAACTGTAAACTTGCTTCGTCTCATATTCAAATAGTGCAGGGGAACTAACGAACGAAGATGGGGTCGCGAACCTTTGGCAGCGGTGTGTTGTAAGAAAATATCACTGAATATGTCATGCGTGTCACGGCTTTCCGTGTCGATGACAAATAAACAAGCGAAGACAGGATAAATTGTTTGTTTTATATAATCTTGTTAATAGAATGAGTTCTTGTTTACATTATCATTTTGAGGAAGTGTCATTTTGCTAAGTTATTGTATTGTAATGTGAATTGGTTCAGTTAGATTAAAACTTGCTGAGTAATTATGGAAGTCACTACTAATTTTTTTCTAGAGTTTATGGTATTATGGCAACCTTTTTAGAATCGTCCATATTTCAGGAGTTTGAACCTAAAAGGGCTGATTTTCCAATAGCGAGTTATTTTTTAATAAAAAATATGTCAAACTGGCATATTCTTCTTTAAATGACAGTTCTCTATTGATATGATAAATCAGGTCTAAGAAAGATTTCTTACAACCCTAATAGGATTGCACTTCACAGTACCGTGTTACATTCCAAAGTCACCGTACCTATAAGTTAATTGTATAAGAGCGCTAATTCCCTCTGAATGGAGTTGATAGACGCGTGAAACATTAAAGTGGATCTCGTCGCGTAGTGCAAATATAACCCTCATTAAAAATTCCCTAAACAAACAAAAGCTTTCGGCCAGCGTGTACACGGAAAAAACCAATATAGCCCCGAGTGGCGGGAAAGTGGAAAAGAAGTTAAGAGGTGTCTATTTGTCACGTTCCTTCCGGAATAACGCTCTGCTTTCCAATTAAGGGTAAGCGCTCTCTTTGTTTATCTTAAATTGCGAGAAAATCTCACTCAAATTATCGGGTAAAAAAGACAAAGGGGATCTCCTGCGGAACATAACTTTAGCTTCGTTCCGGGATAAAAAGTTGCGTATCTAACGTCGAGGGACAGGGCGCGGGGAATTTTTAATAAGCGAAAAATTTAATGAGGCCCCCCGACCACTTTTTTTGCCACCGTTTGCCGTGTCAGCTAGCCCGCCCGCCTTTATACTCCTTATTAGAAAAGAATTATTAATTACTTGTAAGATCTTTTTCTTTGTTTCCAAATTGTGTTGGAGCTCGTGTAATATCCAATTACTTGTTACCGAACATAATAATACTCGCTTTACGCAGGATGGAAGTAATCTAGACAAGTTTTTTCATTCATTAATATTTTATAACAACCACATTTTACTTAATTATTTTGACAAAATGTAATGACATTTTTTTTCAAGATTTTTTAAGTACTCACACACAGACGCCTATCACATTACACTTATCACACTAATATTACAAAGTTGAAAGTTTGTATGAATGCGTGTATGTATGTTTGTGAATTTGATTGAAATTTGGCTTATGGGAAGACTGCGCTGTAATAGCACAAACGATACTTTTTATCTCAGTGATATGTTTCCTTGGGATAATTTTCTAAGTCCGAAGGTGGGCGAAACCGCTAGTCAAAGTCTACAGAGTCAAAGTCAAATCTTAATTCATTAAAACCCGCGCGAACGCTGGCGTTCGCTCGGCCATTGTCTTTCTATTGTGTCCCTAATTACGCTACTCAAAAGGTTAAATGCAGAACACAATAGAATAAACTATACATTTCTGGATGAGTTTTCCGAAATTAGCCATGCAAAATTGTATTAAATTTAAAAGCAGTTTGTGACTACTTAAGACAGAAAACCTGTTAAAACTTTAACATCACAGTAGGTTTTGGCACGTTTATAACTCAAAATACCTACTCAATTCTCAAACAGACCCATATCCTCCACAATTTTAATGGCTGATTTAAATGTAACCTTACCTTATTATACCCCCGAGTTGTGTCGTAAGAGGGCAATTTAACGCACCAGTAGTCAAGCTGCGACATCTGCTAATCGATTGATTGACCCCCACCTTCAGCTAGACTCGATAAAAAATACGCCCCTAGTCTCATTTGTTCCTGGTCCCTACGATCTTCTACGCAGCTTCTTAATTGCCTTTTATATCGTGCGTTGGATGATTTTTAAAGGAAAGATTTTTGAAAAAATATTTAGGGTTTTCCAGCCAGCGTCGGAGATGTAATAGACAACCTAGACAAATGTGTTGTTTATGGTGCACACAGTTATGCGGTTCACACAAGGCCTGTCAGGGAAACTGGTTTTTTGTTTTTTTTTTTGTTATTGCGTTTATTTGGGAAAAATAAACATGTTTTCTTTCTTTCCTTTTTTCTTTCTACTAATATGCGATAATATTTGAAGTATCTTGTCTCTTCGAATTTGTTCTTTAAATCGTAAATTATCGTGAATAACACTTACGGTCATTTTTTTAATTTTAAGTAGTGTTCAAAGTTTTAAGCTCTAGACTGTAGATGATATGACTGTAACTGAAGATCTTATTGTTACCAGAAGTCGGTATTGTTGTTAGAATTTCCCAAGATTTTCCGAACCTAACATACAATTACACTTGTCCGTATGTGGTTCAAAAATACAAGACTTCACCTTTATCAAGCCCCCTCGGGCGCCCCGGTGTATTATTATTACGTAATTGTGTGTTTATACGTAAATCACAAAAAATAAATAAACAAAATAAAAACTTTTTCGGGATTATTCTAGGAAAAACAAAGATATAAAAAACAACATTTTTGACTTTTTTGTAAGTCGACAATTAAGCGTTTTTCAAGATCATTCAAGTTGTACAGACGTATGTACAATCGGAGCTCGAGGAGATATAGGAGCATTTTTATGTCAAGGAAATGGTATTTGAAGATCAACCCGTGCGGCTTTAATAACTTACGAAAAGTCAAAATCAGGTTATTTTGGAGGTCCCATCCATACAGCCCAATCATTGTTTATTTTTTTTTGTAAAATATCGCCCTGTGGGGTTAGGAATTACTTTTGCCTCGTGGATGCTTTCACATACACATATTCTGTTGTTTCTCCACTCTTGGTAGAAAAGTTTCATTCTTTGTTAGATTTTTCAATTGCAAAACAAACCAACAACATAGGCACTAATCTTTGAGCTCTAACAAAGGTGGCAGTTAACCAAACAGTGTCGGTAGAACACAATGGGCTCTTGAGCCCCAGCTTGCGCCCCATCTGTACCTTGTTTCACCCCCAGGAAAATTATTTTTGTATAGAAAAAGATCTCGGCCTCACCTTTCATTATTAACTCCGTCCCTTTGATGCACTGCCCATGCCCCTTTGCGAACTAATGATTTCAATTTCGCTCAGTTATTCTGAAAACCTCTTGCTGTATGTTATGGAATGATTGAAGATGTAAATTAGCGTTTTAAGGGTATGTTATTTGAATAGAAGAGAGCTTTAATATTGGAAATGGAGATTTAGGATGAGTGCGGTTTTGTAAGAAGCCCCTTTATATAGTTGTGTGATATGTATAGATAATAGGGAATCCTTACTAATATTTCTACTAATTTTATAAATGTAAAAGTAACTCTATCTGTCTGTTACGATTTCATGTTTAAACTACTGAGTCGATTTTAATGCAAAAAAGGATATAGGTTACTTTTTATCTGGTTACGATTTCGATTTAATTCACATGTACAAAGTCGCGGGTAAATGCTAGCATTTAATAAAGTTTAAGCTTGAAGTTTTTTTTTAGTAAATTTTGTCCCTTCTAAAATTATGCGTAGTGTAGTAATTATCATCGACAAAAATGCTTGTAGTCATAAGTTATAACGCAACTGTTAAGAGCCTCGCTAACTACCACCACAGTTAAGATGAGCAGCCATTAGAAATTTTATTAATTTAAAAAGAACCATTGGGTGGGTGCAAAAAATTCATAAGCGAAATTGAGACGATCGTGCGACAGAGATGGAGTTACGCTTTTCTTGAGGCCAGAGAGGGATGCGGCAAGTTTCTTTTCATTTTGCGCCGTCTTTTTGGAGTTGTTCTCTTTCCGTTTTTAATTATTGAACCACTCATTCCTAATTATTGTTATTAGCGTTGGGGAGAGTGGTGAAAATTGAGGGTCTCGTCTCGGCATATTGACCGCTCGGCTCTTCGGTAGCTTCCTAGGGGATGGTTTTAATTGTGCACGCTTTTGACTTTTCCTCTTGTTCTTTTGAGCTTCAATAAACTCGGATTTTACGGTGTCTCGCTTGTATTAGTTATTTTATTGGATGGGGAGGAAGTTTTATACTACCAAGTATAAATAATACAATAAAACGTACGTATCGTAGATTCTTGTTTTACACAACATAAAAATATCTACGTAAAATATGTACTAGTTCACGATGCATGTTTAATACATTGCGCGTGTATGAGGAGTCAATCCGCTGATGCCCCTATTCCGTATCGGTTGGGTTTAGGTATTTTATATCCAAATTGCTCGCCTAAGCCGAAAATCCCCAGTAAGCCTTGTAACCGAGATCAAAGGAGCTCCTGCCATTACGATTGTGGCTCATTTTTTATTTAGCTCCGAGAATGCTCTTATCTTAACGTACCTTCCTGCTTTATGACGTTATAAAGTTGATTTTTAATCCGACGTGAACGGGAAATTGCCGAATTAGAATTTGGAAACTGAAGTTGAATTTGAATTTGGAATAATATTTTAACTGTTATCAGTTCTCGGAGAGTACTTTTGGGTAGTTATTTATGAGTTGGTTTATTAGAATTGAAGTCGAATATAAACTTTTCCAAAGTAATTACAACGGGCACCTTATGCAGATAATTTTATAATAAAATCTGTCTTATCGTAATCTGCATGATGATAATGCAGACAGTGGCGTAGCTAGGTCCTCAGTGGCCCCGTATCAAACATTTATTCTTTTTTGTATAAAAATTGGCTCTACTAACACAGAATTAGTACCTTGAGACGACGCGACAGAGTCCCGATATGCCTGAAGGAGATACTGATTAGAAAATGAGTGAGCTCGCGAAAGATGGAAGAAGTGGTTTTGTCATCCAGGACCGAGCTCGAAAATTGGGTTAATCTTATTGAGATAGGACAGGTCTTAATTGAAAATGAATTCGTTTCTGAACTAGAAAAGGTTAAGTTTTTATTGTGATCTTTTGTAGAAAACATTATATCATATTTTCATTATTTATTCACTAGTATTGTCTTATCAAATCTAAAAGATAGCTTGTTACGAATTCTTGCGCACGTCGCGTTGGGGCCCCTGTTGCGCGGGGGGCCCGTATCATTGATATGGCAGATACGGCGGTAGTTACGCCCCTGATGCCAGACGTCTGCACCTTGCCTGCCAGGGATGCGGATTGTTCGAATAGATACTGTAACCCTTGTAAAGGGTAGTCAGTAAAAGTATGACACTCCCCCTTACTCTACCTAGACGGAGAAAAGTCATTTGATGATTTCCCTATGTGAAAAAAGACGTTTGTACCTTCGGTTCACGTTTTTACACTGCCTACATAAAAATGTAACCTGGATCCGATAGATGGCGCGGAGTGTCTGATAAAACCGTACAACCAATCTTAATACTAGAAAGAATAATTATTTTTGATTTTTATTTAAAATCAAACAGTAAAAGTATAATATAATAGTAAACATATTTTATTTAGGAGTTCATTGTATAGTGTATATATAGTTTTAATTAGTTCAGTGTTTTTATTTTTCTTGTTTTAAGTAGCACTTTATTTAATACAGATAACTGAAATCGATTTACTGTTTAAAAACTATACATTTTATGTTATGTAATAATAGTAAAAATATATATATATAAAATCAGATTAACAACCAATTCAATTCCACCTAAATATTTAAAACAAAAATAAATATCAATATCACCCCTAAAAAAGAACTGTTTCAATAACTTATCTAAACACGATATTTTTATGAACAATCAGTGGCTCCCCCTGTCGACGATACACACACTTTATGAAGTGTGTAGCACGTGCACTTGCAATATGTTAGCAGGCGGCGCCGGGGGGTGGCAGAAAGGCTTTTTATGAATAACTAAATGATTTATAGACTTAGAAAATGGTTTTACGTTTGCTTTTCTGAAGGTTTTTCAGGGTGATGTTACTTATACGTATGTAGGGATACCAACAAAAATATTTATATGTATATACATTTTTTCTGTATGAGTGTTTGTCACCTAGCTCCTCCTAAGCGGCTTGACCGTTTTGAATAAAACTTTGTGTGTATGATTGACTGGGTTTCTGAATGGTTTGAAAATGAAATTGAATCCGGTAGGTGGCGCTGCAATCGGATTCTCAATATTTTTTTCTGACTTAAGCCTAAGGGCTGAACAAAGTATATTGGGACCGCTAGTTGTACCTATATATTTGGTTACATATCTTGTGTGTTTTTCTAAATGATGGAAAAAATGCTTCAATGATCAATTAAGTAGAAAAATTCTGTATATCATACTCGCTGATATTTATTTGTTTACTAAAACTTTATATACAGCTGTAGTGTTACATGGGCGGATTTAATCCTTATATAATTAGCCTTTTTCCAATTAGTTTAGGGTCGGCTTCCAGTCTAATCGGATGCGGCTGAATAACCATGTTTTACATGGAGCGATTACCTATCAGACCTCCATGGGTAGACTTAAGGCATTTGTTGCGTTAAGTCTACCCATGGAGGCGCATTCTTTGCCAGTCAAACATTGGGTTAAAAAGATTACACTGTGGTAGGTGTGCACAATTAATAAAAAATATTAGATATAAAATTAATTATCTTTAAGATTTAATATAATAATAAAAATACGTATTTATGCTGAAATAATAAACTAATCTGAGAGCAGTGGTGGCCGAGTGGTAACGGCCCCGACTTACGAGTTGTAGGTCATGGGTTCAAACCCAGCCAGGCGCATTACTTTGTGTAATTTATTTCATCACCACTGCTCTCAAAACGGTGAAGGAAAACATCGTGAGGAAACCGGCATGTCCTAGAACCAAAAATTCGAAGACATGTGACATCCACCAATCCGCACTGGGCCCGCGTGGTGGATTACGGCCCATTCCCTCTCCTAGAGAGGAGGCCTGAGTCCCAGCAGTGGGAACATTATAAGGCCGACTATGCTATGCTAATAAACTAATAATATTTTTTTCACTATAATAAATACTAAAACATGGAATGTTTCGCGTTAGGGTATAATGAGTTCTACAAAAAGCAGGTCCATAAATTATGAACTACAATAACATATTTACATGCCTATAACCCAAAAGAATACAATGGCAACATGAGAGGAAAAAAAAAGTTCAATTACATTAAGTACATAATTATTTACCCTTTGATATACAGTTGCCAATAACCAGATACTCTATGAATACTAACCAGCGTGCTGCGAACATTCCACAGCCGTGGCTCATGTAGATTCCTCTATTCCGTCCATATTACATAAATAGTCGGAATGGTAGACAATAAAACTTTTCTTTTCTGCGTATATTTGCGCAAAAACAATTTCTTGGTCTCTCTCTTAAGTTCTCGCCGAGTTTATGCGGGTTTTATGAAAATAAGCGGGTGCCCGCTCATTTCGGGTCGGGGAGGGGGGAGGTGCGGTGGGGTAGCGGGCCCAAGGGGGGGTGTTTATGTCGTTTTCATGGCTCGGAGGACCACCGCCGCGGCTTTTGGCTTCAAGCCAGACGCTCAGAATACTAGTCTCTCTTTTGTTTTGCAGGAATGTTATCTCGGTACGTTTCTTTTATTCAGAATATAATTTGGAATCTAAATATGAAATCATTTGGGATAGCGGAGGGAAATAGTGTTGGTTTGCGTTGTTTGTTGCTTCTGCTTTTGTTTACCAAGAGATAAATTATTCATCTTTATGTTTTTACTGAAAAATATGGGTGGTGTTAGTATTACTAGATAACTTACAGCTTTATTTAGAAAACTCACTAATCTGCTATGTTTGAATTAAATAATGATTACCAGATTCTCAATTCAAATCATCAACAAAATATTTTGAATTGAGAATCTGCTAATCATTGTTTAAACTAAACATGTATTTTATTTGTAAATAATGTTGTCATTATGCAACACATTCCATAAAAGCTATCAACGTAATTAACGTATTATAACAATTAATTTCAAAAAACACCACATCCAGTTTGTGGTACATACAGTTATTCAATTAGCACCTATGATCATTCATTACGTCGGGTGTCGAATGTCAACCGTTGAACTTTACCAGAATTACCATACGATATGTGCGTCGATACGTCCTGATTGTTCAAACGCTTGCCGTCGTGTTTGCGGCCGCTCTGCGGTCGATGTGTTACGATGGCATTTCGACTACACCACTCCTCGATTTCCATCGCTATATAACACGCTAATACTTGACTGTTAAGCATACATTGCTTTCATTATCAAGCGCTCTACACAGCTAAATGGTACGTTTACGGCAATGGTTGCTGTTTAGGATATTGCGTCGTTACGTGACGTCATTGTCGCGAGTTTCAGCACTTATTAAGTGATAGGATGGTCCACGACCACATTACACGCGGAGCTCATCATTTTATGCGTTTAGTGGTTGGACTGTTGTAATAAATAGATGCTTACTGAAAAACATGGCTAAAAGCGTGGTCCCTTTTTATACGTCTATGGCACTATACACTTTTTAAAATTGGAACCTAGATACCATATACAGTTATTTTTATTCCAAACGATTGAAAGATATCTGCACCGTAATGGTCTGACGTTTTGGTGAACTGGGCCTTGCCATGACCTGGTAAAATGTCAGTCGTACGAGCAAGAAAGAGGGATGGAGCTGTACACCCTGTATTGCTCCATCTCTTTAACAAGTCAGTTTAGGTCCTAAAATTGATCACGTTAAGTCTTCGTGGTAACTGTGGTAAGGACTCTGGACCTATTTGGTGCATCGGTGAGACATGTTCTTTTTTAATTTTAAGTTTCTTCACTGTGTGTGTCAAACACATTTTTGTTCCTTTTTTTAGATGGGAAATCATCTAATGGCTTCTCCCACCCTTGGGTTGGTTAAATAAAATCCACTCCTGTTCCTTCTTTGCTTTCGTTCCAGAGCCCCGGGGTTCTCTTTCGCATCACTCATGGCCCCAGAAGGCTTCGACCCTACTGGGCCTCTACAGTGTGTCAAATACATATTTTTTCCTTTTTTTTTTCCATATTATTGTCTAATTAGCTTAACTACATTAATAATCTATGCAGTTAAATTTTACAAAGGCACACGCTCTACCATCGTCATCTTTGTTACCACAACCATTTACGTCACCCCCTTCCTCAAAGACCAAAAGCTAACCGGCATACCAAAGTTTCTCTTCACAAAATATTCGAACATCTTAGTAAATCGTGTTCTAGTAATCCGTGTGTCCGTGACGGCATTCGAGGTACGATTGCCGGCCGGCGCGGCTCCACAAATCAACCCGGTTCGCCACCGACGGCAAGCGAATGGGTTGACGACGCCGCCGCGAATTCTTTATACATTCCAGGGTTGGAAGTTGCTAGATGGTTTCTGTACGTGCCTCGGTGGGCTGTGTTTTGGTTGTTGGAAATGGGGTTTAGTTTAAGTAATTTTATGGGTGGAACACACCCTTAAATATACAAACGGGATCCTTACGTCATAGGTTTGTTATTTCTAGTGTACGGTAAAGTTTTTTTAAATAAAATAGTATTATTAAGTACAGAGATAGAAGTGGGCGTGAGACGCTTATAGGTCAGGAGACATTAATAGGTTCAAAAAATCCTTCTTATAACTCCTGTAACGTAAATGTCATACAGAAGACACCCAGAATAATATTACCCTTACAAATATTTCGTCGGCTTACTGCATGAACTCATTAAGAGGGTCCTATTCCACTCGCCTATCGTCACAATCGAGCATAGTTTAAAAGCTTGTTGTTTCATCTAACGCAATCCAACGCGATGATTTGAAGAAGAGGCAATGCAAAAAAAAGACGCTTGAAAACTCTGTTGGCATCCGGTAATTCCGTGATTTACTCGAATATTTCACAAAAGTTGTTTTTTAAAACGCTTAAAAGATTTTCAGTGAAATTGTCGTAATTCATAATCTCGATTAAATGTGCAAGGCTTCTATTGATGTTCTTTTTTATATTTTTTATGAAGTACATTATGGAGGGCCAAAGTTCACGTAAAATAGCAGATTTTCAGAGGTCTTTACTAGAAGTTTTACACAAATTTATGTTTTGATTTCTATAGAAGCCTAGATAATATCCGCAAGATAGCATTGTATTTAAAATGTCTTGAGAAAGTGTCTAATAATATCATAATCATGTAAGAGCGGTTGTATGAAAATGTACCTCGAAAAGGACGCTCTTAACTAACAATATGAATAGATTACCTCTCACACAGGCAAGCTCGCTCCATCGTCGACCACATCGTTGTTTTCTATCAGGTGAGATAGTGGTCAAAGCTAAGCCTACCAACAATAAAAAAATATCTATAAAAACATTCAATGAAACTTAAAAACCATCTGGGGTCAAGAGTTCTTGAAAGGACGATTTGAATTGGTAAGATTATGCTGATGAAAAATTTGTTTCTTGATTAGTTTTGGAATTCCGGATCGGAAGAAAGGTAAGTAAATGATATTAGAAAGAAATCAACCCACAAATAAAGAGTTCAAAGCATTTATTCTCCTACACCAATAGTTTCTCACGATTTATTCTGTCCTGTATTAATAACAGTTATTTATTTCCTTTGAATATAAATTTAATAATTTGTTTATCTATTGGTAAACTCGTAAGTTTTTAAAGAAAATAAGAGATATACAGTTGAGAAGAAGACATTAGATAGTAGTAGTAATGGGAGTTGAAGTTTAC
Source organism: Mythimna vitellina (assembly GCA_949316375.1). Lineage (NCBI taxonomy): Eukaryota > Metazoa > Arthropoda > Insecta > Lepidoptera > Noctuidae > Mythimna > Mythimna vitellina. The sequence goes on along the minus strand of OX438699.1, from coordinate 8,968,028 downwards.
GGAATTGGAGGATTTTTATCGATGATATCCAGACGTAGAGGATATTACATTTCATTTTCATTTCATTTATTTATTCATTAAACAATTTGCATTGTGTTGAAGCCAGGTACAATATGCACGAAAATAACATACAATATAAAGAATAAAGAAAAAACAAGATACAATTTTGAGTTAATGGATAACATTCAAATAAGGTGTCAAACAGTTACAAATATAATTTCAAGCGATCTAAAATAATGTCGAACAGTATTAATTATAATGTAAAAAATATCTAAAATGTCAAAGCATGATTCTAAATATATATAATATAAATTAAATTAAATGTCGAAAATTAATTCTGAGTTATTATATTTACCAAACGTTCGCGGGGGTTTAAGTAATAATAAATATAATTTTATTTTATTTATAAGGAACAACAAACAAGATATCAAAAAAATAATTACATAAATATCTTAAATAATATGTGCTCACAGCCCTGGTCAAGGATTATCATTAATGAGTAGAATTTAAATTGCTGGGCTGCAAGCACGACAGTTACATCAATAATTATTTACTTTTTCTGTTTTTCTATTTAGATAAAAACAGAAAAAGTAAAGTGTTATAGTAATGAAAAAAATACTCAATCATAAAATTAAAAATATGAATGCTAAACAAAGTGTTCGATTGTCTCATACAAAAGGCTTTGAAACTTTTTTATGGAGCAAGTAAATATGTTATTATAAATTAATAAATATAACTGTTCCTATTCCGATCTGTGATGATATTTGATGAAATACGAGTATATACTTCTTAGTTCACGGAACGAAGCATAGCATAGCAAAGTCGGCCATATAATGTTCCCACTGTTGGGACTCAGGCCTCAGGTTGGGGGTCAGGTCAGGAGAGGGAAACGGAACGAAGGAATAATGTAATTAAAATAAACTCCAATTATCTTTCCTGAGAATCAACTCTTGCTTCCTCACCATTTCTCATGATCTCACTTCCCATAAACCTAATATCTTTATTTTCTTTCTACAGGTAAATCATTCACCCTGACGATAATGCTGGCGACGTCCCCTCCTCAAGTGGCGACGTACCAAAAGGCGATCAAGGTGACAGTGGATGGTCCCCGGGAACCCAGGTCCAAGACCAGGCATCATGGCTTCCACCCCTTCCACTTCGGACCCCGATTCCCACCAGATCCCTTGATGGGGTCGCTACCTTTTAAGTTATCAGGTAAAGTTAAACACAATACAATATTTTATTCATTTTACTAAAACATGAGGATACACATATAAAAGAAGGCAATTGAAGGTGTCCTACAAAATAGACCGATGACCAGACGCACAGAACCGATCATTATGGTCAGACCACGTCGGGGTCACCAGTTTAGAGTTTGTCTCTAATTTAGGGTTGATAGTTCAGAGTTCAAGTTTTGTGTGTGTGCCACGAATGTCACTGTAGTCTATTCAGGAAGGGTGTTCAATTATTATTATTTTTTAATTGATATAAACCAGTGCTTGACTGCGATCCCACCTGATGGTAAGCAGAGATGCAATCATTGTTGGTAAGGCGCACCAGTTTATTAAGAGCCTATTCACTCTAGCCTTGAAGACACCTAAATTATAGTTGGACGGGAAGACCGCAGCAGGCAAATTGTTCCAGTCCTTCAATAATATATAATTTAGAGATTTAAAAGAAACAATAAAATAACTTTCACTCAATACTAATTATAACACAGATATGTATATTATGTCTACAATGGTTACCGAAATACCAATTGAACTCTATGGCAGAGGAAGAACAACTGTAATCTGACAACTACTAAATGTCACACGTATGGTTTTGCTTTCGCGGCTAACTTCACACGTATGATTTTGTTTTCGTGACTAACTTCGTAACGCTTCCTGCCGCTATAGCTAAACTTGGGAGAAGCTTATGTCCAACAGTGGATGTCTGTCGATTGAAATGATGATGACGATGATGACACATTATATACAAGATGTTGCATAAAGTTCAATTGAGTTAATGTTATGTTTTGCCCTAATGTCGAACAAAATACAGGGTGTTTGGTGCATCGTGTGCCAAATTGATATAGTCGACGGGAGGGGTCATCTGCTATCTTTTTAGACCCCTAAACACTTCTCATTCCCTGTGGATGTTTTTCATCGACTTTTTATTGTTTTATGAAAATAAGACCTTTTTTTTTTATTGGGTGGGAAAATCATCCTAATGACATCCCCGCTCTTGGGCGGAGCGAGAGATAGTGTCAGACTCCTGTTCCTTCGTTGCCTTCGTCCCAGGGCCCCGGATTCCGCTTTCACACTACCCGTGGCAAAATTTTTCATTAAAATACAAATAAAAAAATATATATTTCTCTAAAAATATATAAAGCCTGTATAATTGAATAAGAATAAATGCAAAAATAATAATTAACGGGTAAAGAACTCTATACTGCTTAAGGTCAAAAAAATTTTGTTACATACATCATAATCACAGACAAATATATAGTCCAGTCAATTTAGACATCCGAGGTTACAATATTTCGCATCCAGCTGATAATTGGTATACTTGGGGTCAAAGGTCACAAAAACGATCCGATTTGATCCCGAGTATTTTTTTTCCAGGTGTCAGATAGACGAGGACTTTTTAGGTTTCATTTATGATGGTGTTTTGAACAATCCTACCAATTTTCAGCTGGGTGCGACTTATTGTAACGTTACCCCTATTTTTTGGTCTAATTTGACTGGACTAATAAATAATAATATTTCAAATATTTCACATACAATCAAACTAATACGCGTAACCTTTTTTGTGTGTGTATGTATGTTATCTCTTTAATCCTCAAACGGCTCAACGGATTTAGATGAAATTTGAAACATGACGGATAGGGAATAGTACGTAGTATAGTATGCTTTTTACACCGAGAGGATGTTGTTAGTTTATAATATTACTTAGTTATTATCGTTTATACTTCTACTATTGAACGAATAAGTTATTAGGGATATAGTGGTTCTTAAAAGCAGCATTTTAATGATTAGTTTCAATCCCTTTAGTATCCCTTTAATCATTTGACAGTCTCTTATATAATGTAAGTTCTAAAATATATCAGGTATATATATAAGACGATGGTCGACGGTGCCGTAAGGTTCTGGAGTGGCGACCGCGTATCGGAAGACGCAGCGTTGGAAAGACTCCCACACGGTGTACCGATGAACTGGTGAGCGTCGCGGAAATCTGATGGATGCGAGACGCAAAAGACCGTTCGTTATGGCGACACTTGGAGGAGGTCTATGTTTAAAAGTAGACGTCTTTCGGCTGAAATGATGACGATGACATAATATATAAGACAAAACTTCCGCTCTGGGTGATGCGAGAGAGTGACTGAGTTAAAACTACTACTAACTAAAATAATAATAATAATTCTTTATTTTCAGGCTACTAAGGCCTAAAATAATCTTAAAAATAATAAACTTAATATTAATAATATATTACAACTACGTTGGTTCAGCGATGTTTTAAGCTGAGTAGTGGTATCCTAAAGCCTTCCGCAAAAGCGCCGATACGCGACACCCGTTAGCCAGAACCCACCTGTGTTCCGTTCAGTTGCTTTTTTCATTCCAGGGCTACGGTAATTCTTTCGAAAAATCCCTCAGCCCTGGGCCTTAAGTCTGCTATTACAATTGTGTCAGAATGGTCTATCATTGATTTCATAATTGTTGATTTTGACAAATTTGATAATCTACTAATATAATGGCGTCATTATGACTTTCCAATGTTCAACCACTGACACTCCATTGAAAGAAGTGCCACAGAATGGTAATCTCGTACATATTGACAAATGAATATCTGACGGATGCGGTAATCTGCTAAAATTTTGACAGTACCTTTGATCAGTGACCTACCATTAGAACGTCGTTGTGCAGTCATTGCTTTTAATAAGCTCAATATTGTCATTCTACCACAACATTCGATCATTATGAATTAGTAGATTACGAATTTTTAGCAAAATGACAATGGGATCGTGTTGGAATGACGAATTTATAAAAATAGCAGACTTGAGCCCCAGGTAGGCATCAACCTTAGCAGGCTCTGTCAATTAGTTCGCACTAACGCTAAACGCTGTGTCTTAAACACAAACACGCGATCTTATAGCTATCTATTATGACGTTCTTCAAACTTGAGTTCTGACCTATCCCCTGTCATCGAGGCACGATGTTTCTATCCGAAAGATATTAAATTGTCAGCCGGGACCGTTGTCACTCCTCGTTTGTGCCTCAAAGGGGATTTAATTCGGTCCAAAAGTTTTGCGTGACAATTAATTATCAATTTGAGGGGCCTCAGTTTGACACCTGCGAGGACACGAGATGTATTTTAATATTCTAGAAACATTAACAATTATGAAGTTTCTTAAGTTTGTTAGTGATGTGATTGGGGATATTTTATGGTGGTTATTGAAAAGTAGGTGCACTGAAAAGACTTGTATTTTGCATGGTTTCATTTTGATTTTATTTGTGTAAGTATTTTGAATGAAATCAAAGTTGCAACATTATTCTATTTAACATAGGTGGCCTTATAATGTTCCCACTGTTGGGACTCAGGCCTCCTCTCTAGGATAGGGAAGGGGCCGTAATCCACTACGCGGGCCCAGTGCGGGTGTGGATGTCACATGTCTTCAAATTTTTGGTTTTGGACATGTCGGTTTCCTTATGATATTTTCCTTCACCGCTTTGAGAGCAGTGGTGATGAAATGAATTACACAAAGTAATGCGCCTGGCTGGGTTTGAACCCGCAACCTACAACTCGTAAGTCGGGACAGTTACAAGGTAAAGGACTGTTGGTGAATGTCACATGACTTCGAATTTTTGGTCCTACTATACGCCGGTTACCTCACGATGTTTTCCTTCACCGTTTTGAGAGAATTGATGATGTATTAAATTACACAAAGAAAAGCTCTTGCCTGGGTTTGTTTGTACCCACGACAAACAAACCCAGTAGTTGTAGTTATCACTCGTAAGTGAGGGTCGGCCGTCACCACTGGACGACCACTGTTGACACTGCCAGACATCCGTAGTATCTGTGGCAAAATAGAGAAGGTCTTTAGAGTATAGTAGATACTTTCTTGACTATGATGTGCTGCCCCTATTTACGTTCGCCCGCACGAAAGAAGGTTTCTCTATACAATTTTTGGCCTCCAGTTTCATCCACTTAGGGGGTGAATTTTAGGAAACCCTCTCTTAATGCTCACTTGCGTCTTAAAAGGAAACCTTGTGCAAAGTTTCTCGCTCATAGTCCTAGTAGTTATGGCTGTGGGTTGATATGTCAGTAAGTCAGTTTCTCTTTTTTATTTATGTAGATTTGCTATTCAATACTATTCGAATTGAAAGATCATTGCAAATTGGTTTTCAACAGCAGCCAGAATATAATACCTCAATACTTCTAAATTTACACCCTAAAATGTCTCAAAATTGAAAATAGCGAAGTCGAAAATGCCTTCCTCGAGCAAAAAATATGGCAGGTGAATGAGTTTTCCTCAATAGTACGCGACAACCGACGCGTCACGACGCCCCACCGGGCAGGGCGCGTCGCTAGGCGCCCGCTCCCTTCACTTGCACCTAATAAACACCGGTGTAATTGTGTACCAGATTATTAAAAAGAGCCGACTTAAAAAGTTAATCATATATTTTCGAAGATTTTTGTCTTTAGAAGTCAGAAAAAACAGCTTATTTGACCAGTTTGACCAAAGAGAGTTTAAAGAATAGAAAGAATTACTTATTTGAGTTATTATTATTAATATATGGGTAGATATAATAAATATCTCAGAACTCTGGGGTCCTGGACCTTTGGAAGGCGTACGAGGAGTCGAAACCAACTCGCAGAGGCCCCTTTGGCGTTTTTAATGGAACGTGGTATGAATCGGCGATTATCCCTGTACGCGCTGTGCTAGTGCATCCAAGGACAACCCCCGGTTGTTGGGAAACTATTAGGCTATGGTTTTAGGATTCTTAAATGGACTGGTTACTAGGAACTATGTTAAGACTATGGTTGCTGTCTGAACAATGTTTTTAATTTCCATCGTTATAAAGGAATAGGATAGCATAGGATAAATTTTGTTAAACATGAGTGAATTATATAGGTTTGTTGTGGCAATGCTGACACATATTTCGATGTATCAAATAATTAAGCTTAGCGTTGCGCTCATGGTTTCCAGCTACATTAGTCGTCGTATAGCTAAGAGGCTATTGATACACATATGACTTTGTAATTCTTCGGAATTGTGATTTTCCTGAATTTTATGTATCTCCTGCAGACATTACTCCGAACACACAAAAGGTTTAATAAATGGGACCCGCTTTCTTATCTTTTTTTACGGGTTTTTCTTCTCAAGTACAGCGTACAAAACTACTAAATAGATTATTACTCATTATATTACTAAATGATACAGTAACTTTCAAATGATGTTTAGGGGCAATAGGTAGGGCTGTAGGTTTATTCGAAAGAGTTACTGTGACCCTGAAATGCAATGGGGTGCTGAAGGAACATATATTATGTGGGTTTTAGTCAGTAAGAGTTTGAAACTCTTACTCCACCCAGAGCGCGATAAATTATTTGATGATTTACCACCTCAAAAAACTGGCCAAGTGCGAAGCGGACTCGCACATGATGAGTTCCGATGTATATTAAAATCGAACAAAAAACGCTGAAAAAATATCGTTTCTTGTGTGGGCTTGGGTGAACTTCTTATTGTAGCTGCAATAGAAATACACATGCTATCAACATTTCAAATCTCAATCTCTTACGGTTTGTGAGATAGGTACAGCCCACTGATAGACAGACGTACGCTCCGTAATATGGTCCCGTTGGCACTAAAAAGAAATACATAATGTCATATTCACAGGTCTTTGAGAAACTATTTTACAAACCACACCTTTGCTTTCTACCTCACCTCGAAAGCACCACGGCAAAAGATTAACGTTACAAAGTCTCAAGCTCCCAACACCCGCGTACTACGCCGCTCTAGTACCTACTACGCGCTTGTCGTTCTCTCGTAGTACGCAAGTGTCGTCGCAAACCTCGTTACGTCGGGTGTCAAAGGGCTGTAACTCAATTACATAGCACGTAGGTACAGGCGACACCAGGCGTGCCAAGACACCGGAATTAATGCATGATAATTTACTTAGGATTTTATATTGGGACAGTAATGACGTGGAATTAGCTGATTCTTGTTGTTGTGGACTTTTTTTGTTGGGCAGGATTTTAGTCTTGATGTCAAAGGTCAGGATTTGATAAGTTTTTTTTTTCTACAACTTTCATAGAATGTCATCTTGTCCCAAACGAAGCAGAGCTTGTACTATGAGTCCTAGACAACTGGTAAACATACTTATATATATATCGAAACGTATACAAATTATCGATAAATTACAACCAGACACAGGACAAATGATCGTGCTCATCATACTAACATTTGTCATGGATGGGAATCGAACCCACAACCTTCGGTATAGCAGTCAACTACTAACCACTAGACGAACCGGAAAGAAAAGAAAGAAAAAACGTTTATTCAGGCTAGTCAATTTGTAATTGGTCATACTATAATTGATAGGTAGATAGAGATACCATTATGTGGGGGTTATTTAAAAAAAAAGCATTATATCTAGATGGTATTTAGTATCAAATCTTCTTGTGCGCCTAGTCATAATATTGACCTGATTAGCTCTAGATTACTGATGACTGACCCCCAATTTTTTATTCAAGTATTTAAAGTTGAGTATTTTCCAAACTCCACTTTAGGCTGAAAACCTGTCAAAATTGGGCTTTCCAGTAGGGTTTAAGCCATTCTTAACTTAAAATGTCTCCGAATACCAAAAAATTAAGTTATTTTTGTAAAGCCTAATGTGACAATCATTTTGCTAAACGTAGACATTCCAGTATTCTCATTAAACCAAACCTACGCACTTGACAGGCTTACTTCAACACGAGCTTCTTCCACCGATCTTTGTTTCTCTTTAGAAACAATTTAGCAAGCACTCCAATATGTAAATTCCACGCTTCGTGGCTCTTCTGAAGGCAAGTCTCCACTGCCCTCTTATACCAATAACCCTTGTGAAATCATGATAAATTATCTTCTCTCACGTTCGCGCGTTCCTCTTATACACGCGAATTTGCTACATGAATATTGAAAATATGGATATGACAACTTGGCTAAATATGTGGTGGGTAATAGTCAAATTGTGAGTTGAATTGTGTCACGTTCTAAACATATGTCTGCGAGAAAAAAAACATAGATAGTGTTTATATTCTAGAAGATAGCTATCAAGATAATGTAGGTAGCAATCACAAGATTTTGATTTTCTCGAGATGTAGGTAAATAGTCAAGCCAAAGTACAAAAGACGAAATCAGCACACGAGTTGACATCCCTAATTGGTCCAGACATCTAGTCGCGATCCATTTTCGTATATCTGTGTATCTCACGTCGCCGTGTGAGCGCCACTTAAAGTCGCAGCCTTCGCATTATTAATGAGGGAGTCTTAGAGAAAATTAAATATAGCATTAGGCCCGGAAGCCCGGGATTGTGGGGGCCAGGGGGAAGAAACGGGGGCCACATAACCCTTCAGTGCTCGCGACAATGCGGGTGCATAATTACGCATTTGTAAATTTTAAATGTCCCACCCACCTCATACAGCCTTTTGTATGACGTGATTCGCGTTTTCACTGTACATTTTAAACGGTTTCAAATGGATTCGTATGATGATGACTGCCACGCGATTAACGCCAAATGTAACGTCATTTTTATTGACGTGACGTGTTACTCAACATTTACGGTTGGGTTTGTTTTAAAATCATGAGCAGTGTTTTAAGGATTATTGGTGGAAATGTTTTTGATAATTTAGAGATGGTTAACATTATCCAAAAAGGTTTAAAAGTTACACAAAACAAGGGTAGAAGTAGCAGAGCAATAGGTAGTTAATTAATCGTATCTATCAGATTGTAACCTTTACCCGTTAACTCCCTTGTCACAGCTACTTTCTTACACCGAAAGGTTAATTAAGCAAAACAAAAAGGGGTTTAACAAAATCAATAGACGCAAATTCATTAAACGCTAAGCAGATTGAAATCCAACATGGCGGCCAAGATGGCGGCGGCGGGTTAAGGCGCGTTGACAAAGCGCCGTCGTTAGTTCACGAGCCCTCTTATTAACCTTATGATGTACGGAGGGCATCCGTCTTGCTAACTCCGGCTGTGACGTCAGCCCTCAGCACTAACTAGAAGCTTATGGTGTCATAAGTTACGATGTGGAACAACCTGATGCAAGACAGCGTTGTGGATTCGTATCAAACACCGGTTCGTATCATAAAATAATGCGACAAAAAATTACACATATTTCTTTTTGGCGGACAGTCAATCAAAATTGTTAAAATTTTTATTAAGTTACATACAATAACAATATACTATTTTTATTACCTTTACGTTGATTCCTTCATGTTTCCAAAATTTAAAACTGTGTTCTCAAAGTGACTTTGACCTCGTCTTAATGCTTACATATATTATTATAATAGATACTGTAGCAGGATTTTGTAAGGTAAAATCCTACCTAAACGAACCTAAATAGCACGGAAACTTTCTCTCATCTCAACAAAGTTATCGTCAAAAAGCACATAATATAAGAAATTCTCATAGATCCAATCATTTATTGAAGAGTGTAGTTTTCACAAGTATGTCTTAGTAGTTTTAGTCTCGCTACAATCAAAATAGAAACTCGAGGCAGACACATGCCAAGAGAATCGTTCGCGAAAATTAATTTAAGTTGTTAGTTTCTGCGAGAAATAATTAAATATCAACACTCCTGCATCACACAGTAATCTCACGAACTTATCAATATAAGTGGCTCATAAAGATAAATAGAGGAGATAATATACTTTATACAATAAGCTAACAAAAGCATTATTGTCCAAAATGAAAAAGTCATTTGAATAGAAGTTGGTCCAACAAAAAATAAAAAGGGAAGCCGCTCAACTAAGTGTTCTATAAATGATGTTCGAAGAAATGTTTAATAATTACTGGAAAGTGCTCCCAACCCTTTCTTTAATCACTGAGGGTCGCAAAGAGTCGTTAAAAATTCTTCTCTAATCCCGGCACATCGGAATCACACTAAAAACGTAAATACTTTTATCCGTGTAATCCCGGTCGTCTTCGCGGATTAGCGCTGTAGTATCGCAGGCAGGAAAAATGCAAGACGCAATCTAGCAAATGGCATTAAAATGTTTAGGTTCAACCCTCTGGCGGCGCGGTGCGATTTTTCAAAGTCGAAGAAAAAACCCCTTCGTCGGGGCAATGTAGCGGACTGGCACGTCTTCGGATGCGGCCAATCCACTACTACAACGCGCTCACCATTTTGATACTTTTTTTTGTAAGCAAAATTTTGCTTGGTAAAAGTTTTTCAGTAATTGACTACACTAATATTATAAAGAGGTCAAGTTTGTTTTTTTGTTTGTAGGAGGTATATCTAAAAGTACTGGTCCGATTTCTAAAATTTTTCACCGATAGAAAGCTGCTTTATTCTTGAGTGATATAGGCTATATTATATATAAGCGGGTGAAGACGTGGACAAAAGATAGTTGAAAATAAAGTAGAGCAAATCTAGATTTCATTTTACATCACCCACGTCTATTTGCTGGTTCATTATGAAGTTGTTACGGAAAAACTTTTAATTGTAAACAACATGTCTTTATTGCTACTGAAAGTTTTCATCTAGTTACTGAAGCCGTAAAGCGTGCCCAGTCTTAGGCAAGAGTGCTTAAGCCATGAAAATTAAGATGGTTGATAAATAAGTTTTGACTTAGGTACAGTTGAATTCACCATTCGATAGAACTCACATAACACAATATCTCAGTATTCTCCAGGCGTCTCCTCTGACTCTCTGGGCTTGTGGATGGCGGGTAATAAATAGCTCTCCTTCCGATTAGGACAGGCTCGGGTCGACGGCGCTTTTCTCAAAGATACGTCAGTATGACTGACGAGGCCCATTAGGGCCAATGCGTTCCAGGACTACAGGATTTGTTCGAAAGGGTTACTGCAGGTCTAGCTAAGTTACGACCGTTTCGTGTCGAATCTCTTTTTACAATCGGTAACACCTCGACGCATAAGCGATTTTAGAAAACGATAAATTAGTAGCCATGTTAGCGCGCCTGAGTCGATCGCTCATTCTACAAAAACTTGTTTGTAACTTGGCTACCATTTATACCATAAAAGTACAGGATTTTGCGATGAACATTGTAGAAACGATTACATTTCGTTCTATCATTTTGTACGATGTGATCTTAGCAACGAGTTCTGTGGTACGGGAACACAAAAGATAACTGAAGGAAAACAGGTGGGATTTAAAGTCAGACACGCCCTATCGTTCTACCCAGGGCGAAGGAAGTCATTTGATGATTTGCCAAATAAAAAAAACATGTATCTCAATATTGTCTTCAAGGGTCAACACTGCTAAGTCATGGTATACAGCGATTACGCATCGTGCACACAACAAAGAATTCCAACATTTCTTAACGAATGCAAATCGTCTAGTGCTGCCCTTTCTTTTGAATCTTTCTACAGTGAATTCATAATGAAACAATGCCCTGTCATTTTTCATGTCATGAACCAAAGGCGTTTTATTTCTCAGGAGAACCTATGTTATTGACGACCGTCTTATCTAACTATACAATGAATTTATTTTTAGTTTCTGCCTGCTCCTCGGGAAAAGAGGCGTGAGTTTATCAATGTATAAGTTTTAGAACTTCAAATGAGTTTTTTTCCAAATATAAATTATTAATTTCTGCCAGCGCATGACAGCCGGAAATTACGTCAAGGGAACATACCTCTTTTGTCCTATGTCCAGGACATGGTTTACTCATTACCCAAATCCGTTTTGCCATTTGGGCGTGAAGGAGTTAACACACACATACAAACATACTCAAAAATTATAGCGAAGTCTGAATTGTAACGTTTTATTAATTAAGAGAAATTTAGTAGTTTAAAGACAAAAATAGCTCATCTATTCCACTAGCTATCTTCTCGAATCCATGAGAAATAATCCGGGTTCGCGAGCCAGCGGGTAATCTTGAGTTTCAGTGTTATTTTTTGCGCTCGGAGCAATGCGGATATTGTCTGAGCTACGGATGCTCTTAGCTGGAAGAAAGCTTTGAATACAGACTACCCGGGACCCGACTATTACTTGCATAGCATCCACTTACTGCACTTATTAAATACTCTTAAAATTGTTCGTTGATGGACACTGCACTTAAGGGTTTAAAGCGACTTAATTGCGTCTTAATTGTCATTAAAAGATGAGGTATTATTAAATTAATATAACTAGAAATATCTCTCAATAAAAATCATGTTTCAATCAACTTTACGATAAAGTATTCAGTAGATAATAGACCATTTAACCCGTCACTGGCGATTCGATATCTCAAATCATTATCGTAAAAGCCGTGAGGCGCTCCGAGGCAAGATTAAGCCCGGCTTAATCCTAAAAAGCAGCGCTTGTCTAATTGCAACGAACTCATAAAGCACTACACCTATAAAGGCTAAGCGGTCGGATTCAAAATAATGTGTTTTACATTTTCGTACCGTCGGTATCTGCGACATAAAACGGCCTGTAATTTATTCTATTGCTGAAAGGGTTGGGTTGGCTCGGGGTGGGAATTACCCAAGGTGGGTGCTAAAGGGTTAAGCCGAATATACGGGGTCGCGGCGCCGGCAAACTTTGTTAATTTATGCGCTTAAAAATGTCAACTGAAAATTATGACGCCAAAACACATTTCCTATTTGTATGATTGTGATTGTTGTGATAATACCGTATTTGTTGTTATTGTTTTTAACAAACAGTCTTGGAGAAAGGCTGCCTAGTCCTAGTTATAGGTCATCAACTGCTCATTGATGATTTTGAATTTATACGGTTGTATCTCTTTAAACATAGTCTTGAAAACACTAGTTTCAATGACAAAAGTACAACTACACATTCTCAAAGAAACAGTACGCAAAGGGCAACTGAAGGGTACAGGTTTTGCTTCATCCTAGAGCAAGAAAAGACGTTGTATGATTTCCCGCATCAAAAGAAAGCATATAAATTTTCAAAGAAATAAATGGACAATTTCTGCCTTCAACATACGTTTTAAAATCGGCTCTTCAACAAACTTTAAGCTCATTCTCCACAATGTGAACAATCAGACTCTTTAACAATTGAGGAGTGTCTACGGAGATAAGACGCGAAGTGTACAAGCCGCGAGGGGGGAGCTTCTCTCATTATTTAAATATTCTGATGAGTGCGTTAAGTAGGCGTTAGCGTTAGTGGAGCGATTCAAGCGATAACTCTTAACGCTATTGTTTTGTTGATTGAATTTTGAGCAGTTGAGGGTGGAAACTAGGTGGTGAGGCTTTGTTTGGTGTTTTCTATAATTATATCATACTTTAAACTTTTTTATTATATACTTTGTTGTACACCTCATAATGTGGACAGGATAAATATTAGCAAAAACTAAGTGTAGAATGGGCGGTCTTATCGCATAGGGCAATCTTTTACAGATGACCTTAGGATGGACTGAACGAGAGGCGATAGATTAGGACTTGAAGTTTTGTATATGTTGCTATTTCATTAAATGGACTTTGGAAAATTGTAAACAGTGTACTGCAAATGAAATTACTTGTCTTTTCTTTACAAAGGGGTGATTTTTGCACTCAATGATATCCATTGTTAATATTCTTGCTTTTTTTGCAAATACGTTAATTTATAAAATAACTGAAGACACGAAAAACTTTCTTAACCACTAATGTTAAAATTTAAGGATAGTCATAATTTCCTCTTAACTTGTCCAGGTATAGCCCATCAGCTGGCAGGTCTACCCGGCGGTGAATGGGGAGCGCTGGCACGGCATTACCCACCTCCTTTGCTGCCTACCCCCGCACACTTCACGCCACACGTCTTACCGCCGCACGCGCAACCTCAGCATGTACCAGTACCACCTCATGAGACTGGTGAGTATACTTCTATTAAAACTGCCTATCAGAACCTACAAAGCATTCTGTTCTTGGTTCTTTACACCAAAGCGCTTTTTTCGCTTTACAGATATAACATCAGATAACCCAATAACGATGCACGCGCACAGCACGACGAGTCCGGCAAACTCGCGTCCAAGCTCGCCGCAAGATGACGACATCTCCGTCACGGCATCCAGCTCCCCTCCGCCAGACGACCGTCCAGGGGCCTTCACATCCGTCACCAGATCGAGGAAACCAATGCAGCCGCTACCAGCGCCTTCAACATTGTTCCATAGTGCACTAGCAGCTCAATTATTCCTCAATTCTCCTTTACTACCAACTCCACCGGCGTGGTTGTACTCACAACTTTACGGTGGTTACGACTGGTGGCTCAGACCACCACCCCCACAAGAAGACTCAAACCATTCAAGTCCCGAAAGAGAAGAGGAAAGTTCTACAGCATCAGGGACTGGGAAGAAACGTCCTGCGTCCCCGGAGTGGTCAGAACAGGGGATGAGGACTCGAAGTAAGTCCTTGATCACATCAGAGAGACGACCGGTGGATGTGTGGCGTCCGTATTAGTGTCGTTTTAGGAATACCTCACTGTCCACTGATATGTATGATTAATGGGTACGCTAAGCACACTATGGTGGTACAACGCGAGTTGAAAGATTTTGGCTTGCTTCAGTTAGTCGTTTCTGTCTTCTTTGTGGTCTTAACTCGATTAAGAACGGCCATTGGACAGGGAAAAACAAGTGCAAGCTTGATGCAATGTAGCCCTTTGAGGTTATGAGGATTGGATTGATGTTGCGTAGAGCACATTTTGATGTTTAAATTCAAAGTGTTGTTGAGTGGGGCTCTCACAATTTTTGAGGGTTAAGAAGAAAGTTATGATAATACGTGTAGTGGACAGTTTTAACTTTATACAATTTCGACATTCCCGTCCCAAGACATACAGACACTCCAGAATATTGTGCTCGTCTTATGGATTCGGTGAAATAGCGGTCTTTGTCGATCGATAGGTGTTTTTACGTTAGATAACTGAATGTGAATTTCAAATCGTAACGTTTAATGAATTGTTGACTGTATTATAAGATAATGCAAAATCTGTAAATAAAGTTATCGAAATTTTTATACGGAGGTGTTTTATTTGAAGACTTACCTACTTGTGCTTAATGGCATCTTAGTGCGTTGGTGCGTTGTGCTTAGTGTGTTACGTGTCTTAGTGGCATCGTAGTTCATGTGGTTGGATGGAGAGGGAGAGGGAGACCAAAGAAAAGATCGATGGATTGTGTGAAGAGTGATATGAAAGAAAAGGAAGTTAGTGGTAGCATGACGAGTTACAGGGCAGAATGGAAGAAAAAAACGTGTTGCGCCGACCCCAAATAACAAGGGACAGGGGCAGGAAGATGGTGAGATGATGATGAGTAAAATTATATGTTCAGGCTTTGCTAATAACATTATATAGCTAAAGACAAACTGAGCCCACGTATGCCACGTATGCTACACGTTATGGCATCAGAATCTTAAACAGGCGACTTACGTGAGACCCGTGTGACAGAGTTGCATATGCGAAGTGTGTTTCTAAGTCATCTGTTTTCAAGCAAATACAAGAATCTAGGTGTCATACATGGGCATACGTGGACTCAGTTTTATTTTAGCTTGTCTACATGTAACAATGGCATACCAAACGCTTATCAATTCTCGTATCATATCCCCATTTATGATTCTAAAAATAGTTGATTTATAATTCATTAAAATAAAAGCCACAAAAATAAATATTTTATAAAGCTGCACGAGTAAAAAGTTTTGGATTGTGTCCATTATAGTCGTGACCACAGCGCGAGCTATTTGGCACAGGTCATTGCATCCAGGCATTATCAATGTATGGAAATGAAATGTTTTATCGCCGAGTATTTACCTACTGAGCTTTTCATTAATTCCTGAACATCAAATATATATTTTTAAAGCTCCATAAGCTTTGTAAAGCACACTGTTTATCCGAAAAGTCTTGTTTTGAAAACGCTGGCTAGAAAGTTAGAACATTGTGGTTTATTGTGCCAGTCTAGATTATTCAAACATGGTTTGAACTAGTGTCGAAATCCCTAAATAATTAAAGTGGTTTTAATTGTGTTAGTAAAGTTACTAGACATCGGCAATAGGTACTATAATTTAGGTGTCTTCAAGGCTAGAGTGAATAGGCTCTTAATAAACTAGTGCGCCTGACCATCAATGATTGCATCTCCGCTTACCATCAGGTGGGATCGCCGTCAAGCACTAGTTTATATCAATTTAAAAAAAAAGGTACTTTTGCATGGTGGCCTTCAAAATTGAAAATACTACAGATACAACATGATATTTGCTAAGGTATTGTTGTCTATATTTATATATGTATATACAAGGTGACGCAATTTGTCTTGGTATGGTCATGTGAAGAGGAGGGATGAAACGCATGTTACTAAAAGAGCTATGAGTTTACATGTGGATGGATGGAGAGAAAGAGGGAGACTAAAGAAAAGATGGATGGATTGTGTGAAGAGTGATATGAAAGAAAAGGAAGTTAGTGATAGCATGACGAGTAACAGGGCAGAGTGGAAGAAAAAAACGTGTTGCGCCGACCCCAAATAATACGGGATAAGAGCAGGAAGATGATGATACAAGGTGACGCAAAATTAATCATCCAATTTTATTTTTGTATAACTTTTTTACTAAATAAAAAGAAATGATTTTAGTGATGGAAATCTTTATCAGGACCTGTAATTTTTTTTCTGTTAAGTGAAAAAGATCATATCCGTCAAGTTGCTGCCACCAGTGACGATACACATTTTTGCCCGCTTTATCGAGATTTCCGGTGATAACTGTTTGCATTCCTGTCGAATTTTCTCTTTAAGAGCGGGCAATTCATGGTACATTTTCATACAACCGCTTTTACGTGATTATGATGATATTACACATCTTTCTCCAGATATTTTGAATACACAGATATCTTGTGGATATTATTTTCTTTGATCTATATTGGCTTCTATAGAAATCTAAACATAAATTTGTGTAAAACTAAACCAGCAAAGATCTCTGAAAACCCTATTTTACGTGTACCATCATAATCTACTCATATATTAAAAATATATCCATAAAAGCTTTGCACATTTAATAGAAATTCTGAATGACGAAATTTTTGGCAAAAACTTTTAAGTGTTTTAAAAAAAAACACGTATTTCCTGGAACAAGTTTTGTGAAATATTCGTGTAAATCATGAAATTACCGAATGCCAAGAGAGTTTTCAGGCGTTCTCTCTCTTCTTTCGCGTTGCCTCTTCATCAAACATCGCGTTGGATTTCATTAGGTGAAGCAACAATCTTTTAAACCATGCTCGACGTTGACGATAGGAGAGTGGAAGTGGACGATAGGCAAGTGGAGTAGGACCTTCTAAGGGCAGCGATTGGGCTTGTTGCCATAAACCCGTAAATTCAAGTAGCCTCAAAAAATAAGTCTTGGATGGTTAAATCGGACAATCTTGCTGGCCGTACCAAATCGCCAAAAAGGGAGATTATTGCGACCAGCTCATGCTGTGTGTGCAGTTGAACCATTTTGTTAAAACCACGTGTTCACCAAGTCTCTCTCCTCCAAAACCAACAGTAAGAAATAGAAGTCTTTCACTAAAATTCGCAGTTCGATCTGTCTGGTGATATTCTTTCGTTCTCAACGACATCGACATCGTCACAGCGTCGATATTCTCGGCAGAACGACCAATCGGTGGCGGTCACACCCTGCAAGGTCTCTTGTGGTTCCAAATTTGAAATCTTTCATGCGATGAAATTTTTCATAGTGACGAGGCGTAAAAAGAAAAACACAAAATTTATTAAAAATTAACCTTGTATTAAATAGTTCATATTGAGACAATAACTTAGGAGTACTTTGTAAAAATAGAGTGAAAATATCACTGTAAGAGAGAGTCCATCTTTCATAATTTAAATGCCTTTAGCAGGTACATAACTTAAATTCTAATACAAATTGATTTAGACAGTTTATTTCTTGGTAAAAGACTTCAAACTGCTTTTTACAAGTTCTTATTTAACATACAATGTTTATATGTTTTGTTTAGATCATATCTTACAAATTAATTTTAAAACAGTTACCCATAACTGATTGTGATTGAGTTGAAATTTTGTAGATAAGTTCAGTTTCGATGATAATTTATGCTTAATTTAGTGACGTTACTCTAAATCCAATATGGCAGACTAGTTATTTCGGTTTATTCCTCGTTCGCCCGGAAGTTTTGTCCCACATTCCAAAAATCTTTGTTCGTCCCATATCACTATTGAAGTTGCGTTTTGTTCCAAATTACAAGTTACTTAACGGTACGTTCAACAATAAAATGTAAGTACTTATTTGAAATTACTGAATATTATTTCAAAAACTTAAAATACGTACTTACATTCAATAATAAAAAAACGCTTAAACTAATTAAAACTAAAAAAAATAATCATATTTTAGTTTGTTTATAGTTAGATTTAATTATTTTACGAGTTTTTATTATTATTTGTTGATTTTACTGTAATTATAGTTAGAAAAAAAAATGTGTACAAGGAATATAAAAAAGGACGAACCGAGAATAAAATAGTTAAAATAATATTTTGAGACTAAGGAAGCATGTAGTTTGGGACGAACTATGATTTTTTTTGTGGGTATTTAGATTTATTCTTCGTTCGACCTACTGAGTGTCGACTCAGTAGTCGAACGAAGAATAAATCTTATTTTTTTATGCATTCCAGTGGTATGGGTATATTGGATATCAATTAAATGGGCTTGTTGAAAAGAATACTAAAAAAATACGTCACAATTAATCTGTTAAATGCTTGTTTTAGTTTAACATTAATTTTATTTTGGACAGGCACAACTCTCTGTTCCCGTACACCGTTGGTCTATAAAGGCCATTAGCCTGAACACTCCACTTTGAATTTCAGTTGCAGTGTTAATGATTTCTTCCTTGGGTAGTAGGAATCTATGGGTCTTGCTTCTGAGTTCGATCATGTATGAGTATGGGATGTTGGGGACTGCGTAGCTCCAGTCTATGCTGGTGCCAGCGGCGTAATACATGAGATCCTTTGTACTGCCCACCTTGTACGTGTGTCCACTGGTGCCGTAGATAGCCTGGAGAAGAGAGAATGTTATATATTTTTGTTAAGGCCTACACACACGTGATGCAACGATGCGATTTTTTTTCTACGGATATTTTTATTACCCGTAGAACCGACTTTTAAGAAAATCGTGTTTAAGATTCTTTTTTCAGCTTGGCTTATTATTATTAAGCTTATATTTTCCCACTAAAGGGCAAAGGCCCCAACCGACTTGTTCTAGATATTTTTTTCCCAAACGAGTCCTTGCTGTAGAAGTCTACGTCATCTCACTTCTTCCTAGGTCCTTCACCTGGCACGGTGAAATCACCGGGACACCATACAGACACCAGAGACGCTACACCATACTGAGACAGTATCAAAATGGACCTTAAGTGCACGCGTCCGAGTTGGTCGCGTAACTAAACGGACACCAGGTGAGTAACTCTCTATAGAGCTGTATACATTTTGTTGGTAGCGGCGAATGGTCGTGCCGCCATGGCGTCTCGGTGAAAATAGCCCTAATCCTCAGGCACTCGCTATTGGGCGACTCTTGCGGGTGACGTGAACCACCCAATCCCAAGTTATGTTTTCTTGAAACTTTTTGGTGAGATGGATAAGAATCTAAGCTTTGAGAACTACCAGCAGTGGCAGATGTATGTGATTCTGCCTGAATGTAAGTACCTGTATATTTCTTTCTCATATACGATACACTTAGATGATACAAATGAAGAATCAATATATCTTTGACATGTTTTTTTTTGTTAAGTTATCACATCTTCCTTACCTTAGCCATGGCAGTCCCCCCTTCCAGCAGATCCACGTAGTCTGGGCAGGAGTCACTGGTATAACCCCATGGGAAGATGATAACCTCGCCGTAGCTGTGGAAGGACAGGAACGCCTTGAACTTTGTAGGTGCACCCAATACCGCATTCTGGAGTAATAAAGTCATTATTAAGTATTGCCTTGAATATTCAGCTTCACAGCACTGTCACCGAGACAATTAAAAATTTCAAGGTCATTGCCACCGACCCGCCGATCCCACGAGGATACGGCGGTGCTCCGCCCAAGCGAGGCACACCTCCACCGTATGCTCCAACGTGCGACACCTGGGCGTTTCTTCCGCACGAATACGGTGCAGGAACCTCTCGAACTTATATGTTCGGTGAGGACCTGCATCATGCGGAAGGTCAAAGAAGCGACTTACCACCATAATGATGGCTTTTCCAATGAGCAAGGGCTGGGGTTGAGCGTTGATGAGTCGGGTTTTTGGCTTTTATAGATATACTAGCTTCTGCCAGCGGTTTTACCCGAGTAAAAGTAGGTTTTTCCATACAAACTTCCAACCCCCGTTTTATCCCCTTAGGGGTGGAGTTTCGTAAAATCCGTCTTAACGGATGTCTACACCCTATAAAGAACCTACCAGCCAAATTTTAAGTTTGTAGGTGTTATAGTTTCTGAAATTTCGTGATTAATCAGTGAGTGGTATTTCGCTTTTATATATATATATATGTATATGTACCTAACTTACTTTGACGGCAGTGGTCTCAGGTTCAGAAAAAGCTTTCGGTCCTCTATAGAAGATGCTACCGGGGTCGTCTGATGAGCCTTCTTCTCCTTTCTCCCCAAAACCGTAACTGGAATATATACTACGATTATTTAGGTAGTTTGCATAGATAATTGGATTAGCTTTTTTTGATCGGTTAATTACAATCGTTTTTAGAAAACACACAAAAATGTACATTAGTTTTAGTATATGCGAAACACGTGTCTAGTATTTTTATGTAAAGAATCTATGTACAAAATTTCACAACTGTACCTATCATGAAAAATCACAAAGTTACAAGCTTGTTATATCACCATGTTTTCCGCACAAATACATGGTCAACGGGCCATCCGGGTGACTGAGGGGTTGTTTTGCTCCAGCACCCAGCTGTGGGCTGGCGCCTAATGCCCGCTATAACCTGTCGTGACTTGCGTTGTACTTTGTGTCAGTTACTGATTCTGAACAAACTATGTTCAGGTTCCGCATATACTAAAAATTAGGTTGTATATAACATTTAACTAGCATTATGCACACCGTTATACACCCATTAGGAAATTAAATTACAATCATCATCTAATATTTTTCCTTATTTAGAAGGAGGAGAGGGTCAAAAACTAGTAAAAATTGTCTTACTTAGTAAATTAAAGGCCCCTTAGCAGATTTTTAGAGATCTTTATTTTATTAGTTTTACGATTTGATTTCAATAGAAACCTGGATAATAATGTGTAACAAGAAAATAATATATGTGTTTCAAAATATCTAGAGAAAGATGTGTAATAAAAACGTCAACCACATAAGCGCGGTTCTATGAAAAATAATGAAAATGTATGTCGACTTTGATGGTTTTATACAAATTTACTCTTTACTTCTTTAACAGACTTACCTAAAATTTCTGTTAAGGTCCACACCAATACACTCTTTGTAGCGTGCTCGATTCTTTCGCCACATCCTGTCTTGCGTATGCGTATACACGTAGCCATCTGGATTCAACACGGGTAGAATGTACCTAAAAAATATAAACTTACTAGTTGACCCAACAAATGATGTTCTACCATATAAATTATCAAAGAAAAAGCAGCTAAGAGAGTGTCGAGCCACGCTCAGTGTAAGGTCCCGTAGTTTCACGTCCTTCACAATAAGTGTCCCCACTTAAGAGTTACTAAACCACAGACAACGAGCAAGAACAAATACCACCAATGCCAACGAGGGACATCAAATTTTAGCTTTCTAGTGCTAACGGTTACTGAGATTATCCGCGGACGGACGGATAGACAGACAGACTTGGCGAAACTATAAGGGTTCCTAGTTGACTACGAAACCCTAAAAAATGAGGGGGGGGGGGGTAGAAATAGTCTACAATCTCTTCTCAGCCCTACGAAATATACACAAAACGAAATCATAAAAATTGGTCAAGTCGTTTCAGAGGAGTTCGATAACAAACACAGTAACACGAGATTTATATATGTATATTAGATAGATATATTGAAATAATACAATAAAAAACCTCAGTGTTCCTTCGTAAACTAATCCCTCGTAGTAAAGCACAACAAGGCGCTAGCCTATTACTACCAACTAAGGGTAAAAACCATACTCCAGTCTTCTGCTGAGAAATGTGAGGTGGAAAAACCAAATAACACATTGTTTAACTAAGTAATAGAACCTGGGACCCTACGCAACAAAATGTAACAAGAGAGATAACAGGACAATTTGCCGGCTGTGGTCTTTTCGTCCGATTATAATTTTGGTATCTTCCAGGCACTTACGAGTATAAACTAGTGCGCTTTACTATCAATAATTACATCACTGTTGATCATCAGGTGGGATCGCAGTCAAATAATATATTGTTATTAAAAAAAAAGTCTAGATATTACAGAAAAATTTCTTACCAGTCCTTGTTGGTTACACTCTCCGGCATTTCATTAAAACTCCTAACAATTCTGTCTGCTAAGTAGGTGACCACAGCAGGGCTGATCCATTCGCGAGGATGGATGGCTGCGTCCATCCAGATACCGTGGTTTGTCTTCACACCATTTGAAATTTTAAGCATCTGTAACATGTAAACAAAAAAACAAACTGCTAATCGTTGAACTGGAGGAAATACTCTGTTGTTTTGGTATAGAAATGTGGTAATGAGGAATAAAAGGCATGTGATATTTATTTTACAAATACGTTTTTTTTTAAACACGTCACGTCAACTTATTTTCCGTCAGCTTGAACTAGATGAGGCCGTTGTTTCCCTGCTGACTACCTTGAAAAAACATCGAAACAAACTCAGGGGTCAAAACCTCTTTTAAGTCCATACTGTAAACATGTAAAAGTCAAATCGTATGAGAACCATGCAGATTAGTGTCTGAGATGGTCTTTTAAGGAAAGAACTACACAGATTTGAGTGACCTGTCCAGTCAGTGCAAGCATTTGTCAGTATTCGTATAGTTCAACTTAGAACTACTAAGGAGCTCAACGATTTGACGAACAATACCAAGGAAAGGACATTTGGGTAGGCCGCAGAAATACTCAAATTGCCAGACAAAATAATAAACTGGAAAGAAAAAAAGAAATGATCCACATAGTCTCACATTCACAATTATAAACGAAAATATATAAAATAAAGTGTAGAAAAATGACATATTTAACAAAGTAAATATTTATGTCAAAAATTAATTTAGAAAATAAATAAATTCATATTTTAAAATATAAACAAGTATCAATGTCAAATTGTAAAAAATAATTATGAATGTCAAATTGTAAAAAGAATACAAAAAAGCACAATTGAAAAATAAAAAATAAACTCAGATGAGAAGAAAAAAATTACAACAATTGTAGAGCGTACTAGAGCAGATCAATCCCAAGCCTTTTTGTCCTCAAGATAGTCCTTTACAGTCTAAAAAGCCTTTTGCAAAGTTTTCACTTTACAAATGATTTGAATTTATTAAGGCTTACTTCATAAATATGACTACGAGGTTTATTATAATAATGTATACATTGGCATCTGAATGAGTCCCCTATTTTTTTGAACCTGGTAGCAGGAGCTACAAATATATGTTTGTTCCTAGTATTCATCATGAATATCACTGTATTTCTTAAACATGTTTTTATTTTTATGGGCATACAATATATTCTCGTAAATATACTGAGATGGATGATTGAATGAAAAACAAAAAACGTATCATAACATTCACGTTTTACCTTCATATCCCTTCCTTCTGCTGTTCTCCCGATAACTTGAACTGAACACAAATACGGATATTCAGCCTGCAAGCTGTCCAAAAAGGCATAGATTGTATCCAGAGTGTGGTAGTTATTCCAGTCCATGTTCTTCGCTGGAATACGGACAGAATAATTTACAATTTTTCTTGATTTCACTATATTTATTCAAAATTTGCACTTGACCGATGACACTGACACCGACGCAGCGATGTTTCACACAACTTAACTGCTTAAAATTTGGTGACTGATTGCAAATAAGTTTAACAAAAAAAAAAAAAAAAAACCACTTGTAACTTGTCTTAGTCTACTAACGTTTTTGATGATAATTATTGTAGTAATGATGAATGAATGTCCATGTTTTTAGGGTTCCGTACCTTAAAAGGAAAAACGGAACCCTTATAGGATCTCTTTGTTGTCCGTCTGACTGTCTGTCTGTCTGTCAAGACCCTTTGTCTCAGAAACGCGTCGAGGTATCGAGTTGAAATTAAAACCATATACTCAGGTCGGTAGTCCCTTGAAACTGTGAAAAAAACAAACTTGTAAGTTGACGAAAAAAAAGATACGTTCGTTTATATCGCAAAAAACGTGCATTTCAACACTCTCAAAGGAATTAAAATTCATAGGGTACTTCCCGTTGACCCAGAATTCTGAAAATTGGCATAAAGCAAGGTCTTATAGTATAGATATAGGAATAAATTTTTAAACAGAAAATTTGTTGTTACGTCACAAAAAATACTTTTTTTGCGATTCGGAAAAATCTTCGAGACTCCATTCTGGAATTGAACTATTTACATACGTAAGTTTGTACGGAACCCTAAGTTCACGAGTCCGACTCGCACTTGTTAAGTTTTTAAATGTACCTACGTGATTATTACGTGCTTCTATTGCGCTAATCGTTGTATTGTATCCATTATTTTATTTAAAACCACACGAATTCATACCGACTATGATAATATTGAGCTCATTACGATTTAATTTGTTAATAGCACTAATGAATGTAATAATAATGTTGCAGGTAAATCCTATTTGTTAATAGGTGCACTATGAAATGAGTTTGGAATTTGTAAATTTGTATAGTTTAGTAAGATAACGAGTGGGATAGTGTCAGACTTTTACTGACTAAAAATCCATTCTTGTTCCTTCTTTGCCATTTTTCCAGGGCCCCGGGGATCTCTTTCGCATCACCCATGGCCCCAGTAGGCTTCGACCCTGCTGGGCCCCTACGGTTGCTGACATCTCCTTGAGGCACGCATGGAACAGTACGCGCTGTCGACGACTTGGGCCCGGTCTGGACGGTTACCGGACGATCGGACGGCGAGCCACCCATTGCTCGCAGTCCGGTCGGCGCCTACGGTGGCCGGAAATCGGGATCGGGATCGGAATCCCGGCGGCGATTGGGGCGTGAGGACCTTTGCCTCACGCGATCGGCCGCCTCCTTTGCTAGCATTACTGCTTCGCAGAAGGAGGTGATCGTATTAAGGCCCGGCGCGAGAGATCGCAGCCGCCGATCACTAACTGGGTGCCATATCAGCATTTCATGGAGACCAACTCGTAGAGTCTTGGAGCCCAACCTTGACTCTTTTGTTGGTGAATGGAAGACGATATTGTTAGAATATTTGTCAGTTTTGTGAGAAAATAGAATGAAACAATAATAAATATCATATTTTGGTTTTCATCTTATTTTAGTATTTATTAATTTTGCCGTATTAAATATACATACATCTAAACTAATATTATAAACAGGAAAGATTTGATTTTTTGTTTGATTATTTGTATGTTACGATTTAACTCAAAAACTACAAGACCGATTTTCAAAATTCTTTCACCAGTAGAAAGTTACTTTAGCACTGAGTAACCTAGACCTATGTTTTCTATTTTCACGCGGGCGAAGGCGCTAGCAAAAGCCAGTATATAATAAAATGACTTCCATAGCATCTGTAAGGGTACTATGAAGTTGGACATTATTTTAGTTTATTGTTGATAAGTTCTCTGGGAGCAGTGGTGGCCGAGTGGTAACGGCCCCGACTTACAAGTTGTAGGTCGCGGGTTTAAACCGGGCGCATTACTTTGTGTAATTTATTTCAACACCACTGCTCTCAAAACAGTGAAGGAAAACATCGTGAGGAAACCGGCATGTCCTAGAACCAAAAATTCGAAGACATGTGACATCCACCAACCCGCACTGGGCCCGCGTGGTGGGTTACGGCCCATTCCCTCTCCGAGAGAGGAGGCCTAAGTCCCAACAGTGGGAACATTATAAGGCCGACTATGTTATACTATGCTAAGTTTTCTAATTGTTATCTTACTAATGGTAAGCTATGAATATCGCAATAAGGTTATGTGTGTGTAAGTGAGTGTCGACAGTGGCGGTGTTTGATTATGACATTTTTTTCGTTCAATGTTGAGAAATTTGACTAAGTACACCAACATATATGTGCCTTTTACTTGCCGCCCAAATTAAATAAAAAAGTCTGAGTTTGACCCTGCTGTTAATAATAGAAATATATTAAACTTTTTAAATATGAGAAATCATTTAGTGACTTCTCTCACTCTAGGAAGGGCGTGTCAGACTTACTGACTAAAACCACATCTATGCTCCTTCAGTTGCTTTTTGCGTTCCAGGACCACGGGTATCATTTTCGTACTTTCCCCATGACCCTAACAGGCCTCGGCCCTACTAGACCCCTACGGTTTGCTGATATCTTTTTGAGGCGTGCGTGGAACACTACGGGATGTCGCATTTATCCTAATATTATGATGGCGACGTAGGGGCCCAGAGGGCAAAAGCCTACTGGGGTCATGGGTTGGCTTCTGAAAGGAGATCCCGTGGTTCTGGGATGCAGAGAGCAAAGAAGGAACACAGGTGTGGTTTTGGTTAGTAAAAGTCTGACACGCCCTCCAGCACCACCCTAGAGGAGGAGAAGATTTTGGATGATTCTTCAAACTTAAAAAAAGTGTGTATGTAATATGTGTTTTGACGGATTTAGATGAAATTTTACATAAAGATAGACCATGTCCTTTCTTTTTCTGTGGGAAATTCATCCAATGACTTCCCCCGCTTTTGGGCGGGGCGTGAGGGTGTGTCAGACTTTTATTGAATTAAAACCCACTCCTGTTCCTTCGTTGTCTTTCATGCCAGGGCCGAGTCTTCCTTTCAGAAGCAGACCCTTGGCTCCGGTAGGCCAAGCATCTGCTTGGCCCCTACGGTTTGCTGACATCTCCTTGAGGCGCGCGTGGAACTTTACGCGCCGTCGACGACTTGGGCTCGGTCTGGACGATTACTGGTCGATTAGACGGCGAGTTACCCATTGCTCGCCATCCGCAAGCCCGCGCCTACGGTGGCCGGAAATCGGGATCAGGATCCCGAGGCTGGGGCGTGACGGCCGCGCCCTCGCGCGTGCACGTGCGGCCTCCTTTTTTGTTAACATTACTGTTTCGCAGAAGGAAGCGATTGCCTGCCACTCCCCTTCGCTTCGGACCATGGCCTGTACAAAGGCCCGGCACGAGAGATCGTTGCCGCCGATCTCTCCATCGAGGACACGGTGGTGCTCTGCTCAAGCAGGGCACATCTCTACCGTGTCATCCGGGCGGTCCACATTGTGGTGGCACCCGGGCGTCACTTCCACACGAATACGGTGCAGGAACCTCCTGAACTGACCATGTCCGATGAAAACCTGCGTCATGCGGAAGGTGAAGTCGCCGTAAGGTCTTTCCAGCTACTCCTCAAAGATGGCACTTACCGCTATAATTATGGCGTGCCCAAAAGATAGATCATGTTCTGGGAACATAGGATACTTTTCTCTTGGGTTAATTTTTTACTTTTACCCGGGCAAAGCCGCTGGTGAAATCCAATTTTAGGGGCATTTTTCTATCAACTTTTATATTAAAGTGCTCGACAGCTTAGTTAGGGTACAGTTACATACATATTGATTACTTGAAGTACTTACTTACGTTGCATGAGGCGCAGTTCGGGCCCATATTTGGTCTTTCAGACGAGAGTGCCATATTAGGGCCAAAACAACGTAGCCAAAAGCTACGCCAAGAGGAAGACGCCTATATGTTTCTTAGATTTTTCTCAAGTTTTTGATGTTATTTGATTATGAGATTCTACGGAGAAAGAGAATGCTAGCTGAAGCCTAAAGAATTTATACGTGCACATATTTAGGTGTTTGGTACTCGTGTCGGAGGAACGTTATAAGATGGCGTGAGAACAGATCGGAATAGTATGGATTGGAATCCCGCAAGGGGCAGCCAAACCAAAGATTTTAAATACAGATTCAAAATTTTTGGCTTAGCTACCCAGGCGTGGGATACTGTTTGTCGAGCTCAGCGGCCATGTGAGATATCATTTAGGTGGTTGGAAACTCAAATTATGCGGTCGACGTGGTGCTGCTAAGTCCATCAAACAAGTTCAAAAAATTGCTGAGTATGTGGCGAAGGTTAGACTTTAACCAATGATTGGATGTGTTTATAGGCCCAGTTTTTTTTTTACAATGGATTTGTGATTGCAAAAGCACGTCAAGTTAGGAGGACAGGTCATGAACTAGCTGTAACTGCAACCTAAAGTCGTCGTGAATATTATATGAGACTACAGAGTGCAAAAAATATGCCACAATATTAAGAAATATAAGTTTCATATTCTTACGTTTGCTTTTTCCGATATTAAATGTGATATTTTGTTCTTTTTCCAGTAATGCGGTTAAGTCTGCTATGGCTATAGTATATGGAATATCTCTTTCGCTTAATATTCCTGCCACCTGCACAGCCCTCGAGGCGTCTATCATTATGTCCATTGTGCTACGTTCTTCTTTCCAAATATGGATTGCTGTAAACACACAATATACAGTTTAGCTTTAAAGATTCGTACAGATAATAAAATGTTGATATGAAAGAAAAATGGATACTGACGACTGTATGCCGCTTGCACAAAGTGAACTATGAAGAAGAGTATCCCGGCAAAAATGTCGTCATTTGATAGCATTTTCATTCGATCTTCCTTAGAAGTTGTATGTTTTAGATTCCAACGAGACATTTTTATCGAAATTATCATACGACTTTTCTTATTTCCTTTAGGTTGTGAGGATTTCGTCAGTCAGGTCTAGTACGCACCTCCCAAAGTGTCCAAAGTTTTGACGAACTGTCTTTGACCTTCTTCAGGGAACCTTACTTCCCATAATTGGGATTTGAGCTCTGTTGGAGCCACTTTGAATGAGTTACTTTACTTTTCCGTAGTAAAATAGTACGATTTAAGGAAAATTAAGCAATTTCAGGACTTGGTTTTTAATAGTACCTACATTACTGAAAATTTTGATTACCAGTGAATGTAATGTCAATCTGAGTCAAAACTATAATAGAATGGCGTTGAGTATTGTCATCTGTCGTAGTCGTTGACACAGAATTGACATTAGTTTTATCTGTTTTTTTATGCGAATTTTGTGAACTCTTTACAAAACCTGTTTTGTGAGGCTGCTAAAGTCCACTTTGATTTTATGGATTCACGGCTTAATCCACGGAATTCATAATATATTTTACTCACTGATTCGCCAAACGTTGTTCTGCCATATAAAGTACCAAAAAATAAAAATGGGTGGTCCGTAGGAGGCTAAAAAACAACCTGCGACCTATTCTCAGGCCTACCTACCTATACACAAAAAAAAACATAAAATCGGTCAAGCCGTTTCGGAAGAGTCACATAAAAAAATACTGTAGCACGAGATTTTTATATATTACATTATAAAATAAGCATACAATATAAGATACTAGATGTCGTATAATGAAAATATAATTTTATCTTGCGCTTGTCCCAGGTTCCTTGTTTTGTATGTACAAATAGATGAAGTCCTGTACCTATTTGTAAAATAAGTCGAAACATGCAAAAATCACATTTGAGACGTGCCAAACCTCTCATTCGACAATCACTTTCATAAAATATATAAAAGGAGAAACTGACTGACATATCAACGCACAGCCGAAACTATTGGGACTAGCAGCGTGAAATGTTGCACAAGGTTTCGTTTTATGACGTAGGTGAGCACTAAGAGAGGAATTTCCAAAATTCACCCCCTAAGGGGATGAAACGGGGGTCCAAAGTTTGTATGGAGAAACTTACTTTTATAAGCGGGCGAAGTCACTGGCAGAAGCTAGTTTAAAATAAATAGAAATAAAAAATTATATACCATTGAACGTCAAGAAAACGTGTTGCGCCGACACCAAGTAACACGGTACTAGGGCAGGAAGATGATGATGATGATTCCAATGTACTTCAGCGGCCACTAGCACCAGTTCGTAACATATTGCTTATTTTCTTTTGGAATTTGTTCTTATGCTCGTAGAAACTGTTCTGCGCTTCAAAAAAAAAAAAAAAACTATTGTTTTTTTCTCAGACGACCACTCCGGTCAGTTTAGACATCCAAGGTTACAATAATTCGCACCCAGCTGAAAATTAGTAGGATTGTTCCAAACACCATCATAAATGAAAATTAAAAAATCCTCATCGATCAAAATCAAAAATCAAAAATAGCATTTATTCCAAATAAACCATTTACAGGCACTTTTGAAATGTTAAGAAGTCAGTCAGTCAGAAAAATAAAAATAAATGATGCTAATTGCACATTCCGACACACATTACAGATCCCAAACCTGGAAAAAAAAACTCGAGGTCAAAGGTCACAAAAACGAGATTTACGCGATTTTCAGCAAAACGGTAAGTTTTATCATTAAATTAGCTTAGAGAAAAATTGCAGATCGGATAATTATCTACAAAAATATCTCAATATTTTTTTCCTAAGAGCCACAGAACAGACAGACATACAGGCAGACGGACAAACAGACACAGACAGACGGACAACAAAGTGATTCTATAAGGGTTCCGTTTTATTCTTTTGAGGTACGGAACCCTAAAAACGCGCTAAGTACACTACCTCAAAGGTCGTGTGAAAACGGGTACATATTAGGACGATGACCTTTTTCAACTTTTTAAATCATTATATCTCAAAAACAGTGGCTCTCAGGAAAAAAAGTATTGAGATATTTTTGTAGATCTGATCTGATCAACAATTTTTGTGTGAGCAAATTGTATGATAAAACTTACCGTTTTGCTGAAAAATGCGAAAAACTCGTTTTTGTGACCTTTGACCTCGAGTTTTTTTTCCAGGTTTCGGATCGATGAGGATTTTTTATTTTTTTCCATGTGTCGGATCAATGAGGACTTTTTAGATTTCATTTATGATGGTGTATTGAACAATCCTACCAATTTTCAGCTGGGTGCGACTTATTGTAGCCTTACCTCTTTTTTTTTATCTAATTTGACTGGATCTACTCTAGTATCTCCGTATCTTACAGATATAAGCGATTCTGTCTCAATTGTGGAAGAGTCAGTTTCAATTTTTGCATTGCTATAAGTTTTAGACTTCTTGGCAAATGATTCGTAATTAACTGTCTTAATTTTACCCATTGGGCGATGATTTGTGTGTTTCGAAACTTCCTTATATTTTTTGTACGGCTCTTGATTTGTGTGTTTCGAAACTTCCTTATTTTTTTTCTGCGGTTCCTGATTTGTTTGTTTCGTCTTTTCCTCGTTACATTTTTTGTACGGGTCCGTATGCTTTTCTGAAGTTTTACTTCGCATCACTACTGGATCGTTTTGTATTAGGTAGGTATCGTTTCTGTTAAAAATATCAGGCCACTCAGCATCGTTGGTATCGTCGCAAAAATCTTCTTTTTCCACGGTGGCGTGAGACAATTCGTAAGAGCCATAATTTAGGGAATTACACTTTTGGACATAAGAATAGTTGCTCCTATTATAAGGCTCGTATTTCTTATTGTAACTATGGGCTGATTTTAAGAAAACACAGCTGTCCAATACGGATTCATTTTTCTTTAATTGTATATTGACTTTATTGTCATCGTTTTTCTGGTACTTATACGTATCAATAAATTCCATCAACGCTTTAACACTATTTAGAATTTCTTTGCCAGTGTCCTCTATTTCCTCTTTTGGTAATTTGAATCTATGTATTTTGCTTCTCAGTTCGATAAGGTAACAATAGGGAATACCGGCAGCTCCGTGTGCGAAGTCAGAGCTAGTGCCGGCGGATGCGTACATCACGTCTCTTGAAATGCCCACCTTGTATGTCTCGCCGTTAGTCTTATAGATGGCCTGGTAATTGCAAACAAGCAGATTCGTTATTGGTTGTTAACCATAAATAATGAAAAAATAATATTCATCGTAGCCGTTTTATGCATCATATCTGATTTTAGAAGTTTCGGCCAAAAACGTACGTGATTATAAGTTAAAACAATAGATAAGAGGGCCCTTGCCGCTCTGTCTTTTGTTAACGTGGGCATGGCTTAAAAGTTTGTTGTTTTATCTATCGCAATCCAACGCAATGTTTGATAAAGAGGCACCGTAAAAATGAAAGATAACGCCTTAACGCGAAAATAGAGCAGTAATTTATCTCACTCGAATATATCACTAAACTTGTTTCATACCTTAAACAAGTTTTGTGAAATGTTCGAGTGTTTTTTATTTTAAAACCTTAAGTTTTTGGAAATTGTTCGTCAATGTTAATTTTGCCAGGTTTTTAATACATATAATTTTATCTTTACTTTTTTCATTTATGAGCACATTATGAAGTGCCAAAGTTAACGCAAAATAGCTGATTTTCAGAGGTCTTTACTGGATTAGTTTCACACAAATGTATGTTTTGATTTCAATAGAAACTTAAGTAATATTCATAAGACAATTTCTAAAGAAAGATGTTTAATAATGTCATAATCAAGTAAGACCGCTTGTATGGAAATGTATATCGGGTTGGGTGCTCTTAAGTAGTGTACTATCTACATTTACTGACTTAGTTAGCGTAAACCTTTATTGTCATGGAAACAAAGCTTGCTTTCATCTTGGCAATGATCTTAAATGATGAATGGATTACCTTTGACATCGCAGTAGCTCCTTCAAGCAGCTGAACATAGTCTGGGGCCATGGCTGTGGTACAGGAGTACGGGAATATTATGATTTGCCCATAGCTGTGCAGAGTTATATATACTTTAAAATTGATTCCCGACTTTAAAAATACGTCCTGCAATGCGACAAAACAAAGATTAGAGAAAACGTTCCGGTTATATGATAATGATAGACGTTGAAACGTGAAGTCACAATTATTGAAAGTTAATTGTTTGTTGAATCATCATCATTGTTTGTGCCGTAAGACGACTATTGTTGGACATAGACCTTCCCCAAGTGTCGCCACAACGACCAGTCCTGTGCGTTACGTATTCTTCCGTTTCCAGTGACCCTCACCAGGTCATCAGTCCACCGTCCGATTGAATATACCTTTTATAAAATGGATCCTAGTCGAAATGGATAATCATACAATTCCATAGACCATTATTTGTGCAAACTGCTTCCCTTCGTGTTTTACACCAAGTATTGTATATTGTACCATATGTATGTACCATACATTATTATTATGATCTGTGACCATTTGACATCATGAACCAGTCTTCAGCAGGTAGCGTTGTAAAGCGCAAGTAGGGATTAAATTTAATGTAACAGAATGGTATAAAATCGTTGTGCAATTGATTTACAGCTAAAATCTGTTTGCAGTATAATCTCCGCATGGAATGGCGATGACACGAATTCCGCATCAACGCCATATTACCTACAGTCAAATGATCGCGGGCACCCACTCCAATGATCATTTGGACCATCTAAATGTATTGAATTGTCAGCGTATTCCGTTGCTTTCTATCGGCTGATTATATTGTACGTTTGTTGTTTTGATTGTGTTTTGGTGAATTATGGTGATTATTACAAGCTTTTATTTAGTTTCACCTGTCCCGATGTTGGTCTGTAATGAAATCTCGCAAATTAAATTTGATCCACTTCCCGGTCACCAACTGGATTTTGCATGCATGTGTAAATCAGATGACAATATGACATGAAGCTGATTTGATGATAAGACCGGAAGATGGCCATAGGAGCTCAGATAACCCTATCGTGTTTGAGCTTTTTTGGAATGGTCTTGATGAGTAATAATTATATAAGTATATACCGCGCTATAAAAGCTAGCTATAAAAAAAAATTTTCATTGAAAATTAGTTTAATAGTAGCTGGCTTATTTTAATACTTGTTTTGTCACACCAATGACAGCCCCAGTTCTTGTCCGCGTGGGTTGTGTGAAAGTAAACCCCGGGGCCCTAGTTCTTCGCGCGATTTGAACATATAGAACAGCCTGAGCAGCAATGCTGGCTCGCCGTCCGGCCCTCTGGTAACTGTCCGGAACAAGCCCAAGGCGTCGACAGCGCGTAGTGTTCCACGCGCGCTTAAGGAGATGTCAGCAAACTAGGGGCCCAGCAGGGTCGAAGCTTATTGGGGCCATGGGTTCGCTTCTGAAAGGAAAACCCGGCCCTGAAAGGGCAAAGAAGGAACAGGAATGGGTTTTAGTCAGTAAAAGTCGGACACGCCCTCTCGTTCCGCCAAAGGCTGGGAGATGTCATTAGATGATTTCCAACATAAAAAAGCCCCATTTCTTGTCCAGGCAATAACTGTCCATTCCAGGTTGCCTGGAAGAGATCGCGGTATGCGATGAGGCCACCCATTGTATGTATGTGTTTTAGTTTCCTTTTTTTATGTATGTAATGACTAATGGTGTACAATATATAAATATTTTACATGTGCATGTAAGAGTCACATCTAGTATGTGTGAATCATAAATAATGTAATTCAGTTTTTGTATGTGTGGTACATCAGTTTTGAGAATTACAATAAAAATATATATAGGTTCGATGTAATATTGTAACGCAGTGTAATATTGTACTGCATTTACATTTTTCGAGATTTCCAAGTAGATTGATTTTTCAGTCATATTCTTTTCTTATAGAGACTGCTTTATTGAAATATAACATTATATTTTTATTGAAGGAACTACAGAAACTTAAAGAAGAACTGATTTTCTATAACTACGGGAATTATTAATATTTCATCCACACTCTTTCTCAGAGACTCGCTTTTACCAATACAACTTTCGGGCTCAGACTAGTGCAGGAAACCCCATCACAATTTTTTTTTGTTATGTCGGACTGGTTACCGATTAGCGCTAAGTCGTATGAAACAAAATCCGCAAGGCATATCTCACAATAATTCGTTACTTAATTTTTTTATATTTTCGAGAAAGAGTGTTGAAAAACGTCGCTTGATACACGTGAGTTGTTGTCATTGC
The DNA here is from genome assembly GCA_949316375.1 of Mythimna vitellina. NCBI lineage: Eukaryota > Metazoa > Arthropoda > Insecta > Lepidoptera > Noctuidae > Mythimna > Mythimna vitellina. The sequence goes on along the minus strand of OX438699.1, from coordinate 8,932,937 downwards.
AGTTTATCGCCTTCAAAACTTCCTTGTTTTGGACTGGGCATCTAGGTGTAATGGGAAAGTTTTCCACTTGCATCAAAATATATTATTATTATTACCCTCATAGCTGCTGATTCTGGTTCAGAAAATGGATAGGGTCCTCTGTAGAACGCATTACTAGGTTTATCTGACGAGCCTTTGCCACCCCAACCAACACTAAAAGAAACCGACGTGTAAAAAATATTAAAAATAAAACTGCCATACTATAATGCATACATAATTACTATAAAACCACTTCACGATTTCACTTTTTTTTTTGTTGTTTTTAAATAGCTAATAAATTTAAAAAAAAATAATAGCTTTGAAAGAAACTAAAATTTGTCTACATACTAGATTATCAGAAATTACAGGAATTAAAGATACAGGCACTGCCTAGTTTGGGGACCACAGTTCAATTTATTTTTAATTTTAATTTTACCAGTTACTGTGAATACCCATAGGTAACATAACTTTAGTTGATTAAGATACATTCTGTAACACTGGACTAATAAATTATTATTTCATTTAATTTAATTTATCTACTAAAGTTGTCAAAAAATAACAGGCCTGTTTTGACAAATGAATGAATGAATAGTAAATACATACTCAAAAGGAATACTTGTAATATATTCCATCATATTATTTAACGCACAAAAAAATGTATTTTTAACGCTGTATGTAATAAATTATTATTTGATTGTTTCTTTCAGTTTAATTCCATGTTACATTCTGGCCTCTGGGGTCTTTTTCAAATATCAAAAAGGGCCTTTTATTTTTAACGAGTTTAAATAGATTATAAGATTTTTCTACGAACTAGATATCAGAAAACTTAAGGCTCCCTTGCGGGAACGTTTGAAAGCGTTACTGTGACCCTGGAAAGCAAAGGGCTACTGAAAGACACAGGTGGGTTATAGTCACGGCGAGTAATGGGTGGCTCGCCGTCCGACCGTCCGGTAACTGTCTGGACTGAGCCCAAGTCGTCAACGGCGCGTACTGTTCCACGCGCGCCTCAGGGAGATGTCAGCAAATTGTAGGAGCCCAGCAGGGCCGAAGCCTACTGGGGCCACAGGTAGTATGAAAGCGAAGCCCGGGGCCCCGGGATGAAGGAACAGGAGTGGGTTTTAAAAGTCAGTGAGATTCTGATACTATCACCCGTTCCGCCCAAGAGCGGGATTTGTCATTAGACGATTTTCCCACCTAAAAAAAAGGTGAGTTATAGTCAGTAGAAGTCTATCATCCTTCTCCCGCCTCTCCTATCAGCCTCCCGCTCTCCCCCCCCTGTACCCTAAGGAGCGGGAGAAGTAATTTGAAGATTTCTCTCTCAAAAAAAGGCAAAATAGTCCCGGGATAAAAATTCCGTGTCTCAATCTAGTATATGGTTTACCCATGTGCCATTTTTCATCCAAATCCATTTGTACTTGAAGGTAACAAACAGACTTACTTTCGTATTTATAATTCTAGTGTGTATTATTGTGGTAAAAAAAAAATAATATAAAACCCAAAGTTCCTGTTGAGATCAACACCATAGCGTTCGCCGTTGTGAAAAGCACGACTCTTTCGCCAAAGGCGGTCCGTAGTGTGCGAGTAATGGTAGCCATCGGGGTTGACAACCGGCAGGAAGTACCTGGAATTTATCAAAGAACTCCATTATGACATTTCTAAGTAACGTTTTACCTACGGGCCAATTCATACCGAAATGCCAGCGGCGCGGCGAGCAGTGCCAGCAAAGCAATAATTTTAAAGTTACATCATACTTAAATAAAATACACGTATCGCTTGAATAGTTCAAAAAGGATGCGCGGCCAAAGCGGCTAGGCGCGTCTTGTCAACAGTTCTGCCGCGGCACCTTTTTTATTTTTTCCTTGATCGTTTCTTTCTTCTTCAGATATATGTGTTATACTAAAAAATCAATAACCCTTTCCATCATTTTCACTCCACACGAGTTTCTTTGTCAAATGTAGAAAGTGAACAAGTCAAGAGAAGACTTGGAGCGAGGTGCTTTACCAGCCTCCTCGCGTCTTTACCGGCCGCTGTCATTCCGGTGTGAATCGGCCCTAAAGCTTATAATACATCATTGCTCAGTGCTTTTTCTGCAGAGGATATGCCTCAAACCTTATATGCCACGCTTCACTGGTTTTTGTGCGGGTCTGAAGCAGGTCTAACCGGTAATCGTTTGGAACAGTCCGGATTGTGTTTTTTTTTTTGAGATTTATATCTGTACCAAGAAAACCATCAACCTGGATTGTAGGTATCAAGGGAGAACCTTGTACAGTCTCCTCAGAAATGTACCCTAACAGGCTTACAGATACAAAGTACAGAGGGGGTTCCGGCGTGGTCTTTTCAGAGCTAACGAAGCCATCAGCATATAGAAGGGACTTCGTTTTAGTGAGCTAAAAATCCCACACTCCCCGGAATTATCCACACAGTCCAGGTGCCTTTTGACGGTTACCCCTTGAAAAGAAAAAAACGTATTTAAAAATGTAGATATTATTAGATCCTACTTTCTAGGGTGACCAAACAAGTCATAAGCGGCTTTCATTTCTGGTTTTATTATTCCTAAAGAAGCATTAGATAGCTCTGAGCTATATAAGAATATTGTCAGTAGCGGCTACTTGGTGCCACAGTTTTTAGTGTCCCTGAAGAGTTTTTATGTAGAAAGGAATGAAAAACCGTATAAGTATATGTGTAAAGATCCTTAGAGCTGTAAGACCTGCGCAGACGACGGATTTTGTCCGCTAAAATAGATCGCTTACTTGTAACGAGTAACGCAAACGACGGATTAAAAGTACAAAAAGTACCCCGAATAACCGAGGACATGCAGAGAGCGGACCGGACAAAAGTACGGCGGAGTCCCCGAAAAAAATAGAACTCGTGTGACTAGGCGAAGCAATGCACATGGCGGACTTTAGTCCGCGTTGTTTGCTCGACAGTGACATACGTATGTGCGACGATAAACACGTGGGAGAACGGCAAAAATTTATGAGTGAATGAAAAGACCATTTTATATCAGAAATGATAATTACCAGTCCTTATTTGTCATATAGTCAGGAAGGCTCTCAAAGTTCCTACTGATGTGATCCGCAATGTACGTGTTAACGGCGGGTGCGATCCACTCACGCGCATGGATCCCAGCATCCATCCAAACGGCAACGTTGCTCGCGTGGCTGTTAGAAATCTTTAGTATCTAGCACGGGAACAAAAAGAAAGAAGTACTCAAAAGAAGAATGGGAAAAAAAAACATTTTACAAAAAAAAAAAAAAAAATAACCGACTTTGCTAAAGAAAAACACTAAAACGAACAAAATAACGATGATTTCGGAAGTCGGTGTTTCTCGGTATTGTTTGTTTCTTATTTTACATCGACTTCCGAAATTAAAGTTATTTTGATCCTTTTATTAGTATTTTTCTTTAGTAAAGTCGGTTATTTTTATTTTTTGTAAAAAGTTTTTATTTCACACTTTTTAGTTGCGATACACTAACAGAGTGCCTATTTCTCATGACAATTCCATTTAACGTAAACACTGCTAGGATACATTGATTAATTACAGTTCCAGTTCCTGTGCCTACTTTCCGGTTCCAACATCAGATCAGTTCGATAGTACCTTATAGCCAAAGTGCATCTCATGACAATTCTAATAAGTTCAAACATGGCTAGGTTACATTGATTAATTACGGAGTTCCAGTGCCTACCTTCCAGCTCCATCATCATCATCAGATCACTTCGATGATAATATTTTCAACGTAACTATTCAGAACCATTCATTTATTTGTATTACCATATTGTGATATTTATGTGAGTATGAAGTTCCGTTGACCATTTCTGATCTTCTTCATCAGTTCCACTACATCAAATGTTACTTTTTGATTGTAAATGCTTAAGTCCTCGATGAATATACCAAAATCACTAAATGGTTTCCTATAATATTTGTGAATTTTCCTCAATTCCTCATGGATCCCATCATCAATCATCAGGGCCAAATAACTCCTCTCGCTCCATCCAGAGAGAAAAAAAAAATTGATACACAGTCAGGGAAAAATTATATTCCTGATCACCTACTTTTAGATGTCGACCTTCAACAGACTTGCCAATGGAAGCTGTGGTGCATATAGATGGGTAATTTGCTTCAAGATCATCCATGAAGTTATATATCACTTCGAGCCGATGGTAATCCTTCCAGTCCATTTGTTCCTCATCCAGAGGCTTCGCACCATCTATAAAAAAGAGATGACTTCAAGGACAATTTCCAGTTATAACGATAAGTACTAGGTAGGACTTAACTTCAGAATGGATTTGAATAATATGTTATTCTAGATCAAAATAGTAACACAACTTTTTTACACGAACTTAAAATCTATGTGTAGGTACAATGGCGGTCTTCTTATATTTGAGGTCTTGTTTCCGTATTCGTTAGTAGACCATTATGCATGGGCCATGGCGGCCTGCAATCCAACCAGCCAATGATGGTCTTTTTACTACCTCAAAAATTTTTCAGTAAACCTTATGTTACATAATAACCTACCAACTATTATATCTAACCTTATTAATATTTATATTGAGATCTGTATACTGATGTCTTTTTAGGGTTACGTACTTCAAAAGGAAAAAAACGGAACCGTTATAGGATCACTTTGTTGTCCGTCTATTTGTTTGTCTGTCTGTCAAGACCCTTTATTTCAAGAACGCGTGGAGATATCGAGTTGAAATTAATACCATATACTTAAATCTGCAGTCCCTTGAAATTGTGAAAAAGTCAAACTTCTAAGTTAACAAAAAAAAGATATGGTTGTTTCGCAAAAAACGTATATTTCGACTCTCTCAAGGGAATCAAAATTCGTAGAGTACTTCCCGTTAAACCAGAATTCTGAAATTTGGCATAGACCAAGGTCTTTTAGCGCAGGTATAGGAATAAATCTGAAAACAGTAAATTTGTTGTTACACACAACTTTTTTTTGCAATTCAGATAAGATCTTCGAGACTCCATTCGGGAATTGAACAATTTATATTGGCAAGTTCGTACGGAACCCTCAGTGCGCGAAACCGATTCGCACTTGACCAGATTTTTTTTTTACGTTCTAATAATTGTGGCGATATATTGTTGTTGTTATTATTGTATATGTGTATTTATTGTTAGCCTATTGTAGTAGCACCTGCATGTACCAGCTTGACACGGATTTTTAAGGGTAAGTATAAGCTTTTTGTATCTATCACTTTAGTAGTGACACTGGATCTGACTGTAAAAACAATTTGGCCAAATGGGGCTTCCTCGACCCATCTCTAACACAGTGCCAGTGTGGAGCCGTTGCACAGGACATGTGTCATTTGCTATGCTGTCCATCCTGCAGAAGCACCTGCTGTTTTCAGGATCTATATGAGGCTAATAACAGAGCCGTAGAGGTTGCCAAATACTGGTCAGAAAAAATTTAGTTAAAGTACATCGACACGAAAAGAAGAAGAAGAAGACTGGATCTGACTGCCTCTACTACGCTATACTATTCCTCGTCAACGTGCAACGTTTCGCTGTCTTTTTCAGATCATTCTGTTTCTGTTTGTCTTTAGGATAGGTATGGTCTCTAGGGAGGAAAATAAATTACTTCAAATGAAACTGTTCATATAATTATCATCGAACTTCACTTGTTAAATTTAGTTTTATTATGAATTATTATTTTAGCTTCATTTGAAGCTATTTATTCAGAGACAAAAATGAGAAATTAAACAAAACTTATATGTATAATCAGAAGTGTTTTATTTTATTATATAATTTTAGGCGGTGTTATAGGAATTGATGGTATTACATACATTTTGCCCCACTATCAACAATTTAAATAACTTCAGAAACTGAAACAGGTATAATCATATCTATGTGTTACAATACAATATGGCTTTAGGCGTCTGTTTTGCTGGCTCTCCGCTAACTCTTCCTTATAGAATTCTACGCAGTTTTCACTACCAGGAAAAAAAAAAAAAAAAAAAAAAAAGGAAAAGCGATGAGAAAGTTTTGTATATATAATTTGCACGGTACTAGTATCAGACAAGAGCAGAGGTATGGTGGTACTCTTCTTTAAGAAGAGCGTCAATGCCCTGCTTAAGAATTATAGGCCTATCTCACTTCTGAGACATGTCTATAAGTTGTTTTCCAAAGTCATCACAAACCGACTCACACGTAGGTTCGACGACTTCCACCCTCCCGAGCAAGCCGGATTACGAAAAGGCTTCAGCATCGTGGACCACATACATACGCTGCGGCAGGTTATACAAAAGACTGAGGAGTATAATGAGTCTCTTTGCCTAGCGTTTGTGGACTACAAGGAAGCCCTTGATTCGATCGAGACTTGGGCTGTACTGCAGTCTCTCCAACGGTGTCAGATTGACTATCGGTATATCGAAGTGTGAAAGTGTCTATACAAAACCCGACACTATGTCAGTCAGACTTCAGGACCAGACTTCGAAACCTATCCTCTTGCAGCGGGGTGTCAAGCAGGGAGACATCATTTCTCCGAAACTGTTCACGGCCGCAATGTAGGATGTCTTCAAGGTTCTGGAATGAGGAGGGCTAGGCATTAATGTCAATGCCAAGTACATCACTCACCTTCGGTTTGCCGACGATATAGTAGTCATGTCTGTGACTTCGGAGGAGTTCAGTACAATGCTCGGTGACCTCAGTAAAGCTTCCAATAGAGTGGGACTTAAAATGAACATGGATACAACCAAAGTCTTGGTAAACATCCACGTAGCACCCACTCCTATTGAGATCGGAGACTCTAAACTCGAAATTGTGAATGACTACGTTTACCTAGGACAGACGGTCCAGTTAGGTAGGTCTAATTTCGAGAAAGAAGTCAATCGTTGAATCCGACTCGGTTGGGCACCTTATGGCTGCGCGGGATCTATTCGTCCAATATACCATAATATATAGTATCTCAAGACGAGATTCTGTGGTATATTGGACAGACCAGTTCGTGTTGCCAGTGATGACATATGGCTCCGAAACGTGGTCGCTTACAATGGGCCTCATGAAACTTAAAAGAAAATTTTACATTGCCCTTTGGGTGACTTTAAGTCTTCTTAAAGTCACCCAAAAGGCAATGGAAAGCTTACTTGCGTGATCCCATCAGAAATGAAAATATCCGTAGGAGAACCAAGGTTACTGATATAGTTCGAAAAATCGCCAAACTTAAGTGGCAGTGGGCAGGGCACATTGCTCGCAGAACAGATGGTCGATGGAAACGAAAGATTCTGGAAGGCGACCACGTACCAGAAGACGGACCGTTGGAAGACCTCCCACAAGGTGGACCGATGACTTGGTGAGGGTCGCGGAAATCCGATGGATGCGAGCCGCACAGGACCGGTCGCTATGGCGATGTTTGGGGGAGGCCTATGTCCAACAGTGGACGTCTTTCGGCTGAAATGATGATGATGAGTATCCGACAATGCTGACAGCATGATTCCAGTGAATTTATTAGCCAAATGTCTGTTAATAGTGTTTGTATAGAAGTGACAACCATTATGCTGAGCAATAGGTACTCCTTTTTTTCGCGGTATGATAAACTCTTTTTCTTTCTTTGTTTCAATCAATTTCCGGGTTCGATGCAGATTGTAAGGCATTCTGAAAAGAGAAGTTAGCAAAATGTTAGATTAGGTTAGATTGTTCTAGAGTAAATTTGTTTTTGTATAGTATTGGACAATATGAAACTATAAAAAAAGAGGAAAAGAAAAAAGAAGAAAGAAAGATAAATAAAGAATGACGGTGCAACTAATAAGCCATCTGCTTTTTTGTTAATACTATTTTGCATTGTCTTTATGTGGTGGAGTAGGTGCAGTACAATGTTAAAATATGGCTTAGCTTTTCGGTGTTATGCAACAATACTTATAACAATACTACCAATAATAATAAAAAAATAAATAATACAAGAATCATTTATTTTGTCATTGAATGGTAAAAGCATGAGCAGAGTAATGCGTTAAGTGTTTTAATGTTTCTTCCTGAACTTTCAAACTAAAACCGAAATTAATAACCAAAACCCCATTAATACGAGTATTTATTAGGTTTTTGATTGATATCAACTTTTGACCTTTTGAGTATTCTTAGGAAATACTCGTACATTAAGTGAATCGGTACGATAAGGTGAACCCTATATTCCCCGTGATGGGATATTAGCTTCAACAGTAGTAATTTCTAACCCATTTTTGAAAAATACTGGTATTGAGCAGCAGTCGGTACCTGATCAGTTTCTGCCCTTGTTAAGGATGAGTAGCGGCTTGGACTGCCCCTGGTTTGCGGTGGCGGTTGATTTCCACTGCGCAGGGCGACTAACTCGTCGCACGCTGTCCAGCTTGTTATCCGTTTCATAGTGCTGAGGGTTGTAGTCTAAATGGCTCTTCTGGGTCAACATTCCGTCTATTTTAACTCAACGTCTGATTGTATTGTTGTCTTGGTAGCCTTATCCTCGTCAGCGAAATTTTCTCCAAATAAGAAATTGCCTCTTTTTGTTTTAAACAAAGCGGTCTTCAAATTGATATTAATATCAATTGATGATAAGATAAAGTTGCGTCTTATTTTTGTCTCCCAAAAATGACTATCACATAATATACAACAAACATCACTTATGGTCTTTAAAAGTTCTTGTTTGGACGTTTCATTAGAAGTAATCATTTCGATAACAGATGCTAAAGCGGACAAAGCTATACCGAGTTGATTTTGCTTATACATGAGGGCCAAATCTCTGTTTATTATAGCATCCTGCATAGAATCCTGCATAGTGGCCTTTATTTTTGGGTTCAGAGTTGGCGCATGCAGTAGGTTATAATCATTAGGAATTGAATAACTTTTTAAAAGTTTTTTCTTTACCTCTTTTTTCAAGCCCCTAGTAAGGATGTCTTGCCAAAGAATGGCAGTGTCATTGTCGACAGACGGATTTATGGGTGTTTTTGTATTCAGTGGTGATTTTGTCGTTTCCGGTGGTGCCAGTGGAGGTGGAGTTAGTAGCTGTGAAGCAGAACATGGATACCAAGCACGAGGTGGGGCAGGAAGCAGTGAGGCGCGAGGTGGCAAAGTTGGATGTGTCAAAGTAGGAAGCGGTGGAGAGGCAGGAGACGGCAGAGCAGGAGGCAGTAAGGTAGAAGGCGGCAAAACAGAGGGTGGTAAAGTAGATGGTAGCAATGCAGAAGGCGGCAAAGCTGTAGACAGTGAGGCCAAAGGCGGTAAAGTAGGAGTTGGCGAAGTAGGAGGCATCAGAATAGGAGGCGGTAAAATAAGAGGCAGCGAGATAGAAGGCAGTGAAGCAGAAGGCGGCAAACTAGGAGGCGGCGAGGCAGAAGATGTTAAAGTTTGAAAGCAGCACACTTCCGCGTTTGCTGACGTACTACGGTCCTGATTTAGTTGATCCTGAAGCTCACCTGCAAAAATTTTTCTTTTTGGAATACGATTGGTAATAAATGCAATACAAATCACTTTTGTGACTGAAGTAACGCAAACTTGTCAGCCTCGCATCAATAACGTAAGAAAGTAGTTATTTAAGTCGTACGTTAGTGATACGTAAGAAAGTCCTGAATAATTTAAGTGACAGTATCACTGGGGTGGAATTGGTTAAACAGTATTATGCATTACTTTTAAGGAGACCCAAATTTGGTTACCACGCATCACTAATATAGTGTTTTCTATAATAGTTTAGATACTTACAACGTAAATTTTCTTCTGATGAAGAATGAATACGACCAATCTCTGTTATTTGCAAATTATTATTTGTTGCCGTATTTCTTCTTAGCTTTTTCCTTCCCATTTTCAGGAGCTAGATCACTTGCATAAGAGCGGACACGTGCGAATGATTGAGCACAGAAACGTAGAATGAGCTCAAAATGATATCGGACCGATGACAAGAAATGGAATTGTGAAGTGGGGATAAATGGATACAGTGTTGTTAACAGATAAAAACCTTATTCTTTGCCTTTAAAAATCTGTCCAAGGCTTGGTACACAGAAGCACTTCTATAATTCTTAAATAATAAATCGTTTTGGGTGAAGCTGTGAAACTTAAAATTACACTTTCAAACTGAACCCTTTAAACGCTTGCGTCGGATTGGTCCGATGAGTGTTTTCGTGTCCTGTTCGCCAGAGTTTGCGACTAGGTACTCCATCTCGTTTAGCTCTTCAATCCACATAGGTGATAGATGAGCTGACGAGATGGAGTATTTGGTCATGGATGTGCGATCCTGGTGGAATAAACGCTATTGTGTTTGTCGGATATATCCGACGTAAGCGGTTAAAAGTCACGACTTTTCTATTAATGTAACCACTTGCCTGGTAATACAAAGCTTATCTTCTTAACAGGAGCCGATTTCTTCGTGGTAACCGGGTTGCTGACATCATCCTTGCTTGTATAACAGTGTATAATAGGTTTACTGGGGGTCTTTAATTTCTGAATATTATTGAGTGCAGCTTGTCTGCTGTTTGCGATGACTTCTTGACTGTGAGATTTCCTCCGACTGGATGAAACTTCACTCTCATCACTGCCTTCATCGAACAATTCAATGTATTCGTCATACTTCTGACTTAGGGGACCAAAAGAATTAGATTCCCTTATTGCTTGAGGTACGTATGGGATGCGAGGTACGCTCGGGACGCGAGGGGTTCGGTAGTGATCAATTCTAGTTGCTGAGGTGTAAAGTTTTTTTGCTGATTTAGACATAATGGCTAACAGCAAAAACAACGAAAAAGCTTGTCGAATATAGTATCGACTGCGCAGGTACAGGCCTCTATACTGGGAGGCGAATTTTGTATTTCACATTCTAGCCGGTCCATTATATATATAAAGTGCTGTGTTAATGTAAATTTTGCTGTTTTTATGGTTTTATAGTTTATATGTTGGCCCAAAAAAGCATGCTTTAAGCTAGTTTTGTATGCTTGTTTCGTTTGACATGACTTTGACAATTTTAGAAATTGTTATTTGTGACATTTATGACGTTTTGCTAGTGTTTTTTTTTAAATGATGAAATTGTGAATAGCAAATAGTTTATATTGATATTAAAAACTAATAGTAAAAAAAAGCAAAGTTTGTGTGTGTGTGTGTTGTTAGCCCGATTAATCGTTTAAACGATTAAATAGATTTGGATGAAATGTAGCCTATGTGCTATAACAGGGTATGGTCTACTCACATGCCAATTCACCTCAACGCGAGATGGGTGAATCTGAAGTGAAGAAGAAAAAACATAATACACGAACACGCATACTAACAAATTTTCACCTTTATGATACAAAATATTGTTATTTATGTGATTTTTGCTTCAACATTCTAGATACGTTAGACCTAAGAACAAAAGGTTCGTCTGATTTCAAAGAGATCGTTAAAACGTTTTTCTCATTGAATACTAAGTCAGGGATGGCAGTTAAGTGCTTAGCGACGCGACAACGCGACAACGAAGCCCCATAAGCAGCGTCTAATGAAAAACAAAGCAGTGTCGCGACGCAGATTTGAGCAGAAGACCAATGTTGTCAAAATTGGGAAATATTAAGACTTTTTTGTGTTTGGTCTTTGGTTTTTTTATTTTTTGATTATCGTAACTTAGCTAAAGCCAGGTGTATCTTCGGTCTTCGGGTGTGATGTAAAAAAAATTTAAACTTATTTAAGGATGGCTACAAGGGACACATTAAGGTACATTAGTTAGTGTATTGGTACTTTTATTTAAATATTAAAAAAAAACGTAAGTGAGAAGTGCCACCGGGATATGCTGGACGTCCATTGTGCGTACAGCTAAGGAGTAGAATTCCCTGCTGGAGTCTGTGTTTCCTGGTGGCTACAACCCGGGGGTCTTTAAGTCAAGAGTCAATAGATTACTTCTAGGTAAGCTTGTCCAACTTCGACTACACCATCGCTTATCATCAGGCATAGTGGTCAAGCACGAACCTTAGGATAATAAAAAAAAAATATGTCTTTACGTATGCTTCAAATGTTGTTTAATAGCGAATTAAACTGTAACACTTATTTGTACAATCCAGGAATGTGTTTTGCCAAAGGGTTTTATTTACATGGGAAGTCATTAAATGACTTCTCCTACTCTGGATGGAGCGTGTCAGACTTTTACGGACTAAAACCAACAGCTTACACGTTGCGAGGCCCACGGTAACTCTTAATGACTTGTTTACACTGTATTTCGCCAGTTATATTGTTGTGATTCTCGTACTATATGTATGTTGTTTAAGCCTTGTTGCATTAAGTCCGCCAATGTACCAACACTGTACATGAAGTTTTAATAAATAAATAAAAATAAATAATACTACCACTTATAAAGATTAGAAAGTACAATTCACAGTTCTTTTTTTAAAACAGCTTAAATAATGTCAAAACTTGATTTCTGAACTTTCTTGTATCGTGGCCGGGTCTACCGATTTACCACCCCTGAACACCCACTAATCGTTGGTGCGTACATTTTGCAACTAATTGTTAATCCTTGTTCATTTCGTTTGAATCAATGTAAAGTAAACCTTATGAGCATGTAATAATGAAGAAGTAACTGCATTCGTGATATTGTCTAGTTTTAGCGGCAGTTTTAGGAATGAACTTGAAAAACTTGATAAGCTTGAACATATGGAACTAAGCTTCAAAACATTTTATATAGAGTTGTATCCTATTGATTAAAAGTAAATAGCTCAAGTAAATGCTACCATATAAAAGTGCGATGCTATGCGACGTCACATCGCAAAAACCTGCGATGCGAATTGCTGCGATGCGCTTTTGTGTGGCAAAGCATCGGTTCGGGTGACCATACAATGTGCAATGCGATGCGTCGCGTCGTCCGAATCCACAGACTTTTACGATGCGTCATCGCATCGCAGCTGTGTGTTTGGGTCTTTAAATATCTAAACAGTTGAATTCGTTGACGACGAACCTTCTGTTCAATACGAATACCCATGTGTTATAATATATAATAAATCTATAGAAAAGTCTTAGTTGTGCGCGCATCACATAAAATTTATGAAATCGATGTAGATAACTTTTACACATTAAAATTGTGTGTAATTTGATTATATTACTTTGTCACATTGCAATCGGTTGACTATATCGAAAGATATACTACATTCATTGACTATCAGGCGGTACGAAGTTCGACGGGTCGACTAGTTTTTAATAGTATACAAGACTAGATTCTGCTAGCGACTTTGTTTGATCAAATGTCTAACGTGAAGTTCAAGTCGAAGCTAGATATAAAATGGCCTGTGTTCTTTATGGGGGACAAGCTTATTTGGTATCAAATTTCATCAAAATTGTTTCAGTAGTTTAACCGTGAAAGCGTAGCAGACAAATCGAGTTACTTTCACATTTTTAATATGGTATGGATATAGAATTACAGAAGAATGTGACAAGCGTTGGAAGGCATCCTACTAGGTGGATCGATAACCTGGTGAGGGATGTGGGAATCCGATGGATGCGAGATGCACAGGACCGGTCGTTGTGGCGACGCTTGGGGGGGGGGGGGGGGGTATGTCCAACAGTGGACTTCTTTCGGCTGAAAAGATTATGATGACGTTGTGACAAGGAAAGAATTTAGTTAGCACAGCCCAGTAAAGTAGTCCGATCTCAAGTCATCCACGGCGCATGTTGTTCCACACGCGCCTCAAGAGATGTCAGCAAACCGTAGGAGAGCAGCAGGGCCTAAGCCTACTGGAGCCCTGGGTTGACTTCTAAATTACCCTTGGTCGTGACGGACGAAAATGGCAACTGAAAAAACATAGGTGTGGTTTTAGTCAGTAAAAGTCTGACACGCCTTCTCGCCCCGTCCTAAAGCGAGAAAAGTCATTAGATGATTTCCCACCCTAAAAAAAAAGAGCAGTAAAGTAAGTCGGAATTTGTGAAGACAAATGTGATGTCCTAAAGACTGACGAACCGCAAATAATTACATATACAATAGGTTTCCTGAAAAACCTGTCGTCCACGAACGAAAACCTAAAATAATGAACAGCAGAAAATCCTTCAAGGAAGACGGCAAACTTAAATCTTCCTCGAGTAATAAATAAGAAGACGTATGAGTGATCCGCTAAATCTAACGAGGTAGTAACAAGACTGGTGTGAGGCAGTCTGCTGCGAGAGTGGGTGTGGGGGGAGGGGTGTACAATTAAAAAGATAAACGCGCGTAAGACCGAGCCGAGGTGACAGGCGGGCGGGTCGCAGTTTGGGGTCCACCGGCTGGTTAGCGGGATACCGACAGATCTTGGTCCCTACTTGTTGTTTTTATCTCAGTTATTTTCACTGTTTTTTACATATTCCGTGGCTTTCTTGACAATTTCTGTAACTTATTATTTTAATTTGCAATTTAGTTTATAATTTTAGAATATATATGTATTTTATTATTATACATAATTTATTTTTATTTTTTCTTTTTGAATTATCTGTTATTTCTTTATTGTGCAAGCCTACCACAGTGTTGTCTTTTTAACCCAAAGGTTGACTGGTAGAGAATGCCTTATTGCATTAAGTCCGCCTATGTACCACTACTGTACATGAAGTTTAAATAAATAAATAAATAAATAAATTTAACCCGACATACATTTTCATCTTTACTCTTACGTCATTATGACGTTACGTGATTATACGTCTTTCTCTAGATATTTTGGAAGCACAGATATCTTGCGGATGTTATTTAAGTTTCTATCAAATTATAGTGTAATACTAATTCAGTAGAGACCATTAAAAATCTTTTATTTTGCATGAACTTTTGGCCTTTCATAATTTACTAATAAATTAAAAAAAAGTGTAATTATAGAAATCTTGCGCATTTAATCAAAATTCTGCCAAAGGAGTGTTCAGATGTTATCTCTCTTTTTTCGCATTGCTTGGATTGTGTTGTATGAACCAACAAGCTTTTAAACCATGCTGAGGTTGACGAAAAACGGGTCGGGAAGGGTCTTCATATAAGCTTAGTTTTATAAAGAAGAATATTGGGTCCTGAAAAGCTAATGGTTACTGGTGATATTTTAATATCTAATGGTTACGTTACCCGTGGCTGCTAGAGAAATTCAAAATTATTTTGATAGGTATTGGTCTTATGCAAAGTACATCACGAGCCTCTCTCTCTAAACTTTTTTTTGTTTTCGAGGGGTCCTTCAGCTTACCTTCAGAAGGCGCCCGGATTTTGGGGACAAGTCCGGGGAGTGTGGGATTTTTGCCTGACTAAAACCACCCCGGAGATCACCATCAGCACATAGAAGGGTCGCCGTTACCTCTTAAAAGACCGTTCCGCAACCCCCTCTCTCTCTAACCTAGCTATTTTTATTTATAAAGTTGTGAGTGAAGTTCTAGATGTCTAATAGTTGTATAAGGTTTGTAGCTTTACTTGTATTAAGTTATGATGGCACTGACATGGTCTTATAGAGACCAAAGCCCCTAAATTTAAAAAAAAGTATGAAAAAAAGGTTTCGTTAGAATAATGACCCGATCATCATCAGATTGTGGCACATACGTGAATATTATGGCCCCATTTACACGGTAAATTTTTATTAATTATGGCGTAAAGTATGTTGAAGCAGTAATAAATGTTGTACCGTCTAAACAGTGTTAAAATGAAGAAAGTTGTTTGTAGATTGCTTGTCATTGCACAAACTCTTGCCCATTGAGCCAAATACGCAAACAAAATCATTTCCAAACTTGTCATTCACTGTAAATTTTGGTCCCCTTGAAAGACAGGCATCATTATCTTACTGCCCTTTTCCTATATTATTTGAAGTCAGTGTAACACGTTTTTGTTCTAACATATTGTTATTCTTTTTGTTGATTACCACAAAATCTAAAACAAGGATCGATAGATCATTATCATCTTTCTGGCTTTGTGTCATATTACTTGGGGTTAGCGCCACAATGGTTTTTTTCTTCCATTTTGTCCTATCAACCGTCACGCTTATCACTGACTCTCTTTTCTTTCATATAACTTTTCACATAATCCATCAATCTTTTTTTTGGCTTCTCTCGCTATCCATCTACATGTGTATTGATTGGCAATGCAGGCTTTTATAGACCTCAAAATATCGGTCGCACAGAACTGGGTTATTTACTTAGCAGGTAACTGGAATTGCAAAGGTTACAGCCATGTGGCACTAAACAGAATGGATTGACTGGCCGGGTGCACACAAGTAACCCAGTTTGCTGGTACTACTTGCTGTGAGCAGGTAGTAACTACTACTGTTTCTAATGTTCACAGATTCCCAAACTATGTACACTTTTGACACATACGTGATTTAATTTGGTTTCTTTATATTGGTCATTGTTTGAGGAGCGATATAAAAGAAAAGGGTGTCCGTGATAGCCTGGCGACTGACAGGATAGATTAGAAAAAAAAAGCTGACTCTAAGCATCAAGGGACTAAGGCATGAAGATATAACGATTGTCCGAACGAAAGAACGGTTCTTATTTTAGATTTTGTAGTAATCGACAAATAAAATAGAATAAACTTTATTGTACACCAAAAAAAGCACCACCACCTATATCGTCTGGTATGGTACTTTTTGGTTTTTAATACCATTTTTTTAAGTAAACTAAATAAACATAGATTTGCAGATTTTGTGTAGTTGCTTTTGGCCGTTTACATATATATTTTTTATTCAGTGCCTTTACTTTTTACTGTGTGTGAGTCTGCTTACCTATTGTTCCTGCATTTTCCGCGACAAATTTGCGATCTATGATTAAAACTTTAATTTATAGCAGACCATTGGATATATTTTGAAAATGCAATATACTGCCTAAGAATTCAAATTTCAGGTCCAGGTCTTCACGCTCAAACGACTGAATGGATTTGGCTTACGCGTAGACCAAATCATGAAATTGGACATAGGATAGGACTTTTTATCCTGAGGGTTTGTTTTCTCTTTAGATATCATTTTACTTATAAACAAGGTGGGCTACAGCTAATCTAAACAAATGATCAACAGAGTAATCTGGTAACGTGAAATCGAAGTGAGTGTTTGATCACCTCGCACCGATGGTAGGGGGATTCTGTTTCATTAGTGGGGAGTGCATAGGCGAGACGAGGGCGAGCTGAGCGCTTACAGAAAATATCTGATTACATGTAATTATCGTGCTAGCTTGCTCGGCTGTGCTCGCGAGCATATTGAGCCACAATTATTCGTTACAATAAGGCACAAAGTGAAGCCAACACTTTGAAAGAAAGAAAAATATATTTTATTTCCAGGAAATGACGCAATCTTAGGACTTTTTTTTTTCGGTGGGAAAATCATCCAATGACATCCCCCGCTCTTGAGTGGAAAGAGTTACACACTCACTGACACACCCTCCCGGGGTGTGTCAGACTTTTACTGACTAACTACTCACCCACCTACTATAACCAACTAAAACTACAACCCACTCCTGCTAACTACTGACTAACCCACTCCTGTTCCTTCGTTGCCTTTTATACCAGGGCAGAGTCTTCTTTTCAGAAGCAGACTTTTGACAACAGTAGGCTTCGACCCTGCTGGGCCCCAACGGTTTGCTCTCCCATCTCCTTGAGGAGCGCGTGATACAGTACACGCCGTCGACGACTTGGGCTCGGTCTGGACGGTTACCGGACGGTCGGACGGCGAGCTACCCATTGCTCGCCGTTAGCAAGCCCGCGTCTGCGTTGGCCGGAAATCGGGATCGGGATCCCGGCGGCTGGGGCGTTAGGGCCGGACCTTGGCGCGGGCACGTGCGGCCTCCTCCTTTGCTAAAACTACTGCTTCGCAAAAGGAGGCGACCGCCTGTCATTCTTCGTTTCGGACCATGGCCTGTACCAAGGCCCGGCGCGTGAGGTCGCCGCCTAAGGTTATGGTTTATTGTGGGATTGCTCGAAACAATGACTACGGCCCTAGAATCCAAAGAGCAGCTGAAGAAGCACAGGTAAGATTTAGTTAATAAAAGTCTGGCATTCCCACCCACTTCACCAAAAACGAAAGGAGTTACAAAAAAGGGTTATGGTCTAGTCTATCTGAACCTATGTCTATAATGTCTACATTGTGTCAATATTGTGTCAATCATTTTTATGAAATGTCGTGTGTTAGTTAAAATTTTAGTAAAAGCAAAAAAAAATATTTTCGTTAAAAATCAAACTTTAATAGTGAATTAATATCATTCAAAGTGGCACGAAAAGACGCTAGATATCAAATATGGGAGGTACATTGCTCGAGAGAGGGCCAGAAGACTTTTTTGAAAAACTTGGATATCAAAGGATGTAAGTGGGAGTGTGTTTTCTGGTTAAGTTCTTATGCAAGGAAGAAAGGAAAACCTTATCTCAGATTGTCTTGAAACTATTTTGCATTTCCCATCATCGTGGCTGTTAATTCTAGGAAAATAAATACGAAAAATGCAGATAGACTTAAATTATTTATGGGCCTATTCAATGGCACGCTGTATCTTGGTTCTAAATGAGGAAGAAATTATGTTCTCTCTTAAAAGACCACGTTTTCAATTGCTACTAGATCGCATGCAAGTTGTATATTGCAGGCTACCAAGGTTTAGTTTGATCGATCGCTCAAACGTGCTTCCCCAATGTTATGAAACTTGCATGCAAGTTGTAGTTTTTTTGTGGTAAGAAATTATTAAATAACTCCTCCGCTTCTGGGTGATGTGAGAAGGAGTGTCATCCTGCAACACTGAAACAAGCGGAGCCTAACACGACTGAACTGATACTGTCACTAAATGCATTTTGGAACTGAATATGTCAATAAGAAGATGAAATGCAAAAATAAAATATCCCAAACAAAAGATACATCCCTCATAAGGCGGATTTAAATTGAAAAAACAGGGCAAGTGCGAATCGGACTCGCGCACTGAGGGTTCCGCATAAACTAACCTATGAAAACAATTCGACCGAATTGAGTTATGATTTTTTTTCCGAATTGTTTAAAAAGGTTATTTTGTGACGTTCCTACAAATTTACAGTTTTCAGATTTTTCCTATATTTATGCTATGAGACCTTGCTTCATGCCAATTTTCAGGATTCTAGGTCAACGGAAGGGATCCTATGAATTTTGATTCTCTTGAGAGTGTCAAAATATACGTTTTTTGTGACATAAACGGTCGTATCTTTTTTTTCAACTCAAAAATTTGATGTATATGGTTTTAATTTCAACTCAATGCCCCCACGCTTTTCCGAGATAAAAAGGGTCTTGACAGACACACAGACAGACAGACGGACAACAAAGTACGGAACTCTAAAACTAAACCAAAGTTATATTTGGCAATGATATACTCACCGAGTCAGAACTCCAAAGCCTTCAGCATCGATGCCCAGTTGCTAGCCTGTCGGTTTTCTATCGTTTAAACGGAGAGTGTGCATTGCATAATCTAATTCCATAATTAAACCACTAGATATACGGCAATGTGCCACCGATATAAGGTGGATATCCCAACCATACACGGTACAAAACGTTTTCTGAACACATTCATCTTGCCAGTTAAGGAGTGGAATTCCCTGATGTGGAGTCTGTGTTTCCTGATAGCTGCAACCTAGGGGACTTAATTTCAAGAGCAGGATTTTTCTAGGCTGGCGTGCATATATCTCACCTGATGGACGACGACCACTTCATCACTTACCATCTTACCGGACGGATGGTAAGTTCGGGAGGTTCCTGCACCGGCTTCATGCGGAAGAAACGCCCGGTTGATACCATTGTACAGACCGCTCGGAGGGCACGGTGGAGCACACGGTGGAGGTGTGCCCCGCTTGGGCAGAGCGACGCCGTGTCCTCGTGGGGGCGATCGGCGGCGGCGATCTCTCGCGCCGGGCCTTGGTACAGGCCATGGTCCGGAACGAGGAGGAGTGGCAGGCGGTCGCCTCCTTCTGTGAAGCAGTAATGCTAGCAAAGGAGGCGGCCGATTGCGTGAGGCAACGGTACTCACGCCCCAACCGCCGCCGGGATTCCGATCCCGATTTCCGGCCACCGTAGGCGCGGCCAAGGGTTTGATTCTGAAAGGAAGACTCGGCCCTGATAGGAAAGGCAACGAATGAATAGCAGTGGGGTTTTTAGTCAGTAAAAGTCTGACACTATCTCCTGCTTCGCTCAAGAGCGGGGAATGTCATAAGATGATTTACCCACCGAAAAAAAAAAATCATCACTTAGGTGAGATAGTGGTCAAACGCGAGCTGGTCATTAATCACAGTAATATATGAAAGTTTGTGAGTGTACGAGTATATGTTTGTTATTCCTTCACAATTAAACTGCTGGAGGGATTTGAATGAAATTTGGCGCACAGGTAGGCCATGTCCTGGAATAGCCCATAGAATAATTTTTATCCCGGGAGTATATTCCTTGGCGGCAACTATAACCAATTTTTGTTACTTGAATTTAATGGTATTCTAAACATTTTTTTTTTTTCCCCAGCTATAATCATCAGCAAAGAGACTCAAAGCTGTTTGGAATTGCTGGTGGAGGGACTGCGGGCCATGCAAATGGAGAAGCTCTTTCGAGAGAGGAATATTTCTTACGAGGTGAAACTGGGCGATTCCACTTCGTACTCAGGGAACCCTGCTACAGACCGCCGTAGCGCTGCCCGCCCCATTTCTAGCGGCCGTATAAGATCACTTATAAGTATGACTATTTTATTTAATCATCATTATCGTCATTATTTCAGCCGAATTTTTTTTAAGTTCATATTAGTATCGTACAAATCAATTTGAACCATTTTGAGTGCCAGATTTGTCATTCAAGTTTAGTGAATAGATCATTACTAAAGTTTTCATAATCCGAAACATATTTTTTGAATTCTTCTTCTAATTGTACTTAAAGGTACAACTTGTTAGATCCTCCAAAATTCCGGAGTCGCAGGGCGATTCCCGGCCACTATAGGCGCGGGCTTGCGGCCGACGAGTAATGGGTAACCCGTCCATAAGGACCATGCCCGAGTCGACGGCGCGTAGTGATGGTGTCGTCAGTAAAACTGAAGGGATCTAGTAGAGCCGATGCCTGCTAGAGCTGCGGGAACGATTGAAAGAGTGACTGTGGTCCCAAAACGCAAAGGGTAACTGGGTACACGGTAAGGGGGACTGAGTATGCGTCTGTTGAGCGTGAGGTCTTGGGTTTAATTCTAGGGCTAGACAAAGTGTTATTGAGTTTTTTCATTAAAAACTCCTCAGTAGCCGCCCGGAGTTCGGAAATTGTTGGTGTAATACTCCCGTGCCCCGAAAAGTACGTAAAGCCATTGCTTCACGATCTGGACTCCTCGGTGGCGTCAGGTTGCCGTCTCATCGGACTGAGAGTAAAGAAACAGACAGTACTCTTTCACATACACTTGTGCACTGTATACCTATATCTCCTGTGTCTTTGATGAGGTTGACGACCGTGGCCGCGATTTAGTCCGGACGATTTAATGACGTGCGCATAAAATCCTCCGGTGGTGGTTTCTTAAAAACATCACAATAAGATTAATATAATCGAATGTCCGAATGAAAAAATTGAACTTTTTTTAAAATTGATATAAACCAGTGCTTGACTGCGATCCCACCTGATGGTAAGCGGAGATGCAATCACCGACGGTCAGGCGCACTAGTTTATTAAGAGCCTATTCACTCTAGCCTTGAAGACACCTAAATTATAGTTGGACGGACCTTGATAGGATCAATCGTTTGTCTGTCGATACGTCTGTCACAACCGATTTGCTACCGTTTGAGTTAATATTGTTTAGAAGCATCTGTTTCCGAAACACGGATATGTAATAATAACTGAATTTAGTATCTAGTAAAAAGATCAGGACAGCAGTGGTGGCCCGGTGGTAACGGCCTTGACTTACGAGTTGTAGGGCTTGAAATCTAGCCAGGCGCCTTACTTTATGTAATTTATTTCATCACCACTGCTCGCGAAACGGTGAAAGAAAACATCGTGAAGAAACCGATATATTGCTACTTGCCTACTGCGGTCTTCCCGTCCGATTATAATTTAGGTGTCTTCAAGGCTAGAGTGAATAGGCTCTTAATAAACTAGTGCGCCTCACCATCAACGATTGCTTCACTACTAACCATCAGGTGGGTTCGCAGTCGAGCACTAGTTTATAACAATTAAAAAAAAGTATCCTTTAACTAAAAATTCGAAGACATGTGACATCCATCAATCCGCATTGGGCCCACGTGGCGGATTACGTGCTATTCCCTCTCCTAGAGAGAAGGCCCACGTCCCAGCACTGGGAATATTGTAAAGCTGATTAAGCTTATGCTAAAAAGATCATTTCCTTTCTTCTTAAAAATTTCTTTCTGTTTCTACATATTCTCATCGCTTCCATCATTAATCTTCCAGTTTCGTCTGCCTTCTACGTAATTTTGTAATATAGGTACATGTATTATACGTATATTACAGACTTCTTATTTTGCAAAAAGTGTAATTTTGTGTAGACGTACGGCGTTGCGCCATCGGTACATGGTGGACATTCCACCCATACGTACAAAGCGTTTTGGGAACACATTCATAATGCGTACAGCTAAGGAGTGGAATTCTCTGCCGGAGTCTGTGTTTCGTGCTACAACCTGGGGGTCTTTAAGTCAAGAGTGAATAGGTTACTTCTAGGTAAGCGCGGTCAAACGCGAGCCTATCAATAATAAATAAAAAATATATCAATAATGTAATCAATAACTTTTTTCAGAACGGGAGTTGGACTGGAAAGACTTTTATCCACTGCACGTCATCTACCAATTTATGTCAGTATTAGAAACTACATATCCATCGACATGTACTGTGTCCGTTATTGGAAAAACTGCGGAAGGGAGAGATATACGGGTTTGTAGACCTTGGTAAACCTTGCTAGTACAATTTTGTAATGAACGTTTTCAAAAAAATGTTTTTTTTTTTTTTAATACTTCATGCACATAAAGATACAGAGGCGGACTTAATGCCTTAGGCATTTTCTACCAGTCAACCTTATATAATATTTAATTCTTCTGAAGATACGTTAGAACAAAATGGAGTGGCAATGATGCCTTTTCAGTATGGTACACAAAAAAACATTCTTTATTTTTATTTATTTATTTATTTGGGACAAAAAAAACAGTTACATATTAAGGAGATACAAAAGAATTATTAGATAAATAGGTAAACATATAACCCACACTATTGTGCAAGGGTTAATCAAATATATGAAAAACGGAGACTGATTTTAAGAACCAATTTTGTTTTTAATAAGTTATTTAGTTAATTAATATTAATTTGGAATTTAGGTGCTAAAGAGCTGACAACGAGAGATTAAAATTTATTATTAGAATGATTGAAAATGTCTATGTCCATGAAGTGTGCGATATAAGTTTCCACAAGGCGACGAAAAGGAACTCGTGGCGTCGTCGTGTTGGTCTTACTTGAGTCAAACATATTGTATTACTAAATTTTATGAAAATATAAACTTTAATTAACACCATATCAAGAAGACAAATGTAATCTAGTAAAAAGGCAATGGTGGTTACGGCCCAGAGTTACGTAGACTTAAACTTGAGCTGGCACGTTACTTTGTGTAATTTATTTCATCACCACTGCTCTCAAAACGGTGAAAGAAAACAGCGTGAGGAACCAAGAATCAATTATTCGAAAACATTTGACATCTACTGGCACTGGGTTCGCGTGGTGCAATACGGCCCATTCACTATGAGTCCCAGCTGTGGGAACATTATAAGGCTGATTATGATTACCTATGATTATGCTGACCTAAAATTAAATACTGTAAATCGGGGTGAATAGATACAAAACTGGTTTGGTTTTTCACTTTGATACCATATTATCGGCTTCTAACAAAGCATCGACTTTTCAGAATTTGTTATTCTGAAAATATAATCAAATATCGTAAAAATACCCTTTGAAGTTTTGTTTCTATTCACCCCATATACTGTACATACATTCTTCTGGACATGATCTGTACATAATGCTACAATATTAGGCAGTTTCTCTCGGTCGGCCACATCGCTAAGAATTTTGTTGCTACTGTCACGGACACGACTTAGCAGCGATGCGACCCTTTTACGGAGGGTGGCATGAATTAAGTCATCTTAATACATGTCGATGATCGTGCCAGATGCGTAAGTACCGCGGCAGTCACATCAGCATTCTAAACGCTTTGTTATATTGTGCGCGCGTTCTGCATATATTTTACCCGTAGACTGCACGTGTAAAAAGATCAGCAAAAAGTCCATATATAGCCAGCCCCCCTAGCCAAGTTACAATCGTTTCGTTCGCGCCGAACGCCTCGAGTGGGCCACGCCTCCGATTCCTTTGTTCTGACCACGTGACTGAGCGTTGAGATACGTCAGGACAAAGGAATCGGAGGCATGGCCTACTCGAGGCTTTCGGTGCGAACGAAACGATTGTAACTTGGCTAGGGGAGCAGCTGTTTCACAAAAGCCTTTAACTTTGCAGATGCTTAAAATTTCAAATAGCGATGCAGACAATACGGGAGTATGGGTAGACGGAGCTACTCATGCGCGTGAGTGGATCTCTACGTCTGTTGTCACATATATTGCTGATCATTTAGCCAGAAACTTCACTAATATGAGTGTGAATTTCACTAATAAAGACTGGTAAGTTTGTATGTGAAAATGGTGAATGAAAATTCGTGTGGAATTGATTGGTTGATAAGGATGTACAGTGTGTTTTGTATGAAAAAGAAAACATGGTACGCTGACACCAAATGAATTGGGATAAGAGCAGACACATAAATGATATTTATTTTGCAAATAGATTTTAAAAAACACTTTTACACGTACATTTTTTCGTCAGTTTATGCTAGATGACGCCGGTGTTTCCTAGCAGTCTACCATGAAAAGAAACACCGGATCAAACTCAGGGGTCAACGTCTCTTTTAAAGTCCATACAGCAAACATGTAATTGTCAAATTATATGAGAACCATGCATCGTGATTGAGATAGTCTTTTGAGAAAATAACCCCACAGATTTAATTGGCCCTGTCAAGACAGTGCAAGCATTTATCAGTATTCATATAGCTCAACTCAGGACTCCTAATGACTCAGCTCAGCGACTTTACGAACAATACCAAGAAAAGGACATTTTGTGTAGGCCGCTGAAAATACCCACATACTGAACATATAAATTGTAGTTTCTATCTATTCCTAGCTTCTGTTAGTGGTTTTGCCCTCGTAAAAGTAGCAAATAATACCAAGGAAACATTTACGGAATAAAAAGTAAACACATAGCTAATCCGAGACATGATCTACCCTTGTTACCTAAATTTTATGCAAAACCCTTCAGCACTTTCAGTGTGAGGAGTGAGAAACATACATTTGCAGACACACATTCACAAAAGTGCAATGTTACACTGTTAGTGCGAAGAGTGACACCATAATATAGAAAATAATAATCTAATGAGAGTAAAAATTTTCAGGTATTTTGTACCAGTAGTGAACCCAGATGGATACAGCCACACCCACACCACAGATAGGATGTGGCGTAAAAACAGAGCGCGTTTCGGAACTTGTATTACTGGAGTTGATATTAACAGAAATTTTGGGTAAAATCCCATTAATATTATAATTAGAACTTATCTTATGATCCAGACAGTAACTTAATGAATAATTTATTATCTAGTGTTGGTACCAACTACCTTTTGCACTAAAATTTTTACAATTGGAGAGTCATACCGATAGGTAGTCATAGTCATACTATTGGTACATCGATATGCTGAAGTGTTTGTACGAAAACGCCACTATGTCAGTTAGACTGCTGGACCAGACTTCGAAACCTATCCTCCTGCAGCGGGGTGTGAGGCAGGGAGACGTCATTTCTCCGAAACTGTTCACGGCTGCAATGGAGGATGTCTTCAAGGTTCTGGACTGGAGTGAATCTTTGGTTTGACGATGACATAGTAGTCGTGGCTGAGACTACGGAAGAGCTCAGCACAATGCTCAATGACCTCAGTAGAGCTTCCGAAAGAGTGGGTTTTAAAATGAACATGGACAAAACTAAAGTCATGATAAACAACCATGTAGCACCCACTCCTATGAAGATTGGAGACTCTATACTCGAAGTTGTGGACGATTACATCTACTTTGGACAGACAGTCCCGTTGAGTAGATCTAATTTTGAGAAAGAGGTCAACCGTCGAATCGAACTCGGCTGGTCAACGTTCGGGAATCTGCGCGGTATCTTCTCGTCCAATATACCACAGTGTCTCAAAACGAAAGTCTATGACCAGTGCGTGTTGCCAGTGATGACATATGATTCCGAAACGTGGTCGCTCACAATAGCCCTGCCCAGTCACCCAAAGGGCTATGCTCGGAGTTTCCTTGCGTGATCTAATTAGAAATGAAGATATCCGCAGGAGAACCAAGGCTGCCGACATAGCACGAAAAATCGCCAAACTTAAGTGGCAATGGGCAGGGCACATTGCTCGTAGCTCAGATGGCCATCGGGGCCGAATGGTTCTGGAGTGGCGGCCGCGTACTGGAAGACGCAGTGATGGAAGGCCCCCTACAAGGTGGACCGATGACCTGGTGAAGGTTGCGGGAATCCGATGGATGGGAACGTACGGGACCGTTCATCGTGGTGACATTTGGGGGAGGTGTGGAGGCTATGTCCAGCAGTGGACGTCTATTGGCTGCAATGATGGAGAGTCATAGCTCTCCGCTACGGTTCTCATGATGCTTTTTCGCCTATCTCGCACTCTCTTGAGCAACCAATATAATTAATAATAAGAACATAATAGATCTCATAATAATAATTAATCCGATATGGTTGTCCTTGAGTGCAGAAAAGTGTCTAAGGGGTCTCTGCGAGTTGGCTTCGTCTCCTCCTATGCCTTCCGAAGTTCCTCGGGACAAAAAGAACTCTGAACAGAGGACTGAAACGACCTCTGGGTGCGGTGATAATAAAATAGAAATTAATACCATATAATTAAATAAATTATAATTAATTAAATAATAAATTTGGCGTGGACCACACTTCTGAACGCTCCGGCTGTGCCACGGTCAATGAGGAATTTTTAGAGACATTTTTTGGACGTCTTTTAAAATTATTATTTTTGTTAAATTATGGTGATTTAGGTGTTACTGCTTTATTAAACTTTTTGGCATCAAAATAGTGTAATTGTGACATATCTACGATGCTTAGTTATTATTATGTAGAAAAAACCTCGAGCACAGGCGCAGGGTAGCCAGCCTATCGATATTTTACAGGTTGCATTTTGGAAAGTGTACGCAGGAATTGCTTGACTTGATTCCTCCATCTCCTTTCTAACATCAGACAACCCAACGTACAGAGAGTATCCACCCTTACGTTGTTGAAACTTCAACGGTCCGGACTATGCGTTACACTTCGTCGTTTATACCGTGTACATTGAAGGACTGGAACGATTTGCCTGCTGTGGTCTTTCCGTTCAACTATAATTTAGGTGTCTTCAAAGCTAGAGTGAATAGGCTCTTAATAAACTAGTGTGCCTTACCATCAACGATTGCATCACTGCTTACCATCAGGTGGGATTCATATCAAATAAAAAAAAGAAAAACCGTTGAGACAAAAATAGTCAATTATTATGAAATTATGACTTCTGAATTAAGAAAATGAAAGATAATTAGAAAAAAACTAATTAGAGTTTTTTAAAGATGATAATGTTGAGCTAATTACGCACTGAAAAGATTTGTAAATTCATTCTTTATTGTTATAAACTAAGGGCACAAACATATCTGGAAATGATGTTGGGCACGAAAGAGCTGGGTTTGACGCTTGATTTACTAAAATATTATGGTTAATTATGTGCAATAATAATATTTCATGTTATTTTGTTTAAAAAAAGCATAAAAAATGCGCTAATAATTTGCCACGAGTGAATCTTACAAGACTGCAGCCTTAGACACGTGCCTCACTGGGACGCCATGGCTGCGCTGCCAGTTCACGTAACCAAGAAAATGCATGTAGTTTGATGGTGTGTACCTCACCTGGCCACTGTTGGCCACGCAGCCAATCCATACATTTTTTGGCATCTTGACCTGGTTACGCCGCCATTGTGTCCCAGTGAAGTACGGCCCTTAAAATTATATTTCAGGTACTTTTGGGGCCGTGGTGGTACTGACCATACATCTTCGGATCCAAATCACATAAATTATCGTGGTGTAGAACCATTTTCGGAACCTGAAACGACTGCTATTAAGGTACAAAGACTCTAGCTTCTAAATTAAGTTTAATCCTATATTAAGATTATAAAACATACGTTAAAATGCTTTTATAGGACATTATTCTGTACTCAGGGACGCCGTTCAAGATATTCCTGACGTTTCACGCTTACAGTGAAGCTATTGCTTTCCCATGGTGCTACACTGCGGAACCTTGTGCTGACTATGTCAATTTACTAGAAGGAGGTACTGCTATGGCTAAAGTAAGATCTTTAGATAATATTGTATTCGTTTCGTACACTATTGATTGATAGCATCCATGAAAACTAAAATTATTTTGTGTTTCTTTTATCTATACAAGATCACTGCTCTCTAGTGGCCCAGTTTTACCAACTTGTACATCGTGGGTTCAAACCCAACCGGCGCTTTACTTAGTGTAATTTATGTCATCAAAATATCATGAGGAAATTGGCATACCTATCCTTGAAACAAAATTCGAAGACATGTGACATCCTCTAATCTGCACCGCATTCCCTCTCCTAGAGAGGAGGCCTGAGTTCCAACAGTGGGAAAATTATAAGGATGATTGTATTTATGCTATGCTTGTGTTTCAGGCTATCTTCGAGACAAGTGGCCGCATGTACAAAGTTGGAAACTTCAAAGATATCATGTATTATGCTTCTGGAACGAGTATTGATTGGAGTTACGGAACAGCTCGCATACCTTACTCCTACCTTGTCGAACTCCGAAGTAAACAGGATAAATTTGTAATGCATAGAGACGAAATACTCATTTGCTGTAAAGAAATCCTAAGCGGTGTCAAAGCTCTCGTACAATTTGCTGATAAAACAAATTGTTTGAATTGTACTGTTAATGCCAAAAAACTTCGTCAGTAATTTTGTTGTTTGTAATTTTAAAAGCGTTGGGATCAAGTTTAACGAAAAAAAATAAAATGCAAAATTCGTATTCGACATTTACTTTTAATCAAACACTTACTGGTGTCAGCCCAATAAAATATTAAAAACTACCTGCCTTTACGAGCAAGCGTCTTGCGGTGATAATAGATTAAGCCGCGTCTCGCTACGAATGCGCGGCGTATCTTTGACAATTTGCACGTTCATAAAGTGGTCATAGAGTCTTTACGTATGAAATTGCCGTTTTTTTAAAACAGGATGCTTTGAAGAGTTGCGATTCCACGAATATCAAATCACGAGCAAATCGTCAACGTTACGCCGCGCATTCGTCGCGAGACGCGGCCTAATCGCAGCGCGTTTGCCGTGCAATCTCTCTCGCAGCATACTCGTCTTAAATCAGTTTTCAACAAAACAAATGTGCAACAACATTGGGTCGCAACTCGCGACGAGTCGTTGCGATAACGCGGCGATCCAGCAGAAGAATAATAGTCTCGTGGAGATTACTGGACGATAGCTTCGTGGACTCGCGGCAACTTACTCGCTCGTAGAGATGCTAACAGTTCAATACTTGGTCTTTCTTAATGTTTATCGACGTAATCAACTAATTTCTGAACAGCGTTCCAGGCTTCAGAGCAAGTCTCAGGAATTTGATCTTTTGGAAGTTTGAATTTGTTCTTTCTACTCCTTAGCTCGACCATGTACGAATATGGTATCTTCGCTATGGAATAGCTCCAGTCTATGCTGGTCCCACATGCGTAGTATGTGAGGTCTTTAGTGCTCCCGACTTTGTAAGTCTTCCCGCTTGTTTCAAATATTGCCTGAAAAATAATTCTTTCTGAGTCTTTTCGCTACCACCATTTTGATGATTATACAAAAATATGCAATGATACTACTAAACTACTTAAGTTTCTTACGTGGCGTTACCCTTGCCATAATACTGCCGGCTTCCAGGAGTCGCACATAGTCTGGGCACGGGTCCGTCCTGTTGCCCCAAGGGAAGATTATCAACTCGTAGTAGCTATGAAAGGACAAGAACACCTTGAAAGGCACCACCGAGCCTAGTATTGCGTCCTAAAATAAAAACAATGATTTAAACGTCAAACTGTTACTATATAAAAGATATATCAAACAGGTTTCAATAATTCAACAGGCTTTATTACCCTCACTGCAACTGTTTCTGGTTCTGAAAACGGTGCGGGACCTCTATAGAACACATGTTTTGGGTCGTCTGATGAGCCTTCATCTGCTTGCCCCCAGGCATAACTGAAAAATATTAAAATAAGTTTGTAGTATGGCCATTCCTTAACATCGTTGTTAGGTTGGCGACACATTGTCACCAACCTAATGGTGCCATATTACTGCCCTCGCCCCGCACCTGCGACCCCGCTGTCTCTTAAAAAAAGAAACAAACGACTCTCTCTCGCGCACGAGCTCGAATCTCGACTGGACTCTATTTTGACGCATTGTGAAAATTTTGCAAAAATATATTAATAAAACCCCTACAAGTTCTAACATACTGCCGACTGGTAATGTGTCCAAAAAATTGGTGGTGTTTTTTACATTGTAAAATATAATAACCTATCTTTTGTTCGCGGCTTCGCCCGCGTACATAAAATATAGCCTATGTCATTCAAAAATAAAGCAGCTTTCTATCGGTGAAAAATTTTTATAATCGGACCAGTACTTTCAGAGATTACCTCTTACAAACAAAAAACCAAAATTTACCTCTTTATAATATTAGTGTAAGGTACAACTACCATTTTTTTTTCGAAATTAAGTTAAACACGTTAGAAGCAGATTTTTTTTCTGATCTGAAAAAAAATTAGTCGAGTCCTTTTTAATTACGACGGCATTGTAGATCCGTACAAGACTTGTGCGCACATCACGTGAAAAATTTATACATTAAAATTCTGTTTAACTTGATATATTACATAGATTTTATTTCATCGCAATCGTTTGACTATATCGAAAGATATACTACATTAATTGACTATCAGGCGTTACGAAGTTCGCCGGGTCAGCTAGTTGTGAAATAAAACATTACCGTATTGTACTGTATGGAAATTAGAGGTATTTTTTACAGATTTTTTTTTAATATTCCACAACTATCACACAACGCCGTCTAGTCCCAAGCTAAGCAGAGCTTGTGTTATGAGTACCAGACAACTGATAAACATACTTATATATTTCTAAATACATACATATATAGATAAATTACACCCAGACACAGAACAAATGATCATGCTCATCACACAAACATTTGTCCTGAGTGGGAATCGAACCTACGACCTCCGGCATAGCAGTTAGGGCCACTAACCACTAGACCAACAGGCCAGTCGATTGAGATTCCGACTGAGTTACGAATGCGAATCATACGCATGCCAGTAGAGTATATAGTATTGAAATTGCCACTCAGATTGATAGGCGCAGGTAAGCACTTGCATTCCGATGAACCGTCCTCAGGTCTGTTGCTTTACTCTATGTCATACCTAAGTGGGACTATACGATCATATCATTACAATACGTACCTAAAGTTTCTGTTCAGATCAACACCCACACATTCCCCTCCGTATTTCGCTCGGTTTTTCCTCCACATTCGTTCGTGTGTATGCGTATATTCATAACCGTCTGGATTTAAAACTGGTACGATATGCCTGCAAATAGTAAGATTACTAACATTATTTTATCTGTTTTGATACAGTGCTTTATTATAAAATAAAGGAGCCAAGCTATAGGTGATGATTGGGTTAAGATTGTTTATATATATATCCACCAACTCGTACTCGATTTTGGTTCTTTCGGTCTCCTTGAGAGAAGGTTTGAGTCCTAGCAATGGGAAGATTGTAAGGCTTAGTAAGCAATGCTATGCTACATTGATTTTAAATCATTTGACATTATTAATTACCCAAAAAAAAAATGATGTAATATCGTATTCGAGAACTTTACAGACTACGAGATTTTTTTAAATAATTTATGGACACATTGACTAAAAAGAAGAAACGTTTGTTTTGCAAGAAATATTTACAAATTACCAATCCTTATTTGTAACTGCATCTGATAAAGTGTGAAAGTTTCTGGCTAGTATGTTAGCCATATATGTAAGAACGGCAGTAGTGATCCACTCCCGGGAATGTATGCAAGCGTCCAGCCATACTCCGGAGTTGCCAGCGTTGCTGTTCGATATCTTCAACATCTGAAATAAGGTGTCATCGTCATTAAGATGTTTTACTGTGGGTTTTGCGCGATTACTGACTATCAGGATCCAATTTTTTATACAATAAAAACCAAACCAATTACCATTTAAAATTAAAGTTCCCGAGCATATTCGTAAGAAGTTAGCAGTAGTATGATTGCCAATTGTCGATTTAGACCAATTGCTTGAGTACTTTTGTTCGTGTATTTATTGGTATGTATTATATAAGTGTATTGTACATGTGGTTTATTTGTATATATTCTCTTGTATTCACCTTTTTTTCTCTTTTATTACTCACCACTATTTTTTTGGATCACCTAAAGATTGAGTGTCCATCTCTGTACTATTGTGTGCATAAAATATTTAACAAATAAATAATTGTTTTTTTTTGTTTTGATTTATCTACATATTTCAGTGCTACGATGACTCGCTTATCTACTTTTTCTTCCTTACCTTTATATCTCTCCCTTCTACGGATTTTCCTATAACGGTCACAGTGCAAATTGCTGGAAAGTCTTTTTCTAGATCGTCAATAAATGAATATATCACGTTAAGCCTGTGGTATTTTTTCCAATCCATTAGTTTTGCTGGAAAATAAAATATATTTTTATTACTTGGTTTTTGTATTATTTTTTTGCCAATATTAAGGTAAAGCTGCAAAACTACAGTTGGATATTAGATTGGCGAGTGGTAGAATTTTTATGTGTGATCGAACTCGTTAAGGTCAGTGCCTGATTAAGCCAGCTTTATGTCTGTAACGAATTCTGGCAAGGGCAACTCAAAATTTTTATTAAAAAAAACGAGTTAAAACTCGTTTAATTTAGTTTTTAGGGCCCCGAAAGCTGTAGTCTTCTTCTTAGCAACTAGTCAACTTGGTCTTCATAGAAAATCTAGAAGATTGCACGGGTCTTTTGATTTGTTCGTCCAAGCGGGGCCCGCCCCAATTTTTAGGGCCCGTAGCATTTTCTATCATTGCTACGTGGCTAACCCGCCACTAGTCATGGTTGGTACGACCAACGAACGAGATCATTTTAAATCATCGCCCCAAAATAAAGTATCGATTTTAGATTCGTGTTTTTTAAGTCTGTTTTTAGTTTCTTGTATTAAAATAAGCTTGAAAAAAGTATGGGTAAAAGGAATTTGAGGAACTTCATTAGAACTGTTGGAAGTAACTTTGTTTTGTGGGATATGGAGATTTTTGTTCCAAAATTGTCAATTATCACGAGTTATAAAAATATCGATGAGTTCCTTTGCCGAATACTTGGCAAAGAGAGGGAGAAGTCTTTAATCAGATGACGATAAAGCAAAACATGATCTTACGCTTTTTTCTCTTCAGTTTCTTTCGTGGCGTAATGATTACATTACTCTTTTGTATTGTATGTGCCGACCACAGCTCTTAAACAAATCACAAATAGATTAATATTTATTTTGAAAAATAATGAATATATATATAATATTCAGCAAGCATAATATGACATTTTATGGAAATCTATAAACTAGCTTCTGTCAGCGGCTTCGCCCGCGTGAAAGTAGGTTTCTCCATTCAAATTTTAGATTCCCGTTTCATCCCCTTAGGGGTTGAATTTTGGAAAATCCTCTCTTAGTGCTCGCCTACGTCATAAAAAGAAGCCTTGTGCAAAATTTCGCGCTCCTAGTCCCAGTAGTTTTGGCTGTGCGTTCTCAGTCAGTTTCTCCTTTTATATAAATATAGATTATGTAAAAGGAGAAACTGACTGACCGACATATCAACGCACAAACGAAACTACTAGGAGTAGGAACGTGAAATTTTGCGCAAGGCTTCCTTTTATGACGTCAGCTCTAAGAAAAGGTTTTTGAAAGTTCATCTTATTAAGTGAACAAGGGGGAACTAGTTTGTATTCAAAATTTTATTCCTTGTGGCAAAATACTTGAAAGTTAGCACAAATAGTAGGTAACCTAAGTTATTAATAAAGATTGACATCATTAGTTTTTTCAAAACAATCCTTAAAATACGATTTACGGGGTAATTAAAGTTTTTATGCAATCATTCTCGCAAATGAAGTCGCGGGCATAGTGTTAGTTTTTACAATTATACAATTTCAAATATTGCTTACTTTGTTCATCCCTGGTTTGCGTACCGTTAGTGGTACGTTTAGTCGTCACAGATTCATTGGAACTGTCATCTGCATCATCATAAACGTAAAACTTGTCGGGTCTTTGAAGTGTAGACTTTACTCGCCGAGGGTGAGCGGCTTTCAAAGCTACACTCATCTTAGTATCGTATGATGTTATTTTAACTTGAAAGTGAAATAAATTAAGTCTTTATTCTTTATTGTACACACAAAAAAAAAACTTAACTTTAATACATTGATTTGATAATTTATGTACAAAGGCGAGCTTAACTCATTAATGAGTTTTCTCCCAGCAAACCTTTGAGTGACAGAGAGAGATCACATTCGACGGTAGGATGCAGTGTATACCATAAACCTACATAAATACGGCTCATATATGTATACATATAGATTTAATATATATAACAATATACTAATATTATGTCAATTGAGAAAAGCTTTTGAATTTTCGTCTTAAAGACGTCCAGAGAAGGGCAAATGAAAAAATGAATAAATGGCGGGAATAAATGATTAATTTAAAAAAAAAATATTCAACACACATCCGTCACGTCACCGTCAAGCCAAGTTAAGAGGGCCCTTTCTGATTTGGCTGCCGTCAATATGAACATGGTTGAATAGCTTGTTGTTTCATTCATCGCAATCCAATGTGATGTTTGATAAAGAGGCAATGCGAAAAATGAGAGACGATTCCTGAAAGTTCTGTTGGCACTCGGTAATTCCATCATTTACTTGAATATTTCACAAAACTCATTCCAGGGAAGACGTGCTTTTTAAAAACCTTAAAAGTTTTGGAAAATATTTTTATCATTCAGAATCTTAATTAAGTGTGCAATATTTCTATAATTTGCATATTTTTATTAATCTTTAACTTGTGAGTACATTATGAAGTACAAAATCACGCAAAGTAGTAGACTTTGCTAGATTAGTTTTACACAAATGTTTGTTTTGATTTCAATAGAAACTAGATAATAATGTAACGTTGTATAGTTAATCTCAACGTTCCTATCAAAATTATCAAAGCAAACTGCGGTAAAGACTTGCACTGATCAAAAAAAATATCAACAGGAACCTTAAAGTCAAAGTCAAAGTCAAATCTTTATTGCAGAACACAATACAATAAGTTATACCTTATAACCTAATAACTTAAAATAAATAACAAACAGATAACAGAACAGCTTGTAGGTGATAATATTAATAAAATGAACTAAACCAAAATAACTATATACACACTATACTATACTACTTAAAGATATTAAAAAAATCAAATAGTAATTGCATTATGGTTCCAACTCGCTACGTCGCTTCCGGTGTGGCGGTAGTTACACATAAAAAAAAAGAACTAACCCGCAAACGCTACAATAATCATGAGATATTTATGACGACACAATCACGTAAGATTGGTTGTATGGAAATGTATCTCAGGTTGGGCGCTCTTAAGTCAACATCAGTGTTGTTACCGAGTGTGAATGTATGAGAAGCGCTGATGGTGTCGTGAATGTAAGAGCGAAGTTCTAAGACTTCTTATAAAACAAGATACGTATTTGACATGACTGATCGGCGGTTTTGACGGAAACGTTACTGATGTATGTTTATTACCTTTGTCCTTAAAGGAGAGCAAAGTTAAATGATACAAGATCTACTCCTTCACTAGGTCTTGGGGACCACTTAATCAATGTTAGAGATCAATTCAAACAGCATCAACATATTCAGTTGCTCCTCTTCTAAAATCACGTTCAGGTTCCGTACATTTATTAGTAGTTTTATGCTGTTTTTCATTATACACTTTATTCTTTCCACTTCACCGAGCAATTTAGTAGACTACTACAGTACTATTCTTATTTTTCTTTTTTTTCCACACAACGCTGTCTAGTCTCAAGCTAAGCAGAGCTTGTGTTATGAGTAATAGACAACTGACAAACATACTTATATATTTCTAAATACATACATATTATAGATATCTAAATTACACCTAGACAAGTGATCGTGCTCATCACACAAACATTTGTCCTGGGTGGGAATCAAACCCTCGACCTTCGGCATAGCAGTCAGGGCCGCTACCCACTAGACCAACAAGCCAGTCAACCTGACGAATGTATTATGAGCCTAGGTATGCTTCACAGGTAACAGTTGGCGTGTCGTAAGCTTACGCAGATATTGTATACCTATCTTTTATTTAAAATGGTGGACAATATATTGATGAATTACATTCACATTCCCAGCGGGACGTACAAATCGAATGCCAGTCATTGTGGTCAATGTATGGCAATCGACGTCCGATCCATCGGCATTTGTTACGTTATACATTGTGGGCTGCCCCGGAAGTGTATTGCATGCGTTATGGGAAAGGTATCGCTAACAGGAAAATATTAAAGTTTTTAACTGATGATCATCATCATTATTTCAGTCGAAAGATGTCCACTGTTGAACAAAGGCCTCCCCTAAGTGTCACAACGAACCGTCCTGTGTGCCTCGCAAAAATCGGGTTCCCACGACCCTCACCAGGTCGTCGGTCCAACTTGTAGGAGGCCTTCCTTCAATGCATCTTCCAGTACGCGGTCGCCACATTAGAACCTTTCAGCCCCAGCTGTCATCGTGAGCATCTGTTATCGAGCAATGTGTCCTGCCCACTGCCACTTACGTTTATCTGGACATTTAAAAAGAACCTAGAGACCAGTAATTGTCTGATAATATATATGCCAAGGCAAAACATAATGTCACAATGTCACGATTGAATAAGACAGGGAATTTGAAAATGAAAGGCATTTTTGAAGCAGAGCATTAAGGTCGAAAAATAATAGTTGTGGCAAACAGTGTCTGGATGAGACTCCCACGTACCAAGAAAGTGGCCATAAATCAATGGTAAAAATGTGAAAAAGTTATCTCCATGAATGATTCCAAATGTCTTGTTACTTACTGCATTACTTTTTTGTTATAAATATCCTCGCAAAAGTCTTTCAAAATAAATAGAGATAGTTTGAAAATTTCATTTACGTTTTTTTTCTTCCATAATTTTGAAACAGTGAAGTTATACTGTCACGAAAATTTACAAAGAGAACAATTTAATTGTTTCAAATTTTGTTTATCTAAATGACGCGATCGCGATTGAAATATTATTTACAGCTCTTGACACATGACAAAAAGTATAGACAATGTTGTTGAGATTATAAAAAGTATCTCTAATGAGGTTTTTTTTAAAAGTATTTTATGGGCCACATTGTTTTGGAAAATGGATCCTCTTTTCACATTCCATACCTCTCAATTTTACTTCACCTTGCATCTTCTGGTAGGTGCTTTGGCCCATATACTTGAATCAAATTTAATCACTTACCGTCAATATCTCAAATAAAACTAAAGCCAATTTCGACCCAACTATACTTATAAAGATACAAATGAAACATTTAAATGTAACTGTCGAAAACGCGGACGAATTTCGAGCTCAGATTAGAAAACCACCAGCAGAAAACTCAGCAAGCGCCGCCGCGCTGCGGTCAGCAGCCAATCACACGGGCACAATGTCACGCTGCGATGGATTATTATGGAACTGGTGAACTAACTTACTTCTATATCGAAGAGATGGAGATGCGATATTGTTTCTTCAGGCTGAGTGAGACACCTGCGGCGATATGAGAAGTATGGCTAAGAGGAGAGCAGTCAATCACACGGGCACAATGTCACGCTGGGATGGATTATTATGGAATTAGTGAACTAACTTACTTCTATAACGAAGAGATGGAGATGCGATATTGTTTCTTCAGGCTGAGTGAGACACCTGCGGCGATATGATAAGTTTGGCTAAGAGGAGAGCAGTCAATCACACGGACACAATGTCACGCTGCGATGGATTATTATGGAATTAGTGGACTTACTTACTTCTATATCGAAGAGATGGAGATGCGATATTGTTTCTTCAGGCTGAGTGAGACACCTGCGGCGATATGAGAAGTTTGGCTAAGAGGAGAGCAGTCAATCGCATGGACACAATGTCACGCTGCGATGGATTATTATGGAATTAGTGAACTAACTTACTTCTATATCGAAGAGATGGAGATGCGATATTGTTTCTTCAGGCTGAGTGAGACACCTGCGGCGATATGAGAAGTTTGGCTAAGAGGAGGGCAGCCAATCACACGGGCACAATGTCACGCTGCGATGGATTATTATGGAACTGGTGAACTAGCCTGTTTCTATACCAAGGAGATGGAGATGGGATATTGTTTCTTCAGGCTGAGTGAGACACCTGCGGCGATATGAGAAGTTTGGCTAAGAGGAGGGCAGCCAATCACACGGGCACAATGTCACGCTGCGATGGATTATTATGGAACTGGTGAACTAGCCTGTTTCTATACCAAGGAGATGGAGATGCGATATTGTTTCTTCAGCCTGAGTGAGACACCTGCGGCGATATGAAAAGTTTGGCTAAGAGGAGAGCAGTCAATCACACGGACACAATGTCACGCTGCGATGGATTATTATGGAACTGGTGAACTAGCCTGTTTCTATACTGAGGAGATGGAGATGCGATATTGTTTCTTCAGCCTGAGTGAGACACCTGCGGCGATATGAAAAGTTTGGCTAAGAGGAGAGCAGTCAATCACACGGACACAATGTCACGCTGCGATGGATTATTATGGAACTGGTGAACTAGCCTGTTTCTATACTGAGGAGATGGCAATGCGATATTGTTTCTTTAAGCTGGGTGAGACACTTACGACGATATGAGAGGTTTTGTCTAGGCGGTGAGCAGTCAATCACAAGGGCATAATATTTTACTGAAATAATATATCACACAGAGTTCACGGTTAATTCTTATATTGGCAGGTGTTTTAACTACAAATTTTATTGGTCACCATCATTTCAGGCGTAGCCGTAACACGTCCACTTGAAAACAATAATAATAATAATTATTATATTCTTTATTGAACAAAAAATACACGGGATAAGGGCAGGAAGATGATGATGATGATGATTGAACAAAAAATACAGGAAAAACATTATTAAAAATGAGTGTACAATGTAATAATATATAGCCTTTTTGGTTTATTCTCAGAAGGATACCTTCAAAAGGCATCTAGACTTTTCAGGAAATACCGGGGAGTGTGGGATTTTGACCTAACTGAAACCGCTCGCTTAATACGCTAATACGCGTGAAAGGAAGCTCCATAACTTTTTAAAAGGTCACTCCAGAATGTCTTCTGTACCCTGGGTGGTTGTGATGATCGCCTGGCCGCACGCGTGAGGAAACAGACTTTCTAACGCCCGATCCGCCCGGATCCCGACCTCGATTTTCAGCCACCGTAGGCGTGGGCTTACGTACGACGAGCAATGGGTAGCATGCCGTCCAGCCACCTTCATCCGGTGCGGACCGAGCTCGAATCGTCGACGGCGCGTAGTGTTCCACGCGCGCCTCAAACAGATGTCAGCAAAACCGTAAGGGCCCAGCCTGTCCAAAACCTACTGGGGCCATTGGTTGGTTTCCAAAAACGAAACCCGGGGTTAGCTTGGTTGCTAGAACGCAAGGAAAAAAAGGAATATCGAAGTGGATTTTAGTCAGACACGCCCTCTTGCTCTGCCCTAGAGCGGTCGTAAGATGGTCGATGGATGGATAAGTCATTGGATGATATCTCACCTAAAAAAAAGTATTTCCTCTGTACAAAACCCGTTAGAGCCAGATGAAGAGACTTCAAAGGGGTCTCCTCTGACCTTCACTGCGTAGGATTTTCTTTTTTTTTTTTTTTTTATTTAGGTTGGAAATCATTTAATGACATCTCTCGCCCGCCCTAGGGCTGAGCTAGAGAGCGTGCCAGGCTTTTACTGACTAAAACCCACTCCTGTTCCTTCTTTGCCTTTGTTCCAGAGCCACGGTGTTCACTTTCGCACAACCCATGAACCAGTAGGTTTCGACCCTGCTGGGCCCCCACGATTTGCTGACATCTCCTTGAGGCGCGCGTGGAACATGCGCCGTCGACGACTTGGTCCGGACGGTTACCGGACGGTTGAATGGCGTGCTACCTATTGCTCGCCGTCTGCAAGGCTCACTGTGTAGGATAGCACGTGATCACTGTGCCATCGTCTTTAAGGGGCGGACCGAGTTCTCACTTTGAGAACCCGCAGCTCCGGAGTCCAGCCTGCCTTAAATGGCGCCATCGTGGTTGAGGTGATTGGCTCCTCGACACCTGCTCCTTCACACTCGGACCGGGTTTCTCCCGATCCCTCTCAGCTGCCTCCTTCCGAATTATCACGTTCTCATCGAATTAGCCCATTATATTCCACTGCTGGGTTAAAGCCTCCCTCTCCCTTTCCCGCCTTCCTCTCCTCTCCTTCGGCCATAGCGGTCCCTCAAGTCACCTTGTTCTACCGCGATGTCGTCTTGCGTTTAATAGGATCCAATAAGTGTGGCTCTTTTAGCCCACAGCTCATCTGACATGCAGCAGATATATCCGGCAGCTCTAACTTAAAAGTAGCAGATTTTCTGGTAACATCTTTGATCTTAGTTTTAGCGCTGTATTTCTTACGCGTTCTGAAGTTCGAACTCCCAGGAATAACATGTTCTAACAGGTGAGATTACTTCCGAATTGATATCTAAGTTTATATACGACACTATTTATGTGAATGCCTTCCATAGAGCTGAAAACCCACTATTGTAAAACAGCATCGCATCGATATCGCTACTAGCACTCGCTCCAAACTTCGACGGTTCAACTTTGACGTGGACACGGTCACACAGTCGAGCGCTGCAGACGCAGCCTCACTAATTGCGACAAATGAGATTGATTGTAACGGACACGCGACTCGGCATCCTTAACCGATGTCAATTGTAACTGTTACTAGCTTTCTACAACTCTAATTTTATTTAAGCAGTAATTTGACAAGAGAATAGTGATGGCTTAGGCTTTTTTAAAGGAATGAATGACAAAGCTAATGTGAAATGTGTTTTTTTTTAAGTGGATGGTGGCTTTTTGAATTACGGAAATCATCTGAATGAATATGTTGACTGAACTGGGGCCCAAGTCTGCAATTTTTATAAATTCGTCTTTCCAACACGATTCCATTGTCTCTTTGCTAAAAGTTCGTAATCTGCTAATTCATAATGATCGATCATTGATCGGTCAATGTTCTCGTAATAGAGTTGTGGTAGAATGACAATATCGAGCTTATTAAAAGCAAAGACTGCACAATGATGTTTTAATGGTAGATCACTAAGCAACGGAACTGTCAACATTTTAGCAGATTACCGTATACGTCAGACATTCATTTGTCAATATGTACGAGATTACCATTCTATGCCACTTCTTTCAATGGGATATCAGTGGTTGACCATTGGAAAGTCATAATGACGCCATTATATTAGTAGATTACCAATCTTGTCAAAATCAACAATTATGAAATCAATGATAGAACATTCTGACACTATTGTATTGTATTGACTTGAGGCCCAGAAATTTTATTACATCAATCGTGAATCCGAAATCGTGGATTCGTGAATAGTGATTGTTATACCATGGGGGTGAAAACATATAACCACTTAGTCGAAAAATTTTGAAGTGCTATAGACTTGGAATTTAATAGAAAGTTATATAACTGGTTGTGTGAATATATAATTTACGCTACTATATCCTACACTAGCATATGTAAGTTGCTTTGGTGGTGTCATTATCTCGCGGGAATGTATTAACGGGATAAAAAGTATAACAAACATACATGTGACTGGAATAATACACACCTTTATAAGCAATTAGAAAATTAAGTTAAAATTATATAATTCAAGCACTGAAATTTTACATAAATTCACTTAGGTAGGGTTTTTTAACGAAATTACTTTTCCTAATTGCAGGCAAATAATACGGGCATCGACGCACTACACTGGTAGTGCATCGGTATGAGTATCTACGCACGCACACGCAGACACGCTAGTGACGTAAGCAAAATTTATCAAGAATATATCAAAAAATCTTTTCTGTAGCCTATTCTGAACATATAACTTTTGTGTGCGTTTATTATATTACTTGCTGTATATCACACTATCATTATCAAGGCCATAGATTGTGTGTATATTGTTGATCATCATTTATTCATTCAATAATCAATAGCCCAGGGGCGCCGACTCCGTGGGTGCTCGGAGGGTCGAGTACCCCTAAGAGATAAACAGTGGGTGCCGAGCACTCCTGAGAATAGACATCAAGAAACAGATCAGTAATCGCCTTTTAGGTTACGTATAAATTATAATATCTCTTGATACTAAAAACTAGTTTCATTTTATATCATCATCTTCCTGCCCTTATCCCGTATTATTTGGGGTCGGCGCAACACGTTTTTTTCTTCCACTCTGCCCTGTTACTCGTCATGCTATCACTAACTTCCTTTTCTTTCATATCACTCTTCACACAATCCATCCATCTTTTCTTTGGTCTCCCTCTTCCTCTCCATCCATCCACATGTAAACTCATAACTCATAGTTTCATTTTATATAATAGTTTAATTTTGTATTTTTATTAAACATATTTAGTAATTAAGTACGCAGTATGTAAGTAGGACATTTATTTATTTGTCGGTCGATCAGTTTACATTTCTCTTTTCACAGTTCGCCACTTTTTCAAGTCCATCAAATGAGCATGAGCACCCATGAGGTTTTCTAAAAGCCCCTGCAATAGCCTGTACAATATTTAGAAAGAAAGAAAGAAAAAGAGTTAATTTACGACCAACATGGCAAATAATTTAAAAATATGTATATATAATATTATAACAAATCTATACAAAAGAGTGAGTTATGCGACACATCCACGTAAAACGTATTTCCATAAATTGAGTGTCAGTTTGGGATATAAACAAACGCTAATAACTTTGCTGTTTATGAATATTATTTATTGAGACTTTACTTAAATAATAACAAGACCTATTCTAATAAGTCCTTTAAGTCATCATCATCTTCCTGCCCTTGTCCCATCTTATTTGGGGTCGGCGCAACACGTTTTTTTCTTCCATTCTATCCTGTCAAAAGTCATACTATCACTAACTTCCTTTTCTTTCATATCACTGTTCACACAATCCATCCATCTTTTCTTTGGCCTCCCTCTCCCTCTCCACCCATCCACATGTATAGTCATAACTCTTTTAGTAACATGTGTTTCATCTCTCCTCTTTACATGACCATACCAAGACAAACGATTCCCTTTCAACTTTTCAGTCACTGGCGCCACTTTCAAACTTCCTCTAATATATTCATTTCTCACTTTATCCATTCTCGTCACACCACACATCCATCTCAACATTCTCATCTCCGCTACATGCAATCTTTTTTCATCCGTCTTTTTCACAGTCCAACATTCTGATCCATACAGTATGACAGTCCTTAATAATAATTCCATAATAAGTCCTTTAAGTATTTGTACTAATTAAAATTTTGTGGTGTATACATATAACCCATTCCATTACATCAACAATAGAAGTTAAAAGTAAAGCTATGAGCACAAGAGCTCATAAAGTAGAGTTCGACAGCTAATCTAGTTAAGATGCAAGTACCGGGGCGTTGGCGGCAATAACTTGGGTCACCGTTTGGCGATAATTAACGCCATCGCGTCGCGGAGATAGTGGCGTGAACGTCTGCACCTTCCCTAATTGATACGTACGATGGAGACTATGGGTAGATGGTTTTTGCTGAAAAAAAAAAGACGAATAAAGTGAGTTTTTCTGGTTACATAGTTTTGAGCATTTTACTTATCATGTCGTTCTTTATTCTTTATTGTACACACAATTTTATATTATCAATAAAAATAGGACAGTTCATGTACATAGGCGAGCGTAACCCACAACTGCGTTTTATTACAGCAAACCATATGATTTAGAAAGAAAATTTACAAATTTTGAGGAACTTTAAATGTAAAACAAAAAAAAAAATTAAACATTAATTAAATCTAACTCAAAACTAAAAATATACTAAACAGATATGTATACAGCACACTATACATAAACATTATATATACAATAAATAAATACCTATAAACATACATACATATGGGTCATGTTGATAAAAAATGTTCCCTAATTCTTTCCCTGAAAACCTTCAACGAAGGAACGTCGTTGATTTTTCTCACCATGTAAAACCTTCTGTTTTTAAGATTCCGTATCCAAGGGGTAAACACAGGACCCTATTGCTATGACTCTGCTATCCACCTGTCTGTCGCCAGGCTGTATATCATGAACCGTGATAGGTAAACAGTTGAAATTTTCATAGATGATGTATTTCTGTTGTCGCTATAACAAATATAGAATAAAATAAATATTTAAGGGTAAAGTTTAAAAAACAACAAGAAAATCACATTTGTTGTAAGAGAGCCCTCCCGTGCAACAAATGTGACAAGTT
Source organism: Mythimna vitellina (assembly GCA_949316375.1). Taxonomy (NCBI): domain Eukaryota; kingdom Metazoa; phylum Arthropoda; class Insecta; order Lepidoptera; family Noctuidae; genus Mythimna; species Mythimna vitellina. The sequence continues at coordinate 8,888,304 of OX438699.1, read as the reverse complement.
TTTTTGCTACGGATGGTACGGAACCGTTTGTGCATGAGTCCGATTCGCACATGGTTTTTTTTGTGGTAGGTAGCTTTCAAATAGATGCTAAAGCTCTAGGCGAAGTGACCCTAGTGCTCATTCAAAATAAAATCCATTAATAACTGTCTACCTTAAAGAAGAGCTAAAATGTGCCATTTTAATAAAAACTTTACCTTATCTTTAAGTTAGAGAGTTTTGATGGTGGTGTTAATAAGTATAGTGGTGTAAATAAGTACATACATAATAGTTTTACCGCAGATATGATTTTAGTTACTATACTATCCGATATTGAGCTGTAAATTGCATAAAAACTAACGGAAAATTGAATTTCGCGTGCTACCCTGGAGCATTCGTCTTAAGGAAGATATCTAAGTCGACCTGCCATCTCCTTCTTGATCTTCCGCAACCACGTCTCGAGATTTCAGGGCACCAGTTTTGTGTTTTACGGGCCCACCGCTAGGCATGCTCTAGCAGAACAAAAAAAAAACAGACAAAAATAGACCTTAATGTCCATTCTAAACTCACTAGACATCATACAATCGACACTACTGGTAATGAACGCTATTTTGACGCACGCTCATTGGCTAATCCTGGCTTAGAGCAACACTGAATTTCTAGTACCTTCAATTAGTTGACTCGATTCTGCGGGGATGATGCCCGTACTATGCCGTACCAATGTGAGAGGGAGACAGAGCTATGCAGGACGAAAAATAGTTTCTCTTTTCACAACGGATTCATGGTGGCAATGTGACGTCATAGTATGGGGACAGTCGACCGCTGCGTACACGCCGTATCGTTTGTCCCTCGTAATTGGTCAAAGAGTTCGCTAGTTCTATCATTAGGTGCGAGTTGGCTTGATCGTGATTTTCGTGCTTTATGTGTGATGCTGTGGGAACTAAGAGCGGGTTAACGTTGATATTTTTTAGTCTCTGACATTTATACAGAACTTTATTTTGTCAGTCTAGTAACTGTCGCTCTGCAGGGCGAGGCCTCTCATCGCGTCTAAGACATGAGCCTTAATCACAACGCTTGCTCTAGAGGTGTTGGCAAATTAAAATTTTAATTAACTTTAATTAACCACACGTCCAAATTTCCTCTCAATGATTGACAACCATGCTTCACCATGCTTCTCAAATTTGGCTAAAACGTCTAGGAGTCCTCATATTAGCCACAAGATGTCGAGTTCTGGACATAGGCCTTTCCCAAGTATCACCTCAAAAATTGGTTTTATGCATCTCACATTCATCGGATTCTCACGATACTCGCCAGGTCGCTAACGCTACGTCTTTCAGTACGTGATCGCCGAAGGTTAATACTAGGAATTAAAGTTTCTAAATTCGAACCTAACCTTCTATATCTTTAGATCCTATGTTTTTTTAAGAATGTAATTATAATTTTCTCGAAGATTTGTTCACTAAAATTGGCGAACCAATGAAGCATTGTGTTAACAATTTGAAATTGCAACTTCCCTTTTTGACAATATGATACGGTAATCCCTGACAGATCCGAATAATGCCTTAAAGCGACTTGGGTATGCTTTTAATGTGGACCCAGATCGTGTAAACAAGGATTTTGTTGGCTTCCTACGCCTCCGGCGTTTGTTCTCAGTAAAAAGCCTACTTGAGCCACCCTCGACGAATAAATCTCCAATTTTAAAATACAATGCGTGTTTTGTTAGAGACTGAAGAAGATAGTCATAAGCAAAGTGCACAATGTTAGACGAAATAAAAAAAAGTGATAAAATCTCGTGTTTTAGGTGCGGGAGGGAATCAAAAAATGGTGGCTTCAATAAAGGACATCATTAATTCCCGCCGGTCGCGATGTCGGCTCATTGCTTGGCAGAGATTGGCTGCGTTAGCGTAATAGCGTCTGAGAAAAATATCCGATCAATATCCAAGGGAGACTGTTTGTTGTGGTTGATTGTAGCTTGTTTGTGATTCAAAATAAAGATTAATTGCCAATAATATTTATTAAGTTAGGTTTTTTACCTACCTATTCTAAAGAAATTATTTTTACTATTGAAAACTACGAGTAAATAATCTTTAAGAAAATAGTAAGGCTTTTCGATTTGTAAGTTGAATGAATAATTTACGAATTAATCAACATCTTTAATCTTTGTTTTTTTTTGAGTTAAGTTAGACTTTTTATCAGAATTATTATTATTGAAAAACTAAAGAATCCTTTAATAAAGCATTTTTGTTTGTAACTTAAATTAACAATTTACGAATTAATCAAAATTTTCTGAGTTGTATACTATTATTTTTGGTTTTTGAGGTATGAATTCATCATATAACGTATTCCCCTCTGTCTGGAGCGAGAGGGATTGTCAGACTTTTACCTACTAAAATCCACCTGTATTTCCTTTAGTTGCCCTTTTATCGTTTCGGGGCCGTGGTAGCTCTTTTGAACAACCACGTAGCCTTACTATTATCATACCTATTTCACTTTAACCAAAATAAAAACTATTTTCGCTTCTAACAGAAATACTTATATTACCCAATTCAATCTAAAATGTGTTCCAATACAAATCGCGAACACGTGTAGGACGGTAAGTATCTATCTATAGATACAAAGTACACACACAAGTAAAACTAAGACATTTTTCTCGAGTGTTTGCAGAGCGTCCAAAACAATTTCCCCAGGCGAATGGAGGCCCGGTGCTCCTAAGTATTTCTTTCAAATAATTATCCGACAAAAACATCCCAAGATTCTTGTGGAGTTCGTTAGGATGTTACGGGATCCCTCCCTAAGCAGAATTAATGATTCCCTTTATTGAAAGTTCAATTTTTTGATTAGGAGCCGCTGGGGCGACGCGCTACTTGTGTAAACACCGGATAACGCGGCATTTATTTACATTCGGCCAGTATTGATTTGATTTATTCTTTAAGTTGCTCTTTTTGAGATTTTATAATTTTTTGTTTGGTTGGCAGCAGCTAAACGATTTTTTTTTAAGTTGCTCTACACTTATTTCTGCACCGTGGGTGAGTTCACTGTCATATAAATTCAGATATATACACAAGCCACCCAGACCAGCCACAATTGCTATCTGAAGGCGATACAATTATTAGTGGCGTGCGGGAATCGAATTCGCGACACGCAGTGCAGCAGTCAATCGCCCAACCACTGGGTCAGTCGTGTGACAATGCTACAACTGATTATACTAGCACTCAGTTGTTTTTTGAGATGGGAAGTCATCAAATAACTTCTCTCGCTCCGGGTGGAGTGAGGGGGAGTCTCAGATTTTTATTGACTAAAGCCTATTTGTGTTCCTTTAGTTATTTATTTATTTATTTAATCTTCTTGCAACCAAAGGTACAAAGGCGGACTTAATGCCTTATAGGCATTCTCTACCAATCAACCAAGGGTGGTGGGGATTTCTCCCCATATATGGCAGGTGCATAAAAAAGAATATTATTTAGAAAACAAAAATTACAAAAGTAGAAGAAGAACCATATGTACATATATATATATATATAAATTAATAGCTGTTCGTTAGTCTCGCTAAAACTCAAAAACGGCTAGACCAATTTGGCTAATTTTGGTCTTGAAATATTTGAGACAGTCCAGGGAAGGTTGTTTAAACCTTCCCTGGACTGTCTCTGTCTCTGTCTCTGTCTGACTGTGGTGAGAAAAACTGGAAAATAAAATCACGAAAAAAAAAAATTCGAATACAACGCCATCTCTAATTAAAGGTGTCATTATAAAATTAATTATGTTGTGCTGGTAATGCCAGTATGCGTTATCACAACATTCATGGCGGTGCGATGGTCAACTAGTATTTAATATAATATATACCTATACATATAGGTACAGTAAAGTACGTAGTACGTAGTATCCTTTGCGTACCATCGCTATGGTAACTCTTTTAAACAATGACGCTGCACTAACAGCCATCGGCCTTACTAGCCCCTTCAGATCATACAAGAACCCATAAAAAAGTCTAATTTAATACCATTTACAACCGATGCAATTCTGATACCAACCCCATACCCTAATCCGATTCCAAAAAGGCATAAGATCTATTTATCGAGACGATACAAATTGCGCCGGCTCCGGTCCCACGTGCCGTAATCTGTTGGCGAGTGGAGGCGATCCGGCGGGCGTGCGGCGCCGTCCGGTGCCCTCGTCCGGCGGTCGGCCGGCCACCGGCGAGAATCTAATTTGGTTCAGTAGCAGTCGCTCATTTGTTCAAATTACACCCCATGCCGCCTGCCGAGACGTGTCCGAAGAACCGGGAGATACGCCAAGTTTATAAGTGTGTGTTGTGTTCATGGCAACGCTTGTGGAGGGTAGGTGGGTTCAAGTGTGTTGTTCATTTTATGAGGTATTTTGGGCTATTTGCAAGCAATTCGTTGCCACGATTAAATTGACGTTTATAGTTATAGCTGGATTTATAATTTACTAGCTTCTGCAAGCGGCTTCGCCCGCGTGACAGTAGGTTTCTCCTAACACACTTTGGTAGATATTTATAAGATCTACAATTAATTAGAACATTTTATGGTTCTATCTTTTATAGTTTAGGCAGCGTATGCAAAATAAGTAACTTTTCTGGTTGACTTTTTACACCTTGTGTCCGAAAAACTCAAATATCTTACGGAACCCTATTTTTTTCCAAAATAAAATATAGCTTATGTTACTCGTGGATAATGTAGCTTTCGAATGGTGAAAGAATTTTTAAAATCGGTCTAGTAGTTTTTGAGCCTATTCATTACAAACAAACAAACAAAGTTTTCCTCTTTATAATATTAGTGTAGATTTACTCTATTCTGACTGACCTGTTGGTGTAGTGGTAAGTGGCCCTGACTGCTATGCCGGAGGTCGTGGGTTCGATTCCCACCCAGGAAAAATGTTTGTGTGATAACATGATTATTTGTTCTGTGTCTAGGTGTAATTAATTTATGTATGTATTTAGAAATATATAAGTATGTTTATCAGTTGTCTGGTACCCATAACACAAGCTCTGCTTAATTTGGGGCTAGATGACGTTGTGTGATAGTTGTGAAATATTATTATTATATTATTATGGTTGCCATCGCACCTATATATAGATATAAAAAGCTAAGCTGACTGACTGACATATTAACGCACAGCGAAAACTACTGAAACTACGAACGTGGAATTATGCACAAGGCTTCCTTTTACGTAGACGTAGGCGAGCACTAAGAAAGTTCTCGGAAATAAGACATTTAAGAAGGTAAATAAAGGGTTCATGCGAGCGAAACAAAATTTAAAATCTTATTAGAAAATAAATGATTTTCATTTATCGTATAATTCGTAAGTTTTTGTTACTATTTTGGTGTACAATAAAGTTTATTCTATTCTATTCTATTCGTATGTAATGACGATATTTTCAAACATTCAATTGTTCATTACCATTTTTGCTATTGGCGGTTGCGGCTCATTATCATTAATGATTGATGATTCATCACTAAGAGAGTGAATTCGTCGCCCAGCGGTAACGGCTCCGAGTCGCATCGTGGGCAAGCACTTGGTGTAATTTATTTCAAAACCACTGTCACTGCTCTCAAAACGGCAAAGGATAAAATTGTGAGGAAACCGGCATGGCCTAGGATCAAAAATTCGAAGACATGACATCCAACAATCTGTATTAAACCCGCGTGGTAGATTACGGCCCTTTTTCTTTCCTAGTGAGGAGACCGGAGTCCCAACAGTGGGAACATTATTAGGCTGATTATGCTTATACGTTTATGCTTCATTATCATTGTTTTCTATATAAACGCTATGAAACCGTCAATATTATATACTCAGATAAAATTTATTTGAGCCTTTTTCAGGAATGACGATATCCACAGGAGAACCAAGGTTATCAGTGATGACATATGTTTCCGAAACGTGGTCGCTCACAATGGGCCTCATCAGAAGGCTCAAAGTCACCCAAAGGGCTATGCTCGAAGTTTCCTTGCGTGATCGAATCAGAAATAAAGATATCCGCAGGAGAACCAAGGTTACTGACATAGCACGAATAATCACCAAACTTAAGTGGCAATGGGCAGGGCTCATTGCTCGCGGAACGGATGGCCGTTGGGGCCGAAAGGTTGGAATGGCGACCACGTACCGGAAGACGTAGCGTTGGAAGGCCTTCTACAAGGTGGACCGATGAACTGATCAGGGTTACGGTAATCTGATGGATACGAGACGCACAGGTCCGTTCATTGTGGCGACGCTTGGGGTAGGCCTATGTTTGCTTGTCTGTAATCAAATCTTGCAAATTTAATTTGATCCTTTTCCCGGTTACCGATTAAGCTGAAATTTTGCATGCATGTGTAAATCAGATGACAATGCAAAATTATTATGACATGAAGATGATGGAATCGGAAGGTAGCCATAGGAACTCAGATAACCCTATCGTGTTTGAGTTTTTTAGAATGTTCTTGATGAGCATTAATATATTTATCCTGCTATAAAAGCTTGCTATAAAAAATGATTTTCATTCAAAACTTGTTTTTATTTTAGTTTTTTATTACATAAGAAAACTAATTCTGAATCTATACAAAATAAATCGTCCTATCCTAGTTGACCTATTTATATTTGGAAATAAAGTAACGTCTAAACCCTCCCCTTCCCTCTGACCTCGGAGGTCGGAGGACTCAAACTATTCAACCCTCAGGCACTTCCGGGTCCTCTCTTTGTTGCGAGCGATCTTTCCGTCCTTTATCAATTGAAATATTCTCTGAAGCGACACATTCTGCATTTGATGGTGCTAATCTTTGTTTGATGAATTGCTTCGGTATGGCTGAGGGTTTTGAGAGTGATATGCTCACGACTTGCCCCTGCTTCACTCTTTTTTTCAAAGATTTGACAAAACATTGAGATTTCTTCGGTACATGGTTTTTTTTTCGTTGGGAAAATCATCCAATGACATCCCCCGTTCTTGGGCAGAGCGGGAGAGAGTGTCAGACTTTTACTGACTAAAAAACTGCTCCTGTTCCTTTTTTGCCATTTTTCTAGGGTCCCGGGGATCTCTTTCGAATCACCCATGGCCCCAGTAGGCTTCGACTCTGCTGGGCACTTACGGTTGCTGACATCTCCTTGACGCGCGCGTGGAACACTACGCGCCGTCGACGACCTGGGCTCGGTCCGGACGGTTACCGGACTACCAGACGGCGAGCTACCCATTGGTCGTCGTCTGCAAGGCTGCGCCTATGGAAAAATAAATGCAAAATAAATAAATATATCTGTGAATGATTTTAAAAACCACTTCAAAATCTTTTGCTTGGTTTAGAAGAATGACACAGTCGCTATGACATACACGCGAAGCATTTTTATTTTTAAAATATACTGGCGACCCGCCCTAGTTTTACACGCGTATTACAAATCTTTGAAATTTTCGGTTTACCTATATTATATATACATGTAAATCTTTCTCATAAATCATTCTGTCTATTTGTGAATACTAAATAAAAATCCGTTCAATAGTTTTTGAGTTTGTCGCATTTTTACAGACAGACAGACACGGTTGGGGACTTTGTTTCATAATATGTAAGGATACATATAAAATATATGTCAATAATTGAGTTATGTTGCCAATGATGAATTTTTTTTCAATGAATTCAATGAATATCAGTTTAAACATGCTTTCGTAGCTCGCGTAGCATATTTGTAGTAGGCGTAGCATATTCGTAGCACTCGAAGCAATTACGTAGCACGTTTTTTTGAACTCAAACTTCGAACTATTATAGTTCCATCTGTATTGTGTAGTAAAAAGTAATGAGTGTCTTGATGAAACTTCACTCATCATTTAGTTCTAAGAGAATTGAATTTATCTACTCTTACATCGTAAAGTTCCAATTATTAAGTAATTGACACTACTCTATTAATACTTTATTGACAGACTATCCATAGGCAAATCTAACAAAATCAAAAAAAATATATCTTTTGTAACGCACCTTCTCCACCTCCACCAATTATAGTGCTTAGAGTTATCGAGTTTTTGACGGGATTTTTTCGAGAGAAGTTCAGTGGCTTTTTTAATTATTCGCAATTGATTCACAGTGATATCGTGATGTAAAATTAGTAAAAAGTTTTGTATCTTAAGGGGCATGCAACTCGATATACATTTTTACTCTTTTTCATACAACCGCTCTTACGCGATTATGACGTTCTTACACATTTTTCATTAGATATTTCGGAAACACAGTATCTTGTGGATATTATCTAGGCTTCTATTGAAATCAGTTTATAAGTCTGTGTAAAACTAATTCAGTAAAGACCTTCATAATCTTCCTTCCTTCATAATTAACTCAATAAAAACGCAATTCGGTGTTTCCATAATAGTTTTGTCTCTTCATTATTTAAAACTGACTTTCGAAATTAAAGTTGTTTTGCACTTTTCAATGTTTTTTTTTTACATTGAAGTCTGTTGTATTTTTCTTGTAAAAAGTTTTTATTTTACACTTTATAGTTATGGTACCACCACTAAAAAAGTACTCCTTAGCTAAACTTGAGTACCTTATATCCAAAGCCCATCTCATGACAATTCTAATAATCCCAAACACGGTTAGATTACATTAATTTATTACAGAATTCTGATGCCTAACTTCAGGCTTCATCATCAAATCAGTTTGATATATTCTCCTTCTTCTTTCAGTCAGTCATCGACTACACTATAATCAAAGCAAATTTACTTGTCACGACGGTTCTGCTGTGATCCTATGAGGAGTTCTGTTCCATATCTTCGAAAATCATGACCGAGAAATCGGGGGACATACATTAAAAAAAAACATTCAGCCGAACATAGAACCTCCTCCTTTTTGAAATCGGTTAAAAATCAAAAGAGTCAAAAAAGTACAACAATTTTACGCGACATTTTTTTTCAAAAACTTTTAAGGGTTTAAAAAAGAACACAACAAGTTTTGTAAAAAATATTCGAGTAAATCACGGAATTACCGAATGCTAACAGAATTTTCAGGCGTTATCTTTCTTTTTTCGCGTTGCCTTTCCGTCAAACATCGCGTTGGACTACGTTAGATGAAGTAACAAGCTTTTAAACCATGCTCGATGTTAACGATAGGCGAGTGAAAAAGGACCCTCTTATATGAATATTATTGTAGTTTTGACTACCTCTGTGAAGCTTGCCGAGAAGGCTGACTCGGCAGAATTGCTAACAAATACTGCAAAGTCATTAGAATATGTTACATCAGCATTCCAATAGAAAAAAATAATAAAAAAAACTGTATAAAGAAATAAATTGAGCTTTGTCTATTTATTTAAGACCAGTTTTATTTTTATATTATGAAGAAAACTTAAAAACTTTCGGAAGACAACTTTAAAATCAACCAAAAGATTCGCAAATCAATAATAATTTTACAGTAAAAATAAATCCTGGGTACTACGGTAGTAGGCCGTGGTCAACGAGAATCTAAAAAATGTAATGAAAAAATATGTTTGTGGCACTATTTAAATCCTATACTAACCCAATTAAACACTATCAACAAATCAACAATAATCTTAAGTTTTGGATCAAATTGTAGGAGGCCATGATCGATGAGAATCTAATAAACATTATGAACAAATTATTTTTGTGGCTTAAGACATATGAAACTATTTACACCCAATACTAACCCAATTAAACACTATCAGTAAATCAACAATAATCTTACCGTAAAATAAGCCCTGGTGAACATGGTACGAGGCAGCGGTCGTCGAAGCCCAGGTAGCAGCCAGGTGTCGTTCACGCTTCGCGCCTCGGCACACAGCGCCGGCGTTACTACGCGACGCAAGCTCCAACAATTACGATGCTATGCCGCCCCTGCGCTCTTGTGTAACTCCCCTTAGAACGTTCCTCCGTTGATGCTTCGAGTTTCAAGTTTATGATGTATTTTCGGTAGGTATTTTGGTGGAAATAGGATCTGTAACGTGGGAATAGTACCTATTTGTCTTAAAAATGCTACAGCTGTTCTGTCATGTATTCATTTTAAGAAAATTTTGTTGTATCTGTTATTGTTTCTGAACATGTACACGTATAGTTTTCAATTTCCATTTTTAACGCTCACATAACAGAAGCGACATGTACTATGTAACCAAGATTTTTGTAACTCATAATATGAATTTTTTTTCCCCCAACTATCACATAACGCCGTCTAGTCCCAAGCTAAGCAGAGCTTGTATTATGAGTACTAGAAAACTGATAAACATACTTATATATATAGATAAATTACACATAGACACAGAACAAATGATCTTGCATAACACATAAACATTTGTTCTGGGTGGGAATCGAACCCACGACCTCCGGCATAGCAGTCAGGGCCACTAACCACTAGACTAAGAGGCCAGTCAAATTTCAGTCAGATTTAAAAGAGTTTCCATGGAGTTTCTTGCACGTTATTCTTTATATAGATCTCGCTTTGAAACGTGCAATTTAGCTTCAATTTTTGTTTGATCAACATTTTGACAATTCAGAAGTGCCTGTAAGTGATCTATTTGAAATAAACGTTTCTGATTTCTATTATAAATAAACTAGTTTCTGGCAGCAGCTTCGCTCGTGTGGTAGTAGGTTTCTCCATACCAGATTTGGAGCTCCGTTTCATCACGTTAGGTGGCGAAATTTGGAAAACGCATGGTCCCTTACGACATAAAAGGAAACCTTGCGCAAAATTTCACACTCTTAGTTCCACTAGTTTCGACTGTGTATTGATATGTCAGTCAGTCAACTATTTGTTTTTGTATATATAGATAATATTTCGCAAATTATGACGTAAATTCATTCTATATCCATCAAAGGCTTTCTGGTTTTTATTTATAAATGTATTTTTCTTAAACATGAAAAGTTAGATTCCAAAAATAGATTATTTAATGATTTGAGCATTCCTAAACAAAGGTGCAAAACTTCAATATAATAGAATACGTAGAATATTATGCTAGCAAAGGAGGCAGCCGATCGCGTGAGGCAAAGGCCCTAACGCCCCAATCGCCACCGGGATTCCGATCCCGATTTCCGGCCACCGCAGGCGCGGGCTTGCGGACGGCGAGCAATGGGTGGCTCGCCATCCGATCGTCCGGCAACCGTTCGGACAGGGCCCAAGTCGTCGACGGCGCGTATTGTTTCACGCGCGCCTCAAGGAGATGTCAGCAACCGTAGGGGCCCAGCAGAGTCGAAGCCTACTGGGACCATGGGTGATGTGAAAGAGATCCCCGGGGCCCAGGAAAAATGGCAAAGAAGGAACAGGAGTTGGTTTTTAGTCAGTAAAAGGCTGACAATAATCCCGCCCCGCTCAAGAGCGTGGGATGTCATTAGATGATTTTCCCACCCGAAAAAAAAAACTCGTAGAATATTAGTGTTGTATCTTCACTATTATTTTCACTACAAGCTTAAAACAGAATGTCTGTTTTCATAGTTTAACTGGACATTTAACTATAGAGATCACTTTGTAGAGCAGCTGAAGCTTAATTTCGTAACTTGTTAGTGGCAGAATGAACTTCCTCTATGTAGGTCACTCGTATTTAGTTGTGAAATTTCGCTGATTTTCTCATTAGCTTTGTTAACGAATAGACATTTAAAGTGGCAAATACGACATTTCTAAGTATTTCAGTAATCCAAAAAGGGAAGTGGGAAAATAGTGTTTGAAATCCTAAAGCGTAGTTAGATACCTCATGTGTCATGGTATATTAAAATGCCGGGCAAGTGCGAGTCGGACTCACGCACTGTGGGTTCCGTACAAACTTGTGTTTTTTTTTGTGCCGTAACAACAAAATTGTTTTCATATTTATTCCTGTACATGCACTATAAGACGTTACTTTATGCCAAATTTCGGGATTCTGAGTCAACGAGAAGTACCCTATGAATTTTGATTCCCTTGAAGTGTCAAAATAAACGTTTTTTGCGACTTAAACGACCGTATCTTTTTTTTCGTTAACTTAGAAATTTTATTTTTTCACAGCACTAAGGGACCGCAGACTTAAGTATATGGTTTCAGTTTTACCTCGATACCTCCACGCGTTCCCGAGATAAAGGGTCTTGACCGACAGACAGACAGACAGGCAGAAATACAGACAGACGGATAACAAAGTGATCCTAATAAAGTTTCCGTTTTTTTCTTTTAAGGTACGGAACCCTAAAACGACCAAATGCGAGTCGGGCTCGTGCACGAGGGTTCCGCAACATTACCTATACAACTTGGACACTATATTATAACCTTATTTTTAACAACAGTGGCAACAGAAATACACCATTTCTGAAAATTTCAACTGTCTAGCTATTATGGTTCATGAGATAGTGCCTAGTCACAGACAGAGAGTGGATTAATAGGTTCCCGTTTTTAACCTTTGGGTATGGAACCCTAAAAATACTCGAGCATAGAAATATACAAATACACATTAGCACAGAGTCATGATGAAGTTATGTCGAAAACCAAGTTTTTAATGAACGTTGGGAATAATTAACATTTTGTGGTATTAGTAACCGATTGATAGCTTAAAGAATGTTCGAACAAGTCTGGCCGGAAAGTCTGCTAACGGACTCAGAATTAAACATTAAGCTGTTAAATTCTCGCAAACCTAAAAGATTTTTTGAATTAAAAAGACAAATTTGGGGTCTCAATTTTACTTACATTAATGCAGTTTTAAAGAAAATAACTACACAATCAATTAATTACAATTTATTCTTTTTTAATCCAAGGAGCGACATCTGTGTTGCCACATAGGAACTAAAATAGTATGAGAGTTCTCCGCGCGATTAGAACATATATAAAAGTCTGAAAATCAACTAGCGGGTAGTTGCCAGCACCAGACACAACACCCACATGTTTGGAGAATCCTCTTTTTTTATCGGAGGTTTGAGGGACTTCCACCCTTGTTCCGTATACCTATATACTTAACCCCAGATTATGATGGTGACGTCATCAACATTTTCTTAAGCCCTCTAGCAGCGAGCCACGGCTTCCACGGGTATCTCGCCTACATGGTCAAACTTCTGAAACAATTTGAGTTCAACTATGTCAAATTAAAAATGACCTTAGGCTAGTATGACTGGTGACTTCGTTCCGAAAATGCGAGTTAAGATCCAGTAGTAGTGATGTAGTGGTTAGAGCGAGTGCGTGCGTGTTGGTGCGGACATTCACGCTGATTGCATTACACTAATGAAGACGGACAGCGCTGTGCTACGTGGACTAGAAACTAGGAAGTAGGCGCTGTTAAGATAGCTGTTCTGGAAGGTAATAATGAAACTTAGCAGAGATTCGCTTTGAATGATAAAATTCACGCCAAATACACTACTAGCAACAGATTTATATTGTGTCTGTGCAGCAGTAGATACTTTATTTTGTGGATGATGATGGAAAAGAGAAAAATACTTGGTCTGTATACTCGTATCTATATACATATAAGTCAAATTGAAGTGTTTGTTCGTTGTTTGAAACCTATGTCAGGTTTACAGGCACTTCAATATAGGCCACTGTTTGTCTAAAATATCACTGATTCTGATTGACAGGCTTCTTTTTCTTCTTCTTCTTCTCCACCTTCGTGAAACCATCCTCATCGCACGAGCTCCTAACTGGACCACGTTGTTTCAAGTCCTCCTCTCTGCTTACCCCCTTTCGTTTTACCTGCTTGCGGCGTTGTTAGCAACACAGCAGGTATGTTTGCGGAAACAATACCGGAGTAGGCACGTTTAGACGTCGACGTACCAACATGCGTCACCACTTCGACCGGTGACGAAACAGCGGAGCAAGATGCAAAGCAAGCATTTTCAGCAGCGGGTGACGTACTGCAACTTGCCGATTCCAAACTGCGGATGGGTACATTTTTCTTGGAAAAACAGCAGCTTGGCACTGCTAATCCCCTCCTCGTTGTAACTGGACTTGCAGATCTGCAGGATGCTGACCTCATCCATGTAGTCAATGGCATGTTTTATGAATGCTAACAGCTCGTTGGCTATGAGTGGTTGATTCATAGCGATGACGGGCAATAGCTACTGCCGCGCAACATGCGAATATAAAATTCACATCGAGCAGCGCAAATACGTCCATACTTAACCACGCGTTGAATTGAAATGAAAAAAAAGCTATATGATGAAAAATAATGCTCAGCAATAAAACCTAATTTGATGTAATGATAACAGAGGGCAGCACAGGGCCCGGCTCCGTTAATCAATACGAAGCAGCTCAGCATCAATATTTGACTGATACAACTCCGTCTTATTACAGACTAACGAGCGCAAACGTTAAAATTCTACAAGATTAACTTGTGCCGCCGAGAGGTGTTGATACTTTGATCTTTTTCTGTTAAACTAGCTTCTGATAGCAACTTTGCTCGCTACTATTACTTATTCTGTGCCCAAACTAAGCATACCTTGTGCGATGGGTACTAGGCAACTAATAAACCTATTAATTTTTTATATATTTCTAAATATATATATATATAAGTAAATATTATAGATAAATTACACCCTGACACAGAACAAATGATCGTGCTCATGATACAAATTGTCTTGAGTAGAAATCGAACCAAGACTTTCGGCATAGCAGTCAGAGCAATTAACCACTAGACCAACAGGCTAGTCAAATAATAAATATATAGCATGTCACTTGGTGATAAAGTACTAAACATGTTGCATGTTGAAAGAAAGGGGAGTTAGTGTGACGGGTGACAGGACAGAATGGAAGAAAAAACGTGTTGCGCTGACTCCAAGTTATATGGAATAAGGGCAGGAAGAAGAAGAGTCACTCTGTGATAAAGTAGCATCCTACTGGTGAAAGAATTTTTATCTCCTACAAACAATAAACAAACTTACCTCTTTATAATATTAATGTAGACAAACAAAAATACAAATCTTTTCTTTTTATAATATTTGTATAGAAATATAGGTATATGTCAATTCAACATTATTGGTTTTGCGGCATTATTCGAAATAATGCAAGCAATCGAAGGAACATATAGGTTATAGTCAGTAAAAGTCTACTCTCTTTAGTTGGAAAGAAGGACTGAAATTTACATAATTCTATTGTGTTCATTCTCCAGGGTATGCATCTTTCGAATTAAAATTATATCCATAGGTTTGCATATAGTTTTCGAATTCAAATTATATCCAAAGGTGCATCTTTCCAATAATAAATTTACTTTCAAGTGTCAAGATTCTTTTTTAGATTTTATCAAACAAGTCGGTGTACATTTGAAGGCGAATATTGATTGACTTAAATTTACCAACTTCTTTATACTTGAGTAACATTTATTTTATTCATTAAGAGCTCGAGGGTGGTTTGTTTATTTATTTACTCATCGTATTTTTTTTATAAGTAAATTTTACAACCAAAACCTATTTATTTTGTTTAGATCACTAGGGATTCAATCTAGAACTTTTTACTGATCAATTAATATGGGTACCTACAATAAAAGCATCATCGATAGCAGTGTTGGTGAATGATATTTATCAACACGTGTTATCATCATAGCATAGCATAGTCGGCCTTATAATGTTCCCACTGTTGGGACTCAGGCCTCCTCTCTAGGAGAGGGAATGGGCCATAATCCACCACGCGGGCCCAGTGCGGATTGGTGGATGTCACATGTCTTCGAATTTTTGGTTCTAGGACATGCCGGTTTCCTCACGATGTTTTCCTTCACCGTTTTGATAGAAGTGGTGATGAAATAAATTACACAAAGTAATACGCCTGGCTGGGTTTGAACCCGCGACCTACAACTCGTAAGTCGGGGCCGTTACCACTCGGCCACCACTGCTCTCGTGTTTCTCGTGTGTTATCATCATTTTGCCTTAAATCTGTTAAAATCTGCAAAAAAAAAAAAAACGAAATAATGGATCTCCCTAAATCGTGGATCAAAACAGACAAACACGAGGTTCATTAAACCAAACGTGAACTGTTATAGTTCTACTTTTCATAGTTGTTATCTTAACATCCGACTAAAGTTCCTCGATTTCCGCACTACCATAACAAGATGTGTTTCAGCAACCACATAAGCTGATCTCCCTCCCCCTTCTTTTGTCTTTAGAAATAATACGTTTAGGGTGGTCTTGTAGGAATATCGGTAGGTCATGATAATTTGGTCGTTAGATATAACAGTGGTAATGCGTTGGGGTGTGTTTTTGTTTTATGTCGCGTGAAATTTTATTGTCGCGGCGTCGCGCCAGCATCGCTATACGACGCAATATACACACAGAATATGAAAAAAAAAATATATAAAATTGACTACTAATGCTGTATAAATAGGGAGTTTTAAAATTACTTTATTTTTACGGCAAACAAATTATATATGCACGTTGACTATAGAGGTAGCAAAAAGGGTGACTGGAGACTCAACTTCATGCATTTTTAACGTTGTCAAAAACTGGTAGGGAACATAATGCTTGCAAATCTACATATTTACTTAGCATTATCCAAATAAGACAGACGAAGCTTGGCCGGACGTCTAACTTCGTAAATGAGAGCCGTACTAAGCATACAGAGGACGACCGGACCGGACCGGCGGGTAAATAAACGTAACCCGCGGATCCGGACCGGACGGGACCGTTGTCAGACGACAATGCTTCAGGATTTTATACAGAAATGGGATATGTTTGTCTACTTAATTGTAGGAACATGATTGTGAGTGGATCTGTGTAGGATGACCTTTGTATAAAGGTAGGGTAATAATAATTTGTTATTGTTTTAATTATGCCTCGAACGCCGATTGTATATACGTCTGTACAACTTGAAAGATCTTGAAAAATTCTTAATTGTTGTACTGTACACACGTTTGAACAAAATTTACTTAGGCGAAAATTTTGGTTTCTATATCTTTGTTTTTCCTAGATAAATCCAGAAAAACTTTTTATTTTATTTTACGTTAAAACGCGAAATTAAGTAATAATAATACCCCCCACGCGCGAGGGGTCTTACTGAGAACGGTATAGCAGAAAAGAGTAGCGGAAAACAGGTATAGGAGATGCAGGTATAAAAGAGAAGGAGTTTAAGATACCCCAAGAAGCACTGGATTACTCTGTACCAACGTACTTTACACATAAAAAATACTCACACATTTAAATATTTCTTAAAACACATATAAAAAAAAACATTTTAAAATATAAAAATAGTAGTCCGCCGGAGACGGGAGCAGGGTCCAAGCTACCGGTGGTTAGGGCTCCAGAGAAAGGAATCTCCTCACAATGTGCGACATATCAAAGAGACGACTTTTGTATCAGGCCCTTGATCCAGCCGCGCAACGACTGCTTATTATTATTACCTATCACATCATAATAATATCGTAAAGGCGAAAATGAGTTTGTGTGTGTGTGTGTGTATGAAACTGTGGTACACGGGTAGATCACGTCCTAGAAGCAATTTCAGTATATAGTATACTTTTTATTTCCTAAATATTTTATATTATTTATTTATTTGCTCTCTTGGGATAAAGTTCCACTATCACGCGGGCGAAGCCACTGCCAACACCTAGTATCTCAATATACACCAAAAATATCGTTAACACATCAACAAAATATCCCATTACGTACAGTTGACGTGGCATTTCTTTCCGTTTAGCTCGAACGTAACGCCTTACGCCCCAGGGACGCTCCATCACCGTCATCTCGTCGGTAAACACATGACACGCCGTCCGTATTGTCGGCTAAATTAAATCTTATTGTCGCTTAACTCGATGGGAATGACTCGGAAAATTCTTTTGGGATTACAGCTTTTTGGTGATCGTTCTGGCTCGATTAAGAATTTCCTTCTGTTGTGATATTTTTTTCATTTAGCTGGTAATGTGTTGGCCTATGAGTTGCAGAAAAAATATTGGTACGAGTAGTAGGACCAAATGAAATATGGTAAATATGTCCATTTTTTTTGAGGTATCAAATTATCACATGGCTTCTCCCGTTCTAGGGTGGAGTGAGAGAGCTCGGGTATGGCTTTTACTAAATAAACCCGCCTATGTTCTTTCATTTGTCCTTCGCGTTCAAGGGCCACGGTAACTTTTTCAAACGATCCTACAGCCCTAGCAGGCTTACATGTCTACTTTTTAGGTTAGCAGGTTTTTTTAGATTTGTATGGGAAATGGAGCGCTTAGGGTTCAATTATGGAACGAAAAAGAAATTTTTTGAGGTGGGTAAGGATCCAATGTCTTTTCTCGCACTAGGGTGGAGAGTGCGAAAGGGTGCGGTCGTATATAACTTTTACTGACTGAACCCGTCTACTCGTATTTTCATTTATTTGCTCTTTGCGTTCATCCCGCAGTCCTACCAGGCTTACATGTATGTATTATATGTATTTGTGTGGAAAATAGAGCGGCATGTGTTATGCCCAACATTGGGATGTAAAATACTTTTTTTGAGGTGGGTAGGTAATCATCCAATGTTTACTCCTGTTCTAGGCTGGAGCGAGACTTTTACTGACCATATATATATAACCACACCTGTGTCTTTTAGTTGCCCTTGAGTTCTGGGACTGCGGGTTTCCTTTTCAGAAATTTCCTGTGGCCCCACCGGGCATAGGTCCTGCTAGGCGCCTATGGCTTACTGACATCTCTATGAGGCGCACGTGGAACACTCCGCGCCGTTGGATGGTTACCAAACGGCCGAACGGTGATCTACCCATTGACCGACGTCTGCAAGCCCGCGCCTACCGAGGCCTGACATAACAGGCTGAAGTGATCTTTAGAGCCGACCAAACCTATATTATTGCATTGTTTATACAGCTCATGACATAGTAAATCATAGTCAATAGGTAATTCAAACAAATGAGGTTGTCTAACTAATTACAGCCTGACAGCCGGGTATTTACACAGCATTAGAGGAGATTACTAGCTGTCATTGATAATTACACAGTCGAAGCTGCATTAATCGTATTATGCCATGTCAAGATGGAAATGAGATGTGTGGTGTTTAGATATGAATTTATTTGTATTAATATTATAGCAATGTTAATGATGGTGGAAAGCAGTGATGGCCGAGAGGCAACGGCCCCGACTTACGAGTTGTAGGTCGCGGGTTCAATCAGCCAGGCGTATTACTTTTGTAATTTATTTCATCACCATTGCTCTCAAAACGGTGAAGGAAAACATTGTGAGGAAACCAGCATGTCCTGGAACGAAAAATTTGAAGACATGTGGCATTCACCAATCCGCACTGGGCCCGCGTAATGGATTGTGGTTCATTTCCTCTCCTAGAGAGAGGAGGCCTAAGTCCCAGCAGTGGGAACATTAAAAAGGCTGATTATGCGTATGCTATGCTTAATGCTAATGATGACTGTAGATTCGTGTGAAGACTTTAACGTTATTAAACCCTCAAGAGCCTATCTCATTATCCTAATCCTCCTTGCGTTGTATTCTTCATTACTGAGTGTCGTGTAGTTCCTACTGGATTGGCCTTATATTTGATGGCGTCTCGCCATCTGTGTCGGTTTTTGGCGTCATGTAGTGCGACTTGCAATTAGATGTCCAGTGAGAAACGGGCGTCATTTAAACTTTTTAGGCTGTGACCTCTTGGTCGTTGGTCATCCACTATGCCAGTTACGATGAGCTGTTCAAGAATATGGTCATTTTTTTGGCTATGTGGCCAAACAACTGTGGCACTTTCGCGTATAGTTGACAATCTAGTCTTGATGTTTAGTTCGCGTAAGATAGACATGTTTGTGCTGAAAGAATTACAGGGAATTTTAAGCACTTTTTCTAATTATAGGTACATCTCCTTATACCAAATGCAAAGAGGATTAGGTATTTTGATCTCATCATCATAATTTT
The DNA here is from genome assembly GCA_949316375.1 of Mythimna vitellina. NCBI lineage: Eukaryota > Metazoa > Arthropoda > Insecta > Lepidoptera > Noctuidae > Mythimna > Mythimna vitellina. Next base: position 8,868,597 of record OX438699.1, on the reverse strand, counting down.
TTCAGCCGAAAGGCGTCCACTGATGGACATAAAACATGGGCGTCCCCTAGCCATCGCTATCACAACTACCCTCCTAGCCAAGATACGATCGTTTCATTTGCGTCGAAAGCCTTGAGTAGGCCACGTCTCCGATTCCTTTGTTCTGACGCCATCTCAACGCTCAGTCACGTGGTCAGAACAAAGGAATTGTAGGCGTTGCCTAAACGAGGTGTTCGACGCAAACGAAACGATCGTAACTTGGCTAGGGCGGCTGATCCTGTACTTCTTGCAACCATCGGATTCCCGTGACCCTCACCAGGTGCATGGTCTACCTTGTGGGAGGCCTTCCAAAGCTGCGTCTTCACTCTAGAATCTGTTCTGCGAGCTTTGTGGGCCTACAGGGACTTAAGTTTGGTTATGCTTTATGTTATACTTTGGGCCATGTTAGTAACCTTGGTTCTCCTGCGACTATCTTCATTTCTGATTTTGAACCTTAAATTTATGAACCTCTATCGTGTTCGGTTCGGATGAGATCCCACCTCAAATAAAGACATATATGTATGATTTCTCTGCGAAGACAATATATTTGTCCAAAACGAATAAAACTAAATATGTTACCTTCTAACTACCCGTGTCCTTCAACTTAGCTAATTACAAGTTATGAGCAACGGAAAAAAACAAAATATGGCAGCCAATCAGCGTCGTCGGCTAATTTCACACGAGAGCGAGCTTGCCCGGTTCTTATGGCAGAAACTTGTTCAATCAGTGTAAGTACTTAGCGATTTTCCGACCGGACCCCGGTTGGTTTGCGCGAGATCGTTGTATTTTGGATGTGGCATTTAGTTTGGCCAAGAAAGCTAAAAATTTGTTCTTTTAGTTGTCTCTTGTGAAAATAAAAGAGTGTAAGGATATAAATACAGTCAACAAAGGAGATAGGCAAGCAGGGTCGTTAGATTTTGTTTAAGTTATCGTGGAAACTGATGGATGGAAATGATTGAATTTCAATTTTATTAATTAATTGTTTATTTATTACGAATTTAATTATGTGTCTAGATATTCATTCATGAAATGTATGATAACATTAACTATATCTGACAAACCTGGTGAATTTCTTTGTTGACTGTACATAACAAATTGGTCCTATTATGATTTTGTGAAATGTATACTCTGTCAACGATTTTCGAACCTCTTAGGGTATTTTTAATATGTCGTAGTCGTATCGTGCGCATTTAATCACACATGCGGGTATGCACCGCATACAGAAAATTTTAAAATGCAAAAAAACGCCTCTCACGTGCATATTCCACGCATTACAATAAATACTCGTATGAAGTGGACATTTGCGGGCACTATACATGCGGGGTAATTCCGCATGCGTTATCAAATTCGCACGATATTAAAAAAACACTTACTGTCTAGCAAGAGGTTTGAATAAGGAAAACTCCTTTTTTAAATCTTTCTCTTAGTTTAAATTATTTATCTACATTGACACAGATACACAGATGGTCGATGGAGACGAAAGGTTCTGGAATGGCGACCACGTACCAGAAGATGCAGCGTTGGAAGGCCTCTGGTGAGGGTCGCGGGAATCCGATGGATGCGAGATGCACAGGACCGGTTATTGTGGCGACTTTGGAGGAGGCCTATGTCCAATAGTGGACGTCTTTCGGCTGAAATGATGATGATGATGGTTTACATTTTGCTCACATAATAGAACGCCAATAAATATCTAATCAAGATTTATGTAACTCATAATATGATTTAAAATGTGTCTATGGAGTTTCTTGCACATTCTTCTCCATTGAGATCTACGCTTTGGTACATGCTATTTAGCTTTACTTTTTTGACTGATATGACCATACGTGGATGTGACCGACATTTTGACAATTCGAAAAGGCCTGTAAATGGTCTATTTGAAATAAACGTTTCTGATTTCACCTTCATTTCCTGTTCATCCGACTTCAATATAACTGTGGTTCTTATATTCGTAGCTCCATGAAACTTATTGAATTAAATGCCTGTCTGGTCGGAGGACATAAATAGGCAACAGTAAGAAATATCCCCCTACAGGACTCGATGGTGCGAATTATTGCTTGATGTTTGATCGCGTTGTTGATATTATTATTTCTTTTTCGTTTCGTATTATTGAGCGGTTGGTCTATCGTGATGGCCCAGTGGCTAAAGCACCCGCTTCTCATGCATAAGATTACGGGTGTATAGGATATTACTGATACCTCGTGTCTCGGAAAGCCGTTGGTTCCAGTTTTCATTCTTAGATCTTCGACAGACGGACCTATAAGGTAGTCAGATGCCAGAAAATCTAACCATCAGTCTAACCAAGGAGTATGGTGTTGCCCATTAACTGAATTGTGGAGGTCTGATCTGAAACTGAATCGACTTAAGCTATTTTGATAAATTCTTGATAAACCTTGATTGCGTTTGCATGCACGAATACCAAAACCGCTACCAGATTTTTTGTTTACAATTAGGATAACTAAAAATAAAGAAAAAGTTAATGTACGTCAACCATGGCGCATAGCATAAATATTAAAAATAATAATAACAAAAATTGACTGGCCTGTTGGTCTAGTGGTTAGTGGCCCTGACTGCTATGCTGGAGGTCATGGGTTCGATTCTCACCCAGGAAAAATGTTTGTGTGACGAGCTCAGTCATTAGTTCTGTGTCTGGGTGTAATGTATCTATAATATGTATGTATTTAGAAATATATATGTACGTTTATCAGTTGTCTAGTACTCATAACACAAGCTCTGCTTAGCTTGGGACTAGACGGCGTTGTGTGATAGTTGTGGAATATTATTATCTACACTAATATTATAAAGAGGAAAACTTTGTTTGTTTGTTTGTAATGAATAGGCTCAAAAACTACTGGACCGATTTTAAAAATTCGAAATTTCACCATTCGAAAGCTACATTATCCACGAGTAACATAGGCTATATTTTATTTTGGAAAAAAGTAGGGTTCCGTAAGATATTTTAGTTTTTCGGACACAAGGTGTAAAAAGTCAACCAGAAAAGTTACTTATTTTGCGTACGCTGCCTAAACTATAAAAGATAGAACCATAAAATGTTCTAATTAATTGTAGATCTTATAAATATCTACCAAAGTTTGTTAGGAGAAACCTACTTTCACGCGGGCGAAGCCGCTGGCAGAAGCTAGTATTATATATATAAAGAATTATCTAAGTGCATTTAAGTAAAAATTTAGTGCTTGAATTATGATTGTAACATAATTTTCTAATTGAGGTGTATAAGGGTGGATATTATTCCAGTTAGATATTGTTTATATCGTAACCATATTGTAGAACTGGCCATTTCATCATATGGCCGAGATTAGATTAGGTTAGGTTAGTTTTGAGACAGCCATTTCATGAAGTGGCCAACCATTATGCTTAATGGCGCACTATATTGTGAAATGGCCAGTACTACAACGTGGCTACGACAAACATTTGTCCTGGGTAGGAATTGAACCCACGACCTCCGGCATAGCAGTCAGGGCCACTAACTACTAGACCAACAGGCCAGTCAAAAACTCCTTCGCATTGCTTTCGACTGTAATATGCCTAAAAGACTGGCGGCATTGCCACGTTAAATGGCAATGCTTATGATCTGTCCAAGGTAAAGCTCTGTAAATATAAAAAAAATTGAAACTACCTTCATAATGAGTTTTTCGGCCTTTGTAATATTAACATTAACAAATATGGGTATGGTTTTATTTCTCTTAACTCCCCAATTAACTTTGTTATCACGTGTAATTAATTATAATAAATTACGAATAATTTTTCATACTTTGCGTTTTATGGCTCATATATTTTTGGATTGTTCTGGTCAAAGTAACTGCCGTAAATATTTTTTTGGTTTAAATTAGAGCATTGGATGATGCCGACACATTCCGCACCTCCGCTCAAATAGTGTCATAACTCGAAAATCTAATAATCGAAAAAAAACATGAGTTTATGTCGAAGAGAACTATTGGTCTCGTAATGAAGGAATTATTATTACCTAGAGATGGTGTAAATCCAATAAATTAACGAAGATGCTATTTGGGAGAATTTTCTACGCTTTATTACGAGTTAAGGTGCCATTCAATGAAATTTTAAAACCATGCAAGAATGAGCATAGAGACATTAGATTATATTTTTAAATAATTAATTCAATACAACACTGTGTACGAAACCAAACTAGTTTGTTCTCGTCGCTGCCGCGTCGCGTTTGTCGTTCGTGCATCGCTTGATCGCCCCGCTTCGCCGTCGCCCGTTACACGTGCGCGTTGCTATAGTGTGCGATGTTTTTGTATACGTCGCCGTCGCCCCGCTATCGCCACTAAGATTTCATGCGCGCACACTAAGAGCATAAATATGGAGATGATGATTTGGCTGGTAGAAATTAAGCATCTTTGTGACACATTTATAAAGCAACTAGCTGACCGGGCAAACGTTGTTCTGGCATATGAACTGAAAAAAAAAATGACAAGCATTGTGACACGAGATTTTTATATCTATACTAATATTACAGAGCTAAAGTTTGTTTTTTTTTGTTTGTAGGAGGTAATCTCTGAAAGTACTGGTCCGATTGCTAAAATTTTTTCACTGATCGTGAGCTGTTTTATTCCTGAGTGACATAGGCTATTTTAAGTATGCGTGCGAAGCCGCGGGCAAAAGCTAGTATTAAATAAAAGACACAGATAGACATAAAAATGAAAAAATAATATTTATTTTGCAATTAAATAGGTTTTAAAAATTACTTTCACACGTCAATTTTTTCATAAATTTAAACCAGATGAGGCCGGTGTTTCCTAGCTGACAACCATCAGAAGAAACACCGAAAGAAAATCAGGGGTCAAAGTCTATTTTTAAGTCCATACAGCAAACATTAAAAGATTAATTGATATGAGAACCATGCAGATTAGTGTCTGAGACGGCCTTTTGTGGAAAGAAACACACTGATTTGAGTGGACCTGTCCAGTCAGTTCAAGCATTTTTCAGTATACCTGTTTTAAGTCCATACAGCAAACATTAAAAGATTAATTGATATGAGAACCATGCAGATTAGTGTCTGAGATGGCCTTTTGAGGAAAGAAACACACTGATTTTCATGGACCTGTCCAGTTAGTTCAAGCATTTTTCAGTATCCCTTAGTTAACCAGCCCATAGCACTATCAAATTCAAAATCGAATCGAAACCGGACAGCAAAAAGGTTTGTCCTTTAAAAGGTACTGACAGCCCATCAATAAAGTTTTCAAACTGTGCACCAGTTCCCATGGGTAGCAAAGTATCCCATACAACTGGGGTCACAGAACGGATACCTTAAGTGCCCCGAAAGGGCTCGGGGCGGGTATTTGTATGTTGGGTACATCCGAGAGGCTAAGTTACAGATAACTTCACTGAAGGGTGAGTGTCGGTTATGAATGATGTTCTAAGGCTTGAAGATGTGGGAAGTTAGCGCTGTTGAGTTTGATAATTGATTGATTTGAAGAATTCCTTGCCCGAGTCCTATACTGCCGTCGTTATTAAAAAGGGGACAAGTAAATTTTTTTTTCGAAAATGAGTTAAACACATATTCGGAATCATAAAAAAATCTTATTCCGAATATGTACTAAAAAATAATTAGAAAAAATTTTAGTTATGCCCTTTTTAATAACGACGGCAGTATACTTATTTCTTGATAGTTCTTTTTTTCCGGTTACAAATTATCTAAAGTCTTCTCCCGTTGTAAGGTGGAAGGAGAGGGCGTGTCAGACTTTTATTGATTAAAACCCACCTGTGTCCTTTAGTTGCCGTTTGCATTCTAGGGTCATGGTTACTCTTTTAAATTTTTCCACAGCTCTATGTTTTCTGATAGTTATAATCTGCAGATTTTTAGTTCAAAAGTGAATAGGTTACTTCTTAACAAGCGTAATCTATCGTCGAACACAACGTCGCTTATCATCAGGTGATAAAATGGTCAAGCTCGAACTCATTATCATCATCATGTCAGCCAAAAGACGTCCACTGCTGGACATAGGCCTCCCCCAAGTGTCGCCACAAAGAACTGTGCTTCTCGCATCCATGGGACTCCCGCAACCGTTACTAAGTCATCGGTCCACCTTGTAGGAGGCCTTCCATCTGTCCTCATCATCGTCATCATCGTCTGTCGGTACGTGGTCGCCTTTCCAGAACCTTTCGGTCCCAACGGCCATCTGTTCTGCGAGCAATGTGCCCTGTCCATTGCCACTTCAGCTCGAACTCCTTAAAATTAGTTAAAAAAATTGCAGTACTTAGGTTCAATTGATGCATTTTGTAGTTTATTTGGTAAATGAAATATGTTAGAACTATTTCTTATTGACAATAAAAGGATGAACAACTGAAACTCATCATATTATAAAATTGAGATTAAAATTGGCACATTGGTAGACCATGTCCAGGAATAGGACATCGAGTACTTTTTATTCCGGGCGTATGTTTTGTTGGTATAATTTTCGAATATAAATGATATTTATTTTTCAAATAGGTTTAAAAAAACACTTTTACACGTCAATTTTTTTTAGCCAATTTAAAACTAGATGAGGCCGATGTTTCGTAGCTAACTACCATGAAAAGAAACACCGAAACCAACTCAAGGGTCATAGTCTCTTTCTAAGTAAATACAGTAAATATGTAATGGTCAAATCACACGAGAACAATGCAGATTTGTCTGATATGGTATTTGTTTAAACCGCTGACAGATTCTAGACACACATATCTCTGTCACTGTCACCTAATTACATTACTTTAGACCAGTAGATACTGTAACAGTCGAAATACCAATAGCAAAATTACACCGCACCCCATATAAAACTATGTCAATATATTGAAACAATAAATTCATTGGTAAATTCGTTGTTTGGCATAGTTTTCGCAATAAACCAGCGAGAGTACTGATCAAAACACATTACAACGCTACTTCCGAATACATATTATTTGACCTTATTACTAAGACCGTAAAACATAAGATTAACGATAAATATGGCTATAAACGTAAGGTCAAAGGATCTTGAGCATTCAGTGTGATGCGGGTAAGTACATTGTGACCAAGGAGTGGGAATTTTGTGTAGGCGAGGAAGTTCAAATTACGTAATGCTTTTGTTAGTGGCTTTATCCATATTACTTATTGATTTTGATCAGCCATTAGGTGTTTTTTTGTGGTGGGAAATCATTCAATAACTTCTCTTGCTCTAGGGCAGGGTGGGAGGACTTGTCAGACTTTTACTGACTAAAACCCACTCCCATGTTCACTTTGCCTTGCATTCTAGGACCCCATAGTTTTCTTTCGCACAATCCATGGCTCCAGTAGGCTTCGACACTGCTGGACCCCTACAGTTTTTCTGACATCTTCTTGAGGTGCGCGTGGAGCGACTTGACCCTAGAGGTGTATTGATTCCTGAAATATAGTAGATTTTATTTTAATTTTGCATGTATCTGATCATTGCTACAAATAGTGATCACCAATAAATAAAGTTAAATCATGTGTAGCAGGAATAGCAGTGTTTACTTTGACTAGAAAATTTTTACTGTAACCTAATTTCCAATTAAATACTGATAATGGGTTAAGAAGCAGTTATTATTTCTTACATATTTCAACGTACTTCTATCTATAAATAAGCTCTGGCTTAATCCTTGCAATTCAAAACCTCCAACACATAAAGTCGTAACATATTTTTTAGGCCAATTAGCATAGCATAGCATAGTCGGCCTTATTATAATGTTCCCACTGTTGGGACTCAGGCCTCCTCTCTAGGAGAGGGAATGGGCCATAATCCACCACGCGGGTACAGTGCGGGTTGGTGGATGTCATATGTCTTCGAATTTTTTGGTTCTAGGACATGCCGGTTTCCTTACGATGTTTTCCTTCACCGTTTTGAGAGCAGTGGTGATGAAATAAATTACACAAAGTAATGCGCCTAGCTAGGTTTGAACCCGCGTCCTACAACTTGTAAGTCGGGGCTGTTACCACTCAGCCACCACTGCTCTCCAGGCCAATTAGTGTGTCATAAAAATGTAAAATAAATATTATTATTTCTTATTAGGTCTAGCCTCTGGAACTGTTTTTTTTTATTGATTATATAATGCAAATACATCGGTTAAAAGACTTTTCTCAAATTACTGACATAATTAACAATTACAAAAACGCTTTTTCAGAAAAAAAAACTTTTTGCCTTACAACCTTATGAGTGGGAGGTATCGAATTGTAGGTAGTTTTCGTTATATCTACACTATACATAATATATAATATTATAAACAGGTAAAGTTTGTTTTTTTATTTGTAGCAGGTAATCTCCGAAAGTACTGGTCCGATTGCAAAATTTTTTTCACCAGTAGAAAGCTGGTTTATTCCTGAGTGAGGCTATATTTTATGTACGCGGGCGAAGCTGCGGGCAAAAACAAGTCACTAATATTACAAAGGCAAATGTTTGTGAGCCTGTATTTGTATGTTTGTTATTTCTTCATGCTTGTGTTAAACGGATTTCGATGAAATTTCGTACAAGGGAAGCCCACGTTATGTGTCCCTAATGAGCTGTACAGGATACTGTTTATTACGGAGAATGTTCCCTTGAAATAATTTTCTACAATAGCACGTGTAAAGCTGCTGGCAGCTACTAGTTCTTTCATATTGTGGTGACCACAAAGGTCACAATAATACTACTAATTTGCAAACTGGCAAGAAATACTTTTAAGGTTTATGTTTAAAAAAAGTTTAGGATTGAATGATGAAAAAACAATAGAGTTAGGGGGATGCAAAGACATTAAATATATATTACCAATAGACAGGACATAGCGAACAAAATCGTAATCAGATACTTATTACCTAGTGGTCATAAGTCGCTTTGTCTAGTGCAAAGAGAGTTAAAGAGATACAATAGAGCGGCTACCAGAAAAACTGTCTTATAAAAACTGTCATCCTATGCCTCAGTGACGCCATTTGGCTTTGAATAGCAAACATGCGAATTAAATTTGACAAAATTTAAAATTATTTAACTATCGCTCTGCAGGTAGCCAGGGGCCTTACCATGATAATATTAAAATGTCAGTCGTACGAGCGAAAAAGAGTGGTGGAACAATACACCCTATATAGCTCCATCCCTTTAACAGTTCGGGTTAGATCGTAAAATGGATCACGTTATGAGCTCGTGGTAGAGCCTCAGTGTGTCATAAGGTTAACCTTTTTAGCAACAGATGGCGTTATAACAAAATCAGAAAATATTCTAGAACTACTTATAATAATTATTGAATTCTAATTAATTACTGCGTAAATACCAAAAATATTTACGAAAATTAACCGAAGCTAGGTCCAGTCATTTTACCATATCAAGATTTCCAATAGCGTTATGCGCAGTTTGGCATATTTCCTTAGAAAATAATTTTCTTTTAGTGTATAGAGCAGATACAAACACGACTTGACGTGTAAGGGTGTCATACTAGACTAAGCGACTTATGACCACTAGGTAATATATAGGATACGATTTTGTTCGCTATATCCTGTCTATTGGTAGTATATATTTAATGTCTTTGATAAAATGTATTAGAAAGTGCTTCATACAATATAATAACAGTATAATAGAATCAGAAGCTTTTCATTTGCCCTATAACAATATCTATCTATATTTCACCAATATTTTGTCACTTCTATATCTAGGTACATGTTAAACATGGCTTTATCGACATCTCCGAGGTACCTCATGTCGTTCTATAGTGACTGACGTATGCAAGAGGGTGAGAGAGGTATGCCGAACATGTTTATCGTGAAATATTTGCACGTGACGTGACAACATGTTGATAATAATGTTAAGTACCTATCTATCTGGTAAACAGAATTTTGATCAGTTTGGTATAACTTAGCCATGAATTTGTGATGATCTGACTGTTTACAGGTATATGAAAGACTTTCGTTATGAACTAGTTGAAACTTTTTGTCAGCAACGATGTTTCCTAGATATATATATACTCGTACAACTGATTTACTTATGTGATACTTTATTTTGTTTTGGAAAAAAAAAACGATACAGCTGAGTATTTGTAACTGATAAACATTTGAAATGTGATGGAAGGAGGAAACTGTCAAGTAACACAAAAAAGATGCACAAACTGAAATGTGACGTCACCGCCCTTAGGTTACGCACAGTCAGGGGTCAAAATTGCAATAACACTTGTGTGTGTGTGTTGCAATGAAATAGACGCTTTAGTATTAGTAAAGTGCACCTGCAGTTTTTAATAATATTTTGCTAATTGCTACTTCATTCAACTATTTATATGTTGTTTTCAGAAAAAAAAATTGTAATAGAGTTATTTCTTTTATTAGTATTTTGTTGTGTCGTAAAATAATATAATAATATAATAATATATAATATTCTACAACTATCACACAACGCCGTCTAGTCCCAAGCTAAGCAGAGCTTGTGTTATGGGTACTAGACAACTGATAAACATACTTATATATTTCTAAATACATACATACATGGATAAATTACACCCAGCACAGAACAAATGATCGTGCTCATCACACAAACATTTGTCCTGGGTGGGAATCGAACCCACGACCTCCGGCATAGCAGTCAGGGCCACTGACCACTAGACCAACAGGCCTGCAAAATATTATACAAAAATAAACACAAGAAAAATTTCACATTATTATATATGTTTTTTTAAATACTTTGCTCCACACTAAGGAATAATTTTTAAAATTTACTATTAAAATGACGATACCCTTCATGGCAAGTTAGTAGCGATTAGTGGAACACTTTGTAAAAGTTATAAGTCTGGACGATTTGGATATGTACCTTGAACCTTTAGTACTTTCACACTTGTGATTTGGTCATAATTAGTCAGTATAGTCATAGTTAGTAGTTTGTAGTTATAGTAAAAGTCAACCAGATACAAGTTTCTTGTTAGTCAATCAGATACAAGTTTCTTGTTTTTGAATAAATGACTATTCAAAAACAAGAAAATTGTATTTGCTTGACTTTTACTGTAACTACAAACCCAAACTGTATCCCCCAACACTAATACCCATCTACATATATATATCTATAAACAACTTACATGCGTTACATATTTATTGACAGCAACCCCTTTACTGTGACGTGTGATAGTAAATTCATGGTAGTGACTGTACCTACCAGTGCGGGGGTGTGTGTGGGACGTGCATACTGTGGCATATTTACGAATATTTACATTCCACCTGTCGATCGGACGTTGTTGGGATATTTGTTATATTGAAGAAATAATAAAATCAGCTTTTAGCTGTGGTTGCGCCTGCGTGATAGTAAAAAATTATATTATCAGCAGTTCTAGCGTGAAGAAGTTACAAACATACAAGCTTTCGACTTTTAAGTAAAATTGCTTTGTTTATACGAGTAACAGGGCAGAGTGGAAGAAAAAAACGTGTTGCGCCGACCCGAAATAATACGGGATAAGGGCAGGAAGATGATGATACGTGTGATCGATGACTGACTGAAAGAAGAAGGGGAATATATCGAACTGATCTGATGATAAAGCTTAAAGTTAGGCACCGGAACTGTGTACTAAATTAATGTTATCTAACCATGTTTGGGATTATTAGAATTATCATGAGATGCACTCTGGCTATAAGGTATTTAAGTTTGGCTGAGGGTCATTTTTTAGTGGTGGTACCATAGTTAAAAAGTGTAAAATAAAAATCTTTTTACAAAAAAATTAAAACCGACTTCAATGTAAAAAAAACGCTAATAAGTGCAAAATAACATTAATTTCGGAATTCGGTGTTAAATAACGAAGATGCATATCTATTATAGAAACATCGACTTAAACCGACCGAAATTAAAATTATTTTTCCATTTTCCAGCGTTTTTTTTTTTAAATTGACGTCGGTTGTATTTTTTTGTAAAAAGTTTTTTTTTATTAATTTCGTATTTTACGACAGCGCGAATTCATAAAACAAACTCGAAAATTGAATTATTTTATTGTCATTTTATTAAAAGGAATTCTTTTTCACTTGTTCGGTATGGCGACCAATACAGTACTTACTCACCAATAAACAATACCTACACAGCATTCTAGAACGACAACTTCCAACAAACTGCACAACTTCATGTATCGACATTTCACAATATACAATTTACAAATAACCGGACTGATACGTGGAACTTGAGATATCTTCCCGGAAGGCAGACGGGCAGACGTCGGCGAACTTTGCGAAGCCTTCGTGTCAACTTACTGATCACGCCAATATCGCCTCACTTATCAAACTACATCTAAATCATACAAAAACCATCCTTAACTCTTCCCCATAAAGTCCAAGCCAACTGCAAACTGAAAGTGTTCCTGAAGAATACACGGCCGAGATTTAACTTACCAATTTAGTATGTGGTCCGACGAAATTAAACTTTAAACCGTCGTGTTAAGGTGTAAGAAGAGTGTAATATGTAAGTTGAAGAATAAGCTGAGTTTTACGTGGGTGGACATGCATTTGTTAGTCTGTTGCTAATGCTTTTTGTGATACTCATTGGTCAATATAATGAGGACGTGTGATGGTTGGCCCTGTTATATGTATACGCAAGAGTCAATCTGAAAAATTGTAGTTGGTATATATTGTAAAAATAATATAATTACGAAATTGAAAACGTCTTGTTTTTACAAGTTTTCAATTTCGTAATTATACTGTACGTTATTTAATTAAGAAGTCTTGAAAATGGTTTTTAAAGTTATATTGTAGGTATGTGAGCATAAAATCTAGTCTTCGAGCTTTTGGAACTAAGAATAATGCATTTTCACCATTTTTGATTGAAATAATTCGGGCGTACAGACTACATTATTACATACAACTTTAATCTGATTGACTCTGACACGAATCAATCACAACACAGAACTGAAAAATCCAACCAGAAGGACTTTAATTTCCAAAACTGGCCAAGTGCGCGTCAGACTCGCGCACGAAGGGTTCCGTACTGACTACAGTAAAACAAAAAAAAAATAGGTTTGTTGTACGGGAGCCCACTTAATTATTTATTTTATTCTGTTTTTAGTATTTGTTGTTATAGCGGCAACAAAAATAAATCATCTGCGAAAATTTTATCGGTTTAGCTATTACGGTTCATAAGATATAGTCTGGTGACAGACAGACGGGCAGTGGAGTGATAGCAATAGGGTTCAGTTTGACGCAAATAAACTCTTTTTCTTTCTTTCCCTTCTTTCCGTTTTTACCTTTTAGGTGTGGAATCCTAAAAATCAGCGCTTTTGGTCCTATATTGCACCTGATTATTATTTTATATTTTAAATTCCCTTTCCATTAATTTCTGCCGTGTTCGGAATGTGCCAATAATATTGCTGGTCGGCGTCAGAATTTGGCATGCCGAGCGTGCCTTGCCGATGATCTGCTATGTAAGATATGCACCTGCTGAGCTGGTGGAATGTGCCGTGTTTGGTACCTGCTCTTCATTGTTGGAGGTTTAAAGGTAATGGAGTGGTTCTGTTTTTAGGTATTTGGCTTGGTAATCTACCTTATTTATGATGTGAAAATAAAAGAAAAAGTGTGGACTCATAAAAAAAGTCTAAAATACCCGTTAGGTTTACCTATGAGAAAATAATACTTATTAAGTATGACTTTGAGAAAAAAATTGCCTTTAAGCATGCCTTAGAGAAAAATAACTGTTAGGTATTTCAAATATTTCAAAAAAATTACTAGATTCGGTAAAATTAACAATGGTACACACCACTATTTTTTTATTAGTACAAAAAAAAATAAGGCTCTATCTGTACCCGTTACAGATCATATTTGTGTAGTCAAAAGTAAGAAAAAAAACGAAATTCCAAAATTGCCTACGAGTCATAATTGATAAATTCATAATTGAATCAATCAGTCCTTTATAACAATTACTACTAGATAATACTACACGCAGTGTTTTTCTATTTTGATCACCATTCATTCATAATCAATAGCCTGTACAATATTTCCATAAATTGAGTGACATTTTGGGATATAACCAAACGCTAATAACTTTTCTATTTATAAATATTGTTTACTCAGACTTTACTGAAATATTAACAAGACATTTTGTAATGAGCACTTTAGAGTATTTGTACTAATTAAAAATTAGTGGTGTATGAAATGTCATTATATATCATTTGTTTTAGTATAAGCGAAACCCTAAACACGTGTCTAGTATTTTCATGTAATTACAAAATTTAATAACTGTATCATGAAAAATCACAAAGTTATAAGCTTGTTATGTTACCTGATTATCCGCACAAAAAAATTGTCACCGGCCATCGACCTGACGTGACCTGTGTTGTACTTAGAGACGGTGGTGTCAAATTTGTTACCTTTTTTAGATATTTTTGGGAAAAAATAATATAACAAAGTGTAAAAATGATTGGAACCGAATCAGTTACTAAGTAATGCTGAACAAAATATATTCAGGCTTCGCATATACTAAAAATAATGTTGTATACTTGTATACATAAGTAAAGTAGATCATAGTCAGGAAGCATTGTTTTAGAAAACTGCGAATGACTGTTCGAGGAGTGTCTCTTTTCTTTCTTTCTTGCAGTGGAACAGGTACAAGATAGTATTAATGTACCTTTATTATACGTTTCAGTAATGTCTCTTAGGGCCTTACAATGACGTATTAAAATGTCAGGCATGTGTGCAAGAAAGAGGGATGGAGCTACGAGAATGCTCCCTATATAACTCCAACCCTTTAACAGTCCAGTTTAGGTCTTCAAACGGATTGCGTTGAGAGCTCGTGGTATCATGGTAGGGCTTCTAAAAACAATGTTTGTAAGTGTCAGAGATTACGTAATTAGACTTGTCTAATCTGTAATCACTCGAGATCACTCTACGATACTAATTAGTGTTAACTATTCTTATATAAGTTCCATGGTCCATAGTCGGCCTTATAATGTTTCCACTGTTGGGACTCAGGCCTCCTCTCTAGGAGAGGGTATGGGCCGTAATCCATCACGCGGGCCCAGTGCTGGTTGGTGGATGTCACATGTCTTCGAATTTTTGGTTCTAGGACATGCCATTATATAGGTTATTTTTACATAAAAACTGTCACAATAAACTCAAAAGTTACTACACGGATTTTCAAGCAGTTTTCAGCTTTGTCTGTCAGTACAGACAGAGTCTTTCCTGAGGAAGTTTTAAGAGTACATACAAGAGAAAATCCGAACGTGAATTCAAATGATTTGTGACATCCAAGCGTAAGACACAGCGTTGAAAGGCCTGCCATAAGGTAGTCTCATCGGTTCACCTGGTTATCTGTTGACGATTACGAGAATCCGGTGGATGTGAGACACATAGCATAGGTAACTGTGGTGACACTTGGGGGAGGTCTATGCCCAACAGCGGACGTATTTTGGCTGGAACGATGATGATGATGATCCATGCCAAGCTGGAGCGGGTCACTAAGTCACTAGTCTAGTATAAGTAGCTTCTTTAATCCACTATTTAGACACCAAACATCGTAACACCATTCAGAGTCCAACCATATTAATAAAAATAGTTCTCAAACTCGGTCTACAGTAAATATTTCATATAAAATACCTAACAATATTTTCATATTAAATAATTCTAGTTTTAATAAAACGAAATTAGCTCGTATACCTTTAGTTTTTGAGCGAGGCATGTTTTGTCTACATATTTTCGTGTCAAACTTTCCTCAAAGCTCCACCATTTTGTAAAACGATATGAATATTTTAGCGCTTACTGTATTTGGCTGAATATTATAGAGATGTTAGTCCTTCACATGAATATGTAGACGGACAGTGTGTTCAGCTCTGAATTAATAATTAAAAGCGAAAGCAGGCTTAAGAGCTCACCCGAGCACAGCGTGTAGCTGGAGTGCTTACCTGCAGACAAATGTACGGGCTTTTTAATTAGCAATCAGTTGATGCGATTTGGACACTGTTTTAGGGACTGTTATATCAATTCTGTGATTCTGTAAGTTGTTTTATTTGCTTAGATTAGTATTACATTAGCATAGTATAGTCGACCTTATAATGTTCCCACTGTTGGGACTCAGGCCTCCTCTCAAGGAGAGGAAATGGGCCGTAATCCACCACGCAGGCCCAGTGCGTGTTGGTGGATGTCACATGTCTTCGAATTTTTGGTTCTAGGACATGCCGATTTCCTCACGATGTTTTCCGTCACCGTTTTGAGAGCAGTGGTGATGAAATAAATTACACAAAGTAATTTGCCTGGCTGGGTTTGAACCCGCGACCTACAACTCGTCAGTCGGGATTTGAGCATTGATTAACATAAATATTTGCGAGTAGATGAAAAAGTAATGTGAAGAATAAAACAAAAAAAGTGAACTGAATATGCTAAACATTTTTAAATGTTTTCCCTTACATTTTTTTTTTTTAGTTCTTAGTTTATGTTGTCAGGCGAAACAAGGCCTTTATGCCTTCAGTAGATTATAAATATATTTTTTAATATTGACAAACTTGCGCTTGACCACTAACTCACCTGATAATAAGCGGTGATGCAGTCGACGATGACCACCAACTCATATTATTTTTTAAACATTTTTCTTTCAACATTAAAAAAACAGTATTACACCAACATACCCCTTAACTTTTCCTCAGCTAACATACGATCCGAAAAGAAAAAAAAAATCGCAAAAGGAAATCTTTCGCTTCCTTCTTTTATCTTTTAAGAACTTAGTGAAAGCAAAAAAACCTTAGCTCTAAAGCTATGCAAATGTGCGAAGGTCTTGAGGGTCTTAGCAGAAGGGCGTGTGAGGGGTGAAGGGGTGAATAGGGGGCGAATGGACAAGGGGCAAGGAGAACAAAATGCCATCGCTTTGTAGAACGTTAATCCTTTAATAGCAATCGAGCCGGCGATGCAGCCATAGCTATGTTTGTTAGATCTTTTACGTTGCTTAGATTTTTCTTAGATACACCCGTGTCTTTGTTTTGATTTGGTTTCAATAGGTAGTAAGAAAAATAGAGGGATAAAAATTGTACTTAGAACTTTTTTTTAAAGATTAAGGTATTTACACAGGTAAATATCGCGACAAACTTTTATATCATATAAAATAAATTATTATTTTATTTCATTTTACAATATTATTTAGATTTGTACAGCATGTAACATAATAAATGCACAACCTGAAAGTAGTATCACCAGAATCGGCTACTGAAGCAATTAAGTTATTTTTAAAATAGGTAATTTATTAATTCCAAAATAACTAAGAATTATTTCAGAATAAAAAAAATTACTTAACCGTAGGGACGGTTGCTGACATCACCTAGAGGCGCGCGTGGGATGCTACGCGCCATCGACGACTTGGGCTCGGTCCGAACGGTTACGGGACAATCGGACGGCAAGCTACCCATTACTCGCCGTCCGCAAGCCCGTACCTACCGTGGTCGGAAATCGGGATCGGAATCCCGGCGGCTGAGGCGCGGGTGCTATTGCCTCGCACGTGCACGTGTGGCTTCCTTCTTTGTTAGCATTACTACTTCGCAGATGGAGACGACTGTCTGCCACTCCTCCTCGCTCCAGGCCATGGCCTGTATCAAGGCCCGGCGCGAGAGATCGCTGCCGCCATCACCCTCAAGAGGACACAGCGGTGTTCTGCCCAGGCGGGTCAATCCTTTTATGCTCCACCGTGTCCTCCGGGAAAAAAATATTTAGAGAAAGATGTGAAATAACGTCATAATCACTTAAGAGCGGTTGTATGGAAATGTATCTTGAGAAGGACCCTCTTAAGACAAATAGATGACTATATTTTTACTCACAAATTATTCTGATAGCCAACTTGTCAACCAATCAAATCTTATCAGATATGAGGGAAATAAATAACATTTTAGTTGAGTTATCGTCGCAGGGTTGTCCCTAAGGTCTACGGGTTCAGGGTCGTCATACATCGCCGCGATAAATCTCTGGGGTGGACAAAGAAATGATAAACACTCTTGTGCGTATGAGTTATGGGGAGTGTGTGATATATTGCGTGGTGGCCACCCCTACTGGGGTATGTATGGACGCTACGCTTCTAGGCTGTCGTACACTGATTGCTTTCTACAGAAGGTTGGACATTTTTTCTTGAGGTTAAATCATCAAATATCTTCTCCCGCTCTAAGAGAGAAGAGAGTGAGTGGGAGTGTCAGGATGTTACTGATTAAACCCATTTGTATTCCTAAATGACTATAATAGTTGGTGTCAAAAAATGATAAAACAAAACTAGGAACACCGATTTTCGATGTTATTTTGCTTTTTTGGTTTTGTTTCTGTAAGTCGGTTGTATATTTTTGTAACTAAGTTTTTAGGTATTACAACCGTATGGTGATGGTCCATGTTTTTCTCCAGACAGTGCATTATTGTGTTCTTTCTTACTTAGGAGTTGGTCTTCAATGTGTATAGGTTTACGTAATATTTTTTCCGCGTAACTTTGAAGCTAACGTGTTGGATTGTCATTTAACTAGCTAGCTCCCCGGCGCACCGTCATTATACTAAACAGTGCCCCATTTAGTAAAAACGCTAGGCGAATTCATCATCATCATTTCAGCGGAAAGTCGTTCACTGTCGATCATAACCTCCAAGTGTCGCTGCGTCTTTAGCCATGCCAGAATCTTTTGGACTTTTATTGACCATTTCTGCGATCAATTTGCCCCGTCCATAGTGGACTTAAGCGGTTCGGTTTAATTACTTTAGACTAATTCACACGTGGGCGACGCCTGAATTTCGTGGCGTGGGTCTAATATAGCCAGCTCCATAAGTCTAGAGCAGTGGTGGCCGAATGGTAACGGCCTCGACTTACGAGTTGTAGGTCGTGGGTTCAAACCCAGCCAGGCGCATTACTTTGTGTAATTTATTTCATCACCACTGCTCTCAAAACGGTGAAGGAAAACATCGTGAGGGAACCGGCATGTACTAAAACCAAAAATTCTAAGACATGTGACATTCACCAACCCGCACTGGGCCCGCGTGGTGGATTACGGCCCATTCTCTCCTTTAGAGAGGCGGCTTGAGTCCCAGCAGTGGGAACATTAAAAGGCTGATTATGCTATTATGCTATAAGTCTAGTTGCCATATAAAATGTATGGAGACGAACGTGCTCAGATCGATGAACGTGATCCACGTGGGTCGAATGTAGTTGCTTAAATGGTGAATTACCTACCTGCAAATATCAATAATACATCCAAAATCAATCCCAAAAACTCGTTGAGGTCCCAAAAGTTTTCTATTAATTAACGTTATTAGAACATTTCCGAGTTGTAATTTAATACTTTGTTGTTCTATTCCGGATAGCTGATTAATTAGTAAGGCTGATATGAAAAGTAGGCGAGTTTGAAAGTTTGTTTGACTTAATAAGCGAACTTCTACAAGACGTCTTTTTGAGTGAAACTTGGACGCTTTGATGAGACGAGGGGATGACGTCGATGTGATTAGAACGTCTTCGAGCTCCTCTTCATAAATAAGTTCTCGTTTGCGTCAGGTTTTTTAAAGTATTTATGTGTGTGATATTTTTTTCTGTTTCTTTTTTTTTTGTATTTGATGGTACGTACTTATGTGTAGGCGTGCTATCTTCTCATGATACATTGAATGTAGTATGTGTTTATATATAATTGACGGAATGCTTGGCGCAGTGGTTGAGCGATTGGCTGCAGCGCAGCAAGTCGCGGGTTCTGTTCCTGCACGGAACAAATATTGACAGATAGTTTTTCCGGGTCTAGGTGTCTTGTGTACATAAGTTTACATGTTTATGAACGCATCCATGATACAGGAGTAAATTCAAGTGTAGAGAAACGTTTAAAAGAAATCTTTTAAAACAGTATCGTCGAATTGTCCCGTCGCACGGCTCGGTAAAAATTTTTAACTTGGGTTCTGTGACTAAAAACATTCCTACGCAGAGTTATATAATATGATTTTAAACTTAGTAGCTACGTATGTAACAGCTAACGTTGTAGTTGATAAATTGCGAAGATAAGGCGTGTTCACATTGATGCGTATCGCGTTATCGCGTGAACTGTCAGCCGGTGTGTCCGAGTGACGTATCGCGCGCGATAGCCGGGTGGTGGTATATTATACTATACTAGGGTTGGAACTTAATATTTAGGAAAAAGAGTGTTGTTTTTTTAATGAAGTTTATATGACAGGCTAGCTATGACTGACCTGTCGGTCTTGTGGTTAGTGGCCCTGACTGCTATGCCGGAAGTCGTGGGTTTGATCCCACCCAGGACAAATGTTTGTGTGATGAGCACAATCATTTGTTCTATGTCTGGGTGTAATTTATAAATAATATGTATGTATTTTAATTTTTTTTTATTCTTGATAGGTTCGCGCTTGACCGCTATCTCACCTGATGGAAAGCGACGATGCGGTCGACGATGGAACGCGCTTACCTAGAAGTATATAAGTATTAAGAAATATATAAGTATGTTTATCAGTTGTCTAGTACTCATAGTAGTTTGGGATTAGCTGGCGTTGTGTGATAGTTGCGATATATGATAATCCTTTTTTTATATATAAAACTAAATATGATACATATGATTTTTCAGTCTATTCAAGGAGTGGCGTGTTGCCTAGTAACATGGTTTTGAGGTCTGATAGGCACTAGATCCATGTTGAACACTAGTATTCAACCGCATCGACGTCTAAAAATGTTTTGACGTGTAAAAGTGTTTTACGTGTAAAAGTGTTTGACGTGTAAAAGTGTTTTGACGTGTAAAAGTGTTTTGACGTGTAAAAGTGTTTTGACGTGTAAAAGTGTTTGACATGTAAAAGTGTTTTGACATGTAAAAGTGTTTGACGTGTTAGTTGGTACGACCAAAAACAAATAAATCACCCAGCATTGCCGTAGCAAACCTTACCACAGTATCCTTAATCACACCAATTAATAAATACCAGCAACAACATTCCCCATACAGCGTCTTGGCAAACGTCTTGTACGGTAAGTATAATAAATGGCAGCCCTGGGAGGCCGCGTCGCCGCTCGGCATAAATCATACGCGCCGGTCTGATCCCGCCTTAATAAACTGCAAGAAAAAGTAACCCGACCCCGCTGGACATAGGAATACACTTAACACGATGTACTTGGAGTTTTGGACTTCTTTATTGAAAAGGTGGGATGCCTTGGGACTTGGAAGGGTGATTTTGGTGTTGAGTAACTTAAAATGTTTTTTTTTTCTTTTTTTATTATGGATACGTTCGCGTTTGACCATTATTTCAGCTGATGATAAGCGCTGATGT
Organism: Mythimna vitellina; assembly: GCA_949316375.1. Lineage (NCBI taxonomy): Eukaryota > Metazoa > Arthropoda > Insecta > Lepidoptera > Noctuidae > Mythimna > Mythimna vitellina. The sequence goes on along the minus strand of OX438699.1, from coordinate 8,847,410 downwards.
GGTCGACGATGGAGTACGTTAGCCTAGAAGTACATCATCATCATCATTTCAGCCGAAAGACGTCCACTGCTGGACATAGGCCTCCTCCAAGTGTCGCCACAATGAACGGTCCTGTGCGTCTCGCTTCCATTGGACTCCCGCAACCGTTACCAAGTCATCGGTCCAGCTTGTAGGACGCCTTCCAACGCTACGTCTTCCGGTACGTGGTCGCCATTCCAGAACCTTTCGGCCCCAACGGCCATCCGTTCTGCGAGCAATGTGCCCTGCCCATTGCCACTAAAGTTTGACGATTATTCGTGCTATGTCGGTGACCTTGGTTCTCTTGCGGATATCCTCATTCCTGATTCGATCACTCAAGGAAACTCTGAGCTTGGCCCTTTCCATTGCCCTTTAGGTGACTTTAAGTCTTCTGATGAGGCCCATTGTAAGCGACCACGTTTCTGAACCTATATGTCATCACTGGCAACACGCACTGGTGGTAGACAAAATATAGTTTGTGAGAATATCAAGTTATAAGATGAACTGGTTGATAGCATAACATAATAATCAGCCTCATAATGTTCCCATTGCTGGGATTCAGGCCTCCTCTCTAGTAGAGGGAATGGGCCGTAATCCACCGCGCGGGCCCGGTGCGGGTTGGTAGATTACACGATAATATTACATATTTATTATTAATTATCTAAATGAGAAAGTTTGTAGATATGTGTGTATGTCTGTTACTCCTTCACGTTTAAACGGCTGAACGGATATGAATGAAATTTGACTCCATGTGGACTAATATATACTTTTTATCGCGGAAGTACGATCCTTTAAAATAATTTGATACTTTCACGCGGCGGCAAAATTCATTGTGTTGTAATTTTTTCTGTAAAATTCGTCTTTCCAATTGCAAGAGTAGTTATATAATGTAAACTTCATATGGCTAGGATGATAGTCCTAAGAAACAATGGACCACCAAAGACTGTGTTGTTATACAGCTTGTACCTCACAACAAGGCAACAAGGCCCGAATGACAAACCATATATCACACAGCTAATCTATATGTTTACAGAACAGATTCAAGCAACATAGATGTATCGCCCAATCCTTTACCGTAGGCCTGTGAGGCACCTCGCGGCCATAGGCGACAATAAATCAACCCCCGAGGAAATTGCCGACGACGCGGCCCGGGGGGCGGGTAGCGGGAGGGGGCCAGTTCCCGAGAGGGGGCGATTTAATTAAATCTTGCATCGAACTCTTGAGGCTGGCCTAACGAACGACTATTGTGTTTAAGTAATGTGTATGCAGACTTTTTTTGTGATCGAATCACGGCTGAATGGTCTCTGAAGAGCCTGAATTAGGTGGGTGGGCTCAAATTTTCATTGTAACTAATTGTTTTATTGGAATTTTAGGGGGTCGTGTTCGTTTGATCTTATTTTTGTACCTATTAGACCGGTCAGTACAGAACTCGATTCAGGGACCTTAACGTGTCAAAAGTGTCAGAAAAAAAATGTCAATTAAAATTGTTTTTTTCACACACACACACACAGTGTGTGAATGAAAAAAAAATGTGTTAAAATGCTAGTCGTGCGAGCAAGAAATAAGAATGGAGCTATACACCCTATAAAAAAAACCAAAGTAGTGCAGCTATGTAGTTCAAACCTTTTAACAATTAATTTTAGGTCGTGTTAAGATTTCGTGGTAGGGCCTCTATACCTACCTTGCTACTAAATATTGAGGGTATACATCTATTAGAACGCTATGAAGCAAACACAATAGAAAATTAGATTGATTCTGGCCTTTCAATAACAATGGATAACTGATTATCGAGTTATTTATGTATTTAGGTCAAATATATCAGGTGGACAGATGACCTGGTGAAGGTTGCGGGAATCCGATGGATGCGAGACGCACATAATCGTTAATTGAGGCGACATTTCGGGGAGGCCTATATCCAGCAGTGGACGTCTATCGGCTGAAATGATCATGATGATGATGATATTAGGTTGACTAGTCTTGTACGAGTACATATAAGAATAGAATAAACTTTTTACACCACCTACTCGATAATGCCCTTTTATATGTCATACAACCATCACTTAAAGCAAGCCATTCTGTCCCTAGGGTGATAATAGATATAGTATGGGCGATCCCCAGGGAATAATGAGATTTGAATTAGAAACATCAAAAACATTAAATAAATTAAAATGTACGTGTATCAAACCATTTTATCAAAAATCAAACTACTAACTCAAACTAACAATAAAATGTGGTTATTAATGAGTCTCTGAAAAAAGTTATTATAGAGTGGGAGCGTTGTAATAAATTAAAACTATAGATTCTTAGGGTAATGGATTTTGTTTGTTTCAAATCTCAAAACATATCGAGTGATACTTACGATTAACTTGTAAATAATATTTATATTTCTCTTATACATAATTTGTTTTAGTATATTGTTTTTTAATTATCTCACAGATGATTTAAAAAGTAGTATTATCTTAGGCGGCTTGAATTCCTCATTTTACTCAGGTTATATTAACTCCCTCGCAGTGCTCGGGAGTTAATTATATAAATCTCTCACTGCTGTTCGGGATTAGACTTAGCGATCTTCGTTTCTTTCGGAATTCAACATGCCGCCAGCGACATAAAGACACAGCTTTATCTAGTAGTCACATAATCTACTATTATTGTATACCAAAATAGTAACGATTTTACAGAAACTTAAATCTATGGGTACAATGGCGGTCTTATCGCTGACAGCGATATCTACCAGACAACCTTAGGACCTTTAAAGAAAGGCCAGGTCAGTATACTTATATTCTGATACTAGCTGCTGCCCGTGGACAAGTAGTAGATTGACCCATAGAAACATACTAATGGAACATACCCATGTGCCAAATTTCATCCAATTCCGTTTAGCCGAACTAATAAACACTTACACACACACAGAAACTTACGCCTTTACACTATTAGTGTGATGTGGTGATAATTATACAAAGGTACAGTCTTTGTTATTTCTTTCAGTTTCAAAATTTATGGTCAATCAGAATTTAAAATATAAAAACAACATATATAAATATTAACTAATCCGGCAAATATTATTCAGCCATATATAATCAAAGAAAATAGTGGAGGACCTGGTAGGGTACAAATAGCCTACGACCTATTCTCAGACCTACAAAATGTATACAAAAATTTAATAAAATTAATCAAGCCGTTTCGGAGGAGTTAGATAACAAACACTGTGACTCCAGATTTTTATATATTATTTATCAATTGCTTGCTCTACTTACAGTATGCACCAAAGCGTATAGCAAGCCAATAAACCGCAAGCGCCCTTGACGCTCCTAATCTGAAGGCTGTGTCTGATAAGGCAAAGAACAAGGTTGATGATAGTGATGGTTTTGTTATGGTGCAAAGGAGGAAGCATCGAACACAAACCAACAAGAATCGCTGCGGCATAGCACCTGCAACTCCTAGCGCGAGTCTGCGTGCTGCTCAGCAGAACACTCCCGTGTACATCTGATAAATGATATTTATTTTGTAAGTAGGTTTAAAAAAACACTTTTACACGACAATTTTTTTTTCGTCATTTTAAACTAGATGAGGCCGCGATCTCCCACCTGCATCACACCACAAGGGGGGAAGCCATCGTGGATTACGTGCGCCGTAAGATGCATGAAGTTTGCACTGAGGGTACAGCTGCTGGAGTCGCACCGTAACGGGTGGGAAAATCATCTTATGGACAAATCCCGTACTGGATTGAAGCGGGAGATAGTTTCAGACTTTTACTGACTAAAAAACCACTCCTATTTTGCCTTCGTCTTGGGGCTGGGTTACACTTGCGAGTTCCAAATATTTTTCTGCCTGTGATCTTGAAGGAAGACTTTTGGCCGCAAAGCGTGGATTTCCGTCGCTTCCGTGGACAAGTGCTACAGAACAACACAAAGTGAAAAAGTGCAGTGTGAAGAATTACTAACGTAGTCATAAGTCTTTTTTATTAACAATAACTTGTATTTTATTTACTTTATATAAAGTATATATGTTAGTCTGAAAGGTATTTTTCTATGGGCCAAGATGCCTGAAAATAAATGATTTATTATTATTATTACTATGGCAGATCTAAAATAGTTTTCCTATAATAAGGTACTAATCTCTTACGACTTCTGAAAAATTTAGTAAAGATAAGCACACACACACAGTACAAAATCAGTTAAAATTATGATTGTACTACTCCACAACCAGTACTTTTCCCCCGTTTCTCAATGAGGTGAGATATAAACGACCCTGCTAAGTACTTATTCTCCTCAATTGCTCATATTTTACCTAGGGGGCCCTAAATTAGGCTTTATTACGTAAATAATAACCCCCAAAATATTCGCGCTAATTAATATAAGGGCCTTTTGAGGGGTTTATCTTGAATTATCTCTAATTTAGAGGCTTACTGTAAAGTCTTTGGTGTTTTATTAGTGTTATTAAATGATGGGTTGTTTTGTGGGCTTCGTTGAAACGATCTGCTGTCAAGCTTATCCGTCACGAAGTCGTTTGTTTGGTTTAGAAGCTAAACGAACTTATCATCTAGCCTATACTGGGCTAGGCAAAACCCTCCCTCCATTTCTTCTATTGTTCCCGGCTCAGAGCCACTTAACTTACTAATTCTTAAGAGCGTGTGCGAATAGAACAACCTCGAAAAGGTCAAAGGTCAGGTTGGTCGAGGTTTTTCCATTTTCATACAACCGCTCTTACGTGATTATGATGTTATTACACATCTTTCTCTAGATATTTTGGATACATAGCTATCTTGTGGATATTATTTAGGCTTCTATAGATATATAAACATAAATTTGTGTAATCTAGTGAAATCCTCAGAAAATCTGCTATTTTACGTGAACTTTGGCCCTCCATAAAGTACTCATATATTACAAATATAAAGAGGTTCATCAATAGAAGCCTTGCACATTTAATCTAGATTCTGAATGGCAACAATTTTTCTAAAAAACATTTACGGTTTTAAAAAATACGTATTTCCTGGAACAAGGTTTGTGAAATATTCGAGTAAATCACGGAATTACCGAACGCCAACAAGTTTTCAGGCGTTATCTTTTTTTGCATCGCTTCTTCATCAAACATCACATTGGATTGCATTAGATGAAGCAACAAGAATTTAAACCATGCTCGATGTTGACGATAGGCGAGTGGAAAAGGACCCTCTTAAGGAAGACATCTGAGTCGTCCCGCTGTCTCCTTCCTGACCCCGTCGTGCAATTTCAAGGCACCAATTTTGTGTTTTTCAGACGCGTAAGACGACTCTTTATTTCAATTTTTTAAATATCTATAGGTTTGCGCTTGACCCCTATCTCACCTAATGGTAAGCGATTTAGTCGAAGGTGAAGCATGCTTGTCTAGAAATAACTTATTCACTCTTGACTTAAAGACTCTTAAGTTGTAGCTATCAGGAAAAACAGACTCCTGGGGCCAAGGGTCGTGTGAAAACGAAATACGGGGCCCTGAGACGAAAGCAACGAAGGAACAGAAGTGAGGTTTTAGTCAATCCGCCCAAGAGCGGGATTCTAAGCGGGGTCATAAGATGATTTTTCAACTAAAAAAAACAGTCTCCGGCAGGGAAGCCTTTTTTTACATTATGCAAAATAAAATGTGGATACATAGACAGAGTAAAACTTCGTCTTTTATCCGAAATTCGTTTCTAAAGCTGCGAAGGAAGATGACGCAGATTTTGGGGTACAGAGGATAAAAAAGAAGGTTGGATATTTTCTGTGAAGTGGAACTATTGCAGATAGCTCAGCTGGTTTTCAGTGTCCTATATTATGGTTGTAAAAGCAATCATGATACAAAAGGTAAGCAACAGAAACGTAGAGCTTTAAATTGAATATAAATGTTAAATCTATTCTATACCATCTCACCTACAATTACATTAGTATTATAAAAGTTTGTACGTATGTATTAGTGTGTGTGTTCAGTCTTTTAGTTACCCATTGTGTTCCAGAATCATGGTATCCGTTTCAGAGTTTCCCCGTGCCCTTGTCAGGCATCGGCGCTGCTGAGCCCCCTACGGTTTTCCTAACATGTCTTTGAAGCGTGCGTGAAGCCCTGTGCGGCGTCAACGACTCGAGCTCGGGCCGTATCGGACCGCGAGCTACCCATTGCTAGTCGTCTGCAAGACTGCGCTCTGTGTTCAGTCTGTAAGTATTATACAGATTGTGATGAAAAACGGCGCACAGGTAAACTATATTCTGAAATAAGACACAGGATACTTTTTATCTCTTTGTACCTTAGGGATAATTTTCTATATTACACGTGCGAAGCCACTGGCAGATTATGTCGTACTACAGGTCCGGTAAAGGTGTCCAACGGGTTCATAGCTCAGCCAAACTAGTTACGCTAAGCCTGCCGATGGCGGGACCGTCCATAATCCATTTATCTTAGTGCCGGCCGCTCACACCTAGCGACAAAGCTGGCACACTTCATTAATCTTTCGATTTCAAATCACTATGGCAATTAATTAGTTTTAGTTATATATTCGTTTGTTTGTTGTTTAGGTTAATTTAGGAGCAGATCCAACCTTATGAGGAAGCTTCTTCCTTATAAGGCTGTGCTGAGATTTTTTTGAAGATCATCACTGGTCATAAGTATCACCAGAAAGACCAGTTCTGAGTGTTTGGTATTCATTGAATTCCTCCCGCGACCCTCACCAGGTCGTCGGTCCAACTTGTGGGAGGGGTACGTGTTCCCTACTCCAGAACCTTTCGGTTTCACCGACCATCTTTTCTGCGAGCGAACTACTAAGGAAGAAGGTAGATACTATTGGGCAAAGTCAAATTAAATGATTACTGGGCCCGCGTGGTGGATCATGGCCCATTCATTCTCCTAGAGAGGAGGCCTGAGTGGAGTGGATGTTTTTTTACATTTTCGATTTTCATTTGACTTTGCTCGAATTCTTGATACCACTCATGCACAGTGTTCATATACCAAAAATCAATAAGTTAAGTAGTAGCAAGTGCATTCATGGATATTACTACAATACTAGAACGATATGGTCCTAATTTAAGCAAAATAATTTTGTCGAAACTTTTAGTTCAACCATGTATCCAATCTCTAGACAAATGCCTAATTAAATAGTTTATTAATTTACTAGCTGTACAACACATAGCTACCCTTTTTTATTTAAAGTTATTTTAGTCCATATAACGATTGTTTCGATGTAGCTGTTAGAAATAAGACTGCTACTGCACTAATAGATTTAACTTTGTTTAAAAGGCTTTGTAGTATTTTTTAAAATATATGATAAAGTTATTACTCTGCTTTACTCTGATCTATTGTACTCTATTTACTCTATCCGTCTCTATTCTAATGTATCCTACTCTATTATACTCAATTCTACTCTATTTTATTATTTTCTATACTATTCTATTAAACTTACCTGCAAATACCTACATACAATATTATGAAGGTAAATAGATAGTCAAAATATAAGGAACCTACCCTCCAACCTCCGACATTTCCTCTGTTGAATAGTTAATGCGCACTCAAATCACAATAAGAATTTCACCTTCAAAGGTGCTACTGAATACAATATGGCGATATGCTCAAATAAATCTATATTTCTCGATTGGTGTTTCTGAACTGTAGGTACCTATACAATTTAGTAAAAGTGTTGCGAGGCAATGCAAATGAAAAGTAATATTTTTCACATAACCATGGAGGTAATTATGAAGCATTATTTATTTAAAACTTTATGCACTAATGAAACACTGTACAAAGGCGGACTAAATGCCTTAGGCATATTCTACCAGTCGATCTTAGGTACAGAGGCATAATATGGCAGGTGCGACTTCATAGAAGATAAAGAGAAAGGAAATAAGAACAATATTAAATATACACTTCGATACATACAAATAAAGAATGCTATTGTGAAAAAAGCTTATACAACATTTCATTTCATTTATTATGAATTGCGTGAACACAGGGTTCAATGATCTTGTAAGTATATATAATGTTTGGTTCATCTTGTTCTGTTTTTCACTTTAAAGGAGTACGAAGCTTGGATAAAGAATAAACTGTGAGTCGGACTCCCACCCTGAGGGTTTCGTACAGATTCACCCATGTAAATAGTTCAATTCCCGAATTAAGCCTCGAAGATTTTCCCGTACGCAAAAAAAAAAACTTTTTTGTGACATAGCAAAAAAAATGACATACACAGTTTAAATTAAAAAAAAAATGTAAAGTTTTTATTTTTAAATAGGAAAAATACCGACGAAAAATTCCACCACTTGGGCGTCCAGAATCATGTACTAGATCCATAGTATTCGTTTGTGCGTCGATGTCAAAGACACCCTGTATATGTAGTTACAATTTTCTAAATGTGCGGCACGGTAATGCTTGGCTAAAGTTCTACCGGTACAGTTGTTGCTATAGTGGTTGTACGTTGTAAGGTCTTTAGATCAATTCCGATTCAGAATTTTCAAGAATTTTTTTTTTTTCTAGTTAGTACTTTGCCAGCGACTTTGTTAGCGAGAAAGTTTTTATAAAACTTTACCTAATGGGCTATTTAAACCGTAATTTGAGGACTGTTTTGAACAACTAATAATGACAGTCCTTATTATTTATTTTAATTAGAATTTTTTACAAGTTTCTAGTTTATAAACGCAATAAATAAGAATCCTCCATACAATCTCGAAAACCCTGTAAATTGTTCTATTGTGGAACAGTCTATCAAATAGATATCGCTCACTTAGCAAAATATTGGCACATCTACAATAAATGCGAAATTTAGTTTTAACAGCCTAAGTGTTTAAAAGTGGATTACTTATATCCTTAATCATATCTAATATGGTCTATACTATTAGTCAACATCCCAATTTATATTAACAATGATATAAAATGAACTCAGAACTTCATTTTAGAGATTTGTACAATGTTTGATACTAGTTTCTGTAAACTAAGAAAAATGTAGATGTGCCAATATATTGCTAGGTGAGCGATATATTGGCACACGGAATGAGATTTGGCATACAAACGAAATTCCCCCATTTAACCTCCTTAAAGGTTGAATTTCCAAAAACCTCTTCTCAGTGCTCACCTACGTCATAAAAGGAAGTTTTGTACAAAATTTCATGTTCCTTGTCTTAGTAATTTCAGCTCTACATTGATATGTCACTCAGTCAGTTTCTCCTTTACTACTTAGACTTCAGTAGAATGAGGGTGTTCTAAAATTACGTTCCCCAGGTGGCAACACTGAGGCGTCAGGTCCAGGCACCTGTCAAAACGCTTATGTTAATGACATTAGTTAGACATCAATGTCAATGTCAAACGTTAGACGTCAACTTCATATACACGTTTTCAAAGGAAAAGACCTCTCGGCTAAGTGGTGCCAACTGGTGGTGTGAATTTTCCCGAAAACCCTCATTACCTAATAAATAGTCAAGTTTAATGGAGATCCCGAACGAGGCAGGTACAGTCAGAGAGTCAGAGATGACTAAAATTCTTTGTAGTAGTAGTTTAATAGTCCACAACTAGTTTACTTATTCAATACTTAGATTGTATGCTACAAATTACATCAGTCTTGAAATGTTGTTAAATTTCTCTGTAGAAGAGGGTCTACAGAGAAATTTTAGATAATTTTTTGGTAGTGTGCTACTGCACTTTTTTTTAGGTGGGAAAGTCATCATGATGACAAATCTCGCTCTTGGGCGGAGCGAGAGACAGTGTCAGACTTTTACTGACCAAACACCCACTCCTGTTCCTTCTTTGCCTTCATCTCAGGGCCACGGGCTTCGCTTCGCTTTGACTCCTGAATGCGTACTGAGAATGGCAATTATTATGATACTTATTAGCTGGAAGCAGTTCTATCCTAAACAGGTCATCTAATATCATCCTTCAATGCCTTAATCTTGAACATAATTACATAGACAAGAATAAGACTCCCAAAATTCCCCACATTTCGTAACCAGGATATAACCGACACCACATTTTTCAGGTGGCCAAGTCTCATCGATCCGCTGCGGTTTCAGGCGCGCCACTTAATGAAATAGAAATTGGCGACCTCTCGAAGACAAACTCCTAACTCTCACCCGTCCCTCTCCCGCCAGGGGGCGCCGGTCGCTCAAGAGCCGTGCGAAAGAGACAAAGTATATTTATACAAAGTCAAAGACGACTGGCGAGTGGGATAGCTGTATTCATTATGAATATAATGCGGTCGCGCCTGTGTCTGTGCGTTTGAACGTGGAACACGCGTGTGTGCGCGCCTTTCTACCCGTGGTGGAATCAATATTTCATCTTTGTGGAGTACGCCACCGATTTTATGTTATCTCGTAACACACCATATGCATAATAAAACAAAAAAAAACTATTATAATTAAAAGCTAAGACGCCATTTTCTTTTACAAATTTTATACCCGCCAAAGTTTCACGAATAAATCACCCATCGTAAATAATCAACAGCAGTTCGAAATTCAAAAAAAAAAGTTCCCGTTAACGATCGATGACGAAGTGAACGTCTCGCGTTGTGGTTGGTTTGCGGTTAGATAGGCGTGGCTTGTGGTTATATTTACAAGCTCTGATTGGTCGATTACCTGACCTTTGCGGTTAGTCGTGTGGTTTCTAAGATTTTCACCCCTGGAAAAATAGATAGAGGAAAATATATGTTGATGGGGAGCTGTGATTGGTGGATCGCGGTAATTTTGTGGTTAACCGCGAAACGCTATTCGTTAAGATTATAATGGGCTGTGATTGTGGCACAGTTGGTAGGATTTGTCGCGGGGATCCGCGCGGCTGACTCGCCACTGGTCGCTGCGGTTGCGAGTGTTGATTATCTATTTTATATTCCCCCAAGTACTGAATTTTCGACGAATCAGCATTAGGAATGTGTTGGAGGGTTTGTTTTATGACGGCATTGATTTAATTCGGTTTTGCTCGACCTTTTACAGCGTAAGGACTATTAAAAAAAAAAAAAAACTTGATTATACCAACATGAACTAACGCAAACCACGTCAAACCACAGATAAAATATTCTCTGATTCCTTTTTCAAACTAATATCAAAATAACTGTAGCCACAAGAGTAAGTTCAAACAAAGAACTAAAATCCATCAAGACGGTTATATACACAGTTATATTTATAAAAAGTTCAAAGCGCGCCCTCTAACGGCCGCGGCGTGAACGAGCTGCTCCCTATTTTTAACAAAACGCCTTCAAGTGCGAACATTTTCGCTTTCTTCGCCTTCTTAAGAAAGCGAACTCCTTGGAAGAAAGTTCACGTACACTGCCCCCACTCACACATACAAACAGTGTACTCTCCCCAAGAAACGAAGTCCTTCTGCGCATGTCAAAACGACGTAAGTGACAGTTTTCAGCATGATTATACGACTTTATGATTTTGTGTTGCGAACTGTCACAGCTGTGAATTGAAGAACGGCGTAAGTCAGTGCATAAAAACGTGACTGCGTGTCGTTTTAGATTTGTAAGGATGATCCCTCTACAAGCAAAAATGGCTATTATTTTTTATATGTTCCATTCAAAACTCAATCTTTTCCTAACGGCGCAAAGCTCACAATCGCTTGGTTTGTTACTAAGAGTTTACAGTAAAAGTTGCATAGACAATTTTTGGCAACTTTTCCGTGGTCGTGTGTGAGTGAGTGTGCGTACAGGGGGATAAAAATGTGTGTTGACAATGGCGCTAGTGTGCTAGTAGTACAGAAAATATACGAAAGATGGCGTTACCGGGTCTTGTGGTTTCAGTTGAAATAAATGAGTCTCTGAAACTCGATAGTCGTTTGAAAGATGAGTTGGAAACGCTTTTAGAGGATTACTTAGTAATAAGTACGTATGTGTTTACTTGGTACTTAGATTAGTTTAATTGTGTTTTATTTATGTTTGTAGGATTTGAGTATGTCTGTTTATATTACAGTGTTAGTTGTGAAGTGAGCCTACTAGGTGTAAAGTTTTCCGCGTCACTGAACTAATTTTGGGCTTTGAAGAACTTTAGTTTACTTATTAGTCATGGATTATTTATATCTTCTAAATAAATAATTTTCTAAAAGATGTTGAAAGTGGAAAATCATCCAATGACATCTCACGCTTTAGGGTGGAGCAGGAGGTTGTGTCAAACTTTTACTGTCTAAAACTATACCGGTGTCCTTCAGTTGCCTTTTGCGTTCTAAGGCCACGGGTTTTCTTTTCAGAAGATGCCCCCGGCCCAACAGAGAATGGGCCCTGCTCGGTCTTTATGGTATGCTAACATTTCTTTGAGGAGCGCGTGGAACACTACGCGCTGTTGATGCTTGGGTTCGGTCCCGATGACTACTGGAACGCTGGACGGTGAGCAACCCATTGCTTGTCGTCTGCAAATTGCGCGTACGCGGCTGGTAGTCGGTTCTCTTACGTATGCGGCCGTCTCCTTCGCTAGCATTACTGTTTCGCATAAGGATGCGACTCATTCCTTTCCCTCTCGCTCTAGGCCATGGCCTGAAACAGGGCTAATTTTTTTTTAAAATTAGAATTCATCAAATAAGTTCTACCGCTCTGAGATCGATACAGAGTGTTAGACTTTTACTGACTATAACCCTCCCGTGTTCCTTTTAGTTTGTCCATATTCGTTTATTTGCTGCTACAATGTCGGTAAGTTGGTAATAAACAGCTTACGGCCTGGACACGATTGTATGAGCGGCGTTTCGTGGCGTGCTTCAAACATTTTCATACTTTTGTTCTGACCGCTCGCCGCCCCGCTCTTAGCTACCGCTCACAGCGGCAAGGTCGTAAACAGGCCGTTAGAGCTATGCATCATTGTAGTCCCATGGTTGGGCACAGCAACATACTTGTAGATACTTAAATTACATGCCATTTAATAGAGTAGCTCTTTGGGTTTCAGGACCACGGTAACTCTTTAGAAACATTCCCATAGCGAGGATAATGGCTCCTGCTATTACAGGTAATGGACTCAAACTTTCAAGAAAAGCTCCCCTTCTTAAGTACATTATTTGAACACTAATTATGATGAAGCGTCGCCGACTGATTAGCGGTTAATAGCCCTTGACGAGTAGTGGAACAGGGTCCCTTCCGGGATAGTGCTGCTTAATGATATCCGGGAAAACTTTGGTGATATTATTGCCGGCATGGTGGAATTAGTGTGGGGGTGATATTGATAGTTTTCATTTTCTTAACTATGGAACGTTTTTTGGGAAGATTCTTGCTTTTTGTATAGTTCGTATTAAAGTTAAATTCAAAGCATTTTTTCCAAGTAGAAAGAAGAAAAGTAAGAAAGAAAAAGAGTTTATTTACGTCAAATATGGCTCATACCTTAAAAATAAAAACAAATAACAACATCGTCTTATAATATAAGTGGTAAGATATCCGTCACATGCGCGCAAAACGGCCAGCGCTCAGAGCCTCAGTGCAGATTTTCAGCACCAGCCATCGTCGACCATGACACGTTGATCGGCCAGCAAGGATTACATATTATATATTTAAAATCACTGAATAAACAAACCAAAAATGTAAATAACAATAAACCATTACATATTATACGTAAAGGGGTACCAAAAAAAAGTATCGAAATATACAATTTTTAGCAACATAAACGGCCATATCTTTTTTTTCCTTAACTCCGAAATTTGATTTTTACACAGCTTCAAGGGACCGCAGACTTGAGTACACGGTAATTTCAACTCAATACCTTTACGCGTTCCCGAGATAAACGGCTTTGACAGACAGACAGACAAGAAAGTGATCCTATAAGGGTTCCGTTTTTTCTTTTAAGATACAGAACCCTAAAAAGGTCTAACTCATGCTGTAAAAAATTGGCAAAAATCACGTGTGTGTGTTCAGGCCTTGAAAAACTTTTCAGCAGGAAATTGGTATGTTCTCCACCCTGGGTACCACTTATTTGTTGGTTAAGTGAGTTGCTTAGGTGAGCCTTTGTACATGGATTGTCAAATCACCGTTTACTATATTAAGTTTTGTGTAGTTACAATAAAGAATTATGGAACCATTTGCATTTGTCTCAGAAGTATCTTTTGATAACGTACATACTTTTAAGTTATAAACATCTACAGACGATGATGTGGCAGACGATGGAGCACGCCTTGAAGTAACTGAAAGACCCCTAGGTTGTTGCTATCAGGAAACACAGACTCAACACGTAACAATCCCAAATTCAGTCCTTGCAAACTGAACCTGGGACAGATGAACACAAATTAACCCACAGTAGATAACTTCGCGAAATTAATAAGCAATCGAGAATTAATCATGCGGACGAAAATCTTTATCAAATGAATGAAGCAGTTAAGCACTCTCAACGGAAATCGAACTTCATTATCAAAATTCATTACCGTTTTTATATACATGCCCTACATACGACACTATGTTTACTCCTACCACTACTTGTACCCACGTAGGTGTGTATGCTACCATATTATCTACAAACATTAACTACTATAGGTGGGGGTGGGGTGAGGAGGGGGTTGGGGGGGTTGCTGGTAATTTTCTGGACTATTTATTTCTCGCTGGTCACATTACGCCCCGCTATGTTTTAAAGTACCTATCCACCTCCATTAAAGTTGCGTCGTTTTTTGGTATTTCTCAGTTTGTGATATTATTTCCTATTGTTATGATTAAATTAGATAGAAAAGAAATCATTTATTTATAATCATTGTTTGTCCTGTGCGAGTCACAGGACAAACAATTAAATGAAAAGTAATTAATCTATAATATTTGGCTTATTTCAAGTGACGGTTACATAATGGAGAACTTGTGGAGGTCCTAGAAATTTTTCAAGTGTATCCAGGAATAGAATAGTGAGTAGAAAATGAATGTGCTACGCAATGATAAGGAAACTTTTGTTTAATAAACGTATCTACGTTAAAATGGCTTACATAATTATGCATATAAACAGTTTGTGATGATGTTTTTTTTTTTAAATCTTAACTATTATAAATGTATGTCTACTTGCTTAAATCCTGTAAATACCAAAACCTATGTTTAAATTATCATCAAACCATAAAAATAGTTTGGTGATTTGGTTATTCTCGTAAAATTGACGTAAAATAATAAAAATCATTCGTAACGGGCGAGGATGTAAAAAGGAGGGTTACAATGAAGACGAGTAATCATGCAGCGACCACAAAATGGTCGTCACGGGACTGTCGAGATATCGCCCTTGTGCAGTTAAGATCGTGTTCAGCTCTTATGAAAATACTGGCTTCTGCCAGTGGCTTCGCCCGCTGCGTCAAAGTAGAAAGTTATCCCAAGTTACTCTCGGGTTAAAAGTATCCTGTGTCCTATTCCTATTCTATTGTCCTAGGACACTGTCTACTACAAGAGTACCCATTTAAATCCGTTCAGCCGTTTGAGCATGAAGGAGTAACAAATAGACGTAAACATATGCCATCTTTCGTCTTTATAATATACATATTATTAATAGTCATCATTTCAGCCGAAAGTCGCCCACACTTGGCCATATGCGGTGGATGCGAAATGCAAGCCGCGTTTCGCATCCACCGCATTCCCGCGATTCTCACCAGGTTGTCGGTGCACCTCGTGGGAGGCCTTCCAACGCGGTCGCCATCGACCAACCAGATCACCAGATATTTTTTTTAGTTATTACTAATATGAATAATTAAAAAAGAAAACAGAACGTTTATCCTTGTGTGAAAATAACTGGTTATAATTTATTTTGTTGGAGTTTTAAGAATGGCTTATAGGCTGCAGGATTGCTTACAAGAGTCACCGCGGCTCTGGACCGCAGAGCTACTGAAGAGATATACGATACGCACAGCTGTTGAAGGAACAAGGGTGGGTTTTAGTCTGACACACCTTCCCGCTCCATTCAGCGTGGGAGAAGTAATTTCATGATTTCCTACGCACCATAAAAAAAAAAAACATTAATGGCATACATATCACAGTGACATAGAATGTTGAGAGCCCGTTAAGAGGGCCCTTTCCGATCCGTCTGTTTTTAAAGTGAGCATGGCTTAAAAGCTTGTAGTTTCATCCAACGCAATATTTGATAAAGTGGCGAAAAAAGAGAGATAACGCCTGAACGCTTTGTTGGCATTCGGTAATTCCATCACTCACTTGAATATTCCACAAAACTTTTTCCAGAAAATACCTACGTGTTTTTTAACCATAAAATATTTGGGAAATAAATTAATCATTCTGAATCTTGATTGAATGTGCTTTTAGGACTCCGTACCTCAAATGGAAAAAAACAAAATCCTTTTAGGAACACTTTGTTGTCCATCCGTCTATCTGTCTGTCTGTCAAGACCGTGCGGAGATATTGAGTTGAAATTATAATTATGAGCTCAAGTCTATGGTCCCTTAAAGCTGTGAAAAAAAAAATCAAAATTCTAAGTTAACGGATACAAAAGATACGGCCGTTTATTTAGAAAAAAAAACGTATATTTCAACACTCTCAAGGAAATGAAATTCATAGGTTACTTCCTGTTGACCCAGAATCCTGAAATTTGGCATAAAGCAGGGTATTATAGCACAGATATATAAATAATTCTGAAGACAGTAAATTTGTTGTCACCTAAAAATGAATAGCGATTCGAAAAAATCTTCGAGAATTGAACTATTTACATAAGTGAGTTTATACGGAACCAGCCAAGATTTTTTTTAAATTTATGAGTACACATTGTAAATGGCCAAAGTTCATGCAAAATAAGAGATTTACAAAGGTCTTTACTGGATTAGTTTTACAAAATATTATATTTAGATTTCAACAGAAACCTAGATAATATCCACAAGATATTTGTGCTTCCAAAATATCTCAAGAAAGATATGTGATACTGTCATAATCATGTAAGAACCGTCGTATGGAAATTTATCTCGAGCTGAGCTCTCTTAAGGTACAAATCTAGGCATACACATAAAAAGGCTAGAAATCACTGGCTTTAAATAGGCAAAGACCAAATGATTCCATCGAGACCGTTCGTTCAATACAATACTATAGCTAAAAACAGCAAGAAGTCAGTATATCTGCTTACCCACATTCAGTAGAGGGTCGTGAATCTTGCCGGCAGTACGCAGTTAGATAAAGAAGGGGTTGAAATCAAGACGGGGCGGTAATCAGGCGGTGACCGCGTAATGGCCCCGCCGGGAGCGGCCGCTCCACGACTTGAGCCATTGCCGCTTAGGGTTGTGCTACTGAAAAAGTGGTTGGTAAATTGAGAAAAACGTCTTGTTTTTAGCAGTTTGTAAAGAAGACTGGTTGAAAAAACCAAAGTCCATGTTAAAATTGACAAAATATAATGTTGATTCTGCTTATTTTACTCATAGGAAACTAATTGATATTCATATCGAAAGTAAAAAACATGGCTGTGATATAAGTATGCTTTCACAATAAAGGGGAAGGGGGGTTAGTATGTTATGTATATATTTTATTGTTTTAATTTTTAGTTTGATTTAGCTGTAAGTCCTCCAAGCGGTAATAAATAAATGTATGTGCAATTGTATGTACGAGTGTGTATGTTAATTTCTCTTCTGGATGTAATCAGTATGTCTTAGAACCAAAATTTTAAGACATCTGACACAGCCAATTTTCTCTGTCCAAGAGAAGAGCCCTAAGTCCCAGCAGCATATGATAATTTTCTTTTTAGTACTTGTCCTTAAAAAGAGTATATTGGTCGTATTTTCTTTCTTTCCTTTCTTTTATTATTTCTTTTTTATTTTCATTTCTTTCCTTTCTTTTTTTTTAATAAATTTATATCATTAAATTTTTATTAAGTTTAATTACTTACACCTACCAACCCTTGATTGCAGTAATTCTTGGTGGGGCTTAAGACAATGCCGATGTTTATTCTTTATCGCAGTCGTGGGAAATTTACGTGCAGCCTGTACTGGTGCTATAATTAAAATATTCCCATCCACCGTGCCCCGGCTCCTGCCAGCTTCGTTTCATTAAAACTGACAACCCTAATTAGTATTCATTGATATTTTTGGGTGCTTACTTAATTTTTTGAGTTCAGTTATGATTCTTATTAAAGTGATGTTTAGTATATTTGTATCAAATTGGGCACTGTTTTCTAAACTGTTGTTTTCCACGTTAATTTGGGAAAATCTTACTTTTACCTAAGCTTTTAATATTACCGCTACTGGTTACCGACTCAGGAAGAATGCTTGAGTCTCAGTCTCTAGAAGACGGTATAGGACGTAATTCACCACACGGGCCCAATACGGCAATCCGCAGGTGACATGTGACAGTTACCAATGTAAATGTCACATGTTTCAAATTCTTGATTTTAGGACATGCAGGTTCCCTCAAGTCACGATGTTTTCCTTCACCGTTTTGAGAATATTCGTGATGAAATAAATTACACAAAGTAATGCGCCTAGCTGGGTTTGAATCCACGACCTACATACCTGTACATTGGAACTGAAATTATCAGTGTCTGTAAGTTCTAGTATGTATGTTACTTTTAAATAGAATGACATGATGATCAAACAAAAAGTCATCATATTCGATAATGTAAAGATAAAAAAAACACAAGCAAATCGTTATAACCTGACACATGATTATTTCATATTCGCTCTGATAGATAGATAGATATTCTTTATTTTCCACCAAAAATACAATTTACATTAGGAAATTAACATTAATACGCTTAATTAATCATTAATCGCTTTTAGCGATAAGACCGCCCATTGTGACTTAATACGGTGTCACAATGGGCGGTCTTATCGCTAAAAGCGATTTTTTACAGACAACATTTGGATGGATTTGACAGAGAAGGAGAAAAAAGGTAAGCAGGTAGTTCGTGGTGTACTATTTACATATATACAATACATAAACTAATAAATTGCACATAATACAAATAATATAATATATATATATATAATTATGAAAGCAAAGAAATGATGAATTTAATGACGACGTTCAAGAGGAAAGGTAATGATCCTTAACCATATTTTTAAAAATTGTGAGTGTTTCAGCCTGCCTTACCGACACGGGCAAACCCAACGCGGGCTCTGGAACGCAATGAGCAACTGAAAGCAAATGGGTCGGTTTTAGTCAATACAAATCTGAAGCTCCCTCTCCCTCCACCGAGAGCGGAGAAATCATTTGATAATGTCCCACCTACAATGGACATTTAGATACATCCAAAGCTCCATTCGGATCCAGAAACTGCAACCTAACGAACTCCCCGGCCAAATTAGCACCAATACAAGTACCAACTGAACAACAAAGCGACATCTTCGACACGCTTCTTATTATTACTTAGCACAATAATTGTCGTAGAACAAAGCCAGCCGTAATTAGAAGGGTCCACATGAAAGCACCTTTCAGTAATTACATACATTCGAACGTCTGCAAACAATGGGGTTCGTCTTTACGTGATGTTGCGTTAGACAAAGGTAAGAATCGATGGTTAGATGCTGTGTACGTAGGTAAGATGTATGTTTTTATCTCTTCGACTTTTGAAAAGCGTGTAGGAATTAAAGTGGAATAAAGTTTTGTTTTGTTTTTTTTTTATTGTTACTCCACACTAGAAATTACTCTTGTTTCATTTATCTCCTGTTTCAGGCATACCTACGCATGAACGCATGTTCACAAACATGTAAACTCACATATATAGTCAAGTCAAGTCAAAGTCTTTTGACTTTGACTTGACTTGACTTTTTTTATTTCATACAGGCCTACATGGGCACTTATAAAACGTCAGAAGCTAGTGCACGGTTCCAAATTGGTCGTTTCCTATGGAGAAGAACCGGCAAGAAACTCCATGGTTACTCTTTAAAAAAAAAACTGTTGTTCTTACAATATTTCCATACTACAGTATAAGTAGATATTATTTAAGGACAGTGTAGACTGGTCAATATTTTACTAAAAGGTACAATAAAAATAATCATAATAAAAAGTGAGTCGTAATAGGAAATACCCTAAGAATTCGTGGAGTCTACAGTGTTCTCATATTCACATAATAAAAAAAGAAGCTATAATTAAAGCAAGAAAAATAAATAATTACAATTTGCAAAAGCAATGTGTTAGAAAGAAAAAAGAAAAAAAAGTATATATTACAAAAAAATCCATAAGACACCCAGTCTTATGGTTTTTGTCTTGGACATTGCGTTTGCAAATTGTAATTATTTATTTTGTGGCCCGGAACAACTATCTGTCGGCCATAAAATCTACAGCAGCGATGAACCGGCGCTTTGGGGGATATATGATTGATGTAAAGGGCTTTCGTATTAACAGTGTTAGGTACATGCACAAAGTTCCCAGCAGGGCCAAAGCCTACAGGGCCATTTGTTGAATTCTACAAGGGAAAACTATGATCCTAGACCACACAGAGCAACTGAAGGAACGCTGAAATCTGACACTCCTTCACGCTCCACCCAAAAGTTATTTGATAAATTAACTAGTAAAAAAAAGCCTATAATCTACACTAATATTATACGAGAAAAGAGGTAAAGTTTGTTTTTTTGTTTGTAGGAGGTAATCTCTGAAAGTACTGGTCCGATTGCTAAATTTTTCACCGCTAGAAAGCTGCTTTATTCTTGAGTGACATACTATTCTGTCAAGAAAGTACCGGGAAAAGATCAATAATACACAAAATGTCTGTTATTCATCCAAATTTATTTTATCACCTTCAAAGTATGCTCCTTTAGAAACGATACACTTGCGCCAAC
This sequence comes from Mythimna vitellina, assembly GCA_949316375.1. Classification (NCBI taxonomy): domain Eukaryota; kingdom Metazoa; phylum Arthropoda; class Insecta; order Lepidoptera; family Noctuidae; genus Mythimna; species Mythimna vitellina. The sequence goes on along the minus strand of OX438699.1, from coordinate 8,826,788 downwards.
GAATAATCCATTCATCAAAACATTTTTTAAACGCTGCTTCCGGAATTGAGTTCAGTTCTCGCCGCGAATTCTCCTTTATGTCTTCAATCGATTGAAAACGGGTGCCACGAAGTGGTAATTTGAGTTTAGGAAAAAGAAAAAAGTCAGCAGGAGCCATATCTGGTGAATATGGTGGTTGCTGGATGGTATTTGTTGAGTGTTTGGTCAAAAATTCGTTCACATGAATGTTGGGTCCGAACTGACTCGTTCTAGCATGCCCTCAGCGACTTTCATGCGATTGAGTTTTTGGAGAAAATTCAGATCTTTTGGGACTAGCCGAGGAGCAACATGTTTCATACCCAAATGATTAGTTAAAATGGTACGGATCGACTCGTGAGATACAGAAAGTTCGGCGGCTATCTCTCTCAGAGTTGAATGGGGATTTTCAGACACTATTTTCTTCACTTTTGCGATGTTAACTTCAGTTGCAGACGTTGACGGCCTACCAGAGCGAGGCAAATCTTCCATCACATCTCGACCGCTTTTGAACGCTTTGAACCACTCATAAGCACGAGTTTTTGATAAAGTCGATTCACCGTAAGCCTTCTGTAACATTTTCAGTGACTCCGAACACGAAATTCCATTGGCGATGCAAAATTTAAGACAAACTCTTTGTTCGATATTTTTGTCCATTATGAAATTCGCAATACACACTATATATGATATTACTAAAACCAGCACTGTATTTAATATAAATAACAGATGCAACTCAAACTCCGCGCCAAAATGGAAAACAGTTGTGCCAATCTAACAACTACAAAAAAACAAAAATTTGAATTTGGAACCATAAACAAATCATCCATTCCCGATACTTTTTTGACTGAATGTATGCTATATTGTATGTACGTGGGCGAAGTTGCGGGCAAAAGTTAGTTATAGCGTAGTTTCGGCAACACGTCATGAAATCTGCGGCTACGGAGAGCTGGCGCGGTGCGTCGGGTGGGTATATATGCGTTTCGTTAATCAAAAAAAACTTTAAACCTGTTTATAAAAATCAATATTGCTTACACAATCCATATGTTAAATTATAAAAATATTTAATAAATATGAAAGTAACTTTTCTCTCTGTAAGTAATCTGTCGGTTTTTTACCCCTTCACGCCTGAACCACTAAACTAATTTTGGTGTAGACATAAATTTGACGCTTTTTTTTTGAGGGTGGGGAATCAAATAGCTTCTCTGAGTCTGGGTGGAGTGAGAGAAGCTGTAAGCTAGACCTTCAGTTGCCCTTTGCGTTTCAAATAGCTTGATTGGATAACTATCCATAACGACTATCAAACGTCTACAAATAACAGCCGGGACCAACGGCTTAACGTGCTTTTCGAGGCACGGAGGAATCTCAGAATGTTACGATGGTCACCCATCTACAGACTGGCCTCGGACTGACAAAAACTGTTAGTTAATTCTCTCTAAAGACTGGCGTCGTCGTTATTATTTGTAGTGGGAGAAATTATCAAATAACTCAGAGGGAAGGGAAGGAAGGAAGTATCAGACTTTAACTAACTAAAACCCGCCCGAGTACCTTTAATTGCCTTTTATATTCCAGGGCCGCGGTAATTTATTTATTTATTTAAATAACAGTCACAGCACATACTTTTCACATCTACAAAACGATCTCAAAACAAAATGACACAATTAAGGCGTACACAGCGCTCACTACAATAATTTTGCCACCTTAAAAACTATCAATCTTCCAAACCCGCAGGGCGACATTGTTTTGTCTTCCTCTTACGAGCTACCATGCAAAGCAGCCATACTTTGCTTAAACTCTCGCTAAAGAAAAAATGATTAAAACTATATAAAACCCCATTGAGTCAGAAGAACAGCTATACAATGATTAGTATTAACGCAGTGTAGCCAACACATCATAAAATCTGTGGCCGCGGCGAGTCAGCGGCGTGACGGTTAGATACATAGATAACCGGTTAGATAAATGATTGATGTATCAAACCTCGTCGTGGTCTGTGTCTGCAGCGTATACGCTCGATCAGGATTTGGGTAATGACCTGCCCCCCTAGCCAAGTTACAACCGTTTCGTTTCGAATTCCGTTCTCCAATCGGTAACGCCTCGGTGTCAGCAATTGTAGAAAACGATAAGTTGGTAGCCATGTTGACGCGCTTGAGTAGGCCGCTCGTTCTACAATGTCGTTCTACAATAACAAAAGATGTAGCGTTGTACATTGCAGAATTGATAGCAATTCATTCTATTATATTGAACGATGTGAACTTCGCTACGAATTTTCTATTCGTTTGTTCTGACCACGTGACTTAACGTTGAGATGAATTCATTCCCATACATTTGATTAGTTTTCGACTAGCGTTAACGATTGCAGATAATCAACTTAGGGTGCTGATAGACTAGCGGCTAAATATTTTCTAGAAACAGGCTTTTGAAAATGAAAGTCATCTTGCTAATCAAGCAGTATATAATTTTGTAGTTCATAATAATATATTAAACTTGTTTATTGGGATTTCTTAACTTATGAGGATAGATATATATGGAATTTTCTTTTACGGTATTCTAAAACTAAATATTAATGAAAAACTATTAATTTACTTATTTGGTTTTCTGTTCTTTAATTATCATTTTAAGGTTTCCGTACCTCAAAAGGAAAAAAAAAGCGGAACCCTAATTGGATCACTTTGTTGCCCGTCTGTCTGTCTGTCTTTATCTCGGGAACGCGTGGAGGTATCGAGATGAAATTAAAACCATATACTCAGATCTGCGGTTCCTTAAAGCTGTGAAAAAAACCAAACTTCTGAGTTAACGAAAAAAAACGATACGGCCGTTTATGTTGCAAAAAACGTGTAATCGACACTTTCAAGGAAAGCAAAATTCTTAGGGTACTTTCCGTTGACCTAGAATCCTGAAATTTGGCTTGAAGCAAGGTCTCATAGCACAAGTCTAGAAAAAAAAAACCGAAAATTATAATTACGTCACAAAAAAAAAAAAATTGCGATTCGGAAAAATCTTCGTAACTCAATTGGGGCATTGACACTCTTTTCATAGGTAAGTTTGTACGGAACCCTCAGTGCGCGAGTCCAACTCGCACTTGCCTAAGTTTGATTTTATTACAGCTTCAAGGGGCGGTCCCTTGAAGCTGACCTGAATATATGGTTTTAATTTCAACTCGATACCTCCACACGTTTTCGAGGCCAAGACCAGACAGACAGACAGACGGACGGACCACAAAGTGATCCTATAAGTGTTCCGATTTTTTTCCTTTTGAGGTACGGAACCCTAAAAAGCAGCGTGGATCACAGGAACACCTATACAATGATTAGTATTAGCTCAGTGTAGCCAACACATCATGAAATCTGCGGCCGCGGCAAGCCAGCGGCGCGTCGGCTGGATGTATGATTGATGTGTCAGACCTCGTCGTGGTTTGCGTTGATAGGGTATGCGCTCGATCAGATGTTGGGTAACTAGTTCCTAAATATTTTTCACTACACTTTTTCCTGTTCACGTAGGGACCTAAGGACAGCATTAGCGGACGGCACTGCTGTGGCCGAATACTAGGCCATGCAAAGAATTTAACTAGTTTTGCCATCGGTACGCTAAGAAGAAGACTACACTTACTCGAAAACCCGCTCCTATCCCTACCGCTTCTAGGCAGGCAAATTACTTACTGTTTTTGCCACTAGTGTGGAAAAGTGCGCGAGCTAGCCTCCGCCACAATTTATTGTACTTATCGTATCAGGCTGGGTGCCAAGCGCCCCCCACGAGTCATGTGTCAACCTCCGCTTATTTATATCTTTATAAGAATATTGAAAAACGCCGTTAGATAGGTGCACTTGGAAATTTGTCATTGCAGCACTCGGCTCCATAACACCCTTGCCTACGGTTCGAGCAAATTCTGGGTCACAATGACAAATTTTCTCCACTTGTATCAAAATGTATTCAAGAAACTGGTTTTTGAAAAAAAAGTGTTCTTGCTAATTAAGCAGTTAAGTATATCATTTAGGAGTTTCTCTTAAACTTTTTGTCTTTTTTATCTATCTATTCACATAATAACCTAGTCTCCTAGGTTACTATGTGAATAGATAGATAGATATACAGAATTGTTCTTAACAGTGTTTAAATCTTTCGAATACCGTAATTAGAAACACAATAGAAAGACAATGAGAGAGCGAACGCCAGCGTTCGCTTGGGGTTCAATGAATTAAATATTAATGAAAAAATATTTAATTATTTGGCTTTCGGTTCTTTCATTATTCATTATTGGTAAGCTTACGTTTGACCACTATCACACGTGATGGTAAGCAACGATGTGGTCGACATTAGAGCACGCTTCATCACATCATCATCATCATTTCAGCCAAAAGACGTCCACTGCTGGACATAGGCCTCCCCCAAGTGTCGCCACAATGAACGGTCCTGTGCGTCTCGCATCCATCGTACTCCCGCAACCGTTACCAGGTCATCGGTCCACCTTGCAGGAGGCCTTCCAACGCTACGTCTAGAGCACGCTTGCCTAGAAGTAACTTATACGCCAAGAGCATATAAGTCAAAGACCCCAAGGCTATAGCTATCAGGTTACACAGACTCGGTCAGAGAATTCTGGTCCTTAGCTGTACGCACAGTGAACGTTTTCATGTACAGTCTGGAATATAGTCTCGAACTAATCAACCTTAGTTTACTTTTGTTTTTGAATCGATATAAACCAGTGCTTGATTGCGATCCCACCTGATGGTAAGCAGTGATGCAATCATCGATGGTGAGGTGCACTAGTTTAATAATAGCACAGCTTAAGATATCGGACACAATCTACCAATACTTATACACATAAATATATAATAATATACATCTATTAGATCTACCTAAAATAAATAATTCCATGAATTGTTACTTTGCCACCATTCTCTCTCCTAACTTTGCTGTGCCCGACAGGGTCCATATTGATTTTGACTATATTTCATAGCACCTATGTATATAATATGGAATGCAATAAAGTATTGAGTATTGAGCCTTGAAGACGGCTAAGTTATAGTTGGACGAGAAGACCGCAGCAACAAAATTGTTTCAGTCCTTCGATGTACGCGGTATAAACGTCGAAGCGAAAAAGTTTACATATTTGCTAGTGGTTTAGTGATTAGTTGCTGTGCTTCGTTTAGTGGGTTGGATTCTCGCCCGGAACAAATATTTTTATGGCTTACAGATAATTGTTACGGGTAATTATCTAGGTGTCTTGTTTATGTGACTTTAAATGTTTACGAACGCACTCACGGAACAGAAGTAATAACTCGTGTGGGGCAACGTCTTTTTTAAACAAAAAAAAATTACGCTATCTGTATATGTAATGAGTAAAATAAACACATCACTCACTCACATCACTTCAGCCGATAGACGTCCACTGCTGTATATAGGCCTCCCCAAGTGTCACCACAATGAACGGTCCCGTGCGACTCGCATCCATCGGACTCCCGCAACCGTTACCAAGTGGTCGGTCCACCTTATAGGAGGCCTTCCAACGCTGCGTCTTCCGGTACGTGGTCGCCATTCCAAAACCTTTCGGCCCCAACGGCCATCCGTTCTGCGAGTAATGTGCCCTGCCCACTGCCACTTAAGTTTGCAAGTAAGTCTTAGTAAAATAAATACATTCTTGAAAAAGTCAAAGTTTTTTTCCAAATACACCCCAAACGTTAAGTTACGTTTGAAAAAAAAAATGGAAATAATACAACTAAAAACTAAGAAATATTTTCGTAAAATTGATGCATTGATAACAAAAGCATATTGTCATTTAAAACTGAAAGATACCATGATAATTTTCATACTTACTCAATTTCTTTGTTAGAGTTTCCTTCCAAAATGCCTGACCTCATTAACCAAGAACGTACCAACAGCCCCAATACAAAGGCAGCACACAACCTGTGACGCGAAACAAATGAAGCTTCACAATTAAGGCGGGCATACACGGGTAGGCGCGTCGCATTTGCCGGTGTCACGTACCCGCTGCCTCGCACTTAATTTCGCTAGGGGGGCGAAGGGTGCAGTGCGGTTTTAAATTACGCCCCCCTCCCAACGATTGCAGTTCGACAGGCCGTCTAGCGGATAGTTGATCATTTCGTGTGTCTGTACCTAGCTTTATGTGGTTTGCGTGCTTGCGTTTTTGGTATGGGATTTTGACGGGTTTGTGGTATGGGGTCACTATGTCAATGGTAGTGGTAATAGTGTATGAGATAAATTGGAAATCAGAGTTTTAATTTTTAGGGAAAATCAGTACTTAGATTTGTAGTTCTCGCGATATATATCGCAAAAACACACATTCTATGGATTGTGTGTGCATAGCGAGTTATAGTCCCGTCTGGAAGGACCAGGCCTGAGTGGACGCTGCGTTGAGTTCCACGCGAACCTTAAGGAGATATCGTTGGCAAGACCCACCAGCTCCCTAGCCAAGTTAGAATCGTATCGTTCGCGCCGAACGAAACGATTGTAAATTGGCTAGGGGGGCAGGGCCGATGCTTGCTGGGGCTTCAGTATTGTTCGAAAGAGTTACCAAGGTCCTGGAAACGCAAAAGGCGACTGAAGGAACACAAATGGGTTTTAGTGGGTAAAAGTCTGTCACTCTTCGCTCCACCCAGATAAGGAGAAGTTATTTAATGATTTTCCAACTCAAAAATGGGGTCGTGTGTGTAAATGTAATAGTAGTTATGTACTTAACTAATTTTGGGTGAACAGTTAGCCGTAACGAAGCTGCGTTGCGATATTATTCGAAATAGTTACCGCGTTGTAGAGCGCAAACGACAACGAATTCATTAAAACCCAAGCGAACGCCGGCGTTTGCTCTCTCATTGTCTTCCTATTGTGTCTCTAATTACGGTATTCGAAAGGCTAAGAGAACACTAGTAGGTGTCTTAAAGTCTGACATCTCCCATCGCTCCACCCAGAGCGAGAAAAGTTACTTGGTGACTTCCTTATAAAAAAGGGGTCTTGAGTAGCATGACGAAGTCTAGGTGGGCCGACACCAAATAAATAGGATAAAGTTCCAGAAGAAGAAACAGGGTCTTGCGTACCATATCTAAATCAAATCAAATTCAAGCTACAGGAAATAGTTAAACGATAGACCCACATTTCCTGTAATTTATTTTTTAAACCTACTAACCGGGTGGCCCGATCAGTAATAAAGTTGAATATTTCAAAGCTGAATATTTCTATAGGCAATCACAGTAACATTAACAGATCATAATATTTACGACTGTTTAATGAGGACTTAAAACTGGCCTAATTATTTGCTTTTTATTTTTACATGCAGTTCCGGCATGAGGAGCTCGCAGTTAAGTCCTAAAAGCCGTACAGGTCTATTATTATACCAACATATTGTTTGTTCTATACGTATTTAATTAGTTATGTATTGTATACAACAATAATTTTAGTATATGCGAAACCCGAAATACGTGTCTAGTATACGTAAAGAATCTATAGGCAAAATTTCATAATTTTATCATGAAAAATTACAAAGTTTGTTATGTTACCGGATTGTCCGCACAAATTCATGGTCACCGGCCCATCCCACCGACTGAGGGGTTGTTTTGCACCCAGCTGTGCGCTGGCGTCTAATGCCCGCTATGACCTGCCGTGACCTGTGTTGTACTTAATGTTAGTGGTGTCCAACTTGTGACTTTTTTAAATATTTTTGGGAGAAAATATAACATGACGTAAAAATTATTGGAATCGATTCGGTACTGATTCTGAACAAACTACATTCAGGTTTCTCATATACTAAAAATAATGTTGTATATATGTAAATAGTATTCCACGAACTACCTGCGTTTCTTTTTCACCTTCTCTGTGAAGTCCATCCAAAGGTTGTCTATAAAAAGTCTTTTAGCGATAAGACCGCCCATTGTGACATCCTATAAATTTTAAGCTCTAACTGTATTTTCCATGGTGTATTATAAAGAGTATATCAATCAATCAATCTATCAATTAGGCCCATCCCCAAGGTTAAGCAACGCTTGTCGAGGCTGGATTATAGATGGGTGACTATCTTAACAGACCGAGATTCCTCTGTTCTCAGAAAACACGTTAAGCCGTTGGTCTCGGCTGTCATTTGTAGATCTTAGAAAGTCGTTACGGATAGTCAGATGCCAGAAAAATCTGACACCAGACTTGCCAAAGGTGGGCACGGCATAACCATGACTGTTGGTCCCCTCTTTGATAAGTGGCTGGTGAGGCGTCACGGCGTCCTCACCTTCCGTATGACGCAGGTCCTTACCGGACATGGTAGGTTCGGAAAGTTCCTGCACCTGATTCAGGCAGAAAAAACGGTGGGGTGTCGTCACCATGGTGCAGACCGCCCAAAAGACACTGTGGAGCGTACAGTGAAGTGTGGCTCGCTTGAGTGGAGCGCAACAATGTATGTAATTATTAATGCTTTGCACGTCTTGGTTTCAAGGTTTCTTGGTGAGAGCAGTGGTGGCCGAGTGGTAACGGCCCCGACTTACGAGTTGCAGGTCGCGGGTTCAAACCCAGCCAGGCGCATTACTTCGTGTAATTTATTTCATCACCACTGCTCTCAAAACGGTGAAAGAAAACATCGTGAGGAAACCGGCATGTCCTAGAACCAAAAATTCGAAAACATGCGACATTCACCAACCCGCACTGGGCCCGCGTGGTGGATTCAGGTCCATTCCCTCTCTTATAGAGAAGGCCTGAGTCCCAGCAGTGGGAACATTAAAAGGCTGATTATGCTTGGATTCAATTGTAAGAGCAGATTGAAACCTCGAAATAAAAACAAATCTCTTCATTTTACCGATACACTGTAGCTACAAAAGTACCTCATGACGTAAACAAAAGGGCACTCATACCTTCCATAAAACTACCGGCCAGTTATCGCATATAAAACAAGCTTTTCGGAATGACGGCCGGCTTATCATCACGTCATTTTCATAATGCACGGCGCGTGCATTTTAGCCTTCCTCTATAATGCAAGCCTGGCCCCACCGACGCACTATTAATTACATACGTACACAGCTTAATTATTGATTTTTAGTATTAAACACGAACACTGGACTTCGGTTGGGAGCTGTTGGGAGGCTGCCTGTTATGCGTATGTGACGGTAATGATCGCTTTTTGTTTTTTTTTCTTGTTACTGTATCTATTATTATCTGTACTTTTCTAAGTTTATCTAGGATATTATTAACACCTCGTGCCTCGGATAGCACGTAAAGCTGTAGCGACATCTATGGCGTCATATAAGAACTAATCCTGCATCGCGCAATTAAAGTTCTCTACGCGATTAGAACATATAGAACAGCCCGAAATCATCTATCGGGCAGTTGCCTACCAGACATAACACCCGTCTGACCGGAGGATCCTCCTTTTTTAACGGAGATTTGCGGGACATTACTCCCTATTCCACATACCTATAAACTGGTGCTCCTCGACAATAAATGTCAGCGCAGCCTTCGTGCAGCTACTACTTCGTGATGTCATCATCACTTCCTCAAGCTTTCGAGCAGCGAGCCATACAGCCAGCACCCACGGCTTTAAAGAGTATCTTGTCTATCACCAACATGCCTACCTGGTCATACCTGATCATCACTCTCAGCCTCGTTAGTACCGGTTGTCATTCGTAGATCTTCGACAGTTGTTACAGGTAGTCAGACGCGAGAAAGTATGACAATCAGCCTATCCGAGGAGTAAAGTGTTGCCCTGTAACTGGGTTCTGGAGGTCTGATAGGCAGTCGCTCCATGTAAAATACAGGTTTTCAGCTGCCTCCGGTTAAACTGGAAGCCGACCCCAAGCTGGATGGGAAAAGGTTAAGGAGATGGTGACTAATATTATGAAGAGGATAAGTTTTTTTGATTGGATTGTTTAAACGCGTAAATCTCTAGAACAATCAGTCAGATTGAAAAAGTCTTTCTTTATGGTATAGTTTTGTTTGTTTACCCACAGAAGCGGAGTAGTAAGGAAAAATGCTGGTAAAACCGTAAGGAACAGCTAGTCTATATCTATACAATATTACAAAGAAGAAAAAATAGTATTTTTGTTTGTATTAATTAATTTAAAAACTAATTGACCGGTTGAAAAACTTATTTCACCAATCGAACGCTACTTTATTACTGAGTGACATAAAATACGGATGAAGCTGCTGGCAGAAGTTAGTTTTGGATAAAAAATGAATCTTTCTTACTGTTGTTTGATTACTGTTTATTGTTACTTTCTTCACATTGTTATTATTATTATTATTATATTATAATCAGGAAGAGATGTGCTTCCCTAGTCGCTCGCGTTCGTGGCAGCGTCAACACTATACTAAGTGTTTTTGCAGCTAGGTGGGAGTCCCCCATGCTGCAAAGATGGGTGCGGCTTCATGTCAATGTATAGTTATGTTATTTGTGTTGTTAATGCTTACTAATATTAATTTTTAAGATAATTGTTGCTAACAAAATATGAACCTCGTCCGAAATAAATGTTGTATTATTATTATTAGTACTGTGATGAGTATTGCATCAAAGTTACTTACAAGTAAAAGGTTGACTCTTGAGTTTATTTAATTATTTTCTACTTTATAATTGTTGATTTTACAGCGAAATATTTCTTGGTTTAGTAGGTAGGACTTGACTTTTTGTTTACCAGATAACTGCAACTGTACACAGACTGGCAGATTATATTCGGAGTCATGCAGGTTTTCTTTTCAAAATCTGTTTTGAAAGGAAACTTTCTGTACCTCCAAGTTTTATGACATCGATGGACCATTTCAAGGTAGTTCCTAACAATACACATCTGTGAATCATTCAGCTGTTTTTGTAATTCTATTTGATTTTAAAAAGGGAAAAAGAAGTTAAAAAAGCAAAGAGGTTCCTCTAGAATATTTTGTTTCCTTCGGTTTAATTGATTTGATTTAGATTGCTTCATTGTCAAAATCAAATAAAAGTATTTAAGACAGAAAATTACTTTTATAGAGCCTTGACGACATTAATTTATGCTTATCCTGTCGCCGCGATCCGTGTCCGCCACCCTTCCTTGAAGGGCGACCCTCGAGTGATTTTATTGACTGAAAAAACGACCCCTCTGGGTCAAGGTCAGGGGGCTCGATAACGTTAACCTTTTTGAAGATAATGATGCCTAATCAGTAGGTTTGAGTTTTATTTATTGGCTTTTGGCTTTCCAGTATTGCTGTGGAAATTAAGTCCAACTTTCAGTCTTTCCAACCTATACAAATCAAGATTGGTACAGATACCGGCACGGATCTTGAGCGCTGACTTCTACATTTCTACTTGCGCAGAAGCACGCAGAAGTGAAATATCGGGTCTCTTTAGTGGTACGAAAAGAGATGCAGGGGTGGGGAGGGCAATCCTTGTACAGTGATGGGCTCGCCGATGTGTTTGTTGCGCAAAGCGATCCCCGCTCTTTCGCTGAGCGCTCAAGATTCGTGCCGGTATCTGTAATAAGGCCTTTTTATAAAACTAAATAAATAAAATTTCAGTATCGGCATATTAAAAAACGTAGATAACATTAAAATATACAATAGAAGACAGTCATATTTTGTCGTAAGGCCAATTTACCGCTGCCGGAGTTTGTGTTTCCTGATAGCTACAACCTAGGGGTCTTTAAGTCAAGAGTGAATAGGTTACTTCAAGGTACGCGTACTCCACCGTCGACCACATAATCGCTTACCGTCAGGAGAAATAGTCGTCAAGCGCGATCTTATCAAAAATAAAAAAAAACTTAAAGAAAGAATACCAACACGGATTTCAGACGAAAGTGATAAAACTTAGACCCATAACGTTCTGCGGGATCGTTCAAAAGATTTACCGTGGCCTTGGAACGCAAAAAGCAGGAGAAACACGGGTGGGATACCGTCAGGAAAAGTGTGACACTCCCTATCACTCCACCTAGGACGGGAGAAGTTATTAGATGATTACTACCCCCAAAAAAAAGTCGTTCCCTCTACCGCCCGGGAGGAACAAATATCTCTTTTCTATGAAGGAACATGGCCACTATGCGGGCACAGTGTGGGCAATCTTAGTTTTGTGGGGTTTGATGATTGTACATAATGTACATTTTTTTTTTGTTGGGAAAATCATCTAATGACAAATTACGCTCTTGGGCGGAGCGGGAGATAGTGTCATACTTTTACTGACTAAAAACCCACTCCTGTTACTTCGTTGCCTTTGTCCTAGGGCCCCGGGTTTCGTTTTCACACTATCCATGGCCCCAGTAGGCTTCGACCCTGCTGGGCCCCTACGATTTGCTGACATCGCCCTGAAGCGCACGTGAAACAGTACGTGCCGTCGACGACTTGGGCTCGGCCCGGACGGCGGGCTACCCATTGCTTGCCATCCGCATGCCCACGCCTACGGTGATAATGTACATGACGGTTTTCTTACTATGGTGATACACCAATTAAAGTCGTTGTCTGGGTTCTAACCTAACCTAAGAAACGTAAGTAACAAATAAAAAAAATCATTCAGCCATTTCTTCATCAATCTTCAAAACAACAACAACGAACACAATGACAGAATGTTCGTAATTAAAAAACGTCCAATAATGCCCACAGTAGGTTCCATATAACATACAGCTTTTATTTGTATAGCCATGAGCCACGAACCCCGTTTTATCTCCCTCCATACAGTTTATGTAGTAGTTTTCGCTCGGCGAAGCGCAAAATTATTGATTGTTGTAATTAATTGCAAACATCCAACCGATAAAATTAAATATCAATTTATACAATGAGCCGGCCAATTTAGAATATACTGCTAATATAGTTTGTGTATTGTTCTTAATGGAAACTGCGTAACTGTGGACAATAACTGATGATGCAACGGTGTTTACTAAGCTCGATAAATAATCTGTTTGTAAATAAACCCAGTAATCACTGTTTATAAACAAATTATTTTACATTTTATGTGTCAAAGAAGAGATAAAGTAATATATAGGAACAAAGCCATCTTATCGTAGCGCTACGTAGAAACAGGTCGTAGCAACTATCTACGTCGTAGCACTTTCGTAGCACGGTAATAATAGTACATTTTGATACAACTGGAGAAAGTTTGTCATTGCGACCGAGACGGAATTGGCCCGAGCTGTAGGCAAGGTTATTATGGAGCCGAGTGCTGCAGTGACAATTTTCACGTGTATCAAACGACGTTTTTCATAACACTTATGAAGACATAAATAAATAGAGGTTGACGCGGGACTCGTGGGGTTCGTTTAGCGCCCAGCCTGATACGATAAATACAATTAATCGTGGCAGGAGCGAGCTCGAGCACTTTTTCACACTAGTGTGAAAAACAGTAAATTGCGTGCCTAAAAGCGGTAGGGATAAGAGTTTTAGAGGTTTTTTTCATTTATTAGGTGTACATGTATAACTAAAAATTTTACCAAAAAAATCAACATTAAAACAGTAACGTATACGAAGAACTCTCATATAATTTTAAATAATGTATGCCCCGAAACATCAGTAGGGTGTGTCCACGTTAAAATTCATCATGGAAATTGCAGTACTAATCCTCATTAATTACTTGGCAATTTTAAATCTCATTATAGTCGTTCAAATCGGTCTGGCATCGATTTTTCCTGTGTGTCGAGCCGTGGGTGGAATCGCATATATTATCGTCAATGCTCAGGTGACAATCATTTCATTATGGAATTAGTGTGGCTTTGGATCCGCAATATCATTAATACTCTTTTGTTGGTTGGACGCCTAATCTAATTTATTTTAGTTTTCGTTACGGATTTTCATTTTGATATAATTTATGTTAGTGTGTTTTAGGTTCAACAGCATGTGTAGATAGTATTTCAAATTACGGCTTTATACCTTTTAAGCCCTATTTATAAAACTCAGTAATCATAAATGCTAAGTTTAATTATTGGTTAGCGAATTTCAAATTCTTCATAGAACATTTTGAATTCAAAATCAGTGTTTAAACAAATGACATGGTTTTTTTTTATAATCCGTTTCTAAATCCTAAATTAATTAAAAGATAAAGGACTACGGATTTTTATTTGATACACAGTTGTGTCATTATGACTGTTTTATGGTTTACGTTAGGTAACTAAGTATAATATGTATACATATATAATTTTGAGCTACTTATTGTTGAGACACTTGATAATTCTAGCAAGAGGCGAAAAAATCACATTGTTTGAGATGACTTGAAGATGTAAAGGATTCATTATCAAAATCATTATTAAGCATCGTTGAAACTCTTCAGACACTAAATCTTTTTCTTCTTCTTCCTTTCATTTCGATGTACACAAACAATTTTTTTTCTGGCCAGTATTTGGCCTTCGGGGTGCATGATTTGGGGGAGTCTCCCCGAGTGGCGTTCAAAATATCGTACAGCGATTCTAAACGCCCGGCTCACCCTGGACAGCTAGCACTCCTTAACGCAGAGTTTAGCTGATTAATCCTTTCACCACAATGTCTCAAACTCAAACAAACTAAATAAAAACTACACAAACTTGTCCTACATCCTCAGAACTCATGGCCGTCCTACTGTGGGCGTACGTCCGTCTGTCCATCGTATCGCATTGGCGCAAATTAATGAGGGTGGGATATTTATTTCAGAGTTTCGTTTGCAGTTGCCAAAATATCAGCTCACCTATATGACAGGTAGATATATATATATGTTTATTATATAAACAGACGGCTATAGTAATGAGCTCATTAAAGTCGATATTTTCGGGTCACGGCCCCAGATATTTGTGAATTTGTAATTAGTGAGACGATTTTCGCTCGACATGAATTTAAAGGTTTAATTTTGATGGTAGTGCGTAATAAGTACATAGTGCGTAGTTTAGCTGTAATAAAATTTAGTCTGAGTTAAGTTTTTAAGTCAAATAAAAGTGTGTTTATTAAATCAGGTACCAATAAATTTAACTTAGGTACAGAAATGGTCTGAAGCAAAATATACCTACTTACAAATTTTTTGCTCGCGACTTCACTCGCGTGAATGTCGGTTATTGCGGACACGAAGTCAAAAACAGATATAAAGCCTATTATATGCCCTTCCTTGGTTTAGTAGTTTAAGCGTGGAAGTGTTACAGACATACAGGGCTACTTTCACATTTATAGTATTATAGTATGAATTTAATTTTACTTGTTAT
Source organism: Mythimna vitellina (assembly GCA_949316375.1). Lineage (NCBI taxonomy): Eukaryota > Metazoa > Arthropoda > Insecta > Lepidoptera > Noctuidae > Mythimna > Mythimna vitellina. The sequence continues at coordinate 8,811,690 of OX438699.1, read as the reverse complement.
ACAATAGTTGTTTATAGGTAGACTTAATCCAACAAGGCATTCTCTAACAGTTATTATTTGACCAAAAAACGACTACAATGTGTTAGGTATACCACTATCACAATAACATTGCATAGGCAAAATTTTATAAGTATCTGTGTGTATGTTTGTTATTTCTTCACTTTCGAATGGCAGAACAAATTTTGACGAAATTTAATACACTGGTAGACCACGTTCTAGAATAGTACACAAGATACTTTTTATTCCGATAGTATGATCCCTTGGGACAATTTTCAGGCGGGAGAAGCCACTGATTTCTGTTAGTAAATCTATACATATATAAAAGCGAAATACCACTCACTGATTGATCACGAAATCTCAGAAACTATAACACCTACAAACTTAAAATTTGGCAGGGAGGTTTCTTTTAAGGTGTAGACATATGCTAAGAACGGATAAACGGTAAATCGGGGGTTGGAAGTTTGTATGGAGAAATCGACTTTCACGCGGGGGGAGCCACTGGCAGATGCTAATAATTAATATTTTAAATCGAACTAAGTTTTCATAATTTGATGATTCTTAAATGGACGTATTATTTGCTGAAACCGTGAAGTCCTGAAAATCCGTGACGAGCATGCGTTATTATGATTGTTGAGCTAAATCAACTGTTCAAAGAAATTTCTAACAAAAAAAAAGGGTTTATGGGAGAAAAACACTCAATGAATTTGTAGATTTTATTTATTGTAAAATGAATTCCGCTACTTGTAGTCAACAGAAATAATCATAATTGGAAGCGGAAACGACAAGTAAATTGCTATGCAAGTCAAACCAAGATCACAAGTACATCAAATATTTAGTATATTGCACAAAATTACAGATATTATTTGAAATATCGAAAAACACTGACGGTAAAATAACTTGACTATTAATAATTAAAAAAGAACACAATAATAATAACAGTGTCAGAATTTTGTGGTTCTATTAAATGCAACATTCACAAATAATATTGTATTGAAAACTAACATATTATTATTACTGAAGTAATTAAAAACAACATTTATGAAACCGCCAAAAATTGTGGTCACATTAATTTTGAAAATAGAACTAGAGAAAAAACTGCAAACTAGATAATTATATTATGATGTTTGTAACAAAACTAAATAAAAAATATAATATCTAAAGATATCTACAACTGGACAGAGTTCACATACTCAACAGATACTTAAAACTAAGTATACATCTACTCAACTTCATAATTGCACATCTATTGCACTTTACAAGATGCATTTACAACAAATTAGTATTCACAGTTCTTATTTACAAGTTTGTCGATAAAAGACATTTATAAGTAAAGTTCTTTTTTACATCTTGCAACTTATCCAAACATTGGTGGCCAACCTGAACCAATGTCCAATATATGGGAGGTATTCATGGCTCTGTTCATAAACAATAGACTCATATACGTTTGTAGCCACGAAACGGTGAAATGCAATAGTTTGTGTTGGCTAGCCAATATTTGTAACAATGATTTGGTTTACACACTCAAATGTGATGTTCTAATTTTGCTTTATACCTCCAAATGTAATGAGATCCACATCCATCTGTTAATTTAACCACACTTATACCAACATCGTATCCAAATTACTTTTCTAGTCTAATCCAGACTAAGATGTGTTCTAAATTGTTAATTTTATTATTTAAATCAACAAAATCGTATAAATTTAGGACGGGAGCGAATTTTGGAACTAGGTACATACAAATTTCAACTAATCGAATCACCTGTATCTCGTATTTTACACTCAAATTAATTTATTCAAATCGTCATCGAATATTTCGTTGCATCACTCTATGCCAAGGTACGACGACTTCCATCAGGAATCAAAACGTCGAAACAGTGTAAAACCACGTTTCGTCACATGAAAAATACAAAATGGACACACTACTGGTTTATCCGAGGTATCGACACAGACGTTATATCTACAAACACGTATTGTTCGTATGGGTACAATAAAAGGAGCATCACTTTGTTTAGTAGGGTCGCCACACTGTGTTGCTGTCTGGCTGCGGATTACCTCTTTGTCCGAGATTATTCACCCGGCCATCCTCGCCGCGAGCCGCCGCCGCCGCGCAAGAATTACCCCCACCCAGGAGTAGTTCTTGTCCATGGTTCCCGTGCTGTCTATGATTGTTTGTCGTTGACGATATTTGGTCCATCATCGTCTGTAGCTCATTATGGTGATTCTGCGTCGAGTGTATCGAGTTAGAGTGTAACGGGTGGAAGTTGTGCGATTGATTGGCGGCGGTATATAACTGACTGTATAACAAGCTCGCCGGTAGGACGGGGTAGAGCGAGTTGTTACAGTTACTGCCGCCGTACGAAGCGTTCTGTGATCCCATTAACGAGGGGAAGTTTGAGCTGTTTGTGTGATTGTGGCCGATGTTCGTGGACGTGTTTGAAGTGAGGAGATCGTCCTGTACGGGCGACTCGGGCTGCGAGCTGTTGTCGCTGAGCGACCGAGGACCCGTCGAGAGACTGTAGTCTGTGTTGTTGTTGTAGCGGGGTAGCAAGCTGCCGTGATGCGATGGCGAGGAGCCTACTAGGCCTGATAGCTGCTGGTCTAGGTCGACGCCTGTCGTGTCCGGAAGAACTGTGTGGACAAAACATATCCGATTAAAAACAGTCCGAAATATAAACGGTTCTGATGCAAAAATAGTCAATAAACTTTAAAAAAACAATGCCCTGCTCCATAAAACCGCCCATAACGGCTCCATTCTTGTGGACCATCCAAAAATAGTTATTGTTGATACACGACACAGTATTTTAGTATGGTTGTTAATATGGCTATATTTTTCGTTGATCGGTCACGCATCGACAATAAATTCATCGGCGGATCGGACGTGTGCGAGCCGCTGTAAATTATAATGAGAGCCGGTTAATGTCCGACTACTAGGCCTTAGAGTATTTAAATGCTTTTATTTAGCTTTATGCTTTTATTTAGCTTTACGCTTTTATTTAGCTTTTCTTGTCAGTTAATTTTGATACAGCTGGCCACAACCAATTGAACTGTAATTTTTCATATTAGATATGTCACATTTTAAATCTCGAATTCCATTATGACGGAATCCCAAAAGTAGCAAATCATAGTTTCATAAACCCTCATGATATGTGTACCAAATGGAGTTTGCTGAGAAGAATACGAAATTTTTCTTTGTTTTTAAACAGTTTTTTTTTTCATGCTGTCACATCTGTCAAACTAAAACAAACAAAACTTGTTACGAACTTAATGGCGGTCGGGCTTTGATGCGTGAGTTAAAATACAGTATAACTTATTTATTGAAGGAACATATGTAAGCCGCTTCCTCTTACTCCATCAAGAGGACAGGGAGTCATTTGATGATCTTCTACCTCAAAAATTTATGTATAAAGTATCTACAGTGAAATATTATTTAAAGTGTAGATTCTGCACACCTTAAGGTGAAAGCGCGAGAGTCGTATTACCCTAGTGAAAGGCTATTTCATGATAAAGTCGGTATAATCAAAGACCTAGGCAATACGGAAAGCCAGAAAGAAACGCAGGCACACTATTTAGGTAAACACGAAAAAAATAAAAAAGAACAAAAAAAAAAATACAGTTGTGCGCCTCACGGCTCATCAAATAGGTCCAGTTCAGCATAAATGCCAGACAACTAAGATGGAGTTCTTTTGCCGTTCACGGCTCATGCCATCTGCATCCTTGGTTACTTACTCTTTGCCTCGTCCGTAACGGTACGTATCATTTGAAGGAGGATGTAAGTCGTAAAAGTGTTGGTGGATTTAATTCCACCCTACTGTATACTGATTAATGAGTTATGGGAGATGTAAACGGGACAATGTATATAATAATAATTTGTTGATTGGTTATTCTGTTGAGACAGGTTTTTTTTTATTGGGTGGGAAAATCATCTTATGACAAAACGCGCTCTTGGGCGGAGTGGGAGATAGTGTCAGACTTTTACTGACTAAAAACCCACTCCTGTTCCTTCGTTGCCTTCGTCCCAGGGCCCCGGGTTTCGCTTTCACACTACCCGTGGCCTCAGTAGGCTTCGACCCTTGTTGAGACAGGTCGGGCCGTCAGTGGTTACTGAAAATTATACTTTACGAAAGTCAGCTAAAAACTGATTTTATAAGTGTTCAGACAATAGTCACTAATCATCGTTTTTATTTTTATATAATTTTGGTAGCAAAAAGTAGAAGGTTATATTTTCGACTGTGTGTATTTTGTATGAACATTTACCGATTTCTCTGTCAATTATAGACCAATTTTGATTCGGTCCTTCCGAATTGGTCCCATATAAATGTATGATCTGATGATGAACTTCGAAATAGTAACGGAACTCCTCATAGGATCACAGCAGAACGGTTGTAACAAGTAAAACAGCTTTGTCTACACGTGCTTTCGATGACTGACTGTCGGAAACGGGGGATGAGAGGGTGATAAGGGAGTTTGATGTATCCTCATATATCGAACTGATCTGATGATGAAGCCGGAAGCTAGCTCCATTTAATTTTGAAGGAATCTCATATCAATACGTATGTAATATACATTAAGTGGATGTATAGAAAAGATTTTTTTGAGATGTCACTTAACCGTTTAGATACAAATAGCGGATTTAAATTTTCAAATTAAAATACTTGTCTAACAATGCTAAAAGCATTTTTTTACTCACCTGTGTTATTAGCCGTAAAATCCTGTGTGGGCGTCTGATCCGGCACGGTTCCGGCGAAACCTAGCGCCGGGGGGTTAAACTGCGACGCGGTCGGCGCCGCACAGGACGGCAAATACGCCGGATATGCGCCCGCGCCGCCGTAGCCCCAGTGCGAGTTGCTCGAACTTAGCCCGAACTGACTCATATCTGGAGGAGAGACAAAGATTGAATTGATTGGTTCTTTTTAAGTTTAAAAAAAAGAGTTTATTTACACCAAACATGGCGCATAAATATCTTAAAAATAAAAACAAATAACAATAACGACTTATAATATAAGTGGTAGGATATTCGTCACACCCGCGCAAAACGACTAGCTCTCAGCAAAATGCTGGGGCTCTTGTAAGACAGAGCCACAGCGCTAATTTTCAGCACCAGCCGTCGTCCACGGTGAGACGTTGATTGGCCAGCAAGGATTACGTATTTCTATTGGTTTATTTTCGTTTCAGTGGTGGCCAAGTGGTAATGGCCCCGAAATTATGAGTCGTACGTCCCGTCCAGACCAGGCAGGTGTTTTACTTTTTGTAATTCATTGCATTATCACTACTTTTAAGAGTTGTAAATCGTGAGTTCAAACCCTGGAAGGTGTTTTATTTAATTTATTTCGTCACCACTGCTCTCGAAACGGGAATGAAAACATCACGAGGAAACACACATGAGGCATGAGGCATGTCCTAGAACCAAAAATTCGAAGACATGTGACATTCACTAATCCGCACTGGGCTCGCGTGGTGGATTACGGCCCATTCCATCTCCTAGAGAGAGGAAGCCTGAGTCCCAGTAGTGAGAACATTAAAAGGCCGATTATGCTTATATATAAAACATATACTGTTTTAAATACTTACTTTACCTATCTAAAAATTGTTTTACCGCTATATTTCTTGAATAGAACTTATCAATGTTTACTATACAAAAAACTCATGTAATACTTTTTAGTGCTGTATTTTATGACTAGTCGCCGCAGAAACTGTTATTTCCTAGTGTATTTTGAACATATCAATTTTAACAATACACATAATTCTTATATTGACTTGGACCCGCAAGTGTATTCAGAACTTATCAATTCAAACACGAATGTTTGCGCAGGAATGCGCACTAGATCACTTATAAAGATGTCGAGCTTGCCAAGCGACGGGCTGTGTGCTGCATGCACTTTATTTTTTCCCGGTATCAGTGGCTTTTATTTTTCGGTATCACGGTTCCGTTTTTGGCCGGCGATCGGCGGACTCGGTTTTTGTACGGTACGCGTTCCCCCCGTCGATTTGCGAATGCCTTTTTTCCTGTTTTGAGCTGCATGAGTTGTTTTGGGGTAGCCGTGGATTTTAGCGGGCTTGAGTACGCTTGTTCGATTGCGCCCGCAGTCAGCTTTCAGCTCGATCCTCTTTTTGGCAACGGCTGATTGAATCCGCGCTTTAGTGAGCGTAGTTTAGCGTATCGTTGGTTTGGCGACTCATTCACTTTTGAGCCGCGTGCCTGTAAAGTTTGCGCGGCATCATTCCGATTTAGATTTCTGGTTTGCTCTCGATTTTTTTTTTTTACGTTGTGAAGTTGTAGTGGTATCTTTTTCAGTTACATGTTTATTTATTCTATTTGTTTCACCACTGCATATTTGGTCTATCATAAATGATGGAGAGGTTCGTGCACCATTTTGTTTATTCTCTTAATGAGGACGTTGCCTTATTTTCATATTTCAAATAGTGGAACGATGGATGCGAGATGCTCAGCATCGGTCGGTATGCAGCAAGTGTCGCACTTGGGGAGGAAATTATGATGATGATGGTGATGAAATAGTGGGGATATAACTCTTTCTGATGCACAAAAAAAAATCTATTTCATGTCCTATATAAAAAAAATCTTGATTTTTTAAATACTCACTCTGACAGCTAGTGATGGGCGGCATGCGGAACCCTCCGAGCGGGTCGGGCGGGAACGGGAACGGTCTCTGTCCGAACGCGAAGTGGAACTGCTGCTGCTGCCCTAGAAGAGATAGCACTACATCAGTACGATACATGCTGCCCTTTGCAATTAGCAATCATTGAGATATGACACTTAATATTATAAAAGTGAAAGTTTGTGTGTGTGTGTGTGTTTTTATGTTTGTTACTTCTTAACTCGAACGGCTGAACGAATATCGATGATATTTGGTACACGGGTAAGTCATGTCCTAGAATGGCACATAGGATTTATGTGATATGATATGTTCCTTTGGGATATTTTTGTTCTTAGCAGTTGATACATAAATAACAGAGAAATCTCATAAACCCCTACGGGTTGGTATACTCTCTAATCAATATTAGAAAGCAATTATAGCGTAGCATAGCATAGTCGGCCTTATAATGTTCCCACTGTTGGGACTCAGGCCTCCTCTCTAAGAGAGGGAATGGGCCGTAATCCACCATGCGGATAAGCGGGTTGGTGGATGTCACATGTCTTAGAATTTTTAGTTGTAGGACATGCCGGTTTCCTCTCGATATTTTCCTTTATCGTTTTGAGAGCAATGGTGATGAAATAAATTACACAAAGTAATGCGACTGGCTGGGTTTGAACCCGCAACCTACAACTCGTAAGTCGGGGCCGTTGCCACTCGGTCACCACTGCTCTATTAGAAAGCATTACATTAATATATTAACCTGCACTTTAAAATTAACAATAATTTGAATAAATCAAATATAAAATAAAGTCTCACACCCCCGATTTCTGAATTAAGCATTTGAAGTTGAGTATTTCTCAAACTGTACTTTAGCCTGCAAACCTGTCAAAATTTGGCATTAAAGTACGGTTTGAGACATACTTAACTCAAAATACTCAGTTCAGAAACCCGCCCTTAGAGGTCTAGAAACTTTTTATGTATCTACCTAACAACGTCATTCATATACTTAGAAGTGTCAACTAGATGCTATCTTGCTCTCAGGTTTTTTTTTTATTGTAATAAACTAGTGCTTGACTGCGATCCCATCTGATGGTAAGTAGTGATACAATCGTTGATGGTGAGGCGCACTAGTTTATTAAGAGCCTATTCTCTCATTCAGAGGTATAACTGAGACAAGGAATAATTTTAAGCTGAGCTAAAATTATCAGCAATTTTTTTTAATTGATGTAAACTTTTGCTTGACGAGCAGTGGTGGCCGATTGGTAACGGCCCCGACTTATGAGTTGTAGGTCGCGAGTTCAAACCCAGCCAGGCGCATTACTTTGTGTAATTTATTTCATCACCACTGCTCTCAAAATGGTGAAGGAAAACATCGTGAGGAAACCGGCATGTCCTACAACCGAAAATTCGAAGTCATGTGACATTCACCAACGCGCACTGGGCCCGCGTGGTAGATTACGGCCCATTCCCTCTCCTAGTAAGGAGGCCTGAGTCCCAACAGTGGGAAAATTAAAAAGGCTGACAATGCAAAAAATTGCTTGACTGCGATCCCACCTCAGTACTTAATATTTTATTTTTTACATAGCCTTTTCCCAACTGTGTTAGAGTTGACTTCCAGTCTAACCAGATGCGGCTAAATACCAGTATGTTACATTACTATATATGGACATGGAGCCTATCAGACGTCCACCACACAGTAACAGTTCAACACCATACTCCATGGATAGACTGATGATCAGATTTTTTGACGACCTTTAAGGACTGTCAAAGATGTACAGATAACAACCGGGACCTTTACGTGCTTTCTGAGCCATGGGATATTAGTAATATCCTAGATAAACAGAATAGTATATATGAATTTTATACTCCTTCTTCATATGTACTCCTCATTCTCATTATTATTTTTATATATATATTTTTTTAATTACAATAACTAGTGCTTGACTAAGATGCCACCTGATAGTAAGTAGTGATGTAATTGTTGATAGTGAAGCACACTAGTTTATTATATCCATATCCTCAATCTATTAAATTGGAGCATCTACACTCAATGCTCCAAATCTCTCAACTTAATTGGTCATGTAAATAGTAACACATGCAAGTGTTAGTGCCCTGTCCCACGGTCTCACACGCCCTTCGATTAGTTCCGAGACACTCGATAATTCATTGACACTCGTGTGACAGCGCCGTGTCGCCCCTCTCTACACCGTGTACGAATTACTTAGACCTTGCCGCCTTCAAATGTCGAAGCCTTATTGGAATTTCGATTTAGTTTCCACTTCACTTTTAAGTGTATGTGCATTGAGAAGGTGTTGGAGAAGGAGAAGTTGTAATTAAATGGGATTCATTAAAAAGCTTTGGTGTCATCACATCAGTTTGAAAATTAATCTTGTAGCAAATTCTCATAATGGTTAATAAAGAAGAGTTTTAAGAGGACTACAGCACCTAAAGCGCAGTCACTCTCGAACTGCATATAAAAAATAGAGATGCGCAAAGATACAATGCTTGCAAATATGCTTGCATTTTAGTAATGTACTAAAAATCTACAGATTTGATTATAAAATTAACGGTAAAACGTTGCTTGTAAAACAATTTGAGAAACGATCAGAATGCTTGCATGTATATTAGTCCGGTTTTTAGTCGATAAAAGTATTTTTAGAGGTATCTCCGTGATTTTCGTCTATCGTAATACATTAGCCGTATTATATTTTTTAACACACTAACTATCCAAAATTTATCCTGTAGAGTAACACATATCGCTCACCTAGCAATATATTGGCACATCTACATTTTTCTTAGTTTACAGAAACTAGTATCAAACATTGTACAAATCTCTAAAATGAAGTTCTGAGTTCATTTTATATCATTGTTAATATAAATTGGGATGTTGACTAGTAGTATAATATACCATAATAAATATAATTAAGGATATAAATAATCCACTTTTAAACACATAGGCTGTTAAAACTCAATTTCACGTTTATTGTAGATGTGCCAATATTTGACTAAGTGAGCGATATATTCCTAATTCTGTTTACTGATAATTTTACGCATTATAAAACTCGCGATTACCTCCTGTAGTTCCCTTAAGAATTTTAATAAATTGTGTTAAATAATCAATCTAGACAATGGAAAGACCAATCTGTACCTTTATCAATTTATTTATTTAAGTATTTGTTTTTATTACTGAAAACAAATAACTGTATAGCTTATGTTACAATTGAAGATTTGATAAACAGTCGTTCAGTGTTCAATCAACAGCGACAAAAAATGTACATATGATGAGTTAGTGATGAGTGAAGACACAATATAATACTAGGATAAGAAAAGGCCAAAAAAAAACAGATATGTATAGACATTATGGATACATATGATATTGTAATAAAAGGAAAGTAGCTCAGTATTTAGAAAAAATAGATTATATTCGTAGCTAACTAATTGTATGTAGTAACAACAAACAAATAAACACAATTTAATACTCTATCCAGATTCCTGCTTCAACACTTCGGAATATTGTTGTGATCCAATCGAGGCATTCAAGGCTAATTAAGGGCAGCCTCGTCTACGCCGAACGCCGATACATTATAAACATGTTGGCACGTGGTAGGGGACACTATTGTCATGTCAAAGTTATTAACACGGGAATGTTGGTTGAGGTTTTATAATCAGGAAGATAGGGTGAACTTTGATGTTCGTGGATTATATTGGTGAAATGTTTCCAGATATTGGGTGGAAAAACTATTATGGACCTTTCAGTGGAACTATGTATCTTAAATCTTAGAAATAGCTTATTTTACGCAAAGGAAGCATTTTTTTATTTTTAAATAGAAATAAAACTGCATCGACAGCTTATACTCAAACCAGGAATCGAAAAAGCTAGAAATCCGAAAAATATTATCATCATCATCATTATCTTTTCACCCGAAAGACGTCTACTGTTGGACATAGGCCTCCCCCAAATGTCACGACAATGACCGGTCTTGTGCGTCTCGCATCAATCGGATTTCCGCGACCCTCACCAGGTCATCGGACCACCTCCGAAAAATATAATAGGTAAATAAAATTAAATATAATAAAAAAAAATATACATACTTATTAAATATAATTTTCTTTTTTGCACCTACCATATTCTCTTCACCACCCTAGGTTGACTGGTAGAGAATGCCTTAGGCATTAAGTCCGCCTTTGTACTTTATGTTGCATGAAGATTAATAAATAAATACATAAATAAATAAACAATAAACAAAAAGGGTTCCTTCTATTTGGCAGAATCTTGATACTCCGATTTTTATTTGGCATAACTCACATGGCATAATCTTATTTAATCGAATATTTTTAAGGCATAAAAATTATTTAGCATAACTTTTGTTTGGCAGAATATTTACGTGTCCGAATTTACAATGGCATACTTTTATCTTGGCAGAATTTTGTTTCGCATAATTACCTTTGCCATAATTAATATTATGCATAATTTTGTTTAGCATAACATTTATTTAGAGATACGATTATTTGGTATGGGTGCATATTTGAACATCAAAAATTAAAATAGATTTATCTTCTTGTAAAAATTAGTGTTCAAAACATCAAAAACTTATAATATATGGAATAAAACTGATAATTTAAATAAAGTAAATTTATGCTGTCGAATGGTTAGATAACCTACGTGCAATGTATTTAAAATCGAATGGTCTGCAAAAGTGACATAGAATGTTCTAAATATAGCATGTATTGGTAGCATTTTCAATATTAAATTAAATTTGTGTCATAAAAAGTCAATACGTTGTGCTGCAAAATTTTGTGACAGAAACGAATCGCTGCGAATCCGACTTTACGCAGTCTTGTCTGCCCTACCCCTAGAGTGTAATTTAAACCCGCGTAGGCGCGGAGGGATAGGGCGGCCCGCGAGCTGAGGAGCAGGCGGTTTGAAGGCCCGCCACTGCGGCTGAGGCTGGCCGGCGAAGCCGGCCATCAAGCCGAAGCTGCGGTGGTGAGCGTTAAAACCATCTGTGACGATAAGCTTGCGTGGCGCCGCCCAAACCCCGCAGCGCCGGAGCCGTGACAGAAACAATGCTTGCTGCATGTTGCATGCCTGCTTGCATGCTGCATGCCTGCTGCATGTTGCATGCCTGCTTGCATGCTGTATGCATGCTGCATGTTGCATGCCTGTTTGCATGCTACATGCATGCTGCATGCATGCTGCATGTTGCATGCCTGCTTGCATGTTGTATGCCTGTTTGCATGCTACATGCATCCAAGCCGACAATATTTTCGCATGTGTGTGGCGAAAAAAAACAGTTCTGCCTTTTAATGACTATCGATATAAAATGTATGCCAAAAGACGATTCTGACTGTGAATTTTCTGCGATATGATGGTTCTGCTTTTTAATTATTATGGATATAAACATTATGCCTAAAGATGATTCTGACTAACAAAATTATGAGTTTTGAATGTATGACAACTGAGTGTATGCGAAATGATTTTCTGCGAAATGAAGTTTATGCTATCCGTTGTTATGCAAAACAATATTATGACGTAAAAAGTTCTGCTATAAAAGGTAGACCCAAACAAAAACACTCGTTATTTTTATTCCTCTACTCAATATAGTCAATTTTAGAGATAAAATGTCTCCAAGAAACATTAGGTCTTAAGATATCCATTTAATCTAATATTTAGTACACATGGGTATTAATTAACATTACCTAAAACGGTTCTCTTCCAACAAGTAAAAAAACGTGTTATAATTTTCTAATAACTTTAACCATCCAAAGGCATTATGGTCTGCAAGAAGTCCACACCTGACGCCTTTGGACTATGTATGGGATCAAGCAAAAACTGCTCTTTACAAAATGTCTTAAGAGACTGTACAAGTTTTAACAGGAGTATACATATACAACACTCCACAGAAGGCTACACGAAGTGAATTTCAGGGAAGACTAAATTTGTGTCATCATCATTATTTCAGCCACAAGACGTCCACTGTTGGACATAGGCCCCCCCAAGTGTCGCCATAGTGACTGGTCCTGTGCGTCTCACAAAAATTAAAAAACACCATCTACCAATTGAATTGAATTTATTTGATGGATTTTGAAATTTGTGTATAGGAGACTATCTACAGTCCGTACAAATATTTATTCCGTGCGGGAAACGAACCAGCTACATGCAGCGCAAAAGCTAATCGCTTAGCCACAGAGTCTGACAGACCGTGTCGTCAAAAATAACTTTATCTATTTATGTTTTTTTTTTGTGTATAGGCTCGCGTTTGAACACTAACTCACCTGGTGGTAAGTGATGATGTGGCCGACGATGCATGCTTGCCTAGAAGTAACCTATCCACTCTTGACTTAAAGATAGGTTATGGCTATCAGGAAATACAGATGAAATGAAATTTAATTTTCGCAGCCTATTATAGACCAAAATAAACCCAAATTCGTGCCACCTCACATTCTGATTACTAGGCATCCAGAAGCTGCATGGCGGCTGTATATCACTGTGCGTCGAGATTAAATTATGTCGCCCATGAAGAGTGTCGCAGACAATGCGGCGTTGTCTCGTCAATTATTCGCTACATCCCTCTGTTAGGGTGTGATTCCACTGAAGCGGTGCTGGGTGGAGTGGAGCGGAGTGTACCTTGCATTGGTTAATCACAGTGCTCGAAATCTCCACTGTAGTAGAAACAGTGGAGCTAGCTGATTGTAGTGGAGCGGAGTGAAGCTGAGCGGACTTTCAAATAAAACAAATGAACACGTGACTGCGAGCAAGACAGAATGGAGTCGAGCGGAGAGCACGAAGCGGAGGGTAGCTCAATTCCACTCCGCCCCGCTCTGCTTGCCAGTTTTCACCACTCTTCTCCGCACTTATCCGTCCAGCTCCGTTTCAGTGGAAACGCACCCGGAGGCGGCCAATCGCGTGAGGCAACGGTCCTTACGCCCTGTCCGCCGCCGGGATTCCGATCCCGATTTCCGGCCACCGTAGGCGCGGGCTTGCGGACGGCGAGCAATGGGTAGCCCGCCGTCCGTTAGTCCGGTAAACGTCCGGACCGAGCCCAAGTCGTCGACGGCGCGTACTGTTCCACGCGCGCCTCAAGGAGATTTCAGCAAATCGTAGGGGCCTAACAGGGTCGAAGCCTACTGGGGCCACGGGTAGTGTGAAAGCGAAGCCCGGGGCCCTGGGACGAAGGCAACGAAGGAAAAGGAGTGGGTTTTTAGTCAGTAAAAATCTGACACTATCTCGCGCTCCGCCCAAGAGCGGGTTTTGTCATAAGATGATTTTCCCACCCAAAAAAAAAACCTTACGCCGCTGTGATAGTAATGAGATTATCTGAATATTATGCATCGTCAATATATCACCCAGAGACGAAGGAGAGAGACATATCTAGGATGACCACCAATAAGGATGAATGATAAGGAATTCGAGAAAACCGAAAAAAAATACCATTTCAAAGACAAAAATATCTACTACCTATTGCTTCCTTTCAACGGATTATCTGACTATAAGAAATACGCGATCAAGAAAAAATAAACCTTAATTAAGTATCAATCTATATATACATATAAAAAAGGAAACTGACTGACTGCCATGTCAACGCACAGCCGAAACTACTGGAACTAAGAGTGTAAAATTTTGCAAAAGGTATCCTTATATGAAACATGCTCAAGCGAAGCCGCTGGCACAAGCTAGTTTAGCTATAAGCTTTTTGATCACTCAGTATATGGCTTAAGAAACAAAAAATTCGCTTAAAAACACCTTCAAAAATATCTCCCTCACATAATCCTTTTAGTATTCAATAAACATCTACATAATGACACATTAAATTAGATTTCATAGTGAGTGCAAAAATGCATAAATGCACTTACACGGGGAGGCCATTATATTGACAAATGCACGCACACAAACAAAAACAATTGGAAGCATGGACACACTTCGGTTCGTCAGTCGTAGGGTTGTCTCTAGTCCCGTTATGTTTCTGTAGAAGAGGATCGTCGTATGGGCGTGATGAACTTTGAAGCTTTATAACTTAATTTATTTATTTAACAACTTATGCACAGACAATAATAAACGAAAAGAAGAAGGAAACAGAAGAATAGTACAAAGGTGATGCTTGTTTCATTTTTGATAAAGATATTTAAAAAATCCATCCATATTTGTTCATTAATGATTAAATCAAGCAAATAAAAAAAAAATGCATATTCTCTGTTTTATTTACGTTTCAGGGTCAATGACACCTGACGATAAGTATCATCAATCTTTCTTCACATTACTCGACTTAAGCACGACGAATATCAGGTTTTCTTAGAAGATCTATTATAGAGATGGTATACGATGTATCGGTGCAATAACTAGGTAAGGTAACCGGTAAGGTAACTAGGTAGGGTAATTAGTACTTTATCGACACTAACATTATAAAGAGGTAAAGTTTGATTTTTTTGTTTGTAGGAGGTAATCTCTGAAAGTCTGATTGCAAAAATTTTTTCACCAGCAGAAAGCTGCTTTATTCTTGAGTAATATAGACTATATTTTATGTACGCGCGTGAAGCCGCGGGTAAAAGCTAGTGCCAAATAAAGAAACACATTGACTGTACTCTTTAGGTATTATTTTTTATAGCTAGGCTTCCGCTTGACCACTGCGCTTGACTACTATCTCACCTGATGGTAACTGTGGAGCACTCTTGCCAAGAAGTAACCTATTTACTCTTGACTTAAAGAAAGGTGGTAGCTGTCAGGAAAAACAGACTCCAACTGGGAATTCATTTTCAATTTACAAAATATACTCCAAAAGACATACTCAGCTGGCACAAAACAAAACATTTCGACAGCCCTATTAAGCGCACACATGCTGTATTCCCGTGCAAAAGGTTCCAGTGTATAAATCAGCGACGCAACAATTACACACTTTCATGGCAAGTTGGAATTAGAAACTGTCATTTGCACCGTTCGACCCCCCAGTGGGAGGGGGTGTATTACAAATGGGAGGGAAAAATAGGGTGCGGGCAAGGGCTACTGTGGACCTGATTAAAGGATTACACCGGGTGGCGTCCGGTCTAGTTAAATTTATTATGCCAAGTATTTCTGCTAGTTAGCCTCTATCGTCTGCTTGATGGTGGCTCGTTTGGAAGATTTAAGTTGGACTTTAAGCTGGATGTGTTATTTATGTGTTTGGGGCTTGGTAGACGGTTGGGTCAACGAAATAGTTTTAATGAAATAAATTTAAGTTTGTCGATAGTTGACTATAATCTCAATATGTGGCTTGACTGTCGTCTGAAAACTTTTCTCTTTTGTATTTTCCAAATTAAATGATCAAATATAGCTATCACATTATAATAAAACAACACAAAAAACCGAGCAAGTGCGAGTCGGTCTCGCGCAGTGAGGGTACCGTACAAACTTACCTAAGTAAATAGTTCAATTCCCGAATGGAGTCTCAAAGATTTTTCTGAATCGCATTTTTTTTTTGTGACAACAAATTTACTGTTTTCAGATTTCTTTTTAAATTTGTGCTATAAGACCTGCCTGCTGCTTGCTTTATGCCAAATTTCAGGATTCTGGGTCAACGGTAAGTACCCTATGAATTTTGATTCCCTTGAGAGTGTCGAAAAATACGTTTTTTGCGACATAAAAGGCCGTATCTTTTTTTTCGTTAACTCAGAAATTTGATTTTTTCACAGCTTCAAGGGACCGTAGACTTGGGTATATGGTTTTAATTTCAACGCGATACCTCCACGCGTTCCCGAGATAAAGGGTCTTGACAGAAACACAGACAAACAACAAAGTGATCCTATTAGGGTTCTGGTTTTTCCGATTGAAGTAAGGAACACTAAAAATCAACCACTTTTAAATAAAACTGACATAATAATGATGATCAAAATGCTATCAAGAGCCGTAACTCGATAAACGTGCCCATCATCTCCAGCCTAGTCGCTCAATTCCAACTCACCTAGCGGTACTGGAGTTGATTGTCGAGACCCCGTTTAGTATCTCAATATCCACCGGCTTTTGATAGGGGCCCTACCGAAGTGTACAGTGCATACAATTGACTCATTCTAACAACAAGAACGTTATGCGCTCATACTATGGAGGAAACAATCTGACCGAGTACCAACTCGTATGCTCTCTTTATTTCAGGTGCTTAAGCCAGCCGTTGATGTTTTGGCCCAACGACTAGCGGATCAGGTGCTAATCATCTAGCGTGATTGTAATATATGCTGGATGATTCTGTACTTGATCATAGCCTCTACTCAACTAACACCTTAGCTTAGGAGGACAGGGGTGGCAATTGATTCGACCCACGATCTGCTGTTTACTTTTTCTACAAATATTTACGATGTAAATGATAGGTATAATAGACGGAATCTTAATATGTATTATTTAGAACACCCGTAAATCTATAAATTCTTAAAGGTCCATCACCTCCCAATATAGACAAAGCACAAAAGTTATGAACTAAGTCGCCGTGTGAAGTAAACAACAAACTTTATCACCGTAAACATTGAGATCGGCGCAGGCGACGCTAGCGCCGCGCACGGGTGGTCCGGGCACACTGTTCCCGAAATAACCCGAAACCAGCCGAACAGACACGAAGAAAAACATCGTTAGACGGGCCGATTATTAAATTGTAGTCGGCTTCTGTCGGCTTCTGTATGCGATAAAACGCGCCACCCACCCGGCGGATAAAAATAGTGGGTATAAGGGTGGAACACAATGTGCCCGTAATATCCGCACAGTTACTGCCTTGTGTCTGTATACATCTTTAACTGTTGTTTCCAAATGGTTATTTGGAGATTTTGATTTGAAAGTGTTAAATTTTTTTCGTGGGAAATAATCTTATACATCATAACTTCTCTCGCTCTGGGTGGAGTAGAAGGTCGTGTCAAACTTTTACTAACTAAAACCCACAGTGTACTCCAGTTGGACTTTTCGCGAGGGCTACGGTAACTTGTTCGAACAATGCACAACCCTGGCAGGCATCGTCCCTAAGTGGAGTCAATTTCTTCCGGGCTTGGTTCTTACTGGACAGTCAGCTACCCATGACTCGCCCTCACCTATGGTGGCAGAAAAGGTCCTGCGACTTCTGACGCCCAGAGATACTCCGGCGGAGGTCGGTGGGGTGTGTTTAACATAGGCTCGCCTGATGATAAATGATGCAATAACTCAAGTAAAGAATAATCTTCGCGCAATGCAGAAAAGAGACCAGCATAAAGTTGAAATCGTATATTTAATGATTTGTTTGTGAGTTTTGGGTATACGGCGAACGCGTGACATAAAAATCTTTGTTTTAACATAAAACTAACTCTACAGAATCTACGTAGTCGCTATAAAAAAAAAAACTGAAAAAAAAAAATCGCAACCAATAGATTTAACTAAATTCTGCCAGCGGTTTCACCCGCGTGAAAGTATAATAATAAAATTTTATTAAAGTAGTAGTAGTTAGTAGACCAGTGGTGGCCGAGTGGTAACGGCCCTGACTTACGAGTTGTAGGTCGCGGGTTCAAACCCAGCCAGGCGCATTACTTTGTGTAATTTATTTCATCACCACTGCTCTCAAAACGGTGAAGGAAAACATCGTGAGGAAACCGGCATGTCCTAGAACCAAAAATTCGAAGGCATGTGACATTCACCAAAACGCACAGGGCCGCGTGGTGAATTACGGTCCATTCCCTCTCCTAAAGAGAGGAGGCCTGAGTTCCAGCAGTGGGAACATTAAAAAGCTGATTATGCTTATGCTAAAGTAAGTAAAATTATGATTTACATTAAGTACAATCGAGAAAAAAGTAATTCTAACTTTAACTGTGCAAAGTAGTAATATAAGCCTATGAAACTCGTGAAAGCGTTCTACTGATAAAAGTTTTTTTTTTTTAATATAGATGGCGTCGCTCTAAAACGCAATCTAACCTGATAGTAAATCGGTCTGGGCCTCAAGATTGCTATTACAAGACTGTCAGAATGGTCTATCATTGACTTCACAATTGTTGATTTTGACAAGTTTGGTCATCTACTAATATAATGGCGTCATTATGACATTCCAATGCTCAACTACTGATACTCCATTGAAAGAAATGGCATAGAATGGTAATTTCGTACATAATGAATATTTGACGTATGCGGATAACAACCAAAATTTTGACAGTTCCTTTGATCAATGACCTGCCATTAGAACGTCATTGTGCAGTCATTGCTTTTGATTTGTTTCGAGTCTGCTCGATATTGTCATTCTACCACAGGATCATTGACCGATCAAAGATCGACCATTATGAATTATCAGTTTACGAACTTTTAGCAAAATGACAATAGGATTGTGTTGGAATGACGAATTTATAAAAACGGCAGACTTGTGCCACTGGTAGTTTTTCTTTTAATTTATTCCTTACAAATAAACATATAAATCTTTCCTTTTTACCATATTAAAGTACTAAGTATAATGCGCAAAAGATTTAACAATGAGCAGTTAATTTACTTTCTCATTTCATCCCAAAACACCATATTATTAACCCTTACTACCAATACTCCACTAATCCATCCAAAATTAACAACAAAACAGTAAATCAACGAAATACCGTACAAAATTCCTCCATGAATTGATAAACGCCAGTACATATAGGTCGTGTGTTAACATGCGTCCCAACTTACTAGAATTAAATAATTTATCGTTCCGTATAGAGGCTGGAGGCGTAATAAATCAATATGCAGGGCACATGCACACGCGGTGAGGGGGTTCCCTCCTCCGGCCCTTTCTTGACTAATTAATTAAACAACCGATTCATTACAGCAGCCTCTTTGTGCCCTCACATTCGTCTAGTAGAGGTACGGATAGCAGTGGGTTAGTCTGTTTTATCGTGGGTTATGTGTCGAGAATTTTGCCGGGTTATCGAGATTTAAAATCATTTTCTAGATGAAAAAAAAGTAAAGTATCTACATACTTTACTTTTTTTTGTGATACTTTTGTACCCCTGTTTTTTTAATAATATGATACTGGCTCTTGTAGCACAGGTTGCTACCTAGCTAAGGAGTCTGGACTTCAAAAAATTTGTTACCTATATATTTTTTGTGTCAATTAACTATATTAAAAAAAAGAAAAAATTCTTTATATTTATGTACCTACCATGTTGTTTCTTCTCCATTCATGATTGACTGGAGAATGACGGCGCGTTTGGTACAGTGGTTGAGCAATTGGCTGCGTTGCGGGTCGCGGGTTCGATTCCCACACGGAACAAAAATTTGTATTACCTACAGATAGGTGTTTCATATTTGGGTGTCTTGTGTGTGTGAGTTTAAATATTTGTGAACGTACGCACGATACAAGCGTAATTCTTAAAGCAGGACTTTTTTTAACTTTGTTGCCTAAGGAGTTCATTCCGCCTTTTTACCTTTATGTTGTATGAAGTTTTAATAAATAAGAGTAGATTTTGACATTATTATACCTCTATGGGTAAAATTTATAAATAAGCTTTGATGTTGTAAAACTTGTAAATGAGTTCTTTACCATAAAGAACTCATTATCATAATTTTAATTCGACTGTTTTCCGCCATTTGATTTGATTAGAACTACCATTGCATATGAAATATCTTTTATTTAAATACTTTTATTTAAAATTGACCTTTGTAAATTTCCGAATTTATTTACTGTTTGCAACAGACTGTTATTACAATATAGACTAATAAATAATTTAGTATATACAAACTGACAATAGTAATTATGTATGATTACGTATAAAAAGATCTCAAACAGCATCAAAAAATCATCGCGACAAAAACGTCAGTTTGTATCGTCCTAAATGCAATACTCATACATAAATATGCACACACACACTGAAATGAAGTTAACAGTAAAATTCCCTCTAATCTGCTAGTCCGACGGTACTCAACCCTTCGCCTGCTGCGGGGGTCTGGGGCACCCGGGCGGGTCGCGGGTTCGCCCGGGCGGCACTATCCCGCGGTGTTCGCAATTATTTTAATTTCTTCATGTGATGAGGATTGATCGAGCGGTAGGTGCGATTTAGACGACGGAACCCGTCATTTGTTACCGTCACCCGGACCTTTAACTATTTAAATTGCTTTCTTAGTGTTTTAGTTAAGTGCTATTAAAATAGTAATTGTGTTTGTTAGAATTGTTATGTATCAAAGAGAGAAATAAATTGTCTTCAATATTTTATTGGAGACAAAAAACCAAACATCCAGTCAGCGCATTAAATCGTCTCACTCGCTCTGAAACACATGCGTGATCTCGGCTGAATAATTTTTGTGTTTAGGGAATGTTTGTTCACTACAATTTGTCTGACTACTGAAATACAACTTTGTAATAGTTACCTTAAAGGTGGAATTCTTATTGTGATTTGAGTGCGCATTAACTATTCAACTGACATGTAAAAATAAATTATTTTTTTCTTTTTTGTGGAGCTTTAAAGCGTCTGACTGAAGTTTTGGTCCATGGAAAGTGTCTGACATTTATGATACTACTTTAGAACAGTATTCTACAAAACATATACAAATCAGCCAAAAAATTTAAGTTAAGTAACTCTTAGTTCCCTTTCTCAGCAGCTTAGCTCTTTACTTAGCAGCTTAGCTGGGCAGGTGTCCAGGGGCCCCTAGGAGGATCTCCACAAGTTCACAGGTATTCAAAGCACATGAGACGCTAAGCTAATATATTTAAAAAAAAGTAATGTCAGATCGCTCTGGAATCTTGGAAGGGATTAAGTCAACGACCAACATAAGTGTACCTTTAGCGTTGACCGATTATATGAGGAATATTTTTTTTTCAATAAGCTGTACACTTGATTTTAATAGACTTCCTAGGCTCCTTAATATCGACTTGTTCTGTACCAGCGTGGCGACCTTACGGCGGCAAATGGCACAAACTTTTTCAATGATAGCGAACTTCTCTCGTTACTGATTAATTGACTTGTATGTACTTTTATATCGTTTTTTTTTAAATCTTTGTGCTTGTATTTCGCAATTTGGTAATAATTACATTCTTTATATCAATTGTTTATTAGTCTGTAAAACAAAATAAATAAATAAAATAAAAGTATTTAAAAATCGCTTTTTGATACAAATTCATAATATCAAACAACATTACAACTCGGCATCACTCACAGACTCACTCACTTTCTCGAAACGTCAAAAACCATAGCGTCAAAAGTATGCTCAACAAATCAAAGTGGAACCGACAATCATTATAGATATCAACTGACATTTCGTGCTTTTACCCTCAAGAAGACCCTCCACCATTTTACGGTAACTGAACTCAAAAAGGTACAGCGTTTTGGCAAATTATTAATAAATTACCTTCATTAAGTGTGTTTTACAATGTTTTGCGGTTTCGCTCGTTTGTGTCGAGTGTTTAGACATTTGGACCGCTTTGATGTTAGATTCGTAAATAGAATAGTGAGGTGGAATTAATTGGGACTAGAGGCGTGTTTTGTGCCAGTTTTCAATTTGTAGTGATACGTTTGTTTATGTTTATTGTTTGAAAAAAGAAAAAGGTTGATTCTGATTTTGAAATTACATTACGGGTTAACGTACGGGGCCCACTAAGGATGATGATGTACTTAGTCGACGATAGAGCAAGCTTGCCAAGAAGTAACTTAAACTCTTGACTTAAAGACCCCCAGGTAGTGGCTATCAGGAAACACAGAGTCCGGTAGGGAATTCCACTCCTTAGTCCACTCCAAGTCACTCCGAACAATGAATGTGTTCCCAAATTGTTTACAGTAACATTATAAAGGCGAAACATTATCAGCTTGTGTGTATGCGTGTATGTTTGTTACATCTTTACTTACAAATGGCTGAACGAATTTGGATAAAACTTATCACACGATAAGATCATGTCCTGAAATATAATATAGCACTTTTTATATTGACAGTACGCTCCCTTGGGACAATTTTCTACCCTCTCTAGCAGCTAGTAATTCATACGTTTTCCTTTCACCTTTGCCATGAAAAAACATCTCCCAAATCACAATGAAATGTTTATTATACTAACTGGTTTTAGAGCGGGGTTCTCTAGGGCCGTCCACCGTCACCTTGATGGCTTTGTTGTATGTGGTCACTTGAGGAGGCGTCGTCGACACCGTTATCGTTAACGTGAACGATTTACCTGAAACAAGATGAAACATAAGTATCAGAAGGAATTATAGGTTGTGACGCGCTCCAGGTGTAAGAAATCGACACATAAAAAGACAGTAGCATAGCTAGGCGTGAACAAAGCGGCCCCTCGCCAACGGCGTCTTTGATTATGACGCCGTGGGCGAGGGGCCTCGAGCTCTTTAAGAATGAGGGTAAAATACCCTCGTATATGATAGATAGTCTCGCGTTTGACCACTATTTCACCTGATGTTAAGCGACGATGTGGTCGAACATTGAAAGAATTTATGAAATAAAAAAGTCTCGCTGATGCATCTTCACCCACGTCTAAATTAGTCCACGCTACGCTTCTGACCACAGATCCAGTACGAAATTCAAATTTTTTGGTTTTCTTTTTTTTTTAGTTGTATGTTGATTAAATATGATTAGAGGGTCTATAACACGTATTTATTTACGAAAATATAATCGTTAAAATCTTCAATACAATTCTCTCAGTTCATTTAAACCTATTGAATGGCTATTTCATAAAAAGTAAATCTAAAATATTATTTTTAACTCTTATCTAGTTTTTAATTTATAGTTGTTCAATTTTGACTCTTGTACGATAACTCTGTCATAGCTAATTCTAGCTGTGGAAGGGGCCTGCCCCCCTAGCCAAGTTACGATCTTGAAAGGAATCGGAGGCGTGGCCTATTCCAGGCGTTCGACGCAAACGAAACGATCGTAACTTGGCTAGGGAGGCAGGTGATCACAGGGACTCCAGTCTCTCACAAAGGTGGAATACAGCATTAAGTCAGTTTTGTGGAGAGATACTAAATGGAAATTATTATTATTATTATTCAAATAACTTAAGAAAATTTGTATTTTGCGGGCTACCCTGGCACGTTCTCTTTAAGGCACATTTTTCATTTTATAGCCATCCTATTCATATACTTAAAATATAGTTATCCAGGTTAACAGTTTAAACAAAATTCATAAACTTGTTTATGTTCACTGTTAAAACTTTAAACGGCATTCTCTTAATACAGCTTCATAGCATAGCATAGTCGGCCTTATAATGTTCCCACTGTTGGGACTCAGGCCTCCTCACTAGGAGAGGGAATGCGTCGTAATCCACCACGCGGGCCCAGTGCGGATTGGTGAATGTCACATGTTTTCGAATTTTTGGTTCTAGAACATGCCGGTTTCCTCACGATGTTTTCCTTCACAGTTTTGAGAGCAGTGGTGATGAAATAAAGTACACAAAGTAATGCGACTGGCTGGGTTTGAACCCGCGACCTATAACTCGTAAGTCGGAGCCGTTACCACTCGGCCACCACTGCTCTCACTCGGCCACCACTGCTCTCAAATAGCTTCACATTTTACAATACAGCTTCACATTTTATTAAATCGCAACGAAGCGAAAAAGTAATTATAACAAACTGAAAATATTATTTGCGCAAACTTTTCACTCAGAGTGAGCGCAAGCCATAAATTCAATCTGTGGTCACCACTCTTTTCGCCGGCTGCCCACTTTTTATAGTTCGATTTTGATCACTTGTTCGAAAAGTTAAAAATTTATTGCCGCTTCGTTTTCAATTCCTATGTAACGAATAAATCCGGAATTCGTCCTACACAGACACGATACGTCCACGACAAATATTTACGCAAATCAAAAATACGCAATCAACCCCACACTGTTTTTCAATATCATCAACCCTCGAATAAATTGGCTGATATCGCAATTATAGCAGAAGAGCAGTTACATAGGCGACCACTACAAAAAAGTACAAACGAAAACAATACTTGAATCGAAACAATCTCATTCAAACATGGAGTGTGTAAAAGAGCAACTCATCCGCAACACATGAGCGCGCGTCACAAACAGCGGCCCGACCACTTCATCACAGCGTAACGCCGGCAATAAAAAAAACATTTCCATCTGCGGAAAAACCACAGTTAATATTAAATGACCGTCCGTCAAAGCTGTATTGTGAGCGCTTTGGCGGGCGTTCGCGCTGCGGGATGCAGCCAATACCGATTTTGTGATTTTTCCGCTGCCACCTCTCGACGCTCCCCTTGGGGGGTTCGCGGGAGTGACATGTAAGCTTTAATGGGCCCGGAGCGGCTGGCCGCTGGCTACACGCGAAAAAACTGAAAAAAGCCTCATTCATACGTGATTTCATGTGTAGGCTACTTTCTGCGGGCCCGGCGGTGAGGCTCGTTAAAAATGGAGGCCGTACACGCAGCCAGCTTGTTGTGGCCTATCGGAGTTTATTAACGGAGCTCCGAGGAACGCTTGCACCGCTCGCAAAACAAGTGTTGTCGATAGTTTACGCTTTCGGGAACATTTTATAACATGCCAACGAGGCACTCTTCGTTTTATATGTCTATTCGAATATTTTCTGTAGTTCGCAACTATGTTGTAACTTTTATAATAATAATGAGAGATTTTATTAATATTCAAAAACCACAGCTGCGTTTTAAAATTGTATAATCCAGTGGAGGGTTAAGTTAATATTACTATGACGGGCTCATTTCAGACAGATATTATATTTTTTGAAAGTTGCATGATTTAAAACAACCCCAAAAAGATATTCATTGTTTTAAACTTAGTCAAGAATTTAAAGATATTAAAATATCAATATAATGATTTTTGTTGGCTATGTTCACTAAACAACCATATTGGCCAGCCCAAAAAAAAAAAATAGTTTGGCCTCAACTAGATATTGAGTAAAATTTATGCGTACTTAAGTACAGTGCCGTAGTTTTAATGGTCCTGAAACTATGAAGAAAAGAATATCATCACTATCGAAGGTATGACTCATACTTTTTTTTTAATGATACTTCAGCTTAGATATAGATAACTTAGCCTTTTGAGTACCGTAATTAGAAACACAATAGAAACACAATAACCGAGCGAACGCCGGCGTTCGCTCGGGGTTCAATGAATTTATAATTTTTGGTTTTATTAATCACCTTTTTAAACATACATTCAATAACTATCGACCGAGACCCACTGAAGCCAATGACTGCGAGATTAATGAAGGACTGTGAGATCAGGTGGGATCGCAGTCAAGCACTGGTTTATATCAATTAAAAAAAAAAAATTATTCGAAAGCGTTTTTATGACCATAGTATATAAAGGGCAACTGAAAGAAGACAGGTAGGTTTCAGTCAGTAAAAGTCACACTCTCTCATTTCACCCAAAAAGTGGGAGCCACATTGGGTGGACCTTAATTGACGATTTCCTAGTAAAAACTAATAAATATCATCATCTCATTATTGGTGGCAGATACATGCTCAACTTATTAGATGACCAGTCGCTTCCGCCAGTAGTTTATGATTCTGCACCAATATTATACACCAAAAGTGCGAAAAACCTTGGCGTCCATATGGACACTAACCTCTCATGGGAGACCCATATTGCCGATCTGAGCAAGAGGGTATTTTATTCTTTTCAGTCTCTTAAACGTCTCCAAAAATTCTTGCCATTTCATACAAAGGTTGCTCTTGCTCAATCTCTTCTTCTACCGCTCATAGACTATGCGGATGTCTGTTTTCTAGATGCTATGGAGGTACTTCTAAACAAACTCGAGCGATTGCAGAATTTGTGCATCCGCTTTATTTTTGGCCTCCGCAAATACGATCATGTGTCGGAGTTTCGGACCAGGTTAAGGTGGTTGCCAATTCGGCGTCGGCGAGATATCCACATTCTATCCCTTCTCTTTACTATCCTGCACAATCCCAATGCTCCTCAATACCTTCGTGAACGCTTTGAGTACCTTGTGCCGAGGGGTAAACCCTGTCGCACTATCAATTCTCTTCTCCTTCGTACTCCGCGTCATACTTCTAGCCACTATGATGGCTCCTTTACTGTAACTGCAGTGCGTCTTTGGAACGCTCTCCCACATTCCCTTCGCGACAGCCCTTCTCTGGACGTCTTTAAGAGAAAAATTAAAGAGCACTTCCTTTCTCAATTGACATAGTATTAGTATATATTGTTATATAAATTATATTTGTATGGATGTATATATATATATTAGACGTATTTATGTATGTCTATGTTGTACACTGGATCATGCCCTCGATTGTGATCTCTCTCTGTCACTCAAAGGTTTGCTGGGAGAAAACTCATTGTTGAGTTAAGCTCGCCTTTGTACATAAATTGTCAAATCCATGTATTGTAATTAAGTTTTGTGTGTACAATAAAGAATAAATAAATAAATAAATAAATAACCGGGCAAGTGTGAGTCGGATTCGCGCACTGAGAGTTCCGTACAAAGTTACCTATGAAAAAAGTTCAATTTCAGTTCAGTTCAAAAAAAGTTATATTTTTGTGACGTAACTATAAATTTTGAGAGTGTCGAAATTTACGTTTTTATCAAAATAAACAGACGTATCTTTTTTTTTCGTTAACTCAGAAGTTTAATTTTTTTCACAGATTTATGGGATCGCAAACTTAAGTATATAGTTTTAATTTCAACTCAATACCTCCACACGTTCCCGAGATAAAGAAAAAATCAAACTTTGTTAATGAATAAAAAAGATACGGTTGTTTATGTAGCAAAAAACGTATATTTGGACACTCTCAAAGGAATCAAAATTCATAGGGTACTTTTTATTGACCTACAATCCTGAAATTTGGCATAAAGCAAGGTCTTATAGCACAGATTTGGGAATAAATCTGAAAACAGTAAATTTGTTGTTATGTCACAAAAAAAAAAAACATTTTTTGAGATTCGGAAAAATCTTCGAGACTCCATTTGGGAATTGAACTATTTTCATAAGAAAGTTTGTACGGAACCCTCATTGCGCGAGTCCGACTCGCACTTGCTCAGTGTTTTTTTTATTCCATTCCCTAAAACCCATCAAAAACGAACGCTTGTAACAACGCCAGGACAAGGCAATGAGTGATGCGAAAGCAGTTTGGTACCGGTACCGCCTGATACCGACTACGGCGCGCCTAAATAAATAACCCTAGTTAATGCGAGGTCTACACGATACCTAGCGCCATTTTTATGAGTTCACAATTTCCTCACTCGAGGAGACTGCCTCCGATTGACGAGGAAACTTTGGTATCGTGTTCGTGTTGCCGTTTTAGGTGATTTATTGTATGTAGCACGAAGTGAGTGTGAAGTTCATTGTGATTTTGGATTTAAAGTTATTGGAAAAATAAACTGAAAAAAATTATCTATTCCTTAGAGTTCTTTTTATTAAAAATTTTCCTGTATTGTGGGTTCGTTCACAAACATTGCCAGACCCGGAAAAATGATGTATCTGTAGGCCATATAAATATTAGTTTCGTGCGAGAATCGAACTCGCAACACGTATTGCAGCAACCGATCACTCAACCGCTACGCCTACAGTGCCATTATGTTATCTTCAATCAGCAATCTTGTTATTAGAACATAAAGTAGGTACATGTTTTAAAACAGAAACAACAGAAAAATCAAAGACTACGAAAACCAAACCATTTTAACGAGTTTTCAATTTTCGTAAATTAAGTTCGTTACAACCTTTTGTTAAGAGCGTCCTTTTCGAGGTACATTTTCATACAACCGCTCTTACGTAATTATGATGTTATTACACATCTTTCTCTAGATATTTTGGATACTCAGATAGCTGTGTATAGTGTGTGTGTTGTACAAGATAGCTTGTGGGTATTATCTAGGCTTCTATAAATATCAAAACATAAATATGACCTCTGAAAATCGGCTATTTTGCGTGAACTTTGGTCCTCCATAATGCACTCATATATTAAAAATATAAAAAAGTACATCAATTTAAGCCTTGCACATTTAAACGGGATTCTGAAAGACGAAACATTTTTCCGAAAAACTTTTAAGGATTTTAAAGAAAACGCGCTGGAAAAAGTTTTGTAAAATATTCGAATAAATCACAGAATTACCGAATGCCAACAGAGTTTTCAGGTGTTATCTCTCTTATTTTGGTTTGCCTCTTCAACAAGCTTTTAAACCATGCTCGATGTTGACGATAGATGAGTGGAAAAGGACCCTCATAAAAGATATTTGGTTTTTTTGTTGTACCTACTGCTGTCATCATACTATTGACGGTATGATCCTTAACGAGGGCTGCGAAAATGTTACCGTAGTCCTGGAACGCAACCATGGATTATGCGAAAGTGAACCCCGGGTCCCTGGAACAAAGACAAAGAAGGAACAGGAGTGGGTTTTAGTCAGTAAAAGTCTGACACGCCCTCATGCTCAGCCCAAGAGCGGGAGATGTCATTAGATGATTTCCCATCTAAAAAAAGCCCTGAAACGCAAAGAGCAACTATAGGAACACATATGGGTTTTAGTCAGTAAAAGTCTGACAAACTCTTTCGCTCCACCACAGACTAGAAGAAGTTATTTCATGTTTCTACCGAAAAAAATAACGCCCAAATTCGCTCAATTACTAATCTGTCAGTAGTATTCCATAATAGACTTGGAGTTTTGAACAACCCATAAACACAGGAATATAATATGAAAAATCAACGTCGTTTATACCGCGTACATCGAAGGACTGGAACATGTTGCCTGCTGCGATCTTCCCGTCCGATTATAATTTGGGTGTCTTAAATGCGAGAGTGATTAGGTTCATAAACTAGTGCGTTTCACAATCAACGATTGCATCACTGCTTACTATCAGCCTCCCTAGCCAAGTTACGATCGTTTCGTTTGCATCGAATGCCTCGAGTAGACCACGCTTCCGATCCCTTTGTTCTGACGTCATCTCAATGCTCAGACACGTCGTCAGAACAAAGGAATCGGAGGCGTGGCCTACTCGAGGCGTTTGACGTAAACTAAACTATCGTAACTTGGCTAGGGAGGCAGGTGGGATCGTAGTCAAGAACTATTTTATATCGTTGAAATGAAATGATCCAACCCCGTTTTAACCAAACAAGCCAATCTACCGATTGTTTTTTAATCTTTTCAGCCGTAACTTGTCAACTTTAAATTTACCAAGTCTAGTTTTTGTCGAGTCTACAATCCCAAGTAAATTAATCTCAATAAAAAAACCATAAATTGTACCTTAGTACCAATTAAGGCATCGAACTGGTACTGACAAGATGGATTGATTGTATGAGTGATACAAAAGAAACGGGAGTCAGTGATACCGTGAACGGTAATAAGACGGTGGAAGAAAAAAAAAACGTGCTACCTCGACTTCAAATAACACAGGACAAGGGCAGGAAGAAGAAGAAGTACAAATTCTGACACCAATTCTTGTTGCATTTAGTTCCTTTAGTCCAAAGTCGATGTGTTGATACTATTAGTCGGCACACTCAACGTTTAGTAGCGCGAGAGACGTCGACTCGGCGACACTGCACCGTTTGAACTTCTATTGCGATGCGACATCTCAATTTGAGGTAGTGTGTCAACTTGTGGACATGCCGTGTAGTTCGAAAATCGAATTAAAGGGATGCAACTCGACATACATTTTCTGTTTTTCATACAACCGCTCTTACGCGATTATGACGTTATTACATTTTTTCATTAGATAGTTTGAAAACACAGTAGCTTGTGGATATTATCTAGGCTTCTATTGATATCAATTTTTAAAACTAATCCAGTAAAGACCTCCGAAAATCTGCTTTTTTGCATGAACTTTGACACTTCATAATTTACTGAAAAAGTCAAAAAAGTATAACAATAGAAGCCTTTCAAATTTTATCAGGATTCTGAATGACGATATTTTTTTGAACTTATCAGGGTTTAAAAAAAAAACATGTATTTCCTAGAATAAGTTTTGTAAAATATTCAAGTAAATCACGGAATTACCGTATGCTATCAGAGTTTTCAGGCGTTATCTCTCTTTTTCCGCGTTGCCTTTTCGTCAAACATCGCGTTGGATTGCGTTAGATGAAGTAACAAGCTCTTAAACCGTTCTTGATGTTGACGATAGGCGAGTAAAAAAGTACCCTCTTCAAAAGGTTCTGTAAAATATTCACTTGAAACAAGAGAAACCTGTGCAAATTCTATCTGTCCCGTAGGTAGACTTATCTTAGGTTTACTGGGCAAAAGTTATTGAATTGTCAAATCACTGTGATTTAACACACCACTTACCACACACACTTTTTTCACTGTGATTTTTTTGTGATAAGTACTAATATTTTGAGTTGTGATTCCTGACCCTACCACGACATGGAACGGAGATTTTACTATGCCACAAAATGGTTATTTTAATTGTATTTTGCATACAATAAAGAATTAGAAGTTTACTTGATAGTTAAAATGTCCTAGAATTAGTAGAAATTAGCTGCTATTCAATTTAAATGTGCAAGTACAATTTTACTGCGAAAAATAATTCTTATAGATTTCAATTTCATTAAGTTCCACGAATTTCTTAAATTTGTTCCAAAATAAGGCTGATCACAGACCGCGGGACGCATCCAGCCTATTCCGTCACCGCCTCGAACATTCCCTAATAGCTAGATGCAATCCAATTTGACAGCTGTCAAATACACTCGTCGCCTTGTCGCAGTCGCACATTACTAAGCGTTGTCGTCGGCCGATAACGACCTGCTAATGCCCTCGTGCGCTAATTGAGTGAATTAATATGCCCGTGTAAGGTAGGTGATTCAATGTGTCGGTATTTTAGATGATTGAATGATTGAAGTGCATGGTGTTTGAAGTGCAGTGTTCTTGGGGTATTTTGGGGTTGCTTTATAGAAGCACGATATGTTTGTATTTTGTTATTTTTCAAAAAAAATGAAATTCGTATAGGGATCACTTTGTTGTCCGTCTGTCAAGATCATTTTTATTAAGAACGCGCGATGGTGTTAAGATAAAATTAATACTAAATACTGGGGTTCTGTTACTGCTTAGAGCAGTGAAAAATTAATCGTAAAAGTGTATGCAATCTAAAAATAGGGTCGTTTATGCCATAAGCGGCACATATTTTGTCACTCGCAAAGAAATCAAAACCTACAGAGTACTTCGTGTTGACTTAGAATTTCGAAATTTGGCAAGTAGTAAGGTCTTTTAGCACAAGTGAAGGAAAAAATCTGACAACTGTAAGTTTGTACTTACATCATTACTTTTTTGCGATTCGGAAAAATCTTTGAGAATCTATTCAGTAATCTTTACGTAACTCGTAAAGGTTATTGAAATTAAATATTTTAAATTCTCAAACTGAAATTGAATACTATCTCAAGTGGACATTTCGCCTCAGAAAATTAAATCGATTAAAATTCGTAATCGAAATTAACCACGATTGACAGTAACAACCTTATCAGCCAAGCATGTTATCAAGCACTATCTTTTCATACTCCAACAATATTTCAGCACACATTCAACTCCAATACCTAAACTAATAACAAAACGGCGGTTAATAGAGCGTGAGTGAGTCGGCGCCACAAAGCATAGTTACCTAACTTGCGGGTTCTGTTACCAACTACCCGAAACCAAGGACCGACCGTAAATGAAATGGTAGTTTTCCGTGGCTAACCGGGTAACCGGGTTGGTGTACCGGTCCGGCCGCCACCCGGTTAACCGGCTGCGGCCGCGTTATGGGTGACAAGGGCTGTTGCGGGTGACGGGACGTGCGTGCGGCGTCTACGATGTTTGCGTGTAGACTAACCTTTTTGTATTTTGTGCGTCAGTGTCTTTTTTTTTATTGGCGTTCGATGTGAGTTTGATTTGATAGGGCTGTGTGTTTTTTGGTGTCTTATTTTTTGTGTGATCTTAACTTTTTTTTTTAAACAAATCTGTACGATAATAAGACATTACCTAATTGTTCATGTTTTTGCGTGAAAAAAACAAAAAAAAAACCGAGTAACAAATCCTCAGCGATCAAAAGGTGTATCACAAAGCTGCAATAAAGTAACACGATCGTCCTACGCGCCCACAATATATTCAAATAAAGATCTCTTCAAAGGAAAAAAAAAATATTCAAATGGCGAGGCGACCGCAGCCGTGCTCGCCCCGCCTCCACGGAAGAAGTTGCTTTCCCGACCTTTTCCATTGGCTGGCGAACGGGAAGGCGGGCCTTCTTCAAGTCTTCGCTGAGACTAACTTTTCATTTGCACAGCTCTGAAATATAGCTTCAGATTAAAGCGCAACGTGGAACTTCGCTGCGGTTTCTCTCGAGACGTAGTTTTTTTTGTTTGCAGCCAGCCTAAGTAATATGCAGTGGATCTTCAATTTCCATTAATAACTTGCAGCGGTTTTTCCTTTTGCGAAGTATATTAAAAGTCGGTTTTCTTGCTCTTATTAAGACGGTAAAAGATATTGCCTGGAGACTTTATCAATGGAAGCTACTGATTTATTAGATTCAGAAATGAGCCATACGTAATCAAATTAACATGTAAAGTATTTTTTCTTAATAGATTTTCTTTCAATATATGATATGGTTAACGAAAGTTTACACTGCCTTGGTCTTATATATTCAAAGAAAGAATGTGTTTAGTGTTAAGAACATTGGTGATATAAAGCGCTAACATCTCGTATTTTGAAGAAAAGATCGTGTTTTAAGCTTCTTAACCCTATCCTCAATAAATTTTTGACAAGTATTTCATATTGACTGTCTTTATGATAAAATAGGTCTGGTTTCTGTTTTTTCAGCATATGAGGGATAGTGACTTGAATTTGAAAGTTTAAGATGTATTTACGACAATTGGGACGAGTTTCTTTGAGTATTTTGAGTACGAATTAAACGAAAAAGAACGTATTAAACGCTGGCCTAGAAGTACCACTACACAGACTTGTAACTACTACACAGACTTCGGCAAGAATATCCACTCCTTACCTGTACTACCCATAATGAAAGTGTTCTAAAACATTTTGTGCGTATGGGTTTTTTTTAGGTGGGAAATCATCCAACGACTTCTCTCGCCCTAGGGCAGGGCGCGAGGGCGTATCGGTCTTTTACTGACTAAAACCCACTCCTAGTTCCTTTGTTGCCTTGCATTCTAGAGCCAACTTTTCCTTTCAGAAGCGAACCCATGAACCCAGTAGGCTTCGACCCTGCTGGGCCCCTATGGTTTGCCGACATCTTGAGGCGCGCGTAGAACACTACGCGCCGTCGACGTCTTGGGCTCGGTCCGGACGGTTACCGGACGGTCGGAGGGCGAGCTACCCATTACTCGCTGTCCGCAAACCCGTGCCTACGGTCGCCGGTAATCGGGATCGGGATACCGGCGGCTGGGGCGTGAGGGCCGTTGCCTCGCGCGTGCGGCCGCCTCCTTTGCAAGCACTACTACTTCGCAGAAGGAGGCAACCGCTTGCCACCAACCCATGGTCCCAGTAGGCTTCGGCCCCTAGAGTTTTACTGACAACTCCTTGAGGCGCACGTGGAACACTACGTGCACTACGCACCTTTTGTGTATAGGTGGTATGTAAAATTAAAAATGTACGTAACTTCATAAAAAGTGGTCGTAAATGATATACTTGCTAGTAAGTTAACTTATCTGTCAGTAGGAACTTACCTATATCTACGGTCGACACTCCTGAGTTATGCGATGTACTGAATTTGGTTTCAATTAGAGCATTCAGACTCAATATAGTGCTCAACTAAGGTCGCTAAGGTAAGTATTAATTATCGATGTACTAGGGATTCTCGAGAAATTTCTGTTGTTCAGACAACACGGGAAAAAACTCAATGCCTCAAGAACTGCCGAGAAGAAGAGAAATCAATTTCGTGCCGTTATAGTGTAGTGTACAAATCTAAAAAGCTTTTTTAATTTAAGTTTGTAGTTAAATGGGTTTTTTTTGCTCATGAACATCTAGCTAATATTAATAACTTAATAGGAATATATACAAACTAAAAATAATAATATTTACAAACGGATAGAAAAATAAATTATTGGGCATCAAAAAATTCATACACATCGATATCAATGGGAAAAGTGCCCAGAACGCTGGCAGCATTGCCACGTTGGATAGCAATGCTGATTCGAGTTTGCAGCATATTGTAGTTAGATAAAAAAAAAATCTATATATATTTTTACCAAACTACCCATACGTATAAATTTTTAAATAAATTAAACAAATATATTAGTAAAAGGAAAAAAAAATGAGAGACAAACTCAAAAATAGAAGAAATTTATTATTGTTCTACTAATGTTTCGTATACTCAGTACTATTAATAGTGTTATGTTGTCAAAACTGCCTGCATCTTTTGGTCTGGGTATATTTTTATTACATAAATCATCAATAAAACTTTGTGGAATTAGATTTCTATGTTAGCCGGTACTGTATTTAATTTTGTTGCCTTTCAAGTTTAACAGAGTTTAAGATATAGCGAGCGGGCTGGCCTTAACAAAACATATTTTTTTTCTTTTAAATAATCTAAAACGATCGATGTGTGGGCGGTGGGGCTGAGCACTATCACGCATTCACACAATATTATATCCGTACAAGCAATAGAGCAAAGGAGGCGGCCGCACGTGCGTGGCAACGGCCCTTACGCCTCAGCCGCCGGGATCCCGATCCTGATTTTTGGCCACCGCAGGCGCGGGCTTATGGACGGCGAGGAATGGGTAGCTCACCGTCCGACCGTCCGGTAACCGTCCGGGCCGAGCCCAAGTCGTCGACGGTGCGTGCTGTTCCACGCACGCCTCAAGGAGATGTCAGCAAACCGTAGGGGCCCAGCAGGGTCGAAGTCTATTGGGGCTATGAGTTCACTTCTGAAACGCAAGGTCGACCTTGGAATGCAAGGCAACGAAGAAACTAGGAGCGGGTTTTAGTCAGTAAAAGTCTGACACACCCTCTCACTCCGCCCAAGGGCGAGAGATATCATTAGATTAGTCTAAAGAAAAAAAAAATGTGTGAGGCATCACAATTTGATCTTAAATTTCAGTTTTATACCGAGCTGTAGTCAGGAATCCATGTTTACGATGTATAGCTCCTTTACCTCCCCTTACTATTACTGACCCGCCACCATTAGGCTCTCTTACAACAATATTACATTGCACGTATTTTTCTCCAGGTCATCTCCACACTTAGATACTTCTATCATCTGTCTTAAGAACATCATTTCGTGCCTGTTGGGGCAGATAGGGGGTGCGCCAATAGTCTTCGTAAAACCTTTGCGGCTAGGACTGATGACCTTATTGGAAACACTGGACGAGGACGCAAGCGTTGTCCTCAAACCGTGCTCAAAATTAGTGTTAGTGTGTACTGAAAATGTTTGGTAATTATTGTTATGTCTTTATATGATTTAATTATTATTAAAGAATTCGATATGGTTCTTGAATTTATTAATTGACTAAGGTATATGTAAACAAAACTAGCTTGTAAGTTCTGTATGTTTTTACTTACAATAATGGATTGTATGCTTTGACAAACAAATTATAATTATTATAAGACAAAACCGAGACTAATCAGAAAACAGAAATTTTCTCCAAGCATCATCGTCCCAGATTGGATATCATCATCATTTCATCCAAAAGACGTCCACTATTGGAAGCCTCTCCCAAGCGGCGCCATAACGACCGGTCCCGTGCGTCTCGTATCCATCGGATTCCCGCAACCTGCATTACACTAGATCATCGGTCAACCTGGTGGGAGGCCTTCCAACGCTGTGTCTTACGGTACGTGGTCATCACTCCCGAACCTTTCCTCCCCATTGACCAAAACACTCGACTGCCTTTTGGTTTAGTGGTTAGTGGCCCTGACTGCTATGCCGGAGATCGTGGGTTCGATTTCCACCCAGGACAAATGATTTTGTGATGAGCACGATCTTTTGTTTTGTGTCTGGGTGTAATTTATCTATATATGTATGTATTTAGAAATATATAAGTATGTTTATCAGTTGTACTGTGGGTACTAGCCCATAACAAAAAAAAAAAATAACACAAGCTCTGCTTAGCTTGGAACTAGACGGCGTTGTGTGATAGTTATGGAATATTATATTATTACTAGCTTTTGCCCGCGGCTTCGCACCCGTCTATATTTTACTACTCTACCCTACTCTACCCAACTCTACCCTACTCTACCCTACTCTACCCTACTCTACCCTACTCTACCCTACTCTACCCTACTCTACCCTACTCTACCCTACTCTACCCTACTCTACCCTACTCTACCCTACTCTACCCTACTCTACCCTACTCTACCCTCCACCTCCTCTATCCTACCCTACCTCCACCCATACAGGGTGTCCCAGAAATCAACGTCAAGCCGAAATCGAGCATCAGGCCAAGTCGTAACAGTTATCAGAAAAATATGAAAAAAAATCTTGGTCATGTACTTTTCAAATTATATGTATTCAAAAATAAATCTTAAAAACTGACACCCTGTGATGATATTTCAAGTCCTGTGACTGCAAATATTAACTTTTCGTCATTTTTTTTTCTACCGTATAACTATGAATAACCCTTCTGTCAAACACAGTTAAAAGTTAGAATATAACTGCCTCAGTTTCAAATAAAAAGTTAGATTTTTGCCCAACATTGAATGCAAAATAATTACATTACTCAACTTTAACCGACTGTACTGTAAAAAAAATGTACTACACTATTTTGGCAAGTAACATTAAAAGATGGCGCGTTTAGTCTGGATTCCAAAATGGTAAGACACTTACTAATTGCTTCTTCATAATTAAGGAAAAAAAAATTTTTATGAATGTGACGTGACTTACTGCTTTAATAAGAGTGAGCGAGATAGATAGTGACGGTACCTTGATCAAAGGGTACCACTACTTAAAAAAGTAATTTGTTAGTTTTAGGTGCATTTGAAATAAAATTTAGTCGTTGGGTTTCCTTTTTTTCGTTGAGTTGATAGATTGCGACGTCTGTAAGCAGCATTCATCTCGGTCGACATTGTATGAAATCCGACTTTATTCAAAAGTTTTTTTTTATTTTTTTTTATTAAGAAGTAGCAATTAGTAAGTGTCATACCATTTTGGAATCCAGACTAAACGCGCCATCTTTTAATGTTACTTGCCAAAATAGTGTAGTACATTTTTTTTACAGTACAGTCGGTTAAAGTTGGGTGATGTAATTATTTTGAATTCAATGTTGGGTAAAAATCTAAGATTTTCTTTGAAACTGAGGCAGTCATGTTTTAACTTTTAACTGTAATTGATAGAAAGGTTATTCGTAGTTACATTACAGAAAAAAAAACTGAAGAAAAGTTAATATTCGCAGTCACAGGACTTGAAAGATCATCACATGGTGTCAGTTTTTAAGATTTATTTTTGAATCCTTATAATTTGAAAAGTACATGACCAAGATTTTTTTTCATATTTTTCTGATAACTGTTACGACTTGGCCTAATGCTCGATTTCGGCTTGACGTTGATTTCTGGGACACCCTGTATATAAATTATTAAAATAATCGATGTGGGCGAACAAAATTGGACCGAGCTACTCGATGACCTGTTGTAAGTAAGGGTCCTTACGCAGTATGCTCCGATTGCAGTCATCTTGTTATGGTTTTGGTGCTAACTATAACTTGACAAACTTCTTAGAGGATAGTTTTTACCTCAGAAAAAGTATGATTAGTATTGATGAGTATGATTTCTCAGCAGCTACTAATAAATAATAAATCGGTCGGCTCTTGCTGTTGTGTTTTATTTACGACCTTGTCTTTTAAGTCCCGTATACTCTCTAGTCTGCTGATATTGTTTAACATTGCGGAAAATTTTGAAACTCTTAATGTTTGAGTCACTTTATTGTAAGTGAAACCATTTTCAATTAAAGTTAAAGCTCCGGACACTTGAGCTACACTGAGATTATTACTTCAATTTAAAGGGTGCAAAGTAAACGAAAGTTATCTCGACAGGGTCTGCGGTTCCTTGAAGCTGTGAAAATATCAAAACTACTGAGTTAACGAAAAAAAAAGATACGACCAAAAGGTCGACATAAACATGTCGAAAAAAAAACATGTATTTCGACACTCTCAAGACTAGAATCCTGAAATATGGCATGAAGCAAGGTCTCACAGCACGAGTATAGGAAAATATCTGTAAACTATAAATTTGTAGTTACGTCAAAAAAAAAAAACTTTTTTGCGATTAGGAAAAATTGTCGTAACTTCGGGAATTGAACTGTTTTCATATGTAAGTTAGTAAGGAACCCTCAGTGTGCGAGTTCGACTTGCACTTACCCGTTTTTTTTTTAATTCAAAATTATACTGTTAGATAGTAAAAAAGATGGTCAGTGCGCAAGACCATTTAAAATATTATTTTACCATTTTTTAAGTAAATCAAAATATATCCAGTATTGTGTGCATAACCTAGTCGAGTTCGTCATTGTAAAGAATGACTGGAAATTTAATACAACACTAAATTTTAAAATTTTGCCGCTAAATTAGATACTAAAATCATTAATTCGATCAAAAAAAAGTTTATTTCAATGATTCTTGGTTAGTGGCGATCTAGACAGTGACAGTCGGTCGGTTTTTTAATACTCTACGATGAAGCTTCAAGTAGAATTTTTACCTTGAAGTACAACATCGTTTTATCTTGTTTGAAAGGATTAACTCGTGGTGGTAATTTTTCATGGGTATATTGCAGAATGCCTAGGAACAAAATACCAAAAGTTCAAGATGTTGATGTAAAAAATATCGAAAAATAACCAACCGATCAATTAGCCCACGAGTGAGCGCAGCGACATCTTATGACATATCCCGCTCTCGGGCGGAGCGCGAGACAGTGTCAGACTTTTACTGAATAAAAACCCACTCCTGTTCCTTCGTTGTCTTTCGTACCAGGGCCGAGTTTTCCTTTCAGAATCAGACCCTTGGCCCCAGTAGGCTTCGACCTTGCTGGGCCCCTACAGTTGCTGACATCTCCTTGAGGCGCGCGTGTAACAGTACGCGTCGTCGACGTCTTGGGCTTGGTCCGGCCCGCACCTACGGTGGCTGGAAATCAGGATCGGAATCCCGGTGGTGATAGGGGCGTGAGGACCGTTGCCTCGCGCGGTCGACTACCTCCTTTGCCAGCATTACTGCTTCACAGAAAGAGGCGACCGCCTGCCACCTTCCTCGCTCCAGACCATGACCTGTACAAAGGCCCGGCGCGAGAGATCGCCGCCACCGTTCGCCTCCACGTGTACGAGGACACGACGTTGCTCTTCCCAAGCGGGGCAAACCTCCACGGTGTGCTCCACCGTGTCCTCCGGGCGGTCCACACAATGGTGACAAGCGGGCGTTTCTTCCGCACGAATCTGGTATAATATATCTTATAGAATACTTAGGATAAACTTTATGGTACACCAAAAAAGTAACAAAATTAAATTTATGAATACAATGGTGTCTAGAAATCGTGGGCTGAGGCCCAGCAAAGAGCTCATAACGCTATCCAATTTACGTCTTGAACTGTACTGTTAAAGGGATGGAGCTATATAGGGTGTATAGCTCCATCCCTCTTTCTCCCTCGCACGACTAACATATTAACACTTCATGGTAAGGCTCCAGAACTATAACTTATTTTGAAAACAAATACAAACTGCTTAGATAAAAGAATCGTATTTTAAATTGAAAAGGAATGATCAAATAAATACAACGTCATATGTATTAAAATGATGTCATGTCATTCAGATGATAGCGAAAATAAACAAATTTTACCTTTATCTACTGTACGATATATTAAAAGTTAAAATATTGAAGACTAGATTATGCCCAAGGCTTCGCCCGCGTACATTAAATTATGCCTTTGTCACTTAGGAATAATTTTAATAGGCTTTCTATCGGCGAAAAAATTTTAGCAATGGACTAGCACCTCTAGCTAAGTTGATAATCTGCAATCGTTAGCGCTAGTCGAAAACCAATCAAATGTATGGGAATGACATCATCTCAAAGTTAAGTCAAGTGGTCATAACGAACGAATAGAAAATTCGTAGCCAAGTTTAAATCATTTAAAATAATAGAATGAATTGTTATCGTTTCTACAATATTCAACGCTACATCCTTTGTTATTGTAGAACGACATTGTAGAACGAGCGGCCGACTCAGGCTCAACTTATCGTTTTCTACAATTGCTGACACCGAGGCGTTACCGATTGGAACGGAATTCGTCACGAAACGGTTGTAACTTGGCTAGGGGAGCAGTACTTTCAGATATTACTTCCTACAAACAAAAAAGAAAAACAAATAAACAAACTTTACCTCTTTATAATATTAGTGTGATGATGATCGTCGGTCGACGACGGTCCAAAGAGACCTCAAAGAAGCTCATCTCGACACCGACGTGTCACTAAGTTGTGCTTAATGGAAAACAAAGACAAGGAGGGCCTACCCTAAATAAATGGGATAAGGTCTAGCCAAAAGAAAAATTGAAGATGATCTAAAATTGTTAGTCAAAAACTGGGTCGGATAAGCAGGGCCAATTTTTCTATGAGATCAGCTTCCCTAGCCAAGTTACGATCGTTTCGTTCGCGTCGAATGCCTTGAGTAAGCCACACCTCCGATTCCTTTGTTCTGACGTCATCTCAACGCTCAGTCACGTGGTCAGAACAAAGGAATCGGTAGCGTGGCCTACTCTAGGCGTTGGACGCAAACGAAATAATCGTAACTTAGCTAAGGGGGCAGGGTTTCAAGGAACACGAAAGTGATACGATATTATTTTTTAAAGAAAGTAATGTTAGCAAGCAAAGTTCTAGTAAGTTATCCTCTCGTGTGTTTTTTCTGGGACAATTTCTACTTTTATGTGGGTAAAGCCACAGGCAGAAACTAGTATTATATAGAGCTGACGTATCATCAGAATGCCTGCAAGAATATAAATATTAAACGTGCCACCTACAAGTACTTCAACATCAATCAGCACTGGTTGATAGGAAAAAGCGGATGTTGGGCACTCAACTCCCCTCTGCGCAATAATTGTTTTGTGACCGCGACGGTTTATACTCCATGGCGTACCTGCATATTGAATTTTGAAAAATAAATTCAAAGGACAATGATCTCTACAGACTACCAAAATGGAGCGGTGCTAGAAGAAATTCGAAGCCAAGGGGACGAGCAGTCAAGATACAATATTTGGCAATTACGTTCTAAAAACTTTTTTACAGGCAATTTTCTCATTAATTTAAGCTAGATGAGGTCGGTGTTACTTAGAGGGCTTCTTTTAAAGCCTATACAGCAAACATGTACCTAATGGTGAAATCATATGAGAACTTAGCAGATTAATGTCTGAGACGGTCTTTTCAGGAAAGAACCACACAGATTTGAGTGGACCAGTATTCGTATAGATCAACTCAGGACTATTAAGAAGTTTAACAATTTGACGAACAATAAGTACCAAAGAAAGGACATTTGCGTATTTGGGTAGGTCGTATAAATTACTCGAAATTGTACGTTAACCCACATTCACATAGTCACAGGACCACGAGTAAGTCTTTCAGAATTCAACACATTGACCCAGTAGGATTCTTCCCTGCTAGGCCTCTACCGTTTTGCTGATATCTCTTTGAAGCGTGCGTGGAACACTACGCACCGTCAACGACTCGGGCTCGGTCTGGACGGTTACCGGACGACTGGACGACGAGCTACCCATTGCTCGTCGCCCACACCTACGGTGGCTGGTAGTCGCGGCGGCTGAGAATGTCCGTTAAACTCAAACTCAAACTCAAACTCAAATCTTTATTGCAATCCATAATGTACATGTCAGGTGATAAATCTAAAAAAGTGAAACAATTATGGACCCTGTCGGGCACAGCAACAATATAAATTGTAGGAGAGGAAGAGCGCTAAATATAAGTTCCTATTTAATTTTCTGTATATTTTTGTATTGTTTAATTGATTTCGACTATTACAAATTACTTATTATTCCTTCATAGCAATCTCAAAAAAACATATACTATTGTTTTATATTTAAATCTAAATTAATGCTTAATAATTATATTCGTATGTTTGAGTATCTCAGATAAAAAATAAATTAAAAAAAAATACAAATTGTTCTCCATAATAATTAAAAAATAATAAAATGTCAAAAATAAAAAATGCAATTTGATATCATTAATCAGTAAATAATAATATGTCCAAAGAAAAATATTTGATGTCAATAATAAGCGCAAAATGATTCGTCAAAAAAATAAATAAAAATAATTAAGTGATGTCATATATAATAAAAAGTCAAATTGAAAAAATAAAAATGTTTT
Source organism: Mythimna vitellina (assembly GCA_949316375.1). Classification (NCBI taxonomy): domain Eukaryota; kingdom Metazoa; phylum Arthropoda; class Insecta; order Lepidoptera; family Noctuidae; genus Mythimna; species Mythimna vitellina. The sequence goes on along the minus strand of OX438699.1, from coordinate 8,768,998 downwards.
AAATCTATTTCTTATTAAATTTATCAGTTAAATATTCGTCAATTGTGTAATAGGTTTTGTCAATTAGGAATTGTTTTAATTTATTTAAAAATATATTGGTTTTATTTTCTTGTTTTATGTTTTCCGGTAACTTGTTATAAATTTTTATTGACATTGAATATGGACCAGAAGAGTGCAATTTAAGGTGGGAGGGAGGTAAATTTAGCCTGCTTTTATGGCGTAATGAATATTTTGTCTGCATCTCTTGTCGTGTTTTATAACAATCTGGATATTTGCGGACTAGTTTACATAATTCTAAAATATAAATACCGGCTAAGGTGAGAATTTTATGTTTCAGAAAATAAGGCTTGCAACTATCTGTTGGTTTAATGTTACATATAATTCGTATTAGTTTTTTTTGTAAGGTAAATAGGGAGGGAGCGTCTGTGCTATTTCCCCATAAGATAATGCCATAGTTAAACCAAGCGTGGGCATAAGCGTAGTATGTGGCTAGCGCGGTTTGTAGATTTGTGGTCTTTTTAATTTCGGTAAGGGCATATGAAAACTTTGAAATTTTTGTTTTAACTTTCTGTATATGTGTTTTCCAGTTTAAATGTGTGTCAATTGTTAAACCTAAGAGAGTGAAATCATTAACTGTTTCTAATTTATGTTGCTTAAATGTAAAATTTATGTTTATTTGTGTTTTTTGCCGAGGATGAAAGGTTATTAATTTTGTTTTGGTAAAGTTAATTTCGAGATTATGCTCACTCATCCAGTTTATTGTTTTGTTAAGGATAGTGGTAAGTTTTCCATCTAGATTAGTATTACTTTGGCATGAGGTGAGAATAGAAATATCATCTGCAAACAGTACACATGGCCCATCTATGGTTTTAGGAAGTTACCCACGCGTACGACTGTCTTCTTCGCTAGTATTACTGTTTCAAGAAGAAGGCGTCCACCGCCCATTTCCCCTTGGACCATGGCCTTTACTTGGGCCCGACGCGAGAGGTTGTCACCGAATATCCTTTAATAGTATGATTTGACATCATGTATTGCAAATTAAATTGGCCTAAAAATAATTCATATTATCAAATCACTACTGAAGGCCGTAAAAAGTCGCTGAATATTATTATTATATTTTTATATGTACATCAACGATTTATTTACAAAAAACTTTCAACAATATAATAATAACTTTTTCGAGGTGACCCTGTGTAAAAAAATCATTTACTTACTTAAAAAATAAATAAAAATTTGAATAGTATAATAAAAAATATAATTTCGGAATCGTAGAAATTTATTATTATTTTAAGTAGAATTTAATGAATACCCTATAAAGTAAACATTATCTACTCTTCAAGCGAACCTCAGTTACAGTCATTTAATTTAAGAAACTTTAAAAATAAAAATTAATTTATTTTGATACCATGGAATGATGTTAACAGTGCTTATGTTGCTGGCTGTGCACGTAGAAAACAAATATAGGGAAAATACTCGTTACCTTTAAACCTATTTAATTGATGCAAGTGTAGCATGCACTTTTCCTGGTGTTTTGGGTCGCAGATTCGATGCCCGTACAGAACAAATTATCAATCATAAGTATTTCATACGATGACACAGAGAATTTTTCGATTGTGCTGAATTTAATATTTTGATAAATTTTTTAACCTAGTATTATTATGGGAAATTCAAAAAGTAAAACTTAAGCTATAGTTATATATAGTAATAATTATAATCTAATCAAAATTTTCTACTTTACAGATATTTATATTTTATTATTAATTTATTTATGTAAGGTACACACAAACACTTTGAAAATAACAAAGTGACTACTGATTGGTTGACTGGTAGTGAATGCCTAAAGCATTAAATCCGCCTTTGTGCTTTATGTTGCATGAAGATTAATAAATAATAAATAAAACAAAATCAGACAGAAGACCGGAAAGGTCTGCTTCAAATAAAATTTCTTCCAGCAGACTGGCGATAGGAGAGTTGAATGTGAGATATAGATGTCCTGGCCAGATTTTAGAATTGATCACTTCATGATATGGCCGACTCAAACTGGCCAGATCGTTTAAACGTTAATATTAATTTGATGATATGTCAATCCTGGTTTGGCTATATCATTGATGTAGGATTTCTATGATAATAAAAGGTCTAAAGAAAGTAGGCCAAATAGGGATTGAAATATCATCAAACTTTAACGTTTAAGACGATCTGGCCAGTTTTACTTGGTCATATCATGAAGTGATCAATTTGTAAGATCTGGCCTCGACATAGACACAGCTTAAATAAATAAGTTAGAACAGTTAAAATACACTAAGTTTTTACTACCATAGACACTATATACTATTGTGTACTATACTGTATTATTATTACTATTTTATTTATTTAAACTTCGTGTACAGTAATGGTACACAGGCGGACTTAATGCAACAAGGCATTCTCTACCAGTCAACCTTAAGGTTAAAAGGGATAACATTGTGGTAGGTGTGCACAATAAATAAATAACAGATATATCAAGTAGAATGTAGTATCATTAAGTAATAGTATTTTATATTTATTATTTATATTGCTTTATGAAATCCTTTTCATTGTTAGTTAATTTTAATTGTTTTAGCTCTTCTTGCTTAAAACATAAGGATTTTCGAGTGCAGGCACGTCAAACTCAAAATTAAGATTTATTTATTTATCTTTATTCCAAAAAGGTAAGTAAATTATAAGATATGCCCCACAAAACCGTTGCAATGGTTTAACTGTGGGGTCGGTGAGTCAGACATATTAATGTTTATGAATGTATTAGTAAAGAATTTTGAATTAATATTTATTATTATTTCATGGATGCCGCACATTTTGTCGAGTTATAGGTATTTGATTAAAAATGTTTTGATTATAAATAATACTGTAATAGTACAGACCACATCCGTTATTATGATAATTACAAATATTTATATCACTAGATCGGATGCGGTATTTTTTGCTATCTAAACTATCCAAAAGTTTGAATTATACACACGCACATTTTAATTATATGGTTTTTTTTTTTTACTTTTGTTTTTCGTATAAAATTTTCTTTTTATGCACCTACCATATTGTCTCTTCACCACCCTAGGTTGAATGGTAGAGAATGCCTCAGGCATTAAGCCCGCCTTTGTATTTTATGTTGCATGAAGATTAATAAAACAAACACACACATTATAGATAGGGAATGACGGTGTTAACAATGACCACCAATATTTTCCTAGCAATACAAAGAATTCTGAGATATCTTGATGAGTTATTCCATTTTTTAGACAGATAATGTTTATTAACAACGTCATTTCAAACACAGTTGGAAACAGCCCTTCTATTAATGATAACAAAGAATAATACCACTACGTCTATTAATATATCTAAGACTTACTGGGCGCCATGGCGGCGTAGTTAAGTCATGACGTCAAAAAAAATTATGCTTGATATATGCTGTCAGATCTCAGTCAGGCGGAGGCTCTGGGAGTCACAGGCCTCGAGGTAGAGGAACACGAAATAAAAGATAGAGGGATTTTGTGAAAATATGGTTCCTACTTCGATGGTTTATATAGGGATAGGACGAAGAGCACCCTCATCGTGCACCTCAATTACAATCACAACCAAGAAAATTACGCAGGTTTGTGAGCAAGAGTCCGGCAGTCTGATAAGGAACGAACCCGAGTCGTTTCCAGAGCGTAGTGCTCCACGCGAACTCAAAGAGATGTTAGCAAAAGTGCCAAGGCCCTCACCGGGGCCGATGCCCACACCGGGGCCGATGCCCGCTAGGGTTGCAACGAATTTTCTAAAGGGTAAACTGTGGTCCTAAAACGAATAGGGCAAGTTAAGGACAGTTTCTCAGTTTTTCTTGCTCCGCCCTGGAGTGTAAGACGTCATTGGATGATTTCCTACTTCAGGAAAAAAAGAACTAGAAAGATAAAGAAGGAATTTACCTTTGCTAGATAAAATAAAGCGTTATGAAGTATAACGCTTTATTTTATCTACTAAAACAATATGTTGTTGTCACAATGTATGGCGTTGAGATTTTGATGGATTTTCCTAATTTCAAGGTTCCGTACGTCCGAAGAAATAAAATCTGAAAACAGGATCACTTATTTGGTCTGTATGTCTGTCACAGCTTATTTGCCCCGAATCTACAGGACAGACTGAGTTGATCTTTGTATATTAATTTTAAAATTTGGTAACTTCTGTGTCCCAAATGCGGACATGTAATGTAAAAAGAAATACATTTTGAATTGAAACGAAACTGCCCACGTGGCACTTTCAAAGGACTGGTTACATAAGTATTAAAATGTTTTGACACGTTATTTATTTATTTATCAAAATTTGATGCAATACAAAAGTACAAAGGCGGACTTAATGCCTTAGGCATTCTCTAACAGTCAACCTAGGGTGGTGAAGAGAAAAATATTGCAGGTGCACAAAAATACAAAAGAATATTAAGAAAATAAGAGTTCATATAAAATAAACATACATATATATAATTTAATATAATATATGAGTATATATATTTATATAAAGTAAAAGAAAGGGGTTATTGAGACGACATCACTATTTGTGCAGACAGAATTTAGTTATGTTTGACATAAAATGAGAAATATTATCGGCTTAAATATTTTGTTTAAAGTATTATATTTAAGAAAAAATACAAAAATTTGCCAATTCCCGAACTTTAATCTATACATATAATAAATCTGTAGAACTTTTTTGTTGTACGCGCATCACGTAAAATGTGCGAAATTGATGTAGAAAACTTTTACACATAAAAATTGTATATAACTTGATCTATTATTTAGGCTTTGTTTCATCGCAATCGGTTAACTATATCGTAAGACATACTACATTCATTGACTGTACGGAGTACGACGGTACGAAGTTCGCCGGGTCAGCTAGTCAGAGCTAAAAATACAGAAGATAAGTTGTTTACTTGATGAAAACAAAAAAACTTATAAGAACTCTATGTTATTAAAATAATTGCTAAGGCGTATAGTCCCTTGGACATCTGGGCGGAGTTAAATGCACCCATACTTGTACTGCCCGCCAGAGCCACGCTGACCTTTAAAACCATTTTCTTTGCAAAACATTGATCAATTTACATATGCTTTGTGCATTTTTGAAAAACAGTTTAACCAGCAATTTTTTTTGTGTAAACATATTTCTAAAGATCAAAGTCGTTTTAATACAGATATATTTATATCAATGGTTTGAAAGAAGTAGGGAAAACATGCGAAAAAATATCATATTGTTAATTTAAAAAAATATATGTTGATAATGTTATATGTTAATCTATAACACATTGTTTAGATAATATACAAATTATATTGTAATAAATGTGGATGAAATTGTCTGCAATAAAGATTTATTATTATTTTTATATGCATTTACATCTCTCATGACCTTATTATTATTTTTTTAAATCTATTAACCCAGCCGTTACCGAGGACTAGGCTTCAAAAAGTCACTATTTTATAACTCTAAATGGGAGCAAAGGCCTTAAGATAATTATGATTCGTTTGGAACCCTTTGCGCGTAAGTTGGACTCGTACCTTGCTGTTTTTTTAAATCTACAAAGCGTTAGATAAAGATGTTTCTATAGTCCACACGCATATTATATTAAAGTAGTTGTAAGTTGATTACTGCGCCCTAACAGGGTAATGTACTTATTAAGTGAAGCATTATACAATGCTAACATACTAAGCTAAATACGTAGCTGTCTCAAAAACCTATCAGATGGACACATCAAATCATCATCGTGTGTTGGATCATTCGGTTCCCTTCAAAATGGTTGAGCTAAGTGGTACTAATAATCGCGTCATGTCCGTGAACGGGCGTTGTCAGTTGAGACTGGTCATCTCTCAGCTGCCAGTTGCTATTTTAATATCTATATTTAGTTTTTACTTTGTTTACATTGTTCTCACATGATAGCGACAAGAAACATGATTGAAAAGTGTCCATGGAGTTTCTTGCACATTCTTCTCCATAGAGATCTACGCTTTGGAATGTGCAATTAGCATCATTTTTTCTGACTTACTGACTTCTTGACATTTCAAAAGTGCCTGTAAATGGTTTATTTGAAATAAAATGCTTTGACTTTGACTTTGACATCAAAATGTTCTCTCATTGAATGTACACGCAGTGCCATGAATAGAGAGAAGTCTCGCAAAAGTCGCAATCAAAATACCAGACGATCCATGACCACTCCACCAGGAGTGTGCGACTGAGAAGAAAAAGAAAAATATGAAAAAGTAAATTTAGCCCTTAAGTTTATGCTCCATTTATTTATTGAGGTGGGGAGTCATCAAACAACTTATCTTTTTTTTATATTAATGATAGGCTCGCGTTTGACCACCATTTCACTTGATGGTAAGCGATGATATGGTCGACGATGGAGCACGCTTGCCTAGGATTATTTTGCTCTCCATCCTGCTGGAGTAATTCTGAGTAAAGCGAGAGGGCTTGTTAGGCTTTTATTGTCCAAAATTTACCTGTGTTCTTTCAGTTACCTTTTGCGTTCTAAGGCAACGGTAAACTTTTTAGAACATTGCTACATCCCAACGCTATAACAGGGTAATTTACAGTCACAAGCAATGAGATATATATTTAGTCTATCTTACCTTCTACTATTCAAAAAATATATTTAAGATAAGATACAATAGAAAGACAACGAGATAGCGTTCCACCATAAAATAAATAATTGGTTCTACCAATATTATAGACATATTTCTTGAATCAATCTTGGATCTTGAAGTCAAGGTAGAGAATATGACAATGTATATATGTTACCGGCAATCTCTATAGTACAGGTATTCCATACAATACCTAGGCAATGCATAGAATACTTGGGGCGTTTTTTTTTTTTTTTTATTGGGTGGGAAAATCATCCTAATGACATCCCCGCTCTTCGGCGGAGCGGGAGATAGTGTCAGACTCTTACTGACTAAAAACCCACTCCTGTTCCTTCGTTGCCTTCGTCCCAGGGCCCCGGGTTCCGCTTTCACACTACCCGTGGCCCCAGTAGGCTTCGACCCTGCTGGGCCCCTACGATTTGCTGACATCTCCTTGAGGCGCGCGTGGAACAAAACGCGCCGTCGACGACTTGGGCTTGGTCCGGACGGTTACCGGACGGTCAGACGGCGAGCCACCCATTGCTCGCCGTCTGCAAGCCCGCGCCTACGGTGGCCGGAAATCGGGATCGGAATCCCGGCGGCGGTTGGAGCGTAAGGACCGTTGCCTCACGCGATCGGCCGCCTCCTTAGCTAGCATTACTGCTTCGCAGAAGGAGGCGACCGCCTGCCACTCCTCCTCGCTCCGGAGCATAGCCTGAACCAAGGCCCGGCGCGAGAGATCACCGCCGCCGATTGCCCTCACGAGGTCACGGCGTTGCTCTGCCCAAGCGGGGCACACCTCCACCGTGTGCTCCACCGTGTCCTCCGGGTGATACTTGGGGCGTTCAGGAAACTTATGAAATATATTAATTATATATATAATTTATGATTCTTATTGTCCATTACATACTTTACTTAGGTAATGTATACAATTCCTAAGGATTGTATAGAGTAGGTTCCCGCTTGTCCACCGGCAATGTGTAAAATAAATAGATTTTAACATTGATAAATATAGACCAAAATCTGTTTATTCATTCCAACCTACCTATAATGATGGGCTTAAAATCAATGTGTGTAAAAGATATACGTGAGCAGGGCAGAAATTGATGAAATATTTGGGACACCAATACGAACAAGTTAGGTTAGGGTTATTTTTTTATGACTATCCGGAACCCGTGGACAAGAAATAGGAGAATTTTTAATTTCACTTTAATTTTATTGTGTGTACTCAAACGCAATAAAATTAAAGTGAAATTAAAAATTCTTCTGGTTATAAGTAACATAATGTAATTTTCTTACAATTACTCAGGTCCTATTTCTGTCTGCGGGGTTTAAAGTAAGGCTTCTATATCCGGATGGTGATAAAAAAATTACCCTAACCTAACCTATCCGTGTCGGGGTGCCTTAAAATTATATCATAATATATAAAATTATATCACCTCCTTCCCTGCTCTCGTCTTTAACACACATTACCGGCTACGCTTTTGGTATTGTATAGAATACCTAGGCAAAGTATGAAATAAATATAATTCATTTCATATAATATTCATAAATTACCAACACGTTTTAAGTATACTATACATTACCTAGGTATTGTATTGAATACCGGATTATACAGATTGCCGGTCACATATATTATTATATCTTATTGCTTGTGACTGTACTCATTAAGATAAGCGTCGTCTGTAATTTTGTACAATATAAATAAAAAAAGGAAATGTAATAAAATTTCATTTACACTAGTTTTCAAAGAAAATAAACTATTTAACAAACGGTATCTGTGACAATATGCACCCTTCAAACCCTACCCTACCCTATTAGGGTGGCTACTGGCTTTTGACCGGGACATACGCACACACATTCATTAAGGCATAGTCAATGTGCAATCATTAATACAAATTCTACATCAGGAAAACCGACAGAATTTTGAACAAATATTTCGAAAAACTCAATAAAATATGAATACTCAATATGTTTAAATTTTTGTAGTCAGAGTTTCTCTATCAATTACTTTTATGTTTAAAAAAATATTTAATGTTAGTGATACTGCAAATCACATATTGCTTGTCCGGTAAAAAACACTTCAAATCGGTCATTTATATCTATATATAAAAGGGGAAACCGACTGACTGACTACTGGGATTAGGAGCGTGGAATTTTGCACAAGGTTTCCTTTTATGACGTAGGCGAGCACTAATAAAGAATTTTCAAAAATTCACTCCCTAAAGGGATGAAGCAGGGGTCCAAAGTTTGTATGGAGAAACCTACATTCATGCGAGTGAAGCCGCGGGCAGAAGCTAGTTATGTATATGTTAACTGTTTTCATAGGTGTATTTGTACGGAACCCTCAGTGCAAGAGTTCAACTGTCACTTGCTTAATTTTTTACTTTCTGTTGATCCTTTACTATCTTACGAAATTCATTCTAATACCTGCTTATACCTGGGCAGCTGAATTGTTAGTCCGTGGCCTTTGAACGCAAGGGGAACAGAAGGAACATAGCTGGATTTTGATCAGTAAAAGTTTGCCTCTCGCTCCGCTTAGGGCGAGAGAAGATATTGGAGCTTCCAACCCCAAAAAACGGGCAAGTGCAAGTCGGACTCGTGCACTGAAAGTTCCGTACAATCTTACTTATATAACTATTCAATACATTAAATTAAATAATATAAATAACAATTCAATTCCCGAATTGAGTTTCGAAGATTTTTCCGAATCGCAAAAAAAGTATTTTTTAGTGACGTAACTACAAATTTACAGTTTTCAGATTTTTTTCTATACTTGTGTTATGAGACTTTGCTTTATGCAAAATTTCAGGATTCTAGGTCAATGGGAAGTACCCTATGAATTTTATTCTTTTGAGAGTGTCGAAATACGCGTTTTTTGCGACATAAACGGCCGTATCTTTTTATTTCGTTAACTCTAAATTTGTTTTTTTTTCTCAGATTCATAAGAGACTGCAGACCTAAGTGTATGGTTTTAATTCCAATTCGATACATTCACGCGTTGCCGAGATAAAGGGTCTTGACAGAAAGACAGACAGTCCGACATAAAAGTGATACTACAAGGGTTCCGTTTTTTCCTTTTGAGGTACGGAACCCTAAAAGTGTTACACTTTAAAAGGTTTGAACACTAAATATAATAACACACAACTTTAAAAACCAATGTAAAGGAAGAGATTTAAGCTCAATGAACGGACAATCAGTTGAGTGACAGGATGAGATCGAGAAACGCCTGAATAAACACGAACCATTTTAATAAAGGGTTGAATTAGGGTAAGCAATAGCAAATTATTGCACCTAACAAAATATTTGGTTGGTTTTCATATTCTTGGAATATCGTAAATAATTGTTTGTACAGTATCTAGTAAGAAAGGATTTTTTATAACTCACCCCCAACGAAGGAACAGGAGTGGGTTTTTAGTCAGTAAGAGTCTGACACTATCTCCCGTTCCGCCCAAGAGCGATGTCATTAGGATGATTTTCCCACCCAATAAAAAAAAAACCCCTAAGGGGTTGAAACGGGAGCCGAAAGTTTATATGAAGAAGCCTACTTTTAAGTGTTGCAATAAGAAAAATAAATAAAAGCCTGAATAACAATGTAATAATTTAAGAACGGTGGTATTATTTCAATTATTTATTTTATATTTTTTGTTACACACTTTGATCTGGATTCTTTTAATTTGTTTCTATGTATGATATTAGATTTGGTCTCACATTTCGAATTTAATCACTTAAATTTTATTATTAAATATTTAAAAATGTAATTTTATTCGTACAACAAACACCGTCGGGGCAAAAAACGAATGATGATTTCTTTGTTTAAGTTAGTTAATTAATAATTGTATTATATCATTTTATCACTTCAATATAATTGCACATGACTAGGATATCACCTAATTACCCAATAATACAGATATTACCAAACATTTGTTTACACACGTATTGTTTACCAAGAAATAATAATCTAAAGTCCATGTCCTCGGACAAGTATCTCCACGTAAAACTCTCTGCCCTTCACAAAAAGTAAACTTTCTTAGAAAGGGCGGGCGGGACCATCATTGGGCGGAAATAGCCGCCCAAATCTCCCGCCCTCCTTATTTGACATTCGCGTATTTCCTTAAGTAGCACCGAAAAAGTTTCGAGTACTTAGCAATGTCAGCGGCACTTCCCCTTTCTAAGAAACTTTGACACAATATTTAAATGTTATTACGGTGGGGAGCTACTTGTTGGACTTCTAATAATTTGGATTTGTGCCTTACTTTAAATGTTTCAAGTTCATCTGTTTTTATTCTTTTGACTTTTCAAGTTTCGTAAATGCCGTCGCATTTTATTTTTGTTCGAATTCCCGTGTGAATTGTTTTCGCGAATTGGAACGGTTTTCAATTACTGTTCCGAATAACTTTTGATTTATTTTGTATTTTTAAAAAGTGCTTTGTTTGTTTTAAACTTTTACTATAGTTTTATTTTCGTCGCGTATTGTCTTGAAGCGTTGGGGCCTGCTACTAATCACTAAAATTCATTGTACACATAACTGCACCTTCAGCACTCACCGCGACCGCTGCGGCCGACGAATCGTAAGTCGTTGAACTTGGCGACCTGGTTCTTCATCACTGCCGAACTGTTCCTCAGCTCTGCACAGCAGTTCTCGTCGTTTCCAGCTCTCACGGTGACCAGAGTGCCGTCGCCGACGTCGCCTAGAGCTACCACTTTGAACGCCACCGGTAGTGTTTTGTTTGATCGCCAGTGGGGAGGTAACACTGTACACACGAAGTGAGGGCTGCCCGTCCGCACCAGCTCCCCCGGGTGCTCCGACAGGAAGTCCCCTAACGTCCGCTCCGCGAGGATGTCGGACGTCATCTTGGTGTAGGTCTCGTGCAGCAGCGAGGAGCTGGTGTCGGGCGACACGGCGCCGCTACTGGCGCCCGTCAGGTGCATCCTCGACACCCGCGCGCGCTGCGTGCTGCACATAGAGTCTATTGCCTGCCAGCCGCTGCTACATGACACTGTCGCACACACCTCACCGATGTTCACCGCCACCACACACCATCCTCACACACTGATGACATAATCACACTCAAGACGTCGCCGCACTCAAGACAGTCCAAGTTCTACAAGAAGGGTCGGTGATGAGACGTGTCAACACGTTGCTAGGAAACGCGCGCGTAGCCACTTGACGCGGTGACGTCACGGCGGCCTTGCCACACTTTTTTCCCCGGTGAATGAAAAGTTCGGCGGCGGGCGGGCGCGGGACGCGAGGGGCCGATTTTTTCCGGCGTCGAGGGGTGGTTCCCCCGTACGCGGCGAAAAAACTTTTCACTAGTTTCACTGACGGCGGCACTTTTTGCGCACCGCGTATTTACGCGATCGCCATACGCACGTCCCTCTCACTTTCACCGCTGACGACGGTGTTTTTTGATTTTTTTGTTGTTTTGTTTTGAGTTTCGCTTTCGCGCGCTGTACTTGGCTTGTTTACGCGCGATGCGTGGTGCGTGCACACGTGCGGTGTGGCGCGCGGTCGTGCTGCGACTCGCGCGTGGGGCTGGAGCTCGCGCTCGACGCTCGCCGCTCGCTTGCGGTGACCACTGGCGGTGGCTATTAATACGCGCGTACGTCCGCGCCCGTCGACTTCGGACAAAGTTTCGCGCGTGAGTCGTGCGGCTGGCGGCAGCGGCGGCGGGAGAGGCGGCGACGGCGCGCGGGCGCGGCGGGCGGCGGAGCGCACTTTGCGGTCAGGGTGGGTTGGGTTTAAAGCCGCCGAAGGATAAAACATACAAATAAACACGTGTTCGCGCCGGCGCGAGCGAGAGATGCGGCGATCACGGCGGAGCGAGCGGGATAGCGCGCGCCTCTTGCGGCATTTAGCAGCCGAGCCGCCGGCAGCCGGTCACCACGTACCACCACCACCACGCCAGCTCCGTCACCACACTCGTGCCAATTTGGGAAATACGCAAATAACGTGAAGTGAAAAAAAATAAAAAAACAGTACAAAGGTTTTAAAATGAGTTTAAAGAGTGATGTTAAATTTTCTGTTATAAACTTTTCTGCTCTCAACGTATCAATAGAATTACAAAAAAGAGATTTATTTTCAAGCAAATCAACTACTTATAAATTTCTAAAACTCAACCTCCTAACTCCAAACCCACCCTCCATAGTTGTCACTCCTTCATAATGAAAGGAAGGTAACTATAGTGATGTGACGTCGCGCAGTGTTCTCATAATGAGTCGGGATAGGGGTGCATAGATCGAGTTAACGAAGCCTGTTAGACGAGTACTTCTATCGGACCCACGTCTGTTGGACGTGTAGCCGTACGTCGCTCGGACTCACACAATCTGCTTAGGGATAAGTTTTAGGACCCACCGGTTGGGAGCTGTATTAAAGGATTTTAATGGACGATGTGTGCGTAGGGAGAAAATTGCTTTTGTGATTATCGTTTGAATGCAAATAGTGTTCTAACAATCGAGGGAGGTATTGGAAAATGAGGATAGTCGTTAAATATATTCGTTTGTTGGATTTAAGTTTTAAGAAAATACAGCCTTAAAAAGATAAGGTTAGGTAACAATATGTTTTTTCTTTTTAGTTAAGTTGTAAAATGTGTAATGATTAATTTTATAGGTATTGAAATGACTAGTTTTACTAACAGAAAATATTGAGTGCTACGCCGTAGCATTTCGTAGCAATGTTGTAGCAAGGGCCTTGCTACGATATATTTTAACAACGTAACTTAAAATAACTTAGTTTCCAGAACTTTTGTAAAATAACAAGTTTGCTACGTACAATAATAACAAAAGTGAGACAAAAACTACAAAGGTATAAACTTAATTTTATACTAATATTTTTTTTTCTAAGAAAGAAAAAGTTACGAACTAAAATTCAAATCTTGATAGTGCTTATTATATGCTTATTCTATATATTATTATACTTTATTTTAACTTACCTTAAACTTGTTTATTATCTATACAACATTAGTTTTATTATATGCGAAATCCCAAACAAGTGTCTAGTATTTTTATGTAAAGATCTATGTACAAAATTTCATAACTGTATCATGAAAAATCACAAAGTTATAAGCTTGTTATGTTACCTGCTTGTCTGTACAAATACATGGTCACCGGGCTAACCGGGCGGTTAAGGGCTGGTTTTGCTCCCGGACCTAGCTGTGCGCTAGCGCCTAATGTCCGCTGTGATCTGCCGTGACCTGTGCTGTACATTTTTAAATATTTTTGGGAAAAAATATTACATAGTATGTATATAAAAATTATTAGAATCGATTTAGTTACTGCTTATCAAAATTCAGGTTTCACATATACTAAAAATAATGTTGTATATACCTCATACTTAAATCTTTCAAAAAAAATCAAAGTACACATTTTATGTAATCAATTTAAAGTCCAACCAAAAATACTCACTGACACTACTCTACAGCTCCAAATATTATGCCGTGGCTACATTATTGCGCGAATATTCGTGTGGCGTTGCGGTATAAAAACCTCATATTCGGGAATACACGATGTTGTTGTCTTTCATTAGCCATCAACCGCATTTCTTTGCATGTGTGTAAGTGTCGACAAGCATTCTTGTTTAATGGCTCAGTTGGCGCAGTGGTTGAGTCATTGAACGCTATTGATTGGCTGCTGCACTGCGTGTCACGGGTTCGAGGGCAGAACAATTAATGTCACAACAAATTCAAAAATAAATTAAGTATAGCAACACTTATGGTTTTTGCGCGTATTTTTATGTGGCATTAAGTAAAAAGGGTAAACAAGTCAGAATTCCACTTATCTTTAATATTTCAAAACCCTGTATATGTTAAACTGGGTATGTCCGTAGTAAAACGGAATGTAACGTGGAATGTTCAATTGACAATATCAGTTGAAGAGTAAGTGAATAAGTGTGCATGAACATCCAAGGTTTATTCTTCATTAAAGTAACTATTATGTTTCATGGGAGAAGTCACCAATATTGAAGCACCCAAACGTGGCAATAAATTTGAATTACCTGGGTTTGCGTACCAGGATTATTTGCCAATTAGTGCAGACAAGCCCAAAGGCCTTATGGACCTTGGGCACACCATAGGGCCTAGGCCCGATTCCCGGGTCGAAAAAATGGTTTATTGGATTTTTCCTTATTTTGTAGCCCGGAGTTTGGATAGTAAAGGATTGTTCCTTAACTTTTTAACCTTTTGAATATATAATTAGAGACACAATATAAAGACAATGAGAGAGTGAACGCTAGTTCGCTTAGTGAATTAAGAGTAGCATGATACTGCTAGACTAAAATTAGTAGCACGAATTTTCGCTGGATGCTGATAATGTAGCCCCAGCATTATAATCTACGAACTTCCAGTTACAAATCGTTTGCGACGCACCCCGGTACAAGCTCCTGAACGTGTGCTCACACAATAAATTACCTACAACAATCCATTGATGGTTCGGTTCGGTTTGTGTCCCTCTATCTATTACTTTATTGCCAAAGGAATATGGACTTGAATCCTTTATGATAAGGGTGGTGAAGCTCGGCGTGGGAGCTGCAATGTGCGGACCTTAGGACGGCCATTAAAGCGACTTGCTGCAGCTGTCATTTTCACAAGCAACTCTGTACTTGCCTCTTAACTATGTGTGCTTAAGAAATTGTTATTATTTAACTTTGTATTTAGAGTAAAGCCGTGGTGGGTCAAACGGTTCATGAACTCAAGGTACCTAGCATACCAGGGCTGTTTGATTGTTCCAAGGCTGTAAGATTGAAATAGTCACCGAAACCTAGAAAGCAAGAAAGCAACTGAAAGAACACGGGTGAAATTAGTACATTTTATTATATATACATGCATATATTTTTATATATTACACATAGAGAAAAGTGGAGAAAGTTTGAAATTGACCGAGGCGAAATGGTGTTTTAAACGACTTCAAAAAGGGGGAGGTTATATGTCCGGATGAATGTATTTTTTTTTATGTATGTTCATCGATTTCTCGGTCAATTGTAGACCGATTTTGATTTTTTTTTAATTGAATGGTTGTGCTTACGAGTAGATCCCATAGAAATATTGTTATGATCTGATTATGAACTTCAAAGATATGGATCAGTACTCCTCATAGGATCACAGCAAATCCGTCGTAACAAGTAAAATTGCTTTGTTTGACTGAAAGAAGAGGCGGAATATATCGAAAAGATATGAAGATGAAGCCTGAAGTTAGGCACCGGAACTCTGTAATAAATTAATGTAATTAAACCGTGTTTGGGTTTATTAGAATTGTCATAAGATGCACTCTGGCTATAATGTATTTAAGTTTGGCTGAGGGCTACTTTTTGGTGGTGGTACCATGACTAAAAAGTGTAAAATAAAAACTTTTTACAAAAAAAAGTACCGAAGTAAAAAACCGACTTCAATATAAAAACGAAGAAATAAAATGATAGAACGAAAAGTATTATCGTAATTAAAATATTTAATTATAGAAAAAGTTAATAAGATTTAATTTTCTTTTTTCCCGCACTTAACCTTTGCAGATTGGATGAGAAGCAAAGGTATGAAATCGGTAATCCAATATTAAAAGTAAGTAATTCAAATTCTGAATTTAGAACACAGATAAATGTTAATTTGTTGGTAAAAGCAAAATTATTGTATAAATAAATATTATGCAAATAATTAATATTGTAATAACTTTGTAATAATTGGGCTTGCGGACGGCAAGCAATGGGCAGCTCGCCGTCCGACCTTAAGTCGCAAGCCCACGTCTACTATGGCCGGAAATCGGGATCGTAATCCTGGCGGCGGATGGGGCGTGAGGACCGTTGTAGATATTTATAATATTAATATGATTAAATGTGCATTTATTGCTTTTTTTTTAATTATTTGTCTCGCGTTTGACCACTATCTCACCTAATGGTAAGCGATGATGTGGCCGACGATGGAGCACGTTTGCCTAGAAGTAACCTATTCACTCTTGACTTGAAGACCCCTAGGTTGTAGCTATCAGAAAACACAGACTCCGGCAGGGACTAAGTAGTTTGTAACTTTGCTCGGTACAATGCTTTAAATTTCCTCTGTAATGTTGTGCATATACATATACAATCCGGATACTTTTCCATACCCGCAAAGGGTACGTAAACATGGGTAGTAGACCTCAAAGAGCCAATGGTAATAAAGGTATGCAGATCGGTCGGTCCTTTGGTCCGCACAGCAAATATTGATCTATGCTCCCTTACAACGCAAAATCAAACCTTTTATTTAAATCCGGGCACACAAAGGGATGCAGAGGGCGAAGGCCGAGGGAGATAGTTCAACAACCCTTTGAGATGACCGGTGATACGGACGGATTAGATTATTTTATGATATAAGGGGATTGTTTTGTTAATTTTCGGGAGCTTTTAATTTTTATACTTGCAAAAAGATTTCTTAGCAGCGCGTATTGTTAAATAATTAATAAGTTTTTAATGATATTTTTATTAGCATAGCATAGCATAGTCGGCCTTATAGTGTTCTCACTGCTGGGACTCAGGCCTCCTCTCTAGGAGAAGGAATGGGCCGTAATCCACCTCGCGGGCCCAGTGCGGGTTGGTGGATGTCACATGTCTTCAAATTTTTGGTTCTAGTACATGCCGGTTTCCTCACGATGTTTTCCTTCACCGTTTTGAGAGTAGTGGTGATGAAATAAATTACACAAAGTAATGCGCCTGGCTGGGTTTGAACCTGCAACCTACAACTCGTAAGTCGGGGCCCTTACCACTCGGACACCACTGCTCCTATATTTTCATTAAGACCATTTTAAAGAGCCAAACACTGTGGAGTTACTTTTTTGCGTTCAGTAGTTTTTATGGTAACCTTCCATCATCATCATCAGACTTTGAATATTACCGGAGGACTTTGAATATCAGGAGTATGATGATCAATAAGACCACTAGTAAGAGCTAAACACGATGAGGGCATCTTGTTGCCCTCAGTAGTTCCTATAGCCACTATTCGACTCCATCATCAGACCACAATACATTAATGACCATATATTCGGTACTAGTTCAATTAGTTTGGGATAACTATTTCAAACACATTAGTAAAATTTGTACTAGACAAACGTGCATACAATAATTGCAAGTTAAATAAAAGCTTATAAAAATTAAACAGTAGTAAGTAAAACTTAAACACACATACTCTCATGCACACACAAACGCACACATAGGCGCACACACACCAGACATATTTAACTAAGTACTTTGTACACCCACTGCACGTACCAATGTTTTTATTTTTTATTTTGTAACCGTGATACGATCCCCTTATAATTGCAAACTCTTTCCTAAGATACAGACAGAATTTCTGCCTAGTTTAGGAAAGGGAGTCGTAGTACCCACTTTATACTTGAGTGTACTGATTTTTTCTAGATTTTAAGACTACTCTGTATGCCTTGTACAAACTACTTATTGAATATAAATTATTATTTACTATTATTATATGTTCAGCCCACACCAATATTTGTTCCGTGCTTGAATCGAAATCGCGATACGCTGCGCAGGTGCCAATCGCTTGATCACTGCATCAACTATGCTTGACTCCTGGAAAATTGAGAAAACCTTAATTATTTTAATTAATGGTATGAAGAGAAACATCATCATGGCATATCTTTCACAAAACCGGCGAGCGTAAACTCCTCGGGTAGATTTCTTGGACGAGAGCAACGACGTGTCCTCGTCGGGGCGATCGGGGGCGGCGATCTCTCGCGCTAGGCCTTGGTACAGGCCATGGTCCGGAGCGAGGAGTGGCAGGCGGTTGCCTCCTACTGCGAAGCAGTAATGCTAGCAAAGGAGGCGACCGATCGCGTGAGGCAGCGGTCCTCACGTCCCAGTCGCCGCCGGGATTCTGATCCCGATTTCCGGCCACTATAGGCGCGGGCTTGCGGGCGGTGAGCAATGGGTAGCCCGTCGTCCGACTGTCCGGTAACTGTCCGGACCGAGCCCAAGTCGTCGACGGCGCGTATTGTTTCACGCGCGCCTCAGGGACATGTCAGCAAATCGTAGGGGCCCAGCAGGGTCGAAGCCTACTGGGGCCATGGGTAGTGTGAAAACGAAACCCGGGGCCCTGGGACGAAGGCAACGCGCCCGCGGGATTTGTCATTAGATGATTTTCCCACAAAAAAAAAAACCCTTTAGAATTGAGTTCAAGTGTAAGAGCTGTGTACTCGTAACTGTTTTAATGTACATTAAAGTATTATTATAAGCAGGCACCAATTCTTTACATTAAGTTTAAATAAATAAAATTGATATGTTGAAGAACGTGTCAATAATAATATTTTTTATTACAAATATGCGAAGTAAATTCTAAACATTCTACTAAATAATAATATTGTTAAGATAATCAACGTCCTGCGAACAATGATTACTAAAATATCATTTCGTAATCATCTGCCATATCCCTGTTAGCGATTCTCTCAGCACCGTTATCAGGTAGAGTGAGACAGTAATCACATAATCGCTTGACAAGCGGATTCATTAACCTAATAAAGCCCATTCCGATTATGAAGATAGTGTTACTGGTGATCACAGGTACTTTAGTCCTTGTTATAGCTGGGTTGTAAGGCCCTTATGTTGAAAATGATGTTACCGTTTTCTTGGACATAGAATTTTGAATAATAGTGGAAGAAAATATATGCTAAAACAAAAAAATCTTCAAAAAATAAAATGTGAATATTAAGTTCATGCAGATTAACACGTCTTTTGAATTTAGTGTTTTAAGTTTAGTATTTGAAAAATCTGTCATTGGTTATTAAATTACGATTCGATATGTTCTTAATTTCCATATCTCGATTCAGAAATCGACTCATAGAAAAAAACAGCTGATTACAAAAATAAATAATATTTGTTTTTTATTATGGATGGGCTTGCGTGTGACCCCAACGAAGCACGCTTGCCTAGAAGAAACATATTCACTCTCGACTTAAAGACCCCTTTAAATATATTAAATAACAAACACATAATTAACAAAACAGTTTAATCCAGATTAATTAAAATAACTGCCGAAAAACCCTACACTCCATTCCCCAAACAATAAAAAGCACGCATACCTATACTTTTAATTTGAGCATTTTAAAAGGATATAACATAAATATACGGGGCTGCAATCTGGTAACAAAAGGGCGGTATAAGCGGACTAAGCAGACGGGCATTTAACCGCCAGATTGCAATAAACATGGCTAGTGGACGCGTAGCACACTGCTACGCCGGACACAGCTTGACTACGGACGACTTAGAAATCTGTGGAGTCGCGCATTAACAACATTTTTAATGATTGAACCTAGTGTTTGAATTCAGAATTTTGTTTTGTCTGTAATGGTCAAGAGGAAATTTTCAATTCTGGCAAACTTGGCAAACTTGGCGTTTGAATCGAGTTTTTTGGTGTGTGAGAAAAGAGGCCGCCGATAAGGCTCTGCATCGGCAGACTGATGCGCAGCTTGTCGCTCTGGAGGACTTTAGCTCCTGCCACCAACATTGGTTTTTCTTGTACCAGAAGATTGACCACGCTGGGAAAGAAGTGCGAAGCTTTGTGGTATCAATAGACCTCTCCTAGTCGGTAAAGCAAGCGACTAGAGTGCTTGATAGGTATCTGGTCTTAATGCCAATTGTCTGGACCTTCTGCTGACCACCGATTTAGCTGTCTAAATCATCTGTATGTATTGTAACAATTTCCTCATCTTTAGGAACTTCAGCTTATTGTCTGATGAAGTCTGTATCGTCATTCTTCCCACTTGGTTGCGACTCACGCGATGAACGGAATGTAGTGTTACAAGTCAGCAGATTGGGATGAGATTCGGCAATTCTTTCCGTCCTATCCTTGGCAGCAGGTCTGCTTCTCTTCTGAAAATCCGTCGAGCTGTGTGGATGCTATATCCGATGTGGTATGTCAAGTTATAGAGTATTTTATCCCCTATAGTGACATCGGTGGCTCAGCTCGGAGTGGAATTCCTTGCCGGAATGTGTGTTTCCTGATTGCGATGGCGGTCAAGCGCGAACCTATCCAGAATAAAAAAAAAAAGCTCGCCCATGGTTCAACGCCAATTTAGCTCAAGCTGAAGAGCTAAAACATTCGGCGTTTCTCACCTGGATCGTCGTGACCGCAAAACACTCTGGTCCCTTGACAAGTCGGTCGAAGCGAACTTCTGTTGGCCCACACTGTCTCCGCTGGTTAAGCAGGATGGAACACAGTCTCATACAGCGAGAGCATACCAGTTATGCTACTCCTCAGATTTTACCTCGCTGCGACACCTCGACGCCCGAAGTTAGCATAAGGAATAAAAAAGAGGTTTTGAGAGCACTGAGTTGTTTAGACGTGAATAAAGCTAGTGGACCTGATGGTGTACCAGCAATTGTTCTCAAGGTTTATGCCCCCGAGTTGTCTCGTTTATTGACACGCTTGTATTGCCTCTCATTTAGGACTGGCACAGTGCTCAACTCCTGGAAGCTTGCCAACATGCAAGTCGTGCCCAAAAAAGGCAGCCGTGCAGAATCTGAATGTGTCATTTTTCGGTCCATTTCAATAACCTCCAAACTCTGCAAGATTATGGAGCGCGTATGAACTCGCCCCTAATGGCGTACCTAGAAGGTTTCCTCAGTGATCGACAGTACGGGTTTCGCCGCAATTGTTCTACTGGGGACCTACTAGTATATGCCACTCACTTTTGGGGCGAGACCATCGAGAAGAATGGGGGAGAAGCGATTGCTGTTTCCTTAGACGTCTTGAAGGCATTCGACTGGGTATGACATGCTGGCTTTTTGAGTAAGCTTCCAGCGTACGGCATTTACCCAGGTCTGACCAGCTGGTTAAAAACACTTTCTGAGTGAACGGTCTCTCCAAGTTGTAGTCGACGGTTTCTCATCAGAGCTCAAGACGACTAGTGCTGGAGTTCCTCAGAGGCATGTTCTCTATGCAACTCTCTTTCTTCTGCTCACCAACGATCCGTTAATGCTCGATATCTATGTATTTGCAGATGACATCACAGTTGTAGAAAGATACTTAATCCGGTCCGAAAGAAAGACTATGGCAGAGCGTACGAATGTCGCACTTCAGGCAGTCTCCAAACGGGGAAATCCAAACTGGTGAGAATCAACGCCACCAAAACACGAGCGTGTCTGTTCACCGCCAAAAGGACGTACAACTTGATACTGGTTTTCAGAATGTATCCTTGAAGGGCACCGACCACCTGCAGCTCTTGGGAGTTAAAATTTCTGCTACAAAACTCGGCGAAAATACTTCGAACCAAGACAGCTTCTAATGTTAAATACAAAGCACATGTCTGATCATGTGTGGAGTAGCAGCTGCAGCCTAAAGTAATATTATCAAGCGAATTGTTTGTAAAAGTTACCTAGACCTAATACTCTTTATATACAGTACATCATTGAAATACAGAGATATCGCATGTTTCACTTTTATTCGTCTAATATAAGCGGTCTAAGCGTTTTACCTCGTCGTTTATACCGCGTACAACGAAGGACTAGAACAATTTGCCTACTGCGGTCTTCCCGTTGGATTATAATTTAGGTGTTTTCTAGGCTGAGTGAATATTTATTTATTTAAAACTTTATGCACTAATGAGACATTGTAAACTCTCATGCAAAAGTGCATGGATAGTACAGAAAAAAAATCGCGTGAAGCGGGAAATGACGCCATCTAGCGTAAAACCAGATTGAAATATCGACAACGTTACATTATAGTAGTGTTAATAGATGGCGTCGCTGTGCTTCAAATGTTAATGCTTAATTAATGTTTATTTTTATACTTTCTTTTAGTTTCTTCAAACACTGAAATAATTTATAGTTTCTTTTAAAGAGATGAAGATATTAAAATTGAATATCAATTTATAAATATTTAATTATCTATGTGTTAGTTTTCAAACTTGAGAGGGTAGGTTGAATATGGATTTATAAATAATAACTAGTAGGTAGTATAAATAATACTTAGACCAGAGTTATGACATAGCTCAATTGATTGTTCGCTAAGTTAATTTCGATTATCTCGTTCCAGTGCTTTTCGTTGAATTTTATTTTTAACCAGGTGTATTGTCTACTTATTTTACCAAAATGTGTAGATATGCATTGTTGGATTTACTAAAAAGAGCTCAAATAATTGTTATGCATAATCAAGGTAAAAACTTGTCAGGAATAGCCAGAGAGACCGGTGTAAACGTAAGTAGATTTTTTTTCTTTTTTTATATAACAAAAACCTATTTAATAATCATTATTGGGTATTATATATTTCTGTTTTATTGTTGCAGAGAAAAACAGTTGCTCTATGGGTAGGACGATTTGAAGAAGAGGGTTCTTTGAAACACCATAAAAGAGCTGGCAGACTAAAACTAATAAACATGTTGCAGCGTCAAACCATGATAAGGGAGTACGAAGAAAATGGATTTCTGTCGACGAACCACTATGCTGGTTTATTTGACACAAGCGTTGACACTGTTCATCGTGCTCTTCATACTTAGCGAAAAGATGCATTATCGGAGGCATGTTGTGAAATCCTTGCTATATGGATCACATAAACTTTGATTAGAGTAGTGTCATCTTTACTGATGAAAAAACTTAAGTCCAGTGAACACGGACAGTTATGTTTGTGGCGTCAAGATGATAAATAATTATAATACTAAATTAATATTATTTACTCAGTACTTATTCTCTGTATTAACTGGAGACCTTGTTATGTGTGTTTAACTTAATACCCGTATATAAAACAACTTTAAAAAGTTATGAACACTTGATATTTTGTTGTGCAATTTTATAGTTTTTAGCCTACATTTAATCCTTTTGATATTTGGGATAAAATTATCTGGTCTATTGTTTGTTTGTTAAGGTTACATAAGCTTCAATCCTCTTTCCAATTTTGGAAACGAATACTTAAGCTATGGCCTCAATAAGAAGTTATATATAATATTATAATCTTATTCGGTGATTAATAAACGGTGAGTAATAAACAATGATTAATAAACAGTGATTAATAAATTGTAAGAAATAAACATATTATTTTTTTAATAGTGCCTTTTTGTTTGATGAGCCTGTTTACCTGCATTTCTTTTTCATTTTGTTGAGTAACTACCCACTTGAATATTATATTACAAATAAATAAATATCCACTTGTTAGCTTTATTAAAAGAAATCGGTAGGAATATTATATCATTCCTACCGATTTCTTTTGTTTGTTATTAATAACTTACAAAAAGTGTGAGTACTACGTGAGATTCGAACTCACGGCTTATTGATTTACGCATCTATCTGCACGTGCTAAACCACTAGGCCAACTTGACTCTAATTTAAATGATGAAATTATGAACTACAGTCAGTTGTTGATGACGCATGTGTCTATTTACTGTCGGACTAAAAGTCAAGTTTATAGTTTGTGAGATTGCCTTTGGACGCCACTAAGCTGTGAAGAAACCAACGCCATCTAGTTAAATTTTCGAAAACTTGTACTTTAACGTGCAAGGGAAAATAGGCGTTAAGGTATCCAAGCACTTTAGCTGGCCTCTGTACAAAGGTGGACTTAGGCATTTTCTACCAGTCGACCTTAGGGTGGTGCAGAGACATAACATGGCGGATGAGGCTTATTATAAGACTGACAGAGAGGAAATAAGAACAATACTAAATATATACTTAGATACATGCATACAAAGAATGATATTGAGAGAAAAACGAATATAACAAATCAAGAGTGTGATGAATCTACCAACTTCTTGCGGAAATGTTCTCGTGCTTTCACTTAATAAACTAGTGCGATTCACCATCAATGATTGCATCACTGCCTACTATAAGGTCAGTCAAATACTAGTTTATATCATTAAAAAAAAAAACTTTTCATGCTTTGCGGCCACTGTGTAAATGTGTAACTGCTTCCATCAAAGCTGTGTAAGGAGTTAGTGCCGTGCGAAGATCCGTGGCGACGTTGTCTGCGTGGAGCTGAGTGGTGTGAGGGTGGGTACGTAGTGGGCATACATATTCCTCACTCGCATCCTTCGTATACATCTCTCATTTTCATATATGTTAAAATACCTAGCTCTAGGTGGTAGTCCTTTTCCACTAGACCTGCATAAATTCTAACTGCCTAAATAAATCATTCAAACTGCCACATTGCCAGCCGTATAGATTAAATCGGTTAGCATAAACAGCCTTTCAATTTTCCCACAGCTGGGACTCAGGCCTCCTCTCCAGGGGAGGGAATGGGCCGTAATCCACCACGTGGGCCCAGTGCGGGATGGTGAATGTTTCATATCTTTGAATTTTCGGTTCTAGGACATATCGGTTTTCTCACGATGTTTTCATTTACCGTTTTGAGAGCAGTTGTGATGAAATAAATTACACAAAGTAATGCACCTGGCTGGGTTTGAAACCGCGTCTTACAAATCGTAAGTCGGGGCCATTACCACTCGGCCACCACTGCTGTTTATATAATTATATCAATCGGTATATTTCAATCGGTTATATAATTACAAATAACGCCTACTCCTCCGCACCCGTGTCCCAAGGTCCTACCCAGTCTGTAGCGTCCGACGCCCTCGTTAGAGAAGCTCAAATTAATGCAGGCCATTCTCCCGCTGACGCCGCCCAGTTGTTCTTAAATCTAATTACCGTGCCTGCAGCCGCGCCTAAACGCACCGGTTGATTAATCGCGCTGTATACATGTAGTATTTGTGGCCAAGGTAGGCGGAAAATAAAAAAGACGACTTGTTCTTTTATGTTTTCTTTTAAAAACAATCCTTTTTAGCTAAGGATATAAAGGAGTGTAGAAATAGAAAGATACAGAGATACTGTTATTAAAAAAAATCATGAAAAGGTACGGCAGAAAAAAAAACTTGTTCTATTGTGTTTTGTTTTAAAATTCCTCCTTTTCAGCCAAAGAGGTTGGATAGGCACGCAACTATATTTTTTTTGCTACTGATTGTTTTTTTATAAATTTTATTTTTTAGTGTTTAGTGTTATCTAATATTATTTTTGTGCCTTGTGTTGTACCAAATAAATTATTTTTCTTTCTTTCTTTCTTTCTTTATAGGAAGGAGTGTAGAAATGGAAAGATACAGACATACGGTTATTAAAAAAAACTGGTTAAGTGCGAGTCGGACTCGCTCACCGAGGGTTCTGTACAATTTTATCTATGTAAATAATTTGATTCCAGAAAAGAGTCTCGAAGATTTTTCCGAATCGTAAAAAAAGAAACTGTTTTGTGGTGTAACTACAAATTAATAGTTTTCAGACTATTTCCTTTTATTTGTGCTATGAGTTGACTCTAGGTTAACAGCAAGTACCCTATAAGGTTTGATTTCCTTGCACCACTCAAATAGAGTTTAAGTGGCTTTGTCTTTAGATTGCGTTGCCTTAGAAGTGCGATTTTTTTTTACTGCTTCAAGGGTAGCAGACGTTCCTGAAAAAAGGGGTCTTGAAAGATGCAGATACGGGTAGACCGACAACAAGTGATCCTATAAAGGTCCCGCTTTTGCCGACTGACGTGTAGATTTAAATTGTAAAAAACTTGAATGACACGTTTAAAGAGACTAAGAAGCTAATTTTTATACTAAATCTTTTTAGGCAACGAGTCGATTCTAAACACAGAGTGACGTGATAGCCCACTGGTTAAGACATCCGCCTCTCATGCATTAGGTTGTGGGTTCGAAACTGGGTAAGTAAGGGCACGCCACAATTATGGCGGTAAGTCCCCTCTTTGAGGCGTGGTTGGAAAGACCTCACGGCGTCCTCACATTCCGCATGACGCAGGTCCTCACCAGACACGGTAAGTTCGGGAGGTTCCTGCACCGGATTCGTGCGGAAACGACGCCCGGGTGTCGCCACTGTGTGGCCCACCCGGAGGACACGGTGGAGCACACGGTGGAGGTGTGCCCCGCTTGGGCAGAGCAACGCCGTGACCTCGTGAGGGCAATCGGCGGCGGTGATCTCTCGCGCCGGGCCTTGGTTCAGGCCATGCTCCGGAGCGAGGAGGAGTGGCAGGCGGTCGCCTCCTTCTGCGAAGCAGTAATGCTAGCTAAGGAGGCGGCCGATCGCGTGAGGCAACGGTCCTTACGCTCCAACCGCCGCCGGGATTCCGATCCCGATTTCCGGCCACCGCAGGCGCAGGCTTGCAGACGGCGAGCAATGGGTGGCTCGCCGTCTGACCGTCCGGACCGAGCCCAAGTCGTCGACGGCGCGTATTGTTCCACGCGCGCCTCAAGGAGATGTCAGCAAATCGTAGGGGCCCAGCAGGGTCGAAGCCTACAGGGGCCACGGGTAGTGTGAAAGCGGAACCCGGGGCCCTGGGACGAAGGCAACGAAGGAACAGGAGTGGGTTTTTAGTCAGTAAGAGTCTGACACTATCTCCCGCTCCGCCCAAGAGCGGAGATGTCATTAGGATAATTTTCCTACCCAATAAAAAAAAAAAAAAAAAACTGGGTAAGTAACAAAGTGATTTTTTAATTCTTTTATGTACTTTCCTAAGTTTATCCAAGACATTATTGACACTTCATGTCATTTTTATCATAAATTTTCATATCTACCAGGTAAAATCCCATTGTAAAAACTTAAGAGGCTCCTTTTTCACTCGCCTATCGTCAACATCGAGCATGGTTTCAAAGCCTGTTACTTCATCTAACGCAATCCAACGTGATGTTTGACGAAGAGGCAACGCGAAAAAAAGAGTAACTCTGTTAAAAGTTTAAACTTTAATTTTCTACATTTCTTAAAAGTTTTTGAAAAAAATTGTTGTCATTCAGAATCTTGATTAAATTTGCAAGGCTTCTATTGTTATTGTTTAATTTTTGAGTATATCATGCAGTGTTAAGTGTTCATGCAAAATAGTAGATTTTCAGAGGTATTTACTGGATTAGTTTTACTCAAATTTACAAATTGATATCAATAAAAATCTAGATAATATCCACAAGATACTGTGTTTCCGGAATATCTAGTAAAAATTGTGTAATAACGCCTTAATGGCGTAAGAGCGTTTATATGAAAAACAGTGAAAATGTATGTCGAATATGTAACCTAAGTTTTGCGTTTGTAACGTAGGGTTGTCGGAACACGTTACCTCCTTTGCCTTGCATCCTTTGATTTTTGAAATATGATTAATGAATTGACCCTTAAAACTTCATCGCTAAAATAGTTGGCTTAGCTTTCACTTTTTTATATTTTAGTCAAGGTTAAGACAGACCTGGAAAATTGTTTCAAAATATCATCATCATCATCATCATTTCAGCCGAAAGACGTCCACTGCTGGACATAGGCCTCCCCCAAGTGCCGTCACAATGAACGGTCCTGTGCGTCTCGCATCAAATATCAGAAACTATATTTTCAAAAGCAGATCTCCGCCACATTCTCTAACTATGACGTTAGTCCACCACTATAACAATAGCCTGCATTTTTATACACAATTAATTCACATTTATGATTTCTTAGAACAACGGCCCCACCCAGCATCGCTGTAAACTGGGTTTTACGACTCACGCGCCGGTAGGTATACCGTATGGCAGGACCAATTAAAATATTCCTCCATACTCTGGGGCTAAAGTGAAATGAACCGCCGTTTTAAAGTCCGCTGTACGAACTTTTGAAACTTCCGCAAACATGCTAGGGTGGCACGCTAAAATACAAGTTGTTGTCGAGTTTAGAATTGTTCCAACGAAAAAAGAAACTTTAATTTTCTACATTTTAAAACAAAAGTCGGACTCACTCGGAGGGGATAATGGTTTGGACGTGTTCACTGCTTTGTACATTTATATGTGTAAATTAAATAATACATTGTTTCCTGAAAGGTTAGTACAAGGAGGTATTTTTAAGTTTTCATTAAGAGCTGTTACAATAGGTTAATTTGATTAGAAACTCACCTAGTTTCTAGTTTCTATAAATCTGCAGGAACGCTTGAAAGACTAACCGTGGCCCTAAAACGCAAAGGGCAACTAAATGACATAGGTGTGATTTTAGTCAGAAAAAGTAGGAGGGAGGCCTTAGGCTAGCAGTGGGACAACACGGGCTGGCTATAATAATAAGATAATAAAAGTCTAACACGCCTTCTGGTTCCACCATAGAGCGCGAGAAGTCATTAGTTTCCCAATAAAGATATTAAACCTTAAAATTTTGATACATATCATCATCAGCCACGAGGGTTTAAACATATTAACTTCAATTTATAACATAACTAGCTTCTGCCAGCGGCTTCGCCCGCGCGAATGGAGGTTTCTCCATACAAACTTTCAACCACCGTTTTACCCCATAAGTGATGGAGTTTCGTAAAATCCGTTCTAAGCAGAAGTCTACATACCCTATAAGGAACCTACCTGCTAAATATAAAGTTTGTAGGTGTTATAGATTTGCAGATTTTGGGATTAATCAGTGAGTGGTATTTCGCTTTTATATTTATATAGATTTGCTAGTAAAATAATTTCGAATAAGAAACAGATGGCTTGTAGTTTTTTTTTTTTTTTTTTTTTAATGTGGGTATTTATTTATTTATTTATAATAATAAAATAAATAGCGCAACATTTGTCTAAAACTAAAAAGTCACACGTCAATATACAACCCGCCCCTGATCGTTCCCGGAGCAAAAGTGCCCATAATACTGGCCGCATTACCTCGCTGAATAGCGATGGCCATCCTTTGCACCAAGAACGACTCGGACCGGGAGTCACCCGTAATTAGTATCCAATTATGTTGATACCAATTAGAATAACCTATATTTGTCCTGTTCAAAGTCTTTGGCAACCTACACACCTCTGTTATTGGTCTCGTATAGATTCTGAAAAAAGCAGGTGGTTTTCAGCGGCTCCACACCGGCACTGTATTAGAGATGGGTCGAAGAAGCCCCATTTATCAAAGCTGAATTGTTTTTAGGTTTACCTACTAACTTGTATCTTTAGCCGAAGGACGTCCACTGTTGGATATAAGCCTCCCCAAAGTGTCGCCACAACGAACGGATGTGAGACGGAAGGGACCATTCGTTGTTCCTTTTCCCGCGTCTCTCACCAGGTCATCTATCCACCTTTTGGGTGGCCTTCCAATGCTGCGTCCTTTTCTGCGCTCTGTTCCTTCGGCTGAAATGATGATGATGATGATGTATATTTAATTTTCGCTTACCGAGTTTGCAAAGCTCGAAAGGTTACCATGGCGATGGAATACAAAAGGCAACTAAGAACACAGATATTTTTTAGTCAGTACAAGTCTTGAAATTCAACTCCCTTGCTACCCATAAATGGGAAGAGTCATTTGATTATTAAGTATAAATGAGTCTGCTTTTTTAAGGTGAGAAATCATACATTGACTTCTTCCGCTCTAGAGTGGAGTGAGAGTGCGTGCCAGACTTTTACTGACTAAAACCAGACGTCTTTCAGTTGTCTTTCAGCGTCTTTCAGTTGCCCTTTGTGTTCTAGGACCGCTAGCTTCCTATTCAAATTGTTTAAATCAGTTCATTCACATCTCGTCTATTCTATACAATTTAATCACCCAGCTCTGCCTACATACCTACGTAACAGACAAAAAGGTACCTAAGGCCAAGCATCCACATACTTCAGCGATCGTCTCCTTTGCAGCGTGCGTCGAGTTCCTTGCTAGGAATGTAGGTGCACACAAAAAGTGCTGGCCGGCTTCAAACGAAGGGTTGCCGGACACGCTGCCCACTCGTTAGCGAGGACTACGGTTCTCAAAGTGACAGTAATTAGTTGGTATTCTAATGAGAATTTGAATGGCAGTATTCTTTAGGAAGGAAATAAATCAAATAAGAATTGGTAAAACTTTTTATAAGTATCTTGAACTAGAAAAGTTTTAATATAAATCTGTTTCGCCTCTAGAAAAATGTTGCTTAAATTAATTCTTATAAGATGTGAGCAGTGGTGGCCGAGTGGTAACGGCCCCGACTTACAAGTTGTAGGTCGCTGTTTCAAACCCAGTCAGGCGCATTACTTTGTGTAATTTATTTCATCACCACTGCTCTCAAAACGGTGAAGAAAAACATTGTGAGAAAACCGGCATGTCCTAGAACCAAAAATTCGAAGGCATGTGACATTCACCAATCCGCACTGGGCCCGCGTGGTGGATTACGGCCCATTCCCTCTCCTAGAGAAAGGAGGCCTGAGTCTCAACAGTTGGAACATTAAAAGGCTGAATATGCTATTATTTTATAAAATAAGTACTTATTTATTATAGATCAAGACATACGAAATTCCTTATTATGAAAACCTTTCAATTAGGTGCGAAAAATACAATTTAAAAAAATTATTCGTTGGTATTCTATGTATCTATGCTTCTCTTAGGGCTATGCCTTCGTTTAATAAACACTTTCACGAAATTTAAATGATTGCAGCTATTCTAGTTAGTTATTTTAATTATTTTGCAGCCATTCTAGTACCAAATTATATTTCATCTAAATCTGTTCAGCCCCCCCCCCCCCCCTAGCAAAGTTACAATCGTATCGTTCACGCCGAACGCCTAGAGTAGGCCACACCTCTGATTCTTTTGTTCTGACCACGTGACGTGAAAGATGTCCACTGCTGGACATAGGCCACCCCCAAGCGACGCCACAACGACCGATCCAAACGACGAGATGACGTTAGAACAAAGGAATGGGAGGCGTGGCCTACTCTAGGCGTTCGGCGCAAACGAACCGATTGTAACTTGGCTAGTGGGGTAGATGTTTTAGCGTGTTGGAACACAATCATACGTGCAAACCTTTTTTGGGGATACAGGGATGAAATTTTTGCTCTTATAAGACTTTTTGGTCCTTTCGTTCGATACACTGTTTGTTTTGTAAGTCACTAGAAGGTGAAGTAAGGCCGCGTTCCCAGTTGGTCGTGACGACTTGATTGAGTAGTTTTAAGTGTCGTGGCTTATATGATTAAATAGAGGTGTTAATATATATGACGACACGATTAACTGTCGTCTAAAACTTGTTTTAGGCGACAACGAGATTATCATGATAGTGGAAACGGCTAGCACGACAGTCGTAAAACGATGTAAGTTTTATCAAGACTAAACCGTGTCGATAAATCATGTGTCATTGTTCTGACTATCTGTCATAGCCACGACAAACAGTTGTTAAAATGGGAACAGCTATAGACGATACTCGTCCGACATAGTGAGAACGCGGCTTTAGATGGCGTAAAGTAAAGTTATAATTGTTGCTATTTCATGAATTTTAAAGTACGTAAACGAGTATAAATATTCAAATCTTCCACCACAAAAAATACCCCAAATAAAACTTTGAGCATCCAGTTAATTTGCATTCTATATAAATCTACGTAGGACGCCTGGTTGCTAATGAAAATGAGCCCTTTCTTCCAGCCGGGGCCCGCACGGTCAAGCGTCCCTCCGACATGCCAGAGGAACCCTAATGCCCTCTGTGCGTTTAAATAGAAATCGCACTTGCAATTTATGTGAAAGGGTCAGTGGAATTGTTCCCTCTTGTTTCACGTGTTCTATAGCTAATTTTGGAGCATGTCAGGTGGGTAGTTACTCTTTGTCTTCGTTTTTTTTTTGGTGTTTTTTCGGTATTTATAGGGAATTAAGTTGAGGTGGTAGGGTAACAAAAGTGATTGAAGCTGTTCATACTTAAGAAAGGACAAATAAATGATTCAAACTTTTTCTATCAGAGGTTCGAAAAAAAAAAATTCTGAATGTTTTTATTTTACACAGGCTACATGGGCACTTGTAATATGTTAGAAGCTAGTGCACGGTTCCAATTTGTCGTGTCCTATCGAGAAGAACCTGCAAGAAACTCCATACTTAAAAAAAAAAAGATTGGTTTTACAATATTTCCATATTACAATATTAATAGGTAGTTTGACGACTTTACCGATAATTATACAGTAGAATTTATCAATTTAAATAAGGACAAACAACGTAAAAAGCTGTGATGCACTATTAGAGTTTAGACCATATTAAAACTAGTTTTAATTAAAATGTAAAAGTATCCTTCTAAATTCTTTCTTTCTTTTTTAAGGTTCCTTACCTCAAAAGGAAAAACGGAACCCTTATAGGATCACTTTGATGTCCGTCTATCTGTCTGTCGGTCTGTCAAGACCCTTTATCTCGGGAACGAGTGGAGGGATCGAGTTGAAATTAAAACCATATACTCAAATCAGCGGTCCCTTGAAGTTGTGAAAAAATCAAATTTCAGAGTTAACGAAAAAATAGATACGGCCGTTTATGTCGAAAAAAACGTATATTTCGACACTCTCAAGGGAATCAAAATTCATAGGGCTCTTTCCGTTAACCTAGAATCCTGAAATTTGGCATTAAATAGGGTGTCATAGCACAAATATAAAGAAAATTGAAAACTGTAAATTAGTAGTTACGTCACGAAAAAAAAAAATTTGCGATTCGGAAACATTTTCGTAACTTAATTCGGGAATTGAAACGTTTTCATAGGTAAGTTTATATGGAACCCTCAGTGCGCGAGTCCGACTCACACTGGCCCTGTTTTTTTAATAAAACGTTACCCCACACTAGGGTCTATTAATGAACCGTGAGTGAATTCACAAACATATAAAATCAGATACGCAAGACCCGGAACGACTATTTGTAGGCCATACAAATATTTGTTCTGTGCGGCAATCGAATCAGCGTACCAGTCAATCACTCAACTATTGAGCCAACCGCGACATCTAAATCTACTATATCATCTTAGAATATATATTTTTTTACATCTTCATACAACGCCTTCTAGTCCCAAGCTAAGTAGACCTTGTGTTATGAGTACTAGACAACTGATAAATATACTTATATATTTTTAAATATTTACATATTATAGATAAATTACACCCAGACCCAGAACAAAATATGATCGTGCTCATCACACAAAAGTTTGTCCTGGGTGGGAATCGAATCCACGACCTCCGGCATAGCAGTCAGGGCCACTAACCACTAGACCAACTCCAGTCTTTTCAAAATAGAATACCTCGATACATCAAACTTCTGTTATATTCAAACATCAAGTATTTCTATTACACTGCCAAAGCCGGTTTGATTTCAAACAACACATCGGCCTTTTTGATCATCAGCCACCCCAATTGAAAACTAATTAGGCCCGCGTTTCGAAACTCTAATTAGAAATTCCAATTAGATATTTGTCGGCGTTTTCTCAGCGAATTCCCTGAGGTCCAAACAATTATTGTTATAGCTGGTTTGGCCACCCAAGGGCCTTTGATTCGGGAAATATTTGGTAACCTCGGACCCTCCGTTTTCTCCCTGCAAGACGGCATAGATTTCTTTTTGATGTGACCACATCCTACGTTGAGTAGGTGTTAAGTGTACGTCCAGATAAGGCGTTTGTGTGTGTAGAAACAGACTAATTTTGATAACAAAATGAGTGTGATTTTCTTATTGGAATTGTAATATTAAGAAATATTTGACTTCTAGACGATTTAGGGCTGGTTCTAGGAAATATTACGTTTCTTTTAACTCTTTTTTTTTGTACCAATTATAGTGGTTATATTGTGTATATGTTCAACTAAAATTTCATGAGCCTTGACCAGAAGTCTGGAATACAAAAATAATATTTAGAGATATGCGGAACTAATTCTTAATTCTTAATTCTTTATTGTACACAAAAAACATACATAGTACACGCAGATAATACAGTTTATGTACAAACTAAGTGTAGTCTCGTAAAATTCCGTTGAAAGGGGAGGATCCTCTGACCAGAAGGGAGTTGTGTCTGGTCTGGGAAACTGTCCGTAAGTCGATTTCTATTATATATTTTTATAATTGTTTTTTTATCACGATAATCTCTCGTTTGACCATTACCTCACCTGATGGTAAGCGATAATGTGGCCGAAGAAGCGCGCTTGCCTAAAAACTAACCTATTCACTCTTGACTTAAAGATCCCCTAGGTTGAAGCTATCAAGAAACACAGACTCCAGCAGGGAATTCCACTCCTTAGATGTAAGTAACAATGTGGATGGATGGAGAGGAAGAGGGAGGCCAAAGAAAAGATGGATGGATTGTGTGAAGAGTGATATGAAAGAAAAGGAAGTTAGTGATAGCATGACGAGTAACAGGGCAGAGTGGAAGAAAAAAACGTGTTGCGCCGACCCCAAATAACACGGGATAAGGGCAGGAAGATGATGATGATGATGAGATGTAAGTAACAATTAGAATCTGCCAGCGGCTCACCTGCATATCATAATAATATGTTATTCCAGGACATGGTCTTGGTCTGCCCATGTACCAAACTTCATCCAAAATTTTTCAAACTTTTGAACGTTAAGGAGTAACAAACATACTTACAAATATTACTGTGATGTGGTAAAATTGAATGTCTAAAAGGTGTATTTTATTTCAACGCAACCACGAATCTACAGGTATTTAACCTGTAGATTCGTGAAAAAAACCTGGCAAGTGCGAGTCGGACTCACGCACCGAAGGAATCACGCAATGAAAACAGTTCAATTCAAGAATTGAGTTACAAAATTTTTCCGAATAGCAAATAATTATTTTTTTTGTGACGTAACTATAAATTTATAGTTTTCAGTTTTTTCCTATACTTGTGCTATGAAACCTTGCTTTATGCCAAATTTCTGGATTCTAGGTCAACCCTATGAATTTTGATTCCCTTGAGAGTGTTGAAATATACGTTTTTGCGACATAATTGGTCGTTTCCTTTTTTTTCGTTAACTCAGAAGATTGATTTTTTCAGCGTTTCAAGGGACTGTAGACCTGAGTATATCTGAGACTTGATACCTCCACGCGTTCTCAAGATAAATGGTCTTGTCAGACAGAGAGATAGCAAGACAGAGAAACAGACGGACAACATAGTGATCCTATAAGGGTTCCGTTTTTTCCTTTTGAGGTACGGAACCCTAAAAAAACTTCATCCGTCATTCTATCACCATTTGCATCCCGTAACTGAACACGCACGCACTTTCACATTTGTATGTTGTGTGTTCATTCGACCGCAGTTTACAGCCGCTCCAATGGCTCCACATATCACTAAATTTTGTTTACGCCGATGTTAGCCGAGTAAACACGAAGCAACTTCGGGTAAGGAGGATTTTATTAAAGGAACTAGACGGAAAAATAAACACGGGATTCGTTAGTTCTAAGAGGCAATGTTTTTATTGAGTTTTAATGTGTTAAGTCGGTTCTTTTAAGTTTTCTTTTAATGTTTGTTGATTCTGTTAATGTAATTTGGTTTTTATTTTAGTGTTGCAGTTGCAGAATATTATTGTACATTTTTTATGATACCTAACAAGAGTTAGTCATATTATAATTCGTACTACAGATGCTTTTTACAAAGGGAAGTGGTTTTTT
The DNA here is from genome assembly GCA_949316375.1 of Mythimna vitellina. Classification (NCBI taxonomy): domain Eukaryota; kingdom Metazoa; phylum Arthropoda; class Insecta; order Lepidoptera; family Noctuidae; genus Mythimna; species Mythimna vitellina. The sequence continues at coordinate 8,733,141 of OX438699.1, read as the reverse complement.
GAGACTGTGATTTCGTATTTATTAAGTCAGACTTGAATTCCAGCAAAATGTTTAGATTTTATTTTTTCAATTTATTGGATTCGGTGTTTTTATCCACATGGATACATCATGTGGATTTATCCAACCCTTCTATATCTGACTGATGGATAAAAAATTCAAACAAATATGTTTAGATTTAAAAAGTTCGTTGCAGTTGTACCAATGCTCTAGAACTTAATAAATTTAGCAAATATTTTTTGTTTTGCTCCCAGAAAATGTGGGAAATCATCTAATGATTTCTCTTGCTCTAGGGTGGATCGGGAGGGCGTGTTAGACTTTTACTGACTAAAACCCAGCTATCGTCATACAGTAGCTCTTTACGGTCTAGGTCCACCGGTGTCCTTTTCAGAAATCCCTACGTGGCCCTAGTAGGCATTTGTTTTTTTCGGTGGTAAAATCCTCTTATGACATCCCCTGGCCATCAGCCCTGTTGACCCTCTACGGTTTACTGACATCTTTTTGAGGCGCGCGTGGAACACTACGCGCCGTCGACGATTCGGGCTTGGTCCTTATCGGTCGGGTGGACGGCGAGCTAACCATTGCTCGTCGTCTCCAAGCATGCACCTAAGCTCTGCACAAGCATATTCTTGGATTGAAATAGGTAAGTATTCATCCCTTTCAAATATTCCCCTCATTCAGTACATCAAGCAGATGTTTGCTAAGTTCAAAACATTTTAAGTAGCAGTTGTTATCACTACAAGAGTCCAAACAAAACATAAGTTAGCATATCATACGGGAGAGCCAATTGAGCGGCTATTAACATCGCACTTATCAAAAAGGTCACAAATCACCACATCATCATCTAAAATACAACTGTAACAGTTAGAGTCAAGGTTCACTTTTGAGTGGTCGGTGCAAATATTTATGTGATTGCTTAGTAGGGTTGGCAAGTTTGTGAATTTGCATAAGACGCTGTCAGGAGGTTCTTAGAAGGGTTGAGATTCTCGAGGGCCTTCCCTGATCCGTAGGGCTTATCCTGATAATTATTTCAATTGTTTATGCCTGTCGACGGTGCATTTAGATGGCGTATTATAGTTTGTAGGAGTGCTGTCTTCATTAAGAAGGAGGCTTCGGCTGTCTTCGAGTGATCTATGTTTTAGGGCTCCGCGCCATATCTCGAATTGAGATGGATCTCTAGAGGGATATTATTGTGATTTAGTTTAAGATATGTATTGGGTATTAAGTGTCTTGTGTTCCGTTCGTACCGAGGTTGTGTATTTTGTATTGATTACATAGTTTGTATTAGGTTCCGCTAGCCTGGCTTGTTTAACATTTAGATCGATCGATTTAGATCTATTTGCATTTTTTTAACTAACTATAATTACAGTAAAACCAAAAAAAAAACATATCTAATTAAAATTAACTAATAAAACAAACTAAAATATGGCGTCAAAAAACTTCTTCACATTGCTATCGACTGGTAAACTGCCCAAAAGACTGGCGGCATTGCCACGCTGTACGGTAATGTCTTAACTTCAGTCCAAGGTAAAAACCAGCCCATGGGTCACGCGAAGTGTCAACAAGACATTTTGACAGATCTATATACAATTTGTAATCACTTGGACCCCACGATTCGAGAGTTTCAACCATAAAACGGTTCGGAAATATCTAATAATGATAAATGATATTTATTTTGTAAGTAGGTTTAAAAAAAAACACTTTTACACGTCAATTTTTTTTTTCGTCATCTTAAACTAGATGAGGCCAGTGTTTCCTAGCTGACTACCCTGAGAAGAAACACCGAAACAAACTCAGGGGAATAAATAATAGTATAAGCTTCTTACACTGTTATTACATTTTCCGCTGCTGGAGGTTCTCCGTAGCCGCAGCGGCAGCACCAGCACAACACGACGACCTAGGAAGATGAGATGGCGCAAAAGCATCGACACAAGTAGTGTCCCATACTAAAATGCCACCCATCTTCCATGGAAATAAAGTTTACAAGTGTACAATTGTTCACCTGCTCAAATCTTTAACCAAAGTTTTTTTTTTTGGGAGTTGTGACATCGTCTTATGACTTCTCCCGCTCAGGTAGAGTGAGAGGGCGTGTCAGACTTTGACTGACTAAAACCCACCTATGTTTCAGTAGCCCTTAATATTCTAGGGCTACGGGTTTCTTTTTCAGAATTTCCTCATAGCCCTAGCAGATCTGTAAATAAAGTAAGAATGCATAATTTTTAACATTACAATAGTACGAGTTTTTAAGTATTGTCGTTTGAAGAAAAAAACACAACTAGAATCTTATAGTACTTTTTATTGTTTTTCAAAGTATTCACCACGTAGCGTAATACACTTTTCCATTCGCTCAAACCAGGTTTGAGTCAAAAAAAAATCGAGAGGACTCAACCCAATTTTTTTCTCAAGTTAATTTCCTACTTTAAAGCGTACAAAACCGCGGACACAAGCTAGTACAACGTATATCCGTACAAACGTACACACGTATTATCCGTACATACAATGTAACTAATGAATTGTTCCCCCTCGCTTCATTAGACAACAGTCGATTCTTCAAAAGTTAAATATGACTCGCTCGACTAATAATATCTCATTATTGCTTTACGTTATTAAAATTAAGACTCGTATGAATACGCTTAACTTAATAAGATTTATTTATAATTATTTGTTAGTATGTTTGAGGAGTAATGAGGAATTAATTAAAATACGCAAGAACATTATTTATTTATTTATTTATTTATTATATCCTTTATTGTACACCAATATAAATATAAAAAGAAACTAAACTAAAACACATACGAACATACAATGGGCGGCCTTATCGCATTCCGCGATCTCTTCCAGGCAACCTGGAATAGACAGTAATTGCCTGGACAAGAAATGGGGCTGTCATTGGTGTGACAGAACCTGCATCAAACATATTATATTATAATAGATACACAAATACATACATATGCTATATAATAGATACATATATTGAAAACTATAGACAGAAATATGAATCATGACTATCGATACTCACAGCGACAGGTAATGTTCTCTAACGAGCATTCTACACACATTCATTGTGCGTACAGTTAAGGATTGGAATTCCCTGTCGGAATCCATATTACCCGATAGCTACAATCTACGAGGTGCCTTCCAAGCATGGTCTTTCGTCGACCACATCGTCGCTTTACATCAGGTAAGATCACTATCTTAAGCGCTAGTTTATCAATAATAAAACAAAAACCAACGATAAAGGTTGACTGGCAGATAATGTCTTGTTGTATTAAGTCCACCTAAGTACCATTATTGTACTTAAAGATTGAATAAATAAACATTGAAATACTAAGATTCTTTATTTTAAGGGTTCCGTACCTAAGTCGGCAAAAACGGAACCCTTACCCTCACTTTGTTGTCCGTCTGTCCGTCGCCTTTTAACTCAGGAACTCGTGGAAGTATTAAAGTCTGCTACCCCAATCAGCTGTAAAAAAATTCTCACTTCTTCAACATCAACATCCGATTTTAGCTACCACACTTAGATAATAATTTTACACGTGAAAAACTGACCCAAATCCTCACAATTTTCGGCTAGAAATATGACAACACTGCTGAAGTGTTGTCATATTTCCTTCCTCAGAAAATCCTTTACAACTCCAACCTACAATTTTTACACATACTCCGAAAATTCTAAAGGGAACATACCAAAATACCTCGTACCCGTTCTAATCTGAGCCAAAATCTTATCATACATAGACAGATAGGTATTCTCGGCCCGGACCCCAGCCTCGGGCTTCAAGAACGGTTTAATTAACTTAATAAATACACACTCCACTCCATTACGCGCATACGTCAAATATTATGAGCGTCTACGCACAATGACTCGTCTCGGATAGGCATCATGATGATTAAGTGTGGAAGGGTTTGTATATGTTTCTGAAATGAGTGAAATGTTTACGCATCGTCGTTGAAATTTTAAGGTAGTGTTTGTTTTTGTTTTATAGCTTTTGCCCGCGGCTTCGCCCGTGTGTATAAAACATAGCCTATGTCACTTAGGAATAAAACAAAGTGCTCCTATAATAAATTAAAATAATTAAAATTGAATTACGTATTTACTGTAACAATAATATATTATAATCAATAATGTTATTCTTTTGTTGTAGCTGTTGGTTCTCCTATGATTAAATAAATAAATAAAATAAATAAATAAATATAGGAATGAAAATGTAACTATATGGACCAAATAAGTCTGAAACAAAAAGTTTTTTTTTTTTTTATAAGGATTCCGTTTTTTCCGTTTATGCTACTGAACTCTAAAATAGGACCGATGTCGTCACTTCCTATTGCAAACCATCTTCATCAATGTAGATTAAAACAATTCTTAACACCCTTTTATGTTTTTATATCCATCATTTTTCAACACCCAACTGAAAAGTTTCTGTTACGGTCTATGTCAAATTATAAAAACAACCGGTCAAGTGTGAGTTCGACGCGCGTACTAAGAGTTCCGAAGGAATTAAACTTTTATAATAGGATTTAAAAAAAACTATAAGATGACTTCTCATAGGTTTTGTTGTAATCTAATAAGTACTATTTTTCTAGTTTTTTTCAACCCTTGCCGCCGCTTGCGTCGGGTTGATTCGACAAGTGTTTTCGTTTCCTATTCGCCAAGGTGGTGTGTTTGCGACTGGCTACTCCATCTCGTTTAGATCTCTCTTATTTCTTATAGGTCACAGAAGATCTGATGAGATAGAGTATTTGATCGTGGGTGTGCGACCCTGGCGGAACAAACGCGTGAGTATTTATTGGAAATATCCAATGTAGGCGGTTAAGAACTTAAAGAATTTAAACTCATTAATTCCAGAGATAAGGGCAGGGGGAATGGTCAAATGGATATCTTTAAGATTATGAGAAAAATATATTTGAGACCTTCAAAATACGTCCCTTGATATCGCACGATACAGTTTGAAAAACTATTTTTTTCAGATTTTCATCCCAAAAGTGATCCCAATTCTAAATTAATTTATTTACTTTACATGCCACTGTTTGGGTCACAGATGATTATCTGTGACCCAAACACTGGCACTTTTGGGGTGAAAATCTGAAAAAAAATAGTTTTTCAAATTGTATCGTGAACACATGATTATGTGTTCACCAAAATTTGAACACACAATGGTACAGTACATTTTAAGTAAATTAGCTGTGACAGACAGACAGACGTGTGTCTGTGTGGGTGGACAAACGGAAGCCTTAAAGGATTATGAAGGTTCCGTTTTTCCCTGTGGTCTTCAGAATCGTAAAAACCATTGATATTTGCACTAAAAAGGCAGGGTTTTCACATCTATTGCAAATATCTGCGCTTTTTTTTATTGTGTAATTTTGGTTTATACGATTGTGTGAGGCACGAATAGACGTTTTTTCTTTCTTTCTTTCTTTCATCACTGCTAAATACTTAACACCCTCTTAATTTTTTTACCCCAACCTAATCCAACACTAATCATCTAATTTTTTCACGACGAAACTCCACCAAGAAGTTTGAACTACTCTCGTCTATATTTGTTCACGTGTCTACGGTAAAAGGTGACCGGAACCATAAATTTAGTGCGGCCAGCGCAATCTGGCGCGGAGGAAGAAACGTTGGTGGGCTGCGGTCGGTGTCGGATTCACTTCCCGGTCGGACACTCGACGTGTGTTCGCTGCACGCGTTTTTATTTTGAGAGATTAAGTTTTTTGATGGTCACGTGTGCTAGAGGAGAAAGGATAGTAATTGCGAAATTATGTGTTTAAAAAGTATGAAGGAAAAAAGGAAAAAAAAACGGAACCCTTATAGAATCACTTTGCTGTCTGTCTGTTAAGACCATTTATCTCAAGAACGCGTGGAGGTATCGAGTGGAAACTAAAACCATATACTCAAGTCTACAGTCCCTTAAAGCTGTGAAACAATGAAACTTCTAAATAAACGAACGAAAAAGATACGGCAGTGTATATCGCAAAAAAACATATATTTCGACACTCTCAAGGGAATCAAAATTCATAGGGTACCGTTGTTGTATCCGTTGACCCAGAATCCTGAAATTTAGCATAAAGCAAGGTCTTATAGCACAGGAGTAGGAATAAATCTGAAAACAAAAAATATTTTTTTTGCGATTCGAAAAAGTCTTCGAAACTCCATTCCGGAATTGAATTATTTAGATAGGTAAATTTGTACGGATCCCTCAGGGCGTAAGTCCGACTCGCACTTGCCCGGTTTTTTAAAGTGAGAAGTAATCAAATGACTTCTCCCGTACTAGAGTGAAGCAAGAGAGCGTGCCAGACTTATATTAACTAAAACCCGCCTATGTTCCTTCATTTGCCTTTTGCGTTCTGGACCCACGGTAACTCTTTTAAACGTTCCCGCAGCCCTAGTAGGCATCCATGTGTAGTCTGAAAGATATCCACGGGGTCCTGGAACGCAAGGTAAAGAAGGAACATAGGAGTGGATTTTAGTCAGTATAAGTTCCATTCCACCCTAAAGCGAGAAACCTAAAAAAAAAACGGACAAGTGCGAGTCGGACTCGCGCACGGAGGTTTCCGTACAAACGTACCCATAAAAACATTTCAATTCCCGAACTGAGTTACGAAGATTTTTTCGAAACACAAAAAAAGTTTTTTTTTGTGAAGTAACTACAAATTATACAAGAGAAGATTATAGAAGAAAATCTGAAAACGGTATTTCAGATTTTCTTCTATACTTGTGCTATAAGGCCTTGCTTAATGCCAAATTTCAAGATTCTAGGTCAACGGAGAGAAGAAAGACAAAACACAAAGAAACCAATAAATACCTAATATAAAAAAAAAAATAACGTACCTTTAATATAAAGTTTATTTGAACTTATAATTCCAAGTCAATCCAAAGATAACACTTCAAACCAACCCGTTTTAAAAAACGGCAATTTCATACTTTAACCCCTAATATTATATGGTTGATTTATTTTTTATTTCCAACAGATATAATGATGAACCTGCCTTGTAAGTAATCTCTATACCAACCTAGTTTGATTGCTGGAGATGCTTAACCCATTAAGTCCGCCTTTGTCTACCTTTGTGCAAGAAGTTTAAATTAAAAAGAAGATATTTTTTAAATCGGTTCGCGTCGGTTTCCCCGTCAAATGACGAGGAAACCGACGCGAACCAAAGAGATCGAAATACTAACTTAAAAAAAAAAATTGGCCTCGAACATAAAACCTCCTCCTTTTTTTGGAGTCGGATGATAAATAAATAACAATTAGAATATTTTGCTTATGCTTATTGAAAACCGCACACACTTTTTAGGTAAAATTTGTCATCGTTCACAAATATATGAAGTCGCAGCGCCACAGGCCCCGCATAAAACATATTTGTTCGCAACTCTACTCCGAGCTCACAACCCTTGACATCTCAACGAGCCCCATTTGTCAGCTACACCTGAAATCACGGGTTAACCGTTCCGCGCCGGCAGGATCATTTCATATTTTCAGGAGGTCCATCTCACTCGGACCGCTCAATTATTCAAGCGGCGAGCCGGGAACCCGGTCAAAAGTAATGACCGGTGAACGCGAAATTACACGTGTTACAATGATGATTTTGTTTACCCGGCCTGGGAGTAATTTCGTCCGGATACTGTTTGAAGAGCTGTTAGGTTTTGTGATCGTTTTATTTAATGGCCCCCGGTATGTAGGGGTTGGCTTGTTTGCCCGTGTTTTTCGGTGTAAGTTTTTAAATGGGCGGTCTGTAATTTGGATTTTTTGGTACGGTTAATTAGTCTACATTGTTTGAGTGCAAACAACCTTTTTTTGGTGGGAAATCACTAAATGACTTCTTCGGCTCTGGGCTCAGCGAGAGGGAGTATGCGGTATCTCTTTAGAACCATTCCGTAACTGTCGATCTGCAACGAACCTAAATATGCTTTTAAGTCATATATATTGAACAAGTTTCATCAAAAATTACAAGAAACTTTTTATAAAAATTTCACTTTTAAAACCTACAATACATCCATATACCACAAGATTGAGCAGCACGGATTTATACTTAATTCACGTCTAGATCGTTCTTACACATATTTGTACAATTAGAACAAATAGTCAAGAAATAATCTGTTTACTCTTTCACGCAAAAAACTACTGAATGGATTTCGAAGAAACTTGGTACTCGGGTGGGAGAGTACATAGAATACTTTTTATCCCAAGAGTATATTTCTTTGGGATAACTTTCTAATTTCAGGCGAATCGTCTGGCAGCAGCTAGTTAGTAAATAATTGTATGAACAGGGCGACTTACATAGGTTGCTCTATTTTAATGTTTTTCATAGAAAGCGAAATTAAAACTTTACTAAGAACTTGAAGTAAGCAGCTCAAATAATATTGAAAGGAATCTGAACTTAGGTATAATATTAATTGTATAACTTTTGATTGCATAATAATTATACATTTTAAGTGGTAATTATAATATCGTATTGGATGAGTCTGTAAGGGTATTATGATGTAATCTAATAAATAAATAAATACCTTACACGATAGGATAAACCGAGGTATAACTGGCCACTTTCAATTATTGGCCACTATTCACTTTATCTGCATAAATTAAGAATTATTTTCATAGAACGCCAATTATTATTTATTTTCCGTATTACCTACTCAACTAGCTTTCATTATAGTAACAGATTTTTCCACTAAGAACACTAGCACTAAAAATATCGAACATTTTGTGACATTACGCGTACGAGTTCCGACGTAAACGGTAAGTCTTTAAAATTTTTTTAACGTAATGATTAAAATCAAAAGTGAATTTTGTGATATTTCGTGTAGTAAACGTGAATAGATTGTGTTTGTGGTGTCGTATAGATGGTAAGCGATCATTTCTTGAAGTTTTATTCTATCAGTATCTATAATAAAGCGAGATTAGTTGGGTGGCTAGTTTTTGATTGTCATTTTTGCATATTTTCATTTATTGGCCACCCATGCCAGTTATTGAGTTATATGCTAATATCCGAATTTTACGAAAAATGAAACGTAGGTATTTTTTTCTTTTCTCGGTTGGAAAATTATCCAATAACATCCACTTTTACTGACTAAAAACACACACTCGTGTTCCTTCGTTGATTTTTATACCAGGGCCGAGTCTTCCTTTCAGAATCAGACTTCCACGCGCGCCTCAAGATGTCAGCAACTGAAGGGGCCGAGCAGGGTCGAAGCCTACCGAGGCCGAGGGTGTGATTCTGAAAGGAAGACTCGGCCCTGCTACGAAAGGCAACGAAGGAACAGGAATGGGTTTTTAGTCAGTTAAAGTCTGACACTATCTCTCGCTCCGCCCAAGAGCGGGATTTCTCATTTGATGATATTCCCACCTAAAAAAACAACCCTTGACCTCAGTAGGCTGTGACTCTGCTGAGCTCCTACGGTTGCTGACACCTTAAACGATGTAATGGCATGGTTGGCACAGTGGTTGAGTGATTGGCTGCTGCGCTGAGGGTCACGAGTTTCATTCCCGAACTGATTAAATATTTGTATAACCTACAGATAGGTGTTCCGGGGCTGAATGTCTTCTATATGTGACTTCGGCTTGAATCACAAGGAAGGACATAGGCTATATTTTATCTTGCTTCTACTTAGACTTCGCATCCACAGTGACCAACATTCACGCAGGTAAATTCACTGGCAGAAGCTAGTTGTCTACACTAATATTATAAAGAGGTAAAGATTGTTTTTTTTTTTTTTATTTGTAGGAGGTAATCTTTCAAAAAGTTTTTCACCGATAGAAAGCTGCTTTATTCCTGAGTGACATAGACTATATTTTATATGACATAACTATTCAATTTCACTAAAAAAAAAGATTCATCCACCGAAAAAAAAACAGAATTTATTTTACCATCTTGGCCACGCGTTCACGGTGTCCTGTCAGTCAGACCATATGAGTATGTGACCATATCCGGTCTGTTGATTTATTGGTCACATGTTGGACCATCTATCCAAATTGTTGGTTCAGAGATGTGGGCAAAAAGTTGGTGCCAAGCTGTCTGGGGAAATGAAATGTGATGCTTTAGTTTTTGTGGTGTCAGAGTTCGGTTTTAATTATGCATTTGAGTGACTTTGATTTGGTGAGAATTTTTGTTTGTTTACAATTCTTACAGCACAAGGCGATTGCTGATAGGATTTTGTCATGCAGATGTTAGGTTACACGCTGGGAGGGACACCCCGTAACTGTAACCACTAACCTCATTGATGTTTACAGTAAACACAATCAAATAATCAATACTTTATTGCAAGCCATATGTATACCTACACATAGATGGTGTTGAAAATTGTCATGGATCTATATGGACCCTGAAGGGAACAGCAAAATTAGGAGAGAGGAAGAAGGCTAAGTAGCAATTCACGGAATTCAATAGTATTGTAGATCTAATGTGATGCGTTTAATCGGATGTGTAAATATCATTAAACACACATAGAAATATAACTAAAAGTTGCAGAATAAAACAAATAGGTAATTCGGCTATTTAAGGATACAGATTTTAATATAGTCGCCACAGCATCTTGAGTACCATAGCTAATAGACACGATTGTCCACTCATGTGGAAATTAGTACAGCGGACATAGTCCTTGCTTACTATTGCTTATTATTTTTACTTCTGTGTAAGATTGATATAAATTATCTGATTAAATAAATAATATAAATATTTTATTAAATAAACCATAACTTCGGCAAGCGGCTCTCCTCTTTGGAGATAAAAGTATTCTATGTTTTTTTCCAAGGTCCAATTGGTCTTTACACTAAGATACGTTAAAATCGGTTCAACCGTTTAGGCGTGAAATATGATGGAAAACAGTTTTTATATTCAGTGATTATGACATTAAATATATCCAACGCATTAGACTTTTTACACTTTAAAAAAATATATTTATAAACATTTAACAGTAATATTTACAATTATATATACATATTTATTGATTAGGTATTTACATTTAAAATACTAACTATAACTACAATAAAATAAAATAATAATAAAAACCTTACACTAATTACACTAACTAAAATCAAACTAAAATATGGGGTCAAAAAACTCTTCCACATCTCCGTTCACTGGTAATGTACCCAAAAGACTGGCGGCATTGCCACGCTGTATGGCAATGCTTATCCTCTGTCCGAGGTAAAGGCTAGAAGCCCTTGATTATTGATTATTTTCTTAGTGTTTTTTGGTGTTAAATTACTGTTTTGAATTTAACTATTGGTAAAATTAACAATGCACGACATAATTCAATTCAAACACAATGACAGTAATTACGTGTTATTTTTTTAAAAAAGATCTTAAAATTCTTTGAAAAAAAATATTCATTCAGAATTTCGATTAAATGTACAAAGTTTTTTTACAAAGATATATTTTATATAATTTTTAATTTATTACCACAGTTCATGCAAAAGTTCTGGTTCAAAAGAAACCAATAATATTTTAATAGATATCTGTGTTTCCAAAATATCTAGAGAATGATATGTGAAAACGTCATAAACGCTTAAGACCAATTCTATGGAAATGTATCTCGGGTTGGACGCTCTTAAGTGTTATACCTGGTTATAAGTAGTTATAAGTTAGCTAGTAATCTACCCCTGATGTAAGTAGAGCTGCGGATTGTACTAATTAGCAATCGTGTATTTACATATGTAATGATGACGGTATACACATAGTTTCCAACTAAACACGCAACGTAGGTACAGGCTAATTCAGTCACTGTTATATGATACAGATATTTGGTCAATTAGTATGCATGGACAACTAAAATTAACTATATTAGGTACCTACTGCATTAAGATCATTATTGCATGGCATATGAACGTATACGTTGAATACTCATAGAAAACGTTGAGCGACATAATGCCACAAGCGCTTGATACATCATTTGAGCTGAAAGACGTCCTACTGTTTAACACAGGCCTCCCCCAACTGTCACTACAACGATGGGTCCTGTGCGTCTCCATCAGATTTCCGCGACCCTCGCCAGGTTATCAGTTCATCTTGTGGGAGGCCTTCCAACGGTGCGTCTTCCTGTACGTGGTCGCCACTCCAGAACCTTTCGGCCTCATCGACCATAGGTTGTGCGAGCAATGTACCCTGCCCATTGCCACTTAGTCTGGCGATTCTTCGTGCTATGTTGGTAATCTTGTTTTTTCTGCCGATATCTTCATTTCAGATCGATCACGTGAGGAAACTCCGAGCATAGCACTTGGCACACTTATCAAAAAAGATTACCATTTAGTTAATATAGTATAGACATTTAACCATATTTGCGTCATTAAGTCTAATAAAAATTACACACCTATCTACTGCATGTACCTACGTGTCTGACTATCCCTTCGAAGACATCTGGTATAATGTTGTAAAAATTCAAAGCCGTAATCAGATTTGTCTGTGATTTTGGGCCTAGCAGGGTCGAAGCCTACCGGGGCCAAGGGTCTGATTCTGAAAGGAAAGCAACGAAGGAACAGGATTGGGTTTTTAGTTAGTAAAAGTCTGACACTATCTCTCGCTCCGCCCAAGACCGGGGTTTGTCATTAGATGGAAAAAAGTGTATTACAAGGTTAAAGGCTATGTCGAAGACACATTTGTTTGGCAATGACTGCTTCTGCATATGTGGCCCCCTGGTAACTCATAATATTGTGTAAATATTATGAGTTACCAATTTTTAATCGTGCACTAGCTTCTGACGTTTTATAAGTGCCCATGTAGGCCTATGTGAAATAAAAAACTTTTGACTTGACTTTAAATTTGATGATTTTTCCATCTAAAAAAAAAAGCCCTAATCAGATATTTCGTATTCAAAGTTCATTTAACAATGAGTGCTAGTTAATTAAGCAGTCAAGAAGCAACATTTACAGACATTCTGAAAGAAAAGTTTGTCTACAGATTTACTTAAAAATAGATCGCGTCTAATACCTAGCCTCTTCGCAAGCACGTTAGCGAAACGTCCATTCTCTACAACATTTCCACACAATGACGAGGAAAAGTCTCGACTTTCCACATTTAAAAACGATCGCAGCGCCTTCGTGAATCAACGGAAGTACGCGGAAGTTTTACCAACTCACTGTAAAGAAAGCTCTTTAGTTCTCGCGTTTTTATACAGATGGCAGTGTAATAAGTTATATGAAAAACGAGATTTTGTTTTATTTTTTTTCAATGGTTTAGTTTTTATATAATGTTGTTTTTTTTTTATTTGAGAAAATAGATCACTCACGAAGCAAGCATGGTAATGAAATTGAATTCTAGGTTAGTTTTAACTAATTACTTTTCGTTAGTTTTTGATAATATAAATTCGTTTTTCAGTAGATTAGTATTAGATTATGATAGATAAGTAGAACACCTAGTTATCCTCTTACAAGTAAATAAACAAATATATGACAAGTACTTAAAAAAATTGTAATACACTTGTACATTTTTCACAGTAGAACTTTAAATATGATACATGATACTTATTAATAAATATTTTCAGCTCGTCACATAATATATAATGAAATCTACACTGACAATATTAACCTACTAACATAAAATTATACATTAAACAGCTCAGGTAAGTAGGTACATATACTTTGTAATAAACGAGGTTACTCATACTGCTTCCAAGTATATAAAGGTGCAATTACGTGAAGTATATAAGGTGAATGTACGTGAAATCATTAGTTGTGGCTCGTTTTATATTTTATTCGTTGGTGGACGCGCTAAAAAGCGCCCATGCATAATTACCTCCCGCGAGGATACGAGCGCGACCGGTGGACAGCGACGGCAAGGGAGTTGACTTGATTTTATATAAATTTTATTAATTATTTTTTTCACCATTTTCACTTCACGTGTTGTCATCATTGTTTTCTTAGTATCTTAAGTTTCAAGATTACAAATAGGAAATTAATGTTTATGAATTTATTAAAAATACAAAGAAATTATAGGTACACTGTAGAATCATTTCCACCTCCCGTTTGTGCTTTTACACTTAGCTGCCTCTAAAAATAAAAAAAAATGACTATTAATTCAGCTTATCGCAATCCACGACCAGTTGCGCAATCATGACCCACTTCTCTGCATTTCGTATTTACTCTGTCCCAGAGGACTTTTTAATTTCTTCAGGACATAGGCCGCCGTCTCCTTCTGCGAAGCAGTAATGCTAGTAAAGGAGGAGGCTGCACGTGCACGCGCGAGGGAGAGGCCCTCACGCTCGGCTGAGTCGAAGCCTACTGGAGCCAAACCCGGGGCCTTAGAGCGCGAGATGTCATTGAATGATTGATTATACCGAAAAAAAAAAGAAATCGTGGTGTCTGTAACTGGACTGTTTTAACCACTACCTATCTGTTATTCAACAAATCGAGATCTCATTGCAGTTTCAGCTTACTATCTCCCCAAAGTTAAACTGCTAAGGTCGGTTGGTCTATAAATGGGTAACCAATTTAACATATAAGATTCCTCCGTGCCTGAGAAAGAACGTTATTCCTGTGGTCCTGGCTGTCATTTGTATATCTTTGACAGTCGTTACGGATAGTCAAAAGCTAGGAAATCTGACCAAGACTTGCCAAAGAGTGTATCGTGTCACCCATGAGAAGTGGAAGTCGGATAGGAATAGGAGTTCCATGTAAAATATTGGTATTGTATTGTATCCACATTATGGTTAATCGTGCGATGAACAAATACACTGACCGCCTGAAACACACAGCTCACTAGTACTATCTTTTTATGCCCAGTTTGACATCTATCAGCCCACACTAAAGAAGTCTAAATAACTCTAAACGATATCTATCGCATCGTAACGGGATGCTTTAACCTACCTCTCTTGTGATGTTATAGTATCCACTAGTTGTTAGCCGAAAAATAGCAAGACACATTATGTCGAAAATATAAATGGGACAGAGGCCACCCCTATATGAGCAATAATTCCAACCTCAACTCAACTTAAAAAGTCGCAAAAGCTTCCTAAGTCAAACGCCCTTCTCAGAAATAAGTGAAAAAAAAAAAATTTTTTGGCATATGTTTTAACAAGTTCTGATTAAAATATTCTGATTGAAACCCACGACAGAGCCTCCTCTCACTCTCTATTTCCCTGGTCTCTCCTGCAAACACAACAAGTTAATACATGTATTAATAAAAAATAATTAGTTAACAACACACCGATGTTAAGCCTGGGTAAACTGTATTACTTGCTGAAAATACTATTTGCTTTCCTCAGTTTACTAACTACTAAAGAGACATTTATTTATAACAGTGTTTAAAATAAAATAATTGCACAACAAAGTCATCTCCACGTACCTCGCTATCCGCCACCGGACTCTTTTATATGCGTTTGTCAGTGAATTACAACGACAGGCCTGTAGCCAGTGAAAAACTGTTTAAACACCTACCTACCTTCATGTACTTATTTACACTTCGCTCTATGTACAGCACACACATATATTTATTATGTATTGAACACTCGGCTGCACAAAGCAATTCAGTGATAATGCCAACGGTGCTGTTGTGGTCTCATTTTGGTTTTTATTACTATAGAAGTTCTTGGTCTATTTGATATAAGTAGTTCATACTGTTAATTCTTTCTTTTTCTGTTTTTTTGACAAAACGGTGCCCTATTCTAGGAATTAGTCCTGTATGGTAGGTGCGTTCGCAAACTTGCCAAGGTGATTGTAAGGAACAAATTTTAAGCTTCAGTGGACATATAGACAAATTATCGAAAAAACTTAGCTCTGCAGCATGCGCCGTTAGACAAATTCGAAATTAGACCAATGTAGAGACAGCCCGTTTAGGTTACTTTAGCTATTTTAGCAAGGGTGGAAAATTAGCGTGGGTTGATAGATTTTAAACTGGCATAAAAAGGAAGTACTGGTGAGCTGTGCGTTTCAAGCTTTTAGTAAAATAAGATAAGATAAGATATGAGTCAGTGAGTGTATTTGTTTAGCGTGCGATAAACTATAATATTAATAATCTTCCACAACTATCACACAACGCCGTCCAGTCCCAAGCTAAGCAGATAATGTAATAGGGGTTAAAGTATCAAATTGCCGTTTTTTAAAACGGGTTGCTTTGAAGTGTTATCTTTTTCGATTGACTTGGAATTATAAGATCAAATAAACTTTATATTAAGTGCCGTTCTTTTTTCAAAATTAGGTGTTTATTGGTTTCTTTGTGTTTTGTATTTTCTGTAACATCGCAGTACTTACTTGTAACTATTTTTGTATGAAATATAAGAAAACTCGCATTATTTTTTAATATGAGTTTAACCATGGAAACAGTGTATCTCAAGCGGTATGCAATATTGATGATGTATATGGACTTAAAACTGCTAATGAATGGGATGTCTATTTTGGTTTCAATCACTTTTACGTGGAAAATTTTATCTCACGAATAACTTTTCTTCTCAGGGTGGCTACAAGACAAAATTTCCATAACAAAAGCTATTAAACCAAGAGCACAAAGTTCTTTTGTTAGAAGAAAGTCGTAGGTATACGTAATTGATATTGCTTGCCCTTTGAAATGCATAGTTTCTACGTTGGAACTCTTAATATGAAAAAAACGTTTTTTATTAGCTTTCACGATTATAAGAACTGTGATGTTACAGAAAACACAAAACACAAAGAATCTAATAAATACCTAATATCGGAAAAAGAATAACGTACTTTTAATATAAAGTTTTTTGGACGTATAATTTCCAAGTCACTTCAAAGCAACCCGTTTTAAAAAACGGCAATTTTATAGTTAAATACCTTATATTATGAATACTAGACAACCGATAAACATACTTATATATTTCTAAATACATACATAGTATATATAAATTTAACCCAGACACAGAACAAATGAACGTGCTCATCACACAAATATTGGCCCTGGGTAGGAATCGAATACTCCCTCAGAAATAAATTTAAAGATATCAATATAATGACTGTACCTTCACAGTATATTATATTTTGTATGTCCATAAAATATAAACATGTTTAAAAAATACAGTGATATTCATAGTTTTAATTCTTAAAAAACACAAATTTGTGGTTACTAGGTTCAAAAACATAGGGGGCTCATTTAGACGCCAATACCATTTCTGTAATAAAATTCCTAGTCATATTCAACAATTGCTTTTGCTTTTTATTATTATCTTTTACAATTAAACATTAATTAAATTAATGTTTAGTTTTACAATTTTTTAAATAAATATTTACTTTACTAAGTAGTACATTTTGTAAACTATATATTTCCTTTTATTATTGTGAATGTGAAGACTACGTTGATTTTTTCCTAATTAAAATTATATATACATTAAAAGCAAAAACTACGAGCTAAAATATGGCGTCATAATTAATTAGTTAAGCGTTTTTGTTGAATCATTTTTTTTTCCTTTACTTTTCAGTAATTTTAACGTATGTCTGGCAATTTAAGTATGCGCCTAACCAAATATCATTTCCGTGGTATTATTCATCAAGTGGTTGAGCTCCTAAGTAGTCTTGAGTTGAGCTTTGCCAATACTGACCAATACTTGCATTGCCTGGAAAGGTCCACTAAAATCTGTATGGTTCTTTCTTCAAAAGACGATCTCAGACAAATCTGCATGATTCTCATGTGATTAGCCCATTACATATTTACTGTATGGTCTTTAAAAGAGACTTTGATACCAGAGTTTGTTTCGGTGTTTCTTCTAAGGGTAGTCAGGAAACACCGGCCTCATCGAGTTTAAAATGACGAAAAAAAATTACGTGTGTTTTTTTTAAACCTAAGGTCTGAAGTAATTAGAAACTGAAAACAAATTTACTGTAACAGGTCTTAATTACCCGATACGGCGATACTTAAAAAAAAAAATAACTAATCGAATCGTTTATACATTTAATATAAATTAAAAGCATTACAAATTTTAACCTAATGGCATTGATATTAAATTGGCTACGATTATAGGGTATTTTGAGCAATTTGTTTAGCGAACGAAAAAAAAAAGCAAAACAAATACCAGGTCTAATTTGTTTAGCGACTTTAGTTTGCCTTTTATTCAACGTTGAATCTACATTTTTGAGGGACTAACGAAAATCTGCCATCTTAGCTGAATCCCATCCTTGGTATTTTATTTTTATGGTTCGCACATCGTAATGGAACCTCTCTTCTTGTTCACCACTCACTGCACTAAAATTATCAGAAAAAAGTCAAATAAGAAGTTTATAAAATGTGAGAAATCTGCATCCAAAGTTTTAGTACGACAGAAACAGTTTACAACATTATGATAATGATAAATGATATTTATTTTGCAACTAGGTTTTGAAAAAACATTTTTACACGTCAATTTTTTTTCGTTGTTCAAACTTGATGAGGCCGGTGTTTCCCCATTAAACTACTCTGAGAAAAAATATCGAAACCATCAGGGGGCAAAGTCTCTTTAAAGTCTATACTGTAAACATTTAATATTCAAATCGTATGAGAACCATGCAGGTTAGTATCTCAGATGGTATTTTGAAGAAAGAACTACACAGATTTGAGTGGACCTATCCAGTCAGTGCAAGCATTTGTCAGTATTCGTGTAGCTCAAATTTAGGACTACTAAAGAGCTTAACGACTTGACGAACAATACCAAAGAAAGGACATTTGGGTAGGCCGCATCAAATATTCAAAACTGCCAGACATCATGTTAAAATTACAGAAAAGGAAAAGTAATCCACATAGTTCTCACATTCACAATAATAAAACAATATGTACAAAACGTTTTGGAAAAAAGCTGTACGCACAATAAATTTGTGCGATATGATTGTGTGATTTGTGTAATTTGTCCGTTCTTGGGCGGAGCGGGAGATAATGTCAGACTATTACTGACTAAAACCCACTCCTGTTCCTTCGTTCTCTTTCGTACCAGGGCCGAGTCTTCCTTTCAGAATCAGACCCTTGGCCCCAGTAGGCTTCGACCCTGCTGGGCCCCTACAGTTGCTGACATCTCTTTAAGGCGCGCGTGGAACAGTACGCGCCGTCGACGACTTGGGCTCGGTCCGGACGGTGACCGGGCGGTCGGACGACGAGCTACCCATTGCTTGCCATCCGCAAGCCCGCGCCTACGGTGGCCGGAAATCGGGATCGGAATCCCGGCGGCGGTTGGGCGTAAGGGCCGTTGCCTCACGCGATCGGCCGCCTCCTTTCCTAGCATTACTGCTTCGCAGAATAAAGCGACCGCCTGCCACTCCTCCTCGCTTCGGAACATGGCCTGTACCAAATGTGCGTACAGCTAGGGAGTGGAATTCTTTGTCGGATTAGCATAAGCATAACCAGCCTTATAGTGTTCCTATTGTTGGGACGCAGGCTTCCTCTCTAAGAGAGGGAATGGGCCGTAATTCACCACGCGGGCCCAGAATGGCGGACGTCACATGTCTTCAATTTTTTATTCTAGGACATGCTGTTTTCATTGCGATGTTTTCCTCCATCGTTTCAAAAGCAGTCGTCGGATGAAATAAATTACACAAAGTTATAGAAGTTACTGAATTTTGCCCATTTCTTAACGATATCTGGTTATACTCCAACTAAATAACTAAAGCCAGTCTAATCGAAGCCGCAAAAAATAGCAGTATTTTACGAGTACCAAACTCTGTAGACTGATTAATGCTCCTGACTGGAAAAAAAATTGATTGTGAGGGTGCTAGCCGCGATCGTAAGTAAGTTATCTGATACCATCTGACGGTGCTGAATCGTAGACGTGCTGTGTTCATTAATGACGTTTGTATATGAAAATAAATATATAAGTAACATTCATATAGATTAGTCGAAAGGCCACCCATAAAGTGCACCGATGACTAGAGGCGCCACCACGAGCTCTTAACGCAATCTATTTTACGACCTAAACTGAACTGTTT
Source organism: Mythimna vitellina (assembly GCA_949316375.1). NCBI lineage: Eukaryota > Metazoa > Arthropoda > Insecta > Lepidoptera > Noctuidae > Mythimna > Mythimna vitellina. The sequence goes on along the minus strand of OX438699.1, from coordinate 8,713,318 downwards.
TTTTTTTGTTTTTAAGGTGGGAAATCATCCAATGACATCTCCCGCCCTTGGGCAGGGCGAGAGGGCGTGTCTGACTTTTATTGACTAAAACCCACTCCTGTTCTTTCTTTGCCTTTGTTCTAGGGCCCCAGTGTTCTCTTTTGCATCACCCTTGGCCCCAGTAGGCTTCGACCCTGCTGGGCCCCTAAGGTTGCTGATATCTTCCTGAGGCGCGCGTGGAACACTACGTGCCGTTAACGACTTGGGCTCGGTCCGGACGGTTACCGGACGGTCGAACGGTGAGCTACCCATTGCTCGCCGTCCGCAAACCCGCGCCTACGATGGAAACTGAACTGTTAAAGGGATGGAGGGTGTTTAACTCCATTCTTCTTTCTCGCTCTCACGCTTGACATTTGACAACACATTATGTTAAGGCCCCTGGTACCGGAGTTTCTAATAGATGCGAGACGCACAAGACCGGTCGTTGTAGCGACTTTTGGACTCCTCCAAGTCCAAGTCCATCTGTCTTTCGGTTAAAGTGATGATGATGTTGGCCGGAAGGCGTCTCATAAGGTAGACTGACGACATGGTGTAGGTCGCAAGATTCTGGTAGATGCACAAGACTGGCCGTTGTAGTGGCACTTGGGGGAGATACCCAACAGTGGACTTTTTTCGGCTGAAGTGATGATGAATATGATTACTAATGAAGTTAGTAAACTTGCTATTTATTTTAAAACAAAGTTGTTTTTCAACAACATAAAGTCACCCAAAGGCGAGGATGGATTTATGGAGAGATCTAAGCTTTGGAATATCCTTGCGTGATCGGATCAGAAATAAAAATATCTGCAAGAGAACCACGGTTACGGACATAGCCCGAAAAATTGCCAAATCAGTGGCTACTTAATATAATTAATCTTATTTATTTATTAAAACTTTATGCACTAGTAATAAACACTGTACAAAGGCGGACTTAATGCCTTTGGCATTTTCTACCAGTCGACATTAGGGTGGTGCAGAAAGAAAACATGGTAGGCGCAGGTTAATGGTAAAGAAATAGAAAAGAAATGCAATAATAAATATATACTTAGATACATACGTACAAATTAACAATCTATTTATGAAAAACGAATCCAACCAATCAATCTTGCGAATGTGCTCACGTGCCATCACCTTAAAAGTGAACCGACTGGACGCCATCCTTATGTTCAGCGGAAGCACATTCCAAAGAGAAATCGCTGGACAAAGAAGGAGGACTGGATAAACCCAGAGCGGTGTGTGGGACATCGTAGAAGACGATTATTGGTAGATCGGAGATTTTTATTATGACCAGAGCAAAGAAATTGGATTTGAGAAGTCAAATAAGATAAAGAAGAAGGTTTATCTAGAAACAAATCGAATGCAGTTATTCAGAAGGCGGTCAAGTCTTCTCTTAGTATAAATTAACACTAAAACATGTTTCATTAAAATTTCATAATAAATACTCCAACGCAACTAAAAAGAGCAACATTAAACCAATACCCAACTTCGTAGACAGGAAAAAAATGGATTGTAAGCATTCTACCGCGATCGTAAGTAAGTTACTGGTATTTGGCGTGCCGCGTTTATTAGTGATGTTTGTTTAAATAATTTGCTCCTTAGCTAATCAATCTTTCCTTAAAAATAATATTTAGATATTCTTAATAAAAGAGCGTTGAGCAGTTTGATTTATTACCAATCAAAATGTTTCTAATGTACAACGCTCTGGTCATAGCAGAAGCATAATCTGGAGCCTTATAGTGTTCCCACTTCTGCGGCTCTGGCCCAGAAGCCAGAGAAGACTCTAGGAGAGGGAATAAGCCATTACTACCAAGCGGTCCCAATGCTGATTGGTGGATGTCACATGTCTTCTAATTTCTGGTTCTAAGACAGGCTGATTTCTTCACGAGGTTTTTCTTCACCGCTTTGAGATTTCAAAGACGCTCTGTTCATTTTGGCGAGAAATTGACCCGTGATAATATGTGACATCGCTCAATCTGAGCATTACCACGTTTGACTTACTAACAAAATATACATTAGTAGCTTATAAACGGATAAAACTAGCCAAAAAAGTAAATGTAATTCATGTTACTGCCTAATAACTTTCTAGAAAAATATACGTAACTAAAGACCAGCGTTCAACTAGTGACCGACTCAGTAAACTGGAAAAAAAATTAATCGTAAGTGTAAAATTGTGAGTGGTTAAGCCCACGATAGCAACTGAGTTACTCAAGCTTCTTGTAACTTTGGCAAACAATCATCCCGTAATTTGTGATATAAACATCGCACATTCTGAGCCCTGTCACGTTTGAAATGCCTGTAACATGTACATAAGCTACATATAAAATGATACCCATGTAATTTATTTTACTATCTAATAATTCATTTTCCAGAAAAATATGCTGACGGAACTTAAAAAATGGCGCGCCGCGTTCATTAGTGATGTTTGGTTAAAGAATTGGTTACTTTAGCTAATCAATCTGTCATTACAATCAATTTTCAGTCATTCTAATTTATGACCCTATTGTAATTTTGGCAAACACTCGTCCTTGTGATCAAAACATCGCACATTCTAAGCGCTGTCACTTATGAAATGCCTGTAACATGTACCTTAGCAACAAATAAACTGATATACTCGTAGCTAGCAAAAGGGTACCTGTTGTACTTTTTAATATCTAATCATTTATTTTTTAGAAGAAACAAAAACACTGACGGGACTGAAAATAACAGTATTTAACCAATAACCAACACTGTACACCGGAAAAAATGGGTATATATATACGTATAATAAATCTGTAGAAGTGAAAATTCTGTACATTGAAAATATGCAGGGGCAAATAATAGGGGTAGACCGACACCGAACCCAAAAATGTGATTAAAAAATTTTGGTCTGTCTGTCTGTTTGTTCAAGCATCACGCAAAAAGTACCGGTTCGATTACGATGAAACTTGGTATAATTATTCTTTAATATCCTGGGCACCACACTGGGTACTTTTTATTTCGGAAAGTATGTACAATAAAAACAAATTTAATTTTGCGGTTCGGTCCCTAGACCTGATCACTGTACTAACCGAAAATAATAAGTTTGTCGTAGGTTACGTCACCCGCAGTGGAGTTCACTAAGGGGCGCTGCACACGGCTAATATACTATAATATTTTATCTTAAGATACAATATCGCTCGCCAAACAATTCACTGGACTATCACACACGACTAAGTTAATAAATAATATTTCATATTTCCGTATCTCAAAAAACCTGATAAAATAACCATTTTCGACTTCTACGCGGACGAAGTCGCGGCCAAAAGCTAGTAGAAAAATATTCTGATGTACGACCCTCCTGTAATTTTGGCAAACACTCGTCCCGTAATTTGCGATCTAAACATCGCACATTCTGAACGCTGTCACGTTGGAAATGCCTGTAACATGTACCTTAGCGACACATAAACTAGCAAAAGGGTACATGTAATCCATTTTACTATCTAATAATTCACTTTCCAGAAAAAAACACTGACGGAACTGAAAATAACAGTGTTTAACCAACACCGTACACTGGAAAAAAAATGGATTGTGAACGCGCACCGCGATCGTAACTAAGTTACTGATGGCGCGCCGCGTTCATTAGTGATGTTTGTGTAAAGGTTTAGCCACGATGAATAGATTTATACAGTAGCTATTAAATCAAGCCGATGTTACCGTCTGTGTTTGCTGAGATATGCTGTAATCATGCTTGTAGGTAGGTGGTTACAGGATTAGGAGCAGATGAGAGAGAAGGCAAAGAATAGAGGTGCTAGAAATTAGTCTTTCAATAGAGGGGAATAGAAATGAGGAACACTTTCTGACACGTAAAATCTGTGTATGTAGGGAAATTTTCGTTGCGTAGCGTCACAGATGCAATTTCTTGGTTTTATTTTATATCACACTAACATTATAAGGAGAGTAGTGGTGGCTGAGTGGTAACGGCTCCGACTTACGAGTTGTAGGTCGTGGGTTCAAATCCAGCCAGGCGCATTACTTTGTGTAATTTATTTCATCACCACTGCTCTCAAAACGGTGAAGGAAAACATCGTGAGGAAACCGGCATGTCCTAGAACCAAAAATTCGAAGATATGTGACATTCACCAATCCGCACTGGGCCCGCGTGGATTACGGCCCATTCCCTTTCCTAGAGAGGAGGCCTGAGTCCTAGCAGTGAGAACAATTAAAAGGCTGATTATGTATGTATGTATTTTATGAGAGTGAAGGCAAAGAATAGAGGTGCTAGAAATTAGTCTTTCAATAGAGGGGAATAGAAATGAGGAAAACTTTCTGCCACGTAAGATCTGTATATGTAGGTAATTTTTATTTGCGTAGCGCCACAGATGCAATTTCTTGGTTTTATTTTTTATCACACTAATATTATAAGGGTGAAAGTTTTTATGATATATATGTGTGTGTGTATATCTTTGTTTGTTTGTTTTGTTTGCTTTACGCTCAGACGTATGAGCGGATATAGGTGAAATTTGGCTCACAGAAATTCAATGTCCTGAAATATCTATAGGTATATGTGTTAACAGGTGGGATCGCAGTCAAGCACTGGTTTATAACAATTAAAAAAAAAAGATCATTTTTATCCTGGGCTATCCTTAGAATAATTTTCTATTTTCACTTGCAGAAGCAAGTATCTTCTTTTGTAAAGTCTTTCCTTTATTTTATGCATTTGTAGGATGGCATATTATCAAGTTTAATAATCATGCTAAAAAAGGCAACAGTGTCCAGAAATTAATCAATCTGGATTCCTTTACTCAATACAGTTGAAAAAAAGGGCAAGCGGAAAAATCCCGCATTCTGTTGACACACGAAATAGAAAAATCTCAATAAAAAAGAGGAAACACGACATTTTTATTCGAACAGACCACCTACAACTAACTGGACACAGACGTACCGCAAACCCGAAAACCTACATACGTCCGATTTCGTGAAAAATAAACGAATGAAATCGGATGCAGCCGAGCTAAATCGATACCGTATCGAACGACTCGGCCCCGTCAAACTTTTGTAATATAACCACCGCGTCAGACTGGCCGTACCTCGCTCTAACAACAAACTACGATACATCGACGTAACTAAATACCGCTCACTAATACCCCACCGACAAAAGAAAATATTACTCGCATTCAAAACCATAAACGCGTGATATCTCAAGAACGTTTTTAGGGTTCTGTATCTAAAGGGTACAACGGGATCCTATTACTAAGACTCCGCTGTCCATCCGTCTCTCTGTCTGTCTGTCTGTCCGTCAGTCACCAGGCTGTATCTCATGAACCGTGATACTTATACAGTTAAAATTTTCTCAGATGATGTATATCTGTTGTCGCTATAACAAACAATACTAAAAAAAACAGATTAAAGTTAATATTTATATCTCCTATACAACAAACTTTTTTTTTTTTTGCACGTTTTTTGCTACGGACGGTACGGAACCTTTCATGCGCGAGTCCCACTCGTACTTAGCCGGTTTCTTTTTTTGCAAATATCCCCAAAACTAGGTTAGTAATTCGGGTTCCACAAAAGCATCGATTGAACAATACACGTTACACGGTGGATATAATTAGTTATGGTGTATGGATTTAGATCTCGTTGTTGAGATAATTTTTGTTGAATGCGCTGAATAAACATCTGCTCGAGATCTGCCATTCGACAAGCGTATCGTATTGAAATGTCATGTAGAAAACTGATACGAGTGCAACAATGGCCCTCAAAAAATGGTCAGCGAGGTAGTTATCCATGTGCGTTCCATAATACGCTTTGCATTCATAACAAATATTTATATTTACAATGTTTTTTTTTTAAATGCATATTTGTATTGACATGAGTACATAAGTTTACGTTATTCCACATGAAATATGGTTGCTAACCTCCCTAATTATTTTTTGCGTGTCTAAGTGTGAGGTCCCACCCAGATTTGAGATTTACAATGATACCGTTTAGTAGTCTTTTGGTATTCTATAGGATGCATTTTGGAGAGTGTGCACGGGAATTACATGACATGATATCACCATCGCTTTTTTACCATCGGACATCCGGACGTACAAGTCAAAGTCAAAGTCAAAAGTTTTTTTATTTCACATAGGCCTACATGGGCACTTATAAAACGTCAGAAGCTAGTGCACGGTGTGTACGGTTGTGTATGGTGTGTCCATCCTTACATTGTTGATACCTCTACAGCCCGAACTAAGTATTTCGCGTCGCCGTTTATAACGCGTATATGGACTGGAACAATTTGCTTGCTGCGGTCTTTGCGATCCCGTCCGATTATAATTTAGGTGTCTACAAAATTAAAAAAATAGGCTCTTAAAAAATCGAGTTTTGGCGGAATTTTCTCGGGTGAAGTTCCGTGGCTATTTTAATTATTCGCAAATTACTTCCTAGTGGACATTGTGTTAGTTATATATTTCAAGTGTCTATGCAGCTGGACAATATAGGGAATCATTGAAACAGGCGCGATTTCGGGACAGAGTGTTATTGTACTTAGTATTGACTATCACAGAGAAGCTTTTCAAAAGGCTGACTCATTGTTGATACATTTGCTGTCAAATACTGCAAAGACATGAGCTCAAAGTAACTTAAAGTGACTGAAAACTTAATACTTTCAAAACTTTGCAAAATGCACAAACCGTGTAAAGCCAAATTAAAAAAAAAAAAACTGAAAATCGTGCGACTTTATCCATCTCGCTTCTCACCTCCTAACCGTCTATCACCCACACGCATATTTGTCACATTTAACACGTTTCAAAAAAGGAACAACTCTCGTCATATCCGTGTCCGGGCACGTGGCCAGTCTCGGGCTTGTGACCTTCGTCAAAGTGACACATTGTGCATATCAGTGTTATGCAGTGTCTGGCCGTTCACGCGCACTATGATACGTGTCAAACATTTTTGAATTTGGAAAAAAAAATATGACGGCCGTTTATGGTGAAGTTGCGCGGTCTTTTATTGCAGACAGGCGATCTCCAAAATTCAAGTATTGAATTACGTAGGGCAGGATATCAGGATATGCGGATTATTACAATTACAGAATAGAATAATAAAAAAATCCGTAATAGGTACTGCTTTTGTAGCCATCTTGCTTTGAAACGCCCTTTTTTTCCAGTTCTGTAAAGCGTAAGGACCGAAACTATAGGCGTATGTCCTGTTAATAATCATTGAAAACAGCTTCCTTTCATAAAAAATACACATTTTCATCCATTCAATATTCAAACATATATTTTATCGTAAAAGCCACGCAGTGAGATAACATTGGATCGCTGAGGCCCCAATCCTGCAGCTTCGTTATCGCTGCTATAAAGTCGCACGGGCCTCGGATGATAGTTTTTCCCGGGATTTTTTCCGCTGACCACACGAAAATCTGGTCGAATTTTTTTTTCATTCGCTTCATATGCACGGTATTCCTTTCAAAGGTCATTTAGCTGCCACGTAAGTGGTGAATACTTTTTATTTTATGTATTTTTTTTCTTTTGCGTATGTTGGTTAGTCAGTTTTTTTAGTTTAGTTCGGTTTTTCAAAGGAAATTCGTTTTACGTATATTTTGTTTTACAACGTTTCCGAACTGGTTTGTGAAATTATCTGAAACATCGTAAAATAAAACCTCAATTACTTCTATTTAAATCAAGAAAACATTACGTACATAAATTATTGTTATTGTTACTCGTTTGGTTCATCGAATTCTGGTAATTGTAATAATGGACGAATGGTTGCCCCCTATACCACAGGACTTTCCTAGCATAGGGGACATTATTCACAAAATATATAAAAAAGAACTTAAACTTATATGAACATGTCATGTATTTTCTTTTCTTTCTTTGGGCAATATATATTTTATTATTATTTATTCCGCACCCAAGTTGAGCGCAGCAAAGATGGGGGTTCTCGGACGGTTCCGATCTTCAGTGTTTGTGCGGTGTCTCTCCGCAGACCGTGTCCCACCTTCGATCCTGCATAACGTGCCCCGTTACCTGATCACGTAGGGACCTAATCACAGCATCAGCCGACGTCACTACCGTGGCCGAATAGTGGGCCAAACAAGGAATTTAACTAGTTTTGCCATCGATACGCTAAAAAGAAGAAGAAGAAGACCTTTCCGGATTATCAAATCAGTTCGACAGTGCCTTATAGCTAAAGTGCATTGTATGACTATTGTAATAAACCCTATCACGGCTAGGATACATTGATTAATTACGCGAGTTCCGGTGCCTACTTTATTAAGTTCCGGTGGCTACATTATCAGATCAGTTCGATGATAGCATTTTCAACATAATTTAATTTCTAAAATGGTAGTCCTGTTTTCATTAATCAAACCGGATAACAGATCCAGACCAGTGCAAATAAGCTTCCGATACCAAGCTTGATGTTTCTTGTTTCCTTCTGGAAGTATTAGTTCTTCCAAGACATAATTGATAAACATATTGGTAAAAACCTCGCATGTTGCTTTTATGAAATAACTCAAAAATTTGATAAAACAAGGAGAAACACGAGAAGCCTGAACCCAACAGTGTCCAGGAGAAAGGGAGAGTCAGCCTTTTACATACTAACACCTATCCATATTCCTTCAGTTGCTCTATGCGTTCCAGGGCGAAGGTAACACTTTCAAACGATTCCGAAGCCTTGGCAGCCATCGCTCCTAACGGTAAAGAATCCTGGTGACAACAAATCGAACTCAAAATTAAATCCATACATTTCCCGTAACGTATCTTCTAACGTTCGATATTATTCGTCTTTATCCCTATGAGACTCATAAAATGGTGCGGGAAGAGCGCGGTTGAGTCGCGGGTTGAATCCACGGCTGAGCGCCTCCGAGCAATAGATTGGCAGATCCCATAAATGGGATTCAACCTTATCGCCGCTGATAAAACAACTTTGTTGGAACCCGCCTCTTTCAATATGTGATAGCGACGTCCGTGCTGCTCCATTTAATACTACATTATGTTAAGATGCGGGATTTTCTTTTAGATTTTTTGGTTGGGTAAGCGCGGTGGAAGTTTGGTGGAATGTAGGAAAATTGTGCCACTGTTATAACAAACCCTTTAGTGAAATAAATAATTGTGTCTCTAACCCTTTAGTGAAATAAATAATCTATCGCTGACAAGGCAAATAATCAAGCAGTAATTGAAGCACCCGCCTCTCATGCATGAAATAGCAAGTACGAAACCAGGGAAGTACCAACGTGAATTTTCAATTCTTAGGTACTTTTCTAAGTTTATCTAGGATATTACTTATATTATTATTACACTCCGTGCCTCGGAAAGCCGATTATATAGCTGTTGGTATAATACCCCGTGAGTTTTTTTTTGAGGTGAGAAATCATCAAATTTCTCCCGCTATGAGTAAAGCGAGAGTGTCAGACTTTTACTGACTAAAACCCAGCTTTGTAACTTCAGTTGCACTTTGCGTTGCAGGATCACGGTAAATCTGTCAAATTACTCCGCATTTTGAACTATAGACATTCAGGTAGCTATCTTATCATTTTGAAGTTCAGACATTCAGGTAGCTATTTTAACATTTTTAACTACAGACATTCAGGTATCTATTTTAACATTTTGAATTTCAGACATTCAGGTAGCTATCTTATCATTTTGAACTTCAGACATTCAGGTAGCTATCTTATCATTTTGAATTTCAGACATTCAGGTAGCTATCTTATCATTTTGAATTTCAGACATTCAGGTAGCTATCTTATCATTTTGAACTTCAGACATTCAGGTAGCTATCTTATCATTTTGAATTTCAGACATTCAGGTAGCTATCTTATCATTTTGAATTTCAGACATTCAGGTAGCTATCTTATCATTTTGAATTTCAGACATTCAGGTAGCTATCTTATCATTTTGAATTTCAGACATTCAGGTAGCTATCTTATCATTTACTTTTTTATTACATAGAAGGCATCACCTTCCTTGAAGAAAAGCAGAAATGTAGGTACATACATGCTCACCGTCCGTTAAAACCAAGCTCGGGTCGTCGACGGTGGCTCGTAGTTATTCCACGCACGCCTCAAAGAGATATCAACAAACCATTGGGCCTATCAGAGCCAATGCCCGTTAGGGCCACGGGGAATTTCTGAATAGAAACCGAGGTCCTAGAACGCGAAAGGCAACTGAATGACACAGGGGTGGTTTAAGTCACTCTAGAGCGAGAAACAGGTGGGATCGCAGTCAAGCACTGGTTTATATCAATTAAAAATAAAAAAAAGGCATTGGAGGATTTATCACCACAAAAAAAAAAACGGTTCAATTAGGTTATTTAACTTACAGTATACACATAAACCAACCAAAGGTACTTACAAACCAACCTTCACCCACGCTCATACGTTCCATATCAAACGCAATGAACCCTACGACTCGTATAGGAGGAACAACGGTCGGTCGAACTAACGGACCGTATAATTTCGAGTTTATAGCATCATTAGGCAGCAGGCCGGCCAGACTTTTTGTTTAAACGCATTGCAATTAAGCCGTGGAACGATAATCGATCGTTTCTTGCAGACGGGAGGTCAATTCGAACTGACATGCGTTAATTCTGGATGAGAATTGCATTGCAAATGTGCAATGTGAGCCTGCGTCTGTCTGTGTAGGTGGGCTTCATACGATTTTTCTGGCTGATTTATCAAGAGCTCGGTATTTTGATGGAAAAACGAATAATGATCGAATAACTCGTTACAGTAAAGCACACAGGGTGTTCAATTTTTTTTTTGTTGAAAACGATATTGTACATGAAAATATAAATTATTTTTCCACTTCCTTGCTTGTACATTTTTGAAATTTGTATGTTTATAAAAAGGTATTCGCACATGTTCTCATTGTATGAACACATTTCAAAAAGAGTGAAAAGTAGAAGCCCAAATGAATTACTTGCACCTAATCAGAGACTACATTGTATAGCAGGAATTCCAATTGCAGCATGGCAATCAAAATGTTTGACAAGTTACCCTCACGAATCAGAGTGTTGCCCACTTATAAATTCAGAAAAACAATATTTGCCTGGCTTCTAGATAACTGCTTCTACTCAGTTAATGAATTTTTAAATTACAAATTTTGACATTACATTTTTTTTATCAGTATTTTTGTGTGTACCTATTGTCTTGTGTTTTATTTTGTTTTTAAGTATTTGACATGTGATAAGTATTATTATTGTGTGATTATTGTGACACTCCATTCATATACTATAACATAATATATCAAAATTGTGCTAATCTTGACATTGTATAAAAATTCGTACCTTTAATATAATTTTTAATATTTCTATACCGGCAACGGTAGTGTATGTGAAACTTATTTAATATTAAGATCTTGTATGCACCATATACAAAGAAGTAAATAAATAATTATTATTATTTAAACATTCAATTTCTACCATATAACAATCTCGTGTCGAACTCTTTCGAAAGGAGAACGATTTTTATAATTTTTTTGGCTCATTTTTACCCTCTCACCTCCAACTCCCATATTTTCTTTGATCATTTATATAGCAGAACCATTTATCAGTTCCGTTGGCAGAACAACGTTTGTCGGTTCAGCTGTATATTTAACGTTTCACTTTCAGAATCATACCAGTTTCTTGTAACCATTTTATGTAGAAAATCATCAAGTTAATGACTTCTTCTGCTCTGGTTAGAGCGGGAAGAACTGTAAGAATACTGTTGACTAAAACCCACAGCGTCCCTTCAGTTGCCCTTTTGGCGGGGGCTACGGTAACTTCTTCGAATAATTCCCAGCCCTAGCGATCAGTCTAACAATACACTGTTCCAAATTTTCGCTTTTCATTCACCATCTGTACATTCATTCAACATCTACTAATGTTGCCAATTAAAATACTTTTTGCAAAAAGTCCCCATCAGCATTCTTATCATTATTGCAGGATTGTGTTTTCACACAAAGATTATCAGTTTCATGAAATCGGCGGAAACATTCAATCACGTTCTTTTTTCCTCCACTCCGAGATAAGACGACTTTAGACGACGTTGTGGGAGTGAGGGGGTGAAGGGGGGGAGTAGATCGGGAAGTGGCATTTGGCACGGGCAATTGACGCTACTGATAGGATCGCGAGCTGACTTAGCAGATATATAGGATAGGAGCTAGGTGCTTCAGTAGTTATGTGATTAATTTTATTGAGTACGCCAAAGGGTGGAAAAATATCTCGGCAAGTAACTGGATATATTATGATCTTCTGTTAAAACTTACACTAATATTATCTGGAATAATATGTTGACCTGGTGAGGGCCACGGGAGTCCGATGGATGCGAGACACCCGGGACCGGTCGGTGTGGCGACACTTGGGGCAGGCCTATGTCAAACAGTGGATGTTTGTCAACTGACCGGATGATAATGATGAACACTTTTTTGGATGAGAAACAATCAAATAACTTCTCCCAGTCTGGATGGAGCGAGAGTGAGTGATAGATTTTTCCTGATTAAAACCCACCTGTGTTCTATCTGTTGTCTTTTGCATTCCAGAGTCGAGGTGACCCTTTTTTAATATAGATAAGCTCGCGTTTGATCGCTATTGCACCTGATGGAAAGCGACAATGTGGTCGACGATAGAACATGCTTGTCAAGAAGTAACCTATTCACTCTTGACTTACACATACTGCGTCAGGTAATTCTATTAAACAATTCCGTATAATACCACTAACAGTTCTTCTGGTCTTTAATAAACTCCGTAGTCCTGATTGTTACGTAGGTTTGGGCTCGCCCGTAGGTGTGGGCTTGCGGACAACGAGCGTATGTAGCTCGTCGTCCGGACCGAACCCGAGTCGTCGGAGGCGAGTAGTATTCCACGCACTCCTCAAAGAGATGTCAGTAAAAGCGTAGAGACCCAGCAGGGCTGAAGCCTACTGGGGCTATGGGTTTTCCAAAAGGGAAACCCGGGGTCCTGCAGTCACAAGACAAAGAACATAGAAGTGAGTTTTAATCAGTAAAAGTCTGACACGCCCTCGCACTCGGCCCTAGAGCGCGAGAAGTCATTGGATGATTTCTCTCCTAAAACAAAGCTCTGTTTGTAAAAACACTTTTACACGTCACTATTGTTTGGCAATTTTAACTAGATGAGGCAGTGTATCCTACCCGCTATCTCCAGGACTACCCTCAATGTACGGCGGCGGTATCGGCTTCCCGCGACACCGCTTCCGATCCACGTGAGCGATATTCCGCAACCTCACTGTCTTTTGCGTCTACCTACTTTGAGAAACAATGTTGCCTTTATAGGAAACCTCTTAACTTCGGTACTGGAGAGTCAAATTGTGGAAGAGATATTTCGTAGACTTTTTTTTTTTTTTTAGAAAATGTGTTTAATTTAATTTATTTATTTAAGGATTACCAACGAGTGTTACAAAATAATAAAACTTAGACATTAAATTGGTACACGTAACCTATTCCTATAATGCACACTCAATTATAGGCAACCACAGCTTATGCATAAAAACGAGTGAACATGGTTCCAAATATGAAAATATTAAATAAAAGTAAAAGTTACAGTAGGTATTGAGCATGATATGACACATAGAAATAGAAAATTAAACAATATCATAGGTGTTTTAGACAATTCTGATTATAAATAAGTAGATAGTTTATCTATATAAATATAAAAGGAGAAACTGACATATTAACGCTCAGTCTAAACTACTAGGACTAGTAGCGTGAAATTTTGCACAAGGCTTCCTTTTATGACGTAGGTGATCACTAAGAAGGGATTTTTAGAAATTCAACTTTTAAGGGGGTGAGACAGGGGTCCAAAGTATGTATGGAGAAATTTACTTTCACGCGAGCGAAGCCGCTGGCAGAAGCTAGTTTGGTTTATATGGGGGAAATTAACAACCACAATAAATAGTGCTTAGTAACAAATTAACGATCAATCTAAGTGGTAACAATATTGCGGACCAATGCATTATCTGCATTTTAACGAATATGTTTGGTAATGAGATTAATTAATCACATTACAAAATTGTTAAACAAATTAAAAATATATAGTGAATTAAAATATTACAATACAAAATTGTAAAGCATCAAAATCATACTTGCATCAATTCATTAATTAATAAAATAATACAACATAACAAAAATAAATAGTTTCAAATTATACAATATTAAGAGAGAAACGGTGAAGGAAAACATCGTAAGGAAACTGACATGTCCTAGAACCAAAAATTCGAATACATGTGACATCCACCAATCCGCACTGGACCCGCGTCGTGGATTACGGCCCATTCCTTCTCCTAGAGTGGAGGCCTGGGTCCCAACAGTGGGAACATTATAAGGCCAACTATGCTATGCTATGCTATCAGATATATGTTTCATTATGTAGTTTATGAGTTGTCTATTTTGTACCTATTTAAGCTCATCACTTCCAAACAGCAAAATCTAAATATGGTCGTAATTGCCAGGACAATTTAAGGTTGTATGATAATATTATGAATAAAATACTGTTGTTTTTTTTTTAAATGGGAAATCATGAAATGACATTTCCAGCTCTAGGTTGGAACGTACCGGACTTTTACTGACTAAAATCCATCTGTGTCTTTCAGTTGTCCTTTGCGTTCTAGAGCCACAGTCACTGTTACAAACGTTCGCGAAGTCCTAGCTGGCATCGACTCTGCTGGGCCACTGTAGTTTTACTAATATTTCTTTGAGGCACTCGTGGAACACTACGCACCGTTGCCCGCGCGGTGACGACTTGAACTTGGACTGGTAAAGTTGGACGGCCGGACTCTGTGCAGTTACTTTATTTAAACTCAACTCAATTCTCAATTTTGATAACTCGAATTACGTGTAAACTCTGTTCGATTTCGATCAATCAATCTGCCTAGCCGAACTGGATGTGACTGTATTAGAATTTGATGTGGAACGACTGCGAATCTTACCTCCACAAGTCTATAACTGATCGTGTTACCCAAGGTCCTTAGCAAGACTGGTGTCAGAATTTCGTATTTAAACAATTGTTATACTCTGTGCTCATAATTACAACATTTACTTTGGAATATTTGTAAAAACCAATCAAACAACTAACCCACAAGCGGTATTTTTTTTACTTCCTTTAAACAAAGTTAAGTCATCGATCTCCCAAGAAAAAAAAAAACAAATTAAACAATTTAATTAAAAAAAACAAAAGTTTCGTTTAATAAATTGACACATAACAGCAGGTTGGATGCTAAACGTTGATAATTAGTCAGGGCTGCCACGCCAACTGACACAGAGTAATAAAAAAAAAACAGATAATCCACCTGTTACAAATATATTTCACAGTTCCGGAACGTTTTATTTGTTTAGAACGGTTACAGTGAGCCCCGCCATTAGGTTAGCCGCAGGAGATGCGGACTTTATGACTTTATTGAACTTTTATTATTACGACTCCTAAATAAGGTGATACGAAGCCTAATGTTGCGCAGCTGACGGCTGACTTGAATTTGTTTTGGCGATCTTATCTATACTAATACTAAAATTATATAACTAAAGAGTTTGTTTGTTTAAACGCGCTAATATTAAGAACGAATAAAAAAAATATCTAAATGTTGGATAGCCCATTTATCAAGGAAGGCTATAGGATATGTCACATCACACTACGACTTACGGAAGAGATGCGTGTGAACCGCTGGATCAGATCAGCTCCATGACATAATAATTTTGCATTGTCATCTGATTTACACATGCATGCAAAATTTCAGCTCAATCAGTAACCGGGAAGTGGATCAAATTTAATTTGCAAGATTTGATTACAAACATACAAACATTGGGATTGGTGAAACTAAATAAAAACTTTGTAAAAACATTATCCAAAACAAAAAAAAATCGTTTCACTTGGCGAAGATATCGCGCAAAAAGTCAGACAACATGAGACTCTCCTTATTTTTTGGAAGTCGGTTATTAACTGAGCATTGAGCTTCTTCCGCTCTAGGCAGGATAAGTCATTGCATGATTTCTCACCTTACAAAAAATAAAACCTAAGATTAAGTAGGTAATAATTCGTAATGTAAGACAATGTTAAAAAATCAAAAAGTATTCTGTACATTCTTACCTTCATAGAAAACCGGCATCAATTTATACATATTTTTTGCATTGTACTTACATTGGACATGTCTTTAAAAACAGCATTCACGCCCTCAAAAGCTATATACCACATAAGTAGTTTCTTATATGGCAACAATTAATAGGCCCGTGACCAACAGTGCGAGGCAGCCTGGTCACGTACCATTACCTCTGCCCACCATTCTGTGTCGGTTAAAACATAATTGTACGATACCAATTGATGCTATTTATTTTTATTTTAGTACCTATCTGGGTTAAGAGAGGGTCTTTTGAGGGGTAGGTACGGTCACGGTAATTTTCCGTTGTTTGATAGTTTGAAACTGATTTCATGTGTAATAAAATTTTCTACCCAATCTTGATCGCCGTGTCCTCGTGGGGGTGATCGGCGGCGGCGATCTCTCGCGCCGGGCCTTGGTTCAGGCCATGGTCCGGAGCGAGGCGGAGTGGCAGGCGGTCGCCTCCTTCTGCGAAGCAGTAATGCTAGCAAAGGAGGCGGCCGATCGCGTGAGGCAATGGTCCTTACGCTCCAACCGCCGCCGGGATTTCGATCCCGATTTCCGGCCACAGTAGGCGCGGGCTTGCGGACGGCGAGCAATGGATGGCTCGGCGTCCGACCGTCTGGTAACCGTCCGGACCAAACCCAAGTCGTCGACGGCGCGTACTGTTCCACGCGCGCCTCAAGGAGATATCGGCAAATCGTAGGGGCCCAGCAGGGTCGAAGCCTACTGGGGCCGCGGATAGTGTGAAAGCGAAACCCGGGGCCCTGGGACGAAGGCAAAGAAGGAACAGGAGTTGGTTTTTAGTCAGTGAAAGTCTGACACTATTTCTCGCTCCGCCCAAGAGCGAGATTTGTCATAACATGATTTTCCCACCCAGTAAAAAAAACCCACTCTTGATGTTAGTACAATTTTTAGAAACAATTTGAAAAAAAAGGATGAAAATAGTTTATTTCTTTTATGTATTTAGTCATACAGGATAAATAATAAACATTGGGGCTAATGTATCGCTAAACAAAACTCGGGAATTACTGGATCAATTTGGATGTTTTTTTAAACTATTTTTTGAAGCCTCAGGAAAGCCTTCCCATATGAAAATAAAATTGGAAAAATTGCACGGGAAAATCGCAAATAATAATACATTCATTTTATTACTTGCAAAGTTAATCGATCCTTATTATAAAGTACTTTAATTTATTCGTTTCGTTTACCAAATAATTACCGTTTGAGTTTTCCAGTCAGCTAG
The DNA here is from genome assembly GCA_949316375.1 of Mythimna vitellina. Taxonomy (NCBI): domain Eukaryota; kingdom Metazoa; phylum Arthropoda; class Insecta; order Lepidoptera; family Noctuidae; genus Mythimna; species Mythimna vitellina. Next base: position 8,696,030 of record OX438699.1, on the reverse strand, counting down.
TTAACAAAAAAAAAAAACCATATGATTACATAGTTAAACACTAAATAGAACTTTTCTTCTAAACTATTATTTATGTTTCTTTCTATTTTCTTAATTCAAATGTTTCTATAGAGAATTTGAACTTAAAATCCAATATCAGTATATAAACTATACACATTGTTAGCGAGATTTATAAATAAGAGTGTTTTGTAAGTAGGAATATTTTTGTGATCTAAAACTGCAACACCATCAACTGTAACCACCAAATCTTCAGAAATACATAATATATCACATTTAAATGATTGCTGTTTGCGTTAAGTTTTCCGCGTCCATAACATTGTGTTTCCCATCTACTCATTTTTAGCAGAGTCACTCCATCACACATGTTCTTAGTCCGTAACATGATCTAGAGCTCAGTGGAACCTCAAATCCAGTGATTTTCTCATTCAATCTAGACTTTACATTAACTTAATTACACCAAAAAACATAACAAAACCACTTCTTTCACACATCAAAGATATACGAAACGGTAGGTAGGTACTTTCAAATTAAAGCAAAATGTATGAAGCATCTACATCCGTTAAATAAGTTCGACGCTCCTAATCAAGATAATTAAGGGCTGTGCAAAACAAAGTCACATTCAAAGGCGTGACGTCACATGGTGCGGACTTACAATGACGCGACGGGGCGCCGCGGCGCGCTTGCCCACATTACACCAGGGTCATAGGGTTGGCACGAGGGAATTAGGCGTGGTAACGTCACATTTGATTAGCAATGTGGATTGGGTTTTTAGTGTGGCTGTGTAGGTTGGTAGCTTGTGTTAGTGGATTGAATAATGTTTTATAGGATTACTTTTTCATGTCCATTGGTCTAGTCTCCTTTCAGTATGTCACATAAGTATTTTTTTTCTACTCGCTGTCTTCTCTTGGTCAAAGCTTCCTTCTTTTACTCATTCAAAATGTTGTGGTTTTTCTCTGCAAGATTTGCAAATAAAATTGATGCAAAATCTTTGACTGTACTTACATTTAATTCGACGTAGGTAATTTTAATACATTACCTCCAATTCAAGTATTAACTTTTGAGTTTTGTACTTTATGTTGATTTTGAAGTAATTTTGTTTCGCTTGTTGTGCCAAAATTTGATAATTATCTCAAATCCTGAATTCGAATATGTATAAGTAAGTGACAACTTAATGCATGGTCTATAAACTTACCATACTAACAATTACTATAACTTTGATTCTCGAATAATATTTCAACGAAAAAAGTTTATGGAACGCATTCCATTGTCAGTTTCAACTTTATATTTTATAACTACATAGTTTACAAAATCAAAATGGTAAAAATGAGAACAGAACCAACCCTAATCACCAAGTCACTAGGATACAAACCTTACAGTACCACCACACACACGGAACCAGTGACATTAGGGGTGTCAGCGTGTCCGCGTGCTTCCAGTTTTGTTGGTGGCCAGCGGCGCGGAAACTGCGCAGCATTGTGACAACCCTGGGGAGCCGCACCCGCCCCGACACAGGATTTATTTGCAAAAAAAAAAACAAAATGATTCTCTCATTATTTTTATTATTTGTTTCAATAGTTGTGTCTAATAAAATGGGACAGCCTGCTTAATGTTGATTGTGATATAATTAATGCGTTAAGTATTTGTTGTAGAGATAAATGTAGCCTAGCCAAAATATAATCCTAAATAATAGATAGATAGATAGATATTCTTTATTGTACACCAAAAATACAATTAACATTAGGAAATTAACACTAATAGGGTGTCACAATAGTCGTTTTTTTACAGACAACCTAAATAATAATAGTTCTTATTGTAACTAAGTTTTGCACTAATATTATTAAGTATAATCCACTTTATTATTTTCCCACTGCTAGGTAGGCCTCCTCTCTCAAGAAGGAATCGAATGTAATCCACCATGCTGGCCAAGTACGCATTGGTAGATGCCACATGTCTTCGAATTTTTGGTTCTATTATTCCTGTACGTTCATAACAACCTATTGTAAATTTAATTTCTCAGTAAGTATTATTAATTCTGATGAAGAAATAAAGTTCTTAAACCAGAAAAATTCTGTATTTGAATTTTTCTTCGGTGAGTACGTATGTACGTACCTACCTGTCTTCATACAAAGATCATAACAGTACAAAAAACCTATGTTATCTACACTAGTATTTTTAACCCTTTACACTGCAGTCACGCTATTCTTAGATACAACAACATCCATTTCTGGGCACATGACAATGGAAGTGTCGACAATGTGCGCACGGGCTGGATGAGCACAACTCTTAGCTGATGAGGCCGAGATGAGAGTACCTGGATGCTGTGTCAGGGTGCTTTGTGTAGGTGGAGAAATGGGTTAAAATGATAGAGGTGATGTTGATGTTCATAGCTGTGTAGCTACATGACACGAGCGCATATAAAGCTGAAGACAGACTGAGCCCAAGTCTGCCAAGTATACTGCACTCACTTCCAAAAATTTACAAAAGAACTCTTTCAAACAAAAAAATCTTCAAAATCATTTTGCATTTGGAAATGAGGTACAAAAATTAGGAGAATGGAGACCTTCCTCCTTTTTTAAAAGTCTGTTAAAAAAAAGAGCAACGATTCTTCCTGACATGCGGAAATTCGCGACGGATGGCGTGCGACGCGACGACACGCTGGCAGAAGCCTAAAGCTAAAAACGGACTAAGCCCACGTATGCCACGTATACAACGTATTACGACATCTAAACTCTTCAATTAAGTAAGTAAAGTAAGTTTACGTAACGTAAGTATGTTTCTACGATTCCCGCACGGATAAAATATTAGTAAGCCCTACATCTGTAAGCCATCTGTAGACACCTAGCTAGGTGTTTCAGGTTTATATGTGTTGTGTCTGTGAGTTAACATGTTTTCAAAAGTATCTACGATAGAGGAGTTATTCCTATAGAGTGGGGCATCTTAAAAAAAATACTTGGCTTACGTAATGCTGTCACATGCGACCCACGTAAGTAATCTATTTCCAAGTAAATTCAAAAGTTTAATTATGATGGATGTAATCATGCGTGGCATGCGTGGCATGCGTGGCATACGTGGCATACGTGGGCTCAGTTTGTCTTTAGTTAACCCATGCAATAATTTTAATTTCATGTGTAGTCAGTAACGTAGGCACAAATATGCTTGTGATTTTCATGACAATATGAGTAAAAGGTTAAATAATTCGTCAACTCGTACGGCATACCTAAGGCCCGTATGGTAAGAGTAGCAGAAAATAAAAATAAATTATATTTTCATTGGTCAACTCGTCCAACGTTTCTTTTTGTATGGAACTTTAAACCTTATCAACGTCTGGTATACATAGTAAGTAACACAAGATTAGCAATATTTATTTTTACAAGATTATTTAATATTAAAAAATCTGACGAATTAAAAACCTCCTCCTTTTTTGATGTCGGTTAAAAAAGTCAGTAACTAGCAATTCCGATCCCGATTACCGGCCACCGGAGGCGTGAGCTTGCGGACAACGATTAGTAGCCAGTGAGCTACCCATTGCTCGTTGTCCGCAAGCCCGCGGTGGCCGGATACTGGGATCGGAATCCCGGCGACTGGGACGAGAGGACCGTTGCCTCGCCGGGTCGGCCTCCCCCTTTACTAGCATTACTGCTTTGCAGAAGGCGGCGACCGCCTGCCACTCCTTCTCGCTCCAGACCATGACCTATACCAAGGCCCGGCGCGAGAGATCACTGCCGCCAATCGCCCCCACGAGGACACGGCGGTGCTCTGCTCAGGCGGTGCACACCTCTACAGTATGCTTCACTGTGTCCTCCGGGCGGTCCACACAATGGTGGCACCCAGGCGTTTCTTCCGCACGAATCCGGTGCAGGAACCTCCCGAACTTTTCATGTCCGGTGAGGACCTGCGTCATGCGGAAGTTAAGGATGCCATGTTGTCTTTCCGGCCACTCCTCAAAGAGGGGACTTCCCACCATAATTGTGGCGTGCCGAATCTACCAGCCCTTTGCGTTCTAGTTTCAAACCTTCCCGCAGCCCAAGAAACATCAGCCGTTCGGTAAGAAGTGAGCCCTAGTCTTCGAGAATCCGTAGGGCCCCAGCAGCGCCATTGCCCGTTAGGATCATGGGGAATTTCTGAAAATGAAACCTGTGGTTCTAGAACGCAAAGGGTAACTGAAAGACACAGGTGGGTTTCAGTAACAGTCTGGCACGCCCTCTCGCTATACTCTTGAGCAGGAGAAGTCATTAAATGATTTCCCACCTCCTATAAAAAACCCTAAGAAACATACACATAGCTTGATTATTTGACGAAAATTACCGAGTTTATTTATATTTGCCGTGAGACATATGTTATATCTCTCAAAACTAACAATGACTTTAAAAATACAGTCCGAAATCTCAGTCTCAACGGATCTATTTAACGTTGTAACAACGCGTCTCGTTCAATAAAACGCCAAAAAAAAATCGATTACTCACTTTAATAAAAATCGTACAGAGGGGAGGTCGGGGAACGAAGCAGCAGTTAAAAAGCGCGGATGCGAACATTGGACATTTGTAGCAATAATTTGGCCCGCAAGCCCATGGGGTGAGCCGCGGCTGGCGTTGAAAGAATGATACATCATCAGACCAATAATAAATCACACATGATTCAATTAGAAAAATACGGCGGGTGTGAACGAAAAACGTCGGGTTTTGTCGCAGTCCGGGCCACATTTGTAGGGTAATTTGACGTTTTGTATTGCATCATCAATCAAATGCAATTAACAATGACTGTAGTTGAAGTGGCGGGCTGTACAAAAACGTTCGTCGACTATTATGATATCAAATTCTGAATGATTTTTTTTTTTTGGTAACTTTAGAACCGTTAATTGAACTCCCATAACATTTAAGACTAAATACAGGAAATATCTTTAACCACTGCAACGGTTTTGTGGGGCTTATCTTATAAGTTACTTATCTATTTGGAATAAAGATTAATAAATAAATAATCTTCTACAAAATATCAGTCTGCATAACATTTGCAACATCATTACGTATAACATAAAATAATCAGCCTTATTATCCCACTGCTGGGACTCAGGCCTCCTCTCTAGGAGAGGAAATGGGCCGTAATCCACCAAGCGGGCCAGTACGGGTTAGTGGATGTCACATGTCTTCGAATTTATTTATTCTAGGACATGTCAATTTCCTCACGATGTTTTTCGTCCCCGTTTTGAGAGCAGTGGTGATTAAATAAACTACATAAAGTAATGCGCCTGGCTGGGTTTGAACCCGCGACGTACTAATCATAAGTTGGTGCCGTTGCCACTGGGCCACTACAGTTCTTGATTACATTACAAGTTACAAGTACAACAACACAACATTTACAAAGTGATAAAAATAAATTACACAATGCATTTAAGTTTCTTAAAACCGTCACAAATTGAAAAAGGAACAAAAATCTAAAATCACTGTATTCCAACAAACATTTTTAATGTTTCCATCAAAGTCAAGCATTAATACCGTCGGCTTAACACATGAGCTTTCGGCGCACTCAATAACTCATTGGCGAAATATAACTGTGTCGGGGGAGAGTGGGCGCGGTGAGGCCGTGTCACGTGCCAGTAATGAGTTCCACTCTGCCCCGGCCTCCCCGATATGTTACTATGGAATTTCGCACATACAATGCATACTTCTGATTATTTGGATTTATGATGTCACATTTTTTACTCGATAGGTATGCGAGGCACTTCATTGAAACACGATTTTTGTTCTATATTTTATTACTTTTATTAAGAGCTCTTTGTGAATATTAAAAATGTACCTAATAGAGTGTTTATAAGTTATTTTACAGTTTATTTCACATTTGACACACGATACTTTTTGTGTTAAGAAAAAAGGCTCATGTTTACAGGCCTGTCTGTCTGTCAAGACACTTTATCTCGGGAACGCGTGGAGGCACCGAGTTGAAATTAAAACCATATACTTAAGCCTTGAAGCTGTAAAAAAATAAAACTGCTAAGTTAACGAAAAAAAAAGATACAGTCGTTTATGTCGCAAAAAACGTGTATTTCGACACCCTCAAGGGAATCAAAATTCATATGGCACTTCCCGTTGACCTAGAACCCTGATATTTGGCTTGAAGCAAGGTCTTATAAATAAATCTGAAAACAGTAAATTTGTTGTTACGTCACCAAAAAAAGAAATACTTAAAAAAAAAAACAGTTCATATTGTTTTTGCAATTCAGAAAAATATTGGCGACTCCGTTCAATTCAGGAATTGAACTATTTACCTAGGTAAGTTTGTACGGAACCCTCAGCGCGTGAGTCCGACTCGCACTTGCCCAGTTTTTAACACCGCCTCACACTAGACTCCTGTATAGTGGTTGCATTCACAAACATGTAAACTCACATACACAAGACACCTAGACCCGGAACATCTATCTATAGACTAACAAATAATTGTTCCGTGCGGGAATCGAATCTGTGACACGCAGTCTGCTGCACTGCGTGTTACAGACCAAACGCGCAATCACTGCGCCAACCATGATGCCGCCGTCCGTCGTCTCGGTAACGAAGCGTTTTTTTCTGAGATCGAACTTAAAAGCGGATACACTAAAAATTATACAACAATAAAACTTAAACTCAATACTTTATGTCTTTCTAAAAAAAAGTTGCATCGGGAATAATTATTATGAAATTATCGGATTAGCGATTTCAGAAATTCGCAGTAATTAGGTACTTCCTTTTCAACGAAATCGTCTCAGAATTCACTTCCTACAACTATTGTTAGGCCCCTCACCTGTAAAGGACTCGGCACACATCGCCGCGGGCGCTTACCGGATTTACTTTATTTGCACAATACTTGCCGCTAGCTGGATAATGCAGAGTTAGGAATCTTAGAGAATAGGCAAAAATAGGTATCATTTAAATTGTTTAAAAACAAAATCTCTTTCTAAACCTAACAAACCAAAGCTAAAGGAAACCTAATTCTAACTAATATTAATATAAGTTTGAGAATAAGTTTGTTTCTTTGTTACCTTTTTATGCCTAACCCATTGAATCAATCGTTATAAAATTTTGCATAGATATCGTTGTCAAGAGTACAGGAAAGGAAAGAGGTCACTTTTCACTCAGAAAAAAGTACGATAACTTGACAGTCAAATTTAACTAAATTAAATTATAAAAAACTTGAGCAGCTAGTTTTATTTACATATATAGACCACTTTTTCACCCTCAAAAATAAAAGATATTATAAATATTCCTATTAGTATGTACAAGGATATTTTATTGTTATGTAATAATAATTTATTATATGATAGCTTAATCTTACTTCAAATTCTTTAGAATATGACGGTTTTGAAAAAAATTGCAATTCATTGTAAAACTAGCATATAAATTAGTAGAAAATAATGAATAAAGCTAGAGAAGAACTTTCTGTCTCACTAAATATTTTGTCAGTCGTTTATACAAGAGATTAGATTTGTTGTACTGTATCTTAGGTTTTTTGCTTAAGCTGTGACTATAGCATAGACGTAGACTATATGGCTCTGTGATTTTTTGGAAGGGCTACCGTAGCTGTGTAAAAGGGTAACTGCATAAAAATGGATAAATTTTTGCCAATAAAAACCTGATACTCCCTCTCATACTAACCAGAGCGGGAGAAGTTATTTGATGATTTCCCAGTCAAAATAAAAACAGACTATACATACATGCCAAATATTATGTGGTCCTGATTTTAATTAAAAATAAATCTTCATTAAATCATTTCAATAATTTGTACCATCCATACATTCTTAACTCTACATCCGGAACGGTTTCCCTTAAAAATTCAAGTGGCCAATTATAAAGCTGCGATCGGTCTTCATACGTGCGTACTCAAGCACCATTCAGAGTTTTGTCAGAGCTCAACGTTTAGCAACATTGTGGGCCAGTAGCTCAACAACTCAGCAGGACCAATACAAGGACTAAATTGATGTTGAGCTTTTGTGTGTGTGCAACGTACTTTTTGCGACACCTCTTGAGTATTACAAGGTTGAGTAAATATTATATAGTTTTTTATGGGTAATTATTTTAATGTATTTTAAGTAAAAAGGGCTTTGAGTGTTTAATTAGGTACTGCATATCCATACTTCCGATATTAAAAAGAAACCGGGTAAGTGCGGACTTACCCGGTTTTTTCGGTCGGACTCACGCACTGAGGGTTCCGCACAGACTTACCTATGAAATCAGTTCAATTCCCGAATAGAGTTACAAAGATTTTTCCAAATCGCAAAAAATGTAACAACAAACTATAGTTTTCAGATTTTTTTCCTGTACTTGTGCTATGAGACCTTGCTCTATGCCAAATTTTAGGATTCTAGGTCAACGGGAAGCACCCTATCAATTTCGATTTCCTTGAGAGAGTCGAAATATACGTTTTTCGTGACATAAACAGCCGTATCTTTTTTTTCGTTAACTCAGAAGTTTGATTTTTTCACAGCTTCAAGGGACCGCAGACTTGAGTATAATAGTTAACTCGATACCTCCAAGCGTTCCCGAGATAAAGGGTCTTGACAGATAGACAGACAAACGGACCACAAAGTGATCTTATAAGGGTTCCATTTTTTCTTTTTGAGGTCACCCTAAAAACAACCCCAAAAACACTTGGCGAAGGACTAATGTCTACATCATGTTATAGAGAGTTAAATAGTAACCTCATTAAAAACCCAAGTCGTCGACGGCGCGTACTGTTCCACGCGCGCCTCAAGGAGATGTCAGCAAATCGTAGGGGCCCAGCAGGGTCGAAGCCTACTGGGGCCACGGGTAGTGTGAAAGCGAAACCCGGGGCCCTGGGACGAAGGCAACGAAGGAACAGGTGTGGGTTTTTAGTCAGTAAAAGACTGACACTATCTCCCGTTCCGCCCAAGAGCGGGGATGTCATAAGATGATTTTCCTACCTAATAAAAAAAAAATAACCTCATTAAAAAAAACTTTAATTATTATTACAAGACACTAAAATAATCTCAAATTAACTAAAGGCGTAACCTCATTTAAATATCCCACAACTGCCTTCCTCACAAGACCGTTTAAAAGTATTTAACCCTTCAGTTCAAAAGAAACATTTGTAGGCAATTAAGCGATCGTTATTGTTCGGAATCGAACCCTAAACTCCGCAGTGGAACTTCCGTCCAACGATTATGTTGTAACCTACACTTCGAACACATGTTACCAGAATCCAGATACCATAGTTAAATGTTCATCGATTTCTTATGGTAAACGAGGTTTTAATTTATATCTACGTTAATTTGATCAAAATATGTATTTCTTATTCTTTTTAGAAAAAACTGCTCGACACTAGGAATTGAAAGAAAAAACGTTTATTTGTGACTCACACAATCGTATAAACTAAAGATACACAATAAAATAAATAAAATAAAAGAGGTATAATCAGTGCGAGAACAAAAAGGCACCTAACTCAGCATATGCTGCGTTATTTAAAACGACAAATAACGCAGCGCTGGTATTCTGTTAGGAATTGCTCCTGCAACGGCCACACACATGTCCTTGAACTCCGTGGTAGTCTATAGTTAATTCATAATAATTTATTTGCTAATATGGGTAATTACATAAAGTTCTTAAAAGTAGTTAGCTGTAAGAATACTGACAAATGCCTGCACTGACTGGACAGGTCCACTCAGATTTATTTATTTATTTAAACTTCATGTACAGTAGTGGTACATAGGCGGACTTAATGCAACAAGGCATTCTCTACCAGTCAACCTTTGGGTTATAAAAGACAACACTGTGGTAGGCTTGCACAATACTTCAAACAGGAAAAAATATATAAAAAATAAGTTATTTATAATAATAAAATACGTATTTATGCTAAAATTATATACTACTAATAAATACTATGAAAAATACCAAATCATTAAGAGAACTTAATAATAATTATGACGAAGACCAAACTAAAGTTGAGAGGACTTCAAGTAGTAGTCCCGAAGATTATGTTAAAATCTGTGTGGTTCTTTCCTAAAAGACCATCTCAGACACTAATCTGCTTGATTCTCACATCTTGACCATCACACATTCGCTGTATGGACTTTCAAAAAAATTGACTCCTGAGTTTGTATATTTTTTCTTTTTATTACATTGCTTTTGCATTATTATTATTTAGACTTTGCTTCAACCACCTTAACTTCATTAGTGATAGTTTTATTTTTATTTTAAATAGCCCCTTTTTTATAAAGTAAATGTGAGAACACTGTAGACTCATCGGATTCATAGATTACTTTTTATTTCGACCTACTTTTTTATTATTATTTTTTTGCTATTGACTGGTGGTACAGTGTCTTCACATACTTAGTTATTAAGACTACAATTAGGAAATATTGTAAAATCAATAAGAAAAAAAGAGGTAATCATGGAGTTTCGTGCCAGTTCTTCTCCATAGAAAACGACCAATTGAAAACGTACACTAGCTTCTGACGTTTTTTATGTGCCCATATAGGCCTAATGCAATAATAACATTTTGATTTTTTTTTAATCCAGTTAGCCTATTATGTTCTACTGTGTGAAGACATTCCTCTCCCTCACCCACGTCTATCCTTGGTCACTGCAGTCCAGTCCCTCGATTAAGAGTCAAGCAGCAGCTCATCTGTCCACCTTCGTCTTGATCTGCCGTTATCTGGTCTTGGATTGAATGGGCTCTTTTAGACCACAGTTTATCTTACATGCAGACATGTCCGGCTTAATAATTTAAGCTACAGAAATTGGTGCAACGGGATTGTCCGAAAGAGTGAAGAATAAGAAGTTATTATACCTCTAAAAAAAGTGATTGAAACAATGACTTAGAATCTAAACTGTCTGTTGATCTATGACCGTCTTTTTACTGATTTTTTGTCAATTAAATACATGATTAATCAGCAATTGAAACACTCCTCCGCCTCCGACATATACTATCTAAAATTATAATTTGTTTCCTAAAATATTTATCAGTTCGTTCCTTTTTGGGCTGAATGAATGGAATATGTCTGTAGAATGTGTCGAACAAGACGATTTTCTTTAAAATACCTACTTAGTTCATTAAACCCCGAGCGAACGCCGGTGTTCGCTTGCCGTCTTTTTATTGTGTCTCTAATTACGGTACTCAAAAGGTTAAATAAAAAACGAAGTGTAAGGTTATTAGAAATCGTATCAGAATCATTCCTTCCTAATTAACTTAACCAAAAAACTACAACAATCGCGTTCCTAAATAGTACAACTCAATTAACTTGTTACTTAGCCATAGATGAATCTATTCATAACACAGAGATCGAGAACATTTTTTCATCGAGTTACCGAGCGGCTTTGTGCCAGCATCCCCTTGAATGTAACAACCCAAAAGTCGGTAAATAGCTAACAAAAGGACCCACAATGCGCCAATGCCAATGTTTGGCCCAACATAAAAGGTGTCTTAGAAGCCGAGCTTGCATTGTGCCCAAACGCATTGTTTGCGGGACTTAGTGCGCTTGCACAAAACCGCTCGGTAGCTACCGGCGCAAACTTCAAAGCGTCCAATGTTTGGTTACAATATTATTTTTATTGCCGTAATTGAGTGAATTTTTTTAACTACCCCTGTGAGAACAGCGGTGTCATCAGCTTTAATATTAAAACTTTCTAAATTTTATGACGTTCTTTTTATTGAGATGTTGTTTTCAAACGATTATGCTCTACAATCGACTTTTTATACATCATTCTTGAAGATTGACTTTTTTGGTGTATTTGACACCTTCATGGTTTGAAAAAATTACAATAGACGGGTGTTTGATATTTCACTTTGATTCTCTCAAAATGTTGCCCATTTCACGGAATTTATGAATAACTAACTAAGACTCTAGTTAACTTTAAAATATCTACTCATAGATTTCTAGTACGTGAATAAAATTGTGTAATAGGGAAAAGAAATGTAGCGTGAGCAATAACTTCGACAATTCGGTGAACATACATAAAAAAACCAAACAAAATTTTCTTATTTTTGAAGTCGGTTAAATATATCTGTTAAAAATATCTGGTGTTAAATAACGAAGAAATTAAAGTTATTTTACACTTTTTAGTTATGGTACCACCACTAAAAAGTGCCACTCAGCCAAACTTAAGACACAGAGTGCATCTCATGACAATTCTAATAATCCCAAACACGTTTAGAGTACATTAATTTATTACAGAGTTCTGGTGCCTAACTTCAGGCTTCATCATCAGGTCAGTTTGATATAATACCCCTATTCTTTCAGTCAGTCATCGACTACACGAATAAACAAAGCAATTTTACTTGTTACGACGGTTCTGCTGTGATCTTATGAGTTCTGTTCCATATCTTCGAAGTTCATGATCAGATCATAACAATATTTTTATGGGACCAACTCGGAAGCATAACCTTTCAGGCAAAAAAAAAAATTCCACATCGGTCCTCAATTGACCGAGAAATAGGTAAATATACATAAAAAAAAAAATCAGCCAAACATAGAACCTCCTCCTTTTTGAAGTCGGTTAAAAACTAGTTTTCTTCAGGGAGGGCTACACTCGCCAAACATTCACACGGTCAACATTCGCTACTGCATTCGTATTCGCATTCGCTGCCGTTAGGTGGTTGCATCAAGGGATGGATACAGAAAATGATACTCCCTGGATACTACGTCTTGTGAGGAGGTTCCACTCTTTGGAGCCCTGACCGCCGGTAGTTTGGACCCTGTTTCCGTCACTGGTGGGCTACCCAGGACAAATGTTTGTGTGATGAGCACGATCATTTGTTCTGTGTGTGGGTGTAATTTATCTATAATTTATATATATTTAGAAATATATAAGTATGTTTATTAGTCGTCTAGTACTCATATCACAAGCTCTACTTAGTTTGGGACTAGATGGCGTTGCGTGAAAGTTGTGGAATATTATTATTATTTATTTATTATTAATTCCTTGCTATCTAACATTTCTTCATCATCATTTTAGACAAAAGATGTCCTCTATGACGGTCCTGTGCATCGCGTATTCATCAGATACCCCCAATGCTAACCAGCTCATCGGTCCACCTTGTGGGAAGCCTTACAATCTTCTGTTGCGTGGTCGCCATTGCCAAAGGGCAATGGAATGCTCAGAGTTTCCTTGCGTGATCAAATCAGGAATGAAGATATCCACAGGAGATTCAAGGTTACCAACATAGGCCAAAGAATCGTCAAACTTAAGTTGTAGTGAGCAGGGTACTTACATTGCTCGCGGAACAGATGGTCAATGGGGCCGAAAGGTACTCTACATAGTTACGAAGACAGACCTCGAAATATTTATTCACAGTAACATTATTTTAGATTTATTCATCAACGAATACTATTTACTACAACGACTAATACTTTTACGAAAAAAAAAAACGGATATCGGTTCTTCCTTTACTTATTCTCCCTTGGTACTTACAAAACTAAACTACCCACCACATAAACATAAAACTAAATTATTTAATGACCCTCACAAATATCAAACCCAAAAACACCAAACAGCCGTCCAAAAATGATTAAAAAAAAGTAATAAAATTGTTACAGAACTCTTTTCCTCTATCCCAAATATGAAACCATATCTGTCTACCAACATAACAAAAAAAAAAAACCATAGATAGAACCGATACTACCCACAAATGTGCATAGCAATAAAAACCGAATACCTAACTACTTTACGATAGTTTGCAAATTGTTTTATTCGCAAGCTTCAAACCATAAAGTACAAACTTTACAGCAGGAGCATAGACAATAGTCTTGGCCATATATTGATACAATAGACGGACCATCAAAGGCGCCGCTTCCCATAAAAACCATAAGTTTCCGTGAAACAATAGGATTGTTTTGGGCCTACCTCGTTTTAGATAATAGCCATAAATATTTATAACATTGATAAGAAGAGTTTGGTGTAAATAAACAAATTTTAATTATTTAGTGCAAGATGGGTGTTATTTACTCCTGAGGTAGGTAAATGGTAATTTAACAGCTGATAACGTAAGCAGGAAAGTATGGATAAAAGGTTTTCTTAGAATAAGTTTTTATTTTTTTATTTTAGGTATAAACTATTGATAGATAAGAATATTATCTATCCATAAGAGCAAAAACACAAAACGAAATAATAACTAAAGTACATTTATGTACTACGTCTATTGCTACATTCAGAACACGCACAACTTTCTTAGAAAACCAACACACTAATTAAACATAAGGGCCACACAACATCAAATGAAAAATCACAAGGAAACAGTTCCAACAAAATTTTATTTCACTTGAAACACGCAACTTGTTCCAACAACGCGTGCATTGCCGCGCGTCACTTGGCGAAAAGCGCGGGAAACTCGGGAAAGTTCCGCGCCAAGTTTCCCGGCCGGCCCGCCCTGGCCCCGCCCCCTCATCCGCTGTCTCCCTCACACACCGCGCGCTCTCGCTCACACCGCAACACGGCGGCTAACCGCACGTGGACGCGGCCCGTATCAACTCTTTGTAGTTACGCGAATTTTTTGACTTCTGTTTTAATTCTTTAATTTTTGGATTTTGTTTCTTTGTATTATCTAGTTGTTTGTTAGAAGTAGGAATATTATAATTAGGATTTAGCATCTTCTTTGTATTCTTTATTAGTTCATCCTTCTCAAGATTTGAAAGATGTCATTATAAGCTCTTCAAATTTTATCACCCGGCAAATAAAGTTAGCTAACAATATTTTCACAGATATATTAACAAAATAGAACTGAGCTGCTGTATTTCACACTTATTTGTGTTAAAAAAACAATCCACCAAACATAAGGCGTGATTAAAAGTGTCAGTCAAAACCCCTGTCATCAAAATTCCTCGCGTGCTTTAGCGAAAATGAAGTGCCACCCCGCGAGCGGCGCCGGCTCCAAACATGAAAATCATAATTTTTCATGAGCTCGTTGATAGGTTTTCGCGCCGGCCGCGGTTTCCCGCCGCCCCGCGGCCTAATTACCGCCGCCTCGCGATACGTCACCGCGGTGATTCAAAAAAATCCACCCATCCCTCTCCCACTAGGCGGCGGTGAGCGCCGGCGTCCCACTCCAACGAGCATTTTTATAAAAACGCAGACACCAACCGCGGCCGTCCCGCTCGTTCCCGCCGCGACACCGCATCACCCGCACCCTTCGTCTCCTTCCCGCTTTTTACGAGACGTAGGGGCCGCCACCCGAGTGAGGGCGGCGACCGCGCGAACGCAAAATATTGACCATCGGAAAAAGTCGCGTCGTATCACAGTCATCAGTTGAAACTGAGTTCTCGCGAGCACGCGTCCCTTCGCCACGACTTCGGTGCGCGTCGTGAGTCTTCGGCTTGCGGTGTCGGCGAGTCACCCGGCCGCCGTTTATTTTTCCGAGTCCCCTCCCGGCGTCTTGCGCGCCCAACAAGTGGTGGAGACGCTCTCGCCGCCGCGGCTCACACGGAGTCTCGCACCCGTACTTCGCACAACTTTCCGGAGCTCCGCGCACGCGACGCTCACTTCCCGCGAGTTTGTAACCGATCGCGTGTTTTGAAACTTTTACCAAAGTGTTTAGAGACTACAGTGGCGTGACAGAGGACTTCAGTGGCGTGTCGAGAGTCGGTGCGGTGTTTGTAGAGGGTAGACTGAAGTCGATGCACCTCCCGCACGCAAGCCCCCCGGCCCCCAGCATGGCGGACGTTTATGCTCATATCCATGAGTACTACCGGCAGAGTCACGGCGAGCTGGTGCAGACCGGCTCCCCGGCCGTGCTCTGCTCTGTGCTGCCCGGACACTGGAGGTCCAACAAGTCGCTGCCCGTGGCTTTCAAAGTGGTGGCATTGGATGATGTGCAGGATGGTACTCTGGTCACGATCAAGGCTGGCAATGACGAAAATTCCATGGCCGAACTGAGGAACTGTACGGCGGTGATGAAGAACCAGGTCGCGAAGTTTAACGACCTGAGGTTCGTGGGTCGCAGCGGACGAGGAAAGTCTTTCTCGCTGACCATTACTATCAGCTCGTTCCCTCATCAGGTCGCCACCTACATGAAAGCCATCAAAGTCACAGTTGATGGCCCGAGAGAACCCAGGACCAAGCAAAGTATGTTTCTAAATATTCACTTACTTCAAACTTACTTTCAAACAGTTTTCTTGCTACTTACAGTCGTTTACTGTAGTAGACTCTATGTAATATAGCGTAAAAAATGTTGTATGATACTCGTCATGTTAATATAAATTTCGTTTCATTATTAAGTGGCTTCAAATATAATTTTTAAATTATTTTAATTTTCTCAACCGCTTCATATATTCAACTGTTCATCTACTTAATCATTATTATAATTTTTACTTATCGCGTTATTAATCTCAATTATGTATACAATTTAACTTATATTGTTATTTTTTTTTCATAACTATTTGCCAAAATTATTAGATAAAAAAATTCAGAAGCAATTTTTTATACTCTTTCTTAAGTCAAGTAATCAGGTCCACGCAAATTTGTACGGCGATCCAAAAATAGTAAACGCAACGTCCTTCATAACAGCTTCCTACACTTAAAAGATTGACATTTATCACCATTTGTCCGATATCAAGCAGAAACAATAAAAAAAATGATCAATTTTTAAAGCGTTAGTTGGCTGCGCGTGCGCGAGTCCCTGGCGTCGTGCCAGTCCACAGAGCCGAGGTCGATTTTGCGGCGCCGCAACATTCAACCACATTCAAACGAGTTTTATTTCTGATACATTTAAAATCTAACATTTTTTTCTACTCACGACAAAAATACTCCCATTTTTCAAAGCTTTTATTTAGTTTCACCTGTTCCGATGTTTGTTTGTCTGTATAATCAAATCTTGCAAAATTAAATTTTGTTCCACTTCCCGGTTACCGATTGAGCTGAAATTTTGCATGCATGATAATGTAAATCAGATGACAATGCAAAATTATTATGACATGGAGCTGATCTGATGATGGACCCGAAAGGTGGCCTTAGGAACTCAGTTATCCCTATAGTGTTTGAGCTTTTTGGAATGGTCTTGATCAGTACTAATTATACAGATATATACCGCGCTATGAAAGCTTGCTATGAAAGCTTGTTTCAACTACTTTTTATCATTGATAGGCTCGCGTTTGATCACTACCTCACCTGATGGTAAGCGATGATGCGGGTTTGCCTAGAAGTAACCTATTCACTCTTTACCTAAAGACCCCTAGGTTGTAGTTATCAGGAAACACAGACTCCAGCAGGGAATTTCACTCCTTAGTTGAAAACGCGCTACGTACAATAAAAAACTTATTTTAAACTGGCTTTAACTTCGTAAAAACGTAAACGTTCAACTGGAATTAAAAATATGTTATGTCCTAATCCAAGCCATGGTCTACCTATGTGAAAAGTTTCATATCCATTCAGAAGCAAAACGTAAAAACAGACGGACAGACAGATCCGTACTATAGTTAGTTACTACTAACCTGCAAGAGTATTAAAAAGATATTTAAATTAAAGTCTTTCTGTTATTTTATCTTTTACTAACATAGTTTTTAAGGTGTGTGATTAACATAACATAACATAGTCAGCCTTATAATGTACCCACTGCTGGGACTCAGGCCTCCTCTCTAGGAGAGGGAATGGGCCGTAATCCACCACTCGGGCCCAGTGCGGGTTGATGGATGTTACATGTCTTTGAATTTTTGGTTCTAGGACAGTTTCTATTCGGATTCGGATATGTGGCGAAAAAACTCATCATCACCATTTCAGCCGAAAGATGTCCACTGTTGGACATAGGCCTCCCTCAAGTGTTACAAAGAACCATCCCGTGCGTCTCGCATCCACCGGTTACCCGCACCCCTCATCAGGTCATCGGTCTACCTTGTAGTAGGCTTTCCAACGCTACGCGTCTTCCAGTTCCAAGAGCTATCTGTTCTGCGAGCAATATGCGGGTAAAAATTGTCCGAAAAAATTCATTAAGTGTGGATAGTGCGGGGAAAAATTTTGGCCGAACGAATTAACATCTGTGTGAACGAAACAGAAACACTCAATCGTTCAGACATTAATTGCCTCCTCAGTTTAATCTTTGTTTAAGAATTACGGCTAAGACAGCTCTCTCTCAAAATAACCCCGCTTGTCTGCATTTATGTGAGAAAGGAGTTAACATTAAGAAGTCATGTTTTGACATGAGGCTTATAAATGGTTATTGGTGTTTACAAGAACACGCTTTTATACTTTTGTGTAATGTTTAAATGTCTAAATTTAAAAGTCAATTAATATGAGGATGGTGAAGGTCAATGTTCATGTATTGTTTCGCGGTGCGTGGGGGAGAGAATTGCAGATTATAAATAATTTTATCATCCGAAAAAAGAGAAAAATCTTACGATTGGAAGTTTTTTTAGGGTTTCGTACTCGAAGAGCAAAATCGGCTTTGTAATAGGGTCCTGTTACTAAGCCTCTGCTATCCGTCCGTCTATCCGTCTGACAGCGGGCTGTATCTCATAAACCGTAGATGTAGAGAGTTGGAATTCACAGAATACGGACCTATTTCTTTTACCGTTACAATTACAAATATTAAAATTAAATTAAAGTAACAAATTAATTATGTTCGTATTTTGCTTGATGTTAATATTGTACTGCCAAAACCTTCGCAGTTATTAGTTTTTAGTTGATTAAAAATTAAACCTTATTGCATTATGTATTTTAGGTTAAGCTAGTTAAGCTTTGTTCATGATTTACCAACTATTTTGCAATGGATTGCAAACTCTTTCGAAACTGTCATTAACTTTTTCTGAGGGTAAAAAAATGTAGAGCGATATTGAGGAGGTGTCAAACTTTTAAAGATTAAAACCTACCTGCGTTCCTTAAGCCTTTTGCGTTCCAGGAAAGCGGTAACTTGCTCGAACAATACTACAACGCGCGATTGAAATCCTAGAAGTAGCAAAAATAAATAATTCAATAACACATGATATAATGTTGCAAATATTGAAAAAAACACACCAAATTATAGCCCGATAGCCCATTTGTATAATTTTGTATCAATTAAACAAACACACAAAGTCCAAAAAAAAATCTATTCCTACCATTCAAATAATAATATTCCACAACTTTCACACAACGTTATCTAGTCTCAAACTAAGCAGAGCTTGTGCTATGAGTACTAGACAACTGATAAATACTTATATATTTCTAAACAAATAGGTATTATAGATAAATTACATCCAGACACAGAACAAAAGATCATGCTTATAACACAAACATTTGTTCTGAGTCGGAATCGAACCCACAAACTCCGGCACCGCAGTCAGGGCCACTGATCACTATACCAACAAGCCAGTTAAAATCACCAAAGCAAATACTTGTGAAGACAAGACCCATTTAAATCAATACCAATAAAATCGTACTAGAAAAACAACTGTTTAACCAATTGAGTTGCCCAAAAAATCGACCGTTAAATCTGCGACAGATGTCATCAATCACAATCAAGCGAAGGAAATCATAGCCATTCAACTACTTGCAATCAACAAATTAAACTACAATCATAATGTTTTCACACCACAAATCTATTTTAGATGTTACAACGTTAACCAAGACGTCTGTGTAAATAAACAGTTGCGCCCAAACTTCGACCAATAATAAAAAGACTGTATGCGGAAAAACTAACATCCTAGGACCATAAACTTCAAAGAAGTCGAGTTCATAAAGCGATCAATGGAGCTGCCTTAATGACCGTACGCTCTAATTAACATGTAGTTAGTAAAATAACTAACATTTAGACACATTATCAAAGTAAATAAACTTTTTGACGTGGTCTAGCGCTCGGTATATTTAGATTTTGTTTTAGTGCGGATATAAAAATTACATTTTTCACATCACAATTTTTTTTTTTTGACGTAAGATTTATATGAAATTTTGTTGCAGATTAATATCTTAAATATTTTACCGTCTATAAATAAGTTATAAACTGTTTATAAAACATCCGAAATAGCACCAAAACTAGTCCAAAGTTCATCAAATAAACATCTGTTTAGACAATTAAAACACATGTCGAAAAATGTGCGCGCAAATTGTAACAACGAAACAGAATTTTCGAATAGCGAATATCAGTTCTTCGCTTCCTGTTATTTTGAACCGAGATAGATATCTATTCCTGCGTCACAATTTTACCGTTCAAAATAATTCAGGCGTATTCTAGAATCTCGTCATGATATGTTGGTATAATAGTTGGTGTACCAGCGGTTACCAAGTTCGCCGGTTCGTCGGTACGGCGGTGGCCGTAACAGATGTAAACAATCTCGGGCCGCGTCGTAAACTCCGTTTGATCTCCCGCCTGCACCCCAGGCCTCTAAAATATGGATTTTATGTCTCTGCTAGCTGCTAAAATACCGCATCCATACCAGTGACCCTCATAACCACCCGGCTGCCAGGACCTTGCCAACATTACTAAACGACTTATGGAAAATTTGAACTAAAAGTCATTGAAACTACTTGAGAAGTTTGTCCATATATTTCCTTGCGTACCCTCGGTATACGGAACGGTTCTATATTCTGTGAATTGTTACTCAAAACTGTCTTGACTAATATTCTTTAAAAACTTTCTCTATAGAAAGGGCAGACCAAAAGTGATCAATCGCTAATTGGAAGGCACATTATTACTAACATATGCTTTATAGACACAAAAGTACAGAGGCAGATTTAATGCTTTAGGCATTTTCTACTAGTCAACCTTTGTCAGTTCTGCACTTCATTTCCATACACCCACTACCTCAACACATTGCGTGTTTCTTTCTACTAATTCCACATTCAGATCACGAACTGATAACACTAAATCGTAATAAACCAGACAATTAAACGAAGACGTATTAATGCGGTGTTAGTTATGGAGCATCGTCGCCACCCTCCAAATTATGAGCCATAACTCTGATTCCATTTATTCAAGAGACTCCTTAACATTAATTTACGAGTGACAACCGGTTCGCATCTCATCTCGTCGAGATATTTAACGCTCATTCTGACACTTATATGTCATATGGTCCGTTTATTGTCGGGAGTGGTACGAATTCGGCCACGACGCGCTCTGATCCGAGCCACATTCTTAACCATTGTACATTTTTAGGTCGGCGGTGATTAACGGACGCAGAAATAACTTTATAGATTCAAAACACTTTCACACTGCGAGTGCAGTATTTTTGTTTGGAATTCCGGTTCGAATATTTGGATTTGGATGTCGTCGGAAATTGGACAGCGCGTTTCTGTTATATTGTATCGAAGTTCGGTGACGGTTTTCATATGAAACACTACTACCTTTGCTTTGGGATATCCGTATATCAAAAACAATGAAGCAAATCTTTCAACAATCCTACAGAAAATACTAATAAGCCTCAAATGTATTCCAAACAAAGTCAGTGTCGGTTAACGTCCCCACTTACCCGAATTAATATTAATTCAAGCACTCAGTAATCATATACCACTTCTCAACATTAGAAATGCTCTCTTTACCGCGTTAATATTCAGAGCCCCGCATATGCAAAGGGTCGGGGAACTGAATTTAATTGAATACTGGCATTAACAAATGGAGCGGCCCGTTTCCGAGTTCCACATTTAACTTATTATTGTTCCATGATGGCGGCTCCTCGCTCTTCAGCTCGGGATCGGCGTGACAGCGCGACGGGCCATCCATCAAGTTCTTAATTTAAAATGCCCGCGATCTGGGAAACGCTCTCACGAAGCACCCGCTAATCTCCCCGCGAAAGGGCTACGCTTTACGCAAATAAAGTAATTGTTTCGTCAACAATTTACTACGTGATAA
Organism: Mythimna vitellina; assembly: GCA_949316375.1. NCBI lineage: Eukaryota > Metazoa > Arthropoda > Insecta > Lepidoptera > Noctuidae > Mythimna > Mythimna vitellina. The sequence goes on along the minus strand of OX438699.1, from coordinate 8,674,304 downwards.
AAACGTCATCTATGTAAAAACAAAAGAGTGTGTGCCCCATCATGTTTAGCTTACGATATAATTAGGCTACTCAAACAAAACTCGCAACAACAAACTTCGTATAAGAGTTGTTAAGAAGCACCGCGTATACAAAGTTCAAAACAAAGTAGACAAAGTGCTCGTAAACAGTTTAATCCGGTAATAAAAACGTTACACCTGATCGCATCAATTGGGATGTCTCAAGATTGGATTAAAAATGTAGTAAAACCCCGAAAATAGACTATGGCCGCTGTCTTCAGTAGTGTATCGATTAAACAAATAAAAAGAGCGTTTCGCTATGAAAGGCGAAAGCAACGTGACGTTGGAGGGTCGTAAAAACGTATGGCACAGAGGAGCCGGCTAACTGCAGTAGTAAACTGGCTCGTTTTGTATACAGTGCCCTTGTTATAGTCATCGAGCGGTAAACAGAGCGCGGGCCGTGTGTCGCCGCCTTTACGGCCACCCTTTGTGACTTTAGTGCTTGCGGACGTGGCTCAAGACGTTAGTGACCTCGCCACGGCAATATCTACTTAATAAGCTATTCCTCGGATCCGTACTATGACTTACATTATCAGTTGGCGGCGACTGTGGATTCCGGTTGTGATAAACCAGATCAATAGGTCTGACTAGACTCATAAAACATGTTTGGAAGCCCAAATACAAGTTTCGGGAACAACCAAATTCGTATTAAACGGAAGAGAATTTTTTTTCTCTGTCTTTGTTTTCTCCTCAATATCTTCAACAAAACATTAAAAGATTTTTTCTTTTGTCGCAGATTATGGCTACGGTCACCCGGGTGCATTCAGCCCGTTCCTGTTGAACCCCGGCTGGCTGGATGCGGCCTACCTCAACTATGCGTGGGCAGACTACTTCAGACCGCCCCAAATGCGAGACCAGACCGCCTCACTTGTAAAAGGTATCATATATTTTTGGTGTCGCTTCCAGCTAGGTTTTTCAATTTATTTTACATAGAAAAACTTTGTTTATATTTGTGATATTGTTTAGATGGATGCTACCGTTGAATTCAAAGAGTACGATGCGAAGATTGTGTGGAAAAATATTTAAAAAATGTTGCTGCAAAACTCTCATTAAGCGCCGGAGCAAAAGAATTGTATTACAAAATCAGAACATTCGAGTACCTCTTAAACTTCCGATCGGCGTACAATAACGGTATTTGTTAATTTAAAAATTCCCGATTTAGCAAACAGCACTCAAAAACATGTTGCTCGGAACAGTACCGCCCCTCAAGGCCGTACAACGCAAAAGCGGCTCAAATAAAAGAAGCGACTCTTGAACTCTGCAAAACAACACCGGCCCGACCGAAGCAAAACCACCCGCTGAAGTCCGCACCACGGGGGGAAGTGGGGGGTGCTACTGAACGTACAAAAAAGCACTGCCTTCACGTTCGAGAGAGTGTGGAGTCAATTTTATTCCAATGTAGGCGACCGCGCCACCAGCCACTTTTTGTTTCCGACGCTGAAACGCGAGGAGCGATGTACTCAAACACCTACAGACTTTTATTAAACCTACGTAGTAGCGCGCTCACAAACGTGAGACGTACTCTGAAAATGTGTCATTGATTGAGCTTTTTTTCATCAGGATATTGAGGAAATAAAGCAAAAGAAATCGGATTACATGAACTTCCTCAGCGAAGCGTATCGATCAAAGAGTACAGAGATATTAGAACATGACCATTAAAAGTAAATTCCACACATGTACTTGCTCGTTATTCGTACAGAGCTGGGCACACTAGGGACCAGACCCGGTTAACCCAATAAATGCTAATTAAAAATAACGGCTAAAGCAGAACAGAATCAAATTCAACGATCGGGAATCACCTCAATCAGGCGCGACGCCGATATTGGCCCCCACCTCGCCAAATTACCCCCTAGTTACGACCCCTCCCACCCCCGTTGCCTTTTAAAGTGGTCTGCGCACTGCCACTGCTGCAAACAGAAAAAGTGCAAAGAGAAACGAACGTAGCACCACCTCCGAGCTCTTTGTGGCCCAATCTGCGCCTCCGTCGTGTCCTTTTTATGCGCCAGCTTCTCTTACACGCTATCGAGAATCAAAGCTTCCCCGGGAAGAACTTTTTGAACACAGCTGCTAATGAAAATTTCACATTTCGAGCTCTCTTTGTCCGGCGTGTGCGGAGATAGGTGTACTTCCTTATCGCGATGCTCTCGGCTTTGTGGAGTGCACACGTACATACGCTGCAACACCTACATACGTGCCCTGCATCAATAATGCGCTGACAGACACACTGTATCACAGAAAGAGTCGTATCGTGCCGAATTACAGAATGCCGTGTCCGTGTTGCAAAGAAGTACGCCGTGTTCGGATAAATAAATATTGCACCCTCACCCTCCCGATATCGCACTAAAAAAACATCCCTTTCGGTGATGCCGCCTTTAAACGCCTACAGATTGTACATTATCCTTAGTACGATTATGCACCCCCGTTGTTCAGGGAATAGACGGAGTGCCCGAGCGCCGCGGGCTATCCCCAGGGGCTCGTCTCTCATATTACGTCATGTTAGCAAATCAGCCGAGCAACGGTAGCTCGACATATTATTTCAATATTTTAACTATCATTGAAGATAGTATGTCGATACTATCTTCAATGATAAAGAAATTAAAAAAAAAAAACAAGTAGATCAACCTCTTTATTTTTCTTTGTCAACAGGTGGTCCAGCTTCAATACCAACGCCTCCAGTTGCGCTGCCCGGAGTAGAACTGTTCCCATTCGGGCCAGCGATGGCAAATCTGCCTACCGGGGGACTTATCCCGCCCCCTGGTGCTTTCTTACCACCCAACGGTCTTCTACCTTTCACCCCACATCCAGCAGATCTAGCAATGAAATCGTTACCCCCTGAACTATCGTTGAAGAATGGCATCAATCCGTACGAAGCCTTGAGACACTTACAAAGCAATGTATCTTCAATGGACACATCAAGCGCTCGACTGTCACCAACTAGCAGCAGACAAAGTGGTAGTCCGAGGAGCATAGTCAACGCTAGTCCTGACAGATCGAAAGCTGATTCAAAGTCAGAAGCCAATTCAATGCATGACGCAACGATCACTGATGAATCTGACGAAGAGCCTATTGAAGTGGTGAAGTCCGCTTTCCACCCGACGCGACCAGCGAATGTAGAGTTGCAAGAGATGAAAAGGGTTCAGGCTGCTGACTCTACAGTGTCAGACAGGCCGCGAGTGCGAAATGAACTGAAGGCTCCTTCACAGCGTACCACGAGAGTGTTATCTTCTAGTCCCACATCTACAAAAATCTCAAACGGCACGATACCAACACACAAGTCAGTCTGGCGGCCATATTGACTTTATAGTGCTAGTACTAGAGTTCTTAATTAAAGTATCCCTCGTGATGATGGATCTGTTGAAATGTGATAAACCAATGAGCTTGTACATAGTATAGGTATTAAAAATCCCTTGATTTATATCAGATATTTATTGTTAGATTTATTTTAGATCACTAGAATATAGATTAGGAAAGTAAATGTTGATAGATTACTCGTTACTTTTATTGCAGATGTGTTCAAGCTTATCTATATGATAATTATCTCGTAAATATAAATGTATAAAATTATTTGTAAATGTATAAATGAAAATTTTAATATTCTTTGAGAAACGACTGATTACTTTAATGAATAATAAAGACAAATGTATAATTGTAAATAGTTTAAGAGGGTATTTATTAAACGAACGAATTGTACAATAAATGTCTGCCAACTGGCAATGTATAATCGAAATGTATATATGTATTTAGAGGTAACGAGATAAACGAAAGATTCTGAGAAATTAACACTGATTTTATTATTGGAATGAAACCCCTATTTCATAAATATTTTCTTTAATTTGTTGCATATTACGAGCGATCCCGATTAATAACGGAGATAAAAATAAATGTTCTGGTAATCTGTAATCTATAATAACAATATAACATACAATTTTTAAGTTTGTATTTAGGACGTAATCTCTGAAGCTACGGAACCGATTCTGAGAAAAAAATCACTTATATATAGCTGCGTTTTCATTTTTTGCACTTTCACGCAGGCAAAGCCACTGGCAAAAGCTACAATAGTTCTAGATAAATAAGGCTCACACATAACATAAATAAAAGATTATTGCGAAAACGGTTGTTCTGTTTGAATATCGGTTTTCAATAAGTCAGCTGTTTAAAACTTCTTGATCATGGTCAATTGGACGGAGCGACGGCGGATATTAGAGCGACTGTAGTGTTATGAAAAACTCACGAGTTGTTCATAACCCGCTCTCATCATTATCGTCATCATTTAAGCCGAAAGACGTCTACTGTTGGACATAGGCCTCCCCCAAATGTCGCCACAATGACCGGTCCTGTGCGTTTCGCATCCATCGGATTCCCGCGACTCTCACCAGGTCATCGGCCTTCCAACGCTGCGTCTTCCAGTACGTGGTCGCCATTCCGTAACCTTTCGTCCCCATCGACCATCTGTTCTGCGAGCAATGTGGCCTGCCCACTGTCACTTAAGTAACCCGCTCTATAAATATTTATTTATTTAAAACTTTATGCACTAATGAAACACTATATAAAGGCAGATTTAAAGCCTTAGGCATTTTCTACCAGTCGATTTTAAAGTGGTCAGATACATAACATGGCAGATGCAATTTAATAAAAGACAAACAGAAATGAAATAAGTACAAATAATAAATATGTTCTTAGATATATACATACAAATAAATAACGATATTATGAAAAAAACAAATCAAAAGTGTAACGATTCTACCAACTTCTTGCGAATGTGTTCATGTGATTTCACTCTAAAGGCAAACCGACTGAAATATAGAGTTCCACAAAAGAAAAAGTATGTCGTTAGGTATGAAAATCATTAAACATAATGAACAATGCAAATTAAAATTCACCTTCCACACATTTACATGGAAATGCAAGTTTACGAAAGAACGCAATCTGCATCGCACATGTTATTGTTATCTTAGCCGTGAACTCCTTATAAACACTCGCACATTAAAATGACGCAGGAAGCGGGATGAATCAAATCTGTACATTCATTGTTCAAATGCATAATGAATGGATTTTTAAAACTAACTTCTTTGGTGGTCTGGTTTTCAACACAAAAGTAACAGACACAAACGAAAAGATAAGAATTATACCTACCTACTCAATCTATAATATCCATACATATTATAAAACAAAGACCTCCTTTGTCTACCTGTCTGTAGGTATGTTCGTGATAAGCACATAAACTTACTTAAAGACCTAAAATTTTTATAAATTGTTATCGACAATAACGTACACATATAAAAAATCCTTTTGTATAATTTCGATGTTGAGAATGGTTTCATGATAGCTTGGGTTTGAACCTTGGTGATTTTTGGTTGCGATTTAACCTAGAAAATTCTATTCTTTTGTATTAATGATATTAAATGAAAAAAAAAGGTACTGAAAGAACTTTCATGCGGTTTTACCAATAGACCCAGTCCTTCACGAGGAAGTTTTAAGGCATATAGTACCTAAATAAATGTGCTATGTACTACTTTCTTAAGAACACTTAACCAGGATTTTTTTTTGTTGAAACATATTTCTAAAGATCAACGCCGTTTGAAAGGAGTAGGGAAAAAAAGCGACAAAATATCATGTTGTTAAATGTTTTTTTTTTTTTGCGAAATTATTTGTCTTAAGAAAAAATCATATGTTGATAATGTTGTACAACATTGGACGATTTTCGGCTGAAATGATGATGATGATGATGATGAATGTTGTATATGAACACAGTGATACACACAGTACACAGAGTATGTACAGTGACTTTCTGAACCCTACTCCTTGGTAACCCGTGCTATAAAACAATTTTATAGCACTGCTCGGGAGTTAAGGCCTAAGTCATAGTCATAGTAGGTATACGCTTATTATAGTAGAAAAAGTAGTGAATTTTAACGATTTTTAACACTCATGTGAAACTCAGTTGGGTCGCGATTGTTATTATAAAGCTGAAGAGTTTGTTTGGTACATTTTTCCGCACTAGTTTGAAAAACATACAATTGCGTGCCTAAAACCGATGGGATAAGAGCGGATTTTCGAGTAAGTGTATTGAAAAAATATTTTAGGGTTGGATGGCCCATTTATCGAGGAAGGCTATATGGCAATACTTGAGGCAGCTATGATACGATTGCACTGAGTGTAGTTCCGAAGGGGATCATCTCTGAAAAAATAGAAAAAGAACGATTACTTGATCACAGCGTCGGCTCAGCAAGCGCGATACAAGTTCTGTTTTTTATTGATGATTTTCTTTTTGTGTTGATACTCAAGTCTTTAAATTTTGTCCGACTGTTTGTGGGCCCTCAGATATCTTTATAGTTTTCCACATTGAAAACCTGGAAGGTACATGAAGGCCTGTATAGATAAAAAGAAAAGAAAGAAAATTGCGTTTACTGGCATCAAAAACAAACGACAAACGTTCTTAATTTTATATAAAAATCAAGATGGTGGTTCACATTCTGCGAAGGGGGTCCACACTTTTTCTTTGAGGTGGGAAATCATCTAAAAACATCACTCCTCCCTCTTTTCCACTCTGGGTCGGGAGCGAGACGAAGTGTCAGACTTTTACTGACTAAAACGCAACTGTGTTTCATCTATTTCCTTTTGCGTATTCGTACAGTCCCGCGTATATCCCACGCGCCACGCGTGTACCAGGGATCGGAATTAGGTAAAGTTATTCATGTACTTGCATCGAAATGTTGATGTTAATATGGATCTTCCCGGGATTTCTAATGAAAAATCCCATGTGGCCAACAATATTACAAATAAATAATAATAAAAACCTCAGAGATAGATAAGACAAATAAAAGAAAGATAATTAACATACAATTTTTATTGGAATTTTTCATTGAAAAAGATTCATGGAAGAATTTTTTTTTTTGGTTTTTGGTATTATTTCGCTGTATGATATCAATATATATAAATACTTAAATAACTTTACCTAATTCTGATCTCAGATTATTACACCATTTTTTTTTAATGAAACAACCTAGAGCTTGACTGTAATGGTAAGCAATGATGCAATTATTGATGATGAAGTGCACTAGTTTATTAAGAGCTTAATCACTCTAGCCTTTATGACACTTAAATTATAATTTATAATCGAACGGAAAGACTGCTGCAGGCAAATATTTCCAATCCTTCGATGTACGCGGTATTAACGAAGAGGCGAAATACTTAGTCCGGACCGTAGAGGTATTGACAACGTAAGGATGCACACTCGCCGTACGTCGAATTATCCGATGGTGGATAAGTGATGGCGGAATCAAGTCACCTAATTCCTGCGCACACTCTCCAAAAATGCATCCTGTAAAATACCGAAAGACTGGTTACCCTACGCCTGAGCTCCAGGCTTTGTAGATTGGTGTTAACCAAATTTGAATCAGCAATTAGCCTCTTCGCACGCCTTTCCAGTGAGTCCAAAGCTGCCAGATGGCATTTTGCAGTACCAGCCCATATGTGGCTGCAGTACTCTACACACACAAAGCAATACAAATATATAACTTTATAATCTGTCCTTGTGTAAAGTACCACCTTACCTTTGCAAGAACTCCGAGTTTTGTAGCAGCTGCTTTGACTTTGGACTCAATAAACCACTGGATAATATCGCTAATAAAGATCAAATTCTAGGAAATAATGACATTCGGTAAACATAAACGCGTAGTATATGGGAGTGACAAAGAAAATTAAATGGACATCTCAATAAAGAAATAAAGAAAGCAACGTGTAAAACAACTAAAATTAAGTTTTCTGAAGTTATGTTCACAGATCCGGCCTGAGTGTGTATATAGTTAACCCAGAAAAAACCAGGGCCCAATTTTACGGCGAAGTGCCTATGTATTTTGGTACTGACTTCGTTAATTTTTAATCACAATCCAGTGGCCATGTACCCGGCCTCTGATGGCACTATAAGTATTGGAAAAGGATAAAAATTAAATCCCAGAGCTACGGCTGGCTTCAAAGTCGGTTATAGGCTAATCGGCGTTCGGAAAAAGTAGGTGATAGGCGAGCAAAGGCAATGTTCCTAAAAATTGTGTTTGATGCGACGGATAAATTTCCAGGATTTCTGCAATGACGCCCCGGTCATCGTACTGTTATAAACGGACTTTGTAAAGCATCAAATGCTGACTATGATATAAACCCCGCCACTTCCATATTGTTACCAATATTATAAAAGGGCATTTCCATGTGTTCAGAAAGATAGTCATAGCCATTTCGCAGTACATATTGTACATTCCGTGTCGAGAGTTCAGTTGTTGTGTAACCAGTGTGTCTTAGTGTAACCTCTGTAATTTAAATATTTTTTTAGCAGTAACAAGTTTTTTTTAAAAAAAAAGGACCCACGGATCGCCATCCTAACAGTATGCACGGGCTTAAAGATAGCAAGCATTAGGTAGCTCGCCATTCGGCGACCTGGTAAGGAGCAAAATCGAGTCGGTGGCACATTGTGTTTCACGCATGCCTCAAAAAAATGTCAGTAGAACTAGGGCCGGTTACTTCTAGGCAAGCGTACTCCATCGTCGTCCACATAATCGCTTGCCATCAGGTGAGATGGTTTTTTTTTGGTTGGGAAAATCATCTAATGACAAATCCCGCTCTTGGGCGGGGCGGGAGATAGTGTCATACTTTAACTGACTAAAAACCCATTCCTGTTCCTTCGTTGCCTTCGTCCCAGGGCCCCGGGTTTCGTTTTTACACTACCCATGGCCCCAGTAGGCTTTGACCCTGCTGGGCCCCTACGATTTGCTGACATCTCCCTGAGGCACGCGTGGAACAATACGCGCCGTCGACAACTTGGGCTCGGTTCAGACGGTTACCGGACGGTCGGATGGCGGGCTACGCATTGGCCGTCCACAAGCCCTTCAGGTGAGATGATGGTCAATCGTGAGCTTATCACTAATATTAAAGAAAACTAAGGTTTCAGTTAAAAAAAAAAATATAGAAGACTTAATTTTTTAGATTTATTTGCTTGTAGTTCGAAACCACTACAAGAAAGATATAAACAACATTGTTTCATTTGCACTTCAGGAATTACTCACAGCCAAGCCGGCAGCATAAAATCTACAAAACCATCATATAAAAGACAAAACAGCCTCACAAAGGTGTAAGGGCATTAGTACATATGCGTATGGGTCGCTGGCTGCTATCAATTGTGTTTGCTCCCATCTGATCTGGTTAGCTGATTGCAGGCACCCGCGGTCGCGCCGCTCCTCAAACAACTGCTTAGATACCTGAAACTTTGGATATGACTCAGGGTTTATGTGAATAATAGTTTTTTTTTTTTATATTTGGCTTCATCAACCTTTTTTTTACTTGGGAAATCATCAAATAACTTTTTCCGCTCTGGATGGAGTGGAAAAGGATGTCAGACTTACACTGACTAAAACCAACACTGTATTCGTCTGCTTAATTAAAATTGTCTTGGCAATCTTAATAAAACAAAGACGTTCAGCCAGGATTTACGAAAACACTTTCATTTAGGGTTTAACGTCATCAAATAAATTCTCCTGTGCTGGGTAGAGTAAAAGGGAGTGTTAGACTTTTACTAACAAAAACTTACTCATATTTATTCAGTCTCCATATAGGTTCCAGGACAGCGTTGATTTACGGAACGAATCTCTCAGCCCGTGGAACAAGACATGCCGTCGACCCGGGCCTTGTCCCGGCGAAAGCGGACTTATAGATAGCGAACTAGAACTTCTAAAAACCCAAAGAAATAAAAACTGGGTGACTAGATCCCACGAGCACCCACTGTTGACGACCTGGGCTCGGTCCGGACGGTCACCGGACGGTCGGTCGGCAGGCTACCCATTGCTCGCCATCCGCAAGCCCGCTCCTACGGTGGCCGGAAACCAGGATCGGAATCCTGGCGGCGGTTGTTGCGTGAGGCAACGGAAAGGAGGCTCTTAGCTAGCATTACTGCTTCGCAGAAGGAGGCGACCGTCTGCCACTCCTTCTCGCTCGAGACCATGGCCTGTACCAAGGCTCGGCGCGAGAGATCGCCGCCGCCGATCGCCCCCACGAGGACATGGCGTTGCTTTGCCTAAGCGGGGCACGCCTCCACTGTATGCTCCACCATGTCCTCCGGGCGGTCTATTCAGTGGCGACACCCAAGCGTCACATCCGCAAGAAACCGGTACAAATACCGCCCGAACTTACCACGTCCGGTGACGACCTGCGTCATGCGGAAGGTAAGGACGCCAGGTTGTCTTTCCAGCCACTCCTCAAAGAGGAGACTTACCACCATAATTGTGGCGTGTCCAGCACTGGGTTGCGATAGTCGCGGTCACCTTTCCACACCACTATTGGTGCGTGCTGGAGCAAGCAAGGGCGGACATTGACGGGAACGGCCCGACGGGCGTCAGTGGTAAGTACGGAAGAACGGCTATCTAGTTGTGCTTGTTTGCCTATGGCATTTCTTAGAACAGGGCAATAGCGTCATCGAGAGGGACAAAAGTATGCCTTGGCCGGTGAAACTTAAAGGGAAGAAATTCTAAGTAATATTTCAAGAGTTTCGAGAAAGACTAAGTGTCTTTCTTTATTTTATATTTAGCAATTTCTGTTTATAACAATTAAATTTAGTTAAAATACATCTATGCAACTACGATCAATTTTATTAATTTATATTTCATTCGAAATTACACAAAGTAATGCGCCTAGCTGGGTTTGAACCCGCGACTTACAACTCGTAAGTCGAGGCCGTTACCACTCGGCTACCACTGTTTTCGTTAAGTGAGAAAATCGGTAATTTCTTACCAAATACTACAAGTAAAAGTACTACAATCAATAACATGATCTTGGTTTTGTAAAGGGTAATTCGTATACTCCAGAAGTGTATATAAGATGTAGTTAAACAGACAATCACACAGACACACACACACACACGCACACACACACGCACAGACGGTTGTGTAGATGTAGTTGTGTGTTGTGTAGGTGTAGTTGTGTGTGTGTGTGTGTTGTTGTTGTGTGTAGTTAGGTGTAGTTAGTTGTTGTATCATTCTAATATTATAAGGCAATAGTTTATATACTCGTACAAGTTTGTAACTCCCTCACATTCAAACGACTGAACGGATTTGAATAGAATATGGCACACGGGGAAGTCATGCCTATAGAACACTTTTTATTTTGGGAATTATATTTTTTCACCTAACCAAAGCCGCTGGTTGAAGATTTTTATTATATAAAATACTTTTACACTAAACACCTTATACTGCAACAAAATAAATCCAAAACACAAACCATATCCCGTATCATATCCACCTCTGTCGCATGCACTAGTGAATAGAAGCACCTCATTACATAAACCTTTGATTCGCGCACTCGTTACGTCATGACTTACTTTTTGGTACAACCATTTTCCATACAGTGTACAACCATCCTATTTGGCCGTATTAAAAACTTGTGGCCAGACGGCTGCATCACTGAATATATTCTGAATTTGAAATTTTGTTTGAGCCAATGGACGTATGTTTTCAATGCGCGAGTGTTTACAGTATGAGGTTTGTCTCTGTGTGAGTGGTGGTCTCATTCAGTCTGTTTATAACCTGCCGGTGTGTGTTGTGAAAACGAATATCAGAGGAAAATTAACGAAGAGCCCGATGAGTGCCTTTATACTTTTTAATTTTGTTTTATTGACTCAGAATGACATTCTTTGTGAGTCAAAAATAAAACTCCAATTTACTTAGTGTTGCTGCACCATCATATGTGTTCATATCTACTTTTCTTGTTTTTAGCGTGCTCCTTCTTCTTCTTTTCGTGTCGATGTACTCTAACTAAATTTTTTCTGACCAGTATTTGGCAACCTCTACGGCTCTGTTATTGGCATCGTATAGATCCTGAAAACTGCAGGTGGTTGTGCAGGATGGACAGCATAGCAAATGACGCATTTCCTGTGCAGCGGCTCCACACTGGCACTGTGTTAGAGATGGGTCGAGGAAGCCCCATTTGGCCAAATTGTTTTTACAGCGGCCAACCTGGGTCCGCAGTCGGTTAAGAGATTTCCAGATCGGCCACTGCAATTCGCATCCAGGGGGGAGATGTTCTGACGGGGTGATGAAATGTGTAGGAGTTGGATGCTTCTGCTTCCATAGCGCGCATCTCTCGTCCTCTGCACTGTATTTTGAAGAGGTCGTAAGTCGCATAAAGCTTTAGCTTTAGTTTTAGCGTGCTATATTTTAAAGTATTTGTGGATATACCTACTGGGGTTCAATTACTTCTTAGATATCTACTACACAAGTATGAAAGAATGCACACGACGATTGCTACGTGGAATTCATGTGTGGTCCAACAGTGGGTCACGCTTCATAATAGGAGGTACCTATTGTTTAGGTAAGTCTGTGTTTGTAGTACCTATTCTTTTTCGCTTTCTTGAAAAAATCCTTATCTCTTATCATTGTTATTTAAAATAAAGTTGAAGACATTAAAATTCTAACAACTTCTGCGTTGGCCTTCATATGAAAGTAAAAAGAAGATCAGAATATTTCTTTATAATAGAGTACATTAATACTAAACTTCTGCTAGTTTTCATTATGGTACCAACTTTCTGATCAAGTGTAAATATCCATGCTCATGCCAATAGGGTATTTTACTCTATATGAGAAAAAAAATATAATTAAGATAGCTTATGTAAAATGCAGTCCGTAAGTGTTAATTTAAGTTCATAAAATAACCAATATATTTCAAAATTCAATTCAAAGTTTTCAGTTTTTATTATCTGTTCTTTATCGCCATGAAATAGTAGCCACCATGTTATTACGTCATTCGGCTGAGTAAACTAAACTGACATCTGTCAACTGATCAGCGATACTGAGCGCATTTATTTACACAGCCAACTGACGTCACGACGATGTGACTGACGTGACGTAAATATGGCGTCCACTGCTTTCTACATTTTCGTCAAATTACGCGCGAAATTTGAAAATGTAAATTTTAAATGCATTTTAGGGTACTTAGTGATTAAATAAATAAAAAAGTGGTTTTTTAGCGGTTTATTAGAACTGTAGAATCTATTTGAGACACTTTTAAAAAATGAGTGTACAATAATAAATACCCTATTGCTATCATCACATTCCCAACTAACTTGGGGTCCATGGTAAGTTCGGGAGGTTCCTGCACCGGATTCGTGCGGAAGAAATGCCCGGGTGTCACCATTGCGTGGACCACCCGAAGGACACGGTGGAGCTGTGCCCCGCTTGCGAAGAGATCGCCGCCGCCGGGCCTTGGTACAGGCCATGGCCTAGAGCGAGGAGAAGTGGCAGGCGGTCGCCTCCTTCTGCGAAGCAGTAATGCTAGCAAAGGAGGCGGCCGATCGCGTAAGGCAAAGGTCCTTACGCCCCAACCGCCGCCAGGATTCCGATTCTGATTTCCGGCCACCGTAGGCGCTGGCTTGCGGATGGCGAGCAATGGGTAGCTCCCGTCCGACCATCCGGTAATCGTCCGGACCGAGCTCAAGTCGTCAATGGCGCGTACTGTTCCACGCGCGCCTCAAGGAGATATCAGCAACTGTAGGGGCCCAGCAAGGTGGAAGCCTACTGGGGCCAAGGGTCTAATTCTGAAAGGAAGACTCGGCCCTGGTACGAAAGGCAACGAAGGAACAGGAGTGGGTGGGAATGTCATACGATGATTTTCCCACCGAAAAAAAAAAAAAACTAGCGTGGGATCCAGTCTAACCGGATGCGGGTGCGGATAGAGCGACTGCCTATCAGAACTCCACAACCCAGTTACTGGGCAACACGATACTCCCTAGACAGTCTGCCTACCTATAACGTCTGTCAAAGATCTGCGAATGAAAACCAGGACCAATGGCTATATGTCATACAACTTACCCTTAAGGATAAAATCGAAACCGTGCCTACGTAACGTAAAATTAAAAACGTTTTATTTCCACCGTGTCGCAATGCAGGAACCACGGCTTAACCCGCCGCTGCCGCCGGCTAGCGCGCGACAGCACATATCGATAAGATCGACATCGCACCTGCTTTTATTGTTTTAACCCGTTCCAACCCGTAGTACCCGTTCTATCCGCTCGACAAAAGATCGCCGCGGGCTCGACCCGGCAAAAATTCTAAATGGAGGTATCCTAAATGCCGATGGATTTATCGCGCAGATATCACTTAGCACCCATTAGAATGTAAGGTAATGTTTTATTTTTTGGGAGTGTTTAGAAAGAAATGCCTATCTATTTAGCTGAATTGAAAAATACAATTTGAACTAGGTAAGAATATACCCACCGTTCATAACTGTCATAATTTCATATTATAATAATTTCTTAATGCTCAACTTAACTATTCAATCAGGCTTAACGTCCATTCTGCCGATTAGAATCAATAAAAAACTTCACGAAAATGCCAAAAATATAACATACAAATCCCTCGTCATCCCACTCGAAAGTCAAAAGGGGCGACAGAGCCATACTGGACAATTCAGAAAGAAATCTCGCTGATAAAATTTTAATGCCTGTATAAAAAGGCTATAAATTTGATTTACGCGCCCCCGGCCGCTGTAACGGGGTAATATCGAAAAATAACATGAGATAATGTTGGCTTACAGAGTGGGGCCAGGGTTGGCTTAGGTGATATTTGCGTTGGGAATGTGAAGGCAGCCCGCGAGGTGACGCGGTGGCCGGCCGAACCGCGCGTTGACGCGGCGGCGCGCGGTTTGGCACAAATGAACTGAAACTGTGGATTCGTGCGTGATGTATTTGTGAGTTTTAGTAGATAATGCGGTCATAAAGTACCTATACATTTCGTAACACTTATTCAATAAAAGCGTTCTGAGTCACGAGGGGAAAATAATGTAATATAATTTAAATGCAAAAAATAATGCGATGTTTCTAAAAAAAAACAAGCGAGGGACGAGAACTTACCTCATGAAACACATAAAATATTCGCAAAGAAAGCACTTGGATATAATAAATTCCTTATTGGGCCGCGGCAGGAACACAAAATGAGTAGAAGAAGCCACTTTAAAAGATTGGCACTCAACGAACCGGCATAATCTATGCAAATTACGTCAAATTAGGAGTCGTCAACACGTTTTGCCTCCTCTCCGTAATTTTGAAGGCAAACCCTCCTTTATTATTAATATTTATTCCTCTCCTTCCGTCCAACATGAGGAAAAAAATAAATCTCACCGAAACACTTCGATCGGCTAATGAATCGAATAAATAAATTGATGGGAACATTTAGCATGTATGCAGGTCTTTCTCGTAGGTATTTGCAAGTCGTTCGGGGGAATTAATTGGATAATATGAATCTGTATTCCGTAAATAGTTGGTTCTGTAATTATCATTATAATAGTAGCGAATCTAGAATGAGTAGGTGCCTTCTAGGCAAGCGTGTCTACCGTTGATCACATCGTCGCTTTCGTTCAGGTGAGATAGGCGTCAAGCGCGAGCCATCAACGTTAAAAAAACTGGGCAAGTGCGAGTCGAACTCGCGCACTAAGGGTTCCATACAAACAACGATTTCCGAATGGAATCTCGAACATTTTCCCGAATTCCAAAAAAAAAATTGTTTTCTTTGTGACGTTGGTAACAACAAATTTAATGTTTTCAGATTATCCCTATAACTGTGCTATACGACCTTGCTTTACACCAAATTTCAGGATTCTGGGTCAATGGGAAGTACCCTATGAATTTTGATTTCTTTGAGAGTATCGAAATTAATGTGAAAACAGTTCTTGAGATTAATGGGTTGAAACAAACTATTTAGCTTTATAATATGAAAAATGCCTACGCTACGACCTAGGGGAGCGGAGCAAAGAGGCGGGTGAAACAGCGGTGGACCACAACATCCCATATGTTTTTCTCTTTTAAAAAAAACGTCACTTCATACTAGGAATAACTCTTGTATCGTGGACGTGTTCAGAAACATGTAAACTCGCATGCATACATTTCTGTAATACATATACAGCTCTCAGTACCGACGACAGTCTAGGTTACTATTCAGAGAATGCAATGTTTCTTGCTTTAATGCTTAATATACATTGAGTTTGGAAGCGTCAATTATATGCTTCTATACACATACGTAGTTTAGTGATTCATTTTTCTTCACTGACTATCGAGAGTTCAAGACTGCCTTTTAAGTGAACCAGTTTTTCTACAGTAACTACCAAAATTAGTAAAGTAAACTAGTAACTAGTAAGTAACTAGTAAAGTAAACTTAAGTAAAGCAGTAATATTCTAATACCATATTTGTGTTTCATTATTTTTAAATGCTTTATTTTTTTTTCAGGTGGGGTATCAATACATAACTCCTCCCGCTCTGGGTGAAGTTAGAGGGTGTTTTTAATATCATGCTGCTAGGTCTTGGAACGCAAGGCTAAGAAGGAGCATAATAGTGGGTTTTAGTCAGTAAAAGTCTAACACGCCCTCGTGCTCCGCCTAAGAGCGTGAGAAGTCGTTGGGTGATTTCCCACCTAAAAGTCCGGTGAGGTTCTGCGTTAAGCGGACGGTGAGAACATCATGACGCAGCTTCAACCAGTTGAATGCTTCTTTATCACTGAACGACATTGGCAATATTTTTTAATATTACGCGAGTGAAGCCGCAAGCAGCAGCTAATCATGAATAAAATGTTCCAATCGACTCGAAAGGGACTTTCAGATAGATTGGAACATTTTATTCAAACATTTCGTAATTGTTGTAAAGGAGGACCTTTAATAATGACACGTTGACATATTTAATATTAATTTCGTTATTATCGTGAAACTTAATGAGAGCATGAATTTCGGCAGCGCTGTGACCGATTTATTGACATTATTTTTGATAAATACTTTACGACCTATTTACATTAAAATTTTAATTTCACTATATTATAGCCGTCCTGCTAATTATATATTGGTGACGTAATCATTTCTGATATATCTTAATTTTAAATTAAGTGAAAAATGCAATCAAAATTATTATTCTTGCTTAAATTACACGAAATTTTGGAATGATTTATGGATAACTTTTATTAGCTTACCGTGCAGTGCTTTCTTATCACACTATAATATTATAAAGGCGAAAGTTGGTGAGAGTGTGATGGTTTGTGTATGTTTGTTACTTTTTCACGCTCAAACGGCTGAACAAATTTCAATGAAACTTGGTACACAAGTAGACCAGACCCGCAAATGCTAGGTAAGCAGGCAACCTCGAGTCTGCTATTAAAAAAGTGTCAGAATCATTGATTTCATAATTGTTGATTTTGACAAGTTTGGTAATCTACTAATATAATGGCGCCATTATGATTTTCCAATGGTCAGCCACTGACACTTCATTGAAAGAAGTGGCACAGATTGGTAATCTCGTACGTATTGACAAGTGAATATCTGACGTATACGGTAATATGCTAAAATTTTGACAGTTCCTTTGATCAGTGACCTACCATTAGAACATGATTCGTCATTCTACCACAACTCTATTACGAGACCATTGACCGATCAATGATCGATCATTATGAATTAGCAGATTACGAACTTTAAGCAAAATGACAATGGGTTCTTGTTGGTATGACGAATTTATAAAATAGCAGACTTGGGGCCCCTGATCAGTGTCTACTAACCTACATCATTATAAAACACTGGCGTCTGCCAACAACTACGTCTGTGTGAAAATAAAAAAATATCCCAAGGATACATACTCCTGGCATTACAAGTTCTATGTCCTATTCCAGAACAACAGACTTATTTATTTAACTATTTGTGTACACACAATAATAGAAGAAAAGAAGAAGGAAATAGAAGAATAGTACAAAGTTGATGCTTATTTCTAAAGAAATCTCTTCCAGCATACCCGCGAAAGGAGAGAAAATAGAGACGTAGACACAGTGTGTAGAAGTAAAAGGAAAATTGGCACACAAAATACATAGTTAACAATGAAATAATATAACATGCAAAAAATAAAAAAAGATATACTATTGTATTCACTGCCGGACTCTAGTCGAGAGGTCTCTAAGTCAGAGTGAATAGATTACTTCTAGGCTCGGTTCCATTGCCCCATCGTCGGCCACATCATCGTTTACTATCAGATGAGATACCAGCCAAACCTATCAATATAGTAAAAAAAAGATATCAAAAAACACTACATCTGTGGGCTTATGACCTTCTACAAAACAAAACACGATCCTACATAACCAATAACTATGTTTGAAGAAAGTCGGCACCAAACTAGCCAACAGAGCGGCAAAGATAAAAGGACCGACGCAATAAAAAATCCCCAAAATATTGTTTGTATAATACCCGTAGCTCAACAGAGTTATAAAAATATTCCCTCGGCCCCACAAATGCTACTGGTTCTGTTAAAAACTTACCTTTGTGGTGGTAAAATAATTTCTTCTACAACAATTTTTTTTTTTATTAGGCACTTTCTAGGTAGAAACGTTTTTTTTTTTTATTCGAATTCGTACCTTTAACAATAAAGTAATGAAGAAATGTTGTTGTAAGACAAATAAATTAGTTCCTTTTTGGAAATGCATTTTTTTTTGCAATTTCAAAGTTATTAGGTATTGCTTATATATTTATGAAGTCGTACATCAAGATTTTGGTAGAGGCTACGACGGCTGCGTAGGTCTTTGCTACGAGAGCCTTTGCTACGACGCCTACGAGCGTAGCAGTCTTGTGGACTTGTTCAAGTGCGTGTTTACTGAGATCATCGGTTACTATTAAAAATGTTTTGAAATTATCTAAAATCGGAGGCACGTTTCTGACTTAATATTTTACAAACTTATTTATATAATTATCAAATTATTCTATACAACCCTATTTTTTAATTAGTACAAAGAAAAGGGGGATTTCGTACCTACCCTATACTGATCATATTTTTGTAATCAAAAGTAAAAAAAAACGAAATTCCAAAATTGTCCACGATAATTTGTCATAATTGGTAAATTGACAATTGCTCTAGAAAATACTACGCACAGTGTTATTCCATTTTGATTGTCATTTATTCATTCATCATCAACATTTTGGGATATAAATAAACGCTATTATCTGTGTTCATTAATATTATTTATTGAGACTTTACATAAGTAATGAAAAGACCTTTTCAAATAAGCTCTTTAAGTGTTTGTAATAATTAAAAAGTAGTGTTTTTTTGAGGGTGCGAAAATCATTTAATGACAAATGCCGCCCTTGAGCGGTGCAGGAGATAGTGTCAGACTTTTACTGACTAAAAATCCACTCCTATTCCTTCTTTGCCCTCGTCTTAGGCCCCCGGGTTTCACTTTCACACTACCCTTTGTCCTCCGATGTCAGCAAAACCGCATTGATCCAGCATGGTCAAAGCCTACTGTGGCCATGAGTGATGGGAAAGAGAACCCCGAGGCCCTGGAACGAAGGCAAAGAAGGAATTGGAGTGCGTTTTAGTCAGTAAGAGTCTAACACGATGTCATTAGATGATGCCAAATCTTCAGCAGATTCAGCGTAAAGGGGTAACGAACACGCACACTTACAAACCTTCACGATTTATTAGTAATATATTAGTGTGATTATCAAGTGACTGACTGAATGACTAAATAAGTTAAATTAAAATGAAATCAACTCAGACTAGTAAATAGCTAGTCGACTCTTGACGTGACCAGAGGGCTGGGCTTTTCTCGGCTAATAAATCAGCATTACCATTCAACGTGTCAATGCCCGTAACCAGTGCGGTACCGCACCGAGTGGTCCGAACATGCTGATGCGTCCTGCTGTACCTACGACGCAGGTATACATTTCGCGCCTGCATCACTCACAACACGAAGGTTGAGGAATTCGTGGAGTATTTGAAAGGAAAGACCAACTGGACTCTGAGGGTCGTAAGGTCGAAACGCGCCACGACGTCAACTTCAAGTCGTTCGTGGTATGAGTTTCAACCCAATAGCTACAAACCTTCTTAAAAGAGGACTTCTGGCTGAAATGTGTCGTATATTGACGTTCCCGAGGACGGTTATGAGATACCACGCAGCGCAACACGACGCCGACTACATAACGTGCATAATTTTAGTTAAATAAGTTTTGTTTTTATAATATTTATTAGTTTATTATTGTTGAAGATTATTTTATGTATTTTTTCTATGGGCCTCCGATGCCTGAAAATAAAATGTTTATTATTATTAAGGCTGCCAGCGTTCTGGGCACTATTCCTATTGACAGAAACGTGGATGATTTTTTTTGTGCCCAGTGAAGTTACTATTCTTTTCAGTTTATATTATATAACATATATATTAAATTGTTTATTAGTTTAGTTTTTGTAAGTATAATATAATTAGTTAAGTATTTGACGACACTCAGACCTCATAGTTACTATCACCCTCTTCTGCCACAATAACCATCCCCTTTAATTTAACAACCAAACTACCACTAAAATCTTAACAACTCAATTCACATAAACCTCGATTCCGACGATCTCTGAGCCGCAGTTCATAACCCTATAACTACCGCGTCACCAAATCCCCGTCTACACGTTGCACATACGCAAATTGCACACGCCTAAATGGGTTTCGGCGTCCATCTACTGGGCGGCTAGTCATTAACTCACGGAAGCAAGTATAGCGGACCAATTTCCCCAACCGGTTGCCAATTAACAGCACTTGGGTACCGGCGAACTGCCCGCCGGGTTAGCAAGGCGGTCGAAGGGTTAGCAAGATGTTTGTTATGATTTACGATTGAGGAAAGAGGGTTCGGCAGAGTTCGGCCCGTTTCGGAGTTCGTGTCGCGTTTGGGTTTGTACGTTGTAAGTTTTGAAGGTTCTAAGTCTTGTTGGGGAGAGGTTAATGTTACTGTTATGAGGTAAAGAATTAGGTACCGTAAAATGGGGTTACTTTGGCCATCGGTATAACTTTGACCCGAACTCATTAACCAATAGAAACACAGTAAAAACTGTTTTTCATGTTCCTATTGGTCAATAAGCTTGAGCCAAAGTTATAACCCAGGGCCAAAGTTATCCTAGTTTACTCGGTACCTGCTAATATTATAAAGAGGTAAAATTTCTAAGTTTGTATGTAGGGGGTAATCTCTAAAACTACTTAACTGATTTTGAAAATTCTTTCACTATTATTTCATATTAGTGACCGCAGCATATTAGTGAGCACTCCACAGTGCTATATTATATTTTCTGCTTTAACATAGGCAAAACCGCTAGCACAAACTAGTGTTAAATTAATGAATCGAATATTAGTAGAAGGTTATTTTTAAAAGCGAATCCGGTCATAAAACTGTTGCACTTATAGACACTTATTCATTTTTGTTTTGGAGAGAATCATCTATTAACTTCTTCTGCTCTGTTTGGAGCGAGAGGGACTGTTAGACTTAATGACTACAACCCACCTGTGTCCTTTTATTTGCCTGTTGCGTTTCAGAGCCATGGTAACTCTTCCGAACAATCCAGTAGCCCTGGCAGACGACTTTAGCTCAAAAACTAATATCTGGTTGAGTAAAGCACGTGTGGAACTCAACGCGCATTGCCATAAGTTACTTATTAAACGAAATAAACCTTAATTCTTGTGTGACAAGCCACAGCGACGTAGCCGCAGGAAGAAAGACGAAAGAAAGTAGCTGGAACCTGCAACAAATCGTGCCTGCCAAAAATGTCAACTCTGAACTTTAGCCTAACCATAGTCAACCTTATGTTGTTCCCATTGTTGGGACTCAGGCCTCCTCTCTAGGAGAGGGTATGGGCCGTAATTTACTACGCGGGCCCAGTACGGGTTAGTGGATGTCACATGTCTTCGAATTTTTGATTCCAGGACATTTCGGTTTCCTCACGATGATTTCCTTCACCATTTTGAGAGTATTGGTGATGAAATAAATTACACAAAGTAATGCGCCTGGCTGGGTTTGAATCCGCAACCTACAACTCGTAAGTCGGGGCCGTTACCACTCGGCCGCCCCTGCTCTCAAAAATGGGTTTAGTTGGGTGGTTGCCTTATAACGCAACATATGCAAAACGTACTTCCCATGAACTCAATCACCACGCTTGCTCAATGTGCATTGGCGATTTCAGACCGAAGTCCAGGTTTTCTCACGATATTTTCCTTCATCGTCAAGTCAGTGGTGTCTAGAGTACTAGCCTCTTAGAAAAGCACGAATGACTTTAGAAAAGCCACATTGGTGCTCGCTGGGTTTGAACTTGCTCCTCGGGGCGTAAGAAGCGGGTCAGATAAAGAGCGGGCCACCACGAGTGAACGTTAGTCACATTTATTATAAGAAAATGATTACTTATTAACTGATGTTTCGCCTTGCAACGCTATCCTTTATATGTGTAGATACAATAATGATAATAATATTCAACAACTTTCACACAACGTCCTCTAGTCCCAAGCTAAGCAGAGCTTGTGCTATGAGTACTAGACAACTAATAAACATACTTATATATGTGTTTGTAAATACATAAATATTAAAGATAAATAACACTCAGATACAGAACAATTGATCGTGGTCAACACACAAGTATTTGACTTGGGTGAGAATCGACCTCCAGCATAGCAGTCAGGGCCACTAACCACTAGCCCAACAGGCCAATTGTTTCAAAGAATGGAAACAATGTATACCTCACTCAATGAATGTACACACACATCTGAGAACAACTGCCTTTGCAAATTAGAATATCTACAACATGCAACATGGTAAACACACATCCAACTTTCAAGTAGTATGTTTAAAATCGCCATCTTATTCGATTTCACTTATTTAAAATAGGTAATTTTTGCCTATTTTGGTAAGTTCTTTTCAATACACTGATTCAATAACCCGCTCTTACCGCTACCGCTTTTAGGTACGCCATTAACTGTTTTCCGCACTAGTTCAAAAAAGTGCGCTCGCAGTCGCAATTATAAACTTTCTCCGCTTCATCATCATCATCTTCCTGCCCTTGTCCCATCTTATTTGGGGTCGGCGCAACACATTTTTTTCTTCCATTCTATCCTGTCAACCGTCATACTATCACTAACTTCCTTTTCTTTCATATCACTGTTCACACAATCCATCCATCTTTTCTTTATTTCTCATAACTCTTTTAGTAACATGCGTTTCATCTCTCCTCTTTACGTGACCATACCAAGACAAGCGATTCCCCTTCAACTTTTCAGTCACTGGCGCCACTTTCAAACTTCCTCTAATATATTCATTTCTCACTTTATCCATTCTCGTCACACCACACGTCCATCTCAACATTCTCATCTCCACTACATGCAATCTTTTTTCATCCGTCTTTTTCACAGCCCAACATTCTGATCCATACAGTATGTTGGGCTGTGAAAAAGACGGATGATATAAACTTTATCCGCTTGTAGGTATCAAAATCGTACTATTACAGGTATAGTGTGAGCGTGCGTAGATACCAATACCTCTAGGTGCTCTACTAATGTAGAGTGTTAATTCCCGTATAGTTCGCCAACAAATAGGATAACTAATTACTTAAAAAAGTACTACCTATGTGCATTTAAGCATAATTTCAGTCCTTAAATTACGATTGTGACTTAATTTTGAAATTAGTGTGTATAAGGATAAGTATTGTTCCGGTCACATGTTGTATGTCATTTTAAATATCCGATATACAATTGCATCTTCCAAATAAAATAAAATGTAACTTAACGTTTTATATTTTATACCAGGAAATTATGATGAAATTCAGTTTTAATTCGATTAAATTATAATAAACGATATTTTAAGTTCCGATGTTAAACTTATCGTAAATACGACCATTTTAAACGTTACATTTATCCCAGCGTAGTGCGGTAATTGGTCTCGTATAAACCTTAATTTACTTTTAAAACAACTTTAAATAAAATCCAACGTGTTTGCGCTCGACTAACGGTGAACCTTTTTAATGCAAAATTTTACTGTGCCATATAAAAATGTCTTTATTGACTTAGTTTAAAGTCGGGTCCGAAGCAATTGGCCCAAATCGGTAAAAAGTAGAACCCAGAACTACCCAAAAGTGAAGTATTTTTTAAAGAATTTTCTACGGGTACAGTTATAAACTATGTAAATATCATGCAACTTAAATGGGGCAAGGGAGAAATTGTTGCAAAAAACGTTGGAACGGTATTAAGACAATGGAAGTTCGCAGTAAAGAAATGCAGTTAGAAATGATTATTGTGTAACAGTGTCATTAATTTTTTTTAACGAAAAAAAGTAGATCTGTAACATTGCTTTTTAGAGAACGCTCATGTTTTTGTAAACACTTAGCGACTTGCCAATTTTACGCTACTTTCTTAGAAGAGACATGTTGTAAAGTACACCGGCTTTCTCCTTGTCTATTTTACAAAGCATTTGTTGTATTAAGAATCTCAGACAAATCTGCATGGTTCTCATGTGATTTGACCATTACATGTTTACTGTATGGACTTTAAAAGTGACTTTGACACCTGAGTTTGTTTCGGTGTTTGTTCTCAGGAAACACCGGCCTCATCTAGATTAAAATACTTACTTTTTTACTTATTTTTCTTTCTTTTCTTTTTTTTACAAAAAAAGCAATGTTCCACATTAGGAATTACTTCTTTAATATGAGTGCGTTCACAAACATGTAAACTTATAAACACTAGACACCCGGATCCAGTACAACTGTCAGTAGGCCATACAAATAGTTGTTCCGTAAGCAAATCAAACCCATAACACGCAGCGCAGCGGCCAATCATACAACCACTGCACTATCCGTGCCATTTTATTCATTAGGTAGCTATTCTGCAAACTAACAATTCTACCCACTTAATTCTCGCGTGTACCGCCGCTACCCGAAGCGCGGTTGACAAGCGGGCAAGATGTAACCCCAACACTTTATAGTAAAGCTGTCTCGTGTTGAGTTACCAGGTGGTTTACCATCCACTAGCGCCGCCAATGAAAAAAAATCGCAACTTGTAAATAAAATAAATAATGCAAAATGAAGAATAGAAAAGGCAATAAGTACATTTTGATACGATAGATAAGGAGAATGTTTGACTAACAAATAACCGAGGTGGAATTTGCCCGAGCCGCAAGCGAGGGTGTTATGGACCCGAGTGTTGCAGTGACAAATTTCTATGTGTAAACAACGGTTTTCAGTACACTTCCGAAGAAATTAAAAATGGGATTTTACCAGCGTCTCGTGGGGGCTGCGCGATACGATAAATTCTTAAATGCTTATAAAATTATTATAATTAATTGTGGCGAGAGTAAGTCGTACACTTTTCCGAACTTGTGCGGAAAAGTGTACATACAATTCGGCGTTGAAGTACTCCTCCACATCGTTCTAATATGGGTAAGCTAGAGAGGACTAGCAACATTGCCAAGTTGAATGGCAATCCTTTTTCTGTGAGAAGACAACGAGCCAGCCCTCTGGTCGCGCTATGTAGGGAGAAACGTCTTTGAAAAGATGACATGCATTCAGAGCCCATGGCCCAAGCATTTTGTTTCTTTGATTAAATAAAAGCTCATGTGCAAATCTACTTAATTTAAAAGCATCTACTTTACCATTTATATTTTTCATTTTAAAAGCACGTACTAAAAACAAATTTCATTTAAAAATAAAAATAAAAAATGCATTTTCATCAGACAGCCATCTTACATCTTTAAACCACGTCACAACCCTAGCCACCACTTCTTACCACTCGCATTATGATAACTTTCCTTTCACCTTCCATTATTCAATTTAGTAACAGGTGTGTTCACGAATATGAATGAGTTCTTCACGGCTTTTCGCGGTTCCTCGCGTTTGTGGCAATAGAATTCAGTTTTATTTGCGTATTCACTCAAGTTACTGACTGGGACCACGCGAGAAGTGTGAAAACAATTTTTGGATGAATAAAAACAAGGGTTGGGGCTTTGAGAGCCGCTTTTTCCATTATTTATACGTCATTTGAAATAGTAATCGTGGCCCTGGTAACTTCAGGGTCAACTTATAAGATAGAAGAATAGTTGGTAGAGGATTAGTATATGAAGAGGATTTCACTAGAGTAGCCTTGGAACGCAAAGGGCAACTCAATGAACAGATGGGTTTTAGTCAGCAAAAGTTTGTTCATCCATTTCGCTCCATCCTAGAGCATCCTAGAGTGAGAAGTCATTCGATAATTTCCCACCTGAAAAAAAAACAAAAACATAAACATTTAATTAAGTGCGGGTCACTCATCCAAGGGGACGGTGAGGTAGACCGGGACGTAACACATCGGATCAACGCAGGATGGATGAAATGGCGACAGGTCACGGGAAACAACTTGTGACCCACGGATGCCCCTCAAGTTGAAAGGTAAAATCTACAAGTCCGTGATAAGGCCTGTCTTAAAAACCGTAAGCAATATACAGAAATTTCCAAAATAAATATTAATACCAAAAAAGAAGAAACATATTCATCAAAAAAACGTATAGTTAAATATGGAGTCCCGCAAGGTAGCGTATTGGGACCATTGTTATTCATAATCTACATAAATGACTTGCCATTGGTAACTAATTATCCAGTATCGCTGTTTGCCGATGACAGTACAGTCACTATTAATTCCATAAATAAAGACAGATATGAACAAGAAATTAATAATACAATCAATTCAATAGTAAACTGGTTAGATAACAATAATCTAAAAATCAATCTAGAAAAAACAAAAATTATGTTCTTTAGTCAACGTTTAGAAGCACCAAGTATTAATGTTCAACACAAATTAACTGTTATAAAAAAGGTAGACACAGCAAAATTTTTAGATGTAACCATAGATAAACGTCTGAACTGGAAAGCACACACGGAAGAATTAAATAAAAAACTATGTTCTTGTGCTTATGCCCTCTATAAACTTAAACCTATTTTGAGTACGAATGCGATTATAACTGCCTACCATGGAATTGTCGGCTCCTTATTAAGGTTTGGGGTTATATTTTGGGGAAACTCCACCAATAAGGATATTATTTTTAAGTCACAAAAGAGGTGTGTTAGGGCAATGTCTGGTCTGAAAAGAACTGATAGTTGCAAACAGTATTTTATTAAATATAATATCTTAAGTCTGCCTTCATTATTTATTTATGAAATAGCTAATTTTGTAAGGACCAATCCACACTAATTTAAGAAACTATCAGACGTCTTCATTCGTAATAGACGAGATAATGATAGATTATACGTACCGAGATCAACCACGGCTTTGATGCAAAAAAGTACTTTTTGGTTAGCACCAACCATTTATAATAAAATCCCAAAAGCTATCAAACAAATGCCTACTGCTCTGTTTAAAAAACATTTAAAAAAATATCTCATTGCTAAATGCTATTATTCTATAACGGAATTTTTAAATGAGCGTAATTAATTAAATGCATTTCTTAATTTCTAGGACTTGTTATCAGTTTTTCACAATTACTACATTTTTCGCAGTTATGTATGAAATTTTGGCATATGTAATGTATTCTCCCTAATTTTTATTATTATTTTGGATTAAGTTATTCTTTTTATTTTATTGTGTAGAGTCAAATACAAACTTTTTGGTATTTTTTTTTTTTTTTCTAGACCAAAAAGTCATGTTATTATTGTACGCCATTAATGGCAAAACATGCAGATCTGCCTATTATTTTTAAGACCTTGCACATATTGTTTGATGTACACTCATGTTTTACAATAAAATATATTCTATTCTATTCTATTCTATTCTTACTGTATGGATCAGAATCAACATTCTGATGCTGTAAAAAAGACGGATGAAAAAAGATTACACGTAGCGTTTAGATGAGAATGTTAAGATGGATGTGTGGTGTGACGAGAATGGATAAAATAAGAAATGAATATATTAGGGGAAGTTTGAAAGTGGCGCCAGTGACTGAAAAGTTGAAAGGGAATCGTCTTGGTATGGTCACGTGAAGAGGAGGGATGAAACGCATGTTACTAAAAGAGTTATAAGTTTACA
Organism: Mythimna vitellina; assembly: GCA_949316375.1. Taxonomy (NCBI): domain Eukaryota; kingdom Metazoa; phylum Arthropoda; class Insecta; order Lepidoptera; family Noctuidae; genus Mythimna; species Mythimna vitellina. The sequence continues at coordinate 8,646,422 of OX438699.1, read as the reverse complement.
TGTGGATGGATGGAGAGGGAGAGGGAGACCAAAGAAAAGATGGATGGATTGTGTGAAGAGTGATGTGAATGAAAAGGAAGTTAGTGATAGCATGACGAGTGACAGGGCAGAATGGAAGAAAAAAACGTGTTGCGCTGACCTCAAATAACACGGGACAAGGGCAGGATGATGATGATGATATTCCTAAGTCCTAGAACCAAAAAATTTGAAGACGCGTACAGCCACCAAACCGCACAGGGCCCGCGTGGTGAATTACAGTTCATTCACTTACTTAGAGATGAGGCCTGAGTTCCAGTAGTGGAAATATTTTATAGGCTGATTATGTTTATGCTATATATTTTATTTACCCACATTCATGCGTAGCTATGGGGTACCTCTTGGAAACCAGCGCTGGGTATCTGACGCCCTGCAAACACTGAAACGGTAACCCTTTCAGTACGGGTACGCACATCGGAATTTTCTTTTATCATTATTACTATTCGTCTGTTTTACTTTTTGTTTTTTCTTGATGTGTTGTTTTTTTTCCGACTCTATAAATCTAATGTAAGACATTAACTCCTTTTTTTCAGTTGACAAATCATCAAGTAACTTCTCCCGCTCTAGCGTGGAGCAAAAGAGAGAGTTAGATTTTTACTAACTAAAAAGCCACCAGTGTGTTTACGCCGCGGTCAGTTTTTCAAAGGTGAACGCGCAAAGAAATGAATTCCTGGATCCATCGACATTTCTATTTCAGGGGTCCTTGATGTTTCTACATTATGACCAGTGAACCACGTATTTTTCCAAGTCCGAAACGAAATACTTTTGGGGCGCAATGCCCCAAAATAAAACACGAACACACACAGGGCAAAAGAGCAGCGAATGAAGCTAGCGAACGAATTAGTCAAATAAACACGTAGTGAGCCAAAACAGTCGACGGACGAGCAAAATTTAAAAAAAAATAAACAAGCCTTGTGCTTTACGGACTCGGACCTGCATAGTGCAAAGGGTTCCGTAGCCGGCATGATCTATTTTTTTCCTTTAATTTAAAAAAAGGCCCACAATTAAAGTAGTCTAAAAATAAAAGGCGCGTTTTGACATTCGTATTTTGACTACCTAGCGACTTGTCCAGTGTAGTGTAGCTATTACTAAAATAGCTACTACTACACAGGACCCTTAATTATTATTTTAATGTCTCTTATAGTTTCGTTCCAAGTTACATTCTAGGGTTTTTCTCAAATTTCAAAACGAGCTTTTTATGTTTTAACGAGTTTAGAACTCTGGTGTCTGTCTTTGCATTCCACGGCCTGATAAATTGTCAACATGCCATTGACTGTCAAGATCCACTTAAATCGATATAGTGCTCATACAACCTATGCTTTATGTACCTACGCACGCACAATACTATTTGCAAAACTATCAAGTATTCATGCATGGTTATCATTGTCTCTCAGAAGTGCATTTCTATACAAATATTACAAAAAGAAGAAACTGTATTTCTTTCTGCAATGAATAAACATAAAACTACAGAATCAAATTAAAAAAAATATTCTCTAGTAGAATGCTATTTTAACATTGAGCGACACTGGCTATATATTTTCTACTTTCTGTAGGTGAAGCCGCTGGTAGAAGCTAGTATTAAATGAAAAAGTCACTTAGAAATATTGTAATCTTTTCCCATCCACAATCTACCCACACGTTACGTGTACTATATTTTTCTTTCATACCTCTGTAACAGAAGCGATTGATTAGGGGTATACAGAATACATTACTATATTCTCATACACTATACTTCTATTCTATTACTATATTTTCATTACTTATTCATAGATTACTATGAATAGAATAGAATAGTATTTATTCGATGCAGGCAATACAATAGGCAACAAGAAAACAAAAAAAAAGGTACTCATTAAATCCTCCATTTAATGAGTGCCCCACCGATGCTGCTGTCAATTTACCCCCCTATTGGACCCAAATAGTTAAACTTGGATTTTTACCATCGATTCGAAAAGAAAAAGGTCGATATAGTGCCAATAGTCTCCAAGAAAATGGCTATGAAACATCTAAACAGACAAACAAATGTACAGAATGAAATAATAACGGTTTCGTTTCAGCAATTTGCTAACGGAACCCTAAAAATATACCGCCTAATACTCAACTGCAACGATTTTTTTCACACTCGTCCGCGGCGAACAAATTGAAATTCATTAGTACGTGGTACGAGCCTCAGAGAGGGCGTTAAGGAAAATTAACGAGCTATATATGAATTAACACTCATACCGTGACCCGGGTGCAGATCAATACGGAATCAGAGACAGTTTTTTGAAACGGTTAACCGTATCGAGCTTAAAGGGGATAACGAGTACGTTGATACATTTTTGTGAATGTTGATCGCACAGTGAGTGAGGGAAAGAGATAAGTAGCCAAGTAGAGACTCTTTTTTAGGTAGCCAAGTAGACACTCTTTTTAAGTAGCCTAATAGAGATTTTTTTTTATCTTATTTGGTGGCAGACAAGTACATATTTCTAGACTCTGTTTCGATGGGAATTCACATCAAATTACTATTACTTCTCTCGCTCTAGATCCTGAATCATCTAATGACTTCTTACTCACACTCACCCTAGGGTGGAGTGGGAATCGTGTCTGAATAAAACCCACTCCTATGTTCCTTCATTGCCTTGCGTACCAGGGCTCCGGGTTTTCCTTTCAGAAGCGAACCCGACCCTGGTAAGCCCCTACGGCTTGCGGACGGCAACGCTAACAAATCGGAGTCGGGATCCTGGAGGCAGGGGCGTGAGGGCCGGACCCTCGCGCGTACAGCCGCCTCCTTCGCTAGCATTAGCATCGCAGAAGGAGCCGACCACCATTTCTCCTCGCTCCGGACCATGGCCTGTACCAGGTCCCGGCGCGACAGGTCATTGCTTTGCGGTCTAAGGTCAGGGTAACTCTTTCAAACAAGCCCGGGCAGAAAAATATATAGGTATTCTATATAATAGATATAGAATATTGCCCTAAGGGAACATGTATAAAAAGTTTATTATGTGCCATTCCAAGACATGGCGTACCCGTGTGCCAAATAAATGTGTAAAGTCTCGAAACCCTGATATTTTTATTTTTACTTTCATAAATACATATATAAAATTATCCTTTGCCCACTGTCCATGTTTTAAAACCACGTTAACGTGTAAGTAGATACGATTTCCATTGTTGACATATCAGATCAAAGTAAATTTAAATTCGTCATTACTCATAATTAACTTAATTAGCGATTTTCAACTGTTCGGACTTTCAGAATATTATTCGGTTTTATATATGTAGGAGAGAAGTCATAACTTTCAGTCTGATTTTATATTTTCTACTTTTATATTATTATTTTTTTACAGTAAAGTCAATATTTATGCCCAATGCCCCAATGGTCATCACCAGCCCCCCTAGGCAAGTTACAATCGTATCGTTCGCTCCGAACGCCTAGATTAGTCCACGCCTCCGATTCCTTTGTTCTGACGTCATTTCAACTCTCAGTCACGTGGTCAGAACAAAGGAATCGGAGGCGTGGCCTACTCAAGGCGTTCGGCGCGAACGAAACGATTGTGACTTGGCTAGGGGGGCAGAGGTCGAAATTAGATAGAATTATTTAAGTACTTATACTGATTTCATACAACGAAAATAGACGATATGCCTCAAATACCGAGATTAATTTTAATGAGCAGATTTTTTTTAAGACACTTTCAGAAATATAGCAGAAAAATTTCTTCCTGCATTAATGACAAGGAGGAGGAAGTGTATAAATTTGTTAACTCACCTCAGTTGACATTGAGAGATCTTTTTCATTGAAAAATACTATAAAAATGCCTTTGTTTTATTTGCTTGGTCTATCTTTGAGGTTTTTATTATTATTTAATTGTAATATTGCTGGCCACATGGGATTTTTCATTAGGAATCCCAGGAAGATCCATATTAACATTTCGATGCAAGTACATGAATAACTCTACCTAATTCCGACCTCTACTTTCATAATTTCAATTATCTTGCAAATTGAAGCTCAGCGATGTTGTTCGACAAAATTACCGCAGTCTTGAAACGCAAAAGGTAATTGAAGGAATAGAAGCGGATTATAGCCAGTTAAAGTCTCACTTTCTCTCATTCCATCCAAAGTGGAAGAAATAATTTCATAATTTTTCACAAAAAAACAATAATTATAAAGAAAACCCATTGCTGAGTTAAGCTCGCCTTTGTACATGAACTGTCTGTATCTCTATATATTATTTTATGTTTTTTGAGTGCAATAAAGAATTAAAGAAAGAAAAAATAATGTTTTTTTTTTTAAATACCTTAAAAAAATCTTTATAGTGTTAGACTAAACGTCGATAAGTGAGCGCATCCCTACGTCACCACGTCCCATCGCCCCGCACTATTATCTTTGACAACCGGGACTCAGAGAATTGCGCGCCGTTTTTCGTGGCGTTATACTTTTCTGACTCAAAGTAATAATTAAATGTTTTGTGAAATACAACTGCATTTATCATTATCAATAGTAATAATAATAATTTATTGGACTGCAACAATTTGTACTTACAAAAATCACAGACATATTAGATAATAAAAATAGTATGTTAGTTACTGGGTACCAGAATTCCTTGTGTAAAAACACTTTGTTGCATAAGGAATTCTGGTACCCAAGGAAAGATTTAACTTGTGGTATGGGTACGAGGATTCTCAGAAGGCAACAAAGTAATATCAGTCAAAAGCCAAAGAGTTAAAAAACGAGATCAGCCTTAAGCCTTTCCATGTGTGTGAGTGTTAAATATGTGAGTTGTGATATAAAGAGTGTGTAATTATTTGTGAACTAAGGAAAAATTGGGAAATTATTTTAAGGATTTATAATCATCATCAACATCATCATCTGCCCTTGTCCTACGTTACATAGTGTCGGCGCAACATGTCTTTTTCTTCCATTCTGTCCTACCCCTCTAGCCAAGTTACGATCTTTTCGTTTGCGTCGAACGCCTCGAGTAGGCCACGCCTCCGATTCCTTTGTTCTGACCACGAGACTGAGCGTTGAGATGGCAAAACTATCGTAACTTGGCTAAGGGGACTGTTAACTATTACGCTATCACTTTATCTTTTCTTTGACCTCCCTCTCCATCCATACACATGTATTATTATAACTCTTTTAGTAACATGCGTTTCAACCCTATTCTTCACATTTCTATACTTACCAAGATAAACGATTCCCTTTTAACTTATAGGTATACCTACAACTATATGTAGGGTGTCCTAAAATTAACGAAGATTTGAATAAAATAGAAAACAGAGTTTTTAGTCTTCAGATCGTGATTTTTTTATTGAATTATAAACTAAAGAGTGTTAGAAATTAAAGCAACATTTGAATTTGTGTAGTAAAGTGTTGGCCACCTCAAAAAAAGACAGTGTTTTCTATTTAATTAAAATCTTGCGTTATCTCATCATTAGTAATAAGCCGTGTTGTGCCACGTTGGCATACTGGGTGCATGTACACGTATTGTACCCGGTGTATCAGGTGTACGCAAAATATATTTAAATAAAATTAAAATCTCTCTGTTATTTTATCTTTTACTAACATAGGTAGTTTTTAAGGTATGTTATTACTAACATAATATACTCAATACTCAATACTTTATTGCATTCCATAGTACATATAGGTTGTATAAACATTGTTAAGATCAGTATGGACCCTGTCGGGCACAGCAAAGTTAGGAGAGAGGACGAAGACTAATTAACAATTCATGGAATTAATTAATTAATTATTATTATAGGTACATATTTTTTTTATTTTGTCATCGTTATTTTTAAATTATGTACATGTATATTTAAATGAAGTTATTTATGCATGTTTTTATGTTATTATATTGTTATGTCTATGTATTGGTAAATTATGTCTAATATTTAATTTATTTTTGTTACATTATTATTAAATTATGTTAATATTGAAATTAATTTATGTTTGTATATTATTATAACGTCTTTGTTTAAGCAAATTATGTAAGGTATTTTTATTTATCATCACCTTTATTAAATTATGTATTTATTTAAATTAATTATGTATACATACTATAATTATGTCTGTGTATAGTTTTGATAAATGATGTCAGATATCTTAATTTGTTCCTGTCTTCATTATTAGTAAATTATGTCAAATATTTCATTTGTTTTAAAATCATTATTATGAAATTATGTTATTTTTAAATTAACTTATGTATGTAATGTCTTTGTATAGTAAATTGAATGTCAGGTATTTCGATCGTCATCATTTTTAAATTATATATTTATTTAGATTCATTTTAACCATTGGATCAATGATGTCTTTTTTTTTTTTTTTAATTTGGGACACCCTATATAACAACTATAGGGATGGTTTCCAAAGTTGATAAAAGAATAATCATTATCTTTCTGCCCCTGTCTATATTTCTTGATATCGGCACAACACGTATTTTTCTTCCATTCTACCCAGTTAGCGGTCACGTTATCATTAAATCCCTTTTCTTTCATATCACTGCTCACACAATCCATCCATCTTTTCTTTAGCCTCCCCTTCCCTCTCCATCCATCCACATGTATGTACCTTTACTCATAACTCTTTTAGTAACAAGCGTTTCATCCCTCCTCTTCACATGATCATACCAAGACAAAAGATTTCCAAAACTATAACTACAATAAATACAGCAATTATTGCCAAAGCTGAATGCCATTAAACGATAAAAAAAAAACAATTAAACAAACAATAAACAAAAAATAACAAAACAAGATCATTAACAAGTCGTAAGATTGCATGATACATTTATTTTTAAGCCCGTTCACAACAAGATTACAGATACAAAAAGAATCCAGAGTCGCACGGTGAATGGGGGCCTTTAATCTATCCAAATCCCTCCCCAAATAGCTGAGATGGTGTATAGACGGTGCGGATTAGACGCGACTTTGTCTTACTCAACAGCTTACGCGTTTAACGCAAGTCAATCTGTTGCTGGGAGCTGGGACATGACTCCCTCTTGTAATGGGTAAGGCGACACATTATCTTACTATTAATGATTTTTATTAAGAGGTTTAAAATGGTTTTGAGAATGTCACTAATCGCACTTACACTAATCTTGATAATCATCTTCCTGCCCTTGTCCCGTTTTATTTGGGTCGGCGCAATAAGTTTTTTCTTCCATTCTGCCCTATCACTTGTCAAGCTATCACTAACTTCTTTTTCTTTCATATCACTCTTCACACAATCCATCCATCTTTTCTTTGGCCTCCCTCTCGCTCTCCATCCATCCACATGTATGCTCATAACATATAATGACGAAAGTTTGCGAATGAACAGAGCGATGTCTTTACAGATAATTATATTATAGAGTACTAGCTTCTGCCCGCGGCCTCGCTCGCGTAAACGTAGGTTTCTTCATACAAACTTTGAACACCCGCTTCATCCTCTTAGGGAGTGAATTTTGGAAAATCCTCTCTTAGTGCTCGCCTACGTTATAAAAGGAAACCTTGCGCTAAATATCACGCTCCTAATTCCAGTAGTTTCGGCTGTGCGTTGATATGTCAGTCATTCAGTTTCTCCTTTTATATATATATAGATAAACTAATCCTTACTAATAATTAAAAAAAACTACTGTTCTGTGTCTTATGAATATACCACAATAATTGTAGTTACAAGCTTTAACGGCTTCTCCTGAAAAATAATATAAATACAGTGTTCGAAAGTGATACAAAATAAATAAAAAACCTAGATACAACTATTTGTGGGTTTTATTTATTTTATTTGGATTAATTTATTCTTGGTGTCTGCTATTAAAATTTCTTATCTACTCTCTGTCATAAAAAATATTATTACCAAAATAATAATGTAGACACATTTTTTTTTTACATGATCATTATATAATTGTATAGCATTGACTTGGCAAGTAAACGCGTCATCTATTAAAATAAAAATTTGCGAATGTCAGTCAGCTTTACAGCAGGTTTGTAGAAACAGCATGGAGTCGCAGTACTAATCTATTAGTCCTGTTTGTGGAAACCCTGGATGGAACGTAATGTCATCTAGGTAATATGCTACAGTGCTACCTGTGGTAAGCTCGTCTAATCGCGCCGTCACATCGGACTTTAGATCCGCCTGCATAATGCTGATGCTCATTACAAACACATGTGCAATGCGATATCCTGGGATACAAGGAATTTTGACACAGAAACAACTTTACCTGCCTAAATATGTTTATTATATTCATATTTTGGGTAAATTAAGCTAGGTCTACAAGATAACCTATGTAGTTTAAGGGATAGAGTTTAATCTATTGTGTACAGATTTCTGCAGCATCAAAATTTTTTGTTAATTAATTACCATAATCTGTATATAAAAAAATCTCCATATTCCCTGCGAAAGTCAAAAGAACACAAGAAAAACATCATTTTATGTATTTCAATCGTAAAAAGTCCCAAACTTTTTAGACTTGACAATCGTGATCCATGATATAATCGCATTTTTTCTAAAGAAGGAATGCTACATTGCCCGGCAAAAGGTTTAACTTTGTAAAACATACAGTGATACGTCAAAAACATTAGTGATATCAAAATGTTTTTTATTATTGTGACTTGTGTTCCACGTTATTATCGTTATTAACATAAATATATATTTACTAGTAATTTACAGCACCTTGTATGAATGATGTAACTATGAGAGAGAATTCCGTGCTGCCATAATTATACATATTAATATTGAAATGTGTCACAAGCTCGTTTTGATGAGTAATTTTTGTCATTTCTGGACCTTAATACAAATGGTCCATTATTCGCCACTGTGTACAATCCTCTTAGATATCATTCTTTTACTTTTAAAATTTGTTAGTGTATTTAGTGTATAAGCATGAACGTATTTTTTATTTCGAACAGCAGTAAAATTTCATGGCTGACTATGCAGTACCTGATATTCTTAAAATTATAACAAAATTTTGAATTAATATTTAAAAGATTATTTAGAACCAATGTTATAATATTCTTCTGCTTTTCCTTTTTTTATTTTTTGGCCAACATGAACAACAATAGCTAACTTCTAAATCTATAGCACCCCTACCAATAGTAACGTCATGAGATAGACTCGATACAGACAGAAGGTAATCCTGTCTAATCGCTGTGTCAAACAGTCATGTCAGATCTACGTAATGGTGTGATTATGTGCTTGAATCAGGTTAGTGGTGCTATTCTTAGTAAAGATATCTATTTGTGTTTATAGAGCTGGAAAAGAAAATTATTGACTCAAATTATAAAATCTTTATCACTTACTTTTTACTCACATCTGTTTAGATTCTATTGAGTAATATACTCCATTCTAAATTCAGTCATTATGTTGTTGTTCAATTTTATTTCAATCATCATTTAATGCGTCTTACAGTAAATAAACACACTTTCGGCTTCATCAACCGTATGTTCTGCAAGCAACGTACCCTAACCAGTGCAGGCTACCTAAGTTTGACGATTTTTCAGGCTATATCGGTAACTCTGGCTCTTCTATGGATATCTTCATTCCTGAATAGATCACGTAAGGAAATTGTGAGTTTTAAACGTTGGAATGTTTTCCACAAGATGGATTGATGACCAGGGCCCAAGTCTGTTATTTTTATAAATTTGTCATTCCAACACGATCCCATTGTCATTTTGCGAAAATTTCATGGTCATCGAGTGGTCGATCATTGGTCAGTCATTGGTCTCATAATAGGATTGTGGTAGAATGACAATATCGACCTGTCTCGTAACAAATTAAAAGCAATTACTGCACAACGACGTTCTAATGGTAGGACACTGATCAAAGGAACTGTCAAAATTTTAGCAGATTACCGCATACGTCAGACATTTATTTGTCAATATGTACGAGATTACTATTCTATGCCACTTCTTTCAATGAAGTGTTAGTGGCTGACCATTGAAAAGATACAATGACGCCAATATATTAGTAGATTACCAAACTTGTCAAAATCAACAATTATGAAGACAATGATAGACCATTCTGACACTATTGTAATAGCAGACTTGAGGCCCTGCTGAAGGACGCGGGAATCCGATGGAAAATGAGATACACAGGACCGGTCGTTGTAACGACATCTGGGGGAGACCTATGTCCATAAGTAGGCATAATGATGATAATGATGAGTTAACATTTAACTTATCAAATGCTTTTTGTAAATTAAAATGTTTGTGTGTAACAAAGAAAGTGACTGAAGTTAAGACTCGTTTAGCTGCCTTACTGACAGTGGTAGGTATCATTTGATTTCCTGACTATAAGATGGCCCCCCGATTAATAACTCCTCCAATTCCTTTATCCCAAACTTTCTTCTTTTCAAACCGGGAACCCATTCGATCACTTTCAATAAGCTCCCAAATAAAGTAACTGTGGTACAATTTGAAGTAACAGAACCCAACAATAGTGGCAGCATTGGTCACGCTCACAAGGAAGTGACAAAACCCTTTCACGGAGAAAGTCTTTTGTACTTTCTTTCTCAAGGTTAACTAACATTACTCTTTGTGTAACCGACTTAATTGAGTTACGGTGCCTTGTGTAATTATGTATTCAAAGGGTTGCTCGAAAATGGTTCATCTTACCGTTATATTTACTTTTATGAGTAACGGTATGTGATCTAGTGACGTCAGGATACAATGTTTCCCGTTTACAACAGTTATGGTAAATGTAAACAAATACAGTTTTGAGTAATGAGTGAAACGTTCCGTTAGTCTGATTTATGAAGTCTGTTTTTGTGTAGCGGGAGTTAGGTTGAGGCTCGATTATAAAATGGTTTTGTAGGAGAGAGTTTTGAAAATGTTTTGGGACTTCGAAATGGCGCTATTTTGTTAGTACAGTTATTTATAGGAATGGCTTTCTTTAGTTATTATTTACAAACATAGGAACACGTTGTTTATATAGGAATACGAGACATATTACAGGCAGAATAAACGAGGGATCTTCAATGTAGCAACATTTAAAACACTAATAATTTCATCAATACTCATTATAAAATCACAATGATCATTAACATTAACAAAGCTACAAAGGCTTTTTATTCACGCACCCTTTTTTACTTTCACATAAAAATTGTGAATTACCTAATTCTCTGACAAAACTCGAAACATCACAATTTTGCGTTTCGACACATTTTTTTTGCTCGTAATTTTATTGTCAAACAGCTTCTGTTGTCATAAATAATATTGTCTTTGGACGGCCACTGGTGTTACCCTGTATTGTTTGCTTTTGTTAAATTGGCAACACAGTCCTGACTTTAGGTTGGAGTAAAAACATGACCCATTTTTATAGCTATTGTTTCTTCGTCATTACTGACAAGGCCAAAATTATGCTCATAAGTTTTTGAAGAAATATGCTCTGTTTCTTTATGCTTATTCTACATAAATCGTTAAAAAAAATCTTGGGGAAACTCTTATATTCTGAAAGAGTTTTCAATAATTTCGATATTTTTAGGAAGTGATGTTTTTAAACTCAAGTCTGCTATTACAATAGTGTCAGAATGGTTTATCATTGATTTAACAATTTTTGATTTTGACAAATTTGGTAATCTACTAATATAATGTCGTCATTATGACTTTCCAACGGCCAACCACTGACACTGCATTGAAAGAAGTGGCATAAAATAGTAATCTCGTACATATTGACAAATGAATGTCTGACGTACGCGGGAATCTGCTAAAATTTTGACAGTTCAATTAACCATTAGAACGTCATTGTGCAGTCGTTGCTTTAAATAAGCTCGATATTGACATTCTACCAAAACTCTTTTACGAGACCATTGACCGATCAATGATCGATCATTATGAATTAGCAGATTACAAACTTTTAGCAAAATGACAATGGGACCGTGTTGGAATGACGAATTTATAAAAATAGCAGACTTGGGCCCCTGTAGGATTGTTCGAAAGAATCACCGCACCTTTGGAATGCAAAGGGCTATTGAAGGAACACGGGTGGATTTTAGTTAGAATAAGTAAAATTCTTTCTCGCTCCAAAAGAAGTTATTTTTGATGATTTCTCAAATAAAATAACAGCAATGTTTTTAACAGTGACCTTGTGTAAGAAACAGTAATGATATCGTATAACGCTGTCGAAGAATGACAAATATGGAAGAAAAAAACATTTTTTTTTATTCTTGATAGGTTCGCGCTTGACCGCTATCTCACCTGATGGAAAGCGACGATGCGGTCGACGATGGAACGCGTAGTTTCCATAATCGAACAATACCCCACTATACCTGGCAACTAATTCACCGCATGCCAACCTGTCTTTACTTCAAAATTCATAGATAACAAACACGAACGCATTATCGCACCGTTGGAAGTAATACACTCCAACAGAGATGACTAATAAACGGACACCTCAATCACTCAGACAGGTCCCGTCGTCACTAATAAACAGCGATTTAAAGACGGACTCTATGCAACTACACCCAAAAAGCGACTGCGTAAAATCGAAACACAAAGCAAACAATAGACTTAACTACATTTAACTTCCTAACAATTATACAAAGCACAAAATAAAAACAATGCGACAATATGGAAACTGAACAAAGGTTGACGTTCCCGGTACCATAGACACAATAACAGATTTCTTTGGCTAATGACATCTCAAGCCCGCCGCATTGTGGGCCCTTTATGGCATCCACGCGACACCATAACACCCATTAGTTCCAGTATTTTGCCAGCACTGTTCCCTCTGGATGTGTCAATTCTTCGAATGGAGTGAAACTGGGACGAATGGACGATGTTTGTCCTAAAAAACGTTGCGCGTGCCTCGGATGCCGAATCGTGTTATTGGTTAACTTCCAGTAACTACTCGGTGAACAAATAAATGTGAAAAAATCTGTGTTTTATCTGTTCTATCGAATGCCTTTGTTAAGTTTTTTTGTAATATCCAGTTGAACATATATTGAGCTGTCCTGTAGACATTCATTTAATATTTTTAATACTTTTTAATGAACCTCGCATTGGTTAATTAAAAACGAAATATTTCTCTACGATATTTTCCAATCATAATCATAAAAGCGTATCTCGAATGTATCGTAGCTTCGTATTAATAGGAAATGTTGGCTACAGTTCATTTAGTTTTGTTTTGATTCTCCGTTTGGTTCATGGAAGCACTTGTAAAGCATTTTTCCGTTTTATTATCTCCTATTTCGAGATAGTTCTGGATGTTAATGAAAATAGGTACAGTATGTTATCTTTTTTTATTGATAGATGATCTTCGCATAAGAAAAGGTAATTAAAAAAGGAATAATACCATCCTACTACAAATATAGAATTCTTGTTTTCAGTATTTTAATGTTTAAGTTTTTGCATAGGATTTATAATATATACTCATAAAACTAATTACTTATACTGAACCTAACTATGTATAATATATTATTATATTCAAAATCCCAAAATACACTCACACATCTAAGTAATCCTTACTTATTGTTTAAATGTAAATTATTCGTGTAAATAAATAAAGTACCACCTTCTTCCTTTCAATTAGTAATCCTCCACATCGCTGATATCCGGAGTTGACCAAAAGGCTGGCAAAATTGCAACGTAGAACGACAATGCTAAGCCAAAGGTTTTTGGCAAAGAATAAGCCAGCCTATTCCACCTATGAAACATTCAAAGAAATGAAACCAACTAATAAACACTTTTGCAATCGTATATCCATAAGATTCCAAACACAAAACGTTCCTCAGGGTTCACAACAGTACAGTCGTCTGTAGACTTTTTACGCTCATCCCGGAATGACCTATGACGTGGACATTAAAGCTCGCCGGCAGCGCGTGTAATTTTCGACGCGCTGCACTCGTTAACCCCCGGCCTTCCGAATGTTTGTCGGGTGACGGCGACGCATGTCGAAAATACTTAGTGGGGCTGCGCCTCATTATAATCCCTGCATCCCGAGTCCCAACCTCCACCCTCTGAGCTTGATTCGACCGATATATTAACACGTCCACATTCGATATATCTGCGTATGGATACGGTTGGAGAATATTTTTGCATGTTACTTTATAAATTTTCACTTTTGTGATTTTCTCTCTTCGATTGGTTTTGTTTCAAGCTTCTTAGTCTCATCGAATTCTGACTTCCTAATCCATTTTGAGGATACTTTTTTTGATTTTTTGGCGTAAGTTTGAACAATTCTTTCATTCTTACTAGATTTCTTAAAGACACCTTTACTGGTTTTCCTTATTATGTCGCCAAATTCGTTTCGAAATAAAAACGAAAAAGCTGAACGAAAGCGATCGTAAAGATGCTATCTACACACACATCAGATTCTAATAACCATTACCATTGTTCTTTTCCACTAGAGCGCCATTTTGGTGTCTATACGTCTATGTATATGTGTCTATGTATTTAATGCACAGCTTCACTGAGTGTATTTCAGAGTTGTTTAACGCCAGATATGAGTTTATTAAAGTTCATATTGAATATTTTATTTTCTGGCACATCCATAGTTTATTGCCGAAATCAGTGAGTGTTAAGAGGGCGCAGAGAGCGCGGTGTTCCATTGTTATAATTTTCAATAAGGGGCGCGATGAGGGGCATCTATCGATCCAGCACTACACACGGGGGGCATACAGCCAAAAGCATCATTCAGCTTCCTTTCTGTGGTGTGCATCCAACTATAAATATCCGCAGTTAGTAAACAGTGACTGGAAGGAAACGTTAGCAACTGCTCATATATTTCTTTATTTGGAGAAACATATAAATTAAAGCCAACGCAGTAAAATATTTTGATGCATTTTACTGTGACAGCTCTATAAATCATGATAAGCATAAAATGAAATATCTAAATGTTCTCTAAATGTTCTTCAAGCTACGTTAAAGAATCGAAAAAAATTCCTTCAGAATTTATATGATTTTGTTTAGTAATCAAATTAATGTCATTATTTAACTTATTTCCTCCTAACAGTCATAATACGATTTACGTATTTTTTTTAATTTTTCATTTGATCTGGGTTGCTTCTGTATTGGGTTATTATTTGTAAAGTTAGTGCAATGGTTGAGCGATTAGCTTCGTCGCTGCATATAACGGGATCAATTCAAGGAACAAAACTTGTATGGTCTACAAATAGTTGTTCTCTGGGTTTCCTGGTAAATGTGTGTTTACATGTTTATAAACACCCTCTTGATACAGAAGTAATAAATAGTGAAGAGTAACGTATTAAAAAAAAAGGTTATTTCTCAAGTACCTAAATAAACAATAATATAAGACAATTGACAGTTGAAGAATAATCATCCTCATTGTGTAGTCCTTACCCCCTCTTTATAGTCACTCTTTTTTCCATCACATCATTTACACATAGTCCATCCACTATTTCGGTCGTCTTTTATGTCCAATTGAAGTATGAATGAAGAGTTTCCAAAAACTTTAACCCCATATCCAAAATTTACATTAACCTCCGTATCCGCATTCAAACTGGTTTTCAATCAATCAAGCCAAGTTCATTTCAAGTAATGTACAAAATTCGACATATCAAGACCAATAACGAAGCAATAACTTTCCGAATCAATTCCAAACACATGCGTCAAGGTACCGCATGTCGTCTACGACGAACAACAAACGTGTAAGTATACCCAACCGCCCGGGGTGAAGCCGAATTCTATTAAAATCCAAACAATGCCGACATCCCCAACTAATATCTGGACTAAATCCCTAATAAGTATGCCATTGTGTGAGAGGGACGTGGCTAAAGCGACAAAGAACACGTTATAGCGATTTGGTAGAACCCTTAATCTAAATCTAGCTTATATAGCAAAATTTTGGTGATGTAAAATTGGCTTTAGTTCCTATCGATAAGGTTGATTTTGGGTTGTGTTTTCTAGTGATCTTAGGGTGTTTTGCTAATGTGTTAAGCGGGAATAGTACACGCCGGAGTGTGGTGAACGTCTGGCCATGGAGGCTCACCGTACTTCCCGCACTCCCCTTCCAAACTAGATTTGCAGTCCGGTTATAATACTGTGGCCATTCATTACACTCGCACTACTGTTTGTCGTGAACTTTAAAGTTTTATTGTAACGTTTTTGTAATTTGTTTGCAGATTAACGTTAATGGGTATAATTTATCAACGGTTGTTTTTTTGTTATGTTGCGAATATGTATGGAGTAATGACTGGATTGGTTATTGGGCATGATAATAATTGTGTAATGAAAAATTAGGTCATGATTTCTGGTTATTATCCTGTCAATCAACACTGTCAGCCCGAGTAGTCCTTTTACACTATAAATCAAACTAATACATATTGTAAAGGCGAAAATTTTTGTATGTATTTTTATGTTTGTTACTGCTTCACGCTCGAATTTTGTAACAGATTTGGATGACTCTTGGTACAGGAATAAAGTATATCCTAGAATAGCGCATAGGATAATTTTTCCGGGAGTATGTCCACTTAAAATATATTTTACCTTCACGCGGGCGACCTCACTGGAGCCAGTATTTTTTTTATTATAATTTTCATTATTACTAAGAGTTATTATTAAAAATCTATAAGCATAAGTGATTTTCTTTAGTATGAACAATTCTTAAAGGCCAAACTCCGTTATGTTATCAGTACAAATAATAAAGTTTTGAAAAACTTAAATGAACTCTTTAATTTTGATTATTATTTTACAAAATAGCCTTTTTCTATCATGGAGGCCATTAAAAACATTAATATGTAGTTGATTGTTCTTGGAACCTCTGCTAATGATTTATATCGGCATTTTTATACGTCAATATGACAAATGCTTTATATTACAGTTATTTTTATTATTATAAATTTTGTTACATATTTCATTATTTCTTGACTGTTGAAATGTTCCGGGTCTGGTATCTTGTCAATGGGAGTTTACATGGATACAACGTGAATGCACCCACGAGGCGGGAGTAATTCATACTTTTACAGTAGTAATAATTTCTACCGTAAAGCTAGATTTTGGAAAAAAAGTAATGTGGAAAATATTTTCCATTAAAAAAAAAATATGATGAAAAAAATAAGCAGTGTACCCTGCCTAGTGCCCACTATCACTTAAGATTATAATATTAATTAATATTGAAACCTTTGCTAAACGAAATTTTAGTTTTTTTATTTATTAAAACCTAGAATTAATTAAAAGAGAAAAGTAGAATTCATTAATGCTCTTTTAATGTCAAAGTACACCTTTAAAAGGGTTTTACAGTGTCAAAAGAAACACAGTTCAGAAAAATTCAAATATAAAGTTTATTAACACTGTTTCTAATTACAAAATGCAAGTTGACAGCTTTAAATAAATCGCATTGACAATCGTGGAATCAAAGTGTCGGGCCTCGAGTAGAATCAGTGTAAAGTGTAGTGTCAACAAGGCTAAGTGTTTTCCGTGTCGTCTTTGTGGGGAGAGCGGGGCACCGCGCACCGTACACACTCCCCTACTGCTGTAACACAGAACTGGGTATCGCCGAGTAATAATAATTACGTTAAAACTAGTTATTTCTCAGTTTTGTATTTGGCATTTTGAGAATATTTTGTGAGTGGTTAATATGACTTCCGAATTTGAGTTCTACGTTTGTTTTTTTTTTTGTTGCTTTTTTTATTTTGTTTTCTCTTGATTATCTTGTAATAAGGTTGCACTTAGTTCCTAAGAACTGCATGAATTCTATGGGTTATTAAAGTAAAAATAGTATAAAATAACACTACTCAGTATTCTAAGAGTAATCAAATTAAATCATGATTAGGTGATATGCACTATTATATTTATTTAGTGGTCCTAATTGCATACTGATATTCATTAATAATTATCTAACATTAGAATTAGCAGAAAACACTGTTTATGTTTGTCTCTAGAATATCTCTCTGCTACTTGACATGCTTTAAATTTTTACTGATGTGTATAATTATTATATTAGACACCATTTTAATGGTAGATATAATTTATATTTATTATAGTACAGTCAACTTTCTATCAGCAGACCGTCGCTGAAGCAATACTACATTACTAAGAAAACTTCATCGCTTTCAAAGTATTCCGTTTCAGAAACCCCTGGTCAAAACTATTACCAAGGTATCTGAACTTATCGTCACTTTCTTCGTCCACCAAAAGCTTTTGAGAGTTCTAGTCAATGTAAATTTGGAATTACAATTGATGAGATATAAACTAATTGAATAATTAGTATTGTTCAGTGTTCAACAAAAAAACCTATGAAAATATGACAACTCTTCTGTGGTGGTTGTCTACCGGACATATATCCTAAGGTACGACAGCCTGGTGTGCCGCCAATAGTTCACTGATCGACACCCTGGAGTTTAATTGGATTCAGCAGAGAAAAATACCTAGAATTTTGCTAAAAGCTCAATGTTAAATGTGACAATGCCAGCTTCTTTGTGAACATCGCAAGCCGATCGGAAATACTTTCACATCAAACCTGAAAAAAAGTCGTTCTTGTCACGCCAAACTGTAACCAGACACTTTCCTAAAGAACTCTTTAACTAAACGCTATATCCAATTTCAGCCGCAAAACTACTTAAGGACCTAATTATATAGTTATTTTGACGTTTAAAAAAATGTCACTTATCCGGTTCTGTAGTGGTAAAGCGGAATGCAGCCGTATTGGGCAGGAGGGCTGGGGTTGGAGACAATGGCGGCTAACTACCCCTTTCTTGTAAGCCCGCCGGCCGCGGGAGGCGCGGGCCTAACCAAGCATACACTGCGTTTTGGGGCACCACTGCGGGGACGCTCGTGCACTAAAGTGTTAGTGTTGTAATAGTTTAAAGGATATATTTTTTTTATTGTAGGTATATTATTTTGTGAGTTTAAAAGCCATTAAAATTGTTTTACTTGTAACACTCTTCCGATTGATTCATGTTGTTGTCTGGACTAAAATTATAAAGAAGAAAGATTTGTATTTTTATATTTCTGTTTGTAACAATTTTTTTTTTACAATTTTAAAAATTCTTACACCAGTAGATGACATAGGCATATATCGACATTTATATTAGGTCGCTTTCTGTTTTTAGATCAAGTTCCTACCATACATTTGTGAACAAAACATTCATAGATTAATTTGTGAACAAAATTTTAACAACGAAGTTTTATTTAAGTTGTATTAACAGGTAAACATTTCATATGATACAAAATAAAACACAATCGTCTCACATCTGAATGTATAAGCTATGGATTTACAAAATCATGATTCCGATCCGAACGAAATTATTTACGAAAGCAAATTAACATCGTAAAAAACAAGCAAAAATAAAAGAAATACACAGAAAAGCATTTTTAACACACTGAAAAT
The DNA here is from genome assembly GCA_949316375.1 of Mythimna vitellina. Taxonomy (NCBI): domain Eukaryota; kingdom Metazoa; phylum Arthropoda; class Insecta; order Lepidoptera; family Noctuidae; genus Mythimna; species Mythimna vitellina. The sequence goes on along the minus strand of OX438699.1, from coordinate 8,627,152 downwards.
GAAATAAGATATCCGACTTTCCAGGCTACTTTGCCGCGTGCATTTTTAACGAAAATGAACAAACAAAAATCTCAATTGAAAAAGCTTACAACGCGACAGTACCCAAAACTACTAGTGTATGGGGTCCCACAATGCAGATTTGAAACGGGGGCCGGGTAACCGGATCACCAAATTGAAATGTTTTATATCAGCCCCTTGCAGCATTATGCGGATAATGCCAACTTTTAAATTGATAACCAACCCATGCGTATGCGCTCACATGACAAATATTCTTTCTTTTTTTTTTTGTTAAATATTATTTGGTTAAAAGTTTAACCGTATCGCTGTTTAAAACTTTTATGCTCGTCGGTGTAATTTGCATACGCCTGTGTTGTCCTTTGTTGCTGACTTTTGCATATCTTGTTTGTCAACTTTTTACTACGAAGATGTTTTACTATGATTGATTGATCCTAAATGTCGTTTTTCGCACTTCATTTTATGAAGGTACGTTTTGACAGATGTATATTACTGATGTCACAGTATGTAATATTGAGATGAATTTTATGAAGTGAGCAGCGGTGGCACCGACTTACGAGTTGCACGTCGTGAGTTCAAACTTTGTCACATTTATTTCATCACTGCTCTCAAAATTGTGTGGGAAAACATCGTAAGAAAACCGGCATGTCTTAGAACCAAAAATTTAAAGACATCACTGTGACATCCACCGAATTAGGCCCGCGTGGGCGCGTGGCGCGTCTCTTTGAGAGGAAATGGTGTGCACCCCATTTCCTTTAAAAAAGAGGAGGCCTGAGTCCCAGCTGTGGGAACATTACAAGGCTGATTATGCTATACTAATTGAATGAACAATTTATAACACCGTCCTTCTGAAAGTTATGAAAAATTTAAAGTTTTAAAACTTTCTTAATATACAATAAGAAATCGTGTACTTGTTCAAATAAAAAGATTCTTCTAAACTTTTGCGTTGATGTCTCTTGGTTAGGTCAGTCATCGTTTTCAGCTGTTTTCAATTTAGTCGTAAATCATGTAGGGTAAACCAGCCATACGAACCCCAGTCAGTAACGTGCCCTACTTGCAAAATTAAAACTCGCATTTAAAACTACATTATTAAAATTAAATTATATTATACGTTGCATAGTTCACATTGCCGTTATATTTATAAACTCTCTCTCTTTTCTTTTTTTATGCACCTGCTATATTGTCTCTCCACTGACTGGTAGAGAATGCCTAAGGCATTAATTCCACCTTTATACCTTTTGTTGCATGAAGATCAAATAAATAAACTATTCAGATCGGCTCAAATAAGCACCAAATTTTGAAGGCATGTCTTGGTTTTGCAAGTGGGGCATTTGACCGACTGGGGCATGAATGCCTGTTTTTTTTTTATTGTGTTAAACCAGTGCTTGACTGCGATCCCACCTGATGGTAAGCAGAGATGCAATCATTGATGGTGAGGCGCTCTAGTTCATTAAGAGCCTATTCACTCTAGCCTTGACGACACCCAAATTATAGTTGGATGGGAAGACCGCAGCAGGCAATTGTTCGATGTACGCGGTATAAACGACGAAGCGTAACGCTTAGTCCGGACCGTTGAAGTTTCAACAACGTAAGGGTTGCGCATCAAAGAGATGTCAGTAAAACCCTAGGAGCATTTGGGATCCTATCCATATACCTATTGAGATATTCGACCAACTTTAGGGAGACCAATCAAGCGTAAAGTCATTAACTGTTACAACAATAATGCAGCTGGAAACACATCATATGGCCCACGTTTAGACCTAGTATGCCATTAACTTATCCTTAAAGGCAGTGTGGTTGGTGCAGTGGTTGAGCAATTGGCTTTGATTGGGTCGCAGGTTCGTTCATCTCACGGTACAATTGTTTGCATGTATAGCCTACAGATAGATGTTACGGGTTTGGGTGTCTTGTGAATGTGAGTTTATCTGTGAGTTATGATGGAGATCAGATGGTCTGGTGGTCACCAGACCATCCAACGTGGCGTCTTCCGGTACGTGGTCGCCACTCCAGAACCTTTCGTCTCCATCCACCAACTGTTCTGCGAGCAATGTATCCTGCCCATAGTGGGCAGGATACATTGCTCGCAGAACGCCCACTGCCGCTTAAGTTTGGCGATTCTTCGGGCAATGTCGGTAACCTTGGTAGTATTTAAGTTGAAACATTTTAATTGTTTTTTTTATTTTTGAGTAACTCTAGCGAGTTCTTTCAGAAGCAGAGTCATTTTGATAATGAAGAGTTAGTTTAGACTTCATTTCTTTGTCAGCTTCTTTTAATATTGGAGCAATAATGAATAATTAGCTGGGTTCACGGTTCATCGAGTGCAGCACGGTCACGGTAGCAATCCGCCATATTTCTACGCGGCTGCGTGACGGAACCGCGCGCCGTTTCCACTGCCGCTATTATCGCAATGATATCGCGATCAATCGAACGGGGGTAGGCAGAGTATGGGGAGGTGGAAGCAAATAAATGTATCGCTGGGCGGCGGGCGGATAAATACGCAAATAATACGAAACTACAAAAATCAAAACCCATCCGCCACTCCGATACAGTTCGAACGATTTGAACGTTGCTCTACTTAGATTTATTTAATTTTTGTAGCGATCATCACTATCAATTAAATTTTCGTAAAAAAGTTTGTACACCGACGTTAGGACATTCTCATCATGTTTTTTTTATTCATTTCACCAGGAACTGGGTTATCAATCAGTTATTTGATGGCTTTCCCATCATGATTGTTATTTCTTTATTTTCTTTACGTATAAATTTGAGCCTCTAAAAACACAATTTTTTTGTGAGATAAACATCAAATGGCCGAAACAGTTTTTTGAGTTTTGCAAGAGCTGTATCAGCTTTACTACAAGAGACTCTGTAGCAGAGCTGTCGCCGTATTTTACTTAACCAACTCCATCTATAATTATTACCAAACTAAACAGAGCATCTTGTATATCATACCGCAGCCCGCGAGGCCATTATCAAGCCTATAGCTATTTGCCCCGAAAAACAAACTCTCGCGGGATGTGTCGGGTCTGTGCGGGGGTGAAGCGGAGCCGCGGGGCGGTACAATGCAGCCAACTGCGCGTTCACAGTACACCCCACCCAACATTTGCATTCAAGCTGCATGCAGCTTCGAACGGCTTTGATTTTGACTGGAACTATATACTGATGGGTTATTTAAATATTAAATAGGCATTTTACTTGCTAAGCTTGATGGGTAGTGTGAGTAATGCAGGAGGACTAATCTGGCAGCCCGATTCAGCAATGGACATCAGAGCAAAACCACTGACAAGAATCTAAACCTACCACAGCTTTAAATGTGAATTGTATACCCTTGGCAACGTAGTGGCCCAGCAGGGTCGAAGACTACTGGGACCAAGGGTCCTAGAAGGAAAACTAGGCCCTGGTATGAAAGGCAACGAAGGAACAGGAGTGGGTTTTTAGTCAATAAAAGTCTGACACACCCTCTCGCTCCGCCCAAGAGCGGGGGATGTCACTGGATGATTTTCCCACCGAAAAAAAAAAAAAAACACACTTGGGAAATCTTGTCGACACAATTGGCGCAGTAGTTGAGCGATTGGCTGCTGCACTCTTGTCGCGGGTTCGATTCCCTCACGGAAAAAATATTTGTTGTCCTACAGGTAGGTGTTCCGGGTCTAACTGTCTGGTGTGTGTGTTTAGATATTTGGGAATGATGAAAAACATTAGGTTGCTGAATGTATATTAATTTACTTAGTCTCCTTTTTTGGCTAATTCATCAAATAACTTCTCTCACTCTGGGTGGAGCGAGAAGGAGTCTCATACTACGCTAAAATCACCCTTGCTCCTCTAGTTGCCTTTTGCGTTTCAAGGCTGAGGTGACTCTTTCAAACGATCCTGAAAACTTGGTTCTTACGCAGCGTTCTAAATGGACAATTCAACGAGACTGAGGTTGCGAAGTGGTTCGATGTGGTTCAGGCAACTGACTGGACCGCTAAACTATTTGTACGTGCGCGAGAAGTCGCGGATTTAGCCACCATTTATGTAAAACAAGGATGTAAGAGTACGTGAGAACATATAAAAACAACGGATTGCGACCACTACGCTTCGCTCATCGCCATACCGCATCCACGTTCGGTTGGTCACGAAGGTCACCGCAATACAGTAATATAATATTCCAGAATATAATAAAATGTATGGATGTGTCTCGCATCCATCGCATTCCCACGACTCTTACCAGGACATCGGTCCACCTTGTGGGAGGCCTTCCAACGCTGTGTCTTCAAGCGCAGCGTGTCCACTCCAGAATCTTTCGGCCCTATCGACCATCTGTTTTGCAAGCAATGTGCCCTGCCACCTGCCATTTAAGTTTGACGTTTCTTCGGCCTATGTCGGCTACCTTGGATATCTCCTGCGGATATCTTTATTCCTGATGCGATCACGCAAGGAAACTCCGAACATAGCTCTTTCCATTACCCTTTGAGTAACTTTAAGGCTAATGAGGCCCAATGTAAGTTATCACATTTCAGTGCAATATGTCATCACTGGCAACAGTAGCGCTGTCATAGACGCGATCAAGTACTTTTAAAAAATCACGCTTTTTTTCACGTTCGGGGTGGATTAGCACACGTGATCATAGTCGACGATAAATTAAAGTAAAATCTACACAAGCATTGACTTTTTATTCCTCAGATGATACAGACACTGCTAAGTCACGGGTAACTCTTTGACTGAGAGTCATTTTATTTATTGATATAAAATAGTGCTTGGTAATCCCACCTGATGGTAAGCAGTGATAAAAGTGAACCCACTAGTTTATTGAGAGCCTATTCACTCTAACCTTGAAGCCACCTACATTATACCGCAGCAGGCCACAAAGCAATATCCATTTTAGATATTAAAACAAAATTTCCGTTTTACAGCCCAATAAATTCATAAAAAGCTACAATAATACGACTGACAGCGACCGAGTCGCGCGTCGCAGCAACAATTCGCATGTCAATTAATTGGAAGCGAATGTTGAATAACTAGTAGGTTCATTTATTTACTGCAAACAAAACTGCTCACTATTATTAGAGGGCAATTCTGAAATACGCTATATATAAACATTTTGGAAGTCTGTGAGCTTTTCGGTTTGGAGTAATTTAAATATTGGATGAAATTAAATTAAGTATTGAAAATATAGCATAGCATAGTCGGCCTTATAATTTTCCCATTTTTTGGACTCAGGCCTCCTCTCTAGGAGAGGGAATGCCCGTGCGGGTTGGTGGATGTCACATGTCTTCGATTTTTGTTTCTAGAACATGCCGGTTTCCTCACGATGTTTTCCTTTACCGTTTTGAGAACAGTGGTGATGAAATAAATTACACAAAGTAATGCGCCTGGCTGAGTTGTGAAATTATTCGAAAGAGTTACCATGTCCTTAAATAGCAAAAGGCCACTGAAGGAACATAGATGGGTTTTTGACAGTCTGACACTCCCTCTCGCACCATTCAGTGATTCCATAGAAGAGTAATTTGATGATTTCCCGTTGAAAAATAAAATTGGTAGATAGCCATGAGAAAAGAATGATTTTCAAAACAACGATATTCAGAATGACCAACAAACATTTTAAATTATTTCTAATTACCGCTATATTCAGATAAATATACAACAATATTTTTAGTATATGCGAAACCTGAATATAATTTAGAATCAGTAACTGATTCGATTTCAATAATTTTTACACCATAATATATTTTTTCCCTTAAATATTTAAATAATGTCACAAATAAGACACCACTGACTGTAACTACAACACAGGTCACGTCAGGTCATAGTAGGCATTAGGCGCCAGCGCACAGCTGGGAGTGGGAGCAAAACCACCCCTGAGTCGCCCGGATGGCCCGGTGACCATGTATTTGTGCTGACAACAAGGTAACATAATAAGCTTATAACTTTGTGATTTTTCATGATCCAGTTATGAAATTTTGTACATAGATTCTTTACATGAAAATAGTAGACGTATTTCGGATTTCGCATATACTAAAACTAATGTTGTATAAATATAATGTAAACAATAAAAAAAAATCAGTAGGAACTTAAAATTAATAGCTAAGAGCTAAATTTAAAAGAGTGACCGTGTCCCTAAACGCAAAGGGCAACTGAAGGAACACAGGTAAGTTTTAGTACCTAAGTAAAAGTCTGACACGCCCTCTTGTTCCACTCCAGATCGAAGAAAAGCCATTTGGTGCTATCCCGCATAGAAAAAAGATCCTCATTAGTTAGTTGTAGGTTTTAATGTTACAAACGTTAGAAAACGTCTACACAAAACAAATCCAAAATCCCGTAACAAACTGCGGAACCCGTTAGATTTGTACGAAAATATTTTAAGCTGTAAAACCCGGACTAAAAGTGAAAAACACTTTTCAACTTATATATCCTGCATTTTTTTTATCACAAAGGAAATTCATAACAGTGGCGGCTGGAAAAAAAAATGTTGCGTTGAAATTTGTCTATCGGTAGTAGTGTGTTGGCCATAGGCGGTTCAGTTATGGGTGCGTAAAAAAACCTGGCTCAACCGATTCCATTGCAACGAGCCGAGTCGATATGACGGCTCAGCGGCTTTGGTGGCCACAGAGGAGGCGTGTGTAGTAGGTCAAGTTGAAAATAGTCTAAATTTTAGACACAAGTAACCTATATGTATAAAAGGAGAAACTAACTGCCTGACATATCAACGCACTGCCGAAACTACTGGGACTAGGAGCTTGAAATTTTGCACAAGATTTCCTTTTATAACGTAGGCGAGCACTAAGAAAGAAGTTTTTAAAATGCAGCCTTTAAAGGGATGAACCGGAGGTCCGTTTATATAAAGAAACCTATTATCACGCGGGTGAAGCTGCTGGTGGAAGCTAGTAAAATTATATATGACTAGCGAGAAGTCATTCTTCTTCCACTCTAGGACAGAGCGAGGGGGCGAGTTAGACTTTTACTGACTAAAACCCACTCCTATTTTCCTTCTTTGCCTTGCATTCCAGGACCCCGGTGTTCCCTTTCGAACAACCCATGCCCCCAGTAGGCTTCGGCCCTGCTGGGCCCCTACGGTTTTACTGATATCTCTGAGGTGCGCATGGAACACTACGCGCCGTCGAAGACTCGTGCTGCCCGGTCCGGACGGTTACCAGACGTCTGCAAGGCTCCGTTCCCTACCTATGCCAAAAAATAAATAAATTATTAATTAATCTGTAAGCTTTCGGATTTTTTTTAACTAAACTATTATTATCACACCACTCGTGCCATCTATCGACATTTGCCAGAACTATTAACACTTAACTCAAAATAAAGATCATTGAACTTTCGTCCCCTATGAATAAATTAGCAAGCGGAGATAAACACACATTGATATACTTAGGTGCACGTGAACTTATAAATACAAAAAATACAATACTATCTACTTATTACTTTTTACATGAGTGTATTATCCAGTACATTCAAAACCTTTAAATTCAAAATATTTTATTTCACGTAAGCCTAATTGAACACATATGCCTACTTTAGAAGCTAAACATGTTTCGGATTGATCGTTTTCTATAGAGAATAACTGGCACAAAACGTCACGGTTTTAGAATATTTCAATAATAAAATAAGTATGAGAGTGTAGAGCTAACCAGACAACATGTATTATGTAAAATTTAACCCAAATTTTAATTTAATCGCCAAATATATGTGGCAGTTGGCAGAGCACATTGCTTGTAGAACGGATCGTCGATGTGGCCGAAAGTTTCTAGAGTGCCGACCGCGCATCGGAAAACGCAGCGTTGGAAGGCCTCCCACAAGGTGCACCGATGACCTGGTGAGAGTCGCGGGAATGCGGTGGATGCGAGACGCACAGGACCATTCGTTGTGGCGACACTTGGGGGAGACCTATGTGCATTGTCCAGCAGTGAACGTCCTTCGACAGAAATGATGATGATGATGAATAGAAAATTGACTGCGAATCGAATTCGAATCCGAATCGTTCAATAAACCTAAATAGAGAATAATCTCTTATACTGTTTTGTGAAATATTCAAGTAAAAAACGTAATTACCATGAAACAACAAGCTTTTAAACCATGATCACGTTGACGATGATAGACGGGTCGGGAAGGGCCTTCTTAAGAGGGTCCTTTTTTCACTCGCCTATCGTCAACATCGAGCATGGTTTAAAAGCTTGTTACTTCATCTAATACAATCCAACGCGATATTTAGCAAAAAGGTAACGCAAAAAAGAGAAATAACGCCTGAAAACTCTGTTAGCATTCGGTAATTCCGTGATTTACTCGAATATTTTACTAAACTTGTTCCAGGAAATACGTGTTTTTTTTAACCCTTTAAAGGCTTTTTTGCAAAGCTTCTATTGTTACACTTTTTGACTCTTTTATTGAGTAAATTATAAAGTGTCAGAGTTCATGCAAAATAGCAGATTTTCAGAGGTCTTTACTGAACTAGTTTTACACAAATTTATAAACTGATTTCAATAGGAGTCTAGATAATATCCACAAGATACTGTGTTTCTAAAAATGTAATTAAAAATGTGTAATAACGTCATAATCGCGTAAGAGTGATTGTATAATAAGGGAAAATGTATGTTATGTCTAGTTTTAAGATTGCGTCATTTCACGTGAATAAACTGTTTTTCTTTCTTATGTCGAATTGAATGTCCAATATGTAACTATATGGTTGATTTTCACTACCAAAATATCATCTGATCACATACGAGTAATCCAAAATATTTTAGACTTTTCACAATCTTTGTCACTGAATGAAGGTCCCTTAGTGTAGAATTTAAGCATAAGCATTATTAGCCTTTTATTTTTTTAGCCTTATGATGTTCCCACTGCTGGGACTCAAGCCTCCTTTCTAGGAAAGGGAACGGGCTGTAATCTACCATATGGGACCAGTGCGGTTTGCTGGAAGTCGTTTACCGTTTCCTACAGCGTTTTGAGAGCAGTAAATGAAATAAATTACACAGAGTAAAACGCCTGCCTGGGTTTGACTCCACGACGTTGAACTCGTAAATCGGGTAATTAAACACAAGGTGTATCCTGCATGGGCTTAGCACCGCTGTGTCCTCTAGCAGGGCTCTGGTTCAGACCATGGTCCGGAGCGAGAGAAAATAGGATGCGGCCGCCTCAAAACATTATTGCATCACAGAAGGAGGCCTTCTGCGATGCAATAATGCTAGCGAAGGAGATACTGAACTTAGTACATCCTTATATTCCAGTCCCCACTACGGGAGTCGCAGGGCAATCCTCGGCCACTGCAGGTAGGCTCAGGCTTGTGGACTTTCTTATAGCAAACCAAGGGTCTAGCCCTTAATGTGTGCGGAAGAGAATTCTAAAGGCGCATAGCTTGAACAGTGAAAGATCCACTGTGCCGGCTAGATGAATGGGTAGTAAAACGAAGGAGAAGAGAGAATGATGAGCGATAAGGCCTTCCTCTCGGAACAAGATACTCAAAGCGTTCACGAAGAAACAAAAAGGCAGTTGGGATTATGAAGATTATAGAAGAGAAAAGAAAGAATGTAGTAATCCCTCGTTTTAGTAAAAAAAGTCTGACACACTTTCCGCCAGACTGGAAGAAAAAACATGTAACATAAGCAAGGATAAAGTTTCACGTCTAGTCTTCTCCAGATTTTTAAAGATCCATCTTTGCCAATGGCCAACTTGTCTTTTTTTCTTTAATGTAAATTTGACTTTACCAAAATTGAGCTACTGTTCATTCTGTGTACTGTGTCTCGGCAGTTGAAGCCCAGCAGTATATTTACGGTATAACGCGGCTTGATCTTATGGTACATCGGCTGCTCTCAACGTATTCGGTTTGACGAATAAACCAGAACAGTTGAAACGAAACAATGATCCTCGCAAATAGTTTTTTGATACCGCTCAAAATATAGAGAGAATGAGATAACTTGTAAAGGAGTCGAGAAGCGTCTGCGGTGACAGCACAGCATATTTTATAGGTGGGCTATGTCTGCAGGCATGTCCTTGAGATTCGGCCCATATGACGTTTTTTTTTTTTCCGGGTGGAAAAATCATCTAATGACATCTCCGCTCTTGGGCGGAGCAGGGGATAGTGTCAGACTTTTACTGACTAAAAACGCACTCCTGTTCCTTCTCTGCCATTTTATTTCCAGGGCCCCGGGGATCTCTTTCGCATCACCCATGGCCCCAGTAGACTTCGACCCTGCTGGGCCCCTACGGTTGCTGACATCTCTTTGAGGCACGCGTGGAACAGTACGCGCCGTCGACGACTTGGGCCCGGTCCGGACGGTTACCGGACGTCCGCAAGCCCGCGCCTACGGTGGCATATGACGTGATATCGGTGGGGCCATGGGTGGTTGGAGAGATGCTCAATATGTCGCCTAGTGCGCCGTGTTCATATCTAGACGGTAAATCTAATCATTTGTGGAATAAGACCGGGAAAGACAACTCCCGGTCGAGGTTTTTATTGGCACTATTATCATTTGGTTCGACCTATCGATGTGTCAATGCTATTTTAGCTAAAAAAATCACACTAATATGATAAAGAGACAAAGTCTGTTTTTTTGTTTGTAGGATGTAATCTCTGAAACTGAACTGAACTTTAACACTGCCTCGTTCATCAGTTACCCTACCACGAGCTCTTGACGTGATCTATTTGACGACCTAAACTAAACTGTTAAAGGGATGGAGCTATGTAGTGTGTATAGCTTCATCCCTTTCTCTCACTCGCACGCTTGACATTCTAACATGTCATGTGGACTTACCCCTGATATGCGTACGTTCAAAGTTCATAATAAAACTACTCAATCTCACACAATTTGTTAATCAGAATTTAATGTGATGTCTGGCGACTTTGTGATCTTGCTGTATAATAACAAAACACAATAAACATTGCGACAAAGCGTCCATAAACCGCCCTCTCCACAGCATTCAATAAAGGGAAACATACAAATATACATAAATCGGGACGGTTTACGTTCCTTGTACCAAATTATGCCATCAAATCGTACCTCCGGATGACTGCGACACCCGTTCAGTGAGACGTTTCATACAAATTTCCATACAAATCGGTTCGCTCCGGTCGGACGTCCCCGCTACGTCACACTTCATAAATTTTCATTTTAATATTTGGATTCACCCCTGGTTGTTGTCAATTCTCCGTTGGGCGACAAATCTTTATATGACGCGTGATTGTTATTGAAAATTAGGTGTGACTTGGTAGCAAGTTTTAGATAATTACTAGAAAAATTTAAGTATTTGCCAAATTGCAAAAATTGAATAGAATAAACTTTATTGTACACCAAAATAGTAAAAATTTTACAGAAACTTAAATCTATGGGTACAATGGCGGTCTTTTCGCTGACAGCGATATCTACCAACAAACTTTAAGATTTACTATAAGAACTTAAACTAAAAAAGAATCCGTGCCAGTGCGAGTCGGACTCGCGCACTGTAGGTCCCGTACAAACTAATTTATGAAAACAGTTCAATTCCCTAATTGAGTTACGAAGATTTTTCCGAATCGCAAGTCTTTTTTTTGTGACGTAACTACAAATTTACAGTTTTCAGATTTTTGACCATAGGTACTTGTGCTATGAGACCTTACTTCATGCCAAATTTCAGGATTCTAGGTCAACGGGAAGTACCCTATGAATTTTGAGTCCCTTGTGAGTGTCGAAATATACGTTTTTTGCGACATAAACGTCCATATGTTCTGTTTTCGTTAACTTAGAAGTTTGATTTTTTCACAGCCCTGAGAGGGACTGCAGGCCTGAGTATAATATGGTTTTAATTTCAACTCGATACCTTCACGCGTTCCCGAGATAAAGAGTATTGACAGACAGAAAGACGGATAACAAAGTGATTCTATAAGGGTTCCGTTTTTTCCTTTGGAGGTACGGAATCCTAAAAAAGAGGGTGATACTCGCAAATAGTATTTTGATACTGTTCAATATGTATGGGGTAATGATGTTGAGCCTTCCGGATTAAAGTAATCTTAGAATCATTTAATAAGGTTTTATTACAATCAATGCTTGGGTAAATTAAAAATAATATCCGAAACTTACGACTAACATCAAAACAGGCTTATCAGAAAATGAAAAGTACCACCTAAGCACCTGCCATATTGTCTCTCCACCACTTCTTTTACGTGCGAAATCATTAAATAAATTCTCCCTCTCTGGGTAGAGTGGGAAGGTGACAGACTGTTGACTGACTAAAATCCACAATGTTCCTTCAGTTGCTCTTTTCTTTGCGAGGGCTACGGTAACTCCTTCGAACAATTAGCAGACGCAGACCACTACCCTAGGTGGATTGGGATAGAATTCTAAAGTATTAACTCCGCCTTTGTATCTTTGTGTTGCATAAAGATTAAATAAATAAGAGTATTTTCATAAAAAAGACATTCCGAGCTTCTCTTATCAACTGGAATACACTATATTATAAATATCATACCAGCCGAAAAAATCAAAACAAAAGACGACATAGATAAAAATCACTGCACCATATTTATGAAACCTTTCCACGACGGTTGCAATCTCGCATTCAAAGAGAGTAAATCAGAAGAGGGATCTTGTTTAAAAACACCTTATTTCCTGACGCCCCAGTTCATTTTCCTCCCGACCATAAGCCGTGTGCACACAAGCAATAACAAAGATAAGGTGCCGGGTATAGAGGCGACGGTATCTGTCCTTATTGCTATGTAAATAACCTCCATTGAGACGAAGATCGCAGATACGCCGCCGATGTGGCATCGCCTTTATAGCTCTCATTATTGTCCCGACTTCGCTGGGACGGTCATAAACAATTCCTATTCACAAACATATGACGTAGGCATTTTAGTACTGACTTTTATGGATTTGTGCTGTTAGAAGCAGGCTACTTGGTCTTTGAAGATTTTTGAAGGTTAATAGACTGTTTTTACGGGGATTTTTAATATAAGCAATTATGTCATCGTGGACGTATTAGATATTGATCTAATGTCGCCTCTTTTTAGAAAGAATATTGTAGACGACATAGCATAGCATAGTCGGCCTTATAATGTTCCCGCTGTCGGGATACAGGCCTCCTCTCTAGGAGAGGGTATGGGCAGTGCGGGTTGGTGGATATCACATGTCTTCGAATTTTTGGTTTTTGGGTCTGCCGGTTTCCTCACGATGTTTTCCTTCACCGTTTTGAGAGCAGTGGTGATGAAATAAATTACACAAAGTAATGCGCCTGGCTGGGTTTTAACCCGCAACCTACAACTCGTAAGTCGGGGCCGTTACCACTCGGCCACCAATGTTCTTTGTTGTTTGTGTGTTTGTAGACGACAGTCTGTGATTTTTGCTGGAATAGGTTTTCTCTTGGATATTTACGATAATATAATTCTAAAAAACACATATAACTACTGATCTAATACAATAGTCGCTATGAACATATTTCCATAAACACTTTTTAATTGTAGAAGAGAAAGCCCATTTCTGCAAAAAATAACTCAAGTTTTTTATATACGATATTCTTCCTGGAAAGTTGTGTGTACAATAAAGAATATGAAGGCTGGATAATTATGTCCGTGATGCATTGGTTGGGGAAAACATACCTTATTTTGTGGGTGGGAAATCATTAACTCCTCTCACTCTGACAGGAGTAATTAATTATTATAAATTTTGTTTTTGCCCCCCACAAGGTGGACCAAGCGAGATGCACAGGGCCGTTCATTGTGGCGACACTTGGGGAAGGCCTATGTCCAGCAGTGGACGTCTTTCAGTTGAAATGATGATGATGATGAAATTTTGTTTTTATAGTGTGTATCCATGTGTTCCAAATATTATTTTTTTCTTTTATTTCTTTAGAGGACCAAGTGGGGGAATCAATCTTTTACTGATTTAAAACCCACTTGTGTTCTTTCAGTTGCCCTTTGCATTTCTGGGCCGCGGTAACTTACTTAATTTTGGTGTATTCAAGGCTAGAGTGAAATAGGCTCTTAATAAACTAGTGCCACCACCAATCACCATCAATTATTGCATCACTGCTTGCCATCAGAGCCTCAAGTCTGCTATCACAATAGTGTCAGAATGGTCTATCATTGATTTCATAATTATTGCTTTTAACAAGTTTGATAATCTACCAATATATTGGCGTCATTCTGACTTTCCAATGGTCAATCACTGACACTCCATTGAAAGAAGTGGTAATCTCATACATATTGACAAATGAATATCTGACGCCGTAGTCAGCTAAAATTTTGACAGTTCTTTTGATCAGTGATCTACCATTATAACGTCATTGTGCAGTCAGTGTTTTTACTATGCTCAATATTTTATATTGAGCAATCAAAAAATAATCATTCTACCACAACTCTATTACGAGACCATTGACCGATCAATGATCGTTATAAATTTGCAGATTACGAACTTTAAGCAAAATTATAATGGAATCGTGTTGGAATGACGAATTTATGAAAATAGCAGACTTGGGCCCCAGGTGGGATCGCAATCAAGCACTGGTTTATATAAATTAAAAAAAAAGATTGGTATTTCCTTCTTTGGTCCCTCCTGTACTATTCATATGTGATCAAATGAACCAAGTGATCCAGCTGGCCGAAGATCAGGTACCTCAATAATTCTGTCTGCCTTTTTCCAATTGTTTTGGGGTCAGTTTCCAGTGTTTTACATAGAATGACTGCTTTTTTGACCTCGACCACCCAGTATTGGATTGTTAAAGGTCTACAAAATCAGCCAGAACCACTGGCTTTCTCAGTATGTTAATATGGTCACCCATCCTCTGACTGACCGCGACAAGCATTGCTTAACCAAACCGATTGACTAGTGCGGCTGTAATTAACTGAACCATACCAATTATGTCAAAAGTACCTATATATATAAATATATTTTTTGCAAAATATTTTTATCATCCCTATAACATCCAAAACTGAACTAAACGCTCTATCAACGCCCAACAAATCTACAAACTCAAACAGACCCCGCTTATTCATACCGCATATCTCTTCATCGCTGTAGATATTTACGATAAAACCGTATCATTTGCTTAAAATATCCCATAAAATTAAACAACGTAACAATGACACGGAATACAGACTGCAAAAAAATATTACAATGGTCCCGTGTTTTTTCCCGTCCGCATTACGGGATGATCCGTCATTGTACGAGGACAGATGCGTTGATAAGGGCGCATCGCTTTATTAGTATAATACAACCATTTTATTATGACCTGCAGAAACTATCGTAACACCCCTGGAGTTGTCTCAACTATTTCGCCAGCGAAGGGGAAGGTAGACCTTCGAATATTGGTGTGATCTTGTAACAACACTATCGGAGGTCCGATCAGTACTCCATTGAGTACGCGGTGTGCACTGATTCGAGATATAATACCTTCCCACGAGGACTGTGGCACTCGCGCGTACGTGGGAAGTAAGTGCGTAATATCTATTGCAACCTCCCCTTAATGTTGACGTAATTTGTTTGGACACTCACCTTTGAAGCGACGCTATCCGAGCATGCTGATTTCACGGTCATGGGTCACCACTAGTTTTGGCGTGAGTCCTATATTAAAATCGACCCTTCATTTTTTTTATAATTCAAGAATGAGTGAATGAGATTATTCCTAATTAGTATAAACGCTTTTTTAAATTTCAACACAATAATTTAATCCAGTAAAGTTTTATCGGCAACGCTGATGCGGATAAAGTATCCCCAAATGTAGGCGCCAGCGTATAATCTCTACCTACACATGTATATCTACATAGGCTATGTAAATGGCGCTCTTCGAACATTTATTAAAAGTTACAGGGGTTGTAGGGTAGCCGCATGAGGCCCTAATTAAGCCACTTTTTACAAAAAGGCCGATGCGTCCGAGGGCCCAGACTTTTTACCCTTCTGACTCCTTAATGAGCTGTTGCCAACCACCTAGTGTGGATTTCACGGGACAGTACCTTTGTTTTTGATATTATGCGGTGAGTACCTACCGACAGAAATTTGTAATAATAATGCTGGCCGGAAAACCTGGCCGCAGCCGTCGGTCTCTTCACTAGACGTACGAAACAAAGGGAGGATAGGTTGCACGTGGTAAAACCTTTTAATTGATGCTGACTGTATTTTACAAACTTTTTATTAATCTTTATGTAGATATGTTTGTTTAGGGCCAATCTTGCAAATAAGTATTGACACAGTTAGGTACTCCTAATCGATTGAGCTGAGGTAGGCATACCTACTTATTTAAATTGGATGACAAATGCAGCTGATCTGCTGATAGAGTCATCAGACACGTAGTTGCCATAGCAACTACTGGGTGCAACAAGAACTCATAAAAATGGTCTTGATGAGTACTACACCGCGCGATAAAAACTTGACAAAAAAAAATACGAAAAAAAAATACAACCAACTACAATGTAAAAAAAAACACTGAAAAGTTGAAATAACTTTAATTTCGGAAGTCGGTGTTTCTATAATAGTTTTTTCTCTTCGCTATTTAACACTGATTTCCGAAATAAAGTTATTTTTCGTCTTTTCAGTTGTTTTTTTTTGTATTTTTTTTTTCACTTCAGTCATCAGTTCGATATATTCTCCCTCTTCTTTCAGTCAGTCATCGACTACACGTATAAACAAAGAAATTTTACTTGTCATGACGGTTCTGCTGTGACCCTAAGAGGACTTCTGTTCCATAACTTCGAAGTTCATGATCAGATCATAACAATATTTCTATGGGGCCAATTCGGAAGCATAACCTTTCAATCAAAATCAGTCCATAATTGACCGAGAAATCGGTGATTAAACGTAAAAAAAAATTCATTCAGTCGAACAAAGAACCTCCTCCTTTTTGAAGTCGGTTAAAAAGGTATTTCATTAAAAACCAGTAAAAATTCTGTAAAAAGTGTTTCCTGAGACTGTTTACGTAGTCCGCTGTCGTGACGTTTAAGCATTCATTCGGGTTCCTTTTTTGAAAAAAGAAGGCGAACCTCGATCAATCCAACTGGAATTATTGATAACCGTCTGTGCAAGTTCCCACTTGCATCACAGATTCTCAGACAACCCAAGCCACAACAGACCAGCGTAAGCTTCTTCTAATTTGCTTCACAAATGCCGTGCCTACCAAGCCACCTAAATTAAGTACCAAAGTACACAGGAGTGACCATGCCAAAGGCATCTCTCTGTTTAGTTTTGGCCGGAGATCCGTTTAATTGCGTACGACGTAAGTCCGAAGCTGAGCGGAGAAAGCCGAACAAGGCCGGACAACGGGCCTCAGCCCTCAGGCCCAAGGATTAACTTGAGCTCATCTTATAATTAGTCGCATCAGTCGTTACTGTAGGATTATGCGCCGTATATATGGAGACGGTTCGTGGAAAAAGTGATTCATTTATCTTCGTTTGGTCCTACTTATTTGAGTTTTGTTTACGGAAGGAATTTTGTGGAGAAAAAAAATCGGATTCAATTCTCTATATTTTACTTATGTTAATATATATATATTGGTTAATTTTTTACTCATCATATATAGTCACTTCGGTAGCCACCAATTTGAATTCGCAGGGATTTTAAAATCAGTTTTAAGCTAAGCCAATCACAATTAGCTCAGATTATATAACAACTCCATGTTGCCACTGGTTTGCAAACACAGGCGTTGCCAATATTTATGTCTAATATCTTTCTTCTCCGATGAGTAGGCCTTATCTTTTTGTAACATTCGAAGCAATATAAACTATTTGAAATATTAAAAGGAGTTTTTATTTTCCGAGTTAAATTCTGTGGCTGTTTTAATTACTGAGGCTGCAAAATCAAACACTGTTTTTCGTACCGGAAATTAATTAAATCTTTTTAAACTATTTATAGGTATATAGCAAGATATAGTTTTTGGTTATAGGAAAAATGGTTAACCAGAAATTGAAAAAGAAAAAACTGTAATAAAAGTTCAAAATTTTCCACAGGTTTGTTTAAAACAATTTATAATTAAACAAAACTATGGACAAATTTAGCCTGAAAAATGAACTTATTATTATTATTATAATCCCGCAGTTATACTGAAATAGGCCTGAAAAATACATGATACAGCGGTGACGTCTAGAATTGCAAGTCACGCCCCACTATTAGGGTGAGTGTGGCCAAATTATCAGCCTTAAGAAGTAAAAAGTCGCATTTCTTATTTATAAGTACCAAAATGTTGACTATGCACATTGCTCAATAGACGCTTCCTTTCATGTGTAATACCATCATTCCAAAGTAATTTTATCTATATATAGGCCGGGTTTCTTTTTTTTTATTAATTCATGCTGAGCATGATCAGCCTTTCAATGTTCCCACTGCTGGGACTCAGGCCTCCTCTCTAGGAGAGGGAATGGGCCGTAATCCACCACGCGGGCCCAGTGCGGGTTAGTGGATGTCACATGTCTTCGAATTTTTTGTTCTAGGACATGCCGGTTTCCTCACGATGTTTTTTATTTATAATATATATTTATTAACCCAATAACTTTAATTACACACAAGAGCTAAACGATCTAGAATTATAGATACATAGTATTTTTAATTGAATATTATGTGCTAAGAACGTCTCAAACCCAATTTTAAAGCCATGAGCCAGGTTTTCAGTCATAAGTAGAACTTCAACCAAAAATTGGGGTGTAACTGATTTTATAACACAAAAAAAAATCACTTAATGATCAATTAAAATTAGACTAACGCATAAAATTGTCCTCATATCAATCCACAATATCAATTTAAAAACATCACTAAATAAAACGAAAAAAGCAACGTAAAACTTAAATAAAACGGCGTCAAGACTCGCGCAGCCGTCCGTAGGGGGAGGTATCAAACGTCTTACCCCCACTATTGGGCTGAATGTGGCCAAATTGGCCGGCCGGAAGCCGAGAGCGCCCGCGACTTGACCGGAACTACGCCGCGCCCGCCCACGACCTGCCCGCCTTGTGGCAAGTGTCCATTGTACGAGGTGGTTATGAGATTTTTAAATATTTTCTTATTGTATACGGCGGAATTTTTTAAGCAAATTCTGTAATGTTTTATTTGTGTTTCTTGCTGGTTCTACTCCATAGGAAACGACGAATTGGAACCGTGCACTAGCTTCAACGTCTTATAATGGCACATGTAGTCCTTTGCATTGATTACTCCCAAATTCCCATTACGACGATTAGACGACTTGTATACATACAAGTCGTTTTCGAGGTACGCTGTTCACAACACCTAACATTCTGGTAATAATTCAACAATTACTTTAAATTGAAGTAATTTTATATGGCGTACATTACATAGTTCGTTCCTGGTCTGGGAGTCATGAGTTTTCAAGTTTACTGGTTTAATGTACGTACTTACAATACAAGATCAATACTAAGTCTGGGGCAACGTTTTAAAAATAAAATAATTAATAAAAAGAGAAAATCATTATCGAGAGAAGAGGTTAATTGGGGATCCAGATTTGGTTAAGACTAATCTAGATGGATACTCGCCATACGTGGGGTTGTCCGATGGTTGAAAGGAGATGGCGGAAGCAAGTCATGCAATTCCTGCGCACACTCTCCAAAATGTAACCTGTAAAATACCGAAAGGCTGGCTACCCTACGCCTGTGCTCCAGGCTTTAATTTTCGAATTAAGGCCGCCACAGGCAAATCCGGTTAAGCACCCCTCCTAGGTTGACCTACGAGAGGCCGCAGCGCTGCGAACAAACACTCAACCACTACGCGAATAATGTCGACATACTAGCTTGTTTACTCCGATTGCAGGCCGCGCAACTAACTTGCGTTACCTAGTTCATATAGTTTTCGCATTTCACACACACGAACATGAAAAATTACCTTATTAATTACCTACGCAAGCTAAACTAAAACTTAATTAGTTTAGATATTATGTAAGTTTAGAGCAGATCAGGTTTTAAACATAATCACATCATGTGTCGAAACGTTTAAACAGATTTACACGGGGATTTGGATTTTAATAGCAGGATAGCTCAACTTAGTGAGAATTTTTCAAAGAGTTATTCGTGCCATGGTCCTGGAACACAAGGACAACTAAAGAACACAGGTGGGTTTGTCAGTAAAAGTCTGACATTCCCTCTCACTCCACCTCAGAGCAGGCGAAGTCATTGGTACCTTAAAAAAGTGGAAGTACTACTTTTACGTAAACAAAATCACTGTCAGAAGCTAGTTGATTATGAATCTCCATCAAAACTCCAGGATTCATCAAAAAATATATTTTTAATTTCGTAGATATTTACTCTTCATCACCACCATAGGTCACTCTAATTCCCTTTTCTTCTCGAATTCTGTTCAACTCGTGGCCAATCTCAATGTCTTATTAATAGAAATATCTTATTTTGAAGACAAGATATGTCGTCTTCAAAATAAGATATTTCTTTGTCGTACCCCAAAATTCTCGTGACGTACGCCAACGTACTCGCGCGCTCCACCCTCGCTGGGAGGCAGTTTGCTCAGGTGAAGTAAGCGAGTTAACCATTCGTAGACAAGCGCCGACTTATTGAGGTAGGGTAGTACTGCCATCATGGCTAATCATATCACCACTGGCTACTGATTTGTGCCAATTTTATTGCTGAATATGTGTGTATGTTATTGAATATGTTTATTTTGTGAAAAATCTTATTCTCTTCTGTAACAGATCATCGATAATCATGTACCCGTCGTGTCATAACTCAAAAGAATTGAGCATCAGCGCCGTGTTGCTCACCTGTCGGTTTTCTATCGTTAACATTTCGGTGTACTTGCATCAAAACTGTACACTTTAATTCTGCCCAGCCCGTCCCATCAACGAAAATAGAAGGAAAATTTTGTATCATTTTACACCCGTACGAAACCGGAGAGAGCTAATATTTTCCATTTCGACACGTTTTTGACATTGCAGGAGCCATCGGCCACTAGGCTTTGTAGTTAAGTACAAATGGGTAATTCTTCTTTTTTAGTATTTACCGGCAATCGCTTCTCCCTTCGATAAATAGTGTAAATGTCGTCTTTACACTTGACATTTTGAAGTTTCCCAATTCTCTTTTATTTTAAGTTTATTACTATAATATGAACATTGAAGGGCTTTAAATTGGATAAAAATATTTTACTTTTTTTGTAATTTGCTTGACAAATTGGACGAAATATACCTCTGCCACACTTTTTTTTTATACAAATTACGACAATTTTACGTCTTTTATAGTAGTATAATTTAAATATGGAGAAATTCAACGTCTGGAAAATCGTAATTTTTATTGCTCAAGTAACTCTGAATTCTAAACTCTTGAAGAAAAAATTATGCAAGTCGGACTCGCGCACAAGGGGTTCATTACAAACTGAACTATATATATAGGTAAATAGGTAGTTCAATTCCGGAACGGAGTCTCGACGTTTTTTACGAATCCCAAAAAAATAACTGAAGTAATAAGTATGTTGATTCACTCGAGAGTGACGAAATATACATTTTTTGCGACATAAACGGCCGTATCTTTTTTTTCGTTAACTCAGAAGTTTGATTTTTTCACAGCTTCAAGGACCGCAAACTTGATTATATGGCTTAAATTTCAACCTCCACGCATTCTCGAGATATAGGGTACTGACAAACAGACGGAAGACCGGACAACAAAGTGATCCTATAAAGGTTCCGTTTTTTTCTTTTGAGGTACGGAACCCTGAACAGTGCTATAACTCAATCAAAAGAACTATCAATCAAACATATAGAAACAAACAACTTTATCACCAAGATCCAGCTAAAATCCCAACAGATACCAAGCCCGATATCCTTCAACGCCTTTATTATGGACATAAATCGGTTCCACAGTCCACTCACAAAGATCGTTTAAACAAAGCGGACCTCAGTGAGTAAAGGCCCGTCAAATCCTTGCTGCTATTGCTTGGCGCACGATCCCGGCAGATGTACGACGATGGACGGCGTACGACCGTAGTCCGGCCTGGGCTTCGACCATTCAATATCCACTTTTAATTGTGGTCCACCGTACTTAAGGCTCTTCAGAATAAGTCTGATTTATTCGAGGATTTAATGCTGGTGACTTTTGTGTGTGGTAGAAACTATTGAGTTTTTAATAGGAGCTGTAATAAACGCTTCTAAGGGTTTATAGTTTGCCTATAGTAGACTGGCCGGTTGCTCTTGGTTAGTGGCCTTAACTGCTATGCTCGAGGTCGTGGGTTTGATTCCCACCCAAGACAAATGTTTGTGTGATGAGCACGATTATTTGTTCTGTGTCTGGGTGTAATTTATCTACAATATTTAGAAATATACAATTATGTTTATCAGTTGTCTAGTACTCATAATACAAGCTCTGCTTAGTTTGGGACTAGATAGTGTTGTGTGAAAATTGTGGAATATTATATATTATTATACTATAGTAGAGTTCAGTTCCGTATTGTAGGTTTTTTTTTACAAACAAGTCGTTGGGACGATCTAAAAAAAAATTTTGCTTCACACTAGGAACTACTTTTATATCATGAGTGCATTCACATACATGTAAAATCCCTGGAAAAATTATCTGTAGTGTAGGAATTGAACCCACGACACGCAGCACAGCAGCTTATCGCTAAACCACTGCGCCAGTCGTGCCATTTTTTGAATCTGCTAACCATTCAAATATTTGTTCGTAATGGTAGCGATCGTTACTGAGCTGAGTACTAGATAAACTGATATTCTCAACGATAAAGATTGTCAGAATGTCAAAAAGTATAGGATTGAAATGTCAAGGTTAATCATAAACATGTTGACATTTAAACAATCGTATTTTGCCTACAGACCCCTCTTCTTTGTAGTCGTTTTCTTCATAATTATTTGAAAATATTAAACCCGCATGTCAGTTCATTTAATTTAAATTTAATTTAATTGATCATCAATGTATTTTTGTAATGTAATGTATCTATTTTTATTTTGTTTATTTGTTGCGTAACAATTTAACCATTTTTATCATAAATTTAATTTTTTTTTTTTCGTGACACTTTGTTGCCATGCAATTTCAATTAATCGCATTTATTATCAGAAAATATTTTAATGTTTTAGTCTCATATTGTGTCTAGTCTAGTACTTGAATAGTATTAAAACAATGTACTCATAATATTCCAATGTCTGCAATGTTGACATAAAAACCTGTTATATACAGCAAATTTCACTGCAGATTTCCAATACCTTCCTCATAACCTCATTGTCCGCCGGCCGTATTTACATCACCTTCGTCCACAGCTCCCGTAAAGCCAAAAAAGCAAGCAAAACCTTTATAATACTGTGATAGTGCGTCCGAAACCCTTTTAGCGCCAGCGATCGACACAAAAGCCCCCTCATCAAACGTCCATCTCCCGCCTAGTAGGAGTTGCCGTCTTCGTTTTGGACGGCACGGGTGCTAGCGGTAAAAAGACTAAGAGTATGTGCTGACCCGATCATTAAATAGATTGATGGCACCTGGGCGCACGGCTCCAGCGATAAATAGTGGCGATTCGGGTAATCCAGCCGGCGGCCGGTGGCGTGCGATGGGCGGCATCCATTCTCTTTATTGCGCCGTGCTTTATAGCAGCCCAGGCGGCCAGGCGGCCAGTCGGCCCAGGCGATGTCGCCTTCGTGCGTCGGACGTGGAGGTGCGCCTAACTTATTGCCCAGGCGTTATGCAAATACAGCCCGGGGACTAGTCGCTTCCGATATGTTGGTGGCGCGATATATTGAGATCTTTTGACCGTTAAACTTTCAGCTTTCTACGTGGATACGGTTTTGAAATTTTGTTTGGTGGTTTTGATACGTTGAAAAGTTCAAATTAATTTACGTATCTATTTTTAAAGAATTGCCAACCAGAACTGTTATCATATGCCTATTTTTGTCGCACTACCTTTACCTTTTACGCATCAAGTCACAAAAATAAAATAAAATAAAAGTACTGTGACAGGTTAAATGTATGTTTTATTTAAAGTTTCATAATTTCGCTAGAATCAGTCTACCGTATACAAGTATTCACAATAGATTATGCAAAATATTACGTTTTTTTTTTGCATAAATATGGCAAGTGATCAAATCAAATATTGCAAAAATTCATCAAATAAATGTTGTTACGTGTGCGGATGTTATGAAGTGATAAATCAAAAAAAAATAATGTAGACATAAAAATAGCCCACGGTTCCTATTTTGAATTTAAGATTAGAAATCTTGAAAAGTCGTGGACACCTGAAAAGTGTTATATTTTTTGTTACTTGGGACTTTCGAAGCGGATGAAAGGTAAACAATTGAAATTGCTTTTTGCAGTTCTTATGTAGTGATGCGAGAACCTTCCAATCATGTAACTGATTTCGATTTAAAAGACTGCATGGAAATGTTTTGTTGCAGTCATCAAAGGATTTCTAGGCATTAAAAATTCGAAAAACTAACTACATGCATGATGCAGAGCGTTGAGAGTGTTGCTTGAAACCTATTTTTAAACTCTTATTTAGACTTTTTTCTTGATAATCTTAGTGCAGTGAGTGATGAACAAGGAGAGAGTTTCAATCAAGATGTGCGAACAATAGAAATAAGATACCAAGGACGGTGAGATCCAGCTATGATGGTAGATTTTTGTTGGTTCTTCACAATAAATAACATTTTTTTTTTCTTTTTGAACATCGTTCAAAAAGAAAATAAAAACAATAACTATATTAGACCTATTTACTTTTAGCTCAAAATACTCTGCATTCGTGGACAATTTAACATGAATACCATTAGGTTAAAAATTTTAATGCTTTTAATTTATACTAGCTTTTGCCCGCGGCTTCGCTCGCGTAAATGTAGGTTTCTCTATACAAACTAGTGCGCCTGACCATCAATGATTGCATCTCCGCTTACCATCAGGTGGGATCGCAGTCAAGCACTGGTTTATATCCATTAAAAAAAAAAAACTATGGCCCCCGCTTCATCCCCATAAAAGGAAACCTTGTGCAAAATTTCATGCTCCTAATCCCAGTAGTTTCGGCTGTGCGTTGATATGTCAGTCAGTCAGTTTCCCCTTTTATATATATAAATCGTTTGAACGATTATTTCATTTCTTTTTCATTTTTTTTTATGTATCACTGTATCTGTAAATTTAGACCTGTTACAGTAGGGCACGACGTAATTATGGCGGTAAATCCCCTCTTTGAGGATTGGCTTTAAAGACAACACGGCGTCCTCACCTTCCGCATGACGCAGGTCCTCACCGGACATGGTCAGTTCCGGAGATTCCTGCACCGGATTCGTGTGGAAGAACGCCCGGATGTCACCATTGTGTGGACCGCCCGGAGGACACGATGGAGTATACGGTAGAGGTGTGCCCCACCTGGGTAGAGCACCGCCGTGTCCTCGTGGGGGCACTCGATGGCAGTGATCTCTTGCGCCGGGCCTTGGTACAGGCCATCCGCAGCGAGGAGTGGCAGGTGGTCGCCTCCTTTTGCGAAGCAGTAATGCTAGCAAAAGAGACGGTCGGAATGACCTCGCGCCCCAGCCGCCGAGATTCTGATCCCGATTTCCAGCCACCGTAGGCGCGGGCTTGCGGACGGCGAGCAATGGGTAGCTCGCCGTCCGACCGTCCGGTAACCGTCCAGACTGAGTCCAAGCCCTTGACGACGCGTAGCGTTTGACGCGCGCATCAAGGAGATGTCAGCAACTGTAGGGGCCCAGCAGGGTCGAAGCTTACTGGGGCCATGGGTGATGCGAAAGAGATCCCCGGGGCCCTGGAACAATGGCAAAGAAGGAACAGGAGTGGGTTTTTAGTCAGTATAAGTCTGACACACCCTCTCGCTCCGCCCAAGAGCGGGGGATGTCATTAGATTTGAAAAATAAGACCTATTACAGTAAATTCATTTTCAGTTCCTAGTTATGTTAGGCAACTGTAATTCGAAACAAGTAAAATTTGACAGTTTTTTAAAAAAAATACAATTTTTATCCCTTATTTTTAATATCGTGCGGATTTCATCACGCATGCGGGATTGCACCGCATACAGAAGATTTCAATATGAAAAAAAAACGCGTCCCTTGTGCGTATTCGTGAAATACGCACAAGGGAGACATTACAAGAAATATTTGTATGAAATGCACGACGCACGATATCAAAAACACCCATATACTTAATTAAATAGTAGCTAGTTAATGAAAATCGGTCGGCACAAATCTAATTTATTCATTTCAATTCGAAAGGTATTTTAGATTGAGAAATAATCAAATACCTTCTTTAGTTTTTCCAATCTGGGTGGTGCGAGAGGGAGTGTAAGACTTTTACTAATTAAAACCCACCGTTTTTCCTTCAGCAGCCCTTTGCGTTTCAGGACCGTGATGTTTCTTACAAACATTCTCGCAGCACAGAAATTATAGCTACTATGATTGAATGTGCATTATTATGAAAATTTCTTTCTCTTAGCGTTGACATAAAGACATCTCACCATCATCATCATCATGATGTCATATTCAGCCGAAAGACGTCCACTGCTAGACATAGGCCTCCCCCAAGTGTCGCCACAATGAACGCTGCTGTGCGTCTCGCATCCATCGGACTCCTGCAACCGATACCAAATCATCGGTCCACCTTTTAGGAGGACTTGCAACGCTACGTCTTCCGGTACGTGGTCGCCATTCCAGAACCTTTCGGCTCCAACAGCCATCCGTTCTGCGAGCAATGTGGCCTGCCCATTGACACTTAAGTTTGACGATTTTTCGTGCTATGTCGTGACCTTGATTCTCCTGCGGATATTCTCATTCCTGATTCGATCACGCAAGGAAACTCCGAGCTTGGCCCTTTCCATTGCCCTTTGGGTGACTTTAAGTCTTCTGATGAGGCCCATTGTAAGCGACCACGTTATGTCACATGTCGTTACACACCTAAGGTTAATAAAATCCAACTCAAAAATCAACTTAATATTCCTACTTCATTAAATAAACAACGAAACAATACTCCACTCCAAATAAAACAATAAAATAAATGACTTGCTAAAAATGTGTGAAGATAAATAACACCCAACATGACCCTTACACTAGAATGCATCATCCAACAGCACCTTAACGTTTATAATCAATTAAGGATGCCCCAAATGACAAAAAACTTTATCTATTTTATGGTTTTTAGCAAAAAAGGTGGCGTCATGGACAAAACAATAGCAAATTAGCGCTGACGGTTAAAAATGACGAGAGCATTGGTCGGCCGGTTATAAATGTCGGACGGAGCGACGCGACAGCATCGGCAGACGGGTAGTTATTAATTTATAACTTTTGACAGCCCTGCGACTGTTGTTTTTATTAATGTTAGGGTATATGAAAGGTATGTATTGATTATATCGTTAATTCATTTTTTTGTTTAATTATTTTTTTATTTTTAGACTGGCCTGCTGGTCTAGTGGTTAGTGGTCCTGACTGCTATGCTAGATTCCCACCCAAGACAAATGTTTGTTTGATGAGCACGATCATTTGTTTTTGTCTGGGTGTAATTTATCTATAACTAGCAAACCCGGCGAACTCCGTTTCGCCACCAGATGGTTTCGTTTTTGTAAAAGAAGAAGATTTTTTTTTTTTTGCTATAAACCTCATGGAGCCCGAGACCTTTCCAACGAATGCAAAACCGTGGAAATCGGTTCATGCGTTCTGGAGTTATAGCGTCAGAAAGTAAAACCCGACTTATTTTTATATAGCAGATATGTAGGTATGTAATTTGAAATATATAAGCATGTTTATCAGTTGCCTATAAGTATATATATAACCCATAACACAAGCTCTGCTTAGTTTGGGACTAGATCCCAGCTTGTTGCATTGAGGCGCGTGCCCAAGGTTGCGACCTTGGGCGTTGTATGAATGTTGTGGAATATTAGATATTATTGTTGATTTATATTTATGCCTAATATTTATAAATAGGCACAATAAAAACAAAATAATATTGTTAAAAATATAACTGCTTACTTTTACTTTTTTTCAGCATACTTCCTTTTATGTACCATATCGTCACTCAAATAAGTGAAATTCTGATACTTTGAAACAATATCGTTCAGAGAACAAAGCACAAGTCTAGATCAGTCAATAAATGACCGTCACATTACTGCGACACAACTTACTTATGTAAATATTAAGTAAATCACCATCATCATCATCATCATTTCAGCCGAAAGACGTCCACTGTTGGACATATGTCTCCCCAAGTGTCGCCACATTGAACGGTCCTGTACGTCTTGCATCCATCGGATTCCCGCAACCCTTACCAGGTCATCGGTCCACCTTGTAGGAGGCCTTCCAAGGCTACGTCTTCCGATTATTATTATTGATTATTATTTTTTATTGATTAAGTAAATATTACGTAAATGGTACGTAAATCCTTACTTAGTGTGTTATTGGTTTATCGGAGTTTGATATATTGTGTTTTTTTTTTTTTATCTGGTGGGAAAGTCATCTTATGACAAACCCCGCCCTTGGGCGGAGCGGGAAATAGTGTCAGACTTTTACTGACTAAAAACCCACTTCTATTCCTTCTTTGCCTTCATCCCAGGGCCCCGGGTTTCACTTTCACACTATATGGGTTCCGTTTTTTCCTTTTGAAGTGCGGAATCCTAAAAAGTAGTAGGTAGATACATCTTTTGGAATTAATCCTGAATCGTGAATGCATTCACAAACATGTAATCTTACATACCCAAGACGCTCAAACCCGTACCATCTAAATATTTATATTTGTTCTGTGTAGGAATTGAATCAGCGATACGCAGCGCTGCAACTAATATAATCGCTCAACCACAGCGCCATGCGGTCATTGGATCTCATAAATAAAGCGAATACACTTTTCTTTTCCGAATTCGATAGCTTTATTTTTCTTTCCATTTTTTTTTTTGTGGCAAAAATACTAAACGCTATAGCAGTTTGAAAAATAAAAAAAAATATCTAAAATTCCTCAAAAAAAAAAAATCGAATGTCATCCAAGAATTCTAAATTCGAACACATTAAGTCAAAAAAAAAGCTAAAGGCACAAACGTTACCTCAAACATCCAAACAATATCATACAAGGCACAAGTCCAGACCACTTAATTAATGACCGGCGCATTACTGCGACTTTTCTGTCGCGATCGCACGCCGATAACCGAATGCAGACATCAAGATCGTCGCATGTCGCATCTCGTCTTATTGATGTCGCCTTTCGACTACCGTGTGCGGAAGTATTTGTCTATTTTTTTTTTTTTTATATTTGTCATTAAGTTTATGTAGCTTTTTAAAGTTTTAAAATTAGATAAAATTTTATTTGAGTAGAGAATTTTCGTCCTGTGTTAATAAAGTTGGAATATAAAGTAAAAATGAAGTGTGGACTCTTAAATTCCTGTTTGAAAAAAAATATTAAAATCCTTATTAACAACGAAAATTCAAATCTATATTGAACTAAAATTTTAGCAGATTGGAAACTAGAATTTGTGATACTATACTTTTATGCAGATGTTATTTAATATCTAATAATTTATTTTATTAATAACAATGATCCATAATGGTTAGTAACAACAGGAACTTATAAACTATGTTAGCATGTACAAAATACATTCACAACATCCATTTCGTTTTATTTCAGAGTTAAAAAAAAATAAAAATAAAAAAAATATTATAGACTTGCATAAAAGTTTGACCAATTTTGTATTTCATATTATTCTAAAAACCTACCTATTGCTTATTTTCTGAAAAATCACGCTATTCAATATTAACAGAATTTTCTATTGCACTGCAAACCTTTCATAAATAACCCGATTCGCGTATTCACAACGAGTCCTTTATTTACCCAGCTATATCTCATTTTTCGACCGACTATTGTTCGATTGCAGCCCAAAAAAAGAGGAACTAACAACGTTACGATTTGATTCTCTTGTCGGAATTCCCGATCGCGGTCAAAATAGTACGAGAGCAAGTTGCAAAAGCCTGCACTAGGATACATATTTTATAACTTAGCTTCGATTGTTCCGACCGCGGGCTTTTTCTTTTTTTTTTCGTATCATACACACGCCACCGATGTGCGTCAATCGACACATGGCTGGAATTTTTTCTTGTTTTAAAAATGTTCCTTTTTTAAATGTCGAGCGGATTGTTTTTTATAAGCCTGCCTTTATAACGTTGAATTCATAGTGAGGCGACTTCTATTTCTGATTTTTAAGCTTTACGGTTTTCCGGAAAATTGATGTTCTTGAATCGACGTTTCGTTTCTAAAGAATACTTTGGTATTTATTAAAATTTTCAAAATGATTTGGAAAATAAACTAAGCGTAAATTTTCAGGTTATAGGTAATAAATAAAAACACTTATGATGATACGCTTGATTCAGATTTTTCACAGTAAAACTTCACCATATTTGTGTATATAAAAAGCAAAAAACATTACATATAACAACGTGTGATTCTTTTTATTTAGTGCAGACTGTATTTATTATTCAGATCCCTATCATCGCACTGGTAATTAAACGCAATATTTTCTGAATGAAGAAACAAAAATAGTTTTCAACGATGAGGCAAAAGCGAACAATGATTTAAAAATATAACGATGACGAAACAAATTGAGTACTTTTTTGTTAGTTTGGAATTTTAAAGTGAAATATTCGGAGTTTGTAAGTTGAGAACGTCAATGAATACAGTATAGCTATCAATTTGAGATAAAAAAATCAACAATGGTAGATATCGATGGCAAGATATGGCCGGGGGCATCGATCCCGGTGGATCCAATGCACCGGAAGCTCTTCCTTCTCACGCGGCATTCATCGCCCAAACAAAGGATGCAGTTACATGACAAATTCGACGCGGCCGATTGTCGCCTTCACAATTGCACCAAGCTTTGTATAACTTTAATAAAATTTATTAACAACTATATGCGTATTTTTTCATATTTCCAAGTTTTTACAAGTGTTTACTCTCTAGGTGGAGCACAAAGACTAAATCCGGCTTTTGTTGCGATCGCGATACCAGCCAGATATTAAAAGCACGTGTGGCCATACAAAGGTTGCGTTATGCGGGGGATTATTTGCCAATTTATGGCGCTTTTTGTAAATTCCGTTGAAAGCTCGCCCCGGAAATTTGGCTCCATTTCAACAAAATGATCTTTTAACTATAAATATTACGTAAATTGTATATTTGTGTGACAAAAACATTCAAAACCATCGCGTCCACCTTACTCGTGAGATTATTTCTTTTGTAAACATTTATCGGATTTGACAAATTAGAAATCGAATAATCAGCCGAATTTTTAAAACTCTACAATATCAAAAAAAAAATTACCCATCCGGCGTTTATTTTAAAATGGTTACCCATCCGACAGCGTAGAGCGCTAAGAGCCTTGACTACCTTGTTTTCTTTTCTAGATAAACCTTCTTCTCCTTCTTATTCGACTTCTCAAATACAATTTCTTTGCTCTGGTCATAATAAAAATCTCCGATCTACCAATAATCGTCTTCTACGATGTCCCAGACACCGCTCTGGGTTTTTCCAGTCCTCCTTCTTTGTCCAGGTGATTTCTCTTTGGAATGCGCTCCCGCTGAACATCAGGATAGTGTCCAGTCGGTTCACTTTTAAGGTGATGGCACGTGAGCACAATCGCAGGCAGTTGGTGTAATCATCACAGCGTCGATTTGTTGGATTCGTTTTTCATAAATAGATTGTTAATTTGTATGTATGTATCTATGTATATATTTATTATTGTATTTCTTTTCTATTTATTTACCATTAAGCTGCACCTACCATGTTTTGTTTCTGCACCACCCTAAGGTCGACTGGTAGAAAATGCCTAAGACATTAAGGGCGGGTTTCTGAATTGAGTATTTTGAGTTAAGTACGTCTCAAACCGTACTTTAATGCCAAATTTTGACAGGTTTGCAGGCTAAAGTAGAGTTTGAGAAATACTCAACTTTAAATGCTTAATTCAGAAATCAGGGGTAAGTCCGCCTTTGTACAGTGTTTATTACTTGTGCATAAAGTTTTAATAAATAAATATCATCAAAATGTGATACTACATTCACTCCTCAGAAAATCGTAATGGCATGCATTTTTGTAATTACTCACCTGAAAAAAATTAAAATATTTCCCTACAAACAAAAGTTAAAAGATCGTTCTGAATATGACATATTTCATCTTTCAAAAAAACTCCTGAATCGAGCAACATGTTACAGAATTTGTATATACCTTTTTGTCAATATTTCAGCAGATACATACAATCCTACGTCCGTCGTCAACATGATTTTAAATTAAACGCTACTCGTTTGTACCTGCAAATTAACAATGTACCTGTCTGTCCAAAAATGGATCACCCCTGTCGTATCAAAAACAATACATTGAGGTTTTACGTGAAGTAGAGGGCGGTGTCGGCGCGGCTACAAATCAGTGGCATGCGCCCATTAGAGACGATAAAATTTTACGATTGTTCGCTACTTTTGAACGCGACGCGTCGCTCTGCCGACGTTGCACCGTCTGTCGCTAGACTTATTAGGAGTTAAGCGTGGTTTATATGGTATGATGGTGTAAGAGAATTTGTAAGGGTAAGGTTACTAATAATTGTTCCATAGGAGTATTGTTCATGTTTTAAAATCTTGAGCAGTGTTGAAGGCTTTTTACAGGTCCTTCTTCATCTTCTTTCTTGTCGATTTGATTCAAATTTTGTCCGACGAATCTGTAGCTACCTGGCTACCTGTGTTGGAAAAGAGATGAGGCATATCCTGTTAAGGGGCGCCACACCGGCACAGTGCCTGCGATGGATCAAAGCGGATACTGCATATGACCAGATTACTTCTGTGCGGTTTATTGAGTCCAAAGCCAAAGTAGCTGCTAGGAAACTCGGCATTCTTGCAAAGGTCCGACGGTACTTCACACCGGGACAGCTTTTAATTTTATACAAAGCATAGGTCCGATCGTGTGTGGAAAATGTCACCTTGCAGCTTTGGACTCGATGGAAAGGCGTGCGAAGAGGCTTATTTGTGATCCAGATATGGTTAAATCCAATCTTCAAAGCCTTGAGCACAGGCGTAGAGTAGCCAGCCTTTGAGTGCATAGGCTCTTAATAAACTAGTGCGCCTCACCATCAACGATTGCATCACTGCTTACCATCAGGTGGGATCGCAGTCAACCACTAGTTTATATCAAATTAAGCATCAGTTTAAAAAAAAATCTGCAGCGACCAACCAGAGCTCGCAATCATTTCAAAGATTTTTGGATTTTTTTTTTTTGGGAAGACCGCAGCAGGCAAATTGTTCCAGTCCTTTGATGTACGCGGTATAAACGACGAAGCGAAACGCTTAGTCCGGACCGTTGAAGTTTCAACAACGTAAGGGTGGATACTCGCCGTTCGTCGGGTTGTCCGATGGTAGAAAGGAGATGGCGGAATCAAGTCATGCCATTCCCGCGCACACTCTCCAGCATGTAACCTGTAAAATACCGATAGGCCATAGGGGATTTCCAGGTTAACCGCTGCAGTTTGTGTCTGGGTGGGAAATGTTCTGCCGGAAAGATGAAATTTGAAGAAGTGGGATATCTGTTTCTCCACAGTTTTGCTGTTCTCTGACGAGGTCATAAGTCTTAGGATACTCTTATGACTCTTCGGTGACGGTTGTCTCTTTCTCGTTTTTTTTTTTTTTTTTGTAATTCGGCAGGCTGTTTCACGGCAAACTTCCAATGGAGCAATACCAGCCAGAGGATACAACATCACAAGCTCAAATAAATACAAATAAATTATCAGCACCTGAAAATTTAACAAAAACACAAGCATTTCCAAACGGACCTTTTGGCTTTCTGTACTTCCTGACTAAACTAAGAATAATACATATTTCTTTTATTTTAACAACTGGTACAAAATAGAAACGCAAGAAAATCCTAAAGAAAAAGTCCCATAATAACAATCAAACGTTTATAGAACAGTTATACCTGTAAACGATGACCCAGTCAAAACCATAATACTCAAAGCATTGAAACTCAAAGTGAAGCAAACACCCATAAAAGACGTCATGTGAACACCTCCGTTTACTACGTCACACTAATTCGAGAATGCATTTTAGTCGGCGATTATTTCGGTAATCGGCGTAGCGATTCACTTAATTATACACAATTGTTTACACCATTCATCTGAACGGTCACCGTTTTAATGCTTTTAAATGTAGCTCCAAATAGCTTGGAGGTGGTCTTTGAATAATGGTGAAACATTAAAAATAATGTCGTTCACAGATTGGTCCTACATTCCATTGCTGGCTGTCTACGACTTCTTAAATTTTTTAAACAAACTGTTTCAAAGTTATGCAGCAATGTATTCGAAAATAATGACTTCTTTCTCACATTTTTGTTTTAGGAACCTTATGGGTGGAGCTACTGCGATCTATGTTTTCCGAGTCGCATAAAATTTTATGTTATTGAGCCGTGATTATAAGGTAAAAACTTCACTTTCGGGGTATTTATGAATGAAAGCAAAAAGTTGAACGTAAAATTTTATTGTTAGTACCACTAATGTTGGATTTGAAAACCAAACTATATGATTTAGATGGCTTTCTTTTTAATTGGTCATTGAAAAGGGTCCTTTTATGTTCTTATTCAAAGGTTAAACATAAAATTGAAATGTCATGGTTGAACATTTTGACTGAAAGCTATAATTACGTAGGTAGGTAACGTGGTATATATTTTTAATGGTGTCAAAAATACAACACGAAGGGAATTACGAACGCTCTGACAAAAATTTAGGCATGTTGGTACAAATGAACATGTAATAAATAAGTGACAATTTTATATAAAAAGATGGACTTAATATTTTACAATTATAAAATCTTAAGTAAATAGATATACTTATTCTTTATTGTACATCATAAAAATACAACAGGAGCTTAAAAGAACGAGCGGAGAACTTGAGTGTGGCTTGAATCAATCTTTTGATCAATAAAGATACAAAACCTATCAAAATATACTACAAACTATCAACTTTGACTCGAATGACGGACTCTAAATGACAGGTTACTACTAGACTAGAAATATAAGTCAAATCTTTCTATTTTGCCGTCGTAATTAAAAAGGGCACAACTAACATTATTTTTCCATTTTTTTTTAAATACATAATATAATCGAAATTAGAGTTTTTTTCTGATTCCGAATATGTATTTAACTCAATTTCGTAAAAAAACGTCAGTTGTGCCCGCCCTTATTAATTACGACGGCAGTATTTGTACCTTACTTTTGTAATTTTAATTTCAGAAACTAGTGGTTAATACGAAAGAATTCATATCCTAAACTTGTATAATATTATTCCTATATCCGTATCCAGATCTGAAATTACATAATTATCATACTCGTAATATCTCTAGTGCATACACTTGTTGACTTACATCCAAACACGCATCCACTGTGTCAAACTTTCTCAGCACTTACATGATATATTTATTACGTCCCCTACTCGACACATCACTAACAACACTTAATCACATTGACAACTTCGACGAAATTGTCGGAATGCGAAAAAAGTCCAACAATCCGACATTCGGACGCAAGTCAACCCCCTACTGCTAAGGTCTTGCGGTCGCCAAATGTCTCAATCTAGAAGCAAGCCATTTAAGAAAAAAAAACTATACTTATGATAGTTTGCTTTGGTATCGCCGTTCTAGTGAACGTACCTGCTGTGCGAGTAGATTTGAGTCTGTGGTCAATTGGACCCGCTCGATTAGTGTCCGCGGGATCAATCGACCCAGTCCCATTTTGAATGGGTCGATTGGACCCACTGCCCAATTTTATTATAAGTACAGTCACGGAAGAAAGTGAAATCTTTTATTTTTATGACTTAAAATAATACAATTATGTAATATTAATTATATTACTGAGAATATATATTTTTTATTTATTCAATTTCGTATTTACGTTTTTTATTATTTTTTACCTGACAAGAAGACGTCCACTTACTTACTACTTTTATTTGATCTTATAAAAAGTCAAATACCTTGAATGGGAGCCAAATAATGTATCAATGGATTTTGAAGTTCCAGCTACTCAAGCGCTGAAAAATATTTTCCCAGAAGTGAAAATAACGGGGTGTTTCTTTCACTTTTGTAAAAGTCTTTGGCGTAAAGCAAAAGGACTGGGTCTGTGTAAAACACTAACGGGTAGGATGCATGTAAAATTTTGACCTGCTTTGTCGCATCTTCCTCCAGAATCTATTGATGAAGGTTGGCTTTATATCATGGGAGAAAGTTCAGCTAGCAACAACATCATAAAATTAAATGATTATTATGTTAAGACCTAGTTGGAAAATTCTACACTAGCAAATACTTGGAGCACTTATCGAGAATTGCACAAAACTAATTACACCGTGGAAGTATGGAACAACCGTATTAAAAAATATGACTTCCAGAAAGATTGAGTAAGGATGTGGCTTATTATTCAACTGCGGTGGAATTTCCTTACGGTATCAAAATATCATAGCGGCTGCCTGAAACCAAGGAAAGAAAGAATAAGATCGACTATGCTGTAGGTGAACTACTCAGCGGCCAGATTACTATAGGTCATTGTTTAGAGAAATTGAAATTTTAATCAACTGCGATTGATTTTCAACCGATTTACTATTTTTACATTTAAAAAAAATAGTAAATCAGTTGAAAATGATAATTTACAAAATTTTATGGTAGTTATGAACGTTGACATTTTTTTTTACTATTGTTAAGTTTTTTAGATGTTTTAAATGTTGATTTGTATAATTACAAATTGTAGTTTTTATGGCTGTGATTTTTAAATTGATAGTAACTAAGGGTTATTTTTTAATAACAAGATTTAAAAGTGACTAAAAACGTCGTATATATGACTGACTTTTTAATGTGATTTTTATACAGTTTTTTATATAAGTAGTATAGTTATTGTTGATTATTACAGTTGATTAATACAATTACTGCGTTCATTTTAACTTTTTTAATGTTTGTCCCGATTTTACTTATAGCTTAGCATAGTCAGCCTTATAATGTTCCCACTGTTGGGACTCAGGCCTCCTCTCTAGGAGAGGGAACGGGCCGTAATCCACCACGCGGGCCGTAACCCACCACGCGGGCCGAGTGCGGGTTGGTGGATGTCACATATCTTCGAATTTTTGGTTCTAGGACATGCCGGTTTCCTCACGATATTTTCCTTCACCGTTTTGAAAACAGTGGTGATGAAATAAATTACACAAAGTAATGCGCCCGGCTGGGTTTGAACCCGCGGCCTACAACTCGTAAGTCGGGGCCGTTACCACTCGGCCACCACTGTTCCGTTCATTTTACTTATATGTACAACCTAATTTAAAAAGATTTTTGAATTTCATTGAGAACAAACGTTTAAATCTAACTGAATTGCGTTTTATTATATTTTGCCTTACCACTTTTGCGCTTGACTGTATCCAACAGTAGCTTTAAACAATAGATATTTTTTTAAATTTGAATGTGGGTCCATTTGACCACTGAAAATACAAAAAATAAATTGTGTGGTCAAGTGGACCCGCGGCACCAAAATCGAGCGGGTCCAATCGACCACAGACTCGTAGATTTATTAGAACTTTTTTGGGGTTAAGTGAGACATCAATTTGGTGTTCGACATTTGAAAGTTGGATAATTGTATCAGATTGTCGCCGGTTTGGATTACGAATCTTGTATTCTTTGTCTGTTATGTGAGGGTTACTGTTTTAATCATTGCTTCGCAAAAAAAAGCCTTACATTTCCCGTTACTAATTTTATTTGCATTTTTTTTTTTAGTAAACAGTGATGAAGGGATTCGCACATTGTTTTAAAATTGTTTATTTATATCGTCTTTTTATTTCCAACCCTAAAATGAAACGTTTATGTTATTTGCTAAAAAAACGCAGTTTGCTAAAGTTCAACAAAGAAGTTTTTTCGCAAAAATTGCGATTTCTACTTTTTTTGCTCAGCCCTGACAATTATGAAGGGGTGGTAGGAAAGAAAGTCACGGCAATAAAAATAAACCTTTCGGCGGCAAACGCACCGCCACCGAAGGGTTACTCTTTATTTCTATTAGCCGACGATTTAGGGTACGACATATTCCGGTAAGGTGCTCGTAAAATCAGAAAGGCATCTGAACGCGGCCGGGTGACTTCGACTGTTGGACGTTCCACCTCGCTGCAGTCGTAAACGACAAAAAACTCGCAACTCAACATTGAAAGCGCTCATAAAGTAATTTGCACAAATTTGCAAAAGGGTGAAAATTCTGCAATAGAGTTAAACTATTATTACAAACAGCCGTTATGTGTAGAATGCGCGATAAAAAACCTACGACACCGTTAGACTTTTAGTTTAGTAACTCGTTTACGTTGTTCGTTTCTGTGTAATTCCGCGCCTTTGTTCGAAGTTTGGCTCGATCGTGATAGAGTTTGAAAACGGCTTATGTATCTGGGAATAATGAGGGTACATTCGCGGGTTAATCCGACATAATTAGGGGTAGGTAGGCAGCGTCCTGAAAAAGAAATAAACCGTTTTATAACTTGGACTTCTTTAGCCCGGGTAAGCCGGCAGTAAAACTCATAGGAAGATGGGATCAGCGATATGAGGCGGAAATAAATCGCCATTTAAAATCAATTTGTGTAAAGGGCTAGGAGAGAGTAGTTGGGATTTGGGGTCAGTGTGGGCCCGGGCGGCGGTCACGCGCGCACAAAGTCACGCCGATATTGTAACACAATGTCATTTGAGATAATAGACGCTGATAACGATACGCCGTCGACATTTTATTGCTAATTCGATCTGGATTTTTCTTTCGAATTTACGAGTACGTAGATAATAAAATTTCTGATACATTATTCAATTTCACATTTTTTTTTTTTTTTTTTTTTTTTTTTTTTATTGGGTGGGAAAATCATCCTAATGACATCCCCGCTCTTGGGCGGAGCGAGAGATAGTGTCAGACTCTTACTGACTAAAAACCCACTCCTGTTCCTTCGTTGCCTTCATCCCAGGGCCCCGGGTTCCGCTTTCACACTACCCGTGGCCCCAGTAGGCTTCGACCCTGCTGGGCCCCTACGATTTGCTGACATCTCCTTGAGGCGCGCGTGGAACAATACGCGCCGTCGACGACTTGGGCTCGGTCCGGACGGTTACCGGACGGTCAGACGGCGAGCCACCCATTGCTCGCCGTCTACAAGCCCGCGCCTACGGTGGCCGGAAATCGGGATCGGAATCCCGGCGGCGGTTGGAGCGTAAGGACCGTTGCCTCACGCGATCGGCCGCCTCCTTAGCTAGCATTACTGCTTCGCAGAAGGAGGCGACCGCCTGCCACTCCTCCTCGCTCCGGAGCATGGCCTGAACCAAGGCCCGGCGCGAGAGATCACCGCCGCCGATTGCCCCCACGAGGTCACGGCGTTGCTCTGCCCAAGCGGGGCACACCTCCACCGTGTGCTCCACCGTGTCCTCCGGGTGGGCCACACAGTGGCGACACCCGGGCGTCGTTTCCGCACGAATCCGGTGCAGGAACCTCCCGAACTTACCGTGTCCGGTGAGGACCTGCGTCATGCGGAATGTGAGGACGCCGTGAGGTCTTTCCAACCACGCCTCAAAGAGGGGACTTACCGCCATAATTGTGGCGCCATTTGACGCCATTTGGGGTCAGTGTGGGCCCGGGCGGCGGTCACGCGCGCACAAAGTCACGCCGATATTGTAACACAATGTCATTTGAGATAATAGACGCTGATAACGATACGCCGTCGACATTTTATTGCTAATTCGATCTGGATTTTTCTTTCGAATTTACGAGTACGTAGATAATAAAATTTCTGATACATTATTCAATTTCACATAAGGTTTTAATTCAGTTTTAAGTAAGTACTTACATGTTAATTTTACACGGGATTTTCGCATATAATATCATTATAATTTGTGAGTTAAACTTGAAAAAGCTTGAAAATGATTTTAATTTTTTTTCACATAGCAATGTTCTTACTTGATTTTATTAATGTCTAAATGACGCATAGCGGCTAAGTAGTCATTTGTTTTTTTATATTTACTTATAGATCCTCTACTACTTCTTGCGGCTTCACACAAATGGTATATTGGTCAATATCATTATCATTTCAGCCGAAAGATGTCCAGTGCAAGACATATCAGAGAGCAGTCACCACATCTACCGTTGTTGTATCATAAAGATACACAAGCATCTCGTATCCCGCAGACTCTCGCGACAGGCAGGACCTTCTGAGAGCTCTTCCAACGCTGCGTCCGTTGCATGTGTGCGTTTGATATGCGGCCACCACTAGCTACTATAGAATCTTTCTGCCCCATCGTTCGATACGCGGCCACCACTAGCTACTATAGAATCTTTCTGCCCCATCGTTCGATACGCGGCCACCACTAGCTACTGTAGAATCTTTCTGCCCCATCGTTCGATACGCGGCCACCACTAGCTACTATAGAATCTTTCTGCCCCATCGTTCGATACGCGGCCACCACTAGCTACTATAGAATCTTTCTGCCCCATCGTTCGATACGCGGCCACCACTAGCTACTATAGAATCTTTCTGCCCCATCGTTCGATACGCGGCCACCACTAGCTACTATAGAATCTTTCTGCCCCATCGTTCGATACGCGGCCACCACTAGCTACTATAGAATCTTTCTGCCCCATCGTTCGATACGCGGCCACCACTAGCTACTATAGAATCTTTCTGCCCCATCGTTCGATACGCGGCCACCACTAGCTACTATAGAATCTTTCTGCCCCATCGTTCGATACGCGGCCACCACTAGCTACTATAGAATCTTTCTGCCCCATCGTTCGATACGCGGCCACCACTAGCTACTATAGAATCTTTCTGCCCCATCGTTCGATACGCGGCCACCACTAGCTACTATAGAATCTTTCTGCCCCATCGTTCGATACGCGGCCACCACTAGCTACTATAGAATCTTTCTGCCCCATCGTTCGATACGCGGCCACCACTAGCTACTATAGAATCTTTCTGCCCCATCGTTCGATACGCGGCCACCACTAGCTACTATAGAATCTTTCTGCCCCATCGTTCGATACGCGGCCACCACTAGCTACTATAGAATCTTTCTGCCCCATCGTTCGATACGCGGCCACCACTAGCTACTATAGAATCTTTCTGCCCCATCGTTCGATACGCGGCCACCACTAGCTACTATAGAATCTTTCTGCCCCATCGTTCGATACGCGGCCACCACTAGCTACTATAGAATCTTTCTGCCCCATCGTTGGATACGCGGCCACCACTAGCTACTATAGAATCTTTCTGCCCCATCGTTCGATACGCGGCCACCACTAGCTACTATAGAATCTTTCTGCCCCATCGTTCGATACGCGGCCACCACTAGCTACTATAGAATCTTTCTGCCCCATCGTTCGATACGCGGCCACCACTAGCTACTGTAGAATCTTTCTGCCCCATCGTTTGGTATGCGGCCACCACTAGCTACTGTAGAATCTTTCTGCCCCTTCGTTCGATTCACGGCCACCACTAGCTACTGTAGAATCTTTCTGCCCCATCGTTCGATTCGCGGCCACCACTAGCTACTGTAGAATCTTTCTGCCCCATCGTTCGATTCGCGGCCACCACTAGCTACTGTAGAATCTTTCTGCCCCATCGTTCGATTCGCGGCCACCACTAGTCACTATATAATTTTTCTGCCACATCGTTCGGTATGCGGCCACCACTAGCTACTATAGATTCTTCCTGCCCCATCATTCGATTCGCGGCCACCACTAGCTATTATAGAAGCTTTCTGCCCCATCGGTGGAACGGAAGCGCGTGTCAGATTTTTATTGACTAAACCCTACTCCTAAGGAACATAGGAGTGGGTTTTAATCTTTGTTTTGCGTTCCAGGACAGGACAGGAAGCGAACCCATGAGCTTAGTAGGCTTCGACCTTGCTGGGCCCCTACGGCTTTGCTGACATCTTCTTGAGGTGCACATGGATCACTAGCGCCGTCGTCGTCTCGGGCTCAGTACGGACGGTTACCGGACGGTCAGACGGCAAGCTACCCATTGCTCGCCATCCGCAAAATTATATCCATGTTATAATCAGAATCAGAAGTATAGATCAGCAGACTGAAACAAATGACTGTCTACAAAGAAATCAAGGTTACTATTAAAAAAAAAAACTT
Organism: Mythimna vitellina; assembly: GCA_949316375.1. Taxonomy (NCBI): domain Eukaryota; kingdom Metazoa; phylum Arthropoda; class Insecta; order Lepidoptera; family Noctuidae; genus Mythimna; species Mythimna vitellina. The sequence goes on along the minus strand of OX438699.1, from coordinate 8,585,151 downwards.
AAAAACGCGAATCCCACAAGAACGTTACCGCATCAAACGTTCTCAGTAAACAGTACGCGAGAAATCTCGCGTCTCGTTTATTCCGGCCGGAATATCGCCTAGGTGAACTTAAAGGGGATACAAGGCTTACCCGTGGCGTCGCTCCGCGTATTGGGGCTTACAGTGATTTACTCGTTATACCCCCGTTTCTTTTTTTTCTGTTTATTCGACGGATCAGGGGTTACCCTTTATTGGGTAAAGTCGGAAAACTGATATTCCTACGTTAACTTAGACGCGAGTTTATTGGCGGGGACAGATTTGTATCGGATTTGTTTGTCGTTCTTTTGTTTTGTGTCTTACCTAATGTGGAATGGGATTTATGTTGAATGTTCAAGAAAATGTTGAGTCTATGCGTCTGTTTGCTAGGGCTGCAAGGTTATTTTAAAGAGCTAGGTATGTAGGAGGGCTCAGGGTGTCACTTATGTGCGGACCACCCCAAGGACGCGAGTGGAGCACACGGTAGACGTATGCCCGGCTTGGGTGAAGCACCGCCGTGTCCTCAGGGGGTAAATGGTGACGGCGGCCTTTCGCGCCGAGCCTTGGTACGTGGTCTGCAGCAAGGGGGAATGGACGGCGGTCGCCTACTTCAGCGAAGCAGTAATGCTAGCAAAGGTACGACGGCGCACGTGTGAGGGACCGGATTTCCTCACGCTCCAACCGCCGAGACCCCGACCCCGACTACCAGCCGCCGCAGGCGTGGGCTTGCGAACGACGAGCAATGGATAGCACGCCGTCCAGCTGTCCGGTAGCTGTCCAGACCGAGCCCGAGTCATCGACGGTACGTAGTATTTCATGCTCACCTCAAAGTCATGTCAATAAAATCGTAGGGGCCCAGCGGAGCCGAAACCTACTGGAGACAAGGGTCGACTTCTGAAAGAGTTACTCGTGGTCCTGGGACGCAAAGCACAACTTAAGGAACATAGGTGTGGTTTTAGCCAGTAAAAGTCTGTCACTCCCTCACGCTCTGCCCTAGAGAGAAGTCAATAGATGAATCTCAAAAAAAGAGGGTTCTAGTCCGTAAAAGTCTGAAACTTCTTCTCGCTCCAAAACGAGCGCGAGAAGCTATTTTAAGATTTCAAAATTGTTAGCAACAAGATAACCTGGAGCTATGGGTTTGTTCGAAAGATTTACTGTGACCCTGAACGCAAAGGGCAATTGAAGAAACACAGTTGGATTTTAGTCATTAAAAGTCTCTCTCGCTGTACCCAGAGTGCGACAATTCAACAAGCTCTTCCAAAAAAACTCACCGCTACTTCCAAATCCTGTAAAACTCAAACCACAGTTGACACAACTGTACCAGTGAACTAAAAGTTATAAACTCGCACTGTGCTCACTGTAATGGACTAACGACTTGTCACTGAACCAACCAGTTAACTGTCTACTAGTTTAATTCCTTTACTTTTGATATCAAACTAATATTCTAAAAGCGAAAGTTTGTGAGTCTGTGAATATGTTTGTTAGTTCTTCACGCTCGAACGACTGAACTGATTTGGATGAAATTTAGTACACGGCTAGACCATATCTTGGAACAGCACATATGATATTTTTATTCCGGGAATATGATTATTTGGAACAATTTTAACAAAAACCTCTGGCAGTAGGTAGTTTCTAAATAATAATAATCTCTTTATTTGTCTGTACCGGTGGAGTGTGCTTTGCCGCAACATACCTAGGGTGAGGGGCCATACTAAGAGAGATACAATCCGCTGGGCAGTTTTGTGGCGAACTGGGCATTAGCGACCCCACGGACCCGATCTCCCGGGAGAATTCATGTTCTTCATCTCCGGCTTGTCTTCATTGGCCGGTCGTAGTGAACACTACTGACGAGAAACAGAGCTCCTACCTCTCTCTTGCCTTTATTGGCTGGCTTGAGTGGATTCGCAAGAGCAAACTTGCTCGGGAGAAGGATGTATAATCCAGTAAAGTGCTGGTATCTTGACCGTACTTCCGGGATTGTCCTGATAGCCGTGGTATACCTCTCCACTACTCAAGCACTTCAGAATATGTTGCCCTCTTGTTGCTACGTCACTTCGTGCTAGCACTGTTTTTGGGGGCCCATTTGTTGAGTGTGCAAGTCACACCCTTCCTTTTTATCGATGGAAATTAAAAACATTGTTCAGGCAGGGGCCATAGTCCTAACATAGTTCCTGGTAACCAGTCCATTTAAGAATCCTAAAACCATAGCCCTATTGTTTTTGTTTTCCATATGTTGCAATAGTTTCCCACAAACTGGTGTTGTCCTTGGATGCGCTAGCACTTCGCGTACAGGGATAATCGCCGGTTGATACCACGTTCCATTAAAAGCGTCAAAGAGGCCTCTGCTAGTTGGTTTCGACTCCTCGTACGCCTTCCAAAGGTCCAGGACCCCAGGGATCTGAGATATAATAACCCACGACATAACAATAATAATCTATTTATTTCATAAATAAAGTTTATACATTTTGTTACTATCATAGCATCTTATTAGCCAATATCCTGCATTGGAAGCTATTGAACGTCGCCGTGAAAGTAGAAAATATATAATGGCAATATCACTCAGTGATAAACTAGTATTGGGGCTTCGCGCAAGCGAAGGTTCTTTCACAACGAGTGTCTAGGCTCGTGTCTGGGTGTAATTTATCTATAATATGTATTATTTAGAAATATTTAAGTATGTTTATCAGTTGTGTAGTACACATAACACAAGCTCTGCTTAGCTTGGGACTAGACGGCGTTGTGTGATAGTTGTGTGAATATTATTTATAAAAGAATAAGGTCTCGCTGATGCGCCTTCACCCACGTCTAAATTAGTCCACGCTACGCCCCTGGATGCATGTATCAAATTTTACACTAGAATTGCTCTGCCTATTAGTGAAAACTGGATGAAAATCCGTTCAATAGTTTTTGAGTCTATCACGTCAGACGGGCGCTATAGGAGACTTTGTTTTATAATATGTAAGGATTATATTACACTACATATTATAAGTGTATAGACATGAATAAAACTACGTTGTTATAGTATACATACAATCACAACGATGTTAGTAACATAATATATTATTATTATTGTTAAATCAACTTGTTGTTTGTTGTTGTTGTTGTCATTGTTTGTTGTTGTTTTTATTACTATTGGTGTTGTCATTATTGTTATTATTATTATTGTTGTTATTATTATTTAATTATTATTATTTTGTATATTTATCGTTTTTCTTTAAGTTTAACATACTTAATGTTTGAGATACAGTTAAGATGTATACGTATTGAAATGTTGAGTGCAGTAGGAATGCAGAATGTTTTTACTCTGCCAATCACTGTCTAGTTTTAGAGATGACCAGTAAAAAAGATACCTAACATTATTCTCCTTAAACGAGCAGTTATCTAACGTAGCTATATGATCATCAATCACACATAATAGCAAAACGTCGTACAACAAGTAAAACACGTCATTAATCACAGAATACACCCTAAATTGCCCATAAATGGCCACAATCTTTATTTATATTCAAGAGAGTACCGTGAAATTCCTTAGAAAAACTCTAAAGATATGTTCGCACGATTTTAGGAGGCCATTGAAAGGGCACAATGATATTCGTACACACGTAACGACTGCTTCATGACATAAATCAAAGTTGAACAAGATATTAACGAAAAGGCAAGAGACCTAGAGCAGATAATCGTCAGAAGTTCAGGTTCGACACACACAGGTTCTTAATATGGCTTGGTTCCTGCATTCTTTTTACCCAACTGCTCCAGAAAGATGGTTATGTTTTTCGAGTGTATGTACAGGGTGTCTCAGAAATAACTCACTTTTGTAGATGCTTAAAAACAAATATTATATTTACTTATTTAAAAATCAACAAATATATTTACAAAATCAGTAGGTAAGAGAAAACATGGGAAAATGACTTCTTGAAAATAACATTATTCAAATGACGTGCTTAGCGGGTCTGCCACTCTTCAAAGCGATCTCTAATATTCATGAAAAGGCGTCTCAGAAGTTGAGTAGGAATGTTGTTGATTTCTTGTCTAGTCCCTACTTATATTCTATATATAAAAGAAGAAACTGACTGACTGACATATCAACGCACAGCCGAAACTACTGGGATTAAGAGCGTGAGACAAGTTTTGCACAAGGTTTCTTTTCATGACGTAGGCAAACACTAAGAAAGAATTTTCCAAAATTCACCCCCTAAGACGATGAAGTAGGAGTCCAAAGTTTGTATGGAGAAACCCATTCTCACGCGGGCGAAGCCACTGGCTGAAGCTAGTATACTTTATTATATTTACTTATAAATCGTCAAAAGCTAGTACGAGGTTCGAATTAGTAGTTTCCCACATGGTAGGATTGAAGTTATGGAGCCGAAAATAACATGACAAATATTCACTCGCATCTAACAACGTCTTCGAGTACTTTCTTTTTTTTTTTAATTGATATAAACCAGTGCTTGACTGCGATCCCACCTGATGGTAAGCGGAGATGCAATCATTGATGGTCAATATTCACTCTAGCCTTGTACTTGCTCGCTAATAAATAAATCTTCGTCAACATACTTATTTCGTCAAAGATTATTGTTTATTTATTAGCAGTAGTAACAGTGAAAACATCGTAAGGTAACCAGCATGATGTAGAATAAAAAATTTGAAGACGTTCCAAACCTGCACTCGGCCCGTATAGTGGGTTACGGCCCATTCCCTCTCTTATGAAAAAGAGGTCCCAACACTACAAGGCTTAATAAGCTTTTATAGTTGGACAGTGTTGGAGGAGGCCTTTGCCAAAAGGATACAGAATAAAAATAATAAAATTAAATAATTTCTTAACTAAAATTAAAGGATTCTAAAAGAAGGCTATAAAAAAAAATTAAATTAAAATAAAATGCGTTTGCAGCAGCACACCCTTTGCTCTACTTGTACTTCTGACACTTACCTGTCAATTGAAGGTGACAAAAACTATTGTAGGCGGTTTGAATAGGGTTTGCCACTGACTCTGCGGTCGTCCGGCCTTTACGGACGGCTACAGCCTGACATTCTATTCAACACCAACTGGATTACCGTGGGTACCTACTAATGAATGGATATGTATGGACGAAATAAGATTAGTTGTATATAGCTTATAATTTATGTGACAGCGATCGGTGTTTTATTAAAAAAATATTTATATAATAAACTAAGCATTTCACCTCGTCTTTTATACCGCGTACATCGCAGGACTGGATTAATTTGCCTGCTACGGTCTTCCCGTCCGATTATAAGTCTTCAAGGCTAGAGTGAATAGGCCCTTAATAAACCACTAGTGCGCCTCACCATCAACGATTGCATCACTTACCATCAGGTGGGATCGTAGTCAAGCACTATGTTAAGCCAGGCATACATGGCCCAGTCAGTATCCCCAAGTGCAAAAACTAAGACACGCATTCAAAATTTGGTGCTTATTTGAGCCGATCTGGTTAGTTTATAAGTACGACGGCGATGTAAACTGTACAATGCAAGATTACCTTGCGTTGTATAGTGTATGTTAGTTTTGCAAGTGGGGCACGTTACCGACAGGTGCACGTATGGCTGGTTTACCCAAAAACTTGAAACTGGCTAAATCTCTAAATACACAAAATATGCAGAGAAAAAATAAAACAAAAATCCAGACAGTCACATTTTAATTTTTGACCGGTCTATTGGTCTAATAGTTAGTGACCCTGACTGCTATGCTGGAGGTCGTGAGTTCGATTGCCACCAAGGACAAATGTTTGTGTGATGAGCAGGATCATTTGTTCTGTGACTCGGTGTAATTATTCTATAATAGTACGTTTATCAGCTGTCTAGTACTCATAACACAAGCTCAAACAGAAACAGTCATACAAAAAGAGTTCTGCCAAAGATCTAATTAATACTTTATTTAGTTTTGAGCAAAAATCAAGTGTTGTAGGTAATTAAGTACTATGTTGTCCATTAAGTTATCAATGAATTCGTAAATAAATTACTTAGGCAACCGTGCACTATCGTCGGTCACATCATCGCTTACCATCAGGGCCTCAAGTCTGCTATTACAATAGTGTCAGAATGGTCTATCATTGATTTTTACAAGTTTGGTAATCTACTAATATAGGTGTCATTATGACTTTTCAATGGTCAACCACTGACACTCCATTGAAAGAAGTGGCATAGAATGGTAATCTCGTACATATTGACAAATGAATGTCTAACGTATACGGTAATCTGCTAAAATTTTAAAAGTTACTTTGATCATTGTGCAGTCATTGCTTTTAATAAGCTCGATATTGTCATTCTACCACAACTCTATTACGAGGCCATTGACCGATCAATGAACGATCATTATGAATTAGCAGATTACGAACTTTTAGCAGAATGACAATGGGATCGTATTGGAATGACGAAATTATAAAAATAGCAGACTTGGGCCCCAGGTGAGATAGTGGTCAAATGCGAACCTATACAAAATAAAAAATTAAATATTTTTATCAAATAATTTTTAGCAATATTTGAAACTTCGAAACAGAGGTTACAGACATGGACTATGGTTGTAGAAGTGTTCGCAAGAGTTAACGTGGCCCTCGAATGCAAAATTGAACAAATTGAAGGGAGACAGGTGGGTTTTAACCTGTAAAAGTGCGATATTCCCTTCAGCTCTACCCAGAGCGGGAATAATTATTTGATAATTTCACATAAAGAGTTAGATAACATTCAGACTTTAGGGAATACACTTAAACAAATTGGCTGAAAATGGGGAAGGTTTAGGCTTCATAAACAAACAAAAAAAAAAAAAAACAAGCTGCCGAAAAGTGATTACTGGCAAAGTGAATCGTATTGAAATTTAGATATCCAATTTTAATACAATTTGTTATGATGTCGCCAACTACTTCTAAACTATAAATTTCATAGCCTACACTAACAAAAATAAAGTACTCACAAAAAGTCAACCATAAAAAGCAAACCGCTTCAAAACTTTTCCTGCCTAGTGGCTAACGCCATCTATCGGACGCACTACGTCCTCATAAAATCAAGAGCGTCACCCATCGTCCCCTTGTTTGCCCACAACGGAAACCCTGCGGCGTCACTCTTTTAACAAATCAATCACAATACGAGCCGCTGCAACGCAGAAAAGCGCTTTTTAGAGTTCAGTACCCAAAGGGCAAAAACGGGACACTATTACTAAGACTCCACTGTCAGTCTATCTGTCTTTCACCAGGATGTATCTCATGAACCATGACAGCTAGACAGTTGAAATTTTCACAGATAATGTATTTTTGTTGCCGCTATAACAACATTTGTTGTTTCCTGTTAAATATTTATATTTTTTTTTTTCAAGTTTCATAAATGATTTATTAGGAACTTATAATAATAAAATAAATAGCGCAACATTTGTCTAAAACTAAAAAGTCACACGTCAATATACAACCCGCCCCTGATCGTTCCCGGTGCAAAAGTGCCCATAATACTGGCCGCATTACCTCGCTGAATAGCGATGGCCATCCTTTGCATCAAGAACGACCCGGACCGGGAGTCACCCGTTGCCTCCCAGAGCCTACGGCCTAAATCCCCCAGAAAACACTTTGCCTCCGTACTCCAACTGCCCAGAGTCTCCACAGCAACAGGCACAAAATGGTAAAGCTGCACCAAGGAAGCGTACTTCAGCCTTTTTTTAAAGCAGGCGTCTTCAGCGGCGGCAGAAGCAGTGTGCATGGTGCGACTCAGGTGACTGGCGGCGACAGTGCTGACGCAAGTTGCGTCCCAGATCAGGCACTTCCCGGTCTTCCACGGCACCAGAGTCAACCCATCCGGCCTCTTACCGTCAGACCTGCTAAGACCTGGAGGCTCAAGCACGCAGGGGATGTTTGCCGATATAAGGGCTCTCCGGACAATAATTTATATATATTTTTTAATATTTATATTAAAAAATATATATTATTATATTATTATTATTAATATATATTAATAATAATAATATAATATATATTATATTATTAATATAATATATATATTAATATATATTAATAATTATTTAAGTTCCCATACAACAAACGTGATTTTTCAGCAAACAAACAATGGGACAGGTAAAACTAAAAAAAATATATAATAATGCCTAATGTTGAATAAATAATGCTACAGAACCCTTGTGCACGAGTCCGACTCGCACTTGGCTGGTTTTTTTTTTTTACGGCGAGATGCCTCCTATAATACCTAGCATAAGTGGATTATACCTTCTGTACATTTCACGTCACATTTAACCCTCTATTGTCTACAATGCGTAGGAGTTTGAATATAAACTTTTTATCCGCACCTTTTTTAGAAGTGAGATAAAATTTGGACATCTGTCTCGCATTGTGGAGGCCGTTTGGCCAGGGTCTTTATCTAGTGACGCAAAAAGAGCAGTTTTCTATTGCTGTTTTTTTATCGATAGATACATATGTCGTAGGGCGCAATGTTTGGCTCAGCTAATCGTCTTAAGGTAAGCTGGGGTAAAAGAATGGATTTCATTTGAAGTAGACTTGTTTGCCGACAAGTTTCAATGGGTCTAGTTAAGGTAAGTTTTTGTATTTTTTTGTTATGTTGATACAATTTCAAAATATTTCTTTAGTAACCTTCGAACAATCACATTTTTTCAGCCAATGTTTTATTTAATGACGTAGGTGTATGTGATAAAATAAATCTTTATGATTTAATTATTTAATTTTTTACTTTTTCCCCCTCACTAGGGATTACTCCTGTATCGCACATAAAATACAAAGACCTAGAACAACTATCAGTAAGCCATACAATTAGTTCCCGTTCGGTATTTTTTTATATGTTTTTTTAAAGAAATATTAAAAATGTAATCAGTATGTATAAAAAAATAAATAAATTAAATAATAATATAACCACGTGACTGAGCGTTGAGATGACGTCAGAACAAAGGAATCGGAGGAGTGGCCGACTTGAAGCGATCGACGATCGGAACCAAAAATGTAACCAATTTTTAAAATCATAAAACTTTAATATGAACATACCAACCCGCACTGGGCCCGCGTGGTGGATTACGGCCCATTCCCTCTCCTAGAGAGGAGGCCTGAGTCCCAGCAGTGGGAACATTATAAGGCCGACTATGCTATGCTATGAACATATAAGGCTTATTATATATTATTATATATGGGTACTCCCACTCCGAAACTAGGGCCTAACTAAATATTTGTGATTTTTGTCAAACTAATTATTGCTATTGTTACACGTTTGGTTCATCGAATTCTGGTTATTGTAAAAATGGACGAATGGTTGTATCCTATAACACAGGACTTTCCTAGCATAGGGGACATTATTCACAAAATATGTAAAAAAGAACTTAACTTATATGTAACATGTCATGTATTTGTATTCTTTTCTTTGGGCAATAAATAATTTATTATTATTATTATTAATGACAACCCTATGGGGTTAGAACATATGTCATGTTCTGACAATTACTGTCCATTCCAGGTTGCCTGGAAGAGATCGCGGAACGCGATAAGGTCGGCCATTGTATTTGTTTTAGATATATAAGTTTTTCTTTGTTACATTTCTTGTTGTTACGTACAATAAAGTATATAAGAAATACATTATAATTGGCAAATACCCCAACTAAGGTCGCCGACATAACCCGAGGAATCGCCAAACTAAAGTGGCAGTGGGCAGGGCACATTGCTCGTAGAACGGTGATCGCGACCGCGCATCTGAAAACGCAGCGTTGGAAGGCCTCCCACAAGGTGGACCGATGACCTAGTGAGAGTCGCGGGAATGCAGTGGATGCGAGACGCACAGAATCGGTCGTTGTGGCGACGCTTGGGGAAGGCCTATGTCCAACCGTGGACGTCTTTCGGCTGAAACGATGATGATGCTGAATTGGCAAACGATGAGACAAGGGACAAGGATGCTATGAAAGAGAAAGAGAAACATAGCTGCACTAGCTTATGACACAGTAGCAGCAATCTTAAGTTTTCTATAAAAAGTGAAAAACCACTCTCTCTCTCTCTAAAGTATTTTATCAAGAATATTCGAGAATAAGTTTGAAATACGGCGAGCTGTTTCACACCTCCGCTCTACGACTTTTACCCGACCGCGTGACGCAAAGGAAGGTAATATGTTTATCTGCCTATATAGATATCTAAACTAATATTGTAAAGAGGAAAGATTTGACTTTTTGTTTGTTTATTTGTTAGTATGTTACGATTTAACTCAAAAACTCAGTAGAAAGCTACCTTATCACTGAGTAACATAACCCTTTAATTTATATTTACAAGCGAGTGAAGCCGCTGGCACATGCTAGTATTAAATATGTTTTTTCTTAAAGACAAAAAGCGTGGTTCAAATGTAAACTACTGCATCAAATTGATTGAAACGTGATTTGTTTAGAACTGTTTAGTAATTTCATGTAGACGTATTTTTTATTTATTTATATAAAATATTATTTACATCTTCATCCGTCAAAAACTAAAAAAAAAAATCGGTACGACTCAATCGAAGACCCACATTGTATCTGATACCATTCTGATACAAAGCCGCGCTACCATCGCTTTATTCAGCACCCAAGAGATAAATACATCAGCCTCTACATCGACTGCCATCCCGAAGGCGTACCATCACCAACACGTGCAAAACAATCACAATTTTCGCGGTGATCTGCTATAAATCACTTATTATTATAAAAGGGCATGTTCGAGTGGCTGCTTTGTCGCTTTATGGATGTTATGCCATTCATTACAGACCATTAAACGCATTATAACACACTCACCAACACAACTAGATCTCCCTCGCCCCTCCCTACCACCAAAACACCGAAGTAAACAAGATCTTTCCGATAGAAATTGAAAGGTCTGCGTAGAATGGTGGTGTGATACCTCAGAAAGCTTTGTTTGGGCGCGATGCGACAAGCCATTCATGTAGTTATAATAAATGGCGAGTGATGATAGAATGGCGGACAATGATTGTGTGATGATACACCGAATCTTGGAACCAAGAGTCTTTTATGAGAACCTACAAGAAAATTTTATATTTAGAGAAAAGTATCGTAAACATCTCAGCCTAACATTTGATTCAGGAGTAAAAATTATTCAGAAAAGATCGTGTGCAAAGTTTTATTCAAATCCGACCAGCTGTTTAAGCGTGAAGAATTAATAAAAATGGGCACGCCACAATTGCTGCAGTAAGTCCCCTCTTTGAGGAGTACCTAGAGAGGTGCCATGACGTCCTCACCTTTTGCCAGCTAGTTTGTGAGGTTCCTGTTTCAGTGTCCCCATTATGCGGACCACACGGTGGATACGGTGGAAGAGTTTACCCCGCTTGGGCGGAGCTACACCGTCTCCTCGTGGAGGCAATCAGCGACCTCTCGCACCCAGCCCTGGTTCAGGTCATGCCAACGAACATTCTCACGCCCCAGCCGCAATCACAGGAGACACCTTAGGCATTAGAAGTCGCAGATCAATTCCTGGCCACCGTAGGCGCGGACTTTCATTCGGACGACGAGCATCCAATGCTCACAGTCTGACAAGCCCGAGTCGTCGACGGCATGTAATGTTCCACGCAAACCTCTAAGAGATGTCAGCAAAACCGTAACCCAGCAGTACTGAAGCGTTAACCGTTAGGGCCGCCAAAAATTTTAGAAAGAGTAACCAGGGTGAATCTTTCAAAAATTTTTGAGAGCCACTAAAGGTAGCTGACCTGGGTTTTAGTCAGCAAAAGTCAGCCTCGCCCTCTCGCTCCACCTTAGAGCGCGAGAATTCATTTCATCACATAAGTACCTACTGTAATCCGCCCTTCAGTGTAATACATAATTACTTACTTTTACTAAAACTTTACCTTCGCTTTTCAGTTTCACCTCGAGAAGCATTCCTGCAACAGATCGTGGATTCCTAAGATGGTGAAATCCTAATGACTGGTGTTGGTTTTCCCCAAAAAAATTACAAAAGCGAAGCACCGAATAAAAATCGTAAAATCCAAAATAAAACACGACTTTTTACATCTGCCTTCCATTGACAAGATTAATAGTTGACTCAAGAATCCATTTCATTCATTTTATCATTTACGAATAACTTTTAGAAAAGTTTATCGTGTGGAAATAACAATTTGCAGTTTTGGTGTACCTAAGAAGAAGAATAAAGCCTTTTTTATTATGACGACAGAGGGCGTGACCGAGCAGGGCCCAGAGACATGGCCTTACAATGTTGTGAGAGCCACTATCCAAATATTTACTTACACAGAATCCTATTATGCATTTATGGGTATTTCTTTTCATAAAATGTGGGCGTGTATGGTTTGTTATTTTGATTTAGTTACACAGGTGTGATTCTTTATTAATGCCTGGTGACTGCGATTGTAATAAAATAATCTTATCCAGTAATTATATCTATGTCTTGTCATAAAGACAAAAGACTTGCTTATTGTAGATACAAAATTTCAGGCTATTCAGCAATGATAACAAAGTTTGAACTACCTGAAAAACACAATGATTAATTGTTAAGTCAATTAATCAAATTCGAAAAACAATCGAAAAAAAATATCTAATGTTTGATTTGGTTGACTTTTTCCTAAAAAATAGTACATTTTGATACAGCGGAGAAAGTTTGTCTTTGCGCCCGAGCCGTCGGCCAGGGTGACATAGAGCCGAGGGCTGCAGTGACAAATTTCCACGTGTATCAAACGTTTTCCAATACACTAACGAAGACATAAATAAACAGAGGTTTGACGCGTGGCTTGTTGGGGCCGCGCCGCAGTCTGATACAATAAATATAATAAAATTGTGGCGTGGTAAGTACACGCACTTTTCCGCACTAGTGCGAAAAGCAGAAAATTGCGTGCCTAAAAGCGATAGGGATAAGAGCCGGTTTTCGAGTAAGTAAGTGTATTAAAAATTTATTTATATTAGGAAGCCCCTTTTATTAATATTTTTTCTTTATAGGTTTAGTTAAGGGAGGTCGCATGGTTTTGACTGTATTTTTTTTAAATTTGTAGGAGCGCGCGTTTGTTGTTAAGTGATTCAAATTAGTTGGAAGTAAAATTAGAGATTTGGTTATTCGAGACGTGGTAGCGTGCTTTGTATTAGTAAACTTATCGGGGCGTGTTATTCGATGTTACAATTTTCTAAGTCATGCAACACACTCCAATGAACCCGTGTTATTGAAGAATTTTACAGAAGAAAATTACACGTTTGTAAAAATATAAAATTTTATTGCTGTAAAGATTTTTTTTAAATTAAACTAATTCTTCCTACCTCCAGAGTACCGACCTATATCATCATCATCATCATCACCTTCCTGCCCTTGTCCCGTGTTATTTGGGGTCGGCGCAACACGTTTTATTTTCCATTCTGCCCTGTCACTCGTCATGCTATCACTAACTTCCTTTTCTTTCATATCACTCTTCACACAATCCATCCATCTTTTCTTTGGTCTCCCTCTCCCTCTCTATTCATCCACATGTAAACTCATAACTCTTTTAGTAACATGCGTTTCATCCCTCCTCTTCACATGACCATACCAAGACAAACGATTCCTTTACAACTTTTCAACCTATATAATGTAATTAAAAAATATTTATATAATTATAATTAACTAAATACGGTCCGGGCATCCGGTATCTGTCTGGACCAAGCCCGAGTCAGCGACGGCGTGTATTGTTCCACGCGCGCCTTAGAGTGTCAGCAAAACTGTAGGGGCCCAGGAGGGTCGAAGCCTTCTGGGATCACGATCCCACGGGACCCACGGGTCTGGATCTGAAAGGGGAACCCGTGGTCCTAGAATGCAAGGGCAACTGAAGGAACATAGGTATGATTTTACTTAGTAAAACTCTGATACGCCCTCCCACCCCGCCCTAGTGCGAGAAAAGTTATTAGATGATTTCCCAGTCCAATTAGAAAGGATAAACTGCCAAAGTATCACTAAGTAGGTGAAAACAATTTCTGTCTAAAATAACTTTCATCTGAAAGCAGAAATCTAAATTTTACCTCATAGCTTTTGCAAATATGTCGACTTAACAAAAAGTAGAAATAACTTTTTATATACCTACTGTGATACCTACAGAAAATAGAACACTTGTTCATGAAAGTAGGATTTTTATTATTTTCGACCGAAAACATCGACCATGTAGTAAGTAGACACTTTCTACCTACTCATATTTAAATTTAGAATCACACTAGCTAATATATTACTAAGACCCTTTTAACCGCCTACGTCGTATATTATATATCCGACAAATACTCTCGCATTTATTCCGCCTGGGTCGCATATCCACGTCCGAATACGCTTCAAATTTTTTCAGAATAATAATTCCGAAAAAATTTTAACCTATGTGATAAACCTTATAAGAAAGTTTATTTATTACGCTACTCGATCATGATTAAATGTGAACTTTTCAGTCCTTCGTTTTTGTAAAAAGCTGAAAAATATTCCAGTAAACACAAAAAGCATTTTCTTTTGGTCTATTCGTTCCTACGCAATTGAATTATTTAAAATGTAGCTGAAATTGCCGTATCTATAAAATATCTTAAGTTTTATTATGATTTCAGCTGCCGTTTTATGAAATAATGACAAAATATATGTGTTATCATGATAGTGCAATATCATAACGTGTCGGAAGAAGGTGAAATCCGTGAATATTAGATTAACGATTTGTCAACTTGACATTTGACTTTGAAAGTCAAAGTCAAAAGCATTTATTTCAAATAGACTATTTACAGGCTTATGGTGCATAGCATAAACCTGTAAATGCAACTCCACGGACTAGCAACTCCACGGACACTCTTTTAAATTATATTGTGAGTTACATATAATCTTGGTTACATATTTCTTGCTGCTTCTATTATGTGTATTATGTGAAGCAATATCATCATCATCATCATCATCATCATCATTTCAGCCGAAAGACGTCCACTGTTGGACATAGGCCTCCCCCAAATGCCGCCACAATGACCGGTCCTGTGCGTCTCGCATCCGTCGAATTCCCGCGACCCTCACCAGGCAGCTGTCAGAACAAACTCTCGAGCTTATGAAGAAGAGGCGTGAGATGACTTTGCAGTCTTCAGATGATGCGTGCACATACCGGCAGCTCAATAAACAGATCTCAAAGTCTCTGAAACGCGATCTGCGCCGATTTAATACCGAGAGGATTAAGGATGCGATTGAGCGGAATAAGGGCTCTAAAGTATTTGCACGAGATCTGTCTATTGGGCAGAGTCAGCTCACGAAACTGAAGACCGACGATGGCAGAGTCATATCCGCCAAATCGGAGCTTCTGGGAGAGATCGAGGCTTTTTATGGACAGTTGTACACGTCGATCTCCAAACCCACGGCAAATCTAGAAAACGACCCAAGAGCTAGATTGACTCGACACTATACCGAAGATATCCCGGATGTCAGCCTGTACGAGATTAGGATGGCTCTGAAGCAGTTGAAGAACAACAAGGCGTCGGGTGAAGACGGAATTACGGCCGAGCTCCTGAAGGCGGGTGGAAAACCGGTCCTAAAGGCCCTTCAGAAGTTGTTCGATTCATACTCGAGGGAAAAACGCCACAGGCATGGAGCAGAGGTGTGGTGGTACTCTTCTTTAAGAAGGGTGACAATACCCTGCTGAAGAATTACAGGCCCATCTCACTTCTGAGCCATGTCTACAAGCTGTTTTCCAGAGTCATCACGAACCGTCTCGCGCGCAGGTTCGACGACTTCCAGCCTCCCGAACAAGCCGGATTTCGAAAAGGCTTCAGCACCGTAGACCACATACATAGGCTGCGGCAGGTTATACAGAAGACCGAGGAGTATAATCAGCCTCTCAGCTTAGCGTTTGTGGACTATGAGAAAGCCTTTGATTCGATCGAGACTTGGGCTGTACTGCAGTCTCTCCAGCGGTGCCAGATTGACTATCGGTACATCGAAGTGAAGCAATAAGTTATAAAAAATAAAACTGATTAACAATTTTAAAAGATAGAAATTAAATTAAGCCATTGGCAGTTAAGAGATGACCAGTCTCAATTGACGGCACCCGTTCACGAGCATGACGCGTGCATCAGCCCCACTCAGCTCAACCATTTTGAAGGGACCGGATGACCCAATAACACGTGCCACCATCAGCGAGACATTTGAGTGAGCACGACAAACTCTCAACTGCTATGCTCGTAATGTCAAAAAAATAAAATAAAAATGTAATATAATAAAATTGCTCTATGGTCTCCATGGTACATTCACAAATTTGAAAAGAAAAAGAGCTTCTGCATTATACAATGCTATTGTTTCCAAATACAAAAGGTAATAAATGATCACAAGCTTCATTAGACAAATAAAATTAAAATTAAAACATTACAAAAACAAGAATACAAAAAGGGCAATAGCATTTCTTCCAATATTTATTTTAAAAAAACGCAGGCAAAACTGGCTGTGGAGCAGGACCAGCATTTAGCCAAGCATTTTTATCAAGGATATAATTTTCCAGTTTATAATATGCTTTTCTATACGTCATTGAGATACACACACACACAGAAACAAAATTATACTGTCACGTTTATTACCACAGGGTTGCTAACCATAGATGTATACCTAATAATTTATAGTGATACAAGCTTTTAATATGTTTTGTACTTCACTTAAAAAACGGAGGACTGTAAAATGTTATTTAATGCTTAAAAAATCAGGATAATCACGCTCTTTTAGCCTGTATAAGTCAGATTGCTGTTCAATTTTTTTTTAATTTTAGCTCAAGCTCCATACAATTATTGAACGTCTCCTTTCGGAACAATATTATCTTTGCCATGGGAGGTTTAGTGGGATTTTTTTTTGGGTGTAATGCAGTCGCTGTTTTAATTATTCGTAAATTGATTCCGAGTGAATATTATGATGTAAAATTGGTGAAGTTTGTACCTCAATTGGACAATATGTGAAATCATTGAAACAAGCGCGAATCTCGGTTAAATGGCGCTGAGAATTTTATTGCAGCATTCACTACCTCAGCAAAGCTTGCCGAGAACGTTGATTCGACAGATTTGCTGCCAAATACTGCATAAATATTAGAATCTGTCACATTCGCATTTTAATGGAATTCAAAGTAAAATAGAATAATAACTTTAATGTAGGTAGGTACCTACACCAAAATATTAACAAAACTTTTACACAAACTTAAATCTATCGGAACAATGGCGATAAAGTGACAGTAAAAACTAGACTTCATAAACTTGACACTGGTTAAATACGAAGCTAAAAGAAAAAAATATATATACATTAGGTACCATATTATCTACAAAGCAAAGTTGAAAATGTATATAGCATTGGCTTTTTATATGCCTTTTCTTTATTAAACGATCACTTAAAGTTCAACTTAAAGTACACAAAACTAGTAAGCAGAGTTTTAAGTTCGTAGTGATGAATCCAAATTAATAATAGGGGTTTAATATTAATGCAGTTTCTATTCCCGTTCAAAACTTTTCACTGAAAACCGTAGACCAGCGCCATCTATATGAAGAACATTTAAACAATATAAGTGCTGTCATCTACATTTTTACGTCAGAAACTACTAAAAATAGGTCACTTTGCAAGGTACGTTGCTACGTAGTATCAAAATTTGACAATAGATGGCGCTTTATTAAAATTGAGTAAATTATTTGTGATGATAAAGATGGCGTTACTACTGATTATTTGAACATGATCTATTACTTATAATTTATTTAACTGCCTTACAATATTATTCAAGTCATCTTTCTATTTATATTTATAGGTATTCCAAAAAAATTTATAATCATCCATATCAGCGACCCGCTCCCACTTCGCAAAAGTGCAAATAATAGGTAAGTACCTACACAAACGTGGTTTTTGACGATTAGAAAGAGCGATATGAACGTACTCGTTCATAATATCGCTTTTTCTGTTCGTCAAAAACCACATTAGAATCCATTGCGTGGTTAGAGCTTACAGACTGACGCGTAGGTACAACAACTTCGTTTCAGTAGGTAAGTATATAAGTTGGTACTATTAAGAATATCCACGTACTTGTTTTAAAATTTCATAAATTACTGTAATTGTAACATATTTTTAATTCTTATAAGACAAATTTAAGGATCAGTAAAAAAATAGAATATAATATGATGCCTTTCTAGGACATCTTCGATGTTTTTTCAAGTCTATAACTGATGTTAACCTTTCGAATACCGTAATTAGAGACACAATAGACAGACATTTTTTTCCCCATTCCATAGACAGTAGAATATGGCTTAGCACTCTTGTGCATCCGCCAACGTCAAGTTGTATAAAGAACTTCATGTTAGTGTATGGCTTGTTCCTTCTATCTGTCTATGGACTACTTATTGGAATTTAATTTTCACACTTAGACCACGATGGACCATTGCACGTGGGCCATGGTGGTCACCATTCATTGGGCTGTATATCTGCCAGCCCACCTCTCTCTAGAAGCAGATTAGGCCTACTGGCTTGTCCAGGGTATCTTTTAAGGAATTTAGTAAGCCTACACTAGCAAGGTACGCGTGCTGTGTCCTTTATTAAAAATGGATTAGCATAGTTAGTTACTATCAAGTCACTTTCACAACACAATCTTTTATAATTCTCAAACAGAATTTAATACACACATATCGACCTATTGACTTCTCCCGCGTGTTAATAGAAAATGATACCAAGGTCTAAAAAATATTCAATATGCCTTTTCAGAACACAATCTACCCGTTTAAATCCGTGCTGTTTGAGCGTCAAGAACTAAGGGCGACTACAAATTAGCGGCAGTGTCGCGCGACGGCAGCGCCACTGCTGCGCTACATCCGCGCGGCGGCCGCGCGTTTTAGGTAAATGGAATAACAAAGCAACGCGGTGGCAGACATTTTGCGGCTAATTTGAAGGCGCCCTTACAAACACACACACACATAGGTACCTACATTAAAGCTTTCGCCTTTATACTAATGCGCAAACAACAAGCATAATCAAACAAAAATCCCCTACGAAAATCCATAATCTTACACAAACGGCATCCTCTAAACATAAGCACATTACTTACCAACGAACATAATATTTCATAAATCAGACTTCATTACAGCAACCCGCTGCATTGTTTTACCGCCAATGAGATTAGTCTCGTCCGAGAGTTCATTAAAAACTTAAACCGATTAACTGGCCAATGGGCGGCGCAAGACGGCTCGCTAATAACAGGGACCGGGGTACACAACCATTTTTGCATAACAACAATACAAAAGGGCAATTAGATGTTGTCCCTTTTGTATTGTTCATTTGGAGACCTTTTGTAGATTTTTTCTCACTAGTGTCACTAGAAAGAAAAGTTTTTATTTGCGCCGAATATGACGCGTAGTAATCATTTACTTCTATTAGAAAAAATAAGAAAAAGATAAGTTATGTGATATTTGTTTTATTTTTATTAATTCTTTATTATAGGTACACAAAAACTTTAAATAGTACACAGTAATTTGACAATTCATGTTCAAATGCGAACTTAACAATGAGTTTTCTCCCAGCAAACAGAGTGACAGAAAGAGATCACATTCAAGGTTAAAATCCAGTGTACAACATAATTCTACAAAAATAGGTCAGGACAAAGGAGAAGAGAAGTGGCAGTGCCACTGGATTTACCCCTCGAGACGAAGTACTCAAGGCGTTCACGAAGATATGGAAGAGAGAAAAAGCATTGTGACTATGCGGGATACTAAATATTGGTATCTCATAAACGGATTAGCGATCCAGTTGGGTAGAGTTCTAACTTTGAGAAAGAGGTCAATCGTCGAATCCGACTCGGCTGGGCAGCGTTCGGGAAGCTGAGCGGTATCTTCTCGTCCAACATACCACAGTGTCTCAAGACGAAAGTCTATGACCAGTGCATGTTGCCAGTGATGACATATGGTACTGAAACATGGTCGCTTACAATGGGCTTCATTAGAAGGCTGACAGTCACCCAAGGAGCAAAGGAAAGGGCTATGCTCGGATTTTCATTGCTTGATCGCATAAAGAATGAAGATATCCACAAGAGAACCAAGGTCGCCGACATAGCTCGAAGAATTGCCAAACTTAAGTGGCAGTGGGCAGGGCACATTGCTCGTAGAACGGATGGTCGATGGGGCTGAAACGTTCTAGAATGGCGACCGCGCACCGGAAAACGTAGCGTTGGAAGGCC
Organism: Mythimna vitellina; assembly: GCA_949316375.1. Lineage (NCBI taxonomy): Eukaryota > Metazoa > Arthropoda > Insecta > Lepidoptera > Noctuidae > Mythimna > Mythimna vitellina. Next base: position 8,565,015 of record OX438699.1, on the reverse strand, counting down.
TTCCATAAGGTGGACCGATGACCTGGTGAGAGTCGCGGGAGTGCGGTGGATGCAAGACGCACAGGATTGGTCGTTGTGGCGTCACTTGGGGGAGGCCTATGTCCAACAGTTGACGTCTTTCGGCTGAAATGATGAAACGGATTGGCAATCACCATAATCTGATCCGAAACTGCACATGTTCATATTTGCGGAGGCCAAAAATAAAGCAGAGGCATAAATTCTGCAGTCGCTTGAGTTTCTGCAGAAGTACCTCTGTAACATCTAGAAAGCATATTCACATAGTCTATGAGCTTCTACCGCTCATATAAGAGATTGAGTAAGAGGAACTTTAGTGTGAAATAGCAAAAATATTTTGAAGACGTTTAAGAGACTGAAAAGAGTAAAAGACCCTCAGGTTCATATTGTTGATGTGAACAAATCACCTATATGAACCTGCCAAGAGAGGTTAGTTTCCATATGGATGACAAGGTTTTTAGCACTTTTGAAGTATAATAATTAGGTATATTGGGCACAAAAAATAAAGTACTGGTGTTAACGACTGGTAATGTACTAGGTTGAGTATATATCTGCTACAAATTTTGAGCTCTTGAATTTAATTGATCTTCTGTATATTTATCTACTATATTTTTCAGAGTACTCTATATTCCTTTTGTGCCACGTTTCCCTCGTCTATGCAAATTGTCCTGGCTGCTGTACACCATAAGTCTCTCTTGCTATTTCTATCTTCTTTCACTTTATTTTCTGAGATTTTATTTAATAAGCTGTAAAAAACATCACCAATTTATTTTTTATTTGTGCGGTTTAAAATTACCTTACAAGTGTATGAAGACTTCAGCTTCAGATGATTGACGAAAAGGCAACGCAAAAAAGAGAGATAGTGCCAGAAAACTCTGTTGGCATTCGGTAATTCCGTGATTTACTCAAATATTTTACAAAATCTGTTACAGGAAATATGTTTAAACCCCTAAAAGTTTTTGAATAAAATTGTTGTCAATTAAAATCTTGACTAAAATTGTCAAACTTCATGCAAAATAGCAGATTTTCAGAGGCCTTTAATGGATTAGTTTTACACGAATTTATGAATTGATTTCAATAGAAGTCTAGATAATATCTACAAGATACTGCGTTTTCAAAATATCCAATAAAAAATGTGTAATAACATCAAAATCGCTTATGAGCGGTTGTATGAAAAACAGTGAATATGCACGTCGACTTAAGATTCAGACATCTCCACGTCACCTATAGAATTCCATATTTTTCACAATTTTCCCGCTACAGTTGCTATTATTATATTCGGTAACATGCAACAATTGAATGACGATACTTCTGGACGTACCTACGGTAGTTAAATACTTACACACGTCATGAAAAAGAGATAAAGAAACCAACTGCGGTTTTCAGTTATGAAAATAAATGATTATACAAAAGCCTTAATTACTCAAAGGATTTCACAAAAATCCCGTAATAAAGGATAACAGTATTATCTAACAAATAATATAGTTAATTAATTTAATAAATATTTTAACGACTTTTTGGTAGTTAGTAAGTGTTTTGTCGTTAAAAACTTTTAGGGATAATTGAAAACCGAATGACTATCCTAAAATATTGCTTGCATTATATTTTCTAACAAAATTTAAGAGAAGACAAGCTTATGCCAACGACTTCGACCACCTGAAAATAGGTTTCTCCAGTACAAACTTTGGACCTCCGTCTCATCCCTTTGGGGGGTGAATTTTGGAAAATCGTCGCTTAGTACTCGTCTACAACATAAAAGGAAACCTTGTGCAAAATTTCACGCTCCTAGGCCCTGAAATTTTGACTGTGCATTGATATGTACCTACTGACATATCAAAGACATTTTCCTTTTTTATATATAAATATACTTGTCTAAGTAGAAAATAAATAAACAATATTATTCAAATGACTCAGAATAAAATATAATAAAGAGAAAAAACAGAATGATTCATAAAGCATTGACTTCCAACGATTCATTGTCAATGGTAGGTATCAAACTTAATAGAAGTACTTAGAAGTTCATCGAAGTAAACAAAGTTTCCTTTCAATGAGATTTTTAACTTGCTAGTGACACAAATGAGTAGGAAAACATACAATGTAAATACCTACGTATAATCAAAACAAGTGTGATGAATTTCATCATCATCTTTCTGCCCTTGTCCCGTGTTATTTGGGGTCGGCGCAACACGTTTTTTTCTTCCACTCTGCCCTGTCACTCGTCATGCTATCACTAACTTCCTTTTCTTTCATATCACTCTTCACACAATCCATCCATATTTTCTTTGGTCTCCCTCTCCCTCTCCATCCATCCACATGTAAACTCATATCATAACTCAAGTGTGATGAATTTATTGAACTTAAATACACTATAAGAAAACTTTTGATCCACGCCACGCGACGTCGTTCTACGTACAACAAATCAGCCCCCTAGCCAAGTTACGATCGTTTCGTTTGCGTCGAACGCCTCGAGTAGGCCACGCCTCCGATTCCTTTGTTCTGACGTCATCTTAACGCTCAGTCACGTGGTCAGAACAAAGGAATCCGAGGCGTGGCCTACTCAAGGCGTTCGACGCAAACGAAACGATCTGACGTCATCTCAACGCTCAGTCACGTGGTCAGAACAAAGGAATCGGAAGCGTGGCCTACTCGAGGCGTTCGACGCAAACGAAGCGATCGTAACTTGGCTAGGGGGCAGGCTAGTTACACGTGTGCGTCGGTCTAATGTAGTTCTAGATTTATACATAACTACTCGTATGTTCTGCCAGCTGCTTCGTCCGCCTAAAAGTAAGTTTCTCCATAGAAACTTTTGCAGTTTCATCCTTTTATGGAGAGAATTTTGGGAATTCCTCTCTTAGTAGATACTCGCCGACGTCATAAAAGGAAACCTTGTGCAAAATTTAAGTAGGTAAGTAAATGAACTGTACACCCGTCTACGTAGGTAGGTGGTTATGTAGTTGACTGCCTACCTACATAAATGTCTAGGTATACTTGGGATATACGCATTTAGTATTGTTGACAAACAATCAGACTAGTTAGACCCAGGGACTGTTGTCGTTTCCTGCATATTAAACGTCTATTGGAACTATCGAGCTACGATTTCTGAAAAGGAAACCCGTGGACGTAGAACGCAAAGGGTAACAGTAGGACAAAGGTGTATTTTTGATCAATAAAAGTCTGACACGCCCTCGCGCTCCGCCCTAGAGCGAGTGAAGTTATTGGATGACTTTCCAACGTATCTATAAAATCTTCTCGTAAATATTTTTAGCATTCCGTACATCAAAATGAAAAAACGGAACCCTTATAGGATCACTTTGTTGTCCGTCCGTCTGTCTGTCCGTCAAGACCCTTTGTCCCAGGAACGCGTAGAGGTATCAAGTAAGAACAATTTTCTCAGGTCTGTGGTCCCTTGAAGCTGTGAAAAATTAAACTTCTGAGTTAACGAAAAAAAATATATACGGCCGTTTATATCGCAAAAAACGTGAATTTCGACACTCTCAAGGGAATCAAAATTCATAGAGTACTTCCCGTTGACCTAGAATCCTGAAACTTGGCATGAAGCACGCTCTTATAGCACAAGTAACTGAAGAAATCTGAAAACTAAATTTATTTATTACGTCATCGAAAAAAAGCTTTTATTACCATTCGGCAAAATCTTCGTAATTCAATTCGGGAATTTAACTGTTTTCATAGGTAATTTTGTACGGAACCCTCAGTGCGCGAGTCCGATTTGCACTTGTCCAGTTTTTTTATTGGTTAAGATATCATCAAAAAATAATTTGAATTGAACGAGAAGAAGTGTCAAACGTTTACTGACTATAACCCACCCGTGTTTCTTCAGTTGCCTCTCTCAATAACAATTCCGCAGCACTAACAGTACACCGCAGACAACCTCCTTTTATATTTAGTTCTTATAATCCATCCTAAGGTTGTCTGCCCCCTAGCCAAGTTACAACCGTTTCGTTTTGATTCTCTCTTGGCTGATCGCCTCGAGTCGGCCACGCCTGCTATTCCTTTGTTCTGACCATATGACTGAGCGTTGGGTGACCTCTGCCTTTCTTTTTTCTTTGATTTAATGCAATTTTTACGACATGATGCTCGCTTATCCTGCTAACATGTCCATACCATCTGAGAAATCCCGGGTGTCACCATTATGTGGACCGCCCGGAGGACATGGTGGAGCATACGGTAGAAATGTGCCCCGCCTGGGCAGAGCACCGTCGTGTCCTCGTGGGAGCGATCGGTGGCAACGATCTCTCGCGCCGGCCCTTAGTACAGGCCATGGTCCGGAACGAAGACGAGTGGCAGTAGGTCGACTCCTTCTGTAAAGCAGTAATGTTAGCAAAGTAGGCGGCCGCACGTGCGAGGGCCCTCACGCCCCAGACGCCGGGATCCTGACCCCGATTTCCAGCCACTGTAGGCGCAGGCTTGCAGACGGCCTCAAGGAGATGTCAGCAAATCGTAGGGGCCCATTAGGGGGCCCTGGAACTCGAGACAAAGAAGGAACAAACGAGTAGGTTTTACTCAGTAAAAGTCTGACACGCCCTCCCGCCACGCCCAAGGACGGGAGATGTCATTGGATAATTTCCCACCTAAAAAAAACATCTGAGGAATAATTGAATCATCATCATCATCATCATGATTATTTCAGCCGAAAGACGTCCACTGTTGGAAGTATGGCTTTCCCAAGTGGCGCCATGACGACCGGTCCTGTGCGTCTGGCATCCATCGGATTCCTGCGACCCTTACTAGGTCATCGGCCCACCTTGTGGGATGCCTACCAACGGTACGTGGTCGCCACTCCAGAACCTTTCGTGCCTAATAATAGAATGGTAACTGTGAAACCAATATAAAAATTGATAGAATAGCAAACGAGATATAATAATTTTGAACAAATAATATCTCTCTCTCGCCAAACGCCGTTTTCTATGGCGGCCGTACCAGGTTTGATGAAAGACGTCAAATTTTGTTTTGGACTTTTCTTTGATTCTTGATAACTTCATTGTTGATGAAGACATCTTAAAAAGTCTTTCATATTTGTATAAAAGAACCAAAAATTATTTAATTTAGCAAATAGGTATTAATAAAAAACTGGATAAGTGCAAGTCAATAAATAGTTCAATTCCCGAATGGAGTCTCAAAGATTTTAACGTAACGCATTTTTTTTTGTGACGTAACAGCAAATTTAATGTTTTCAGATTTATTCCTATACTTGTGCTATAAGACCTTGCTTTAGGCCAAATTTCAGGATTTTGGGTCATTGAGAAGTACCCTATGAATTTTGATACCATGGCCATATCTTTTCTTTTTCGTTAACTTAAAAGTTTGATTTTTTCACAGCTTCAAGCGACCGCAGACTTGAGTATATGGTTTTAGTTTCAAGTCGATACTTCCACACATTCCCGAGATAACGGGTCTTGACAGACAGACAGACGGACAGACAGAAAGACAGACAGACGGACGACAAAGTGATCCTGTAAGGGTTTCGTTTTTTCCTTTTGAGGTACGAAACCCTGCCGAAAGCTTGTCAAACTTTTACTGATTAAAACCCACTGCTAAGTTCCTTCTTTGCCTTCTGCGTTCCAGGACCACGGGTTTCCCTTTCGGAAGTAAACCCATGGTCCCAGTAAACCCATGGCTCCAAAACTAGCATTTTAAGAGATAAGTCTAAGAGTTACTATATGTGCCTAATGAACGGGAGGTTGTCGTCCTTTAATACAATTGAGGATATTAAAACATAAAAATAACGTAAGTACGTCATATATTTCAGTTAGAAATCTCTTGTAAAACCAATAGTACGTCAATATAACAACTAATATTATAACATATATGCCCATGACGCAATCATATTATGACGCAATCGGAATGCTTTTTTTTCAGGGTAGAAAGGACTAGGGAATCATCAAATAACTTCTCTCGCTTTGGGTGGAGTGAGAGAGAGTGTCTTTTTTTAGGTGAGAAAATCGTCCAATGACTTTCTCGCTCTATAGGGTACAGCAGGAGAGCGTATCAAACTTTTACTGACTAAAACTCACTGCTATGTTCCGTCTTTGCCCTTTGCGTTCCAGAAAAACGGGTTTCCCTTCGGAAGTAAACCCATGGTCCCAGTATACCCATGGCACAAAAATTTGCATTTTAAGAGATATGTCTAAGATTTACTATATGTACGTAATTAATGGGTCGTCGTTTAGTACAATTTAGGATATTAAAACGTAAAAATAACGTAAGTACTAGTGTAGAAAATATTGTAGAAAGAACTAGGGTATCATAAAATAACTTCTCTCGCTTTGGGAGGAGTGAGAGAGAGTGTCTTTTTTTAGGTGGGAAAATCGTCCAATGACTTTTCTCGCTCTATAGGGTAGAGTGGGAGAGCGTGTCAAACTTTTACTGACTAAAACTCGCTGCTATGTTCCGTCTTTGCCCTTTGCGTTCCAGAATCAGGGGTTTCCCTTCGGAAGTAAACCCATGGTCCCAGTAAACCCATGGCGCAAAAATGAGCATTTTAAGAGATAAGTCTAAGATTTACTATATGTACGTAATTAATGGGTCGTCCTTTAGTACAATTGAGGATATTAAAACGTAAAATAAAGTACGTCATATATTTAAGCCAGAAATATCTTCCAAAACAAATAGTAGGTACGTCAATATACAAATACCATGACGACGACGACAACCCATGACGTAATGATATTATGACGTAGTCGGGATGCTTTTTTTTGTGGGTAGAAAGAACTAGGAATCACCAATTAACTTCTCTCGCTTTGGGTGGAGTGAGAGGGAGAAATAAAAATCTTAAATGGTTACTATTTTTTTTTATAAGAATAAAATCGTACGGGGCCGCAAAATCGACATAGATCCGGGCGGAGTTCATACAAAATACTCTGTTATTACAACCGGCTTCTAACCCAAACACTGCTAGGACACATTGTTTTATTATGAAGTTCCCGTGTCTACCTTCCACCTTCCGGCTTCATCATCAAATTAGTTAGATAGTACCATATAGCCAAAGTGCATCGCATGACAATTCTAATAAGCCCAAATACGGCTTGGTTACATTGATTAGTTACAGAGTTCCAGTGCCTATCTTCCGGCTCCATAATCATTATCAGGTCACTTCAATGATACAGTTTTGGAAAAGTCTTCAATATGTTCGTGAGTGCGTTCTGTATTATGTTATGTATATCATTCAGCATCTCTGAACCTGTCGATCCTATCACAAATAGTCCGGGAATTTATTTCGACCCTACTACTGTGGCTTATTTTTACAATGATTACTGGAGTGTAATCACTCACATAGAGTTTGAACCTATCAAGCCTTATTTGGATAAAATTGAACACTCCCTCTCAGATATTTTTTTTACATGTAATACGTTTCAGGAATACTCTTCATTACACATAGACTGTAATGATACTATAAATCCTATGAAAATTTTAATCAGTGCTAATAAACTTAAATACAGTTCTCTAATTCATCTCGTTTCGGCAAACGACCCATACAAACAAACAAACCGATCCAAAAGAAGTCTAAGTAATCTTGGCGGAAAAGTTCTTAACTTTTTATTTGGCACGTTAGATGCTGACGTTCCTGCGTCTATCTTCCACCTTCCGGCTTCATCATCAAATTAGTTAGATAGTACCTTATAGCCAAAGTGCATCGCATAACAATTCTAGTAAGCCCGATCACGGCTAGGTTTCATTGATTAATTACAGAGTTCCAGTGCCTATCTTCCGGCTCCATAATCATTATCAGGTCACTTCAATGATACCATTGTCAACATAACTATTCAGACCCATTTATTTATTTGTATTTTCATAGTCTCTTAACTGTCTTCATTGTGATATCTAAGTGAGTGTGAAGTTATGTTGGCCACTTCTGGTCTTCTTCATCATTTCCACTTTATCCAATGTTACTTTTTGAGTGTAAATGCTTAAGTTCTCGATAAAAATACCAAAATCACTATAAGGTTGTATATAATATTTGAGGAGTTCCCTCGATTCCTCATGGATTCCATCATCAGAAATGAATTTTGAAAACCAATCGGAAGCATGTCCTTTAAGAGGAAAAAAAATTCAAATCTGTCCATAAACCACGGAGTTCTGAGGTAGCAAACATAAAAAAAAATACAACCGAATTGATATTCTCCTGCATTTTTGAAGTCAGTTAAAAAGATGAAGCATAACGAAAACCTCATAAGACAATAAAATAATTCGAAGTATGAAATGATCTAACTAAATAACTTATAATAGGTACCTCATATTCGTAGTTCACTCATACATATTCCGGTAACAAATTTCTTGATACTCGTAGATGACAAATGAGGGCAAGCTTTAAATTGGCAAAGTATTGGTTAACCGCAGTATATAACATGTATTATTTCATTAAACGATAAATTATAAGTAATTTTATTTTTATTATTGTAGGCAATTAATTATTTCTGATGTAATGACTAAGAGATACTGAGACTATAAAACGCTGCACATCAATCAAAGCTAGACAGTTCTCCTTCAAATGTTGACCGAAGCTTAAGCATGCAGACTTAAGCATGTTCTGTACATGGAAAGTAATTCAGAGAGCCACAGGACCACTTTGTTACTTGAAGTAGATCTTAGTTGAACTGCTGCATCAATTGAGAGCCTCAAGAAGTCTTCATTGTCAAACGAGCTGAATACTCCTGCCGCTACAACGTGTTTGCCTGACAACCTCGAATTTCTGTGATCCGCATCGGCTCCGTGCACCATTACACCAGAAAACTGTTCATCAACATCTTCGGACAGTTGACTCGCCATCATCACCAGCTCCTGAAAACCTTCCACGTGACAAGCCTCCGTGGATGTGATCTCAAGGATCTTCCCGAGTCGCTGAATCGCCGAGCACCTGAAATTTAATCAAGATCATTGCTGCATCACCAACCACTTGTTACTCTAACAGTTTTGGAAAAGTCTTCAATATGTTCGTGAGTGCATTCTGTATTATGTTATGTATATCATTCAGCTTCTCTGAACCTGTCGATCCTATCACAAATAGTCCGGGAATTTATTTCGACCCGACTACTGTGGCTTATTTTTACAATGATTACTGGAGTGTAATCACTCACATAGAATTTGAACCTATCAAGCCTTATTTGGATAAAATTGAACACTCCCTCTCAGATATTTTTTTTACATGTAATAAGTTTCAGGAATACTCTTCATTACACATAGACTGTAATGATACTATAAATCCTATGAAAATTTTAATCAGTGCTAATAAACTTAAATACAGTTCTCTAACTCATCTCGTTTCGGCAAACGACCCATACAAACAAACAAACCGATCCAAAAGAAGTCTAATTAATCTTGGCGGCAAAGTTCTTAACTTTTTATTTGGCACGTTAGATACTGACGATGCCAAAAGATATGATGAAGCGTTTGCTGCTGTAGCAGAGGACAACCAAAAAATGGTTTCTTATATGCAGCAAAACATCCAGGTTGTCCGATCCACTATCCACGAGTTTAACGAAACCATTACGAAATTATACGAAAACGAGAAAAGAATAAATGAACAATTACAAAAAATTAATGAAAGGTTCATAAACGTGACTAAAGATATCGAAAACTTGAAAAATTTAGCAAAAATTAATTCTATTTTTAATCTAGTCGAAGGTTCATTGATGTCCGTTTCTAATATTCTGGACTCGGTTTTAAATTCTATTTTGTTTGCAAAGACCAATATTTTACATCCCTATGTTTTGACCCCCAGTCGCTTATATGAAGAACTTTTAAAAGCTCAATTAGATGTAGGAGATAGACTTCCCGTTGCGCTAACAACGCGGACCATTCACAGTATTATGGATATCTCTAAGTTGACTGCTTATTATTATAACAATAAAATTGTATTTGTAATTCAAATACCTCTCATTAGCTCTGTAAAGTATAATATCTATAAGAATTTGGCGTTGCCAACACCACGCAATGAGTCTGATGATAGTAATCTAAACTCATATGTTCTAATTCATCCTACTAAACTGTATACGGCTATAACGGATGACCAATTAAATTATGCTTTATTAGATAGTGTTAGCGATTGTCAATATGTTAATGGCGAATATAGAATCTGTCCGTTACCTACTATTTTGTCTACAATGAATAATCCTACTTGTGAAACAAAGCTTATAACTGAAATAACTCAATCACTTCCTAAAATGTGTGAATCAAGAGTAATATACGGCAATATTAACTTGTGGCAAAAACTAATTGATGGTAGATATATTTATGTACAATCAAAGCCTAACAAATTAAATATTAAATGCTCAGATAATACTCAAACCAAAGACTATATCATAGAAGGAACTGGAATTTTAACATTGGGTAAAGATTGCGTGGCGTTTTTCCAAACTTTGCAGTTTAAATCATCGGAAAAATATATGACAAAATTGCCAAGTCAGGTTACTATTGATTTTAATATTATTGAAGATAATTGTTGTCAATTTAAATTGGTGAATAGTAGTACTCATATGCTTGCTCCGATTACATTAAACGATGTTAACTTAGAGTCCTTGAAATCGGAGTCCGCTAAACTAGATCAAATGGAACTGAATATACAACAGCAAAAACTTGTTGACGTAATGCCTCACATTGTCAAATACGGGGACTATTATGCAACATCTACTATAATCATAATTGCTGTTATTGTGATCTTCATTATATACATGGTTGTGGTCAAATATAGAAATTCAGTGGCACCAGTAATCTTACATCAGAGATTCCCGTAATTTTTACAATAGATAGATTTATGAACTCTTTATTATTATTATATTTACATACACTTACTCTTAGGTAATATAAGTATACTTTATAAATAATATAACAATCGGTTACTGAATTGAGTACTTATCAAATGCTTGCGCTAATACTAATGTTTGTGAAGATCTCATTCTAAGGCACGATTAAAGTTCAACTTTTTAATTCAGCATCCGATCTTAAGTTAAGTTTTTACATAGTTGTAAAATTAAATTAAAGATGTTATTGTTAAGTTACTTGTAATAATATATAAACATAAGTGATTAAGTCCCACACACTGTAACCTTCTGTTTTAAATAAATATATAAATTGAAGTGTTGTTTTTATTGTATTTATCATATAAATAATACATTAATATGTTTAACTTAACCTAATTAAAACTAACTTACAAAAAACTTACTGTTTTTATTGTTAATTAAATAACCACAAATAAAATGATACATTCGTCATTTATAATAGGCATTTTAAGGACCGGAGATAATGTAAAATGGCAATTGCAGGATTTATTCCTGTTAAATTCATCATCATCATCAGTTCAGCTGAAATACGTCCACTGTTGGACATAGGCCTCCCTCAAATGTCACCGTAACGACAGATACTGTGTGTCCCGCAACCCTCACCAGGTCATGGTTTACCTTGTGGGAGGCCTTCCAACGCTGCGTCTTCCGGTATGTAGTCGCCACTCTGGAATCTTTCGGCTCCATCGATCATCTGTTCTACGAGCGATGTGCCCTGCCCGTTTGACGATTCTTAGTAACCTTTATCTTCCTGCGAATATCTTCATTTCTGATGCGATCATGCAAGAAAACTCCGAGCACTTTCCATTGTCTATGGGTGAATTTAAGCCTTCTGATTAGGCCCATCAAACTTGTTAAATTACTCATTTACATTTTTAACCCGTTGTATGCCGGAACGCAGATCTACGCGGGACACAATGGCTTTTTAATCGTGTCTCTAATTACTCACGCCTAACAGCTGTCCTAATCTCATCTCACAATATTCTTTATTTTAGAATTAGTGTTTATTATTTTATTGATTCTCATAGACTATGCAAATGCTGTTTGAGGAGCGGCTAGAGAGGAGCCACCCCTCTATACTTTGTTGTTGCGGGTGGTTCCTGTTTCGGATTCGGTGGGATGCAACGCCCGGGTGTCACCACAGTGCGGATCGCTCGTAGGATACGGTGGAGCATAATGTGCGTTGACCCCTAAACGTGCCTACGCTGCTATTGTCACCGTCGGCAAATCAGGTGCGTCGCAACCAAAGCGACAAACGAAAATAGGGGAAAAGCTGAAAACGGGTACTAAATCTACCCTGTCTGTGGTCCAGAGCACCTTGCCAAAAACAGGCCAAGTGGATGAAGAGGGTTTCACAAGAGTAGAAAAGAAGAAGAAGAAGCCCTGTTCTCGTAACCAGTGCGGTACCGCACCGAGTGGTCCGAACATGCTGCTGCGTCCTGCTGTGCCTACGACGCAGCTATACATTTCGCGCCTGCATCACTACACGAAGGTTGAGGAAGTCGTGGAGTATTTGAAGGTGAAGACCAATTGGACTCTGAGGGTCGTAAGGTTGGAGGCGCGTCACGATGTCAACTTCAAGTCGTTCGTGGTACGAGTTCCAACCCAACAGCTACAGACCTTCTTAAAAGAGGACTTCTGGCCGAAAGGTGCCGTGTACCGACGTTTCCGAGGACGGTTATGCGACACCACGCAGCGCAACACGACGCCGACTTAATTACGTGTTTAATTATTATTATTAGCATTGTTTTTATAATATGTATTAGTTTATTTTATGTATTTTGTCTATGGGCCTCTGATGCCTGAAAATAAAATTATTATTATTATTATTATAATGTGGAAGCTTGCTCCGCTTAGACGGACCACCACCGTATCCTCTTGGAGTCGGTCAGCGGCGGCGACCGCGCTGGTCCAGGCAATAATAATAATCACACAAAACGAGAGAGAATGAAAAACGCTTACCTCCTTCTGTGAAGCAGTAATGAGAGTGAAGGAGATGGTGAAAAGCGTGATGCGAAGAAAATCCTCACGCCCCGGCCTGGCCCCTGGTGGAGACGCCCCGGGCGTTGGCAGGGCGACTCCCGTACACTGTAAGCGCAGGCTTGCGAACAGCGAGCAATGGGTCGCCGTCCGATAAAACCCAGGCTCGGGTTGACGGCAAATTGTGTTCCACGATGGCAGCAAGATTGATGAGGCCGATGCCTGCGAGAGCTGCGATGGATTGTTTGAAAGACTTACCGCGGCTCTTAACCACTAAGATTCAAAGCATTTTATTTCAAATAAACCATTTACAGGCATATTCGAAATGTCAAGAAGTCAGTCAGTCAGAAAAAAATATGCTAATGGCACATTCTAAAGCGTAGATCTCTATGGAGAAGAATGCGCAAGAAACTCCATGGAAACTTTTTTAATCATGTTTTGTAATTAGAAATATCTCTGTTACATGTTTCTTGTCGTTACTAAGTGAGAACAATGTAAATAAAGTAAAAATATAACTAAATATAGATATTAAAATAGAAACTGGCAGCTAAGAGATGACCAGTCTCAACTGACAGCGCCCATTCACGGACATGAAGCGAATATTAGCACCACTCAGCTCAACTTTGAAAGGAACCGAATGATCAAACGCGCGCCACCATCACTAAGAGCAACTAAAGGTTCACAGCTGGGCTTTAGTCAGTAAAGGTCTCAAAACTCCGTCCAGAGCGAAAGGAGTCATTTGATAATCCACAAAAAAAGAGGGCAACTAGCAAGACTCGACATGAGTGAAAATGACGGTTGTTCGTTTCCCGCCCAAGACAAATGTTTGTGTGATGAGCACGATCATTTGTTCTGTGTCTGGGTGTAATTTATCTATAATAAGTATGCATTTAGAAATATATAAGTATGTTTATTAGTTGTCTAATACTCATACTACAAGCTCTGCTTAGTTTGGGACTAGAGGGCGTTGTGTGATAGTTGTAGAATATTATGCCTTGAAAACAACTAAATTATAATCGGACAGGAAAACTGCAGCAGGCGAATTGTTCCAGTTTTGTACGTGGTATGATATCAATACGAACATGGCTGCCGCATGTCAGATGACCGGTGGGCTAAAAGAGTCACTTATTGGGTCCCACTAAACTCAAGGCGACACCGCGGCAGATCAAGGCGAAGGTGGAGAGATGAACTGGATAAATACCAGACGGACTGGCCCGCAATGGCCGAAGACAGACTTGTGTGGAAAAGGGAAAGGGAGGCCTTTGCTCAGCAGTGGGACTTAAATGGGCTATAAATAAAATAAATAATAATGATATCAATACCAGTATTTTATATAATGACATTCTATCTGACCTCCAGAACTCAGTAATTTTATATTCATTAACAAGACATGTATTAGATTCAGGGCTTCTGACTATACGTAACGACAATCAAAGGTCTACAAATTGCTGATAGCTAAAAAAAAAAATACAAAAATATATATTTCAACTATAGTATTGTAAGTATAAATAAATTGAGGCAGCCCCAGTAACTTACAGTAGTGCTTGTATTGGGGCCGTGGCGCAGTTCCCTTATAACTACAACCTAGGGCTCCTTAAGTCAAGAGTGAATCGGTTACTTCTAGGCAAGCGTGCTCCATCATCGACCACAAGGTATTATATGCTTATAGAAATATCCAGTAACACTTTGCATGACCCGGGAATTGAACCCAGTACCTCATGGTCAGCAGTAGAGCTTGCAAAGATTACACCAACAAGAATAGCAATTTAAATTAAGTTCAAGGGTTACACGGTGTGACCGCTGAAGTTCAAGAGCAGTAAGAGCACAGTTTGATTCGCGTTGCGGGCGCACAGCGGCGGTTGCGGCCCATGCGGTCGCTTCCTTGCCGCCGCAAAAATCGACAGCGTTGCGGTTATTGGGTTGCGGATGACGTAACCGTTTTGTCATTACGTCACGTGGTTCCTTTGTGTCTCGACGATGTGTTAATTAGTCATGTTATGGATGATTCTAATTATAAACTTAAGAACCGTTATTGATTAATTGTCTGTAGAAAAGTAGGGGAAGACCCAAGAAATGGATGGTTGCTCTGTGGAGACGAGATTGCTAGAAGAAGTGTAAGTAAGCTTGACAAACGAATGCGTCATGGGGCTCTTTGGACCGGGACCACGGTCCCAACTTCCACCTATAAAAATAATAATTATTTGAGTAGTATTTTAGGACCACAAATAAAATAAATACAGTATTTTGGTAACTGTACTTTAATGCCTTTTTCCTTGTGGTCCCAAACTACTACAAAAAATATATATTATTTTTATAGCTGTAAGTTGGGACCGCGGTCCCGGTCCAAAGATCCCCACTACCCAAATGGAAGTGCGATTTTCGCTTGTTTGACAGATCCGTACTGCGACTCACCATAGTTCGAATATCCCTTGTGCATTCGAAACAAGGTATTGTTGGCTAGAAAGAGGGTGGGTATTGAGATGAGAACTAATAGAGAAGTATGGAAGTATGAAAGAAGACCATTCGCAGCAAATCGTTAATAAATTGGGATAAGTTTAAGATTCTATTTGTTTCTAGCTGCCTACAACCTAATCTCAGATCTACCAAATATATGTATACACATAATTGTTCATAAAAATCAGTCAAGCCATTTCGGACGAGTTCGATAAAAAACACTGTTCTCGAAATTTTTATATATGTATATTATATTATTATAATTGATAGGCCCACGTTTGACCACTATCTGACCTGATGGTAAACGATGACTTGGTCTACTATGGACCACAATTACCTTGAAGTAACCTATTAACTCTTGACTTAAATACCCCTAAGTAGTAACTGTCAGGAAACACCCATTACTCCGACTAGGAATTCCACTTCTCAGTTATACGCAAGATAAAATTCTTTAAAATGTACCATTTCAGATACTTTCCAAAAGGGTTTTTCAATAGGGACGCTCGAATTTTAAATGATAAATAATATTTATCTTGCAAATAGGTTTTTTAAAAACACTTTTATACGTAAATTTTTTTGTCGATTTAAACTAAATGAAGCAGGTGTTTCGTAGCTGACTACCCTGAGAAGAAACACCGAAACAAACACAGGGGTCAAAGTCTCTTTTAAAGTCCATACATCAAACATGTAATGTTTAAATCATATGAGAACCATGCACATTGGAGTCTGAGATGGTCTTTTGAAGAAAGAACCACACAGTTCTGAGCGGACCTGTTCAGTCAGTGCAAGCATTTGTCAGTATTCGTGTAGCTCAACTCAGAACTACTAAGGAGCTCAACATGATAGTGCATAACGGCTATCTTAGTAAAGCGATAGCTCTCAAATTTGGCATGAATACATAATTTAGTCGTTTATGTGAGAAAAAATTGTTAAAACTTATTATCAAAACTCAGTGCATTATTTGCGTGGTAGCGACATCAACTGGCCACCGAGATAGTGTGACTTAACACCGCCTTCTTACTGCCTTTGGGTCCACGTAAAATCTGTAAGCTATGCAGACAAAATACAGTCAATTGCTGCTTTAAAAGCCAATATAACTCGCGTTCTTCGTGAAATTCCCATTTATGTGAAGTTGTCCAAAATTGGTCCTACAGAATACAATATCCACAGTGGAGTCGTGGTGGCCATTTAGCTAAAATTATTTTCCACATATTTTATCGAATATCCTTTAAAATATTGTTAAAATTGTGACAATATCACTTATACAGGTTGTTTTAATTCATTTCAAAGTTCCGAGTGTTTTTAATGAAAACACTATATAACTGCTAAGTTATGTAGTGACATCTATACCGTGATGTACGAACTTAAGTAATAGACCTGAAGCAAACGAAGAAGTTATCCGCGCTACTAGCGTATAGCCCAATAACCCTTTTATGTCACCCTGACTGGCCTGTTGGTCTAGGAGTCCTGACTGCTATGCCGGTGCGTTGGGTTCGATTCCCACCAAGGACAAATGTTATGACTAAAATCTACCAGTGTCCTTACAGGAGGATTTTAGTTAGTAAAAGTTTGACAGACTCTGTCGCTCCACTCTTGGGTGGGATAAAGCATTTCATGATTTCCTTCCTCAAAAAAAAATCCTCGATACACGAGTAATTATTCCTCGTGTGGGACAACGTTTTTTTCTAACAAAAAGGTAAAAATAAGATTGAATTCTGAATTTGAACTATATAGATGTCATTAAACTTATAAATAACTTTATTAACATAATCAATTACCATACTAGCTTGTTTAATTTAAACGGAAATTCCTACTATTTTTCATTTCTATTTTTAGGTCACAAACTGATTATGACCAAGAGCACGGGTTTATTGTGTTGTATTGTATTGTATATCGGGCCGTTATCCGCAACTCCACGACTAAAGCAGCGTGTACTATGCGTACGCGTGGGACAAATGTGTCACTCGATCCACTCCAGCTCCTCAAAAAAGGCCAGCAGTGCTTTGTTGTTACTGACCATTTCACGGAGGGTACCTGGGTTTCCGAATTACTTTGCCCTGTATCCAGCGACCACAGGGCAGCTTAAAAGCAGATGAGCTGCTGTCTCGTCCTCCTCCATGCAGGCTCTGCAGAGTGGACTGTCTGTAACTCTTATGACAGAAAGATGCAATATTAAAGGTCCTGTGATCAGTTGTAACGGCCGTCACTTTGTGTTTGAGGTTTAGTTAGTCGTAAGGCCCGTTTTGTGAAGCGATCATCAATGGAGGGAAGTGCTTTCTTGGCCTGCCTGCACTCACTTATGTTTTGCCCATAATTTGTGGTGTAAATCTTTGGTACGTTCTCTTACCAGACTGGGTGGGTATCTGAAGGAGAGCGGCACAAGGTTCAAGCTGTATTGCTACCACGAGCACTGGTTTAATAGGAAACGAATATAAATGAAATACATTCGACGTTCTTTGTCGAGAGTCATCAGTTTGGAGGTAGGCGTAACAGAGTGTAAAGTCCCCCAAACCTCCATTGAAAGGGAGGATCCTCCGATCAGACGGGTGTTATGTCTGGTGGG
Organism: Mythimna vitellina; assembly: GCA_949316375.1. Classification (NCBI taxonomy): domain Eukaryota; kingdom Metazoa; phylum Arthropoda; class Insecta; order Lepidoptera; family Noctuidae; genus Mythimna; species Mythimna vitellina. The sequence continues at coordinate 8,547,210 of OX438699.1, read as the reverse complement.
CAACTGCCCGATAGATGATTTTCGGGCTGTTCTATATGTTCGCGCGGAGAACTTTGATTGCGCGATGCAGGATTAGTTCTTATGTGACGCCATAGATGGCCGTTACACATTTAATATATATATTTTCTAAATATAACGTCAAGTTAAGATAGATATTCATGTTGCTTTTTGTATCAGATAATTATTATTCATAGATCTACGAAAGTGACTCACAGTGGAATTTTGTATTTGGTTTATTTTGTGATTATGATTAAATATGTATCACACGTCCAAGAACTTTTGATCAGTAAATAGTAGGATTAGGTTCTTTTTATTTTATGGGGTTTCTCACGATTTTTTTTTAATTGATATAAACTAGTGCTTGACTGCGATCCCACCTGATGGTAAGCAGTGATGCAATCGTCGATGGCGACGCGCACTAGTTTATTAAGATCCTATGCACTCTAGCCTTGAAGACACCTAAATTATGATTGGACGGGAAGACCGCAGCAGGCTAATGTTCTGGTTCCATATCCATATTATTGGTAGACAGTAGACTAACACAGAAATGCGTACTACCGAATAATCTAAACCAAAATCTCCCATAAGGCCGGGCGCACGCCACACTAGTCGACGCAACAAGTGCGCGGGTCCGCCCGCGCGATGCGGCAGCGACACGAGCACGACTCCGAGGCGACACGGCGCGGTGCGCTTCACAATTTTTCCGACCGCGAGCTCCGTCTTCGCGACAGTAGGCGGGGCCGCCCCGCCCAGCCGCGCACACGCCCACCCCACTATCTCAAGACCACTGAAAAATACACCCACAACATTGTAACATTATACTTATCAAAACGCAATGTACCAACAAATTAAGCCAATATGTTAATGAGTATATAGTTTATTAGTACAAACGTGTCAAGTTACATACAATTTGACTGCCATCAAACCTCATTAGTTCCATTAATTCGGAGCGGCATTACCTTCTAATGTGATTGTTACTATGTTGTCGAATTTCATAATAGGACATGTTTATAACATAGATTTTCAAATAAATGAATTATATTCAATAAATAAAAAAAAAATAGATATATTGAAAACTTTTATAAATCTAGGATGACATTTACTGTTATAGACGTCTCTCTCCATTCTAACCACAGCTAGCAAACCGAAAGAGGGAGATACGCAACCACGCTTTAAAATGAAAAAGCTCATAATATTTCCCTTTCAACAATAGGAATAAACAAAAATGTTTAATGGTACAAAACTTGCACGGGTCTCTCTCGCACGCAGCAGGGGAGGTGCAAGTGCGAGCAGGAGAAGAACACCGCACATTTTCCCGACAAATGAAGCGTGGCTAAACCGCAGATTGACCGCAGAGAATGGAGGCAGCGAGTGACAGAATGGCGGCGGTTCAGTAGTACTGAGTCGCGCGGCAAGCGAACACGCGTCAGCCTCCGAGCGCTGACTCACGGACCACGCGACGAGCGTCAGACGTGGCTCACACTCGGCACAAAAAAACCGCGCCAAGAACCAGCCCGCGGTAAGCGGCACATTATCATAAATATATCGGCTCTCAGCTGATGTTGACATAACACGGAGCGCGATAGTGTACAGGTGTTCTTAGAACTAAACCGGAACCGTTTATGTATCAAATAGTTCCCAGTGAACCCCGGACTAGTGTTGTGACTCATATAAAATGACGAAAGTTAAATTCAAGAAATGCTGCGCTTGTATAGAATGAACGTCGTTGTATTATAAGGAAATAATACTAAAATATATTGTTAGTAGTGTGACATACGCGGACAATTTGTGAGTGAAACGGACGCATTTGTTTATAATACAAAGTTTTAATATAATAGTAATATTACGCTGTAAACGCTACGAAGAGACTGACCAAGTATTAGAATCCAAAGAATTCCTAATCATAGTAAATTATCACGTCAATGCTAACGAAATACTCACTCACGAGTCGCGTACGAGAAACCTTCTTGGAGTAACGAAGGCGAAGTATTGTCAAGGTGTATAATAAAACTTTTTGGACGTTTGCCAGAGCGAAGAGACTCGAAGGTCGTGAAGAGTACGGAAGCGTTGGCATTTTGGTATCCAAACGAGCCCTTACTTGCCTCAGTTAGTATCGTAGTGTACGTTGTCCATTGCTGCGCCAGTGGGACAGTGAGGACTCACAGACCGCGCCAGAGCGCCAGTGAATGTGATGGTGTGAAGGATGCATCTGCCGTATGAGTCCCGAGGCCGACGGCGGCGAGAGATGGCTGAGCTGGAGCCCTACTGGTTGCAGTCTATCGTGGATGAGACTCTGCAGGAGTACCCTGATCTAGGTAACATATAATTTTATACTTTATCATGCCTAGTATTTAAAATAGTGGTTAATCTTGCCACCCAGTAACTGTGTTGTGAGGTCAATTAGACGTTACCTACATGTAAAATTTTGATGATTAAAACCTTTGCCCAATTGAGGGACGGCTAAGCTGAAGCCTCAAATGATGATGGCTTTATCATCCACTCCAAAGAGGTCAATGATGATCCAGAATCATCATATCAGCTTGCAGACAACTCTCTAAGCCTTTATATTGACCTACATGCAACAGATTTATGAACTTATAAGCAAAAACCTGATGAATAAGTCGATAAAGAAGCTCCGCTCTTTCCGGTCCACGATAAGGTCAAATCTTGTTTATCTTGAATTTGTTACGGTTACTAAGAAACCATTAAGTACCTACATATAGGGATTTTTGAACAAGTTTTAGTGGATTTGTGTGAATAGAGATTTAGGAGAATTATGCATGAAAATAAATGTTGTAAATAATGTTAGGTGCCTAATTAAATAAATTATCAGAATTGAAATTTATCACAAAAAATATCTTAATGGGTAATAAGTATTTAGTAAGTCAAAAATATGAAATTTAAAATACTAAAAACGATAAAATTGTGCTCAAGTAAAAGACATCAACGCGAATGTGAGAGAAAGTTCTAGTGAGAGATTTACTAAATTGAATTTATACTAGTTCAATAACATTCTATATCTATGCATTATTAATCCAATAAATCATAATTATTCATTTCACTTCTGATTGTTATGCGAAGTCGTTTGGAATTTTAATGGTAGTAAATAATGCGTTTGCTAATTGCATGTTTCTTAATTATAGACCTATTACGCAATTATTATTTTTTAGTAAATTTTTAATAACGGTTAGAGCACTAGGCATTATGTTGCGGGTTCAATAAAATATTTATATAACTATAGGAAATGCTGAAGTTAATTCCGGATGAAGATAAAAAAAAAACTTTCGTATGTGGATAAAATATTTCGAGGAAAAAAACAACTTCCGAACAAAAAAAAAAAATATTTTGTGTAAATGATAGCGCGAGTGCAAATAAATGTCTTCCGTCCTGCATTCAACAAGTTCATCGGAAGATACTTCGATCTTACGATGAACTTATTGAGTGTAGTATTTGTTTAGACGGTTGTCAGCAAACAGACCGATGGTCACCTTCAGTTTCAATAAAAAGCGTAAAATACTGGCAGCTTATATAAAAAAAATTGCGAATGATGTTTCCTGTTCGTAATTTAAAAAAAAAAAAAAAAAATTGAAACCATGTATCTAGCTTTTTAATCTTTATTTAGGCACAAAATTAATTACATTTGAGCCAATCTTGTAAGAATTTAATTTAAAAATTAAATAGTATGAAGGAAAAAGAAAGAAAGAAGAAATAAATTATAAATATTACCCTAAAAATATTTTTTATGTTATAAAGAGCGAAAGATTGTGAGTATGTGTGTATGTTTGTTACTTGTTCACGTTCAAACATCATCATCATCATCATTTCAGCCGATAGACGTCTACTGCTAGACATAGGCCTCCCCCAAATGTCACCACAATGAACGGTCTTGTGCGTCTCGCATCCATCGTATTTCCGCAACCTTCACCAGGTGGTCGGTCCACCTTGTAGGGGCCTTCCAACACTGCGTCTTCAAGTACGCGGTCGCCACTCCAGAACCTTTCGACCCCAACCGCCATCTGTTCTGTGGGCAATGGGTGTTCAAACGGCTGAACGAATTTGAAAGAAAGGCACACGGGTAGACCATAACCTGGAATAGCATATAAGATTGAACTTTTTATCCCTTAGGTTTGTTCCCTTGGGGCAATTTTCTACATTCACGCAAGCGAAGCCGCTTACAGTAGCTAGTAGTTTAATATTTCAACAAAGATGATGTGCGAATCAGCTAATCATATAACTGACGAGCAATGGGTCGCTCGCCGTCCGCTCGTCCTATAAGGTACAAGCCTATATACTCTTTGAGGCGCGCGTGGAACAGTACGCGCCGTCGACGACTTGGGCTTGTCACGGCACGACGGTCCGGCGCGAGAGATCGCCGCCGCCCATCGTCCGGTATTCCCGTACCATCCGTATGGCCATGACCCTCTGGCATGCGTTCTGCCGGACCGCCGGGAAGGAACATAAGTGTGGTTTCAGTAACTTAAAAAAAATACATTCATACTATTAGTAATTATTATTACTACTGGTCATTATTTTAGTGATTATTTTTATTAGTATATTGGTCTTTATAATCATGCTTTGATACAAAATAATATTTATTTATTTCTGAAGTTTTCCATGGAGATTCTTAACAGAAATCGTAAAACAAGCAGTTTGAAGTACTACACTGAACAGTTTTTAGTTTACTAAATCTATTTCACACTCAATTCACGCGAGATGAAATATGCAATCCCTCTTCAATAATTAATTCTAATGGTGATTTGATGTACTAATGTAACAATTTGAAAGCTGCGGAGCAATTAGATGTAAGGGCGGAATACACGGCATGCACTCATTGTAACGAACCTGTTCAACTCGGTTCAGCATTCAACACTTTCAATGATGCCTAATGAATGCGGGATGAGTACAATTGGCGAACTGGGCTAGCAATAAACTTTAATATTTCTAAAATAATAGACTTAGTTACTGCGTACATTTCAGTTCTTTTAACATCATATTAACACATATTAATATTATGTTTAAAGGCGTTAATAAATAATACACATTGAGCGGAGTAGTGGCCGAGTGGTAACGGCCCCGACTTACGAGTTGTAGGTCGCGGGTTCTAACCCATTTAGGCAAATTTCTTTGTGTAATTTATTTCATCACCACTGCTTTTAAAACAGTGAAGGAAAACATCGTGAGGCAACCGACAAGTCCTAGAACACAAGACATGTGACAGATATTCACCAACCCGCATTGAGCCCGCGTGGTGGATTACAGCCCATTCCCTCTCCTAGAAAAAGAAGGCCTGAGTCCCAACAGTGGGAACATTAAAAGGCTGATTATTGTATGCACATTGAGTGTGTATGTTTAATACTCCTTCACGCTGAAACTGCTGAACGTATTTGGAGGTTTCACTCAAGAGTAGATCATGTACGCATAAAATACTCTTCATCGGGGGTGTGTGTTCTATTGAGACAATTTTTTACTATCACACGGGCGAAGTAGAGGTTTCATGACACAGTAGGCTGCAGTTAGTAATAGATAGATATATTTTTGACTTTGTTAAGCCGCCATTTTTCCTTTCTAATAGACCTTAGGTGTGATGACGGGCAGTCGTTTAGGGATCTTATCTATAGTCTGAAATTACCGGATAAATACTCCCGCTCACAATGGTGCGAGAGGAATTTTCAGATTTTTACTGATTAAACCTCATCTTGCCCTGTGAGCTCCAAGATCACAGCAACTCTTTCGAACAAACCCGTAGTCTACCATTTTTATAAAAGGAAATAATAGAACAGAATAAATCTTTATTGTACACCAAAATAGTAACAAAACTTTTAAACTAACTTAATCTATGGGTACAATGGCGGTTTTATCGAATGTTCGTTTGATCATTGAAAAGATCTAGAAAGGTTATAATAATCCACGCTAGAAAATTATATTTATCTTACTTCTCCGCTGTTCTTTTTTAATTAATGTCTTTGTGGGGATCCGAGACAGCTGAATCATCTCTCAGGGACTCGTTACGTTGGCGCATCTCTGGTCACACTCTGTTGATTTTGACTTTCAGCAGTTTTAGTGTTTGAGAACAGTAACGGGCTTGTTCTATAAGAAAACTTCATGGACCAACGACAAGATCTAAGACTATAAGTAAGCTTAGCGATGTATAATCAATCTGTTTGTTGTGCTTCTATGGTATCTGATTACTGTATTATAGCGTTTCGATACAGTTTACTATTCTTAAACTAGTTTGTCAACTCTTGTGTCAAGACAAGAACGTCTAAAACCTGTTTGATCTAAGATGTATTTTCTATAATTTGCCAATAATTTGTGCATGGGGGAATTTATTTTTCTAGGGTATTTTACTTCCAGACGTAAAATTTTAGTTACCTACAGATTATTAACTAATAGATTTATAGCGCCAATATTGCACAAGCTAAGTTTGTAAATCAAACAAGTTAATCATTCTAAAGATCAAGCTATCAACGTTTTCGAATACATTGTAAATATCAAAAAACTCTTCCTTCGAGTTTCGTATTTTTATCCACAACTGTTTGATGACAATTTTTTTTATATGTTTCACAACTATCACACAACGCTATCTAGTCCCAAACTAAGCAGAGCTTATGCTATAAGTACTAGACAACTGATAAAAATACTTATATATTTCTTAATACATAAATATCTATATATATATATTAATTAGTCTCGCTAAAACTAGAGCACGGCTGGAAAGATATGGTTAATTTTGGTCTTGAAATATTTGTGACAGTCCAGGGAAGGTTTAAACGGTGAGAAAAAAAGGACAAAATAACGAAAAATAAAATCCGAATACAACGCCATCTCTAATTAAATGTCATTATAAAATAAAATGAATTATGACGGGTCAGCTACTATAACTAGCTGACCCGGCGAACTTCGTACCGCCTAATAGTAAGGATAACGCCATCTACAGGCATTACCTGAACAGCATAATTCATAAATTGCACCCATTGGTTTGTATAGAAACATACACTACTGTTCCTTGCAATATGTAATTCCGTCGATCATAGTAATATTAAAAGGCAAAAGTTTGTGAGAATGTTTGTTATTTTTTCACTTCGATGAAACTTGGTACACGGGTAGATGGGACCATATCCAGCAGGCCTAGCCAAGTTACGACCGTTTTGTTTCGATTCTCTTTCGTCGATCGTCTCGAATCGGCCACACCTCCTATACCTTTGTCCTGACCACGAGACTGAGCGTTGAGATGACCGCTATGCCGACTGGCTTTTTCTTTCGGGTTCAAAGCAGTACACACAGGTTTCGTCACCTGTCACGATATTATAGACAGCCAATGACTGTCCTCCATTAAACTTTTTTATCATTTTACGGCACCACTGGACACGCAGTCGTTTCTGGTCCCCCGTTAAGTCATGTGGTATCCATCGAGTGCAAAGCTTCCGAACCTTCAGACTCACAATTAAAATGTTTTACACTAGGCTCATTCTAATGTCTAACAAAGCATAAATTTGCTGTCAAGTAATTTTTTTTTCAGTTTCAATAAGTTGTCGGGCGGTGTCAATATTCGAGTCTGTAACTGAAGTCGCCGGCCGACCTTCACGTACTTCGTCATAGAGATGATCACGACCACGTCTAAATTCTGTAAACCATGAATAAACAGAACTTTTACATGCTGCTTCATCACCAAATGCCAATTGAAGTCTCTGGCAACTCTCTTGTTGACTTAAGCCACAACGAAAATCATAAAAAAACATTGAGCGAAAATGTTCACGAGTTAAATTCATTTTGATAGCGATACACAATCTTCGAAATGACGCGGACGCCACAATGAAAAAACAAATGACAGTCTTGCAAATTAAAAAGAAACATGCTCGCAAAATTCTATAATTATTTTTTCATTCTTTTATTTTAAGTGGCCAGATCCAGAGACTTTCAGTATGCTCCACGTATATATAATTATTCTGTACATGTATTTGTCACCTAAATCCTCCTAAACGGCATGACCGATTCGGATGAAACTTTGTATATATTTGTTTGGGTCCCTGGATGGTTTAAAAAATACAATTGAACCCTGTAGATAGCACAGCAATCGGGTTCTCAATTTTCTTTTCACAACGTCTACAGGGACCGCTAGTTTAAATTTATATAAAAGTTAAGATAATCAGAATGATTATTTAGTCCAACTCAGTTCAAATATTTACCATCAAAAGTGCGTATAAGCTAACTCTCGGGGAATCCGCGGTAACAGATGTTACTCTATTTACTTATATTGTTTACGATGTTAATTACCACCGAGAGTGGTTCCAACAATATAACATGGCTTTTTCAGTTTCCATTAGTGATGTTCTTGTTGTTTACTTTCTATGACATTATACTATAACAGCATGGTGTCGATTATGAGAGCGGGAGGTCATGAGTTCAAATCAACTGGAGAATATTTGACGTGTACTTTCACATATCAATATTATGCCATTAAAAAGGTAAAAGGAATTAAAACCTACTATTGCACTCTTTTGGATGTACATAAACTCTTTTGGAATAAAAAAAAACATCTAACATATCCGGAACGGCAATCAAGAATCATATTAATGTTTGTATTTCTTCTTTCAATCATTTGAATTCTGTTTATCTTTTTTCTGTTGAAATTATTGCTCCAATTCCAATTATGTTCTAAGACGGAGCGAGAAGGCGTGTCAGACTTTTACTGACTAAAACCACAACATTCCTCAAGTGTTAAACTGTATCTATGTATTTAAAGTACCGCCATGTTTGTCCCTTTAATGTTGAAAGGTACATACAATACATACATAACAGCGAGATAGTAGGAAATTATTCCAAGAACAAATACTCTTGGGATAAAAGTGCTACCCAATGACTGCCCTGTTGGTCTAGTACTTAGTGGCCCTGACTGCTATGCCGGAGGTCGTGGGTTCGATTCCCACCCAGGACAAATGTTTGTGTGATGAGCACGATCATTTGTTGTGTCTGGGTGTAATTTATCTATCAAATGTATGTATTTAGAAATATATGTATAAGTATGTTTATCAGTTGTCTAGTACTCATAGCACAAGCTTAGCTTGGGACTAGATTGTGTTGTGGAATAGTTGTGGAATATTATATTATATATAATAGACACCCGTATACCAAGTTTTATCAAAATCCACTCACCTGTTCGAGCGGAAAGTAGTAACAAATGTACATATGCTGTAGCAAGGATGTGAAATTCACTGCCGCCTTTTGTTTTCTTCTTCTTTTTTTATTATTTTGTGTACATAAATTGTTAAATAAATAAATAAATATGTACACACTCACAAACTCTCGCCTATAAAATATTAGTGAGTGTTGTGATATCTATGACTATAAGTTATGGTATTATGAACAAGCAATTACTGCTTATTGGCTACAGAATACTAATCTAATTTTGTTATTAAATTTTAATGATCAAAACTCGAAACGGAAAATATATCAATATAAATAATAATAATCATCTGACCCTATATTTTCCCGCTCATTATGTTGACGGATGTCAAACTGAAAAAATGTTTTAATTACTTTTAAATGGAACGGCCAAAAACTTAGCATTTCTATAACACTTTAATGGTCATCATTCGTAAAAACTAGAAATTTAATTATGACAAAGTAATTATAAATTAATTATTTATAGCTGTTTTAATGTGAGTAGTATTCCGGTTACGGTATTAGCAAAATGTTAACAACATAATTTTATTAGAAAACCGGTGTTTTTGATCATCTTGTTTTGATGTGAAAAACAACAAAGTACCTAACACCTTTTTTACATAAACTGCTAGAGTTATTAAAAACATTTCCCAAGATAATAAAACAAGCCATTAGGTATAAAAATATGAACACAAACATCCCTGTTTCACATGGAAGTCGTAATCATCTTTCACTCTGGGTGTCAGACTTTTACTGAATTAAAACTAGCTGCACCAAAATTGCCTTTTGCGTTCCGAAACCGCTGTGTCTTTCGAACAATCTCGCAGCCTTGGCAGGCATCAGCTCTAGTAGACCAATGATAATATTCGAATAATAATAATAATTCGATAGAATAACAGAACAGCGAGTATCCACCCTTACGTTGTTGAAACTTCAACGGTCCGGACTAAGCGTTTCGCTTCGTCGTTTATATCGCGTACATCGAAGGACTGGAACAATTTGCCTGCTGCGGTCTTCCCATCCAGCTATAATTTAGGTGTCTTCAAGGCTAGAGTGAATAGGCTCTTAATAAACTGGTGCGCCTGACCATCAATGATTGCATCTCCGCTTACCATCAGGTGGGATCGCAGTCAAGCACTGGTTTACATCAATTAAAAAAAAAAAAAAAAAAAAGAATTCGCTGACGTCTCTTTGAATAAGCATCATAATACTGGGTTAAAGTATCCTATCGTAATTCAGGTTCAATTCACATCCATTCAGCAGTTCAAACAAATAGGCTTTCTTGGTAAAATCGAGGGATAAGATTAAACGTACCACGTACCGAAGGACGCAACGTTAGAAGGCCTCCCGCAAGGTGGACCGATGACACGGTGAGGGCCGCGAGAATCCGATGGACGCGAGACGCACAGGACCGGTCATTATGGTTACACTTGGGGGAGGCGTATGTCCAACAATGGACGTCTACCGGCTGAAATGCTGATGATGATGATCAAGATTAAACAACTTCACAAATCAAAGGTTAAAAAGAAGTCATATCATCGGAACGCAAGCGCAGTCTAGTGAGTAACCCCTTACTCTTCGACCGCACTTAACCCGCAGTTTGCGGCTCCATAATTCCTATATACCATCAGCTTCCGTAAATAGTGAAACCGCATTTACACTATTAATGTTTTTATGATACCTCGTGCCGTTACTCCGTAATCTTTTGAGATAGTCCGTGAAGGTAACGGTGTGACCGCATCCTAATTTGTAGGATTGAGATGACGTTTGATGAGTAGTATTTTTTTTTATTTTAGAATGTAGATGCGTTTCTTTACGTAAGAATTGAAACAGTTTTTTTGATTGTAGATAGAATAGAATATCTTAGTCCTCACGAGATAATATCTTAACAATATATAGGCGGAGCAAAAAGTGTGTATAGAGCAGTGGTGGCCGAGTGATAACGGCCCCGACTTACGAGTTGTAGGTTGCAGGTGCAAAACCAGCCAGGCGCATTACTTTTACCACTGCTCTCAAAACGGTCAAGGAAAACATCGTGAGGAAACCAGCATGTCCTAGAACCAAAAATTCGATGACACGTGACATCCACCAACCCGCACTGGGCCCGCGTGGTGCATTACGGCCCATTCCCTCTCCTAGAGAGGAGGCCTGAGTCCCAACAGTGGGAACATTATACGGCCGACTATGCTATGCTTTGCTTTGCTAATATATGTGCTATTCTTAGGCATGTCCTCGAAAATATTTGTTCTGATCCAAATCCGTTCAGTTTAAAACATACACACTTAAATACATACAAACTTTCGCCATTTTAATATTATTACGTATATAAAAAACTTTAAACAAATAATTTATATCAGGACAGCTGTTAGACACACGTGAACTTAAACCACAATTATGTTTAAATATACCTACCTACATCTATCGTCAAGTTTTACCAAAACTGTTATAATTAAGTCAAACGTACGTAGTTGGTTTTACTCAAATTAATGAATATATCGAAATATTCAGCGTTTATGTTCTGAAAAGATGATTCGTTACAGACGCTTCTGATAAGCGAGATATCATTCGACATAATTACACTTATTTACTCGATTCGAAATCGTTACGAATCGATTTGAAACGTCTAATCATCATCGAAGTCGGCGAAGGCGGTGCGTAGACCTGCGTTAAGATTGTCTTAGACACTATCGTGCTATGAAAATAATGATGTCAGGGAGGTACTATCACAACAAAACTTTCGTGTTTTCTGTTTTGACAAGGTGAAATTGTTTTGAGTGTAGTGTGCGCAATCTATAATCATTCCTTTCAACGCTATGACTATACAAAAATATAGGTATTCATAGGCTAAAATTTAAACATTAAAACCACATTATAAAATATTATAACTCAGCCCCGCTTTTACACAGTCATTACATTTAGTTGTTAACTTGTTATTAATAACGGTTTTCCTCGTCCAATCTAATATTTTTTACAACTGACGCGTTACAATTTATTGGCTGCCGGCTAGCTGTATGATAACTCAGTTTATATTAATTCTGGCTCATTAGTAGTTTGTCCGCTATTCCGGTATTTATCATTACATTGTTACCGACGTGTGACCGATGAGGATACCAAGTAAAACAACTAATTAATCAATATTACCCTGAAATGCGTATTTAAAAATGATACTTCAATATACGTCAATACAGCTCAATATCATCCGTGACGTAAAAGTTATTAATGACGCATTTGAACTCAGAAATTCAGTGTCATTCGATGAGATTGGGTGACGTATTAGTTGTTAGTATAGGTTAGGAATTTCATTGGGTCGTAGCCCGCCGTCCGACCGTCCGGTAATCGTCCGGACCGAGCCCAAGTCGTCGACGGCACGTATTGTTCCACGCGCGCCTCAGGGAGATGTCAGCAAATCATAGGGGCCCAGTAGGGTCGAAGCCTACTGGGGCCATGGGTAGTGTGAAAGAGAAACTCGGGGCCCTGGGAAGAAGGCAACGAAGGCAGGAGTGGGTTTTTAGTCAGTAAAAGTCTGACACTATCTCCCGCCCCGCCCAAGAGCGGGGGATGTCATAAGATGATTTTCCCACCGAAAGAAATAAAATAAAGGCGTGTTACAAATCTTTGAAATTTTCGTCTTTGCTACAATATGCATAGATTCCGGTAGAAATTCTCTAAAAGATAATAAAAACCTTATGAAAATCTATTACTTAGTTAATGAGTAAACGGAAAAACAGACAGAGAAACACAGCGACTTTGATTTAAACTATTTATGTTTTTTTTTTTAACTTTTACCTTCAACCAAAATTAAGAAGATAGCAGATAAAACAAAAAATAAAATAAAATAGGTGTACATTTTCTTGAAGAGCAGTGGTGGCCGAGTGGTAACGGCCCCGACTTGCGAGTTGTAGGTCGCGGGTTCAAACCCAGCCAGGCGCATAACTTTGTGTAATTTATTTCATCACCACTGCTCTCAAAACGGTGAAGGAAAACATCGTGAGGAAACCGGCATATCCTAGAACCAAAAATTCGAAGACATGTGACATTCACCAACCCGCACTGGGCCCGCGTGGTGGATTACGGCCCGTTTCCCTCTCCTAGAGAGGAGGCCTGAGTCCCAACAGTGGGAACATTATAAGGCCGACTATGCTATGCTATGTACATTTTCTTTGCCGTAAGTGTACGATGCGCAAAGCGATCCCCACTCTTTTGCCGAGCGCTCAAGATCCGTGCCGATACCTATACATAGATTACTACTTGCTAAGTTACATTTACATTTTGCGGAATATGTAGATATATAATTATATAGGTTCGTTTATATAGGCACGATCGAATCATACGAGTTACGAATCACTAGAAAAGTAAAAGTACGTACTTAGCAAAGTGTAGTCATTTGGTAGGTACTGTGTCGGTTGTGGTCATTGGTTTTTACAAATAAAGCATTTACCACTGTAGTCCAAAACTTTGAATCAACAAGCACAATCAATTACCATTTTACGTTATTTCATACAACGAATTAATTAATTAATATATGTTCTCAAAAACACTTGAAAAAAAAAGAACAAATCAAGACAGAAAAGCACAAATATGCTGCTTATTTTGAAAAATATTATGAAATTATGGTATTGATTGAAAGGATGAATGGTTACGAGTGACCGAAGATCAAGTTCTGCATATAATCATACAGAAGTGCTGTACCAGACACGTCTAAACAAAGTGACGTTGAACGAAACCTTATAGTATGAAATTGCCATGCTCGATTGAAATGATACGTGGTATCAAACCATTTGGCATTTGGACAATCCCAATCGCCGATAAAATGTCACCCGGTATAGCGCCTAGGCGATGACATTATGTTTTTTTTTATGTGAGAAATCATTTAAATATAATGACTTATCACACTCTAGGGCGAAGCGAGGAAGATGCTTGGGGATCAATTAACGATCTCGTCTATCACAAGTCAAAGCTGAAATACAACACATCTTTCTAATCAAAATCCCTTTGTCGACAGTAAGAACGGGCAGCCCAGACTACATGTGTTCAATGCTGCCACAACACTGGCGCTCGAACAAGACGCTACCTGGTGGCTTCAAGGTGGTAGCTTTGGGGGACGTTCTCGACGGGACCCTGGTCACCGTCAGGGCTGGCAATGACGAGAACTGCTCCGCGGAACTGAGAAATAACTCAGCGGTGATGAAGAATAGGGTTGCCAAGTTCAATGATTTGAGGTTCGTCGGAAGAAGTGGGAGAGGTGAGTGTTTCTTATTGTTTTAAATTTTTAGGATACCGTACCTGAGGTCAACCACAGTTACCCTATTGCTGAGCTTGCGCTGTCCGTCCGTCAGTCTGTTAGCAGGATGTATCTCATAAACAATAAGAGAAAGTGAGTTTAATTTTTCACAGAATGTATATTCCTATTACAGTGGTACACATTCAGAAAATTTAACTAAGTACAAAAAATAATACAATTTAAATAAAATTAAAAATTAAAGGCACTCCCTTTAATTTTATTAAAATTACATACCATCCATACAAGAAACGTTATTTTCTAGACCTTTTTTGTTGATATTGTGTTTTGTGATGTTAATATTGTAGTACAGAACAACTTTTTAAGTTTGTTTTTATTTGAACGAGATGAGCCTTATAATAATAGCTCTTCGAACGTCGTTCAATTGACCACACACTATTCGCAAAATTATAATATTGCTATAATTTTAATTTGCCGGTACATGGTGAACGTCGTGAACGTCCAAATTGTTTTGTGTGTATAGGTATCCCACCTATACACACAAAACGATTTGGAAACACATTCATTGTGCATACAGCTAAGGAGTGGAAATTCCTTGCCGGAGTCTGTGTTTCCCGATGGCAAAAACCCGTCAAGAGTGAATAGGTTGCTTTTAGGGAAGCGCGCTCCATCGTCGACCTCATTGTCGCTTTCCATCAGGTGAGATAGCGGTCAAGCGCGAACCAATCAAAAATAAAAATAAAAATTGCTACAAATCAAACAAGCCTTGTATTTAGAAGAGAATAGAATAAACTTTATTATACACCATAAAAGTAACACAACTTATACATAAACTTAGATCTATGAGTACAATGGCGGTCTTATCGCTAACGGCGATATCTTCCTGACCACCTTAGGATGGATCGTAAGAAATTAAAATAATACAGGGGCTGGTCTGCGGTGTACTGCTAACAAATTAATCAGTCTCTATATATATAAAATACAATACATAACTATAAATATATACACACATATTACAATACAAATAATCAAAGAAAGAATAAGAGAATAAGAGTTTATTTTTTCATACAAATCTTGTTATATTTGTCGGTGATCACGACGAGAACCTACTAATTTAAAATAACACTTTACTCAAGATCAACAATATACTTGTAGAGCGTAAATTTGCCTGATATGGTCTTCCCGTCCGATTATAGCATAAAGCATAATCAGCCTTTTAATTTTCTCACTACTGGGACTCAGGCCTCCTCTCTAGGAGAGGGAATGGGCCGTAATCCACAACGCGGGCCCAGTGCGGATTGGTGAATGTCTCATGTCTTCGAATTTTTGGTTCTAGGACATGCCGGTTTCCTCACCGTTTTGAAAGCAGTGGTGATGAAATAAATTACACAAAGTAATGCGCCTGGTTGGGTTTGAACCCGCGACCTAAAACTCGTAAGTCGGGGCCGTTACCACTCGGCAATCACTGCTTTCCAATTTTAATAATAATAAAAGAAATTTCTCCTCATAACATCCACTCTGCACCCACTACACACACGCTACATTGACTTGGCTTGACCCGTTAATGTAGCTAATAACTAGCCAAAGAGCTAAGAATAATTAAAGAATCCACGTTTTCCCAAAATAATAATAATATTCCACAACTATCACACAACGCCATCTAGTCCCAAACTAAGTAGAGCTTGTGATATGAGTACTAGACAACTGATAAACATACTTATATATTTCTAAATACATACATATTATAAATAAATTACACCCAGACACAGAACAAATGCTCATGCTCATCACACAAACATTTATCCTAGGTCGGAATCGAACCCATGACCTCCAGCGTAGCAGTCAGGGCCACTGACCACTAGAAAAACAGGCCCGTCAAAATTATTATTAGTAAATAATTTAGGTGTCTTCAAGGCCAGAGTGAATAGGCTCTTAATAAACTAGTGCGAATCACCATCAACGATTGCATCACCGCTGATCATCAGGTGGGATCACAGTTAAGCACTGGTTTATATCATTTATAAAAAAAATGGAGATTCCGAGCTTTAAATAGTAAATTTTAAAAAAATAGCTGGTCAAAAGCATTTCCGGCAAAACCCGGCAAGTTAGTGCATTAAATTGGAAATACCACTCTTATCAATCCGGCACTTCTTACAAAATCAACTCATTACGCGAAAATAATTACATCATACAATTACCAAGGAGACCTAACGTTTAAATATTATGACTCATTTTTTTTTTCTAAATCAATCATTGGATACTTCAAAAATAAAAAAATCTTTACCCATAGACTACGCATGATATAAAAACACAAGTGAAAAAAAAAGCCTTTGATGGCCAAGAACTAACAAAAAGTACTATGCTCATATATAGATCGATGAATAATAAAAATTACCACACTCTTGATATTTCGTTAATTTGCGATTTTGTTTTTTTTTATATCTTCAATCTCTTTTTCTTAATTATGTCATCTTTAATACAAATGAGTGATTTACTAAATCTAATCAAAATAACGGCAGACCCCTTCCGATTTCCACGGGGCACTACCACACCACAAAATTAGTGGTCAAAAGAGACATTTTTCACATAAACATTGACCGTATGAAAAATCAAAAAAAAAGTGGATCGATAAGTAATGATACTAAACTTCTGCCAGCGGCTTAACTCGCACGAAAGTCGGAAATTATACCAAGGAAACATACTTCCGGGAAAATGGTCAAATGTAACCTATATCCTTATCCAGTAGTAGTAATAAGTGTCATCCAAAATTTAGCTAATAAGACGAGAAAAGGTAACACACAAACCGATAGACCGAGTCACTTTCACATTTATTAATTAAAATATTGATATTAATATTAGTTAGTTCGAAAGCTGCCGGTTGGTTCAAGGGAGTCACCGTGGTCCTAGAACACAAGAGGGTTTTAGTCAGTAAAAGTCTAACTCTCCCTCTCGCTGCACCCAAAGCGGGAGAAGTTACTTGATGATTTCAAATTCAGAAAAAGGATTATTTCGATATAAAATCACATCGTAAGATATTTGCAGCCGAAGACATGATAAAATAGTTCAACCTGATGATTAATCGGTCAATGGACGGGGTTTTACCCTATAGGAAATGGCCGCTAGGTGTCGTTGACCAATATTACTGGGTGACTGGGTCAGATATAGAGTACTCAAGAGGTTTTCGTAGTGTATATAAAGCAACCAAAGCTTCTGAACGAGGATCTTTTCTTAGTGGTGATCCACCACTTGGTTCTCCGTGTTTTTTTAATTTAATATAGCCATGTTTTCAAGACCACCGGTCCTAGGTGGGCATAACATAACAGAATCAGCCTTATAATGTCCCCACTACCACTGCTGGACTGTTTCTCTAGAAGTCATCGACCCATCTTATCAGCTCGGTTCGGCGGAATCAACTTGTAAATATTAGTTGGATCAACTTCAAAACCACAATTTTACAGGTGGCAAGAAAACGTTTGATTTCTATAATTTTTGTCAGTTTATTACCAACTAGTTTCTGCTAGCGGCTTCGCCCGCTTGAAAATAGGTTTCTCCATACAAACTTTGGAAACCGTTTCACCCCCTTAGACTCACCCCAGTTTTGAAAAATCCTCTCTTAGTGTTCGCCTACGTCATAAAAGGAAACCTTGTGCAAAATTTGACATTCCTAATGCCAGTAATTTTGGCTGTGCGTTGATATGTCAGTCAGTCAGTTTCTCCTTTTATATATGAGTATATAGATTAAATATTGATACTATGCTCTCGATATGCGAAGCTTGCAGATTCGCAATCCTTACTGAATGTCTCATCTGATCCAACGACCATCGGTTCTTGAACAAGCCACCCTTCCTATTACCAGTTCAACTTGATAAGCTTTCCTTTAAAAAAAAAATTTGCCTCAGACTAAGAATTACTTTTGTATCGTAAGTGCGTTCACAAACATGAAACCCATATTCTCAAGACACCCAGAACCGAAACACCTATCTGTCGGTCACACAAATATTTGTAACCATTCGGGAATCGAACCGGCGACACACAGCGTAGCAGACAATCCTTCAACCACTGCGCTAACCATGCTGTCAAATTAATTATCGTATTTGTGCAATAGTCCTATGGCTAAATGAAAAATGATATTTATTTAAAAAAAGGTTTTTTAAAAACACTTTTAAACGACAATTTAAACTAGATTAAGCCGGTGTTTCCTAGCTGACCACACTGAGAAGAAACACCGCTATTAAGAATGTATGTAAAATAATAATAATAATCTTTATTTCATCTTTTACACATAATAGTTAAATGTAACAGCTACAAGTAAATCTTAAATAAATATTTATGCTAGTGCCCAAGGAATAACTATAATTAACTTATCAGTATTTAAGAACTAAAGGAAAATTGACTTTATTAACCTAGGATTATGAATAATTAGCGACTTGCCCGAGCTAGGTTTATAAAACCTGTGTTTCGGGTCATCACTTACAAGACTATAACTAACTAAAATGTATGCGATGTTGCTGTTATTAATTTAAATATATACAATAAATAAATTAACACCTTCCGGATATTTTTCTAAAAGTTCAAGTAGTAGAGGCTCTAAATATTTGTCTGTCTGTAGAAAACCCGTCAAGAAACTCCATATACGTCATTCTTCGCATATGATTAAATTAAAAAAAAAAACGTTGAGTACTTATTAGGTAATGTGTGTTTTTATAGCGTACAGACATCTCGTACTATTGATTCAGGTGTTTCCAAGCGAGTCAAAATGAAGTATAATTTTGTCAGTGTAAAAAAAAACTTGACTTTTTTTATTGACCTGTTAAGAGGTCAAATATACAATGCTGAGAGACAAAAAATTGAGAAATGTAGTAAAATAATATCCGAATTGTACCCCAGGGATAAAGGAGTAAAGGTCGATGACCGATGAATTATGACCTCATAAGAGTTGCCGGTCCAGAATGGATCAGAATCGCAAGAGATTGAGGTAGGTCATGGTTAGTCCGAATGGAAATCCTAGGGCTCTGGAACGAAGGCAAAGAAGGAACAGGAGTGGGTTTTAATCAGTAAAAGTCTGACACGCCCCCCCTTTCCACCCTAGAGCTGGAGAAGTTATTGGATAATTCCCACTGTGGGACAGAGAACTCTTCGCATTCACAGAAGGCACGACAGTTAATACGACGATCAGTCCAAGCATATTGACGAATTCAGTCCTAAATAAGGAAAGTTATTGTGTAAATAAATCGATGTAAACAGGAAGAATTTGCCATGTTGACTTACTTAGTAAGAAGTAAGATCATCTACATTTTTTCCTATTTCGTACGAGTGCTTACTAAAATTCACCTAAACTAGTCAAACCAGTTATTTTAGCAGAGTTCAATAAGCTGGAGAAATATCATTCTAACCTCCTACTAAACTTACTTGACTCAACGGACTACTGACCTCAGACATTGTATATTTTACAAACTTGTGAACATATCTTTAGTACTTATTTGGTAATCAATAAACAAAATCGAATACCGTAATTATTAGAGACACAATAGAAAGACAATGAGAGAGCGAGCGCCGGCGTTCGCTTGGGGTTTAATGAATTAATTGATGGGTTGAGGAAGCTCCATTTGGTCAGTTTTTACAGTGGTCAATCTGACACAGTACTAATGTGGAGCCAGCCCCTGGATAGGACATGCGTCACCTGCTATGCTGCCCATCCTGAACAAACACCTACACTTTTCAGAATTTATCTGAGGTCAATAACAGAGCCGGAAAGTGTGACAAATACTGGTTAGAAAAAAAATAGTTTGAGCACATAGATACAAAAAGAGAAGGAGCAGAATGATATTAATAAGCTATATATCACTAGCTTTAGCCATCGGCTTCGCCCGCGTGAAAGTCGGTTTCTCGATACAAACTTCCAACCCCCGTTTTACCCCCTTAGAGGAAGCGTTTTGTAAAATCTGTTTTTAGCGGATGTCTACACCCTATAAGGTTCGTCTGATAGGTTATCAGACAAATTTTAAGTTCGTAGTTGTTATAGTTTATGAGATTTCACACACAGTCAAACAGAATTTATCTAAAATAGTCGATATTTGCATCCACAGGACCGTACCGACCAGGACCGTCCATTGCAGTGACACTTGGAGGAGGGCTATGTCCAACAGTAGACGTTTTTCGGCTGAAAAAATGACGATGATAAATCGAGATTATTTTAGGATAAAAAAATTACCTATTTGTAAAATGGATTCAGTAGCTGATACTGAACACACTAGTTTCAAGATGTGCGTGTATAATATTACATGTTGTATAGGAATATGTGTAATAGTAAAAATAATTTTGGCGCTCGTCAGTCTTCAACCTGTCAAAACATTTAAACACTAATCATTAAATACAGTTGCACTATGTAGTCACACATTCACCCATATCTAAGTAACTGTAACCGGTCGGCATTACTACTTGTATAACTATTAGCAGGGTCGCATAATAATTGGTTAATCTAGCGCTCAACGCGGCCGACCGCCATGATTTGCGCACACCACCCTGTCTAATAAACGGATTACTGATTTTATTGTCAGCGTCAACCCAATTGTCGGGTCAGTTGAATTCAAAGTGACGTCAAAATAACATGTTGTACTATTCTAATCCTAGTCTTTATATACAGAATCCTTCTGTACGTGTGTTTGTCACCCAACTCCTCCTAAGCAGCTTGAGCGATTTGGATGAAATTTTGTGTATATATCTTGAGTGGGTCCCTGGATGGTTTGAAAATAAAATTGGACACAGGTTTTAGTCAATACAAGTTTGACACGCCCTCCCTTTCCACCCTAAAGCAGAAGAGATCAATGAATGATTTTCCACCTAAAAAAATACCCTCTCGCTCGACCTCTATAGAGCGGGTGAAATAACTTATTGATTTCACACTCTTTACAAGAAAACAAAAGACTCATTCAAGATAATAAAACACTCACGCATACGAAGCCAGAAGGCAGAAGCTACATATAAAGTCTTTTCTAGTAGGAGCAAGGCAAAAAATGCAGACCGGTCAAAATAAGTACTCGCGCACCAACTCCCAATACCGACCAAGCAATCAAAATAATCATCACTTAGATACAAGAAACCGGATAAAAAAAAATGAATAAGACTGACCTTGAAAGTCCGAATACTAATTTCACATCAATGTCTCACCACTAACAAACTCAGCTAAAGATAGTCTGACAGTTAATTTGTCTGTCACAACAAAGAGGAAAGAGCAAATGAAAACCTCTTCCGATTACAATCGTGTGAATCAGTAATTATAATTTCTATTATCTAACACCGACTCTAATTGATTGATGCAACAAGATGTGTCACGGTAAAAACGCTAGACGAACGCAAGCGCATTATTCGTAACAACTATGACTATCATTTACTCAGCGATAAAGAAAAAATCATTACGCAATCACTTGGTGCATAAACCATGACCTTTCTTGAACTTATCGCAAGTCCTTGATAACTAAAACAGCTTAAAAACT
Source organism: Mythimna vitellina (assembly GCA_949316375.1). Taxonomy (NCBI): domain Eukaryota; kingdom Metazoa; phylum Arthropoda; class Insecta; order Lepidoptera; family Noctuidae; genus Mythimna; species Mythimna vitellina. Next base: position 8,525,316 of record OX438699.1, on the reverse strand, counting down.
GGGGCAATGTTATTTCCCGATTATCGGAACAAAGGAAAAACGACGTCATTAAAAATGTTGGAAAATTGAAGTGAGGTAATGACGCACTGTCTTGATTCGTTATAACGATGACGACACTAGACCTGCGCGGACGCAAACCGGTTCTCATTCATCGCACGATCTATGTTTGTTAAATCACGTCAGGCGTTGGGCTTATACACCTATTTATTGGAATAAGTAATTATCTCGTGGTGGGTCTTTTATTAATTTACGTTGTGCGGTGTTTGTAGAAATATTGTTTTGTATCATAGACAGAATAGATTTGTATTGTTTCTACGCAGTTTTTTCACTACATTTTGATAAGTTTGACTGTGAGAATATCTTGTTTATTTTATTTATTTTGCTTAGTCTCGCGTTTAAGCACTATCTCTCCTGACGGTAAGCGATGATGTGATCAACGATGGAGAACACTTGCCTAGAAGTAACCTATTCATTCTTGACTTAAAGACCCGTAGGTTGTAGCTATTGGGAAACTGACTCCGGCAGGGAATTGCACTCCTTAGCTGTACCTACGCATTGTTGAAAGAGTGTCCGATATACTGGCAAAATATTTTAAGAATTACTTTGTAAGCATCTTAAATGCACTCTCCTGTCATTCGAAGGAGTGGCAGGCGGTCACCTTCTGCGAAGCAGTAATGCTAGCAAAGGAGGGGGCTGATCGCGTGAGACAACGGTCATCACGCCCCTATCGCAGCCGGGATTCCGATCCCGATTTCAGGCCACCGTAGACTCGAGCTTGCGGATGGCGAGCAATGGGTGGCTCACAGTCTGACCGTCCGGTAACCGTTCGGACCGAGCCCAAGTCGTCGACGGCGCGTACTGTTCCTCGCGCGCCTCAAGGAAATGTCAGCAGCTGTAGGGGCCCAACAGGGTCGAAGCCTACTGGGGCCACGGGTAGTGTGAAAATGAAACCCGGGGCCCTGGGACGAAGGCAAAGAAGGAACAGGAGTGGGATTTTTAGTCAGTAAAAGTCTGACACTATCTCCCGTTCCGCCCAAGGCGTGATTTCTCATAATATTTTTTTAACTTTAAGAGAAGCTCCTTTTTTATATTCGTGAACCGCCATCATTTTGTTCTTAGATCCATCGTCTGTACAGTCTAAGTCTAAATACCTTCTTAACTTACTAACAGCTTTATTGATTAGAGGTAACAAACTAGTGTACAAACGTTGATACTGTGATAACTGATAACCGACTACTGATATTTTATTAGTTAATAAGCATATTAGATTGGTAGGTACCTACTTGTGGTCTTGTGGTAGTTACAGGTACATAAGTCAGCGGTTAAGAAAAAAAGTCTGATTGAGAAATGTTGAGCTTCTTGTTATTATAAATAGGAAGGTCAATCATCATGGTTTTTGTAATTTATCGTTTCATCCTTTTTTTTTTCTTTCTTTGTGGGATTGTCCCATACTTGTTGCAAGTTCTTTTCGATGACTCATGATATAGTGGCGCCTCTCAAGCCAGTATGGTGCTACACAATAATTGTGACAACGCATTCAGTGTCTGGCCGAACTTTCGACTTCGGCCTAGTTCCGTAAAAAATCGAGTTTCGGTTTATTTCAATTTTGGCAATCTACAAACCCTGGAGCACAGGTGTAGGGTAGCCAGCCTTTTGGTATATTAGAGGAAGCATTTTAGAGCGTATGCTCGGGAATTATGTAACATGACTACAAGGAACAGGAGTGGGTTTTTAGTCAGTAAAAGTCTGACACTATCTCCCGTTCCACCCAAGAGCGAGGGATGTCATAAGATGATTTTCCCACCCAATAAAAAAAAAACCAGAAAAGAAAAACAAAATTAAATTCATATTTCCGCAAAACTGTACACAGATAATCGAATAAAAGAAAACTAAACGATTACGCTATTAAGGCCCCGTTCCACGAGTCCCCTACCATAAACAAAATAATCGTTTGTGGTAAGAAACGAGCGTTTTCTAAATCACGAATGTGAAAACCCCTGTCAGCCGTCAACTTGCAGCGTCTATTCATAGACAATTTATTACCAATTTGCGTGAAAATTAAATTACCGATAGTTAATCGGGATAACACCATTTTTTACGTAGATCGTTTGGGTATTATAATGTACCCACTGTAATGGAATTGACATAGTTTTTTTGACTTACTGATGATTCGGACACAGTGTCCAAGTTGACACATTTTTATTACAATATTTTTTCACTGACGATTCGAACATACACTGTTTAGTACAGTCAGATGAAAACTTTTAAATATAATATACGGGGGAAAAAAGCGTTAGCGTTATTTTAGGCTGGATTTAAGGCGGAAACTTTGTGTATGTAATACAGTTTTTTTTTTTATATTTTAGGGCTTTTTTTACCTTACAGTACCAAATAGCTTCAATAACTTTGGTGGTGTTCAAATCGTCAGTGAAAAAATATTGATAATAGAATGTGTCGATTCAGACACTGTGTCCGAATTGTCAGTAACTCATTATAACGTACCTACTATAATGGTATTTACATAGTTTTTTTCGCGTGGGAATATAAAATCTGGGTGTCCAAGTAATTATCGTGTAAACGTGAGTCAATATAGGGATTTCCTATACAAAAACATTCGTTTAGACAGTGTCTAGGTGTTTGTACAGTATGTAAAGGCGTTTGTGTGTCTGTTTGTAGGTTTATTAGTTCTTTACGCTAGTATGGATGAAATGCTTTTTGGATTACATTTGGCAAACGGATAGACAATTTCCTTTTTATCTCGGGAGTATTTTTCTTTGGGACAATTTTAACCTTCACCTGTTTTTTTTAGTTGGGAAGTCATCCAATGACATTTCCCGCCCTTGGGCGGTTCGGAAGGGCGTGTCAGACTTTTACTGACTAAAACCTACTCCTGTTCCTTCTTTGCCTTCTTTCCAGGGCCCCGAGGTTCTGTTTCACCTCACCCTTGTCCCCAGTAGGCTTCGACCCTGCTGAGTCCCTACAGTTGCTGACATCTCCTTGAGGCGCGTGTGGAACACTACGCGCTGTCGACGACTTGGGCTCGGTCCAGACGGTTACAGGACGGTCGGACGGCAAGCTATCCATAGCTCGCCGTCCGCAAGCCCTCGCCTACGGTGGCCGGAAACCTTCGCCTGCTGGCAGTAGCTTGTCAATTATAAAACAAAAACTATACTGTGTAGTCAATTCTATTTTATGTTATTGGTTTTTTCCTATATTTTTGTCTATGACACACCTTTATTTTTTATGCTAGTTGTCCCCCGAGGTTTTACCTGCGTTTTTAGTTAGTGCTGCGCTTACGTAAGTCGTAACGTGATGAGTAACCTATACTATTTACTAATCTGGCTATTCCATACAAATCATTTTTTTCTAATCCAAAGGGTTGTTCCAGAAATTATCATGTTTATACAAACAAAAAACTCTCAAGCTTTACTTTATTTATTTTTTAAATTAGTTTCAGTAAAAAACAGTTTTACAGTTTAATGTAGTTTATATACAAAAGACCTTAAAATAATTAAAACTATGCATATATAAACACTTAAGGCTATTCCTAACTAAAATATGGCGTCATAAAACTCCTCCGCATCGCTGTCGACGGGAAAACATAAATATATAGCTTTACTTTATTAATATAAGTATATGTATCAGGGATCTATTAAGCTGTATGGAAATTTAGAAGTCCTTCAAAGAACGTAAGAACAAATAAACACAAATGACGTCATTCGTCCTGCACTATAAAAATATATTAAATGTTTAGAAGAGGAAAACTACGGGAAGTACCTACCTAAACTATACAATTACACGCCGTTGTAATCTGTAGGTACATATAATAAATCTGTAGAAGATTTCGATGTAGATAACTTTTGTACAATAAAATGGTGTGTAATTTGATATATTATTTAGGCTTTGTTTCATCAAAATCGGTTGAATATATCGAAAGATATACTACATTCATTGACTGTTCAAGTTCGCCGGGTCAGCTAGGTAAATAATATAAGCGTACCTTATAGTTCATACTGTAGTAGAAATATTAATAAAATAATTTTGTTAACAGATATAATTAAACCAATCATTAAATACTTATATTTATTGAAATCTAATCATACACATAAAAAATATAACCGTATTAAAATATAGTATAACCAAACATCAGTAACATCCCTAATATAAATATCAATATTTTAAAGTGCCTTATTGTATATTTTTTTACGTTGGTAATTACAATATTGACCTTCTTTTCTGGGTAGAGCGAGAGGGAGTGTCAGACTTTTACTGACTTAAAACCAATCTTTCTATAGTTGCTGTAAACGCCAATAGTGGTAGTGTATGTGATTCAAAGTTTTTTTTTTTTGAGTTTGATCTAAGTTCACAATCTACCATATATTTAGAAATAAATATTTCATTCTTTCCTTACGAGGGCTACGGTAACTCTTTAGTCAATGCATTGATGTGCCCAGGGGCGCTGACTCCGTGGGTGCTCGGGTGCTCGAACACCCATGAGAAATAAACAGTGGGTGCCGAGCACCCCTGAGAATAGACATCAAGAAACAGAACAGTAATCGCCTCTTAGGTTACTTATAAATTATAATATTTCTTGACAATGAATAATGGTTTCATTTTATATTTTTAATCAAACATAATTAGTAATTAAGTATGCAGTATTTAAGTAGGACATTTATTTATTTGTCGGTCGATCGGTGTGCATTTCTCTTCTCACACGTCCCTACTTTTTCGAGACATCAAATGAGCATGAGCACCCATGAGGTTTTTTGAAAGCCGGCGCCCCTGGATGTGCCTGACTGTATGGGCGTTCATACAGTTATTTCTGTACCTAAATAGGACTTTAGATACATAAAGCTCTTACTAGGCACAAAACAAGTTACCCGAAGCGTTACAAGTCCCCGAAATAAGCGTCATCTATGCTAATGTTTATTCTGCGAAAAACTGTGGGTAAATACGTTGTACGCATGTTACAAATGATTAATACATAATACTAATTGAATTATTAGTTAAATCAAGTTATTTAAATATGTTAGAATAAAATAATAAATGACGCTTAGATAGATAGGTAAATATACTCTTTATTGTACACCAATAATAAAATTACAGTAGGAACTCAATAGGGCTTAATTTGATTCCAACAGATATTTTTTCTTGGACACATTAAATCAATACGATCCACTAGGCTATCATAGTTTATATAGGTATGGGTTTTTTAGGTACAAAGCCATCCTATGACTTCTCCCAGTCTGGGTGGAGCGTGAGAGCGTGTCTTTTACTGACTAAAACCACACCTGTGTCCTTCAGTTGCCCTTTGCGTTCTAGGACTACGGGTTTCCTTTTCAGAAAATCCCCGCGGTTCTAGTATGGAGATGTAATGCGCAGAAACGAAGACCACATGACCCGACGCATTTTAGCCATACAAGAGGGCAAAAGAGGAAGAGGTCGGCTTCCGACGACTGGAGACGAACCATCGAAAAATCGCCTAGAATGGCGTAAGAGTGTCAGGAGGGCTGACCCCAAATAGGGAACAAGCCAGAGATTGATTGATGTTGTTGTTCATATAATCAAATTGGGTATTCTAAGTAGGTATCTAATAATCCAGATACATTTGTAACTTAAAAAAGAGTCAAGAAAGTGGTGCAAATGACTCTTTCAATATGAAGCAAAAAAAAATGCGAAAAATTTCGAAATGAAATGCGTTGATGTGTCAAAGAAAAAAATAAATCGTTTATTTGAGACTCGCAGAGGACAAACCACAGCATAAAAATTAAAAATGTTAACTAGTCATATAAACGGACTTACATAAAAAATAGCCAGAGGACGTTGTGGAGTTTCCAACTATGTATGTCTATGACTGGCATATCAACTCAAAGCTGAAACTACGAGGACTAGAAATGTGAAATTTTGCACAAGAATTCCTTTTATGACATATATTATATGACTGGCTTGTTAGTCTCGTGGTTCGATTCCCACCCAGGACAAATGTTTGTGTGATGAGCACGATTCACATCTGACCGAGCAATCGGTGAACGTACATAAATAAATACATTCAGACGAACATAGAATCTTCTCCTTTTTAAAGTCGGTTAAAAAATACAGGATAAACTTTATTAAAAGTAAGTGTACAATGTACGGTCTCATCGCACAGGGCAATTTCTAACAGACAATCTTTCGATGTACTAAACTAAAGGAGATAGATATATCTCATCGACCTAGACTTCCTGACCAGAACAACCGCCCGATAGTTAAATATATTAATAATATAATACTCACACAACTATCACACAACGCCGCCGTCTAGTCCCAAGCTAAGCATAGCTTGTGTTATGAGTACTAGACAACTGATAAACATACTTAAATATTGCTAAATACATACATATTGTAGTTAAATTACAGCCAGACACAGAACAAATGATCGTGCTCATCACACAAACATTTGTCCTGGGTGTGAATCGAACCCATGAACTCTGGCATAGTAGTCAGGGCCACTAGCCACTAAATCAACAGGCCAGTCAAAATAAATTGATTTCGGACTGTTGTATATGTTTTAATAGCGCTGAGAACTCTAATACCGTGTTGCAGGATAGTTCCTACATATATGTAGCTACAAATTTACCCCATCAAACGTAGCGAAAATCTTTAAATATAACAGACACAAAAATAATGAACACCGTCATAATCCAACAATTTTCCCGACTTGAATGCCACGACAAAGTCGGATCAGCAAGTTGGATTTTAATTTCCAAACCACAGTTGGCTATAAACGACGCTGGAACTTTAGTGTTCCATTGTGTTGTATGCGCATGCGCAGGCGGCCGCCATTACGGCCCACATGCACCTACAATATGGAAGGGCAGTAAAATCACGGAGATCATTTTAACACACCATCGGAGATGTGACTGGTCGGTATGGTGATGGACTATTATGTACCTACACAATATGGTATACCTATGTAAGTAAGATACTTACCTATATTATACTATACATTTACTTATATTAGGTAAAATTATTCTTCGGCTTCATATGCGCCCTTAGCCTTTTCCGAAAAAATTAAGAATAATGTAGTTTTCAATCAGTGACATTTATAGATACACCATTTAGTTTTTTTTTTTAATTCGGTGCCCCACACTGGGGCTAGCTCCTGTATCTTGGGTTTTTTAGGTGGGAAATCATCCAAAAACTTCTCCTGCTCGAGGGTGGGGCGAGAGAGCATGTCAGACTTTTACTGGCTAAAACTCACTCCTATATTCCTTCCTTGCCTTGCGTTCCAGGACCTTGGGGTTTCCTTTCAGAAGCGAACCCCCTATCTGTACAATTATTATAGATAAACTAGTTTCTACCAGCGGCTTCGCCTGCGCCAAATTAGGTTTGTTCATAAAAAATTCGGACCCCGGTTTCATCCCCTTAGGGGGTGAATTTTAGAAAATACGTAATAGTTTACGTCATACAAGGAAACCTTCTGCAAAATTCTAGTCCCAGTAGCTTCGGCTGTGCGTTGATATGTCAGTCAGTCAGTTTCTCCTTTCTATAGATAGATTACACTTAGACACAGAACAAATCATCGTGCTCATCAATCAAACATTTGTCTTGGGTAGAAACCGAACCCGCGACCTCCGGCTTAGTAGTCAGGGCCACTAACCAACACATTAATTTATTAATCGTATAAAATTTGTTACAAATTAGTTTCTTGGTATCAATCTGTAGGCGTTGCAATATGTTTGGATGTTCCTCTTGATTTAAATTCTTAATTCTTAGAATCTTCTCAATTTGCACTTGTTTGTACTTTTATAGAAACTGTTGCTTATTCAAAATAAATATTTGTTTTTTTAGTAAACAAAACAAATGTGCAGAAGTGGAGTTAATTTATTGGGGCTTTACACATGAAAACGTCGTTTTATGAAACTGCACACATTTATTTATTTATTTAAACTTCATGTACAGTGGTGGTATATAGGCGGACTTAATGCCACAAAGCATTCTCTACCAGTCAACCATTGGGTTAAAAAGACAACACTGTGGTAGATACACACACACATTACACACACACAGACATTAAACTATGATATCTTCAGTTTTACTTGGAATTATAAGTTATTCACAAACTTGATGATTAAGTTAGTGATTCACTTATTTATTTGGATTTTGTTCCTTCTTCTACTACTTATTATCTACATAATTATATCTATTACTAGCTGAACCGGCAAACATTGTTCTATTACGTAAATTATATAAGAAAATAATGGGGGATGGGGTTTGGAGCAAAAAATATACCCTGCGAATTAATCTCAGACCTACCAAATATAAAAAAGTCATAAAAATTGGTGAAGCTGTTTGGGAGGCGTTCGATAACAAACACTGTGAGACGAGATTTTTATATATTACACTTAATTCATGATCAGTATCATCATTTCAGCCGAAAGTGGACATCTTTCTGTTGGGCATAGGCCTTCCCCAAATGTCACCACAATAAACCGTTCTGTGCGCCTCGCATCCATCGGATTCCCTCAACCCTTACCAGGACTTAATTGTTAATATTTAAATATAAGTAATTGGCATAGTATAGGTAACGTCGATTATTACAAATCGTGTTCTTTTTTAACTAAAATACCCTGATAAATTATGTGAACCTTACTGAAACTACCTACTCCTAAGAAATTCTTTGTCAAATCTAAAGACAAATAAAAAACTAAGTCTGCCAAGATATTCGTTACTCAAGACACTCCAGACTCAAACCAAAGCCAAACAAAAAAGCCATAATTTCCAACCGTAACACAGTGATGACCGCGACACAAAATGATTTGGTCACATTCTGGTCATGCCGTTTACGTCTTGTCCCTAATCATCTGTTCAATTTGTCAAATACGAGGGTACTCTCTCTTTCGACATAGCGCATTACGATCAAATTACTGACTTCGAAATATCAAAATGTGTTGTAATATTTTGATTATGTTTAGTTGGGTTAGGCGTTGTTTGGCAAGTTTGCTGAATGTCTTCATAAAATGAATCAGTTTTAATTTTTATGTTGCCGGAATTACGCTGGGCCTTGATGTGGTAAAATATCAGTCGTACAAGCGAGAAACAGAGATGGAGCTATACACTCTATATATAGCTCCATCTTTTTAACAGTTCAGTTTAGGCCGTAAAATCGATCGCATTAAGAGATCGTGGTAGGGCTTCAGGATTTTGTTGTGCAAGTTTTCATAATCAAGGATTCAAAATCAAAGGATCAAAAAAGGATTTTTTTTAAATATCTTTATCAACAACGAAATTATAAAGCTTCGAAGCTGCTAATAAAAAAGAGGAGTCCGACGTGACATCAAAGACGAAGGAAGCAGATATATTTAAAATTGTTATATCTCGTTTATTTTCTACCAATTTTTTTAACTGTTTTCACTGTCAATATTCTATTTTTGTATATTTATTGATAAACTGGCTGGATATATTTTTTTTTTCATGTATATTTCTTATTGGAACAGTCGAGTTCAACAGTTCCAGCGCTTGAATTCTATAAAGTACAGTTTGGAATACTTACGTAAATATGTCCCTACTTAATTACATTAAACTTTTTAACTCCAATTTCTACCTGAAACACTTCATCACCATGTCAGTCTTCTCTGTCCAATCAATTGTGCTCCCTCAAATAAGGACAAGATCTTCAGAATCTGTCACGATTGACATCTATGACCACATAAGAACTAAAATTCAAAGTCCCACATCACGGTATTAGTCTCCGTGCGATTAGAACATATACAACAATCCAAAATCAACTATCAGGCACTTGCTCGTGTGGGCTTCACACTCTGCGTACCTACTTCTATAAAAAAAACTTTTTACGAAAAAAAACCGACTTCAAGTCAGTGTTTCTCGGTATTGTTTGTTACTTATTGAACACCGACTATCGAAATTAAAGTCATTTTGATCCTTTTAGTGTTTTTTTTTAGTGAGGTCTGTTGTGCTTAAGTTCTCGATGAAAATACCAAAATCACTATATGGTTGTCTATAATATTTGAGGAGTTCCCTCGATTCCTCATGGATCCAATTAACAGAACTGGACTCTGGAAAAAATGGGACCAATCGGAATGTATATCTTTTAAGAGAAAACAATAATTTTGCAAATCGGTCCACAAACGACGAAGTTCTGAGGTAACACATATAGATAAAAAACATACAGCCGAATTGACAACCTCCTCTTTTTTTTGAAGTCGGTTAAAAAGAAATTAAGCATCTTTAGACCCTTTTCAGATTTGCTCTTTGAGCATCAAGGTTTTAAAACAACGTCTCACACCCAAAAATTCATCCAAGACCATGATACTCGAACAAAAAGAATGTAATCTCGCCACTGGACCAGTCCGCGCCTGTCACGTCAAATCTCGTCACATTATCGATGCTCTGTTGTGATGAGCCCGTCACAACTAATGGTAGTTCACGCACGGTGGTGTCTAGTTACATCGTATTAATAGCTGCCGGGGTACTGCGGATGAGGACATACCGAAGAAGCCGGTTACCTACACTGTATTTTATTGAATCGAGATTTTGTTATTCGCTATTGCTTTATTGATACGAAGTCTAAGAATAGAATAGAATAAATTTTATTGTTTACCAACATAATAACAAAACTTTTACACAAACTTCTAACTATGAGTACAATGGCGGTCTTATCGCTGAAAGCGATATCTACCCGACAATCTTAGGACAGACATGGACTGTAAGAACTTAAAATAAAAAGGGGTAGTCGACAATGTCTGTTTTTTTAAAGCTATTCTAATTTGATTAAAGCCGTATTTTTATGTACCGTGAAAAGCCGGCTTCTCACGCTCTAGGGTGGAGTGAAACAGCGTGTTAGACTTTTACTGACTAAAACCTACCTGTGTGTGACCTTCAGTTGCCTTTTGCGTTTTAGAGCCACGGTCACTCTTTCAAACGTTCTCGCAGCCAAGCTTAGACCTTAATTAACCTAAGTGTTATTGCGAGACAGTGAAAGAAGAATCATGGTTAACCGGAAAGAAAAACTATGAAGTTTGATGCTACAGAATTTTACCTATTTATAGTTTTCAGAATAGGTAAGCTAGAATGTTAGGATTTGAATGTTTCACAATACTAGTTGAACGAAAAACCCGCCTTGTAAGCGACAACTTACAAAATCAAATGTTTGAATAAATCAAGTTCTCCCCGAAAGCTGTGGGAGCTTTGACAAGAGATGTTCGCATGTCTCGACAGGCACATAAGGTCTTATATTTATGCTCGCTGGGCGTTCCACACAATAGTGAGAACTCATGATCAGACTAGAGCGCTGAAACGACACATTAACTTCACCTGCTTTCCATTGCCGCTTCGAATCCGTACTATACGATGATGGGCTGTTGGAGACAGCAATAGAAAGCAACCGCAAAAATATTTTCCTGAAATTCGTGTCATTGTCGTGTACATAAGCGGCGACGGTTTGCGAGTCGTCTTCACTCACAAATGTCACGCAGGATTTACGTTCCATCGTAAATCAAGATGGCAGCCGCACCCCGCACCCCTCAACCCACCTGCGCCTACGCATAATAATTGAATATTTCACGAGCCTCTCTCAACACCTCCGGGAGATGGCCGATACAATGTTATGTTTTACGGCTTCGCTCGTATTGTGTTAGGTCCTAAACTGTTGATGAGTGATCATGTGGAGTGTATTAAGTTTAATAGCGACTTAAGAAGCAATATTTCACATCGTTCGAGACACGCCTTTAATGTTTAGCGACCAATGTTTTATGATGATTTGTTTCCGTATTGAGTGAGGGTTTGCGAAAATAATTCTGTTTTGCCTCCACTAAGTTTGGAATGGTATTAAGATCTTTCAAATATCGAATCTTTTCAGAAAGAACATCGTAAGCAAGGGCGCTGGCTTTTAGAAAACCTCATGAGTGCTCATGCTCATTTGATGTACTTGAAAAAGTGGCGAAGTGTGAGAAGAGAAATGCACACTGATCGACCGACAAATAAATAAATGTCCTACTTACTGCGTATTTAATTACTAATTATGTTTGATAATAATATAAAAAGAAACCATTAATTACGAGCCGTGTCCAGAAGTAACGCTTCGAGTTGAGCCCTTGATCCAGTCCCCCAACGAAGGCCTCTTGGCTATTAAGCCATTGGCTGAAACGACTATCGGTACAATGGTCGACGAATCCACGTCCCACATGTCGACAACCTCGCGAGCCAAATCAATAAACTTGATTTGTTTATCTTTCTCGGCTTTCACTAGGTTCTCGTAACGCGGAACGGATATGTCAACATATCATTCACGCACGCCTCTCGCTTCGGTCCACCGCCACTAAATCAGGCTTATTGGCTACAATAATCCTGTCAGTAATGATGGACTGATCCCAGTACAATGTGATATCGCCATTATCGAGAACTGGGTTATTATTATTATTAGCTTCGCGTCGCCCGCATGATAGTAAAAAAATATCTCAAAGGAAAATTCTCCCGGGATAAAAAGTATCCTATGTGCTAATTCAGGTCATGGTCTGCCCATGTGCCAAATTTCATCCAAATGCGTTCAGTCGTTCAAGTGTGAAGAAATAACAAACACACTTAAACTCAAAAACTTTCGCCTTTATAAATTAGTTTAATGTAAACAGGAACTATTCTAATAGATCTATAATAGCTAATATAAGCTATATAAGCTTTTGCCTATGGCTTCGCCCACGTACATAAAGTATAGCCTAATGTCACTCAGGAATAAAGCAGCTTTCTATCAGTGAAAAAAATTTAGCAATCGGACCAGTACTTTCAGAGATTGTCTCCTACAAACAAAAATACTATAAGAATAAAAAAAAACAAAACCTCTTTTTTATATTAGTGCAGATAAATGTTTTTGTTTTTAAAAAGGTATTGCCATAAATAGTTTTTAATTATGGAAGAGAATACCCATACTTGCAAAAACACAAATTGTCACTTACAATGTTTTCCCTAAAAAAAGGTTGATTGGTTGATATGCACAAAATATACGGTCGGTCGGTACTTCAACGGTCCGGACTAAGCATTTCACCTAGTCGTTTATACCGCGTACATCGAATGACTGGAACAATTTGCCTGCTGCGGTCTTCCCGACCAACTATAATTCAGGTGTCTTCAAGGCAAGACTGAATAGGCCAACTAATGCGCCTCACTATCAATGAATGCTTCTCTGCTTACCATCTGGTGGGATCGCAGTCCTGGAGAACTGGTATATATCAATAAAAAAATATATATTTTAACTCCCGACAATTCAAACTACGAATCATTGAACACGTGCGATTCGCACTTGAGACTTTGAACTTAGAATTATATGAATCAGATACACAGTCTGTAATTATTTACTTCAAAATCACCTCTACAGATTTTTACGGCGTTGTAAATAAAGTCCTTAAAATAACTTCCATTTAACTTAGTTTTGAGGCTGAATTTCTCACTCCTGCCAGAACAATCCTGCTGTTGTTGCCCGCAAAGGGCAACTGAAGGTAAATTAGTCAGTAATAATCTGTCACTTTCTCTCACTCTACCTAAAGCGCGAGAAGTAATTTCACAATTTCGCAAGCAAAAAATAGGCTGAGTTTTTTAGAAAGCTCTACAGTGGAGTCTTAGTCCCGTTTTTACTTTTTTTCCTCTTTTTTCCTGTGAGAAAATCATCCAATGACATCCCCCGCTTTTGGGCGGAGCGGGAGATAGTGTCAGACTTTTACTGGAAAATCTGTTCCTTCGGAACCCTAAAAAAACTGGTATTTGAATAGCTTCTTTTGCTTTTAGTTAGGTAAGGTTAGTTTTTGTGTTAGTTCGCTACACGTTATCTAACGTCAAAAATGATAACCAAAAATACAAATGTATTTAAAACAATAGGTATAAAATGTGTTCTAAATTAATGTTGGCTATTGAATTAATATTTCCCACAATTCATGTTTCTTTATGATAAGAGAATTCAGTTTCCTGGTCCCAGTTTGATGACAAGTTAAGACATGTTTGTTCAAATTGTGTCGTTGCAGTTTTAATGTGTGGTTTTAGGAATATATTTTTAAATCTAATATATCTAGACGAGTTATGCAACCATAAACGTAGGTAACAGCTGATTATCTTTCGCGATTTCAGGTTTGGTCCCATAATAAAAGTTGTTCATAATGAGGAGTACAATCATCATCATCTTCCTGCCCTTATCCCGTATTATTTGAGGTCGGCGCAACACGTTTTTTTCTTCCACTCTGCCCTGTTACTCGTCATGCTATCACTAACTTCCTTTTCTTTCATATCACTCTTCACACAATCCATCCATCTTTTCTTTGGTCTCCCTCTTCCTCTCCATCCATCCACATGTAAACTCATAACTCATAATGAGGAGTACAATGTCCCCTCGAAATTCTTAAAGTTAATTTTTTAACACCTTATATAAAAATCAATGCCACTTTTCGTTGTAATTTTATAACTCAAGAACGGGCTCACCTATCCAAACCAAATGTTTAGGTTTTGTTTGGACTATTTAGTAGATGGTTTATGTGAAGTTTGCACAAAATCGTACGAGCGGTTCTTCATTTATCACATTATTAGGCGGTATGAAGTTCGCAGACTCAGCTAGTATGTATATACAAATTTCGTGTCACAGTGTTTGTTATCGAACACCTCCGAAACAGCATGACTGAAGTTGATGATTTTTTTTGCGTATATTTGGTAGGTCTGATAAATATGTCGAGGATTTTTTTACCCTCTTAGCTTCAAGGGTTCTGTACCCAAAGGGTAAAACGGCACCATTTTAATAAGACTCCGCTGTCCGTCCGTCAGTCTATCAGTCTGTCCGTCTGTCACTAGGCTGTATCTCATGAACCGTGATAGCTAGATAGTTGAAATTTTCACAGATGATGTATTTCTGTTACCGCTATAACAACAAATACTAAAAACAGAATAAAATAAACAAGTAAAAAAAGTTTGTACCTATAGATAATGGTACTGAACTCTTCGTGACCCGCACTAGGCCGGTTTTTTTAAAATAGAAATTACTTACGTTTTATAACTAGCTGAGTAGAATAGGTTCAACTTACTGACTAACTGAACCTATTTTTTTTTTGTGAATCATAAAATTTTGCAGGTCGGACTTTTACTGAGTAAAACCGGGGTGGTTTTTAGCCAGTACAAGTCTGACAAAGTCTTTTTGAGGTGGAAAATCATTTTTCTCCCGCTCACTTTTACTGAGATTAATCAGTCCTCCATAACCTACCTGTGTTCTTTCAGTTGCCCGATACGTTTCAGAGACACGGTATTTCGAACATTCTCGCAGCGCATCTCACCACGCGTCCTTACACCACACTTAGTCCAAACTACGTCGAAAATAAACAAAAACCCAATATCAAAACGCACCTAATCTCGCAGGCCGAGCACGTTGGCATCAGTCATTTATTCCGAATCGAGTGCTCTACACACGAATTATCTGCATTAGACATGTTAATCCACTCATTTTAACTGTAATTTTATTCGGTATTTATCGGTGCATTCATTACTGGCGACCGCAAATCGGACGCCCAAAAAGCTCGCCATTTTCCACCATACGCTATCCACATTAGTAGCTACATTCCCACACTACCACACTTGTGTGTACACACTAGTGCGTAATGTAGAGAATAATAGCATTGTAGGTACACTAACCTTAATTTTACAACACACGGCTCACGGGGAAGTATTGATGAACTATGAGGAGACTAGTATAGCATAGCATAGTCGACCTTATAATGTTCCCACTGTTGGGACTCAAGCCTCCTCTCTAAGAGGGGGAATGGGCCGTAATCCACCACGCGGGCCCAGTGCGTGTTGGGGAACGTCACATGTCTTCGAATTTTTGGTTCTAGGACATGCCGGTTTCCTCACGATGTTTTCCTTCACCGTTTTGAGAGCAGTGGTGATGAAATAAATTACAAAAAGTAATGCGCCTGGCTGGGTTTGAACCCGCGACCTACAATTCGTAAGTCGGGGCCGTTACCACGGGCAAATAGCATGAGGAAAAAATCAGATTGAAGAAGAGCTTACAGTATATTTGCTATCGTACATTTAGAGTGTCTTTAGCTACAGAGATCTTCAAATGGGTAATTGTACCTACCTAAATAATAATAATAAAACATTAGTACACTATAACTCATTTGATATCTCTAATTTTCTTAAATTACTATGTAAGTGAAGAAAGAGACTTCATGTACAATGGAATAGAAAATATTTAATTTGATACAAACACAACACAAGAGCAACAAACAGAAAGTAGAAGATGCATAACATCGCGCTAGAACCCACGGAAGCGGAGCAGTAACCAATGATGGGGAGGACAGCTAGTAAATGCTTAAAGTACGTAGACAGATAGTCAGGCCGCCGACAATCAGACGGAACACAATTTTTTTTCAGGTGGCATACCTATTTACTGCTCTCGCTCAAAGGCAGATTGGAAGGGCGTGTCAGACTTTTACTGACTAAACCCACACCTATATTCTATAAGTTGCCTTTTGCATTCTAGTAGACATCAGCTCTGCTGGTAAGGTATCACTGACATTTCTTTAAGGCGCGCATGGATCTAATATTCCACGCACGCCAGACGGCGAGCTAACCACTCGTCGTCCGCTTACGGTGGCTGATGGTGGCAGGTGGCTGGGGCGTGAGGATGTCAGACGGCACACCATGACGGTTTCTCTTTTAGACACGGAACCCTAAACATAGTTAAACACTATTGAATGCAGGTAATATGGTTATAAAATTACGTTCAATATCCCAACTAATAAGTTGATTAATTTGATTGAACCTAGCTGGAGCACTATAAAGAGTGATTGTATTTGAATGTGTAAATTAGTGGTCGGTTAAATCGGTGTTATGATTTACTTTATTATAACCTACATTTGCAATTGTGTTGGACTAATGATAATACATAAAATACATAATTATAGAGGATGTACCACAGACCCAACCCTGCAGTTTAGTAAAGGGGACAATGGTTAGGTTTTAATGACCACAAAACAGTTTCGTTTTAATTTTACCAAAGGGCAGCAAAGCAATAAAAATATATATAAAAAAATACAAGATAAGAATGAAGATAAAAATATGTTGGTGTGATGTAGATTTTGTATGGTGTACAATAAAAAACCGGCCAAGTGCGAGTCGGCCTCGCGCATGAAGGGTTTCATCATCATCTCATCATCATCTTCCTGCCCTTGTCCCATCTTATTTGGGGTCGGCGCAACACGTATTTTTCTTCCATTCTATCCTGTCAACCGTCATACTATCACTAACTTCCTTTTCTTTCATATCACTGTTCACACAGTCCATCCATCGTCATCTACTTATATAAAAACGGCAAAAAATCACGTTTGTTGTACGGGAGCCGCATTAAATATTTATTTTATTCCGTTTTTTAGTATTTGTTGTTATAGCGGCAACAGAAATACATCATCTGTGAAAATTTCATCAGTCTAACTACGACGGTTCATGAGATACAGCCTGGTGTCAAACGGACAGACAGACGGATGGACAGCTGAGTTTTAATAATAGGGTCAATAGGGTCCCGTTTTATTTACCCTTCATTTAGGTACGGAACCCTAAAAAGTATATCTATCAATTTTCAATAGTTAATTTGGCTTGAAAAATTAAACCTCGGGCTTTAAACTCAGTATTTTAATGTTATTATAACATATGTGTATTTTGTTCCAGGCAAGAGTTTCTCGTTAACAATCACGATATCAACAAACCCACCTCAAGTTACAACGTACCAAAAAGCCATCAAAGTCACCGTCGACGGACCCCGGGAGCCCCGCTCCAAAACTAGTAAGTATACGTACTTTCCTTGAGATGGGAAACCATCAAATAACATCTCCCGCTCTGGGTGGAGCGAGAGGGCGTGTCTAACGTTTACTGACTAAAACCCACCTGTGTTCCTTCAGTTGCCTTTTGCGGCCCAGCGCCGCGGTAACCCTTTCAAACATTCGGGCAGTCCTAGTAAATATTCTCTACCGTTAGCTTGACCAGAAACTCGGGCATACATACATTTTATAGGACAATCAATGTCAACTACAGAACGTCTAAAATACAAAGACCCGTAGCCTGAGTAAAATGCCTCACAGCGTCTTTATAATTGGAGAGAGTGTCAAACTTTTACTGACTAAAAGCCACCCTTGTTCCTTCAGTTCCAGGGCTGCGGTGTCTCTTTCGAAGAATCCTTCCTCCAATACAAGGCTGGTGGCTAAAAAGTTCCCAATATTATACGAATCTTCATCATCTTCCTGCCCTAGTCCCTTCGGGTCAGCTAATATTATACGAATAGAGTTATTAATATGGTGACATGATAAACCGTTGTCCTGTGTCTGTCCCGAATAAATGACGTATTTCTATTCTATTTCATTCCATTCCATTCTATTCCATTCCATTCCATTCCATTCCATTCCATTCCATTCCATTCCATTCTATTCCATTCTATTCTACCACCAACAAACAAAAAAACAAATATCACTATATAATATTAGTGTAGATAGTACGAATTTGTGCAGTGCTGAATAATATATTTTACACTATGTAAGCCACCAGTTATGTAATAGCTTCTGGCAGCAGAAGACATACTTCCGGGATAAATAAACCACGAGCCTTTAAACTATCCTCCCATGTGTTATTCTAAGACATGGTCTACCCGTCAGCCAGACTTCATCTGAATTCTTTCAGCCGTTTGAGCGTGAAGGAGTAAATTTATACATACAAACTTTCGCCTTTAAAATATTAGTGTGTGTTTTTTAATCAATCAAGGATTTTTTAGATTTACCTTAGGAATAATGCCATCACGCCTCTTAGGACCAACTATTTGCCTAAACTGTAGCTACCTGAAGTCACTTAGTAACTGACGTATTCTCATTGACTGTTTTCATGTCACACAGGGTACTCCATCATCAATGATTCGTAGACTCTCCGCATCATAATCTTTTGGGTGCAATCACATTCTCGAAGGTGTCAACGTCAACCAACAACGTTCGAAATTGGAACGATTTAAGATGGCGTTAGTTTTACCAATGTTCAATGTTCTTATTCCTTTTGCGTAGTGTTCCACCCGCGCCTTAAACACATGTCAGTAAAACCGTAGGAGTCCAGCAGGGCCGAAGCCTACTAGGGCTATAGGTTGACTTGCAAAAGTTAAACACAGGTTTCTGGAACGCAAGGCAAAGACAGAATATAGCTGTGGTTTTAGTCAGTAAAATTCTAAACATCCCACCCACTCCATCCTAAAGCGAGAGAAGATATTGGATGATCCCTTCCTTAAAAAAAGGCTGTATTTTCCTAGTGCTGAGAGGTCTCCCTCAGTATCTTCTAGTTGTTTCGCTTTAGGACTAATATAGATCATTGCTTGAATAAACAAGCCATATATATAATAGCCATGTATATAATAGCCATATATGTATATGATGGGACAAGGAAATATAATAATATATTTCCTTGTCCCACCATAGGGTGCATAAGATGCTATTTTCTGTCACCTAAGGTATAGGTATATTCTTCTATTTTTATCCAAAATAATTAACAAAACAACTCTATTTTCTGATAACCATCACATTTACAAATACAAACAATGCGGTTATATCGGCTACAAACAACAATAAATACATTTACAAAATACAAAATTACAAGTTACCAATTAATTAAAAAACTAAAATTGAAAACATAATTCGATCGCGCGTATCCTGAGCTCGGCCCAATTTGTTATTATTCGACGTCGCGCTACGAAAACCGCGAGCATAAACAATTAAAATAATATATAATATTGTGAGCTGTTTCTATTATTATCGTGTAGTTTTCATATATGTGATAGTGGTGGACGGGTGACCGCGATATCACAATTCGTAGATAAACCATTTTCTTCCCACGGGAGTTGCGCTGATATGACGTAGTATGTCGCGTGGTTTTTTTTTTACCTACTGTATTGTTGCGAGTTGCATAACATTTATGTATCGCAAAGGTCGTATTTTGTATGTAGGTTATCAATTTATCATACTTAAACTGACGATTTTTTTAACTTAGGTATTTACTATATTGCCAGCGTTCTGGGCGCTTTTCCTATTGATATCGATGTGGATGAATTTTTTGATGCCCAATAATTTCTTTTTCTACCCGTTTGTAAATATTATTATTTTTAGTTTGTATATATTCCTATTACTTACGTTGTTAATATTTATTAGTTTTTATGTTTCTTGTAATTAGTATTAGAATGTTAGCAATTGTAATAAAGGTATTTACTGGTCATGGGGCTAGATATAAATGTAGACCAATTAGCACGGCAACAGTGACAATAAACACAATTTTTTTAAGTTCTTTATTTAGAAAAAGTACAACATAATACAATTAATGTTCAATATAATTAAATTTATATTAATTTTATTATGAAACATAAACATATTTACAAAATATTGTGAAAATTAAAAATCAGCTTTATTTAAATCGGGTTCTGTCGAAGTGTCTGACGAGCTCCATAATAATTATTTTTATCAAAAACTGAACTATTTCGCGTCCTGGAGTTAAATTTTGGGACAATGGGACCGGTTACCGTGAAAATTGACAGTTTAGTTCAACACGCGGCGACAACGATACATACGAGATAACAATATTCCATTTACCTAATAGACATGATGTCTATTTAGCATGATTTTCGTCCTTCCACCCGGGGAAGGCCAAAATGACTTCAATCATTCACTTACTAAAAATTGGGCATCTAAGTTATAAAACCAATATAACAGGTTCCTCTAAGGGCGGAATTCACCAATAAAACTAATCGCGTTTTAACGTTTGGCTCGCATAATCGCGTTTGGCCGCTGTCACTAGTGTCACTTGTCTGTATTTTTCTTTGTGAGCCAAACGTTAAAACGCGATTATTTTTATTGGTGAATTCCACCCTAAATATCTACAACCACCAGCTTAACCTTTACCATCAAAACAACACTAATAAACATTCAATTCCCATCAATTCTACCCCACATTTAACTGATATCTAATTAATATCAGAAAACGTTGTCTTCCGCCTGTCAGTCACGCGAAACTAAGGAGTTGTTCCAAAGGAGTTCAAACCTTCGAACTATCGACGAAATTGGCCGAAAAATATAAAAAAAACACGTTACGCCATATGGAGCGGCGGAGCCGGCGGCAAACAATAGTGAAATTATTATCAGTAATAAGTCCAACTCACGCACTGCACAACTGCTGGGACCTTTGTGCCTGCTGCCGCCGTGAAGCGATGCAACAAACCCAGGGACATATCTTTATACGTTCATTTGCTTCAAAAGTACTGTTAATCGTACTATAATCAACGTGATATTGTAAAGCTTCTGCAAAATTTTTGTTCGGACATTACTCAAATTAACGTACGAAATTCAAAGCGCCGTGTTTTGTTTTTTTTTTTATAAATTGTTGCGGTTTTGATAGCGATGTTTAAAAAATATCAAAGCTGATTTAAGAAACTCTTTGGTGAGTTTTCATAGAAATAGCCATCCACGTATCAACACTAATAGATCGAGTTTTCAGGATTCCAGACAACAGATATTTAGACAAGTCAATGCCACTTTTCTACTCGTATGAGCCCTCTTCATTAAATACAAATGACCCTCGTTAGCAATCACAGCACTCTCTCATCAACATCAGATCTTTATCAAAAAGCACGAACACCAAAAATCTTTCCACAATATCAAACAAAGAGTAGAAAGGGCACAAAAGGCTCGTACTTAACGAATAAGCCCCAAACTCTGGGGCACAAGAAAGGCAGATATCGTATGCTGGGGGACTTAAAAGTTTGACTTAATAGACTTAATTTGTAGGTAGAACGTAAGCCGCTTCGCAGTGACCCTCGCTAATTGCGCTGTACTCCCACATTACACGGACTATCGACTATCGATAAAATGCAATTTATTTGTAGCGGTCGAAACTGCGAATGATGCTTAAACAGTGTAATGCAAACAATAATTGCGTCGCGCTAGGAACATTTCAATTTGAGGTGATGATATTATCTAAATAAAAGTTATTCTGCTGTTTTTAATTTTAGGCACTGAAGTCAAACTTAAACTATACACTTTTACCTATGCCAGTTATATTGGTGTTGACTTACAAATAACTGTCATAGGTAAAAGTGTAATTTCAGATATTATGAGTTCATGTAATTAGAAGCAGTGATGGTATAAGAATATAATCCATACTTACTAAAGAGTTTTATAATAAGCATCAATCACATAGATTTTTGGAATATAAAAACATTATTCTATACAAACATCGACATCTAACACCACAGCCCATCACAACCCTATTATTGTAAAACAACAAATAATAATTAACTTGCTACATTTGTTTGCGTCGATTCACTACATAATTGCGGTATACGACCATCTTACATTGTTTGTGCTCATAAAATAATTATCTATGTAATTTTTTTCTAACACGACATCGAAATAATTAGGGCGGTACCTTTTTACTCGCCCGACAGAAGGACCGCCAATTTTGGCCAACGCCAGGATTGAAAAAAAGGACCACCTTTTTTTGGTAATAAGGTGATTGACACTTTTATGTTTAATTGAAGACTGGTCACCGGAAACTTAGTTTTTGGGCTTGTTAGAAAATTAAATTAAAAATTAACTGTATTGGTGCGTGACAGAGGTAAAAGAATTGTTGAATTTTTGGGCCGTGTTTATTTGAATCCATGTTTATATTTATACTTTTTTTTATATTCCTTCCATTTCTCTCTGTTTTGTGCTTACCTAAATATCTCAAATTCTAATGGAAGCCATATAAGATGTCCCGCCATCTTCTCCACGCCTTGACGCAACTCTGTCAACTATTTTTCATAGATGTTGCGTCTTATTGCTTCTAATTTGCTAAAAGAGACCAAGCTGAGATTTATCCCTTATTTATTTTGAGATTTTTTTCATTTTTTTTTTCATCGTCAGTATTATTTATCAGCTTGATATAATATAATTTGTAAGAGAAACCATTTCTTTTTTTCGGAATTCCCTATGACTTCCTTGAAGAAAGTTCTTCAACAAAAGCCATACTAAAATATGACCACTTATTTCTGTTACATCCTGAAATATTAAGATTTCTGTAAAATACATGTGTAACTATTTGACATACAAAACAGTAGTTTCTTTCTATATAGCTTTACCTTCTTCTCCACAGGTACAAACGCGTCTCCGCACCAAATCGGGTCATTCCGCCTGCAGCGGTCCCTAATCACGTGTGAAAGCGCATCCCTAGCTCTTCGGGAGATGGAATACAAGAGCGCCTCCTCTGTGAGGAGTTTGCGCTCCCTCTCCCACGAGGAACGAGAGTACAAGACTAACGCCAACCTGCCCGCGGGAGGTATGTACCTAGACGGTTAGTCCAGCTTTTATACTTTTTGTAGCATAAGCATAAATTAGCTTATAATGTTCCCTCAGCTGGGACTCACACCTCTTCCCTGAGTGTCAGTGTGGGCTGTAATCTATCACACGGATACACTGTAGATTGCTTGATGTTATAGTATAATCGGAATATGTTTTCCATTCTGAACTTAAGCGTTCCAGACTATGCGCATATTCGAAAAAATACGATTCTTAAAAAGAATTACTGCGCAGCCAATTGTTCGAAATTCGGAGCTTTCAAGATATTTTGGCCGTATTCCACATGTCCTCGATTTTTTTATTCTAGGATATAATGTCGGTTTCCTATCTTCTAGTCTTCTATTACTTTTACTACCTACCCAATTGGAGAATAAGCTTAAAAAGAATATTAAAATCTATTTCTTTAACATTATTTAGAATTTCACAAAGTAGAAAATGTCTAAGGTATTAAGTCTGCCTCAGTACCTACTTTTGTGTGCATATAGCATAGCATAATATAGCATAATCAGCCTTTTAATGTTCCCACTGCTGGGACTCAGGCTTCCTCTCTAGGAGAGGGAATGGACTTTAATCCACCACGCGGGCCGGTTGCCGGGTTGGTGAATGTCGCATATTTTCGAATTTTTGATTCTAGGACATGCCGGTTTCCTCACGATGTTTTCCTTCACCGTTTTGCGAACAGTGATGATAAAATAAATTATACAAAGCAATGCGCCTGGTAGGGTTTGAAGCCGCGACCTACAACTCGTAAGTCGGGGCCGTTACCACTCGGCCACCACTGCTCTCAAAACTGCTCCCACCCTCTCTCTCTCTCTTGTGTGCATAAAATATTAAATAATAATTAAATAAACTAAAATATTTACTACAACCGCTGCTGACATTTAGAAGCTATTAAATCTAAACATATATTAAATAAACATACAACTAGTATTTAACGGTTACCAAGATAATATATGATTATTATTTGTCGAAGGCGCGTATAAAATTAAGTATTTATTAGTTTAACCTTATTACAACGGTTAACCACACGCATTACTACTCTAAATTAATATTTTCCTTAAAACTCTGATATAAAGTAATCTAATACCGATACAGGCATTTGTACACTTCCTGTTGACCCAAACTCAACTGGTCATGTGTCATTAGTTCGCGATAAAAGTCGTTTGAATCTGAATCTTATCATTTGAGCTTAGAAAAAAATATGAAGTGTTTTGTTGTATGGATAAATTGAAAGTAGTATTGTTTAAGACCCTTTTTTTGTATGGGAAATCATTAAATAACTTCTTTCGCTGTAGGTGGAGCGGGAGAGAGCGTCAAACTTTTAATAACTAAAACCTAGCTATGTTCCTTTAGTTGTCTTTATGCTCCAGGGCCTCGGATAAGTTTTTCGAACATTCCCGCAGCCCTAGCAGGCAGCGGCTCTGCTGGGCCTCTTTATTTTTGCTGATATGTCTTAGAGGCGCGCGTGGAACACAACGAGCCAGCGGGCTTGTTCCTTACCAAATGGCTGGACGGCGAGCTATCCATTGCTCGTCGTCCGTCGTCGGGAATCGCTCTGCGAATCCCAACGCGTGGGGCGTCTCCTTTAGTGACAAACCTAACAAGTGATTGACGCTAGTGTTTGTGACGCTTTGACTTTGAATTTTGACTTTGATTTTAAAATAAAATCGTACTTGGTACTTTTTAGCAAACCTCCCTAATTCTAAACAACAGTATAACTCTAAACACCAGCCCAGCAAATCATGTAACAATAACAGCAGACAGATAGGTAATTTCCTGACGTAATTATGGCCTAAATAACTGTAAAGTGTCCCGGAGTCGGCTGCGTTAAATTTATTAATATCCGTGCTCATTACCCGCCGCTCACAATCACGACCCTCTAAGTGACTACCGCCTTATTTACCGACGAGCTGCTGTGAACGAACTTGGGTATCTAGTAGACGAGGTAAAAACAGAAAAGGGAAATACTTTTTCTTTACTTTATACGCGTTTTTTTCGAACTGTCAAAGACTCGATCAGTAAGAAAGATCTAAGCACAATCGAAAACGTCAAAACATAAATAAAATCTTTACGCGAGTTCTTTTTTTTAAACTACCCCCAACTAACAGAAAAACGCTTAAAAGTAATGACAGATTTTGTGTATTTGCTTTGAAGAGCTTCGTCTTCTATCAGCTCATAATTCAAAGCATGGGTCTTACCATGACGTGTTCAAATGTCAAGTGAGAAAGAGGGATGGAGCTATACACCCGAAATAGCTCCATTTCTTTAACAGTTTAGTTTAGGTCGTCAAATGGATCGCGTTATGAGCTCATGTTAGAGTCTCTGGTATTTAAATCAAACCTTTTACAGACACTTTCAAACTGTTGAGGAGCCGATCAGTAAGAAAGGTCTAAGCTCGATCAATAGCGTCAAAACACGAACACAATGAAAAAATTATATTCAATAAGTCTTTTTTCTGTGAATTATGTCACTAATTGTTTCGGCTTTTGCCTAAAACTGGCGTTTAGAAGTTATCCTTTAGTTTTGGTTTAGTGTCCGATTTAAGGTTAATTAAAAACTACCACAAATTGCTTCTGACAGAATCCGTGAAATTAATAACAGAAGGCAATCAGGAAGGCAGATTGTTATTTACTGTTAATAATTGTTTGATCAAACACCTTTTTTGGATGCTTCTGCAATTAAATAAAATTCTCCTAGAAACCTTAAACCAATTTTGTGAGATAAATCTTTATTCTTATATTAGTACCTGCACGATTTTTTTTTAATAAATATCGGGCTATATATATTCTCTGCAAACTCTGAGTTTTAGAAGGAATTAGGATTTGATAAATTAAAGTAAATCATAGGTTGTCTAAAACCAAAATAGTAGAAGCCAAAATAATAAAACAACACAGACACTAAAACCTGCCCAATCTACCCGTTCTAAGTGCACGTTCATACTCGAGGCGTTTACAAGGCAATCCCAGCGGGTTTCATCAGCGTTGCCGGCAATCTGCGCGCGCGCCGCTAATGACGATCCGCCATTACGCACGTTATTAGCCGCCTGCGCTGCCGACAGCCCATGTCAACTCTAATGCTTGTTGCTAACTGTTGGATTGCTTCGTGATGGCGCATCTGTATTAGAGTTAATTATTTCGGTAGTTATGAACCTTCACTTTTTGGTCTTTTGAGCCGAATCATTAAAGTGGAGGACTTGTCATCTCAGTGAAACAGCGAATTACATTCGCAATTATTTTTATTTTTAGTCACTTCAAAATGAACTGTTGTAAAAGAATCTTTTTAAACAACCAATGTCAACTGTGATGCTTGATATTAACTGTTGAATTGCTTCGTGCATCTGTATTAGAGATAATTATTTTGGTAATTATGAGCCTTCACTTTTTGGTCCTTCGAGCCGGATTACTAAAGTGGAGGATTTGTCATGTTTCTCTGGCTAATCTTGGTTCAAACATTCGGATTTATTCTTACAGTAAGCTTTTTAAATGTTTAAAACTTCTTGTAAAAGAGAAATCTTAACAAATTCTTTTCATCCTTCACCGACTACGTTGATGCTTTACCATTCCCGTCATGATGACCTGTAAAATTGGTTAGGCAGTATTATAGCTTATAAATTACAAGTTGTTGAATGGAACAAAATACTTAAATAAAACGATCGATGTTGCATCGGTAATGGTTTGTTTCCTGTGTAAGAAATATCTTCGTAATGGTCCAGTTCGATTGCGTTGTGATTCACGGCTGTATTCGTAATTTAATGACATCTACGTGGTTACGAGTACATAGCTTCCTTATGTTCTCAATTTTAGGTTGGAATTTCTTTTACTGTATTTAGGGTTATTGTATTTATTAGGAGTTAAAGTATGAAATTGCCGATTTGAACTGAAAAATTGAAATTCGTCTTTTTTTTTTTAAATTAACATATTTATTTAATCAAAATAATTAGCATTATTATCTATAAATTGCTGCCATCTAATAGGAAGGTCATTTATGACTTTACGATAGAACTCTGGTGATCTAGATTCAACAAAGTGTGTGAAAGCATTTTGGACTGCCTCCTGAGAAGAAAACTTTTTATGACGTAGAAAATATTCCAATATTTTCTACGTGATAAAAAGTTCACGAAAAAAATGGTAGTCCATTGGAGCAAGGTCTGGCAAATACGAAGGGTGACAAATGGTTTGTAATTGCAGTTCCTATAGAGTTAAAACGGTTTCTCGTCCTGTATGAGGTCTCGCGTTATCATAGAGCAATAATGGTGAAAATCGGATTCATGAGTCGGGGCTGTTTCACTGCTAGCTTTTCAGAGTTCGGCACAGTAGACATCTTTCGTTATTGCTTGACCAGATCGGAGAAAGCTATAGTGAATAACACTATGCTGAGACCACTAATCAGTTACCATTACCTTTTTATTGGTAAGCTTTACTTTAGGACACTGTTGCGGCGTTTGACCTGGGGTCAGCCATTGCATATTTCACTTACGGGTATCGTAAAGAATCCACTTTTCATCACATGTCATAATTTGAAACAAATATTCCTTCATTTTTGTATCGAGTCAACAGGGCAACACAAGTTTCAACACGTGTTTCTTTCTGCAGATGAGTCAAATCATGATGCACCCGTTTTTCCTATTTTATTGATTTGACGCAAATGAGTCAATATTGTTGGTAAGGTAACGTTAAACCATGTCGCTAATTCCTGGGTAGTTTGGCTCGGATCGACTTCCACCATCACTTTCAATTCATTGTTATTCACCTGTGTTGCGGTCTTCCACGTGGTTCGTTCTTCAAATCAAAGTTTCCATCACGAAAGCGTTTCAACCAAAATCGCACGGTGCGTTTATTAGCAGAACCCAAACGCAACATTAATATTGCGAGCTGTTTCTGCCGCATTAGTTTTACGTCGGAACTCGTATTCAAAAGTCACTCGAATTTTCTAAGTATCCATCTTTTTCGACTAAGTTAAATAAATAAAAAAATACTGAAAGTCGATAATCGAATGTTACACATTTTTTAAAATTTCAAACCATGAAGGTTTGAAGATTGAATAGTGCACAAAACTCATGTGATCACTGGGCACGCCATAATTATGGCGGTAAGTCCCCTATTTGAGGTTTGACTGGAAAGACTTCACGGCGTCCTCACCTTCCGCATGACGCACGTATTCTCACCGGACATGGTCAGTTCTGGAGGTTCCAGCACCGGATTCGAGCGGAAGAAACGCGCGAATGCCACCACTGTGTGGACCAACCGGTGGACACGGTGGACCACACGGTAGAGATGTGCCCCGCTTGGGCAGAGCAGTCGTCGTGTCCTCATAGGGGCGATCGGCGGCAACGATCTCTCGCACCGGGCCTTGGTACAGGCCATGGTCGAGGAGGAGTTGCAGGCGGTCGCCTCCTTATGCGAAGCAGTAATGCTAGCAAAGGAGGCGGCCGCTCTCGCGAGGCTACGGCCCTCACGCCCCAGTTGCCGGGGATCCCGATCCCGATTTCCGGTCACCGTAGGCGCGGGCTTGCGGACGGCGTAGCAGGACGGCGAGCAATGGGTAGCTCGCCGTCGTCGCCGCACAAGAGCGGGTGACGTCATTAGATGATTTCCCACCAAAAAAAAAACACTTGTGAACACACTTAATACTTCAATACACGGTCATATGATATGTGCTACTCATATACAAACTTGTCATATGGATAAACCATCCTGGAATAGAACATAAGACTTATTAGGGAGTATGTTTCTTTAAGATGATTATCGACATTCATGTTTCAGCTAGTAGGCGTAATATAATTATATATACAAATCTTTGCAGCTTCATTCTGAAAGATCAATGAAACGATTTTTGTATTACTGATAACCTATATGTTACATCACTGTTAAAATGATCTGTTGACTAATTTACTGAGTTACTGACGATCCGGACACAATACATACAGACACAGTAGAATTCAGAGTCTAAGCCTCATATATTTATAAAATTTGTATTATGAAAATTGGGTATTATTTTCAAAAAACAATAAAAAGTGATGGATAAAAATCAGCAAGGCATGAGAAGTGCTTAGAGGTCTGAAAGGATAGCAGATGACCCCTTCCCGTCGACAATTTCAATTTGGCACACGATGCACCAAACACCCTGTATTTTATAACTTTTTATCAGACTGTACTAAAGAGTGTGTTTACAAATCGTCAGTGAAAGAAATAAAAAGATGTCAATTTGGGCACAGTGTCCGAATCATCAATTATTCAATTTACTAATCAAATGCAACACAGTCGGTACATAATTTTGTTATACTTTTCAATAAACCTTACACAAATATTTGAAAATGGAAGATCTCATGAAAATATCTGAAAACCCTTTCTGAAAATGATTCCCTACTTATAATAAAAACAGTGCAACACAGACAGGGGCAAACAATGCGGTCATCGGATGATGACGTAGACGGCTGTTAGGGGGCTGCCGTGCCGGCTCCCGGACAATCGGAACCGGTCAATTATGCGCACTGATGGAACACCTTGCAAGCTTGCTCGCGCCAAACTACGCGTCGGACTTCGAATAATACGTTATTATGACATCACTATTCTGTTAAAGAAAAAAGCGTGCATATGTCCTTTTAGGCAATATTTAGTTACAAAAATAAAAAACATATTTCAGACTTGGATCTAAGGTAGGCACTACATAAACTTGGAATAGCAGTCATTGACCCTCCTTCATTTAAGGAAGTTCTTAATTTTAAAAATAGAAATAAAGACAATGTACTTCATTGTAAACGGGGTTAGAAATACTACAACACTTTTTGCGATCACAGTTCATGGTTCGAATTTTGAAAATTAAATTGTCAATTTTTTTTCTTTTTATGGAACCGATGCTACAAACTTATAAGATAGTTAATATTTTCCTAGTTTCTTAAAGTCTGATCACGTAGTTTACTTATATAGTGTATGTAGCTTTCAAATCAAATATCACGGGAAAAGTTAGCGAAATAATTCTTTATTCCTTAATATTCTTTTATTGTTCACATATGTCTTATTTACTAAACAAAAAAAAAAAACAAAGACAAGTAGACAAAATTTCAGAATCCGGTATTTAACCTAAACATGAAAAAACATTTAATTAGCTATGAAACACTTGTTTTTAACCGAAAAATATGACCAATTATTTTTCCTTACGTAACAACTGTATTACATTTTGCATCATTGACGTAGCCATAACCAAATATGGCCGATTAATTATTGAAGTTTGCGTTATGATTAATTTATTGCATAAAACGAAACGATATCAGTCCTACATGCGTATTCAGGAAAATATTTGGAAAAACCCTAAGGATATAAATAACTTGTGTAAGTTTATCAACCTCCTTGTCCTAAAATAAAAAAAGTTATTTTTTGTTTTTAAATCTGACTGAAAATCTTTCAATATTTCTTTATGAAAACTAGCTGATCCGGTATACGTTGTTTTGCAGTATAAATTATCACAGAAAAATTTGGGGGTGGGAGAAGGAGGACAAACATCATAAAAAAACTGGGCAAGTGCGAGTCGGACTCGCACCCTGAGGGTTCCATACAAACTTACATATGTAAATAGTTCAATTCCGAAATGGAATCTTTAAAGATTTTTCCGAAAAGCAAAAAAAAATAATTGTGAGGTAACAACAAATTTACAGTTTTCAGATTTATTCCTATACTTCTACTATAAAACCTTACTTTAAGCCAAATTTCAGAATTCTGGGTCAACGGGAAGTACCTCATGAGTTTTGATTTTCTCGAGAGTATCGAAATATACGTTTTTTGCCTCATAAACCGAAGTATCTTTTTTTCGTTGACTTACAAGTTTGTTTTTTTACAGTTTCAAGAGTCCGCAGACCTTAGTATATGGTTTTATTTTCAACTCGATACCTCCACGCGTTCCCAAGATAAAGAGTCTTGACACACAGACAGACGGACGGACAACAAAGTGATCCTATGAGGGTTCCGCTTTTTCCTTTTGAGGTACTAAAAAGAACGTATACAATCGAACATAGAACCGCCTTTTTGAACTTGTTTAAAAATACTTAACAAGCAGGTCAATACATATAATCTTACATACGTAAATATTTAAAACCAGCTGCTGCCAGCGGCTGTGCCCGTATAATAGTAGGAAATTATCCCAAGGGATTATACTCCCAGGATAAAAAGTATACAATGTGCTATTCCAGGATACTGTATACCTGTGACTAAGTTTCATCGAAATCCGTTCAGCCGTTTGAACGTGAAGAAGTGACAAACTTACCTACATACACTCACAAACTTTCGCCTTTGTAATATTAGTGTGATATTAATGTTAAGAGAAACCTCCCACCTAAAATACTTCCCCCTCCCCCGCCCTAAAATATTTTTAGAAAGTTATACACTAAGTTATTCTTGATTTACGAAAAAAAAATATCTCTCAAGAAATTATAATAAAGATGGATAGTCTTTTCAAACCACTATGAAATACGTAAAAAATCTGCATACCAACTTTTCACCAATCAACCGGCCGCCCAACTCTTCACTATCCAACCTGCAGAAGCTAAGACAAATGTCGTCGACCTCTAGATGGGCTACGAAAGAAAAATAATAACAATAACATCAAATGCGATGAGGAGAAAAAACGGACGCGGGCACAATGTCATTACGTCGGCGGCTTAACATCGTGCGCCATAGACTAGAGAAGACCTAGATGGATTTGAATTTGGAACGAGAGAAGAGTAAACGGCTTTTACAGGCTGTTCACAGTTATTTTACATCTAATTTGGACTATAGTGATCTTTATTTTCTTAGTCATAAGGTAGCTATCAGATGCAAAACAACTGCGAAGGGAAGACCTCTATGTTTCTTTTTATTTGAAAGCTTATGTGAAAAAGAGATGGCAACCCAGCAGTAGCTCACCAAAATTCTTGCTAGTGCAAGGGTAGTTAGTCTGTTTGTAGTTGCAATTGTATTAATTCAGAAATCAGGGTTTATACACTGATTTCTGAATAATCATAATTATATTAAATAATCATTGAAAATTGAGTACTTATTAAACTTTACAGCAGCCTGAAAACCTGTCAAAAGTATTTTTGCCGTTAAAGTAGGTTTTTTTATAAATAATATAGACTAGTGTTCGACTGTGATCCCACCTGATGGTAAGCAGTGATGCAATCGTTGATGGTGAGGCGCACTATAGTTTATTAAGAATCATTAGTAAGTTTGAGATGTTCTTAACTCAAAATAAACAGTTTTGTAACCGGCCCTAAACTAAAAGAACTCACGAATGAATAAACTTTTACGGTTTCCTAAAAAATCTAGTCACGCTCATAGCGTCTACGACATTTTTCGTAGTCAAAGTATCTGAAGTTTTGTTTTATTTATAAAAGTTTTAGTAAAAATAAATCTGTCTACACGTAACATAGTGCTACATTGTGCGCTTGTCTATCACTATTTGAATCCAAAGTAATCAGAGTGGCGTCCATTCACTGACGGCTGCTATTGCCAATGGCACACCATGTAATCACTTCTACGTCAAATACTATCAATTTCAACGGCTGCCAGCGCGGCCCAATAATTACTCCACTACCGATACATTGTCTGGAATTGTAGGGAGACTCCGAAATCAACACAAATATACGAAACAACAAAAAAGTCTTACCAATTTCGCCCTTTTACTAGAATTATCATAAAATACAAAATACATTTTTGAAAACATTCAATTTAAAGAACAACGTAATATAACATCGCGCCTTATTTCCGGTAGATATTTTAGATTTGATTGATCAATTTCGATGATCAATCTCTCGGGTGCCGTGATTGGCTACCGACCAACAACCTATCGCATTATAACGATACTTTTCACTGTTTCACACTCCAATACCTTTAATTCAGTTGAGAGGCAATTGAAAAATGGTATCGGGACGGCTATGTATTGTAAAGCGGAGTCAACAGCGTCGGTTATCGCGCGTTAGGTGCAGTTGGCGCGTAGCTCTGCGGTTACACTTACTCAAATAA
Organism: Mythimna vitellina; assembly: GCA_949316375.1. Lineage (NCBI taxonomy): Eukaryota > Metazoa > Arthropoda > Insecta > Lepidoptera > Noctuidae > Mythimna > Mythimna vitellina. The sequence goes on along the minus strand of OX438699.1, from coordinate 8,491,955 downwards.
AGTCAATCTTGGTGCTGCTAGGGTCCGTGTGAAAATTTGATAACGAAACTATAGATCGATGGGGCTGCAGAAATCAGGGGCCGCTGGCTGCGGTTTCAATCGGTGTGCTACTGTGGGATGTAATAAGCGGCAACGGATTAGCCTCCTACGCACCGCCCGACGGCGGGCTGTACGCGCGCCATGTTAGTGTATTACCACCTCACACCTGGCCCAATATTGTAATGGGTCTTTGTGTGCACCTGAAAGTAATCATTTTTATAATTTTTATTTTTTTACTAATTCTACAATAAGATAGCCACAAAGGCGTTACAGCTTATCATGCAATGATACTCTAATTAACTCTAGTCTTCTGCTCACATATTATAATACATATTTATAATCTGAAAATTCATGCAAAAGCTAGTAAGCTTTCAACGGGACTAGCTTCGCTTATTGTAAAAGTCTTTGAAAATTGTCTCGTGTTTAATCCTACAAAGAAAACAAAATTTTCTAGCATAACACACACTGTAACCTTCATATTTTTCGTTCGTAATTTTATTCTTATTCTAATTACATAAAAGTAAGTTTATTAAGAAATTTTGTAGAATAGTTTCTGCCAGCGGTTTCACCCGCGTGAAAGTTGAAAACTATTCCAAGGGGACGGGAGTAGCCCAAGATAAAAATTCCAGGACATGGTAGACCTTTACGCCAAATTTTATCTACATTTCGTTCAGAGAAGTTTCAACGCGAAGGAATACGAAATATACACGGACTCATAAACTTTCGCTGACATAATTGTTAGTAACATTCTACTCCCGGGAAAAGCAAGTACCCTAAGTGCTATAATTCTAGGTCTACCCGTGTGCCAAATTTCATCCAAACTTTTCAGCAGTTTCAGCTTCAAGGAGTAACAAACATACACACTCACAACTTTCCAATTTACAATATTAGTGTGATAAAATTCAGAACAGATTTACCTTTCAAAAAACGAATCACACGCGGAAAACCCAGCTGCTAATCACTGACACCGGATATCAAAACAATTTGATTTCAAACACTTTGATCTACGAAATTGAGCAATAAAATTGTGCCACCCGCATCTTAACCCTATTCCGGCAACCTGCGTCCATTGAAATAATAAGAAACGAATCCTATTGACCTCACACGATTTCCGACCTTCGGAAATGAATCACGTGCGAGGTAACATCTTCATTTTTAGTATTTCATAACTAGCCGATATAAAAAACTCATTGGAAGCATTCTATAGCTGGTTTTATCGGCTACTGAAGATAGGGTATCTTGGGGCATTAAAACTATTAAAATGTATGGGCGAAGAGCGGGTAGAATTAAGTCCGGCCACAAAACCACAGCTCCTGGATCGGCTGGTCGACTGGTCGGCTGGAGAGTTAACCCGCGACGTGCCGAGTATTATCGATACGTCAATTTTATAATTGCCTTTTTAAAGTGATGTAAATTCTTATATGGTTTTCTTGCAATTGATGTTTATGTGACAGTAGCAGGTTTATTCTTAGGGCGCCGTACCTGAAGGAAAACCACCGGATCCCTATTAAGTACTAAGTCTGTTTATCTGTCAGCGGGCTGTATCTCATGAATGGAAGAAAAAAACGTGTTGCGCCGCCCCCAAATAAGATGGGACAAGGGCAGGAAGATGATGATGGGCTGTATCTCATGAACCTTAATTGATTGACACTTGAAATAACATATTTCGATTTTAGATTCTTCCGAACGTGTGTTTGTTACCTAACTCTTTCTAAACGGCTTGGCCGATTTGGATGAAATATAATATGTATTTTTGAGTGGGTCCCTGGATGATTTGATAATACAATTGAATTCGGCAGATAGCGGTGCTACCCGATAGCAGCGCCATCTGCCGATTCTCATTTTTTTTTTTGACGAAAATCTTAATTACTGACAGGATAATGTCAGTCGGGACCGCTATTATAAAAATTAATATCGCACTTGACTTATTTTTATATACGTTATCATAAAACTACGGTCATAATTGTTACTACGGAAACGTTTGCAAAAGTTGCCGTGGCCCTAAAACGCATAGGGCCACTGAAGGACACTAGTGCGTTTCAGTCAGTAAAAGTATGGCACGTTCTATCGCTCCATCCTGAACAAGAGAAGTCATTTGATAAAATCCTTACTTTTTTATTGAAAATCTGAAAACAAAATAATGTTTCGAAAGAGACACCAAAATATCGATATCAGCCACCCGTCGTGATCCCAACCCTATCCGCATCGCTACAAAAAGCACGCACAAAACTTCTAAACAGTTAACTTCTGAATGATTTTATCGACGTTTCGCCGACAACCACTTGTATTATTCATCTAAATTCGTACGTCCGTATGTCTGTATGTCCCCCAACTCATTACAGACACTATTTTCCAATGTGGCAATATTCGCGCATTTTAAATGTACCAGCAAAGTGCACTATAAAAGCGCTAACCACAAAGATTCGGCTGATATTTTAGTTGCTTTAAAATTAACCCTAAAACATGTTTTGGCTCGAAGCACTAGCTTAAAATGCAGACAGTGCTTGAAAAAGTTACGTATTTTCGAAAAGATATTTTCTAGTTTACTTTGGTCTGAGTTTTGCTTAGCCGAAGAAAAACCTTATAGCACCCTTCTCGAAACTGTCTCGAAGTTTTCTACGAAGGAGGATTACTGTGGACGCCTTCTGCCTCTTCTAGGGAACATAGGACATTAAGTCACTTCAAATAAATCACTCTGAATTTTTGTTGTTTGGTTATTTTTTTTACAGTTTAGTATTTTTTTTATGAACATGTAGACATAAGAAACTGAAATATTAATTAACTACGTATTTATACTAAACCTTACTGTGTACATATAATAAAAAAACACAAAATACACTCAGGCGTTGAAGTACTCCTCCACATTGCTGTCATCCGAAAATGTGTCCAGAAGACTGACAGCATTGCCTCATTGAATGGCAATGGTGATTCTTTGAGTGAAGAACGAGCCAGCCCTCTAAGCACACAGAGTCAATCAGACCATTATTCCAGTTTTCAACATTCCCGGAGCTATTCTAACCTTCCATTCAAGGAATTGCATAATCTAGTCTTATCAACATCATTCTTCAACAGACAAGGTATTTCAGAGACTGTCATTTCATTCAATAAGATTTCTGAAACATCCTAAAAATTATTCATCAAATCCTACTTCTACAAAACCTTACTAGTCTATGTACAGTAATTTCTTTGCCAACTTTTTTTTGATGTGGGAGTTCTTCTAATAACGTCCTCTCACTTTGGATGGAGCGAGAGGGAGTGTCAGACTTTTAGTTTCTAAAACCAATCTGTTTTTAGTTCAGTTGCTCTTTGCATTTCAGGGCCGCAGTAACTCTTTCCATCAATCCCACAGCTCACATTTTTTGCCCACAAACTCTCATCATAAAACGATTTAACACATACCCACAAAATCCCGATACCCACACACCCTTCACCCACTTTACATTGATTTGATTAAATCATTCACTCATTCATTCGTCTAGTCCCGGCTATCAGATAAGTATTTATTGTTCGGTCTGCGGTTCGGTGGTAGCGGCCGCCCCAAACTTTACCGCAGCCGCTATTTGAATAAGTTCATTCACCAAGATTTCTTATGGTTCTTATTGAAATTACATTTCTCTGGTTTTGTTAATAAGAGTATCTTTCTGTTAACTTCCCATAAAAAATAAAATCTACACTAATATTATAAAGAGGTAAAGTTTGTTTATTTGTTTTTTTATTTGTTTGTTTGTAGGAGTTAATCTCTGAAAGTACTGGTCTGATTGCTAAAATGTTTTCACCAATAGATAGCTACTTTATTCTTGAGTGGCAAGCCTATTTCACTATAATAGTGACAAAAGCTAGTATTGAATATGGTCTTAGAGGTTAAGCGCCCTAGAGAAAGATGACGTTTGTCAGAAGTCAAAAATATGTACCGACATTTATGACGTTACATAAGAACTGAACAATGAAATCCTGCAACGCACAATTAAAGTTCTCCACTTGATTTGAACATATTCGACAGCCCGAAATCATCGATGTGGGCAACTGCCCCACACCAGACATAACATCCGTCTGATCGGAGGATCTTTCCTTTTCAATGGAGTTTTGCGGGACTTTACACTTAGTTCCGCATAAATCCAAAAATTATTTACAGATATCACATGACATTGTGCATTGCGGTAGCTCATATCAAACACAATTTTACACTTTTCACAATAGTTATCGCTTACTGAATGCCAGTTTTTCTAGGGTTTACAGCTAAAGGTTTCGTGCATTTTTCCAGTATGATGTTAAGATACAAAATACAGTCGCTTTGTTTTCCATTCTAATGTTTTTGCAACATTTGGCAGCAAATTTCGATTCGGCCTTCTCGGCAATCTTCGCTGAGGTAATCTTTACATACATAATTCTTCTGTACGTGTGTTTTTCATATAACTCCTCCTGGACAGCTTGACGGATATGGATAATTTTTAGGTTGTGAATGGATTTCTGGATGGTTTGAAAATACTATTGAACCCGGTATGTAATGCTGCAAAGCTAGTTTTCAAGACCACTAAGATTACAATAAAATTCTCATCTCAATTTTACTGAGATCGCGCTTATTTCCATGATACCAGTAGTACTTGAGATACACCAATTTCACATCACAGTAACTACTAGGAATAAATTTCAAATAATCAGAACAGCCAGTGAACTTCACTCGAAAAAATCCGCAATATCAAAAAGAAATAAATAAAAAGGTGTTTTTTCAGTCAATATTTTTCGTCTTTTTATAAAATAAAAACTTCCATCTAAACTTTTACTAAGACTACAGAATATTTTCAACGTCTCCTATAAAATCCTGCATGGTTTTAGCACCTGTAAGTCGATAAACCTTTTGTTTTACAAAACGCAGCCTCTAGTGTCGGGCACGTCGCACGTATGAAGCACTAAGTGCAGAAGCATCGCTCGCCTGCATCCCGCTCCGCTCGCTCGGCTCAGGTGGCTCCTCTGATCCGTAATGTCTCGCATTTGCGGTCACGGCAGGATACGCGCTTGTACAGTAATGAGCAACACATAACGAAGCCTTACAAATAATTCCACCCACGAAAAAAACACACCGAATCACGTACTCGTATAGCCGTATCCTTCAGAGGAAAACGCATATCGGATAGCATCGTACACAACTCCTTTCTCTTTTCTTCATATTTAAATCTACGAGAGAGAGCAAGACGCAAAATTAATATTCGCTCCTCATACTTACCGATACATTTTTGAGGTGTCGGCCAGGCTCAATACAATCAATTATTGTTCTACGTGCCACGGCTGCCTTCTGTCGGTGATGTGTTTGGGTTTGTTACTAAAAAGTATTGTAAAAATCGTGTCGGCAATTTGCGTTTCTACTTACAACATGATGTTTCAAGGTTCGACTGCAATTTAAAAGTGGATCATGTAACTGACTAATTTGGTATCGAATGAGCTCAATAATCGGATGTAAGGACACTTTATTTTATTTAAGTTTAGCTCTAAATAAGTGCCCGTTGTGTTGTCAGGCGGTAATGATTTGATTATCTCCCTGAAAGAGCACGGGTAATGCACAAAGCTTACAGCACACTGCTCTACTCGCCACGGACATACAAACTGCTAATTTTAGTGTAGTAATTTTCCTTTTGTACGAGCTTGGTTAGATACGTTGAAGAGAAGTTAGTGGAAAGTATTCGAGGTAATTTGTGAGCTGACGATTGGGCATTATTTTTATGGTGGTTCTTATATGGAGCAGTTTCACAAATGATATGAACGGCGGTTAATAAGTCAGTAAAGATATCGATAAGTGTGGCTGGGTGTGCGCCGGCGCTGGCCGTAGGTGGGTACGTAGCTGCCTAGGCGCAAGTAGGTATGTGCGCGAGATAGGTAACGCTAGCCCGCGTATCGCGTGTACGGCGGATAATGTTACGCGCCCGGCCGGCTGTATCAACGATCGTCAATCGGCCGGATCCATTCCGTGTAACAATACCTTCGGTGGAGCCACTAGAGCAGCGAGATTACATAAGCAAAGGGTTATTGCGGACAAACTCCGAAAACCACAAAAAAGAAAAATATTTTGTCTTGTACTACCCATATGTTTGTTAAATCATTTTCGTTTTATTCCAGTTTCCTATCAAAGTTCTCACTTTAGGGTGTAGCAATTTGTGTTGTATTTACTACATGCCATACTGATTTTTATGATTCCATACCTCAGAAGGAAAAAACGGAACCCATAAAGGATCACTTTGTTGTCCGTCTGTCTTTCAAGACCCTTTATCTTGGGAACGCCTAAAGGTATCGAGTTAAAATTATGACCAAATTATATCCAAGTCCTTGAAGCTGTGAAAAAATTAAGCTTCTAAGTTAACTAAAAAAATAGATACAGCCATATAAATCGCAAAAAACGTATATTTCAACACTCTTAGGGAATCAAAATTCATAGGGTACTTCTCGTTGACCCAGAATCCTAAATTTGACTTAAAGCGAGGTCTTATAGGACAGATATAGGAATAAATCTAAAAACCAAAAAAAAAAAACTTTTTTTTATTTTGAAAAAAATTCGAGACTCCGTTCTAGAATTGAACTTCACATAGGGAAGTTTGTACGGACTCGCACTTACCCAGTTTTTTTTTTATTAGCTCATTAGTCTGTACATTTTCTGTTTTAATAAAATTAATGATATTAATATATTAACTTCTATATCCTGTTAACAATCGTGCATTCCAATCCTTATTAAACTCCTATGAAAACAAGCCAAAAATAATTATCAACATCTCCATAGTCTTTTTTGCAACTGTGTTAGTGTCGGCTTCCAGTCTTACCGAATACAGCTGGATACCAGTATTTTACATGGAGCAACTGCCTATCAGACCTCCACAACCCAATAACTGGGCGACACGATACTCCTTGGGTAGACTGTCGGGCAGACGTTCTGGCGTCAGACATACGCGGCACATAAGTTGAACCCGTTGCTGTGGTTACGCGCAGCCCCCCACTTTAATTTAGACCCGAAAATTGGTTCCTGCGCATTCAAGGTTCCTATAATGGCTGTGAAACAAGACAAAAATAATTTATTTATTTAAAACTTTATGCACTAATGCACATTGTACAAAGGCGGACTTAATGCCTTAGGCATTTTCCAGTCGCTAGTCGATCTTAGGGTGATGCAGAGATATAACGTGGCAGGTGCAGCTTAAAAGAAGACTGACAGAGAGGAAATAAGAACAATAATAAATATATACTTAGATACAGACATACAAATAAAGAATAATAAAACATAGAAAAATAAAACTTCGTGTTTAATGGCCACGCATCTAATCTCGGCAACTTACATTACCCACAGTGGACGTGTCTTAAGATTCGAACGCATTGAACCGGCGAATGTTACCGTTTGTACTTATTTACACAACTTTTTACCATTGTCGACTATTACTATTTTTTGTGTATTATTATTTGTATAATAGTAAGTGTGGGTGCGCGTAATTTGGCAGCCTATGTATTTTTTGTGGCGATATTTTCGACAATTATTCCACTGTTAGATAAATTGCCCTAGATTCGGAATGTACTAAAGTTGTAAAAAAATAAAAAAGCCTGTTTTGACATTTGTATTTTGACTTCCTAGCGGCTTATCCGGTGTAGTGTAACTACTACTAAAGTAAATAAAATAGCTGCTACTACACCGGACCCCTAATTATTATTTTATTGTTTCTTTCAGTTTCGTTCCAAGTTACATTAGGGTTTTTCTCAAATGTCAAAACGAACCTTTTATTTTTTAACGACTTTAAATGACTTGCAATTTTATGCGATAATTCAGAAAAGAACAACAACTGGAATGTTAAATAGGCAGACGATAACAGTCAGTATATTATAAATCTATTTGATCAGTTTTAAAACAATATTTTAATGAGCTCGTCTCAAAAAACTAAGTATCCAGGAACTTAACAAATAATTAACCAAATAAAGTTTGACGTTGCAATAGAAATAATAATATACATTGAGGAATCCTAAAAAGGAAACTAAATTTTATTTTGTCCATTTTTAACCAAACAGGTCTTGTCAACCATTCTAGAATTAGATAGCGCTAGATACCGCTAAGCGTTTTCCGGAAAATAAAGCTGATTCTGCCATTTTCAGCCTCTATACAAGAAATGCTGTTTGTGTAAGATGAATAAATAAAGCCGGACATCCGGTTGTCCGGCTGTCCGACGTAAGTTTAGACCGGATTTCCGTCATCCGGCTAATAATTATTGTCAATGCCGTTGCCATTTCGTTCCCGATGACGTTCCAGAGGGATGAATATACCAAATCGCCAATGTTTGCTTACCGACATTTGGCCAACGATTTTCCGGATATCATTTTTTTAATATGGTCTTCATGACTAGTGTAATACACTTTTCGATGAAAGTCGAGCTGTCCAAAGACAAAAGAGTACATGCGCCGTTTTAGGCAAAATTGAGTTAGATTTTGGAAATCGTCCAGTACTTAATTTTTTGGAGTTTCCACATGCTTAAGATACAACAGAAAAGTTTAGTTTCAACAAAGAAATATTTGACATTTAAATTTTTTAATCCTCTCTTTTTTTGGGCTTTGGTCTGTTGCGCCCGTTTTGCCTATTGCGACACAATCCTTAGCCTGATCAAAAAGGGCGAAGAAAAAAATCTATGGTTTCTTTGCTTTCATCATTTCTTTTACTAGAGTAGATAGTTTATGGTTTTAAGGACAAAATTAGACTGTATTATACCCCAACTTGCACACCAGATATTATATGTAAACCTAAGTACATATCTCCAAATAAAAACAAAAACTAAACCTACGAGAAAAAATCCTCAACTTTTCCCATTGCCCATATTGACCTGTACCTAATACTGCTACACAATAAGCCTGTTCCTCATTTTTTCTTTGGGAACTTGTCAGTTAGGCCCTTTCGCGGGGTGCAGCATCCATCGGCGGCCGTCCAGCACAGGATGTATCAAATTACGCCAACTTACGACGTAAGTGATCACCAATAAAAACAAAACGTTGGACGTCGAGGGGTGAGAATATTCTTATACGCAGTATAATAAGATTTATAAAGCTTCATCCAAGTAGATTGTGTTTTGTTTTATTTTGATACTTGTAAGGATTTGCTTAACGATAAGATTATTTAGGTGGATGATTTTAATTTTAATGTGGTTTAGGAACTTTTAGTAGATGCTAATAGTGGTTTAGTTAAGTTAATTCTTTTATCGCGTGGAATTAGTAGGTACTTTCCGCCAATATATTAAACTAATATTTATTATAAAGGCGAAGGTGACGGTCCGGCCACTGTAGGCGCGGGCTTGCGGACGGCGAGTAATGGGTGGCTCGCCGTCCGACCGTCAGGTAACCATCCGGACCGAGACCAAATCGTCGACGGCACGTAGGTACTCTTCCACGCGCGCCTCAAGGAGATGTCAGCAACTGTAGGGGCCCAGTAAGGTCGAAGCCTACTGGGGCCACGGGTAGTGTGAAACCGAAGCCCGGGGCCCCGGGATGAAGGCAAAGAAGGAACAGGAGTGGGTTTTTAGTCAGTAAAAGTCTGACACTATCTCCCGCTCCGCCCAAGAGCGGGATTTGTCATTAGATGATTTTCCCAACTAAAAAAAAAAGATGAAAATTTGTGAGTGTATGTGTACCTATATGTTGGTTATTTCCATAGATATCCAGGTATTTCTTTACGGTCGAATGGCTGAAAAAAGTGAGGGTTGATAAGAGTAATTTTTCGAACATCTTATTCTCAAAAATAAAAGTTTCTGTTTCCGACAATTTTTAATTGCATTTATGTAGTTAATTTATTTAGTAAATATATATTTTTCAGTGACATTAACGTGATAAATAATATAGTAAGTCAAAGCAATAATTGCCCAAACAGAGAGTGTTTCGCCTGTTTTTTTGGTACATTTTTTTCAATAAGTTATTATTTCTGAAATAAGCTCCATGAACCATATTCATTTTGAGTCTCAGTGGTACTACCTATCGTACTTTTTAACTTTTATGTGACTACTAATTCACTTTGGTTCACTGTGCGCGTCTATGCTATACAGAAAAACATACTCTGTGCGTATCGTCGCGTACACCACGATAGTATACGTGTATATATCCTCCTTCTTTCGAAGAAACTTGGTAGACCATGTCCTTGAATAGCATATAGGGTACTTTTTATCCCGTGGATGATGAATATTAAAAAGAGGAAAGATTTGTATTTTTGTTTGTTATAAATAAACTCAAAACTAATGCACCTATTTCAGAAATACTACTTTATGACTGAGTGTAATATACTATATATTTTCCACTTTCATGTAAACAAAGCCACTGGCAGAAGCTTTAAATAGCCTACTAGTTTCCTCAATAGCTCTCTCTCAAAAGAATAAATAAACAAAAAAAAAATTATTTCAGACAAAACAGTCCATAAAAGTTGTTAGTAACAAGAAATTAACTTATAACTAATGTTAGTAATACCCCAGAACTATAAATTTTAGAGACACTATTTATCCCTGCACAGTAGGCTCACCGGTCTTGCAGCACATGGAGTTCAGTGAACCTACTGAGCAGAACAGTGTCGGTTCTCTCACCAATCATCCTCACGATGCCGTTGAATAGAGTTGACAGAACTATACAAAGTAACTACATCCAAGAAACTTCTAAGACCGACCAAAAATCAAATCACACCAAGATCTGATCAGCCAATAAAATTACGACCATTTCCTTGACCGCCCCGAAACCGGAACATCACATCCGCCATAGTTCACACCGCACACTACATCGATTATATGTCTAATTATACGTTAAACAAGAACAGACGCCCTGTGATCAAAGGAGGCTAATTACACTCCCTCCGCCCCTAATCAAGGCCCTTGATTGGCTCCTAGACGTGTTTGCATACGACAACCGTGACTTGATACTGGTGGGGCTAAGTATAATAGGTAATTATTATTATATTATGCCTAAATATCTATGTTAAATACTCGTACCTATGTTAAAGGACGAGAAATTGTAAGTCAAGCCACACATATTATATTATCTTTATTGCCCACGTGATCAAATTTACCATTTTATAACTAAGCAACGGGAAAATGAGATAGCCTCTAATAAACTAATTCGTCTTTTTTACGACGCTAACTAAATATTCTTAATTCAAGAGCGAGCGAAGCGAGCTCGGAATTTTTGGGCGCTCCGACACGAAAGAGTTAGGATATTTTTTTTCATAACCACCTAGAAAGTGACTTATCTACATAGAAGATTACTAGTGGCTAAGTATTATTCAGACGCTCGTAAATTATGAATGACTTAGTAATTTAAAAGGATTTTTAGAGGCGAATAACCCTATTAAAAAGAGGTATGATTAATTAGCACCCTTAAAAAAGCATATAAGTAACCCACATACTTGAATCGTTGAGAAACCGAAGTATAGATACACAACTTTGGCCTGTTGAATTGTTCGAAAAAGTCACCGCAACTCTGGAACGCAAAGGAAAACTGAAGGAACTGGGTGAGTCAGTAAAAGTCTGTCTTTATCACTCGTTCAAATCAGAGCGAAAGAAGTAATTTGATGATTTGCTCCACCAAGAAAAAGGATACCTATCTACCTACACCATTTTCGCGGTGTCAACTTAATTGTTATTCTCTTGCGTCATAGAATCGTAGAAAACTGTAGTTTTCTGTGGGACTCTCTAACTGTGGGACTCCTGGAAAATGAAAACCTCTAACTAAACTAGAAAAATTTCTAACAACAGTAGACTATCATCTTTCGACAGTATCGCTTTAATTCTAAATACGAACACAAAATCGCAATTACCCTACCTGACCACCTCCAACACTGATTCGGTACAAATGGCCAATTTTAATCGCCATTTTCATTTATTTCATATTCGTTAAACACGACGCGATGTTTTGACAGTTTGCACGCGGACGCCCGAGGTAGAAGTGTTAATGTGACATTACCGTGGGTGTCGTAGGGGGGTGTCGAGGGGGCGAAGTGGGGTGAAGCGGGGGCGGCCGGTAATTATCCCACGTCACCGGCAGGCCTAGGCCCCCGCTCCGTGCCTATGTTAACAGCTAGCTTTCATAACTACCTTGCTATGGAGTCGGTAAACAGTAATATTTTAAGAAAAATATTCCCTTCGGATTTCAAGAGCGAATAAAGTTGGTTGATGACCAAAAAGAGTTCTTGAGAGTTAAGAATCTTCGAAAAAATTTTGTCATTTGTAATTCCAAGTATTTATTTTCTTTACCTCTTAAAACCATTTACACAATAATCCATTTTTCAACCCCAAATCCGGCATGACAAAACGCTGTTTAACAGCACATAATTTTACACGGCAACACTATCGTTACCGCAGCGAGCAACACAGAGCGCTTTTATTTAGACACCTAATTAAATATTAATTAAGTGCATATCACATTTATACATTAAACCGATTTTAATTTCATGTCCGAGCGCACAAAATTAGGACTGTTTCGCGTTTGCACCACAAAATGAAGTGGATATTCGTAGTGCGGCCGAACCTGCACGAGTGGCATCGACTAGGGAAAATCATTATCGAATACACTTTTGATTAATAAACTGCAGGCTGTAATTATTCCATATGTGCTGGTTGTTTTAAGCTGGTTAAAATGAGCTTGAGTGGGAGTTTGGCTTCATTTGACGGGAATTTTGAATTACATCATGAATAAATTTTCAATAGCTTTTTAAAACAGTCGATAAAAGGATGTTCCTCTCTACTATCGATAAAAGTGCATGTCCTTACGAAAAATAATTTAAATATCGTATTTGCGCTTGAATTTTTTAAGTTTCTCAATTCTTCAGTTTATTTTATGTTTATTAGTAAAATACATATTATTATTCCAATTCGTTTGAGAAGAGAATCAATTGATGATGCGCCCATAAGCCATTACAGATCAAATCATCGTGGAGATGACAGCAATGGAATACAGCACAAAATCAAGAACGAGTGTAGAGCTGTACTCTGTTTTCATCCCTTTGCATTCGTAAATGCTTGGTAACCTGATGTTGAGTTATGTATATTCACAGATACTATAAAATTACGCTTTCTTTTTGAGAATGTGAAATCTTCAAATACCTCCTCCTGTTCAATGTGGAACGAGAGGGAGTTACAGTCTTTTACTGACTAAAACCTGCCCGTTCTCCTTCTCTACTACTACTAGCCTACTGGGGCCACGGGTAGTGTGAAAGCGAAACCCGGAGCCCAGGGACGAAGGCAAAGAAGGGACAGGAGTGGGTTTTTAGTCCGTAAAAGTCTGACACTCTCTCGCTCCGCCGCGGGATTTGTCATAAGATGATTTTCCCACCCAATAAAAAAAAATCCGTTCTCCTTCAGTTACCCTTCACGTTATAGGGTCGCGATGACACTTTCGAGAATGACTTGCACAAATCTAACGCAGATTCAAATGTATAACTAATGCGTCTGATAGAAGTATTGCACAGAGTTGTACTTATGCAAGAGCAAGGCCATAGATACCACCTTGGGGTTCTGGGGAATACCAATTATTTACTACTTCTCACCGTATAAGGCTCAAGTAGCTATAAATAATCTGTTGTATGGTGAGTCAGCATTAGATTAGTGCAATAGTGGAGAATAAATAAATTTAAAATAAAACCAGAAAAAAAAATTATATTAAATTTTTATATTAAAATATTTAATAAAAAATATTATAATATAAAATATTTTGGTATGAAAGGATATTAGAATTAAATTTATATTAAAAAGAAGGAACATAAGCTATCGATATTTACATATAGTTAGTAATTAACTGTTTCTCAGTTTATTCCTGTTTTCTACTGGAACAAGGCCATAGATACCGCCTTGGGGTTCTGGGGAATACCAATTATTTACTACATCTCACCGTATAAGGTTCAAGTAGCTATAAATATAAATAATCTGTCGTGTGGTGTGTCAGCATTAGATTAGTGCAATAGTAGAGAATAAATAAATATTAAATAAAATCTTAAAATCATAAAAAAATATACATTTAAATTTTTATAAATATTTTTTTTATATTGAAATATTTAATAGAAATTATTTTAATATAAAATATTTTAGTACGAAAGGATTAAATATTAAAATTAAATTTATATTAAAAAGAAGGAACATAGGCTATCGATATTTACATAACACAGTAATTAACTGTTTCTCAATTTATTCCTGTTTTCTACTGCAAATATGGCTTGATTCCAAAAAAATACTAAATGTGCACTGAAATATGCTCTTCTGGGTGGTTTAAAAAATAATCACGAAGGGTTGATCCTCTTCTAACATAACTTGTCCGAGTCGAGGTGCCCCAAGTCCCATAATAATTGTGGAAATTACATTAACATTTGGTGTACCATTGGTATTTTTAGTGTAGAATAAGATTTTTGATGCGCAGTTAAAAATATCCCTTTATTCGCTGGTTTAATAGTATGCCTTGGAAGTTTGTGTTTGAAAGGTAACTATTAATTAAGGTCTGTTTTAGATAGCAGGGGTAGGATGACAGTAGGACGAAAGATGAGAGAAAAGGATAGGTACCATTGCACCATCCTATCCTTATAATGGTACCTATGTATGTAGATGTAAATTGTTCAAGTAAATTTTAGGATATTTCCGTAGATTATAATCTAAATCTAAAGGTTACTTAGTGGAAAAGTATTAACCCTATTAAAACTCCAAATATTTATAATCAGAAAGAAGTTTGTCATGTAATGAAAAATTGGGATAATCACATTTTGGAGGTCTACGGAACGGATTGTAAAGTCCCGCAAACCTCTGTTGGAAAGGAAGGATCCTCCGACCAGACGGGGGTTATGTCTGGTGGGTAACTGCCCGATAAATAATTTCGGGCTGTTCTAATCGCGCGCAGAACTTTGATTGCGCGATGCAGGATTAGTTCTTATGTGACGCCATAGATGTCGCTACAACATCACAATATCACAAATATCACGAGTAAATCATCGTCATCGTCATCTTCCTGCCTTTGTCCAATGTTATTCGGGGTCGTCTTAACACAATTACTACCTTTTCTATCATATTACTCCTCACACAATCGAATTAGACTGGCTTGTTGGTCTAGTGGTCAGTGGCCCTGACTACTATACCGGAGGTCGTGGGTTCCATTCCTAACCAGGACCTATATTTGTGTGATGAGCACGATCATTTGTTCTGTGTCTGGGTGTAATTAATCTATAATGTGTATGTATTTAGAAATATTTAAGTATGTTTATCAGTTGTCTAGTACTCATACCACAAGTTCTCCTTAATTTGGGTATTATGTGATAGTTGTAGAATATTATTATAATTCATCCATATTATCTTTGACTTAGTACAACGAGACTAGACAAGAAGAATAAAATCAATCAATATTAATATATTATTGTTGTAAAACTTATTTTAATTCGTTCATTTCCTTGAATAATGTGGTCGGTTAATCTATAAAAATACTCGACCTATAAAAAATACCCATTGGTATTTTAGGTTCATATTGGTTAATTTTAATGGGTTTTTTCTTCTATTTTTTATTGGGTGGGAAAATCATCTTATGACAATTCCCGCTCTTGGGCGGAACGGGAAATAGTGGTATGTTTTTGAATCGTTTTTTATCTGTATGAATTCCTTTCATGAACATAATACGAATTCAAAAAATCGACCAAGTGCGTACTGTCCGTAGCAAATACCGGCAAAAAAATCACGTTTGGGACACTTAAATATTTATTTTATTGTATTTTTAGTATTTTGTTATAGTGGCAACAGAAATACATCATCTATGAAAATTTCGACTGTCTAGCTATCACGGTTCATGAGATACAGCCTGACGACAGAAAGACGGACAAAGAAGTGATAGCAATAGGGTCCCGTTTTTACCCTTTGGGTACGGAATACTAAAAACCACTCGTAATTTCTACAAAGAAAAATGGGTCAATGCCTCGCTTCACAATTTTCTTTGAATTAATTACCAAAGACGTTTACCTTGAACACTATCGAGTGACTCAGGCGCAGATGTCACACCAATTGACGTAAATCACTTACGTCCTTATATACAGTCACGAGCATAAATAAGTTACACTTGCGCAAAATTAAAAAGTGATCTTTTCTTAAATCTTTAACCGCTTACGTCGGATTAACCCGACAAATATTTTCGTGCTCATTTTGCTAGGGGGGTTTATTTACGACCAAATAGTCTATCTCGTTCAACTCTTCGATTTCCTTAAATGACAGAAGAGCTGAAGAGATAGAGTAGATATCTGGTCGTAAATATACGACCATGGCGAAATGTACATGAATATATTTTTCGGATTAATCCGACATATCGACGGTGAAGTGCCAATACCTTATAAATGATATTTTTCCAGAAAATTACTTTTATCCGTTTATAATTTTAATGTGTGTTTCCGCATGTTTTACTGAAATCTCCGAAGTGGATATTTAGTTGCAACTGCATGAAATTAAGTTGTGGAAACACCTCTTAACTAAACCAACAAGTCAATTTATAGTATTACCTCCTAATGTTTTTGGGACAGGACATATTAGTCTTTGACAGACAGACGCCGTCCATATTTTTTTTTTTTTTTTTTTTAATTGATATAAACCAGTGCTTGACTGCGATCCCACCTGATGGTAAGTGGAGATGCAATCATTGATGGTCAGGCGCACTAGTTCATTAAGAGCCTATTCACTCTAGCCTTGAAGACACCTATATTATAGTTAGACGGAAAGACCGCAGCAGGCAGATTGTTCCAGTCCTTCGATGTACGCGGTATAAACGACGAAGCGAAACGCTTAGTCCGGACCGTTGCAGTTTCAACAACGTAAGGGTGGATACTCGCCGTTCGTCGGCTTGTCCGATGGTAGAAAGGAGATGGCGGAATCAAGTCATGCAGTTCCCGCGCACACTCTCCAAAATGTAACCTGTAAAATACCGATAGGCTGGCTACTCTGCGCCTGTGCTCGAGGCTTTGTAGATTGGACTTAACCAAATCTGGATCCCCAATTAGCCTCTTCGCACGCCTTTCCACTGAGTCCAAAGCTGCTAGATGGCATTTTGCAGCACCAGCCCATATGTGACTGCAGTACTCCACACACGATCGGACCTGTGCTTTGTATAACATTAGAAGCTGTCCCGGTGTGAAGTACCGTCGGACCTTTGCAAGAACGCCTAGTTTTCTAGCAGCTACCATGGCTTTGGACTCAATGAACCGCCCGAAATTGAGATCTGAGGAAATTTCAACTCCTAAGAGTTGAAGGCAGTCGGTGCGCTCCAGGGATACATTCTGAAAAACGGGAGCCAAGGTGAACGGGCTCCTCTTAGCGGTGAACAGACACGCCTGTGTTTTGGCGGCGTTGAATTTAACCAGATTGGTTTCGCCCCACTTGGAGACTGCCTGAAGTGAGACATTCGAACGCTCTACCATAGCCTCTCGTTCGGACCGAATTTGCTCCTTACTGGCCCGAGGACCTGGCAGGTATGCAATAAAACGGTTAAAAGTATTAATAGAATAGTAGGTATGGTGGTTACAATACTTAAAATATAGAAATGACAACAGCATAAAACATAGTACATTAGTAACCATAAAATCATACTGTTATGAAATACTTAGGTACTTAATTACTAGGAATACGCTTATAAATTTTACAAAACCGTTTTTTATATTATGTATTTATTTTCAGTTTAAGGTATATTTAAGTATAAAGTATTTATAACTTTAATTTAAGATTTCACATAAGTACTATTATTACTTCTACACACTATTGTCTACATTTCTTCCTATCTCTCTTTTCGCAGGTCTGCTGGAAGAAATTTCTTTTAGAAATAAGCAGTACCTTTATACAATTTGTATAACAATTAAAAAATATAAAAATAAATAAAGCGTAACGTAAGTTTGTACTTGTGGGCTCGCTAGGGGCAATACCTGCTGAGGTAGTGGAACTGTTCATAAGAGTTACCGCGTCTCTGGAACGCAAAGGCCAACTGAAAGAACACAGTAGGGTTTTTGTTGTTAAAAGTCTGACACTCTCGCTCCACCATAGCGGAAGAAGCTATTTGGTGATTTACCACCTAAAAAAAGGTATAGTATTTATGCTCGCGACTGTACCCTGGTCAGGGGCGCCGGCCGGCAGAAAACCTCATGGGTGTTCATGTGGTGCTCATGCTCATTTGATGGAGTCGAAAAAGTGGCGAAGTGTGAGAAGAGAAATGCACACTGATCGACCGACAAATAAAAGTACTATTTACATACTGCTAATATTTGCATATTAATTACTAATTATGTTTGACAAATATATAAAATGAAACCATTAAATAAAAATTAAACTAGTTTTTATTATCAGGAAATATTATAATTTGTACGTAACCTAAAAGGCGATTACTGATCTGTTTCTTGATGTCTATTCTCAGGGATGCTCGGCACCCACTGTTTATTTTTCATGAGTGCTTGAGCCCCCGAGCACCCACAGAGTCGGCGCCCCTGACCCTGGTACTGTATGTCATAGTAGCATAATCATTAGATACTCCGTCATAATATAACTATGTTATAAAGATCATTACTGACGCGGGGTCTGTTATGTTAATTGTTATAATAATAGTAATTGTTTGTTTTTCCTGCATCAAATATGTTGTACATACAATGATTATTGAGAGCAATTTTATAATAATAGATTCCAATATAAACAATGTAAAGTGATGTGATGTAAAATAAATTAGTTCTCATTTTTTTTTAATGATGAGCGTTTGCTTAACTGCGATCCCACATGATGGTAAGCAGTGATGCGTTGATGGTGAAGCATACTAGTTTATTAATAGACTATTTATCAGTTTTGCCTTGAATACACCTAAATTATAATCGGATGGAGACCACAGCAGGCCAATTTGCTCCAGCCCTCCTAACCAAGTTACAACCGTTTCGTTTCGATTCTTCTTTCGTTGATCGCCTCGAGTCGGCTACGCCTCCTATTCCTTTGTTCTGATCACGTGACTGAGCGTTGAGATGACGTCAGAACAAAGGAATCGGAGGTGATTTGGCTAGGGGGACAGGCCTTCGATGTACGTGGTATAAACGTATCATTATTTTTTAATATCATTATTAATTTAACATTTGCTTACCATGGAGTTTCTTGCCGGTTCTTCTCAAAATTTAACGACTAATTGGAACCGTGCACTAGCCTCTAACGTCTTATTAGTGCCCATCTTATCAATTATTAGTGCCTATGCGAAACTAAATTATTTTGATTTTTGCTATAATATACTGTTGACACTACATATTTCAAAAATACTTAGTTAACTAAATACCTACATACACTAAAGGGCCTATTACACTACTCGATACTCGGTCTTAGTCGATATCGCGTAGTGTAATAGGGGTTAGACCGGTCTTACTCGGCACAAAAAATAAGACAGTCCGAATACCGTGTGCTGAATATCACGTAGTGTAATAGGCTCTTAAAACACAAAATGTATCGTAGATTAAAAGAATTAGCTAGGTACTCGATATTATTAATATTAGAATTCTCAATAAATTGGAGCAATTATGGCAATGTCGTATATCTACAGGGTGTGCTTACAATAACTAAGGAAGAAATAAATAAAACCGTCATTACACTTTTTATTTTGAAAAACGAATTAGGTACAATTCTGCATAGTTACGGAGGCCACATTCAGAGAATTTAAAATATGAAACTAATTATTTAAATTAGAAAATTTCTTAGTAACAAAATACTTTAAAAAAATATAAACTACACAGTTTACACAGGTAATAATTATAATAAATGTTGTACGGTACTCCTACAGAGTATCCATTACCATAATTACATAAATTTCTTATTAATACGCTTATTTCCAAACGTAAAACGTTATTATTTTAATAATAGAATAGAAAGGAAGATTTATGAATGTTGGGTTTTACCAGGGTCACTAGTTTGCGTCAATGGATAACTAAGTTCTAGTTACGACAGTTTTATTTAATTGTTGGAATTCATTTACAAGTATTTTGTGGAAACTTGACATGTATTAGTCATTTTATATGACTAATGTCAACCATGTTTACATTAAAATCTCAACTTTTATTTACGATCGTCACAGTCATCATCATTTTAGACGAAAACTGTCGTGTCAAGACGACAATTTTCGGCTAAAATGGCCATCGGTTCTGCGAGCAATATGATCTGCCCACTACCACTTAAGTTTTGTGATTGTTTGGGCTATGTCAGTAAATTTGGTTTTCCAACAGATAACTTCATTCCAGAGTATAGCCCCCTCCACTGTCCTTTGAGTGACTTCATGCCTTCTGATGAGACTTATTTACGAGTAGCCACTGGTGTATATTACTTACTAGCTTTGTTCCGTATCATCATTTCAGTGACTTATTCTGTAGAAACTTAGAATTCAAACGAAATAAAAAGTTACTTATCGTTAGTAAAGTTCTAAAAATACGTAGGTCAATAATGACTATTTTACAGGAGAATAAAATAAAAACAATAAATTATAATAACCAACATTTTGTTTTCTGTTGAGCTACGAAACACTTACATATACACTTAGCACAAGATTTTTCTTAACCAAACAGCAGCCTTCTTCAATACGTCCATTGTTAGATAGATCTTCACACCACCAATACAGACTTACGCCTTGTTAGACCTTCAGTGAAGTTAAGGCATTTCATATTTATAAAAAATGCTTCAGACAAAACCATAGAAATTATTAGTAACAAGAACAAAAGACAGAGATAGAGTTTTAATTTAGATTTTTAAATCAGAAAAGACTACTCAATTGTATAACTTACCTATTTGAAGAATTCACGTGGGACATTGCTTTTTAATTTCACGAAAGGAAATTAAAGCTACACAAACGGGTTTAGCTACAGTTTTATACAAATTAGTATATATATTATCTACTATCCCAATATATGAACGTCACACCACGTACCATGTACCTATGTATGTATTAGGCACTTGTGGTTTGTGGCATGTACAAAGAGTTGAATTGTTAATTAATTTACTGGGCTGCCGCTGTCTACAATGTGTGTTTATGACAATCATAACAACGGAAATTATGCAAATATGCCACGACAATTGATTTTTTATATTTCCTTGTTGAATTGGCTGTGGTTTTAGTCACATAAATATTGAAATTAATAAAAGCAGGTGTCATCAAACAAAAGGAACATTAGTTGATTCACATATCCACTAGAAAATTAAGTCCTTTTCCTGTTCATGTGCTTAAAAAATCCGACCAACTTTGTTACGGAAAAATAAAAGAATCATACCGAATACTTGGAATGCGTCCAAAAATACATTCCTTCTAACAGATTTTATATCCCTTGATGCCCTTATACACGATAAGGAGTTGACAAGCCTCGTAAATCATGACCTACGGTGACGTGACTCATCAATGGTATAAAGAATTCTGCTAATAAGTATTTGCAGTGCATTAACACTACTTATTTTAAAGAAAGAATTAAAAGGTGGGATTTTTTTACTAATAAGTAAGTAGTCTCTAAATTAGCGGAAGCGCGTCAAACCAAGTCTACGCCAAGAAAAGAGAATACGGCGAGCATCGCCTGTCTGTAACATTACACGAACTATTTGTTACGAAGATAAGTACCTATTTAGAAAAACCTATGACGGCATTCATTCATTTCATTAACAACAGAATTAAAATAAATAATTAAAATCAAGTTATTGAATAAACAATCAAAAACCAAACAATCGCTGTCTGGCTAAACAAAACACAGACGCTTCAAAAGTTAAAGCAAGATAAAATCAGTGTTATTTTAATGGCTACGAATATAGCATTATGATTACTTCGAAAGCGCCAAAATAAGTCGCGAATTTGAATAACATGTGTGTACGTGCCTCGTGTCTTGTACATACTCTTGTGGACAAAGCTAACGTACGAATTAACATAATAATGATTTGTTTTTATCAGTACCTAGTACTGAACTGAGTACTGACTTACGAGTACTGAGTCAGTAGGACTGAGGTCTGCTGGAATAATAACGTAAACGACGCACGTTTTGGAAACACCCTCTAAGTTGTGCATCATCGTTGGTGTAGGTATTTATTTTATAAATGTTTGTTTATTTTAGTGTGTGCGTGTCCTATTTATTATTCACGGCGATTAGTTGTAAGACCTAGTTGGGTTTTACTAACTACAAAATTAATAAATAAAATACAGACAAATTATTATTGTTTGTAAACGAACAGACGTTTCTTTTAAAATATTATAAAAGGTGTAAAAAAATTAACTTTAAGAATTTCGAAGGGACATTGTACTCCTCATTATGAACAACTTTTACTATGGGACCAAACCTGAAATCGCGAAAAAAAAAATCAGCTGCTCCATACATTTTGACAAGTTATGCGAACACAAACGTAGGGAACAGCTGATTTTTTTAACACCTTATATACTTCATAGATATTATTTTCACATTCTACAAATCTATGAGTAATGAAATACATTCATCGTATGTTATTTTGTTAGAACCTTCTAGTCTTGCCAAGGGCCATTATGTAACTCTGTTCGTTAACCATTGGATTGTGTAGTTCATCTGGCTAGACTTGCTTTACTGATCTGTTTAGCCTTACCCCAGCTAAATTGGATTAGGCTTAGCAGATCAAGTTATTTGATAATTTCATTATTAACGCATTAGGTATATACTGTACCAAAACTCACTGATTGACTGATGGCAGTGATGGCAACTTTTACCGCAGTTACAGCACCAGTGGTGCTGCACCATAGAAAATAATCTTCTCTTTCAAATCAATACCAAAGGGCTAAAGCAACGGGGCTGTCGGATTTCTCAAAATAGTCCCCGCAGCCCTGGATCACAAAGAGCAACTGAAGGTCCACTGAGGGTGGGCTAGTTGAATGATGGTTTCCTAACCCAAAAAAGGCCTCACGCCCTAACCGCCGGGATCCCGACCCCGATTTTCAGCCACCGTAGGCGTGGGCTTGCGGATGGCGAGCAATAGGTATTGCGTCGACGACGAGTAGTGTTCCACGCGCGTCTCAAGGAGATAAATGCCAGTAAAACAGTAGGGGCCCAGTAGAGTCGAAGCCTTCTGGCGCCAACTGGAAACGAAGGCAAAAAAGGAACAGAGAAGTGGTTTTTAGCCAGTAAAAGTCTGACACGTTCTCGCGCTGCGCCCTAGAGCGGGAGAACTAGCATAGCATAGACGGCCTTATAATGTTCCCACTGTTGGGACTCAGGCCTCCTTTCTAGGAGAGGGAATGGGCCATAATCCACCACGCGGGCCCAGTGCGGGTTGGTGGATGTCACATGTCTTCGAATTTTAGGTTCTAGGACATGCCGGTTTCCTCACGATGTTTCCCTTCACCGTTTTGAGAGCAGTGGTGATGAAATAAATTACATAAAGTAACTAATTAGATGATTTCCCACCTAAAAAAAAATCCCTGGAACACAAAGGGCAACTAAAAACACACGATTGGGCTAATTGAATGATGATTTTCTAGCCCAAAAAAGGGCTATAGTAAGTACTTGTGCTCACGTATGTATCTCAATAAACTTCACCAAAAATAAAGGGACAATAACTAATAACAGAACGAAGCATTTAAAGCATGGACACTTGGCAGCATGCCAAGGTCATAACGATTTACAAATAATGCACTTTCACCAGGATTTCGATGTACTTACTCATAAATGCATGTGTCAGAATAAATCTGAGAAATTTATTTGGAAATTTTATTCAGAAAACGGAACTTTTGGAACTAGAAAATGTTGAGCAATCATGACTTGGCATGACATTGAAATACATTTTTACTAGCGGCGATTATTGCTTTTTTTTTGCACGGTTTTTACAACTTGGAAAAACATTGACACATCTTTTGGCGCCATTCAATTATTACCACAACATAAGGAACGAGGAAGGAAGGGGGTCGTGACAGGTAGTCAGACATTAGAAAGTCTGACCATCAGTTTATCCAAGAAGTATCGTGTTGCCCAGTAACTGGGTTGTGAAGGTTTGATACGCAGACGCTCTATGTGAAACACGGGTATTAAACTGCATTCGGTTAGGCTGGAAGCCTATACCAAGCGAAAAAGCTCGGGAGATGATGGTAGGGAGGGACCCGGTCGACCACGTCTTATATTTTCTTTCAAGGGGTAGGAGGGAGTTTTATAGTTCTTACGTAAGATCACAAAAAAATGAACAATGTCAAAATTACGTACACTTTGAAAAAGCTCAGCCGATCTTTATTTTTTCTTACATAGGGGGAGGAGAGGTGTCAAAAAATGTCAAAAATCGTCTTATATAGGTTATTAATGAATGGAGCCTTCTTTCTATTATTAATGTTTATCAGCATAATTAGGTCTTCCAACTGTCTTTAAATAACGATTATTACACAAACAGACATTTCTTCTCATTTTACAAAACAGAGAATATGTGAGCGCAACGTTTTGTGGTCGTTGTGTGAGCCTGACTGAGTTGGCCGATTACCTTCTCTACAAGAATAAATATTATTACTACGGCTATGCCTATTACTACCTATTAACATCGTATCTAACTGTGATAAAAATAATAGACCAGTAACACTTCACTCACACACTCATCCATAACCAAAATCTAATCTAAACGCAACTACGTAGATTACACAGCAAAAGGCAGGTGTCACCAACCTTGAGTGCGACAATTCGCATTGTTTGGGTGGTGGCCTCACTTTCATTGAGTTCCATCCACTGATGAATCAGCTGGCAATCCCAAGCCGTTACGATGAGTTCCGTACGCGTGACTTACATAATAAGTAGATGTTATTGGTCTACTTAATGGTGTAAATATTATTAAGTAACACAGTTAGTCAATATTTTTGGTTCAATTCACGCCATAATCATACTTATAGATAAATAATATATTTATTTGTTATTTATTATATACTTTATTTTAAACCTCATAATATGGACAGGATAAACATTTACAAAAAATAAGTGTACAATGGGCGGTCTTATCGCACAGGAATCTCTTACACACAACCTTAGGATGGACTGAACGAAAGGAGATAGATTTAGGGCGTTCAGTGTACAAATAAATAATATAATAAAGATTTTTAACTTATAACAAAAAAAAATCCGTGAAATCTTGTAAGTACCATTTATTCTTCATATCTCAAAAACACATCTACAACTTACTTACATATCCTTATTTTTCGTTGCAAAATTATAATCGCCAAAAATAATGTCTCATACACCACATATTGTGTGTATAAGCGCCATAAACGATCACCATTAAACAAATCACCCAGCCCTAGCTTGAATATTAATTTCGTTTCACTTTCCATAGGTATGACTAATCGTACAGAAATGTTGCATATCTCTGCAATAGCGTTCGGTCAACGGTTCCGGTTGGTGTCAAGTGCAAGTTGCAACATTGAACCTTTCACTAGAGGAAGGTCTAGGGTTCTCCCCATTTCTTGGTAGATAAGTTTTTTATTTTTATTTTGCACTAGGTTTTGCCCGCGACTTCGCCCGTATAGAAGTCGAAAATGGTTTTATTAGGTTTTTTGAGATACGAAAATATGAAATATTATTTATTATCTTCGTCGTATGTGATAGTCCATGGAATTGTAAGGCGAGCGATATTGTATCAAATGCGATATTGTATTAAAATATTATAGTATCTTAGCTGTGTACAGCGCCCCTTAGTGAACTCCACTGCGGGTGACGTAACCTACGACAAACTTATTATTTACGGTTGGTACAGTAATCGGGTCTAGGGATCGAACCGCAAAATTAAGTTTGTTTTTTTATTGTATATACTTTTTCGGGATAAAAAGTACCCAACCCAGGATATTAAAGAATAATTATACTAAGTTTCATCGTAATCGAATCGGTAGTTTTTGCGTAATGCCTGAACAAACCGACAGACAGAAGACAAAAAAAAAATTAATCACATTTTTGGGTTCGGTGTCAGTCTAGTAACACCCCCTGATATTTATTTTTTAGATATTTTCAATGTACAGAATTTTCACTTATACAGATTTATTATAAGTATAGATGTAAAGGTCTTTTTTTCTCGCGATTGATCACTATCTCACCTGGTAAGCGATTATGTGGCCGCCGATGGAGTACATTTGCCTAGAAGTAACCTATTTACTTTTAACTTAAAGACCCCTAGGTTGTAGCTATCAGGAAACAAATACTTCGGTAAGGAATTTCACTCCTTAGCAGTGCGCATAATGAATGTGTTCCCAAAACGCTTTGTATTGTGATATCGAAAAGAGATCGCATGAGTTAGGTTAACGTACTGGCATATAAAAAATACTTTTAAGGATTTCGTTGTTCTAGAATAGGTTTGAAAATTGAGTAAAACCAAGAAATGTCTAGTTTTTCTCAGTTCGGACATAACCATTGTAGCGCGATGTACTAACATTGAATTTTAAAGAAAAGTACAAAAGTTTTATGATATATATAAAGTGTTAAAAAATTAACTTTAAGAATTTCGAGGGGACATTGTACTCCTCATTATGAACAACTTTTACTAGGGGACCAAACCTGAAACCGCGAAAAAAAATCAGCTGTTCCCTACTTTTATGTTCGCATAACTCGTCAAAATGTATGGAACAACTGATTTTCTTTTCGCGATTTCAGGTTTTGTCCCATAGTAAAAGTGGTACATAATGAGGAGTACAATGTTCCTCGAAATTCTTAAAAATAATTTTTTAACACCTTATATCAAGAATTTCATTGAAGCACAATCCCGTACATCGAGATAAATCGTCGCAAAGTGCGACAGTACCTACATATGGGTGGGATGTTCACCATGTACTGATGGCGCCGTACGTCTAGTGGTTCAATGATGGAAGACTTGGCGGACTTAAATTATGAATTCCAAAGCACGCTCCTCGAAATGTAAACGATAGAAAACGGAGAGACTAGTTATATAAGTTAGCGTCATTTTGGCCCCGTTGCCATCGTGGTTCTAAGTGCGACCGCCTGAGTGGCATGAGGCCTTGGATTCAATTCTTGGGTCGCGCAAAAAGTCTTTTTAGGTTTTCCATTAGGAATTACTTTATAGAAACCCGGAGTTTTGAAGTTGGGGGTGTGAAACCCTCGTGCCTCGGAAAGCACGTATTCGTTTCTGTGTCCGATCTTTTCCCGGTCGTGACGGATCGTCGTCCGATCGTACTATGAGGGTAAAGGAAAAGAGAGTACACCTGTGCTTGCGCACACGCTCATGCACTGTAATATCTCAATCGTTTTTTAAATGCCCATGTAAGCCTATATGAAATAAAATATTTTGAATTAAATTGAATTGACTGTCCAAAGAGAAACATAAAGTTGGACATAGGCCTCCCCCAAGTGTCGTCAAACCGACCGGTCCTGTGTGTCTAGCATCCGGTCTAGGTCGCGGGAATCCGACATTCCCGCGACCCTGACTAGGTCACGAACCTGAACTTGTCTAATGTACATCCATTATATTATTATTATTTCATTCATTGATAGTCCTAGCCCAATTTATTTTGTGGGAATGTTTAAAAGAGTGATTGTGCCCATTGTGGCTCTATAAAGCAAAGGGCAACTGAAGGAACACAGGTGGATTAAGTCGGTAAAAGTCTAACATTCCTCCACACAGAGCGGGCAGAATCATTTAATGATTTTCCATCGTAAAAAAGACATCATAGGCCTACTCGGAAATTCATAATGTATAAACCCAGTATGAACGACCCGCGAATCACACTTCACACAATGAAATAGGTACCTAATAAGTAAGGTTTCCACAAATAGGGTACCTACTTATTCTTACAAGAATACGTAGTACTACGTAAATACATACTCATGTTATTTTGAAGACGAAACCACGTAGGTATTGTATATACCTACGTGGTTTCGTCCTCCCATATTCAGAATACTAATAATGTACGATGACTACCTATTCCTGGAATTAGGGTCACTCTATCAGCACAGGTCTATGGTTAATTTACAATGAATTTTATTTTACGTAGGTAAATACAATGTTGAATAGCAATAAGATACTTATTCATATTATGTATTAGGAAAATACGTCGTTTGTTATTGAACTGTATTTAGTACCTAAGTATCCAAGTAATGTATCCATTTGTAGGTATGTTTTTTTACTTGTTTATTAAAACTTTATGTTTTGTCTAGTAAAAACCAGCCAATTGCGAGTCGAACTCGCACAAGAAGGGTTCCCAACCGCCCGTGTCAAAAAATCGGCCAAAGAAGTCACTTTTGTTGTATGGGAGCCCCTTAAATGTTTATTCTATTCTGTTTTTTAGTATTTGACATTTAAATATTTCTAAATACATACATATTATAGATAAATTACACTCAGACACAGAATAAATGATTGTGCTCATCACACAAACATTTATCCTGGGTGGGATTCGAACCCACGACCTCCGGCATAGCCACTAGACCAACAGGCCAGTCGATATTATCTAGGCTTCTATAGAAATCAAAACATAAATGTGTCTATAGAAGCATCTATAGAAGCCTTACCCATTTAACGAGATTCTGAACGACGACAATTTTTCTCAAAAAAATTTAAGTGTTTAAAAAAATTACGTATTTTCTGGAACCACTTTTCTGAAGTATTCGAGTAAATCACGAAATTACCGAATGCCAACAGAATTTTCAGGCATTATCTCTCTTTTTTCACGTTGCCTCTTTATCAAATATCGCGTTGGATTGCGTTAGATAAAGCAACAAACTTTTAAACCAAGCTCGATGTTGACGATAGGCAAGTGGGGCATCTTAAGCATAACAGTGAGTAACATGAAAAATTTAGATTAGATTTTGCAAATACCATTTCTTGACCAAGGGTCACCGCACACGGGCCACCGGCCACAACCATAAAACGCCGCCACCGGCATATTTCCTATAGTTTTCATACATTTTATATGGATTTGCCTCACACGGTTGCCACCGGTGGCCGACAGACGCTACAAATCGCCGCTGGTCACTTCTTGTGGAACGCACCGGCCTCTAAACGCCGATACAAAATGCAGTCACACGCCACTCGCGCATTTAAACCTTCTTCGTCAGAGTCCATTATGATACTGCGCGTATAGGTTAAAAAAGCAACAGCTACCAGCCACAAGTGGCTGTCGCGCGCTTCAACTGATTTTGTGGCCGCTTCTCGTGGCGGCGTTTGTGGCTGTGGTGCGTGGCCCGTGTATGGTGACCCTTAGTAACGCGCCCACGCACTGAAAACCAACTAAACTAAAATTTATAGTACAGCGCCATCTAGCGAGAATATGTCTAAGCTCGGCAGTAACTTTCACCTTATTGAAAATATATGAAACAGAGCTCTTTGATTTTCGGATGAATTCCAAGTGAATCTTTATATGGCCTACTGAGATGTGAACTACTGAAATCATTTAATACAAAGAAAACAAGCATCGAACATTAAGCGATAGGTCTCCATGGTTAGGCGGGTACAAAAACATTAAATATATCACAAATATATTGCCCTGCCCTTTAAATCTCTTTGGCGGGTAGGACCTTCTTCTTCTGCCTCGCCCGTTACGCAGAGTCGGCTTTCCTAATCATACGTCGTCATTTATGTCTGTCTCGAATGTCTTGTTCGCGTAGTCTCAATACCTTCATGTCCTTTTGGAAATTTGTCGTCAGGTTCTTTGGGGCCTTCCTCTTCTCCTCTTTCTTGCAGCGACGAAAAGGCATTTTTTAGTCATTTGATCGTCTGATCTTCTTATAACTTGACCGTACCATTACAGGCTAGCCTTAGAAATTTTAAGGGTTATGAGAAACACTTTAGGTGTCCCTCTAATCATCATCATCATCTTCCTGCCCTTGTCCCATCTTATTTGGGGTCGGCGCAACACGTTTTTTTCTTCCATTCTATCCTGTCAACCATCATGCTATCACTAACTTCTTTTCTTTCATATCACTGTTCACACAATCCATCCATCTTTTCTTTGGCCTCCCTCTCCCTCTCCCTCTCCACCCATCCACATGTATACTCATAACTCTTTTAGTACCTAACATGCGTGCCCTCTAATATTATGTTCATTACGCACTTTAACCACGCCCGTCCGCCGCATCTCTCGACGATTCGAAAAATTCGTCTCCGTTGTGATGTAATTTTTTCTCATGGGTCTTAGTACTGTTGTTATTTTTAATCTGATATTAACTGGGTTTTTCCCAAATGTTCATGGCGTATGTAAATTTCATGATGTTATTTCCTTTTTATTGCCGAAAACATTAGGCTATTACTTTGTAAACCTCTATATTGCCCGCCCCTATATGCTTATCATGAATTGGTGAAACAAACATCCTGGCTGACCATACGGATTCAATGAAAATATAGGTTTCCTGTTAGCTTAAACAATATTTTTTTCCTGTAACTTATTTTTCACCAAAAATATACATTTCGATTTTTACTGTTATGTATACTGAATGTAACGTTTTTTTTTAAAATTATTTTTCTTGATAGGCTCACATTAGTCCACTATGTCACCGATCACTATGTAATGGTAGGTGATGATGTGATCGATGATGGAGCACGCTTGCCTAGAAGTAACCTATTCACTGTTGATTTAAAAACCCCTAGGTTGTAGCTATTCGGAAACAGACTCCGACAGGGAATTCCACTCTTAGCTGTACGCACAATAAATACAGATTTATTGTGCGTACAGCTAAGAGTATACGTAGGTACAAAGCGGAACTTTGAGCGGAAGCGTTTTGGGAACAGTCCCGAAACGCTTGGTACCTACGTATTGGTGGGATGTCCACCATGTACCGGTGTAATATGTAAGGAAAAACATATTTTCATTGACTGAAAAACCTTTTAGACTAATTTATAGCTTCACAAATCTCGCAATATATCTAATTTTACAAATGTAACTGTTTCAGAAACGAGCGGGAATATCCTAGGAGCCAGCGAGTGGAATACAGGTTACCCATCGACAGCCTCCATGTACCCTGCGTACGCGCCGCTGCAACCGCCCTACTACAAGCCAGACCCTACTATACATATACCTACAGGTAATCTATCTTGCTTCTATTTAAGTAACTAGCCTACTATACATATAATAATAATAAAATAAAACGTTTATTTTCTCATCACAAAGTTACTTAATGCTAACACTTTACAATTTGCACACCGACGTTTAACTAAGTGAAAGACTGGTGCTTGAATTAGGTTTCCATAAGAACCTGTATTACAGGTCACCAGGTTTCCCTTGCAGCCACACAACTTGGGTATAATCTAAACATTGTTTCACAGTTTAAAGAAACATTACTTACACCTACAGGTAATCTATTTTTCTTCTATATAAGTTGAAAGGGAATCGTTTGTCTTGGTATGGTCATGTGAAGAGGAGGGATGAAACGCATGTTACTAAAAGAGTTATGAGTTTACATGTGGATGGATGGAGAGGGAGAGGGAGACCAAAGAAAAGATGGATGGATTGTGTGAAGAGTGATATGAAAGAAAAGGAAGTTAGTGATAGCATGACGAGTAACAGGGCAGAGTGGAAGAAAAAAACGTGTTGCGCCGACCCCAAATAACACGGGATTAGGGCAGGAAGATGATGATGATAAGTAACTACACTCTGTCAGCAGTTTTCACCCCGTCAAATAAGGATTATCCATAAAAACTTTGAACCCCGTTTCATCTCCTTAGTGGGTGAATTTTGAAAAACCCTCTCTTAATACCCTCTCTTAATGCCTACGTCATAGAAGGAAACTGTGCAAAACCTTATGTTTCTAGTCCAAGTAGTTTTGACTGTGCATTGATATGTCAATCAGTCCGTATCTCATTTTTTATATACACCACTAATTTTTAATTAGTACAAATACTTAAAGGGCTTATTATAAAAAATCTTGTTATTATTTAAGTAAAGTCTCAACAAATAATATTCATAAACAGCAAGGTTAATAGCGTTTGTTTAAATCCCAAAATGTCACTCCATTTATGGAAATATTGTATAGGCTATGGAAAGATTCTAGTATGAATTTACCAATTATGACAAATTTTTGTGGATAATTTTGGGATTTCGTTTTTTTTTTACTTTTGACTACAAAAATATGATCAGTAATGGGTACGGATAGAGCCCTATTTTTTGTATTAATTAAGAGTGTATAAGCAATAATAAATGGCTAAATGTGATGGTAAGCGTAAAACTCGTAAATGAGAGGACCAATTGAAGGCACGGTCGGTGCAGTGGTTTAGCGATTGGCTGCTGCACTGCGTGTCGTAGGTTCGTTTCCCGCACGGAGCAAAAATTTTTATGGCCTACAGATAGTCCGAATCTAGGTGTCTTGTCTGTGTAAGTTTACATGTTTAGAATAAACGCACTCACGGTGGGTGAAAAAAAAAAATTGACAGCACTACATTCAAGTTGTACAGAGGTATGTACAATCGGCCTTCGAGGGGTTAAGAACGTCAACGAATGTAAGAGGGACAATGACCGTTATTCCAATTCCAAAGTTTATCTGGCACCTACCTTAGTCTACCATCAGATCAACAGTGGAACTACTGTCTCCAGTTATTCAAGTTCGTGCTTTAGCGACATTTATGATCCACATAGAAACGAAATTCAAAATGCTGCATCGTGATTAGATCATATAATACAACAACCCGAAATTATCTATTGGGCAGTTGCCCGGACGAGACATAACACCCGTCTGGTCGGATGATTTTCAACGAATGGTTGCGGGACTTTGCACTCTGTCCCGCATACCTTTAAAGTGCCATAGTTTAATCTTCACCATCTCTTACTAAGATAAAACCACTGTTTCTATAATATTATTACCTATAGATTAACCTCTGACACTTGGGGGCAATAACGTATTAGAATAGAAGATTACTATTTAATGCTTATGTCGTGACCATACCTACAGCTACACTTACACAATAATTGTGTATTTTTATTTTAGACTCTATCATATCACACTAATATTATAAAAGTGAAGATAAAGAAGAGTTTTTGAATCGATTCAGTAATAAATTGAGTTCTAAAAGATCGATTTCCTAAAGATCGATCCGTTGGTTATCCTGCAAATACAAAGTCCTAAAAAGCACGGTACAGAATATGATCCCACGATGTATATGCGTTTCATGACAAGTAAAGTAGGGAGTACAAAATTCATATAAAAAATATCTTGAGGAAAACAGATGAACGTTTTTGAATAATAATAATGTTGAAATCTGCAGGAAAAAAATCAAATCTCGATTCCAAGTTTCTGAGTTCGATCCAGAGAATCGATACATGGTTTAAGATCGATTTAAAAATCGATTTTCTTGTTCTATAAAATAGAATCTTTGATTAATCGACCTCAGATCGCCATCCCTACCCAGAAGTACATTTCCTTGGGATATTTTTTTTTTACTTTCACACGAGCGAAGCTACTAGTAGTAGTAGTGATATGAAAGAAAAGGAAGTTAGTGATAGTATGACGGTTGACAGGATAGAATGGAAGAAAAAAACGTGTTGCGCCGACCCCAAATAAGATGGGACAAGGCGGGAAGATGATGATGATGACGAGCGAAGCTACTAGCAGAAGCTGGAATATCATAGATTGTACCGAGAATCTTATGTCACAGTGTTTATTATTGAACTCCTCCGAAACGGCTTGACAGATTTTTATGAAGTTTTTTGTGTATACTTGGTAGATCTTAGAAAAGGTTATTTTTAAATACTAGGCTATTTTTTAACCTCCTACGTCCACCCCCCTTTTTTATTTGATAATTTGTATGACAGAAATAAGTTTGACGAGTCGGCAGTAATTATATAAAGGGTACAATTTTAAGCTCAAAAAATATTTTTATTTCCCTAGTTCCAAGTAAATATACTCCTCCTCCTCGAGTCGTATTCCTCATTACTGAGGGTCGCGAAGTTCCCGCTGCATTAGTTTTTTGCTACTGGTATTTCGCCTTTGTGACGGTTCTTAGCGTCATGAAGTGCGACGTGCAATTGGGTGTCCAGCGTGGAGCAGACCTGATCTACCCTTCTTTTTGGGCTGCGGCCTCTTGGTAGTTTGAAATATATTAACTTCATATAAAATAAACAAAAGAAAAAAACGGTAGTGCCCCCATTTTTTTTCTTTGATACTTTACTGAAGCAATTTTGCCGGGTCAGCTAGTAATAAAGAGAATAATAAAACCCATATTTCTGTCACAGTCACTGTTGATAATATAGTCATTAACTAACAATTGAATCAGTTTATTTTTGACGTGATTCGTTTTATTTTGAACTCGTCCCGGAAAAAGGTCATAAAATAATTGTAACAACTGAATACATAAGAGCAAGTTACTCATTTTATTTTTAAGTAAACTTTGATATACCTAACTTAATTGGTTTAGTATTATTAGGTATCGAGATGTATCTGATGTTTGCTATCGACAGTCGATCGGTACAAAAAAGTATGACAGAGACACCGGACGTGTATTACCTATGTGCACTAAGTCAAGCAAATTAAAAAATAATAATACGTTATTAATCAATTTAACACTCTTGAACTATTAACATGTATTTTATTTGTAACCTTAAAATTAATCGAAGAACTTAAAAAATCAAGCAAAAATACAATATTCATATTATTTTCCGAGGGGACAAACGATTGTTGTTAGAAAAGAAGAACGCCTTAATTTAGTCATTATTATTTATTTATTTTTATAAACTTTTTTGTATTTTTATTTCTTTATTGTGTTGTGTCATTTTAGTTATATCCTAGCAACGACGTATGTATTGGAGGTTTAGGGGTTTCAAACCCCCTCTAATTGACGAATTGTCCAATAGGACACTACTCTAGGTCACTAACATTTTTGACAGCTATGAAGCCTAGAATAGGGCTTTAGCTGTTTGATAGTTTTTGGTCTAGGCCATAGAGAAAAGTCTTCAGTTTATGGTACGTTTGTAATTCCACAACACCTCATTGTAAATGTTATTCTAATATCATTACATTTGCTTCACACATTGTTAAATACTGATACAACGGACTTCCTCCATTCAAGCCGTGGTCAGCCGTAATGGAGCGGTTGACCACATGATAGGGACCAAACCACCACATACCTATAATCCTTGTATTATTTAATTACTTTATGAACTAGAGCCCTCGCACCTCACAACTTGATCTAAACGAGAGCGCAAGATATAATTGTTCAGGTTTATTTGTCATATTTTCCTATATGGCAAAGAATATCTGTCAGGGAACACATATAAGTATTAACCGCATTCCGAAGTTTTCTTTTTTGTTTGTATTTTGCTCTCAACAAAAATGGAAATGGAATGAAAAATGGATCTTATAATAATGCAAACTTTTCTTTCTTCCGCAGTGCTACCTGAAATCCCACTCGGTCACTCCGAATACAGCGGCTTCCAACCCAGCACGACCGGCTTCGTGAAGGGCAGTCCTAGCGGCACCGGGTCGGCGCTCACCGAGCTCAACTCCCCGCCCGCCATGACGGCGCAGCGATACGATCCCAATTACTACAACTCCTGGCCCAGCAACACCTACAACTACAATAACTATCAGTACAACAATATAAACAACAATCCTACCTGCCTACAATCACACGCGCCATACATCAACCCCAACCCTCAGATGATACTCCCGAACCTCTACTCCACAGTCAACCAAAACCAAATACACGTGCATCTACATAGCTCCGGCGACAAACACAATTTAGATCAATGTTTCCCGAGCGAAATTAAAATTAGCGATATTGACGGTGGTATCTCTATAACAGCTACGGAGTTACAAGGGCCTGGCGAGGCTAGTGGGATGGTCCAGAGTTGTGAAGCAAACGACGAAGTGAAACACGGCCTCTACGGGGCGGGGAACCAAGAAGTGTGGAGACCATATTGACATTTCCCAATTTTGTTCCCTTCGCACCCAAAAAAACATTCCATTGTACATATTGTGATATAAATAAATGATCTGTTCTATGATTCTTGATAGTGTATTATAAGAAATTCCAACTAAATTAATGTTAAACATTAATTAGATGTTAATTGTTAAATTAATTGATTAAGTAGATAATAAAATATTAAATTAAAAATTATACTGGTGTTGTTTCATTATTGGTGTTGATTGATGCCTATCATCATAGAGTTTTGGGGCCTTTATCGAGGGTGCTGGGGTTTCTGTGTTAAGGGCCGTTCAAGTATTACGTAAGCTTGTCAGCAAACCCCCTTGTCAGCAAAAGTAAGCAAAGCTCTCACCCACCTCCCCCTGCATACGTTAACATTGGTACAAGCATTTGTCAATGTGCTGGTTTCGTTATTAATTTATGAGCAGTAGCTGTAAGTCTACAAATAAGGAATAGGCTTGAAATAAAGGAAAAATCAAACTTTATTTAAAATTTTGACATATTAATTCAAACTAACAGTCCTCAGTCCATGATACACGAATTCATGACTCTAAATCAATGAGACTGGATGTTTGCTGCTCAGTGATGTAGGTATGTCGTGTCTACTCATTTTCTTGCAACTTTGAAACATCGACTCTTAAAAAACTTAAAAAAATATATACTGCTGACGCAATCACCATCTAGACCCCCTCATTCCCACAAATGACAAATGCTGAGCTATCCTCTCTTGATAGATTGATCTTTTTTTTTTGAAGGAGCGTGCAGCGCGACTGCAGCGCGGGTGTAGCGTAGCAGTCGCGCGTTATTTATTTATATGGAATAACAAAGCAGCGCGACGGCAGCGCTGCTGCAACGCTGCAGTCGCGGGGCACTTTGCGGCTAATTTGAAAGCGCCCTAAGATATTAATCTCTAAATATATTTAAGAATTTACAAAATAAATAGGTATATTATTTGAAGTATTACACTGTTTGGGCACTTCTTCTACCTTGTTTATGGTTCATCAGCGCCATCTGTTAGAGAGTTATGATCTCAGGGGTTTAACTGTGTACCTACAGGTGTCGCTGAACTCAATTGAGTACGATTAAACATTGGGAGTAGTTATAAAGTTTTAAGCTTTAATTATTGCTTCTTCATCTTTTGTCAAAATAATAACAATAAAAATTAAGATACATTAAATAATTGATGGCAATTCAAAAAAACGCTGCAGTAACAAAAATGCGCTTCTTTTAATTGAAGCTCCAATTGTATATACTGTTATAAAATAAATCCCCATGTTTTATTTAAATAGTAATCAAAATTTATAATTCCATAAACTGATTTTTAATATAGTAAATTCCAAACTGAAATCCAACTACAACAGATTTGTATGAGTACCTATCTACAACACACACATACATAAATCAATTAAGTGGGAATTTTCATTAAATAATACAGTTAAGTAAGTACTTACGTTGTTTACCATTAGATTGTGGATGTAACACTTTTTAACGTTTTTTGCAGTATTTGGCCATTGGCATAAGCCTTTTCGGTAAGCTCAACACTACAACAAAATCCCAGCTTCATTTTACCGAGATCGTGCCTGTTTCAATGATTCCACACATTGACACAGAATAAGTAATAAGTCCAGTAGTAAGTTTTCAGCAAAACAGTTTTTGTGACCTTTGACCCCGAGTTTTTTTTCCAGGTGTCGGATCGATGAGGACTTTTTAGATTTCATTTATAAAGGTGTTTTAAACAATCCTATCAATTTTCAGCTGGGTGCGAATTAATGTAACCCTGAATGTCTAAATTAATTGACCGGACTTAATAGTAACATTTCCTCTCCTAAAAGGAGGCCTGAGTCCCAGCAGTGGGAACATTAAAAGGCTGATTATGCTAAATTTTACTTAATGTTTAATTCATTAAACCCCGAGCAAACGCCGGCGTTCGCTCGGTCATTGTCTTTCTATTGTGTCTCTAATTACGCTACTCAAAAGGAAGAAAAACGTTATTCTTATTTAAAACGCATTGTACTTTTATTTCCTCACCTGCATAGAGTAACTGTATGTAGACGCAACGATTGTTTCAAGCCTTCACTTTTAATTTCACGCTCCAATACCAGATCTAAACTTTTTACTTCATTAGTTTATTATGGAACTGCTGGTATTGTTAGTTGGATTTTTAATTTGAATTTTGGTTCATATCAGAAAACCGCTTTTTGCGTGATTTCCTACATTTTTTATTTGTTCGTATTCCTGTAATTTGCATTTTGGATATCACTTTCACACTTACACAGTGGACCATGATTGATGTACTATTAAGATATCTATAAAAAAATATTGTTAGGTTGAATTATTTTAGACCAGTGGGAAACGGTAACTGCCGCAATAAGGCGTCCAATACACGGTCATGCTCGCGTCAATCAATTCCATCAACCATGAATGATGTTTGAATGACGGTGACTGACGGAATTTTATCGCCATTATCCGCTCTATCTGACTGATGGTCAGTCAAATCCAAGGCTTGCAGAGAATATAACGTTTATGATGGATATTCGATATAAGTATGTTTATCAGTTATCTAGTACTATCTAGTTATCAGTTACTAGTTTTTTGCTTTAGTTGAAAACAAACACTAACTGTCAAATAAAAACATTAGGTTCTAAAGGTCAGCGACTCATTGCTGGTGCATAAACATACCATACATACTTACTATCACCACACATATTTATACTGTGCTATCACCCAGCTTTAGGTACCTATATGATAATACAAGCAGCTGATACAATCTATAAGTTTCTTTCGCTTTCACATAAGAATGGAAACATTCGGTTATACCTAGTTAGATATTTAAATTAAATAAATCTAACTCATTTTTTCGACTTATTTTTGTACTGGGGATTAGTTGTATCCCACAACTATTGTTTCGAAAGTTAGGTATTATTAAGTCTTTCTCTGGCTGTAATACATTAGCCGGCTACGGTGATGATTTCACGATCTGCGTCCGACTCCATCGACGTCCGAGCAAAGTGACTGATTTTATGAGCCTATTCACTCTAGCCTTGAAGACACCTAAATTATAATCGGACGGGAAGACCGCAGCAGGCAAGTTGTTTTCAGTCCCTTGATGTTCGCGGTATAAACGACGAGGCGAAACGCTTAGTCCGGACCGTAGAGATTTCAACAATGCAAGGGTGGATACTCGCCGTTCCTCGGGTTGTCCGAAGGTAGAAATAAGATGGTGGAATCAGGTCATGCAATTCCCGCGCACACTCTCCAAAATGCATGATTGACGAAATGCCATTACACAATCACTCAAAATTCATGATTGATGATTAAAAATCAAAATATCTAGGTTTTCGTCAATCAGTATCATGCAAACGTCAATCATTGCATTAAACGGTAGGTTTTTCGTCAATCAAAACATTAACTGTGGCAAAACTGACAGCAAAAACTATCGTGTAATGGACGTCTTAAGTCTGCATCGCTGACCTCTTATAAGTAGTCTGCATAGATTGATTGATAAAACCGTAACTTATCGTTAATAGAACACCACTATTAATGTTGCCAAGATACTAAAGTGGAACATCATTTCCAATTCTATGTAATCGAAGTATGTAATTGTACAGTCATAAAAAAACACAATTTTTAAAACACAAATCTAAAATGAATAACATTATCAAGATAAAATAAAACAAGGGTGAATTTAACAGTTATTTATTTTATATTGGTCACACTGTAGTGGTATGTGATAAGATGGCGTCTGTCTTGTCGTGTTTCGTTTGATGACCTCGTAAAATATTAAAGATAGTTTTAGTGTGTGATAGTTATTGTAAATAACAGTAATTTGCAATTAAAATAAGTCTCTATCATTACAATAATCAGCTGTAAGTAGCCAAACCTCTCGTTGATTACCACAGTTTACGTTATACTACAGGTTTTTGATAACGACGGAGAAATGCAAATGAATCTCTTTGTAGGATTTAACTGTGATTATTTGCTTGCAGTTGAAAAGAGACTTCCAAAGTTCTAGTAAGAGTGAAATGTCCGAGGAGACAGAGCGGCATGGCGAGGCGTCGTGTGAAGGCGGAGCAGGTGGCGGAGGGTCGAGCTTAGCCCGCGTGTTATTGACCCCACACCAGCTCGACGCCGCCGCGGCTGACTCGCTCCGCGCCGCGTGGAGAACCCAGGACTTGTACATTGACCATCTCGAAACTTTGAACAAACAGTTGGAAGGTATTTAAGAAAGTTACATCGGCTTGGTAGCGTCAGGTCGGCGACGTTACGACGCACGACCCGCGAGTTGTTATGTTATCTCTATATCGACAATACTTTAACTAAAATTAACTAGTGATACTGTTATGACATATTGAAATGTTACTGTGATACTGAAAATTGTTTAGTTATAAAACGATTGTGGTACGGGGTGTATTTAGGTGTTTTAAGTTCTAAAAGGTGAAGACGAAGAAATGGTGTTTTGCTGTGTAAGAGAGGTGCCAGTGGAGTGTTTAGTGGAAGTGCAATTATCGGCACAAGGCCGTGTGATGTCTCCAGATGATCTTGGAGCTGTGTCCATGTTCAGTGGTGTTCTGCTACTCTCAGTAACTGAGAATATTGCAGAGTGTTCCAGTCTTTGCTCATGTGAAAAAGTAAATATGTTTTCATCACTACTTTTGCTGTATAGTTAAGATTTTGTTATGTAAATGCTTTATTTACTTTCTGTCTTCAATTATTGTTATTTATAAAACTTGTTTTTTATATTTTTAATATCTTATCTGTTTATATTTCTACCATCAATCTAGAGTTTTGGATTAAATATTTGATCAGTCTTTTGCTGTCTTTGATAATAGGATTGATAGCAGAAGATACATCAAATGTTGTTTCCATAGGTAATGTATTTCAAAAACAGGTTAAAATGATAAACAAAACAGCAACTTTAAAAAAATGAATTTATATCAAATAAGCTTGAAAATAATGATGTATTTAGTCTACTAATGCATCTATAATTCTATCTGATCATAATAAACTCAGTAATTTAATTTCTCTTGCCAGCTTTCCAATTAACACTCTATATTGCTACTGGGCTTGAGTCATTGCATGTAACTCATAAATATATACTTACCTGACCCATGTTCATGGCTAATCATCGATTATGACTAACACATCGCAATTTAGATTCCTACATACTTATTTATTTCTGTAAATTTAAGGCTTAAACATAATATTATTAAAAAAGGTAGAAAATATTTATATAATAATTGTGTAAAGGCATTGGTGTAATGTGTAGAATATATATAAAAGACTACATGGAATGTAGATATAGATTAGAAGCTTAGACTTGTCTGTGCAATTAATTATTTTATATTCCTGTTGTAGGAAAGTTTTATATATGGCTTTAAAATATATATATAACAGGGAATGGTTTGTTTAGATGACCACAAAACATGTTTAGATGAAGAAGTTAAATTCTTATTTGATAATAGGGGTTAAAGTATGAACTTGTCATTTTTTAAAATGGGTTGCTTTGAAATTTTGTATCTTTGGATTCACTTGGAATTATAAGTTCAAATAAACTTCTGCAATTAAAGGTATTTTATTATTTTTCCGAAATTAGGTATTTATTGGATTCTTTGTGTTTTGTATTTTCTGAAATATTGCAGTTCTTATACAGTTCCTATAGCCATGAAAGTTAATAAAAAAGTTTTTTTTTCATATTAAGAGTTCTAATGTAGAAACTATGCATTTCAAAGGGCAAGCAATATCAATTACGTATACCTACGACTTTCTTCTAACGAAAGAACTTTGTACTCTTGGTTTAATAGCTTTCGTTTTGGAAATTTTGTCTTGTTGCCGCACAGGAGAAAAGTTATTCATGAGATAAATTTTCCCATGTGAAAGTGATTCAGACAAAAATAGATATCCCATTCATTAGCAGTTTTAAATCCTTATACATCATCAATATTGCATACCGCTTGAGACACATTGTTTCCACTGTAGAAAACATATTACAAAATAATGTGAGTTTTCTTATATTTCATACAAAAATAGTTACAAGTACTTACTGCAATATTACAGAAAATAAAAAAAAAACACAAAGAAACCAATAAATACCTAATTTTGAAAAAAGAATAACATTCCTTTAATATAAAGTTTATTTGAACTTATAATTCCAAGTCAATACAAAGATATAACATTTCAAAGCAAGCCATTTTAAAAAACGGCAATTTCATACTTTAACCCCTAATATTAGGCATCAGTATTTAATAAAGATTAAATGAAAAATATTGCCATTGTGGCAAGTTGTTGTTAATAATTTTATTTTCTCCATTTAGGAATACAGGATTAATATTGTAACATTATTTTATTTTGACCTGTACCTATGATAATCATAAATTCCCCTGAATAAGTTCATAGCCAATATATAAAAAAAAAAAACTTTTAACTTTCTATAAAAAATGCATTCTGACTTCACAAAAAAATGTTAATTATACATAATAATTTGAAAAAGAATATAGTTACATATTGAAATGAAATGGTTATTAGCTTTAATCAAAATAGATGCTAAAACATAAGACAGGGTGTGCCGACTCAGGCACAACATGCGTTTTTATGGAAAAAAGTGTTGTAAAATCTGATTTTAATTGTTCAAACAATCACCACTGCTGAGATTCCTCAGCAGGTATCCTCAGGAAGTTGGATAAGACATCATAAAGGATAACAGAAGTATATTATCCATACTCAGGATATGTTATAGGATGAACTGAGGCCAGGGCTAAGCTAGACCAGGTGTGGAACAGGTGTTTTATGAAGAATTGAGTTTAGGAGTACAATTTGTGTCCTTTATAATTCTGTGATAATAATAAAAAATTTGCTGTTTATTTTATCAAAAAACAAATTTAAATATAGTATTTTATAATATAAATGTAAAATTAAAATAGTTCATTTTTTTTTTGCGATTTATTAATGTACTGTATCCTGATAAATCTAATATCATTTATGATAGAAAAAAATCTTACAAGTTCAAAAAATGTATCTAGTAATAGTAAAATTTTTTTTATTTGATATATTCAAATGTCCTGTCTTTTCCTTGTTCAAAATCCAACTTACATTTGGTGATTTCAGCTAAAGAAACAGTCATACAGAGAGATTTTTCTAGTTCAAATTAATAGATACCAAATCAAATTTAATTAGGACTTTTAATTATTCTTATTGTTTGTATAATTTAGTTAAGGTGTTGTCGATTATAATATTGTAATCTTTTAAACATTATAAACCATACAAAATGCATATCATTCTGTTCACAATACTGTTACTTTTGAGATAACCTTTTATCTTATCAGTTGTGGAGCATAAAAATATCTCATGGTAGACAGAATGTTATGCATTTCAAAGTGGGTTTACAGATATTAGGTAAAGTAAGTTAGCCAACATTATAACAATATAAAAAAAAATACTGTATGATTGCAGGTACAAAAAATTCTAATGTGAAATCCTACTCACCCACCCCATGTAATCTTTGCCAAAGACCAGTTATTAATTTGTATAATTGATTTGTACAGGAAGCCTGGAAAAGGCGAAAGAGGTAGAAGATAGGATAAAACAGCAGTATGCTGAGTCACAACATAGAGAGAAGGTGTTAGTTAGAAGGCTTGCAGCTAAGGAACAGGAAATACAAGATTATGTAGTGAGTACTCACTGTGTTCGAATGTAAAAGCCCCCCCTCATAGCAATCTTATAAGAAAAATGCAATAAGACTGCCTGTAAGACCCAATATTCATAATAGAATTACTCTCCATTTTCAGAGTCAAATAACGGAACTAAAGTCTTCCCACGCCAGTCTCAATGGACGACCGACGCTGTTAGATCCAGCAGTTAATGTACTAATTTTAAGGCTCAAACAAGAATTAACATCAACTAAAGCGAGATTAGAAGAAACTCAAAACGAATTATCAGCGTGGAAGTTCACGCCAGACTCAAACACAGGCAAAAAACTTATGGCAAAATGCAGGTTATTACACCAAGAGAATGAAGACCTTGGGCGAATGACTTCAAGTGGTCGGATAGCGAAGTTAGAAGGCGACTTGGCATTACAAAAGAGTTTTAGTGAAGAAGTTAAAAAGTCACAATCAGGTGTGTATGATTCCATATCCCTTAATATCTGTATCTGTGCTCGTTTTGAGATTATTAACACTGTGATTTATAATTCCAGAACTGGACGAGTTCCTCCAAGAGCTGGACGAGGATGTGGAGGGCATGCAGAGCACGGTGCTGTTCTTACAACAGGAGCTGCGCGCCACGCATGCCACAGTAAACGGCAACCGGCCGCCCTCGCCCGTCGAGAAGCGCACGTACTCGGGCAGCGACTGCAGCGACACACCGCTCGGCAAGAGGAGGCGTGCCTCCGTGCTGTCGCTGGACTACAACGAGGACGAGGAGCCGCTCACCGTGCCC
This sequence comes from Mythimna vitellina, assembly GCA_949316375.1. Classification (NCBI taxonomy): domain Eukaryota; kingdom Metazoa; phylum Arthropoda; class Insecta; order Lepidoptera; family Noctuidae; genus Mythimna; species Mythimna vitellina. The sequence goes on along the minus strand of OX438699.1, from coordinate 8,447,691 downwards.
AACGGCGACGCTGACTAGCGCAGGGGCCCGCGCTTCACATACAGAACACGCTACTTTCATATCAACTAGTGACTTGTGAAACGCTCTCCTCTTTTTCTAGCCTTACGGCCATTTCGTTGACTCGAAATTGTTATCGATGAATTATTGTGAGTGATCATTGATGTCCAATATGAGGTGAAACGCTGGTTCGGTGTCTAATCACATTTCATAACATGTGACATGCTTATTTATTAGCATATAAAGTGTATTCTTTAAAAATCGATGTACTTTCATTAGAAGACATAATAAATAGACTAATATGTGTCATTTCAATTGACAATTAATTGGTGATGATTGTGTCTATCGTGATATGAGACTAAGGAAACATTTGGTAAAGCATAGTTTGCGTTTTTATGCACAACAATGGACCATGTGATCAGATATAATAGTGAATCGTTTTTGACATTGTTTTTACACTGAAATATTAAGTCTAGGCAGTTGACGATTTTATAATTTATTTATAATAAGTGAATTTATTGTGATACTTATTAGAGACCCAATATGGAGTAATGCAATGACTTGTGTTGCGAGAATTAAATGTTTGGTGGCATTTATTTTATTTATATGCCAAGTAAGAAATGTTGTCGAGTCTGTCAGTAGCAATAATGTGTAACACCAAGCCTAATGTTTTAATAATTGTCATGTTTTTAATAAATTTATGTGAGTTTCAATATGAAATGTTTCTATTTTCAAATTACAATGATTGTATATAGTAATGTTAATAAACATATATAACTTGCATCATCTTTGGTGTATTATTTGTGTATAACTAAAATAAACATTTTCACTAAGCAAAACTATTAGGAATAACACAATCGATAAAAACTTTTATTGAGTAGTAACATATACAATAACATTTATTCAATTGTAATAAAATGAAGTGAAATGCCTTTTGTAAAAACATATTGGATTTTCTTTTGTGTAGGTAAGTGAAATAGCTGGAAAAAAATATTGAAAATGGAATAATTCTTTGGTTATTGATTGTAGTGTTTAATTCAAGCAATCCATGTGACATCTCCACGAGCAGACGAGGACAAAGTGACATACGATGGCTCGCAAGTGTGGCAGGTTAACCTTCGTGGTGTTGAAGATATGCAGCACATCCAGAAACTCATCGATAGTCAAGGTTTAACTATATTATCTTATTAGCTTTTGCCAACGGCTTCGTCCGCGCTTTCAATTGAAGCCATAGAAAGTAGCCTAGGTTCATCCTTGGAGTTCAACCTTCCTCCATACCAAATTTCGTCAAAATTTGTTTAGTAGTTTGACCGTGAAAGTGTAACAGATGGACAGTTACTTTCGCATTTATAATATTAGTATGGATTAGACGTATTTTTATCTAGTTAGAAAATTAAAAAAAAAAACAAGCGATTGAAATCTCTTTATAACCTCGTTTGAAAGAGGAGGCCTAGAAACTATCCAGTGTAGACAAGATATTGTCGTTTAAGTTTTCCTCGTAAATGGAGCCTTAAGGCTTGGATACCCTAAAATGTATACTATAGGATAGTTATTTAGGATATCGACTATATTAGTGTCTGTCTTTAGTACCTACTTAAGACGTTTTTTTTTATGTGGTAAAATCATCTTATGACAAATCCCGTTCTTGGGCGGCGCGGGAGATAGTGTCAGACTTTTACTGACTAAAACCCACTCCTGTTCCTTCTTTGCCTTCGTGCCAGGGCCCCGGGTTTCACTTTTCACACTACCCGTGACCCCAATAAGCTTCGACCCTGCTGGGCTTCTACGATTTGCTCGATTGACTCGGTCCGGACGGTTACCGGACGGTCGAACGGCCAGCCACCCATTGCTCGCCGCCCGCAAGCCCGCGCCTACGGTGGCCGGAAATTGGGATCGAAATCCCGGCGACAGTTAGGGCGTGAGGACCGTTGCCTCACGCGATCGGCCGCCTTCTTTGCTAGCATTACTGCTTCGCAGAAGGAGGCAACCGCCTGCCACTCCTCCTCGCTCCGGACCATGGCCTGTACCAAGGCCCGGCGCGAGAGATCGCCGCCGCAGTACTTAGGGACGTCAGCAATTGGTTTAGACTTGTATTAAAGTTCTGCCTCTAGAGTAACTAAGTGCCTACGCGCCTACCTGGGCTGCTTAGGTGTGTAGTACGTCTTAATAAATATAGCTGATTAATAGGCTTCGAAAATGGCTAGTCATATTTCGAAAACTGCTCTTGCAAAGTGAACCGACTTTCTTTTAGGAAGTAAAATTCAATCCTCAACAAAAAATAATTGAAATTCCATACAGTCTTTTTTTTTGGGATTACTACCTTAAAGTCGTATCTCTTTGAACCTGGTATACAACTTGGGCTCAAGCTTATTAACCAATACAAACACGGGATACTGTTTACTATGTTTTTTGAAGAAAGTTGTTCATTTTCGTGGGAAGATGCAGTTCTTAATATATGACTACTCGTTTCTGTAGAAGTATTCACGTAGTGAACTAAAGTAATTTAAATCTTGAGCATCTTTGGTGAACGCCAGAATAGACCAAGATAGACTTTTAAATAGTAAAATAAGCAATTTTTGGCCCATGAATATTTCAGCAATTCCACATAGTTGCAACCATACAGGTATTGTCCAGCCATTCTGATATCAGAATGGGCGATCAACTTTAAATGTTTTAAATCTTTTAAGCAGCCCGGAGGACACGTTAGAGCACACGGTGGAGATTTGCCCCGCTTGGGCAGAGCAACGCCGTCTCCTCGTGGGGCGATCGGCGGCGGCGATTTCTCGCGCCGGGCCTTGGTTCAAGCCATGGTCCGGAGCGAGGAGGAGTGGCAGGCGGTCGCCTTCTTCTGTGAAGCAGGAATGCTAGCAAAGGAGGCGGCCGATCGCGTGAGGCAACGGTCCTTACGCCCTGACCGCCGCCGGGATTCCGATCCCGATTTCCAGCCACCGTAAGCGCGGGCTTGCGGACGGCGAGCTATAGGTGGCTCGCCGTCCAACCGTCCAGTAACCGTCCGGACCGAGACCAAGTCGTCGACAGCGCGTACTGTTCCACGCGCGCCTCAAGGAGATGTCAGCAAATCGTAGGGGCCCAGTAGGGTCGAAGCCTACTGGGGCCACGGGTAGTGTGAAAGAAACCCTTGGAGCCCTGGGACGAAGGCAAAGAAGGAACAGGAGTGGGTTTTTAGTCAGTAAAAGAGCGGGATTTGTCATAAGATGATTTTCCCAACCAATAAAAAAAAAACATGGTAAACAAATAGAAGCAATTGATAAGTAATTTTTATGCACAATTTCAAAGCTAAATATGAATGTTGACCTGCCATTCTGACGTATACCATATTTGACTTTTCCCACAAATATAAGTGCAAATGTTGGGGTTTTACCGATTATGCGCAAGCGCAGCCGCGTCCACAGCTAGTTAGTAAGCAACAAAGACCGACAAACGCACCGACTGAGTTAGCCAGGTAAACACGAGCACTACAGTAGCGTAGCTGGGCGTGGGCGAAGTGGGCCCACTCTCACAGCCTCGTACCCAAAAGGGGGCTCGCGCAAGCAAGGGCTCTTTAAGAAAGAGGGTTTTTTTTATAATTGATAGGCAGTATTTTAGCTGATGGTAAGCGATAATGTGGACGAACACTGGGTTGCGACAGTCAACGAATCGAATCGGTCGAATTTATGAAAAAAAAATGGCCTCGCTTATGTGCATGTGCCTTCGCCCATGTCTAAAATTAGTCCTTGCTACCCGTCTGACGAGCAGCAATACAATTGTACATAATAAATTATGTACATCGGATGACTTGACCAAGCTTATCGGCCTCGGTTCGAGAAATGATTTATATAAGAGCTTATATGAAATATGTGGGTACCTAAGGCGTATTTATGAATAATCAAGGGTATAATGTAATAATAATATTGCCCAACTTTCACAAAACGCCATCCAGTTCCAAACTAAGCAGAGCTTGTGGTATGAGTACTGGACAACTTTTAAACATTCATATATTTCTAAATACGTACCTATATATTGTAGATAGGATCCTATATAGGATTATATGCGGAGCAGGGCGTAAAGTCCGACATACCTCTTGAAAAGGGAGGATCCTCCGACCAGAGGGGTGTTATTTCTGGTTCGGGTAACTATCCGATAGATGATTTCGGGTTGTTGTTTAAGTTCGAATCGCGCAGAGAACTAATTGCGAAATGCTGGATTTCGTTTTTTTTTTTGCGAAGTCTTCTAGTTCTTACGTGGCGCCATAGATGTCGCTACACAGCCAGACACGGAAAAAATGATCATGCTCATCACAAAAACGTTTTTGTGTTGGGTGGGAATCGCATCGACAACCTCCAGCATAGCAGTCAAGCCCAAAAACTACTAAACCAACAGGCCATTCAAAAATGCTCTTGGCTTTCAGCCTTACCTGGGTAACTAGCCACTGTCTTTTTCTACCTTTTAACTATTCTTATTTAATTTCAATATGACACTAGATATATCAATATGGAGCCTAACACCATCCAGAGCGGATTTCCTGGTACGCGACCAAAACAAACTGAAGGTACACAGGAGGTTGGGCGCCAAGAACCTCAACCACACGGTTCTTATCATGGATGTCCAGCGAAGGATTGAGTTAAACACCCAGCAGATAGTACCCGCACTTTGGACAGAAAACACACTTCGAGTCGGTAAGTATGAATAAGTACGTAGGTATATTACAGGTAAGTATACGAATACCTGCCCGGATATCGATACCTGTAATGAAACCATGGAATGTTTCCACAGTTTGCAAAAGGCTAACCGAGATCCGATGAGTTCGGAAACAGGTTTTGGAATTGGCTTTGGGCAGGACAATGGCAACGCACAATGATGCTAGGTGGTGTGAGCTGCTCTCACACCACCGGTAGATCATTTATATATACTAAAAAGAGGAAAGGACCCAATATTGAGCCTTGTGGTACACCCATTTTAACAATCAAACCCGGAGAATAGACACCGTTTATTTGAACTTGCTGTTCGGCAGGGTGAACTTGCTTACTGTTGGAGAGAGTAAGACAAGGCATGTTTGGTAGGTAAGATGTGTAAGGAATAAAGTTGGAATGATCCTATTGGAAGATTAAAAAATCAAAGAGAGGTGGATGGGATATTTTGGAAGACTGATGAATGAGGAAAATAATTGGGGTTCGATTTTAGAGAGTAAACCAGTGAATTTAGGGTTAGTAAGAATGGTTAGTATGGATGAAGTTAGAATAGCAGTGAATGGAATGAAGAATGGTAAGAACATTAGTCCAGGTGACATACCAATTGAAGTGTGGAAGTTATTGCGGATGGATGGATGGACGTGGTTAGCTTGGTTCTTCAATAAGTTGTTGTGGGAAGAAACCATACCTGATGATTGGTGCAACAGTTCTTTGGTGCCCATCTTTAAAAACAAAGATGATATGTAAATGTGTGTTTAACAATTATAGAGGAATAAAATTAATGTCACATACTATGAAAGCCTGGGAGAAAGTTATTGAGAGGCGGTTGAGAGAAGAGACTGCAATTTCACAGAACCAATTCGGTTTTATGTTATAATTAATTTGTCTTTTTTCTCACCGGCTGCAGGGTTCTTAGGTAGCGTCTATACGCATACCTAGGCGGTTGCTTATATTGACATTATGGATAATCCGGAATCAGTTAGATTTCATGAAATGTGTCAGAACTCTGACTTGATTTGGACCTACATCCAAGCGGGTGCCATCCATTGCACGGGACCTGTAGCATTTGATACTCTTGTTCGTGGCTAATCCGGCACTGGTTCTACCTCCATCTACTCCGTAGCCGGCTGCGGCTTGATACTTGTAATCAACCGACGCCATTATCACGTCTGTGGAAATTCTCTCTGCGATTGAAGTTTTCCTCCTAATAATCTTTTTTTTCAAAAAATCCCTTAATTCAAGTTGAAACTATATTTTAATAAACTAACTGCAGGTCACCGAATGAGCTGGAAGAAGTTCCCTACTTTAGATATTATTGAAGAGTTTTACAATTTCTTGGCTGAAGACTATTCCTCATTATGTAGATTACAAACAATTGGATATACCGCCGAAAACAGAACAATAAAGGTTAGTGAATTTGTAGCTGTTGGTTCAACTTATACACCTACTGTAGAATGAAAACAGAATTTACGAATTACAATCTACATAGTTGTTCTTGATGTAAGTAGGTATGTCAAGATAGAACAATGACAATCAAGATAGATAATGTGCATATTGTTTCTATGTGCGTAATCATTATACTTACCTACAATGCGTTCTCCAAATAAGAATAGGATCGATTGCCATGTTGTGACGTCACGTCTGAAAGAAATTTTTAAAATTTAATTTTTTACGAACTTACGAACGTAACAAATTTAATCAGAATCCAGTTTTTCAATTTTGCTCATCTCTTGAGTTCTTCAATTTAGCCCAATTTCATGCGATTTGACAGTATGAAGTGACGTCACAACATGGCAATCGATCCTATTCTTATTTGGAACGCATCGTACATGACAAGTCTACTTTTCACTGATAGACACACGTCAAGTTTACCGGACGCAGTTTCAAGCGCGCGGCAAACTTGACGGTAGGTAAACTGGGGCCCAAGTCTGCTATTTTTATAAATTCGTCATTCCAACACGATCCCATTGTCATTTTGCTAAAAGTTCGTAATCTGCTAATTCATAATGATCGGTCAATGGTCTCGTACTAAAGTTGTGGTAGAATGACAATACAGAGCTTATTAAAAGCAATGACTGCACAATGACGTTCTAATGGTAGGTCACTGATCAAAAGAACAGTCATTTAGCAGATTACCGCGTCAGATATTCATTTGTCAGTATGTAGGTACGAGATTACGATTCTATGCCACTTCTTTCAATGGAGTGTCAGTGGTTGACCATTGGAGAGTCATAATGACGCCATTATATTAGTAGATTACCAAACTCGTCAAAATTAACAATTATGAAATCAATGATAGACCATTCTGAAACTATTGTAATAGCAGACTTGAGGCCCTGGATCGTGTGTGGCGTCCATTTGAAGTGGCGTCCGCTAAACTAGACGATGTGTGGCTATCAGTACCCACGCGTGACAATTACAAGCATTCTAGTCTACTCTACTAGTCGGTTGGAAAGCGCGTGATATACCTACACATACATCCAAGACCAACCCGTCTTGGTGGCATAGAACAGCTTTCCCTTCATTGAGTAACACAATATAGGTAATTAACATCTAGGCGCCTTAAAACATACACTGCGCAGCGTCTCACACGTCAAGCCTAGCGTGCAAAAAAAGGTAGGTATAGTACCTACCTAGACAAAAGAAATAAATTCCTAACTAATGGAATGATGACACATAAAAGGAGGAAAATTTATCACAAGGTGGGTAGCTTAATGTGGGCTTTCCCTTCAATAAAATCTAAGTCAAGGTTTGTGTAAAATTTGAGAAAGAAAAACATTTAGGTCGAATTAGTTATACCTAAGTAGGTACCTACATCATGCAGGCACATGCCAGCATAATAATGCGAGCTGAAAAAAGTACACACTTGATGTACCTTTCTACTCTTTTTTCAGCTTACTCTATCTAATAGAACTACTTATACCTTTTTCTAGATGATCAACATTACAGATGGAAACCCAAAAAACAAAATAATATTGATAACAGGAGGGTCACATGCTCGCGAATGGGTCTCGGTAACATCTGCGTTGTACATACTCAATAATATTGTCACAAAGTTTGACACACAAAGCAGTTATATCAAAAACAAAAATTGGTAAGTAACCTCGGATCTCATTGAATGCTAGAGTTGTTTTTACGTAACTTAGGTAACTTTAAAATAGGTTACTTTACGTTCATCGCTTTCTTTTATGCCAACAATACCCCAGTCCGAGCTGAAAACCGAATTTTATACTCTGAGCGCCTAGTGCAAGATAGTTTTACGATAATACTATCGACGTAAAACGTATCGAGTGCAAGTTTTTAACGCGATCGAAAAGTTTACAGCGTGTGGCTCTCTGATTGGTGAAGAGCCTAGATCGGGCCAATCGCAGTGCGGAACGTCATAAACGTGTCGATCGCGTTAAGGTCTATGCTGCACACATCAGTGCCGTGTCAGGGACGGGGCAGGAACGTGTCCGTGTCCCGTCAGAGGTTGTCTGTTCACAGACGTCAGTGACGTGACAGTGCCATGAACAGACCGACGTCTTCCCTTACTTCATTCTGTTTCCTTGTCCGAAAAATACACACACACTTACATACATACTTTCGCAGTTTAATTTTCGTCTGGTTGGTGGTTTTGATGGTTTTGGTTTTTATACTTACAATCCATATATTTCACACTTTAGACAAGTCGTACAATACGCTATATAAGCGTATAGTCTATAATAAAACCTCATCATTCATTTTTACTGTCAATAAAGTCGACAAAATGCAAGGAAAAATTATCAACACGCGCACGCTACGGCGTGGAATCGAAACGCTTGCACACGTCACGGTGACGCTCCGTTGCCGGCGTGAAAATGAAATGAAAATGTACACACCGATATTTTTTTAGACTCCTGACGAAACACGTTCCTGTCCAATCCCTGACACGGCACTGATGTGTGGGGATGGACCTATAATGTAAAACAAACTTGCACTAGGCACTTTGGTCAAAGATTGAAAGACAAATTTGACCCCTAGCCGAAGAGACTGGTCCTCACTAACAGTAAATAGAATAATGTGGAAAAGGGAGAGGAAGGCCTTTGTTCTGCAATAGTAGGCTAACTAGTTTTATATTACAACTTTTAAGAATTTAGTTTGAGGCATCATACTTATCTAAGTTCGCCAACCTGCTCATTCTTAATCTCTAATCCAGCGGTCTTATAGCTACGGGAAAGCGATTATTAGTCTTTTTTCCGTGGAAAACCATCAAATGTCTTCCCCTTTCCTGGGTGGAGCGATAGTGTCAGATTTTTACTGGTCAAAACACACAGTGTTTCTTCAGAAGCTCTTTGCGAGGGCCACGGTAAATCATTCAAATGATCAGAAGCCCTAACCGATTAGTATCCTGGGCTATTATTTATTTATCAATACTGCTGCCTACTTTTTTAAATGGAAGTTCTCTTCTTCTAATTGTTGCAATAAAATTTCGTATTGGAAAAACCCTGTAATATCACAAACTCTTGAATCAACCGAACCAAAGATCCAATTGGTCTAATCATACCAATCAAGAATATCAAGGCAGTCATATTATCAGCTTTACCCTAACAGGTTACGAACGACAAAATTATAATAATTAAAGAAACATGTACTCTTAAATTACCAATGGTTTACCTGTTACAGGTTGATAATTCCAGTCCTGAACCCAGATGGATACGTGTACACACATACGGTTGATCGATTGTGGCGTAAGAATCGGCGTAACTTTACGCGCTGTAACGGAGTCGATATCAACAGGAATTTTGAGTAAGTGATTTGTTGTAACCCTCAGAACAAAAGGTCCTCTAGTATCGTAAAGCCGTACAACTTTGCCCAAATTTCTTGAGATTTTGTATTCCGCACTGTATATTTGAAATAATAAAGTTACTTTTAATTAGTGACTGTCCTACAACATTGTCAAATGTATCTGGGCAAAGTTGTACGGTTTTACGGTAACTCTGTCTGTTACGCTTTCACGGTTAAACTACTGAATCGATTTTGATTAAATTTAGTACGGTGTAAGCTTGGATTTACTTTTTATTTGGCTTCGACTTCGCATCCGCAATAACCGAAATTTACGCGATCGAAATTGCTGGAAAAATCTAGTATACCTGATATTTTATGTACATACTTACAATATGATCAGATGTGCCGCCTTTTTAGAAACTCTCGTGGGTTGGGTGGAGATTTTCATGCCCATGCTCATTGTTCTCACATTCTATATACTTTAAATGCAGTTAAAGTAGATGTTTCTTTATATAAAGAAATAAAAAGTAAGAAAGCGAAGCGAGCTCGAAAATTTTAGCTTTATATCAGAGTGCCGAAAACGAGTTGTTTTTATATTAACGCGATCGAAACGTTTATGACGTTTGGCGCTCCGATTGGCCCGCTCCAAGCTCGTAACCAATCAGAGAGCCAAACGCGGTAAACGTTTCGATCGCGTTGACAACTAGAACTCGGCCCTGCGTTCAAAAATAACCAGAGTAGGGTAGGGTCTTTACTCTAACCGTTCAAAAATGCTTCGAGTTGCAACCCAGAGTCGTTCTTTTATAACTCGAGTAGCTACCCTAGAATTAACCCAACTAACTCTAACTCCGAACAGGGTAGGTTGGTGTAAGCGGCAGGAATGACAGCTACTTGGCATTGACAGTTAAACTTTGAAAAATCCTGATGACGTCATTGGAGTTAACTAACCTTATTTTTGAACGCAGGGCGGCATTCTGTGCAAGTTGTTTTTACGTAGATAGCGCTGTCGTAAAACTTACTTGCATTAGGTACTCAAACTATAAAATTCGCTTTTCAGCTCGGACTGGGGTATTGTTGGCATAACAGAAAGCGATGAATGTAAAGTCACCTATTCAGGCCCTTATGCTTTTTCTGAACGGGAAACGAAGGCGTTACGCGTAAGTAAGCTATTTCAATTAGATAAAATGTGAAAAGTTGAGTAATTTTGCTCCTAAAGTATGATGCAGGCCTGTTTTTGTCAGAAATATACATTTCGATGTTTTTCTGTGGAAACTGTTCGCAAAGCATTCAGAAGTTTAGAAAAATACTTTGTAACTGCTGATCCGACAGATGTCGTGTCTTGTCGTAGTTTTCTGAAATTTTCTACTGCTACCGCACAAAAGTAGTATTAATAAGTTTACTAATAGTATTAGTAAAAAATATCTTAATATATTATTATTTTATTTTATGGGTTGTGCTCAAAGGCAGCACGAGAAATTCTAGAAGTTTCTTCTCGAGGAAGTTTTTTGCAAAGATTAATTAGAGACAGTTAATTTCAAAATATTTTGTATTATTATCTAGAGTTTTTATTCGTTACTAGCTTTTGCCCGCGACTTTGTCCGTGTGAAAGTGGGTTTCTTAATACAAAATTTGGAACCCCGTTTTATCATCTTAGGGGGCGAATTTAGTAAAATCCTCTCTTAGTGCTCGCCTAAGTCATAAAAAGAAACCATATGCAAAATTTCACGAGTTTCCCAGTAGTTTCTATGAGTATGAGTATGTCAGTCAGTCAGTTTCTCCTCATAAATTATTAACAATTCAATATAATGCTTTTTTGGAGGTATTTTAATGTTTCATTTTTCAGTACTATAATTGACATAGATTACGTTTAGTTCCACTTCCGATTCTAACACCTAAATAGAACATACAAAATTTATTTAGCTGTAAGAAAAAATAAAAATTCTACAGAAAAGTCACAAGTTCCATGGAAAATTGTTAAATCACTAGTAAATGGGGTTATGTTGGGTCTAAAGTCTAAGTAATCAGAACGCTACGTCGTCTAAACCCATTTATCTTAGAAAAAAATTCAATCCCGCATGCGTGCGGGATCCCGCACGAGTAATCCCGCATTTCTGATCCCGCAAAAAAGGTGCGGGATTAGATTCCCTAGTAGTCACCCACATCAACACCCACCCTAGGACCTAGACCGCTGAAATAGGGTACTTTACTCTATATAAGAAAAAAATCTAAAAATATATTATTAAAATAGCTTAGATAAAATGCAGTCGGTAAGTGTTGGTTCATAAAATAACAAAACAAATTTTAAAATTCAATTCAAAGTTTTTTGTTATTATTATCTGTTCTATATCACCTTGAAATAGTAGCCACCATGTTATTACGTCATTCGGCTGTGTAAAATAAAGTGACAGCTGTCAACTAATTGACCATACTGAGCGCATTTGTTTATACAGCCAAGCCCAGCCTGACGTCACGACTGCAGAGTAAATATGCCGTCTACTGCTTTCTAAATTTTCGTCAAATACGCGCGATATTTGAAAATGTAAATTTTAAATGCATTTTTAGGGTACTTAGCGCATGAATAAAAATTGTGTGGTTTTAGTGCTTATAAGCACTATAGAATCTTATTGAGACACTTTTCAAAAATGAGTGTAATACCCTATTCTGCACTGAGGTTCCATGTATGATGTATACAAAGAATATAAAAGGATTTTCTAAAATTCACTCCTCAAGGGTATGAAATGGGAGTCCAAAGCTTGCATAGAGAAACCTACATTGACGTTGGCCAAACCACTGGTAGAAACTATTGTAAATGTAGATAGGTATAGATTAGTATCCGAAATGAAATAATCCTTATTTTATTATGTATAGGCTCGCGTTTGACCACTATCTCACCTGATGGTAAGTGATGATGTGGCTGACGATGGGTACGCTAGCCTAGTAGTAATCTATTCACTCTTGACTTAAAGACCTCGAGGTTGTAGCTATCAGGAAACACAGACTCCGGCAGGAAATTCCACTCTTTAGCTGTACACTCAATAAATGTGTTCTCAAAAAGTTTTGTACCTACGTATGGAGGAGGGAGCCGAAACACGGAAGCCGTATTACGTACGGAATGATAAACCACGAGGGCCCAGATCTTTTTAATTCTGAATTCTTCACTTTTAAACAAGCTGGTTCGCGACTTGTCTTCCTAAAGGGCCTATTACACTACTCGATATTCAGACAGTCTTAGTCGATGTCGCATAGTGTAATAGGGGTTAGACCGGTCTTACTTGGAACAAAAAATAAAATTATCGTGTGCTGAATATCGCGTAGTGTAATAGGCCCTTTAGTCAATCCTACATGTTATAAGATTTACGCACCTAAGTTAATAAAATGAATGTGTTGTAGGAACTAGTAGGATCGTTAAAGCGGAAACCCGTCGCCTTGTTGGATCTACATTCTTACGGCAATCTGATTCTGTTCCCCTGGAGTGCGCGGACCCAAGCTACAGAAGATTTCAATAAACACAAGGAAGTGGCCGAGTTAATGCGTAACGTAAGTTATTTGTTTTCTAACCAGTGTGAGAAAAAGATACGAAAAGGGACAGATACAGAGTGCCTAGTGCGAGTTGGTTTTACGTTAATGCGATCGACACGTTCGGCGCTCCGATTGGCCCGCTCTAAGCTTTTAACCAATCAGAGGGCGAAACGCGGTAAACGTTTTAATAGATTCAACGTAAAAACAACTCTCACTCAGCGCATAGAGGTATAGATAGGTACATGGCCGATAGCACTATACAGTCAAACGGGGTGAATAGGACCGCAGGGGTGAATAGGAACAAAAGTTTGAAGGGGATTTTCGCCTTAATTAACAATTTTTCCCACCATTTAAGTACTCCTATTTGTTCATTAATTGTAATAAAAACAGATACTTTGATAGAAATCAATTATATAAATACATACCAATGTAAAAAACTTAACCAAAGTTTTGTTCCTATTCACCCCTGCAGTCCTATTCACCCTGTTTGACGGTACCGTATTTGCAAGTTTCTTTTTTTGGTCTTGTGCCATCTGCCTAACTGGGACCTTACCATAACGTGTTAAAATGTCATGCGTGCGAGTGAGAGAGAGGGATAGAGCTATACACCCTATATAGCTCCATCCCTTCAACAGTTTGACTTCTGATCTGCATAAACCGATAACTGGGTAACAAGATACTACAACCGATCAAGGTTGTCAGAATTTCGAGTTTCAAAAGCTCTATGCAAACATCCGCTATTTTAATGCGCACTCTGAGCGTGCAGCCCTGGCACGTTAAAAAGCGCACCATTAAAAGAGTTGCGTTAAAGAAACGCACGGACGGCACGCTAGACACAGTTGTTGAGCAATTGGCTGCGGCACTGCGTGTCGCGGTTTCGATTCCCGTACGGAACAAATATTTGTATGACCTAAAGATAGTTTGTTCTGGGTCTGGTTTTTTTTTTTAATTGATATAAACCAGTGCTTGATTGCGATCCCACCTGATGGTAAGCGGAGATGCAATCATTGATGGTCAGGCACACTCGTTTATTAAGAGCCTATTCACTCTAGCCTTGAAGACACCTAAATTATAGTTGGACGGGAATACCGCAGCAGGCAAATTGTTCCAGTCCTTCGATGTACGCGGTATAAACGACGAAGCGAAACGCTTAGTCCAGACCGTTGAAGTTTCAACAACGTAAGGGTGGATACTCGCCGTTCGTCGGGTTGTCCGCTGGTAGAAAGGAGATGGCGGAATCAAGTCATGCAATGCCCGCGCACACTCTCCAGAATGTAACCTGTAAAATACCGATAGGCTGGCTACTCTGCGCCTGTGCTCTAGGCTTTGTAGATTGGACTTAACCAAATCTGGATCCCCGATTAGCCTCTTCGCACGCCTTTCCACCGAGTCCAAAGCTGCTAGATGACATTTTGCAGCACCAGCCCATATGTGACTGCTGGATGTCTTGTGTTTGGGAACGCACCCACGGTACACCAAGTGTGGGGCATCATCTTTATTCAAAAAATAAGAACGTGGAAAAAGTAATTGAAATGTGAAAGAAAAAACAACGGTTTATTATAATAACCTAGTTTATTATTTTACAGGCCATATTTAAATCGAGCAAAGAGAACTACACGTACGGAGCAACCTACCATAAAATCTACCCAGCTACAGGAACCTTCCTAGACTGGGCATACTCTGTAGGGGTGGTACATTCCTATGTCATCGAAATAAAAGATAAAGGAAAACTAGGTTTCCTAATACCACCAAAGGAGATTGAAGACACTGGCAAGGAACTGTTCGCTGCTGCCCGCTCTCTGGCGAAATATGTCAACAATAATAAAAGACAAACAGAAAGTAATGATACTCATAAAACATGGTTTTGATATGTAATGTGTTGCGTCCCAAAAAAATTATAAACATTCATATTATTATGTTAAGTACTTACATATTAAAAAACTAAAGTAATGAAGTTTTTTTATTCAATCTTGTACTATTTTGTCTGTAGGAGCCCATGTAAAAAGTTTTATCTATTGCACCAAACTGAGCGCAGAAGCAGTGTCGGAGTCCGGCTCCTCATCCATGCTCACCTCCTTCAGGCCTTTCCAGCGCCGCAGACGTGGTTGTCTGGGACCCCCCAGGGACTCTGCGTCACCGGTAGGTGAGCCACCCTGGCTCGATGCGTCCACAGAGGACCGTACAGGGCCTGAAGGCCCGGTGATGTGGTTGCTTCCCCCAGAATATAAGGGGCAGCCCGAGCTCTGCTCGGGGAGGGATTCTCGTGCAAGCAGGTACCCTCTTGGGGTAGTTATATCTTTATCTTTTATATGGTATTGGCGGAAATAGGACGTTTAATTTTATTGAACTTAGTCAATTATTCCCTCAAGATGCACCGAATTCTGACTGGTACACGTCTCTAATTATACTGCTTAAATATAGCACTGTGCGTAGAACATTAGATGAACTTATATAAAAGTATAGTTATACTTACATTTATAATTGGAATAACCCTTTTTTCAAGTATTTTTTTTATTCTTGATAGGTTCGCGCTTGACCGCAATCTCACCTCACCGCGATGGATCGCGCTTACCTAGATGTAACCTATTCACTCTTGACTTAAAGGTTCCCGGGTTGTAGCCATCAGGAAACACAGATTCCGGCAAGGAATTCCACTCCTTAGCTGTACGCACAATGAATGTGTTTCCAAAACGTATTGTACTTAAAGGTGTGATGTCCACCATGTACCGGTGGCGCGTTGCCGTACGCCTGGTGGTCCGATGATGGAACGGGCTAGGCGGAATTAGGTTATGCAATTCCGACGCACACTCCCCGAAATGCAACCGGTACAAAAACAGAAAAAAGTAAAGTTTTTGGAGCAACTCTCAATAGTTTATTGGCTTATCTCACGACGGAAAACTTGTTTCCCGTGCTTGTTTCTCTCTGCTAATCTAATTATGGCTCAAGAGAAACGCAGCTAAGATGCAAACTAGTGAAATGTGGGTATTGCATGCCTAGGTTCATTAAACGCTTTCTTTATTAACGGTTTATTTTTAAACAGCAACACCAGTTAGATATATTGGAAATAAAACTAACGGGCCTTTTTGTTCTATAAATATAGCAGGCCCCAAAAATAAAACTTTATGGCAATAGGAGCAGAATATAACACGCATGTTTATTATAATCTTTTATTTACTTACAATGTTTGTTATGGGTAAGTACTTAAATCTTAGAATGACGTCATTCTAAATCCAAAATGGCGGACTTGTGTATTTTTAGGGTTCCGTATCCAAAGGGTAAAATGGGACCCAATCACTAAGACTACGCTGTCCGTCTGTCTGTCTGTCGGTCTGTCACCAGGCTGTATCTCATGAACCGTGATAGTTAGACACTTTAAATTTTCACAGATGATGTATTTCTGTTGCCGCTATAACAACAAATATTAAAAACAGAGAAGAATAAATATTTAAGTGGGGCTCACATACCTACAACGAACGTGACTTTTTTGCGGATCGTTTATTTAGACTTTACTTAAATAATAAAAACACCTTTTTTAATAAGCCTAAGTATTTGTACTAATTAAAAATTGGTGGTGTATATCTCTATCACTTTAACAGTTCAGCTGGCCTGTTGTAGGTGTGTGTATCTCTTTACTGAACCGACTCACTGTTTCGAAACATTTTAGTGTTCCGAAAGATTGGAACATCAGTTTTGTTTTAATTGCATAATTTGGAACAATTGGAATACTGAAACACTCTTTACTTCAAGTGACTAGCAGTCTTTTTAAAATTCAAATTATAACGTAAATAGTTAATGACCTGAACTAAAAACATCTGCTTTAAATTATTCTCAAATCAAAATTCAATTAAATAAAACTTTTACTGTATATGACGCAACGTAACAGATCACGATTCATAACAGTCAGTGTCTGTATCTTTTGAACAGTTGTTCCAAATGTTCCGTTTGTATCTTGTGAGCCGATGTTTCAAATGTTCCGTTTGAATTTTTTGAGCCGTATTCCAAATGTTCCAAATGATACATATCACTGTTTCGGAACATTTCAGTGATTCAGATGATGCAAATGTTCCAATCGCAAAGATGACACACTTTTCCCATGCCTAGCCTGTTGGTCTAGTGGTTAGTGGCCCTGACTGCTATGCCGGAGGTCGTGGGTTCGATTCCCACCCAGGACAAATGTTTGTGTGATGAACACTATCGTTTGTTCTGTGTCTGGGCGTAATTTATCTATAATATGTATGTATTTAAAATATATAAGTGTTTATCAGTTATCTAGTACTCATAACACAACCTCTGCTTAGCTTCTGACTAGACGGCGTTGTGTGATAGGTGTGGAATATTTTTTTTTATATCATAGCTTATGTCGTCAAATGGATCGCTTTATTTATTTATTTATTTGAACTTCATGTACAGTGGTGGTACATAGGCGGACTTAATGCCACAAAGCATTCTCTACCAGTCAACCATTGGGTTAAAAAGACAACACTGTGGTAGGTGTGCACAATAAATAAATAACAGATATTTTTGAAATAAGTTACTGAAATAAAAGACAGCGTTACACAAATAAACTTAAGTATTTATTTAACTTTACAATTACAAAGGCACCACAATATGACTCGCTCGGTGGTTTAAAAGCTTTACGTATAAACATTCACGAAAATATGACTAGAATTTTTTATTTACTCTTAGGAACTTCTCAGTTTCGAGTCTATTATAGATAATAATAATAAAACTACGCTATTGTGCGTTATCTAATTTTGCTAATCAACAACCAACGATCACAATAATCTTAAGTAGGTACTTCTAGGCACTCGAAGCTAAATTCCTTATAACTAACAACATGGTCCCAGTGTATCAACTATGTATAATAATAAAACCTTGACATTGTTTTCGACAAATAATTATTACAATACAGCAAGTAATCAAGATTGTATTTGAAAGTTTTTACGTTTTGTCTTATTTTTACACGACTTTGCGTAAAAATAAGATTTTGTTTTTCATTTACGATCAATCTTCTGCAATAAGGTGAATAACCAGGGTAGCCTACGAAATTCAAATTTTCTTAAGTAGATATTGTAAGCTATTTCGTGTTTTAGTCAGTAAGTCTGACATTCCCTCGCGCTCCACCCAGAGCGCGAAAGTTATCTAACGATTTCCCACCCACAATAAAAGGCTGCATTACCCCTCAATGTGTTTCAACGCATAAACTCATATCTCATTGTTGTCTCGACAAAAAAAAAAACTGGGAAGCAGTATTGAGGGGCTGACTGTAGCCAGTGTTCCCTGCATTGGGCGTAATTGACTAGCAGGTCGCATTCCAACGTAATTCTAAAGTAATCGTCCATGCAACTTAACTTTAGGGTGTCTCCTAGCAAGATGGGGACGTGTTTTGCGCAATATACTTGCAGTTTGCAAAAAGATTTTAAGAATGAAATTCATTATTGTACTCGTATACAAATGTTTTATCCAATCAGTGACCAACGCTCGATCGTTTTAAGAACATAATTGAGTACTTTTCTATTACAAGTTAACCGAGCAAGGTATGTAACTATGTTTCTGCATTTATTAATCACGATTTGATTTAGTATATACAATAGAAAATATTTATCTTTTCTGTTTATGTGTTCACACCAAACGTATTGTTAGCTGCCGACTGTGAGCTAGCGTTACGCAGTATAATGCTTTCAATACCTACATATTCATTCACACCGAACCAACATTCGATCATATTTCATTATGACACGCGTCATGCTCGTGAACAGGCGCCGTCGGTTGAGACTGGTCATCTCTTAGCTGCCAGTGACTTAATTTAATTTCTATTTTTTTAAATTCGTTTATTTATTATTTATCTATATTGTGCTCACATAATAGAAGCAACAAGAAGTATGTAAACAAGGTTAATGTAACTTATAATATGATTTAAAAGCGTAGATCTCTCAATCAACAAAACAAGAAACTTCCATGGAGTTTCTTGAACGTTCTTCACCATAGAGATCTACGCGTTGGAACGTGCAATTTAGCTTCACTTTTTTTTGACTGACCGACATTTTGACTATTAATCAAATGTGCCTGTAATTAGTCTATTTGAAATAAACATTTCTGATTTCTGATATTTGGATTCAGACGCCAACTAACAAACTTTTAAACAATAAACTGAATGTCATACAAGATGAAGTTCAAATTCCAATGCAACTCGTCCTGTTTTTAGGGCCTATTTATTACAAATGATCGATGAGCGTCCTCACAATCGGTAGCTGACTATACGTTTGATATGAACAAAAATAAAATGCGGTGTGCTATTTTTTACACAGGAGACGAAAGACACAGACAAGGCACATTAGTTTGTCTAAAAATCTTCTAATACTAACATTTTAATACTAATACATAATAAACCTATTGTATTGTAAATGCAACAACTAATTTTATATAATAACTTATCGATAAAACATACAAATTGCGTTGATCCAGAAAATCTGGTACACATTTTGAATTTTGACATTAAATAGATTTGTGTAATAGCCTAACATTCGTATATGACAATAGAAAGTCTAGCAAAAGAGCCATATCCCTTTAAAAAACAAACAAACTAGTTTCAATTGTGACCTGGTTCTAAATAAATATTACCATTATCAGAAAAAATAAAAATCCTTTACATTTTGTATATTTATATAATATTCAAATAATTACGTCATGCTCCCCAGATACACCATCGTCTATTTTGCGATTTATAAATTCATATTAAAATTGTACATAATATGTACTGAATTAGTACTTACTTAAAAAAGCAAGTACCTTAACAGGTCAATAAATACAAGAAACTGAATCATGGCTTGCTGTAAAGAATGACCCGAGCAACCCCCAGCAAAATTTGAAAAAAATTTACGTAGACACTTTTTTTTAGGTGGGAAAATCGTGCAACGACATCTCCCGGTGTGTCAAACCCACTCCTATTCCTTCGTTACATTTCATACCAGGATCGAGTTACCAGAGGTACCAAATATATCATCGGCATTGTTTAGAATAACGATTTTACACAGTTTAAATTGAAAAAGTAGTTTTTTCTTTTTTAAATAGGAAAAAGCCGACGTAATATTCCACCACTGGGGTGTCCAGAATTATGTACTGGATCTGTGATATTCGTTTGTGCGTCGATGTTAAAGACACCGTGTATATAATTATATATTTTTTATTTATAAAAATTAATTGTAATAATTTGAATTTATTTATAACATTTGGTGAGATGGAGAGCATGACGTAATAATAATTTTCCTATTAGTAACGCGCTCAATTTCCGTTTCGGCCATTGACTGTACAACGGCAATATTTAACACTTCAACCTGTCTTCATAAACTATCACCAGGGAATCGTTGCGCCTGCTTCGATCGCATGACCAATTTCCGATGCAAACGAACTGCCCACAATTTGCCACATCGATTAATAACAAAAACGTTACTTTAATTTCTATCTCACCTTTTGAAACTTTGGTATAAGTAAATATTATCTTAGGGTGGAATTCACCAATAAAACTAATCAGTGACAGCGGCTAAACGCGATTATGCGAGCCAAACGTTAAAACGCGATTAGTCTTATTGGTGAATTCCGCCCTTAAAAGAAAAAAAAAAACGATAAATATGAGTGTATAATTTTCTAATTTGTGACAATTGACTTTCAGTGCCAGACAGACTAAATCTAAAGATTTTCATTTCATTAAATAAACTTATCATTATGAAGATTTATACTCCATTGACAATAATTTAAACAAAGTTTTTTTTACTATCCGTTCAATCGATTTTGACTTTTATTTGGCCTGTTGGTCTAGTGGTTAGTGGCCCTGACTGCTATGCCGGAGGTTGTGGGTTCGATTCCCAACCAGGACAAATATTTGTGTGATGAGCATGATCATTTGTTCTCTGTCTGGGTGTAATTAATTTATAATATGTATGTCTTTAGAAATATATATAAGTATGTTTATCAGTTGTCTAGTACTCATAACACAAGCTCTGCTTAGCTTTAGACTAGACAGCGTTGTGTGATAGTTGTGGAATATTATTATATTATTATTATTGCGTTTTTGGCATGACGATAGGCGGTTGCAGTAAATAGTTAGTATTGTAACCACTTTTTTTGCTTTTAATGTACTGGTAGTTATAACACTGCATTACTTTTAAAAAAAAGATTATTGGTATGGCACCTATTATATTTAACAGATTGCCAAATTGCATTAAAGCAAATCACCGCCGGCCGTTTATACCGCG
This sequence comes from Mythimna vitellina, assembly GCA_949316375.1. Classification (NCBI taxonomy): domain Eukaryota; kingdom Metazoa; phylum Arthropoda; class Insecta; order Lepidoptera; family Noctuidae; genus Mythimna; species Mythimna vitellina. Next base: position 8,426,489 of record OX438699.1, on the reverse strand, counting down.
TACATCGAAGGACTGAAACAATTTGCCTGCTGCGGTCTTCCCGTCCAACTATAATTTAGGTGTCTTCAAGGCTAGAGTGAATAGGCTCTTAATAAACTAGTGCGCCTAATCATCAATGATTGCATCTCTGGCTTTGCTTACCATCAGGTGGGATCGCAGTCAAGCACTGGTTTATATTAATTTTAAAAAAAAACAGCCCATAATAAAATTAAAAAAAAACCCTTGTCATCGTTGCTAACAGAGAAATGTTAATACTCTGTAGCCGATTTTATTAATGATGAATTGTAATTTTTGCTTACCTTTAACTCTGTACCTAGTTTTTATAATGTGTAAGTTAACCTATATTTTTGTATACCAACCGGCAGAATGTACTGGGTATACATATATCTGATCTAACACCATTATTGTAACACCTGCTCCCCTATCCAAGTTACAACCGTTTCGTTTCAATTCTCTTTTTGTTGATCGCCTCGAGTAGGCCACGTCTCCGATTCCTTTATTCTGACGTCATCTCAACGCTCAGTCACAGTCATGGTCAGAATAAAGGAATAGGAGGCGTGGCCAACTCGAGGCGATCAACGAAAAGAGAAACGAAACGGTTGTAACTTGGTTAGGGGGGTAGCATTCAATACAAATAAATAAATTATTGTTATTATTAATGCCATCCTTATATCTACGGAATAGGAGTGAAAATCGGTTGAATGGACGGTAAAAAAGGTTTGTTTACATAATTATCTAATCTTCTTGCGAATAGAGTGTAGACAAATTTCGCTACGCTACAAACAGTTGTACCAGGAACCCATAACTGACTTAGCGATCTCTTTTGTTCTTATTAATGTTACTGTCGCCTCCAGCAAGCACATCGTCTTTTATACCCGCCTGGTACCTCAACAGCTTGTCATCCGCAGTACGCACGCGCTCCTGAAGGATCTCCACGGTTCTGTTGAGGAGTTTGATCTCTTCTTGCAGCGGGTAGACTTGCATGTTCATCTGCATGAGCTCCTTCTCGTGTGCCAGTTGTAGAGTGTGGAGCTGCCGAAGAAATAATTAAATAGGTAAGTAGGATTATAAAGTTTAATTTTGTAGACTTTATTTATATAAGGGTTTGGACCTCGAAGGATATAAATAAAAATAAGAAAACGTCCATGGATTTAGACTTAGATACTAGATAATGCGCCATATTTGAACAGAGCCATAAAAAGTGTTGTAACGGGTCAGTCAAAAAATATCAATGGAAAAACTGATGGAAACCGCTGCGTATCCTATTTCTTTCTATTTGCTGGATTTAAAGGAACCTAATATGAGGGGGATGACAGTTTAGTTTTCTCGCTCACTTCAGCCCCCGACATCTCCTTCGTACCTTACCTATCAGTGTCAGGGTGCCTTACGTACCCAGATTATATAATCCGTCTGACCAAATAATAATTTTCTGCTGACCAAACTTAAAAAAAACTACCGTTTCATTAGTTTCTCACAATAAACATTACCTATACCAAGATCTTTCAAATTTGGTCTTATGTTAATAACAAGCAACGACGACCTACCAGACGACCTACCAAAACATTCATTTTTGCTTCAACGAGATAATTGAACGCCTAATTTTGAACCGGATAACTTTATTTACGGACTGAATCTTGACAAACCGACTTGTCATACGATACCCACGTCATTCAATCATTTTCTACTGCTTCATACACAGCTTATTAAATTCTGAGTCATCATCCTTACATAAATATATTGTAAAAGTAAGTTCCCCACTGCGTCTACAGAATGGATTATTATCATGCAGTTTACACCAATAGACAGAGTGATTCATAAGGAACGGTTATGTGTATAATTCATTTAAGTTTTCTGTCGGAAAAAAGCCGATTGGGAGCTTTCGTCGAAAACGCTGCCAAATCCCTTCGAGATATAATATAACAATGTATGATGGAATTGTTCCCCTTTTATAGATCTACCTACAGAGAAGTCCGTGATAGCATAAATGTCTATATGAAAGGCACAATTAATAACAAAATTAGAAGTATTAGACGCAGTAGAACATTGTTAGAAGAACGCAGATTCTTAGCGTGCGAAGAACATAAATATTGAAAGCGAGATAAACATAAAAGATCTACGGGGTTACCATGACGTTCAAAGTAAGATTGTTTCATTCTTATTTCAGTGTGGGTAAGAGACAGAGCTATACAGGATGTCTAGCGCCATCTCTTGCTCACACTGGAAATAAGAATGAAACAATCTTACTTTACACTTCATGGTACAGGTCAAGGAGGGGTTGTGTAGAGAGAAGTGTGGTCAAAGCGCGCAAACTTCTCTTCTGGCAAATGATAACACTACCCCACCTACCACTCTCTGATAAAGAAGTAAAAACTATCCTAAATATATACACCCCTATTTTTTAATTAGTAAACAAAGAAATTGGACTCTAACTGTACCTGTTACTTATAATATCTATGTAGTTCAAAGTAAAAACAAAACGAAATCCCAAAGTTGTCCACGAAAATTTGTCATAATTGGTAAATTTATTATTGAATAAATTATTCATAACAATTGCTACTAGAAAATACACGCGCAGTGTTTTTCCACTTTGATCGCCCATCATTCATTCATAATCAATAGCCTGTACAATATTTCCATAAATTGAGTGACATTTTGGGATATAAACAAACGCTAATAACTTTGCTGTTTATGAATATTATATAATGAGACTTTACTTAAATAATAAACACGACTTTTTCTAATAAGCCCTTTAAGTATTTGTACTAATTAAAAACTATATAATTATATATATATATAATCGGGAACGGAAATCGTACTTAGCTATATTTTACTTTTATTTATGTGACAATACAATATAATTCACTTTGGTTACGCACTGACTGACCGAGCAGAAAGAATGTAGTGAAAATTGTATTTTCATAGTTACACGTTCTTTTGTGATAATGTGCCATTATATTGTTGAAATTATTTGTTATACCTACACGTATAAATAACCTTTTATAACGAGCTAAACGACCGGATTTCATAATATGTGGACAGTTTACTTTTGTATTTTTTTATTCACATTCCTTTATATAAATAAAATGGAAGTATCTGTTTGTGGTAATATAAAAATTTATTTTTACAACATGTATTTTTATAAAAAACTAAAAAACATTTTTTAAACTTTTTTGTCTGTTTATTCCAGTTAATCTCCGAAACGGCTATAAGTACCGATTTTAACGAGATTTTTACTGGTAGATAGAACTTCTTGAAATTGTGAACAAACGGCAACGTGCTGTTTTACGAGTTTGACGCAGACAAAGTCGCGGGCATCAGCTAGTATTGTATAAACTTTCAGTAGGAATTATTGGTGTGCAATAGATACCTACACGTTTACTGGCACATTATAGACACACCTAGTTTTGGTATAGATTCATGCTCTGTACCTAAGTAGTTTTGATCAACAGCAAAGTGTACTTAGGCTTCAAAATCGTGATCTAGTTACTATCCGATGCTAGAAACTAATTGCTAAGTTATTCAAGGTATAGGTAGGTAAGTGTTACTCATCAACCCTTATAGGTGACAGAAGAACTGACGAGATGGAGGTTATTCGTCTTGAATGCGAGACCCTAGCGAAAAAAACGCGAGATGTTTGTCGGATATAATAATTCGATGTACGCAATTAACAGGTTAAATTTTTCATAATAATTTTATCGATTAGGTTGACGAAACCAGGACCTGTACCATGACGTTTAAAGTAAGATTGTTTCATTTTTATTTCAGTGTGGGTAAGAGATGGCGCTAGACAACTTGTATAGCTCTGTCTCTTACCCACACTGAAATAAGAATGAAACAATCTTACTTTGAGCGTCATGGTAACCCCACAGGTTTCAGAATTAAATAATTGTTTACTACTGGAGCAACTAGGCCCAATTAATGCAAACAGGGTTCTAAAAAAATGTACCAAAACAAAGATCAACAAAAACCGACACTTGGATCATCTGATCGGTACCTCCACAAGAGACACCAGAGTGCGTTGAACCGATCGACAAAGTAGCAGTAAGTGATAATGTAAACAGTAGATTTTAAATCAAAAAGCGAAATTGCTGCGGTCTTCCCGTCCGATTATAATTTAGATAATAAGTAAAGTGGATTATGTTTTTGTAATTTAGGTGGAGGTTCGGGTGGATTAGGTAGGGGTGGGTTCTGGTTGGGGTTTAGGTGGCTTTAAGTTCTTCAAGGCTAGAGTTTATAGGCTCTTAGTTATACACCTCACCATAAACAATTGCATCACTGCTTACCATCAGGTGGGATCGCAGTCAACGGCTAGTTTATATCAATAAAAAAAAAATGCTCACATCTTGAATCCTCTTTTTCTTCAGTAATATGAATTCCTCATTCGTACGCTTGAGTGAATCAAGCAACGTGTTCCGTTCTTGCATTAACACTTCCTTCTGTTTCCTTATTTCCGTTAGTTCGGCTTCCATTTCCGTGTTCATCCTTGCCAATATATTCTCTGACGACTTTGATCTATTCACTGTCTTCTTATGTGGATGGAAATTTAGCAGCACTAGAATAAATAAATTTTATAGTTACTAAGTGGAAAGTAAAGTGAGTCATAATTTCCGTTAGTGATTTATTATTTATTTATTTATCATTATTCCAAAAAGGTAAGTCAATTATAAGATAGCCACACAAAACCGTTGCAATGGTTTGACTGTGGGGTCGGTGAGTCTCTAGACATACTTAAATGTACTTAAAACATTTCTAAATAATATAATTTTAATTTGCGTCTAAATCTATTTGTGTTTGTTTCACTCCTTATGTCTGCCGGCAGACTGTTCAATAGGTATGGTATTCTCTTTTTTAGTGTTCTGTCACCAAAGTAATTGGTGACTCTGATTGATCCATTCATCTACGAAATTTTGATTGAACCATATCTGCGTGGGATATTTCCAGATTAAACTTACATGATCAATGTAGAAAATTTGAATATGTAAGATTAATCAGGAATGATCAATTATCTAGAAAGATCATACGATTAAAGAAATAGAACAAATTTTTCATCGCATAATGTACCGAAAATCTAAATAATGTCTACAAATTCTTAAAGTGATACTGTTATTTCTCAGAGATGTGCCGATTTCACAAATTTTGTCACCTACAGCTAATGTTTTATATGCCAAAGATGTCACGTGAAAAGCACACGCGAGCAACACAGTTGAAGAACGCTAATTTATTGTATGTAAATTAAACCAAAGAGGTTCCACGAAATGTAAAAGTGAAATGGAATTATTTTACGTCCTCTGTTTGTGAACAACTAAAAGAAATCATCAACATACAAATCACAGAAGTTGGAATGAACTCATCGTTGTTTACGTACCTTCTTTTTCCTTTTGTAGATTGCGCAAATTTTTCCTTAGCTCCTCTGTCTCTCTGTTGATCTTCGCAATAGTCCGTTGTTTGACTGTCAGCTCTGATTGTAAACCTTTTATTGTAGCTACTAAGTAACTGTCCTCTTTTAATCTATTCAAAATTAATGCTGAATTTTGTGTCAATCGGCTAACAGCTGACGACGCTCTGTCTGGCTTTATAAATGTTTGGGTCGATACTGTATGTTTATTCCTAGTTACTGTTTGAGTTGCTGCATCATTCCTATGTGCTCCATTCAACTTGTGCTTTAACTCGGTGTTCACTTTTCTGTCATCCATCAACTGTCTCTCTACGTCTATAATGTGACTTTCGTATTTCTGTTTCATGTCGCCAAACTTTTCTTGTAACGTCATTAATATTCCTTGGAAGTGGTCCTCTTTATCTTTGAGCTCTTGCTCTAGTCTTGCAATACGTTCTTCTAATAACTTTTTCTTATTGTCTTCCACTGTTGACGATTTAGAAGCAACTACAAATATTTTAATCATCAAACAGCTTAAAATAAAATGAAACTATATATGTTCTACAACTAGTTCTACTAAACACTCACCTATCAGCGCCGATACAGAATCAGGATGCTTTCTTCTCAATATCATCTCCATTTCTTTGACTTGTGTTTGTAAATCATGTATAACAACTAAATCCTTCTCATGCTGCTTAGCCAGATTTTTCCTATCATTCCGTTCTTTTTGTAGTTCCGCCAGTATTCTATTTTCATTTTCCGTAACAGACTTCAGCTCTGTATTCTTATGCTCGTATTCTTTACTTAGCCTACCTACAAACTTTTCGCATTCGGCTAATTTCAAATCAACCATATGTTTCTCTTCAGTGACTTGGTTTAATTTTTTTCTTAAAGCTTTATTATCGTCATTTAACTTAACATTTGTTAATTCTAAACTTTTAGCCCTTTCCGTTGTGTCTTTTAATTCTTCTACCAAGTTTTCATGTTTACAATTAATTATTGTCTTTTTAGGTGAATTAGTCACTGATTTGATAATCTTATGTGTCTCTCGTTTCTTTGAATCGATGACCCCTGCGGAGAAAGGCCTTAACTTTGGCTTACGACGTATTTCAGTGTTTTCTTTAGCATTTTGTTTAGCATACTGGTTGGCCTACAAACACATTTTAAGATTATTACAAGTACTACTAGTAACTGCTCAGCTTTCTTAACGTTATACTATATTTAAATCCGTGTAAGTGGAAGCTTCTAGCATCATTAACACTTCTGATTTATAATATGAAATCTCTCATACAACACAGACTGATGTACTAGATATACCCAAGTCTAAGTAGACCTATCAAGATACCCAAGCTTCGGAACGGTCATAAACCGTGAAAAGAACATTAGATAAATAAATCGTTAAAAACGTGTTTACAGTAAACAAAGTTTGTCATCAAAGTTAAATAACAGCAACTTGGAGGCAACGACCGGGCACGGCGCCAGCACCGGTCGAGAGAAAAGTTGTCAGGCTGGTTCCAAACGAATACTGTACCTATAGATGATGTGACGCATTTTTGCAAACACTGAACTGAAACTAATGCGTTTATTAATAATTTTAATATAGTCGTTTACAAATAAATGAAAAAGCTTTCAATCGTAAAAGGGAGAGCCCTTTAAGTTTCTCATTTTATGAAGCCCTTTAGATATCATGAAATTAAGTTGTAAAAAGTCTGGTTAGTTGACGACGAAGCTGTTGTAAATGGTTCCATGTCCAAAGTATATTTAATGGGTTAAAATATTTGCAAATAAAAGAAACCATAATTCCTAAATAAGAATTTCATGGACCAATACACGCGTAAAGCTATAGAGGAAGTCCTAAAAATAATTCTGAGAGATCTCCATAATAAAAAAAAACAAAGGCTTTGAACTTTGAGTCAGACGAACATAACATTTTTTCACAATCATTGCATTACATACATAACAACAAATGATTTGAACTCAATATTCTTACAATATCTAGGTCTTTACAATTCCATTAACTCCATCAATATTAATAAGTAAATCTCATCAAGTTAATTTCGTATATCGAGCTATCAATACCGACAGCTCGTTTATCGGAGCTTAAAAGAGGCAATCGTTGTGCGCAAACGCATCAGTGTGATCACCTGCGGCAGAGCGTCCGCACCGCAGTAGCCATGGGGTCTTTGACGAAGACAGTCGTGCTCCTGTATATCGCATCTTCAGTTTTATGTACGCCGTTCGTCAATCAATTACAGCCAGGACAAGGTAAGGAATGTTTTTTTACGTAATGGCAATTGATAAGTAGATTATTAATTTTAGAAATTACTATTACTGGCACATCCTTTAAAATACTTGAACGGTGCATTATGTGCGCTAGTAAATTAATTGTTTTGTTTAAAGATTTTTTAGGCCGGCAAACATTGTTTGTGTTCTCAACTTTTTTTTTCATCATAATATTTTACCAGCCTATCACACTAATATTATAAAGGCGAAAGTTTGTGAGTGTGTGTATACATTTGTTTGATACATCTTCACGAACGGATAAACAGGTTTCGATGATAATACTTGGTAGACGGATAGACCATGTCCTGAAATAGCACATAGGATACATTTTATCCCGAGAGCATGTTCCCTTGGGATAATTTTCTAGTATCACGTGGGCGAAGTCGGTGGCAGTAGCTAGTTCATTATAAAATCTATTTTAGTAACTACCTGTTCCCGTTATAAAATTTTCCAATATTTATCAAATTTAAAAATATAGGAAACAAATGCACACAATTTATTATTCAAAAGTTCATTTCGATTCCGTACACGAAGTCGCCTTCAAAATGCGTGATCAAAATCAAATATCGAAAGTCGCGGAAACCCTTGGCCGACCGACAAGATCAGTTCAAGTTCGACATACAGCACCGTTAGACCGGCAAAGATATTGGCCAAGTTAGACCGGCCAGCCGCGAATGGAAAACAAGCCGTGGCCAGAGAAAGTCATTAAAACATGTCACGGGAGACACGAGCGTTGCATTTTAATCTATTCCATTATCAATTCGCTCTGTGTCGCTATCGATACTTCAAAACTTAACACATAATGTGTGAATGTAAACGCGTATTCGTATCCACAGTAAATCATTGTAGAAATCGCTCATTAACTTTTATGTGCGCACTCACATTAAAGTTGATCGTATTTCTTTTATTTAATGTATTCTTAATGCATACTTGTTGTAGGAGGTAAACTGTTTAATATTTTCTCTGTGAATCATCAGAGTTGATGTTTAGACATGTTAATATTTTGTTTTCGATTACCTGCCATAAAATATATCAACATACTTGTGTTTTTTTTTGTTGTTAAATCTTTCAAATATAAAAGCTCAAATTGACCTTGTTAGGTGCTGAATTAATCCATTATTGTATTCAAACTTTTTCAAATGTATAGCCGTCATATATTGTTTTAAAACAATGCTCGCACAGAACTATGTTGCCATGATAAAAAGGCTAGGATACAAACAAAGCGTATGTAATCTGTCCATCTATACACACGATTATATCTAAAAACGCGTTTAAGGACGGTAAAAAACAACATTATTGCAATTTTACCACTCATTAGGATTGAATCAAATGTAAGATAAATTGTTGATACATAATGAGTCACGATTGTAAATCACTTAGACGCAAAAATGCAGACGTACTTAATCGTAACATAATTATTGCTGTTATGTATGACCTACTCACAGTACCTATCTAATTGTACTTGTTTCAGAATGGCCTACACGTAGTTCAGTTAAACAACCATATAATTTAGCTCAAAATGAAACCGACTCTAAATCAGACTCAGTTGCAACTGAAGTGGTACCTGAGGGAGAAAAAGTACCTGATGACAATAAACCTAAGATCACATTAGCAGACGACGAAGACAGGATTGACTACAGTGGTGCACAAGTGTGGAAGGTCTCCACAAAGAAAAGTAGCGCTCAGCGAGTCATTAACCAACTGGCTTCCGACAAACGTAAGCTTACTATTCGAATACAAAACTTACTAAAAGCTTAGTAAGTGATTTTAGGAATTAGTGTCAGTAAAATCTCTATTATTTTCCAGTCATAGCATCTTGGGGAGGCAATCACTCAGCTATCGATATCCTCGTCAAACCGACAGCCCGTGAAAACGTTACAGCTGCCTTGAAAAAGAAAGACATTGCTTACTATGTTATGATTGAAGATCTCCAACAAAGAATCAATGAAGAAAACCCACCTTTAGATGAAAATGAAATGGAACTACAAGACAGACGAGGTTCGTATTAACAATGAAGTAATTTACTGAAGCTTGTGAAGACAGATTAACAATATTCCAAGGGTCGATGTAATTTTGTTCCAGCAAGAGCTTACAATTTTTGGCGTTACAGGGAATCTCATCGCCGACTAGGTTTCATAAGTGCCTACATGGGGTACAATTCTCTCAACCTTCCCATGGAGTATTGGCCAAATGCAAATTGGGGTTCGTTGTTGTTGTTCGGCACCGAATCTTTGTTGTTATGCACTATCTTTGTTTTAATACAATTGGTTTTAAATCCTCACATGACGTGTCTCTAACCTTTTGGATCTGGATTGTGTTGATTAACATTGTTGAGATTTTTATTAAAGTTGCTAACTATTGAAAGGCCGAAATATTCCTTTCGTCACTAATCCGGAAGCAAGAGAACATATCTGCAAATTGGGAGAACCGTGTAATTAAACAGAACTTATGATTAGATGAAATGTTTTATAGTAATTTTAATATATGATCTCATTTCAGGTCACCGTATGACATGGAAGCAGTATCATAGACTAGAAGATATTCACGGATTTATGGACTACTTGGCAAAAACGTATCCTTCTATTGTCAGTGTTAACACAATTGGAAAATCTTACGAAGGCAAAGAACTTAAGGTAAATGTGTCGTTCAAAGTATTTCCTTGAAATAATAATTTTGTGACATTCTATGTTATTATTTTGGACCAACGTTTCATCCCATTAGGAGGTGAATTTTGAGAAATCATTTCTTATTCTTTCTATACATAGAAGGTACCTCTATGCGAAATTCCAGCGTTCTAGAAAGGTTTGGACTGGGCAGTGATGAGTCAGAACTTTTCCATACAGATAATACTGCTATGGTTTAAAATTTAAATTGATTAAGCAACTTTTCCGTAACACAGGTTTGATATTGATAATCAAAATTTCATGAGAAGTTTTCACTTTTCATACATCACCTTGTTGTTAGCATGACGAAACATCAATCACATTCATTCGCAGTACCTATTGTTGATTATTACAGTACTTTATCAAATCAAACCATATCCACAGAGGAACGAATTTGCGATACGTAATTTTTAAGAATTGATAGGTGAAGAAGCGGCTGACCATATTTTGTTTTGAGGTGGGATATCATCCAAAGACTTCTCACGTTCTGGGCTGGAACGACAGGGCGAGTCAGATTTTTATTGATTAAAACCCACCTTCAGTTCTTTCAGTTGCCATTCATTGCGTTCTAAGGTCAGTCGTTCAAATGTTCTCGCAGCCTTAGCAGGCATCGACCCTAGTTACTTCAGTTTTGCTGATATCTCTTTGTGGCGCGCGTGGACCACTACGCGCTGTCGACTCGCACCTGGTCCTAATAGCCTATTCATGACCTTGCCGCTGTAAGCGGTAGCTAAGCGCGGGGCGGCGAGCGGGAAGATCAAAGTATGAAAATGTTTGAAGAACGCCACGAGACGCCGCTTATAGCGCCGCGCGCCCGCGTATCGTGGTAGGGCCTTTGGTCCTTTCACGGGCCTGGTTCTTACTCGGGCCTAGTTCTTACTCGGGACTAGTTCTTACTCGGGACTAGTTCTTACTCGGGCCTATTTCTTACTCGGGCCTATTTCTTGCTCGGGCCTAGTTCTTACTCGGGCCTATTTCTTACTCGGGCCTAGTTCTTACTCGGGCCTAGTTCTTAGTGGCTGATCGTTTACAGTTTATTTTTTAAACGCTGTAATGAATTTCAAAAATCTGTACTTAGTATAAAACAAAGTCGGTTTCGGCATCTCAGTTAGAAATTAAAAATTACGCGCAATCGCAAAATTACTCAGCTACAGCTAAACTAAGAGTTACTTCGGCATATTTTTCTTGCTAAGCACACTTTTTTTTCTAAATTGCACCCGTGCGAAGCCGGGCGGGCTACTAGCTAGTATAATAATAACTAATATTTTCAATTACTCAAGCTTTTTTGTCTAGACTTATATCTCAGGATACTTGACCACTTGAGTGGGTTTCTCTACCGGTAATCCCCAATTGTCATCAATATGTTACAAGTGCCGATAAATGACAATCGAGTTTTATTATGTCACGCAAACTAAATTACTAACCGTACTGAAGTTTCAAAAACGTCATTTTTTTAATCTGTTGCAGGTTCTACGCATTTCAGACGGTAAACAAGGTAACAAAGCAGTGTTTATTGACGGTGGTATCCATGCGCGAGAGTGGATCAGCCCTGCCGTCGTCACTTACTTCATCAACCAATTCGCAGAAAACTTTGACGTCGAGTCTGATGATATCAAGAACATTGATTGGTAAGAATTTAAAATCAATTTGTTCATTGACCAATTAGTCCTCGAATAGTTTAGACGTCTTTATCTGGATTGCTCGCATTACATTTTTATTTTCGTTACCAGGTATTTCTTGCCGGTAGTAAATCCTGACGGATATGAGTACACACATAAGTCGGACCGTCTGTGGAGGAAGAACAGGAAATATGGATATGGTCCTAGCACATGCACCGGCGCGGATCTAAACAGGAACTTTGGGTAATTTACAATATAAATCACAATAGTGTTCTGAGTTAAAGATTGCAGGTCAGTAAGTCTACCTTGGGATCAACGTGTAACTAAACGGATCGACGATTTTGTAATACCATAGCATAGCATAGTCGGCCTTATAATGTTCCCACTGTTGGGACTCAGGCCTCCTCTCTAGGAGAGGGAATGGGCCGTAATCCATCACGCGGGCTCAGTGCGGGTTGGTGGATGTCACATGTATTCGAATTTTTGGTTCTAGGACATGCCGGTTTCCTCACGATGTTTTCCTTCACTGTTTTGAGAGCAGTGGTGATGAAATAAATTACACACAGTAATGCGCCTTACACACAGTAGGTCGCGGGTTTGAACCCGCGACCTACAACTCGTAAGTCGGGGCCGTTACCACTCGGCCACCACTCTCCACCACTTGTAATACCAAATGGGACATATTGGGAGCGTAAAAAACAACACCTGGTGGCGCATCGTTTATAAATCATTTGTCCAGTAGTGACGATACGCTGAGTCGATTGATCAAAATCGATCCGATAATGTAGCGGGCCAAGGCTATCTATGAACACAGGCCAAGGGCAACTATGAACTATGAAATAGGGCACGACAGAACGACGTGCCTACTTAATATAATGAAAGTTTTGCTGTGAAGGAAACTATTTTGCTTTGTCACGGAATACGGAAATCAGCGTGCATTAGACGCATTAGATTTGCTAGTTGGTTCTAAAAGAGACTTTCATTTAGCTTTTCCCAGTCAGCTAAAAAACTGATGTAGGTCTTTGAGAACTGGAGATTATATGCTATCAGCAAATATTTCCGGCATTCTGCTTCTCGATCTATGAAAACAGGGTCCCTAACAATTTTTTTTTTGTCTAGATACCGCTGGGGAGGAAAAGGATCTTCAAGTTATCCGTGCAGCGACATTTACCGGGGCAGCGGACCGTTTTCTGAACCAGAATCTAAAGCAATCTCTGTAAGTGGTTTCTTTTCTGCAGTCATTTGCTAACGCCCTTTTGAGACCATTGCCAGTGATAGTTGGAGCTTTGTAATTCGCCATAGAATCAGATAAAAACCAAGACTGGATTTCAAACAAGATATTCAAGACAACAAATAGGATGTTGTTTTAAACTATCAAAGACTTCTTTTCGGCTATTGGTAGACCGCGAAAACAAAGCTTTACCTGTATGCCGTAAGGACATATTATGTCATAGACATACTAACTTCTGCCAGCGACTTCGCCCACGTGAAAGAAGAAAATTATCTCAAGGGAACATATCCCTGAGGGTAGTCAGACAGAAAAGTCTATGTGATATTCCATGATGATCTACCTTTGTGCCAAATTTAATCAGTCCTTTGTGCGTGAAGGAGTAACAAACACAGACACATAAGTATATTAAAACTATTCACATAATTATATAACATTAGTGTGACTGTCAATGTGTCCACAGAATTTTTACCTAAACAATTTTAATGCTGTATTGGAATCCAATTAGTTTTATCATGCAAGCACTACACGAAAGCACTAAAAACCTTGACTATACATTCTAGCATACACAATTGCCCTAGATATGCTTGCGTTTAAACGTAATTAGGCCAAATGACTGACACTAACTCCCCATGGCTATTCATACCCCCTTGGAATTGCAATTTCATACAAAAATTAGAGTTGCATGTGGATTAACAAACATGAAAAGTGTTGTATTATCCCAAGGCAGCTTACTACTACAATGAAAAGTAATGGTAGGAACAATTAAGTATATCATAATTTATCCATGTTACAATGATTTTTAACAATCATAATTCAAATATGAGCAGTATAGACATGAAAGTCTAACAGTTACACAATAATAATTTTAGTATGGATTCTATGACATTATTCTATTTCTACAGGACTTCTTCAAGAACACTGCAACGAAATTCTCTGCCTATCTCACATACCATAGTTACGGCCAGTACTTGCTGTACCCATGGGGTTACGACAACGCATTGCCCCCAGACCACAAGGACCTTCAAAGTGTGGGCAACCTGATGGCTCAGGTAAGACAATGTCTAAACTAAGACTGATTCATCATTAGTAGTCTCTCCTGAACAATGCTGATGATGGCTTCTAAGGTCTTTTTTTCATACCATAGGTAGGATGATAGCAGGACGCAATATGTATTCTATAAGATGAGAGAAAAGGATAGGTAGCTACACTGAATACTATAAACCACACACACACACACCGAGTGCGTCAATACAAAACTTTTAGCAATTACTTCTTACTTCATATTATATGTTAACACTAAGCTTCTGCTACTCTTGGACAACAAAAATGCAATCAAGTAATGTTAAGTATTACTACTATTACTGTACAAGTGATTTGTAATCAGACAGCTGTCACCCACACCATCTTATAGCAATTGTAGTGTAGTCTAATTGGAAGCAGGTAAATACCAGTAATAACGTATCAAAGAGGCCATTGTAGCGCATGTACAACCGTCCATCAAGGACTGAGTATAGAAACCAAGCTACAAAGATAACATCAGGTGGGATCGCAGTCAAGCACTGGTTTATAATTATTAAAAAAAAAAAAAAAAAAAAAAAAACATAAAATAACCTATCATAGTTGATATTTTGGAATATATTACCCACAACAGTATCCTTTTGTGCAATGCCAATGCAGAAAAAATATGGACAATTTTGAGTCTAACTTCCATGACTCCCTTGGATATACTATCATAATTTACCAAATTACTGGTAAACAGTGAAAGCAATAAAAAACAAGCTAATAATAAACAAGTAATTTTTTTTTGTACAGGCAATCCGAAACACTAGAGGAACAGAATACAAAGTTGGATCATCTAGCGGTCTCCTCTACCCAGCAGCCGGGGGCTCTGATGACTGGGCCAAGTCTTTAGGCATCAAGTACACGTACACTATTGAACTTAGTGACACGGGACGTTACGGTTTCGTATTACCGGCTTCACACATTGAGCCTGTAGCACGGGAGAACTTGGCTGGTTTAAGGGCTTTAGCCAGCATGGTGAACAAATTAGAATAGGTCACTTTATTTGCATACTACGTATGTTTACATTATTTATTTTAAGTTTTAAGTAAAGCATTTCTACTCAGAATGTACAAATGATACTTAAGTTAAATAGTCTCATTGTAGTCTAAGAGTTATTACAATGTAATACAAAGAAGGCTGACACAAGAAATGTATGGCTGTTTAGCAGCAGCATTATTTTAAAGAATAAATACTTAAAAAATCTTTTGTCTTTCATTGATAAATAAAAATCTTTTCCTATTTAGCACTGCCATACAGAAAAGAAGGATGAGGTGATATAAAAGAAAGGGTAAGTCATAGTGCGACGGGTGACAAGACAGAATGGAAGAAAAAAATGTGTACATGACTTAAAGAACTTAGTATCCAAACCAAAAACAAAAAAAAAAAACCAAATAAAGAAGTACTTTTTGCAGTTTTTCTCTAAGAAAGTGTTAGTTCTGGGTATTACTAGGATCATGTTTAGTTTTACACCAAAAGGAATGTTGTGCTTCGGTTTCAAGGGGAATGGTGAAAATGAAAATGAGGCCTTCTTTGTTTTTAAAGTTGATTATCTATTGGTAATATGTATGGTGTACACCAATGGTGTGCCAATGCACCGTTTTCACTCGTGAACCTAAATGCAGCAAGATGATGACAATACTCAAATGTGTACAACAAAACAATTGAGGGTAGTTACAATTTTTAAAATGTATTACTAAATAATGCTTCTGATAACAGGGTGCTAGTAGTCTAAAATAATAACTATTATTATTTGGTAAGACACACTAGCAGCTATTTACATTTTATGTAAACAGCTTAGCAGCGAAACTAGAGACCCTCATTTTACCAAATTATTTTTCAATAACAGTTGGCGGTGTCAGCCATTGGAAACATGAGCAGACATCCAGGTATTTAGCGGCAGGTATTAGGGATATAGTGATTATAGAAAATATAGCTACTTACTACTTGTTTATAGTGATCAGACAAATAAATTACCTTAGTATTATTGAATTCCTTGTGCTCCATTGAGTCCCTATCATTCTCATTAGGTTTTGTCACTTTAATTTGAGGAATAGCACCAGATTCACTTTTATTTGGACTGCTAGCATTCAATGCAGTCGAAATAGGGCTGCTTTTTAGCAAATTCTTAGTTTCCTGTGCAATATCTTCTGCCCTTTTGAGAATCAAATCCACATCATCAATATCTTCACTTATTACTTTCTCTTCCTTGTTAGCTGCAGACAGTTTCTTGATTTCATTGAAAATCATTCTAATTTCTTCATCATCGTCCTTATAAGCTTCACAACTCTTTTCGAATTGTAAAAATTCTTTTGTCGAGATGCTGTTGTCATTTGACCCTATATCCTGAGCCATTGCAATTAAACTTTGTGCCATAACTATCAAATAAGTTTTGTTATAGCGCAACAAGATTCGCTACCTCGCGTTACGCGATTCTTATTAAAATTCGCCGAATTCTTCGATTATTTTCTTCTGTTCGAATACAACTTTCGGTTGCTAAGCAACAACCAATCATAGACAAACAGATATTGTCAGTTCATGCTTTTTTAAATTTATTTTTGACCATGGATACAAAGTCTTTCAGCCAGAGTGTCAGTCTTGTTTAGAGCAGTGTTGCCATTTGAATTACCCATAGCTCCTTGCATAAACCTTCTACAATTTCCCCCTATATATTATAAAAGTAAAAATTAAAATTGATGTGTTTATTAGAGAAAGAAATAGGTATTCTTAGACAATAAACAGGAAGACTGTATAAACAGCCATTGTAAAAACCTCAAATGCCATATGATTTTTTCTTAAATTCATACATTATATTGTAAACTCTTGCAAAAGTTTTTAACAATCACAATAATTATGTGATTGCTTTTTCTCTAGCGTTACTGCTTCGCAGAAGGAGGCGACCGCCTGCCACTCCCCCTCACTTCGGACCATGGCCTGTACCAAGGCCTGGAGCGAGATATCGTTGCCACCATGAGGACATAGCGGTGCTCTGCCTAAGCGGGGCACACCTCTATCGTATGCTCCACCATGTCCACCGGGCGGTCTACACAGTGGGGACACCCAGGTGATTCTTCCGCACGAATCCGGTGAAGGAACTTCAGTAACGAACCATGTCCGGTGAGAAATTGCGTCATGCGGAAGGTGAGGACGCCGCCGCGCCGTGAGATCTTTCTAACCACTATGGGGATCTACCGCCATAATTATGGTGTGCCCGATAATTATGCGAATGATAGTGACTTTAAATTTTTCTCCTTTTAAATTTTTTACAGTTGTTTTGTATGGTCAAATATGAAATTATGAGGAAAAACGAAAAATACTCAAAAAATGGTTTTAATTTCTGTTAGGGAAAACTGATTTTAAGAAATTCAATGATACAGTCTAAGTTTTCATCAAAATCCTGCCTGAGACTTTTGAGAATTTTTATTTTTTCTCAGTTTCAGATACGGCCAACTCTCTTGTCTTGTCTGTCTCTCTCCAAGTCTCTTGATAAGCCATTTTAATAGGTAATTATCTTGCTGTCATTACAAAAGAAAATACTTATGTGCAAGCATTTCGATAAATAATGCTAGCATAGTGCGAGGTAAGATTCATAAAAAAATATCGCGTATCAGTAACAAAAGTACCTATTTAAAATTACCAATCTACGATTACCTCATCATCATCATCATTTCAGCCCAAAGACGTCCACTGTTGGACATAGGCCTCCCCAAGCGTCGCCACAACGACCGATCCTGTGCGTCTTGCATCCACCGCACTCCCGCGGGCTCTCATTAGTCGTCGGTCCACCTTGTGGGAGGCCTTCCAACGCTGCGTTTTCCGTTGCGCGGTCGCCACTCTGGAACCTTTCGGCCCCATCGACCATCCGTTCTATCAGCAATAGGCCCTGCCCACTGCCACTTTAGCTTGGCGATTCTTACGATTACCTATCTACGATTAATAGCTAATTCCATGATTATTTAACAACTGCTTGTAGTTGTGCGATTATATTCTGTCTAGAATTACAAGTAACGTTAAATTTCAATCTTTACTATAAGAACTCATTTCGTCCCATGGTAACTAAAGCGGATCAATACGCAAACGTGTCTGCTTTCGAATCATAGCTCAATTTTCAATGTTTTGTTCACAATGTTTTGTCTTTTAGTTATCTTTTTACTTTTGTTTAACGAACAAAGTCGGGATTTTTCTAAATGGACAGTTTGTATAGAAATAAAACAGTCATTACAAGTAAATAAAATGTTTATTTCATTTATAATATATTATAGTCCATAGCATAGCTCATAGTCCAAAATTAATATTTATTACACATTTATTTATTATAACACACATATTTAAACTTAGACATTTATAAACATGTAAAAAAAGGTTTAGACGTGATCTTTAAAATATTTGTGTGTGGGTATTTATAACTACTTACTGCCATTTTGATTCTTATGCAGTAAAACTTAAGTTATTATAAGTATTTTGTAGTATAGTGTCATTGCTATAGTTAACTTATAAAAAACCTTTATGAATAATATTAGTATTATGTCTTGTTAATAACTTAAAAAAATTCAAGCTTATTATTAGTAGTATTAATATTCTAACTGCATTGATATGTTATAGCTTCTTTATGTCAATTATGTGCATTAGACAAGTAATTTTTTTTAAAGTAATTATTAATTATATTCAATGAATCGTTACTTATTATCATGTTATTTTCATTTAAATATTTTCTTAAATTAACTATTTTAAGTACATTTAAATAATAATTTGAATTAAAAAAAACATAATTAAATATTGTAAACACACAGCTGCAAAAAGTGGCAAGTTTTGAACTCACGACCACGTTGACATAAATATATTTACTTTTACAACCATTAAACCAGTTCAACTTATTAGATAATGTTGAAATTAATAAGTGCATCATGTGACAAAACAGTATTCAAAAGCTTACCTACCCTGAACAAATTGACACAGACACAGAGACAGTTTATTCTTTTTATAATATTTGTTCAAATTATTAAGCTCCAAATACCAAATCGAATAACACTTTCTACTGCTAATTGCAGAAGGTTCAAATTTGTCAAAATTTTAGGATATCTTCTATTACTCTCTGCTTTTAGGTGGATCAGGGAACTTATTTCGATTAACTTATTCTTGTACAACGATGTGACATTTTATCTATGGCAAACGAAAACGAAATCAAATATTATTTTCATTTAGATACTTAAATATGGAGATGTACATTCTGTCAAAAAAGTGCCGGATATTCTCAAAATTCGTTTAGTAGGTTCCTAAGTTAGCACAACTATTCTACATATTCAGGCGGAGTTTGAGTGGTAATTATTATCAAGTTGGTTTACCCATTTTATCAGTTCCTGTCAAGTGTCTTTTCGCCGGCCTAATTCGCTAACCTGCTGTAATAATGAAGCATAATTTTATAAAGCACAATGTTATCAACTAATGCGCTTCACCATCAACTATTTCATCACTACTTACCATCAGATACTACTACTTGTGTGTGATACTTGTGTAATAATATTTACATATCATGGTCTTTGAAATAAAAATAAAAGTCCTAATAAATAACGGGTATGATTTTATCAATCACCTAAAGTGACGTATTCTTATTGATCTTATAAATAATATTTATTCCTAAAATACTAGAGTTAAATTGATCATATAATATCGAAACGGTTTTAAATATTCATTAAGAATTACTTGGAAATAATATCAGTCATCAAATAATCTTCTTCGTAGTATTTGTAAGATTTACTGGTTGTATGTACCTAAATGTCACCGTAAAATTGCAGACTCCTTAAGATTATAATAAACCTTTATCAGATTATTATTTCTCGCTATATTAAAAACATAACATAATATTTTATATACCATATATCATATCCAAATTAATTAGTTTCTAGCAAAACTGTGTCTTATTTACAAAAAAAAAAACTGATTACAATTTCTCGTGATATTTTCATACGGCGCGTGGCGTCTGCAATTTTCCGGTGCCATATGCATTTATTTCAATTTGTCTATTTACCTCAAAATATTATAATTTTGGCAACAATTTGAATTCATGACGCATCGCTATTAATAAACTGTCAGCTTGGGTAGGGTTGCCGCTAGCGACTTTTTGCTCGCACTAACCGAATCTATCGGAGTCGGGTGCCTTAGGATGCTAAGCTAATTTTGTATGTGTATAAGATATAAGCATATCTATGAAACATTTATTGTGCACACCTACCACAGAATAGGTACTTAGTTCTTTTAACCCAAAGGTTGCCTGGTAGAGAAAAAAGTATATTTTAATATTAACGCTTATAAAATATCAAGGAATTATGGGCTATTCAGAATCTTGGTAAATGAAATGATATAATTCAGTTTTTACTTTCTCGTGTAAACTATAAAACGGACAACAGGTTGGCGAATTAGGAGTTTTGCGATTAATAATGCATAAAATATCGAACAAAAATAGGTCAAAAAGATCGCATTGTAAATGGAATTAGGCATATTAAACCACTGAAAATGTTGCATACTTAAGACATGCAGACTTTATTAGGTAAATTGACTTCATCAATAACTCGTGCATATACGTAGTAAATATCTACAATGCATTTAAATGAGATTGAGATGTAAAGATTGGCCTCGTTCTAATCGGCTATTAAGGAATTGAACATCGGTTAAGCCAAAGAAATAGTGAGTGAAGGTCGTCGTTTTAGTTTGAGAAAAACATCTGCTGAAATTTCAGTGTTTCAAGAATTAAACGCGTTGCCGTACGACTTATACCGAAAGATCTGAATTTTCAACAAAAACTCAATTGCTTCAAGGTCACAAGATATTATGTTAGACCGGACCCCACATTTATTAACCACATTATTTCGGAAGGGGCCTACTTTGATGACTAAATAATTTTGAATTAAAAGGTAATATATATTTTGTGTTTCATTGACTAATTAACGGCACCTTCTTGACAGAGTAGTATGCAACTGATATGTTTTATATTCAAAAAGTAAACTATAGTGAAGGTTTTTATAGATTCCATTATAGAAAACGGTTCCTTACTTCAAGTTCTCAAAAGTTTTTAATATGTTTTTCAAGGAGAAATTATGTCATAAAATCATTCATCCGATGAAGACGTTGACAGCAAAATGCTTTCTTCGTTTTCATCGTTTTCATCCTCCGCCTTGCGAATTTTTTTGGGTTTCGTCTGATTATGATGTAACCTTGCTTCTTCTGCGCAAATTTTTGAAATACAAGTTCTGTGAAAAAAGAAAGTTAAATATTACCTATATTGCATAAATTTTTACCTATCAGAATCATTATTCTTTTCATTTATGTTGTTATTTTCATTTAAATAATTAATTTAAATTGACTATAATATTAACTTAATATAAACAATAATTTCAATTTGAATTTGCAAAAAGTGGCTAGTTGTTTTTGAACTCGCAACCATTTTGACATATGTTCACTGTTACAATACTATTAGACCAATCCAGCTTATTAGATAATGTTGAATTTAACCTTTTGAGTAGCGTAATTAGAGACAAAATAGAAAGCCAATGACTAAGCGAACGCTGGCGTTCGCTCGGGGTTTAATGAACTAATAAGTGCAAGCTTGCTTGCGACTTTTTCTTCGGGCAAAGGATAAGCATTGGCATTCAGCGTGGCAATGCCGCTAGTTTTTTGGATACACTACCAGTCGACAGCGATGTGAAGGAGTTTTACGACGCCGTACTTTAGATTGCTTTTTTAGTTTTTTAGGGCTTTCATATTTTGTAAGTAAGTGTTAATTAGGTTAAGTTAAGCATATTAATGTATTAGTAATATAATAAATTATAGGAAATAAAAAAGTGCATCGTGTAACAAAACAGTATTCAAAAGCTACCCTAACGTTAAGTGTTAAAGGTCAAGTTGACTTAACTGTATTCTATAATATATAGATTGCGCACCTTGTTTTTTTGGATAACATTATTAAGTTTCGAAATGTTAATTGCAAAAAGTTCTAATTCGTGTAACTTTTATGATGGCTTATAATACTCTCTACTTTCAGGTGGATCAAAGATCTCATTCCACCACATGTACACCAGTGTGACATTTTAATTATGCCGAAGGAGAAGAGAAGTAGGAATAATGTGTCACGGAAACGAAAAAATCCGAATAAGTTTTACTTATTGTCTGACTGAAATTTAATCCTTGCACGTCATAAAACCGAAATCAAACATTAGCATAAATATAATAGCATAATCAGCCTTTTAATGTTCCCACTGCTGGGACTCAGGCCTCCTCTCTAGACGAGCGAATGGGCCGTAATCCACCACGCGGGCCCAGTGGTATTGGTGCATGTCACATGTCTTCGAATTTTTGGTTCTGGGACATGCCGGTTTCGTCACGAGGTTTTCCTTCACCATTTTGAGAGCAGTGGTGATGAAATAAATTACACAAAGTAATGCACCTGGCTGGGTTTGACTCGTTTCCATTTAAAAACGAATGTGTGAAGATGAACATTCTGTCAAGAAAGTGCTAGATATTCTCATAATTCTTTTAGTAGGTACCTAAGTTAGCTCAACTATCCTCTATACCCAGGCGGAGTATAAGCGGTGATTGTCATTAAGTTGGTTTATCCATTTTGTCAGTTTATCTCAAATGTTTTTTCACCGGCCTAATTCGAGAAACTGTTGTAATTAATTTAGCATAATTTTATAAAGCATAATTTTATCAACGTATTGTGATATTTACACGTAATGGTCTTTGGAATAAATAAGGGGAGCCCTAATAAATAACGGGTATGCTTTTAACAATTTTTATATTTTTAAATGTATTTTTTTTATGGAAGTGTTTTAAGAATATTTAAAAATATATAAAAAATAATAAAGGAGATAATAATAATAATATTTATTTACCCAGAGATAACAACTTAAAATTTAGTACTTTAACTATTATTAGAATTATAAATACAATATATAATAGCTGCACAATGATTTCGAAAGGAAGGATGCGCCCATCTGAACATTTCTTATAAACCTTTATACTACAAGCAAAAATAGCGACATCTGTGATAACTCATACGAACTACGTGAATACCGCACTGCATAAGTGTTCGACGTAACCTTGTTCGCGCGTATGCATTTTTTTCGCATATTAGGAGTCAGTATAATTAAATCAATTGCATGCCGTTTTATGTAGGTACATAACGATTTCCTTTTTGCTATTATATTTTACAGGTCACTATGAAAATATAAATAAAACAAATTTAATGAGTCTCAATCAGTTTTATTTGAAATTTGCTTTGGTAAAGGATTTGGGCTTGTCGTGTGCTATTTACAAGTATTCTTGATTGGTGTACGCGTAATAAGGCATTGTTGTCGATTGTGATAACTACCTAGGTACGTAACTCTCACTACTCTCTACTCACACACTTACATTCGACATTCGCGAAACACGTTACCGTCTCGGTTGCACGACGAAAATTGAAATTGCGTCATCATTGTCATTTACGGCAAGCGCGCGACGCGGGCGCCTGCGAAGGGCTATGTTAAAGTGAGAAGGCATGAATTGAACAATGAACGCGGCGGCCGGTGACGTAGGTATTTTGTAGTAATACGAGATGTGTTTATGCATCGGGTAACCAACATTTTTAGTAAATTTTCGTTAGCTGTTTTTTTTTTCTTTGTAAGTAAGTATGTACAGAGTTTATTTTTTTACCATTGTCTTTATTTTGGTGGTCTGAATAATTTCTAAAAGTATGTCCATCTATTTTAATGGGACCTTATAGGTAAGCTATTTTTAATCCACTTGCAACCGCGATAACCGAAATTCACGCGGAAGTAGTCGCGGGCGTAAACTAGTAATTTAACGGTCATCTCAGTTAGCGTGAAGAAAATAAAACTACATTTCAAAATAATTTAAGAATAAATTTTCAGTTTCAATTAGGTAGGTACCGTTTCTAAGCTCTTTTTTAATCTTTTTGTTTTACCCTTATTGAATATAAAACACATTAGATACCTAAATTCAAAATTACAAGAACTAAGTTCAACAATGAAATAAATAAAAATTACGTCCGTAAAAGTTTTCTTCATGCACTGCATTATTATTATTATTACTTCGCGCGATCAGTAGCGTCCACACAATGGCCGCCATCTTGGAATTCGGTAGTAAATTATTTATCGTAATAAAATGTGTTTATTTAATAAAACAAAATAATGTAAGGTTGGTTACCGATGATACGATATCCCATGTTCCTTTTTAACCTTTGTATCATAATTTTTGCAGCCTTTTACCCCACAACTAGGCATTTTTATGACAAGCAAATATTCGTTCACTACCGCACACGGACCACTGTCAACTGTGCCGCGTTGCGCGCCAGCGCGCTAGTGCCATTTTTTCGCGCGTTTGGCCTTGTCCTTACGCTAGTAATATATAAGGTCCCATTAAAATAGTGGGACAAACTTTTAAAAATCATTCAGACCACCAAAATAAAGACAATGGTAAAAAAATAAATAAACTGTAGGTACATACTTACTTACAATGAAAAAAAAAACAGCTAACGATTTACTAAAAATGTTGGTTACCCGATGCATAAACACATCTCTTAATACTACAAAATACCTACGCGACGTCACCGGCCGCCGCGTTCATTGATCAATTCGTGCCTTCTCACTCTAACATAGCCTTTCGCAGGCGCCCGCGTCGCGCGCTTGCCGTAAATGACAATGATGACGCAATTTCAGTTTTCGTCGTGCAACCGAGACGGTAACATGTTTCGCGAACGTCGAATGTAAGTGTGTGAGTGTTATTACGTACCTAGGTAGTTATCACAATCGACAACAATGCCTTATTACGCGTACACCAATCAAGAATAGTTGGAAATAGCATACGACAAGCCCAAATCCTTTACCATGAAAGATTTGGAAGGCGGCCGAGCCTTACGACAATCCTGGGAGCAGTACAGCGCCATCGTGATTAAGGCACCTTCATGCCACCAGCGGTTGACGCAGGAAGACCGCGCTATGCAGTGCATCTTGAAGAAGACATTTTAGACTTTAGACGACACCCCACGGCGAGCACGGCCGATGCTGATAGTGTATTCAATGTCAGTGATTTTTACGTGTGGAAACTCCTTCGTGATGAAGGCCTCCACCCGTATCATTTACACTCGTGTGCAGGAACTAAAAGTGAAGACACTCTTTTAAAAGTGAAAAGACACATAATTAAACGCGCCCGCAAGTGCATTGAACAAAACAGTAGGCATGTTCAACAATTAATCTAAACCTACCGGCGTAGAGTAAGTAGTATTTCAATTAATTACTGTAAATAGGGCTGATTCTAATGTTTAAACACGCCTGAATCAGTGTTTTACTGTTATCGAACTTTAAAATAATCAAAAATGATTCATATCAGTACACTGTTTCCACTGCGCGCTTGTTTATTTACAACTTACATACTGCAATAGCTTTGATACCTTGATAACAGTTCAGCACGCAATTAGACAGTCCAAAGCCTGGTAAAGTGTGTTGGGAAATTAGAATCTTTTCTTAGGCAAAGTTCGAGGAAAGTTTATACACACTCGATGGTAGCCTAGGCGTTCTTGAGTTGCGCGTACTTACTATCTTCTACTTATCCAGACTAGCAACACTATCCTAAAAATGCGGTGTGTAGACAACTGAAAGTAACTATTACGATTGAGTAGCGTAGGTAATTAGAAACAGCGACCGGACGTTCGACGTTCGCTCGGGGTTCAATAAACTAAGCGCGCGACGCGCGGTGCGAGGCGCGAGTTTAAGTACTGAGAGTGCCATTTATTATTTTATATAGGTCAAAATAAAAATACTTTAATCACTGTTTTTTTTTTATTGGATATGTTTGGTTAGACGTACTGAACGCTGTGTTAAAATTTGACCCACTATTTTAATGGGACCTTATATATGTCAATGTAGCTGCATCTGTAACCGAACTAGGTAAAACCTGTATCTCGGTATACAGCACCTAACCTGTCAGAAAATTATTTGCGTACAAAAAATTAAGCTAACGAGTACAACATTAATTGCATTCAACAAGAAAAATAAAAATAAAGCAAGATAAACTGAACTGAGTTGGTGTATATGTATGTGTGATGAGAAGTGAGTGCGAGTGTAATGAACGGTGAGTGCTGGGGTATGGCCGTATGGGTGCGTGTGATGATGTATGAAATGATTCTCATTGATTTAATAAATAATATTTATTCCTAAAATAGTTGACTTGAATTGACTAAGTAATATCAAAACAAGAATCTAAATATTAATTAAGAATTACTTGGAAATAATACTCTTACTAAAATTGCAGACACTGTATGATTGATTTAAATCTTTAGTACATTATAAATTCTTAATATAATATTACGAAAAAAAAATTGTAAACGGCAATTTTAGGAATTGCCGTTTTTTAAAACGGGTTACTTTGAAATGTTATATTTTTGGATTGACTTGGAATTATAAGTTAAAATAAAGTTAATATTAAAGGAAAGTTATTCTTTTACGAAGATAGGTATTTATTGGTTTCTTTGGGTTTTGTCTTTTCTGTGATTCGCTGTATTTATAACCATTTTTGCATAAAATCTAAAAAACTCGCATTATTTTGTAATATGAGTGCGGTGGATACAATGTGTCTCAAGCAGTATGCGATATTGATGATGTATACGGACTTAAAACTGCTAATGAATGGGATGTCTAATTTTGTTTCAAACACTTTTACGTGGAAAATTTTATCCTACGAATAACTTTTCTTCTCAGGACGGCTACGAGACAAAATTTCCAAAACGAAGGCTATTAACCCATTAGAGCCCGAGTTTTTGAAAATATGTTAATATTATTTTTTTATGCAAAAAAAAGTTAGAATATCATCCAAATAATATAATTAAAAAAAAAAACTTTTTTAATTCCTATTTTTGAGTTTTGGAATGCTACCATATGGCAACGCTAGGTCAAAAGAAGTACAAGCATTTTTAGTTTCTGGTTTAGAATAAAGACACAAAGTAATATAGTTTTCGTTTATTCCAATGAACTATAAAGTATTGGAAATTTTAGTTTATGTCTGAAGTTCTATAAGAAGTGGTAGAAAAGTTTAGATGAACATTGTTATCATTCTGCTTACTTAGAATGATATTTTTTTTTAACATTTCGGACATAAACCAACATTATATTGCTCATCCAACAAAAGGGGATCGTTCTAATAGAGTTGATTGTAAAACCACTGGGAGAGTTATATGTTTTACGTCATTGTAAAATATACAACTCTTCTAGTGGTTTAACCCCTAACTGGCATTAAATGACAGTGGGGCCCACTGGGCCCCTTTCAGTTTTGCTGACATCTCTTGAGTCCCGCATAAAACACAGTGCACCATCGACACAGGTTTGGTCCTTAGAGGACTGCCGGACGGCGGACTACCCATTGCTCACCATCTGTGAGGCCGCGCCTTCACTACTACAGTTTAATAAAGTAGTGTCATAATAAGTTGTCTGGCATTTTTGCTGAACTGGACCTAGTTGGTGCAGGCGCGAGACACACAGTGTTAGTTATTTTTTATTTTATTTTTTTATCTTAAGTGTTTACATGTTGTTTCTACATTGTGTGTATTTGTGTACGGGTGCCAAATAAAATATTTTTCTTTCTTTCTTCTTTCATATGTTGCGCTACAAAATTTAGTGACAGAAACGAATCGCTGTAAAATCGACTTCACATAGTCTTGTCTGCCCTACCCCTAGAGTGTAATTCAAGCCCGCTTAGGCACGGAGGGGTAGCCTTACAGCGCCGGAGCCGCGACAGGAACAATGCTTGCTGCATGTTGCATGCCTGCTTCCATGCTGCATGCCTGCTTGCATACTGCATGCCTGCTTGCATACCGCATGACTGCTTGCATACTGCATGCCTGTTTGCAAGCTGCATGCCTGCTTACATACTGCATGCCTGCTTTTCTTTTCATCATCAATTTCAAGATTTGAGGTCAACGGGAAGTACCCTATGAATTTTTATTCCCTTGAGAGTGTCGAAATACACGTTTTTTGCGACTTAAACGGCTGTATCTTTTGTTTTCGTTAACTCAGAAGTTTGATTTTTTTACAGTTTCAAGGTACCGTAGACTTGAGTATAAGGTTTTAATTTCAACTCAATACCTCCACCCGTTCCCGAGATAAAGGGTCTTGACAGACAGACAGACGGACAACAAAGTGATCCTATAAGGGTTTCGTATTTTCCTTTTAAGGTACGGAACCCTAGAAATAAGTTTTAACAGACTAAGATTTGGAACTAGGTACCATAGAAACTTTCATCCAGCTCAAAAATACCAATCCGATGATTTAACACACATTATTATGCTATTGGAAGGTGGGCGCAGAATTTGCAGCCTCCTTTACTCGTATATAACAACTAAACATCACAATAAATTAACACATCGCATTCACAATCAATTAAACTTAATGAAATCAGTAGTCCACCCAAACATAATTTGCAATTATGTACTATAAGCCACCATATTTTTTAATCATTACGCACATTGTCCACTAGTACAGATATAGTCATTAATGACAACCATAAAATTACCATAAAATAAACTTCAAATCGCTCTCCTGTAAAGTAAGCTTGTTCACTTTCAATAGTTTGCCTTGGGTCAGTCGATATGTATGATAAAGTTTCGAATTAAATTCTTACCTAACCAATTTGCTTGAAACCCAACAACGTGTCATCACTGTCATTATAATATCGTCAACAAGTAGGGGATCTAACATCTTCCTTGCGGGTTTGTTCAAACGCGCCGGACATGGCTTGTATGTCAGAGAGTGCGTCGCCAATACACTAAAATAAAAAAGAAATAGAACATTTAACATTTTTTGAAGTGAAACAGTTATTTGTTAAACTGGAGAACAGTTAAACAACATGTAATATATAATCGCACATCTCAAGAGTAGTATGTTCAGAATCGGTTACTGAATTAATTTCAGCTATTTTTGAAGTAGGTATTTATTAATCTAAAATAATCAATGATTATTTTAGGATAAAAAAATTACCTACCAACTTCGATAAATTATTTGCATCACTATAGCGTGTGTGTGTAAACGTTGTGATCAGATCTTAAAAAAATGGTGCTATTTCAGTTAAATACACGATAAGGTAAACTGATCAAATCGTAAAATAGTTATGATGTCCACCGGTACAGTCCACTGTTCCTCAATGCATTCCTGTTTTCTACTACAAAATATGCTTTTGTACCATGAAAAATGATAAATTGTGCACTAGAATATGCTCTTCATGGTGGTTTAAAAAAACCACGGTTACTGCTAACCTTCAAGAATGACGTATACCTATGTCGGTCAGAACTTAGAATTGATTACTTTATGATATGATCGACCATGCTGCGTGTCCAAAAACCGGCTGGCTGGGGACTCTGAACGCAGTCTTCGTCGTTCGTCTTCGTTGCGTGGGGACGGAGACAGACTGGGCTCTGGCAGGTTTCGCCACCTGCTGTGTCCGACGCGGACCACGACGGAAGTAGAGATGAGAGTGGCGGTATGAAGGCTGACTGCTAAAAATATCGTTTCAGGACCCGACGGATTGCCTGAGAAAGCCTAGGTCCTGGCCATGGAGGCTCTTGGGCCTCGACTAAGAGAACTCTTCAGCGCATGTATGGAGAGGGGCCAATTTTCACTTCGTTGGAAGACGGGAAAACTGGTCCGCATCGAGAAGCCGAGGCACCCTTTGGACTCCCGTCTGCATACCAGCCCATCGTGCTGCCCGACGAGGTGAGCAAGCACTTTGAAAGAGTAATTGCAGACCGCCTCGTTGCGCAGCTGGTATGGGTGGGGCCGGATCTTACGGACCGCCAATTCGGCTTCAGTAATGGGCGCTCTACGGTGGACATCAAAATACGCATCCCCCCACACGACGGGGGATGCAGTGTCTCGGGGTAGGGTCATCTTGGTGGTGTCTTTAGACGTCTCCAACGCTTTCAATACTCCTAGTACCCTATCTAACTACCCTGGAGTTGCATTAGGGGGCACTCAGCCACTGGCACTCAGCGGGTGCCGACCTACCTCCATCATGTGATCGAGGCTTGTTGTGGAAGCAATCGGTGGAAGCATCCGCTCGCGCTGGGCCCTGGTTTAGGCTATGGTCCAGAGCGAGGAGGAATGTCAGGCGATCGCTTTCTCCTGCGAAGTAGTAATACTAGCAAAGGAGACGGCTGCACGAGTGAGGAAACGGACTTTCTCACGCCCTCACGCTCCACCCATAGCGGAAGAAGGTATTGTATGATTTCCTACTTTAAAAAAAATGCTTGCCTACTTCATAAAAGGAATCCATGTTGCCACTCCCAGTAGTTACCGCTGTGCTTTGATAAGTCAGTGTGTCGGTCTCCTTTTATTTTAGATAAAAAGTTAATTGTTAGGGTCGCGTGTGACCACTATCCCGCCCAACGGTAAGCGATGATGTTATAGACATCCTATGTCTATAGCTTGGGGTACCACGTGGCCGCCTTTACGGCTCGTAAGAACAAAAGTATGAAAATGTTTGAAGCACGCCCCGAGACGTTGCTCATAGCACCGCGAGCCTGCTAACCGATGCCGCCCCGCTCATCGCTAAGACCGAAGTTGTGAACAGGCCGTAAATCCACCCTAAAATAATTTTGGTAACGCTTTTTTACCCCATGTATTATATTTTAAAAGTTTTCTTCTGACTGTACTAAACAGTGTGTGTCCGAATCGTCAGTAAAACAAAATCTATATATATGTATAAAAGAAAGTCGTGTTAGTTACACTTTTTATAACTCAAAAATGGCTGAACCGATTTGGCTGAACCGATTTGGCTGAAAATTGGTGGGGAGGTAGCTTAGAACCAGGAGACGGATATAGGATACTCGACGATTTTTATCCCGTAGAGTAGGGTAGAGTTGGGTAGGGTACGGTAGCGTGGGATAGAGTGAGGTAGAGTAGGGTAGAGTGAGGTAGAGTAGGGTAGAGTGAGGTAGAGTAGGGTAGAGTGAGGTAGAGTAGGGTAGAGTAGGGTAGAGTAGGGTAGAGTAGGGTAGAGTAGGGTAGAGTAGGGTAGAGTAGGGTAGAGTAGGGTAGAGTAGGGTAGAGTAGGGTAGAGTAGGGTAGAGTAGGGTAGAGTAGGGTAGAGTAGGGTAGAGTAGGGTAGAGTAGGGTAGAGTAGGGTAGAGTAGGGTAGAGTAGGGTAGAGTAGGGTAGAGTAGGGTAGAGTAGGGTAGAGTAGGGTAGAGTAGGGTAGAGTAGGGTAGAGTAGGGTAGAGTAGGGTAGAGTAGGGTAGAGTAGGGTAGAGTAGGGTAGAGTAGGGTAGAGTAGGGTAGAGTAGGGTAGAGTAGGGTAGAGTAGGGTAGAGTAGGGTAGAGTAGGGTAGAGTAGGGTAGAGTAGGGTAGAGTAGGGTAGAGTAGGGTAGAGTAGGGTAGAGTAGGGTAGAGTAGGGTAGAGTAGGGTAGAGTAGGGTAGAGTAGGGTAGAGTAGGGTAGAGTAGGGTAGAGTAGGGTAGAGTAGGGTAGAGTAGGGTAGAGTAGGGTAGAGTAGGGTAGAGTAGGGTAGAGTAGGGTAGAGTAGGGTAGAGTAGGGTAGAGTAGGGTAGAGTAGGGTAGAGTAGAGTAGAATATAGTAGTCAGTTGACGGGAGCGAAGCCACGGGCAAAAGCTAGTATTAAATATAAAAATGTGCCAGTTTGGACACTTTGTCCGCATATATTGTGTCCGAATCTTTAGCAACTCGTACGTACAATTCTTGTTTTCCCTAAACGGTTTTAGGTGTTAATCTTCACATATTATTTTATTAGTAACGGTTATTAAATTTTCATTTACCTCCGTGGGAAGACCGCCTGCAATAAATTTCTTGTAGCGAGAGTATACGAGTTCCAGTCAATATCATTCAACACACTTTCAGGCACCTTAGCGTGCCCACATCCAATCGGTACCTGAAAGAACATGGTGTTAGAGTGATGATTACTTAAATTCGCGAGAAAAAATCTTTTTCGTTCGACCAATTGCAAGTTTTCTTTCATTAGGGAATAAAACATTGAATATCTACGCAATCCACCATGCAATTTATCTCCTTGTCGGTAATGATTACTCTATAATAGCAAGTAACGAATCTTGACGGCCATACTGCGCAATAATCTATCATTATGATTATATAGATTCGTATAGTTGCATTTCGTGTCCAGGCAATCTCTGTCCACTCCTGGCTGCCGAAATGGTCTCGGAATATGATGAAGCTGCCTTTTCTTTATTGAGTAGGTACATATATTGTTTTCATTCACAGTATTTATAGTACATTTTTATATAAGTGGAGAAAGTTTGTCATTGCGACCGAGGCGGCATTCGCCCGAACCGAAAGCGAGAATGTTATGGAGCCGAGGGCAGCAGTAACAAATTTCCACGTGTATCAAACGACGTTTTTCAATAAATAAATGTCGCGCCGCGTTCAGCCTGATACAATAAATGTAATAAAATTGTGGCAGCTGCGAGCTCGAAAACTAATTAAAAATACTGAAATCAAATTAAGTTTTTTTAATTACCATATTATATTCGATGTTGTTAGTAGTTTGTGCTGACATCCTGCGGTCTCGCCGCGTGTTGGAATTGGATTCTTGTTCAGCATTAACAATAAAACTTTGACCCAAATCCGATTGTTGCTCTTCACCATAATTTTCAATTACGTCTTCAGCAACAACTTCCTCATAATCGAAATAATTTGGTTCTATCTCACCTACATTCTCAACTATATTCTGTTCACCCGCATTCTGTTCAACTACGTTCTGTTCCCCTACATTCTGTTCCCCTACATTCTGTTCGCCTACATTCTGTTCAACTACATTCTGTTCACCAAAATTTTGTTCACCTACATTCTGTTCACCCACATTCTGTTCACCAACATTTTGTTCACCTACATTTTGTTCACCTACATTCTGTTCACCTACATTCTGGTCACCTACATTCTTGTCACTTATATTCTGGTCTGCTACATTCTGTTCACCTACACTCTGTTCACCTACATTCTGTTCACCTACATTCAGTTCACCTACATTCTGTTCATCTACATTCTGATCATCTACATTCTGATCATCTACATTCTGTTCATCTACATTCTGTTCATCTACATTCTGTTCATCTACATTCTGTTCATCTACATTCTGTTCAATAAATGATGCTTCGTCTTTTTCCTCTGTTTCGGACGCCGAGGAGGATTCAAACTCACGTGTATAATAGTCCATCAAATCAGTGAATAATTTGCAAAAATGACGAATGTCTGTTTCCAAATTTTCGACTTGAGATCGAGATACTAAATAGTTTTTTTGTGATCCTTGGTTGAAACGTGTTTTGTTGTCTTTTTGAGCACTAGTGCTAGGGAGTGGTGTACAGCCGATAATAGATGGGCTATCATTTGTAGTCGACGTGCCTCGTGTTTGTTTACTAGTTGATTGTTCATGCTTATTCTTAGGAGTATGTTTTATGTCTGTACTAGAACTAGTGCTAGGGAGTGGTGTACAACTGATAATAGATGGGTTATCATTTGCATTCGACGTTCCTCGTGTTTGTTTACTAGTTGATTGTTGATGCTTATTTTGAGGATTATATTTTATGTCTTTTTGAGCACTAGTGCTAGGGTTACTGATGATAGATTTGTGACTTGAATTATTTTCATTCAACGTGCTTTGTCTTTGTTTATTAGTTGATTGTTGATGCTTGCACTGAGGAGTAGATTTTGATGTAGATTTGCTGAAGTTGCCCATTTTGGTATAATTAATTTCAACATTAGCCTGAAAATATATACGTATTTTTATCATATTAATCAAAGTAAAGATATATAGTAACAGGGATCTGGGTTGTTGAGAAAGCTCCAAACTTACATCTGAGTCGCTACTGCTGTCATTGTTGTTACTGCGTACATCTGACACCTTAGGTTTAGAGCTATGACCACTCGTTCCTTGTTCTGACTGAAAATGAATAACATAACATCAATAAAAAAAAAAGATTTCATTAAGGTAAGGACCGAAGTGACTTACTAATGTCAAACTAAATAATTATTAAACAAAAAGTAATCGTAAATAAATGTCGAGGATAAGTATATGATGGTGCTAACACAATGAAACGCACTTACAATGTAATTCGAAAACTCATAAAAGATATCTAACCAAATGCGATTTATATATACTGCGCTGCTCATATCTTAAATCTAGTACTTAATGCTGTAATAATAAAGGTTATTGATATGAAACTTTTTTTTTTTATAAGCTCAACTTTTTTTTTGAGCATAGTATCAAAAGATGGAATATCTAATGAAGTTTTATATCTTATAAAGAAAGGGAATCTTTAAGTTCGATAACATTAAAAATCTGGGCAAGTGTGAGTCAGACTCGCACACTGAGGGTTTCGTACAGACTTAACTATGTGAATAGTTCAATTCTAGAAAGGAATCTTGAAGATTTTTCCGCATCGCAAAAATGTTTTATTTTGTGAAGTAACATCAATTTTACTCTTTTCAGATTTATTCCTACACCTGTGCTATAAGACCTTGCTTTATGCCAAATTTCAGGATTCTGGGTCAACGGGAAGTACCCTATGAATTTTGATTCCCTTTTGAGCCGATATTTATGTTTTTTGCGACATAAACGGCTGTATCTTTTTTCCCGTTAAGTTAGAAGTTTAATTTTTTACAGCTTCAAGGGACCACAGACTAGAGTGGTTTTAATTTCAACTCGATACCTATAAGTGTTCCGTTTTTTCTTTTGAGGTACGGAACCTTAAAAACGGGTCTAGCAGAACTTTTTATGTCATAATATTATTTTGCTTAACAACGGATAGCATATCCTTCATTTCGCAGAAAATCGTTTCGTATTCACTCATTTGTCATACATTCAACTAATAATTTTGTTAGTCAGAATCAACTTTAGGCATAAATTTCATATCCATAATAATTAAAAAGCGAAACCATCATATCGCAGAAAATTCACAGTCAGAATCGTCTTTTGGCATACATTTTATATCAATGGTTTTAGTAATATCAAAACGTTAACTTAAAATTAATTACAAAACACTGTCGGATTGAATAGTGTTTTTATACGTTTTTGGATCGTATTTACCCGAATTACATGTTACAAGAATGCTAAAATAAACTAAGTTAGTATATCTTAACTATTTGAGATATCCTGAGTAAAATAACATCAAAATTTTAGCTGCGCTACTGATTTAAAAAAAAATGTTTACCACACAATTAAAATAGTTTAATGTACACATCATTACTTTGAAAATAATAAGAGAAAAACGATCAATTTAAAATTTGAATAATATAGGTATTTTTCATAAAATTTTTGAGAAACTTTACTAAGATGCAACTGAAAATGTTTTTTTTTATGCTTGATAGGTTCGCCCTTGACCGCTATCTCACCTGATGGAAAGCGACGATGCGGTCGACGATGGAATGCGCTTACCTAGAAGTAACCTATTCACTCTTGACTTAAAGATTTCCGGGTTGTAGCTATCAGGAAACACACATTCCGGCAAGGAATTCCACTCCTTAGCTGTACGCACAATGAATGTGTTTCTAAAACGTTTTGTGCGTATAGGTGGAATGTCCACCATGTACCGGTGGCGCGTTGCCGTACGCCTGGTGGTCCGATGATGGAACGGGCTAGGCGGAATTAGGTTATGCAATTTCGGCGCCGATGCTCGGAGCCTCGACTCAACGAGTGCAGACGTAATGAAATTTTCCTACTCTCAAATTCGAAGTAAGTAGCCTTCAAATAAAACGAAACACCTCCATAGATGTGCAAGTCTATTTTGTGATAGGTGTTTCGTTGACCACTCGTAGCTGTTGCATTTAAAAAAAAAAAATTGTTTATTAGTGTAATTAGCCAAGTAATTAATCACAAATAACAAAAATACTCAATTCAAGCTAACATAAAATGTTAAAAATGGTGACAATGACGAATAATAATAGTTGATGGAATTATTAGAAGTCTAGAAAAGTTTTCATTGTGAATGAAAACTAAATAATTTCGTAATTTTTACCCAATTACGTTTTTGAACGTTAGGTACCTTTGAGTCTTAAAACAAAATGACATAATGAATAAAAATTTAATAAAATTATATTTAATTAGTTAATATTAGTTGGTTGTTATTTTCATTACTTTTAGTTTATTTTTGTCAGTTTTTTTTTTTGTATTTACATATTTTTTAATTATATTTTCGTACACCTAGTATACATACTGCCCATTTGTATTCTACAATTTTTGACCTATGGAGCACAGACTGATCTTTGGCTAACATCCAATAGACCAAACTTAAGGTTTGCCAATGTGCTATGGCGCTCCATAATTATCTTTAATCTCCATATCTCAAAGATGAAGTCTAATAACAGTTTAAACTAATGTTTACACTTTACCAGGGCCACTCAGAAAGTTTTGCGAAAAAAAGTTTTAATGTATATATGAAAATTTTGATCGCTAGTTTCTTCATTTTGACGGGGTATCTGATTTTAATTCTATTACGAGACCAAAGTAGCATCAACGCAGAATGGCCACAAAATGCCTGCCAGAAGTTTTGTCTGCAATGAGCAACAAGCGACCGAACACCGGGCTCCGCGGGGTACTGCTTCACCATGACAACGCGCCGCGCACTCAGCGCTCAAAACGAGGGACTTCCTGGACACCACACCGGTCAGAGTCTAGGGGCACCCTCCTTACATTCCTGGTCTGGCAACGTGCGACTTCTTTTTATTTCTTTTTCGATTTTTTTTTTTTTATTGGGTGGGAAAATCATCTTATGACATCCCCGCTCTTGGGCGGAACGGGAGATAGTGTCAGACTTTTACTGACTAAAAATCCACTCCTGTTCCTTCGTTGCCTTCGTCCCAGGGCCCCGGGTTTCGCTTTCATACTACCCGTAGCCCCAGTAGGCTTCGACCCTGCTGGGCCCCTACGAGCTGAAAGGGATACAGTTTTCATCGCCGGAAGACGCGCTAGCAGCTTTCGAGAAGGCTGTGGAAGAGGTGTCTGCGGCGGACTGGAAAAACTGTTTCGATAATTGGTTCAGACGCATGAAACTTTGTATAGAGGCTGGTGGAGAGTTCTTCGAAGAGATTTAATAGAAATTTTATCCATAGAAGTTAGTTTTTTAGTTTCTCAAAACTTTCTTAGTGTCCCACGTAAGTGACCGGCAAAATATACCTTTAAAAAAAAATTAAAATTCGTCAGAGGAAGGTGAAACGCTATTTTGACGAACTTTGTCTCGGTAAATATAATTCAACCATGTATATTATCAAAGAAAAATGAGAAATGAGGGGGTGGGAAGAGGAGGGTAAAAATAGCTAGTCTACGACTTATTCTCAGACCTATGTACACAAAAACATTCATAAAAATCCGTCAAGCCATTTCATAGGAGTTCGATAATAAACACTGACACAAGATTTTCATATCATACTACAGTTGCCAATCCATACCACGACTTTCTACGACAAATCATTTACTGTCCAGGCTGCTCGTCTGTGGAATGAATTACCAGACACAATTAAACGTGCTCAATCGTTGCCTGTTTTTAAAAGACTCGTTAGAGAACATTACCTGTCGTTGTGAGTATCGATAATCATGATTCACATTTCTGTCTATAGTTTTCAATGGTTATATATGTATATATGTATCTATTATATAGCGTATTTGTGTATCTATTATAATATACTATGTTTAATGCAGGTTCTGTCACACCAATGATAGCCCCATTTCTTGTCCAGGCAATTACTGTCTATTCCAGGTTGCCTGGAAGAGATCGTGGAATGCGATAAGGCCGCCCATTGTATGTTCGTATGTGTTTTAGTTTAGTTTCTTTTTATATTTATATTGGTGTACAATAAAGGATATAATAAATAAATAAATAAATACAGTTAGTAACCGCCGAGTCAGTACTCGGCTAACTTCATACCGCCTACTAATGTGATAAATGAAGAACCGTCGAACGATTTTGTGCAAACTTCACATAAACCATCTACTAAATATCATCAACAAAGCCTAAACATTTCGTTTGGATAGGTGAGCCCGTTCTTGAGTTATAAAATTACAAAAGTGGCATTGATTTTTATATATTTATTTATTTATTTAAAACTTTATGCACTAATGAAACATTGTACAAAGGCGGACTTAATGCCTTAGGCGTTTTCTACCAGTCGACCTTAGGGTGGTGCAGAGATATAAAATGGAAGGTGCAGCTTAAAAGAAGACTGACAGAGAGGAAATAAGAACAATACTAAATATATACTTAGATACATACATACAAATAAAGAATGATATTGAGAGAAAAACGAATATAACAAATCAAGAGTGTGATGAATCTACCAACTTCTTGCGAAAGTGTTCTCGTGCTTTCACTTTAAAGGACAACCGTCCTAATGTTCAGAGGGAGCGCATTCCAAAGGGAGATCGCCTGAACAAAGAAAAAAAAAAATTATTATGTAGATTAGAAGATCTGACAGGAATCATTTGCTAGGGAAATTCTAAAATTTCAATCTACCTTCAGATTTGAAATAGAAAACTTGCTTATTTGTTCATAATAAAGAATCATTTTGTGTCTGTAGGTATTTACTTCAGTGATTTATTAAAAAATGAAGATTTTTCTGAGGTCCCATCCAATGGATTTGCTAAGGGCCCCAGGTGACACAGTGAGATCACTGCTCAAATAAAAAAAATGTGACATCTGCAGAAATATGCTCAATAAAGAAAGTTAGAGAAATATTTTTATACTACCTACTTAGGTAATTTAAAAATATTTCTTATTGATTCTCTGTACTTACAGCTTTTTTTAATTGTTTTTATTCTTGATAGGTTCGCGCTTGACCGCTATCTCACCTGATGGAAAGCGACGATGCGGTCGACGATGGAGCGCGCTTACCTAGAAGTAACCTATTCACTCTTGACTTAAAGATTCCCGGCTACAGCAACGGCTACACTATGCGTCAATAACAAAAATAGCAGTCGGCCACCAAGATAAACTACTGAACCACGTTAAAAGCCATGAAAATATAAAAGAGCATAAAGGCTTTGAGAATGTACCTATATCAGGCGGACAATTAAGGGGTGACCAGATGGTTGCAAACCAACTTCTCAACCAAGGTAACCTTGCTAGTTTCAATCCGTGTAGACAGCAGTTGTAAACCATGACCTTCAACGCCCTTGGTTGGGAAGCGCGTTTTCCATCCATGTAGCCGCAACACAAACCAAACACACAAACCAAGGTCACCTTGGTTGCAACGCTAGTTTGCAACCGTCTGGTTACCCCTTAAGGACTCACATAAGGAAAGGGAAGACTCCCTTTCCTTATGTGAGTCCTTAAGGGGTATGATGATGATGGCGTGATGGTAGTCAGAATGGAATGGAAGAAAAAAACGTGTGTACCGACCCCAAGTAACATGGGACAATAGCAAGAAGATGATAATGATGATGATAATAATGACATTAAACTGCTAGTCTTTGTTTTGGATTTTTTACGTAAAATATTGGGAAATATACACTTAGTCGCAGATTTAGAATAATGTTCTAACCTTTAAATTCATTCTTGTACTTGTTGTTGGTTCTATTTTGATTGTTCCTCATTCTAGCTAAAACCTAAATTTCTTTAGACCAGACAGATTATGATTTCCAATCCCTCCATGTGTGCAATGATGATAACTCCTAAGTCTCATTGTCTCCGTCAGTTTAGGCCGGGAGAGCTAGAACCCTAGACGAAACAAGATAGGCTTCTACTTACTAAAAAAATTAATTTCTCTTTTGGCACATAGAATCGCAAGAATCTTTTAATTTGCTGGTCCTCACGCTCCAGTTTCAGCTTTTTTTCCTGGAGCTCTCTCCTGTTCTCTGTAATTTAAGAAGTCATGTTATCTAATTCGGTTGGGAACGAACAATCATTGAAGGGCTGATGGGAATTCACAAGTGAGAGTTTCATGTTTCAACTTTATGTCATTTACAATAGAGATGAATTTAACTTAAAACCATACAATTGGCAGGATAGGCAAACATTTTAACAATTGAATCGAAGCTTTATGTGTATTCGAATATGTCCGAAATTGGGTTGGTATGTCTAAATCTAAACAAACCGTTACGAAGTATTCATGAGTGACAATTTCAGGGTTTTTAATTATGTGTATCGATCTAGTGAGGCCACTTGAGATTTTTTTAGGTGGGAAAATCATCCAGTGATTTTTTATTGTGTATCTTTAGTTTATGCGATTCTGTGAGTCACAAATAAACGTTTTTTCTTTCTTTCTTTCAATGACATCCCTTGTTCTTGAGTGGAGCGAGAGGGCGTGTCAAATTTTTACTGACTAAAAACCCACTCCTGTTCCTTCTTTGCCTTCGACCCAGGGCCCCGGGTTTCACTTTTACACTACCCGTTTTAAAAAGTAGTGGTAATGTTTTGTTGGTTCAATGTACCTCACGAGTTTACTAACAAGATACAATGCACCTAACCAAAAAAAAAAAAAAAATTGTAAAAAAAAAATTATGTAATGTGTGTGTTAACGTATGCTCTGTATTCAATCTTTGTACCATCTTTTATACCGTGTTTTTATGCAAATAAATGTTATTCTATTCTATTCTATTCTAAAAAATAATAGATAAGGCCATCAAATGTAATTTCTATCTATTTTGATAGAAATTACAATTAATCCATTCTTAATAATTTTTGCATTTTTTTAAAATTTATTTATAAATATTCAAATTTTATATAGCTAACTAGATCATACGTTTGATATAGCTACGAAAGTTCTAAAGATCTACGGGTTTAGCTATAAATTACAAAGGTTTGTAAGTATATTCATAAGTATGTACATTGGAAATGCATAACAATGGTGTGCTTTTTTGCACGAAACAATTCAAATTACAAAGAGCCCTGCTGGGTAGAAAAATTTTACTTATTGAATTTCTCCTATTATTTTAAAGATCCCTTGAAATTAATACACGAATCAAAAGGTACATTAATCCTAGTTACGGTTAGTATTATTATCATGTATTTCGAGTGTAATACAACTGCGGGCCCCGCTGGATGGATGAGATGATATATGGGGTGACCAGATAGTTATAAACTAACGTTCCAACACAGGTGACCTTGCTAGTTTCAATTCGTGTAGACAGCAGTTGTAATTCATGACTTTCAACGCCCTTGGTTGAGAGGTGCGTTTTCCCAACCACCGGACGTGTTGGTGCGTGGTTTACATCCATGTAGCCACAACACAGGCCGAACACATAAAGCAAGGTCACCTTGGTTAGAACGCTTGTTTTCAAATATCTGGTCACCCTATTACTGTAATCCCTATCGAAATAGTTGCGGTACATTGGATTTCGTTAATAAATTATTGAGGTAGGTACATTGAACAAACAAAGCATTACCACTAGTTTTTCCGGTCTAGCTCGAATGTCCCCGCTAGATCGATGCACATAGATTAATTTAAGTAAAAATATTAAAGGAATAACTACTCAAACTTACCGGATAACCACAAAATCTTTGCTGGTCGTGGAGGAACTGCACGATCTACAGGAACGTAAACTATTTGGCCAGGCCGCAGGCCTGTTTCACTAAATGACTCGGTGCTCACGCTCACCACACCATAGGTAGACATCACAGTACTCTCATCTACCCATTCAACAAGAAACCAAAATTTTGGATCCATATCACACAGATTTTACGTGCCTACTTTGCGATGTTTAAAATGCAACTGAATCTTATTAACCCTAACACACGCCTCTCAGGTAAAAAAACAACTATACAAAGTGTAGATTTGCCCTAACGTTAGTTGAATCTACCCATCTACTTTTAAATTAATAATTAAAAGTAGAGAAATGTTCAAAAGTAAAACTGGATTGCAGAACAAATAACATTGCACATTAATGAAATCAAATTTAGTAAATTTTCTATTTGTTTATTTTCCTATCGATATCGATCATCATCATCATCATCTTCCTGCCCTTGTCCCGTGTTATTTGAGGTTGGCGCAACACGTTTACGTTTTTTTACTTTTTTCCTATCGATATCGATGTGGATGAATTTTTTGATGCCCAATAATTTATCTTTCTACCCGTTTGTAAATATTATTATTTTTAGTTTGTATATATTCCTATTACGTTATTAATATTTATTAATTTATAAATTGATGTCAAATATTAAAATCAAATTATAACGTCTTTATGTCATCATCATCATCATCTTCCTGCCCTTGTCCCATCTTATTTGGGGTCGGCGCAACACGTTTTTTTCTTCCATTCTATCCTGTCAACCGTCATACTATCACTAACTTCCTTTTCTTTCATATCACTGTTCACACAATCCATCCATCTTTTCTTTGGCCTCCCTCTCTCTCTCCACCCATCCACATGTATACTCATAACTCTTTTAGTAACATGCGTTTCATCTCTCCTCTTTACATGACCATACCAAGACAAACGATTCCCCTTCAACTTTTCAGTCACTGGCGCCACTTTCAAACTTCCTCTAATATATTCATTTCTCACTTTATCCATTCTCGTCACCCCACACATCCATCTCAACATTCTCATCTCCGCTACATGCAATCTTTTTTCATCCGTCTTTTTCACAGCCCAACATTCTGATCCATACAGTATGACAGGTCTTATCACGGACTTGTAGATTT
The DNA here is from genome assembly GCA_949316375.1 of Mythimna vitellina. Classification (NCBI taxonomy): domain Eukaryota; kingdom Metazoa; phylum Arthropoda; class Insecta; order Lepidoptera; family Noctuidae; genus Mythimna; species Mythimna vitellina. The sequence goes on along the minus strand of OX438699.1, from coordinate 8,383,621 downwards.
TACCCTTCAACTTGGGGGGCATCCGTGGGTCACAAATTGTTCCAGTGACCTGTCGCCATTTCATCCATCCTGTAATTGATCCGATGTGATACGTCTCGTCGGCTCTTATAACGTCTTTATGTAATTAAAAAAATAAATTTTAATACTTATATTTTATTACCTATATTTGTCATTTGGAAGTAAATGTAGTAATTCTTAAGTCACAACAAAGTAGCTATTCATATTTTAATGTATTGGCTGAACAGCCAGTATTATTGAAACCCCTCAGCTAATAAACTTTAAAAATGTTATTATAAATGAAACACCATTTAATGAAAAATCTGTTACTTATATTCATTTAAATAAGTAGATTGGTACACAAAAAAACAATTGAGTGATATCTTAATATACACTATGTTATGTTGCACCTACCATGTTATATTTCTGCACCACCCAAAGGTCGACTGGTTGGGCACGCCACAATTATGGCGGTAAGTCCCCTCTTTGAGGCGTGGTTGGAAAGACCTCACGGCGTCCTCACATTCCGCATGACGCAGGTCCTCACCGGACACGGTAAGTTCGGGAGGTTCCTGCACCGGATTCGTGCGGAAACGACGCCCGGGTGTCGCCACTGTGTGGCCCACCCGGAGGACACGGTGGAGCACACGGTGGAGGTGTGCCCCGCTTGGGCAGAGCAACGCCGTGACCTCGTGGGGGCAATCGGCGGCGGTGATCTCTCGCGCCGGGCCTTGGTTCAGGCCATGCTCCGGAGCGAGGAGGAGTGGCAGGCGGTCGCCTCCTTCTGCGAAGCAGTAATGCTAGCTAAGGAGGCGGCCGATCGCGTGAGGCAACGGTCCTTACGCTCCAACCGCCGCCGGGATTCCGATCCCGATTTCCGGCCACCGTAGGCGCGGGCTTGCAGACGGCGAGCAATGGGTGGCTCGCCGTCTGACCGTCCGGTAACCGTCCGGACCGAGCCCAAGTCGTCGACGGCGCGTATTGTTCCACGCGCGCCTCAAGGAGATGTCAGCAAATCGTAGGGGCCCAGCAGGGTCGAAGCCTACTGGGGCCACGGGTAGTGTGAAAGCGGAACCCGGGGCCCTGGGACGAAGGCAACGAAGGAACAGGAGTGGGTTTTTAGTCAGTAAGAGTCTGACACTATCTCCCGCTCCGCCCAAGAGCGGGGATGTCATTAGGATGATTTTCCCACCCAATAAAAAAAAAAAAAAAAAGGTCGACTGGTAGAAAATGCCTAAGGCATTAAGTCCGCCTTTGTACAGTGTTTCTTACTAGTGCATAAAGTTTTAACAAATAAATAAATAAATAAACATTACAATATATGTAGTGTAGTAACTCGGTTTCTGATCCATATTTTTTTTATTATTAGATATGAATTTAAAAATTAACTTAAAATAAACTGGCTTTTACCTCGGTCAGAGATTAAGCATTGCCATACAACGTGGCAATGCCGCTAGCCTTCTGGGCACACTTTCAGTCGACAGCGATGCGGAGGAGTTTTATGACGCCATATTTTAGCTAGTAGTTTTGGATTTTAGTGTATATATAGTTTTAATTAGTTAAGTGTTTTACGTATTTCATGGTTAAAGTACTTAAAACGAATTATTAATTATTAATGTGTTCTAAGACGTCGGAATTCCGTTATTAAGAGCCCGGCGAAAGACGCTTGCAACTGCAAGTTAACGCGTATCGCGGAATGTCTATCTCTGTTTGACTAAAACAAGTGAGCGACTGACGCACAGCGCAGTGTGTGTATGTATTACAATAATATGGTAAAATTAGGTATGTTCATTATTTGCTTTATTTTTGCCGAATACTTTGGGGAATCAGTCAATGACTTCCCCCTTCTTGGGCGTAGCAGGAGGGCGAGTCAGCCTTTAGTGACAAGAAAACCCACTCTGTTCCTTTTTTGCCTTCGATCCAGGGTTTCTACGGTTTGCTGACATCTCCTTAAGGCGCACATGGAACACTACGCGACGTCGACGACTCGAGCTCGTTATGGTTATGGACGGTTACCGGACGGCCGGACGGAGAGCTACTCGTTGCTCGCCGTCCGCAACACCACGCCTAGTTGGAAATCGGGGTCATGATCCCAGCGGCTGGGGCGTGAAGAAGACCGTTCCCTCACATGTGCGGCTTGGTGGTCTACACAATGGTGACATCCGGGCTTTTCTTCCAGTCTGGTGCTGGAACCTCCCGAATTTATCATGTCCGGTGAGGTGTCTTTATGCGGAAGGTGAGGACACTGTGACGTTTTTTGAACTACTCCTCAAGGAGGGGATTTACCACCATAATTATGGCGTGCCCAGCACGGGGTTGCGACAGTCGCTATCACCATTTCACCATGAGATCCCGCCGGAACTCTGTCCGTCATACCGTGACTTGTCGCGTCAGCGGAGTTTCGCCCCGGCGTTGCATCTCCATGCGCAAATCGTGCATTCAAATAAAATTATCTAGCATGTGTGCGGTCAGTGCATTGTCTTGGGCGGATTTTTTTTTGACTCCTTTCCCATCAGTATTACAGGCATAGGTACAAATAAGGAAATACACATTTTATGGAAAATGAAACAAAAGTATGAAAGTACAAAGGACCAGTAAATGGTTTTATGGTAACTTTTGAGCCCACCACTGTAATGAAGAACAATTATGGATGCGGATTTACCATTCTGAGAAATGAGTTACACAAAGTCGTGAGCGGCTATATAGTATTGTCATTATCCGTACTTATCACACTAATAATGTATTACAAAAGCGAATGTTCGTATGTATGTGTGACGGTGTCTGTGTGTGTCAAAATAAAACAGATTTGTATGAAAGGAGAATGCTCACGATGCATGAAAAAAAACTCAGGCTTGGCACAAATGAAATGTATTTTAAATTTTTAGTATAACCTCGTACTTAACAAAGAACCATGTGGCATCATCGAAATATTATATAACTAAATGTAAGAAATTGCTATTTCTTTGGTGGCAGAACATTCAAATATTTCAAAAGGTCATTAAAATACTTATAATTAGCATATATATATATATATATATTATATATACTAGACAACAAAAAGAAACGTGTATATTGAAATTGATGGCTGAATGTGTGATTTTTTTTATTTCTTTTATGTCAGAGGCAACACCTTAAAGTACCTACCTAAAAATTATGACTGTTCTGACTTCGTTAGCACTAGGAAAAATAATTTAAAGTTCTAACTTTGAGTAAAACAAAACTGTATACAGAATCGCAAGATTATTTACTAGTTTTTTTTGTGTTTAATATAACGTTTTCTAATGCTGTTACAGGGAGTTCAAAATCGTCTTTGTGTCTAGCCTATCCCAGATAAATATCACTACACCCTAAATTACTAACATGACATGGGCACACACGCACAACGTTCTCTTTCCAATGAACAGAGCAAGAGCAATAATTTTCCGATAAGCAATATCGGCCACTTTCCTTTTTATAAGGGAGTGTTTAATTTGGAAAAGAGCGTATGAGAATCTGGAGAGTTTTGTTTTTATTATGATCTATGTGTGATTTCCAGTTAATGAGTGTGTCAATATTTATGCCAAGTATGCTGAATGCATCAACTTCTTCTCTTTGTGTGTGTTTAAATTTAGTTTTTAGATATTAAGGTTTTTTTTTTAAGTGGGAAAATCATGCAATGAGCGCGAGAAGTCATTGGATGATTTTCCCACTACTTCGGCGGAGCAAGAGGGTGTGTTCGACTTTTACTGACTAAAACCCACTCCTGTTCCTCCTTTGCCCTCGTTCCAGGGCCCGGGTTTCTCTTTCGCATCACCCATGGCCCCAGTAGGCTTTGACCCTTTCTGAGCCCCTACTGTACTGACATACGTAGTACCTTGAGGCGCGCGTGGAACACTACGCGCCGTCGACGATTTGGGCTCGGTCCGGACAGTTACTGGACGGTAAGACGGTGAGCTACCCATTGCTCGCCGTCCACAAGTCCGGGCCTTTGGTGGCCGGAAATCGGGATCGGAATCGGCTGGAGCGTGAGCACGGAGCAAAGGGCCATTGCCTCGCACGTGCGGCCGCCACCTTTGCTAGTATTACTGCTTCGCAGAAGGAGGCGACCGCCTGCCACTCCTCCCTCTGGCCCATATGGTCTGTACCAAGGCTTCTTTTTGTAGATTACTTTATATTATAAATATACAGGTACACTGATTCTTTCACTGCTTATGTAACTTTGTAATCTTATATATTTCTATGAGATTACAAAGTTATATATGCAGTTGGTGTATTTAAAAAACTGTACCGAAAATGCAAAATATATTAGTGTTTTATTGATTTATATACTAAACACTAATTGTGTTCTAAATTTGAAGTTTTTAAGACTGCTAGAAGTGCCTTAGAGTTTTGATTATCGGTGGAGTAACAAAATTAAGAAACTTTGAACAGTTTTAATTCTTAAACTACCGGTTCAAATTGAATGAAATTTTAAATATACAGTTTTCATACAATAATAATAATATTTTTTTATTTCGAGTAACAAGGCTCATTTAGTGTTAGTAAAAAAAAACAAACTAACAACTATGTTAGTGACACAAATACAACTATAAATTACATTCACACGCACAATACAACAATCATTGCTTCAGCACCCCAGCTGAGATACTGGAGCAGTGATTCAATTGATACAGCAGTCCAGTCTGTTAGAAATTACGCCCAGGATGCCGCTGGGACTAGCTCGCACCCTACGCACCAGGGATGCACATGTTTTACGCATTAATGCATAAAAGCAATCAACTCCCATTTCAGCAAACATCCCTGATGCGCTACAGAAGCGAGGCAGCTCCATCAACGGCCCCTGAAAGCATTATTATAATACACGCCAAAGGCAATGTACGATTTTTGCGTAAAACGTACCCACAGGCTACAAGTGTAGAACGATGAACAGAAGGTTCTAAACCTCCGTAGAAGCATGCGTAAATCTGCGGGCAATCATGTACGCTCTGACCGACAGCTCCCTCCGCTCTCTTTCAATGTCGTCATCGTCCGTAAGGCTAGCGGTCAGGATATGCGCAAGGTACTTAAATGAGTGCACTCTCGACAAAGGTACACCATTAACCTTTATTGGAGGTACAGTTACTGGACACTTTCCACCAGCCCCAAACACCAACACAACACTCTTTTTGACATTAAACACTAGGGCATGAGCACTAGTTTCCTCAGGCCACAGACTGAGGTACTGAGCACCATGACATCTGCATAACTAATGTTGTTGACACATCATCAATGTAACATCCGACTGTGGTGCTGCTCACCTCCACAATCAACTGGTCCATGTACAGGTTGAAGAGTGTAGGAGAACTCAGATCCCCCTGCCTCACACCTAATTTAAGACAGATGCGGACTCGAGAATTCCCCTCCCACCTAATACAGTTAACCTGGTTCCCGTACCCGGACCGTACATATTTTGAAGCTGGTAGCTTCGCATCATTAAGCTTTTTCCAAAGGGTGTCGTACGAAACCAGATCAAAAGCACTCGACAGGTTGAGGAATCAGGCATAAACCGCGGTGCTATGACTTGTATAAATACTCCTCAGTGAATGCCTGCTTGGTTACTGAAAATTTAGGCTTCTGGTTTTATACACAACGAAGTTATAGGGGGTCGAAAATAGTCTGAACTGTTTCGAGAAAAGGATGGTACGCCCGCGCCACTTTTTTACTCGCCTTGGCGGGGGCACTGCTGTGTTCCCTAATTGATGCTTGCAATTTGTTTTAATAATAATAATAACATTTATTTCAGACCAGAATAAATCCATATTATAGTGTTAGTAAAAAATGTTTTTTAAAATATAATAATTATAATTTAATGCCTGCAATCGAACCTCACGCTATCCACGCAGTAGGTACATAATACATATTCGTAGATATATGAAGTCCGATCCAGTGACGCAGAATTGCCCACAAATCCCACCTACCGCACAACATGCTAGGATGTTTTAAGTTCACAATTAATAATAAAATAATAAATCTATTTGTACGGCGTCCTGAAAAAGTGCTACGCCATCTAGCGTAAACTCAGATTGAAATGTTGTTATCGACAACATTACATTATACTGTTAATAGATGGCGTTGCTGTGCTTCAAATGATTAATGCTTAATTAATGTTTCTTTTTGTAGTTTCTTTTTGTTTCTTCAAACACTGAAATAATTTATAGTTTATTTTAATGAGATGAAGATATTAAAATTGAATATCAATTTATAAATATTTGATTATCTATGTGTTAATTTTATGTATAAATACTCCTCAGTGAATGCCTGCTTGGTTACTGAAAATTTAGGCTTCTGGTTTTATACACAACGAAGTTATAGGGGGTCGAAAATAGTCTGAACTGTTTCGAGAAAAGGATGGTACGCCCGCGCCACTTTTTTACTCGCCTTGGCGGGGGCACTGCTGTGTTCCCTAATTGATGCTTGCAATTTGTTTTAATAATAATAATAACATTTATTTCAGACCAGAATAAATCCATATTATAGTGTTAGTAAAAAATGTTTTTTAAAATATAATAATTATAATTTAATGCCTGCAATCGAACCTCACGCTATCCACGCAGTAGGTACATAATACATATTCGTAGATATATGAAGTCCGATCCAGTGACGCAGAATTGCCCAAAAATCCCACCTACCGCACAACATGCTAGGATGTTTTAAGTTCACAATTAATAATAAAATAATAAATCAATTTGTACGGCGTCCTGAAAAAGTGCTACGCCATCTAGCGTAAACTCAGATTGAAATGTTGTTATCGACAACATTACATTATACTGTTAATAGATGGCGTTGCTGTGCTTCAAATGATTAATGCTTAATTAATGTTTCTTTTTGTAGTTTCTTTTTGTTTCTTCAAACACTGAAATAATTTATAGTTTATTTTAATGAGATGAAGATATTAAAATTGAATATCAATTTATAAATATTTGATTATCTATGTGTTAATTTTCAAATTTGAGAGGGTAGGTTGAATATGGATTTATAAATAATAACTGGTAGGTAGTATAAATAATACTTAGACCAGAGTTATGACATAGCTCAATTGATTGTTCGCTAAGTTAATTTCGATTATCTCGTTCCAGCGCTTTTCGTTGAATTTTATTTTTAACCAGGTGTATTGTCTACTTATTTTACCAAAATGTGTAGATATGAATTGTTGGATTTAGTAAAAAGAGCTCAAATAATTGTTACGTACAATCAAGGCAAAAACTTGTCAGGAATAGCCAGAGAGACCGGTGTAAACGTAAGTAGATTTTTTTTCTTTTTTTATATAACAAAAACCTCCTATATAATAATCATTATTGGGTATTATATATTTCTGTTTTATTGTTGCAGAGAAAAACAGTTGTTCTATGGGACGATTTGAAGAAGAGGGGAGGTTAATGAGGAAGGTTTAGCATGCATATTATTTATATATGTTGTGGCCAGATCTTAGAATTGAAAAGTTCATGACGTGTTCAACCATTTCATGAAACGGTCCTGCTTTGTGATATAGAACAGTGCCCGCTAGTCACATCATAAAAAATTTTTACAAAAAAAATATAACCGACTTCACTAAAAACTGCGGCTGACATGTGTTTTGATAACAATATTCAAATGAATGATACAAGTGTAGTTACATCACAACACTAAATTTCATTCGAGTACTATTATATTATTTATTGTTTTTTTTTTGTAAACACTAATATTATATGCACATATATGTATGTGTTCTGTTAGTTATTTAAGATTAGTGTTTAGTATTTTTTAAATATTTTTGAGTAATACTTTATTAAGAATATTTATTGGACTTTTATTAGGTTTTGTCTGTGAACGAATACTAGCTTTGCGGCCTTCTCGTTGCCCAAATACCCGAAGCTCCTAAGCTGACTGAACCAGCTTGAATTTGAAAAAACATCTATCTATTGCTCCAGGGTTGAGGGATGAATCTATACATACACTCTGTGTAACTCCATCCCTTTAACAGTTCAGTTTAGGTCGTCAAATAGATCGTTCTATGAGCTGGTTGTAGAGCCTCTGAAGTTTCATTTGAATCCGTTCGACAGTTGAGGCGTAATAGACTAATAAAAATTTAAACATCGAAGCATATATTATTAGTAGAACATGTAGGATAGGATGGAATGCATCAAAATCCGAAAAGATATAAGTATGTTGCATTATTACGATACAAACCCATTTGAATATCACAAGTATGCTGATTTTCATGTGGTGTTTATTTATCAAAATTTAATGAGCTTGCCTGTCAGCGAAACTTTTTCGGTTATAAATCTACCAATAACTTGTTACATTTTTACTTCTACGTGATCTAATGCACGTGTGGTATTTTTTGTCAGTGATTATTTAGTTGTATGGAGACTTAGTTCCTATTGTTTCGTTGTAAACGAAATATTTGAAAAGATAGTATCCCTATTAAAAGAGTTCCTGCTAAAAATGGCCTGCCAAAGATGTGGTGTAACAATTACTTATATTACTGTCATTGTTCTATAGATTACAATTGAGGAATTTTGTTTGTTAATCTTTTACAGGTACCCAAACCTTGAATATGTAGACAATAAATAGCCATAATAGTATACCTTCTTAAATAGTTGTAGGTAATAAGTTTGGGGTGAAAAAAATTACTTTTACAATCTACCTGAGTGGAGCTTACCCGTTGAACTAACATTATTTTAAATTTTGTCAGTCTACCTTGGTTCCTAGTGGTGTGTGGTTGTTCCTACCATTGCCCGGCAATTAGTAGTTTCGGCGTACTTGCTCAAGAAGCGCATAAGTGTGCGCTGCTCAGCCACTTTTTCTGAGATGCTAAGTGCATCTCAGAAAAAGTGGCTGCGCAGGCGCTGTCGGAGTTAATACTTCGCGCATATACGTACGCGTATCATTATTACATAATTGCGCGTATGACAATAAAACCTTTTCTTGTTTTTTCCGGAAAAAAAACGAAGATAAAGGGACCAACATTTTCGGCCGAACAAAATTCGTACACCCGTGTGTACAGTACGACGCTTAAGCGTTTTTCGAGGTCATTCAAGTTGTACAGACGTATGTACAATGGGCGCGTGAGGAGTGCAACAATTTTGGTAAGAATTATGAAAACTTTAAATACTTTTTTAATTTTGATTAGATTCCGATCGTTAATTATATTACAGACTTTATTTTTCTTTAATTGTTATTTATTATTTGCCAGACGGTTTCAATTTTCTTTTTTTAATTACTCGAATATAATTAAGTAGCCAGTGGCTTCGCCCGCGTAAAAGTCGATATCTCCATACCTATTTCCAACACCTGTTTTACCCCCTTAGAACGAAAACGAAACTCCACCCGAGTTTCTTAAAATCTATTCTTAACTTTATAAGAAACCGACCTGCCAAATTTTAAGTTGGTTAGGTGTTATAGTTTCTGAGATTTCGTGATTAATCAGTGAGTGGTATTTCCTTTTATATATACAGGGTTATTTGTAAAACACTAACAACCTTGCAGAACTGTTGACGTTGATTGTTGACGACCGGCCTGTTGGTCTAGTGGTTAGTGGCTCTGACTGCTATGCCGGAGGTCGTGGGTTCTATTCCCACAAAGTACAAATGTTTGTGTGATGAGCACGATCATTTGTTCTGTGTCTGGTTGTAATTTATATATATATGTATGTATTTAGAAATATATAAGTATGTTTATCAGTTGTCTAGTACTCATAACACAAGCTCTGCTTAGCTTGGGACTAAGACTGGGCTTTGCTAAGAGGGCGTTGTGTGATAGTTGTGGAATATATACTGTATTAGTAAGATAATAAACAAAAACTTTTGTTCTATGACTTTTTACTAAACATAATTTATTTATCAAAAACGAACCTTCAAGATTTTGTTCTTCTATCTAAATATTTTAACTCTGTATTTTGCTATATCGCTGGCCCCGGGCAATATAGCGGTAAACGCCGGTTACGCCCTTTTTAATGTTATTTGATTTTTGGCTTCTCTGAGTATCAGTCTATCACTCTTATTTTTCTCAATTTTTTAAAATTAATATTTCTTTAAAATAAATGACAATAACAGCTTTATTGCATGAAAAATTATCTTACGACTAAAAATGTTTTATTGCATTACTCTATGAACCATAACACAAAAAACCGGTGAACATCTTTACACTACATTTCTAAACAAAGAGTAACAATAATAAATTTAACCGATGATACAGCTAAGCTTTGGCTATAAAATTTCCCTGAAGAAGGTGGTAATCGGCTGGTACGCTCGAGATCTAAAGCGGAAAATACGTCGTATTATATTCTTATAGTCCTGAATCTCAGTGGTTGATGTATTTATAAAGTCATGAAAGATGTTGCAATTGAAACAATAGCGTCTATAATTTGTATTATACATTTTTTCAATTATTTCATTAAATATTTATACCAATACAATTATTTTTAAAAGGTTAAATAGGTAAAAAAATAGCTTTCATTTGACGTTTTGCACGCCTGTTTTGGATCACTGTACGCTGCACTATAAATAAATTAGCTTCTTTTATTTCTCCTGAAAAAACTGATTTTTGATATTACCGCTTTATTGCCCGGGGCCAGCGATATCTACCTACGTCTGTATGACGCGACTCAAGCGCATCAAGCACTCCCGCCGCCCGATCTCCGCCCTCTCCGCTATTGTACTACCGCTTGCTTCGTCTATGCGAAGCAAATTGTACGTTCTAAATATTACGAAGTAAATTCAATTAAAATATTTAATCTGATGAAGTATGATAAATTTGTAAAAGTCATAGAACAAAAGTTGTTGTTTATGATGTTTTTAACATAGTCCTGAGAGGTTCCCAGTGTTTTACAAATAACCCTGTATAGATTTTTATTGTCTTATTTTATTTTGATGATCTTTAATATCTGTTACCAAAGTAAATGCCGTTGGTTTTCTGCTATAAATAGAAAACACCTACCTTTACCTTTCGAGATATCTTATAATATATAAGTATATACTTTTTAATTTTATTGTAACTTTTTAAAAGAAAACATTAATTTTACAACAAGTTAGGTAAGGTGAAGTTAGCTATTCTATTCGTAACATACATTTCACAAAAAGATAGACTTTGGAGATGAATTGTTTTTTGGAAGAATCTCTTTGCACAGTATGCTAAGATTTTAGCGGCTCTCGTTTTATTTCAAGGTCCCAGACGTTTAAGACTCGGTTCGAAAACTATAATTATAAACGTTTAAAAAAAAAACTTTCCTTTTAGCTAAATTAGAAGAAAACATAAAATTTTATTTCTTCGTTATGGTTTGAGGTCTCATTAACCCCGTATTAAAGTAGGTATACCATTGGATTCTGATTTAATAAAGCATTTCAGTTCCATAATCATCTCTTTTCTAAACTAAACCAAATTGAAGTTACGGCCTCCGCATGGCAGACAAGTCTTTATTTGTCTCAGCCGCACCGCAAGGAAGACACATACGAGGGATAATAGAGCTCGTACCATATTGAACGTGTTAGACAAGTTTCATTTATTTTAACATTTATTATTTGTGCAGTATGATCTGATAATCCAAAATCGATTAGATTCTTTATATTGGCCACTCTGATTAAAATTATCAAGATAAGTAATACTAGCAAGTTGAGTTCAGCTTTGGATTGCAAGTGTGTATATCTTCACCCGCCACTGGTGTCGTTAATTTGACTTTTGGTACTTTGGGGAGTGCAGGGTAATGTCAGCGGTCGGGTAATGGGAGCGATAGTGATTGAGCGGAAAGAATGTACAATATGGCCGACACAATTTGGCGAGTCTGAACATAGGCTCTGTGAACTTTAGCTCAAGTGCACTCGTAAAAAATACTGTTATTGACATTTAGTTTTATAAACTACCAAACTACGAATAAAAATTTGCGAAAATAAATATTAAAACACTTTAAGTCAAATAGCTACAAAAATAACTTATGAATTAAAGAAACAAACTTAACAGTAACAAAACAACTTAACAATATAATAATAACAACCAACAATAATCAACGAAAACTTTTGCAACCACCTATGTTCAAGAAAGCGATAGCGGCACGAACACGAAACGAATACAAACGTGAAAGAGACATATTACCGCGTATCGAACATTGCCGAACAAGCACGAAGCTTTACGAAGTAACCAAAAAATGATGTCCAATACGCATGTCTGAGGTTGTTTGTTGGTTGAAATTAAGTCATAAAATATACACATTTAAATTAAATTTTTTAGGGAGGTTTAAAATATTCTCAAATTTTCGTTATTCAAGTAGTCGTTAATAGATAACTGATATTTAACTAAATCATGTCTTTCAACAATGATTTTTTTTATTGATTTCGAAATCAAGATTACTAACAACAAAATTCACTACATTTGTAAATCTATTTCGTTTAATATTTCTTATAAACATAATCGACCCTTTATTCAATCAAATATCGCAATAAAATTCGATTGCGATATTTGATTGAATAAAGGGTCGATTGTGTGACATAAGGTCAATCTCTAGCCTAGACCACCGATCCGCGCACGTTGCCTCATGCCAACCATTTAGTTCCTAAAAGCACTCTTGCGCAGCCTTTTGCGCAAAGCTCGGACTCGCAAATTCAAGATGTCGGTCGTATTGTACATTTGCGCAATCATAAACACTCGACCGCTTCCGTCAACCATCGAGAATCTTTGCTTGACGCGTGCGTGTCTTTTATCATCACCAGCTAAAAGATGTTCACCGTTAAGACGTAGTGGGCCGGATCAAGTGGCGTCACAACGATATCGTCCCGTTTATCCGACAGACTGCCTTGTTATACAACCTTGCGGAAGGCCTTTCAATGTCTTCCTGTATGCGGTCGCCACTCCAGAACCTTTCGGTTCCATCGATCATCTGTTTTGTTAGCAATATATCTTGTATCGTTGCTGAACAAATGGTAGCAACGATTCACGGACAGTTGTAGGTTTTTCGCTCTACTGTTATAAAATACTGCCAAGTGTCAGCGCGAAGGTATGCATAAAGTTATATGTTTATGCTCATTATATCCGTAGATACATTTGCTAACAGTTTCAATTGGCTAAATTGCGATTGAAAATATACTCATATTATATTCAGGTTATTACTTTTCGTAATGATGCTCAGCGGGTATGTAATGGTAGCCTAGCATCCTCATACGTCAAAGACAGTTCATAAGCAACCAAATATTAGCCTTGTCTGCGATTTGTATTACAAACTGTTCTTCATATTGATATATTGACTAAGATCTCATTTAAAACATAACCAATTTTTAGGATATCTAGAGTAAATACAATACATAGGTATGGTTCTCATATCTCATATGAGCGTTAAATGTTTAACTTTTTGTAAAATTACTATTGTACTTTAATACATTATAACTTAGAAAAGTCATATTTGTTATGGTCGCAAATCATATTTTCATGAGAAAAGAATTAACACTGAACTACGAAACGTAAAAACTTAAAAAAAAATAGCACAATTATAAAAAAATAAGGATATGTTATAATCTGTTGGATAATATTTTTAATTTGTGCTAAATAAATATCACATGTCTAATTGTTAAATAAACATGCATCATAAGATGTATCGCATATTATTTTCATGAATAATCAAAAATATCAACACCGTTTAAGCGGCGTACAGCTAGGGGCTTCAGATTTTTTTTAATTTGGCCTTCTTTTTGTTGTGCCAGCTTCGTTTGGCCAGAGTCTATGTCTAATTATTATGTTCTCAATTGAAGTAATGACAATCCATACAGTATTTTTTTAAATAAAACTTTATTATTTACCGTGTACGCTTATGTATAATACGTACCCCTTTTGCTTTGAGGGAATTGTGTTTTTTGTTAAATAAAAATCTTCAAATTATCTTAATACGTAACTTAGCAAATGATGAGCCTCTTATACAAGAAAAACAAAGAATGAATTGACAACACTAAATATGTTTCTACCTGTAATTTTATAAAAATATTGGTAACACTAAAAAAAAAATGTGTTTGTCATTTCAACAGATCGTGGAGTAGCCGGCACAACGATGCTACAACTAGCATCCTAAAGTCCACGTGCCGCTAAAATGTCTGCCAAGGCCGAAGTTTTTCGCGATGGGCTCTCTGCAGCACAGATCTTCGAAAACCGGGAGGGACTGATCTACAATGATTTCCTGTTGCTACGCGGGTACATTGACTTCACTGCTGACGAGGTAGAACTGACGTCACCACTAACCAAAAAAATTAACCTGAAATCGCCGCTTGTATCCGCCCCTATGGACACCGTACCCAAAACCGACATAGCGATAGCAATGGATGGCGCTCTGCGGAGGCATCGGCATAATCCACCATAACTGTACACCAGAGTACCAGGCTAATGAAGTACATAAAGTGAAGAAGTATAAACATGGGATCATCTGGTATCCTGTATGCATGGGCCCCGACAATATTGTGGCTGATGTTATAGAAGCTAAGAAAAAAAATGGTTTTACTGGATATCCAATAACAGAAAGTGGCAAACTGGGAGGGTGACTAATTGGTATAGTCACTTCTCGAGATATTCACGGAGGGAGATCCTCAACTTAGTCTTAAAGAAGTCATGACACCCATTCATGACAAGATTACAGCCCAGTCTCGGTTCACTTTATAGAATGTCAATTACATTCTGGAAAAAAGCAAAAAAGGTAAATGACCGATTATTAATAGAGATGGTGAGCTGGTTGCTCTTATTGCAAGAACAGATTTAAAGAAGACTCGCAGCTACACTAACGCTTCTAAGGATTCCAACAAGCAGCTGTCGGTTGGAGCTGCAATTGGAACTCGGGTAACAGACAGAGAACGACTCAAGTTGCTAGTCAATAATGGAGTAGATGTTATTATTCTTGATTCATCTCAAGGAAATTCAGTATACCAGATTGAACTGATACAATTTATTAAAAAGGATTACCCTGACATCCAAGTGATTGGAGGAAATGTTGTAACAAGAATACAAGCCAAGAATCTTATTGACGCTGGGGCTGATGCCTTGAAAGTTGGTATGGGCAATGACTCCATTTGCATAATCCGAGAAGTTTTGGCCTGTGGTTCTCCTCAAGCCACAGCAGTGTACCAAGTTGCATCCTATGCTCGTCAATTCAATTTGCCAGTTATTGCAGATGATGGAATACAATCTGTGGATCATATTGTCAAATCATTAGCGCTAGGAGCCACCACTGTCATGCTGGGTTCTCTACTAGCTGGAACCTTCTTTTCTGATTGAGCTAGGTTAAAGAAGTACAAAGAATCGGGCAGTTTAGAAGCTATGGAGAACAAGGATGGAACAGGGTCTGCAATAAACAGATACTTCCACAAAGAAACGGACAAACACCGAGTGGCGCAGGGAGTGAGTGGATTTAATTTGTAAGGTTTTCAATAACCAACAATCAGAGGGCAAATATACACAACAACAAATGAATAGTCATGGCCCTGTACCTAATGTGCTGGATACAGCCAGCGGCGATCCTCAACTGAGTCTTAAGGAAGTCATGGTACCCATTCATGACATGATTACTTCCCAGCCTGGAGTCACTTTACAGGATGCCAATTACATTCTGGAAAAAAAGCAAAAACGGTAAATTACCGATTATTAATGAAGATGGTGAGCTGGTTGCCCTTATTGCAAGAACAGATTTAAAGAAGACTCGCAGCTACCCTAACGCTTCTAAGGATTCCAACAAGCTGTTGGTTGGAGCTGCAATAGGAACTCGGGTAACAGACAGAGAACGACTCAAGTTGCTAGTCAATAATGGAATGGATGTAATTATTCTTGATACACCTCAAGGAAATTCAGTATACCAGATTGAAATGATAAAATTTATTAAAAAGGATTACCTTGACATCCAAGTGATTGGAGGAAATGTTGTAACAAGAATACAAGCCAAGAATCTTATTGACGCTGGAGCTGATGCCTTAAGAGTGGGCATGGGCAGTGGCTCCATTTGCATAACCCAAGAAGTTATGGCCTGTGGTTGTCCTCAAGCCACAGCAGTGTACCAAGTTGCATCCTATGCTTGTCAATTCAATTTGCCAGTTATTGCAGATGGTGGAACACAATCTGTGGGTCATATTGTCAAATCATTAGCGCTGGGAGTCACCACTGTCATGATGGGTTCTCTACTAACTGGAATATCAGAAGCACCTGGATAATACTTCGTCTCTGGTGGAGTCAGGTTAAAGAAGTACAGAAGAATGGGCAGTTTAGAAGCTATGGAGAACAAGGATGGAAAAGGGTTTGCAATGAGCAGATACTTACACAAAGAAATGGACAAGGACCAAGTGGTGCAGGGAGTGAGTGGCAGCATTGTGGACAAGCGCTCAGTCTTGCGGTTTCTGCTATACCTGCAGACAGGTATGCAATACAGCTGCCAAGACATTGGAGCACGGTCAGTTGCCATTTTACGTGAGATGAGCTACTCCGGAGATCTAAGATTCATGAAGCGAACTTACTCTGCACAATTAGAAGGCAATGTGCACAGTTTGTTCTCTTATGAGAAACGATTATTCTGAGTGTCATTATGTCTGTAGAATATAGACTAAAACAAAATATGTATATCTGAATCTAAGGAAAGATCTAGTTATTTTTTAAAGAAATTAATATTTTTTTTTGACTCTGATGAAGTACAGAGGAATGGGCAGTTAAAAAACTGTGGAGAACAAGTATGGAACAGGGTCTGCAATGAACAGATATTTCCACAAAGAAACGGACAAACACCTAGTGGCGCAGGGAGTGAGTGGATTTAATTTCTAAGGTTTTTAATAACCAACAATCAGAGGGCATGAGATTCATCCGAAATGAGCCAGAATGAATCTCATGCTATTTTGAAGTTAACTTTTACGTTCATTTCAAGACGCTTATGGCCGACTAGAGCTAAGCAAATCTTGCACCATCTCGATCGCATTAGATTGAAGCGACATCTATGGCGTCACATAAGAACTAATCCTGCATCGCGCAATCAAAGTTCTCCGCGCGATTAGAACATATAGAACAGCCCGAAATAATCTATCGGGCAGTTGCCCACCAGATATAACACCCGTCTAGTCGGAGGATCCTCCCTTTTCAACCGAGGTATGTGAGACTTTACTCTCTGTTCCACCTAGCCCAAACTGATGACACTCCATAAAGAACGTCAGCGCAGCCTTCGTGCAGCTACTACTTCGTGACGTCATCATCACTTCCTCAAGCTTTCGAGCAGCGAGCCATACAGCCAGCACCCACGGCTCTAAAGGGTATCCTGACCATCAGCATGCCTACCTGGTCATCACCTTTAGCCTCATCAGCAACCTTGGCTAAGCACACCGCACCTTCGGCCAGTCACATGAAGACCCATGAATAACCTCTCCTGGTTGACGCTAGCAGTCAAACCCTACGTCGCACAGCACCGCTCCGACTCATTGGAGCCAGCAGCACTACTCCGACTCACTGGAGCCTGTAGCATCATACCGACTCACTGGGACATCATCACCCCGACTCACTAGGGCATCATCCCGACTCACTGGGACATCATCACCCCGACGCACTGTGGCATCATCCCGACTCACTGGGATAGCACCAGCCCGACTCACTGGGGCATCACCGCAGACAGTTCCGAATCACCGAGAACTATGCGGCATTCGGTTTCGATCCACTGGAACCATCCTACCACTGGCCTGGCACGCATCAAGAAGCATCAAGAACCATCGATCTCCGATTTCCGGAGAGGAGTGATGATTAAAATTAAGTATATTGATTAAAATTAAGTATATTGATTAAAATTAAGTATATTGATTAAAATTAAGCTAGACTTTTGCTTATTTCGGTCTTTTATTTCCTTTGACACATTGTTTCTGCTTCTCCGCCTTCGAGATAGATAAAATGTCACCTACAAAACAACACAGATACAACACAAACACACACAACCCAAAAAAGTATATAAAAAAAAACAAAACAGGATTTATCTTTGTAATCTTAGTGTGACTGCCTATTTGCATTTTATATTATGAGGTTAAATGAGGTGGCTCAATGGAATATACCTAATATACTAGATATTTTTGGCTCTAAAGCAGTGTATTCGAGTTTTTGTAAACAAATGTTTAAAAAAGTAAACTTACTAACAGCACAATCCTAGTACAATAATATTATTTCAGTCTTTTATTTTCATCAAAACGATGTTCTGTAGTAATGTGCGTGTGAACTGAGGGACCACACTGATATTTCGCAGTATAAAAATCATAGGCTTTAGTAGTTGAATCGAAACAATTTGTAGATCAAATCTGGGAATTTGTAAACAAATGTACTAAAAAACACAGCCCTTAAAGCGTGGTCCCTCATTCCTCACAGACCATCAGCCAGATCCCAGAAAGTAGCTGAAAAATTAATGTATTATGATTACAGATATTTAGTAGAGAATTTGTAAAGATATTTACTTATTAACTAAACACAAAGCATCAAAGATACACAATATATAACGACTGAACTGTGGTCCCTCATTAAAGACAAATGTTTTAGTGAATATTACTGAATCTAATAAATACAATCTTTCTTTTTCTACATAAAGTTTTAATAAGAGCCTTACCACATTTTGTAAAAATGAAACTGAAAAGAAATAATGACGCAATTTAAGGATAGCGATTATTAAAAGTGGTCCCTCAATCCTCACTTTCTCTGGCATATGTTCATATTTTAGCTGCTAGACAAGGGATTTGTTTTAATTGATATAAACCAGGGCTTGACTGCGATCCCACCTGATGTGATGCAATAATTGATGGTAAGACGCACTAGTTTATGAAGTATATATCAGAAAGTCTAGTGTACCAATCTTTTAGTAGAAAATTTCTACTTTGCATACGCATCAGTGATAGTAAATTTCTTACCTCAAAATTTATAAAGTCTTTGTCTTGTCCTTAAAATTGAGAGAATTGATAGAGAGTACTGAAAATAGATAGAGTCGTGTGACCACACAATGAATCAATAAATAAAAAACTATAACACACAACAAAAAATGTAGACAATACTAACGAAATAAGAATACGAGTATTTAAGACGTTGTGTGGCAACTTTTGACCAAGATTTCTCTGTGATATTTTAATATACAGACTATGACATTTATTGAATGAGAGCTAAAATTTCCTTATAATATTTAGGCTCATTAAATAAGAAAGCGTACTATTGAATAACCGATCTCAATAGCTATCTCTTATCTTTTTTTTTTATTTATTTTTACAAATTTCTTACATCATGAATCATTTATAACATCTGCCAAACTGCATAGCAGTTTGTCGGCAGTACATTCTCGTGAATTTCGCTTATACCTAAGACCACATCTGATCACCCCCAAGTTTGCAGGTAGGTACCTACTCGTTGTGAGATAAACAAATGCAGCACCACATCACTAACCAAGTGAGACCAACATACCGCAGCAACTATGGACACATAGACAGATAATGTTTCATTAGAACATTTTTTAATTGGTTTCTAGTTTTGGCTCGATTTATTAATTCGTCAGGTAACTCATTAATAAGTGTATCTAATATAACAACCAAACGATATAGAAGAAAGTGTTACGCCATGTTAATTAAATTATGTTATAAATTACCCAAAACCCAGTGAACTGAAGGACCTAAGTCCACCAACCTAAAACTCTGAGCACGCCACAAATTCTGAGGACACTGTGGAGCATACGGTGGAAGTTGTTAGCACTGCCGTGTCCTCCTGCAGCAACCTCTTGCGAAGACCTCAGGCCTCTTTGAAGGGGCCATTGGACCAAATATACCGTGACCCTAGAACGCAAAGAGCAAATGTAGGAACATAAGTTGATTTTAGGCAGTAGAAGTCTGACACACCCTCTCGTTCACCCTAGAACGAGAGAAGTTATATGGTGATATGGGAATTAAAAAAAAAATAACGCTATTCTGAAAAAAAATGTACTAAAAACCTGCACCTGTTCCTTCGTTGTCTTTGTTTTAGGGCCCCGAGGTTCTCTTTCGCATCACCCATGGCCCCAGTAGGCTTCGAACCTGCTGGCCCCCTACGGCTGCTGACATCTCATTAAGGCGCGTGTGGAACATTACGAGCCGTCGACAACTTAGGCTCGTTCCGGACAAGCCCGCGCTTACGGTAGCTGGAAATCGGAATCAGAGTCCCGAGTGAGTTCATAGCACAGGTATAAAAATAAATTTAAAAACTGTAAATTTGTTGTTACATCACAACAACAAAAAAAAAAACAAAAATCTTCCATTTTCATATTTCATTCAGGAATTGAACTGTTTTCCGTAAGTTTTTACGAAACTGTCAGGGAGCAAGTGCGAGTCCAACTCGCACTTGCCCAGTTTTTATTTCTTAAGTGAAATATAACAAACTATTCAAAAATTAGCCTTATATCTATACGAATTAAAGAATTTAAGTCTCAATAAATAATATTCATAACAGCAAAGTTATTACCGTTTGTTTATATGGCAAAATGTCTTTAAAAGCCAATGTGAACTATTGGCATGAGGTACCTTTTTCTTTTCGTCAGGAATGAAACGTAGGTTATATGTTAGAGGACAATACGAGGAATCATTAGCAAAAAAAAAAAATGGTCTTTAAACCGTAACCGAACGAAGACACCTATAGAAGTATTGCTAGTATCTTTTTGTCAGGCGTTACCTATTTTAATGAAATGGAAAAATAATATGTAGGTACGTAATATTTTTAGGTTTCCATTGATTAAATAGATTAAGTTGGTTATAATTGCTATATTTTTTCAGTTGCATAACTCATTAGAGTTGCCAGGAAGTATATTTAACAATGGGTAATTTAAAATATCAGACATGGAGTGTCTTTAATTAAAAAAAATAGCGCTTTATAAAAAAAAAACAAAAGTAACCAACTAAATAGTCTCCAACTTCGTTTGGTTACGATTGGTAGACATAATTCTTTTTGCTATTGATTTCTCATACAGTTCTTTAAAATATGGCCTAAGTTTAACTTTTGCTAGGTATGACAAAAGTTATACATAGCGGAAATATTGTACAGACTATTGATTATGAATGATTAAATGGCGATCAAAATGGAAAAACAACAGCGCTTAGTGTTTTATAGTAGCATTTAAAACAGTGAAACACTACAAACCAAACAGTTATACTTACACATGTACCACTGAAGTTATTCAGACAATTTTTATTCACCTTATTAACGCTTTAAATATAGTTAATCTGTCAGTCTGGCTATCAAAACAAGAAAAATTTTGCATACAGCAACTCAGTATCACGAATTCAATACCGAAAAACCGAAAAAACGTACCAAGTTTAGCTATCATCAAAGTTACTCCAGCTATCAAAGTATTCCCGTTTTAGGGTACCGAATATACATACATAAGATACGGCTAAAGGTAGGTGTAAACGTAAACTTATGGTTAGTCGGCTTTTAGAACTCTTTGTTATTCGACATTCCACTCCAGTTTATCAGATTTGATATTATTATAATTGCAGTTTAAAGTAATTAATAAGTGGCCACAACCGTCAGCAGAACGGAAACGTTCACGCCCCAGCCATCGTCACACAGGAGACACTCCGGGTGCTGGGAGTCGGGCAAACCCCGACCACCGTGGGCGCTGACTCTCGGACAGCGAGCAATGGGTAGCTCGCCGTCGGCTCGTCCGGTAAGGACCGAGACCGAGTCATCCGCGGCACCTAGTGTTCTATGCGTGCCTTAAAAAGATATCAGCAAAGCCGTAGAGGCCTAGTAGGGCCATGGTCTATATTTATTAATGTTAACCAACTTACCTGTAATGATGGGTAAATGAACCATTTTCTATAACTTAAAATCAATGTGGATAAAAGACGTTAGCAAGGACCGAATTGATGTAATTTTAGGGCACTCCGATACGATACGGACAAGTTAGGTTAGGGTTATTTTTTTATAACCACCCGGACCCCGCGGACAAGAAATAGGACCTAAGTATACATAATAAAATTAAAGTGAAATTAAAAATTCTTCAGACAGCAGTGGTGGCCGAGTGGTAACGGCCCCGACTTACGAGTTGTAGGTCGCGGGCTCAAACTCAGTCAGGCGCATTACTTTCTGTAATTTATTTCATCATCATTGCTCTCAAAACGGTGAGGGAAAACATCGTGAGAAAACCGGCATGTCCTAAAACTAAAAATTTGAAGAAATGTGACATTCACCAATCCGCACTGGGCCCACGTAGTGGATTACGGCATATTCCCTTTCCTAGAGATAGAAAAGAAGAAGGCCTGAGTCCCAGCAGCGGGAACATTAAAAGCCTGATTATGCTATAAAAATTCTTCTGGCAATTGTAACTTAATGTAACTTGCTTACACGTAGACTCAGGTCCTATTTCTGTCTGCGGAGTTTAAAGTGATGCTTCTATTTCCAGGGGTTGGTAAAAAAATAATCCTATCATAACCTGTCCGCGTCGTATCGGGGTGCCCTAAAATTACATGACCTCCTTCCCTGCTCTCGTCTCTTACACACATTACCGGCTGCGCATTCGGTATTGTATAGAGTACCTAGGCAAAGTATAAAATATTTATATTTCATATATTATCTAGTACACGTTTTAGGTATTCTATACATTGCCTAAGTATTGTATAGAATATCAGTTTATACAGATTGCCGGTAACATATATATATTAAAACAAAGATGGAACAGTTAATAGACACAATATTAATGAGTTACCAGGGGGGGCCACATGTGCAGAAGTAGTCATTGTCAAACAAGCGTGTCTTCGACATAGTCTTTAACCTTAGGGTTTTTTGGTTAGGACACGCTTAATATGAGTTTTGAATTTTCCCTCGCCAAGTTCAGTTACCGCCTTTGGCAGCTTGTTATAAAAGCGTATGCTATTTACTAAGAATGACTTGCTGGTCTTAGCTGACCTCTATTAGGATAATACAATTTCGAGTTTACTACGCGTATTTTTGTTTTGAAAATCACTTCTAAATTTGAAGGAGTCCTCAGTTTTTATAAACATACAAAATGCTTTCTAAGATATAAAGACCTAACATGTAATAAGTGGGTAGTTAAGACAAACATTCGTATTCATCATAAAACTAGTAATTTAATGGTACTTAGTAATTAAGTAGTCAAGGTATAAATGTTTTCGCAAAGTTAATTGCAGTAACTATGCGTGAACATTTTTACTTTGCCTTACTATACAAATTGCAAACAACAACGTATTTTTTATTTTAAAATATTTTTATATAGTTTTATTAACGTAAGTGTATTTTTTCTAATTTTATACTTCTTTTTTTAAATCGAGATATTCCTTATGTTATGACGTAAGCAAACATATTTTTAATTATACTTAAACATAAAGTGACTCTTTTTTCATTTATTCGTTTCAGATAAATACAATCAGATTGTGGTTAAAAACAATAACAAACAATACAAGTCAGCATGTAAAATTGAGTTAACTGCTGCTCATAGCCAGGCAAGAGTCCACTTTGCCTAAAAATATCTGGATTTCAATTGGAAAGAAGATATTATGTTATATTTATTTATACGAAGAATAACTCTGGGTTACTGGTGCTGGATATCTTCTATGTAACATGGTGAACTTGTAGAAATTGGTGGTCGATTCAATAGTCACCAATATTTGGAAATATTATGTGACGTAATGTTGCCAACAGTGCGTGTTGCTCATCCGAACACGTAAATTTACTTCGTACAAGCAGCCAACAATACTTTCGTGTCAGTGTGTGTGTTTGTGTGTGTGGGTTTAATAAACCGTATCATAATTTCTTAGGAAGTGTTTTATACAATGTATAAACAGGTCCTTCTTACTTTCATAACCATATTTTGAACTTCAAACTCTACATAAAAATCTAAAACAAAAAAAAACGAAATATTTAGTGCTATTTTCACTTACATTTTATGAGCAGCTATGAAAAGTAATGTATTAATGTCGTTAATGACATTCAACATTGACTAGGACCTGTACCATGACGTTTAAAGTAAGATTGTTTCATTCTTATTTCCAGTATGGGTAAGAGATGACTCTAGACAATCTGTATAGCTCTCTCTCTTACCCATACTGAAATAAGAATGAAACAATCTTACTTTGAACGTCATGGTAACCCCGATTGAAGCGTGACATTAAATCCTTCTCATTATTGAAACAAACTGTTTTTTGTCACATTATCAACTAAAATAAAAAAATTCAAGCAGTTCAATATTATTTATTTATTTAAACTCCATATACAGTAATGGTACATAGGCGGACTTAATGCGACAAGGCATTCTCTACCAGTCAACCTTTGGTAAAAATACAACACTGTGGTAGGTTTCTAACTAGTGGTGGGTGTGGGATTCTAACTTCTTTTATATGTTTTAGCTTTATATATAATTAATAAGTATTTTTTTAAAGTAAATATTACTTATATTAAATTCATCGTTACCTGACACATTCATTTTTGTTTTTTATTAATTTGGTTATTTTCAATTAAATAATTAATTCAAATTACAATAATAATAGTTTATTTCAGGAAAATAGACATAGAATTGACCATTTAAACTTACTACTATTGTGATGATACAATCTTCAAGCTTCAGTTATATGAATATTTTATTCACTTTGGTCAACAACAATTCCATATTTATAATTCTATTAACAATCATTTACAAATATATGGCAGGTCTGCTTGAAGAAATTCCTTTTAGAAATAAGCAGTACCTTTGTACAATTTTTATAACAATGTATCTTTATTTGAATTTATGTGTGGACATAAATTAAAAAACAATAAAATAAAATAAAATAAATATGGATCAAAGCAGACTTTTTCTGTCCAAAATGACAGTTACAAACTCAATGCTTCCCCACCACAAGCTTTCACAAACACTCGGTCGAAACGACCAATCAGAGCAAAGTAAACACTACGTCACATCAATTGACTAACTAATATACATTAGGGTTTATCTCTAATTTACTGCAAGTAAATATTTAATTTTAACAATTATGATATGTTTAAACAAAAAAAATGCATAAACTTTAATACTATAAATTATTACTTATTGTCTATAATGAATGCCCAAAGTTCATGTAACGTCGAACGATTTATGAATATTTACTTTAAAAATCATTACAATTTAAATAACAAATTGAATATTGTAAATCACAATCATGATAAATATTATTATAATTAAATTTTGTAAACGCAAAACTGCAAAAACTGGCGAGTTACTCCACGACCACGTTGACCTAAACGTTTACCTACTATTACAACCGATAGACAAATTCGTCTTATTAGATAATGTTGAAATTAACAAGTACATCATGTGAAAAAATAGTATTCAACAGCTTACCTGCCCTGATCAAATTGACATAACTATACTTATTCCATAACATTTGCCTACCTTGTATTGTTTTTTAAATTTTTAACCTCCGAATTGAACAACGAAGGTTCAAATGCGTCTTACTTTTAGGATGTCTTACATTACTCTCTGCTTTTAGGTGGGTCAGGGTTCTCATTCTACCATGTGTACAAGCAGTGTGACATTTAACTATTATTAAATAAAAGATCTGAATAAGTTTACTTATTCTCTCGTCAGACTTTATTCCGTGCATGTCATAAGACCAAAATAAAACATTATTTTCATTTAAAAACTCAAGTGTAGAGATGTACATTCTGTCAAGAAAGTACCGGAAATCCTTAATTCTCTTTTAGTAGGCCCTAGTTAGCACAACTATTCTCTATATTCAGGCAGATTTAGTGCGGTAATTGTCATCCAGTTGGTTTATCCATTTCGTCAGTTCATCTCAAGTGTCTTTTCGCCGATCTAATTCGTAAACCTGCTGTAATAATGAAGCATAATTTTATAAAGCATAATGTTATCAACTCATAATTATATTTACACATAAGAGTTACTGACGAATCGGACACAACATGTTCGAACACAATATCCGAATCGAAACATTTTATTTCCAATATTTTTTCACTGACTATTCCGACCCTACCAAATTTATTGAAACGCTTTAGTACAGTGAGATACAAAAGTCTTATAATATAAATAAATTTATTACACGAATTAGCCGCTTTATATCCAGCCTAAAATAATATAATATGTTTGGTTATCTTTTTTCCCCATACATAATATTTTAATTTTTTTTATCTGACTGTACTAAATAGTAACTGTCCGAATAGTCAGTGAAAAAAAAAAAATAAATAAAAATGTGTCTGAATCGTTAACAAGTCACACATAATGCTGTTTGGAATAAAAATACTAAGCCTTAATAAATAACGCGTATGATTTTGTCAATTACCTAATAAATGTATTCTCATTGATCTAATAAATAATATTTATACCTAAAATAATAGATTTAAATTGGTCAAGTAAAATCAAAATAGTAATCCAAATAGTTATTAAGAATTACTTGGAAATTCAGTCATCAAATAATCTTCATCGCAGAGTTTGTAAGACTCATCGGTTGGATGATACATAGGCATGCAGACTCCGTATGATTGTAATAAATGTTTAATGAAGTATTATTTCTCGATATATTATAAAAAAAAACATTTTATATATGATAAATCACATCCAATTTCATTAGTTTCCAACAAAACCGTGTCATATTTAGAAAAAACAGTTTACGATTTCTCGCGATATTTTGCAATCATACGGCGCGCGACGTGTGCATTTAATTATTTCAAAATATTATAATTTGTGTTCGGAACGCATCGCTATTAATAAACTGTCAGCTTGGGTAGGGCCGCCGCGCGCCGCAAGGGGCTCCCTTCGCTCGTTTTACTCGCTCTAACCTAACCTGGCCGAGTCGAAGTTCTGAGCTCGCTTAGCTCGCTCTTGGACTTAGGAGCTAATTCATTATGCTAATAGATTGTTGATTAAAATTTATGGTTTATGAATATTAGGTTAATATAGATATACCTACAATTATGTCTTAAATTTTATGCAACTCTAAATTATGGCAAAACAAATTAGACCAAATGAAGCTATGCTAAACTTTATATAATGGCAAAGTATTATAATGTCAAACGTAAGCGTAGTAGATACATTGCATTCAAAAAATAAAAAATGAGATCGAGACGTAAAGATTTGCCTCACTCTAGTCAACGAACAACGATCGACGAACTTAACATCGATAAAAGTTAAAATCAACTAAATAGTGAATGAAAGTCGTCGTTTAAGTTTGAGAGAAACAGTTCTTTTTGTGTTTAATTTATCAATTTGTACCATTTTAAGCGATTGTTTGATAATAATGAAAGTTCTGATTTTTTTTAACGCAATTGTTTCAAGGTCGCTGAAGATATTCTGTTAGATCGAGTCAATTTGGACCCCACATTTATAAACCCCATTATTTCGGAAAAGGCCTACTAAGGTATTAAAGTAGTACATTAGGTACCTACATAGTACCTAATATATATTTTGAGTTTCATTGACCTATTCCCGGCACCTTCTTGACCAAGTAGAATGCAGATGATTTGTAGGTATTACGAGTATATAAAAAAAAAGTATACTATAGTGAAGGTCTTTTACAGACTCCATTCTAGAAAACTTTTACTTACTTCAAGACCAAGTTTTACATGGAGAAATTATTTCATAACATCATTCATCCGAAGACGTAAAATATGGCGAAATGTTTTCTTCGTTTTCATCCTGAGACATGCGAGCTTTTTTGGGTTGTTGCCGAATACGTAATGCCCTTGCTTCTTGAGCGCATTTTAAAGAAATACAGTGTCTGTAAAAAGGGGAAAAAATATGCGTGACATTTTACCAGGGGCTCAAGTCTGCTATTACAATAGTGTCAGAATGGTCTATCATTGATTTCATAATTGTTGATTTTGACAAGTTTAGTAATCTACTAGTATAATGGCGTCATTATGACTTTCCAATGGTCAACCACTGGCACTCCATTGAAAGAAATGGCAAAGAATGGTACTATAATCTCTTATGTAATGACAAATGAATATCTGACGTACGCAGTAATCTGCTAAAATTTTGACAGTTCCTTTGATCGGCGACCTACTATTAGAACGTCACTGTGCAGTTATTGTTTTTAATTCGTTACAAAACAGTTCGTACCACAATTCTATTACGAGACCACTGATCGATCAATGATCGGCCATTACGAATTAACAGATTACGAACTTTTAGCAAAATGACAATGGAATCGTGTTGGAATGACGAATTTATAAAAATAGCAGACTAGGGCCCCAGGGCTTCATACTTACCGTTCGACATCTTGCTAGCGACTAGCAAGTGATGAGAATAATAATAATGTTTTTTAAAAATATTATTATTGAATAAGTAAAAATATCATTTACACATGTATTTAAATTAATAAAGAAATAATATTTAAAAATTTATTTACATAAACACCTCTATGTCACAAATATTTGTCGTTTTTATGTACCTATAAACATAAAGAAGTATGAATACCCTGCTCCATAAACTAGTATTAACTCTGTCATATGGACCAGTGTCTTCGCCTGTTTCCGTAAGTACAGTATTACGTCTGAAATACTTTGGAATTAAGAAGCTATTAGATTAAAACAGGAAGTTATAGAGACCTATTCCAAAATTTTAATATTTCGACGTCCAAGTCATAGAATCACTTGAAACGAATATTCCTATATACTTCTAATAAAACGTAGACCTATTTTCGTGTAAAAGACTCTGCGTGTATAATTATTTCGGTCTCTTTGGACGTCGAAATATTAAAATTTTGGATTAGGTCTCTATAATTCTAAGCGGGCGTATATATATGTTATCGGCAATCTGTATAATTTAGGTATTCTATACAATACCTAGGCAATGCATAGAATACCTGGGGCGTTCAGGTAATGAACAAAAATTTATGAATATTATTGTCCATTATATGCTTTAACTATGCAATGTATACAATTCCTAGGGATTGTATAGTGTATTTGGTGGTCCACTAGCAAAGTGTAAAATAAATAGATTTTGGTCTATATTTATCAATGTTAACAAACCCACCAGCGACGAATAAATGAGACGCGTTCTATTACTTAAAATCAATATGTGTAAAAGACGAGAGCAGGGACCTTCCCGGCACTCATCTTAGGTAATTTTAGGACGTTAACATATTTTTAATTATTTTTTTTATAACGACCCGGAAATATGAGCTTTACTTTAAACCCCGCGGATAGAAAAAGAACCAAAACACTTGTACACAATAAAATTAACGTGATATTAAAATTTCTTCTGGCTGTAAGTAACCTGATGTAATTTGCTTACAACTAACTACTCAGGTCCTTTTTCTATCAGTGGGGTTTTTCACAAAGTCTAACCATTTACAGGCACATTATAATTGTTAAGTAAATTTAAACTAAGGCTTCTATTACGGGTGGTTATAAAAAAAATAACCACGAAGGCTAAGTCCTTAGCCTTCTAACCCAAACTGTCCGTGTCGGGGTTCCTTGGAATTACGATTCCTCTTTCCCTGCTCCCATCTTTTACACACATTGTGTGCATTTTTTACTGTATAGAATATTAGGTATTCTATACAGTAAAAAATGCACAAGATATTTCATATATTACCTACACGTTTCAGGTAATCTATGCATTCCCTAGGTATTGTATAGAATACTGGATTATACAGATTGCTGGTAACATATAAAATATATATATGATAAAGTTTAGAATTAAATTCTTACCTAACCAATTTCTTTGGAACACGACATTTTGTTACAACTGTGTGTACGATATCTTCAACAAATGTGGGATCCAACATCTCCTTTAAGGGTTTGCCCGTAAATGCCGGATTCGGCTTGCCTGTTAGAGAGTGCGTCGCCAATATACTAAAATAAAAAAAATGTTTAATATTTTTTGAAGTGAAATAGTTATTTAATCTACCGGAGAGCAAAGTTATACCTACAATATGTAAGATAATAAACGCATATTCTGAAAATAGTATGTTCAGAATTGCCTACTAAATCAATTTCAGCTATTTTTGAAGTAGATATTTTTTATTCTAAAATAATCAATAACTATTTTAGGATAAAAAATTACTTATTATGATAAATCTTGATTACGTCACTATAGCGTATGTGTCAGATGTCGTAGCCAGATCTTAGAATTGATCACTTCATGATGTAGCCGGCCATTTCATAAAATACTAAACGCATGATTATTTCATGATATGGTCCAACATGGCTGATCATCAAGGGTTGGAATTAGGTAGAGTTATTCATCTACTTGCATCAAAATATTGATATATGGATCTTCCCGGGATTTGAAAAATCCCGTGTGGTCACCAATATTACAGAGATAGATAAGACAAATAAAACAAAGATAATTAACATAATTAAAAATTTTATTGTATTTTTCAATGACAAAGATTTCTCTACGTCAACTGAGGTAAGGTTAACAAAGGAGATGGCTAAACGACTATCCGAGCAAGCTAAGGAGAGGACATATCACATTTCAAGAAGTTCTAATTGAAACTGTACCTACTTATATCGATTTTTAATAACAGTTAATGTATTTTTTAAGTTTTTAGTATTTAAGTTTATATATTGTAATTGTTATTTCATTGTGTGTACCTGTGTGTGTGTGTGTGTGTGCCAAATAAACGTGTTTTCTTTCTTTCTTTCTTTTCAGTTATCAAAACGATTTATATTCTGAAACTACATAATTGTGGCTAGATAAGCAGATTGCTAACACTTCAAAACGATATATATTCTGAAACTACATAATTGTGGCTGGATAAGCATATTTCTATTACTTTGGGCGCTCCGGATTGATTTGGGCCTATTTATCTATCGAGAATATGACACACTGTGTTTTTGTGCAAATTTTGTTGCTACTGAAATGTCAAAATGAAAAAGTGGTAATCGACTCGGCTCGATCATTCATTCTAATCGAAATCGAATAAAAATAGATGAAAGTTTCGGAATGTGCTTCTTCGTTTAATCTCAATACTTATTTACTGTCTGTCGACAAAAAAACTTCTTTTTCAACCCTTTCGATTGGTTTTATCAATTCTGTTTGAACTTGAATCCTCTATGAAAAAAACAAACGTCAGACGTCGTTTGAACGTTCTGTCGTTTACTTGTTCGTTTCCTTGTTTACTAAGTGCGTTCGTAATCTAGTTTATGTAGAATTGTTTACCTACCTTAAATACAAAAATCTATAGATGTTTGGGTCAGTTATTCTTTAAAATCTTTTACAAATTTCTTTTTCAAAAGTAAAGAATAAAATTTTTGATGCAATGATGTAAGCGATGATGTTGTCGACGGAGTACGCTTGCCTTGAACAAAATATAAACTCTTGACTTAGACACTATCAGAAAAAACGCTGTACGCACAATTTATGTGTTTCCAAAATGGTTGTGTGTTAATCTTTACATATTATTTTATTAGTAACGGACTTTAAATTTTCAATTACCTTGGCGTGAAAACAGCCGTCAATAAATTTCTTGTAGCATGAGTATACGAGCTCCAGTCAATATCTCTCATCACACTTTCAGGCACCTCAGTGTTGCCAAATCCAATCCGTACCTGTAAGAATATGGTGATTGAGTCATAATTACTTCAATTGGCAAGAAAAATCGTCCTACCAATTGTAAGTTCCCTTTCATGAGGGAATATAACATTGAATATACCTACAGCGAATGACCATGCACTTTACTCCCTTGACAGTGATGATTACCGGACAATAGCAAGTAACGAGTCTTGATGGCCATGCGCAATGAATCCATCGTTACGAATATACAGTCAAACCTGAGTGAGAACTGGGTAAGCGATAAAACTCTATTAGTGAGAGAATTTGTCAGGTCCCGTCATTTCGCCCTTCTAAAACCTCTAAGTGAGAAATATAAACCTGTATAAGTGACACTAATTTTTTCAGGCGTGAACCTCTCTAAGTGAGATTGCTACTTGCCTATACCTCTATAAGCGATAGTTCATCTTCCTGCCCTTATCCCATGTTATTTGGGGTCGGCGCAACACGTTTTTTTCTTCCACTCTGCCCTGTTACTCGTCATGCTATCACTAACTTCCTTTTCTTTCATATCACTCTTCAAACAATCCATCCATCTTTTCTTTGGTCTCCCTCTCCCTCTCCATCCATCCACATGTAAACTCATAACTCATAACCTCTATAAGCGATAGTTAAACCTATTTAATTTAACATTTATTATTGATGACATATTCTTAAATTTTGAGGAACTCATAATCTATTTAAATTACCAAATGTGCACCTGCTATTGTTTTTTATAGTTTTAGGAATTTACATTGTATTTGAACGGCCAAATGTGCTCACCAACTTATTTGTCAGGTATACTACAGTCGATTCGGCCGTTGTAAAGAAAGTCCCTATACTTTCCAAAGAACATGATATTTTATTTTGGATAGATAAGTGGAGAAAAAACAAGAAAAGGCATTGGGAATGATTCACAAGTATTTAGGGTTCCGTAGTCAAATGTCAAAAAACGGAACCCTTATGGATTCGTCATGTCTGCCTGTCCGTATGTCACAGCCACTTTCCAAAACTATAAGAACTATACTGTTGAAACTTGGTAAGTAAATGTATTCTGTGAACCGCATTAAGTTTTTCACCCAAAAATACATAAAAAAAACAAATTTTAGGAGCTCCCCATACTTAGAACTGAAACTCAATTTTTTTTTTCATCAAACCCATCGTGTGCCTATCTATGCATAGGTCTTCAAAAATGATATTGAGGTTTCTAAAATCACTTTTTTCTAAACTGAATAGTTTGCGCGAGAGACTCTTCTATAGTGGTAAAATGTATGTCCCATTTATTATAAGAATGATAAAACTAAAAAAAATACATACATTGCCATGCAAACTAACTTCCACCAATAACTGGTTTGAACGAGATCTAGTAAGTGGTTTTTTTTAATACGTCATAAATGCAATGCGTGCAATTTACCTTTCAAGATTGTACGGAACCCTCAGTGCGCAAGTGCGACTCGCACTTGGCCAGTTTTTTGAGTGGTGGTTGATCAAACCATATTTGATAAAATTTATGAACTTGAAAAACATGCACCAAATGTAAAAATAGAATCACAAAAAAAAACTGATTTTTTAAGTAAATGTAAAAAGATTATGTAGATTTAAAATTTATATTCA
This sequence comes from Mythimna vitellina, assembly GCA_949316375.1. Classification (NCBI taxonomy): domain Eukaryota; kingdom Metazoa; phylum Arthropoda; class Insecta; order Lepidoptera; family Noctuidae; genus Mythimna; species Mythimna vitellina. Next base: position 8,350,557 of record OX438699.1, on the reverse strand, counting down.
GATTTTATTAAATAAACTAGCTTTTGAAAATATAAAACATTTTTTATTATCTTCGTCGTGTGTGGACTATCCATTGAATTGTATGGCGAGCGATATTGTATCTTAAGATAAAATATTATAGTATCTTAGCCGTGTACAGCGCCCCTTAGTGAAATCCACTGCGGGTGACGTAACCTACGACAAACTTATTATTTGCGGTTGGTACAGTAATTGGGTCTAGGGATCGAACCGCAAAATTAAGTTTGTTTTTTTATTGTATATACTTTTCCGGAATAAAGAGTACCCAGTGTGGTGCCCAGGAAATTAAAGAAAAATTATAGCAAGTTTGCCATGATTTCTGGATGCCTTTTTTAAATTACATTTTTGGGTTCGGTGTCGGTCTAATAACACCCCCTGCCATTTATTTTTTTGATATTTTCAATGTACGGAATTTTGACTTCTACTGATTTATTATAAGTATAGATAATACCCATACATATGTACATACATACACGTATTTTCTTTCTAATTACACACATGTTAGTCGAATTTTATAGACGTCTATAAGTGAGATAGACCCCTCCTGTATCTCTGTAAGCTAGAAACTCGGGTTAGTGAGAAACCTCTATAAGAGAAAAAGAGATCGCGGTCCCTTGAGCTCTCATTTATCCAGGTTTGACTGTTTATAGATTTTTTTTGCTTAGAAGTAACCTATTCACTCTTGACTTAAAGACCCTAGGTGGTAGCTATCAGAAAACTCAGACTCCGGTAGGGAATTCTACTCCATAGCTGCACGCATAATGAATGTGTTTCCAAAACGCTTTGTACGTATGGGTGGGATGTCCACTATGTACCGATGGCGCAATGCCGTACGTCTAGTAGTCCGATGATGGAACGGACTTGGTGGAATTAAATTGTGCAATTCCAACGTACACTCCCCGAAATGTAATCGATGGAAAACCGACAGGCCAGCAACTCAGCATCGGTGTTCAAGGCTTTGATAGATTCGTACAGTTGCATTTTGTGTCCAGCCAACCTTTGTCTACTCCAGGTTACTTAGGATGGTCGCGGAATAGAATGAAGCTGCCTTTTGTGTAGTTTAAGGTTTCCATTATTGAATAGATTATATTGTCTTCGTGAACAGTATTTATTTTGATACAAGTGGAAAAAGTTTGTCATCGTAACCGAGGCGGCATTTGCCCGAGCCGTAAGTAAAGGGGAAATTTGTCACTGCAGCCTCGGCTCTATAGAGCCGAGGCTGCAGTGACAAATTTCCACGTGTATCAAACGACGTTCTTCAATAAACTTACGAAGACATAAATAAACGGGGTTGACGCACGGCACGACTCGAGGGGGTGCTTAACGCCCAGCCTAATACGATAAATGTAAAAAAGTTGTTGCAGGTCTAGCACGCGCACTTATCCTTACTAGTGCGAAAAATATTAAATTTCGTGCCAAAAGTGCGAAAAATATTAAATTTCGTGCCAAGAGTGGGTTTTCCGGTAAATATATTAAAAAATAATTAGATATATGAAAATCAAATTAATTACCATACTTCTTCTGACATTGCTAGTTGTTTGTGCTGACATCCTGCGGACTCGCAGCGGGGCGGGAGTGGGTTTCTGTTGAGTATTGACAGTTGAACTATCCACTTGTTGCCCTCCACCATTATTTTCTATTACCTCTTCTGCACCAACTTCCCCATTGTCGTTATTTTCTATTACCTCTTCTACACCAACTTCCTCATTGTCGTTATTTTCTAATAACTCTCCTGCATCAATTCCCTGAATGACGTTATTTTCTATTACATTTTCTGCACCAACTTCCTCATTGTCGTTATTTTCTATTACCTCTGCGGCACCAACTTCTTCCTGGTCGTTATTTTCTATTACCTCTTCTACACGAATTTCGTCATTGTCGTTATTTTCTATTACCTCTTCTGCATCAACTTTCTCACTGTCATTATTATCTAATACTTCTTCTGCTCCAACTTCGTCATTGTCTTTATTATCTATTACCTCTTCTGCACCAACTTCTTCATTGTCTTTATTATTTGGTTCTATCTCACCTACATTCTGTTCAATATTTGATTCTTCCTTGTCTTGCTCTGTTTCAGACATCGAACTTAAATCATCCAAGTTCGTAATATTTACTCTGGTCAGCAGATGTCTCAAGTTGCTGTGAATAGCACGAAGCTCTGCGTCCAAACTTTGGATTTTAGAAACAGATACTAAACGATCGTGTGTTTGTGATCCTTGGTCGTAACTTGATTTTATGCTTTCCTGAGCACTAGTGCTAGGGAGTGGTATACTACTGATGGTGGATCGGTGACTTAAATTATTTTCTCTCAACGTGGCTCGTGTTTGTTTCCTAGTTGATCCTTGTTGCTTATGTTGATGAGTATTATTTATGTCTTCCTGAGCACTAGTGCTAGGGAGTGATGTAATACTGTTGGTAGATCGGCGACTTAAATTATTTTCCTTCAACGTGCTTCGTGTTTGTTTACTAGTTGATTGTTGATGCTTATGTTGTGAAGTATAGTTTATGTCTTCCTGAGCACTAGTACTAGCGAGTGGTGTACTACTGTTGGTAGATCGGCGACATAAGTTATTTGCTTTCAACATGCTTCGTGTTTCTTTACTAGTTGACTGTTGATGAGAAGAATATTTTGAGGTATATTCGCTGAAGTGGTCCGATTTGAAATAGATAACATTAGCCTGAAAATATGAACATACGTATTTTCGTCAAATTAACCATTCGAATACCGTAATTAGAGCTACAATAGAAAGACAATGAGAGAGCGAAAGCCAGCGTTTACTTGGGGTTTAATGAACGGACATCTAATTTGATGAGAAAGCTTCAAACTTACCTCTGAGTCGCTGTTGCTGTCACTAGAGTCATTTCGTACATCCAGCACTTCAGGAATAGGGCTATGACTACTCGTTTGTTGTTGTACATTAAGCTGAAAATGAACATTATCATCAATAAAACATATATATATATATTTAAGGTTTCATGAGGATAAGGATATGATTGTTGGTTGTGATCTCCCGCTATTACTTAATGGTTTGTTGGAAGAAAATTCAACTTTAATTTACGCTCGCCTATGTATACATGAACTTTAAGAGGCAAGACAAAATTAGTAGATCTGATTAAAAGAATCAGGTTACTTAAATAGAACTGGGCTGGCCATATCTGCAGATTGGAGAATGATTGATAGACCAAAAAAGTAACAGAGTGGTTTCCACGAGATGAAAACAGAAGTCTTGGGGCCGACCAAGGAAAAGGTAGGAAGACATTTTTTGGGATAATATTGGATCAGAATGGATGACTATGACTAGAGACAGGAACCATTGGAAAGTTATGGGGGTAGCCTACCCCGAAGAGGCAACTACTACTTAGAGGCATGATTTATATTATAAATTATAATTATTACAAAATAGGTAATAAAGTGTAATGTGTAGAATTAATTTTACACAATTATTGTAAGTAGTAGAATAAAGGCTTATTTATTTATGTTGAAACCTCTACGGTCCGGACTAAGTGTTTCGCCTCGTCTTTTGTACCGCGTATATCAAAGGACTGGAATGGGTAATTTGCCTGCTGCGATATTCCTATCCGAATGTAGGTGTCTTTAAGGCTAGAGTGAATAGGTTTTTAATAAATGAATGCGTTTCACCATCATCGATTGACTTAACATTAGGTGGGATAGCAGTCAAACATTAGTTTACATCAATAAAAGAGTAGGAGGGTAAAATATAGCCAACGACTTAAATGTGGACCAGATGGTTGCAATCTAGCGTTTCAACCAATGGACCTTGGTTGGAGCTTGGTTTGTGTGTCTGGTTTGTGTTGCGGCTACATGGATGTAAACCACGTGCCAACACGTTCACAAATCTACTATACTACTCTGTCAAGAAAGTACCGGGAAAAGATCAATAATACACAAAATGTCTGATATTCATCCAAATTTATTTTATCACCTTCAAAGTATGCTCCTTTAGAAACGATACACTTGCACCAACGAATAATCCATTCATCAAAACATTTTTTAAACGCTGCTTCCGGAATTGAGTTCAGTTCTCGCCGCGAATTCTCCTTTATGTCTTCTATCGATTGAAAACGGGTGCCACGAAGTGGTAATTTGAGTTTAGGAAAAAGAAAAAAGTCAGCAGGAGCCATATCTGGTGAATATGGTGGTTGCTGGATGGTATTTGTTGAGTGTTTGGTCAAAAATTCGTTCACAATGATAGCCTTGTGCGAAGGCGCATTGTCGTGGTGCAAAATCCAAGAATTTTATTTCCACAAATCTGGCCTTTTTCGTCGAATTCGCTCTCTTAAACGCCGCATAACGCTCAAATAATATTCTTTATTTACCGTTAGACCTTCCGGTAAGAATTCAGAGTGTACAACACCGCGATAGTCAAAGAAAACAGTCAACATGACTTTGACTTTTGATCGACTTTGGCGTGGTTTTTTCGGTTTCGGTTCAGTTGGAAGGCGCCACTCCGAAGCTTGTTGACTAGTTTGCATGTCAAACTCGTAAACCCACGTCTCGTCACCAGTAACAATGCGTTTCATGAATGTTGGGTCCGAACTGACTCGTTCTAGCATGTCCTCAGCGACTTTCATGCGATTGAGTTTTTGGAGAAAATTCAGATCTTTTGGGACTAGCCGAGCAGCAACATGTTTCATACCCAAATGATTAGTTAAAATGGTACGGATCGACTCGTGAGATACAGAAAGTTCGGCGGCTATCTCTCTCAGAGTTGAATGGGGATTTTCAGTCACTATTTTCTTCACTTTTGCGATGTTAACTTCAGTTGCAGACGTTGACGGCCTGCCAGAGCGAGGCAAATCTTCCATCACATCTCGACCGCTTTTGAACGCTTTGAACCACTCATAAGCACGAGTTTTTGATAAAGTCGATTCACCGTAAGCCTTCTGTAATATTTTCAGTGACTCCGAACACGAAATTCCATTGGCGATGCAAAATTTAAGACAAACTCTTTGTTCGATATATTTGTCCATTATGAAATTCGCAATACACACTATATATGATATTACTAAAACCAGCACTGTATTTAATATAAATAACAGATGCAACTCAAACTCCGCGCCAAAATGGAAAACAGTTGTGCCAATCTAACAACTACAAAAAAACAAAAATTTGAATTTGGAACCATAAACAAATCATCCATTCCCGATACTTTTTTGACTGTTCGTTGGAAAGGTCTCGAGCTCAGTGAGATTAAAAAAAAAAAATTTTTCTTCTTTTAATCACCAAAAGAAATGTTACATAAAACGAAGCCATCTGGTGGCGAAACGGAGTTCGCCGGGTTTGCTAGTCTCAGTATAATAATATAGCAAAATAGTAATTTCAGTAAATAAGCAAAATGACAATACATTTGCAGTTTGTTTCAGCATTGTTACAAAATTCAAAACTTAAAACTATGTCCGGGGGTAAACGACATTATCTAAATAGAATTTTATAAATATTATTAGAACCTGTAAGTGTATAAAATCACCTAAAATACTGGAGAAAACTCAAGTATGCACACTTACCCACTGTATTTCATTATCCTAATGAAATCTGACAGACATGACGAAATTTTTTTGTCGGGTACAATAATACTTTACCTATGCATTGTGTTTATAGTTTCTTAGAAATTGAAATAACGTCGTTACCCGCCGTCATGGGTTACCGACTTTCCCCTACAACTATTGTCTACACGGATTGAAACTAGCAAGGTCACATCTGTTGGGGCGTTGGTTAGCAACTATCTGGTCCACCCTTTATTCTCAAACCTATCAAATGTACACAAAAAAAATTATAAAAATCAGTCAAGCCGTTTCGGAAGAGTTCGGTAATAAACACGTGATTATTATATTACCTATATTAGATCCATTCGCCATGGAAATTTTAAGATTGCGTTCCAACTTTCGAGATGTAATAGAAAACTTGCTTATTTGTTCTTATTAAAGAATCATTATGTGTCTGTAGGTAGGTAGTTACTTATTAAAATTAAATTACGTGACGATTTTTCCATTCAATAAAACCAAAGGCTTCATATGACAAAGTTACATCATTGCTCAAATCAAAGAAATGTGGCATCTGCAGAAATATGTTCTATAAAATAATTACCTTGTTACACTACAAAAGTCAGTAAGTAGGTAGTTTTAAAATATTTCTTATTATTATTCTAAAGCTACTCCTAAACTTTGCGTCAATAACAAATTAATGGAACTCCGCCACTAAAGGGGTGACCAGACAGTTGCAAACTAGCGTTCCAAGCAAGGTCACTTTGCTAGTTTCAATCCGTGTAGACAGCAGTTGTAAACCATGACCTTCAACGCCCTTGGTTGGGAGGCGCGTTTTCCCAACCACCGAACGTGTTGACGCGTGGTTTACATCCATGTAGCCGCAACACAAACCAAACACATAATCCAAGGTCACCTTGATTGGAACGCTAGTTTACAACCATTTGGTCACCCCTTTAGGGTGAACCACGTTAAAAGCTATGCAAATATAAAAGACTACCTACATTAGACGGGCAATTATTATTACTGACCCGTGTGTTATTAAAAGAATTATGAATATACATGCGGATGGATGAAGAGAGAGAGGAAGGTCAAAGAAAAGATGGGTGAATTGTGGAAGGAGTCATATGAAAGAAAAGGGAGTCCGTGATAGCGTGACGGTTGACAGGACAGAATGGAAGAAAAAAACTGGGCAAGTGCGAGTCGGGCTTGCGCACTGAGGGTTCCGTACAAACTTAACTATGAAAACAGTTCAATTCCCGAATTGAGTTACGAAATTTTTCCGAATCGTTAAAAATGATTTTTTTGTGATGTAACTACAAATTTACAGTTTTCAGATTTTTTCCTAAACTTTTGCTATGATTGCTTTTGGTTTTGCATTGCTTCGTGTCAAATTTCAGGATTTTAGGTCAACGGAAAGTACTATATGAATTTTGATTCCCTTTAAAGTGTCAAAATATACGTTTTTTGTTACATAAGGGGTTATATCTTTTTTTTCGTAAACTCAGAAGTTTGATTTTTGCAAAACTTCAAGTTTCCACAGACCTGAGTATATGGATTTAATATCAACTCGATACCTCCACGCGTTCCCGAGATAAGGGGTTTTGACAGACAGACAGTTAGACCGACAAACGGACAGACGGACAACAAAGTGATCCTATAGGGGGCCCGATTATTCTTTTTAACTCCTTGAATGTCTTATGTTACACAGTTCGACATAAGCAATTGTCTTTCTATTGTGTCTCTAAATACGGCATTCAAAGAGTTAAGTACGGAACCCTAAAAACGTGCGCGTCGACTTCAAGTAAGATGGAACAAGGATGATGTTAAACTGCTAGTCTTTGTTTTGGAACTTTTACGTAAAGTATTGGGAAATGCTTATATACTTATAATTAACCGCAGATTTAGAAAAAGTTCTACCCTTTAATTTCATTCTTGTAGCTGTTGTTGGCGACCCAACGTTGACTAATAGGTACATATTTTAACTCATTCCTCATTCTAGCTACTACCTAACTGTCTTTAAATCAGACAGACTGTGATTTCCAATTCTTTCCAAAAGTATGCAATGATGATAATTCCAAAGCCTCATTGTCTCGATCAGATAAGGAAACCCTAACGAAACGAGATGGACTTTTACTTACTAAATTCTCCGATCTCATTTCCTTTATAGTCTGCATAAAAGCTTCCATGACCTTTTGCATTCGCTGATCCTGATGCTCCAGGATCTGCTTCTGTTCCTCAACATCTTTCTTGCTTTCTGTAATTTAAGAAGTCACGTTTTGTAATTCGATGGAGAACGGTCAATTGAGCAATCATTCGGCTGGTGGGAAATCATACGTTAGAAATGAATGTTATTTTCTCAATTTCAAGTTTTAACTGTATGACATTTATAATAACAAACAACTAAACCACAATTTGAATAAAAATATGAATTCAACTTCGAAAAATACTATTGGTAGAATAGGCAAATATTTTAACAACTGAATCGAATCGTTTACGTCTATAAACAATTAAACATGTTCGAAATTGGAGTGATTGGCCAAAAAATAACCGTTACGAAATACATATCTATTCATAAATGAACATTTTCATGTCGACATTGTTAAAGATACTGTTGGAAAGTATTAATCTAGGTAAAAATTTAAAAAATAATAATTTCTGAAGCTTACCCGATATCCGCAAAATCTTTGCTCGACGAATATTTTGTTGAATACGAAGTAAAGTTAGTTCTCCTGGCTGAAGGCCTGTTTTATTGTATGACTGTATGTCCACCTTCACCACACCATAGGAAGCGATCACATTACTCTCATCTACCCATTCGACGAGGACCCAAAGCTTTGGAGCCATAGCACTCAGATTTTACGTAACTACTTTGCGATGTTTAAAATACAACTGAATCTAATTGTACACCACTCAGGTAAAAAAACACGACAATACAAAGCGTAGATTTACCCTTCCGTTAGTTGAATTTACCTTACGTGTAAGCAAAAAAAATGTCAATAGAAATGGGTAGGCAAGTATTCTTATACTGAATCTTCTTGGAACACAATATTTGACAGTAGCAACATTCAAAAGTAAAATTAGATTTTACACCATATATTTATGCACATTAAGTCAAGTTTAGCAATTTTTTTTTAATGGAGCAACGAAGAAAAAGTCTTATAAAAAAAACTTTTTACAAAAAAAAAAAACAACCGACTTCAATGTAAAAAAAACCGCTTGACTTTAGTTTGGTGGAGCAGGATTTGGGGACTAAAAAGGGTCAAATCTGGTAGGGCTGGGGTCCCCGATTATAATGCTACCACTCTTATTACAAGGTAATGCATATTTTTCGAAAAATTTACAAAATAAGTTTCTAACCTTAAATTCGACAAAAGGGAGACCGGAACGTTAAAATGGGTGATTGACAACCAAAGCTGTCACAAAATATTGCCTGTGGTTTAAAATATCGTGCTGCATCGGTAAAACGGACCGTAAATGAAAACTTAATACTCCTTTTTTTGGGAAGTCGTGTAAAAAAAAGATTTTAGACCCACCATTTGTATCTGTGTCACTGTCATTCGTTTCGGTCATTCATTCCGTTTTTTCTTGAGTTGCGGAATGTGCTCTGTGTGTTTTATGGAATTTTTGTGACTTTTTTCGACGACCTTGGTTTCTCTCCTGGACTTGAATTGTTTGCCATTACGATTGACCCACGCCTACACTCTGGACACCAATTTCCTGCCTACTCGACCGACGCGAAATATCCCAGACTTTGAAGTAGAAACCCGCGTGGTGGGGCTCCGTCGACTACGCCTTTTAAGCAATTTTGGAGTGTTTTGAGATTAGGTTACACAAGATCATTTTTCTCGAAGACGGTGAGTTACCTTTTCATGGGAGTAGTGCCATGGGGGAGGGGTCAACCCCCCTCCTCTCCTTAATGACCAACCTCCCCTCCTGCTTCACTGTTCTAACGTCATACTGTTATTTAACGACTGAACTTTTCAGTGTTTTTTTATACTGAAGTCGGTTGTATTTTTTTTTTGTAAAAAGATTTTTTTTACATTTTTTAGTTATGGTACCACCACTAAAATGTACCCCTCAGCTAAACTTAAATACCTTATAGCCAGAGTGCATATCATGACAATTCTAAGTATCCCAAGCACGGTTAGATTACATTAATTTATTACAGAGTTCCGGAGCCTAACTTCAGGCTTCATCATCAGTTCGATATATTCCCCTTTCTTCTTTCAGTTAGTCATCGACTACACGCGTATAAACAAAGCAATTTTACTTATTACGACGGTTCTGCTGTGATCCTATGAGGAGTTCTGTTCCATATCTTCGAAGATCACGATCAGATCATAACAATATTTCTATGAAACCAACTCGGAAACATAATCTTTGATGTGAAATTGATGTGAAAATCATCCAATGAAATCTCTCGCTCTTGGGCGGAGCAAGAGGGTGTGTCAGACTTTTATTGACTAAAAACCCACTCCTGTTCCTTCGTTGCCTTTTATACCAGGGCTGAGTCTTTCTTTGAGAAGCAGACCCTTAGCCACAGTAGGCTACCCTGTTGGGCCCCTACGATTTGCAGACATCTCTTTGAGGCACGCGTGGGACACTACGCGCCGTCAACGACTTGGGCTCGGTCCGGAGGGTTACCGGACAACCGGACGGCGTGTTACCCATTGCTCGCCGTCCGCAAGCCTGCGCCTACGGTGGCTGGAAATCGGGATTGGGATCCCGGTGGCTGAGGCATGAGGGCCGTTCCCTCGCGCATGCTGCCACCTCCTTTGCTAGCATCACTGCTTCGCAGAAGGAGACAATCGCCTACCACTCCTCCTCCATGAGAGGTCGTTGCAGCCGATCACCTGCACGAGGGCACGGCGCGCGGAGGTGCTCTGCTCAATTGTTATCCAAATATAACTACTTACCTAGAATATTTTCATATATTCCCGTACTTACCTTGACTATACTAGAATTTTAATGTTGTCTTGAAAAGGATTGGAGTGATTTAAAAAATAACACTAAGAAAAAGGCAGCCAGAATAAATAGGGCTGCTTGTGGTACTGGTGGAGAGGCTGCACTTAATTTACAACTGACTGATTTAGAACAACGGGTCCTCAATATTATTTTACCTCAGGCAGCCACAGGCTTAACAGGTGTAAGGGAAACAGGCTTTTCTTTGGTTGATGGTGATGCTTTCATACTATTTTTACTAACTATTAACTTAATATGTATAGGCATCTAAGAACGTACTTACATCAAATATCGCATCTATCGATTTTTAGACCAACGCATGCGGGACACACTCCACAATATCGACGACGTGGAATACTTCACGTTGAAGAATATCTCCATGACGCTCGGTTATCAGACAACCCAGTCAGATTAAACGAGCAACAGAGCAGTTACTGAACTGTGATGAGCAATGGAAGGGTTTTTTAAGAAAAAAAAAATATGAGGATGACTTTAATTTAGAAAAGGAAAGGCTGCGCATAAGGGAGCTTGAATTGGAAACTCAAAAGAAATGGCAAGATGTTGCATTGCTTGCCGTGGATTCAATACATAAGGTGATTGATTCTAAATTATGCAGAGATCAATGATCTTATGTTATGATTTTACATTGTGCACAGCAGCATCTTGTAATTTATTTAATAAGTGTTTTTTTGTTACTTGTGAAATTTAAAATCATTGTATTTCGCATAGCACTATCCCGTTCCGACTGTATTACTAACGTCCACATTCACTTAACGAGTTGACCCGAAAGTTTACGATGTATGATGTGATAGAGACAAACAATTAGATTTTTCACTTGTATAATGAATATTGATTCAGTGTATTTAAAACTCGCAAAAACAAAGTTCGGATTGCAAAAACGATGATTTGATTTAAAAGTATAAAAATCGAACACGCGTCCGTCCAGACAAGAGCTTTGAATGAACTAACATGTGTTATATTTATTGATACGAAGAATAACACTGAGTTACTGGTGAACTTGTAGAAGTTAGTGGTCGATTCGATAGTCACCAATATTTGGAAATATTAAGTGACGTAATGTTGCCAATAGTGCGTGTTGCTCATCCCAACACGTAAATTTACTTCGTACAAGCAGCCAACAATACTTTTGCGTCAGTGTGTGGGTTCAATAAACCGTAGTTATCATAATTTCTTAGGAAGTGTTTTATACAATGTATAAACTGGTCCTTTTTACTTTCTTAACCATATTAAAAAAAAAACGATATATTTAGTGCAATTTTCACTTAAAATTTATGAGTAGCTATGACAGGTAATGTGTTGCTGTTGTTATTATAAAATAACATGATGATTCACTACATTAAATCCTTCTCATTATTGAAACAAATTAACTTTTTTATATCACGTTATCAACCTAAATAAAACAATTATAACAGTTTATATTCTAACTTCTTTTATAAATTTTTGCTTTATATATAAGTATGGTGTTTAAGTATATTATATAATTATTTTTGTAAATAAATATTACTTATGTTTAATTCATTGTTATCTGTCACATTCATTGTTGTTTTTCATTAATGTTGTTATTTTCAATTAAAAAATTAATTTAAATAATAATAATAGCTTATTTCAGAGAAATACAGATAGAATTGATTATTTAAACTTAATACTTCATTTCTTCTTTTCGATTCGATGGTAAACTCGTTAAACTATTTGGGCCGAATAGGTGACTACATCAATAGCAGCATCGGTAGCACTCATCAAATCCTCCAAAGTGCAGGTATACGGACACTTGGGGCATTCCAACATGTGGCTCATGTTTTGAACAGGAGCACCGCACTCACATTGAGTATCCGATGGGTCTATAAAACCCCATTTCGTCCCTTAGCTTACGACACCGCTCAAGTCGAAAATTGGCGATTTTCACATTTTAATGCCTTTAGATGGAGCTGCTCATTGCGCGTCTAACCATTGGTCACATGATATAGATATCAACCAATCAGAAGACATAATTCGAAAAGTATTGATAGCGTGCAAGTCGGCTGGCCTCTCAAGACCGCACAGTTTTTTTCGTTTCCTGTAAAGTCGAAAATTGGCGGTTTTCACATTTTAATGCTTTTAGGTGGAACTGCTTATTGCGCGTCTAATCATTGGTCACATGATATAGATTTTAGCCAAACAGAAGACATAATTCGAAAAGTAGTGATAGCGTGCAAGTCGGCTGGCCTCACAACACCGCACAGTTTTTTTCGTTTCCTGTAAAGTTGGTAAAAATGACTTATGCGGTGTTGTTAGCTAAGGGACGATTTGCCAAGTTGTGTTTGTAGCGGCCTACCTGGATTCGCAACCGATTTAGTGCCTTTCATACAGGCCACTGCAAATCGCAAACTTAATACTAATTTAAACTTAATTTTGATGAAAAAATCTTCGAACTTCAGTTATATAAATATTTTATTCACTTTGATCAACACAGTTTCATATATATGATTCTATTAACAATTATTTACAAATATACGGATTGGTAGGACATGTTTACTGTTCAACAACTGAAAGCAGACTGATTCTGTCCAAATGACAGTTATAAACTCAATGTTTCCCCACCACAAACTTTCACAATCACTCAGTCGACTAAACGAACAATCAGAGCAAAGTACAGTACATAACATCAATTGACTATCTAATATACATTAGGGTTATCTATAATTAACTTTAAGTAAATATTTCATTTTAACAATTATGATATGTTTACACAAAAAAAAAAATGCCTAAAGTCTAATATTATAAGTTATTTTATTTATCATTTATTTCAGGTATTAATTAACCCATAGTTATATTATAGAATAAAATAAAATTGTTATAACATAATAAATATTACTGTCTTTAACAAATGCATAAAGTTCATGTAACTACTAGCGCCATCTATTGTTTATAGATGGAAGTCGAACGATTTATGTTTTTTTTTTAAATCATTACAATATAAAAACAAATTGACCATTGTAAATCATAATCAAGATAAATATTATTATAATTATTTTATGGAACTGTTTTGTCTGAAATAAAATATTTTTATTTTATTTAAATATTGTTAACATAAAGCTGCAAAAACTGGCGAGTTAGTTAACTCACGACCACGTTAACATAAATGTTTACCTACTATTACAACCAATAGACCAATTCGACTTATTAGATGATGTTGAAATTAACAAGTATTAAGCTTCGAATTGAATAACACTTTCTACTGCTGATTGCAGAAGGTTCAAATACGTCTTACTTTTAGATGTATTACTCTCGGCTTTTAGGTGGGTCAGGGTTCTCATTCTACCATGTATACAAACAGTGTGACATATAACTATTCCTAAATAAAAGATCTGAATAAGTTCTGCTTATTCTCTCGTCAGACTTTAATCTTTCCATGTCATAAAACCGAAATAGATTTTTTTTTAAACTCAAGTGTAGAGATGTACATCTGTCAAGAAAGTACCGGAAATTCTTAAAGTTATTTTAGTAGGCCTTAGTTTAGTTACCACATCTATTCTCTATATTCAGGCAAATTTGGAGCGGTAATTGTCATCCAGTTGGTTTACCCATTTCGTCAGTTCATCTCAAGTGTCTTTTCGCTGGTCTAATTCGCTAAATTGCTGTAATAATGAAGCATAATTTTATAATTTATATTTTAACACTTACTTTTTATTTACTTACTTTTTTATGTACTAAATTTGGTGATGTCCGAATCGTCGGTGAAAATATACTAAAAATAAAATTTGTCGATTCGGACATTGTATTCGAATATATTGTGCCCGAACCGTTAGCAAGTCACAAATAATGCTCTTTGGAATAAAAATAATAACCCTTAATAAATAACGCTTTTGATTTTGATTACCTAATAAATGAATTCTCATTGATCTAATAAATAATATTTATTCCTAAAATAGTAGATTTAAATTGACCATGTAATATCAAAATAGTAATCCAAATAGTCATTAAGAATTACTTGGAAATTCAGTCATCAAATAATCTTCATCGCAGTATTTATAAGACTCATCAGATATATGTACATATATGTCACCGTAAAATTGCAGACTTCGTGTGATTGTAATAAATGTTTAATAAATTTTAATTTATCGATATATTATGAAAAAAAAACATTTTATAAACGATAAATCACATCCAATTTCATTAGTTTCCAATAACACCGTGTCATATTTAGAAAAAATTGTTTACCTACAATTTCTCGCGATATTTTACAATCATACGGTGCCCGACGTTTGCAATTTTCCGATAACTTACACATGTATTTAAATTTATTTAATTACCTCAAAATATTATAATTTGTGTTTGGGACGCATCGCTATTAATGAACTGTCAGCTTGGGTAGAGCCGCCACTAGGGGCTCCGGTCGCTCGCTTTGCTCGCTCTAACCTAACCTGTCCGAGTCGGATGCGGAGTTCGCTTAGCTTGCTCTTGGACTTAAGAGCTAATTCATTATGCTAATAGGTTGTTAATTAGAATTTATGGTTTATGAATATTAGACGAATATAGACGAATATGTACCTATTAATATGCCTTAAATTTTATGCATCTTCAAATTATGCCAAAACAAATTAGACCAAATGATAACTATGCTAAACTTTACATAATGCCAAAGTATTATAATGCCAAACGTATGCGTAGTAGATAGAGTGCATTCAAATTTAAAAAATGAGATTGTTATGTAAAGATTTGCCTCGCTCTAGTCGGCCATTAATGAACTTAACATCAATAAAGTTAAAATCAACGAAACAGTGAGTGTAAGTAGTCGTTTAAGTTTGAGAGGATCAGCCACTGTTTCTGTATTTCATGAATCAATTTATAGCATTTTAAGCGATTGTTTGGTAATAATGAAACCGCATTATTTCGGAAAGGGCCTACTAAGTTATTAAAGTAGTACATTAGGAACATAGTACCTAATATATATTTTGTGTTTCATTGACCTATTCCCGGCACCTTCTTGACCAATTAGTATGCCGATGATGTGCAGGTATTACGAGTATATCAAAAAGGAAAACTATAGTGAAGGTCTTTTACAGACTCCATTCTAGAAAACGGTTACTTAATTCAAAACCATGTTTTACAAGGAGAAATTATTATATAACATCATTCATCCGAAGACGTATAATATGGCGAAATGTTTTCGTCATTTTCATCCTGAGTCATGCGAGCTTTTTTGGATTGCTGCCGAATACGTAATGCCCTTGCTTCTTGTCCGCATTTTAAAGTAATACAGGTTCTGTGAAAAAAGGAAAAAACATGTGTGTGACATTTTATGTTTATGTGCAGCAAGAACAGTGTTGCCGAGATTGCCGACCCCTGAGGGACCCCAGCATTAATATTCATTTGACTGGACGAGCAGCCATCAACAACCACTCGAATGGATCGCCCCCTCAAGAGGAAGTAGATATCGCAGATATAAAGTTTTAGAGACATAGTTCAAAATTTTAATATTTTGAATTCCAAGTCACTGAATCACTTAAAACGAAAATTCCTATCAACTTCTAATAAAACGTTGACATATTTTCGTGTAAAGGACTCTACGTGTATAATTATTTCGGTCTTTGGACGTCGAAATATTAAAATTTTGGATTGGGTCTTTATAATTCTAAGGAAGCGTATATATATATATATATGTTACCGGCAATCTGTGTAATTCAGGTATTCTACGCAATAACCTACGCAATGTATAGAATACCTGGGGCGTCCAGGTAATGTATAAAATATTATGAATATTATTGTCCATTACATACTTTAACTAGGTAATATGTACAATTCTTAGGGTTTGTATAGTGTACCTGCTGGTCCACCGGCAAAGTGTAAAATAAATGTAGAAAAGACCAAAATATATAGTATATATACAGTCGCCTCCATCTGCGAAGCAGTAATGCTAGCAAAGGAGGCGGCCTATCGCGTGACGCAACGGTCCGCACGCCCCAACCGCCGCCAGGATTCCGATCCCGATTTCCGGCTACCGTAGGCGCGGGATTGCGGACGGCGAGCAATGGGGAGCCCGCCGTCCGACCGTTCGGTAACCGTCCGGATCGAGCCCAAGTCGTCGATGGCGTGTATTGTTCCACTCGTGCCTCAGGGAGATGTCAGCAAATCGTAGGGGCCCAGCAGCAGCGGTCGAAGCCTACTGGGGCCACGGGTAGTGTGAAAAAGAAACCCGGGGTCCTGGGACGAAGGCAACGAAGGAACAGGAGTGGGTTTTTAGTCAGTAAAATTCTGACACAATCTCCCGCTCCGCCCAAGAGTGCGATTTATTATTAGATGATTTTTCCACCCAAAAAAAGCCTATACACAATAAAATTAACGTGACATTAAAAATTATTTTGGCTGTAAGTCCTTTTTTTATCTGCGGGGTTTTTTACCAAGTTTAACCATTCACAGGTACTTTATAATTGTTACGAAAATTTAAAGTAAGGTTTCTATTACGGGTGGTTTAAAAAAAAAAAATAACCACGAAAGCTAAGTCCTTAGCCTTTAAACCCAACTTGTCCGTGTCAGGGTGCCCTAAAATTACGGTTGCTCCTTCCCTTCTCCCATCTTTTACACACATTGTGTGCATTCTGTACTGTATAGAATACCTAAGAAAGATATTTTATTTATTTTTTTAATTGATATAAACCAGTGCTTGACTGCGATCCCACCTGATGGTAAGCGGAGATGCAATCATTGATGGTCAGGCGCACTAGTTTATTAAGAGCCTATTCACTCTAGCCTTGAAGACACCTATATTATAATTGGACGGGAAGGCCGCAGCAGGCAAATTGTTCCAGTCCTTCGATGTACGTGGTATAAACGACGAAGCGAAACGCTTACTCCGGACCGTTGAAGTTTCAACAACGTAAGGGTGGATACTGGCCGTTCGTCGGTTTGTCCGATGGTAGAAAGGAGATGGCGGAATCAAGTCATGCAGTTCCCGCGCACACTCTCCAAAATGTAACCTGTAAAATACCGATAGGCTGGCTACTCTGCGCCTGTGCTCGAGGCTTTGTAGATTGGACATAACCAAATCTGGATCCCCAATTAGCCTCTTCGCACGCCTTTCCACTGAGTCCAAAGCTGCTAGATGGCATTTTGCAGCACCAACCCATATGTGACTGCAGTACTCCACACACGATCGGACCTGTGCTTTGTATAACATTAGAAGCTGTCCCGGTGTGAAGTACCGTCGGACCTTTGCAAGAACGCCTAGTTTTCTAGCAGCTACCTTGGCTTTGGACTCAATGAACCGCCCGAAATTGAGATCTGAGGAAATTTCAACTCCTAAGAGTTGAAGGCGGTCGGAGCACTCCAGGGATACATTCTGAAAAGCGGGAGCCAAGGTGAACGGGCTCCTCTTAGCGGTGAACAGACACGCTTGTGTTTTGGCGGCGTTGAATCTTACCAGATTGGTTTCGCCCCACTTGGAGACTGCCTGAAGTGAGACATTCGTACGCTCTACCATAGCCTCTCGTTCGGACCGAATTAGCTCCTTACTGGCCCGAGGATCTGGCAGGTACCTCTCTACAACTGTGCTATCGCCTGCATACCCATAGATACCGGGCATCAGCAGATCGTTAATATGCAGCAGGAAAAGAGTTGCAGAGAGAACTGACCCCTGAGGAACTCCGGCATTAGTCGTCATGGGCTCTGATGAGCATCCATCGACAACAACTCGGAGAGACCGTTCACTCAGAAAGTCTTTTACCCAGTTCATCAGGCCAGGGGAAATGCCGTACGCTGGAAGCTTACTCAAAAGGCTGGCGTGCCATACCCTGTCGAAGGCCTTCGAGACGTCTAAGGAGACAGCAATCGCTTCTCCATTCTTCTCGAGGGCCTCGCCCCGCATGTGAGTGGCATACACTAGTAGGTCTCCAGTAGACCGATTTTGGCGAAACCCGTATTGTCGGTCACTGAGGAGATCGTTACCTTCCAGGTATGCCAGGAGGCGCGAGTTCAATACACGCTCCATATTATATATTATAATTTCATATATATTTTCATATATTTCATATATAACCTACCTGTTTTAGGTAATCTATGCCTTGCCTAGGTATTGTATATAATATCAGATTATACAGATTGCCGGTAACACATAAAATATATATGTGATAAAGTTCCGAATTAAATTCTTACCTCACCAAGCTTTTTGGAACACGACATTTTGTTACAACTGTGTGTACGATATCTTCAACAAGTGTGGGATCCAACATTTCCTTTAAGGGTTTGCCCGTAAACGCCGGATTCGGCTTGCCTGTCAGAGAGTGCGTCGCCAATACACTAAAATAAAAAATAAATAAAGTCTTTGTCATTTTTTGACGTGAAATAGTTATTTAATCTACAGGAGAGCAAAGTTATACCTACAATATGTAAGATAACATACGCATATCCTGACAATAGTAAGTTCAGAATTGCCTACTAAATCAATTTCAGCTTTGTTTGAATTAGGTATTTTTTATTCTAAAATAATCAATAATGATTTTAGGATACAATTTTTATTAGTATTTTTTCATTGAAAAAGATCTCTCTAAGTTAAAAAACTTATGCACTTCCTCCTCCTCGTCATTAATGCAGCATGAATTATTTCTGCTATATTTCTGATAGCGTCTTAGAAAAAATTCTGCTCTTTAAAATTAATGTTGGAATTTGAGGCGCATCCACTTTATTCTTTCGCTGATGAAATCGGTGTAAGTACATGTTTAACTCTACGTAATTCCGACCTCTGCTGATCATATATTATATGGTAAAATAGTTACATTGTCCACCGGTGGTGTCCACTGTTTCTCACTGTATTCCAGTTTAAAATATAAAAATATGCTTTTGTTCCATCAAAAGTACTAATTGTGCACTAAAATATACTCTTCAGGGTGATTTAAAAACAAAAAACACGAAGGAGATCGTGGGGTCTATGTTCGCTTGCTTCGCTCGCTCCCTAGACCCCGCCATCCCCTTCTAACCTAACTTGTCCGAGTTGGAGTACCCCAACGTCCCTTAATAGCTGTAGAAATTCCATTAATATTTGGTGATAATAGTAAATACAATAAGTATTTTTAGTGAAGAATAAGATTTTAGATGCAATGATGTAAGCGATGATGTTGTCGATATTGGAATATGCTTGCCTTGAACAAAATATATATAGACTCTGGTAGGGGATTTTTAAACTTTTTATCTGTACGCACAATTCATGTGTTAGTAACACAGTAATTGTGCGTACTGTTAACAAAACTGGGTAAGTGCGAATCGGACTCGTGCACTGAGGGTTCTGTACAAACTTGAAAGGTAAATTACGATTTATGACATATTAAAAAAAAAAAAAAACTACTTACTAGATCTCATTCAAACCAATTTTCAGTGAAAATTTGCATGGTAATGTACATCATATATTTGTTTTTAGTTTTATCATTCTCTTATTTTAGAAGTTACAGGGGGGGGATCACACATTTTACCGCTTTGAAAGTGTCTCTCGCGCAAACTATTCAGTATAGAAAAAACAAATTATTAGAAATCTCAATATCATTTTTGAAGACCTATCCATAGATATGGATAGGACAGAACACATATGGATTTGAAGAAAAAAAAAATTTTTGAGTTTCAGTTTTAAGTATGGGGAACCCCCAAAATTTATTAGTATTTTTTCTATTTTTGTGTGAAAATCTCAATGCGGTTTACAGAATACATCTACTTACCAAGTTTCAACAGTATAGTTCTTATAATTTCGGAAAAAAGCGGCTGTGACATACGGACGGATAGACAGACAGACATGACGAATCCATAAGGTTTCCGTTTTTCGCCATTTGCCTACGGGACCCTAAAAATCGGTTGTGTGTTAATCTTTACATATTACTTTATTAGTAACGGGCTTTAAATTTTCAATTACCTTTGCGGGAAAACCGCCTTCAATAAATTTCTTGTAGCTAGAGTATGCGAGCTCCAGTCAATATCTCTCAACACACTTTCAGGCACCATGGCGTTGCCAAATCCAATCGGTACCTATAACAATATGGTAATTGAGTGATAATTACTTCAATTGGCGAGAAAGAAAAGTCCAATCAATTTTTTTTTTTAATTGATATAAACCAGTGCTTGACTGCGATCCCACCTCATGGTAAGCGGAGATGCAATCATTGATGGTCAGGCGTACTAGTTTATTAAGTTGCAAGTTTCCTTTCATTAGGGAATATAACATTGAATATACCTACAGCGAATGACCATGCACTTTACTCCCTTGGCGGTGATGATTACCGGATAATAGCAAGTAACGAATCTAGATGGCCATGCACAGGTTGTCGGCTGCTTAACCGGTCTTGCCTGTGGCGGCCTCGATTATAGAATCAAAGCCTCCAGCCAGGGCTTACTTAAACTAACTTAAAAACTAAGCGACTACACGCTAAGGGCACCCCCTGTGGGTTACAGACCTTGGCTTAGGGCTTCGCTGGGAGGGGGGGGGGGGGGCAGCAAGGGACGAGCTGGATCGAACAAGATTTTATTATTATTATCGGGGGGTTTTTTTATACTACAGATGCACAACAAATCCATCGTTACGAATATATATAGATGCGTACAGTTGCATTTTGTGTTCAGGCAACCTCTATCTACTTCAGGTTGCTTAAAATGGTCGCGGAATACAATGAAGCTGCCTTTTGTATAGTTTAAGATTTCGGTTTCCATTCATGAATACATTAGATAGTCTTCATGAACAGAATTTATTTTGACACAAGGGAAAGAGTTTGTCATCGCGACCGAGACGGCTATTGCCCGAGCCTCTATAACACCCTAACCTCACCGAGGCTGCAGTGACAAATTTCCACGTGTATCAAACGACGTTTTTCAATAAACTTACGAAGACGTAAATAAACGGGGTTGAGATTAGCGGGGCCCGCAATACGATAAATGTAATAAAGTTGTGGCGGTGGCGAGCACGCGCACTTATCCGTAATAGTGCGAAAAATATTAAATTTCGTGCCAAAAAATAGCAGGAATAAGAGAGTGAGTGGGTTTTCGGCTAAGTATATTGAAAAATAATTAGAAATATGAAAATGAAAATAATTACCATATTTCTTCTGATATCGCTAGTTGTTTGTGCGGACATCCTGCGGACTCGCACCGTGGAGGGAGTGGGTTTCTGTTCAGCATTGACAGTTGAACTACCAGCTTGTTGCTCTCCACCATTATTTTCTATTATCTCTTCTGCTCCAACTTCCTCATTGTCGTTATTTTCTATTACCTCTTCTGCACCAACTTCCTCATTGTCGTTATTTTCGATTACCTCTTCTGCACCAACTTCCCCATTGTAGTTATTTACTATTACCTCTTCTGCACCAACTTCCTCATTGTCGTTATTTCCTATTACTTCTTCTGCATGCACTTCCTCATTGTCGTTATTTTCTATTACCTCTTCTGCACCAACTTCTTCGTGGTCGTTATTTTCTATTGCCTCTTCTGCACCAACTACCTCACTGTCTTTATTTTCTATTACCTCTTCTGCACAAACTTTTTCATTGTGGTTATTTTCTATTACCTCTTCTACATCAACTTTCTTACTGTCGTTATTATCTATTACTTCTTCTGCTCCGACTTTCTCATTGTCGTTATTGTCTATGACCTCTTTTGCACCAACTTCCTCATTGTCGTTATTTTCTATTACCTCTTTTGCACGAACTTCCCCAGTGTCGTTATTTTCTATTATCTCTTCTGCATCAACTTTCTTACTGTCGTTATTATCTATTACTTTTTCTGTCCCAAGTTCCTCAATGTCGTTATTATCTATTACCTCTTTTGCACCAACTTCCTCATTGTCTTTGTTATTTGTTTCTATCTCACCTACATTCTGTTCAATACCTGATGCTTCATTATTCTGCTCTGTTTCAGACATCGGGGTTAAATCATCCCTGTTCGTAATATTTATTCTGGTCAGAAGATATTTAAAGTTGTTGTGAATAATACGAAGGTTTGCGTCCAAATTGCGGGCTTTAGTAACAGATACTAAAGTATTGTGTGTTTGTGATCCTTGGTCGTAACTTAATTTTATGCTTTCCTGAGCACTAGTGCTAGGGAGTTGTTTACTACTGATGGTAGATCGATAACTTAAATTATTTTCTTTAATCGTGCCTTGTGTTTGTTTCCTAGTTAATTGTCGATGCTTAAGTTGAGGAGTATAGTTTATGTCTTCCTGAGCACTAGTGCTAGGGAGTGATGTAATACTGTTGGTATATCGGCGAATTAAATTATTTTCTTTCAACGTGCTTCGTGTTTGTTTACTAGTTGATTGTCGATGCTTATATTGAAGAAAATAGTTTAAGTCTTCCTGAGCACTAGTGCTGGGGAGTGGTGTACTAATATTGACAGATCGGCGACTTAAATTATTAGGTTTCAACGTGCTTCGTGTTGATTTACTAGTTGACTGTTGATGAGGAGTATATTTTGAGGTAGATTTGCTGAAGCGGTCCGCTTTGAAATGGTAGACATTAACATTAGCCTGAAAATATGAACATACGTATTTTTGTCGTCATATTCATCAAGTAAAGAAATGTAGTAACGGGGATCTGGGTTGACGAATAAGTTTCAAACTTACCTCTGAGTCGCTGCTGCAGTCACTGTAGTCATTTTGTACATCCAGAAATTTAGGTAAAGGGCTATGACTACTCGTTCGTTGTTGTACATCAAGCTGAAAATGAACATTATCATCAATAAAAAATATGTATAATGGTTTTAAAGATTTTATGAGGATAAAGATATGATAGTTGGTCGTGATCTCTATTACTCAATGGGTTGCTAGAAGAAAACTCAACATTGATTTCAGCCTATGTACGATGGCCTGTTAAAGTGCCTGGGTAGTGCAGAAAAAAAATCGTGTGAAGCGAGAAATGACGCCATCTAGCGTAAACTCAGGTTGAAATGTTGCTATCGACAACATTACATTGTACTGTTAATAGATGGCGTCGCTGTGCTTCAAATGATTAATGCTTAATTAATGTTTATTTTTGTACTTTCTTTTTGTTTCTTCAAACACTGAAATAATTTATAGTTTCTTTTAAAGAGATGAAGATATTAAAATTGAATATCAATTTATAAATATTTGATTATCTATGTGTTCGTTTTCCAACTTGAGAGGGTAGGTTGAATATGGATTTATAAATAATAACTAGTAGGTAGTATAAATAATACTTAGACCAGAGTTATGACATAGCTCAATTGATTATTCGCTAAGTTAATTTCGATTATCTCGTTCCAGCTCTTTTCGTTGAATTTTATTTTTAACCAGGTGTATCGTCTACTTATTTTACCAAAATGTGTAGATATGCATTGTTGGATTTAGTAAAAAGAGCTCAAATAATTGCTATACATAATCAAGGCAAAAACTTGTCAGGAATAGCCAGAGAGACCGGTGTAAACGTAAGTAGATTTTTTTTCTTCTTTTTTATAACAAAAAACAAAAACCTCCTATATAATAATCATTATTGGGTATTATATATTTCTGTTTTATTTTTGCAGAGAAAAACAGTTGTTCTATGGGTAGGACGATTTGAAGAAGAGGGTTCTTTGAAACACCATAAAAGAGCTGGCAGATTAAAACTAATAAACATGTTGCAGCGTCAAACCATGATAAGGGAGTACGAAGAAAATGGACGTCTGTCGACGAACCACTATGCTGGTTTATTTGACACAAACGTTGACACTGTTCGTCGTGCTCTTCATACTTAGCGAAAAGATACATTATCGGAGGCATGTTGTGAAATCCTTGCTATATGGATCATAAACTTTGATTGGAGTAGTGTCATCTTTACTGATGAAAAAACTTTTAAGTCCAGTGAACACGGACGGTTATGTTTGTGGCGTCAAGATGATAAATAATTATAATACTGAATTAATATAATTTACTCAGTACTTATTCTCTGTATTAACTGGAGACCTTGTTATGTGTGTTTAACTTAATACCCGTATTTAAAACAACTTAAAAAAGTTATGAACACTTGATATATTGTTGTGCAATTTTATAGTTTTTAGCCTACATTTAATCCTTATGACATTTGGGATAAAATTATCTGGTCTCTTGTTTGTTTGTTAAGGTTACATAAGCTTCAATCCTCTTTCCAATTTTGGAAACGAATACTTAAGCTATGGCCTCAATAAGAAGTTATGTATAATATTATAATCTTATTCGGTGATTAATAAACGGTGATTGTTGAATTTGAATAAGAAATTGTAAGAAATAAACATTTTTAATAGTGCCTTTTTTTTTATGAGCCTGTTTACCTGCATTTTTTTTGTTTTGCTGAGTAGCTACCCACTTGAATATTATATTATACTACTTGTTAGCTTTGATATAATATTCCTACCGATTTCTTTTGTTTTTTATTCGTAACTTACAAAAAGTGTGAGTACTACGTGAGATTCGAACTCACGGCTTATTGATTTACGCATCTATCTGCACAAGCTAAACCGCTAGGCCAACTTGACTTCAATTTAATTGATGAAATTATGAACTGCAGTCAGTTGTTTAGACAATGATGACGCATGTGTCTATTTTCTGTCAGACTAAAAGTCAACTTTATACTTTGAGAGATTGCTTTTGGACGCCACTTAGCTGTGAAGAAACCAACGCCATCTAGTTAAATTTTTGAAAACTTAAACTTTAACTTGCAAGGGAAAATAGGCGTTAAGGTATCCAAGCACTTTTACTGGCCATTGTACAGGCCCATACAAAAGTAATAATAATAATAAATATCTTTATTTCCCAAAAGTTACATATAATTAAATCTTATGTTAACAGTTTATACTTTCATGGTATAGGAAAAGGAAAATGAATACATAAAACATTTAGATGTTGCAGAAATCACAAATATCAAATACACAATAATTTGAAGTGCCTGGATAATGTAGAAATAAAATCGTGTGAAGCAAGAAATAACGCCATCTAGCGTAAAACCAGATTGAAATGTTGCTATCGACAACATTACATTATACTGTTACTAGATGGCGTTGCTATGCTTCAAATGATTGTGATGATTAATTAATGCTTATTTTTGTAGTTTGTAATTGTTTCTTCAAACATTGAAATAATTTATATATTCTTTTAAAGAGATGAAGATATTAAAATTTAATGTCAATTTATAAATATCTGTTTGTCTAGTTTTCTAACTTGAGAGGGTAGGTTGCATATGGATTTATAAATACTAACTAGAAGGTTGTATAAATAATACTAAGACCAAAGAGTTATGACTAAACTCAATTGAGTGTTCGCTAAGTTCATTTTGATTATTTCGTTCCAGTGCCTATCGTTCAATTTTGCCAAAATGAGTATGAATTGTAATATAAATAGATTTAGTAACAAGAGTTCAAATAGTTTCTGTGCATAATCAAGGTAGAAACTTGTCAGAAATAGCCAGAGACCGGTGTAAATGTAAGTAGTTTTTTTTTATTCTTTTATTTATCAAAAAACTCCTATATAATAATCATTATTGGGTATTATATATTTCTGTTCTATTGTTGCAGAGAAAAACAGTTGTTCTATGGGTAAGACGATTTGAAGACGAGGATTCTTTAAAAAACCATCAAAAAGTTGGCAGACCAAAACTCATAAAGTCAAAGTCAAAGCATTTTATTTCAAATATTACAGGCACTTTTGAAATGTCAAGAAGTCAGTGAGTCAGAAAAAATTATGCTAATTGTACATTCCAAAGCGTAGATCTCTATGGAGAAGAATGTGCAAGAAACTCCATGGACACTCTTTTCAATCATGTTTTGTAATTACAAATATATCTGTTACATATTTTTTGTCGCTATCATGTGAGAACAATGTAAATAAAGTAAAAACTAAATATAGATATTAAATATTAAACATGTTGCAGCGTCAAACCATGATTAGGGAGTAAGAAGAAAATGGACTTCTGGCGACAAACCACTATGCTGGTTTATTTCACATAAGCGTTGACACTGTCCGTCGTGCTCTTCATACTTAGTGAAAAACTACATTATTGGAGGCATGCTTTGACATTTTTGCTTACGGAAAACCATAAAAGGGCAAGATTACAAATTGCTATTATTACATAAACTTTGATTGGAGTAATGCCACATTTACTGATGAAAAAACTTTAAGTCCAGTGAACACGGACGCTTATGCTATACGCATCGAGATAATAAATAATTATACTTAACTTAATATTATTTACTCAGTATTATTCTCTTATTAACGGGATACCTCGTTATGTGTGTTTAACTTAATACCCGTATTTAAAATTTTGATCCCTTTAGTGTTTTTTTGGGAAGTCGGTTTTTTAAAAAAAAAAAAGGTTTTTTATTACACACTTTTTAGTTGCGATACACTTATAAATAACCAGTGTGCATATTTCTCATGACAATTCCTACTAACCCAAACACTGTCTAATTATGAAGTTCCTGTGTCTACATTTTACCTTCTGGCTCCATTATTAGATCAGTTCGATAGTACCTTATAGCCAAACTGCATTTCATGATGGCTAGGATACATTAATTAATTACAGAGTTCCGGTGCCTATCGTCCGAAATGATAATGAATCCAATTATCAGAACTGGATTCTGAAAAAAATGCCATAAATCGGAAAGCATATCCTCTAAGAGGAAAAAAAAAATATTTGTAAATTGGTCCATAAACGACGGAGTTCTGAGGAAACACACATAAAAAAATTAAAAAATACAAGCGCAGTGATAATCAATCATTGTTCCGCCATTTGTCATGGAATGGAGCAATAGTGATTGTTTGTTCTTTTTACATGTTTTGTTGAGGGTAGTTTTAAGTATCACTAACACTAGTCTATAAGCAAATTGTTACTAACAAATTGGACACCATGGTCAGAAATGAAGTGTTTATTATTGTTATTATTGTTTTTGTTTTTACTTCTCAGCCTTTAGGCTGGTATTTAACTACATTTACGGGCCAAGCCAAGTAAATGTAGCGTGTGGTGTGTTATGTGGAGGATGCGTTCTGAAGAAGACCTATTTCATGTTCGTCTATTTGTAAGAACTTTCTGACAATGCGACATGTATTTAAGATGGCAGCTTTTTGTAAGGGTATATAAAGAGTATCTTTAAGATTTAATAACTTTAGACTATGGAGGAGATGATGCGGTATGACACCTGTTGTGGAAAGGACTATAGGAACCACATAAACCTTTTCTTGTCGCCATATTCTAGTTATTTTCTCCTTAAGTTCTACGTATTCTCTAATTTTTTCGTTATTGTCTTCTGTATGTTATGTGTATTGGGAACAGCTATATCTATTAGATAGGTTATTTTATTTATTTTATCCTGCAGAATGATATCCGGCCTATTATAGTGGATTGTCCTGTCGGTGAGAATAGCTCTGTCATAATACAGTTTATGTGTGTCATTTTCTAGAATAGTTTGTGGTGTGTAATTATTATTATTATAACCTCCTCCACTTTTTTGAAGTCGGTTAAAAAAAAACATATCAATAACAGTTTTTTACGAGGGTACAAGCGTTAAAGTTCGCAGAGCCTATGTACAGGCTCGCCAAGTTACGTCGGCCGTACTGTAGGTAGTTGATATTTCGCGTGTATTTATTTGGATCGGCTTGGTTTTTGTCGCATCACTTTTAAAGTTCGTGGTGCTCCGTCTTGCTTTTTTTGTTGGTCTGAGTTATTTTTCCGTACTTGCAGCTACAGTTAAACCTTGCGGCAGTAACAAATGGAACTCCAGCTCCGCCACTATAGTGACCCACTGAACCACGTTAAAAGCTATGAAAATATAAAAGACTACCTACTTGACGGGCAATTATTATTATTGACCCGTATGTTATTAAAAGAATTATGAATATAAATCCGGATGGATGGAGAGAGAGAGAGGAACGTCTAAGAAAATATGGATGAATTGTGAAAGGAATCATATGAAAGAAAAGGGAGTCCGTAATAGTGTGACGGTTGACAGGAAAGAATGGAAGAAAAAAACTGGGCAATTGTGAGTCGGGCTCGCGCACTGAGGGTTCCCTACAAACTTACCTATGAAAACAGTTCAATTATCGAATTGAGTTACGAAGATTTTTCTAACAAACCTAAAATCGTGAATCTGAATCACAAAAAAAAAATTTTGAGATTCAGATTCAGGATTTTAGGTCAACGAGAAGTACCCTATGAATTTTGATTCCCTTGAAAGTGTCAAAACACACGTTTTTTGTGACATAAGCGGCTGTATCTTTTTTTTTTCCGTAAACTCAGAAGTTTGATTTTTTCAAAGCTTCAAGGGTCCGCAGACTTATGTATATGGATTTAATTTCAACTCGATACCTCCACGCGTTCCCGAGTAAAAGGGTCTTGACAGACAGACAGACAGACAGACAGACGGACAACAAAGTGATCCTATAAGGGTTCCGTTTTTTCCTTTTGAGGTACAGAACCTTAAAAACCTGCGCGTCCACCCCAATTAATATGGGACAAGGGCAGGAAAATGATAATGATGACGTTAAACTGCTAGTCTTTGTTTTGGATCTTTTTGTAAATTATTGGAAAATAAAATACATTGATACCTAACCGCATTAAAAAAAAACAGTACTACCCTTTAACTTCATTCTTGTGGCTTTTGTTGGTGACCCAACGTTGACTAATACATATTTTATCTCATTCCTCATTCTAGCTACTACCTAACTGACTTAAAGACAGACTGTGATTTCCAATTCCTTCCAAAAGTCTGCAATGAGGATAACTCCAGGTCAGATAATGCCAGGAAAGCGAGCAAGAACCCTAGACGTAACTATATGGACTTCTACTTACTAAATTTTCCGATTTCATTTCCTTTATAGTCTGTACAAAAACTTGAAGGACATTTTGCAATCGCTGATCCTGATGCTCCAGGATCTCCCTCTGTTCCTCAGCATCTCTCTTGCTTTCTGTAATTTAAGAAGTCACGTTTTTTAATTCGATTGAGAACGATCAATTGAGCAATTATTGGGCTGGTGGGAAATCATACGTTAGAAATGAACGTTATTTTCCCAATTTCAAGTTTTAACTTTGTGACATTTATAATAACAACCAACTAGACAAATATGATTTATTTTTTGGTTTTCAGTTTATTATTTATATATACATCTTAACTATTAAATATTATAACTTAAAAGGTATTTAAACAAACTGAAAATAATATTATGTACAAACGGGTAGAAATAATAATATAAAAAGTATTTAAACAAACTGAAAATAATATTATGTACAAACGGGTAGAAAAAGAAATCATAGGGCATCAAAAAATTCAAAAAAGAAAAGTGCCCAGAACGCTGGCAGCATTGCCACGCTGGATGGCAATGCTGATTCGTTGACCGAAGATTAGCCCAGCCTTCTGGTCACGCGAAGAGTCGACCAGCTGTTTGCTGATATCCCGAACAACTCGATGAGCGCTCGGACCCCATGGCCCTAGTGACAAATATGTGAATAAAAATATGAATTCAACTTCGAAACATACTATTGGCAGGATAGGCAAATATTTTAACAACTAATCGAAGCTTTATGTCTATATACATGTTCGAATTTTCATTGTTAAAAATATAACCGTTACGAAATACATATCTATACATAAATGAAAATTTTCATGTCGAAATTGTGAAAGATACTGTTGGAAAGTATTAATCTAGGTAAAAATATAAAAAGAATAATTTCTGAAGCTTACCCGATATCCGCAAAATCTTTGCTCGACGAATATTTTGTTTAATACGAAGTAAAGTTATTTGTCCAGGTTGAAGGAATGTTTTATTGTATAACTGCATGTTCACCCTCACCACACCATAGGAAGAGATCACATTACTCTCATCTACCCAATCGACGAGGGCCCAAATCTTTGGAGCCATAGCACACAGATTTTACGTAACTACTTTGCGAAGTTTAAAATACAACTGAATCTAAAAAAAAAACGACAGTCAAAGCGTAGATTTACTACCGTTAGTTGAATCTACCTAATGTTTAAGGAAAAATAAATGTGAATAGAAACGGGTAGTTAGGTATTCTAATATTGAATCTTCTTGGAACACAATATTTTAAAGTAGCAACATTCAAAAGATAAAATTGGATTCATCTTCCTGCCCTTATCCCGTGTTAAAAGATAAAATTGGATTGCACACCAAATAATTATGCATATTAAATTAAGCATATCAAATATTTTTTTTAATGGAGAAACGATGCTAAAGTCTTTTATAAAAGTGATTCTGTCATTTGAAAGTAAATCTACTACCTAATTCTTTAAGTCACAATAAAGTATTTATTGTAATTATAATTAAATAAAAAAAATGTTTATTTTAAATGAAACAACATTTAATTAAATTTAATCAGTTATATTCGTCTAAATAAGTAGGTAAGCATACAAACAAACAATTGATTGTTAACTTAATATACACTAAACTTTGCAACATACTGTAGTAACTCGGTTTATGATCCATATTTTTTTATAATTATATATTTATAAATCGTGAAATTTAATTTGTATTATTTTATGTCCGAAATCTATTATTCAGAGAGTACATCGTCTTTTCCCACATCTATTAAATAGTTCTACCTCAGCGCCGCCCGTGGCTGAACCTGGACCTAATTAACAGCACACAGAGCTACCATTCTTTTGTAATTGTTCCACCAGGAAGAAGTTATTTGGACTTCGGACGGGTCTCAATCGAAGTGAGGGGCTGCGCGTAACTATAGCAAATGGTTCAACTTTTTGCCACGTACTATATCAAGTTTTGTCATACCATTACAAGAATGGCAATGTCTTATTTTACTTATAGTAATACTTTTCTATACTTATTATTATCTATACTTATAATAAATCTGTAGAAGTGAAAATTCTGTACATTGAAAATATCAAAAAAATAAATGGCAGGGGGTGTTCCTAGACCGACACCGAACTCAAAAATGTGATTAAAAAAAATTTTTGTCTGTCTGTTTGTTCAGGCATCACGCAAAAACTAGCGGTTCGATTATGATGAACCTTGGTATAATTATTCTTTAATATTCTGGGCACCACACTGGGTACTTTTTATCCCGGAAAAGTATATACAATAAAAATAAACTTAATTTTGTGGTTCGATCCCTAGACCCGATTACTGTACCAACCGAAAATAATAAGTTTGTCGTAGGTTACGTCACCCGCAGTGGAGTTCACTAAGGGGCGCTGCACACGGCTAAGATACTATAATATTTTATCTTAAGATACAATATCGCTCACCATACAATTCAATGGACTATCACACCTGACGAAAATAATAAAAAATATTTCATATTTTCGTATCTCAAAAAACCTAATAAAACCATACCAACCAACCTAAAAACGACTTCACCAACCTAAAAACGACTTCACCAACCTAAAAACGACTTCTACGCGGACAAAGTCGCGGGCAAAAGCTAGTTAATACATAAAAACATCTGTATCTAGTTTGCAACATTGTTTTTTTAAATAAAACTACAACTATTAAGTAAGAATAAATATTTTTTTAATTAAAGAGGCCTGATGAAGGGACGGTTACTTTTGTATTAACTGTCATAATTAATCGTTTAGTTAGTAATAAGTAGACCACTCATTTTTCGAAACGATCGTTAAAAAACGCTGAAAAATGTTCATGATGAAATATAGGTTTGGATCACTTCATCATTATTCTACCTATTTAAAATCGAGTATGGCCTCATTTATCAAGTATACTTATTAGGTTTTTTAAAATACACTAATAGAAAAAAAAAAACATCAATTGATCGATTGAATATTTAATCGATCGATTGATGTTTTTTGACATGAGGCGTAAAATACTATAAAATGTACATTTTGGCATACAGCTAGTCTGTGTTACAGAAGTATTTGCAACTTATATAATAAAAAAGACAATTAACTATCGAGTATTCATCGGAATACTCGATAATTAACTCTCGATTACCAATTGATTAATTGACGGCGCCAGACACAATCACACAAAAGAAACTCTTTATTGCTCAGGGCCATTTTGGACATTTTCTTTAGTGTGAAATGTGTCTGGCGCCGTCTAACGGAGGTTTCATCATCTTCATTCCAACTTGAATTCGATTTTGATGATCTTAACTCATTAGATACATTCACAAGTACTACGTTAACATTTTTAAATAACCGAGCAGAATATTGATTAAAACGCCCTCGAGGTTGTTCATTTTAAAAACGAACAAAATTTTACAAGGCATCATAAAATTCTAAAATTTTTCATTTATTGTTCTACAAACAATAAAAAGATGTCTATTTCCGATTATTGTTTGTGTTTCAACTTTTTGCCTAAGCAATTACCAACACAAAATTTATACCTGTCTACAGTATATATTGTGCAAACTTTTTTACTAACACTATTTTTTTTTGAGATATTAGCATTTTTTCAATTGTCTCTTGCAAATAAACGTGGGAAAAAAAATGTACTCGCTTAATAATAAACTTCGGACGTTAAACCATAGTCAACAATGTCATCTTTTTTAACGATTGACCCTCTTTTTCTGAGACTTATATAAATCGAATCAATCCATATTTTATTTAGTGTAGATCTGCGTAAAACTATTTGAAATGTAGAAATGATGTCTGATATTTTCTTGTCTAGGCCAAAAAGAGAAAAATGACCAATAAATATATCAAATTTTGGTACTTTTTTACCAGTAAATATATAAAATTTTACTCTAAAAACATTGTTACTTTTAACATCACATCTTAAGATTAAAGTGGGTATAAGTTTATTTATTGAAAGTAAGCTTGCTTCCTCCACTTAGTCACATAATTTTTTTATGGTAGAACTACATTGCGCGTACGTGGGCCACGTACACCGATCTGGGCGCGTCGGTCTCCATACATTTTATGTGGCAACTAGACTTGCAGAGCTACTTTAGATCCACGTCACGCAACGCGCTGTTACGCACAAATCAAGCATGGTCCATGTTTGCAATATACCTACCTAATAATATGGAGACTAGCTTGTAGAGCTACACTTGATCCACGCCACGACGTCGTTCTACGTACAAATCAGGCGTGTTAAACTAGAAGTACATTAGACTGACGCGCAGTGTAGTTCAGAAAAGTGTCATGTTTGTGATAGTAGTGAAAATTAATATATTAAAAGAATATTAATTATTACTTTTTTGCCTATTCAAATTTCAAGGCTCATCGGTTGTACCTATGTAAGTATAATAATAATTTTCTCACCACAACGTTACAAAATACAGGGTAATAAAAAATGCCATCAAAACAAAACTTGTAAAAAAGAACCAAGGCTTGCAACTCAGTTCTTCTACCGTAAGTTGTAAGATCCATGTAATACCAAGTCGGTTAATTTATTTAGTCCTTACTTAAGGGACTTTGATGACCTAGATTGACTTGGCAATCGTACTAAACAATCTAATTTAATAGAATACGTATTACTAGTGATATACATACGATTCATTCACTGCAAACGTAACTTTATATTTATATGGAATTTCAAAGTTATTTGTACAGTTGGTGTATCTAGAAAACTGTAAAATGCTGTAGTTTTTCATTGATTTATACACTAAATACTAATTGTATTCTAAATTTGAAGCTTCCATGTCTGCTAGAAATACCTCAGAATTTTGATGATCGGTCAGTCAGTGAGTGACAAAATTAAGAAATTTTGACCAGTTATAATTCTTAAACTACTAGTTCAAATTGAATGAAATTTTAAATATAACGTGTTTATACAATACCTGCTTGGTAAATTCTGGCTAGTTTTATACACAACGAAGTTATATTGGATCGAAAATGGCTTGCGGGGTTACCATGACGTTCAAAGTAAGATGGTTTCATTCTTATTTCAGTGTGGGTAAGAGACAGAGCTATGCAAGTTGTCTAGCGCCATCTCTTACCCACACTGGAAATAAGAATGAAACAATCTTACTTTAAACGTCATGGTACAGGTCCTAAACTGTTTCAAGAAAAGGATGGTATGGCCGTGCCACTTTTTTGCTCGCCTTGGCGGGGGGCACTGCCGTGCCCTCTAATACATATACTTTTTATTACTTAATATTGTGGGAGATTGGTGCCTAAACTAGGCTCAAGGTTTGTATTTCAGGACACCAGGATCTCCGCCATTTACATTTTTTTAATAAGTAACATTTACTAAGTTGACAATGTAGGTACTCGTACACTGACCACATAAAATACAATATCAGGGTAGCAAGAATAATTTACATGCATTCACAGACTCACTACCTCCGCGTTCCGAATTGCGATATCAGTGCTGTAAGCGCGTCAACAAATCACCTGTTGTATGCGACAGGCCGGAGCGTGGAACCTTAGATCGAAACACGCTTGTACGATACGACTACCTACATACAGAAAGCAACGCTCATAGAAATCTCTAATCCTAGTCAGCACGTTTCGCCGAAAACTAACCACACCTTTATAGAGGGAACTTATCGTATCTACTATCTTATCATATAGAAATGCACCTAAGTTGTAAATTAACCGTTTCGAAAATTATGTGGAGTGGTGAATGTGACGACAGTCTACAGGATTGTACCGTTTTTTATCAAGCGAGGCCGAAGGATGATAGGTAGACACTGGTCGACAAGGTTTTTCCCACAGAGATTGTGTATACTTATTTTTATGTTGATATTATGTTACTCAACTTCTTGTTGTAATCAGAATTAGGATGTCGACTTATACTTCCTTTTTTTTCTTTTCAGGGTTTTGACGATACATTATCTCACTGGAAGGCATCTCTAGCGTTTCTAAATAAGCCAGCAATGAAAAAATGAACCCATAACGATATTGTGCAGACGGTGGTTGAGCGATACTGCGTGCCGGAAAACGTAGTAAGGTAATATTTTCATTTTCGTTTCTCGAAATTAAGAAGATTGTAAATAAACAGTAACGGAAGATATTATAATATTTTCTATATATATATATATATATAGAGCAAAATAAATAAAAATAACAAGCTTAAAAATAATAGGGAGAACATTTTTTATCAATTTTGAAATGGTACACAATTTTGAAATCCTTCAGAAACAAAGTTAGAATTCATCATCATCATTTCAGCCGAAAGACGTCCACTTTTGGACATAGGACTTCCCCACGTGTCACCACAATGAACGGTCCTGTGCGCCTCGTATCCACTGGATTCCCGCAACGCTTACCAGGTCATCGGTCCATCTTGTAGGAGGCTTTCCGACGCTGCGTCTTTCGGTACGCGGTCACAACTCCAGAACCTTTCGGCCGATAAGGTAAGAATTGTTTGATTGCAGTTGAGATTTCTGCATAAAGTAGTGTTGCATAATTTTTAAATAAATGTAGCAGTCATCCGATACGACGCTTGGTTCAAAGTTCAAGTTCTGTGGTACTTACTAAAGTAATCGCCAGATTTTGCCTACCACATTCACCCTCTTACAATTATTGATATCCCTCATTTAAAAAACTGAAATAATGACAAAGCTGTCTTGAAATGACATATATCGTGATTCTTTACATTTATCAGTAACTAGCTTCTGCCAGCGGCTTTGCCCGCGTGAAAGTAGGTTTCTCCAAACAAACTTCGGACCCCCGTTTTTCCCCTTAACGGGGAAGAATTTCGTAAAATCCGTTCTTAGCGCATGTTTACGAGGAACCTATCTGCTAAATTTTAAATTTGTAGGTTTTATTGTTTCTGAGATTTCGTAATTAAGCAGTGAGTGGTGTTTCACTTTTATATATATATATAGATGAAAAACAGTTCATTGTTTTTTGTGTACCTTACCCCTGTGTAGAGATTTAGGAAAAAGTCAATGTACTTTATGACTATCTGGCGTCTACCTTGTCTACTTATTTTAAAGGTAAAGGATCAATACGTGTTGTTTTATTATTTAGTGGTTTATTACAGCGATGCGGAGGAGTTTTATGACGCCATATTTTAGTTAGGAGTAGCCGTTAATGTATATATGTAGTTTTAATTAGTTAAGTGTTTTTGTATATAATATTGTATATATATATATGTAAAAGGTAATTTTATAGAAATAAATTCAATAAGTTTATTGTATATATTTTTTTATTTATTTGCGTTTAATAAATAATTATAAGCTTTTGATAAGCCCCAATTGGCAATTCACTTGAGTTAGGAGTAAGAGGCCCTGTTTGCTTTTATATTTTTATACTCTGCCTGCTGGAATTATGTGTCTTGGCTGCTAACAAGATGAATAAGTAATCTTATTAACACTTGCCTATTTGTATTATTTCTTTATGGCATTTTGTTAGTTAATGTGTACATGTATAAAATAAAAAAAACGAAAGGTTTTTAATTCACACTTTATTTAAAACTTTTATTTTATCAGAAAACAAAAAATTGCTTAAATCTTAAAACATTAAGAAATAAACGTAATATCAAAATGAAATACTCTGTTGCAATACAACATACCCTTATTTATAATATATTTATTTTTAATTCCAAATTACATTCAAACTCATTGTCTAAACAAAAATATATAATATTCTTTACGAAATACCTAGATCTTTCCTTACATTCAAATAAACATACAGGAAAAGTTTTTAACCAGTGCGCAAATTTTGACTTGATAAACTTGAAATACATTTTAATAAACCCATATTTTTTTATTTTAATATGTGTTAATAGTAAAAAATAAAATTATCGCTTACGAGACTTGTTTACTTAGAAACTTATTTTATGACCACACCACCGCGTGGTTCGAGCGCCGATCAGCTGCGTCGCGGTCATAGGTAAAATACTGTGGTGCGCGCGGGGTTGTGTCACTGACCGATATTTCGAACTACTTTTTTAAGTTTAGGTTATAAAGTTATTTGTAATTGTTATTCCAATTTTTCTTTCTAACTTTCATAGGCTTAAGACCATCAAAATGCAGAAAATAAATCATATTAAACAATCTAAAATAGATTCAAATTAAAGCACTCACGTATGTTACTTACATTTAAGGTATTTAAAAATATAATAGACATCAACTACCTATTTACAATAATATCCAAACAACAAGAACCTATTGTTGAACCGGAACACACGTGTTGTTCGAAGTAACCTCCTCCTTTTTTTCAGACATAAACATATACTTTTAAATTTTGTATTAACTCGGTTTTGGACACTATTATCACTCCATTAAAATCGGCATTTATTTTCTGTTTCAAGTCATGATGATCTCTTCATACACCCGAAGTTTCATTTCTCCCCAGAAAATATAATCAGGAACTGAGGTCTGGGGCCCTAACCGGCTAAGGTAACACACACGGGCCACACGGGGCCACAGAAACGACACCGATGGAACACTAGTACGTGACATACGTGCGCGAAGGTGAAACGAAGAAGACATCCGCATACGATTTCCGCTTGTGACGTACTGTGGTCCCCGCCTACCCCGCATGCACCCTAACTCAACCCGCGGCACCATATTATCATTCATAATACTACAATTAAATTGTGTACACGTTTTACTTATTTCAAACTCGGACAAGGTAGAAAATGAGAAAAAAAAAGTTATGAACTAAAAATGGAAATATGTTCTATTACTTATAATGGACCACCAAATAAAATTTACTCACTGGTTAAAAACTTTTCCTGTATGCATGTATATATGTGCGCTTTATTCTATGTCCTACAGACATAACGACACTCAAAATAATCGTTTCTCATAAGAGAACAAACTATGCACATTGCCTTCTAATTGTGCTGAGTAAGTTCGCTTCATGAATCGTAATTCTCCGGAGTAGCTCATCTCACGCAAAATGGCAAATGAGCGTGCTCCAATGTCTTGGCAGCTGTGTTGCATACCTGCCTGCAGGTATGGCAGGAACCGCAGGACCGAGCCCTTGTCCACAATGCTGCCACTCACTCCCTGCGCCACTCGGTGCTTGTCCGTTTCTTTATGGAAGTATCTGCTCATTGCAGACCCTTTTCCATCCTTGTTCTCCATAGCTTCTAAACTGCCCATTCCTCTGTACTTCTTTAACCTGACTCCATCAGAGAAGAAGTATTCTCCAGGTGCTTCTGATGTTCCAGCTAGTAGAGAACCCATCATGACAGTGGTGGCTCCCAATGCTAATGATTTGACAATATGGCCAACAGATTGTATTCCACCATCTGCAATAACTGGTACATTGAATTGACGAGCATAGGATGCAACTTGATACACTGCTGTGGCTTGAGGACAACCACAGGCCATAACTTCTTGGGTTATGCAAATGGAGCCACTGCCCATGCCAACTCTCAAGGCATCAGCTCCAGCGTCAATAAGATTCTTGGCTTGTATTCTTGTTACAACATTTCCTCCAATCACTTGGATGTCAGGGTAAACCTTTTTAATAAATTTTATCATTTCAATCTGGTATACTGAATTTCCTTGAGATGAATCAAGAATAATAACATCTACTCCATTATTGACTAGCAACTTGAGTCGTTCTCTGTCTGTTATCCGAGTTCCAATTGCAGCTCCAACTAACAGCTGCTTGTTGGAATCCTTAGAAGCATTTGGGTAGCTGCGAGCCTTCTTTAAATCAGTTCTTGCAATAAGGGCAACCAGCTCACCATCTCCATTAACAATCGGTAATTTAGCTTTTTTGCTTTTTTCCAGAATGCAATTGGCATCCTGTAAAGTCACACCAGACTGGGCAGTAATCATGTGATTAATGGGTGTCATGACTTCTTTTAGACTCAGTTGAGGATCTCCCTCCCTGAAGTCTATATCTCGAGAAGTGACTATACCAATTAGTCGCCCTCCCAGTTTGCCATTTTCTGTTATTGGATATCCAGTAAAACCATTTTTTTTCTTGGCCTCTATAACATCAGCCACGATATTGTCAGGGCCCATGCATACAGGATCCCTGATAAACCCATGTTTATACTTCTTCACTTTGTGTACTTCGTTGGCCTGGTACTCCGGTGTGCAGTTATGGTGGATTATGCCAATGCCTCCGCAGAGCGCCATTGCTATCGCCATGTCGGCTTCGGTCACGGTGTCCATAGGGGCGGATACAAGTGGCGATTTCAGGTTAATTTTTTTGGTAAGTGGTGATGTCAGGTCTACCTCGTCAGCGGTGAAGTTAATGTACCCAGGTAGCAACAGGAAATCATTGTAGGTCAGTCCCTCCCGGTTTTCGAAGATCTGTGCTGCAGAGAGCCCATCGCGAAGATCTACTTCAGCCTTGGCAGACATTTTAGCGATGCTATCTGTAGCGTCGTTGTGCCGGCTACTCCACGATCTGTTGAAATGACACGAACAATTTTTTTAGTTTTATATTTGTATACAAATTATATTTACTGCTTATCATCAGGTGGGATCGCAGTCAATCACTAGTTTATATCAAATTAAAAATATATATATATTATTTATATTTCTATTAAAATTGCAGGTAGACTCCGCGCATGTTAAGTTGACCCGCGGCCGGAATCGGAACAAATCATTTGCCGCCATCTTGACGTTTATGTCATGAGTCAGGAGAATGTGTTTTGTAATGTGTTTTTCATCGTTTCGAAAGTAAATAATCGTCATCATTATAATGATTAAAAGTGCTGGCTGGGATATTATCTTGAAAGTCAAACGTTAGTTAAGAGGAATGAGAAAATATCGGGCCAACGGTACTATTTTCCAAACTTAGACCCATCTGCCAAATCATTTTTCGGGTGACCATAACAATAAAATACAACTCATCCAACGTTTCTTTTTGTTTGGAACTTTAAACCCTA
The DNA here is from genome assembly GCA_949316375.1 of Mythimna vitellina. NCBI lineage: Eukaryota > Metazoa > Arthropoda > Insecta > Lepidoptera > Noctuidae > Mythimna > Mythimna vitellina. Next base: position 8,310,401 of record OX438699.1, on the reverse strand, counting down.
TCAACGTTTGGTACAGTTAGTAATACAAGATTAACAATATTTTTTTTATTAAATCACTTTACAAGCAACCGCACATGTTCTCCGAAATTAATAGAAACGGTAGACTTGCCGAAGGTACCAAGATATTAAGGAAACTTGTCCAAATGGCTGTATACTTTTATGCTCATGTTACAGCTAACATTTTTAAAGTTATCTAAAAGGTCCTGAGCTAATAGCATGTAGTTTTCTGCCTTTTCATTTCCTAAGACATTTTTGACGAATTTGACGAAAGATATCCAAGCCGCTAATTTTCAAATTATTCATTAAAAATATAAAATCGCTGTTTTTCATAAAAGTTTTTATTAAATAAACAAAAATAACACTTATAAAAATATATTTTTTAGTTCTGACCAAATCATAGGTACACCCTGATTGACGTTCAATCGTGTTAGTTTATCACTCGTCCACTATCGGTCGCCCACGGTCGGTCTAAGTCCTTAATATAGATTTTAAAACTGACTGTTTTATATATACGCCTTTTTACGAATACCGTTATCGGTTTTTTTTTTTAACCGCATAGCATAGTCGGCCATATAATGATCCCACTGTTGGGACTGCGGGTTCAAACCCAGCCAGGCGCATAACTTTGTGTAATTTATTTCATCATTACTGCTCTCAAAACGGAGAAGGAAAACATCGTGAGGAAACCGGCATGTCCTAGAACCAAAAAATTAGAAGACATGTGACATCCACCAACCCGCACTGAGCCCGCGTGGTGGATTACGGCCCATTCCCTCTCCAAGAGAGGAGGCCTGAGTCCCAACAGTGGGAACATTATAAGGCCGACTATGCTATGCTAATTATTATTCCATTTATTTGTTTTTTTATAAATATCGTTTACATTTTTAAACACTTAAAACTTAAAAAAAAATATATATTTAAAAAAAAATTAAAAATATGAAATATAGTTATCCGCCGGTGTCGGCAACAGGGTCCGAGCTACCGGTGATGACGGCTCCAGAGACTGAAACCTCCTCACAATGCGAGCCGTATCGAGGAGTACTGCCTTCTGTATCCAACCGCGCAACGACAGCTTCGGCAGATGGTCGTCGAATCTTTTGGCTATGAGGCCATTGGCGGTCACGACAATCGGCACAATGATAGCCGAGTCCACATTCCACATGTCGATAACCTCGTGTGCTAAGTCGAGATATTTCATTTGTTTCTTCTTCTCAGCTTTCACGAAATTCTCGTCGTGTGGAATGGTGACGTCGACTATCATTGCGCGGCGCGCTAATCGGTCTATCACCACCATATCCGGCTTATTGGCTACAATAGTCCGGTCAGTAATGATAGACCGATCCCAGTACAACGTAACATGGTCATTTTCGAGAACTGGGTCGGGCACATACCTGTAGTATCGTACCTCCGAATCCACTAGGTTGCAATCAAAGCAAGTTGCTGGTGTTATTATTATTGTTATTCATTATTATTATTATCTTTATAATTGTTAATTATTGTCTTTATAAATGTTGACTTTTATCTTCATGACAATTGCTTATTATTTTATAATATTTGTTTTTTTATTGTTAATCCTACAAGTATGATTGTTTTTTATTTAGTCGTGTGTTAATTGATGTCAAATTTGTGATGGTATAATATTTTCTGTTTACATGTGATAATTTTGTGGTGATTAATTTTATAGCATATTCATAACTTTCTTTATTATTTTCGCACTAACAATTTCGCTACTGATGTACCTTTTTTGTTGTGATACTAGTGACGTGGGATGAGTTGACCAATGAATTTAGAATTTATTTTTATTTTCTGCAACTCGTACCACATAAGCCGTAAGTATGCGGTACGAGTTGCTCAATTACTCACTTTGTTAACTGAGATTAAGATCATCAAAAGAAAATAAGACATTATATTAATTGTTATATTCGCATAAATTAAAAATAAAATTTATAACCTTCTGGCAAATAATAAAAAGAACCTGGAATATAAATTACGAATCGTAAAATTAAAAAAAAAAAAAACAGTATTTAAAGTTTTCATGATTCTTACCTAAATTGGTGCACTCCTCACGCGCCGATTGTACATACGACTGTACAACTTGAATGACCTTGAAAAACGCTTAAGCGTCTTACTGTACACTCTATATCTTTGTTTTTTCGTACGCGTATAAGTGCGAAAGGTTAACTCTAACAGTGCCTGCGTAGTTACTTACGCGCTCCTTAAGCAAGTAGGCCGAAACTAATTGCCTGGCAATGGGAGGAACAACCACACACCCCAAGGAACCAAAGTAGACTGACAAAAATTAAAATGGTATTAGTTCAATGGGTAAGCTACACTCAGGTACCTTGCAAAAGTAAATCTCTTCACCCCAAACTTATTACCTAGAACTATTTAAGAGGGTACTATTTATTGTCTACATCTTCAAGGTTTGGGTACCCATGAAAGCTTAACAAACATAATTCCTCAGTTGTAAAATCTATAGAACAATGACAGTAATATAAGTAATTGTTACACCACATCTTTGACTGGCCATTTTTAGCAAAAACTCCTTTAATAGGGATATTATATTTGCAAATACATATTTCGTTTACAACGAAACAATAGGAACTAAGTCTCCATGAAGTACCTAGAGGAGTGCCCCGCTTGAGCAGAGCCGTGTCCTCGTGGGGGTGATCGGTAGCAACAATCTCTCGCGCCAGGCCTTGGTACAGGCCATGGTCCGAAGCGAGGTGGAGTGGCAGGCGGTCGCCTCCTTTTGCGAAGCAGCAATGCTAGCCCTCACGCCCCTGCCGCCAGGATCTCGATCCCGATTTCCGGTCACCGTAGGCGCGGGCTTGCGGATTTCGAGCAGTGGGTAGCTCGCCATCCGACTGTCCGGTAACCGTCCGGACCGAGCTCAAGTCGTCGACGGCGCTTACTATTCCACGCGTGCTTCAAGGTGATGTCAGTAAACCGTAGGGGCCCAGCAGGATCGAAGCCTACTGGGCCCAAGGCTCTGCTTCTGAAAGGATGACTCGGCCCTGGTATGAAATGCAACTAAGGAACCAGAGTGCGTTTTAAGTTAGCCAGTTAAAGTCTGATACGCGCTCTCGCTCCGCCCAAGAGCGGGGGATGTCATTCGATAATTATCCCATCTACAAAAAAAGTCTCCATACAACTAAATAATCACTGACAAAAAATACCACGTCAGCATTAGATCACGAAGCAGTAAATATGTAACAAGTTATTGATAGATATTTTAGTATCGCAAGTTTCTTTCTTTCTTAAATTTTTGATAAATAAACACCATATCAAAATCAGCATGCTTGTGATATTCAAATGGGTTCGTATCGCAATAATGCAACATGTTCCTATCTTTTCGGATTTTGATGCATTCTATACTATCCTGCATCGCCGCTTAAATTCAAAAGGGCCATAATTATGTCGAAAAGTCATTTTTGTTCAGGAGAGCCTATCAAAATATTGGTGGCTGTTTTTGGTTTCTTAACATTTTATTTTATTTCATATAGGTATGTTTTAAATACCATTGGATGTAGAGCCAGGGGTCAAAAGTGCAGTTGCACCCTACCAATGCTAAAGTGTCTAAAATTTCTTTGTAGTCGAAGTTTCATAGTCCACAACTAGTTAACCAATACTATAGATTCTATGCTACAAATCGAATCAGACATGAACCATTGGCTTCTTCTACAAAGACATTCTAGACCCTTTAACATTTATGGAAGTGCAAGGCACTTTTGACTCTTGACTGTACATTTGAAGCCTTTACTAGTGTACAATCGGCTAGACCAATTTCATTCATTCTTTTTTTGTTGTTGTTGAGAAGATTCATATGTTTGTTATTGTTAGAAAAGTTGAGCGGAATATTAACAAAAAACTTAATAACTATTTAATTTTCACGCATTTAACAGTTGGCATGTTCGGCTCAGCTGAAAAACGTGTTACGCCGACCCCAAATAAGATGGGATAAGGGCAGGAGGATGATGATGTTCGGCTCGGCTAGTTTTATATACTTAAAAAAGAAAGTGGCAGGAATTGCATACCGGAACATTATTGCTCTTGCTCTATTAATTAGAAAGAGAACGTTGTGCATTTGCGCCCATGTTATGTTAGTGATATAGGGTATAGTGATATGTATTTGGGATAGGCTAGACACAAAAACGATTTTGAACTCTATACAGGGAGTTCAAAATCGTCAGAAAACGTTCAAATCATTAGAAAACGTTATATTAAACACAGAAAAACTAGTAAATAATCTTGCGATCCTGTATACAGTTTTGTTTTGCTCTAAGTTTGAACTTTAAATTAGTGCCAAACAGTGCCAACGAAGTCAGTGCAGCCACAATTTTTAGGTACCTTAAAGTTACTCCTGCAATAAAAGAAATAAAAAAAATCACACATTCAGCCATCAGTTTCAATTCAATTGTTTCTTTTTGTTATCTAGTATATGCTAATTGTAAATATTTGAATAAACTTTTGAAATATTTAAATGTTAAACATGCCAATAAAGAAATAGCAATTACTTACCTACATTTAGTCATCTATTTCAATGATGCCACGTGGCATTTTATTAGGTACACGGTTATACTATGGCATACATTTCATTTGTGCCAAGCCTGAGTTTTTTTTTCATACTTCGTGAGCATTTTCCTTTCATACAAATCTGTTTTGTTTTGAGCGTGAAGAAGTAACACACACACACCGTCACACAACTTACAAACATTCGTTTTTGTAATATTAGTGTGATTAGAAGGGATAATGACAGTCTAGTCGTTTGCACGACTTTGTCTAACTCAGTTCTCAGAACAGGGCCTCAAGTCTACTATTACAATAGTGTCAGAATGGTCTATCATTGATTACATAATTGTTGATTTTGACCAAGTTTGGTAATCTAGTAATATAATGGCGTCATTATGAATTTCCAATGGTCAATCACTGACACTCCATTGTAAGAAATAGCATAGAATGGTAATGTCGTACATAACGACAAAAAAATATTTGAAATATGCGGATAACTGCCAAAATTTTAACAGTTTCTTTGATTACCACCTACCATGTCATTACTTTTAATTTTTTTCGAGATAGCTCGATATTGTCATTCTATCACAAGATCATTGACCGATCAATGATCGACCATTATGAATTATCAGATTACGAACTTTTAGCCAAATGACAATGGGATCGTGTTGGAATGACGAATTTATAAAAATAGCAGACTTGGGCCTAGTTGTTTAGAAACCTACCTTCACGCTTACCAGAAGGAAGCTGTTAATGATTGCGATCTACATTTTGCCAGGCGTTCGCTATGCGGGTCGATTAATTTTTATTGTACCTTCCAAATTATATTTATTCTATCTTGTTACGGAATACAGTCTCCTTACTGCTCCAGTCTAGATTTTTATTTTCCTGCCTAAAAGTAAACCTAATCTACATCTCAATCATAATTTGGTCCAATCGAGCCGGATTAGGGCATCACAAATAAGGATAGCCTCAGGAAATAAATAAGTCATTGGAAAATACTACCATTTGGAAATCCGTGAGTAGCCGGTCAAAGTCAAAAGGGTCACAGCAGTCTTAACCAAGAAAAAAGCATATTTTAAGGATATTTAGCCAGTGCAGTGTCACTATTTCCTTTTATTTATGAACCCATTACGCGTAATCAGGTAATATTTAAAGTATTTTATGGAATTGTCAAGTTTAGTATCTCATCATCATCATCATCTTCCTGCCCTTGTCCCGTGTTATTTGGGGTCGGCGCAACACGTTTTTTGCTTCCACCAGTATCAGTATCTATTAGTATCTATTTCCTTTGTTCTTGTGCACATGTGTAATTTCATTAAATTTGTCAAGTTATTGTTATAATTTGCAATTAATCTATTGAGTTAAAGGTAATTAAGCAACAAACTAGGTTTTCTATTATTGTTAACCATCATTTTAAGCAGTTTCTTTATTATCTTGCATTAGATATAATAAGAAACTACCTGCACACTACTGTCTACATTTCTTCCTATTTCTCCTTTCGCAGGTCTGCTGGAAGAAATTTCTTTTAGAAATAAGCAGTACCTTTGTACAATTTTTATCAGAATGTATCTTCTTTCTTTATTCTTGTGTGTACATAAATTATAAAATAAATAAATAAGAAATCTCACATAATAAGTGCCATCCAACTTAATAATTACTTTGTATTCCATTATAAGTATTTGGTGTTTATTGTAGTAAAGTTCATAGTTTGCAGATAGTAATAACGATAAGCATATTAATTATTTCCATTGTTGAAGTTATAGAAAAAATATTTGATGATCTGACTTTTAATTTTTGTATATTTGTGTAGTACCAGTACCGATAACTGATTGTGATTTGTTTTGTCATTATATCAAATTTTCTATCATACTTATTTTGTAGTAGGTACGATTTAACCCTGTCAGTAACTATAGTAGGTTTTTTTTAAATATTTAATTTAATTCGTTTTAGTTTGGTTCCTGCTTTCCAAAGAATGAGTGATAAGGAGGAAAAGGAGCTCATCAAAAAACGAGCGAGTTTCAAAGGTCGTTTAACGGTATTTTCTAACTATTTAGAGGTCTTAAAGGATTCTTTGACGCAAACCCAAATTAACGAACTGCAGTTGCGCCTCGGTAAGATTGAACTTGTTTATTCGCAATACGAAGAGATTCAGTTAAGATTGGAATGTATAGCGGATGATATTAAGTTACAGTTATCAGAACGTAATGATTTTGAATCGTGTTATTACAAACTTGTCGCCAAAGCACAGAACTTTCTTGCTAAACAAAATGATGTTGTCAATGAAGATAAGTTGTCTCAGGTTAGCAATAATAAACTGGTTAAGCTACCTTCCATTCAACTACCTAAATTTAACGGAACGTATGACAAGCGGTTAGAGTTTCGCGACACGTTTTCAAGCCTAATACATTTGAATGACCAAATAGATGAAATTGACAAATTTCATTACCTCCGAGCTTCCTTAGAGGAGACAGCCGAGGGGACAATTGAATTCTCTGCTAACAATTATTCCGTTGCATGGAATTTACTAAATGAATGGTTTGATAATAAGCAGCATCTCATTCAGAATCATGTGGCAGCCTTATTTACCATTGAGGTGGTTAACAAAAAATCCTCAGATAGTTTAAAGCGTATCATTGATACTTTAAATAAAAACCTACGTGCATTAGAGTCTTTAGGCGAACCAATCAAGTCTTGGGATATGCTGATAATTTATATTGTTACTCATAAATTAGATTCAATGACTTATCGACAGTGGGAAGAAGAAAAGGGTCATTTAGATAAAAACAAATCAATCCCATTAGAAATTTTCCTTCAATTCTTAAGAAGTCGTGCAGACTTGCTTGAAACGATAGATATACCTCGCAATCAGTTTAATAATAATAATAGTACTTCTAAATCTACTAAGCACAAAACAATGATTTCTCTGAGCGGTGAAACACCATCACAGAAAGTTTAAAATAATAATGGTTCCATCTAGCTGTCATGCCCGCATTGTAGTGATAAACATGCTTTATTTTCCTGTCCACAGTTTCTTGGTATTAGCAACGAGAAACGTCTTGAACTACTGCCTCAATACAAGGTATGCTTCAATTGTTTCCGTTCTGGTCATTACGCAAATCATTGCAAGTCTTAGGATTGTAAAGTATGTAGGCGTAAGGACAATACACTGGTTCATGTGGCTGCTGCTTCACTTAAAACTATACCCAATGCTCTAACTTCACAATCTAACGACACTGTACCTGTAGACTTCAAGTCAGCTGAAAATAAGCCCAGTACAAATGTTACGTTATCTGCAATTTCTACAAATCAAGTTAACAATAAAACTAAAAGTCAAGTTCTATTTGCTACGGCCTTAATAAAAATTTACGACAGCAATAATTGTGAGCATATCGCTCGAGCTATATTAGATACTGGCAGTACTTCCTGTATAATTACAGACAAGTTATGTGAATTATTGACTTTACCTACCATTTGTGTAAATGAAGGCATTAACAACTCTAAATCAAATATTAACAAGGCATTAACAACTCTAAATCAAATATTAATAAAATGTGTAGTGTTACAATGAAGTCCCTAAGTGAAAACTTTTCTACTAATCTTTGTTGTTTGATTTTACTGTATATTACAGATGAAGTACCGTGTCATAAGTTCAAGGCAATATTCCATTCCCGATACTTTCAGTGCAGCCTATGTAGGAGTAGGAGGAGTATTCAAAGGTCAGAATGCTTATGATAAGTTTTTGGCAGGAGCAAGTGCTGTACAAATATACACTGCTTTGATTTATCATGGACAACCAGTTGTCTCAAAAATAAAAAATAAATTAGCGGAACTCCTTGAACGTGATGGATACAACAATGTCAATAAAGCAGTTGGTAAAGGAATAAATAATGTAGTAATGAAGATAAAAAAAAACCCTTATACACACCTAATGTGCTAGCTACGGACGCGGCAGCCTCTTGAGAGATAAGTTTGGAGCTTTCTCAACAACCCAGATACTCTTTACTGTTTTCTTTACCTTATTATGATAAAAAATACGTTTGTGCATATTTTCAGGCTAATGCTAATATTGAGAGTTCGAGTACCAGAACGAGCAGCTTCAGCAAAACTATAAAAAAATATGGAGTGTAAGTGTATTTTTTATGGTTTTGCTGAAGTTGCTCGTAAGCACAAGTGGCAACAATCAACCCGCAAACAAATACCACGCTCCTTGGAGGCAAATAATTCAAGACCCAGATTTAACTTCGTAAATATCTTACAATTTCAAATCAAATAGTTGGAAGAACATATCATAACACGTATCATATGTTCTTCCAACTGTTTGATTTAAATAGAAAGTAAATCCCAACACGCAGCGTGTCCTCAGGATTCAAGTCTAAATAGCAAAAAATACCAAAGCGAATGATGTTGATTTGGTAATTTTATTGGTAAGTTTTTATAGGTTTGCAGTATTTTTTTCTCTCTTAAACCAACCAGCAATTCGATAAAATGTTAAGGAACAAAGATTAATTTCTAAAGTGTCAATTACTACCAATTCTTCAATGATTGGTCCCAGCCGAATTAGAAATCTTGACTTCTTAAATTACAGAGAGCGAATATATAACTACACAATAATAAAGGAATAGTCATAGCCCTGTACCTAATGTGCAGGTAAGTTTGGAGGTTTCGCAACAACCCAGATCCCTTTTACTATTTTTGACGACTATGTTCCACCACGTGACTTCACGATTATCTTTATCTGCCCTATCAATTAGTGTTTAGTCAAAAAAGTTTTCGAAAACTAGTAAGTCTAGAATCGAATTGTTTGCCTCAACACGGCGAGTGTGTTGTTCTAAAGAAGAATATGTAGCTACAAAATAAAGGAGCTATAATTTCATATGAGGAGAAGGATTGTATAAATACAATTTTTATGTACTAAAGCTTTATTGCACCACTTTGTTTTTTAAACGTTTGAGAAAAAGCTTTTGTAAACACGCGTTCTTGTGCGAAAATGAATAATAATAATAATGATTTATTTCTCCATAAAAATATTGTACAAAAAATAAATAAATAAAAGAGCAATAAATTGAAGGTGACTTAATACAAAAGCATAAAAATAAAAATGTGCAACTGCGCCTGAACTAGGCCGAGCCTGTATTTCAGGGCGCAGTTCTCTTCCCAGAAAAGAAATTATCAATATAACAACAGCATTTGCGTGTAACGTCTATATAATTTAACATATAACAAAATATTAATTCAGTAGTTTGGTAATCACATGTGAGTAGAAAGTCTAATAGTTTGATTTTGCATCCTTGTTTGTTTAGTGTGTAGATATTAAGAGTTGTGTTAAGTTTGCTGTAGAGGAAAGGACCATTGAAACAGAAAAACCTATGTGTAAATGAATGTTTAAATTGACGGGACCGGGGTACTACAGCATTACGACGCAATTTAGATTATTCCTATCCATGGGGGTAAGAGAGTGTTGTTTGAGAATCACAGTTAATATGTAAAGTTGACGAACGTAGGTAAGCTCCAGGACTTATACAGAAGATGTGTAGGGTAATCAATGAGTCTCAATACTCAATACTTTATTGCATTTCATATGTACATAGGTGGTATAAAATATAGTCAAGATCAATATGGACCCTGTCGGGCACAGCAAATGTAGGAGAGAGGATGGTGGCAAAGTAACAATTCATGGAATTAATTTTTGTAGGTAGATCTAATAGATGTATATTATTATGTATGTGTAAGTATTGGTAGGTTGTGTCCGACATTTTAATTTATTTTATGTCATCTTTATTATTAAATTATGTATTTATTTTAATTAAATTGTGTATGCATATTATTATGTCTATGTAATTGTCTAAGTAATTATAAATTATGTCAATTTTGTATAAGTAATTATAAATTATGTCAACTTTTTTTGTCGTCATTGTTATTAAATTGTTAATATTGAAATTAATTTATGTATGTATATTATTATTATGTTTTGTAGGTAGTAGGCAAATTGAGTGTTTAGTAGGTAAATTTTTGTCAGGTATCTTTTGTCAGTATTATTAAATTATATATTCATTGAAATCAATTATGTATTATTTATTATTATGTCCGTGTGTAAGTATTGATAAATTATGTCAGGTAAATTATTTATCTGGCAATTTATATTTAATAAATGTCTTTATAGAATTTTTGTTGAATAATAACATAGAAAAAAAAAAAATATTTTCCGATCGACTTATCATCTAAAAATTCCTTTACCGAGTAGTATGACTTAGATTCTAGAAATTCTTTCAATTTGTTAATAAATATATTTGTTTTTCTTACTTCTCTAATTTCATTTGGCAGTTTATTATAAATTTTAGCGGACATTACTAAAGGACTGGTTGAGTGCATTTTTAATCGGGATCGAGGTATGTTTACTTTGTTTTTATTGTGTCGATAAGTGTATCTTATTTGTGTTTCTTCGCAATTTGTGAAAAAATCTAGGTGTTTTCTGACAAATTTACATAACTCTAAGATGTATAAACAGGGAAGTGTGAGTATTTTGTGTTTTAGGAAGTGTGGTTTGCAACTTTCTGTTTGTTCTATATTGGTTATTATTCGAATTAACTTTTTTTGCAAAATAAATATGGTCTGCGAATCAGTACTGTTACCCCACAGCATGACCCCATAGCTAAGCCATGCTTGGGCATATGCATAGTAAGTAATAAGTACAGTTTGCAGGTTGGTACTTTTTTAATTTCGCGAAGGGCGTATGAAAATTTAGATAGTTTTGCTCTTATTATCTGTATATGGGATTTCCAGTTTACATGGGTATCTATAGACAAACCGAGGAGACTAAACTCGTTTACTTGTTCTAATTTTGTATTATTATATATAAAATTTAATTTTAATGGTGGTTTTTGATGGCGATGAAAAGTAATTAATTGTGTTTTTGTGAAGTTGATTTCTAGGCTATGGTTGTTCATCCAGTTTACTGTTGTAGAGAGAAGGGAATTTAATTTGGCGTTTATATTCTCATCATTCTGGCATGATGTGAGTACTGATATATCGTCCGCGAATAAGACACTTGGGCTTTTTATAATTTTAGGTAGGTCATTTATATAGATAAGGAATAATACAGCCTATAACACTCCCTTGGGGGATTGATGCATTAACCGCTTTTCTGTCAGATCTTATTTTTATTATTTCAGTCATGTTTTTATCGAAATATTCAATTTCAACTAACTGTACCCTATATTTTAGGTATGACGCAAACCATTCATGAGCTTTTCCTCGTATTCCTATCCCATATAGCTTATCTAATAATATTTTAAATTGTACTTTATCATAGGCTTTAGTCATATCGAGGAGCATACCTACGGCATATTTTTTGTTATTAATAACAGATAGAGCCTCTTGTATGTATTTGTAGACTGCTAACGTTGTAGATCTATTTTTACGGAAGCCGTTCTGGCAGTCGTCAAATATTTTATTTTTTTCACAGAAAGAGTATACGCGGTTGCACATAGCCTTTTCAAAGATTTTAGACGCAGCTGGTAACAACGCGATTGGGCGATAGTTACTAGGGTCAGTTTTAGAATTTTTCTTGTGTATGGAGTCGGAAGGAGCTAACCTTTAAAATTGCTCGTTGTGCTATTTCAAGAGGAAGTAGAGTGGTTTTGGAAGCTCCAACCCAACTGGAAATGCAATAAGTTAACAGCGATTCACAAAGTGCCTTATAAACTTTTTTTTAGGATTAAAATATCTGCTACGTGTCGTAAGTTCTTGAAAATATAAATCAATTTTCTAAGTCTGGATTGAAGCATAGAAATGTGCGCACTGAAGTTCAGCGATGAGTCTAGTAAAATACCTAAGTATTTAGCTTCAGATCTTCTAATTAAACAAGGGCAATTGCAAGTAGTGTCATTTGAGGAGGCGACATGATTGGAATGTAACTTTAACGTATGTTCAAGGGGCACCTCCCCCTTTAGAATTTCATAAATAAAATGGCATGTAAAAAGTTTTATCTGAGTTTAGAGTGAAGACATTTTGTTTTAACCAGTTGGAGACCTGATTGAGTCAGCATTAAAGTATTTTCCCAAGTATCAGCAAAAAACAACAACACAGTGTCGTCAGCGTAAGAAATAATGACACCCCGCTCTAATTTCATACCGCACAGCTCATTTAGATACACTAAGAAGAGCGTTGGTCCCAGCACTGAGCCTTGCGGGACACCAAAACACAGACAGAGACAGATTGCTCAGTGCTAATGTTGGTGTCTACTTTTAGTCATTTTTTACGCTTGCTTAGGTAATCTTGCACCAGTTTAAGCTGTAAACCTCTTACACGCAGGCGTTCCAACTTAGCTAGAAGACGCGGAATTGATACCGTGTCAAATGTCTTACTAAGGTCAAGAACGATGGCGAATGCTTTATTTCCATCATCTAGAGTTTTAATAATATGGTCTGAAAGTTTATGTACCGCATCCTCAGTCGACTTTCCAGAACGAAAACCAAATTGCCCAGAAGATATCAAACTGTTGCTTTCGAGATACCTAACGAGTCTACAATTGATAACTCTCTCCAGAATCTTAGAAATAGCTGGTATGGCAATTGGCCTGTAGTTGCATACACGAAGTTTATCACCCGCCTTGAATATAGGGACAATGATAGATATACCTTTTTAAGGACATCGGGAAAAACTTTTCGATTAAGGCAAAGATTGAATAAATGAGTAAGGGGTGGGACAATATTATCACCATTGTTAACTAAAATAGTAAACATATTTGGGTAGGTTTGGCAATTGGGAACTTTGGGTATTTACAAGGTAGAAAATAAATAACAGAGCGTGAAGGCTCAGTCTCATTCAATAGGTACGCAAAGACTTACCATGACATGTTAAAATTATAATCGTGCCAGCAAGAACGAGGGATAGAGCTTGCTATATATACCCTATATAGCTCCATCCCTTTAACAATTTAGTTTAGGGCGTGAAATGAATCGCGCTAAAAACTCGTAGTAGCACTGCTGCGCGCTTAAAGAAGTTTTCACTTAAAAAATATTAAAGTTTCTAACCATTTATTTTTAATTTCAGTGAATTGGCGACGCACTCTCTGACAGGCAAGCAGGCTTTTAGACAGACCTCCAAAGAAGATTTTAGATCCCAAGCTGGTTGAGAATACTATAAAGATAGTTTCAATAAGCTGTGTCCCAATAAATTTGATGAGGTAAGAATTTAATGTGAAACTTTATCATACATACTTCCTATTCTTATTCCACTAGTTTCTTCTTTACACTCTCTAGACACAACTGCCAAACGGTAGTCTAAACATAAACATTCGTTGTTTAGGTTTAACTATCACTCATTTTTTATTTATTTTTTCCTTTTTTTTTACAAATATTTCATTACAATAAAATGCTCAGACGAACCAAAGTTATATCGTAATTGGGACAAAAAGCAACAAGGTCACAAGTCTCAACATAAAAACTGCGAAAACATTTCGCCACCAACGAAAAATTCATTCAAAATAGCATACGATTAATAGCATAAGATAATATTATATAAAAAATAGCCGCAGTGTCTCTGGTCTGGTTCCGACATCCCCAAATCCAAGGGTGAGGGGCCAGAATATGAGCGTAATAACCAGGGCAAGGCAGTTTTGTGGCAAACTGTTGGACATTAGCGAACCGATCTCCTGGTAGAATTCTTGTTTTTCATCTGGCTTGTCTTTATTTGCACGCCGTTGTGAACACTGACGAGAAACAGAGCTCCCACCTCTCTGTTGCCTTTATTGGCTGGCTTGTTATATACATTGTATCGTAGATACATATTATACTCGTAGATCATTTTCCATCCAGCATTCTACATGTGTGCTGCTGAGTTCAACTTTATGCTCATTCACGTACAAGTTGAATTCCTTTGAAAGATCTCAAATCACATTGTTTCAAGCCGCACTTGTGTTTCAACAACGAGTTCTATTTTCTATTATTTAAATGACTAGATATTGTTATGATTGCTATTTCTAAATTTGAAATTTTAATTAATGAATTGCTAATTAAAATACTGAAGAAGTTTAATTTACTTATTTTGGATACTTACCTCTGTAATCAGACTGAATGCACTTTGATTTTAATATTCTCTGTTATTCGAAATTCTTCTCTAATTTGTTTGCAGTTTTAAGTAATTGCCATTGCAGATGTTTCATTTTGTAATTTTGAATATATAATTAGATAATTCGATATTGAGATTGACAATCAGAAGGAGGCGACCGTCTGCCATTTCTCCTTTCTCCAGCTTGCTCGTTCTGGTATGGCTTGCACCAAGGCCCAGTGCGAGAGATCGCTACCACCGATCGCTCCCACGAGGACACGGCGATGCTCTGCCAATGCGAGGCACACCTCTGCCGTATGCTCCACCGTGTCCTTCGGGCGGTCCATACGATGGTTGTCACTCGGGCCTTTTTTCCACTCGAATCCGGTGCAGGAACCTCTCGATCTGACTATGTCCGGTGAGGACCTGCGTCATGCGAAATTTAAGGATGCAGAGACGTCTTTCGAGCCACTCCTTCATTCAAGTTTGTTCGGAGATTACTCTTAAACTAGTATTTTATAAAATGGGCGTGAGATGAGGATGCTATTTTAGAAATTGTGGGGAACAAGATATATAGATATATAGAATAGCTCCTAAATATTCTTGTAGGTATCTTTTTAGGAAATCTTTGTAAGCATTTTATACATTTCTATGGGTATGAATAAATTAAAATAAATAAAGTATCTTTTTTTAGTCGGACATTATGAAGTGCTCGGTTATTAATATGCTATATATTCTTCTATCGGTTACTTTATTACTATATTTGCTCACTCAATGATTTCTGGACGGACATGATTAAAAAATTCGAATCGTTTAAAAGTGCAGCAATATTTTTATTGAAAGTACATAAACTTTTAGAGAAACAATTGGTCAGAATTATGATCGATTACATTGTCTTATAGTTGGACATATTTGTCTACCAATACATTATTAATAGTGGATTATTATGTGACTAGGGGATAAAGTAGTGTCCTTAAGTAGTAGGTAGGTAGTACAGCATATTTACTTCCAAACGAAACGAAGGTCGCTAAGTTTAAATTCCGAACGCCAGTGAGGGATTTATATAATTAAATCCCAAGCACTACGAGGGAGTTATTGAATTGTTTGATTTACATAAATATTTATACACTAATAAACAAAGATTAATTTCTAAGGTGTGAATTACCAACTAAACGAGAAATCCTGATTTCTTAAGTTACAGACCGGAGAAACGACGAAGAAAAGCAGACGCAGATTCTAAAAAAAAAGATAAAGAAAAAAAAAGATTCGGTAAGTAAAAATCCAATTATCATCTGGTTACTCATTTTCACGGTCTTGCCTAGTCGTGATAATGCCAGACTGTGATCTCAATACATTTTTTTTTATTGGGTGGGAAAATTATCTAATGACAAATCACGCTCTTGGGCGAAGCGCGAGATAGCGTCAGACTTTTACTGACTAAAAACCCACTCCTGTTCCTTCTTTGCCTCATGGAAATATCATCATTCCACACTTTTGAAAGGAATTGGAAATCACCATCTGCCTTGTCTCAAGACAGTCAGATAGTAGGTACAATGAAGACTGAGTTACAATATGAAGGAAGTAATATTAGTCATGAGTCATCTGGAACAATCAAAAGGGTCGGTCGTCGTAGTGGAGGTATTCCATTATTATGTGGAGGTATTCCACTTTGGGCACCCGCTTAAACGTAACCCGAGTGAATGGCACCTGAGGTTTTCCACTTTGGGCACCCATTGATATTTTTCGCAGGTGCCCAAGAAGGATACTTTATTATTTAAAATTATATTCCACTTAAGGCACGTACGCATTAGCAACTACTACTGTTAGGACGTAAAAAAAACAAAGTTTAATATCAGTAAACAGTTTATTAACATTATTAATATTTATAACTTCTTTATGATTTTTAATAATTTTAATATCACAATCAGTTTCCTCAATCACATTAGATTTACACATTTATTATTTTATAATCAGTTTTTTGTAAATAAACCCAAAAATTGGTTTATTTACGAACATTTCTCTTCTAAATTAACTTTATTATCTTTGTCTTTTTTTAATTTGACACAATCGATAATCAATTATTGACACTGTTATTGTAAAATCAGTCTTGAGTTATTTCTTACGCACTATAGACATTTTTAAACATAAAATACTTAAAAATTGATTATGCATCACAGGTATATTTTTTGAAGGTCAGCGCATAACTTACATGTGGTTTTTTTTTTTTTAAATGATATAAACCAGTGCTTGACTGCAATCCCACCTGATGGTAAGCGGAGATGCAATCATCGATGGTTAAATATTGTCAATGGCTATTTAATTAAAAACGCAGCTTTTCCTTTCAGTGACCAAGGGAAATTAAGCGACATATATACTATTCTATTATATGGTATATTAAGTTGTTCCTACTTCCTACGTTCCGCATAATTTAGATTTTTTCTTTTTCTTTTTTCCGCGGATTTTTCTGTATCTGTTAACTATTTTCTGTTTGCATAATCAGCCTTTCAATGTTCCCACTGCTGGGACTCAGGCCTTCTCTCTAGGAGAGGGGATGGGCCGTAATCCACCACGCGGGCCTTGTGTGGGTTGGTGAATGTCGCATGTCTTTGAATTTTTGGTTCTAGGACATGCCAGTTTCCTCACGATGTTTTCCTTTATTGTTTTGAGAGAAGTGGTGTTGTAATAAATTACACAACGTAATGCGCCTGGCTGGGTTTGAACCCGCGACCTACCACTCGTAAGTCGGAGCCGTTACCAATCGGCCACCACTGCTCTTCTCGGCCACCACTGCTCTATTTTATTTTCTGTTTGTTTTTATTAATCACTTCTATAGCTAATATTACTTGTTGCCAACGCTTTCCTTTGTTGCTACAAATATAATCAATGCGTGGATTTCGTTTGCCGGTAATGGCTACACTATTATAGTTTTATTATCACCATGTTTTACACTCCCGTGACGTTAATTATACGATAATGATTGCAAGTTTACGTAAACAACTAGGTATTGGAACTTTTCGTGTGTACAAGCGTGAATTTGTAGACATTTTTAGTTTGTAGCCAGTGTTGCCGACTCCAAAAGTTTTAATTCGTTGGACTCAATATCAAAATTAGCTAATTGTACCAAAGGCAGATCCAATAAGAGTAGTAGGGGTAGGAACCCCACCTCGCGCCACCTTTTTTTAGGGTATCAATATTTTTTAATTAATTAAATTATAAGGAGCAGTGGTGGCCGAGTAGTAACGACCCCGACTTACAAGTTGTAGGTCGCGGGTTCAAACCCAGCCATGCGCATTACTTTGTGTAATTTATTTCATCACCACTGCTCTCAAAACGGTGAAGGAAAACATCGTGAGGAAACCGGCGTGTCCTAGAACCAATTCGCAGACATGTGACGTCCACCAACCCGCACTGGGCCCACATGGTGGATTACGGCCCATTCCCTCTCCTAGAGAGGAGGCCAGAGTCCCAACAGTGGGAACATTATAAGGCCGACTAAGCTAAGCTAATTAAATATTGTATCGACTGCAATAAAGATTGATAAATTATCGACACCAATACACTAGTAAGTAATGTGTTATTGTATAACCAGTGTTTTGTTCCTCTAGAGTAATTGGTAGTGTTGAAGTTTAAGTACTAAACGTTTGTGCGAGTCAAAAATGTAATAGAGTAGGTTCAATAATGATTCTGACTGTGATTGAATACCGTTCGTTTATTAATATTAGTTGCGAAGAAAGAGAGTAGACCTCCTGTGCAATCAACTCTCAATTAGTACCTAATAAAACTAATTTTTGTCATCGATGATCCAATAATTTACAAGAACGAATTTACGTACCTACTCTATACTTAAACATTAACTTGAAAATTTGAAGTATGAATACTTTAAAGTTGACAAAAGAACGTATTCATATTTTATTACTGTTTTGATTTTTAGTCCAAAAGTCGTTAGATATATATATAATAAAGAAAGAAAAATTCCTAAATTGAAATTTTATTTTATTGTAGATGGCTGGATTAGGGGATAAAAAGAAACCATCGGGTGCTCAAAATTGAAAAAGGAAACTGGAGAAAAAAGAAAAAAATAAAAAGCTAACTTCTCCGATTGACTCTTTCTTTTGACTTGGTAAGTAAGTAAGTTCAATCAGTTGGTACCATAAATAAAACATCTGAAGTGGCATAAATCAGTGACAGAAGTCGCTGGTGTATCCTGCCTGGGTTCGATCCCTAAGTTCTTACCTACTTATTATTATTACACTTCTTATTTTTTGTATAAGTTACCTGTAACTGTTTACCTAATGATTCTTAAACAAAGTAGGTTTTTATGATTATGACAATATCTAATTAATTGTTTTTTGCGGATTTTGTTACTAACCATTGCACCGGAAGTGTAATGGTTAGTAACTAAGACTCACTCTTGTACCAAAAGTCTCGGGTTCGAATCCCGGCCGGTGCAATATTTGTTTAAATACATACCTTCTCAGACCTTGTGTTAAATTTTTGTATTGTGTGATATGTCCAACACGCGTTCCAATCGTGGAGATTATGGCAATAGATAACCCCATAGTTTTGGAGGCTCATGTCTAACAGTGGAATGAGTCCATTACAGACAGTCGTCTGTACTTAAATAATAACTGTACTTATATGGCTTGTGTGTTTGAGATTTGATTTTGGGATTATGAATTATGTTTTTTCATGAAATAGCCGCAGGCGAGATCCGTCAATCGCAACTAAAGTAATTTAATTTCTTAATGTTTGCGCATAGAGCGTGCGTAAGCGCCTCAGTAATTCCATACTAAGTGCGATCGCCCGGACTAACGGATTAGACTATGCCCGATTGCCCGCCTTAACTTTAAGGCGATTTTTAATGTCCTTAAATATTATTGCGTGTCCCTGTTACCACAATTGGTTACACAATTTGTTAACTATCTTATGTTTTTTTAGGTACATCTTCGTCAACATCCACCCGGCAGTTAGAAGAGACAGTCAACTTGGAAGAGAAAACTTCTACGAGTATTTCACGAGTTCCAGCTCATACTAGTACCAGTACGTCGCCTAGCTTGCTTACTCCAAGTGAACCAATTCAAATTGTTAACCAACCAGCAACAGAACCAGATGTACGATTTTGTGAAAATGTCGCGAATGATCCTGCTCTCTGGCCGCAAGTAATACCCGATAATTTAAGATTATTTTTAACAGAACATGGACCGATTCAGATAAAAAAACCAACTATCCTTCAGATAGTAACATGAGGTCGTTTTCAGATACATATTACAGTAAAAAGTTACAAAACAACGAAATTATTCATCGAGTTGGCTTGTATATTCCACATCTACTGATTCTGTATTTTGTTTTCACTGTTAGCTTTTTCATAATAATATCATTGCATTTAATGCCCCCACCGGTTACAAAGACTGGGGGCATTTGTCGAGAAATATAGAACGACATGAAAAAAGTTCAGGGCACATACGTTCTTTAAAAAAATATTTGGATCTAAAAAATAACTTATTGAAAGGGCAAACAGTAGACTCGGTAAATCAAACTGAAATAGACCGCGAAAGAAAGAGGTGGACGGCAGTTTTGGAAAGGATCAAAATTATAAAATTTTTGGCAGTTCAAAATATAGCAATTAGGGGCACAACCGAAAAGTTGTATGACCCAAATAATAGTAATCTTTTAAAGTTGGTGGAGAGTATATCTAATTTTGATAGTACACTATCAGAACACATTGCTCGAATACAAAGAGCTCAGCATCGCATGCCACATTATCTTGGTCATAACATTCAAAATGAACTGATGAGTATAATTGCTGAAAAAATTAAAAGGACTTTAATTAGTCTTCTGAAGCAATGTAAATACTACTATGTAATTCTAGATTGCACCTGATATTTCACACCAAGAACAACTTACTGTTATTGTGAGGTTTATTTATTTAAATCCATCGACAAAACGCGCTGAGGTACGAGAACATTTTTTAGGTTTTTTACCTGTAACTGATACTACCGGAAAAGGGTTTGCGACATATTTGTTGGATTTCTTAAAATCACGCGAGATTGAATTAGATGATTTGCGAGGCCAAGGATATGATAATGGGGCCAATATGAGGAGGAAAAATATAGGCCTCCAAAAAAAAAAATATTGGACATGAATCCTCCTGCTTTTCACGTACCGTGTGCTTTTCACTCCCTTTATTTAGCAGTAAATGACGCCGCTAAAAACTTATTGGAAATTACAAACTTTTTCTATATTGTCCAAGAAATCTATGCATTTTTTTCAGCATTCACATCACGCTAGGATTTTTCGGGTGGGAAAATCATCTAATGACATCCCCGCTCTTGGGCGGAGCGGGGGATAGTGTCAGACTTTTACTGACTAAAAACCCACTCCTATTCCTTCTTTGCCTCATGGAAATATCATCATTCCACACTTTTGGAAGGAATTGGAGATCACCATCTGTCTTGTCTAAAGACAGTCAGATAGTAGGTACAATGAAGACTGAGTTACAATATGAAGGAAGTAATATTAGTCATGAGTCACCTGGAACAATCAAAAGACAATAATGTGTTTCATAATTACATCACGCTGGGATGTAATTATGAAACAGATAACCTCTTTCAAATACGCGTTGGGAAAGTAGATTTGATGCTCTTAGAGCACTCCGTTTTAACATGGATAAAATTTACGATGCATTACACTATATTTAATAACAAGTATGACAGCGACACAAAAAACATAGCGAGTTCATTCATAGCCAAATTAAAGTCTTATAGATTTATATGTTCAGTAGTTTTATGGTACAATATTTTACTAAAGATTAATATTGTAAGCAAAAATTTACAAAAATCGGACGCAATTATTTCAGAAGCTACCAAAATGATTCATCATCATCATCATTTCAGCCGAAAGAAGTCCACTGCTGGACATAGGCCTCCCCCAAGCGACGCCACAACGACCAATCCTGTGCGTCTCGCATCCACCGCACTCCCGCTACTCTCACCCGGTCGTCGGTCCACCTTGTGGGAGGCCTTCCAACGTTGCGTTTTCCGGTGCGCGGTCGCCACTCTAGAACCTTTCGGCCCCATCGACCGTCCGTTCTACGAGCAATGTGCCCACTGCCACTTTAGTTTGGCGATTCTTCGAGCTATGTCGGCGACCTTGGTTCTCCTGCGGATGTCTTCATTCTTTATGCGATCACGCAAGGAAACTCCGAGCATAGCCCTTTCCATTGCCCTTTGGTAAGCCTCCTGATGAGGCCCCTTGTAAGCAACCATGTCCAAAATGATCTTTTTTAACCAGTTTGATTAAAAAAGATTTGGAAAAATATCGCACCAATAGCGCGTTTGAACAGTTGTTATCTGATGCAAAATTAATTGCTAAAGAATTAGAATGCGAAACAGAATTTAAAAAAAACTGCTCGTCCACGTCCTCGAAACAGACATTTTGATTACGAGGCTGCAGATGAGCCCACTTTAGACCCAACCAACAAATTTAAAGTATGTTTTTATTTTATATTCGATCTGCTGACGGAACACAATTCAGTTTTTTCACTCTTCCAAAACATTGAGTGCTGGAATATTTAATATATTAGAGACGCATGAAAAAGAATCTCAGTGTTATCGGCTCCAAGAAAAACTAACATTTAAAAATAGTTTTGATATTGACGGGGAGGATTTATATAATGAATTAGACTTGTTGCCAATATTTTTTCCCAATGTATCAACAAGAACTCCCACTGATATTTTAAGCTATATATATTCTAATAATTTAATTTCCTCATTTCCTAATATCTCAACAGCTCTGCGTATATATTTAACACTGCCTGTTACAGTAGCAGAAGGTGATAGATCCTTTTCAAAATTAAAATTAATAAAAAAATATCTTCGTTCAACCATGACCCAAGACCGACTGACAAACTTAGCCATTGTATAGAATCCAAAATTGATATAAAAATAAATGATTTAATTAAAATCTTTGCCAATTCAAAAGCAAGAAAAATTGAGTTTGTTTGATGTATGTGTATGTACATGTAATAAATAGATATTTTTAAGTTTTAAGTTTAATTTTGTTAAATTTTTTTTAAAAAAAGCGAGGGTGCAGGCTGAGTCCCGCACCCTGGCGCAGAATAGACTTAAGACGGCCCTGATACGGGATCTTTATATAGAAAGGTGGATCAAGTGTGACAAGGGTGTAATCACATGTGTTATGTACCAAAAGCAATCTATTTTTCATTGAAAACTACATCACGTCTAAAGTTTTATTAAATAACTAGCTTTTGCCCGCGACTTCGTCCGCGTAGAAGTCGAAAATAGTTTTATTAGGTTTTTTGAGATACGAAAATATGAATGGTGACGTAACCTACGATAAACTTATTATTTTCGGTTAGTACAGTATTCGGGTCTAGGGATCTAACCGCAAAATTCGCCTATGTACCACTACTGTACATGAAGTTTAAATAAATATATAAAATTAAGTTTGTTTTTTATTGTATATACTTTTCCGGAATAAAAAGTACCCAGTGTACTGCCAGGATATTAAAGAATAATTATACCAAGTTTCATCGTAATCGAACCGGTAGTTTTTGCGTGATGACTGAACTAACAGACAGACAAAATTTTTTTTAATCAGCTATCGGTCTAGTAACACACATTTTTTTTTTGATATTTTCAATGTACAGAATTTTCACTTCTAGAGATTTATTATAAGTATATAATAGATTTGATACTGCTCATGAATAAGCATCGGTATCTGAGAGTTTCTTACTTTTGGAGAAGACTTAGATGTGCAGGTTTCTTAAGAGTCGTCCAGACTCTCAACTCAGTCTTTGTTCTTCTTCATGCGAAGGTTTTGGAACTAAGTCTTAATAGTGCGCTCGTTCAAGCCAAGGATTTCTGCTAGTTCAATCCTCCGAGCGCTGTCTAGCGTTATAAAGTGGGTCCTAGAGTACACTTACGCTCGCTCCATCATCATTTGGCTTGTGAACGCAGTTCGGATGCGTTTCCTCGACTCAAATAAGCTAATAATGGTAATGACCCCGGTTGTTCATTAGCTAATGGTGCAGTCACATTATTTAATTGATTTTTAGTGAATTCCAGAGACTTTCTAATGGCTTGTTCTTCATTAACTTTTTTGCTAGTACTTTCTTTTTTTTCCTTCCAGACCTAGTCTCACAACACAGACTCCTGGTTATGACATCAGTGGTCAAAGTACTGTCTACCAAATACAAAGAGCGTCCTCCCCCTAAAATAAAATGGCATATGTTAGAGAAGAATGATTGTGCGAAGAAGTTCAGGGTGCGAGTGGTGGACAAAATGATAGAGATGGGAGACATGAATGATCGAAGTATAAATGAAAGCTGGAATGAGATGGCTGGGTGTATCAGGCATGCAGCGAAAGATATTTTGGGAGAGACGAGAGGAAAGGGCATAATAGATAGGGATACATGGTGGTGGTCGACAGAAATTCAGAGTGTGTTGAAAGAAAAGAAGAAAAAATTCAAAGAATGGCAGTGTGTAGAGCCAGGAAACGTTAGTTTAAGAGCTGAAAAAAAGAATGAGTATGACGTTTTAAAGAAGAAAGCTAAGAAAGCCGTGGCAATAGCAAAATCAAAGGCCCAGGACAAACTATATGACACACTGGACAGTCCTGCAGGCCAAAAAGAGCTATACCGGCTTACTAAATTAAGAGAGAAAAAGGCGAGGGATGTTTGTCAGGTAAGATGTATGAGAGATGAAACTGGAATGGTTCTATCGGATGATGAAAAAATCAAAAAGAGGTGGAAGGAATATTTTAAAAGACTGATGAATGAGGAAAATAATTGGAGTGGGGCGTTAGAGAATAAACCAGTGAATGTGGGATTAGTGCGAATTGTTAATATGGATGAAGTCAGAATAGCAGTAAATGGAATGAAGAATGGTAAAGCCATTGGTCCAGATGGAATACCAGTTGAAGTGTGGAAGTTATTGCGAGTGGATGGATGGACGTGGTTAGCTTTGTTCTTCAATAAGTTGTTGCTGGAAGAAGCCATACCTGATGAGTGGTGCAATAGCTCTTTGGTGCCGATTTTTAAAAACAAAGGTGATGTGCTTGAGTGCAACAATTATAGAGGAATAAAGCTAATGTCACATACTATGAAAGCCTGGGAGAAAGTTATTGAAAGGAGGCTGAGAGAAGAGAGTGAAATTTCACAGACCCAATTTGGTTTTATGCCTGGTCGGGGTACAACGGATGCCATTTTTGCTATACGCCAGCTGTGCGAGAAATATAGAGGTGCGCATAAAAACTTGCATATGGTATTCATTGACCTCGAAAAGGCATACGACCGGGTACCTCGTGAGGTTCTGTGGTGGGCCCTTAAGGAGAAAGGTGTGCCTGGGAAGTATGTGCAGTTGATCCGAGCGATGTACAGTTGATGCAGTACCCAAGTCCGGTCTACAGTGGGCACCACTGGCAGCTTCAATGTGGCAGTTGGCTTACATCAAGGGTCGGCTCTCAGCCCTTACCTCTTCCTGTTGATAATGGACGCTCTGACGTCGGACATTCAGGAAGAGGCTCCCTGGTGTATGTTGTTTGCCGATGATATTGTGTTGGTTGCCGAGAGTGGCCTAGAGGTCCAGAACAGATTGGAGGTGTGGTGGCACAGACTGGAGAGTGTTGGCCTGAAATTGAGTAGAACCAAAACGGAATACTTGTTCTGCGATTTCGGCGGTCTCTCCAATCCAGTGCCTTTAGCTCTAGCTGGAACGCCCATACCGATCTGTTCTGACTTTCGGTACCTCGGGTCACTCATCCAAGGGAATGGTGAGGTAGACCGGGACGTAACACATCGGATCAACGCAGGATGGATGAAATGGAGACAGGTCACGGGAACAACTTGTGACCCACGGATGCCCCTCAAGTTGAAGGGTAAAATCTACAAGTCCGTGATAAGGCCTGTCATACTGTATGGATCAGAATGTTGGGCTGTGAAAAAGACGGATGAAAAAAGATTGCATGTAGCGGAGATGAGAATGTTAAGATGGATGTGTGGTGTGACGAGAATGGATAAAGTGAGAAATGAATATATTAGGGGAAGTTTGAAAGTGGCGCCAGTGACCGAAAAGTTGAAAGGGAATCGTTTGTCTTGGTATGGTCAGGTGAAGAGGAGGGATGAAACGCATGTTACTAAAAGAGTTATGAGTTTACATGTGGATGGATGGAGAGGAAGAGGGAGACCAAAGAAAAGATGGATGGATTGTGTGAAGAGTGATATGAAAGAAAAGGAAGTTAGTGATAGCATGACGAGCAACAGGGCAGAGTGGAAGAAAAAAACGTGTTGCGCCGACCCCAAATAATACGGGATAAGGGCAGGAAGATGATGACTTTCTTTTTTTTCCTTCATTCGACGAATTTGAAACCAAATGTTGACTGCTCTCTCCGCGACGTCCAACGCTGTGCAACTTCCTTAATTTGAGCGTTTCCAATGTTTGGAAACTTCTTGAACTACTTCACCAAATAATTTACTTGGCCCGTTGTAAAGGCACTTTGGAATCTTTTTGGGTTACAATGTTGCAGATTATCCATGTAGATAAAAAATAACATAAATGGATCAGTTTAAAATAAATCATTTTGACAAGGTTAGGCTTGGCATCCGATAATGTGTCTATTTTGAGTGCGTCATGAAAGTTGTATATTGAAGTTTGGGTTGGAATCGAGCATGGTTGACTCGTCGATGGCATCAATGGTGGTAGACTCGTTGCTGACAACTGAATTAGAGAAGATGCAGCTGGGTAATTTTCTACATAAATATTTCCTCGACTGTAAACTTCCGACTGCCTGTAAACATTGTTCTTCATGCCAAGATACTGCTCTTGAATAAGCATCGGTATCTGAGTGTTTCCTTTTTCTGGACAAAACTTAGATCAGTTCAGTCGGTCCGGAGCGGGTAGGAGTGGCAGACGGTCGCCTTCTTCTGCGAAGCAGTAATGCTAGCAAAGGAGGCGACCGATCGCGTGAGGCAATGTCAGCAAAACGTAGGGGCCCAGTAGGGTCGAGGCCTACTGGGGCCTTAACGAAGGAACAGGAGTGGGTTTTTAGTCAGTAAAAGTCTGACACTATCTCCCGCTCCGCCCAAGTGTGAGATTTGTCATTAGATGAGTTATTGCTGTAACTTACTTGGATTTAAAAGTGATAAAAGTTTATTAACTTTGAATCGAATCCGGAAACGATACTTGTGGTTGTGGTGTATGTGTGGAATCGATAATTGGCCACGTAAAGAGTTTAGGTTTCAGAGATAAATATGATCTCGTAACTTTACAAATATTCTAATCAGCGGAAGATATACATACCCCGCATACTACCGCGAATAGAAACAAATTTCTAAGTTGGTATATTGGCTATTTTTTACATAATATTATCTTATGCTATTAATCTTATGTTACTCATGTTATGTTATTAATCTTATGATATTTGGAATAATTTTTCCGTTGGTGGCAAAATTTTTTCGCCGTTTTCATGTTGAGACTTGCGAACTTCACAAATATTCTAATCAGCATACTACCGCGAATAGAAACAAATTTCTAAGTTGGTATATTCAATTCTTAAGTTGATTAGAATCTTGTGTGATAAAGAAGAAACGAAAAGCTATGGCTGTTTAAATTGTGAGTATTTGCTAATTATATTACATATCAATATCGTAAACAAATGATTGATTACTACAATCTTTTGTGCGCCGTCTAGTGAATTCCGAAGTAGCATAGTAGTAGTAGTAGTATAGAATGTTGTGAGCGAGCAATAGTTGCCAAAAAATATCAATAGATGGCTCTTATATAGTTTACGTCATTTATGATACAGGTATGTTTACATAATTTCTATCATAATTAACCGACTTCTAAAAAAGGAGGACGTTCTGAATTCGGATGTTTGTTTTTTTTTATGTTTGTTCGCGCATAACTTCTTTGCTTGCCAACCGATTTAAAAAATTCTTTGTTTGTTGGAAAGGGTATACTTCCCAAATGGTCCCATAGTCACCAAGTTGGGAACTGATGATGGAATCTTGGATAAATCGAGGGAACTCCTCAAATATTATAGGCAACTATATAGTGATTTTGGTATTTTCAAAAAGTAACATTTGATCAATCAATCAATCAATCAATCTTTATTTGTGAATATAGGTATTACAATAAAGGTCTTTAATAAATATTTTAGTCGTGCTCTATGTCCTACCAATGAAATTGGTGTACAAATATATTAGTCTTTTAGTGAGTAATAAGTCTGAATCAAAGTCAAATTATAGTAAATAATGTCAAATAAATGTAATATTAAAAACAAACAAATTAGCAAATTATAATCAATTTCAGATACATGTCAATGGTAATATAGTAAATAATGTCAAATAAATGTAATATTAAAAACAAATACATTAATAAACTATAATCAATTTCAAATAGATGTCAATGGTAACAGTAAATAATAAAGGGCTGATAATGTCATATTTTATCATTTAAAAATTCTTCAATAGAGTAATAAGTCTTATCTATTAGAAACAAAAATAATTTACTTTTGAATTTGCGGACATTATCTTCATTTCTTATACATTTTGGTAATTTATTATAGACCCTTGGAGCCATTACAAAAATACTGTTTCTGTATAATGCAGTACATGATCCGACAGTTTGTAATTGGTCACAACGGCGCTGACTAGTCACTCGAGCAAACTTATGTGGGTTTCTTTTGACGAACATAGATGTGTCATAGATGTACAATGACGGCATAGTTAATATCTTCGTATTTTTAAAAAACGGTTTGCAGCTGTCTGTTGTCTTCAAATTATATATGGCTCTTATACACCTTTTTTGGCTTTTGAATACCATATCTTTACCCGTGGCATTTCCCCAAAATATGATACCATATCTCAATGTTGAGGCTACTAAACCATGATACGCTGTTAAGACTGTTGCTCGATTGGCCGTTTTATTTGACATTTGCAAGGCATAGGAAACTTGGTTTAGCTTACTGCATACATGGTCAATATGTGAAATCCATTTTAAAGAGTTTTCAATGTTTAGTAGTTTGATGAAGTGGAACTGATGAAGAAGACCAGAAATAGTCAACGGAACTTCTTACTCGCATAGATATCACAATGAAGATAGTTAAGCGACTGTGAAAATACAAATAAATGAATGGTTCTGAATAGTTACGTTGAAAATGGTATCATCAAAGTGATCTGAGCCGGAAGGTAGGCACTGGAACTCCGTAATTAATCAATGTAACCTAGCCGTGTTTGGGCTTATTAGAATTGTCATGAGATGCACTTGGCTATAAGGTACTATCAAACTGATCTGATGATGGGGCCGGAAGGTGGAAGGTAGACACAGGAACTTAATAATAACACAACGTAAGCTAGCAGCATTTGGGTTAATTGGAATTATCATGAGAAATAGGCACTCTGTTTATAAGTGTATTGCAACTAAAAAGTGTGAAATAAAAAACTTTATACAAAAAAAAGAATACCGACTTCACTAAAAAAAAAAAACACTAAAAGGATCAAAATAACTTTAATTTCGGAAGTCGGTGTTTCTCGGTATTATTTGTATCTTATTTTACAGCAAGAAATTTTGCACTGATAATACGTGACGGCAGATTATAGCGCAAGTTTTTTTTTATTCGGAATATTAGGTAAGTGTGTGGTACTGTAGATAAGTCAAAGTTCCTTAGCTTGCCACCTATAAAGGTATCTGGCACGCCACTAGTACATAGGTACATTTTCATGGGTCATATTGACAGGAAATGTTTCCCAATTCTTCCCCTGAAAAGCTCCAATGCAGAGCTAACCCTCAATGTGTGTTGATGAGATTGTGTTAATGGTAGTTTCTTCTATCCTTGGCTGTTTAAACTTAAGTACCCACATATAACCACAGCGCCTTGGCTAAAAATATAGAAAGAAAAGAAAACAACATAATAATGTTTTACTATTTAATCAAAAAACTTTTATTAAAAATACAATTACTCTCATTACCGAATTATCTAATTATATATTCAAAATTACAAAATGAAACATCTGCAATGGCAATTACTTAAATCTGCAAACAAATTGGAGAAGAATTTCGAATAACAGAGAGTATTAAATTAAAGTGCATTCAGTCTGATTACAGAGGTAAGTATCCAAAATAAGTAAATTAAACTTCTTCAGTATTAGTAATTCATTCATTAAAATTTCAAATTTAGAAACAGCAATCATAACAATATCTAGTCATTTAAATAATAGAAAATAGAACTAGTTGTTGAAACACAAGTGCGGGTCGCAACAATGTGATTTGAGATCTTCC
Organism: Mythimna vitellina; assembly: GCA_949316375.1. Lineage (NCBI taxonomy): Eukaryota > Metazoa > Arthropoda > Insecta > Lepidoptera > Noctuidae > Mythimna > Mythimna vitellina. The sequence continues at coordinate 8,280,543 of OX438699.1, read as the reverse complement.
AAGCTCTTCAACTTGTACGCGAATGAGCTTATAGTTGAACTCAGTAGCACACGACTAGAATGCTGGGTCGACAATGTATCTATAAACAAACTTAGCCTAGGTTTAATATATAACTAATTGTAAGAGTAAGTACATGGTTTTCAAGGTCTCCGGTAAGTGTCCGTCAAATGTGCCTGCTAAAACTGAACGTTACTAAAGGAAACGGGTACAATAATTCAATTTGCGCGGACATTAAGTATGATACTGAAGGCCTTGACGACCAAGATGATATAGAAAGGAAACATAGGTTATATAAAGAATAAGAAAAAAAAAAAAAGGGCATTGGCTGTCAGAAACAATAATTATACTGGATCGAAGGTTTGCGCTTTGTAGTGATCAGGTTAAAGTCACATTATTTAGAACCTAATCTCAAGACTTTTAATACGTGCAGCCTGTATTTCTGATATAGGTACACAAGATTCGCTTAGTGTCCTACGTGGGTGGCACTAACAACATCCGAATCCTCACAAGTTTTGTATTTCTATTTGTAACATTAGAAGATTTACGAGGGCCCGAAACGAATTGGTAGAGGCACTTTAGATAGTTTTCATGGAACGTGATACCTACCGACGATCATCTCTGTACGCGCTATGTAAGTGTACAAGGATAACCCCTGCTTGGTGGGGAACTATTGCGACACATGGAAAAAAAAGATACAGAGTTATGATTTCGGAAGACTTAAGCGGACTGGTTACCAAGAACTATGTAAAGAATATGGCCCATGTGTACAGTGGGGTGACTTGCACACTCAATAAATATGCCCCCAAAAACGGCCGCTAGCACGAAGTGATGTAACAATAAGGGAGCAAAATAAAAATTCTGAGGTGCTTGAGGAGTGGAGAGGTACATACCTCGGTTATTAGGACAATTTCAGAAGTACGGTCAAGATCCTTACCAACACCTTACTGGATTATACATCCTTCTCCCGAGCACGGTTGCTTTTGTGAATCTCCACTCAAGCCAGCCAACAAAGACAAGAGAGAGGTGGGAGCTCTGTTTATCGTCAGTGTTTACAACGGCCGGCAAATAAAGACAAGCCGTAGATGAAGAACAAAAATTTTCCTGGGAGACAATGCCCAACAGTTTGCCATAAAACCCTGCCCTGGTTGTAACGCTCATATTCTGGCCCCTCACCCTAGGATTTGGGGATGTTAGAACCAGACCAGATACAGGCCTCTGTGGCAATTATCTTATGCTATTAATCTTATGCTAGTCATGTTATGCTATCAATCTTATGCTAATGCTATAAATCTTATGATATTTAGAATGAATCTTCCGTTGGTGGCGAAATGTTTTCGCCGTTTTCCTGTTGAGACTGGCGAGCTTGTAATTTTTTTTGCCGAGTGCGGTATAACTTTGCTTCATCAGAGCATTTGATTGTAATGCAATTTCTGTTAAAAAAGGAAAATAAATAAATAATGAGTGTCAGTTAAACCTTAAACAATGAATGTTTATGTTTAGTCTACCATTCGGTAGATGTCTCTAGAGAGTGAATTATGATAAAGTTTTGTATTAAATTCTTACCTCACTAAATTTACCGGGACACCACAGTTTATCGTAACGGTCTTTATAATATCGGCAATTAATTTCAGATCTAAAATTTTTTTTTTGAGGTCTGTCTATAAATGCCGGAGACGACTTGCCTGTCAGACAGTGCGTTGCCAATACACTGAAATGGAAAATAAATGGTTAGAAAGTTAAATATTTTTGAAGTGAACACTTCTTTAGGCGTGCAGCAGTGCTACCACGAGCTTTTAACGCGACCTAAACTGAATTGTTCAAGGGATGAAGCTATATAGGATTTATAGCTCTATCCCTCTTTCTCGCTCGCACGACTAACATTTTAACACGTCATGGTAACTCTCCTGAGTACTTTAATATTTGCGTATCTATTGAATGAGACTGAGCCTTCACGCTCGGCTACTTATTTTATTTGTACCCAAAATTCCCAATTGCACCCTGGTAAATACCTAGCCAAATATTATCTAAAAAAAATATTTTTTAGATAATAAATTACTTCTCTTATTTTGTAATATAACTGCTCAAATAACCTGGGATAATAATCAACTTTGTTTACTATATTAGTTAACAATGGTGATAATATTTATTTTCGCGTACAAAAAAGCATGTTTACAAAAGCTTTTTCGCAAACACTCATGAACAAAGTTTTGCAATAAAGTTTTACAGACAAATTGTATAAAGGAGCTACCTATTCTTCTTTAGTATAACACACTCGTCGTGTTGAGGCAAACAATTCGATTCTAGACTAACTAGTTTCCGAAAGCTTCTTTGACTAAACACTAATTGCCAGGACAGATAAAAATAATCGTGAAGTCACGTGGGGGAACACAGTCTTTATGTATCTATTATTTAGCCGTTAGTTATTAACATATAAAATATAAATAATACAGGGGCCTTATTGATGTTTCCGTTGCGGAATTGCGAAACTGCTACACGCGCGAATGTAGGCATCTCTCTCGCAACGGATACGTCATCGTTATTAAGGGATCATAGTGAAGCCTCAGGTCTCATAGTATGTTATGGTATGAACAGTAGAGCAATCTACAAAATACTCAAATATCTTCAAATAAAAAAAATACTTTGTATAATAATATGATTGAGCACCAATTAAGTATGTGTTACCCAAAGACATTCAATATATACTACCAATAGACCGGACATAGCAAACAAAATCGTGATCCGATACTTATTCCACGGTGGTCATAAGTCACTCAGTCTTGTATGACACACCTACACGTCAAGTCGTGTTTGTATCCGTTCTATGCACTAAAAGAAAATCATTTTCTGAGATAATATGCCGAACTACGCATTACGCTATTGTAAATCTTGCTATGGTCAAATGACTAGACCTAACTTCGGTTTATTTTCGTAAATATTTTTGGTATTTACGAAATATTTAATTAGAATTCAATAATTTTTATAAATAGTTCCAGAACATTTTCGGATTTTGTGTTAACGCCATCTATTGCTGGAAAGCTTAACCTTTCCATTATCACACACTGAGGCATTACCACGAGCTTATAACGTGATAAATTTTTCGATCTTAATCGGTCTGTTAAAAGGATGGAGCTATAAAGGGTGTATAGCTCTATCACTCTCTTTCGCTCGTACGACTAACATTTTAACATTATCATGGTAAGGCCCCTGGCCACCTACCGAGCGATAGTTAAATCATTATTAATTTTGACAAATTTAATTCGCTTGTTTGCTATTCCAAGCCAGATGGCGTCACTGAGCCATTGGATGATAGATTTTCTAAGACATTTATTCTGATAGCCGCACTATTGTATCTCTTTAAATCTCTTTGGTGTTACCGCTATTGTGCGTGTAAATCAGTTAGAGTGCAGATTATCTGATTGAGTCCGTTAAAGTGAAAAACAAAATTAAAGCTAGAACTACATTAAACCACGCACACTTGCACGCCTGATTTTTACGTAGAACGAAGTAGTGTGGCGTGTATCAAGTGTAGCTCTACAAGTCTAGTTTCCATATAAAATGTATGAAGACCGACGCCCAGATAGCTGTGTGGCACACGTCTTTGGTCAACTGGGCCCGCTCGATATTGGTCCCGCGAATTCAGATTTAGATACATTCATTGATTCGATTCAGAATTTAAAAAAAAAGTATTGTTTAAAGCTACCGGTGAATACTGTCGAGCCTAAAAGTTTTAAGCATTTATTCTCAATCAAAATCTTTTTAAATCAGGTTAATTTATGTAAAATAAGAGAAACCTTTTTATAAACTTTAAAATTCATTGACAAGTTATTTGGCTCCCATTCGGATATTTGATTTCTCTAAGTTCGTAAATTGACATCTTGTCAATTAACAAGGCATATAAAATTGAAGTGACATTGATAATGGCATTATTACTACCTATCTATATCTGCATGCACTTAGAAAGAATATGCCAACATTTAAGAATCGCTTACCAAATCTTATGTAATTTTTTATTTTCTCATCACCAAAGACAAAAATACGAGTACAACTAGTAGAAACTTATATTTTTCAGGTATTTATTATCAATTGCCTATCGCTTACTTTGCATAGACTTCGTAACATTTATAACGTTCAATTTAAATATTTTTATTTTAGTATAAAAATCTGATGAACTAAAAATTTATTAATTTTAAAAATCATAGAACAAATTGTTGTTTATGATGTTCTTAACATAGTCCTGAGAAGTTGCCAGTGTTTTACATATGTATACAGGGTTATTCGTTAGCGTAAATATTTTCGCTACCTGAATATACAGCTGAACTATAGTTAATAAAGCAAAAATCGGAGGCTTCACCATGACAAGTTAAAATGTCAGTTGTGCGAGCGAGAGAGAGGGATGGAGCCATACATACACCCTATGTAGCTCCATTCCTTTAACAGTTCAGTTTAGGTCTTAAAATGGATCGCGTTAAGAGCTCGTGGTAAGGCCTCAGGTGTTCAAAAGAAAAAACATATTTTGAAACTAGCTGAACTTATAACATGGATATTAAAACTAAGTGAACAAAAATTCAACTTGTGTTTATAGAAAACCAATTTGCATTTCCCGCTTGACTAGTAGTAAACAATTCACTCTTGCCTTAAACACTATAACGCTATCATGAAAAACAGACCACGGCAGGAAAAATTCCTTAGCCGTACGACCATTGAATGTATTCCCAAATCGATTTTGTGCGGTAGTCTTTACCTATTATTTTATTAGTAGACTTAGAATAGACTTGTAGTAGTTAGACTTTGAATTTTTAGTTACCTTCGCGGGAAGACCGCCTCCAATAATTTCCTTGTAGCCGAAGTATGCGAGTCCCAGTCAACTGTTTTTAGCAATCTGGCAGGCACCCAAGCGTTGCCATCACCAATTGGCACCTGCGAAAATATGATAATTGAGTTATAAATTCTTCAATTGGCGAGACAAAAACTTTATCGTCCTACTAATTACAAGTTTCCTTTCATTAGGGAATATTGAATACATATGAAATAGAATGAAAATATTGATTATCTACAGCGAACGACCATGCACTTTACTCAGTTGGTGATGATTACCCAACAGTAGCAAGGAACGAATTTTGACGGCGATACTGCGTAATAAATCCATCGTTACGAATATATAGATTCGTACAATTGCATTTCGTGTCCAGGCAATCTTTGTCAACTCCAGGTTACTTGGAATGGTCGAGGAATACCATGAGGCTGCCTATTGTATATCTATAGTTTAAGGTTTTCTTTATTGACAATAATATAGGTATTGTCTTTGTGAACAACATTTAAATGATTGGAAATAGGTACTTAAATACGAAATCTAAAATAATTACCAAATCATCATCATTCTCGGCATTATTTGGTATTTGTGCTGGCATGCTGCGGACACGCAGCGTGTAGGGACTGAATTTCTGTTCAGCTTTTAGAATTTGTCTATTAGCTTTTTGCTCTCCACTATTACTTTTTACCTCTTCTGTAGCAACATTTGGTTTACCTACATTCTGTTTAGTAGGTTTGTTATTTATGATTATTGATAAAAGCGCCATCAATCCACTGCAAAGAATTTTCGCGTTTACTTCCAATGTTTCGACTTGAGCTGATGAGAGATTTACAGTTTTAGATCTGCGTCTTGCGTTATTTGCATTCAATGAGCCTAGTATTTGTTTGCCGGTTGATTGTTGACTCTTGGGCTTCGGAGTATATTTTTTAATGGATTTACTGAAGCTCCTCTTTCTGGTACTCTTAGCATTAGTCTGAAAATATGAATAGATTTATTTTTATCATGATAATGAAAGTAAAGAAAATAGTAAAGGATGTCTGGGTTGTTGAGAAAGTTCCAAACTTACCTCTGAGAAACTGCCGCTGACCGCATCCAGCACATTAAGTGCAGAGCTATGACTACTCCTTTGTTGTTCTGCATTAAACTGAAAATTAATGACATTACCATTAATAACAATAAATATATAAGCCAGTCGTATTGTTGTGCTTTATGCTTATAAGCCATCCCTTATTTTTTCGATGATTCATCACTTATGCATGGTTTTTTATGAACTAACCTGATACCCTCCATGTCCGATAAAGCTAAACAATTGTTTGAGTTAGTCTTAAGGTAGATTGTATGTTTTTGTGTTTTCTGTACTGGGCGGTGCTCACTAAGCGACAAAGCCCTTTAATCAAACTAAAAAAAAAATCTTTATAAGTTTAATACAACTATTTTAAATCAAAATATACTTCCTTACTGCGTTTTTGATTAGTGTAAATGCTCCACTGACAGTTTCTGAAGAAAATCAACACTTGTCTTTCTAACAGTCTAAAGCAAAAGTTGTAGACCTAGTGCATTGAATGCCTTGTCTTTAATTTAAATGTTCGTCATTGAAATCATGTTAAGTCTCCTGAGTACTTTAATCAAGAAATTTATGTGTGTGAAATTGGTTCCGTACTTATAGATACTTATCTTATAAGTGTGTAAAAAACTGCTATTGGAAATTTAGAAACGGTCCTCATTTAGTACAAGCCCTACTCGGAAAAACGTCCTCGTAACATTAGTGAGTACTCTAGTATTAGGTCCTCGCACCGTACAAGTAATAAAAAAAACTGTATAAAATGAAGTCCTCGTCTCCGGGTCTCCGGTCATATGGTTAAGGTCCTCGTTTGGCTCACACACAGGTCCTCGGATGGTATTTCTCAGGCGGGTTTACGGGTGTGTTTAGGTCCCCGCATCGTACACAGAAAGTTATACCAAAAAATGTTGAGATAGCGCTATATAAATAGTCTCATCACCCCAAATATTGTTTTCTCTTTCTTTCCGTCTTGTTAATAAGGTCGTAAGTTATCGTTAACCTAGTTTTCTAAGAGATCCTCGAATGGTGACTTACGGCTATTGTCCTCGTATGGATGTATGTACAAGTAATGGTGTCTTATGCGTGTGTGTTATGGTGTATTCGTATGTGTTGTGTGTGTGTTGTGTTTGTGTTTTGTAGGTGGAATTTTACCCATCCCGAAGGAAGTGAAGCAGGAATAATGTGGCATAGGAAATAAAAGATTGAAATAAGCAAAAGTCTAGCTTAAATTTAATCAATACACACAATGAAAGAAAATACACGCAATAAAAAAACATTACTTAATCAAAAAAATCCCGTTTAGGGAGAGCGGTGGTTGCCTAGTGGTAACGGCTCCGACTTGTAGGTCGCGGGTTTAAACCCAGCCAGGCGCATTAATTTATGTAATTCATTTCATTACCACCGCTCTCAAAAACATAGGAAAACATCATAAGGAAACCGGCATGTCCTAGGACATCTACCGAACCGTACTCAGCCCGCTTGGTAGATTACGGCCCATTCCCTCTGCTAGAGAGGGCAGAGTCCCAATAGTGGGAACTCCGTGAGAACGCCGACTATGCTATACTCTAAAAAAACCCGTTCAAGGAATGACAAATCAAACATAATTTCAATTTAAAAATATCAATGTAAGAAAATACCGGGAATCGTATCATAAAAAACCCGCTTAGGGAATGACAAATTATTGTTTGTAAGTTAGCACAGCTGTCTTCTATATCTAGGCAGAATTTGAGCGGCAATTGTCATTAAGCTTCAACTTCAACTTCAACTCTTCATTAATGGTCATTAAGCTTAAAAACTAGTAAAAAATATAAATACGTCAAATAAAGAATACGTCAATAATTTTCAAATCACTGATTTTGTTGACTTATGGTTTCTAGTAAATCGTTTTTTTTTTTAATCTTGTGCGTAGTATTATAGTGCATTCAAATGCGATCAAGATGGTGGAAGATTTTCTTAACTCTAGTCGGCAATTAATGTTTAAATTAAATTTGTGTTTCATGAATCCATTTGTATAATTTTAAGCGATTTGTTGAGTTACGGGATCGGGTTGTAAATTAAAGATGATAAAGTTCTATTTCAAGGTTATATTTTAGTAACACTTAACCAATTACAGAATGCGACCGGTTCCCAACCCGACAAGCCCGTGACTGTCGTACGTCGCGCGAATGCAACATTGCAAAACCTATGACACGGTGCATTGTCGTCTCTACATCATTCCTCCCCTTTTTCGAAAATTTCAACATGCATAATTCAAACATTATGATTACTAATATTTTGCAACACAGTCTTAAAATAAACAGAAGTACAAGTGTGACTTTATTATGATTATACATACAAGTTGCTGTCGTGATAGTGTACAATAACAATGGGTGTTAAGTTTCTGACATAGATTGCATGAGGTACAAACAATTACGCAATCGATGCATATGCTCACGCCTGCCTGGAAAATATAGGCAGAGGTATATTTAATATGCTAAAGATACAATAGAAAACCTTTGAAAGATACAAAACCTTTGTGAACAATTATAGAAATAAAGTTATTATTATCCACTATATTTTATCACTATAAAGTTTATGCGTACTGTATGTTCGGTGTTTGTTGCTGCCCAGTTTTGTCAACTTGGCTTGATGATATAGCAGTAATAAACTCCTTTCTAGCCCAATTTTTCGCACCTTTTTTACAATTTTTGCACAAGATACATATTACAAATAACAGCAATAACACTAGAATACTTGCTACTGCCGCTCCATATAGTTCCACCTTTTGCTCCACCGAATTTTGGCTCGCGTTATTCGCGCCATTTTGAGCTATGATTATTTCCTCTGATTTGCTATATGATTTACCCATTGTATCCTGGTAATAAGTTTTATATTAAGTGCTTAAAGTGATCTGTGTTGATAGAATAATAAAAATGTATGTAAAAAAATGTATATATTGTAAATAAATGCTTATTTCGTAACCTACTTATCTTTTTTAAAACCGCTGTCATACTCTAAGCGACACGTAGCTATTCAAACTGCTACGTTTGTAATCTAAGTAGTGGCTGTCTACTACATTATGACAGTCGCGTTACTTAGCATTACAATAGCTTTCACTGGACGCGATCCTATACTAGAATTCTTAGTAAGCTAGTGCATGTTTATGCGAAATAATTACACATATTGACACATTGACTTTATGAGGTTACATAGTATTATAATACGTTTATATTACTTTTACCTAAATCGTATGGGAACTCTACTCACTCTTCCACTACGCGTGATGTGAGTGTTGGGTGAATCACGATTTGGAACCTCAGTATTTGTTGATGGCGTTTCGTCACTATCCTCATTGAGATAATATGCAGGTTTCAAACGGTCTATAGATATACGAGCTTTCCTGCCTTTCATTTGAATGTAATAAACTTTCCTATCTCTATTCAACACGCGAAAAGGTCCGTCGTATGTTGGTTGTAAAGGCCTACGAACAGCGTTGTTCCTAACGAAAACGTAATTACATGTTTCCAAATCCGGATGTATAAATATGTTCTGTTTTTTATTTTCCCTAGTTGCAACAGATTGGAATTTCCTAATTGTTTCTCTTAATTTGCATACATACTCATGACTACTATCTATTTCTAAGTTAGACTTATTATCGTAATAATCAGCAGGTAATCGCAAAGTAGTTCCGTAAGTCAGTTCTGCTGCGCTTATGCCACTATCGCCTCTCACTGCTGTTCTAAGTCCTAGTAAAACAGTTGGTAATTCTGTCACCCAAGATGATGTTATATTACATAAGCGAGCGGTTAACGCCGCTTTAAGCGATTTGTGCCAACGTTCAACCATACCATTGCTCTGCGGATGGTAAGGCGTTGTACGCAGTTTATTTATACCTAACAACTTCATTAATAAGCTAAATAATTGACTTTCGAATTGGCGTCCTTGATCGCTGGTTAGCTTTTTTGGACAACCAAAACGCGAGATCCAACCTTCATATATGACTCGTGCAACAGTCTCAGCGGTTATGTCTTTTGTAGGGAAACATTCTGGCCAGCGCGTTCCTCTGTCTACTATAGTTAAGCAATATCTGAACCCTTCAGCTGAAGTCGGTAAAGGTCCAGTCAAATCGACATGAATATGTTCAAATCTATCACATTGAGGAAACGAACCCAAAGCTGACATTGTATGTCTATTAACCTTTGATCGCTGACACTTAACACAAGTTTTAGTCCATTGATTAACATCGCGATTCATACTCGGCCAATAAAAACGATCTTGTACCAATTTTCGTGTAGTCCTGATCCCAGGATGACTCAAGCTATGTGTGGTGTTCACTAAAATCACTATTTAGGGATTAGGGTATATAAATGAAACAACCAAATTATCAGTAAGCAGGCGCAACTTCAGAGTGACGTCTACTCGTCCACGAGAACGGATCGAGTGTGCCCACACTGCCCACGACGCCACACCTCAGCCGGTCTACATTTAATGTGTATATCACATCTCTTCCTTTTTATAAAATGATTTAGATTTCAAGATATTTAGCACTCAGATGGTAATTTACAATATTCGCTGGTTCGGTTTTGAAGTACAATACAATACAGTACAGTAGGTATTTAGGATTTCTAATTTGTATACCACATGTCTTCCTTTTTATAAAATTATTAAGATTTTAAGTGGAATTACAATATTTAGCATTTAGACGCTAATTTGGTTTTGAAATGCAATTACAGTATTTAAGATTTAGAAATTAAATGCGTTTTACATACATTTCACTATGTTTTGTATTTAAACATTCTTTGAGTTTTAAAGTACAATTTACTATATTTTGCAGTTAAACATTCGTTGAGTTTTAAAGTACAATTATCTTATTATTTATTTATTTATTTATCTACACACAAACACTTAAAAATGAAAAGAACAAAAGTAGTTAGAAGAGCACAAAGGTACTGCTCTTATTTTGGATTTATAAATATGAAATTAAAACATGTAATTTTAATTAACTAGTTGAGGCCTGTGTTTCCTAGCTGACTACTCTGAGAAGAAACACAGAAACAAACTCAGAGGTCAAAGTCATTTTAAAATCCACAGTAAATGTGTTATGGTCAAATCATTTATGAGAACCGCGCAGATTAGTGTCTGAGATGATAGTTTGAGTAAAGAACCACACAGATTTGAGTGCATTTAGTATTTACATTAGACTTACAGATATACTGTAGCATTTAGCAATATATTATGTAGGAGTATTTTATTTAATCAAGAAACATTTCCATTTGCTTTCTAGTTTCTACGTGTTTTAAATTGAAGGTGATGCTTCATACTCGACACTCGTCTTACATGGTCTAATGTCTTATTTGTCTATTTTATGTTTCTCTTGATCTTTTGTCCAGCTTCGATAGCTGGCTTCTTTTATGAGGAGTGAGGGGATCTTTGTTTATTAATTTATATTTTGGTTTTTGTATCTAACTTCTTAGTTTTGAAGTATAGCACAATGGTAATAAATCGATGAATTTCTGGATATGAATTTTCTTTTAGGGTCCATTAAACATCTCGCCTTGGATATTTCTTGAGACCTGAAGCCATTATTACATTCTATTATTGCTTTGACTTTTTTAAATTCTGGATTCGGAATACAGTATTGAGAACATTATTCCTGTATGCTGTATTATGTGTGTTATCATGTAATTAAATTCCTGATTACACTTTTTTTTTTTCGTTATCAGGTGCTCTTTCTTTTTATTTATTTTTTTCACATTAGGATTTACTCTTGTATTGTGGGTGCGTTCACAGACATGTAAACTCCCATGCACAAGACACCCAGACTTGGAACAACCATCCGTAGGACAATTTAGGATATGCACTTTCGAAATATGTTTATATTTTAAACAATTTTGCTTTGCAGTGAACTATGGGAATCAGCAACTGGTTTCTTTTAAACATAACACAATTATGTTGTTTGGTTTCGATTTTAGCCTAAATATAATATCCTGATAGACTTGTTTGTGCTTGTTTTTATATAGACCTCAGGGCATAAAAATATATATTTTTAATTTCTAAATAAGGTCTTTGTTTTTTGTAGCTAGGGAATATGTTTATGACCTATACTTTATTACATGCGCAATTGTTGGATTCCCACTACCTATGTGAGTACTAGATACATTAGTTACCATTTACTGGTTGGCCTTTGAGTCGGATGTGCTCTGGCGGTTTGGAATGTCAAGTTTTGCTTATGGTGGCGCATATGCTAGGTCATTCATTTCCCTACAGGAGAGTAGTGCTGGTGCTGAATGGTTCTAGGACATGAGTCATGTTCGTGAACTAATGCCATCAATTAGGACTGGTCACCTCGCAACTAGGTACCATGGTTTGTTTGAATTATTCATTATGTCCGTGTAATCATTTATTTATCCGAGTGTCAGTAGAGTTTCTTCCACGTTTAACGTGCTAATTTGTATTAAATTCAATTCAATTCAGGAATTCAATTCGATACACAAAACTTATGCCTCGTTTTTATCTAATAGTACCATTTTCTATTTATCAGATTCTGTCTCCGAAGTCATTGTGAGTGAGCCCCTTGGCTGAGTACTGAATTAGCTAACCGAACTATCGGCAGCTCTACGTACGATCTCTTGTCTTTATAGTTAAGGGATTTATATTAATGGGAATTGTTTATACAGGAACTTATTTAATAAACAACTTAAGCTAGTTCATTGATAAACATCTGCTAGGTGCGAACTAAGCTCAACGGCCACTTTAACAGCCGCTTGAAACATCGAGGCATGATAAACTTCACTGAGATGAGAATTCTTTGTTTGTTGTGAATTCTTTACATGTATCTCCAGATAAATACGAATGTCGTCATCAGGCTTACCCGAACTATCGGAGAAATCCAAAAATGAATGATCGTTTTATTTACACTTCAGGTCCTATGAAGTTCATTTTGACTAGCTCGTTTATTATCCATTTTGACTAGCTCGTCTTTTTTTATATATTTTAATCAAATAGAAGCCGGACTAATTGATAGATTTGCTTTTTATCAATAGAGATCTTTAAGTTGGCAATAGAATTCAGATCAAAGCCTTGTTTTATATTTTATCTACGACATAATCTTTGCTAGTAATACTCCAGAGAATAACCCTTACACGTATATTATTTAGCATGTAAGAATCAATTATAATTGTTGCATTGTCGTCGACGCGACACGTGGCAATTTAGATAAGTAGGTGGGAAGCTACCTACCAGTAAGTACTAGACGTTTTCTTTAGTACTTTGTGTTTCTAATTTTTTGTTTTATTGCTGTCATTTGACGAAAGCTAGTCTTATTATTTTCTCTTTTATTGACCCTCGTTTCGCATTCGTTCTGCAAATAACGCGTAAACCACGTCTTTATGCCATTTGCATTAATTATAGAGCATGACTGATTTTTTTATATATATATATGCTCGAGCTATAATCATTTTTGTGATTACCACAATTTTCATGACATGCGTGATAGCAACCAATTCATTATTGATATTTGACAAGAGGTTAGCACTCTCTTTATGCCATTTGCATTAATTATAGGTCATGAACTGAATTTTCATTAATTGCTCGAACTGTAACCACTTTTGTGATTACTAAAATTTTCATGACATGCATGATAGCAACCAGTTTATGCTGTTATTTATCATGAGGTTAGTAGGTATCTTTTTAGGTACAATTGCATTGTTTCTGAAAATAACATTTGAAAACACCTTTTGTGCAATTAGCAATATTTTTATAGGAAAGGAATTTTTATCACGTTTGTGATTTTAATTGCCGCATCGGCAACACTTCCTGTTCAAGTGTCAATTCCTTTATGGCGGGTACATTTTGCATTTTGACTCTGGCAATAGTGGATTAAGTAGTTCAATGGCGAGTTTGCTGTTTTTAAAAGGTTTAGGTATAGTTATGGTTTTTCATTGAATCCAAAATTATATTTACAATATAAATCATTTATTTGAAATAGAATCAAGACTTGTATCTACAAATCAAATCAGAATGATATTTTTCTTAATTTTCATCTTGTTTTTACTAAACTAAAATGAAAGAATCAATTAGGTACACAACACCTCGTTACTTTAGTTTTAACACTGATTGTGGCCGGCTGATGATAAGAGCTCTATGGGTACTGTTACCATAACATTTTAAATAAACAAACTCTAGCTAGTAAGTCACACAAAGGTTCATTAATATCTATTAAACGCTACTCAGCAAATCGGCCCTTAGAAACAGAGATTAGATCCAAACACATCGGGGCATTACAACGCCTTTTAGATGTGACGAATTCTTTGTTTGATAAGTAAAGCCAGTACAAAATGTATTTGATCTAATTAGCCTTCGAAGGATTTCATGACACTTATTTAGTTTTAAAAATATAGTAATGCCTTATCAGGCATCACTTAACTCCGAAGTATCGAAGTGGTACTTAGCGTTATAGCTGGTACATATTAACGACATTAACGTTGGGACATTTTTTAGATCTAACAATATCTTTCGATAAAATTAGCATCAATTAACGTTTAATCGCTGGTACTGATTTAACGACATTAACGTTGGAACATTTTTTAGATCTAATAATATCTTCCGATAAAATTAGCATCAATTAACGTTTAATCGCTGGAACTGATTTAACGACATTAACGTTGGAACATTTTTTAGATCTAATAATATCTTCCGATAAAATTAGCATCAATTAACGTTTAATCGCTGGAACTGATTTAACGACATTAACGTTGGAACATTTTTTAGATCTAATAATATCTTCCGATAAAATTAGTATCAATTAACGTTTAATCGCTGGTACATTTTGATCGAATATCTTTTTCATTTGGTTCGATCCATTAGCGATTTGTCGTTGGTACATTTTGATCGAATATCTTTTTCATTTGGTTCGATCCATTAGCGATTTGTCGTTGGCACATTTTGATCGAATATCTTTTTCATTTGGTTCGATCTATTAACGATTTCTCGTTGGTACATTTGATCGAATATCTTTCCATTTGGTTCGATCTATTAACGATCTCTCGTTGGTACTTTTATTTCGATTTTTCATTATCATATTATGTATCCACAAACGAATTTGGTCAACAAACATCGTATTTGGTTAATATTATTTTTATTTTTTATCTATTATCGAAATGTAGAAACAAATTGTATGTCGTAATCACATTTCGATAAACGGTCCGTTTATGTGTTGAGCGACGTAATGATTTCATCGATCTATGCAGCACATCCCTCAGCTAACCACTGAGGCAGATCGCTCATAGATAACAACAGAAATATGAATATAGAAATATGAAACATTTACTGAATTTCACTTCATTAACGGTCACTTCTTTCTTTTTTTTATTTCAAAACACTTTGTGCTATGACATAATAATTTCATTGCTGACCAATATTCGTAAGTAGTACATTTTTTGATTTATGATCACTTTACTTACTGCGCTTTTACTCGTCGCCAATGTGGTGTTCACTAAAATCACTATTTAGGGATTAGGGTATATAAATGAAACAACCAAATTATCAGTAAGCAGGCGCAACTTCAGAGTGACGTCTACTCGTCCACGAGAACGGATCGAGTGTGCCCACACTGCCCACGACGCCACACCTCAGCCGGTCTACATTTAATGTGTATATCACACTATGCACTGTCTCAAAAGCGATACGCCGAAACTTTTCACATAAATAGGGTCTGATTTTGTCATTAGTTATATTGCAATAAATAAATGCCCCGCTGTCTGGTAACATTATTTTTTTTAAGCTATCGTTTCTGTTATCGGGATTTGTTAGTTGTAAAACATAGGTATCACGTTGCTGCTCCTTAGCGAGTTCTTCGTAATCTATCACTGTGGGACAGTTTATAGTTGCTACGCGCGATAATGTGTCTGCAACAATATTATCCTGCCCACTCACATGCCTGATGTCTGTGGTGAACTCGCTAATAAATATTAAATGACGTGTACGTCTAGGTAACTCTTTCTCGCTATTTATCTTTAAAAATGCGTAAGTAATGGGTTTGTGGTCTGTATATATTGTTAACTGCCGTCCCTCGACCATGTTCCGAAAATGACGAATGGCTAAGTAAATCGCTAATAACTCCCTATCATACGTGCTGTACTTACATTCAGTTTTAGACATATTTTTTGAAAAATAACCTAATGGTGACCATACATTATTTACTCGTTGTTGTAACACCGCGCCTACGTGAGTATCGGACGCGTCCGTCATAAGTGCAAGCGGTGCATCCGCCACCGGGTGTGACAACGTGACCGCATTACACAAGCCTAACTTACATTCTTCGAATGCTTGCTCAGCGATTGGGGTCCACGCAATAGGTGTCTTGTCTTTCTTTTTCGAACCATGAATAAAACTACTTAGAATCGATTGGGATAAAACTGCGTTTGGTATATGAGACCTATAAAAATTCACCATGCCCAAAAATCGTCGCAATTGTTCGATATTGTTGGGCTTGGGAAATTCGGTAATAGCTTTAACTTTCTCACCAAGTGGATGAATCCCATCTGATGTGACATGATAACCTACGAAATCTATTTCTGTCTTACCAAACGTACACTTTGCTAAGTTAATTGTTATATTATATTTGTTAAATTGCTTAAATAATGACTCTAAATGCTTACGATGCGTTTCCTCGTTAGAAGATGCTATAATAACGTCATCAATATAAGAGAAAATATTGTCTTTGCAATCTGCGTCCAACTCCTGAAAAACAGTATGGTGCATGAATCGCTGAAACGTCTGGGCAGCGTTACGTAGCCCAAACGTCATACGCGGGAATTCATACAACCCAAATGGCGTAATGATTGCAGTTTTTTCTATATCTTCTGGTGCTATAGAAATACAGTGATATGCCCTGTTAATATCTATTTTTGAAAATATCTTTTTTCCTGATAGTATATACGTAAAGTCTGATAAACGAGGAATAGGATATCTGTCCGGCTTGGTGATAGAGTTAAGCTTCCTATAATCCCCACACGGACGTAACTCCCCATTTTTCTTGGGTACCACATGAAGTGGACTGGCCCAAGGACTTTTTGAGGGTCTACAAATGCCTACTTCCTGCATAAAACGAAACTCTTCTTGTACCTTCTTATATCTAGCCGGTGGCAACGGTCTAGCTCGAGCAAATACTGGAGGTCCACTTGTTTCAATATGGTGTAAAACACCGTGGGTAGGCACTTCCCTATACGACGCAGGTTTAGTGATATTAACGTACTTACATAATAAATCGTGAAATGGATGAGTATCTTCCACAGTTTTCACGGTCGGTTGATCCGCCTCCACAATACTGGCAACAGATTTCAATTTTGTTAAATTATCAATTAACCTAGATGAACTTAAATCTACAATCAAGCCATGGTGAGCCAAAAAATCAGCTCCTAAAATTGGTTGGGTTACCTCGGCAATTATGAATGTCCATTCGTACGGCCGGCGTAAACTAAAGTCCAATATCATAGTTTTAGTACCGAATGTCTTAATCACACTTCCGTTTGCCGCGTATAATTTATATTCACTACACTCACTCGCGAAACGGTTATATTTAGATATTGGTAAAACCGATACATTGGCGCCGGTATCCACCAAAAATTTTAGTCCACTTTTTTTATCTCTAACACACAGGCGTTTGTTAATTCCACTGGCACAGCCGTCCGCCTTGGGCTGCACTGCATCTAGTTTTTTTCTGTCTCAGTCTCCCGCTGCTTCTGCCATGCACAAGGCTGAATGCATTTGTTGGCGTTTTCCTTGTACCGGAAGTGGTAAAAACACAACCAATTTGGGTTTCTCCGTTTCACCATGCCTGAGCGATCACGACTTTGTGATGCAGAGCGATAAGGCTTCCTGTATCCCTTACGACCAGACGATCTACCTCTTGACCTTGAAGTTTCCAAGTGGTTCAAACGCTGTGTTAGCTGAGCAATCTGCTCTTCCAGGTTTGGTTGTGAAGCTGTTACACTGCTCCTCGTACTCGAAAGTTCTTGAATTTCAGCAAAACGTGTTGTTTCGACGACTTTATCCGCCATCGTAGCTAGCTTCTCCAGATCTTTCACTTCACTTACTGTGAGTACTGCCTGTACCGCCGCTGGTAAATGCCCCATCCATAGCACGCTCAAAGTTTCATCCCTAAACTTATTTCTAGCGAGATCTCTCATTCTTCTGAGGAGTTGGGAAGGCTTCTGATCTCCTAACTCCAGTTCCTTCAAAAGTTTCTGAACTTGGCGAACTTCCGATTCCTCATACACGACGAGCAATCGATTTTTCAAGGCTTCGTACTTTTTCGTGTCGGGCGGCGTTAGTACAATATCGCTTACTTGCTCCACGTGCTCACGGCTGAGCTTCGCGACAGCTAAATTATACCGTGACTCATCTGCCAGCTTTTGGTTAGCCACCACCGCTTCGAACTGGGCAAACCAAAGACGTGGTGATTCCTTCCAGAAATCCGGTATCCTGCTTGACACAGTTATCTGAGCTAAAGCATTTTCACTCGCCTCGCCTCTGACTGGAATGGTTGACGGAGGATTCATTTTTACGCGTTTAGTGGTCGCACACAAAACAGAGTTTATTCACTTTAATCGTAGGGGTCACCAATGTTGAGTTACGGGATCGGGTTGTAAATTAAAGACGATAAAGTTCTATTTCAAGGTTATATTTTAGTAACACTTAACCAATTACAGAATGCGACCGGTTCCCAACCCGACAAGCCCGTGACTGTCGTACGTCGCGCGAATGCAACATTGCAAAACCTATGACACGGTGCATTGTCGTCTCTACATATATATGTCGTATAGGGGCTCCGGTCATATGGTTAAGGTCCTCGTTTGGCTCACACACAGGTCCTCGGATGGTATTTCTCAGGCGGGTTTACGGGTGTGTTTAGGTCCCCGCATCGTACACAGAAAGTTATACCAAAAAATGTTGAGATAGCGCTATATGAATAGTCTCATCACCCCAAATATTGTTTTCTCTTTCTTTCCGTCTTGTTAATAAGGTCGTAAGTTATCGTTAACCTAGTTTTCTAAGAGATCCTCGAATGGTGACTTACGGCTATTGTCCTCGTATGGATGTATGTACAAGTAATGGTGTCTTATGCGTGTGTGTTATGGTGTATTCGTATGTGTTGTGTGTGTGTTGTGTTTGTGTTTTGTAGGTGGAATTTTACCCATCCCGAAGGAAGTGAAGCAGGAATAATGTGGCATAGGAAATAAAAGATTGAAATAAGCAAAAGTCTAGCTTAAATTTAATCAATACACACAATGAAAGAAAATACACGCAATAAAAAAACATTACTTAATCAAAAAAATCCCGTTTAGGGAGAGCGGTGGTTGCCTAGTGGTAACGGCTCCGACTTATAGGTCGCGGGTTTAAACCCAGCCAGGCGCATTAATTTATGTAATTCATTTCATTGCCACTGCTCTCAAAAACATAGGAAAACATCATAAGGAAACCGGCATGTCCTAGGACATCTACCAAACCGTACTCGGCCCGCTTGGTAGATTACGGCCCATTCCCTCTGCTAGAGAGGGCAGAGTCCCAATAGTGGGAACTCCGTGAGAACGCCGACTATGCTATACTCTAAAAAAACCCGTTCAAGGAATGACAAATCAAACATAATTTCAATTTAAAAATATCAATGTAAGAAAATACCGGGAATCGTATCATAAAAAACCCGCTTAGGGAATGACAAATTATTGTTTGTAAGTTAGCACAGCTGTCTTCTATATCTAGGCAGAATTTGAGCGGCAATTGTCATTAAGCTTCAACTTCAACTTCAACTCTTCATTAATGGTCATTAAGCTTAAAAACTAGTAAAAAATATAAATACGTCAAATAAAGAATACGTCAATGATTTTCAAATCACTGATTTTGTTGACTTATGGTTTCTAGTAAATCGTTTTTTTTTTTAATCTTGTGCGTAGTATTATAGTGCATTCAAATACGATCAAGATGGTGGAAGATTTTCTTAACTCTAGTCGGCAATTAATGTTTAAATTAAATTTGTGTTTCATGAATCCATTTGTATAATTTTAAGCGATTGTTAGGACATGAAACGCATTGCCGCTCAACGAATGCCAAAAGATCTGAATTTTGTGCAAAAATTGAGGAGTGATAGATAGATAAAAGAAAAGAAACGATAAGAAAGAAAGAAGAAGAAGAGAAGTGATAGCGTGAAAATTGACAGGAAAGAATGGAAGAAAAAACCCCAAATAACACAAGAAAAGAGTAGGAAGATGATGATAATTCATTAAACGCTTTATTTTGGAAGAGGGCTACTCTGAAGGCGATACAATAAATTTGGATGAATAACACATTTTTAGTGCTGCATTCATCAATTCCCGGTATTTTCTTGACAGCAACGTAGCGCACACTATTCTGCAGCTATTTACACAAATAGCTACTGCAATTAAAGCAGTGCTGGCTAAGGTACAGTCTCAAAAACTATGCTAGATTTTTTCTATGCTATACGGAAAGGAGTACACCTGTGTATGCATGCTTGCTTGACCTCTACAAAGCATTTGACTTCGTGTTATGCGACGCATATGGGAGACTTAAGAAGACCGGCGTGCCTACACAGGTGAAACGGATTTCTCATCTATGGTACTAAAACCACCTTAATTATAATCATTATTATGTATTAATTACGAATAACGTAATTTTTTTTTTCTTTTTTTAAGACACGTTTAATTTGGAATGCGACGTGAAACAAGTTGGTTTGAGTTCTCTCTCAGTGGAGCGCTGGATCGACAATGTAAGGCGGACGATATGGTGCTGCTGATCCCAATTGTAAGCGCAATTGCAGACACAACAAGAACACACAATAAAATGACTAATTACAAGACAATTGCTAGACATATTTTATTTTATTTTAAGTAATTATAGAAGAGTGAGTACATGATCGTCAAGGCCTTTCGGTAAGTGTCTGTCAAATGTGCCTGTTAAAATTGAACGTTACTGAACGAGGCGGGTTGCATCCAAAACCACTTGATATTCATCCCGGGCAATCCGAGCCCTTTTCGGATGAATCTCATGCTATTTTGAATGAATTTGGCATTGGTGGTGAAAGGTTTTAGTCGTTTTATTCTCAAGAGTTGGGAGCCTCAAGGCTTTTCTGCCTATTACGATACAACTTTGCTTCATCAGAGCATTTGATGGTTATGCAATTTCTGTGAAAAAAGGAAAAAATAATAATTAATGCATGAAAGCTAAATCTTAAACAACAAATGTTTATTGAGTACGTATAATATTAAGACTACCGCTCGGTAGATATCTCTAGGGAGTAAAGAGAAGAAACTAGTGGAATAAGAAGAGAAAGTACGTGTATGTATGATAAAGTTTCGCATTAAATTCTTACCTCACAGAATTTCTTGAAACGCCACACTTCTTCATTACTGTAAGTATAATGTCTTCCACGAGTTTTGGATCTAAACATTTCTTTGGGGGTCGGTTCAAAAACGCCGGTGACGCCTTGCCTGTCAGACAGTGCGTCGCCAATACACTAAAATGAAAAATAAATGGTTAGTTTTTTTTTTAAGTGGTAACGTCTTTAGGCGTGCCTTAGTGATACCAGGAGCTCTTAACACGATTCATTTTGTAACCTAAACTGAACTGTTAAAACTCCAGAGGACCCTCTTTTCGCTCGCACCATTGACATTTTGATACGTCATGGAATTCCCTGAGCACTTACCTATTGAGTGAGACTGAGCCTTCACGCTTGGCTATATTTTAATTGTATCTAAATTGATAGAGTCGCGTTTGACCACTATCTTGCGAGAGATGGGTTTCTACCCGATAAATGCCGAAAGTTCCGATTGCAGGATATTTACTTTTTAAGTAATAAAGTACATTTCTTATTTTGTATTACAACTGCTCAAATAACCTGAGAATTAAATCAAGTTTGTTTACAGTAGTAGTTAGTCAACAATGGTGATAAGAGTATTCGTTTTCGCGTACAAAAACGCGTGTTTACAAAACCTTTTCGCAAACACTTAGAAACAAAGTTGACGGCGCTTTAGTTTTTAGTTTTCAAAAGACATCAGAGAAGGCACTAGTTGTTTATAGTGGCGCTAGTGGTTTAGAGTGACGTCTGTCATGTGACTGGCCACGACACTCTGATGTAACACTGAGTGTTGGTGCGATGTGGATCGACGGCAGAGGCATAGTATTAACTGAGCCCCGGACCGAGACATGTGTCCACTACGCGTTCAGTAGAGTGTCTTAATTGTGTTGCCTATTTTGTAATAATGGTTATTGTGTGTGATTTATCCACGATAATTATTTTATGACAACTAAAAGTAAGATTATAGTGAAGTGTTTTTTCTTGGTTGGGAAAATCATCTAATGACATGTCTCACTTGTTGTGTGGAGCGAAAGGATGTGTCACACTTTTACTGACTAAAAACCCAGTCCTGTTCCTTCTTTACCTTCCATACCAGGGACGAGTTTTTCCTTTCAGTAAAAAGGCCCAGTAGGCTTCGACCCCGCTGGGTCTCTATGATTTGCTGACATCTCCTTGAGGCGCATATGGAACACTACGCTCCGTCGAAGACTTGTGGTTGGTCCGGACGGTCGGTTGGCGAGCTACCCATTGCTCGCCGTACGCAAGCCCGCGCCTACGGTGGCCGGAAATCGGGATCGGGATCCCGGTGGCTCACGCGAGCACGTGCGGCTTCCTCCTTTGCTAGTACTACTGCTTCGTAGAAGGAGGCGACCGCCTGCCATTCCTATTCGCTTCGGACCATAGCCTGTACCAAGGCCCGGCGCGAAAGATCGTTGCACCACGAGGATACGGCGGTGCTCTGCCCAAGCAGGGCACACCTCTAACATGGTATCACCCGGGCGTTACTTCCGCACAAATTGGGTGCACGAACTTCCTGAACTGACCAAGCTCGGTGAGAACCTGCGTCATGTGGACGATGAGGACGCCGTGAGGTCTTTCCAGCCACTCCTCAAAGAGGGGACTTACCGCCATAATTATAGCGTGCTCAGCACTGAGTTGCAACAGTCGCTATCACCATTTCACCATAAGATCACCATGCAAGTCGCGGCAGCGGAGTTTCACCCCGGCGTTGTATCTCCACGTCCAAATCGTGCAAGTGTGCTAGGACTGTTGCCTACCGATCCCATGGTGGCAGGCCAGTAAGGAGGCTCGCCGTTTCGCCGGAAACCGTTCGCGGTATCCCATGCTTGGCTTGCGTTCAGCTGGGCCACCGGTCGCTTTCGCAGCGACGGCGCCCACACCGGCGCTCCATAAAGGGCCATGGACGTCTGGACCCCCTAGGTTGGGCAGGAGCTGCTTGAGGGCAGCCCCTATCCGATTTAGTTTGGGAGCCAAACGTCGGAAGTGCTCCTCGAAATTCCACCGGCTGTCGAGATCAAGTCCCAGGGACTTCATTGTCGATCCGATGCCGATGTGAACTCTTCCTACTGTTAATTGGAAACGCCGTGGTGGCGCGCTCCGAGGGCCGTGAAAACACATGGCCTCGGACTTGTGCAGCGCCACCTCGAGTCCCTACTGCTGGATCCTCTCAAAGACTATCGCAACCCCCTGTGTCACTAGTTCGGTCGCCACTCGGTACGGCTCTCCCTGCGCAGGACTAGCGTGTCGTTTGCGTAACAGACCACGCTTACCCCGTCAGGGAGGTCGCTGTGCAGCACGTAGTCGTACCCGATGTTCCACAAGGGCGGTCTTAGTACCGATTCCTGCGGAACACCGCACGACATCTCTCGCCGTTTCTACTCCTAACTTAAGTAATTTGATTTGTAACGAGTGCCTATACCCTTCGCCCGATAACGCCCTATCATGAATCGCATTTCGAGGCAACAGATCCAATTAATATTGCTGATTGGGCTCGAAAGCCTTTAAAGTTAATAAATTGTTATTATTTTATTAGTAGACTTTGACAGAATTTTCAATAATTACCTTTTTTTTTTTTTTAATTGATATAAACCAGTGCTTGACTGCGATCCCACCTAAGCGGAGATGCAATCATTGATGGTCAGGCGCACTAGTTTATTAAGAGCCTATTCACTCTAGCCTTGAAGTACCTTCGCGGGAAGACCGCCACCAACAACTGGCGTGTAGTGAAAGTATGCGAACTCCAGTCCATGTTTCTTAACAATCTCGCAGGTACCTTAGCGAACCCTTTTCCAATTGGCACCTGAAAAGACATGATGATTCAATTATAACTACTTCTATTGGCGAGATAAAAACTTTATCATCCTACCAATTGCAAGTTTCCTTTCATCATGGTGATGATTACCCAACAGTAGCAAGTAACGAATCTTGACGATCATACTGCGCAATAAATCCATTGTTACGAATATATAGATTCGTACAGTTGCATTTCGTGTCCAGGCAATCTTTGCCCACTTCAGGTTGCTTGGAATGGTCGACGGTCAATGGTCATGAGGCTGCGTATTGTATATCTATAGTTATAGTTTTCCTTTATTGAATACATTTATGTATGTCTATGTGAACAATACTTTAACTATTGGAAATACTTGAATACGAAATCTAAAATAATTACCATTTCATTATCGTTCCCATTGATATTTTCTGTCAATTGTGCTGGCATCTTGGGTTCTTCAGCTTCTGTACCGGCGCTTTCATTCTCATTATGGTTTGGTTCGCTTGCATTCTGTTCCGTTTTTTTGTTTAAGTTCAAAAATAGTGACCTAAGTTTTTCGTAACGACTTTTCAATATTATTTTCAACCGTTCGATTTGGGAGAGCGCTGTGCTGGTAATGGTAGATCGGCGTCTTGAATTATTTCTATTCAACAAGCCTTGTGTTTGTTTACCGGTTAATTTTTGCGGTTTATACTTGCGCTTAAGAGTGTATTTTTTGTTTTTTATCATCTTGGTGTGCTGAATTTTAGCATTAACCTGAAAATATGAACATAAATATTTTTTATAATATTAATCAAAGTAAAGAAAATAGTAAAAGGAATCTGGCTTGTTGAAAAAGATCTAAACTTACCTTAGAGAGGACGAATCTTGACGATCATACTGCGCAATAAATCCATTGTTACGAATATATAGATTCGTACAGTTGCATTTCGTGTCCAGGCAATCTTTGCCCACTTCAGGTTGCTTGGAATGGTCGACGGTCAATGGTCATGAGGCTGCGTATTGTATATCTATAGTTCTAGTTTTCCTTTATTGAATACATTTATGTATGTCTATGTGAACAACACTTTAACTCTTGGAAATACTTGAAAACGAAATCTTAAATAATTACCATTTCATTATCGTTCCCATTGATATTTTCTGTCAATTGTGCTGGCATATTGGGTTCTTCAGCTTCTGTACCGGCGCTTTCATTCTCATTATGGTTTGGTTCGCTTGCATTCTGTTCCGTTTTTTTGTTTAAGTTCAAAAATAGCGACCTAAGTTTTTCGTAACGACTTTTCAATATTATTTTCAACCGTTCGATTTGGGAGAGCGCTGTGCTGGTAATGGTAGATCGGCGTCTTGAATTATTTCTATTCAACAAGCCTTGTGTTTGTTTACCGGTTAATTTTTGCGGTTTATACTTGCGCTTAAGAGTGTATTTTTTGTTTTTTATCATCTTGGTGTGCTGAATTTTAGCATTAACCTGAAAATATGAACATAAATATTTTTTATAATATTAATCAAAGTAAAGAAAATAGTAAAAGGAATCTGGCTTGTTGAAAAAGATCTAAACTTACCTTAGAGAGGACGAATCTTGACGATCATACTGCGCAATAAATCCATTGTTACGAATATATAGATTCGTACAGTTGCATTTCGTGTCCAGGCAATCTTTGCCCACTTCAGGTTGCTTGGAATGGTCGACGGTCAATGGTCATGAGGCTGCGTATTGTATATCTATAGTTCTAGTTTTCCTTTATTGAATACATTTATGTATGTCTATGTGAACAATACTTTAACTATTGGAAATACTTGAATACGAAATCTAAAATAATTACCATTTCATTATCGTTCCCATTGATATTTTCTGTCAATTGTGCTGGCATCTTGGGTTCTTCAGCTTCTGTACGCCGCGCTTTCATTCTCATTATGGTTTGGGGGTAGGTGGAACAGAGAGTAAAGTCCCGCAAACCTCCGTTGAAAAGGGAGGATCCTCCGACCAGACGGGATGTTATGTCTGGTGGGCTGCAACTGCCCGATAGATGATTTCGGGCTGTTCTATATGTTCTAATCGCGCGGAGAACTTTGATTGCGCGATTCAGGATTTTCTTATGTGACGCGATAGATGTCGCTACATCACTCCCCTCCGGAGATCGGAGATCGATGGTTCTTGATGCTTCTTGATGCGTGCCAGGCCAGTGGTAGGTTGGTTCCAGTGAGTCGGAACCGAATGCCGCATAGTTCTCGGTGAGTCGGAACTGTCTGCGGTGATGCCCCAGTGAGTCGGGGTGGTGCTGTCCCAGTGAGTCGGGATGATGCTGCAGGCTCCAGTGAGTCGGATCACGTCGTTATCATGTGACGCGATAGATGTCGCTACAATGGTTTGGTTCGCTTGCATTCTGTTCCGTTTTTTTGTTTAAGTTCAAAAATAGTGACCTAAGTTTTTCGTAACGATTTTTCAATGTTATTTTCAACCGTTAGATTTGGGAGAGCGCTGTGCTGGTAATGGTAGATCGGCGTCTTGAATTATTTCTATTCAACAAGCCTTGTGTTTGTTTACCGGTTAATTTTTGCGGTTTATACTTGCGCTTAAGAGTGTATTTTTTGTTTTTTATCATCTTGGTGTGCTGAATTTTAGCATTAACCTGAAAATATGAACATAAATATTTTTTATAATATTAATCAAAGTAAAGAAAATAGTAAAAGGAATCTGGCTTGTTGAAAAAGATCTAAACTTACCTTAGAGAGGACGAATCTTGACGATCATACTGCGCAATAAATCCATTGTTACGAATATATAGATTCGTACAGTTGCATTCCGTGTCCAGGCAATCTTTGCCCACTTCAGGTTGCTTGGAATGGTCGACGGTCAATGGTCATGAGGCTGCGTATTGTATATCTATAGTTCTAGTTTTCCTTTATTGAATACATTTATGTATGTCTATGTGAACAATACTTTAACTATTGGAAATACTTGAATACGAAATCTAAAATAATTACCATTTCATTATCGTTCCCATTGATATTTTCTGTCAATTGTGCTGGCATCTTGGGTTCTTCAGCTTCTGTACGCCGCGCTTTCATTCTCATTATGGTTTGGTTCGCTTGCATTCTGTTCCGTTTTTTTGTTTAAGTTCAAAAATAGTGACCTAAGTTTTTCGTAACGATTTTTCAATATTATTTTCAACCGTTCGATTTGGGAGAGCGCTGTGCTGGTAATGGTAGATCGGCGTCTTGAATTATTTCTATTCAACAAGCCTTGTGTTTGTTTACCGGTTAATTTTTGCGGTTTATACTTGCGCTTAAGAGTGTATTTTTTGTTTTTTATCATCTTGGTGTGCTGAGTTTTAGCATTAACCTGAAAATATGAACATAAATATTTTTTATAATATTAATCAAAGTAAAAAAAATAGTAAAAGGAATCTGGCTTGTTGAAAAAGATCTAAACTTACCTTAGAGAGGACGAATCTTGACGATCATACTGCGCAATAAATCCATTGTTACGAATATATAGATTCGTACAGTTGCATTCCGTGTCCAGGCAATCTTTGCCCACTTCAGGTTGCTTGGAATGGTCAACGGTCAATGGTCATGAGGCTGCGTATTGTATATCTATAGTTCTAGTTTTCCTTTATTGAATACATTTATGTATGTCTATGTGAACAATACTTTAACTATTGGAAATACTTGAATACGAAATCTAAAATAATTACCATTTCATTATCGTTCCCATTGATATTTTCTGTCAATTGTGCTGGCATCTTGGGTTCTTCAGCTTCTGTACGCCGCGCTTTCATTCTCATTATGGTTTGGTTCGCTTGCATTCTGTTCCGTTTTTTTGTTTAAGTTCAAAAATAGTGACCTAAGTTTTTCGTAACGATTTTTCAATATTATTTTCAACCGTTCGATTTGGGAGAGCGCTGTGCTGGTAATGGTAGATCGGCGTCTTGAATTATTTCTATTCAACAAGCCTTGTGTTTGTTTACCGGTTAATTTTTGCGGTTTATACTTGCGCTTAAGAGTGTATTTTTTGTTTTTTATCATCTTGGTGTGCTGAGTTTTAGCATTAACCTGAAAATATGAACATAAATATTTTTTATAATATTAATCAAAGTAAAAAAAATAGTAAAAGGAATCTGGCTTGTTGAAAAAGATCTAAACTTACCTTAGAGAGGACGAATCTTGACGATCATACTGCGCAATAAATCCATTGTTACGAATATATAGATTCGTACAGTTGCATTCCGTGTCCAGGCAATCTTTGCCCACTTCAGGTTGCTTGGAATGGTCGACGGTCAATGGTCATGAGGCTGCGTATTGTATATCTATAGTTCTAGTTTTCCTTTATTGAATACATTTATGTATGTCTATGTGAACAATACTTTAACTATTGGAAATACTTGAATACGAAATCTAAAATAATTACCATTTCATTATCGTTCCCATTGATATTTTCTGTCAATTGTGCTGGCATCTTGGGTTCTTCAGCTTCTGTACGCCGCGCTTTCATTCTCATTATGGTTTGGTTCGCTTGCATTCTGTTCCGTTTTTTTGTTTAAGTTCAAAAATAGTGACCTAAGTTTTTCGTAACGATTTTTCAATATTATTTTCAACCGTTCGATTTGGGAGAGCGCTGTGCTGGTAATGGTAGATCGGCGTCTTGAATTATTTCTATTCAACAAGCCTTGTGTTTGTTTACCGGTTAATTTTTGCGGTTTATACTTGCGCTTAAGAGTGTATTTTTTGTTTTTTATCATCTTGGTGTGCTGAGTTTTAGCATTAACCTGAAAATATGAACATAAATATTTTTTATAATATTAATCAAAGTAAAAAAAATAGTAAAAGGAATCTGGCTTGTTGAAAAAGATCTAAACTTACCTTAGAGAGGACGAATCTTGACGATCATACTGCGCAATAAATCCATTGTTACGAATATATAGATTCGTACAGTTGCATTTCGTGTCCAGGCAATCTTTGCCCACTTCAGGTTGCTTGGAATGGTCAACGGTCAATGGTCATGAGGCTGCGTATTGTATATCTATAGTTCTAGTTTTCCTTTATTGAATACATTTATGTATGTCTATGTGAACAATACTTTAACTATTGGAAATACTTGAATACGAAATCTAAAATAATTACCATTTCATTATCGTTCCCATTGATATTTTCTGTCAATTGTGCTGGCATCTTGGGTTCTTCAGCTTCTGTACGCCGCGCTTTCATTCTCATTATGGTTTGGTTCGCTTGCATTCTGTTCCGTTTTTTTGTTTAAGTTCAAAAATAGTGACCTAAGTTTTTCGTAACGATTTTTCAATATTATTTTCAACCGTTCGATTAGGGAGAGCGCTGTGCTGGTAATGGTAGATCGGCGTCTTGAATTATTTCTATTCAACAAGCCTTGTGTTTGTTTACCGGTTAATTTTTGCGGTTTATACTTGCGCTTAAGAGTGTATTTTTTGTTTTTTATCATCTTGGTGTGCTGAATTTTAGGATTAACCTGAAAATATGAACATAAATATTTTTTATAATGTTAATCAAAGTAAAGAAAATAGTAAAAGGAATCTGGCATGTTGAAAAAGATCTAAACTTACCTTAGAGAGGCTGCCGCTGTCTGTATCCAGCACATTAGGTACAGGGCTATTCCTTTGTTGCTGTATATATTGGCGCCCTGTAATTTAAGAAGTCACGATTTCTAATTCTGTTGTTGTTACGGGTAAATGAACATGTAATTAAATACATTTACATCAGTGACATGACGTCATAAGTTTGATACGTCAGCTATTTACGCAGCTAGTATACATAACCCAAAAAGGGGAGTCAATCATAGGCTTAACTATCCACCAACCAAAGCTATAGGAAGTATATAGGTCTATATACTGAGTTCCAAGAAGTAAATAACACAGAAATACCGTGACGGATAATCTAGCATTCTATTGGTGATATTGGGTTGATGAAATCACGCCATTATTAAAGGCCAATTTCGAGTTAACGGGAGATCGGGAAGTGAGATGCAGCCTGCGCTGGGAGGATTTGCTAAAAGAAAGCGGGAAAAGGGGAGTCTCCGACACTACTTGCGACCAGTTGTGAGGGTACTATAGGCATACAGTTTGGTACGACGTTTTCTCTCTGCAGTTCAACGCGAACGTGATCACGTCAGACTGTTTCAGCACTCTAGACTCATAAAGCGGCCCAAGATTCCAGATTTTCAAAGTTCCTAGATTATTTAGGGCGATGAAATATTGTAAAGTGTCGTCACGTGTGTAAAGTAAAGGACTCCGTTTGTATAGTATATTTACTGTAATGATAAACGTTTATGTGTTACAATAAAATGGCCGAGTCCTTTCAACGTGACCATTGTGTTTTGTTGTTGTATATTTGCTTCCCTCTGTCCCCAACAGTTGAGAACAATCATCGAAGGATTGGTGGTAATTGACATCTTAGAAATTAACTAGTTCCTTATCATTTTATCGAATCGAACCATAATTCGCTCTTTTACAAGAGTGGTATAAGAGAGAAAAAAGTAAAGCAAACCCATAAAAACAGAAGGAAAATCGGGATTCAAATCATAAGAGCGGCCAACTCGAGGTACATTTCCATACAACCGTTCTACGTGATTATGATGCTATATTACACATCTTTCACTAGATATTTTGGATACACAGCTACCTTGTGGATATTATTTAGGCTTCTTTAAAAATCAAAACTTAAATTTATGTAAAACTAATCTAGTAATAAAGGTCTCTGAAAATCTGCTATTTTACGTGAACTTTAGCCCTTCATAATGTACTCACCTACACTAATTTACTCTAAAAGAATTGGTCCGATTGCGAAAATTTTTTCACCTATAGAAAGCTGTTTTATTCTTGAGTGACATGGGTTATATTTTATATTAAAAACAGTAGGGTTTTCTACTAAAACCCAAGGTTGTAAATCGAATACCTATAAATTTCCTTACATCGCGTGCGCTGCAAAAACTATTGATGATAGAAAAAAATAATGTACTACAACTTTGTAAAGCATATTATTATCCACAAAAAAGGTTGCAACACTATATGTCTAACTATTATAGTTATGTCACAAGTGTCACAACAATATTTACTTTTTTCAATTTAAAAACTAAATTTATTTGCCACATCTAGAAAAGGAACTTTATTAGCACCTTAGTAGTAATCCTTATCAAAATAAATCCATATTACTTGTTTGAAAAATTCAATTTGGACGTCCCATTCGAAACATATCATGATTTAAGAAATGCAATATAAAATCATTAAAATCGTCAGATGATGTTTAACTGTCATAATATCAACAATTCTATCAACATTATTTTTTTCACTTTAACTAATTGGACAAGGGGTTAAAAACATAATACGAAACTCGCTAGCGCATACACGGGAATTTTTCACCGAAATCTCAGTTCGTCTAGCACTCTAGCCGAATTAAACGCGAGATTGTCACAGTTGTACAAACGGCAGTCAACCGATTTCATCAAAATTTTTTGTCTTTAATCTGAACTAATACTGAAAAACTGATCTGTTAAACGGTTAAGAGCGTTCACTCCGAATTACGCGGTATTTGGCCCAAAAACCATGATTTTCAAGCCCGTTTATATCGATTAATGATTTATTTTACAAACATGTGATTTACCAATAACATTAGGAAATATTCTTGTCTAAATGGTTAAGCAGTATTTTATTTAAATTAATAGCACGCTTGTGAACTATATTTACATATTTAAAGAGAGTTTTTTTAATTTTACTTTCAGAGTCAATTTCGAAGCTTGACAACTTCTACAGTTCTAATAGAATTAATAAACAAAAAATACAAAACAGTAACTGAAATCCTTAACAAAATAGTTATAGAAAAAGATTCATTGATTTAGTTTACTAATTAAGAAAATTAAAATAAAAACATTTTCAAATTAATAAGAAATTATGAGTAGATAAAATAATAATTTGCACTGATTTAACTTAATTGTATCATTATAATAATAGCATAATCTAATAGAAGAATACTTTTTTCAAAATATACAATAACATTTTTTTTTGTTGTTAGTGGCCAGTTTGATTTTTTTATAAACTTGTTAGATGCACGTACATTTTAATACACTTATTGTGTTATATTTTTGTTTTCAAAATAATGAGATTTGAATTTGGAATGTCCCGTTTCCAAATTCAAATCACATTATTTCTTAGGACGCCCATACTACATTCGAGCCCTAGGGATAGAATGATTTGCTTTAGGTGAGGTCGGTATGATATATAAAAGGGCATTTTCGAGCAAGTGCTCCTGCTCCAAAATGATTCGTGGGGTCCGTAACGTTATTTCGAGAGTCATATTATGGTCGGTTAACGGAAAGGCGACTGGACGATTGATCGAATAGAATTGATTGCGAAACAACTTTTTACCGCCAAACGCTACTTCGACTGAACGATTCCTCGAATATTTATTAATAGATGTCATGACTTCTATGTGGAACTAGAAGGGTAGGAAAACATTACAAACAAATGTGAAAACAAACCAAACTTGATTAACATGTTCAGAGCGGGACGAAGTCTAATACGCCTTGTATGCAACTTCCTTGCGGTGCAAAATATAATCTTCTTTGCCATGCGGGGGCCGTAATTTAAATTTGGTTTAGTTTAGGAAAGAGATGAATTTAATTATCTATAACTAAACTGCCTTATTGAAACTGTATGCAAGGCTATATCTACTTTAATATGGGGTCGCTTTGACCTCATACCGTACTGAAGAACTGAAATATTATATTTTCTTTTAATTTAGCCGAAAAGCTTTTAGCTTTTTAAACGTTACGGGATTTAATAAACCCCCCAAAACTGCTATAATGATAGTTTTCAAAGAAAGTATTAAACACAACGTACCTCTAGAATGGATTACAATCAGAGGTCGAGATCAGGTAGAGTTTATATTGATTTCATTCAGCGAAAGAATAAAGTGGATATGCCTCAAATCTCGAGCTAAATTTTAAAGAGCCGAATTTTTTTAGGACACTTTCAAAAATATTGCAGAAATAAATTCTTCCTGCATTAATGACGAGGAGAAGGAAGTGTATAAATTTGTTTACCTTACCTCGGTTGACGCAGGGAGATCTTTTGCAATAAAAAATACAAATAAAAATTGTATGTTAATCATCTTTGTTTTATTTGTCTTATCTACCTCTGAGGTTTTTATTATTATTCATTTGTAATATTGTTAACCACACGGGATTTTTCATTAGAAATCCGGGGAAGATCCATATTAATATCAACATTTCGATGCAAGTACATGAATAACTCTACCTAATTCCGACCTTTGATTATAATACAAAAATGAGGGACGCTGTCAACGTGTTAATAAAATCTTGGCATACTGTGCAAAGAGAAATGGAAGTGCCAAGGAAAATCTTGAAACTTTTAGAAATTATCTCCAAAGTCTATCTTTTTGTGACATCATGTATATTACGAAATATCCTTAATTGTATAATATCAAACTTCATCTATGTTTTTCAAATACCGTTAAATGCCGTAACTTTGCAACTTAAATAGAAAAAAATCATATAGGACATATAAAGAAGGAACGCAAATTAGAACCTTATTTACGCATTACAGGTTTTTTTTTCACAACGCCGTCTAGATAGATAGATAGATATTCTTTATTGTACACCAAAAATACAATTTACATTAGGAAATTAACATTAATAGAGTGTCACAATGGGCGGTCTTATCGCTAAAAGCGATTTTTTATAGACAACCTTCAGACAGTCTCAAGCTAAGCAGAGCTTGTGTTATAAGTACTAGAAAACTGATAGACACTTATATATTTCTAAACACATACATATTATAGATAAATTACACCCAGACATAGAACAAATGATCGTGCTCATCACACAAACATTTGTCCTGGGTGGGAATCGAACCAACGACCTCCGGCATAGTCAGTGTTTTACTTCACAATTTCTGGTAAATAACCTTCAAAATGGCCAGGTAAAGTTAATGGTATTTTCTCTACTTTGCCTAAGCAAGAATATTGCAGTTAAAACGTCTTTAAAAATTAGCAGATTTGATACCGTATCATATTGGTATAATATACATATTTAAGCTGGTTATAAAGTCTAAACCAATTTTTCTTTTTATTTTGGAAGGTAGGCAAAGTAGAACAGTATTTTTGATTTTTCATGTTGTGTGTTTTAGGTTTATTATCGCGCATAAAAACCGTGGGATTTCACTAGTTTGTTATCAAACTAAAAAGTCATAACCGGCAAAGTTTTGTAAATTATTCATAAAAAGTACAATCGATTGTTTTTCTAGATTTTACCAAATTAAACTCGCTTTACAATAGCAATACATAGATTGGAAGAATATAATTTTTTATTTAAAATATTTCCTAAAATACGTAAAAACAAAAACAGCTTAAAACACGTATACAATCAAATTTTGAAGTGCAGGAAAAAAGTACCAACCATATTTTGTTAAATTCTGATGTTTCCATATAGTTAATAACTTTCCTGTCTAAACCAAACGACGCGTGGTAAACAATATTGTTACCACGCGTAAAAAATTGTACTAGGAATAAAATTTGTTAACTAGATTATGTAATTTACTAATTAATTTAAAATAATTGGTTTAGGCAAAGTAACGATAGGTAAGCCAAATTATATATAGCATTAGACGGTAATAAAAAAAATATTATAGAAAACTTACAATAAAATTAGAAAATAAAATATATTATTAGGATATCTATCGATTACTAGGATATCTCAAAACGTACGTACTATTTGTAGCAGAAAAAAACGGCATTTACGTTGGCAACAATGATTAAAACCATCAAAAGAAAATAAGACTTAATAATTTAATAAAATCCGCTTTTTTTTAAATTTACTCCGTAATTGCAAAAAAAATCAAAACAGCCTGGCAAAAAATAACAATTAAAGAAAAAAACATCTGGAATAAAATTTACGAATCGGAATCTAATTTAAAAAAAAACAAAAACAGTATAAAATCTTACCTAACCCGTTGCTTAGGTCTAGCAACGCCTGAGCAACCAGTCGTTCTGCGGGGCTAAACGCCATTTCTTCTTTTTCTTCTTTTTCTTCCTGCCCATTAAACTAATAAAAAGAAACTATGATTACTGTACTGAAAACTCTATCGTTACATATTATGTTTTATACAACACACTTAAAATAAGGAACTAGTGCGCGTCACCATCAACGATTTTATCACTGCTTACCATCAGGTGGGATCGCAGTAAAGCACTAGTTTATACAAAAATTAAAAAAAAAATAAGTATAGGAAAGGCAGACTACGGTTAATTCAAATAAACTAAGTACATACTTACATATATCACACTTAGGCGCTTCTCGAGCAAGGAGACCGAAACTACCAATTGGTGGTTGTTACCCCCATTGCCAGGCAATTGCCTGGCAATGGGGGGAACGGGGAAGGAAAAAGGCAATGGGAACAACCACACACCGCTAGGAATCAAAGCAGACTGACTGAATTTAAAATAATTTTACTTAACTGGCTAAACCCCACTCAGGTACCTTGCAAAAGTACCCCTTCTCCACCCCAAACTTATTACCTATAACTATTTAAGAGGGTACTATTTACTATCTATATCTTCAAGGTTTGGGTACCTGTAAAAGCTTAACAAACAAAATTCCTCAATTGTAAAATCTACAGAACAATGACAGTAATATAAGTAATTGTTACGCCGCATCTTTGACCGGCCATTTTTAGCAGAAACTCATTTAATAGAGAAAAGGTTTGCAAATTTTTTGTTCATAACGAAACAATAGAAACTAAGTCTCAATACAACTATATAGTCACTGACAAAATACCACGCGAGCAATTATTTTATTTTTATTTATTTACAAGCACTTGTACAACTTTACAGAGGATATCCAAGGCGTTGTACAGTAGAAACTTACAAACTAAAAAAAATACATTTAATAAAAACAATAATACGCTAATAACAAATCCATACACATTGAACAAGAAAAAAAACTAACTAACTAACCTATAATTTAGGATGCGTGCATTCTAGATCACGTAGAAGTAAATAGAAGTAACACGTTATTAGTAAATTTATTACTATGTAGTTTTTCTGCAAAACCTTCGCTGACAGGCGAGCTCATTATATTTTGATAAAAAAACACTTCATAAAATCAGCATTCCCGTGATATTCCAATGAGTTCGTATCACAATAACGTGGACCCTGCGGGAAATAAAGAAGAAAAAGACAGCCCTAGAGATGTGTTCCACGCGCGCCTCTAGGAGATGTCAGCAACTGTAGGGGCAGGGCCGAAGCTTAAAAAGCTTACTGGGGCCAAGGGTCTGATTCTGATAGGAAGACTCGGCCCTGGTACGAAAGGCAACGAAGGAACAGGAGTTTGTTTTTAGTCAGTAAAAGTCTGATACTATTTCCCAATCCGCCCAAGAGCGGGAGATGTCATAAAATGATTTTCCCACCGAAAAAAAAAGCCCTAGAGATGTGGTGCTGGAGGAAAATGCTCGGAGTATCGTGGACTGAACCAACGAGTCTATACTTCGAGAACTAGCCCTCAAGCAGCATTTATCATCTTTGGTACAGTCTCGTATCCTCACCTTTTTTAGTCACGTATATAATAATTATATTTATTCAAAATTCTTTACACTGTAAATTAATACAGTCTTAAATATAGATCTTAGTTCTGAGTCTTACGTGCCTGAACTAAGAAATCTTGTGTTTCAGGCGAGAAGACCTAAAATAATTTAAATTTAACAAATAATCAAAAGGATTCTATAGCACAATACAAACGTGTAAAAAATCTGTAATGTAGACCAGTTACAACATAATCAACTCTATAATTTTCCCACTGCTGGGACTTAGGTCTCCTCTCTAGAAGAGGGAATGGGCAGTAATCCGCCACGAGGGCCAATATATCTTGGAATTTTTAATTCTAGGACATGCCGGCTTCTTCACGATGTTTTCCTTCATCGTTTTGAGAGAAATAAATTACACAAAGTAATGCGCCTGGCTGAATTTGAAGCTGGGACCAACGTCGGAAACGACACCACTCGGCCACCACTACTATCTTTAACTGATAAAACATTACCAAATCTTTACTTGTAGTTTCTCAATTAACAAGATACTTAAACTAGGTCAAAAATTGTATAAAAAAATCACTTTAGCACAATCAGTAAATTCTCTGTATCATCGTAGGACATTTTACAGTTAATTCGATTCAATCAATAAATGTTTGTTTTCTTGTTAAATCTATTTTAGAGGAGAGTACCGTTTTAGAGGAGAGTCGAGAAACAGATAAAATTTTGATGTGAATGCATGTTTGGCATGATTTTGAGGACAGACTAGATCTTTACAAATTGTTAATAAAATCCGTGCTATATATTAGATCTGCGTGCTGTTTTAATACAATACCCTCTATAAATAGCTGTCGGACTGTTAGTACTTCACATTCTTTGTATAGGAGGTTGGTGGGAAAAAGGAATTGGCGGAAAGTAGCCACTTTACTGGCCTGTTAGTCTAGTGGTTAGTGGCCCTGACTGCTATGCTAGAGGTCGTGGGTTCGATTCCCATCCAGGACAAATGTTTGTGTGATGAGCATAATCATTTGTTCTGTGTCTGGGTGTATCTATAATATGTATGTATTTAGAAATATTTAAGTATGTTTATCAGTTGTCTAGTACTCATAACACAAGCTCTGTTTAGCTTGAGACTGGACGGCGTTGTGTGATAGTTATATGAATATTATATTATTATTATATTACTTTGTGAATTGCCCTCTAGGCTCTCTCGATGGTTACTGACAATGTTTTACCCGCTCCACCCCATGTGGTCCACAGTATGTTACTATCGATTGACATAAAGCAAAGTATACTTGTCTAACTATTTTTGGGTCTGCAATGAAACATGTTCTATCACTTAAAATCAATGTGTAAAAGACGAGAGCAGGGAAGGAATTGACGTAATTTTAGGGCACATGGACAGGTTAGGTTAGAAAGCTTCGACATACATTTTCACCGTTTTTAATACAACTGCTCTTACGCGATTATGACGTTATTACACATATTTCATTAGATATTTTGGAAACACAGTATCTTGTAGATATTATCTAGGTTTCTATTGAATTCAATTTATAAAGAAACTGGTCCAGATACGGCCAGAGGTTGACAATGCCGTAGACAAGACTATTATTTATACTAAAAATCTTAATAATTATTAGAAATAATTATTAAAATAATATCACGTCAGTTAAAGTTCGGAAAAATAAAATAAAAAAATAAGTACATTCATTAATTCAGTGTTTCCTTGGTTCCTACAACCCACAGAATACTTTTTGTGATATACAACCATTTTGAAGTTTTTTTTTTCAATTATTTCTTGACCAATTATTTTGCTTATATTATTGAAAAAAATATTAATTGCGTCGTTTAAAATGTTTGGGTGTTTTTGGCGGGATTTCTTGAGTGAAGTTCAGTGGCTGTATGGTCTTAAGACCTTAGCCTACCCAAATGGGGAGAAAAGTGGCGGCAAAAAGTGTCACATTTCGCCGCGTAACATTTGAATTGCGACTATTTGCTGCTTCAGTTTGTGACTATTTGCTATTATTACTATTCGCTTTATAATAAACTATGCACTCGCTTTTCCCGACGACCCCAGCCTGTCTATGGATTCTGAATCTGCTATGTACGACAATGACCCCGGCCGCTCTATCTCGGACTCTGTTTCTACTTCTTTGAATAACTCCAACGTCCGACAGATGGAAACCGACTCGTATGTACCATATTTCGACCCACAGAAGCCAACACTGTGTTAATTGTGCTTTAAATATTACTCAAATGAGACCACAATCTTTGGAAGTTGCTGAAATTCGTGATCCGTGATATAAGAATGGATTTATCCACGGCAGGTAAGAACTATTTAATTTGGCAATTACTGTCCATTTCAGGTTGCCTGGAAGAGATCGCGGAATGCGACAAGGTCGCCCATTGTATGTACGTATGTGTTTTAGTTTAGTTTCCTTTTATATTTATATTGGTGTACAATAAAGGATATAATAAATAAATAAAATAAAAATATGTCAATAAAATACTACAGATATTGATGTTGATTGATACTTATTGATGAATAAATAAGCTAATACTTAGAGTTAGATGTCACTTACATAATGTTTTTAGACGCTGTTCTAATTTTAAACGACGAAGAAAATGATTAACCAAACGAATAATTAATTAACTTGCTGTGCTACAGCCGCCATTTTGACTCTAGCTATACAAATATTAAAACTGATTTAACTCATTTCCTCCAACTTTTAGATAAACCTGTAATAGCTGCAACAGGTTTATTATTTCATAAACTATGAATTGAAGTTGCCTTAATATATGTCTACTGTTGGCCAAAATTCGTATGAATGGTGGCCCATACCCTTTGTGTAAATTTTTCCAGTAAACCTCTAAAATGTTGCTATTTTGCATGAACTTTGACAGAATTCTGTAAAATGTATGTAAAATATTTTTCAGAATTTCATAATTTACTCAAAAATTAAAAAGTCAAAAAAGTATAACAATAGCCTTGCAAATTTAATCAAAATTCTAAATGATGACAATTTTTATCAAAAACTTTTAAGGGTTTAAAAAAAACACGTACTTCCTGGAACTAGTTTTGTAAATTATTCGAGTAAATAAATCACGGAATTACCGAATGCTAACAGAGTTTTCAGGAGTTTTCAAAGAGAGATAATGATCTCTCTTTTTTCGATTGCGTTAGATGAAGTAGCAAGCTTTTAAACCATGCTGGATGTAGGCGACAGTCGAGTGAAAGAGGACCCTCTTAAGGTCGTAGCCTTCTAACCTAAGAGCTTTACTTTAAGTCCCGCGGTAAGAAATAGGACATGAGTACTTAATACATGCTAAAATTAACGTGAAATTAAAAAAATCTTCTAAGTAACATAATGTAATCTACTTACTATTGCTACCGTGTCGGGGTGCCCTAAAATAACGTCACCTTTTTACCTACTCTCGCCTTTTATACACATTACAGGCT
The DNA here is from genome assembly GCA_949316375.1 of Mythimna vitellina. Lineage (NCBI taxonomy): Eukaryota > Metazoa > Arthropoda > Insecta > Lepidoptera > Noctuidae > Mythimna > Mythimna vitellina. The sequence continues at coordinate 8,240,510 of OX438699.1, read as the reverse complement.
GTGTATTAGGTATAATATAATATTCCACAACTATCACACAACGCCGTCTACTCCCAAGCTAAGCAGAGCTTGTGTAGTAGACTAGACAACTGATAAACATACTTAAATATTTCTAAATACATACATATTATAGATAAATTACACCCAGACACAGAACAAATGATTGTGCTCATCACACAAACATTTCTGTGATGATACTGGGTGGGAATCGAACCCATGACATCCGTCATAGCAGTCAGGGCCATTAACCACTACACCAACAGGCCAGTCACGTATTATGTAGAATACCTTGGCAAAGTATAAAGTAAATAATGTTTCATACATTACATACACCTTTTAGGTATTCTATACATTGCCAAGGTATAATATAAAAGACCGGAATACAGATTGCCGGTAACTATTACATGGATTATTTTAATGTTTTCTTTTTCTGTGTAAAACTACATAAAATCACATGACTTTCTTCGATTGTCACGTATTCATCGTAAGTACGTATATCACTACAGAGTTCTACTGAACTTAAAACGTCTGTGTATTATGGAATTCTACAAAATCATTATGGTCCGATGTCAGAAGTTGTATTTAACTATTTCTTAATACAGGATTTTTTTGGAGATAGAATATCGTCCAATGACTTTTAATAACTAAAACCACACCTGTGTCCCTGACCCTACGGGGTCCTACAGTTTTTCTGACATCTCATTGAGCCTTGCACAGAATACTCGGGCTCGATCCTTACCGGGCGGGTGGACAGCGAGCAACCTATTGCTCGTCGCCCGCAAGCCGTTCTTCACCTACTTCACAGAAGGAGGCAAACCGCATCAAATTCTCTGCGATTTGATTACATGTTGCATACAGTCAAGACATATAACGAGGGAAACATATTAGACGTATTATTGAAAAATATTTTGTTCACAAAGGTGGTTGCTTCCCTGTTTGACGAAAATCTCTGTCCTCCGAGCGCAATTATTAGATAAGTGAACAAAAAGTCGCTTGGGTTTAGATCTGGTGAATGAAGCGGTTGATCAAGCAGTTCAAACCGTAATTCATAAATTTACACCGTGGCTACCGCTGAAGTGTGAGATGGCGCGTTGTCTTGGATCTTTTTCTGCATCTCACATCGACTCACTCAAATGACTTTCAAATAATAATAAATCGTTTATTTATAACATAGGTCATATTTACAATAAAGTACCTATATTAAATATTAAAAAACAACACAGTTGCTCATTTGCCTGAACTAGGGTGAACCTGTACTTCAGGCTAGAGAGAGCTTAATACAAAATAATAAATGAACACTAAATATGACTATTATAAATAACAACTGTGCAGCCAAACTGGGGCCCAAGTCTGTTATTTTTATAAATTCCTCTTTTCAACACGATTCCATTGTCATTTTGCTAAAAGTTCGTAATCTGCTAATTCATAATGATCGATCACTAATCGGTCAATGGTCTCGGAAAAGAGTTGTGTTAAAATTACAATATCGAGCTTATTAAAAGCAATGACTGCACAATGACGTTCTAATGATAGATCACTGACCAAAAGAACTGTCAAAATTTTAGCAGATTACCGTATACGTAAGACATTCATTTGTTAATATTTACGAGATTACCATTCTATGCCACTTCTTTCAATTGAGTGTCAGTGGTTGACCATTGGAAAGTCATAATGACGCCATTATATTAGTAGATTACTAGATTTGTCAAAATCAACAATTATGAAATCAATGATAGACTATTCTGACACTATTGTAATAGAAGACTTGAGGCCCAGGCTGAAACTTTGGTGACTAACTATCAAAAGAAGCACAACTACATTGACTAGCTTTTATTGACGAGTGCTACTATCTTCACATTTGATTGAGGTCCGAAACTTTTCAGACTACCCACGTAAGGTATCTGAGATAGACTAGGCACAAAGACTCTTTTGAACTTCCTGTTCCATCATTAGAAAACGTTATAATTATTAGACACAGAAAAACTAGTAAATAATATTTCGATTCTGTTTACGTTTTGGTTTTACTCTAAGTTAGAACTTTAAATATTTACTATTTTCCCTACTGCCAACGAAGTCAAAATAGTCACAATTTTTAGGTAACTTTTAAAGTTACCCCTGCCATATAAAAATTAAATAATAAAATCACACATTCAGCCATCAATTTCAATATAAACGTTTATTTTTACTATATATGCTAATTGTAAATATTTTAGTTACAATTTGAAATGTTTGAATTTTAAACCTAGCACTAAAGAAATAGCAATTTCTTACATTTACACTTCCATTTCGATGATGCCACGTGGCAGTTTATTTGTACACGGTTATGCTAAAAATTCGAAATACATTTCATTTGTGCCAAGCCTGCGTTTTTTTTTATACTTCGTAAGCATTCTCCTTGCATACAAATCTATTTTGTTTTTAGTATGAAGAAGTAACACACACACCGCCACACATACATACAAACATTCCCTTTTGTAATAAGTATTAGTGTGATTAGAACGGAGCGGAACGGAACGGAGGTTAACAATGCTAGTCGTTGGCAAGACTTTGTCTACGCATTTCTCAGAACAGTAAATCCGCATCCATATTGTTCTTCATTACAGTGGTGGGCTCACCAGTAACCATAAAACCATTTACTGGTCCTTTGTACCTTCAATCTATTGTTTAATTTTCCCTAAAATTTCTTTATTCTTATGCCTGCAATAGCCATGGGAAAGGAAGTGAAACAAAAAATCCGCCCAAGACAATCCACTGACTGCACACGTTGCTAGATTTTTTTTTAATTCTTCAGTCAATTTTAGGCAAAATATGAATTTCTTCTAGCATCTTTATAATATAAGAAAGGATGAAAAAAAATAGTACCAAATCTACAACCAAATTGTATTGTAGTTATGGATATTGCATCATACCATTGCACATAGATATTAAAGCCCCTATATTTGACTGGCCTGTTGGTCTAGTGACTGCTATGCCCGAAGTCGTGGATTCGATTCCCACACAGTACAAATGTTTGTGTGATGAGCACAATCATTTGTCTTGTGTCTGGGTGTAATTTATCTATAATATTTGTGTATTAAGACATTTATAAGTATGTTTATCAGTTGTCTAGTACTCATAACACAAGCTCTGCTTAGCTTGAGACTAGAAGGTGTTATAGTTGAGAGAAAAAAAAAATTAGGCAATACAAAATCAGAGCTCGAACCAAGAGTCGCTTACAAAAAATAATATTGAAGTCGATATCTGTTAGATAAAAACGCAATTATACGAATTCATAAATAAAAAGGCATCAAGGAGACCCACAGTATGAAATTGGAAATCGGGATCGGAATCCCGGCGGCGGTTGGAGCGTAAGGACCGTTGCCCATGTTGACCATGGCCTGTACCACGACCCGGCGCGAGAGATCACCGCCGCCGATCACCCCTAAGAGAACACGGCGTTGCTCTTCCCAAGCGGGGCACACCTCCACCTTGTCCTCAAGGCGGTCCACGCAATGGTGACACCCGGGCGTTTCTTCCGCACGAATCCGGTGCAGGAACCTTCCGAACTTACCATGTCCGGTGAGGACCTGCGTCATGCGGAAGGTAAGGACGCCGTGTTGCCTTTCCAGCCACTCCTCAAAGAGAGGATGAAATTGTATAGATCAAAGTGAATAAAATATTTATATAACCGAAGCTTGAAGAGTATGCATGATTCATCACTTATGCATGGTTTTTTATGAACTAACCTGATACCCTCCATGTCCGATAAAGCTAAACAATTGTTTGAGTTAGTCTTAAGGTAGATTGTATGTTTTTGTGTTTTCTGTACTGGGCGGTGGTCACTAAGCGACAAAGCCCTTTAATCAAATTAAAAAAAAATTCTTTATAAGTTTAATACAACTATTTTAAATCAAAATATACTTCCTTACTGCGTTTTTGATTAGTGTAAATGCTCCACTGACTGCTTCTGAAGAAAATCAACACGTGTCTTTCTAACAGTCTAAATCAAAAGTTGTAGACCTAGTGCATTGAATGCCTTGTCTTTAATTTTAAATGTTCGTCATTGAAATCATGTTAAGTCTCCTGAGTACTTTAATCAAGAAATTTATGTGTGTGAAATTGGTTCCCTACTTATAGATACTTATCTTATAAGTGTGTAAAAAACTGCTATTGGAAATTTAGAAACGGTCCTCATTTAGTACAAGCCCTACTCGGAAAAACGTCCTCGTAACATTAGTGAGTACTCTAGTATTAGGTCCTCGCACCGTACAAGTAATAAAAAAAACTGTATAAAATGAAGTCCTCGTATAGGGGTCTCCGGTCATACGGTTAAGGTCCTCGTTTGGCTCACACACAGGTTCTCGGATGGTATTTCTCAGGCGGGTTTACGGGTGTGTTTAGGTCCCCGCATCGTTCACAGAAAGTTATACCAAAAAATGTTGAGATAGCGCTATATGAATAGTCTCATCACCCCAAATATTGTTTTCTCTTTCTTTCTGTCTTGTTAATAAGGTCGTAAGTTATCGTTAACCTAGTTTTCTAAAACATCCTCGAATGGTGACTTACGGCTATTGTCCTCGTATGGATGTATGTACAAGTAATGGTGTCTTATGCGTGTGTGTTATGGTGTATTCGTATGTGTTGTGTGTGTTGTGTTTGTGTTTTGTAGGTGGAATTTTAACCATCCCTAAGGAAGTGAAGCAGGAATAATGTGGCATGGGAAATAAAAGATTGAAATAAGCAAAAGTCTAGCTTAAATTTAATCAATACACACAATGAAAGAAAATACACGCAATAAAAAAACATTACTTAATCAAAAAAATCCCGTTTAGGGAGAGCGGTGGTTGCCTAGTGGTAACGGCTCCGACTTGTAGGTCGCGGGTTTAAACCCAGCCAGGCGCATTAATTTATGTAATTCATTTCATTACCACCGCTCTCAAAAACATAGGAAAACATCATAAGGAAACCGGCATGTCCTAGGACATCTACCAAACCGTACTCGGCCCGCTTGGTAGATTACGGCCCATTCCCTCTGCTAGAGAGGGCAGAGTCCCAATAGTGGGAACTCCGTGAGAACGCCGACTATGCTATACTCTAAAAAAACCCGTTCAAGGAATGACAAATCAAACATAATTTCAATTTAAAAATATCAATGTAAGAAAATACCGGGAATCGTATCATAAAAAACCCGCTTAGGGAATGACAAATTATTTTTTGTAAGTTAGCACAGCTGTCTTCTATATCTAGGCAGAATTTGAGCGGCAATTGTCATTAAGCTTCAACTTCAACTCTTCATTAATGGTCATTAAGCTTAAAAACTAGTAAAAAATATAAATACGTCAAATAAAGAATACGTCAATAATTTTCAAATCACTGATTTTGTTGACTTATGGTTTCTAGTAAATCGTTTTTTTTTTAATCTTGTGCGTAGTATTATAGTGCATTCAAATGCGATCAAGATGGTGGAAGAGCGGGGATGTCATTAGGATGATTTTCACACCCAATAAAAAAAAAAAAAAAAAAAAAAGATGGTGGAAGATTTTCTAACTCTAGTCGGCAATTAATGTTTAAATTAAATTTGTGTTTCATGAATCCATTTGTATAATTTTAAGCGATTGTTAGGACATGAAACGCATTGCCGCTCAACTAATGCCAAAAGATCTGAATTTTGTGCAAAAATTGAGGAGTAATAGATAAATAAAAGAAAAGAAACGATAAGAAAGAAAGAAGAAGAAGAGAAGTGATAGCGTGAAAATTGACAGGAAAGAATGGAAGAAAAAACCCCAAATAACACAAGAAAAGAGTAGGAAGATGATGATAATTCATTAAACGCTTTATTTTGGAAGAGGGCTACTCTGAAGGCGATACAATAAATTTGGATGAATAACACATTTTTAGTGCTGCATTCATCAATTCCCGGTATTTTCTTGACAGCAGCGTAGCGCACACTACTCTGCAGCTATTTACACAAAAAGCTACTGCAATTAAAGCAGTGGTGGCTAAGGTACAGTCTCAAACACTATGCTACATTTTTTCTATGCTATACGGAAAGGAGTACACCTGTGTATGCCTGCTTGCTTGACCTCTACAAAGCATTTGACTTCGTGTTATGCGACGCATATGGGAGACTTAAGAAGACCGGCGTGCCTACACAGGTGAAACGGATTTCTCATCTATGGTACCAAAACCACCTTAATTATAATTATTATTATATATTAATTACGAATAACGTGCTTTTTTTTTCTTTTTTTTATCTTTTTTTAAGACACGTTTAATTTGGAATGCGACGTGAAACAAGTTGGTTTGAGTTCTCTCTCAGTGGAGCGCTGGATCGACAATGTAACGCGGACGATATGGTGCTGCTGATCCCAATTGTAAGCGCAATTGCAGACACAACAAGAACACACAATAAAATGACTAATTACAAGACAATTGCTAGACATATTTTATTTTATTTTAAGTAATTATAGAAGAGTGAGTACATGATCGTCAAGGCCTTTCGGTAAGTGTCTGTCAAATGTGCCTGTTAAAATTGAACGTTACTGAACGAGGCGGGTTGCATCCAAAACCACTTGATATTCATCCCGGGCAATCCGAGCCCTTTTCGGATGAATCTCATGCTATTTTGAATGAATTTGGCATTGGTGGTGAAAGGTTTTAGTCGTTTTATTCTGAAGAGTTGCGAGCCTCAAGGCTTTTCTGCCTATTACGATACAACTTTGCTTCATCAGAGCATTTGATGGTTATGCAATTTCTGTGAAAAAAGGAAAAAATAATAATTAATGCATGAAAGCTAAATCTTAAACAACAAATGTTTATTGAGTACGTATAATATTTAGACTACCGCTCAGTAGATATCTCTAGGGAGTAAAGAGAAGAAACTAGTGCAATAAGAAGAGAAAGTACGTGTATGTATGATAAAGTTTCGCATTAAATTCTTACCTCACAGAATTTCTTGAAACGCCACACTTCTTCATTACTGTAAGTATAATGTTTTCCACGAGTTTTGGATCTAAACATTTCTTTGGGGGTCGGTTCAAAAACGCCGGTGACGCCTTGCCTGTCAGACAGTGCGTCGCCAATACACTAAAATAAAAAATAAATGGTTAGTTTTTTTTTTAAGTGGTAACTTCTTTAGGCGTGCCTTAGTGATACCAGGAGCTCTTAACACGATTCATTTTGTAACCTAAACTGAACTGTTAAAACTCCAGAGGACCCTCTTTTCGCTCGCACCATTGACATTTTGATACGTCATGGAATTCCCTGAGCACTTACCTATTGAGTGAGACTGAGCCTTCACGCTTGGCTATATTTTAATTGTATCTAAATTGATAGAGTCGCGTTTGACCCCTATCTTGCGAGAGATGGGTTTCTACCCGGTAAATGCCGAAAGTTCCGATTGCAGGATATTTACTTTTTAAGTAATAAAGTACTTTTCTTATTTTGTATTACAACTGCTCAAATAACCTGAGAATTAAATCAAGTTTGTTTACAGTAGTAGTTAGTCAACAATGGTGATAAGAGTATTCGTTTTCGCGTACAAAAACGCGTGTTTACAAAAGCTTTTTCGCAAACACTTAGAAACAAAGTTGACGGCGCTTTAGTTTTTAGTTTTCAAAAGGCACTAGTTGTTTATAGTGGCGCTAGTGGTTTAGAGTGACGTCTGTCATGTGACTGGCCACGACACTCTGATGTAACACTGAGTGTTGGTGCGATGTGGATCGACGGCAGAGGCATAGTATTAACTGAGCCCCGGTCCGAGACATGTGTCCACTACGCGTTCAGTAGAGTGTCTTAATTGTGTTGCCTATTTTGTAATAATGGTTATTGTGTGTGATTTATCCACGATAATTATTTTATGACAACTAAAAGTAAGATTATAGTGAAGTGTTTTTTCTTGGTTGGGAAAATCATCTAATGACATGTCTCACTTGTTGTGTGGAGCGAAAGGATGTGTCACACTTTTACTGACTAAAAACCCAGTCCTGTTCCTTCTTTACCTTTCATACCAGGGACGAGTTTTTCCTTTCAGTAAAAAGGCCCAGTAGGCTTCGACCCCGCTGGGTCTCTATGGTTTGCTGACATCTCCTCGAGGCGCATATGGAACACTACGCTCCGTCGAAGACTTGGGCTTGGTTCGGACGGTCGGTTGGCGAGCTACCCATTGCTCGCCGTATGCAAGCCCGCGCCTACGGTGGCCGGAAATCGGGATCGGGATCCCGGCGGCTCACGCGAGCACGTGCGGCCTCCTCCTTTGCTAGTACTACTGCTTCGTAGAAGGAGGCGACCGCCTGCCATTCCTATTCGCTTCGGACCATAGCCTGTACCAAGGCCCGGCGTGAAAGATCGTTGCACCACGAGGATACGGCGGTGCTCTGCCCAAGCAGGGCACACCTCTAACATGGTATCACCCGGGCGTTACTTCCGCACAAATTGGGTGCAGGAACTTCCCGAACTGACCAAGCTCGGTGAGAACCTGCGTCATGTGGACGATGAGGACGCCGTGAGGTCTTTCCAGCCACTCCTCAAAGAGGGGACTTACCGCCATAATTATAGCGTGCTCAGCACTGAGATGCGACAGTCGCTATCACCATTTCACCATAAGATCACCATGCAAGTCGCGGCAGCGGAGTTTCACCCCGGCGTTGTATCTCCACGTCCAAATCGTGCAAGTTTGCTAGGACTGTTGCCTACCGATCCCATGGTGGCAGGCCAGTAAGGAGGCTCGCCGTTTCGCCGGAAACCGTTCGCGATATCCCATGCTTGGCTTGCGTTCAGCTGGGCCACCGGTCGCTTTCGCAGCGACGGCGCCCACACCGGCGCTCCATAAAGGGCCATGGACGTCTGGACCCCCTAGGTTGGGCAGGAGCTGCTTGAGGGCAGCCCCTATCCGATTTAGTTTGGGAGCCAAACGTCGGAAGTGCTCCTCGAAATTCCACCGGCTGTCGAGATCAAGTCCCAGGGACTTCATTGTCGATCCGATGCCGATGTGAACTCTTCCTAATTGGAAACGCCGTGGTGGCGCGCTCCGAGGGCCGTGAAAACACATGGCCTCGGACTTGTGCAGCGCCACCTCGAGTCTCAACTGCTGGATCCTCTCAAAGACTATCGCAACGCCCTGTGTCACTAGTTTGATCGCCACTCGGTACTGCTTTCCCTGCGCAGGACTAGCGTGTCGTTTGCGTAACAGACCACGCTTACCCCGTCAGGGAGGTCGCTGTGCAGCACGTAGTCGTACCCGATGTTCCACAAGGGCGGTCTTAGTACCGATTCCTGCGGAACACCGCAAGACATCTCTCGCCGTTTCTACTCCTAACTTAAGTAATTTGATTTGTAACGAGTGCCTATACCCTTCGCCTGATAACGCCCTATCATGAATCGCATTTCGAGGCAACAGATCCAATTAACATTGCTGATTGGGCTCGAAAGTCTTTAAAGTTAATAAATTGTTATTATTTTATTAGTAGACTTTGACAGAATTTTCAATAATTACCTTCGCGGGAAGACCGCCACCAACAACTGGCGTGTAGTGAAAGTATGCGAACTCCAGTCCATGTTTTTTAACAATCTCGCAGGTACCTTAGCGAACCCTTTTCCAATTGGCACCTGAAAAGACATGATGATTCAATTATAACTACTTCTATTGGCGAGATAAAAACTTTATCATCCTACCAATTGCAAGTTTCCTTTCATCATGGTGATGATTACCCAACAGTAGCAAGTAACGAATCTTGACGATCATACTGCGCAATAAATCCATTGTTACGAATATATAGATTCGTACAGTTGCATTTCGTGTCCAGGCAATCTTTGCCCACTTCAGGTTGCTTGGAATGGTCGACGGTCAATGGTCATGAGGCTGCGTATTGTATATCTATAGTTCTAGTTTTCCTTTATTGAATACATTTATGTATGTCTATGTGAACAATACTTTAACTATTGGAAATACTTGAATACGAAATCTAAAATAATTACCATTTCATTATCGTTCCCATTGATATTTTCTGTCAATTGTGCTGGCATCTTGGGTTCTTCAGCTTCTGTACCGGCGCTTTCATTCTCATTATGGTTTGGTACGCTTGCATTCTGTTCCGTTTTTTTGTTTAAGTTCAAAAATAGCGACCTAAGTTTTTCGTAACGATTTTTCAATGTTATTTTCAACCGTTCGATTTGGGAGAGCGCTGTGCTGGTAATGGTAGATCGGCGTCTTGAATTATTTCTATTCAACAAGCCTTGTGTTTGTTTACCGGTTAATTTTTGCGGTTTATACTTGCGCTTAAGAGTGTATTTTTTGTTTTTTATCATCTTGGTGTGCTGAATTTTAGCATTAACCTGAAAATATGAACATAAATATTTTTTATAATATTAATCAAAGTAAAGAAAATAGTAAAAGGAATCTGGCTTGTTGAAAAAGATCTAAACTTACCTTAGAGAGGACGAATCTTGACGATCATACTGCGCAATAAATCCATTGTTACGAATATATAGATTCGTACAGTTGCATTTCGTGTCCAGGCAATCTTTGCCCACTTCAGGTTGCTTGGAATGGTCGACGGTCAATGGTCATGAGGCTGCGTATTGTATATCTATAGTTCTAGTTTTCCTTTATTGAATACATTTATGTATGTCTATGTGAACAATACTTTAACTATTGGAAATACTTGAATACGAAATCTAAAATAATTACCATTTCATTATCGTTCCCATTGATATTTTCTGTCAATTGTGCTGGCATCTTGGGTTCTTCAGCTTCTGTACGCCGCGCTTTCATTCTCATTATGGTTTGGGGGTAGGTGGAACAGAGAGTAAAGTCCCGCAAACCTCCGTTGAAAAGGGAGGATCCTCCGACCAGACGGGATGTTATGTCTGGTGGGCTGCAACTGCCCGATAGATGATTTCGGGCTGTTCTATATGTTCTAATCGCGCGGAGAACTTTGATTGCGCGATTCAGGATTTTCTTATGTGACGCGATAGATGTCGCTACATCACTCCCCTCCGGAGATCGGAGATCGATGGTTCTTGATGCTTCTTGATGCGTGCCAAGCCTGTGGTAAGTTGGTTCCAGTGGGTCGGATCCGAATGCCGCATAGTTCTCGGTGAGTCGGAACTGTCTGCGGTGTTGCCCCAGTGAGTCGGGGTGGTGCTATCCCAGTGAGTCGGGATGATGCTGCAGGCTCCAGTGAGTCGGAGTAGTGCTGCTGGCTCCAGTGAGTCGGAGCGGTGCTGTGCGACGTAGTGGCTTGACTGCTTGCGTCGACCAGGAGAGGTTCTTCATTGCTCTTCATGTGACTGGCCGAAGGTGCAGTGTGCTTCGTCAAGGTCGCTGATGAGGCTGAGGGTGATGACCAGGTATGACCATGTAGGCATGCTGGTGGTCAGGATACCCTTTATAGCCGTGGGTGCTGGCTGTATGGCTCGCTGCTCGAAAGCTTGAGGAAGTGATGATGATGTCACGAAGTAGTAGCTGCACGAAGGCTGCGCTGACGTTCTTTGTCGAGGGTCACCAGTTTGGGGGTAGGCGAAACAGAGAGTAAAGTCCCGCAAACCTCCATTGAAAAGGGAGGATCCTCCGACCAGACGAGATACTATGTCTGGTGGGCTGCAACTGCCCGATAGATGATTTCGGGCTGTTCTATATGTTCTAATCGCGCGGAGAACTTTGATTGCGCGATTCAGGATTTTCTTATGTGACGCGATAGATGTCGCTACATCACTCCCCTCCGGAGATCGGAGATCGATGGTTCTTGATGCTTCTTGATGCGTGACAGGCCAGTGGTAGGTTGGTTCCAGTGAGTCGGAACCGAATGCCGCATAGTTCTCGGTGAGTCGGAACTGTCTGCGGTGATGCCCCAGTGAGTCGGGGTGGTGCTGTCCCAGTGAGTCGGGATGATGCTGCAGGCTCCAGTGAGTCGGATCACGTCGTTATCATGTGACGCGATAGATGTCGCTACAATGGTTTGGTTCGCTTGCATTCTGTTCCGTTTTTTTGTTTAAGTTCAAAAATAGTGACCTAAGTTTTTCGTAACGACTTTTCAATATTATTTTCAACCGTTCTATTTGGGAGAGCGCTGTGCTGGTAATGGTAGATCGGCGTCTTGAATTATTTCTATTCAACAAGCCTTGTGTTTGTTTACCGGTTAATTTTTGCGGTTTATACTTGCGCTTAAGAGTGTATGTTTTGTTTTTTATCATCTTGGTGTGCTGAATTTTAGCATTAACCTGAAAATATGAACATAAAAATTTTTTATAATGTTAATCAAAGTAAAGAAAATAGTAAAAGGAATCTGGCTTGTTGAAAAAGATCTAAACTTACCTTAGAGAGGCTGCCGCTGTCTGTATCCAGCACATTAGGTACAGGGCTATTCCTTTGTTGCTGTATATATTGGCGCCCTGTAATTTAAGAAGTCACGATTTCTAATTCTGTTGTTGTTACGGGTAAATGAACATGTAATTAAATACATTTACATCAGTGACATGACGTCATAAGTTTGATACGTCAGCTATTTACGCAGCTAGTATACATAACCCAAAAAGGGGAGTCAATCATAGGCTTAACTATCCACCAACCAAAGCTATAGGAAGTATATAGGTCTATATACTGAGTTCCAAGAAGTAAATAACACAGAAATACCGTGACGGATAATCTAGCATTCTATTGGTGATATTGGGTTGATGAAATCACGCCATTATTAAAGGCCAATTTCGAGTTAACGGGAGATCGGGAAGTGAGATGCAGCCTGCGCTGGGAGGATTTGCTAAAAGAAAGCGGGAAAAGGGGAGTCTCCGACACTACTTGCGACCAGTTGTGAGGGTACTATAGGCATACAGTTTGGTACGACGTTCTCTCTCTGCAGTTCAACGCGAACGTGATCACGTCAGACTGTTTCAGCACTCTAGACTCATAAAGCGGCCCAAGATTCCAGATTTTCAAAGTTCCTAGATTATTTAGGGCGATGAAATATTGTAAAGTGTCGTCACGTGTGTAAAGTAAAGGACTCCGTTTGTATAGTATATTTACTGTAATGATAAACGTTTATGTGTTACAATAAAATGGCCGAGTCCTTTCAACGTGACCATTGTGTTTTGTTGTTGTATATTTGCTTCCCTCTGTCCCCAACAGTTGAGAACAATCATCGAAGGATTGGTGGTAATTGACATCTTAGAAATTAACTAGTTCCTTATCATTTTATCGAATCGAACCATAATTCGCTCTTTTACAAGAGTGGTATAAGAGAGAAAAAAGTAAAGCAAACCCATAAAAACAGAAGGAAAATCGGGATTCAATTCATGACAGCGGCCAACTCGAGGTACATTTCCATACAACCGTTCTACGTGATTATGATGCTATATTACACATCTTTCTCTAGATATTTTGGATACACAGCTACCTTGTGGATATTATTTAGGCTTCTTTAAAAATCAAAACTTAAATTTATGTAAAACTAATCTAGTAATAAAGGTCTCTGAAAATCTGCTATTTTACGTGAACTTTAGCCCTTCATAATGTACTCACCTACACTAATTTACTCTAAAAGCATTGGTCCGATTGCGAAAATTTTTTCACCTATAGAAAGCTGTTTTATTCTTGAGTGACATGGGTTATATTTTATATTAAAAACAGTAGGGTTTTCTACTAAAACCCAAGGTTGTAAATCGAATACCTATAAATTTCCTTACATCGCGTGCGCTGCAAAAACTATTGATGATAGAAAAAAATAATGTACTACAACTTTGTAAAGCATATTATTATCCACAAAAAAGGTTGCAACACTATATGTCTAACTATTATAGTTATGTCACAAGTGTCACAACAATATTTACTTTTTTCAATTTAAAAACTAAATTTATTTGCCACATCTAGAAAAGGAACTTTATTAGCACCTTAGTAGTAATCCTTATCAAAATAAATCCATATTACTTGTTTGAAAAATTCAATTTGGACGTCCCATTCGAAACATATCATGATTTAAGAAATGCAATATAAAATCATTAAAATCGTCAGATGATGTTTAACTGTCATAATATCAACAATTCTATCAACATTATTTTTTTCACTTTAACTAATTGGACAAGGGGTTAAAAACATAATACGAAACTCGCTAGCGCATACACGGGAATTTTTCACCGAAATCTCAGTTCGTCTAGCACTCTAGCCGAATTAAACGCGAGATTGTCACAGTTGTACAAACGACAGTCAACCGATTTCATCAAAGTTTTTTGTCTTTAATCTGAACTAATACTGAAAAACTGATCTGTTAAACGGTTAAGAGCGTTCACTCCGAATTACGCGCTATTTGGCCCAAAAACCATGATTTTCAAGCCCGTTTATATCGATTAATGATTTATTTTACAAACATGTGATTTACCAATAACATTAGGAAATATTCTTGTCTAAATGGTTAAGCAGTATTTTATTTAAATTAATAGCACGCTTGTGAACTATATTCACATATTTAAAGAGAGTTTTTTTAATTTTACTTTCAGAGTCAATTTCGAAGCTTGACAACTTCTACAGTTCTAATAGAATTAATAAACAAAAAATAAAAACAGTAACTGAAATCCTTACAGAAATAGTTATAGAAAAAGATTCATTGATTTAGTTTACTAATTAAGAAAATTAAAATAAAAACATTTTCAAATTAATAAGAAATTATGAGTAGATAAAATAATAATTTGGACAGATTTAACTTAATTGTATCATTATAATAATAGCATAATCTAATAGAAGGATACTTTTTTCAAAATATACAATAACATTTTTTTTTGTTGTTAGTGGCCAGTTTGATTTTTTTATAAACTTGTTAGATGCACGTACATTTTAATACACTTATTGTGTTATATTTTTGTTTTCAAAATAATGAGATTTGAATTTGGAATGTCCCGTTTCCAAATTCAAATCACATTATTTCTTAGGACGCCCATACTACATTCGAGCCCTAGGGATAGAATGATTTGCTTTAGGTGAGGTCGGTATGATATATAAAAGGGCATTTTCGAGCAAGTGCTCCTGCTCCAAAATGATTCGTGGGGTCCGTAACGTTATTTCGAGAGTCATATTATGGTCGGTTAACGGAAACGATTGATCGAATAGAATTTATTGCGAAACAACTTTTTACCGCCAAACGCTACTTCGACTGAACGATTCCTCGAATATTTATTAATAGATGTCGTGACTTCTATGTGGAACTAGAAGGGTAGGAAAACATTACAAACAAATGTGAAAACAAACCAAACTTGATTAACATGTTCAGAGCGGGACGAAGTCTAATACGCCTTGTATGCAACTTCCTTGCGGTGCAAAATATAATCTTCTTTGCCATGCGGGGGCCGTAATTTAAATTTGGTTTAGTTTAGGAAAGAGATGAATTTAATTATCTATAACTAAACTGCCCTATTGAAACTGTATGCAAGGCTATATCTACTTTAATATGGGGTCGCTTTGACCTCATACCGTACTGAAGAACTGAAATATTATATTTTCTTTTAATTTAGCCGAAAAGCTTTTAGCTTTTTAAACGTTACGGGATTTAATAAACCCCCCAAAACTGCTATAATGATAGTTTTCAAAGAAAGTAAAACACAACGTACCTCTAGAATGGATTACAATCAGAGGTCGAGATCAGGTAGAATTTATATTGATTTCATTCAGCGAAAGAATAAAGTGGATATGCCTCAAATCTTGAGCTAAATTTTAAAGAGCCGAATTTTTTTAGGACACTTTCAAAAATATTGCAGAAAAAAATTCTTCCTGCATTAATGACGAGGAGAAGGAAGTGTATAAATTTGTTTACCTTACCTCGGTTGACGCAGGGAGATCTTTTGCAATAAAAAATACAAATAAAAATTGTATGTTAATCATCTTTGTTTTATTTGTCTTATCTACCTCTGAGGTTTTTATTATTATTCATTTGTAATATTGTTAACCACACGGGATTTTTCATTAGAAATCCGGGGAAGATCCATATTAATATCAACATTTCGATGCAAGTACATGAATAACTCTACCTAATTCCGACCTTTGATTATAATACAAAAATGAGGGACGCTGTCAACGTGTTAATAAAATCTTGGCATACTGTGCAAAGAGAAATGGAAGTGCCAAGGAAAATCTTGAAACTTTTAGAAATTATCTCCAAAGTCTATCTTTTTGTGACATCATGTATATTACGAAATATCCTTAATTGTATAATATCAAACTTCATCTATGTTTTTCAAATACCGTTAAATGCCGTAACTTTGCAACTTAAATAGAAAAAAATCATATAGGACATATAAAGAAGGAACGCAAATTAGAACCTTATTTACGCATTACAGGTTTTTTTTTCACAACGCCGTCTAGATAGATAGATAGATATTCTTTATTGTACACCAAAAATACAATTTACATTAGGAAATTAACATTAATAGAGTGTCACAATGGGCGGTCTTATCGCTAAAAGCGATTTTTTACAGACAACCTTCAGACAGTCTCAAGCTAAGCAGAGCTTGTGTTATAAGTACTAGAAAACTGATAGACACTTATATATTTCTAAATACATACATATTATAGATAAATTACACCCAGACATAGAACAAATGATCGTGCTCATCACACAAACATTTGTCCTGGGTGGGAATCGAACCAACGACCTCCGGCATAGTCAGTGTTTTACTTCACAATTTCTGGTAAATAACCTTCAAAATGGCCAGGTAAAGTTAATGGTATTTTCTCTACTTTGCCTAAGCAAGAATATTGCAGTTAAAACGTATTTAAAAATTAGCAGATTTGATACCGTAGCATATTGGTATAATATACATATTTAAGCTGGTTATAAAGTCTAAACCAATTTTTCTATTTATTTTGGAAGGTAGGCAAAGTAGAACAGTATTTTTGATTTTTCATGTTGTGTGTTTTAGGTTTATTATCGCGCATAAAAACCGTGGGATTTCACTAGTTTGTTATCAAACTAAAAAGTCATAACCGGCAAAGTTTTGTAAATTATTCATAAAAAGTACAATCGATTGTTTTTCTAGATTTTACCAAATTAAACTCGCTTTACAATAGCAATACATAGATTGGAAGAATATAATTTTTTATTTAAATTATTTCCTAAAATACGTAAAAACAAAAACAGCTTAAAACACGTATACAATCAAATTTTGAAGTGCAGGAAAAAAGTACCAACCACATTTTGTTAAATTCTGATGTTTCCATATAGTTAATAACTTTCTTGTCTAAACCAATCGACGCGTGGTAAACAACATTGTTACCACGCGTAAAAAATTGTACTAGGAATAAAATTTGTTAACTAGATTATGTAATTTACTAATTAATTTAAAATAATTGGTTTAGGCAAAGTAATGCTAGGTAAGCCAAATTATATATAGCATTAGACGGTAATAAAAAAATTATTATAGAAAACTTACAATAAAATTAGAAAATAAAATATATTATTAGGATATCTATCGATTACTAGGATATCTCAAAACGTACGTACTATTTGTAGCAGAAAAAAACGGCATTTACGTTGGCAACAATGATTAAAACCATCAAAAGAAAATAAGACTTAATAATTTAATAAAATCCGCTTTTTTTCAAATTTACTCCGTAATTGCAAAAAAAAATTAAAACAGCCTGGCAAAAAATAACAATTAAAGAAAAAAACATCTGGAATAAAATTTACGAATCGGAATCTAATTTAAAAAAAAAAAACAAAAACAGTATAAAATCTTACCTAACCCGTTGCTTAGGTCTAGCAACGCCTGAGCAACCAGTCGTTCTGCGGGGCTAAACGCCATTTCTTCTTTTTCTTCCTGCCCATTAAACTAATAAAAAGAAACTATGATTACTATACTGAAAACTCTATCGTTACATATTATGTTTAATACAACACACTTAAAATAAGGAACTAGTGCGCCTCACCATCAACGATTTTATCACTGCTTACCATCAGGTGGGATCGCAGTAAAGCACTAGTTTATACAAAAATTAAAAAAAAAATAAGTATAGGAAAGGCAGACTACGGTTAATTCAAATAAACTAAGTACATACTTACATATATCACACTTAGGCGCTTCTCGAGCAAGGAGACCGAAACTACCAATTGGTGGTTGTTCCCCCCATTGCCAGGCAATTGCCTGGCAATGGGGGGAACGGGGAAGGAAAAAGGCAATGGGAACAACCACACACCGCTAGGAATCAAAGCAGACTGACTGAATTTAAACCCCACTCAGGTACCTTGCAAAAGTACCCCTTCTCCACCCCAAACTTATTACCTATAACTATTTAAGTAGGTACAATTTATTGTCTACATCTTCAATATTTGGGTACCTTTGAAAGCTTAACAAACGAAATTCCTCAATTGTAAAATCTCTAGAACAATGACCGTAATATAAGTTAATTGTTTCGCCGCATCTTCGACTGGCCATTTTTAGCAGAAACTCATTTAATAGGGATTATCTTTTTTGCAAAAATTTTTTTCACAACGAAACAATAGGAAATAAGTCTCCACACAATTAAATAATCACTGACATAAAACACAGGTAATTATAAATAGGTATACAAGTTACTGGTAGATTTATTCAAGCTCATTAAACTTGATAAATAAACACCACATCAAAATCAGCATAATTGAACTATTAAAATGGGTTCGTATCGCAATAATTCAACATGTATCTTTTCTTATTTTGGTGCATTCCATCTTATCCTACAACATCTCCTAATAATACATGATATTATTATATGCTTCGATGTTTAAATGTCCATCAGTCTATTACGCCTCAACAGCCGAATGGATACGAATGAAACTTAAAAAAACTGAAAACCCTACCAAGAACTCTTAAGCGATCCATTTGATGACCTAAACTAAACTGTTAAAGGGATGGAGTTACACAGAGTGTATAACTCCATCCCTCTTTTTCGCCTGACCTTTTAATACGTCACGATAAAACTCCAGGGCTTACGAGAATATTATCATGATATGTCCCTATAATAATAACTATGACACATGTAAAGTAGCAATAGATAGGTGTTTTTTCAACTTTCAGCTGGTTCAGTCAAAGTTTAGGAGCTTTAGGCAATGAGAAGGCCACAAAACTAGTTTTCGTCCACAGCCGAGACCTAAAAAAAGAACCAATAAATATTCTAAATGAAGTAGGAACTTAAGTATTGCTCAAAACATGCTTAAAAAGACTAAACACTAATCTTAAACAACTACCAGCCCTTATTTATGTAATATTAGTATTTTGGTCAATAGATATTATTGATTTAAAAAAAAAAAACAATAAATAAATTAGACCCGAATGAAGTTTAGTGTTGTGATGTTTGATCACCATCCCACCTGATGATAAGCGATGATGTGGTCGACGATGGAGCACGCTTGCCTAGAAGTAACCTATTCACTCTTGCCTTAAAGAAGTAAGTTGTAGCTTAGGAAACACAGACTCCGGCAAGGAATTCCACTCCTTGGTTGTGTCCCACACACAATAAATGTGTTCTCAAAACGCTTTGTGCGTATGGGTGGGATGTCCACCATATACCGGTGGCGCAACGCCGTACGTTTAGTGGTCCGATAATGGAACAGACTTGCCGGAATTAGATTAAGGAGGCTAGCAACTCGGCGGCGATGCCCAAGGCTTTGGAGCTTCGACTCAACAAGTGTATCATTGCCAATGATTCTCTTCGCTCGTCTCTCAATCGACTCTAGCGCATCAAGCTGGTATTTGGCAGACCCGTCCCTAAGATGACAACAGTACTCCATACACGATCGTATTTGCGTTTGACCTATCAATCATTTGAACATTATTAGCATTAGCATAGCCTTTAATGCATCTGCAGCCATAGCATCAGCCTTTTAATGTTCCTACTGCTGGGACTCACTGGCCTCCTCTCATATTAGAACATTATTATTCTTTCTTAACACAAAACACTTCTCTGCCGCAATATATCACAAAAACCAAGCGAATTCAGCACCTCTACACGATATGATTGATCACTAATGTTTTACGATATCGTAAAATAGTAGATCCTTCAGATGATAACTGGCTGATCAACTCAATGGTTGTTTAGCCCATCTCATGATGTGGTCAGCGGGCACTGTTCTATATCACGAAGTAAGACCATTTCATGAAATGGTTGAACACTTTATGAAAATTCAATTCTAAGATCGACATAATATAAATAGTATTCATGCTAAATCTTCCTCATGAATCACTGTCTTTTTGTCTTTTCTTTAAAGTTATACTGAACTAGCTATCCCATGCGGTTTCACCCGCGTCTTTAGTTACTCCGCTCTCGTGGGTTGTTACGTACTGTTATGTAGCATATAGCCTTTCTCGATAAATTGTTTTTTACATTAAAGTAAGTCGTATTCAAATATGATCACGTTTTCGAATTTTGTGTAAAGCTCAAGTGGTTGCCAATTTGCCTTCGCCCGAATGCTCATATTCTTTCCCTCCTATACAATATCCTATTTTCCCCCTTCACGCCTCTTTACCTTAAAAAACGTTTTGAGTTTCTCTGCAACTCACATACAAAATTGCTAAGATCATCAGATAACTTGCGACTTAAATGGCCAATCCATACCACGACCTTCTATGATAAATCATTTGTTGATACTGTCCAGGCTGCTCGTCTGTGGAATGAATTACCAGACACAATAGAACGCGCTCAATCGTTGCCTGTTTTTAAAAGACTCGTTAGGGAACATTACCTGTCGCGTGAATATCGATAGTCGTGATTCATATTTCTGTCTATAGTTTTCAATAATTATGTATATATGTATCTATTATATAGCATATGTATATATCTGTGTATCTATTATAATATAATTTGTTTAACGCAGGTTTTGTCACACCAATGACAGCCCCATTTCTTGTCCAGGCAATTACTGTCCATTTCAGGTTGCCTGGAAGAGATCGCGGAATGCGATAAGGCCTCCCATTGTATGTACGTATGTATTTTAGTTTTAGCTTCCTTTTATGTTTTTATTGGTGTACAATAAAGGATATAATAAATAAATAAATATTCATATAAAATGTTAGGTACTGATATATAACACACTAACACACTAAGTTCTAGGATTTCAGTTTATTGAACCAAATTGAAGTTCTTATACATAGTTAAATGTCCGGAAACATGGTTTTGTGTACAATTATCTTGAAAATATTTGTATCTTTAATTTAGTCGGTTTTAAAATCAAAGTGGCCTTAGGGATGAAAATTACTTTAAAATACTAATACTTCATTAATATTTTGACGATTGTATTAACTGCTATAGGTTCTCTCTTTTATTAAACAAACTAGCTTTTGCCCGCGTAGAAGTCGAAAATGATTTTATTAGGTTTTTTGAGATACGAAAATATGAAATATTATTTATTATCTTCGTCGTCTGTCCATTGAATTGTATGGCGAGCGATATTGTATCTTAAGACATGATGCATAATACATTAAGGCATGATGCTGATGAACTCCTTTTTCGTGAGCTTCTGCAATTTTTTTTTATCACTTTTATTGATGAACTTAACTTTCAGGACTGATGAAATGTTTTTCAATACTTTCACTGTTTTTCTTGTCTTTCTCACTTAAATACGAATTAATTATTTATAAACATTTTTTAATCACGAAGGCGATGCTATTGCTAGCACTAGCGCAATCTATTCAATAATAGTAAGGTAATTCGATAGTATCCTCAAATATTGTGTCAGTTTGTGGCTTAGTCTGTAAATTTCTATAAAAGTTTGTTTCGTTCATAGCAAACTAAGAAGTTGTCTTCTTAACCTATGAACTTTAAGTGCTAATTTCTGTTACAAGTATCTAAAAATTCTTCCGATTTCCTATTCTCATCTTTGTGTCTAGTATTATAAACAGTCATGTTCTTAAATATTGCGTCTTCTCTATTAACTACCTTGTTTGATCTATTGTTATTAATATACTGAGTTAGTCTACCACAAACTGCTCTAAGTTTTTCTATAACTTTTTCAAGTCTCAGCTGCCAAGCTGGCTTGTTATTATTTGTTGGCCTTGTATTTACTATATGTTCTGTGATCTTATAATTAAGTTCTTCGGAAATAACTAATGCTGTACAATATACTAGAGTGTGAACGGCTATTAGTTAGGTTTCTTTGCTAATATATTGGTTAAGAATACTTTGATTATATAAACAAACAAGCCGGTTTAGTTTAGGTATGTACCAAATTTTGGGCAGCTTTGGTCGAACTGCCGGATCCATTCCGGAAAATTGAGTAGGAGCTGTTTTAAAATCTATCGTGTATTTCTTATATAATTATGCGAATCTGTGAGATGATTTTGATCGATATTTGCAAGGATCTCAATGTCATTTTCTAACGTTAGAGCAATACTTTCGGTTTGCATAGATGTATGTATGGTTTGTGAATATGCTTGTGACTGATAGAATATTTGAGATTGTGTGTTAGAAGTCTAAGTCTAAGTAAGTCTAAGTGAGCGTGCAATTGTAAATCTGGTTGAATATTTTCTATTGTGTTTTGTGTCACGTCGAAATCAATAGTACTTTTATTACTTTCTGCTTCTACTTCTAATTGCATTCGAACTTCTTTTCTTAACTGATTTATTTTGTTCTGCGTTGGTCTGAAATCCTTTGTTCTGTAAGAGTAACCTCTGGGTATTGGCGTGTAAAAGGTTCATGCAGTGGTTTCCTGTATGTTGTCGGTCTCTAATTTAGTGATATATAGGTAAGTTGTCATGATCTATTTATCAGTTCTGACATAACCATTGTAGCGCAATGTGCTAATATTGAATTCTTAAAGAAAAGTATAGAAGTCTTAGGAGATAAAAATCCCGGACCTCGAAGCAAACCGTCGCAGAGTGCGACAATATCTCCCGCGCAACATTCAAAGCCAAGTTGGGTCGGACTGTATTAAAATTAGTACTCCCCAGAAGTAATTTTAATCCACCACCTTCCATACCATCATCACCACCCCGGTGTTGACGATGGTATGGATGGTGTTGATCTTCCAGAAAGTGCGTACGATCAGTATCGTATCGTAGTACAGTTACTAGGACTGTACGGTTCTATTGTACTTCAGTCTGTCACCATCGTCAGTGATTTTGGCTGTAGCATCTTTACCGGTGGGAGCCCGCCTGCTCAACTCCTTACCGCTGACGGTTCGCATGCTGTGACACCCAGCGTCAGCTCCAGCTGCGCCCCGGCGATCAACCCCGGGCATTTTTCATTCGGGTGTCCGCCCCCTATGTGATTAGATAGTCAATCAGGAAGTGTGGTTGTTTAGGGGGCTTTTTATTATTATTAAAAAAAAGTAATTGTGCCAACAAACCTGCTTATTTTTATAAGGATGAATATATTGTTGATAATATGACCGGTTAAACACACTAGTTTACAAAAAATAATGTTCTTTAAATGAAACATAATTATATTATTTATGTAGGCTATATATGGTAATTAAAAAAGTATTTTTGAACTATCATATATAGCCTAAATAATTCGTTTTTTTTTATTTTTCGTAGCAAGTCACAATTCTGAGATATAAAGGTCCATGTTTTGCCTGCCTTTCATTGCCTCAGCTCTGTATTTACGAGTCTTTCTGCGGCTAAACTAAAAGAAAGAATATTTGTGGGTCTTAATATCAAGTTGATATCGAATCGAAGACAAAATATTCGGGCGAAGTCTCCGAATCGACATTTTATTTTTTTCACCGACGATTCGGACACCACCAAAATTGGAGCTTTTGAGTACAGTCTGATTAAAAAAGTCCTAAAATTTTTATAATATAAAGGAATTTATTACCCCAAGTTGCAGCTTTAAATCCAGCCCAAAATAGTTTTGGCAAGTAGATGAATTATATTTTATAACTTTTTATCGCATTGTACTAAACCGTGTGTGTCTAAATCGACTAAAAATGAGTCAATTCGGACACTGTGTCCGAATCGGCAGCGACCCCTCAAAACAGGAGAATATTGAACGATACAAAATTCGAGAGCCTTAACCTAAGGAAAAATAGCAATCTGGGGTAAAAAAAGCAGCCTGGAACTTTTTCATAAGTGTCGGTAAATTTTTTTAGGCATTAAAAAAGGTGATAATTACATAGAGATTGTTTAATTCTATTGTAAATATATCACTAAAAATTCAGTTTTTGCATTCCCATTTAGTTTTTTTCCCAAAAAACCTTGGTGGTTATGAGTGATGAAGACGGTGAGCGATTTCACTAAGATTCAACATCTTTTGACCAAAATATGCTAGGTGATTATTGCTGGTCTGTTGTGAGAGATGCAGATGGAAATATTTAAAAAAAAAGAGCTAAAATTACTTATTTTTAACTGTCTATTGTTTATTTGGAGCGTGAGCACTTATATTGCGCTCACGGACACAACGCCCCCTTTTTTTTATTTTGTTTTAGAATTATTTTATTTGTGTTCATGTTTTCTCCTCTCAACATATAAACTCCATTAATGTCAGTAGTAAGTACGTAAGTGCAATTAGAATTGTAATGTTGAAGGTGTTAGCCTGGAGTTCTGTCACACAGGTTCTGTACCCAGTATATACTCCAGGGCCTCAAGTCTGCTATTAGAATAGTGTCAGAATGGTCTATCATTGACTTCATAATCACTGATTTTGACAAGTTTGTAATCTACTAATACATATATTGGCGTCATTATGGCTTCCCAATGGTTAACCACTGACACTCCATTAAAAGAAATGGCATAAAATGGTAATCTTGTACATAATGACAAATAAATATCTGACGTATTTATGCGGTAATCTGCTAAAATTTTGACAGTTCCTTTGATCAGTGTCCTACCATTAGAACGTCATTATGCAATTTAATTTGTTACAAGATAGCTCGATATTGTCATTCTACCACAATTCTATTACGAGACCAATGACTGACCAATGATCGACCATTATGAATTTAACAGACTATGAACTTTTAGCAAAATGACAATGGGATCCTGTTGGAATGATTAATTTATAAAAATAAGAGACTTGGGCCCCAGATCTCACAAAGGATTGACTGTTACAAAATAATAATTAGATATTATCAACCTTTGTACCTTTTTGACAGAAAAAAATAAATATTATATTATTATTCATCATCATCATCATCATTTCAGTCGAAAGACGTCCATTGTTGGACATAGGCCTCTCCCAAGCGACGCTACAACGACCGATTCTGTGCGTCTCGCATCCGCCGCACTCCCGCCACTCTCACCAGGTCGTCGGTCCACCTTGTGGGAGGCCTTCCAACGCTGGGTTCACCATGATGAAATTAGCTCTGTGGTCTATTCACAGCACTTTTCAACATCGTAATGAACACGTGGCTTGCAACGTTACCGTCCAGCTGTCGAGCGTTAGCCGCGCTGTTGCCGCACCGCGTACTGTGTATGAAAATACTGATTTTCCGCCGTGCGCCATACGACTAGACTCCGTGCAAGATAAGTCTGCACGTCGTTAGGGGCTTGCTTAATATTGTCAGCCTAACTAATCTATTTTTAATCTAATTATACTCTTTCGTTACTCAAATTGTAATTTATTGATTTTATTAGCTATATAACACATTTGTTTAGGTACATAAAGGAAAGTAAACAAATGGATTGGATAATAGGTTATGGAATAGAATAGGATAAAACTTTATTGTACACCAAAATAGTAACAACAACATCATTCACAAACATAATCATTATAAAAAAGTCATGAGAACTTTATAAATATTTAATTGAATTCTAGTACAGACCTAGCACTTTTAGCATCAAAATTCATGCTAGTCTTTATCAGAAGAGTCGGATGAGTTTATCGTCAATCTGCCCATTTCGAGATCCACCACTTAAACCCCGCGCGAACGCCGGCGTTCGCGCGTGATTTCGCGCCATTTAGGATAAACGATAGCGTCTGCATAGATTATACAATATTGAGTTTTTTATACATTTATAAAATGGTTTATTGGGTATTTATCCAATTACATAAATAAGAAGTTATTCATAAAGAAGTCTATATAGTAGTAAATATCGAAAATAAACAAAATTTTCTGTTATTCCCTATATACCTATACATATCCATAGGTTAATCTATCTGATTTAAAACATTTGTCCTCTAGATATTTAGTAGACATGTAGACATACATTCAGTCATTTCTCTGGCGTTAGTGTTCAACGCCGCTTTAGTGATTGAGGCTATTTCGCTAGGAGTGGCCCTGACTCCTAAACCGGAGGTCGTGGGTTCGATTCCCACCCAGGACAAATGTTTGTGTGATGAGCACGATCATTTGTTCTGTGTCTGGGTGTAATTTATCTATATATGTTTGTATTTAGAATTATATAAGTACGTTTATCAATTGTCTAGTACCCATAACACAAGCTTTGCTTAGCTTGGGACTAGACAGCGTTGTGTGATAGTTGTGGAATATATATTATAATATCCATTACTACTATACAATTCGTTTGTAGATTTGGTACTATTTTTTTTCATCCTTTCTTTTATTATAAAGATACTAGAAGAAATTCATATTTTGCCTAAAATTGACTGAAGAATTAAAAAAAAAATCTAGCAACGTGTGCAGTCAGTGGATTGTCTTGGGCGATTTTTTTGTTTTACTTCCTTTCCCATGGCTATTGCAGGCATAAGAATAAAGAAATTTTAGGGAAAATTAAACAATAGATTGAAGGTACAAAGGACCAGTAAATGGTTTTATGGTTACTAGTGAGCCCACCACTGTAATGAAGAACAATATGGATGCGGATTTACAGTTCTGAGAAATGCGTAGACAAAGTCTTGCCAACGACTAGCATTGTTAACTTCCGTTCCGTTCCGCTCCGTTCTAATCACACTAATACTTATTACAAAAGGAAATGTTTGTATGTATGTGTGGCGGTGTGTGTGTTACTTCTTCATACTAAAAACAAAATAGATTTGTATGAAAGGAGAATGCTTACGAAGCATAAAAAAAAAACGAAGGCTTGGCACAAATGAAATGTATTTCGAATTTTTAGCATAACCGTGTGACTAATAAAATGCCACGTGGCATCATTGAAATGGATGGATAACTGTAGGAAATTTGCTATTTCTTTAGTGCCAGGTTTAAAATTCAAATATTTCAATAGGTAATTAAAATATTTACAATTAGCATATACTAGATAGCAAAAAGAAACGTTTATATTGAAATTGATGTCTGAAGGTGGATGGCTGAAATTGGTCTAACCGCGTGGAGCGTGATGACGTGACCAAGGGAATAGGGATTTATTTTTATATAGATAATACATGTACTACTTACAGAAAAAAAGAAAGAAAGAAGACGAATTAATACGTTTAATACGTTTCCTTCGTTATATGTCTTGACTGTATGCAACATGTAATCAATTCGCAGGGAATTTGATTCGGTTTGCATCCTGTGAAGTAGGTGAAGAACGGCTTGCGAGCGACGAGCAATAGGTAGCTCGCTGTTCATCTGCCCGGTAAGGATAGCCCGAGTGTTCTATGCAAGACTCAAAGAGATGTCAGCAAAACCGTAGGGCCCCGTAGGGTCAGGTACACAGGTGTGGTTTTGGTTACTAAAAGTTATTGGACGATTTCCTATCTCCAAAAAATCCTGTATAAGGAAATAGTTAAAGACAACTTCTGACATCGGACCATAATGATTTTGTAGAATTTGTGCCATAATATACAGACGTTTTAAGTTCAGTAGAATGTGTCATGAAGCACTGTAGTGATATGCGTACTTACGATGAATACGTGTCGACAATCGAAGAAAGTCATGTGATTTTATGTAGTTTTACACAGAAAAAGAAAACATTAAAATAATCCATGTAATAGTAACCGGCAATCTGTATAATCCGGTATTCTATATTATACCTTGGCAATGTATAGAATACCTAAAAGGTGTATGTAATGTATGAAACATTGTTTACTTTATACTTTGCTTCTACACAATACCGAATACACAGTCTGTAATGTGTGTAAAAGGTGAGAGAAGTTAAAGAGGTGACGTAATTTTAGGGCACCCCAACACGGTAGTAATAATAATAATCTTTTATTGGAACAGAAAAAACATTTACAAATTGTTTGCGTACGAAAATAGCTAGAGAAGTTAGGAACTGTGTCGCAGCTATTAACGCCCACCTCCAGGAGGAAGTCGGAAGCGTTCCATTTACAAAAGAAAATCAAAAACTTATAATCAATTAACAAATTACAGATTGAAGATCACAAGTAATAGTAAGTACCTAAATTACATTATGTTACTTATAGCCAGAAGAATTTTTAATTTCATGTTAATTTTAGTATGTATAAGCCTCACTCACACTCATGTCCTATTTTTGTCCGCGGGGCTTTTTTTTTTTATGTGGGAAAATCATCCAATGACAAATCCCGCCCCTGGGCGAAGCGGGAGATAGTGTCAGACTTTTACTGACTAAAAACCCACTCCTGTTCCTTCTTTGCCTTCATCCCGGGGCCTCAGGCTTCGCTTTCACACTACCCGTGGCCCCAGTAGGCTTCGACCCTGCTAAGCCCCTACAGGTGCTGACATTTCCATTAGGCGCGCGTGGAACACGCGCCGGCGACGACTTGGGCTCGGTCCGGACGGTCACCGGACGGTCGGACGGCGAACCACCCATTGCTCACCGTCCGCAAGCCCGCGTCTACGGTGGCCGGAAATCGGGATCGGAATCCCGGCGGCGGTTAGGGCGTGAGGACCGTTGTCTCACGCGATCGGCCGCCTCCTTTGCTAGCATTACTGCTTCGCAGAAGGAGGCGACCGCCTGCCACTCCTCCTCGCTCCGGACCTTGGCCTGTACCAAGGCTCGGCGCTAGAGATCGCCGCCGCCGATCGCCCCCACGAGGACACGGCGTTGCTCTGCCCAAGCGCGGCACGCCTCCACCGTATGCTCCACCGTGTCCTCCGGACGGTCCACACAGTGGCGGCACCCAGGAGTTTCTTCCGCACGAATCCGGTGCAGGAATCTCCTGAACTTACCGTGTACGGTGAGGACCTGCGTCATACGGAAGGTAAGGACGCCATGTGGTCTTTCCAGCCACTCCTCAAAGAGGGGACTTACCGCCATGATTATGGCGTGCCCAGCACTGGGTTGCGATAATCGCTGTCGCCATTCCACCATGAGATCCCGCCGGAGCTCTTCCCGCCATGCCGCGACTTGGCGCGGCAGCGGAGTTTCGCCCCGGCGTTGCATCTCCACGCGCAGATCGTGCATGCGTGCAAGGACTGTTGCCTCCAGATTCCATGGTGACTGGCCAGCAAGGAGGCTCGCCGCTTCACGGGAAACCGTGCGATATCCCCGCACCATCCGGATGGCCATGACCCTCTGGCATGCGTTCAGCTTGGCCGCCGGTCGCTTTCGCAGCGACGGCGCCCATACCGGTGCCCCATAAAGGGCCACGGACCTAACGATTCCTGCGTAGAGCCTCCGGCAGGAGTCCGCGGGGCTTAAAGTAAGGCTCTTAGGTTAGAAGGCTACGACCTTAAGAGGGTCCTTTTTCACTCGACTGTCGCCTACATCGAGCATGGTTTAAAAGCTTGATACTTCATCTAACGCAATCGAAAAAAGAGAGATAACGCCTGAAGACTCTGTTAGCATTCGATAATTCCCTGATTTATTCGAATATTCTACAAAACTAGTTCCAGGAAGTACGTGTTTTTTTTTTTAAACCCTTAAAGGTCATTGACAAAAATTGACGTCGTTTAGAATCTTGATTAAATTTGCAAAGCTATTGTTATATTTTTTTGACTTTTTAATTTTTTGAGTAAATTATGAACTGTCAAAGTTCATGCAAAATAGCAAAGTTTCAGAGTGTTTTACTAGATTAGTTTTACACAGAGGGTATGGGCCACCATTCATACAAATTTTGGCAAACAGTGGACATATATTAAGACAAATTCAATTCATAGTTTATGAAATAATAAACCTGTTACAGCTATAACAGGTTAATCTAAAAGTTGGAGGAAATGAGTTAAATCAGTTTTAATATTTATATAGCTAGAATCAAAATGGCGGCTGTAGCACAGCAAATTAAACAAACATTTTTTATTCATTTGGTTAATCATTTTCTTCGTCGTTTAAAATTAGAACAGCGTCTAAAAACATTAGGTATGTAAGTGGCAAGTATCATTCAACATCAACCTCAGTAGTATTTTATTTACATATTTTTATTTTTGTTAGTTAAGTATTGGTAAAAATTAAATAGTTCTTACCTGCCGTGGATAAATTCATTCTTGTATCACAGATCACGGATTTCAGCAACTTCCAAACAATGTAGTCTCATTTGAGTAATATTAAAAGCACAATTAACACAGTGTTGGCTTCTGCGGGTCGAAATATGGTACATACGAGTCGGTTTCCATCTGTCGGACACTGGAGATATTCAAAGAAGTAGAAACAGAGTCCGAGATAGAGCGACCAGGGTCATTGTCGTACATAGCAGATTCAGAATCCATGTAGGCTGGGGTCGTCGGGAAAAGCGAGTGCACAGTTTATTATAAAGCGAATAGTAATAATAGCAAATAGTCACAAACTGAAGAAAATAGTCGCAATTCAAATGTCACGCGGCGAAATGTGTCACTTTTTGCCGCCACTTTTCTCCCCATTTGGGTAGGCTAAGGTCTTAAGACCATACAGTCATTGTCAGTCTACGGCATTGTCAACCTCTGGCCGTATCTGGACCAGTTCCTTTATAAATTGATTTTAATAGAAGCCTAGATAATATCCACAAGGTACTGTGTTTTCAAAATATCTAATGAAAAATGTGTAATAATGTCATAATCGCGTAAGAGCAGTTGTATGAAAAGCGGTAATTGTATGTCGAAGCTTTCTAACCTAACCTGTCCGTGTGACCTAAAATTACGTCAATTCCTTCCCTGCTCTCGTCTTTTACACATTGATTTTAAGTGATAGAACATGTTTCATTGCAGACCCAAAAATAGACAAGTCTACTTTGCTTTATGTCAATCGATAGTAACATACCGTGGACCACATGGGGTGGAGCGGGTAAAACATTGTCAGTAACCATCGAGAGAGCCTAGAGGGCAATTCTCAAAGTAATATAATTATAATATAATATTCACAAAATTATCACACAACGCCGTCCAGTCTCAAGCTAAGCAGAGCTTGTGTTATGAGTACTAGACCACTGATAACATACTTAAATATTTCTAAATACATACAAATTATAGATAAATTACACCCAGACACAGAACAGATGATTGTACTCATCACACAAACATTTGTCCTGGGTGGAAATCGTACCCACGACCTCTAGCATAGCAGTCAGGGCCACTAACCACTAGACTATCAGGCCAGTAAAGTGGCTACTTTCCGCCAATTCCTTTTCCCACCAACCTCCTATACAAAGAATGTGAAGTACTAACAGTCCGGCAGCTATTTTTAATGGGTATTGTATTAAAACAGCATGCAGAACTAAAAATAGCACGGATTTTTTACTAACAAAAGACGTAAAGATTTAGTCTGTTCTCAAAATCATACCAAACTTGCATTTACATCATAATTTTACCTGTTTCTCGGTCCTTTCCTCTAAAATAGATTGAACATGAAAGCAAACATTTATAGCTTGAATCAAGTTAACTGTACAAGAATCCTTAAAGAGGCTATTCAAAAATTTCCTACGATGATACAGAGAATTTACTGAATGTGCTAAAGTGATTTTTTTATACAGTTTTTTTTTATTTTTTATTCTCGATAGGTTCGCACTTGACCGCCATCTCACCTGATGGAAAGCGATGATGCGGTCGACGATGGAACGCGCTTACCTAGAAGTAACCTATTCACTCTTGACTTAAAGATCCCTAGGTTTTGACCTAGTTCAAGTATCTTGTTAACTAAGAAACTACACGTTAAGATTTGGTAATATTTTATCAATATAAGATAGCAGTGGTGGCCGAGTGGTGACGTCCCCGACGTTGGTCCCAGGTTCAAACTCAGCCAGGCGCATTACTTTGTGTAATTTATTTCTCCCAAAACGATGAAGGAAAACATCGTGAGGAAGCCGGCATGTCCTAGAATTATAAATTCCAAGATATATTGGCCCTCGTGGCGGATTACTGCCCATTCCCTCTTCTAGAGAGGAGACCTAAGTCCCAGCAGTGGGAAAATTATGAAGTTGATTATGTTGTAACTGGTCTACATTACAGATTTTTTACACGTTTGTATTGTGCTATAGAATCCTTTTGATTATTTGTTAAATTTAAATTATTTTAGGTCTTCTCGCCTGAAACACAAGATTTCTTAGTTCAGGCACGTAAGACTCAGAACTAAGATCTATATTTAAGACTGTATTAATTTACAGTGTAAAGAATTTTGAATAAATATAATTATTATATACGTGACTAAAAAAGGTGAGGATACGAGACTGTACCAAAGATGATAAATGCTGCTTGAGGGCTAGTTCTCGAAGTATAGACTCGTTGGTTCAGTCCACGATACTCCGAGCATTTTCCTCCAGCACCACATATCTAGGGCTTTTTTTTTCAGTGGGAAAATCATTTTATGACATCCCCCGCTCTTGGGCGGATTGGGAAATAGTATCAGACTTTTACTGACTAAAAACACACTCCTGTTCCTTCGTTGCCTTTCGTACCAGGGCCGAGTCTTCCTATCAGAATCAGACCCTTGGCCCCAGTAAGCTTCGGCCCTGCCCCTACAGTTGCTGACGTCTCCTAGAGGCGCGCGTGGAACACATCTCTAGGGCTGTCTTTTTCTTCTTTATTTTCCGCAGGGTCCACGTTATTGTGATACGAACTCATTGGAATATCACGGGAATGCTGATTTTATGAAGTGTTTGTTTATCAAAATTTAATCGAAGCTTTTGCAGAAAAACTATATAGTAATAAATTTACTAATAACGTGTTACTTCTATTTACTGCTACGTGATCTAATTCTAGATCACGTAGCAGTAAATAGAAGTAACATGCGCGTGCATGTGCGTGCATTCGCACGCATCCTAAATTATAGGTTAGTTATTTAGTTTTTTTTTCTTCTTCAATGTGTATGGATTTGTTATTAGGGTATTATTGTTTTTATTAAATGTATTTTTTTAGCTTGTAAGTTTCTACTATACAACGCCTTGGATATCCTCTGTAAAGTTGTAC
The DNA here is from genome assembly GCA_949316375.1 of Mythimna vitellina. NCBI lineage: Eukaryota > Metazoa > Arthropoda > Insecta > Lepidoptera > Noctuidae > Mythimna > Mythimna vitellina. The sequence goes on along the minus strand of OX438699.1, from coordinate 8,207,451 downwards.
AAGTGCTTGTAAAGAAATAAAAATAAAATAATTGCTCGCGTGGTATTTTGTCAGTGAATATAGTTGTATTGAGACTTAGTTTCTATTGTTTCGTTATGAACAAAAAATTTGCAAACCTTTTCTCTATTAAATGAGTTTCTGCTAAAAATGGCCGGTCAAAGATGCGGCGTAACAATTACTTATATTACTGTCATTGTTCTGTAGATTTTACAATTGAGGAATTTTGTTTGTTAAGCTTTTACAGGTACCCAAACCTTGAAGATATAGATAATAAATAGTACCCTCTTAAATAGTGGTGGGTAATAAGTTAGGGGAGAAGATATTTACTTTTACAAGGTACCTGAATGGTGCTTACCCATTATACCCAAAATAAATGGCAGGGGGTGTTATTAGACCGACACCGAACCCGAAAATGTGATTAAAAAATATTTTTGTCTTTCTGTCTGTTTGTTTGTCTGTCTGTCTGTCTGTTTGTTCAGGCATCACGTAAAAACTACTGGTTCGATTACAATGAAACTTGGTATAATTATTCTTTAATATCCTGGGCACCACACTGGGTACTTTTTATCCCGAAAAAGTATATACAATAAAAAACAAACTTAATTTTGCGGTTCGATCGATAAACCCGATTACTGTACTAACCGAAAATAATAATTTTGTCGTACACTAAAAAAAGATAGCTTGATCTCTAGGACAGCTGTCAGTAAAATCGCGCCTATGAAGTTCTGAATTTAACAGTACGGACAAACGTACCACTCAATGTCATACTTTATTGGCATGCTGAGGTAATTAGTGATGATCGATGAATCATCGTGACCACAGACTATAAACTATGGGTATTTTTTATAAAACTTAATTCAAAATTAATTTATCAATCCCCGCTCAGTGCAAATATTTGTATGCATGAATACGGGTTTTTGCACTGGTCAGGTCGTGCCTCGGAAAGCACGTTAAGCCGTCGGTCCCGGCTGCCATACGAACATCTAATGGCAGTTGTTACGGGTTGTTGGCCCTCAAAAGTCCAACAATTGATCATAATGCAAAACTTCAATATCACCTTTGGGTTGTGGAGGTCAGATGGCAATCGCTTCACGAAAAATATCGAAGTTTACCCAAATCAGCAGTTAGACTGGTAAAAGCGGACCCCAGACTCCAAGCTGAAAAGCTTCGGATGCGACTGGGATTAACGCTAAGATGAAGAAGACATATAAATATATAATTATGGCACCGATAAGTAAGAAACGCCGACGCCGATATTTTTTCTGTATCATAACAGCCCTAGGAATGTCAGTTTGACAAATGTCGCAGAGATCAAGCTAAGTTTTTTGTTACGTCAGCCGCAGTGGAGTTCACTAAGGGGCGCTGCACACGACGAAGATAATAAATAATATTTCATATTTTCGTATCTCAAAAAACATAATAAACCATTTTCGACTACTACGCGGACGAAGTCGCGGGCAAAAGCTAGTAATTAAATAAATAGAATGTTTTAAAAAAAAATGTCAGCCTACTTTGGTTCCTGGTGGTGTGTGAGTGTTCCTCTCATTGCCAGGCAATTAGTACTTTCGGCCTACTGGCCAAAAGCGCCTAAGTGTGATATGTAGGTATGTACTTAGTTTCTTAGAATTCACCGTAGTCTTTTTTTCTACTTCCTATTTTAAGTATGTTGTGTCGAACTGGAACTTCGGACATTTAGCGAGTAGAAACCAATCTCTCGCGAAATAGTGGTTAAACGCGACTTTAACAATTATGATACAAATAAAATATTGTCAAGTGTGAAGGCTCATTCAATAGGTAACTACTTAGGAGACTTAACATGACGTGATAAAATGTCAGTCGTGTGAAAAGGGATGGAGCTATGTACCCTATTTATCTTCATCCTTTTAACTGTTCAGTTTAGGTCGCAAATTGAATAGCGTTAAGAGCTCGTCGGTCGAGTAAGTCACCCCACTGTTCAGACAGGGGCTATAATAGTCTTTTAAAAGTTCTTGGTATCCAGTCCACTAACACGCAGAGCAGTGGTGGCCGAGGCAGAACAGTGGTGGCCGAGTGGTAACGGCTCCGACTTACGAGTTGTAAGTCGCGGGTTCAAACCCCAGCCAGGCGCATTTCTTTATGTATTTTTTATTTTATCTTTTTATTTTTTATTTCATCACCACTGCTCTCAAAACGGTGAAGGAAAACATCGTGAGGAAACCGGCATGTCCTAGAACCAAAAATTCGAAGACATGTGACATCTACCAACCCGCACTGGGCCCGCGTGGTGGATTACGGCCCATTCCTTATCCTAGAGAGGAGGCCTGAGTCCCAACAGTGGGAACGTTATAAGGCCGACTATGCCATCTTAACGTCATAAGTGATTTATTAATAAACAACTCATTTATTGATAGGTTTATTATTATTATATTATTTTGATTCACATTTTTATTATTATTGTGCTTTTGAGAACAATTTGTAGACCAGTCACTACACAGTCCTTTCACACCTATTAATATTGTCATCTACCTGGCCTTTTCCTAACTGTGTTGGAGTCAGCTTCCAGTCTTACCGAATGCAGCTGAATAATAAACAGTATTTTACATGCAGTGACTGCCTTTCAGACATTCGTAACCCAATAACTGGGCACAGGGGCGCCGGCTTTTAGAAAACCTCATGTGTGCTCATGCTCATTTGATGGACTCGAAAAAGGTGCGAAGTGTGTGAAGAAAAATGCACAGTGATCGACCGACAAATAAATAAATGTCCTACTTACATACTGCGTACTAAATTAATTAATTAATAAAAATATAAAATGAAACCGATAAATAAAAATGTATAAGTTTAGGTAGCAAAATTAACAGCGTTAAGAGCTCGTCGATCGAGTAAGTGCAAGTCATCCCACTGTTCAGACAGGGACTATAATAGTCTTTTAAAAGTTCTTGGTATCCAGTCCACTAACACGCACAGCAGCGGTGGTCGAATGGTAACGGCTCCGACTTACGAGTTGTAAGTCGCGGGTTCAAACCCAGCCAGGCGTATTACTTTGTGTAATTTATTTCATCACCACTGCTCTCAAAATGGTGAAGGAAAATATCGTAAGGAAACCGGCATGTCCTAGAATCAAAAATTCGAAGACATGTGACATTCACCAATCCGCACCCACGTGGTGGATTACGGCCCATTCCCTCTCCTAGAGAGGAGGCCTGAGTCCCAGCAGTGGGAACATTGAAAGGCTGATTATGATTGTTATGATTATAACCAGTCCACTTAAGCCTCTCAAAACCGTGTGTATTGATTAAAGGATATTACCAATCTTTGAATGGGAGTTGGACCAAGTGCTGCACAGAAGGCACATATTATACTTTCTGTACTGTGTTACATCAATTTGGATAAATAAATAAATTTTTATTTATTTATTTATTTACCTATAACTAGTGACTATTACAGAAATAAATAATGTAATAATAAAAAAAAATATACTTAGAGTGTAAACTCTTTAAGGGACTTACGTGAGACGTAAACTTGAGCCGTTTCTTGCGTTTGTTATCTCACAGGTGTAGATTATTTAAATAAAAGCGGAAGCACTAAGCAAACTGGTTTATTGTACAAATTAAACTTGTTACAATAATAGCATGTACGCAATGAAAAGTAAACAAAGAAATGTATAAGCGAGGAGTTATAGGCAAGCCAAGCAAAAGCGATGTGAAAACTCACAAAACAAGTTCGGGGTTTTTATACAAAGTGTCACATACACTTTAAGGTTCACTTTTTTTTTCCTGATTACTTTTGAGTCGCCCGCTACCTGGCTACTTGAGCAAAGGATCATACGATGTGACAGTGGTAGCGCAATTTTTGCTGCGGACACGCTCATAAGCGGCAGCGGGTGAGGTAGCGGTTTTGGTCGCTACACTCTAAAAATCAGAACATTACATAGGCATTTATAAAACATGAGAACATCACAATTCTAATTGGTCGTTTCCAATGAAGAAAAACCGGCAATAACTCGATGGTTACTTGAAAAAAAATGATTGATTTCACAATATTAATGGGTGTGGATTGTCGTGAGGTTGCGCCCAATGGTTTAGGAACCCGCCTCTCATGCATGAGGTTGCGGGTTCGAAACCGGGTAAGTTCCGATGTGATTTTTTTAATTTATATGTTTAAGTTTTTTTTTTAGTTTTTTTAGGACATTACTGACACGCCGTTAGTCCTGCTTGTCATTTATTTATAATTCATTCGTATATCTTTGATACGTAGTCAGACCCCGGAATGTCGGAGTCTGACCATCAGTCTATAGTGTAGTAATAGTAAGTAGTAGCAATAATAGTTCGCGTGTTCTAGTATCGAGTTGCCCAGTCAGGGGCGCCGACTCTTTGGACCCATGAGTAATAAACAGTGGGTGCCGAGCACCCCTGAGAATAGACATCAAGAAACAGATCAGTAATCGCCTCTTAGGTTACGTATAAATTATAATATTTCTTGATACTAAAAACTAATTTCATTTTTATTTATCGGTTTCATTTTATATTTTTATCAATTAATTAATTAAGTACGCAGTATGTAAGTAGGACATTTATTTATTTGTCGTTCGATCACTGTGCATTTTTCTTCACACAGTTCGCACCTTTTTCGAGTCCATCAAATGAGCATGAGCACACATGAGGTTTTCTAAAAGCCGGCGCCCCTGTGCCCAGTTATTGGGTTACGAATGTCTGAAAGGCAGTCACTGCATGTAAAATACTGTTTATTATTCAGCTGCATTCGGTAAGACTGGAAGCTGACTCCAACACAGTTAGGAAAAGGCCAGGTAGATGACAATATTAATAGGTGTGAAAGGACTGTGTAGTGACTGGTCTACAAATTGTACTCAAAAGCACAATAATAATAAAAATGTGAATCAAAATAATATAATAATAATAAACCTATCAATAAATGAGTTGTTTATTAATAAATCACTTATGACGTTAAGATGGCATAGTCGGCCTTATAACGTTCTCACTGTTGGGACTCAGGCCTCCTCTCTAGGATAAGGAATGGGCCGTAATCCACCACGCGGGCCCAGTGCGGGTTGGTAGATGTCACATGTCTTCGAATTTTTGGTTCTAGGACATGCCGGTTTCCTCACGATGTTTTCCTTCACCGTTTTGAGAGCTGTGGTGATGAAATAAACTACACAAAGTAATGCCCCTGGCTGGGTTCGAACCTGCGACCTACGACAATGTCATAAAAAGGAAAATATATGTATATAATCAAATTTAAGCAAAAATGGAACAGTTAATAGACGTTTACATTTCAAAGGGCAAGCAATTTATTCGTGAGATAAAATTTCCCACGTGAATAAAAAATAGACATCCCATTCATTAACAGTTTTAAGTCCGTATACATCATAAATAGTGCATTCCGCTTGAGATACATTGTTTTCACGGTAGAAATCATATTACAAAATAATGCGAGTTTTCTTAGATTTCATACAAAAATGGTTATAAATACAGCGATATTATAAAAAATACAAACCCACAAAGAAACCAATAAATATCCAATTCCGAAAAAAAAAAAACGTAATTTTAAAGTTTATTTGAACTTATAATTCCAAGTCAATCCAAAGATATACATATATAAGCAGTACCTTAATACAATTTTTATCAGAATGTATCTTCTTTCTTTATTCGTGTGTACATAAATTATAAAATAAATAAATAATGTCAAATATTTAGGTAAATTTTTCATTTTTATATTTGTGTAATAAAGGTAATACCTATAGCAGTTAATAAAATTGTCCAAATATTAATGACGTATTTTTTTTTTTTTATTGGGTGGGAAAATCATCCTAATGACATCCCCGCTCTTGGGCGGAGCGCGAGATAGTGTCAGACTCTTACTGACTAAAAACCCACTCCTGTTCCTTCGTTGCCTTCGTCCCAGGGCTCCAGGTTCCGCTTTCACACTACCCGTGGCATGACGTATTAGTATTTTCATCCCAAAGGCCACTTTTATTTTAAAACCGATTAAATTAAAGATACAAATATTTTCAAAATAATTGAACACAAAAAAAAACCATGTTTCTAGATATTTAACTATGTATAAGAACTCAAATTTGGTTCAATAAACTGAAATCCTAGAACTTAGTGTATTGTTATCAGCACCTGACATTTAATATGAATATTTATTTATTTATTATATCCTTTATTGTACACCAATACAAACATAAAAGAAAACTAAAACACATACGTACATACAATGGGAGGCTTTATCGCATTCCGCGATCTCTTCCAGGCAACCTGAAATGGACAGTAATTGCCTGGACAAGAAATGGGGCTGTCATTGGTGTGACAAAACCTGCATTAAACAAGTTATATTATAATAGATACACAGATATATACATATGCTATATAATAGATACATATATACATAATTATTGAAAACTATAGACAGAAATATGAATCACGAATATCGATATTCACGCGACAGGTAATGTTCCCTAACGAGTCTTTTAAAAACAGGCAACAATTGAGCGCGTTCTATTGTGTCTGGTAATTCATTCCACAGACGAGCAGCCTGGACAGTATCAACAAATGATTTATCATAGATGATCGTGGTATGGATTGGCAATTTAAGTCGCAAGTTATCTGACGATCTTAGCAATTTTGTATGTGAGTTGCAGAGAAACTCAAAACGTTTTTTAAGGTAAAGAGGCGTGAAGGGGGAAAATAGGATATTGTATAGGAGGGAAAGAATATGAGCATTCGGGCGAAGGCGAATTGGCAACCACTTGAGCTTTACACGAAATTCGGAAACGTGATCATATTTGAATACGACTTACTTTAATGTAAAAAACAATTTATCGAGAAAAGCTATATGCTACATAACAGTACGTAACAACCCACGAGAGCGGAGTAACTAAAGACGCGGGTGAAACCGCATGGGATAGCTAGTTCAGTATAACTTTAAAGAAAAGACAAAAAGACAGTGATTCATGAGGAAGATTTAGCATGAATACTATTTATATGATGTCCTGGCCAGATCTTAGAATTGAACTTTCATGAAGTGTTCAACCATTTCATGAAATGGTCTTACTTCGTGATATAGAACAGTGCCCGCTGGCCACATCATGAGATGGGCTAAACAACCATTGAGTTGATCAGCCAGTTATCATCTGAAGGATCTACTATTTTACGATATCGTAAAACATTAGTGATCAATCATATCGTGTAGAGGTGTTGAATTCGCTTGGTTTTTGTGATATATTGCGGCAGAGAAGTGTTTTGTGTTAAGAAAGAATAATAATGTTCTAATATGAGAGGAGGCCAGTGAGTCCCAGCAGTAGGAACATTAAAAGGCTGATGCTATGGCTGCAGATGCATTAAAGGCTATGCTAATGCTAATAATGTTCAAATGATTGATAGGTCAAGCGCAAATACGATCGTGTATGGAGTACTGTTGTCATCTTAGGGACGGGTCTGCCAAATACCAGCTTGATGCGCTAGAGTCGATTGAGAGACGAGCGAAGAGAATCATTGGCAATGATACACTTGTTGAGTCGAAGCTCCAAAGCCTTGGGCATCGCCGCCGAGTTGCTAGCCTGTTGGTTTTTTATTGTTTACATTTCGAGGAGTGTGCACTGGAATTGCACAATCTAATTCCGGCAAGTCCGTTCCATTATCGGACCACTAAACGTACGGCGTTGCGCCACCGATATATGGTGGACATCCCACCCATACGCACAAAGCGTTTTGAGAACACATTTATTGTGTGTGGGACACAACCAATGAGTGGAATTCCTTGCCGGAGTCTGTGTTTCCTAAGCTACAACTTACTTCTTTAAGGCAAGAGTGAATAGGTTACTTCTAGGCAACCGTGCTCCATCGTCGACCACATCATCGCTTATCATCAGGTGGGATGGTGATCAAACATCACAACACTAAACTTCATTCGGGTCTAATTTATTTATTGTTTTTTTTTTTTTTTAATCAATAATATCTATTGACCAAAACACTAATATTACATAAATAAGGGCTGGTAGTTGTTTAAGATTAGTGTTTAGTCTTTTTAAGCATGTTTTGAGCAATACTTAAGTTCCTACTTCATTTAGAATATTTATTGGTTCTTTTTTTAGGTCTCGGCTGTGGACGAAAACTAGTTTTGTGGCCTTCTCATTGCCTAAAGCTCCTAAACTTTGACTGAACCAGCTGAAAATTGAAAAAACACCTATCTATTGCTACTTTACATGTGTCATAGTTATTATTATAGGGACATATCATGATAATATTCTCGTAAGCCCTGGAGTTTTATCGTGACGTATTAAAAGGTCAGGCGAAAAAGAGGGATGGAGTTATACACTCTGTGTAACTCCATCCCTTTAACAGTTTATTTTAGGTCATCAAATGGATCGCTTAAGAGTTCTTGGTAGGGTTTTCAGTTTTTTTAAGTTTCATTCGTATCCATTCGGCTGTTGAGGCGTAATAGACTGATGGACATTTAAACATCGAAGCATATAATAATATCATGTATTATTAGGAGATGTTGTAGGATAAGATGGAATGCACCAAAATAAGAAAAGATACATGTTGAATTATTGCGATACGAACCCATTTTAATAGTTCAATTATGCTGATTTTGATGTGGTGTTTATTTATCAAATTTAATGAGCTTGAATAAATCTACCAGTAACTTGTATACCTATTTATAATTACCTGTATTTTATGTCAGTGATTATTTAATTGTGTGGAGACTTAGTTCCTATTGTTTCGTTGTGAACAAAATTTTTGCAAAAAAGATAATCCCTATTAAATGAGTTTCTGCTAAAAATGGCCAGTCGAAGATGCGGCGAAACAATTAACTTATATTACGGTCATTGTTCTAGAGATTTTACAATTGAGGAATTTCGTTTGTTAAGCTTTCAAAGGTACCCAAATATTGAAGATGTAGACAATAAATTGTACCTACTTAAATAGTTATAGGTAATAAGTTTGGGGTGGGGAAAGGGTACTTTTGCAAGGTACCTGAGTGGGGTTTAGCCAGTTAAGTAAAATTATTTTAAATTCAGTCAGTCTGCTTTGATTCCTAGCGGTGTGTGGTTGTTCCCCCCATTGCCAGGCAATTGGTAGTTTCGGTCTCCTTGCTCGAGAAGCGCCTAAGTGTGATATGTAAGTATGTACTTAGTTTATTTGAATTAACCGTAGTCTGCCTTTCCTATACTTATTTCTTTTTAAATTTTTGTATAAACTAGTGCTTTACTGCGATCCCACCTGATGGTAAGCAGTGATAATATCGTTGATGGTGAGGCGCACTAGTTCCCTATTTTAAGTGTGTTGTATTAAACATAATATGTAACGATAGAGCTTTCAGTATAGTAATCATAGTTTCTTTTTATTAGTTTAATAGGCAGGAAGAAAAAGAAGAAATGGCGTTTAGCCCCGTAGAACGACTGGTTGCTCAGGCGTTGCTAGACCTAAGCAACGGGTTAGGTAAGATTTTATACTGTTTTTGTTTTTTTTTTTAAGTTAGATTCCGATTAGTAAATTTTATTCCAGATGTTTTTTTCTTTAATTGTTATTTTTTGCCAGGCTGTTTTGTTTTTTTTTGCAATTACAATTTATTTAAATGCCGTTGTTTTTCTGCTACAAATAGTACGTACGTTTTGAGATATCCTAGTAATCGATAGATATCCTAATAATATATTTTATTTTCTAATTTTATTGTAAGTTTTTTTAAATATTTTTTTTATTACCGTCTAATGCTTTATATAATTTGGCTTACCTATCGTTACTTTGACTAAACCAATTATTTTAAATTAATTAGTAAACTACATAATCTAGTTAACAAATTTTATTCCTAGTACAATTTTTTACGCGTGGTAACAATATTTTTTTTTTTACCGCGCGGTTTTCGGTTTAGACAAGAAAGTTATAACTAAGGGAAAATCAGAATTTAACAAAACGTGGTTGGTACTTTTTTCCTGCACTTCAAAATTGGATTGTATACGTGCCTTAAGCAGTTTTTACGTATATTAGGAAACATTTTAAATAAAAAATATATTCTTCCAATTTATGAATAGCTCTTATAAAGCGAGTTTAAGTTGGTAAAATCAAGAAAAACAATCGTATACATGTTACTTTTTATGAATAATTTACAACACTTTGCCGGTTATCACTTTTTAGTTTGATAACAAACTAGTGAAATCCCACGGTTTTTTATGCGCAAAATAAACTTAAAATACAAAACATGAAAAATCAAAAATACTGTTCTACTTTGCCTACCTTCCAAAATAAAAAGAAGAATTGGTTTGGACTCTCTAACCAGCTTAAATATGAATATTATACCAATATGCAACGGTACCAAATCTGCTAATTTGAAAATACATTTTAACTGCAATATTCTTGCCTAGGCAAAGTAGAGAAAATACCATTAACTTTACCTGGCCATTTTGAAGGTTATTTACCAGAAATTGTGAAGTAAAACACTGACTATGCCGGAGGTCGTTGGTTCGATTCCCACCCAGGACAAATGTTTGTGTGATGAGCACGATCATTTGTTCTATGTCTGGGTGTAATTTATCTATAATATGTATGTATTTAGAAATATATAAGTGTCTATCAGTTTTCTATTACTTATAACACAAGCTCTGCTTAGCTTGAGACTGTCTGAAGGTTGTCTGTAAAAATCGCTTTTAGCGATAAGACCGCCCATTGTGACACTCTATTAATGTTAATTTCCTAATGTAAATTGTATTTTTGGTGTACAATAAAGAATATCTATCTATCTATCTAGACGGCGTTGTGAAAAAAAAACCTGTAATGCGTAAATAAGGTTCTAATTTGCGTTCCTTCGATTGCGATTTTTTTCCTTTTAAGTTGCAAAGTTACGGCATTTAACGGTATTTGAAAAACATAGATGAAGTTTGATATTATACAATTAAGGATATTTCGTAATATACATGATGTCACAAAAAGATAGACTTTGGAGATAATTTCTAAAAGTTTCAAGATTTTCCTTGGCACTTCCATTTCTCTTTGCACAGTATGCCAAGATTTTATTAACACGTTGACAGCGTCACTCATTTTTGTATTATAATCAAAGGTCGGAATTAGGTAGAGTTATTCATGTACTTGCATCGAAATGTTGATATTAATGGCCTATAATATTACAAATGAATAATAATAAAAACCTCAGAAATAGATAAGATAAATAAAACAAAGATAATTAACATACAATATTTATTAGTATTTTTTATTGCAAAAGATCTCCCTACGTCAACCGAGGTAAGGTTAAAAAATGTATACACTTCCTCCTCCTCATTAATGCAGGAAGAAATTTTTTCTGCTATATTTCTGAGTGTCTTAAAAAAATTCTACTCTTTAAAATTAATCACGGGATTTGAGGCATATCCACTTTCTTCTTTCGCTGAATGAAATCAGTATAAGTACTTAATAAACTCTACCTGATTCCGACCTCTGATTATAATCCATTCTTGAGGTACGGGGTGCTTAAGACTTTCTTTGAAAACTATAATTATTGTAGTAAGGGGTTCATTAGACCCCGTAACGTTTAAGAAGCTTTTCGGCTAAATCAAAAGAAAATATAACATTTTATTTCTTCAGTACGGTATGAGGTCAAAGTGACCCCGTGTTAAAGTAGATATAGCCTTGCATTCAGTTTCAATAAGGCAATTTAGTTATAGATAAACTAAACCAAATGGCAAACGCATGGCAAAGAAGATTATATTTTGCACCGCAATGAAGACTCATACGAGGCGTATTAGACCTCGTTCCGCTCTGAACATGTTAATCAAGTTTGGCTTGTTTTCATATTAATATTTCCAATACAATCCAAAACAAAATGAAAATCACTAACAAAATACTAAAACAAATTAAAACACAAAAACAACACAACAAAACAATTTAAAAAGAACCTAATACATTCTATACATTTGACCTTGAGACCAAGGTCATTGACTTTGAGGTCAAGGTTACATTCAGTATCCTCCGATGTTTCTCTGCCCTTCTAGTTCCACTTCGAAGGCATGACAACGATTAATAAATATTCGATAAATCGTTCAGTCGAAGTAGCGTTTGGCGGTAAAAGGTTGTTTCGCAATAAATTCTATTCGATCAATCGTTCAGTCGACTTTTCATTAACTGACCATAATATGACTCTCGAAATAACGTTACGGATCCCACGAATCATTTTGGAGCAGGAGCACTTGCTCGATAATGTCCTTTTATTATCATACAACCGTCACTTAAAGCAGATCATTCTGTCCCTAGGGCTCGAATGTAGTATGGGCGTTCTCACAAGGAATTTTGAGATTTGAATTTGGAATTGGGACATTCCAAATTTAAATATATAAGTATTGAAAAAAATAACACATTAAGTGTATTAAAATGTACGTACATCTAACAAGTTTATTCAAAAATTTTGTTGTATTGCGTAAGTGAAAAATTGTATTATTTGTTTATTAATTCTATTAGAACTGTAGAAGTTGTCAAGCTTCGAAATAGACTCTGAAAGTAAAATTAAAAAAAACTCTTTTTCATCATCATCTTCCTGCCCTTGTCCCGTGTTATTTGGGGTCGGCGCGACACGTTTTTTTCTTCCACTTTGCCCTGTCACTCGTCATGCTATCACTAACTTCCTTTTCTTTCATGTGTGAACATACTTCACAAGCGTGCTATTAATTTAAATAAAATCCTGCTTAACCATTAGACAAGAATATTTCCTAATGTTATTGGTAAATCACATGTTTGTACAATAAATCATTAATGGATATAAACGGGCTTGAAAATCATGGTTTTTGGGCCAAATAGCGCGTAATTCGGAGTGAACGCTCTTAACCGTTTAACAGATCAGTTTTTCAGTATTAGTTCAGATTAAAGACAAAAAAACTTTGATGAAATCGGTTGACTGCCGTTTGTACAACTGTGACAATCTCGCGTTTAATTCGGCTAGAGTGCTAGATGAACTGAGATTTCGGTGAAAAATTCCCGTGTATGCGCTAGCGAGTTTCGTATTATCTTTTTAACCCCTTGTCCAATTAGTTAAAGTGAAAAAAATAATGTTGATAGAATTGTTGATATTATGACAGTTAAACATCATCTGACGATTTTAATGATTTTATATTGCATTTCTTAAATCATGATATGTTTCGAATGGGATGTCCAAATTGAATTTTTCAAACAAGTAATATACAGGCACTACACCAGACTTAATTATAAAGTAATTTATTTTGATAAGGATTACTACTAAGGTGCTAATAAAGTTCCTTTTCTAGATGTGGCAAATAAATTTAGTTTTCAAATTGAAAAAAGTAAATATTGTTGTGACACTTGTGACATAACTATAATAGTTAGACATATAGTGTTGCAACCTTTTTTGTAGATAATAATATGCTTTACAAAGTTGTAGTACATTATTTTTTTCTATCATCAATAGTTTTTGCAGCGCACGCGATGTAAGGAAATTTATAGGTATTCGATTTACAACCTTGGGTTTTAGTAGAAAACCCTACTGTTTTTAATATAAAATATAACCCATGTCACTCAAGAATAAAACAGCTTTCTATAGGTGAAAAAATTTTCGCAATCGGACCAATGCTTTTAGAGTAAATTAGTGTAGGTGAGTACATTATGGAGGGCTAAAGTTCACGTAAAATAGCAGATTTTCAGAGACCTTTATTACTAGATTAGTTTTACATAAATTTAAGTTTTGATTTTTAAAGAAGCCTAAATAATATCCACAAGGTAGCTGTGTATCCAAAATATCTAGTGAAAGATGTGTAATATAGCATCATAATCACGTAGAACGGTTGTATGGAAATGTACCTCGAGTTGGCCGCTGTTATGAATTGAATCCCGATTTTCCTTCTGTTTTTATGGGTTTGCTTTACTTTTTTTCTCTCTTATACCACTCTTGTAAAAGAGCGAATTATGGTTCGATTCGATAAAATGATAAGGAACTAGTTAATTTCTAAGATGTCAATTACCACCAATCCTTCGATGATTGTTCTCAACTGTTGGGGACAGAGGGAAGCAAATATACAACAACAAAATGGTCACGTTGAAAGGACTCGGCCATTTTATTGTAACACATAAACGTTTATCATTACAGTAAATATACTATACAAACGGAGTCCTTTACTTTACACACCTGACGACACTTTACAATATTTCATCGCCCTAAATAATCTAGGAACTTTGAAAATCTGGAATCTTGGGCCGCTTTATGAGTCTAGAGTGCTGAAACAGTCTGACGTGATCACGTTCGCGTTGAACTGCAGAGAGAGAACGTCGTACCAAACTGTATGCCTATAGTACCCTCACAACTGGTCGCAAGTAGTGTCGGAGACTCCCCTTTTCCCGCTTTCTTTTAGCAAATCCTCCCAGCGCAGGCTGCATCTCACTTCCCGATCTCCCGTTAACTCGAAATTGGCCTTTAATAATGGCGTGATTTCATCAACCCAATATCACCAATAGAATGCTAGATTATCCGTAACGGTTTTTCTGTGTTATTTACTTCTTGGAACTCAGTATATAGACCTATATACTTCCCATAGCTTTGGTTGGTGGATAGTTAAGCCTATGATTGACTCCCCTTTTTGGGTTATGTATACTAGCTGCGTAAATAGCTGACGTATCAAACTTATGACGTCATGTCACTGATGTAAATGTATTTAATTACATGTTCATTTACCCGTAACAACAACAGAATTAGAAATCGTGACTTCTTAAATTACAGGGCGCCAATATATACAGCAACAAAGGAATAGCCCTGTACCTAATGTGCTGGATACAGACAGCGGCAGCCTCTCTAAGGTAAGTTTAGATCTTTTTCAACAAGCCAGATTCCTTTTACTATTTTCTTTACTTTGATTAACATTATAAAAAATATTTATGTTCATATTTTCAGGTTAATGCTAAAATTCAGCACACCAAGATGATAAAAAACAAAAAATACACTCTTAAGCGCAAGTATAAACCGCAAAAATTAACCGGTAAACGAACACAAGGCTTGTTGAATAGAAATAATTCAAGACGCCGATGTACCATTACCAGCACAGCGCTCTCCCAAATAGAACGGTTGAAAATAATATTGAAAAACCGTTACGAAAAACTTAGGTCACTTTATTTGAACTTAAACAAAAAAACGGAACAGAATGCAAGCGAACGAAACCATAATGAGAATGAAAGCGCGGCGTACAGAAGCTGAAGAACCCAAGATGCCAGCACAATTGACAGAAAATATCAATGGGAACGATAATGAAATGGTAATTATTTTAGATTTCGTATTCAAGTATTTCCAATAGTTAAAGTATTGTTCACATAGACATACATAAATGTATTCAATAAAGGAAAACTAGAACTATAGATATACAATACGCAGCCTCATGACCATTGACCGTCGACCATTCCAAGCAACCTGAAGTGGGCAAAGATTGCCTGGACACGAAATGCAACTGTACGAATCTATATATTCGTAACAATGGATTTATTGCGCAGTATGATCGTCAAGATTCGTTACTTGCTACTGTTGGGTAATCATCACCATGATGAAAGGAAACTTGCAATTGGTAGGATGATAAAGTTTTTATCTCGCCAATAGAAGTAGTTATAATTGAATCATCATGTCTTTTCAGGTGCCAATTGGAAAAGGGTTCGCTAAGGTACCTGCGAGATTGTTAAGAAACATGGACTGGAGTTCGCATACTTTCACTACACGCCAGTTGTTGGTGGCGGTCTTCCCGCGAAGGTAATTATTGAAAATTCTGTCAAAGTCTACTAATAAAATAATAACAATTTATTAACTTTAAAGGCTTTCGAGCCCAATCAGCAATGTTAATTGGATCTGTTGCCTCGAAATGTGATTCACGACAGGGCGTTATCAGGCGAAGGGTATAGGCACTCGTTACAAATCAAATTACTTAAGTTAGGAGTAGAAACGGCGAGAGATGTCGTGCGTTGTTCCGCAGGAATCGGTACTAAGACCGCCCTTGTGGAACATCGGGTACGACTACGTGCTGCACAGCGACCTCCCTGACGGGGTAAGCGTGGTCTGTTACGCAAACGACACGCTAGTCCTGCGCAGGGAGAGCCGTACCGAGTGGCGACCGAACTAGTGACACAGGGGGTTGCGATAGTCATTGAGAGGATCCAGCAGTAGGGACTCGAGGTGGCGCTGCACAAGTCCGAGGCCATGTGTTTTCACGGCCCTCGGAGCGCGCCACCACGGCGTTTCCAATTAACAGTAGGAAGAGTTCACATCGGCATCGGATCGACAATGAAGTCCCTGGGACTTGATCTCGACAGCCGGTGGAATTTCGAGGAGCACTTCCGACGTTTGGCTCCCAAACTAAATCAGATAGGGGCTGCCCTCAAGCAGCTCCTGCCCAACCTAGGGGGTCCAGACGTCCATGGCCCTTTATGGAGCGCCGGTGTGGGCACCGTCGCTGCGAAAGCGACCGGTGGCCCAGCTGAACGCAAGCCAAGCATGGGATACCGCGAACGGTTTCCGGATACCGCGACTTGCATGGTGATCTTATGGTGAAATGGTGATAGCGACTGTCGCAACTCAGTGCTGGGCACGCTATAATTATGGCGGTAAGTCCCCTTTGAGGAGTGGCTGGAAAGACCTCACGGCGTCCTCATCGTCCACATGACGTAGGTTCTCACCGAGCTTGGTCAGTTCGGGAAGTTCCTGCACCCAATTCGTGCGGAAGTAACGCCCGGGTGATACCATGTTAGAGGTGTGCCCTGCTTGGGCAGAGCACCGCCGTATCCTCGTGGTGCAACGATCTTTCGCGCCGGGCCTTGGTACAGGCTATGGTCCGAAGCGAATAGGAATGGCAGGCGGTCGCCTCCTTCTACGAAGCAGTAGTACTAGCAAAGGAGGAGGCCGCACGTACTCGCGTGAGCCGCCGGGATCCCGATCCCGATTTCCGGCCACCGTAGGCGCGGGCTTGCGTACGGCGAGCAATGGGTAGCTCGCCAACCGACCGTCCGGACCAAGCCCAAGTCTTCGACGGAGCGTAGTGTTCCATATGCGCCTCAAGGAGATGTCAGCAAACCATAGAGACCCAGCGGGGTCGAAGCCTACTGGGCCTTTTTACTGAAAGGAAAAACTCGTCCCTGGTATGAAAGGTAAAGAAGGAACAGGACTGGGTTTTTAGTCAGTAAAAGTGTGACACATCCTTTCGCTCCACACAACAAGTGAGACATGTCATTAGATAATTTTCCCAACCAAGAAAAAACACTTCACTATAATCTTACTTTTAGTTGTCATAAAATAATTATCGTAGATAAATCACACACAATAACCATTATTACAAAATAGGCAACACAATTAAGACACTCTACTGAACGCGTAGTGGACACATGTCTCGGACCGGGGCTCAGTTAATACTATGCCTCTGCCGTCGATCCACATCGCACCAACACTCAGTGTTACATCAGAGTGTCGTGGCCAGTCACATGACAGACGTCACTCTAAACCACTAGCGCCACTATAAACAACTAGTGCCTTCTCTGATGTCTTTTGAAAACTAAAAACTAAAGCGCCGTCAACTTTGTTTCTAAGTGTTTGCGAAAAAGCTTTTGTAAACACGCGTTTTTGTACGCGAAAACGAATACTCTTATCACCATTGTTGACTAACTACTACTATAAACAAACTTGATTTAATTCTCAGGTTATTTGAGCAGTTGTAATACAAAATAAGAAAAGTACTTTATTACTTAAAAAGTAAATATCCTGCAATCGGAACTTTCGGCATTTACCGGGTAGAAACCCATCTCTCGCAAGATAGTGGTCAAACGCGACTCTATCAATTTAGATACAATTAAAATATAGCCAAGCGTGAAGGCTCAGTCTCACTCAATAGGTAAGTGCTCAGAGAATTCCATGACGTATCAAAATGTCAATGGTGCGAGCGAAAAGAGGGTCCTCTGGGGTTTTAACAGTTCAGTTTAGGTTACAAAATGAATCGTGTTAAGAGCTCCTGGTATCATTAAGGCACGCCTAAAGAAGTTACCACTTAAAAAAAAACTAACCATTTATTTTTCATTTTAGTGTATTGGCGACGCACTGTCTGACAGGCAAGGCGTCACCGGCGTTTTTGAACCGACCCCCAAAGAAATGTTTAGATCCAAAACTCGTGGAAGACATTATACTTACAGTAATGAAGAAGTGTGGCGTTTCAAGAAATTCTGTGAGGTAAGAATTTAATGCGAAACTTTATCATACATACACGTACTTTTTCTTCTTATTCCACTAGTTTCTTCTCTTTACTCCTTAGAGATATCTACCGAGCGGTAGTCTAAATATTATACGTACTCAATAAACATTTGTTGTTTAAGATTCAGCTTTCATGCATTAATTATTATTTTTTCCTTTTTTCACAGAAATTGCATAACCATCAAATGCTCTGATGAAGCAAAGTTGTATCTTAATAGGCAGAAAAGCTTTGAGGCTCGCAACTCTTCAGAATAAAACGACTAAAACCTTTCACCACCAATGCCAAATTCATTCAAAATAGCATGAGATTCATCCGAAAAGGGCTCGGATTGCCCGGGATGAATATCAAGTGGTTTTGGATGCAACCCGCCTCGTTCAGTAACGTTCAATTTTAACAGGCACATTTGACAGACACTTACCGAAAGGCCTTGACGATCATGTACTCACTCTTGTATAATTACTTAAAATAAAATAAAATATGTCTAGCAATTGTCTTGTAATTAGTCATTTTATTGTGTGTTCTTGTTGTGTCTGCAATTGCGCTTACAATTGGGGTCAGCAGCACCATATCGTCCGCGTTACATTGTCGATCCAGCGCTCCACTGAGAGAGAACTCAAACCAACTTGTTTCACGTCGCATTCCAAATTAAACGTGTCTTAAAAAAAGAAAAAAAAGCACGTTATTCGTAATTAATATATAATAATAATTATAATTAAGGTGGTTTTAGTACCATAGATGAGAAATCCGTTTCACCTGTGTAGGCACGCCGGTCTTCTTAAGTCTCCCATATGCGTCGCATAACACGAAGTCAAATGCTTTGTAGAGGTCAAGCAAGCATGCATACACAGGTGTACTCCTTTCCGTATAGCATAGAAAAAATGTAGCATAGTGTTTGAGACTGTACCTTAGCCACCACTGCTTTAATTGCAGTAGCTATTTGTGTAAATAGCTGCAGAGTAGTGTGCGCTACGTTGCTGTCAAGAAAATACCGGGAATTGATGAATGCAGCACTAAAAATGTGTTATTCATCCAAATTTATTGTATCGCCTTCAGAGTAGCCCTCTTCCAAAATAATGCGTTTAATGAATTATCATCATCTTCCTACTCTTTTCTTGTGTTATTTGGGGTTTTTTCTTCCATTCTTTCCTGTCAATTTTCACGCTATCACTTCTCTTCTTCTTCTTTCTTTCTTATCGTTTCTTTTCTTTTATCTATCTATCACTCCTCAATTTTTGCACAAAATTGAGGAGTGATAGATAGAGCGATAGAGTGATAGAGCGGCAATGCGTTTCATGTCCTAACAATCGCTTAAAATTATACAAATGGATTCATGAAACACAAATTTAATCTAAACATTAATTGCCGACTAGAGTTAAGAAAATCTTCCACCATCTTGATCGCATTTGAATGCAATATAATACTACGCACAAGATTAAAAAAAAAACGATTTACTAGAAACCATAAGTCAACAAAATCAGTGATTTGAAAATTATTGACGTATTCTTTATTTGACGTATTTATATTTTTTACTAGTTTTTAAGCTTAATGACCATTAATGAAGAGTTGAAGTTGAAGTTGAAGCTTAATGACAATTGCCGCTCAAATTCTGCCTAGATATAGAAGACAGCTGTGCTAACTTACAAACAATAATTTGTCATTCCCTAAGCGGGTTTTTTATGATACGATTCCCGGTATTTTCTTACATTGATATTTTTAAATTGAAATTATGTTTGATTTGTCATTCCTTGAACGGGTTTTTTTAGAGTATAGCATAGTCGGCGTTCTCACGGAGTTCCCACTATTGGGACTCTGCCCTCTCTAGCAGAGGGAATGGGCCGTAATCTTTTGGTAGATGTTTGTTTGGTAGATGTCCTAGGACATGCCGGTTTCCTTATGATGTTTTCCTATGTTTTTGAGAGCGGTGGTAATGAAACGAATTACATAAATTAATGCGCCTGGCTGGGTTTAAACCCGCGACCTACAAGTCGGAGCCGTTACCACTAGGCAACCACCGCTCTCCCTAAACGGGATTTTTTTGATTAAGTAATGTTTTTTTATTGCGTGTATTTTCTTTCATTGTGTGTATTGATTAAATTTAAGCTAGACTTTTGCTTATTTCAATCTTTTATTTCCTATGCCACATTATTTCTGCTTCACTTCCTTCGGGATGGGTAAAATTCCACCTACAAAACACAAACACAACACACACACAACACATACGAATACACCATAACACACACGCATAAGACACCATTACTTGTACATACATCCATACGAGGACAATAGCCGTAAGTCACCATTCGAGGATGTTTTAGAAAACTAGGTTAACGATTACTTACGACCTTATTAACAAGACTGAAAGAAAGAGAAAACAATATTTGGGGTGATGAGACTATTCATATAGCGCTCTCTCAACATTTTTTGGTATAAATTTCTGTGAACGATGCGGGGACCTAAACACACCCGTAAACCCGCCTGAGAAATACCATCCGAGAACCTGTGTGTGAGCCAAACGAGGACCTTAACCGTATGACCGGAGACCCCTATACGAGGACTTCATTTTATACAGTTTTTTTTATTACTTGTACGGTGCGAGGACCTAATACTAGAGTACTCACTAATGTTACGAGGACGTTTTTCCGAGTAAGGCTTGTACTAAATGAGGACCGTTTCTAAATTTCCAATAGCAGTTTTTTACACACTTATAAGATAAGTATCTATAAGTAGGGAACCAATTTCACACACATAAATTTCTTGATTAAAGTACTCAGGAGACTTAACATGATTTCAATGACGAACATTTAAAATTAAAGACAAGGCATTCAATGCACTAGGTCTACAACTTTTGATTTAGACTTTTAGAAAGACAAGTGTTGATTTTCTTCAGAAACAGTCAGTGGAGCATTTACACTAATCAAAAACGCAGTAAGGAAGTATATTTTGATTTAAAATAGTTGTATTAAACTTATAAAGATTTTTTTTTTAAATTTGATAGGGCTTTGTCGCTTAGTGACCACCGCTCAGTACAGAAAACACAAAAACATACAATCTACCTTAAGACTAACTCAAACAATTGTTTAGCTTTATCGGACATGGTGGGTATCAGGTTAGTTCATAAAAAACTATGCATAAGTGATGAATCATGCATACTCTTCAAGCTTCAGTTATATAAATATTTTATTCACTTTGATCTATACAATTTCATCCTCTCTTTGAGGAGTGGCTGGAAAGGCAACACGGCGTCCTTACCTTCCGCATGACGCAGGTCCTCACCGGACATGGTAAGTTCGGAAGGTTCCTGCACCGGATTCGTGCGGAAGAAACGCCCGGGTGTCACCATTGCGTGGACCGCCTTGAGGACAAGGTGGAGGTGTGCCCCGCTTGGGAAGAGCAACGCCGTGTTCTCTTGGGGGTGATCGGCGGCGGTGATCTCTCGCGCCGGGTCGTGGTACAGGCCATGGTCAACACGGGCAACGGTCCTTACGCTCCAACCGCCGCCGGGATTCCGATCCTGATTTCCGGCCACCGTAGGCGCGGGCTTGCAGACGGCGAGCAATGGGTGGCTCGCCGTTCGACCGTCCGGTAACCGTCCGGACCGAGCTCAAGTCGTCGACGGCGCGTACTGTTCCACGCGCGCCTCAAGGAGATGTCAGCAACTGTAGGGGCCCAGCATGAAGCGTACTGGGGCCACGGATAGTGTGAAAGCGAAACCCGGGGCCCTGGGACGAAGGCAACGAAGGAACAGGAGTGGGTTTTTAGTCAGTAAAAGTCTGACACTATCTCCCGTTCCGCCCAAGAGCGGGGGATGTCATAAGATGATTTTCCCACCCAATAAAAAAAAAACACAAGACCCCATAAATAAGTTTTTTTTTTGGTTTAATGGTATTGCCGTAGGTCGCAATGTCCTAGACTTACAAATGAAACATTATCATTAGGTTCTTATATCGCTCCGGTTATTTCTGGTTTGACTCAGTCGGAAAGTTGTTCTAATAAAATTGTCAAGGAGCCGGTCGCCTAATATCTTCGGCGATAGTGAGACTCAATGCCTATTTACTTGGACCTGGTGTCGCCGCGAAGAAACAAATTGAAGAAGAGTTTTTTTAATTAAGTTATACTAATAGAGAAAATCGTTACATTCAGAATGCGCATTATATAAAGATGATAGCATAGCATAGCATAGTCGGCCTTATAATCTTCCCACTGTTGGGACTCAGGCCTCCTCTCTAGGAGAGGGAATGGGCCATAATCCACCACGCGGGCCTAGTGCGGGTTGGTGGTTGTCACATGTCTTCGAATTTTTGATTCTAGCACATGCCGGTTTCCTCACGATGTTTTCCTTCACCGTTTTGAGAGCAGTGGTGATGAAATAAATTACACAAAGTAATGCGCCTGGCTGGGTTTGAACCCGCGACCTACAACTTGTAAGTCGGGGCCGTTACCACTCGGCCACCACTGCTCCGATGAGATGATAGAAGAAATGAATTTTTGCCTAAAATTGACTGGAGAATTCAAATAGTATCCAGCCAGGTGTACAGTCAGAGAATCGGGCAGAGCTTAACGAAACACAATTTACGGAAACTAAAACAAAAGGTTGAAGGTACAAAGGACCAGTAAATAGTTTTATTGTGACTTTAGAGCAAACTATTGAAATGCAGAACAAAACCAATACGGATTAGCGTTCCAAGAAATGAGTGAGCAGTTGGTAAAGTAATGAAACAATTGAGCATTTGTTTACTGCTACACTAATATTATATTGGCGAATTGTATTTGTAATGTTGTGTGTTTTGTATGAAATTTGGCACACGGAATAGAATATAGGACCCTTTTTATTTTGGGAGTAATGCTCCCTTGGGATAACTTCCTTCTTTTATGCGGGCGAAGCCGCTGGTAGAAGTTAGTACAGACGTTTAACCAGCATTAGTTACATATTACTGATACGCATTTTGCATGTCGCAAATATGGAATTACAGTATGGGGAAATAGCACAGATGCTTCTACACTTTACAGAAAAAAATAATAAGAAAATTGACGAATACCAACGATACCGACTCCTGTAAACCCTACTTCAAAGAGCTAAAAATATTAACCCTGCCGTCTTTGTATATTGGAAATTCGTAAACTTTGTACGAAAATATCCAGAATTTTATACCAAAAGAGAGGACATTCGAAAAAAAATTACACTCAGGCATAAAAATAGGCAAAACATACCCGCTTCAACGTTGAAAATGCACTCTTCTAGTACATTACTTATGTCCATTAAAATATATAATATGTAATAAGTTATCAGAATTCATCAAAAATACAGATCGAGAGTACAGTAATACATAATATCTTTATCAATAAAAATTAAAACAATTTCTAATAAACAAATGCTATTGTACTGTAGACGAATACTGTAAAGATAAACTCCAACTACAATAAAAACTATTACTTAATATATTCATCATCATCATCATCATCATTTTAGGCAAAAGACGTCCACTGCTGGACATAGGCCTCCTCTAAGTGCCGCCACAATGGACGGTCCTGCGTCTCGCATCCGTCGGACTCCCACAACCGTTACCAGGTCATCGGTCCACCTTGTAGGAGGCCTTTCAACGCTACGTCTTTCGGTACGTGGTCGCCGTTCCAGAACCTTTCGGCCCCAACGGCCATCCGGTCCGGTCTTAATATACTATATCACTATAATATGTTACCGGCAATCTGTGTAATCCGGTATTCTATACAATACCTAGGCAATAAATAGTGAAGGTAATGTATGAAATATTAGTTATTTTATACTTTGCTGAGGTATTCTATATAATACCGAATGCGCAGCCTGCTATCTTTTACACATATTACCATATGTGTAAAAGATAGCAGGAAAAAAGGTGAAGTAATTTTAGGGTTAGGTTAGGATTTTTTTTTATCACCATCCGGAAATAGAAGCCTTACTTTAAACTCCGCAGTCAGAAATAGGACCTGAATAGACTTGTAAGCAAGTTACATTAAGTTACTTATAGCCAGAATTTTTTTTAATTTCACTTTTATTTTATTATGTATCCCTATCAGGCCCTATTTCTGTCACTACAATTTGTCTGACTAATGAAATATAACTTTGTAATAGTCAAAGTCAAAGTCAAGTCAAAGTCAAAGTCAAAGTCAAAGTCAAAGTCAAAGTCAAAGTCAAAGTCAAAGTCAAGTCAAAGTCAGAGTCAAAGTTTTTAATTTCACATTGACGTTTTATAAGTGCCGATGTAGATCGGCACTTATAAAACGTCAAAAGCCAGTGCACATAGTTACCTGAATAACATATCTAAAAATCAGACATGTAAAAATAAGTAAAGTTTATTTACTTTTGTGGAGCTTTAAAGCGTCTGACAGAAGTTTTGGTCCATGGAAAGTGTCTGACATTTATGATACTACTTTAAAATAATATTCTGCAAAATATATATAAAAATCAGCCATAAAAAATTAAGTAACTCGTTATTTTTAATTCCCTTTCTCACCTGGTATCTGCTCAGGGGCCCCAAAGGGGAGCTCCACAAGTACACAGGTATTCAAAACACACGAGTCGCTACTGAGAACCTATGGTTTCATCCATGTGAAAAAAAGTTATGTCTGACAGCTCTGGGATCTTAGTATATAATGTTATGGTGGTAAGGGACTCTCATTAAGACCATGTAATGTTTAAGAAACCGAAAGATTTTCCTTTGGCTACATTAAAAGAAAACACATATAATTTTATTTCTTTAGCACGGTACGAGGTCTAAATGACCCCATATTAAAGTAGATACACCTTTTCAGCGCAGTTTTTAGGGTAAAGCAATAATTATAGTAATAAATCTACCAGTAACTTCTATACCTATTTACTTCTACATGATCTAGTTTTTTTTTTTTTGTATGGCCTCTCGCAGGTCAACCTAGGAGGTTGTCGGCTGCTTAACCGGGCTTACCTGTTTCGGCCTCGATTATAGAATCAAAGCCTCCAGCCAGGGCTTACTTAAACTAACTTAAAAACTAAGCGACTACACGCTAAGGGCACCCCCTGTGGGGTACGGACCTCGGCTTAGGGCGTCGGGGGGGGGGGGGGGGGGGGGCAACAAGGGACGACGAAGACGAAGGGACGTTATATGTCAGTGATTATTTAAATGTGCGGAAACTTAGTTCCTATTGTTTCATTATGAGCAAAATATTCGCAAACTTAATCCCTATTCAATGAGTTCCTGCTAAAAATGGTCAGTCAAAGACGCGGCGTAACAATTACTTATATTACTGTTATTGTTCTATAGATTTTACAACTGAGGAATTTTGTTTTGTTAAGCTTTCATGGGTACCCAAACCTTGAAGATGTAGATAATAAATAGTACCCTCTTAAATAGTGGTGGGTAACAAGTTTGGGGAGAAGAGATTTACTTTTACAAGGTACCTGAGTGGTGCTTACCCATTGAACTAAAATTATTTAAAATTTTGTCAGTTCGCTGTGATTCTTAGCGAGGTGTGGTTCCCCCCATTGCCAGGCAATTAGTAGTTTCGGCCTACTTGCTCAAGAAGCGCCTAAGTGTGATAAATGTAAGTATGTACTTAGTTTATTTAACTTCATCGTAGTCTGCCTTTCTTATTCCTGTTTTAATGTCTAAACACACTATACCGAATGTACGCGATCGAAGTTCGGCATTATTACGCCTGCAATACTATTTGAATGACTGACGACACATTATGCTGAAATAACTTTGCCTTATAGCATACAGCCTAACTTCGGTCCAGCGTCAGTTCAGCGGCAACGTATTCTGTAGAGCACACATTATATGCGACCAAAGTTCGGTTCAATTGCCGATGAAGATTCGGAGCGGGTTGCTGTAGGAGGCAGGCATGCCCGCGCCCCACGTGTCCGCCATTTGTGTTTATTAAAATAATAACGGAACCCTAACAGGATCACTTTGTTTTATGTCTGTCTGTCCGGCTATTTATATAACACGACACGATACCACGACAGTTCTCGAGACGCTGAATACACACAAAGTTGCGCAATTTCATTTCTGCCGCATAAGTTCGACACTTGTGGTGTATCATGTCAGCTGAATACGTCGGAACCTAAAATCAGCCGCGGAACTTCGGCCGCGTACCTTTGGCATAGTGGGTTTAGACACCAAGTGTGTTGTGTTATACATGATTTGAATCGATAGAGTTTTCAGTATATTAATCCCAGTTTCTTTTTATTAGCTTCGTGTTCAAGAAAAATGGCATTTACCAACTCTGAAAAGGAAGCAGCGCTGGGGCTCTTGGAGTTATGTTCAGGTAAAATTTTAAGTTTTTTTTACTGGTTTTTTTAATTAGATTCCAATTCGTAAATTATATTCTAGATTTTATTATTCTTCAATCGTCATTTATTATTTACCAGACGGTTTTAGATTTATTTATTTGAGAAGTTTGGAGTCAATGCAATATAACAATATATTTTAATTTACGTGAATATAATTAATTTATAATGTCTTATTTTCTTTTGATGGTTTTGATCTCTGTTACCAGATATATGTCTATAATAGTACGAAGTACTAGTAGCATTGTGCCTTTTTTAAAAGAAAATATGAATTTTATAAGAAGGTAAGGCAAAGTTAGGTATTCGATTCGTATAATACAGTGTCACAAAAAGATAGACTTTGGAGATGTTTTTTTTTGGAAGTGTCTCTTTGCACAGTATGTTAAGATTTTATTAACACGTTGACAGCGGCACTCATTTTATTTCAAAGTACGGGGCGTTATGTTTAAGAAAAGCTTTAAAGCTAAAAGCATTTCTTTTGGCTAAATTAAAAGAAAACATATAATTTAATTTCTTCAGTGTGGTACGAGGTCTAAGTGACCTCGTGTAAAGTACCTACACCATTGCATTCTGTTTTAACAAGCCATCTCAGTTTCATATTCATCTCTTTTCTAAACTAAACCAAATTGAAGTTACGGTCTGCGCACGGCAAACAAGTCTATATTTGTCCCAGCCGCACCGCAAAGAAAATACGAGGCGTATTAGACCTCGTTCCACATTGAACGTGTTAGGCAAGTTTCGTTTGTTTTCACATTTATTATTTGTGCAGTATGATCTGACAATGCAAAATCAACTAAATTCTTTGTATTGACCACTCTGTTTAAAATGATGAGTAAAATTATCTAGACAAGTAATACTAGCAAGAAGCTTTAGATTGTATATCTTCACCCGCCACTGGTATCGTTAATTTAACTTTGGAGAGCGCAAGGTAATGTCAGCGGTCGGGTAATGAGAGCGATATTGATTGAACGGAATGCTTGACGCATACGTGTCGTTTATCATCACCATCATTTTAGCTAAAAGATGTTCACTGTTCCTGGGCTTCCCCCAAGTGTCGCCATAATGACATCGTCTGGTTCATCTCGCTTCCTTTAGACTCCCTTGTTACACAACCTTATTGAAGGCCTCTCAACGTCTCCCGGTACGCGGTCGCCACTCCAGAACCTTTCGGTTCCATTGATCATTTGTTTTGCTAGCAATATGTCTTGTATCGGTGCTACCATTTGTTAATTCACAGACGGTTGTAGGTTTTTCGCTCCACTCTTATAAAATAATGCCAAGTGTCAGCGCCAAGGTAATCATGAAGATATATTATTATTTTAATAAGTTTATGCTTATTACATCCGTAGATAAATTTACTAACAGTTGCAATTGGTTAAATTGCGATTGAAAGTATACTCATATTATAATTAGGTTATTACTTTTCGTAATGGTGCTCAGCGGGCAATTTATTTATTTATTATTTATTTTATTGTAATCAGAAAACAAACAGTATTAACAACTAATAAAAATAACAAAATAATAATAAAATAATGGTAATCTAGCTCTAGCTCGTAATAGTAGCCTAGCATCCTCATACGTCAAAGACAGTTCATGAGCAACCATATGTTAGCCGTGCCTGTCATTTAAGTTACAACCAAATCTTTATATTGATATATAATGACTAAGAACTCATTTAAAATATTTGTATTCAATTTTCGGGATGTCTACTGTAAATATTATGGCTCCCATTTCTCATAAGAGCGTTAAGTGACTATTATATGTATAATACTTTAATACATGACGGTAGTTGATTATGATAGTGTTTAAAATATGATTAAATAATCATAGTAAGTAGTAGTTAACTTAAAATTATAAGATTATCATCAAATTTGGTTATAAAATTTTCCCTTGGTAGCCCCCATTACCCTATTTACACTACTGGTGATCTTTTGCTCCGGGATTCTCAATAGATTTTTTTCCAAATATTTCTTGATTTTCATTTATTTTTTTAAATATATGCTCTTTACCAAAAAAAAAAAGTAAAAATCTAAAATCGACTACGACAAAAAAAACGACGCTGAAAAAGTATGAAACAAGATTTTCCGGATGTTATGGCGTTATAGGTACCAACCGAAACACTTAAATAACGTGTGACTACGGCTTTTCTTTTTGTTCTGTTTTTGTTTTTCCAGTTACCTTGTTTATTTTAGCATCCGGAAAATCTTGTTTCATACTTATTCAGCGTCGTTTTTTTTTGTTGTAGTCGGGTTTTACTTTTTTTTTTAATTTAATCAATTTTGGTGTTAAATCACTGTACTTCTATACTATTTATTTTGGTATATAGAAGTGAAGCCTTTTCAAATCATACCAAACACGACGTATTTATCTTTTTTTTAAACACAAATTTTTTTGTCATGATGTGGGTAGTTGGCGATAGACGTGATAACTAGTATCAATCTAACTCTCGGTATTATTAAATGGCTAAAAAATCGAAATTTGCTCAAAGTTCCATAAACTGTCTCATAATAGAAAGTAAAAGACATAATTCATGATGTCTATTGTAGTCATCGTGAACTAATACCTAGAAGCAGTGTATTTGTAAGAACTAAATGTCTTGTGTGCATCGGATACTACCTACATTAGATTAGTGGTGAAAGTGTCTCAAACCGGCTCTTCAGGTCTGTAACAACCAGTTTTTTTATTCTTAGCATCAGAGATAAAAGTAAGGGAAATCAAAATAGATAACTAATTAGGCATATTAAGCACTAATTATGAATAAACAGATATGACATGAACCAAAAAGCTGATATTAAAAATCTTGGTATTCTATCATGATTATGATTTAAATATACTTATAATGGGTCTACCTTTTATAGCAGAACTTTTTACGTCATAATATTGTTTTGCATAACAACGGATAGCATAAACTTCATTTCGCAGAAAATCATTTCGCATACACTCAGTTGTCATACATTCAAAACTCATAATTTTGTTAGTCAGAATCATCTTTAGGCATAATGTTTATATCCATAATAATTAAAAAGCAGAACCATCATATCGCAGAAAATTCACAGTCAGAATCGTATTTTGGCATACATTTTATATCGATAGTCATTAAAAGGCAGAACTGATTTTTTTCTCCACACACATGCGACGATAACGTTAATTGCTACCTCTTTCTGATCAGGCGTTACTGAAATCATTTATTTTTAGTTTTACAGTGGGAGGTAGTTTTTATTAGTTCCTTGTCAAATCGTTTTATTGTGTTGATCAAAACCAAGTTAAAGTATATTAATATTAAATATGGAAAAGTCAGAAGAAAGTCATTTAAAAGTGTTTAAATCAAACAAAGGTCCTTTACTTTACACACGTGACGACACTTTACAATATTTCATCGCCCTAAATGATCTAGGAACTTTGAAAATCTGGAATCTTGGGCCGCTTTATGAGTCTAGAGTGCTGAAACAGTCTGACGTGATCACGTTCGCGTTGAACTGCAGAGAGAGAACGTCGTACCAAACTGAATGCCTATAGTACCCTCACAACTGGTCGCAAGTAGTGTCGGAGACTCCCCTTTTCCCGCTTTCTTTTAGCAAATCCTCCCAGCGCAGGCTGCATCTCACTTCCCGATCTCCCGTTAACTCGAAATTGGCCTTTAATAATGGCGTGATTTCATCAACCCAATATCACCAATAGAATGCTAGATTATCCGTAACGGTTTTTCTGTGTTATTTACTTCTTGGAACTCAGTATATAGACATATATACTTCCCATAGCTTTGGTTGGTGGATAGTTAAGCCTATGATTGACTCCCCTTTTTGGGTTATGTATACTAGCTGCGTAAATAGCTGACGTATCAAACTTATGACGTCATGTCACTGATGTAAATGTATTTAATTACATGTTCATTTACCCGTAACAACAACAGAATTAGAAATCGTGACTTCTTAAATTACAGGGCGCCAATATATACAGCAACAAAGGAATAACCCTGTACCTAATGTGCTGGATACAGACAGCGGCAGCCTCTCTAAGGTAAGTTTAGATCTTTTTCAACAAGCCAGATTCCTTTTACTATTTTCTTTACTTTGATTAACATTATAAAAAATATTTATGTTCATATTTTCAGGTTAATGCTAAAATTCAGCACACCAAGATGATAAAAAACAAAAAATACACTCTTAAGCGCAAGTATAAACCGCAAAAATTAACCGGTAAACAAACACAAGGCTTGTTGAATAGAAATAATTCAAGACGCCGATCTACCATTACCAGCACAGCGCTCTCCCAAATCGAACGGTTGAAAATAATATTGAAAAGTCGTTACGAAAAACTTAGGTCACTATTTTTGAACTTAAACAAAAAAACGGAACAGAATGTAAGCGAACGAAACCATAATGAGAATGAAAGCTCCGGTACAGAAGCTGAAGAACCCAATATGCCAGCACAATTGACAGAAAATATCAATGGGAACGATAATGAAATGGTAATTATTTTAGATTTCGTATTCAAGTATTTCCAATAGTTAAAGTATTGTTCACATAGACATACATAAATGTATTCAATAAAGGAAAACTAGAACTATAGATATACAATACGCAGCCTCATGACCATTGACCGTCGACCATTCCAAGCAACCTGAAGTGGGCAAAGATTGCCTGGACACGAAATGCAACTGTACGAATCTATATATTCGTAACAATGGATTTATTGCGCAGTATGATCGTCAAGATTCGTTACTTGCTACTGTTGGGTAATCATCACCATGATGAAAGGAAACTTGCAATTGGTAGGATGATAAAGTTTTTATCTCGCCAATAGAAGTAGTTATAATTGAATCATCATGTCTTTTCAGGTGCCAATTGGAAAAGGGTTCGCTAAGGTACCTGCGAGATTGTTAAGAAACATGGACTGGAGTTCGCATACTTTCACTACACGCCAGTTGTTGGTGGCGGTCTTCCCGCGAAGGTAATTATTGAAAATTCTGTCAAAGTCTACTAATAAAATAATAACAATTTATTAACTTTAAAGGCTTTCGAGCCCAATCAGCAATGTTAATTGGATCTGTTGCCTCGAAATGCGATTCATGATAGGGCGTTATCAGGCGAAGGGTATAGGCACTCGTTACAAATCAAATTACTTAAGTTAGGAGTAATAACGGCGAGAGATGTCGTGCGGTGTTCCGCAGGAATCGGTACTAAGACCGCCCTTGTGGAACATCGGGTACGACTACGTGCTGCACAGCGACCTCCCTGACGGGGTAAGCGTGATCTGTTACGCAAACGACACGCTAGTCCTGCGCAGGGAGAGCCGTACCGAGTGGCGAACGAACTAGTGACACAGGGGGTTGCGATAGTCTTTGAGAGGATCCAGCAGTAGGGACTCGAGGTGGCGCTGCACAAGTCCGAGGCCATGTGTTTTCACGGCCCTCGGAGCGCGCCACCACGGCGTTTCCAATTAACAGTAGGAAGAGTTCACATCGGCATCGGATCGACAATGAAGTCCCTGGGACTTGATCTCGACAGCCGGTGGAATTTCGAGGAGCACTTCCGACGTTTGGCTCCCAAACTAAATCGGATAGGGGCTGCCCTCAAGCAGCTCCTGCCCAACCTAGGGGGTCCAGACGTCCATGGCCCTTTATGGAGCGTCGGTGTGGGCGCCGTCGCTGCGAAAGCGACCGGTGGCCCAGCTGAACGCAAGCCAAGCATGGGATACCGCGAACGGTTTCCGGCGAAACGGCGAGCCTCCTTACTGGCCTGCCACCATGGGATCGGTAGGCAACAGTCCTAGCACACTTGCACGATTTGGACGTGGAGATACAACGCCGGGGTGAAACTCCGCTGCCGCGACTTGCATGGTGATCTTATGGTGAAATGGTGATAGCGACTGTCGCAACTCAGTGCTGGGCACGCTATAATTATGGTGGTAAGTCCCCTCTTTGAGGAGTGGCTGGAAAGACCTCACGGCGTCCTCATCGTCCACATGACGCAGGTTCTCACCGAGCTTGGTCAGTTCGGGAAGTTCCTGCACCCAATTCGTGCGGAAGTAACGCCCGGGTGATACCATGTTAGAGGTGTGCCCTGCTTGGGCAGAGCACCGCCGTATCCTCGTGGTGCAACGATCTTTCGCGCCGGGCCTTGGTACAGGCTATGGTCCGAAGCGAATAGGAATGGCAGGCGGTCGCCTCCTTCTACGAAGCAGTAGTACTAGCAAAGGAGGAGGCCGCACGTGCTCGCGTGAGCCGCCGGGATCCCGATCCCGATTTCCGGCCACCGTAGGCGCGGGCTTGCGTACGGCGAGCAATGGGTAGCTCGCCAACCGACCGTCCGGACCAAGCCCAAGTCTTCGACGGAGCGTAGTGTTCCATATGCGCCTCGAGGAGATGCCAGCAAACCATAGAGACCCAGCGGGGTCGAAGCCTACTGGGCCTTTTTACTGAAAGGAAAAACTCGTCCCTGGTATGAAAGGTAAAGAAGGAACAGGACTGGGTTTTTAGTCAGTAAAAGTGTGACACATCCTTTCGCTCCACACAACAAGTGAGACATGTCATTAGATGATTTTCCCAACCAAGAAAAAACACTTCACTATAATCTTACTTTTAGTTGTCATAAAATAATTATCGTGGATAAATCACACAAAATAACCATTATTACAAAATAGGCAACACAATTAAGACACTCTACTTAACGCGTAGTGGACACATGTCTCGGACCGGGGCTCAGTTAATACTATGCCTCTGCCGTCGATCCACATCGCACCAACACTCAGTGTTACATCAGAGTGTCGTGGCCAGTCACATGACAGACGTCACTCTAAACCACTAGCGCCACTATAAACAACTAGTGCCTTTTGAAAACTAAAAACTAAAGCGCCGTCAACTTTGTTTCTAAGTGTTTGCGAAAAAGCTTTTGTAAACACGCGTTTTTGTACGCGAAAACGAATACTCTTATCACCATTGTTGACTAACTACTACTGTAAACAAACTTGATTTAATTCTCAGGTTATTTGAGCAGTTGTAATACAAAATAAGAAAAGTACTTTATTACTTAAAAAGTAAATATCCTGCAATCGGAACTTTCGGCATTTACCGGGTAGAAACCCATCTCTCGCAAGATAGTGGTCAAACGCGACTCTATCAATTTAGATACAATTAAAATATAGCCAAGCGGGAAGGCTCAGTCTCACTCAATAGGTAAGTGCTCAGGGAATTCCATGACGTATCAAAATGTCAATGGTGCGAGCGAAAAGAGGGTCCTCTGGGGTTTTAACAGTTCAGTTTAGGTTACAAAATGAATCGTGTTAAGAGCTCCTGATATCACTAAGGCACGCCTAAAGAAGTTACCATTTAAAAAAAAACTAACCATTTATTTTTCATTTTAGTGTATTGGCGACGCACTGTCTGACAGGCAAGGCGTCACCGGCGTTTTTGAACCGACCCCCAAAGAAATGTTTAGATCCAAAACTCGTGGAAGACATTATACTTACAGTAATGAAGAAGTGTGGCGTTTCAAGAAATTCTGTGAGGTAAGAATTTAATGCGAAACTTTATCATACATACACGTACTTTCTCTTCTTAGTCCACTAGTTTCTTCTCTTTACTCCCTAGAGATATCTACCGAGCGGTAGTCTAAATATTATACGTACTCAATAAACATTTGTTGTTTAAGATTTAGCTTTCATGCATTAATTATTATTTTTTCCTTTTTTCACAGAAATTGCATAACCATCAAATGCTCTGATGAAGCAAAGTTGTATCGTAATAGGCAGAAAAGCCTTGAGGCTCGCAACTCTTCAGAATAAAACGACTAAAACCTTTCACCACCAATGCCAAATTCATTCAAAATAGCATGAGATTCATCCGAAAAGGGCTCGGATTGCCCGGGATGAATATCAAGTGGTTTTGGATGCAACCCGCCTCGTTCAGTAACGTTCAATTTTAACAGGCACATTTGACAGACACTTACCGAAAGGCCTTGACGATCATGTACTCACTCTTCTATAATTACTTAAAATAAAATAAAATATGTCTAGCAATTGTCTTGTAATTAGTCATTTTATTGTGTGTTCTTGTTGTGTCTGCAATTGCGCTTACAATTGGGGTCAGCAGCACCATATCGTCCGCGTTACATTGTCGATCCAGCGCTCCACTGAGAGAGAACTCAAACCAACTTGTTTCACGTCGCATTCCAAATTAAACGTGTCTTAAAAAAAGAAAAAAAAAAACACGTTATTCGTAATTAATATATAATAATGATTATAATTAAGGTGGTTTTAGTACCATAGATGAGAAATCCGTTTCACCTGTGTAGGCACGCCGGTCTTCTTAAGTCTCCCATATGCGTCGCATAACACGAAGTCAAATGCTTTGTAGAGGTCAAGCAAGCATGCATACACAGGTGTACTCCTTTCCGTATAGCATAGAAAAAATGTAGCATAGTGTTTGAGACTGTACCTTAGCCAGCACTGCTTTAATTGCAGTAGCTATTTGTGTAAATAGCTGCAGAGTAGTGTGCGCTACGTTGCTGCCAAGAAAATACCGGAAATCGATGAATGGAGCACTAAAAATGTGTTATTCATCCAAATTTATTGTATCGCCTTCAGAGTAGCCCTCTTCCAAAATAATGCGTTTAATGAATTATCATCATCTTCCTACTCTTTTCTTGTGTTATTTGGGGTTTTTTCTTCCATTCTTTCCTGTCAATTTTCACGCTATCACTTCTCTTCTTCTTCTTTCTTTCTTATCGTTTCTTTTCTTTTATCTATCTATCACTCCTCAATTTCTGCACAAAATTCAGATCTTTTGGCATTAGTTGAGCGGCAATGCGTTTCATGTCCTAACAATCGCTTAAAATTATACAAATGGATTCATGAAACACAAAAATTTAAACATTAATTGCCGACTAGAGTTAAGAAAATCTTCCACCATCTTGATCGCATTTGAATGCACTATAATACTACGCACAAGATTAAAAAAAAAAACGATTTACTAGAAACCATAAGTCAACAAAATCAGTGATTTGAAAATCATTGACATATTCTTTATTTGACGTATTTATATTTTTTACTAGTTTTTAAGCTTAATGACCATTAATGAAGAGTTGAAGTTGAAGTTGAAGCTTAATGACAATTGCCGCTCAAATTCTGCCTAGATATAGAAGACAGCTGTGCTAACTTACAAACAATAATTTGTCATTCCCTAAGCGGGTTTTTTATGATACGATTCCCGGTATTTTCTTACATTGATATTTTTAAATTGAAATTATGTTTGATTTGTCATTCCTTGAACGGGTTTTTTTAGAGTATAGCATAGTCGGCGTTCTCACGGAGTTCCCACTATTGGGACTCTGCCCTCTCTAGCAGAGGGAATGGGCCGTAATCTACCAAGCGATGATGTTTTCCTATGTTTTTGAGAGCGGTGGTAATGAAATTAATTACATAAATTAATGCGCCTGGCTGGGTTTAAACCCGCGACCTACAAGTCGGAGCCGTTACCACTAGGCAACCACCGCTCTCCCTAAACGGGATTTTTTTGATTAAGTTATGTTTTTTTATTGCGTGTATTTTCTTTCATTGTGTGTATTGATTAAATTTAAGCTAGACTTTTGCTTATTTCAATCTTTTATTTCCTATGCCACATTATTCCTGCTTCACTTCCTTCGGGATGGGTAAAATTCCACCTACAAAACACAAACACAACACACACACAACACATACGAATACACCATAACACACACGCATAAGACACCATTACTTGTACATACATCCATACGAGGACAATAGCCGTAAGTCACTATTCGAGGATCTCTTAGAAAACTAGGTTAACGATAACTTACGACCTTATTAACAAGACGGAAAGAAAGAGAAAACAATATTTGGGGTGATGAGACTATTCATATAGCGCTCTCTCAACATTTTTTATGGTATGAACAGTAGAGCAATCTACAAAATACTCAAATATCTTCAAATAAAAAAAGTTATCAGATGCATCTGACGCAGATGTATCTTAATTCGGTCTTCGTCATAATTGCTATATTTTAAGTTCTCTTAATTAGAATGATTTATTATGTATCATAGTATTTATTAGTTTATTATATTAGCATATATACGTATTTTATTATTATAGCCACTTAATTTAATGATACCACATTCTATTTCAAAATATCTGTTATTTATTTATTGTGCACAACTACCACAGTGTTGTCTTTTTAACCCAATGGTTGACTGGTAGAGAATGCTTTGTGGCATTAAGTCCGCCTATGTACCACCACTGTACATGAAGTTTAAATAAATAAATAAATAAATAAGATGTCAATTTACGAACTTTAAGAAATCAAATATCCGAATGGGAGCCAAATAACTTGTCAATGAATTTTAAAGTTTATAAAAAGGTTTCTCTTATTTTACATAACCTGATTTAAAAAGATTTTGATTGAGAATAAATGCTTAAAACTTTTAGGCTCGACAGTATTCACCGGTAGCTTTAAACAATACTTTTTTTTAAAATTCTGAATCGAATCAATGAATGTATCTGAATCTGAATTCGCGGGACCAATATCGAGCGGGCCCAGTTGACCAAAGACGTGTGCCACACAGCGATCTGGGCGTCGGTCTTCATACATTTTATATGGAAACTAGACTTTTAGAGCTACACTTGATACACGCCACACTACTTTGTTCTACGTAAAAATCAGGCGTGCAAGTGTGCGTCGGTCTATTGTAGTTCTAGCTTTAATTTTGTTTTTCACTTTAACGGACTCAATCAGATAATCTGCACTCTAACTGATTTACACGCACAATAGCGGTAACACCAAAGAGATTTAAAGAGATACAATAGTGCGGCTATCAGAATAAATGTCTTAGAAAATCTATCATCCAATGGCTCAGTGACGCCATCTGGCTTGGAATAGCAAACAAGCGAATTAAATTTGTCAAAATTAATAATGATTTAACTATCGCTCGGTACGTGGCCAGGGGCCTTACCATGATAATGTTAAAATGTTAGTCGTACGAGCGAAAGAGAGTGATAGAGCTATACACCCTATATAGCTCCATCCTTTTAACAGACCGATTAAGATCGAAAACTTTATCACGTTATAAGCTCGTGGTAGAGCCTCAGTGTGTGATAATGGAAAGGTTAAGCTTTCCAGCAATTGATGGCGTTAACACAAATCCGAAAATGTTCTGGAACTATTTATAAAAATTATTGAATTCTAATTAAATATTTCGTAAATACCAAAAATATTTACGAAAATAAACCGAAGTTAGGTCCAGTCATTTTACCATAGCAAGATTTACAATAGCGTAATGCGTAGTTCGGCATATTATCTCAGAAAATGATTTTCTTTTAGTGCATAGAACGGATACAAACACGACTTGACGTGTAGGTGTGTCATACAAGACTGAGTGACTTATGACCACCGTGGAATAAGTATCGGATCACGATTTTGTTTGCTATGTCCGGTCTATTGGTAGTATATATTGAATGTCTTTGGGTAATACATACTTAATTGGTGCTCAATCATATTATTATACAAAGTATTTTTTTTTATTTGAAGATATTTGAGTATTTTGTAGATTGCTCTACTGTTCATACCATAACATACTATAAGACCTGAGGCTTCACTACGGTCCCTTAATAACGATGACGTATCCGTTGCGAGAGAGATGCCTACATTCGCGCGTATAGCAGTTTCGCAATTCCGCAACGGAAACATCAATAAGGCCCCTGTATTATTTATATTTTATATGTTAATAACTAACGGCTAAATAATAGATACATAAAGACTGTGTTCCCCCACGTGACTTCACGATTATTTTTATCTGTCCTGGCAATTAGTGTTTAGTCAAAGAAGCTTTCGGAAACTAGTTAGTCTAGAATCGAATTGTTTGCCTCAACACGACGAGTGTGTTGTACTAAAGAAGAATAGGTAGCTCCTTTATACAATTTGTCTGTAAAACTTTATTGCAAAACTTTGTTCATGAGTGTTTGCGAAAAAGCTTTTGTAAACATGCTTTTTTGTACGCGAAAATAAATATTATCACCATTGTTAACTGATCTAGCAAACAAAGTTGATTATTATCCCAGGTTATTTGAGCAGTTATATTACAAAATAAGAGAAGTAATTTATTATCTAAAAAATAAATACCTACTATTTGGCTAGGTATTTACCAGGGTGCAATTGGGAATTTTGGGTATTTACAAGGTATAAATAAAATAAGTAGCCGAGCGTGAAGGCTCAGTCTCATTCAATAGATACGCAAATATTAAAGTACTCAGGAGAGTTACCATGACGTGTTAAAATGTTAGTCGTGCGAGCGAGAAAGGGGGATAGAGCTATAAATCCTATATAGCTTCATCCCTTGAAAAATTCAGTTTAGGTCGCGTTAAAAGCTCGTGGTAGCACTGCTGCGAGCCTAAAGAAGTGTTCACTTCAAAAATATTAAACTTTCTAACCATTTATTTTCCATTTCAGTGTATTGGCAACGCACTGTCTGACAGGCAAGTCGTCTCCGGCATATATAGACAGACCTCCAAAAAAAATTTTAGATCCAAAATTAATTGCCGATATTATAAAGACAGTTACGATAAACTGTGGTGTCCCAGTAAATTTAGTGAGGTAAGAATTTAATACGAAACTTTATCATAATTCACTCTCTAGAGACATCTACCGAATGGTAGCCTTAACATAAACATTCATTGTTTAAGGTTTAACTGATACTCATTATTTATTTATTTTCCTTTTTTAACAGAAATTGCATTACAATCAAATGCTCTGATGAAGCAAAGTTATACCGCATTCGGCAAAAAAAATTACAAGCTCGCCAGTCTCAACAGGAAAACGGCGAAAACATTTCGCCACCAACGGAAGATTCATTCTAAATATCATAAGATTTATAGCATTAGCATAAGATTAATAGCATAACATGACTAGCATAAGGTTAATAGCATAAGATAATTGCCACAGAGGCCTGTATCTGGTCTGGTTCTAACATCCCCAAATCCTAGGGTGAGGGGCCAGAATATGAGCGTAACAACCAGGGCAGGGTTTTATGGCAAACTGTTGGGCATTGTCTCCCAGGAAAATTTTTGTTCTTCATCTACGGCTTGTCTTTATTTGCCGGCCGTTGTAAACACTGACGATAAACAGAGCTCCCACCTCTCTCTTGCCTTTGTTGGCTGGCTTGAGTGGAGATTCACAAAAGCAACCGTGCTCGGGAGAAGGATGTATAATCCAGTAAGGTGTTGGTAAGGATCTTGACCGTACTTCTTTGATTGTCCTAATTCTGAGGTATATACCTCTCCACTCCTCAAGCACCTCAGAATATTTATTTCGCTCCCTTATTGTTACATCACTTCGTGCTAGCGGCCGATTTTGGGGGCATATTTATTGAGTGTGCAAGTCACCCCACTGTACACATGGGCCATATTCTTTACATAGTTCTTGGTAACCAGTCCGCTTAAGTCTCCCGAAACTATAACTCTGTATCTTTTTTTTCCATGTGTCGCAATAGTTTCCCACCAACCAGGGGTTAACCTTGTACACTTACATAGCGCTTACAGAGATGATCGTCGGTAGGTATCACGTTCCATGAAAAGTGTCTAAAGTGCCTCTGCCAATTCGCTTCGGGCCCTCGTAAACCTTCTAAGTTTACAAATAGAAATACAAAACTTGTGAGGATTCGGATGCTGTTAGTGCCACCCCTAACTCAGCTCAACAACGATGCGAGCCACTTTCGCAACCCATTATTGTATTTGACACGTAGGATACTGAGCGAATCTTGTGTACCTATATCAGAACTACAGGCTGCACGTATTAAAAGTCTTGAGATTAGGTTCTAAATAATGTGACTTTAACCTGATCACTACAAAGCTCAAACCTTCGGTCCAGAATAATTATTATTTCTGATAGTCAATGCCCTTTTTTTATTATTATTATTGATATAACCTATGTTTCCTTTCTATGTCATCTTGGTCGTCAAGGCCTTCAGTATCATAATTAATGTCCGCGCAAATTGAATTATTGTACCCGTTTCGTTTAGTAACGTTCAGTTTTAGCAGGCACATTTGACGGACACTTACCGGAGACCTTGAAAACCATGTACTTACTCTTACAATTAGTTATATATTAAACCTAGGCTAAGTTAGTTTATAGATACATTGTCGACCCAGCATTCTAGTCGTGTGCTGCTGAGTTCAACTTTAAGCTCATTCGCGTACAAGTTGAAGAGCTTGGAAGATCTCAAATCACATTGTTTCACCCCGCACTTGTGTTTCAACAACTAGTTCTATTTTCTATTATTTAAATGACTAGATATTGTTATGATTGCTGTTTCTAAATTTGAAATTTTAATGAATGAATTACTAATACTGAAGAAGTTTAATTTACTTATTTTGGATACTTACCTCTGTAATCAGACTGAATGCACTTTAATTTAATACTCTCTGTTATTCGAAATTCTTCTCCAATTTGTTTGCAGTTTTAAGTAATTGCCATTGCAGATGTTTCATTTTGTAATTTTGAATATATAATTAGATAATTCGGTAATGAGAGTAATTGTATTTTTAATAAAAGTTTTTTGATTAAATAGTAAAACATTATTATGTTGTTTTCTTTTCTTTCTATATTTTTAGCCAAGGCGCTGTGGTTATATGTGGGTACTTAAGTTTAAACAGCCAAGGATAGAAGAAACTACCATTAACACAATCTCATCAACACACATTGAGGGTTAGCTCTGCATTGGAGCTTTTCAGGGGAAGAATTGGGAAACATTTCCTGTCAATATGACCCATGAATATGTACCTATGTACTAGTGGCGTGCCAGATACCTTTATAGGTGGCAAGCTAAGGAACTTTGACTTATCTACAGTACCACACACTTACCTAATATTCCGAATAAAAAAAAAACTTGCACTATAATCTGCCGTCACGTATTATCAGTGCAAAATTTCTTGCTGTAAAATAAGATACAAATAATACCGAGAAACACCGACTTCCGAAATTAAAGTTATTTTGATCCTTTTAGTGTTTTTTTTTTTTTAGTGAAGTCGGTATTCTTTTTTTTGTATAAAGTTTTTTATTTCACACTTTTTAGTTGCAATACACTTATAAACAGAGTGCCTATTTCTCATGATAATTCCAATTAACCCAAATGCTGCTAGCTTACGTTGTGTTATTATTAAGTTCCTGTATCTACCTTCCACCTTCCGGCCCCATCATCAGATCAGTTTGATAGTACCTTATAGCCAAGTTCATCTCATGACAATTCTAATAAGCCCAAACACGGCTAGGTTACATTGATTAATTACGGAGTTCCAGTGCCTACCTTCCGGCTCCATCATCATCATCAGATCACTTTGATGATACAATTTTCAACGTAACTATTCAGAACCATTCATTTATTTGTATTTTCACAGTCGCTTAACTATCTTCATTGTGATATCTATGCGAGTAAGAAGTTCCGTTGACTATTTCTGGTCTTCTTCATCAGTTCCACTTCATCAAACTACTAAACATTGAAAACTCTTTAAAATGGAATTCACATATTGACCATGTATGCAGCAAGCTAAACCAAGTTTCCTATGCCTTGCAAATGTTAAATAAAACGGCCAATCGAGCAACAGTCTTAACAGCGTATCATGGTTTAGTAGCCTCAACATTGAGATATGGTGTCATATTTTGGGGAAATGCCATGGGTAAAGATATGGTATTCAAAAGCCAAAAAAGGTGTATGAGAGCCATATATAATTTGAAGACAACAGACAGCTGCAAACCATTTTTTAAAAATACGAAGATATTAACTATGCCGTCATTGTACATCTATGACACATCTATGTTCGTCAAAAGAAACCCATATATGTTTGCTCGAGTGACTAGTCAGCGCCGTTGTGACCAATTACAAACTGTCGGATCATGTACTGCATTATACAGAAACAGTATTTTTGTAATGGCTCCAAGGGTCTATAATAAATTACCAAAATGTATAAGAAATGAAGATAATGTCCGCAAATTCAAAAGTAAATTATTTTTGTTTCTAATAGATAAGACTTATTACTCTATTGAAGAATTTTTAAATGATAAACTATGACATTATCAGCCCTTTATTATTTACTGTTACCATTGACATCTATTTGAAATTGATTATAGTTTATTAATGTATTTGTTTAGATTTATTAATGCTATTCAATGGTAATAATAATAATTTACAATAATATTATTAAATAATTCGTTGATATAACTCAATAATTTTATCAATGTTTCAAAAAGTCACACGTCAATATACAACCCGCCCCTGATCGTTCCCGGTGCAAAAGTGCCCATAATACTGGCCGCATTACCTCGCTGGATAGCGATGGCCATCCTTTGCACCAAGAACGACCCGGACCGGGAGTCACCCGTTGCCTCCCAGAGCCTACGGCCTAAATCCCCCGTTATGTATTTGTTGTTAATATTACATTTATTTGACATTATTTACTATATTACCATTGACATGTATCTGAAATTGATTATAATTTGCTAATTTGTTTGTTTTTAATATTACATTTATTTGACATTATTTACTATAATTTGACTTTGATTCAGACTTATTACTCACTAAAAGACTAATATATTTGTACACCAATTTCATTGGTAGGACATAGAGCACGACTAAAATATTTATTAAAGACCTTTATTGTAATACCTATGTTCACAAATAAAGATTGATTTATTGATTGATCGATCAAATGTTACTTTTTGAAAATGCCAAAATCACTATATAGTTAAAGTATCTTAGCCGTGTGCAGCGCCCCTTAGTGAACTCCACTGTGGGGACGTAACATACGACAAACTTTTATTTGAGGTTGGTACAGTAATCGGGTCTAGATCGAACCGCAAAATTA
The DNA here is from genome assembly GCA_949316375.1 of Mythimna vitellina. Lineage (NCBI taxonomy): Eukaryota > Metazoa > Arthropoda > Insecta > Lepidoptera > Noctuidae > Mythimna > Mythimna vitellina. The sequence goes on along the minus strand of OX438699.1, from coordinate 8,164,092 downwards.
AGTTTGTTTTTTATTGTATTTACTTTTCCGGTAGGTATAAAAAGTACCCAGTGTGGTGCCCAAGATATTAAAGAATAATTATATCAAGTTTCATCGTAATCGACTTGGTAGTTTTTGCGTGATGCCTGAACAAACAGACAGACAGACAACATTTTTTTTTAATCACATTTTTAGGTTCGGTGTCGGTCTAGTAACACCCTCAGCCATTTATTTTTTTGATATTTTTAATGTACAGAATTTTTACTCCTACAGATTTATAATAAGTATAGATATGGTTAGTTAATATATTAATGATCAACATAACTCTTTTAGTTGAAAGTAACTAATCCGAACAGCTGTTTGAATGCAAATCTAAACAATACTAAGAGTACCTAAACTCTGTCAATTACTTAAGAAATATAAGAGTGCCCTGTGCAAACGATCATTCCTCTTTTTTAAATAACAAACACATATCGAGTATAAATTTAAAAATAATAAGCTCGTTAATTTAATGAGTCTGAGAAAAAAAAAAATCTTAACAAGTTTTATTTTTAGTTAGTAGTAAAAAATACTCAAAAATTTTAGTTGGTACAGTTTTAGGCAATAAATTACGCATAATTAAAATTAATAATTAATTAATTGTCGGAGTCAATGTCAACAAATAGCATTATTACGAATTCTCAAGACGATACTCTTGAGAATCCTATACTCATCAACAGTACAAGTCTTCTACATAACAGTTTAAGAGTTTCCACATGAAGACGATTTGAGGTGCTTTATAATACCACTATAAATGTGTATTGCTATGCAATGTCAACCAATACATACAAAGTTTAAAGATAATAAATACAAGTGCCTGTTGAAGGATTATCTCACATGGTGACTTCCAGATGCAGCTTAATAACACCGTCATGATTTTATATTAGGTCTTTAACTCTGAAATTGCCGTTTTTTAAAACGGGTTGCTTTGAAGCGTTATATCTTTGGATTGACTTGGAATTATAAGTTCAAATAAACTTTAAAGTTAGGTTTTTTTTTTTTTCGAAATTGGATATTTATTTTATTTGTGGGTTTGTATTTTTTATAATATCGCTGTATTTATAACCATTTTTGTATATAATCTAAGAAAACTCGCATTATTTTGTAATATGATTTCTACCGTGAAAAAAATGTATCTCAAGCGGAATGCAATATTGATGATGTATACGGACTTAAAACTGTTAATGAATGGGATGTCTATTTTTTATTCACGTGGGAAATTTTATCTCACGAATAAATTGCTTGCCCTTTGAAATGTAAACGTCTATTAACTGTTTCATTTTAGTTTAAATTTGATTATATATATATATATTTTTCCTTTTTATGACATTGTTTTTGCAACGTTTTTTTTATTATTTAGACCTCACCCTCCTTAACGCGAACGGAAAGCAGTGGTGGCCGAGTGGTAACGGCCCCGACTTACGAGTCGTAGGTCGCAGGTTCGAACCCAGCCAGGCGCATTACTTTGTGTAATTTATTTCATCACCACTGCTCTCAAAACGGTGAAGGAAAACATCGTGAGGAAACCGGCATGTCCTGAAACCAAAAATTCGAAGACATGTGACATCTACCAACCCGCACTGGGCCCGCGTGGTGGATTACGGCCCATTCCTTCTCCTAGAGAGGAGGCCTGAGTCCCAGCAGTGGGAACGTTATAAGGCCGACTATGCTATGCTATGCCATTTTAACGTCATAAGTGATGTATTAATAAACAATTCATTTATTGATAGGTTTATTATTATTATATTATTTTGATTCACATTTTTATTATCATTGTGCTTTTGAGTACAATTTGTAGACCAGTCACTACACAGTCCTTTCACACCTATTAATATTGTCACCTACCTGGCCTTTTCCTAACTGTGTTGGAGTCAGCTTCCAGTCTTACCGAATGCAGCTGAATAATAAACAGTATTTTACATGCAGTGACTGCCTTTCAGACATTCGTAACCCAATAACTGGGCACAGGGGCGCCGGCTTTTAGAAAACCTCATGTGTGCTCGTGCTCATTTGATGGACTCGAGAAAGGTGCGAACTGTATGAAGAGAAATGCACAGTGATCGACCGACAAATAAATAAATGTCCTACTTACATACTGTGTACTTAATTAATTAATTGATAAAAATATAAAATGAAACCGATAAATAAAAATGAAATCAGTTTTTATTATCAAGAAATATTATAATTAATACGTAATCTAAAAGGCGATTACTGATCTGTTTCTTGATGTCTATTCTCAGGGGTGCTCGGCACCCACTGTTTATTACTCATGGGTGCTCGGGGACTCGAGCACCCAAAGAGTCGGCGCCCCTGACTGGGCAACTCGATACTAGAACACGCGAACTATTATTGCTACTACTTACTACTACTACACTATAGAATGATGGTCAGACTTTCCGGGATCTGACCGACGTATCAAAGATATACGAATGAATTATAAATAAATGACAAGCAGGACTAATGGCGTGTCAGTAATGTCCTAAATAAACTAAAAAAAAAAACTTAAACATATAAATTAAAAAAATCACATCGGAACTTACCCGGTTTCGAACCCGGTTTGATTTTTTTTTTCAAGTAACCATCGAGTTATTGCCGGTTCTTCTTCATTGGAAACGACCAATTAGAACCGTGATGTTCTCATGTTTTATAAATGCCTATGTAATGTTCTGATTTTTAGAGTGTATACTAGCCTTTTTTGGTTATGTATGAATTGCCAGACACAATTAAACGCGCTCAATCGTTGCCTGTTTTTAAAAGACTCGTTGGGGAACATTACCTGTCGCTGTGAATATCGATAGTCATGATTAATATTTCTGTCTATAGTTTTAAATAATTATGTATGTATATATGTATCTATTATATAGCATATGTATATATCTGTGTATCTATTATAATACAATTTATTTAATGCTGGTTTTGTTACACCAATGACAGCCCCATTTCTTGTCCAGGCAATTACTGTCCATTCCAGGTTACCTTGAAGAAAGAAAGAAAAAAAGAAAGAAAACATGTTTATTTTGCCCAAATAGACGCACAATAAAAAACAGCAATCTGTCGGACCATGTAGAAGAAGAGAAGAGATCGCGGAATGCGATAAGGCCGCTCATGGTATGTACGTATGTGTTTTAGTTTTTAGTTTCCTTTTATTTTTGTATTTGGTGTACAATAAAGGATACAATAAATAAATAAATAATAATATTTATTCTTTACACTGTAAATTAATGTGCCGGCGCTGCTCAAACGGCGCAAATACTGTAACCTTATTGGTAATTACAGTTACGCGCTAAACGCTTGGGTCATGGGGTCCGAGTGAGCGTCTCCTTTCCAAGGAAATTCTTTGTCTTCACGCTGTCTGATCGACACTTTGCGTGGCTGGCTCGTTCTTCGCCCAAAGAATTAGCATTGCCATTCAACGTGTCAATGCTACCAGCCTTCTGGGCACATTTCCGGATGACAGCGATGTGGAGGAGTACTTCGACGCCTGAGTGTAATAAGTGTTTTTGTATTATATGTACCTAGTTAGGTTTAGTATAATAGTATTTATAATTTCTATGTATACAGTCTTAAATATAAATCTCAATTCTGAGTCTTACGTGCTTGAACTAGGAAATCTTGTGTTTCAGGCGAGAAGAGCTAAAATCATTTTAAATTAATTTTTCGGCTTCCTCACGATATTTTCCTTCATCGTTTTGAGAGAAATAAATTACACAAAGTAATGCAAAAGAGTTATATTGATCATTAATAGCACAGCATAGTCGGCCTTATAATGTTCCCACTGTTGGGACTCAGGCCTCCTCTCTAGGAGAGGGAATGGGCCGTAATCACCACGCGGGCCCAGTGCGGGTTGGTGGATGTCACATGTCTTTGAATTTTTGGTTCTAGGACATGCCAGTTTCCTCACGATGTTATCCTTCACCGTTTTGAGAGCAGTGGTAATGAAATAAATTATACAAAGTAATGCGCCTGGCTGAGTTTGAACCTGGGACCAACTTCGGAGACGTCACCACTCGGCCACCACTGCTATCTTATACTGACAAAATATTATCAAATCTTTACTTGTAGTTTCTCAATTAACAAGATACTTAAACTAGGTCAAAAATTGTATAAAAAAATCACTTTAGCACAATCAGTAAATTCTCTGTATCATCGTAGGACATTTTACAGTTAATTCGATTCAATCAATAAATGTTGGTTTTCTTGTTAAATCTATTTTAGAGGAGAGTACCGTTTTAGAGGAGAGAAGAGAAACAGATAAAATTTTGATGTGAATGCATGTTTGGCATGGTTTTGAGGACAGAATAGATCTCAGGAGTATTAGGAGAAGAGGTATCCAACTTATCCTTGTTTATTGAAAAACCTCTACCCTCGTCGCCTACTGTAAACTTATTAACTGTACAAGATGATTTCAACCAGTTTCTGCAAACTTCTACTCCTCAACAGGATAATATACTTCTACCATCTACCAACGAGTTAACACCCTTGTCCACTTCGATTCTTGCACTAGAAAATATTTTTTTTTAATTTCGCACTAGAAAAACTTTAATTGAAATAACCGCGGAGCCGCTACAAACACTTCAGAAGTATACACCATCACCCAAAAATGCAACCAAAGAGGCCGCTTCAGAAACAAGTGGTAGCTCTGCAATTCCTACACCATTTAAGAACTATCCGACACCTTTCAAAAATTCTCTTTACTTTCCGAAGAATAATATCGATTACAATAAAAAGAAAACATTAAATAAAAAACTCACGCCGACAGTAGCTATATCTGATGAGTTTATGGAATATCAAAGGAGAATTATAAAAGAAAAAGAAGACAAAGAAAATAATAAAAAGAAAAGAAAACAAGAAATCTTAGAAAAAAGGGAACAAAAAGAATTATTGAAGAAAACAACAACCATAAAGAAGAAAAAACCTATTAAAAAAGTGAATGCGGTTAACAAAGAAGATTCTCCTGTAGCAGGACGTAGTAAATATCAATCAGATAGCGAATTCGATTTTAATTTACTTCCAAAGGAAACAGCAAAGCGTCGCGTGCTTTGTAACAGTGAGTTAGAAAATGAATCTCAAAAAGGACATGAACATTCTAATAGTACTTTAATTAATGATAGAGATTCTTTTGAAACAGAAACTACCGTATGTCTATTAGAGTCAGACTCTGCAAGAGAGACAGTTAAACGTCGAGTCTTATATAGCAGTGAGTCTGATGATGAATGTATTTTTTAAGTGACTTTAATGTTTCGTTTATAAGCACCAGTTGTACCAAATCATATATGTGACTAATTAGTTGCAATTTATTTCTAAAAAGAGGTGAACCAATGACTGTGATGATTAATATTATAATTTTCAAAAAATGATTATGATCTCAATAGCATAAGGAAATATCCTAGAGTTTGAAATCCTTAAATTAAAAATTATTATGTTGATTAATTTAAAAGTTTATAATTATTTAGTTCATAGGTGTTACTGTGTACTAAGAAGTACTAATTTGTTTTATTAAAATAACAATAATAAAAAAGTACGATTAAGTATTTGCATTTTTATTTTGTTTTATTTTATTAAGATCGGTAATCATCATCATCACTAGCTTATGTATATTCCATTGTTGGAAAAACGCCTCCTCTCATAGATCGGGAATAGCTGCATAAAAATCGTTAATAGCTTCACAGCCGTTTTTATAGGTCGGTAATTGCAACAATCGACTAAGTCACATTGTAAATTATTTTTTACTAGATAATCCTTTATTTAAATGTATTTGATTCAGTAAATACATTTTTTATACATAACACTAGCATATAAAATGAAACTATTAGTCTTTAGAGGAACCAGTATACTAAAAAAATATGGTTCATTTTAAAATTGCCTTAGGGGGGTCGTTAATACCTGCGTTTACCTTAATCAAGAAACTTATGTGTGTGAAATTGGTTCCCTACTTATAGATACTTATCTTATAAGTGTGTAAAAAACTGCTATTGGAAATTTAGAAACGGTCCTCATTTAGTACAAGCCCTACTCGGAAAAACGTCCTCGTAACATTAGTGAGTACTCTAGTATTAGGTCCTCGCACCGTACAAGTAATAAAAAAAGCTGTATAAAATGAAGTCCTCGTATAGGGGTCTCCGGTCATACGGTTAAGGTCCTCGTTTGGCTCACACACAGGTTCTCGGATGGTATTTCTCAGGCGGGTTTACGGGTGTGTTTAGGTCCCCGCATCGTTCACAGAAAGTTATACCAAAAAATGTTGAGATAGCGCTATATGAATAGTCTCATCACCCCAAATATTGTTTTCTCTTTCTTTCCGTCTTGTTAATAAGGTCGTTAGTTATCGTTAACCTAGTTTTCTAAGAGATCCTCGAATGGTGACTTACGGCTATTGTCCTCGTATGGATGTATGTACAAGTAATGGTGTCTTATGCGTGTGTGTTATGGTGTATTCGTATGTGTTGTGTTTGTGTTGTGTTTGTGTTTTGTAGGTTGAATTTTACCCATCCCTAAGGAAGTGAAGCAGGAATAATGTGGCATGGGAAATAAAAGATTGAAATAAGCAAAAGTCTAGCTTAAATTTAATCAATACACACAATGAAAGAAAATACACGCAATAAAAAAACATTACTTAATCAAAAAAATCCCGTTTAGGGAGAGCGGTGGTTGCCTAGTGGTAACGGCTCCGACTTGTAGGTCGCGGGTTTAAACCCAGCCAGGCGCATTAATTTATGTAATTCATTTCAATACCACCGCTCTCAAAAACATAGGAAAACATCATAAGGAAACCGGCATGTCCTAGGACATCTACCAAACCGTACTCGGCCCGCTTGGTAGATTACGGCCCATTCCCTCTGCTAGAGAGGGCAGAGTCCCAATAGTGGGAACTCCGTGAGAACGCCGACTATGCTTTACTCTAAAAAAACCCGTTCAAGGAATGACAAATCAAACATAATTTCAATTTAAAAATATCAATGTAAGAAAATACCGGGAATCGTATCATAAAAAACCCGCTTAGGGAATGACAAATTATTGTTTGTAAGTTAGCACAGCTGTCTTCTATATCTAGGCAGAATTTGAGCGGCAATTGTCATTAAGCTTCAACTTCAACTTCAACTCTTCATTAATGGTCATTAAGCTTAAAAACTAGTAAAAAATATAAATACGTCAAATAAAGAATACGTCAATGATTTTCAAATCACTGATTTTGTTGACTTATGGTTTCTAGTAAATCGTTTTTTTTTTTAATCTTGTGCGTAGTATTATAGTGCATTCAAATGCGATCAAGATGGTGGAAGATTTTCTTAACTCTAGTCGGCAATTAATGTTTAAATTAAATTTGTTTTTCATGAATCCATTTGTATAATTTTAAGCGATTGTTAGGACATGAAACGCATTGCCGCTCAACTAATGCCAAAAGATCTGAATTTTGTGCAAAAATTGAGGAGTAATAGATAGATAAAAGAAAAGAAACGATAAGAAAGAAAGAAGAAGAAGAGAAGTGATAGCGTGAAAATTGACAGGAAAGAATGGAAGAAAAAACTCCAAATAACACAAGAAAAGAGTAGGAAGATGATGATAATTCATTAAACGCTTTATTTTGGAAGAGGGCTACTCTGAAGGCGATACAATAAATTTGGATGAATAACACATTTTTAGTGCTGCATTCATCAATTCCCGGTATTTTGGTTTTGTTTTATTACCTTGACAGCAACGTAGCGCACACTACTCTGCAGCTATTTACACAAAAAGCTACTGCAATTAAAGCAGTGGTGGCTAAGGTACAGTCTCAAACACTATGCTACATTTTTTCTATGCTATACGGAAAAGAGTACACCTGTGTATGCCTGCTTGCTTGACCTCTACAAAGCATTTGACTTCGTGTTATGCGACGCATATGGGAGACTTAAGAAGACCGGCGTGCCTACACAGGTGAAACGGATTTCTCATCTATGGTACCAAAACCACCTTAATTATAATTATTATTATATATTAATTACGAATAACGTGCTTTTTTTTTCTTTTTTTAAGACACGTTTAATTTGGAATGCGACGTGAAACAAGTTGGTTTGAGTTCTCTCTCAGTGGAGCGCTGGATCGACAATGTAACGCGGACGATATGGTGCTGCTGACCCCAATTGTAAGCGCAATTGCAGACACAACAAGAACACACAATAAAATGACTAATTACAAGACAATTGCTAGACATATTTTATTTTATTTAAAGTAATTATAGAAGAGTGAGTACATGATCGTTAAGGCCTTTCGGTAAATGTCTGTCAAATGTGCCTGTTAAAATTGAACGTTACTGAACGAGGCGGGTTGCATCCAAAACCACTTGATATTCATCCCGGGCAATCTGAGCCCTTTTCGGATGAATCTCATGCTATTTTGAATGAATTTGGCATTGGTGGTGAAAGGTTTTAGTCGTTTTATTCTGAAGAGTTGCGAGCCTCAAGGCTTTTCTGCCTATTACGATACAACTTTGCTTCATCAGAGCATTTTATGGTTATGCAATTTCTGTGAAAAAAGGAAAAAATAATAATTAATGCATGAAAGCTAAATCTTAAACAACAAATGTTTATTGAGTACGTATAATATTTAGACTACCGCTCAGTAGATATCTCTAGGGAGTAAAGAGAAGAAACTAGTGCAATAAGAAGAGAAAGTTCGTGTATGTATGATAAAGTTTCGCATTAAAATCTTACCTCACAGAATTTCTTGAAACGCCACACTTCTTCATTACTGTAAGTATAATGTCTTCCACGAGTTTTGGATCTAAACATTTCTTTGGGGGTCGGTTCAAAAACGCCGGTGACGCCTTGCCTGTCAGACAGTGCGTCGCCAATACACTAAAATGAAAAATAAATGGTTAGTTTTTTTTTTAAGTGGTAACTTCTTTAGGCGTGCCTTAGTGATACCAGGAGCTCTTAACACGATTCATTTTGTAACCTAAACTGAACTGTTAAAACTCCAGAGGACCCTCTTTTCGCTCGCACCATTGACATTTTGATACGTCATGGAATTCCCTGAGCACTTACCTATTGAGTGAGACTGAGCCTTAACGCTTGGCTATATTTTAATTGTATCTAAAATGATAGAGTCGCGTTTGACCCCTATCTTGCGAGAGATGGGTTTCTACCCGGTAAATGCCGAAAGTTCCGATTGCAGGATATTTACTTTTTAAGTAATAAAGTACTTTTCTTATTTTGTATTACAACTGCTCAAATAACCTGAGAATTAAATCAAGTTTGTTTACAGTAGTAGTTAGTCAACAATGGTGATAAGAGTATTCGTTTTCGCGTACAAAAACGCGTGTTTACAAAAGCTTTTTCGCAAACACTTAGAAACAAAGTTGACGGCGCTTTAGTTTTTAGTTTTCAAAAGACATCAGAGAAGGCACTAGTTGTTTATAGTGGCGCTAGTGGTTTAGAGTGACGTCTGTCATATGACTGGCCACGACACTCTGATATAACACTGAGTGTTGGTGCGATGTGGATCGACGGCAGAGGCATAGTATTAACTGAGCCCCGGTCCGAGACATGTGTCCACTACGCGTTCAGTAGAGTGTCTTAATTGTGTTGCCTATTTTGTAATAATGGTTATTGTGTGTGATTTATCCACGATAATTATTTTATGACAACTAAAAGTAAGATTATAGTGAAGTGTTTTTTCTTGGTTGGGAAAATCATCTAATGACATGTCTCACTTGTTGTGTGGAGCGAAAGGATGTGTCACACTTTTGCTGACTAAAAACCCAGTCCTGTTCCTTCTTTACCTTTCATACCAGGGACGAGTTTTTCCTTTCAGTAAAAAGGCCCAGTAGGCTTCGACCCCGCTGGGTCTCTATGGTTTGCTGACATCTCCTTGAGGCGCATATGGAACACTACGCTCCGTCGAAGACTTGGGCTTGGTCCGGACGGTCGGTTGGCGAGCTACCCATTGCTCGCCGTACGCAAGCCCGCGCCTACGGTAGCCGGAAATCGGGATCGGGATCCCGGCGGCTCACGCGAGCACGTGCGGCCTCCTCCTTTGCTAGTACTACTGCTTCGTAGAAGGAGGCGACCGCCTGCCATTCCTATTCGCTTCGGACCATAGCCTGTACCAAGGCCCGGCGCGAAAGATCGTTGCACCACGAGGATACGGCGGTGCTCTGCCCAAGCAGGGCACACCTCTAACATGGTATCACCCGGGCGTTACTTCCGCACGAATTGGGTGCAGGAACTTCCCGAACTGACCAAGCTCGGTGAGAACCTGCGTCATGTGGACGATGAGGACGCCGTGAGGTCTTTCCAGCCACTCCTCAAAGAGGGGACTTACCGCCATAATTATAGCGTGCCCAGCACTGAGTTGCGACAGTCGCTATCACCATTTCACCATAAGATCACCATGCAAGTCGCGGCAGCGGAGTTTCACCCCGGCGTTGTATCTCCACGTCCAAATCGTGCAAGTGTGCTAGGGCTGTTGCCTACCGATCCCATGGTGGCAGGCCAGTAAGGAGGCTCGCCGTTTCACCGGAAACCGTTCGCGGTATCCCATGCTTGGCTTGCGTTCAGCTGGGCCACCGGTCGCTTTCGCAGCGACGGCGCCCACACCGGCGCTCCATAAAGGGCCATGGATGTCTGGACCCCCTAGGTTGGGCAGGAGCTGCTTGAGGGCAGCCCCTATCCGATTTAGTTTGGGAGCCAAACGTCGGAAGTGCTCCTCGAAATTCCACCGGCTGTCGAGATCAAGTCCCAGGGACTTCATTATCGATCCGATGCCGATGTGAACTCTTCCTACTGTTAATTGGAAACGCCGTGGTGGCGCCCTCTGAGGGCCGTGAAAACACATGGCCTCGGACTTGTGCAGCGCCACCTCGAGTCCCTACTGCTGGATCCTCTCAAAGACTATCGCAACCCCCTGTGTCACTAGTTCGGTCGCCACTCGGTACGGCTCTCCCTGCGCAGGACTAGCGTGTCGTTTGCGTAACAGACCACGCTTACCCCGTCAGGGAGGTCGCTGTGCAGCACGTAGTCGTACCCGATGTTCCACAAGGGCGGTCTTAGTACCGATTCCTGCGGAACACCGCACGACATCTCTCGCCGTTTCTACTCCTAACTTAAGTAATTTGATTTGTAACGAGTGCCTATACCCTTCGCCTGATAACGCCCTATCATGAATCGCATTTCGAGGCAACAGATCCAATTAACATTGCTGATTGGGCTCGAAAGCCTTTAAAGTTAATAAATTGTTATTATTTTATTAGTAGACTTTGACAGAATTTTCAATAATTACCTTCGCGGGAAGACCGCCACCAACAACTGGCGTGTAGTGAAAGTATGCGAACTCCAGTCCATGTTTCTTAACAATCTCGCAGGTACCTTAGCGAACCCTTTTCCAATTGGCACCTGAAAAGACATGATGATTCAATTATAACTACTTCTATTGGCGAGATAAAAACTTTATCATCCTACCAATTGCAAGTTTCCTTTCATCATGGTGATGATTACCCAACAGTAGCAAGTAACGAATCTTGACGATCATACTGCGCAATAAATCCATTGTTACGAATATATAGATTCGTACAGTTGCATTTCGTGTCCAGGCAATCTTTGCCCACTTCAGGTTGCTTGGAATGGTCGACGGTCAATGGTCATGAGGCTGCGTATTGTATATCTATAGTTCTAGTTTTCCTTTATTGAATACATTTATGTATGTCTATGTGAACATTGTGAACAATACTTTAACTATTGGAAATACTTGAATACGAAATCTAAAATAATTACCATTTCATTATCGTTCCCATTGATATTTTCTGTCAATTGTGCTGGCATCTTGGGTTCTTCAGCTTCTGTACCGGCGGGTTTCGTTCGCTTGCATTCTGTTCCGTTTTTTTGTTTAACTTCAAAAATAGTGACCTAAGTTTTTCGTAACGACTTTTCAATATTATTTTCAACCGTTCTATTTGGGAGAGCGCTGTGCTGGTAATGGTACATCGGCGTCTTGAATTATTTCTATTCAACAAGCCTTGTGTTCGTTTACCGGTTAATTTTTGCGGTTTATACTTGCGCTTAAGAGTGTATTTTTTGTTTTTTATCATCTTGGTGTGCTGAATTTTAGCATTAACCTGAAAATATGAACATAAATAATTTTTATAATGTTAATCAAAGTAAAGAAAATAGTAAAAGGAATCTGGCTTGTTGAAAAAGATCTAAACTTACCTTAGAGAGGCTGCCACTGTCTGTATCCAGCACATTAGGTACAGGACTATTCCTTTGTTGCTGTATATATTGGCGCCCTGTAATTTAAGAAGTCACGATTTCTAATTCTGTTGTTGTTACGGGTAAATGAACATGTAATTAAACACATTTACATCAGTGACATGACGTCATAAGTTTGATACGTCAGCTATTTACGCAGCTAGTATACATAACCCAAAAAGGGGAGTCAATCATAGGCTTAACTATCCACCAACCAAAGCTATGGGAAGTATATAGGTCTATATACTGAGTTCCAAGAAGTAAATAACACAGAAAAACCGTTACGGATAATCTAGCATTCTATTGGTAATATTGGGTTGATGAAATCACGCCATTATTAAAGGCCAATTTCGAGTTAACGGGAGATCGGGAAGTGAGATGCAGCCTGCGCTGGGAGGATTTGCTAAAAGAAAGCGGGAAAAGGGGAGTCTCCGACACTACTTGCGACCAGTTGTGAGGGTACTATAGGCATACAGTTTGGTACGACGTTCTCTCTCTGCAGTTCAACGCGAACGTGATCACGTCAGACTGTTTCAGCACTCTAGACTCATAAAGCGGCCCAAGATTCCAGATTTTCAAAGTTCCTAGATCATTTAGGGCGATGAAATATTGTAAAGTGTCGTCACGTGTGTAAAGTAAAGGACCTTTGTTTGATTTAAACACTTTTAAATGACTTTCTTCTGACTTTTCCATATTTAATATTAATATACTTTAACTTGGTTTTGATCAACACAATAAAACGATTTGACAAGGAACTAATAAAAACTACCTCACACTGTAAAACTAAAAATAAATGATTTCAGTAACGCCTGATCAGAAAGAGGTAGCAATTAACGTTATCGTCGCATGTGTGTGGAGAAAAAAATCAGTTCTGCCTTTTAATGACTATCGATATAAAATGTATGGCAAAATACGATTCTGACTGTGAATTTTCTGCGATATGATGGTTCTGCTTTTTAATTATTATGGATATAAACATTATGCCTAAAGATGATTCTGACTAACAAAATTATGAGTTTTGAATGTATGACAACTGAGTGTATGCGAAATGATTTTCTGCGAAATGAAGTTTATGCTATCCGTTGTTATGCAAAACAATATTATGACGTAAAAAGTTCTGCTATAAAAGGTAGACCCATTATAAGTATATTTAAATCATAATCATGATAGAATACCAAGATTTTTAATATCAGCTTTTTGGTTCATGTCATATCTGTTTATTCATAATTAGTGCTTAATATGCCTAATTAGTTATCTATTTTGATTTCCCTTACTTTTATCTCTGATGCTAAGAATAAAAAAACTTGTTACAGACCTGAAGAGCCGGTTTGAGACAATTTCCCCACTAATCTAATGTAGATAGTATCCGATGCACACAAGACATTTAGTTCTTACAAATACACTGCTTCTAGGTATTAGTTCACCATGACTACAATAGACATCATGAATTATGTCTTTTACTTTCTATTATGAGACAGTTTATGGAACTTTGAGCAAATTTCGATTTTTTAGCCATTTAATAATACCGAGAGTTAGATTGATACTAGTTATCACGTCTATCGCCAACTACCCACATCATGACAAAAAGATTTGTGTTAAAAAAAAGATAAATACGTCGTGTTTGGTATCGTTTGAAAAGGCTTCACTTGTATATACCAAAATAAATAGTATAGAAGCACAGTGATTTAACACAAAAATTGATTAAATAAAAAAAAAAAAAAAAAACTAAAACCCGACTACAACAAAAAAAACGACGCTGAAAAAGTATGAAACAAGATTTTCACGCTCATATGAGAAATGGGAGCCATAATATTTACTCTAGATATCCCGAAAATTTAAAATAAATATTTTAAATGAGTTCTTAGTCATTTATCTATAAAAAAACTATTTGTAACACAAATGGCAGGCACGGCTAACATATGGTTGCTCATGAACTGTCTTTGACGTATGAGGATGCTAGGCTACCATTACGAGCTAGCGAGCTAGGTTACCATTATTTTATTATTATTTTGTTATTTTTATTAGTTGTTAATACTGTTTGTTTTCTGATTACAATAAAATAAATAAATAAATTGCCCGCTGAGCACCATTACGAAAAGTAATAACCTAATTATAATATGAGTATACTTTCAATCGCAATTTAACCAATTGCAACTGTTAGTAAATTTATTTACGGATGTAATAAGCATCAAACTTATTAAAATAAAAATATATCTTCATGATTACCTTGGCGCTGACACTTGGCAGTATTTTATAAGAGTGGAGCGAAAAACCTACAACCGTCTGTGAATTAACAAATGGTAGCACCCATACAAGACATATTGCTAGCAAAACAAATGATCAATGGAACCGAAAGGTTCTGGAGTGGCGACCGCGTACTGGAAGACGTTGAGAGGCCTTCAGCAAGGTTGTGTAACAAGGGAGTCTGACGGATGCGAGATGAACCGGACGATGTCATTATGGCGACACTTGGGGGAAGCCCAGGAACAGTGAACATCTTTTAGCTAAAATGATGGTGATGATAAACGACACGTATGCGTCAAGCATTCCGTTCAATCAATATCGCTCTCATTACCCGACCGCTGACATTACCTTGCGCTCTCCAAAGTTAAATTAACGATACCAGTGGTGGGTGAAGATATATAATCTAAAGCTTCTTGCTAGTATTACTTGTCTTGATAATTTTACTCATAATTTTAAACAGAGTGATCAATACCAATAATTTAATCGAGTTTGGATTGTCAGATTATACTGCACAAATAATAAATGTGAAAACAAACGAAACTTGCCGAACACGTTCAATGTGGAACGAGGTCTAATACGCCTCGTATTTTCTTTGCGGTGCGGCTGGGACAAATATAGACTTGTTTGCCTTGCGCAGACCGTAACTTCAATTTGGTTTAGTTTCTAAAAGAGATGAATATGGAACTGAGATGCCTTGTTAAAACAGAATGCAATGGTGTACGTACTTTACACGGGGTCACTTAGACCTCGTACCAGACTAAAGAAATTAAATTATATGTTTTCTTTTAATTTAGCAGAAAGAAAAGCTTTTAGTTTTTTAAACGTTATGGGGTCTAATAAGCCCGTTCCACCATAATTATAGTTTTCGAACGGAGTCATAACGCCCCGTACCTTGAAATAAAATGAGTGCCGCTGTCAACGTGTTAATAAAATTTTAACATACTATGCAAAGAGATACTTCCAAAAAAATAAATCATCTCCAAAGTCTATCTTTTTGTGACATTGTATAATACGAATCGAAAACCTAACTTTGCCTTACCTACCTTCTTATAAAATTCATTTTTTTTTTAAAGTCACAATAAAATTGGATAAGAAAAATAATACGATATCTCGAAACGTACTTCGTATTATTTGTAGTAAAAAAACAACGATATTTACTTTGGTAACAGAGATTAAAACCATCAAAAGAAAATAAGACATTATAAATTAATAATATTCACGTAAATTAAAATATGCTGATAAATTACATTGACTCAAAATTCTCAAATAAATAAATCTAAAACCGTCTGGTAAATAATAAATGACCATTGAAGAATTATAAAATCTAGAATAAAATTTGCGAATTGGAATCTAATTAAAAAACCAGTAAAAAAAAAACTTAAAATTTTACCTGAATATAACTCCAAGAGCCCCAGCGCTGCCTCCATTTCAGAGTTGGTAAATGCCATTTTTCTTGAACACGAAGCTAATAAAAAGAAACTGGGATTAATATATATTGAAAACTCTATCGATTTAAATCATGTATACCACAACGCACTTGGTGTTTACACCAAGACACCAGTGGATTTACACCCACTATGCCGAAGGTACGAGGCCGAAGTTCCGCGGCTGATTTTACGTTCCGACGTATTCAGCTGACATTATACACCACAAGTGCCGAACTCATGCGGCAGAAATTAAATTGCGCAACTTTGTGTGTATTCAGCGTCTCGATAGCTGTCGTGGTATCATGTCGTGTGATATAAATAGCCGGACAGACAGACATAAAACAAAGTGATCCTGTTAGGGTTCCGTTATTATTTTAATAAACATAAATGGCGGACACGTGGGGCAGGCATGCCTGCCTCCCACAGCAACCCGCCCCGAATCTTCATCGGCAATTGAACCGAACTTTGGTCGCATATAATGTGTGCTCTACAGAATACGTTGCCGCTGAACTGACGCTGGACCGAAGTTAGGCTGTATGCTATAAGGCAAAGTAATTTCAGCATAATGTGTCGTCAGTCATTCAAATAGCATTATAGGCGTAATCACGCCGAACTTCGATGGCGTACCTTCGGCATAGTGTGTTTAGACATTAAAATTGGAATAAGAAAGTCAGACTACGATGAAGTTAAATAAACTAAGTACATACTTACATTTATCACACTTATGCGCTTCTTGAGCAAGTAGGCCGAAACTACTAATTGCCTGGCAATGGGGGGAACCACACCTCGCTAAGAATCACAGCGAACTGACAAAATTTTAAATAATTTTAGTTCAATGGGTAAGCATCACTCAGGTACCTTGTAAAAGTAAATCTCTTCTCCCCAAACTTATTACCCACCACTATTTAAGAGGGTACTATTTATTATCTACATCTTCAAGGTTTGGGTACCCATGAAAGCTTAACAAAACAAAATTCCTCAGTTGTAAAATCTATAGAACAATAACAGTAATATAAGTAATTGTTACGCCGCGTCTTTGACTGTCCATTTTTAGCAGGAACTCATTGAATAGGGATTAAGTTTGCGAATATTTTGCTCATAATGAAACAACTAAGTTTCCGCACATTTAAATAATCACTGACATATAACGTCCCTTCGTCTTCGTCGTCCCTTGTTGCCCCCCCCCCCCCCCCCCCGACGCCCTAAGCCGAGGTCCGTACCCCACAGGGGGTGCCCTTAGCGTGTAGTCGCTTAGTTTTTAAGTTAGTTTAAGTAAGCCCTGGCTGGAGGCTTTGATTCTATAATCGAGGCCGAAACAGGTAAGCCCGGTTAAGCAGCCGACAACCTCCTAGGTTGACCTGCGAGAGGCCACACAAAAAAAAAAACTAGATCATGTAGAAGTAAATAGGTATAGAAGTTACTGGTAGATTTATTACTATAATTATTGCTTTACCCTAAAAACTGCGCTGAAAAGGTGTATCTACTTTAATATGGGGTCATTTAGACCTCGTACCGTGCTAAAGAAATAAAATTATATGTGTTTTCTTTTAATGTAGCCAAAGGAAAAACTTTCGGTTTCTTAAACATTACATGGTCTTAATGAGAGTCCCTTACCACCATAACATTATATACTAAGATCCCAGAGCTGTCAGACATAACTTTTTTTCACATGGATGAAACCATAGGTTCTCAGTAGCGACTCGTGTGCTTTGAATACCTGTGTACTTGTGGAGTTCCCCCTTGGGGCCCTGAGCAGGTACCAGGTGAGAAAGGGAATTAAAAATAACGAGTTACTTAATTTTTTATGGCTGATTTTTATATATGTTTTGCAGAATATTATTTTAAAGTAGTATCATAAATGTCAGACACTTTCCATGGACCAAAACTTCTGTCAGACGCTTTAAAGCTCCACAAAAGCAAATAAACTTTACTTATTTTTACATGTCTGATTTTTAGATAAATGTTATTAAGGTAACTATGTGCACTAGCTTTTGACGTTTTATAAGTGCCGATGTAGGCCTATGTGAAATAAAAACTTTGACTCTGATTTTGACTTGACTTTGACTTTGACTTGACTTTGACTATTACAAAGTTATATTTCATTAGTCAGACAAATTGTAGTGACAGAGATAGGGCCTGATAGGGATACATAATAAAATTAAAGTGAAATTAAAAATTCTTCTGGCTATAAGTAACTTAATGTAACTTGCTTACAAGTCAATTCAGGTCCTATTTCTGACTGCGGAGTTTAAAGTAAGGCTTCTATTTCCGGATGGTGATAAAAAAAAACCCTAACCTAACCTGTTCGTATCGGGGTGCCCTAAAATTACTTCACCTCTTTTCCTGCTATCTTTTACACATATTACCGGCTGCGCATTCGGTATTGTATAGAATACCTCGGCAAAGTATAAAATAAATAATATTTCATATATTACCTTCACTATTTATTGCCTAGGTATTGTATAGAATACCGGATTATACAGATTGTCGGTAACATATTATAGTGATATAGTATATTAAGACCGGACCGGATGGCCATTGGGGCCGAAAGGTTCTGGAAAGGCGACCACGTACCGGAAGACGTAGAGTTGAAAGGCCTCCTACAAGGTGGACCGATGACCTGGTAACGGTTGTGGGAGTCCGACGGATGCGAGACGCAGGACCGTTCATTGTGGCGGCACTTAGAGGAGGCCTATGTCCAGCAGTGGACGTCTTTTGCCTAAAATGATGATGATGATGATGATGATGAATATATTAAGTAATAGTTTTTATTGTAGTTGGAGTTTATCTTTATAGTATTCGTCTACAGTACAATAGCATTTGTTTATTAGAAATTGTTTTAATTTTTATTGATAAAGATATTATGTATTACTGTACTCTCGATCTGTATTTTTGATAAATTCTGATAACTTATTACATATTATATATTTTAATGGACATAAGTAATGTACTAGAAGAGTGCATTTTCAATGTTGAAGCGGGTATGTTTAGCCTATTTTTATTTCTGAGTGTTATTTTAGTTCGAATCTCCTCTCTTTTGGTATAAAATTCTGGATATTTTCGTACAAAGTTAACGAATTTCCAAATAAAGACAGGGCAGGGTTAATATTTTTAGCTCTTTGAAGTAGGGTTTACAGGAGTCGGTATCGTTGGTATTCATCAAATTTCTGTGTGTAGACGCATCTGCGCTATTTCCCCATAATGTAATTCCATATTTGCGACATGCAAAATGCGTATCAGTAATATGTAACTAATGCTGGTTAAACGTCTGTACTAACTTCTACCAGCGGCTTCGCCCGCATAAAAGAAGGAAGTTATCCCAAGGGAGCATTACTCCTAAAATAAAAAGGGTCTACCCGTGTGCCAAATTTCATAAAAAACACAGAGCATTATGAATACAATTCGCCAATATAATATTAGTGTAGCAATAAACAAATGCTCAATTGTTTCATTACTTTACCAACTGCTCACTCATTTCTTGGAACACTAATCCGTATTGGTTTTGTTCTGCATTTCAATAGTTTGCTCTAAAGTCACAATAAAACTATTTACTGGTCCTTTGTACCTTCAATCTTTTGTTTTAGTTTCCGTAAATTGGGTTTCGTTAAGCTCTGCCCGATTTTCTGACTGTACACCTGGCTGAATACTATTTGAATTCTTCAGTCAATATTAGGCAAAAATTCATTTCTTCTATCATCTCATTGGAGCAGTGGTGGCCGAGTGGTAACGGCCCCGACTTACAAGTTGTAGGTCGCGGGTTCAAACCCAGCCAGGCGCATTACTTTGTGTAATTTATTTCATCACCACTGCTCTCAAAACGGTGAAGGAAAACATCGTGAGGAAACCGGCATATCCTAGAATCAAAAATTCGAAGACATGTGACATCCACCAACCCGCACTAGGCCCGCGTGGTGGATTATGGCCCATTCCCTCTCCTAGAGAGGAGGCCTGAGTCCCAACAGTGGGAAGATTATAAGGCCGACTATGCTATGCTATGCTATCATCTTTATATAATGCGCATTCTGAATGTAACGATTTTCTCTATTAGTATAACTTAATTTAAAAAACTCTTCTTCAAATTGTTTCTTCGCGGCGACCCCAGGTCCAAATAAATCATCTAGGCATTGAGTCTCACTATCGCCGAAGATATTAGGCGACCGGCTCCTTGACAATTTTATTAGAACAACTTTCCGACTGAGTCAAACCAGAAATAACCAGAGCGATATAAGAACCTAATGATAATGTTTCATTTGTAAGTCTAGGACATACGGCAATACCATTAAACCAAAAAAAAACTTATTTATGGGGTCTTGTGTCTTTTTTTTTTATTGAGTGGGAAAATCATCTTATGACATCCCCCGCTCTTGGGCGGAACGGGAGATAGTTTCAGACTTTTACTGACTAAAAACCCACTCCTGTTCCTTCGTTGCCTTCGTCCCAGGGCCCCGGGTTTCGCTTTCATACTACCCGTGGCCCCAGTACGCTTCATGCTGGGCCCCTACAGTTGCTGACATCTCTTTGAGGCGCGCGTAGAACAGTACGCGCCGTCGACGACTTGAGCTCGGTCCGGACGGTTACCGGACGGTCGGACGACGAGCCACCCATTGCCGCCGTCTGCAAGCCCGCGCATACGGTGGCCGGAAATCAGGATCGGAATCCCGGCGGCGGTTGGAGCGTAAGGACCGTTGACCATGGCCTGTACCACGACCCGGCGCGAGAGATCACCGCGAGAGAGAACACGGCGTAGCTCTTCCCAAGCGGGGCACACCTCTACCTTGTCCTCAAGGTGGTCCACGCAATGGTGACACCCGGGCGTTTCTTCCGCACGAATCTGGTGTAGGAACCTACCTGCGTCATGCGGAAGGTAAGGACGCCATGTTGCCTTTCCAGCCACTCCTCAAAGAGAGGATGAAATTGTATAGATCAAAGTGAATAAAATATTTATATAACTGAAGCTTGAAGAGTATGCATGATTCATCACTTATGCATGGTTTTTTATGAACTAACCTGATACCCACCATGTCCGATAAAGCTAAACAATTGTTTGAGTTAGTCTTAAGGTAGATTGTATGTTTTTGTGTTTTCTGTACTGGGCGGTGGTCACTAAGCGACAAAGCCCTTTAATCAAATAAAAAAAAAAATCTTTATAAGTTTAATATAACTATTTTAAATCAAAATATACTTCCTTACTGCGTTTTTGATTAGTGTAAATGCTCCACTGACTGTTTCTGAAGAAAATCAACACGTGTCTTTCTAACAGTCTAAATCAAAAGTTGTAGACCTAGTGCATTGAATGCCTTGTCTTTAATTTTAAATGTTCGTCATTGAAATCATGTTAAGTCTCCTGAGTACTTTAATCAAGAAATTTATGTGTGTGAAATTGGTTCCCTACTTATAGATACTTATCTTATAAGTGTGTAAAAAACTGCTATTGGAAATTTAGAAACGGTCCTCATTTAGTACAAGCCCTACTCGGAAAAACGTCCTCGTATCATTAGTGAGTACTCTAGTATTAGGTCCTCGCACCGTACAAGTAATAAAAAAAACTGTATAAAATGAAGTCCTCGTAAAGGGGTCTCCGGTCATATGGTTAAGTTCCTCGTTTGGCTCACACACAGGTTCTCGGATGGTATTTCTCAGGCGGGTTTACGGGTGTGTTTAGGTCCCCGCATCGTTCACAGAAAGTTATACCAAGAAATGTTGAGATAGCGCTATATAAATAGTCTCATCACCCCAAATATTGTTTTCTCTTTCTTTCTGTCTTGTTAATAAGGTCGTAAGTTATCGTTAACCTAGTTTTCTAAGAGATCCTCGAATGGTGACTTACGGCTATTGTCCTCGAATGGATGTATGTACAAGTAATGGTGTCTTATGCGTGTGTGTTATGGTGTATTCGTATGTGTTGTGTGTGTGTTGTGTTTGTGTTTTGTAGGTGGAATTTTTTTAATTGGCTTGACCTCTACAAAGCATTTGACTTCGTGTTATGCGACGCATATGGGAGACTTAAGAAGACCGGCGTGCCTACACAGGTGAAACGGATTTCTCGTCTATGGTACTAAAACCACTTTAATTATAATTATATATTAATTACGAATAACGTGCTTTTTTTTTCTTTTTTTTATCTTTTTTTAAGACACGTTTAATTTGGAATGCGACGTGAAACAAGTTGGTTTGAGTTCTCTCTCAGTGGAGCGCTGGATCGACAATGTAACGCGGACGATATGGTGCTGCTGATCCCAATTGTAAGCGCAATTGCAGACACAACAAGAACACACAATAAAATGACTAATTACAAGACAATTGCTAGACATATTTTATTTTATTTAAAGTAATTATAGAAGAGTGAGTACATGATCGTCAAGGCCTTTCGGTAAGTGTCTGTTAAATGTGCCTGTTAAAATTGAACATTACTGAACGAGGCGGGTTGCATCCAAAACCACTTGCTTTTCATCCCGGGCAATCCGAGCCCTTTTCGGATGAATCTCATGCTATTTTGAATGAATTTGGCATTGGTGGTGAAAGGTTTTAGTCGTTTTATTCTGAAGAGTTGCGAGCCTCAAGGCTTTTCTGCCTATTACGATACAACTTTGCTTCATCAGAGCATTTTATGGTTATGCAATTTCTGTGAAAAAAGGAAAAAATAATAATTAATGCATGAAAGCTAAATCTTAAACAACAAATGTTTATTGAGTACGTATAATATTTAGACTACCGCTCGGTAGATATCTCTAGGGAGTAAAGAGAAGAAACTAGTGGAATAAGAAGAGAAAGTACGTGTATGTATGATAAAGTTTCGCATTAAATTCTTACCTCACAGAATTTCTTGAAACGCCACACATCTTCATTACTGTAAGTATAATGTCTTCCACGAGTTTTGGATCTAAACATTTCTTTGGGGGTCGGCTCAAAAACGCCGGTGACGCCTTGCCTGTCAGACAGTGCGTCGCCAATACACTAAAATGAAAAATAAATGGTTAGTTTTTTTTTTAAGTGGTAACTTCTTTAGGCGTGCCTTAGTGATACCAGGAGCTCTTAACACGATTCATTTTGTAACCTAAACTGAACTGTTAAAACTCCAGAGGACCCTCTTTTCGCTCGCACCATTGACATTTTGATACGTCATGGAATTCCCGCTTGGCTATATTTTAATTGTATCTAAATTGATAGAGTCGCGTTTGACCACTATCTTGCGAGAGATGGGTTTCTACCCGGTAAATGCCGAAAGTTCCGATTGCAGGATATTTACTTTTTAAGTAATAAAGTACTTTTCTTATTTTGTATTACAACTGCTCAAATAACCTGAGAATTAAATCAAGTTTGTTTACAGTAGTAGTTAGTCAACAATGGTGATAAGAGTATTCGTTTTCGCGTACAAAAACGCGTGTTTACAAAAGCTTTTTCGCAAACACTTAGAAACAAAGTTGACGGCGCTTTAGTTTTTAGTTTTCAAAAGACATCAGAGAAGGCACTAGTTGTTTATAGTGGCGCTAGTGGTTTAGAGTGACGTCTGTCATGTGTCTATGACTGGCTACGACACTCTGATGTAACACTGAGTGTTGGTGCGATGTGGATCGACGGCAGAGGCATAGTATTAACTGAGCCCCGGTCCGAGACATGTGTCCACTACGCGTTCAGTAGAGTGTCTTAATTGTGTTGCCTATTTTGTAATAATGGTTATTGTGTGTGATTTATCTACGATAATTATTTTATGACAAGTAAAAGTAAGATTATAGTGAAGTGTTTTTTCTTGGTTGGGAAAATCATCTAATGACATGTCTCACTTGTTGTGTGGAGCGAAAGGATGTGTCACACTTTTACTGACTAAAAACCCAGTCCTGTTCCTTCTTTACCTTTCATACCAGGGACGAGTTTTTCCTTTCAGTAAAAAGGCTCAGTAGGCTTCGACCCCGCTGGGTCTCTATGGTTTGCTGACATCTCCTCGAGGCGCATATGGAACACTACGCTCCGTCGAAGACTTGGGCTTGGTCCGGACGCTCGGTTGGCGAGCTACCCATTGCTCGCCGTACGCAAGCCCGCGCCTACGGTGGCCGGAAATCGGGATCGGGATCCCGGCGGCTCACGCGAGCACGTGCGGCCTCCTCCTTTGCTAGTACTACTGCTTCGTAGAAGGAGGCGACCGCCTGCCATTCCTATTCGCTTCGGACCATAGCCTGTACCAAGGCCCGGCGCGAAAGATCGTTGCACCACGAGGATACGGCGGTGCTCTGCCCAAGCAGGGCACACCTCTAACATGGTATCACCCGGGCGTTACTTCCGCACGAATTGGGTGCAGGAACTTCCCGAACTGACCAAGCTCGGTGAGAACCTGCGTCATGTGGACGATGAGGACGCCGTGAGGTCTTTCCAGCCACTCCTCAAAGAGGGGTCTTACCGCCATAATTATAGCGTGCCCAGCACTGAGTTGCGACAGTCGCTATTACCATTTCACCATAAGATCACCATGCAAGTCGCGGCAGCGGAGTTTCACCGCGGCGTTGTATCTCCACGTCCAAATCGTGCAAGTGTGCTAGGACTGTTGCCTACCGATCCCATGGTGGCAGGCCAGTAAGGAGGCTCGCCGTTTCGCCGGAAACCGTTCGCGGTATCCCATGCTTGGCTTGCGTTCAGCTGGGCCACCGGTCGCTTTCGCAGCGACGGCGCCCACACCGGCGCTCCATAAAGGGCCATGGACGTCTGGACCCCCTAGGTTGGGCAGGAGCTGCTTGAGGGCAGCTCCTATCCGATTTAGTTTGGGAGCCAAACGTCGGAAGTGCTCCTCGAAATTCCACCGGCTGTCGAGATCAAGTCCCAGGGACTTCATTGACGATCGGATGCCGATGTGAACTCTTCCTACTGTTAATTGGAAACGCCGTGGTGGCGCTCTCCGAGGGCCGTGAAAACACATGGCCTCGGACTTGTGCAGCGCCACCTCGAGTCCCAACTGCTGGATCCTCTCAAATACTATCGCAACCCCCTGTGTCACTAGTTCGGTCGCCACTCGGTACGGCTCTCCCTGCGCAGGACTAGCGTGTCGTTTGCGTAACAGACCACGCTTACCCCGTCAGGGAGGTCGCTGTGCAGCACGTAGTCGTACCCGATGTTCCACAAGGGCGGTCTTAGTACCGATTCCTGCGGAACACCGCACGATATCTCTCGCCGTTTCTACTCCTAACTTAAGTAATTAGATTTGTAACGAGTGCCTGTACCCTTCGCCTGATAACGCCCTATCATGAATCGCATTTCGAGGTAACAGATCCAATTAACATTGCTGATTGGGCTCGAAAGCCTTTAAAGTTAATAAATTGTTATTATTTTATTAGTAGACTTTGACAGAATTTTCAATAATTACCTTCGCGGGAAGACCGCCACCAACAACTGGCGTGTAGAGAAAGTATGCGAACTCCAATCCATGTTTCTTAACAATCTCGCAGGTACCTTAGCGAACCCTTTTCCAATTGGCACCTGAAAAGACATGATGATTCAATTATAACTACTTCTATTGGCGAGATAAAAACTTTATCATCCTACCAATTGCAAGTTTCCTTTCATCATGGTGATGATTACCCAACAGTAGCAAGTAACGAATCTTGACGATCATACTGCGCAATAAATCCATTGTTACGAATATATAGATTCGTACAGTTGCATTTCGTGTCCAGGCAATCTTTGCCCACTTCAGGTTGCTTGGAATGGTCGACGGTCAATGGTCATGAGGCTGCGTATTGTATATCTATAGTTCTAGTTTTCCTTTATTGAATACATTTATGTATGTCTATGTGAACAATACTTTAACTATTGGAAATACTTGAATACGAAATCTAAAATAATTACCATTTCATTATCGTTCCCATTGATATTTTCTGTCAATTGTGCTGGCATATTGGGTTCTTCAGCTTCTGTACCGGAGCTTTCATTCTCATTATGGTTTCGTTCGCTTACATTCTGTTCCGTTTTTTTGTTTAAGTTCAAAAATAGTGACCTAAGTTTTTCGTAACGACTTTTCAATATTATTTTCAACCGTTCAATTTGGGAGAGCGCTGTGCTGGTAATGGTTGATCGGCGTCTTGAATTATTTCTATTCAACAAGCCTTGTGTTTGTTTGCGCTTAAGAGTGTATTTTTTGTTTTTTATCATCTTGGTGTGCTGAATTTTAGCATTAACCTGAAAATATGAACATAAATATTTTTTATAATGTTAATCAAAGTAAAGAAAATAGTAAAAGGAATCTGGCTTGTTGAAAAAGATCTAAACTTACCTTAGAGAGGCTGCCGCTGTCTGTATCCAGCACATTAGGTACAGGGCTATTCCTTTGTTGCTGTATATATTGGCGCCCTGTAATTTAAGAAGTCACGATTTCTAATTCTGTTGTTGTTACGGGTAAATGAACATGTAATTAAATACATTTACATCAGTGACATGACGTCATAAGTTTGATACGTCAGCTATTTACGCAGCTAGTATACATAACCCAAAAAGGGGAGTCAATCATAGGCTTAACTATCCACCAACCAAAGCTATGGGAAGTATATAGGTCTATATACTGAGTTCCAAGAAGTAAATAACACAGAAATACCGTTACGGATAATCTAGCATTCTATTGGTGATATTGGGTTGATGAAATCACGCCATTATTAAAGGCCAATTTCGAGTTAACGGGAGATCGGGAAGTGAGATGCAGCCTGCGCTGGGAGGATTTGCTAAAAGAAAGCGGGAAAAGGGGAGTCTCCGACACTACTTGCGACCAGTTGTGAGGGTACTATAGGCATACAGTTTGGTACGACGTTCTCTCTCTGCAGTTCAACGCGAACGTGATCACGTCAGACTGTTTCAGCACTCTAGACTCATAAAGCGGCCCAAGATTCCAGATTTTCAAAGTTCCTAGATTATTTAGGGCGATGAAATATTGTAAAGTGTCGTCACGTGTGTAAAGTAAAGGACTCCGTTTGTATAGTATATTTACTGTAATGATAAACGTTTATGTGTTACAATAAAATGGCCGAGTCCTTTCAACGTGACCATTTTGTTGTTGTATATTTGCTTCCCTCTGTCCCCAACAGTTGAGAACAATCATCGAAGGATTGGTGGTAATTGACATCTTAGAAATTAACTAGTTCCTTATCATTTTATCGAATCGAACCATAATTCGCTCTTTTACAAGAGTGGTATAAGAGAGAAAAAAAGTAAAGCAAACCCATAAAAACAGAAGGAAAATCGGGATTCAATTCATAACAGCGGCCAACTCGAGGTACATTTCCATACAACCGTTCTACGTGATTATGATGCTATATTACACATCTTTCTCTAGATATTTTGGATACACAGCTACCTTGTGGATATTATTTAGGCTTCTTTAAAAATCAAAACTTAAATTTATGTAAAACTAATCTAGTAATAAAGGTCTCTGAAAATCTGCTATTTTACGTGAACTTTAGCCCTCCATAATGTACTCACCTACACTAATTTACTCTAAAAGCATTGGTCCGATTGCGAAAATTTTTTCACCTATAGAAAGCTGTTTTATTCTTGAGTGACATGGGTTATATTTTATATTAAAAACAGTAGGGTTTTCTACTAAAACCCAAGGTTGTAAATCGAATACCTATAAATTTCCTTACATCGCGTGCGCTGCAAAAACTATTGATGATAGAAAAAAATAATGTACTACAACTTTGTAAAGCATATTATTATCTACAAAAAAGGTTGCAACACTATATGTCTAACTATTATAGTTATGTCACAAGTGTCACAACAATATTTACTTTTTTCAATCTGAAAACTAAATTTATTTGCCACATCTAGAAAAGGAACTTTATTAGCACCTTAGTAGTAATCCTTATCAAAATAAATCCATATTACTTGTTTGAAAAATTCAATTTGGACATCCCATTCGAAACATATCATGATTTAAGAAATGCAATATAAAATCATTAAAATCGTCAGATGATGTTTAACTGTCATAATATCAACAATTCTATCAACATTATTTTTTTCACTTTAACTAATTGGACAAGGGGTTAAAAAGATAATACGAAACTCGCTAGCGCATACACGGGAATTTTTCACCGAAATCTCAGTTCGTCTAGCACTCTAGCCGAATTAAACGCGAGATTGTCACAGTTGTACAAACGACAGTCAACCGATTTCATCAAAATTTTTTGTCTTTAATCTGAACTAATACTGAAAAACTGATCTGTTAAACGGTTAAGAGCGTTCACTCCGAATTACGCGCTATTTGGCCCAAAAACTATGATTTTCAAGCCCGTTTATATCCATTAATGATTTATTGTACAAACATGTGATTTACCAATAACATTAGGAAATATTCTTGTCTAATGGTTAAGCAGGATTTTATTTAAATTAATAGCACGCTTGTGAAGTATGTTCACACATGAAAGAAAAGGAAGTTAGTGATAGCATGACGAGTGACAGGGCAAAGTGGAAGAAAAAACGTGTCGCGCCGACCCCAAATAACACGGGACAAGGGCAGGAAGATGATGATGAAAAAGAGTTTTTTTAATTTTACTTTCAGAGTCAATTTCGAAGCTTGACAACTTCTACAGTTCTAATAGAATTAATAAACAAAAAAATACAATTTTTCACTTACACAATAGCATAGCATAGTCGGCCTTATAATGTTCCCACTGCTGGGACTCAGGCCTCCTCTCTAGGAGAGGGAATGGGCCGTAATTCACCACGCGGGCCCAGTGCGGGTTGGTGGATATCACATATCTTCGAATTTTTGGTTCTAGGACATGCCGGTTTCCTCACGATGTTTTCCTTCACCGTTTTGAGAGCAGTGGTGATGAAATAAATTACACAAAGTAATGCGCCTGGCTGGGTTTGAACCCGCAACCTACAACTCGTAAGTCGGGGCCGTTACCACTCGGCCACCACTTACACAATACAACAAAATTTTTGAATAAACTTGTTAGATGTACGTACATTTTAATACACTTAATGTGTTATTTTTTTCAATACTTATATATTTAAATTTGGAATGTCCCAATTCCAAATTCAAATCTCAAAATTCCTTGTGAGAACGCCCATACTACATTCGAGCCCTAGGGACAGAATGATCTGCTTTAAGTGACGGTTGTATGATAATAAAAGGACATTATCGAGCAAGTGCTCCTGCTCCAAAATGATTCGTGGGATCCGTAACGTTATTTCGAGAGTCATATTATGGTCAGTTAATGAAAAGTCGACTGAACGATTGATCGAATAGAATTTATTGCGAAACAACCTTTTACCGCCAAACGCTACTTCGACTGAACGATTTATCGAATATTTATTAATCGTTGTCATGCCTTCGAAGTGGAACTAGAAGGGCAGAGAAACATCGGAGGATACTGAATGTAACCTTGACCTCAAAGTCAATGACCTTGGTCTCAAGGTCAAATGTATAGAATGTATTAGGTTCTTTTTAAATTGTTTTGTTGTGTTGTTTTTGTGTTTTAATTTGTTTTAGTATTTTGTTAGTGATTTTCATTTTGTTTTGGATTGTATTGGAAATATTAATATGAAAACAAGCCAAACTTGATTAACATGTTCAGAGCGGAACGAGGTCTAATACGCCTCGTATGAGTCTTCATTGCGGTGCAAAATACAATCTTCTTTGCCATGCGTTTGCCATTTGGTTTAGTTTATCTATAACTAAATTGCCTTATTGAAACTGAATGCAAGGCTATATCTACTTTAACACGGGGTCACTTTGACCTCATACCGTACTGAAGAAATAAAATGTTATATTTTCTTTTGATTTAGCCGAAAAGCTTCTTAAACGTTACGGGGTCTAATGAACCCCTTACTACAATAATTATAGTTTTCAAAGAAAGTCTTAAACACCCCGTACCTCAAGAATGGATTATAATCAGAGGTCGGAATCAGGTAGAGTTTATTAAGTACTTATACTGATTTCATTCAGCGAAAGAAGAAAGTGGATATGCCTCAAATCCCGTGATTAATTTTAAAGAGCAGAATTTTTTTAAGACACTCAGAAATATAGCAGAAAAAATTTCTTCCTGCATTAATGACGAGGAGGAAGTGTATAAATTTTTTAACCTTACCTCGGTTGACGTAGGGAGATCTTTTGCAATGAAAAATACTAATAAATATTGTATGTTAATTATCTTTGTTTTATTTGTCTTATCTATTTCTGAGGTTTTTATTATTATTCATTTGTAATATTGTAGGCCATTAATATCAACATTTCGATGCAAGTACATGAATAACTCTACCTAATTCCGACCTTTGATTATAATACAAAAATGAGGGACGCTGTCAACGTGTTAATAAAATCTTGGCATACTGTGCAAAGAGAAATGGAAGTGCCAAGGAAAATCTTGAAACTTTTAGAAATTATCTCCAAAGTCTATCTTTTTGTGACATCGTGTATATTACGAAATATCCTAAATTGTATAATATCAAACTTCATCTATGTTTTTCAAATACCGTTAAATGCCGTAACTTTGCAACTTAAATAGAAAAAAATCATATAGGACATATAAAGAAGGAACGCAAATTAGAACCTTATTTATGCATTACAGGTTTTTTTTTCACAACGCCGTCTAGATAGATAGATAGATATTCTTTATTGTACACCAAAAATACAATTTACATTAGGAAATTAACATTAATAGGGTGTCACAATGGGCGGTCTTATCGCTAAAAGCGATTTTTTATAGACAACCTTCAGACAGACTCAAGCTAAGCAGAGCTTGTGTTATAAGTACAAGAAAACTGATAGACACACTTATATATTTCTAAATACATACATATTATAGATAAATTACACCCAGACATAGAACAAATGATCGTGCTCATCACACAAACATTTGTCCTGGGTGGGAATCGAACCCACGACCTCCGGCATAGTCAGTGTTTTACTTCACAATTTCTGGTAAATAACCTTCAAAATGGCCAGGTAAAGTTAATGGTATTTCCTCTACTTTGCCTAGGCAAGAATATTGCAGTTAAAATGTATTTTCAAATTAGAAGATTTGGTACCGTTGCATATTGGTATAATATTCATATTTAAGCTGGTTAGAGAGTCTAAACCAATTTTTCTTTTTATTTTGGAAGGTAGGCAAAGTAGAACAGTATTTTTGATTTTTCATGTTTTGTGTTTTAAGTTTATTTTGCGCATAAAAAACCGTGGGATTTCACTAGTTTGTTATCAAACTAAAAAGTGATAACCGGCAAAGTGTTGTAAATTATTCATAAAAAGTAACATGTATACGATTGTTTTTCTTGATTTTACCAACTTAAACTCGCTTTACAAGAGCAATTCATAGATTGGAAGAATATATTTTTTATTTAAAATGTTTCCTAATATACGTAAAAACTGCTTAAGACACGTATCCAATAATATATTAGAATACAATCCAATTTTGAAGTGCAGGAAAAAAGTACCAACCACGTTTTGTTAAATTCTGATTTTCCCTTATAGTTATAACTTTCTTGTCTAAACCGAAAACCGCGCGGTAAAAAAAAAATATTGTTACCACGCGTAAAAAATTGTACTAGGAATAAAATTTGTTAACTAGATTATGTAGTTTACTAATTAATTTAAAATAATTGGTTTAGTCAAAGTAACGATAGGTAAGCCAAATTATATATAGCATTAGACGGTAATAAAAAAAATATTTAAAAAAAACTATCAATAAAATTATAAAATAAAATATATTATTAGGATATCTATCGATTACTAGGATATCTCAAAACGTACGTACTATTTGTAGCAGAAAAACAACGGCATTTAAATAAATTGTAATTGATAAAAAAAAACAAAACAGCCTGGCAAAAAATAACAATTAAAGAAAAAAACATCTGGAATAAAATTTACGAATCGGAATCTAACTTAAAAAAAAAACAAAAACAGTATAAAATCTTACCTAACCCGTTGCTTAGGTCTAGCAACGCCTGAGCAACCAGTCGTTCTACGGGGCTAAACGCCATTTCTTCTTTTTCTTCTTTTTCTTCCTGCCCAATAAACTAATAAAAAGAAACTATGATTACTATACTGAAAACTCTATCGTTACATATTATGTTTAATACAACACACTTAAAATAAGGAACTAGTGCGCCTCACCATCAACGATTTTATCACTGCTTACCATCAGGTGGGATCGCAGTAAAGCACTAGTTTATACAAAAATTTAAAAAAAAATAAGTATAGGAAAGGCAGACTACGGTTAATTCAAATAAACTAAGTACATACTTACATATATCACACTTAGGCGCTTCTCGAGCAAGGTGACCGAAACTACCAATTGCCTGGCAATGGGGGGAACAACCACACACCGCTAGGAATCAAAGCAGACTGACTGAATTTAAAATATTTTTACTTAACTGGCTAAACCCCACTCAGGTACCTTGCAAAAGTACCCCTTCTCCACCCCAAACTTATTACCTATAACTATTTAAGTAGGTATAATTTATTGTCTACATCTTCAATATTTGGGTACCTTTGAAAGCTTAACAAATAAAATTCCTCATTGTAAAATCTCTAGAACAATGACAGTAATATAAGTTAATTGTTTCGCCCCATCTTCGAGTGGTCATTTTTAGCAGAAACTCATTTAATAGGGATTATCTTTTTTGCAAAAATTTTTTTCACATCGAAACTATAGGAACTAAGTCTCCACACAATTAAATAATCACTGACATAAAATACAGGTTAATACACAATTATAAATAGGTATACAAGTTACTGGTAGATTTATTCAAGCTAATTAAATTTGATAAATAAACACCACATCAAAATCAGCATAATTGAACTATTAAAATGGGTTCGTATCGCAATAATTCAACATGTAGGTATCTTTTCTTATTGTGGTGCATTCCATCCTATCCTACAACATCTACTAATAATACATGATATTATTATATGATTCGATGTTTAAATGTCCATCAGTCTATTACGCCTCAACGGCCGAATGGGTATATACGAATGAAACTTCGGAGACCCTACCAAGAGCTCTTAAGCGATCCATTTGATGACCTAAACTCTTAAAGGGATGGAGTTACACAGAGTGTATAGCTCCATCCCTCTTTCTCGCCTGACATTTTAACACGTCACGATAAAACTCCAGGGCTTACGAGAATATTATCATGATAATATATGTCCCTATAATAATAACTATGAGACATGTAAAGTAGCAATAGATAGGTGCTTTTTCAATTTTCAGCTGATTTAGTCAAAGCTTAGGAGCTTCGAGCAATGAGAAGGCCGCAAAGCTAATTTTCGTCCACAGTCGAGACCTAAAAAAAGAACCAATAAATATTCTAAATGAAGTAGGAACTTAAGTATTGCTCAAAACATGCTTAAAAAGACTAAACACTAATCTTAAACAACTACCAGCCCTTATTTATGTAATATTAGTGTTTTGGTCAATAGATATTATTGATTTAAAAAAAAAAAAACAATAAATAAATTAGACCCGAATGAAGTTTAGTGTTGTGATGTTTGATCACCATCCCACCTGATGATAAGCGATGATGTGGTCGACGATGGAGCACGGTTGCCTAGAAGTAACCTATTCACTCTTGTCTTAAAGAAGTAAGTTGTAGCTATCAGGAAACACAGACTCCGGCAAGGAATTCCACTCCTTGGCTGTACGCACAATAAATGTGTTCTCAAAACGCTTTGTGCGTATGGGTGGGATGTCCACCATATACCGGTGGCGCAACGCCGTACGTTTAGTGGTCCGATAATGGAATGGACTTGCCGGAATTAGATTGTGCAATTCCAGTGCACACTCCTCGAAATGTAAACAATAAAAAAAAAACAGGCTAGCAACTCGGCGGCGATGCCCAAGGCTTTGGAGCTTCGACTCAACAAGTGTATCATTGCCAATGATTCTCTTCGCTCGTCTCTCAATCGACTCTAGCGCTTCAAGCTGGTATTTGGCAGACCCGTCCCTAAGATGACAACAGTACTCCATACACGATCGTATTTGCGCTTGACCTATCAATCATTTGAACATTATTAGCATTAGCATAGCCTTTAATGCATCTGCAGCCATAGCATCAGCCTTTTAATGTTCCTACTGCTGGGACTCACTGGCCTCCTCTCATATTAGAACATTATTATTCTTTCTTAACACAAAACACTTCTCTGCCGCAATATATCACAAAAACCAAGCGAATTCAACACCTCTACACGATATGATTGATCACTAATGTTTTACGATATCGTAAAATAGTAGATCCTTCAGATGATAACTGGCTGATCAACTCAATGGTTGTTTAGCCCATCTCATGATGTGGCCAGCGGGCACTGTTCTATATCACGAAGTAAGACCATTTCATGAAATGGTTGAACACTTTATGAAAGTTCAATTCTAAGATCGACATAATATAAATAGTATTCATGCTAAATCTTCCTCATGAATCACTGTCTTTTTGTCTTTTCTTTAAAGTTATACTGAACTAGCTATCCCATGCGGTTTCAACCGTGTCTTTAGTTACTCCGCTCTCGTGGGTTGTTACGTAATGTTATGTAGCATATAGCCTTTCTCGATAAATTGTTTTTTACATTAAAGTAAGTCGTATTCAAATATGATCAAGTTTCCGAATTTCGTGTAAAGCTCAAGTGGTTGCCAATTCGCCTTCGCCCGAATGCTCATATTCTTTCCCTCCTATAATATCCTATTTTCCCCCTTCACGCCTCTTTACCTTAAAAAACGTTTTGAGTTTCTCTGCAACTCACATAGAAAATTGCTAAGATCATCAGATAACTTGCGACTTAAATGGCCAATCCATACCACGACCTTCTATGATAAATCATTTGTTGATACTGTCCAGGCTGCTCGTCTGTGGAATGAATTACCAGACACAATTGAACGCGCTCAATCGTTGCCTGTTTTTAAATGACTCGTTAGGGAACATTAGCTGTCGCTGTGAGTATCGATATTCATGATTCATATTTCTGTCTATAGTTTTCAATAATTATGAATGTATATATGTATCTATTATATAGCATATGTATATATCTATGTATCTATTATAATATAATTTGTTTAATGCAGGTTTTGTCACACCAATGACAGCCCCATTTCTTGTCCAGGCAATTACTGTCCATTCCAGGTTGCCTGGAAGAGATCGCGGAATGCGATAAGGCCTCCCATTGTATGTACGTATGTGTTTTAGTTTTCTTTTATGTTTGTATTGGTGTACAATAAAGGATATAATAAATAAATAAATATTCATATAAAATGTCAGGTGCTGATAACAATACACTAAGTTCTAGGATTTTAGTTTATTGAACCAAATTTGAGTTCTTATACATAGTTAAATATCTAGAAACATGGTTTTGTGTTCAATTATTTTGAAAATATTTGTATCTTTAATTTAATCGGTTTTAAAATAAAAGTGGCCTTTGGCATGAAAATACTAATACGTCATTAATATTTGGACGATTTTATTAACTGCTATAGGTATTACCTTTATTACACAAATATAAAAATGAAAAATTTACCTAAATATTTGACATTATTTATTTATTTTATAATTTATGTACACACGAATAAAGAAAGAAGATACATTCTGATAAAAATTGTATAAAGGTAATGTTTATACATTACATTACCTACTACCGCCGATCATTACAACACCACTATAACTGTGTATTGCTATACAATGTCAACCAATACCATAAAAAGTTTAAAGATAATACAAGTGCCCGTTGAAGAGTTATCTCACATGAAGAATTCCAGCTGCAGCTTAATAACACAATGATGATTTTATATTATAGGTCTTTAACTATGAAATTGCCGTTTTTTAAAACGGTTTGCTTTGAAGTGTTATATCTTTGGATTGACTTGGAATTATAAGTTCAAATAAACTTTAAAGTTACGTTTTTTTTTTTTTCGGAATTGGATATTTATTGGTTTCTTTGTGGGTTTGTATTTTTTATAATATCGCTGTATTTATAACCACTTTTGTATGAAATCTAAGAAAACTCGCATTATTTTGTAATATGATTTCTACCGTGAAAACAATGTATCTCAAGCGGAATGCACTATTTATGATGTATACGGACTTAAAACTGTTAATGAATGGGATGTCTATTTTTTATTCACGTGGGAAATTTTATCTCACGAATAAATTGCTTGCCCTTTGAAATGTAAACGTCTATTAACTGTTCCATTTTTGCTTAAATTTGATTATATACATATATTTTCCTTTTTATGACATTGTTTTTGCAACGTTTTTATATTATTTAGACCTCACCCTCCTTAACGCGAACGGAAAGCAGTGGTGGCCGAGTGGTAACGGCCCCGACTTACAAGTCGTAGGTCGCAGGTTCGAACCCAGCCAGGGGCATTACTTTGTGTAGTTTATTTCATCACCACAGCTCTCAAAACGGTGAAGGAAAACATCGTGAGGAAACCGGCATGTCCTAGAACCAAAAATTCGAAGACATGTGACATCTACCAACCCGCACTGGGCCCGCGTGGTGGATTACGGCCCATTCCTTCTCCTAGAGAGGAGGCCTGAGTCCCAACAGTGGGAACGTTATAAGGCCGACTATGCCATCTTAACGTCATAAGTGATTTATTAATAAACAACTCATTTATTGATAGGTTTATTATTATTATATTATTTTGATTCACATTTTTATTATTATTGTGCTTTTGAGTACAATTTGTAGACCAGTCACTACACAGTCCTTTCACACCTATTAATATTGTCATCTACCTGGCCTTTTCCTAACTGTGTTGGAGTCAGCTTCCAGTGACTGCCTTTCAGACATTCGTAACCCAATAACTCGGCACAGGGGCGCCGGCTTTTAGAAAACCTCATGTGTGCTCATGCTCATTTGATGGACTCGAAAAAGGTGCGAACTGTGTGAAGAAAAATGCACAGTGATCGAACGACAAATAAATAAATGTCCTACTTACATACTGCGTACTTAATTAATTAATTGATAAAAATATAAAATGAAACCGATAAATAAAAATGAAATTAGTTTTTAGTATCAAGAAATATTATAATTTATACGTAACCTAAGAGGCGATTACTGATCTGTTTCTTGATGTCTATTCTCAGGGGTGCTCGGCACCCACTGTTTATTACTCATGGGTCCAAAGAGTCGGCGCCCCTGACTGGGCAACTCGATACTAGAACACGCGAACTATTATTGCTACTACTTACTATTACTACACTATAGACTGATGGTCAGACTCCGACATTCCGGGGTCTGACCGACGTATCAAAGATATACGAATGAATTATAAATAAATGACAAGCAGGACTAACGGCGTGTTAGTAATGTCCTAAATAAACTAAAAAAAAAACTTAAACATATAAATTAAAAAAATCACATCGGAACTTACCCGGTTTCGAACCCGCAACCTCATGCATGAGAGGCGGGTTCCTAAACCATTGGGCGCAACCTCACGACAATCCACACCCATTAATATTGTGAAATCAATCATTTTTTTTCAAGTAACCATCGAGTTATTGCCGGTTTTTCTTCATTGGAAACGACCAATTAGAACCGTGATGTTCTCATGTTTTATAAATGCCTATGTAATGTTCTGATTTTTAGAGTGTAGCGACCAAAACCGCTACCTCACCCGCTGCCGCTTATGAGCGTGTCCGCAGCAAAAATTGCGCTACCACTGTCACATCGTATGATCCTTTGCTCAAGTAGCCAGGTAGCGGGCGACTCAAAAGTAATCAGGAAAAAAAAAGTGAACCTTAAAGTGTATGTGACACTTTGTATAAAAACCCCGAACTTGTTTTGTGAGTTTTCACATCGCTTTTGCTTGGCTTGCCTATAACTCCTCGCTTATACATTTCTTTGTTTACTTTTCATTGCGTACATGCTATTATTGTAACAAGTTTAATTTGTACAATAGACCAGTTTGCTTAGTGCTTCCGCTTTTATTTAAATAATCTACACCTGTGAGATAACAAACGCAAGAAACGGCTCAAGTTTACGTCTCACGTAAGTCCCTTAAAGAGTTTACACTCTAAGTATATTTTTTTTATTATTACATTATTTATTTCTGTAATAGTCACTAGTTATAAGTAAATAAATAAATAAATAAAAATTTATTTATTTATCCACATTGATGTAACACAGTACAGAAAGTATAATATGTGCCTTCTGTGCAGCACTTGGTCCAACTCCCATTCAAAGATTGGTAATATCCTTTAATCAATACACACGGTTTTGAGAGGCTTAAGTGGACTGGTTATAATCATAACAATCATAATCAGCCTTTCAATGTTCCCACTGCTGGGACTCAGGCCTCCTCTCTAGGAGAGGGAATGGGCCGTAATCCCCCACGTGGGTGCGGGTTGGTGAATGTCACATGTCTTCGAATTTTTGGTTCTAGGACATGTTTTGAGAGCAGTGGTGATGAAATAAATTACACAAAGTAATGCGCCTGGCTGGGTTTGAACCCGCGACTTACAACTCGTAAGTCGGAGCCGTTACCACTCGGCCACCACTGCTTTGCGTGTTAGTGGACTGGATACCAAGAACTTTTAAAAGACTATTATAGCCCCTGTCTGAACAGTGAGATGACTTGCACTTACTCGATCGACGAGCTCGTAACGCTATTAATTTTGCTACCTAAACTGAACAGTTAAAAGGATAAAGATAAATAGGGCTCCATCCCTTTTCACACTTAGCTTAGCTTAGCTTAGTCGGCCTTATAAAGTTCCTACTCTTGGGACTCAGGTCTCCTCTCTTGGTGAATGTCACATAACTTCGAATTTTTGGTTCTAGGACATGCCGGTTTCCTCACGATGTTTTCCTTCACCGTTTTAAGAGCAGTGGTGATGAAATAAAAAATAAAAAGATAAAATAAAAAATACATAAAGAAATGCGCCTGGCTGGGGTTTAAACCCGCGACTTACAACTCGTAAGTCGGAGCCGTTATCACTCGGCCACCACTGTTCTGCCTCGGCCACCACTGCTCTGCGTGTTAGTGGACTGGATACCAAGAACTTTTAAAAGACTATTATAGCCCCTGTCTGAACAGTGGGGTGACTTACTCGACCGACGAGCTCTTAACGCTATTCAATTTGCGACCTAAACTGAACAGTTAAAAGGATGAAGATAAAAAGGGTACATAGCTCCATCCCTTTTCTTTTGCTCACACGACTGACATATTATCACGTCATGTTAAGTCTCCTGAGTACTTACCTATTGAATGAGCCTTCACACTTGACAATATTTTATTTGTATCATAATTGTTAAAGTCGCGTTTAACCACTATCTCGCGAGAGATTGGTTTCTACTCGCTAAATGTCCGAAGTTCCAGCTCGACACAATACACTTAAAATAGGAAGTAAAACAGACTACGGTGAAGTCAAAGAAACTAAGTACATACCTACATATCACACTTAGGCGCTTTTGGCCAGTAGGCCGAAAGTACTAATTGCCTGGCAATGAGAGGAACACTCACACACCACCAGGAACCAAAGTAGGCTGACAATTTTTTTTAAAACATTCTATTTATTTAAGTACTAGCTTTTGCCCGCGACTTCGTCCGCGTAGAAGTCGAAAATGGTTTATTAGGTTTTTTGAGATACGAAAATATGAAATATTATTTATTATCTTCGTCGTGTGTGATAGTCCATTGAATTGTATGGCGAGCGATATAGTATCTTAAGATAAAATATTATAGTATCTTAGCCATGTGCAGCGCCCTTTAGTGAACTCCACTGCGGGTGACGTAACTAACGACAAACTTATTATTTTCGGTTGGTACAGTAGTCGGGTTTAGGGATCAAACCGCAAAATTAAGTTTGTTTTTTATTGTTAATATTTCGGAATAAAAAGTACCCAGTGTGGTCCCCAGGATATTAAAGAATAATTATACCAAGTTTCATTGTAATCGAACCGTTAGTTTTTACGTGATGCCTGAACAAACAGACAGACAGACAAAAATATTTTTTAATCACATTTTCGGGTTCGGTGTCGGTCTAATAACACCCCCTGCCATTTATTTTGGGTATAATGGGTAAGCACCACTCAGGTACCTTGTAAAAGTAAATATCTTCTCCCCTAACTTATTACCCACCACTATGTAAGAGGGTACTATTTATTATCTATATCTTCAAGGTTTGGGTACCTGTAAAAGCTTAACAAACAAAATTCCTCAATTGTAAAATCTACAGAACAATGACAGTAATATAAGCAATTGTTACGCCGCATCTTTGACTGGCCATTTTTAGCAGAAACTCATTTAATAAAGAAAAGGTTTGCAAATTTTTTGTTCATAACGAAACAATAGAAACTAAGTCTCAATACAACTATATAGTCACTGACAAAATACCACGCGAGCAATTATTTTATTTTCATTTATTTACAAGCACTTGTACAACGTTACAGAGGATGTCCAAGACGTTGTACAGTAGAAACTTACAAACTAAAAAAATACATAATAATAAAAACAATAATACCCTAATAACAAATCCATACACATTAAAGAAGAAAAAAAAAACTAACTAAGTAAACTATAATTTAGGATGCGTGCATTCTAGATCACGTAGAAGTAAATAGAAGTAACACGTTACTAGTAGATTTAATACTATAATAGTTTTTCCGCAAAAACTTAGCTGACAGGCAAGCTCATAAAATTTTGATAAATAAACACTTCATAAAATCAGCATTCCCGTGGTATTCAAATGGGTTCGTATCACAATAACGTGGACCCTGCGGGAAATAGAGAAGAAGAAGACAGCCCTAGAGATGTTCCACGCGCGCCTCAAGGAGATGTCAGCAACTGTAGGGGCCCAGCAGGGCCGACGCCTACTGGGGCCAAGGGTCTGATTCTGATAGGAAGACTCGGCCCTGGTATGAAATACAACGAGGGAACAGGAGTGGGTTTTTAGTCAGTAAAAGTCTGATACTATTTCCCACTTTACCCAAGAGCGGGGGATGACATAAGATGATTTTCCCAACGAAAAAAAAAAGCCCTAGAGATGTGGTGCTGGAGGAAAATACTCGGAGTATCGTGGACTGACCCAACGAGTCTATAGTTCAAGAACTAGCCATTAAGCAGCATTTGTCATCTTTGGTACAGTCTCGTATCCTCACCTTTTTGGTTATGTATGAATTGCCAGACAATTAAACGCGCTCAATCGTTACCTGTTTTTAAAAGACTCGTCAGGGAACATTACCCGTCGCTGTGAGTATCGATAGTCGTGAATCATATTTCTGTCTATAGTTTTAAATAATTATGTATGTATATATGTATCTATTATATAGCATATGTATATATCTGTGTATCTATTATAATATAATTTATTTAATGCTGGTTTTGTTACACCAATGACATCCCCATTTCTTGTCCAGGCAGTTACTGTCCATTCCAGGTTGCCTGGAAGAGATCGCGGAATACGATAAGGCCGCCCATTGTATGTACGTATGTGTTTTAGTTTTTAGTTTCCTTTTATATTTGTATTTGGTGTACAATAAAGGATACAATAAATAAATAAATATTTATTCTTTACACTGTAAATTAATGTGCCGGCGCTGCCGCTGCGGCTGCTGAGACCCTCAAACGGCGCAAATACTGTAACCTTATTGGTAATTACAGTTTTGAGCTGTTTGGGGTCGAAACGCTTGGGTCATGGGGTCCGAGTGAGCGTCTCCTTTCCAAGGAAATTCTGTGTCTTCACGCTGTCTGATCGACACTTTGCGTGACCTGGGCTGGCTCGTTCTTCGCCCAAAGAATTAGCATTGCCATTGAACGTGGCAATGCTGCCAGCCTTCTGGGCACATTTCCGAATGACAGCGATGTGGAGGAGTACTTCAACGCCTGAGTGTAATAGGTGTTTTTGTATTATATGTACCTAGTTAGGTTTAGTATAATAGCATTTATAGTTTTTATGTATACAGTCTTAAATATAAATCTTAATTCTGAGTCTTCATCGTTTTGAAAGAAATAAATTGTATAAAGTAATGCACCTGGCTGAGTTTGAACCTGGGACCAACTTCGGAGACGTCACCACTCGGCCACCACTGCTATCTTATACTGACAAAATATTACCAAATCTTTACTTGTAGTTTCTCAATTAACAAGATACTTAAACTAGGTCAAAAATTGTATAAAAAAATCACTTTAGCACAATCAGTAAATTCTCTGTATCATCGTAGGACATTTTACAGTTAATTCGATTCAATCAATAAATGTTGGTTTTCTTGTTAAATCTATTTTAGAGGAGAGTACCGTTTTAGAGGAGAGTAGAGAAACAGATAAAATTTTGATGTGAATGCATGTTTGGCATGATTTTGAGGACAGACTAGATCTTTACGTCTTTTGTTAATAAAATCCGTGCTATATATTAGATCTGCGAGCTGTTTTAATACAATACTCTCTATACATAGCTGTCGGACTGTTAGTACTTCACATTCTTTGTATAGGAGGTTGGTGGGAAAAAGGAATTGGCGGAAAGTAGCCACTTTACTGGCCTGTTGATCTAGAGGTTAGTGGCCCTGACTGCTATGCCAGAGGTCGTGGGTTCCATTCCCACCCAGGACAAATGTTTGTGTGATGAGCACAATCATTTGTTCTGTGTCTGGCTGTAATTTATCTATAATATGTATGTATTTAGAAATATTTAAGTATGTTTATCAGTTGTCTAGTACTCATAACACAAGCTCTGCTTAGCTTGAGACTGGACGGCGTTGTGTGATAGTTGTATGAATATTATATTATTATTATATTACTTTGTGAATTGCCCTCTAGGCTCTCTCGATGGTTACTGACAATTTTTTATACCTGCTCCACCCCATGTGGTCCACAGTATGTTACTATCGATTGACATAAAGCAAATTAGACTTGTCTAACTATTTTTGTCTGCAATGAAACATCTTCTATCACTTAAAATCAATGTGTAAAAGACGAGAGCAGGGAAGGAATTGACGTTATTTTAGGCTACATGGACGGATTAAATTAGAAGGCTTTGACATACATTTTCACTGTTTTTTATACAACTGCTCTTACGCAATTATGACATTATTACACATTTTTCATTTGATATTTTGGAAACACAGTATCTTGTGGTTATTATCTAGGTTTCTGTTGAAATCAATTTTATAAAGGGACTGGTCCAGATACGGCCAGAGACAAGATTATTATTTATACTAAAAATCTTAATAATTATTACAAATGATTATTAATATCACGTCAGTTAAAGTCCGGAAAAATAATATTAAACAATAAGTATATTCATTTATTCAGTATTTCTTTGGTTCCTACAATCCACAGAATACTTTTGATATACAACCATTTTGAAGTTTTTTTTTTTTTCATTTATTTCTGGACCAATTATTTTAAGTAAAATAATTGGTCCAGAAATAAATGAAATGAATTATTGAAAAAAAAATTAATTGCGTCGTTTAAAATGTTTGGGTGTTTTTGGCGGGATTTCTTGAGTGAAGTTCAGTGGCTGTTTCTTAAGACCTTAGTCTATCCAAATGGGGAGAAATGTGGCGGCAAAAAGTGTCACATTTCGCCGCGTAACATTTGAATTGCGACTATTTGCTTCAGTTTATGACTATTGCAATTATTACTATTCGCTTTATAATAAACTATGCGCTCGCTTTTCCCGATGACCCCAGCCTGCCTATGGATTCTGAATCTGCTATGTACGACAATGACCCCGGCCGCTCTATCTCGGACTCTGTTTCTACTTCTTTGAATAACTCCAGCGTCCGACAGATGGAAACCGACTCGTATGTACCATATTTCGACCCGTAGAAACCAACGCTGTGTTAATTGTGCTTTTAATATTACTCAAATGAGACCTCACTGTTTGGAAGTTGCTGAAATCCGTGATCTGTGATACAAGAATGGATTTATACACGGCAGGTAAGAACTATTTAATTTGAACCAATACATAACTAACAAAAATAAAAATATGTAAATAAAATACTACTGATGTTGATGTTGAATGATACTGGTTGATGAATAAATAAGCTAATACTTAGAAGTCACTTACATAATGTTTTTAGACGCTGTTCTAATTTTAAACGACGAAGAAAATGCATGGTTACTAAATTTCTTACATTTATCCATCAATTTCAATGATGCCACGTGGCATTTTATTAGTCACACGGTTATGCTAAAAATTCGAAATACATTTCATTTGTGCCAAGCCTGCGTTTTTTTTTATACTTCGTAAGCATTCTCCTTGCATACAAATCTATTTTGTTTTTAGTATGAAGAAGTAACACACACACCGCCACACATACATACAAACATTCCCTTTTGTAATAAGTATTAGTGTGATTAGAACGGAGCGGAACGGAACGGAGGTTAACAATGCTAGTCGTTGGCAAGACTTTGTCTACGCATTTCTCAGAACTGTAAATCCGCATCCATATTGTTCTTCATTACAGTGGTGGGCTCACTAGTAACCATAAAACCATTTACTGGTCCTTTGTACCTTCAATCTATTGTTTAATTTTCCCTAAAATTTCTTTATTCTTATGCCTGCAATAGCCATGGGAAAGGAAGTGAAACAAAAAATCCACCCAAGACAATCCACTGACTGCACACG
Source organism: Mythimna vitellina (assembly GCA_949316375.1). Classification (NCBI taxonomy): domain Eukaryota; kingdom Metazoa; phylum Arthropoda; class Insecta; order Lepidoptera; family Noctuidae; genus Mythimna; species Mythimna vitellina. Next base: position 8,119,643 of record OX438699.1, on the reverse strand, counting down.
TTGCTAGATTTTTTTTTTTTAATTCTTCAGTCAATTTTAGGCAAAATATGAATTTCTTCCAGCATCTTTATAATAAAAGAAAAGATGAAAAAAAATTGTACCAAATCTACAAACGAATTTTATAGTAGTAATGGATATTATAATATATATTCCACAACTATCACACAACGCCGTCTAGTCTCAAGCTAAGCAAAGCTTGTGTTATGGGTACTAGACAACTGATAAACGTACTTAATATAATTCTAAATACAAACATATATAGATAAATTACACCCAGACACAGAACAAATGATCGTGCTCATCACACAAACATTTGTCCTGGGTGGGAATCGAACCCACGACCTCCGGTTTAGGAGTCAGGGCCACTAACCACTAGACCAACAGGCAGGTGGGATCGCAGCAAAAAGAAAAGCATTGCAGAGAATAATGTTGATGAAGCTCCTAGCGAAATAGCCTCAATCACTAAAGCGGCGTTGAACACTAACGCCAGAGAAATGACTGAATGTATGTCTACATGTCTACTAAATATCTAGAGGACAAATATTTTAAATCAGATAGATTAACCTATGGATATATATAGGTATATAGGGAATAACAGAAAATTTTGTTTATTTTCGATATTTACTACTATATAGACTTCTTTATGAATAACTTCTTATTTATGTACTTGGATAAATACCCAATAATCCATTTTATAAATGTATAAAAAGCTCAATATTGTATAATCTATGCAGACGCTATCGTTTATCCTAAATGGCGCGAAATCACGCGCGAACGCCGGCGTTCGCGCGGGGTTTAAGTGGTGGATCTCGTAATGGGCAGATTGGCGATAAACTCATCCGACTCTTCTGATAAAGACTAGCATGAATTTTGATGCTAAAAGTGCTAGGTCTGTACTAGAATTCAATTAAATATTTATAAAGTTCTCATGACTTTTTTATAATGATTATGTTTGTGAATGATGTTGTTGTTACTATTTTGGTGTACAATAAAGTTTTATCCTATTCTATTCCATAACCTATTATCCAATCCATTTGTTTACTTTCCTTTATGTACCTAAACAAATGTGTTATATAGCTAATAAAATCAATAAATTACAATTTGAGTAACGAAAGAGTATAATTAGATTAAAAATAGATTAGTTAGGCTGACAATATTAAGCAAGCCCCCAACGACGTGCAGACTTATCTTGCACGGAGTCTAGTCGTATTGCGCACGGCGGAAAATCAGTATTTTCATACACAGTACGCGGTGCGGCAACAGCGCGGCTAACGCTCGACAGCAGGACGGTAACGTTGAAATCCACGTGTTCATTACGATGTTGAAAAGTGCTGTGAATAGACCACAGAGCTAATTTCATCATGGTGAACCCAGCGTTGGAAGGCCTCCCACAAGGTGGACCGACGACCTGGTGAGAGTGGCGGGAGTGCGGCGGATGCGAGACGCACAGAATCGGTCGTTGTAGCGTCGCTTGGGAGAGGCCTATGTCCAACAATGGACGTCTTTCGGCTGAAATGATGATGATGATGATGAATAATAATAATATATTTATTTTTTTCTGTCAAAAAGGTACAAAGGTTGATAATATCTAATTATTATTTTGTAACAGTCAATCCTTTGTGAGATCTGGGGCCCAAGTCTCTTATTTTTATAAATTAATCATTCCAACAGGATCTCATTGTCATTTTGCTAAAAGTTCATAGTCTGTTAAATTCATAATGGTCGATCATTGGTCAGTCATTGGTCTCGTAATAGAATTGTGGTAGAATGACAATATCGAGCTATCTTGTAACAAATTAAAAACAATGACTGAATAATGACGTTCTAATGGGACACTGATCAAAGGAACTGTCAAAATTTTAGCAGATTACCGCATAAATACGTCAGACATTAAATTATCATTATGTACAAGGTACCATTTTATGCCATTTCTTTCAATGGAGTGTCAGTGGTTGACCATTGGAAAGTCATAATGACGCCAATATATGTATTAGTAGATTACAAACTTGTCAAAATCAGCAATTATGAAGTCAATGATAGACCATTCTGACACTGTTATAATAGCAGACTTGAGGCCCTGGAGTCTATACTGGGTACAGGACCTGTGTGACAGATCTCCAGGCCCTCAAAATTACAATTCTCATTGCACTTACGTACTACTGACATTAATGGAGTTTATATGTTGAGAGCAAAAAAACATGAGCACAAATAAAATAATTCTAAAACAAAATAAAAAAGGGGCGTTGTGTCCGTAAGTGCAATATAAGTAGGTACTCACGCTCCAAATATATATATTTTTTTTAAATTGATATAAACCAGTGCTTGACTGCGATCCCACCTGATGGTAAGCGGAGATGCAATCATTGATGGTCAGGCGCACTAGTTTATTAAGAGCCTATTCACTCTAGCCTTGAAGACACCTATATTATAGTTGGACGGGAAGACCTGCCTGCTGCAGGCAAATTGTTCCAGTCCTTCGATGGACGCGGTATAAACGACGAAGCGAAACGCTTAGTCCGGACCGTTGAAGTTTCAACAACGTAAGGGTGGATACTCGCCGTTCGTCGGTTTTTCCGATGGTAGAAAGGAGATGGCGGAATCAAGTCATGTAGTTCCCGCGCACAATCACACAAATAAACAATAGACAGTTAAAAATGGGTAATATTTGCTCTTTTTTTTAAATATTTCCATCTGTATCTCTCACAACAGACCAGCAATAGTCACCTAGCATATTTCGGTCAAAGGATTTCAAATCTTGGCGAAATCGCTCACCGTGTTCATCACTCATAACTACCAAGGTTTTCTGAAAAAATCTAAATGAGAATGCAAGCACTGAATTTTTAGTGACATATTTACTCCCATACACTTATCATTTTACATTAGGTTTTCAGCAATCTCTATGTAATTATCACTTTTTATTGCCTAAAAAACTTTTTGCGACACTTTTAAAAGTGTTCCAGGCTGCTTTTTCTAGGCTGCTTTTTTTTCTTTAGGTTAAAAGACTCTCGAATTTTGTATCGTTCAATATTCTCCTGTTTTGAGGGTTTGCTTACGATTCGGACACAATATATTCGGACACTGTCTCCGAACTGACCCATTTTTATTTCAAAATATTTTTCACTGACAATTCAGACACACACGGTTTAGTACAGTCTGAAAAAAAGTTCTAAAATATAATTCATCTACTTGCCAAAACTATTTTAGGCTGGATTTAAAGCTGCAACTTCGGGTAATAAATTCCTTTATATTATAAAATTTTAAGACTCTTTTAATCAGACTGTACTCAAAAACTCCACTCCTTATCGTCGGTGAAAAAATATTGAAAATAAAATGTCGATTCGGAGACTTCGCCCGAATATTTTGTCTTCGATTCGATATCAACTTGATATTAAGACCCACAAATATTCTTTCTTTTAGTTTAGCCGCAGAAAGACTCGTAAATACAGAGCTGAGGCAATGAAAGGCAGGCAAAACAAAGACCTTTATATTTCAGAATTGTGACGTGCTACGAAAAATAAAAAAAACGAATTATGTAGGCTATATATGGTAGTTCAAAAATACTTTTTTAATTACCATATATAGCCTACATAAATAATATAATTATGTTTCATTTAAAGAACATTATTTTTTGTAAACTAGTGTGTTTAACCGGTCATATTATGAACAATTTATTCATCCTTATAAAAATAAGCAGGTTTGTTGGCACAATTGATTTTTTTTAATAATAATAAAAAGCCCCCTAAACAACCACACTTCCTGATTGACTATCTAATCACATAGGGGGCGGACACCCGAATGAAAAATGCCCGGGGTTGATCGCCGGGGCGCAGCTGGAGCTGACGCTGGGTGTCACAGCATACGAACCGTCAGCGGTAAGGAGTGAGAGCGGGCTCCCACCGGTAAAGATGCTACAGCCAAAATCACTGACGATGGTGACAGACTGACGTGTAACTGTAACTGACTGACTGTCCTAGTAACTGTACTACGATACGATACTGATCGTACGCACTTTCTGGAAGATCAACACCATCCATACCATCGTCACCACCGGGGTGGTGATGATGGTATGGAAGGTGGTGGATTAAAATTACTTCTGGGGAGTACTAATTTTAATACAGTCCGACCCAACTTGGCTTTGAATGTTGCGCGGGAGATATTGTCGCACTCTGCGACGGTTTGCTTCGAGGTCCGGGATTTTTATCTCCTAAGACTTCTATACTTTTCTTTAAGAATTCAATATTAGCACATTGCGCTACAATGGTTATGTCAGAACTGATAAATAGATCATGACAACTTACCTAGATATCACTAAATTAGAGACCGACAACATACAGGAAACCACTGCATGAACCTTTTACACGCCAATACCCAGAGGTTACTCTTACAGAACAAAGGATTTCAGACCAACGCAGAACAAAATAAATCAGTTAAGAAAAGAAGTTCGAATGCAATTAGAAGTAGAAGCAGAAAGTAATAAAAGTACTATTGATTTCGACGTGACACAAAACACAATAGAAAATATTCAACCAGATTTACAATTGCACGCTCACTTAGACTTACTTAGACTTAGACTTCTAACACACAATCTCAAATATTCTATCAGTCACAAGCATATTCACAAACCATACATATATCTATGCAAACCGAAAGTATTGCTCTAACGTTAGAAAATGACATTGAGATCCTTGCAAATATCGATCAAAATCATCTCACAGATTCGCATATATAAGAAATACACGATAGATTTTAAAACAGCTCCTACTCAATTTTCCGGAATCAGTTCGACCAAAGCTGCCCAAAATTTGGTACACACCTAAACTAAACCGGCTTGTTTGTTTATATAATCAAAGTATTCTTAACCAATATATTAGCAAAGAAACTTAACTAATAGCCGTTCACACTCTAGTATATTGTACAGCATTAGTTATTTCCGAAGAACTTAATTATAAAATCACAGAACATATAGTAAATACAAGGCCAAAAAATAATAACAAGCCAGCTTGGCAGCTGAGACTTGAAAAAGTTATAGAAAAACTTAGAGCAGTTTGTGGTAGACTAACTCAGTATATTAATAACAATAGATCAAACAAGGTAGTTAATAGAGAAGACGCAATATTTAAGAACATGACTGTTTATAATACTAGACACAAAGATGAGAATAGGAAATCGGAAGAATTTTTAGATACTTGTAACAGAAATTAGCACTTAAAGTTCATAGGTTAAGAAGACAACTTCTTAGTTTGCTATGAACGAAACAAACTTTTATAGAAATTTACAGACTAAGCCACAAACTGACACAATATTTGAGGATACTATAGAATTACCTTACTATTATTGAATAGATTGCGCTAGTGCTAGCAATAGCATCGCCTTCGTGATTAAAAAATGTTTATAAATAATTAATTCGTATTTAAGTGAGAAAGACAAGAAAAACAGTGAAAGTATTGAAAAACATTTCATCAGTCCTGAAAGTTAAGTTCATCAATAAAAGTGATAAAAAAAATTTGCAGAAGCTCACGAAAAAGGACTTCATCAGCATTTAAACATCGAGGCAATATAGCTCCTCGATCATACAAATATAGTGAGAAGACTAAAAAAAACAAAACCTTTCGAGTTAGTGTTTAGTGATAGTGAATAGTGTAATGTAGCATAATTGCTACGTAATAAATCAAAGCACAACGCAAGTTCTATCGCAAGAACGAAGTGTATTCGCCTTAATAGAAACAAAAACAATAATAAAAGTGCTATTGGACACATTCTTAGTAAAGACAATTTATTAGCTTAGGATAGAATGAAATTACTTATTAGTCTGTATATACGGCTAGATTGTAATAAAATTAGGGTCATCCTTTGGATGTATGTACTCTAGGACGAGGTAAAAAAAGTCCCGCGAATAAAGTCAATCACTTGTAAAACCGTGTCAATGTGAAGTGATTACTAAACAAGCTGGATCTCTTAGTGACATAGTGAAATGTAACGAAAAGTTTTTACAATTTTTTACTCCAAAACACAAGGACAATGTAAATTTTGAAACAGAAAAATAACCGTCTTCTCAAATTCAAATAATTAAAAAGTATGAATTAATTTCGCATCTTAAACTATTGAACGTGTGGCCGAGTAGGTTAAGACGCTGACTTCTTGAAATAACAAAATACACTTTGCGAGTTCGAATCCAAGTTCTACACAATACTTTTTCCTAATGTTTTTAATCAATTTATAATTATGGAATTTCTAGAGAATATCATTACATCATTTCATTTAAATTTTTATTTTATTAGTTCTATTCCACAACATTCGAAAGCGTTTGGTCTTGACTGTCGTGAGATGTCCGTTAGTTCTTCATATTCTAGATTTCCTTTGATAAGAATGCAAAGCGTGGAGGACGCTTTTTTGATTGTCTTGCATAGCATGCAGCCAGTTTGTAATTCGGAAAGTTCAACTTTTCGTACCCAAGCATAACGAAGTGTTCAGTAATACAAACAACGTCTATATCTTTTGTTTCCTGGACAGTTCTTGAAGGTGGATAGCAAGTTGATCTGTCTTATTTAAAAGACCAGCGATATTTTAATGAAGGATATTTATTTATTTTACTATTTATGTACACACAAAATCCGAAAAAAGACAATACAAAGTAGAATTTGTACTCTTGTCTACTTTCTCAGGTCTGCTGAAATTTCTTTCTGCGAAAGGAGAAATTATGTAGGGAGCAAGAGAAGAAGAATGTGTGAAATCTTAATCTAAACTATCAAATATTACATAAATGTAGTTAAATATAAAAATGAAATACTTATATAACTAATAATACCTTTACTATAAATAAATATCATTCATAATATATATATATATATTTATCACTGTTGAGAGGAGACATCGTGCTCTTTTACTCTATTTATTATATTATAATTATTTATTTATTAAATGCTTTGTGCACAAACGTACAGCGGCGTACTTAATGCCTTAGGCATTTTCTACCTGTCAACTTTAGGGTGATGCAGAGATAAATAGTGGTAGGTGCAATAAAATAGAGAGAAAAGGTGAATAGGTACAAGAATAGATATACAATAAACCATAAATCCATTCATCCATTTATGATGCTATAGTCGAAAAAAATCAGATTTGCTTGTCGTCATATTTGTTCCATCAATATCTATAGGCGGTAACTCCGAACACACAACATTTGCATTGGCCCATTCACTAAGAAGTTCGTTCATGTATGTTTTTAAGTTTTGGAAGATATTTAATATTCCTTTGTTATTAATACGGCCAATATACCAGGAGAAGATATCAAATGATAATTTTAGATTGGAGTCGAACAGCCAAGCATATTATGGCTTTGGTTATCTATGTATAACAAATTGTTGAAGGTTTCGACTCTCCAATTATACATCGCCGAGTAGTAATGATTTCTATATGTTGGCAGTTATTTTTGTCAAAACCTTCCTTATGTGAACAACCAAATTACAGTAGCTGTTTGTTGTACGAAAATCTTCCTCTCCTATAAATATAATGCAGCAGTCTTTTAGGGTGTAATTTGACAATTTGGATTGTAGAATGTCAATAAGTTTCTCGATGCCACAATTAAGTGTAAAATAGTGACATAATTGTATGTCATTAAATGTATCTATATACGTTTGTAATAGTCCTTTAGTTTTGTTTCTGCTTATGATGCATAATATGTTCTTTTCGGGGATTTTATGTTTTTTTTTTTTGGAAGTCTCGCTTGTTACTAATTTAAAAGCTTTTTTTTGATATTTCATGTTTTGATTTCATATCTACCAAAGATTTTTTTTAATTCCATATTCTCAAGTGACATATTATTAATTACTTGGTGAGCTGAAGACAACTCTAATTTAAGTTTCGCAATCTCATTTTTAAGATCAGATAGCTGTTTATCAGTGCCATCTAGCGTCGAGTTATTTCAACTGCTATTGCTTTCGTTCATTGATGATGATCGGTTACGGGGTTTGGTTTGAGACATAGTCTTCCGATGTCGAAATGTGATATTCTCTAGGAATTCTATCATTAAAAATTGATTGAAAACATTAGGAAAAAGTATTGTGTAGAAATTTAAAATTTGAACTCGCAGTCACGTAGTGTATTTTGTTATTTCAAGAAGTCAGCGTCTTAACCCACTCGGTCATACGTTCAACAGTATAAGATGCGAAATTAGTTGATAGTTTTTAATTATTAATTATTTGAATTTGAGAAGACAGTTATTTTTCTGTTTCAACTAGTACCATCTAGCGTCGAGTTATTGCAACTACTATTGCTTTCGTTCATTGATGATGATCGGTTACGGGGTTTGGTTTAAGAAATAGTCTTCCGATGTCACGTGGTGCTTGCGAGCTACCTTGCGACAACGGGACGTTGTCGAACGTTCGTGGTACCGGCGTCGAGCTGTTGCCGTACCGCACACTTTGTATGAAAAAGCAACTTTTTTTTTAGTGAAGTCAGTTGTTTTTTTTTTGTAAACAGTTTTTTTTTCACACTTTTTAGTTACGATACACTTTTATATATAAGTGTATCATTTCAGCTGAAAGACGTTCACTGTTGGATATAGGCCTCCCTCAAGTGTCGCCACAATGAACGGTCCTGTGTGCCTCGTATCCATCGCATTGTCCCGATTCTCACACCAGGTCATCAGTCCACCTTGTTTCCGGTGCGCAAAGTGGCGACACTCTAGAACTTTTCGGCCCCATCGATCATCCCTTATACGAGCAATGTGCCCTGCCCACTGCCCCTTAAGTTTGGTAATTCTTCGGGCCCTGCCCACTGCCCCTCAAGTTTGGTGATTCTTCGGTCTATGCCGGCGACTTACACAAAAGTACAAAAACAGGACTTAACGCTTTAGACTTTTTCAGTGGTGAAGAGAAAACATGGGTACAAAAAAAAAAATTAATATGAAAATAGGGGTACAAAAGTATATATATATGTTACCGGCAATCCGTGTAGTCCGATATTCTATACGATACCTAGGCAATGTATAGAATAGTTAAAACGTGTAGGTAATGTATGAAATATTATTTATTTTACACTTGGCCTAGATTTTCTATACAATACCGAATGTGCAGCCGGTAATGTATGTAAAAGACGAGAGCAGGGAAGGAGGTGACGTAATTTTAGGACACCCCAACACGGAGAGGTTAGGTTAGAAGGCTAACAGCGAGGGGAGCGGAGCTCACGCCTCAGCCTTCGTGGTCAGTTTTTTTATAATCACCCGGAAATAGAAGCCTTATTTTAAACCCTACAGACAGAAATAAGACCTGAGTACTTGTGCAAATTACATTATTTTACTTATAGCCAGAAGAGTTTTTCACGTTAATTATTTTATGTGTAAAAATAGAATAGAATCGTTTATTTCTGAGTACATGGTATAAGACAATCTTAATATTAGATGGAATCACATATACTACCTTTGCCGTTGTAGAAATATTAAATGAGTATCTAATTTGCAAATTTACATAATTATAGTTCGTGCTATATTAAGTTAAATTTAAAAAAAAAACATAATAATAATAATAGTGGCAGTTTTAAAGGAAGATGAGTAACTTTATGGACCATGTAATTTTTTTGCATACATAATTAATAATGACTTATAATTTCAATGTTAACTATTTTATATAATGCAATATGTAAAACAAGGACTCAGGGCCTATTTTTGTACGCAGGGTTTTAAATCAAGCTCCAGTTTCCGGGCGGTTATAAAAAAAGTAACCACGAAGGCTAAGGCGTGATCGGAGTTCACGCCTTAGCTTCTAACCTAACCTGTCCATGTCGAGGTGCCTTAAAATTACGTCAATTCCTTCCCTGCTCTCGTCTTTTACACACATTGATTTTAAGTGATAGAACATGTTTCATATCCCCATCATTTCCTATAAAATGATATAAACTGATAAAAGTCGGTTAACACAGATAATATAGAAATATAGACCAAAATTTATTTATTTTACACATTGCTGATGGACCAGGAGTTACTCCATACAATCCCCAGGAATTGTATTTATTACCTAGGTAGAGTATGTAATGGACAATAATATTTACAATATTTCATACATTGCCTGATCGCCCCATGTAGCACGTGACAGTTAACCTATTCTATATATTGCCTAGATATTGTATACAGTACCTAAATTATACAGATTTCCGGTAACATAATTATATACAAAATGTGGAAATGTGTCCAGAAGACTGGCAGCATTGCCACGTTGAAAAGCAATATTGGCAATGCTAATTCTTTGAGCAAAGAAAATTATCTCTGATTAGAAAACAGACTTTAGGTACCTACTTATAGTGTTAACACATTTTCGAACTTAGTACGACGGATTTGGTCCGTTCGGACCAAGGTCGAGCGTGACTCAGCGTAGTACTGTAGCTTAGTATCATAACGGCTTGGTGCAACCCAAGAATTTTAAGGTACCTATTCCATCTATTAACGCCATCTACCGGCTAATCAAGACATATGGTGTAACAGCAACTACAGCGATCCATTTATACAATCTTTAACTAACTTACAATAGCGCCATCTATCAATTCTTGGAGACACTAATACGATATTGTAGTTATTTGAATATTTAGTTCTAATCTGACATAAAATATGACAATAATTTCAAATCCTATAATTGTCTTTGCATTAATTGATTACCTTAGAAATATTACTGTTAAACATATCATTACAATATTTTAGCTTATATTATACCAACAGCTTTTACTTTGTAATTAATTGAAATAATTTTGTAAATTTATTTGAGTTATTGAAATGTAAGAATTTTGACTTTCGGGTTAGAGTATTTTTAACAAGGGATGAACGACGCTTGTTGGAAGACCTTAGTAAAAATTTGATTTATAATCCTTAAGCGATTAATTTCTCACCCTTGCATCCTGACCTTGTATAAAATGAGAATACGCAGCTAGGTAAGATTAAAAAAAAATTAAGGGGCGCAATTACAGAAACTCGCACCGGACGTATTAAGAATAGTTCCGGCACTGCTTGGCGTATCTATTAGACTATTTGCGTGGGCAGCGTAGAATGAACTTTATGTATATGAAAATAGGTTATAAAGTGTTAAGCCACATGAATACTTTACTGGACACACTGCTACGTTAACTGATTTAGGAAAAAGTACTAGAAAGTAAGGATAATGTATTCGTATTGTTTTAATTTTAACTGTTATCATTATCTATATGGTCTTTGAGCAGTGGTGGCCGAGTGGTAACGGCCCCGACTTACGAGGTTTAGGTCGCGGGTTCAAACCCAGCCAGGCGCATTACTTTGTGTAATTTATTTCATCAACATTGCTCTCAAAACGGTGAAGAAAAACATCGTGAGGAAACCGACATGTCCTAGAACCAAAAATTGGAAGACATGTGACATCCATCAATCCGCACTGGGCCCGCGTGGTGGATTACGGCCCATTCCCTCTCCTAGAGAGGAGGCCTGAATCCCAGCAGTGGGAACATTATAAGGTCGACTATGCTATGCTATGCTATGCTATATGGTCTTTGCGATCTAAGGCCATGGTAACTCTTTTAAACATCCTCGCAGCTTTAGCAAGGCTCTAGAACCAGAGGCAGGTCAAGCGCTAGATGGGTAGACGAAATACTGGAGATGGCGGGTCATAGCCGGCTAAACACTAGCAATAAAGATGACTGACAAAGGAAGGGCTCCGCACATTCTTTTTTTAGGTCGGAAATCATCCAATGACATCCCCCGCTCTTGGGCTGAGCAGGAGGGTGTGTCAGACTTTTACTGACTAAAATCCCACTCTTGTTCCTTCGTTGCCTTTCATACCAGGGCCGAGTCTTCCTTTTAGAAGCAGACCCAGCCTGTGGCCCCAGTAGGCTTCGACCTTTCTGGGCCCCTACGGTTTGCTGACATCTCCTTGAGGCGCGCCTGGAACAGTACGCGCCGTCGACGACTTGGTCTCGGTCCGGGCGGTTACTGGACGGTCGGACAGCGAGCTACCCATTGTTCGCCGTCCGCCATGCATACGGTGGCTGGAAATCGTGATCGGGATCCCGTCGACAGGGGCGTGAGGGCCGCTCTCTCGCTAACATTACTGCTCGCAGAAGGAGGCACCGTAAACATAATATGACTAATAAGTTTTATTTATTTTTGCTACTACCCAACAGTTCGCCACATAACTGGCCTGCGGATTCTATTTCTCTGCCCCTCACCCTAGACATGTCGTGGCGAAGCAAACTACCAGCACAGACCTAGGGTTCATTCGAGCCCACAAGCCCCACCACGACCACCACGCCTGTCAACGTAAAGATACGGCGATGAGGTTATTTTTATCATATTTTTGAAGGTAGATGACTCAAGAATCATTTCGTATTCTTTGCAGTAACGGTTATACGGGTAAATTAAAACGATTGACGACGTCACTTATCTAAAGCAAGTTTCTGTTCATTCTATTGGCATTTTTTGCGCTTGCGTGTTGATCTACGAACGTAGGGTCTATGAACTTGGGGGCAAATCTACGCTTTGTACTGTTTTTTTTACCTGAGTGGCGTGCAATAGGGTCGTAGTAACGTTCAGTTGCACTTCGAACATTGTAAAGTAGATACATAACATCTGTAAGCTATGGATTCAAGTCTTTGGCTCCTCGTAGAATGGGTAGATCACAATAACGTGTTCCCTTCGTATAGTGTGGTGGGACAAGACACATTAGCAGGCAGAGAAACAAACCTAAAACCTGGGAAATTAATTTTCTTACGTAGAGAAACAAGTATATGTCAAGCAAAGATTTTGCTGATATCCGGTAAGTTTTAGTATTTATTTATTTTTTATATTTGCCAATATTATTGCTTTACATGTGGATGTTTCTTTTTTATTTATTTAGAACGAAGCCAAAGAAAAGATGGATGGATTGTGTGAGTGTGACAGGTTAGAATAGAACAATAACACGTGTTGTGCCGACCCCGAGGGTCAAGGACAGGAAGAAGATGATGATGACCCACATGAATAGCTACTTGCCAACAATAACGTTACGTTACGTGAACGTCGTCTTTAACGTTTTCACCATGAAATATGAATATTTCACAACGAAATATAGGTACATGAAATATGAATATTTCATAACGAAATATAGGTACATGAAATATGAATATTTCATAACGGTTTTTTTTTTGCAAGCCAATCCAATTTCGAACTAATGTTTTAAGACATAAAGCCTCGATTCAGTTATTAAAATATTTGCCTATCCTGCTAATAATGTATGTTTCGAAGTGAAATTAACCTTTATTGTAAGTTTTATAAAGTTGAAACTTGAAATTGAGATAATAACATTCTTATCTAATGTGTTGATTCCCAGCAGAATTTTAAGGGTAGACCAGACGGCAAAACAACGTCCCAACAGAGGTGACCTTTCTAATTTAAACTAGACAGCAGTTGCAATTAAAAAACGTGACTTCTTTAATTACAGAAAGCAAGCAATATGTCGAGGAACAGATGGAGATTCTGAAAAATCAAGATCAACAAGTCTTGAACATTTGTCTGGCGACTTTAAAGAAAGCAGTAAAATCACGGATGCCGGTAAGTAGAAACCCTAATATTATTATTTTATGGCTTATGTTTAACTAACCACCAGATTTAATAAAATGTAGGTGACAGCTAAAACATAGTAAAATTAAATCCGTATTCTAGCATGAAGTTAGAACCAAAAATTTTGCAATTTGTGGTCCTATCTTAAAGCAATCAACTTCAAATTATGATTGTGTTCTAAAATAGGGTCGGTGGGTTGTCTATGACCAGGGGCGGTCTTTGCCGTTATGAGGCCCTGGGCGGTAGTATTTGCGATGCCTTTATCCTTTTTGCAAATTGAAGGGGTAAGTGGACAAAGGTGTTATCTGACAAAACTGAAAAAAAATAGTTTCTAGCATGGACATAGGTTTCAAGTGACGATAAATCGACTGGTGGACTCAAAATATCTAATTTTAATTCATATCCAAAAATACAGACTCTAGCAAAGGTGTTAACTACCAATATGCATACATTTAAAGTTTGCAAATGTGTTATAGGCATATACATTTTCGAAAAATCAGTTATACTATTACGTTTGAAATAATATAATGTGATATCAAACCATGTACCTTTTGCATGTTCGGAAAATTAAGACGATTAAATAAATAAAAAATAAACAAAGGTGTTATGAACTGTGTGATATGTTTGCTGACATAAAAGTGATACCTTTTTTTTTTAAACCCCATAATAAAAATGGGATTAAAGTCTTAAAACTCCAGTGGTTAAATTTATTTTATCTAATACATTAATTTTACTGTTGTATGTTAAAGCATTTTATAACCTTTAGCACATTTCTCAGTTAAAAGAAAAGTTGTCTAAGAAAAGAACAAGAAATTAAGCTGAGTGGAAACAAAATAAGAATAGTATTTTAAGGCAGGAAGGCAAAGAATATGTTACACGGAATGGTAAAACTATGGCAAATAAAAGCCCAAGGACAGGATTATTATGCAAGGAAACATGCATATACAAGTGCTATGAAAAATTTTTTTGATGTTGATTGTGCATTTCTCTTTTCTCAATACTATAGCTTAAAAAATAATACTGAGAAAAATATGTATCTTTCTAAATTTATTACAGCAGAAAATGTCAAAAGAGCATTAGTAAACCCCACAAGGAAGAGATACACAACTTATACCTATGTTTTACCAAAAGAAGGTACCAATATAAAAGTTTGCAAGACTGCATTTTCTAATATGTTTCAAATTGGATATAGAAAATTAGCAGTTATTCAATCAAAAATTAAATTAAATGATGTGGCTGCACTCAAAGATCAAAGGGGGAAAACTCACTCCTACAAGCACAAGCTAGATATTGAGGTAGAAAATTACATATGCAGTCATATTAAAAGTTTTCCGTCTGAAAGTTCACATTATTCTCGAACTCAAAATATTCACAAACAGTATTTAAATCCTTTACTTACAGTTAAAATTATGTACTCAATGTATATTAAAAAATGTGAGGATGAAAATAAACCTACAAAATATTACATCAAGGAATGCACATATAGAAATCTATTTAATAGAATATTCAATCTATCTTTTAAACAGCCTAAAACTGATGTTTGTTGCAAATGTGATTCAAATACACACACTGAAGAGCATATTGATAACTATAAAAGAGCATTTGAGTTACAAAAACAGGAAAGGGAGATGTGTATCAATGTACAAGACTATACATATATTAGTTTTGACATGCAAGAGACACAGCCTCTTCCTAAAATTCTTGTATCAAAAGCTTTTTATTTGAGGCAAATCTGGTTTTACAATGAAGGTATCCATATCATTAATAAAAATGGACATAGGTCCTATTTCTGCACTTGTTGTACTGAAGACTGTGGTGGCAAGGGCAGTGTAGAAGTTCTCAATTCACTCTTTTACTGTTTGAATAATCTAGCTGATTTGGATAGTTTCCAAAACTTATTATTGTGGTCAGATTCTTGTAGTGGCCAAAATAAAAATCAATTTCTAATAGTTTTGTGTCAATACATGATTACACGTAAATTGTTTACATCCATTGAACACAAATTTCCAGAGGTAGGTCATACTTTTCTTGATTGTGACAGAGACTTTGGCCGTATAGAAAAACTTTAAGAAAACATGAGAAAATATTTACTCCTAATCACTACAGAAACATAATTAAAAAGGCATAAAAAAATAACTCAATAATAGAAGATATGAACCACCATTTTTATGATTTCAACAAATTAAAAGACGATTTAGGAATAGTAATACCGAACTTAAATTCATTAAAACAAAA
Source organism: Mythimna vitellina (assembly GCA_949316375.1). Taxonomy (NCBI): domain Eukaryota; kingdom Metazoa; phylum Arthropoda; class Insecta; order Lepidoptera; family Noctuidae; genus Mythimna; species Mythimna vitellina. The sequence continues at coordinate 8,103,865 of OX438699.1, read as the reverse complement.
AATCAACTTTAAAGTAAATGTTAAATGGATACGCATTGAAGATTATGGTAGATATTTATATAAAACCAACTATGACCCCAACACACCATTTTTGGAAGTGTCTCTAGTAAAGAAAATTAATGTTATACCAACAGTTTTCATAGCATGTGATAATAATCGTAAGGGTAAAATCTCAAAAGAAAAAATTGCTGATATAAAAACTCAACTTGAATACATTGAGCAAGAGTCTCAATGGTATTATTTTAACATTTTAAACAACTTTCCATAATGTTCTACCTTACTGACATGTTTTTTTTGCTTAAATAAATATATTTCATAAAAATAATGCTTATTAATTAATTTTTCACTTAAGCCCTTTTTAAGTTCACATTATCTAAATATGATTTACATGAAATTATACAAAGGTGTTAAGTTCGCGTTTTCTCTATTTTTTTATAAATATATTAAAAATATCTTATTTCTTTATATAATTTATAAGAAATGATATTTTAAAAAGGATTGACACTTCAGATTTAGATAAAACGTTTAAAATGTATAACTACCTTGATTTTAAGATTTAAACTTTTCTAACGCTCATTTCTCAATTTGCATTTTTTGTTAGTTAACACCTTTGTCCACTTGCCCCTTCAATTATGTGAATCAAAACTATTTTATATGATAGGTAAGAAATGCAAAATATTTAAAAAGGTATGCATGAATTTCGATTTTAGTTCGGCAATGACTGCTTCTGCACTTGTGGCCCCCTGGTAGCTCATAATATTTTGTAAATGTGTCTATTGACTGCTCCACATTTGTTGTAATATATACATTGCTTTTGCAATATTTTTTTTATTTTTTTTTATTATTTATATTTTTAACGTATTATTTATTAATAATTGTAATTATTTATATTACTTGCTTTTATTTATATAGCCTCTTTTCTATAATGTGAATGTGAGAACACTGTAGACTCCGCGAATTCTTAGGTTCCTTTTTATTATGATTACTTTTATTGTACTTTATAGTACAATATTGACCAGTCTACACTGTCCTTACATAATAAATCCAATATATTGTAACCAGAAAATATTGTAACAACAAATTCTTTTTTAAAAGAGTAACCATGGAGTTTCTTGCCGGTTCTTCTCCATAGGAAACGACCAATTTGGAACCGTGCACTAGCTTCTGACGTTTTATAAGTGCCCATGTAGGCCTATGTGAAATAAAAAGCTTTGACTTTGACTTTGATTATTATTTTAGGAGTTTTATAAAAATAAAACAATTGTAAATACAACAAAAATGATTTTAGGTACTAAATGCTTAAAAAAAAAAGGCTAACTGTACTATACTGGACAACGAGTTTTACGCTCATATTTTTTTATTTAAAAGGTTTATGTCTAAAAAGTAATCATGCAAAGTCTCAATGTTTTTTTTTTTATGTTAGGAAACATATAGTATTTGAGAAAAAAAATATGAAAATCGATAATTTTTCGTAATATTTGACGCGATTTTGACAGATTTCGTTCACTTTTTACCTTGTTTATATTATTATGACAAAGGTATTATTTCATACAACCGCAATGAATATTTAACAAAATGCAAGTTTACTTTAATTTACATTAAAAATGACAAATAATGTAGCCAAATGACATATTATACATAATTAATTGAATTTAGCTTGTCCTATGCTAAAATAATAATATCTAAAAAACATGAAAGTATACAATTGCTACTGTGGGAGGTTAGGCTAGGGTTATTTTTTTTAAACCACCCAGAAAACTATTTTAGTGCACAAGTATTTTTATACAATAGGTTAGGGTTAATTTTTTATAAACTGAAAAACTATATTTCACTGCACAAATATTTTTATACAATGGTAGAGCGCTCTCCGATACAACGAATTTTATATTTTTCATTTTTAAATACATTACAGTATACAATTGCTATTGTGGGTGGTTAGGTTAGGGTTATTTTTTTTAAACCACCCAGAAAGCTATATTTCAGTGCACAAATATTTTTATGCAATAGTAGAGCGCTCCCCGATACAACAAAATTAATATTTTTCATTTTTAAATAAATGGAAATATACAATTGCTACTATGGGTGGTTAGGTTAGGATTTTTTTTTTTTTGTAAACCACCCAGAAAACTACATTTCAGTGTGGAGAGCGTTCCCTGAGAGCAGTGGTGGCCGAGTGGTAACGGCCCCGACTTACGAGTTGTAGGTCGCGGGTTCAAACCCAGCCAGGCGCATTACTTTGTGTAATTTATTTCATCACCACTGCTCTCAATACGGTGAAGGAAAACATCGTGAGGAAACCGGCATGTCCTAGAACCAAAAAATTCGAAGACATGTGACATTCACCAACCCGCACTGGGCCCGCGTGGTGGATTACGGCCCATTCCCTCTCCTAGAGAGGAGGCCTGAGTCCCAGCAGTGGGAACATTAAAAAAAGGCTGATTATGCTATGCTATTATGCTATGCGTTCCCTAGATTCGGGAAGGGGTTTAGGGGGGATGGGACACCCCCCCACCCCCCAGACCCAAAAAATCTCATTATTTCGCTGTCCAGTATAGTACAGTTTTACAATTACTTTTAATATTATTACTAAGAAAGGTAAAGGTTGGACAAAAAAAGTTTTAAAATATTAGTTTTTTTATTCTAATCGAGACATTGTGCGAGGCCCCGGGCTGTTGCCCCGCTCGCCACCCCCTAAGGCCGCCACTGTCTATGACCACCAAAAATTTAACAGATTTTTAACATAACATTTAAATATGTAACATTTTTTTATCCTTTATAAGTAAATTATTTCCAGATTTAAATACCGAAAAACAGTAATTAAACCAAAACCGTGTAAAATTGTTACTACATATGTTGGGGAACAATAAAGTTTATTCTATTCTAAACCCCAATGTTGCCGAAGGACCGGTCGACGGAGCCCCGCCTCGCTATTTCTGGGGGCTTCAAAAAATTAACCACGAAGGTACTTAACCTAACCTGTCGGGGTGTCCCAAGTCCCGAAGTGACTTAATTGTGGGGATCGCTTCGGCAACTAATGACAACTAATGTACAATATTTGGTAGTAAGTAAAACAACATATTGTGGCAAACAAACGGTGTATTTAGGTAGAAATAGCGCAATAAATTGCTCATAAAAAATATGTGATAGTTTACTAAATTGGGGTTCATAAGTACAATTTAGAGTGCAGTTATAACTAAAATAAGTTGTACAATTATAAATGTAAGTTTGAATTTTCTGGATTAAGGTTTAATTTTTTTTGCTGACAGTTATATATTTTAGGTTGGTTTATATTATTCTCATCTCCTTTTATCTATAGTCCTCACTTTCCCGGGTATAACATTAGAATCAGTGAGGTTGACCCCTTCCCACTGGCACCACTCCCATGAAAAGGTACCTAACTAATTGCTTCCGAGAAAAACGATTTTTTTTAACCTAACCTCAAAACACTCGAAAGTTGTTTATAAAAAAACTTTTTACAAAAAAATATTCTCAGTTAAACAGTCAGACTCAGTTAAAATATGTGTTAGCCACGTGTTAGCGACAAGCAATGCAAGCAAGCATTGAGACAAAGGGTAGTATTTCTAAATATACGTAGTGTCAATTTAAGTATTGCCAAATATTCCACCTTTTTTTTTCTTTATTCTCGATAGGTTTGCGCTTGACCGCCATCTTACCTGATGGAAAGCGACGATGCGGTCGACGATGGAACGCGCTTACCCAGAAGTAACCTATTCACTCTTGACTTAAAGATTTCCGGGTTGTAGCTATCAGGAAACACAGATTCCGGCAAGGAACCTACCTTACCGTAAAAGTTCCAAAACAGAGAGTAGCAGTTTTAGATATAGTAATTGTCCGTCTGACGTAAATCCCCAAAACTCTTTTTTTGTTTTTTTATATTTTTGTGGCTTTTATCGTGTTCCTTTTTTTCATTGTGTGCAAAGTGAAGCCGTAGATAGAGAGCATTGCATTTTCGACATCTTACTACCAGACAGGAGCGAGTGGGAGCAGCACTCAAGCGGCTTCTGCCCAATCTGAAGAATCCAGACGCCTCCTACCGGCTCCACGTCGGATCGTGCGCACCTTGGCCCTTTACGATGTATGCGCGGTCGCTACGGAAACATGTCCTAAAAAGTACCTACCTTTTAGGATATGTTTAGGAGTATACAGTAGTGTACTAACTATAATATCAAATAAAATACACAAGCCCTATTTTACGGTCACAATGAGCAATTCAACATCAATTTAGTCACTAGAGCTCATTTTGTGGACGCGTGACGCTTGCGCACTCTTGTCCTATTTGCAGACGACTGATTATAATATCATCATCATCATCATCATTTCAGCCGAAAGACGTCCACTGTTGGACATAGGCCTCCCCCAAGCGACGCCACAACGACTGATCCTGTGCGTCTCGCATCCACCGCACTCCCGCGACTCTAACCAGCTCGTCGGTCCACCTTGTGAGAGGCCTTCCAACGCTGCATTTTCCGGTGCGCGGTCGCCACTCTAGAACCTTTCGGCCCCATTGACCATCCGTTCTACGAGCAATGTGCCCTGCCTACTGCCACTTCAGTGATATAATAATATGGCGTAAGTTAACGCCACAACTGCAAACGTCACCACCCGTCTACGACTACAGTGGTGTTCGCCATCAACAAAGTACTTTTCGTCTGCATGAGCACTAAATGATTAATTGATAATTTGTGCAAAAAAGGAAAATGCAAAGTAATAAGACCGAATCATTCATCGAAACATTTTTTTTTTTATTGATAAAATGTTATTACTTTTCAGATTACTACACAACCACTAAATAGAAGTCATAGCCCTATACCTAATGTGGTGGATGAGGACAACAATAGCGACTCAGAAGTAAGTTTGGACCTTCCTCAACACGTACTACACTAATTAAGTTTGATTAATCGTCGACCTTACAGCCCCTAGACGTATAATAACAGGCGAAGCATGTTAACACACGTTTAGTTAGTTAGTTAGTTTAGACATATGTTTAGTACAATATTGAACGGTCTACACTGTCCTTACATAATATCTACTTATGCTGTAATATGGAAATATTGTAAGAACAACAATTTTTTTATAAGAGTAACCACGGAGTTTCTTGCCGGTTCTTCTCCATAGGAAACGACCAATTTGGAACCGTGCGCTGGCTTCTGACGTTGTAGACCTATATGAAATAAAAAACTTTTGACTGTTGACTATGACTTATAGATGTGATGTAGGTCGCCACATAGAAATAGTCTCGACCACTTTTCTAAGCCATAAACACGTCCGCGATAGTTAATAAAAATATTAGAAAATAAATGTAACAATGGCCCCTTGTTCAATACGTTGGTGTGGTAACAACAGCCGGATTTCGAGTATTCGAAAAGATGGCATAATATTCCATCGGTAAGTTAATTACAATTATATTGATTTTCTGATATTATTGATCAAAGTAAAACTTATACTGCTCATAACTGTAGGTTTGAACCAAACTAGTGATATACCAATTGTTATGACCACCTCTGTTATCGATAAAGTTAAAAACCTATTAACTTTTTAGAAATGATTACTCTATATATAGTGGTGATTTTTAATTGCAATAATTAGGAATATTTTACAAAAAAGAAAAATACCTTTCACGAAAAAGAGGACTCTGCTCCAGCAGACTTCCAAAACTGAGATTACTTGTCCACTTAAGATTTATTAATTACATTAAGTATGTATATTTTATGTTGAAATAATATCAAGAACTAGGAAGATAAAAAAACAATTAATATTTGTACGAAATATTTATTTATTTAGTTATGTACACACAAACACTTAAAAATGAAAAGAACAAAAACAAAAAAGCACAAAGGTACTGCTTATTTCAAATGAAATTTCTTCCAGCAGACCTGCGACAGGAGAGTTGTATGAGAGATGTAGAGACAGTGTATATGTTACCGGCAATCTGTATAATTCAGGTATTCTATACAATGCCTAGGCAATGTATAGAATACCTGGGGCATCCTGGCAATGTATGAAATAATATGATTATTATTCTCCATTACATACTTCACCTAGGTAATGTATACAACTCCTAGGGATTGTATAGAGTACCTGCTGGTCCATCGGCTATGTGTAAAGATAGATTTTGGTCTATATTTATTAATGTTAACCAACCTACCTATAATTATGGGCAAATGAAATTTTCTAGTACTTAAAATCAATGTGATTTGAAATCATTTACACGTAAGAAACGAATTGTATCATCATCTTATTCGCTTCATGGGATGGCACTCCAAAAATTCGATGAAGGAGATTCACTTGCGCTCGTCAAGAGTGATTGCTGTCAATTGTGACACCGATATTCTTGGCTGAGTCAGTATAGACAATAGTCGAGCCGTTAAGAGATAAAGGCATCAAAGAAGAAATGTCAAGCCCAGTGTGATAGTATCGGCTGCCTATGATCAAGGCCTGGGACTTGGAAGGATTTATCTGTGAGCCATGTGACTTGGCCCACTGATTAATACTCTCCAGGACACAATTCACTGAATTTGGAAGTGATAACTTTAGTAACAGTATTTATGAAGATATTAAAAAGAAGAGGAGAGAGAACGCCACGCTGAGGACCACCAGCAGTGACATCACACCAATCACAGAAAGTCTTTTTTAAAGCGGACACACTGAGAGCGACCTCGAAGCTAAGAATCAAACCAGGCTAACCCCCTGAGGATGAGAAGTTAATAGAATCAAGAAAGCCAAGAAGTATATCGAAATTCACTGAATTGAACGCACAACTGAAGTCAAGCAAAACAAGCAAAGTGAGAGATTTGTTGTCATCTCATCATAGCCCAGCAAATATCGTCAGTGGCTTTCAAAAGTGCAGTTACGGAAGCCAGATTGGTAAGGGGAAATAATAGAGTTTTTCTATAGGTACCTGGTAATATGACCATGAACAATATGTTCGAGAGCTTTAGAAAGGAAAGGCAAAAAGGAGATGGGTCTGAAGTGAGACAAGGATGAAAGATTGTATATCTTGGGTAGCGGTATTATATGAGCCTGTTTCCAGACTGAAGGCAATGTGCCAGAAAATAGGGAAAAATTAACAATATGAATAAGAACGGAAAGCAGTTGAGAGGGAATAAGTAAGTAAGTATTCTCGAACGCAGATTGTCATGGCCTATAGCAGAAAAGGAGATAGTAAAAGATTTTTTAGACGAGACTGACATTGAAAGTTGAAAAATTCTATAATGACATTTTAGAAAGCTGAAGCAAAGTGGAAGCTTTAACATTTGAGTTGAGGGAGACAGAAGGAAGAGAATAATGCTTATTTAGAGCGCTCAAGTCTAAATCTTTACAAGTGTTCGAAGGAGATTTGCCGACACCGACTGTCTTTAAGAATTGCTAGACATCAGAAGACTAGCGATCTACAAGAGAATCGTGGAAATAGCGACTCTTTGCATCTTGACACAGACGATTGCAGTGGTTACGCAGATTTATAAAATGAGCGAGATTTTGCTTTGTAGGTCTACGTCTGTACCTACTCTTCACTTTGACCTTACAAACAATAGCGCTTTTAATTACAGTGGAGTCACGGAGCAAGATTATGCTTGATTTCAACTCGCAGACGTAGCGCATGTATATCATATAGACTCAGCAGTTTGGAATTGGAGCAGGTCACCTTTTCGTCGACACTGGTGCTTTCACTGACAGAGGTTCAATCGACATCACTTGCGTCATGCGTCAATGCCTCTAGATCCATGCCATTAAAATTACGGAGATAACAGAAGCGAGGTTTATGTTATTTAAATTTATCTCATCACTAGTGTGCCGTAGTGACCTTGGTCGGACCAATCAGAACGCAGTACCCTGCTCCCCCGTACCTCGGCTAGTTGACAGAATTGTTTTGGTGCGCTAATACAAGCATGTGGCGTCTAGAGGCTGTAAGGTCGTTGGCACTAAGTGATTAATCGATAATTTGTGCAGAAAAGGAAAATTAAAAGTAATAAGACCGGACCATTCATCGAAACGTATACTTATATATTTTTTGTTATTTATAAAATGTTATAAATTTTCAGCTTAATGCACAACAACAAACGAGTAGTCCCGCTATACCTAATGTGGTGGATGCGGACAGCAGTAGCGACTCAGAGGTAAGTTTGGACCTTCCTCAACAAACCACAACCCCATACTACATGAATTAACTTTGATTAATAATAATATGATAAAAATATGTATGTTCATATTTTCAGGTTAATAGTGCCATTGCGCGTAACAAACCGAGCAACTTCAGTAAATCCACACCAAAACATACTCATAGGCACCAACAATCAAATAATTCAAGTCGCCGCCGGTCAGTCATCAGTAGCTCACCAATCCCTAGTACCAGTGCTCAAGGAAACATAAACCTATATAAAGACCAGGAAACACAAACAGAGGAAGAGTTTGTAGAAGTCCCTCCATCTAACCTTGAAGAGATGGAAAAATCTCTTAAGATTATTCACAAAAGAGTTTTCTCTTTCGTAACCAAGCTAAAGTCTGAAAGGTTAATCGCAAGATCCGAATCAGAGCGCAACAACGAAGAAGCAGGTATCGAACTAAATAATACCGATGGTGCCGAAGCCAGCGGTTCGACTGTTAAAGTTAAAAAAAACACCCATACCAGGATACTGCGGGTCCGCAAAGCGTTAGCACAAACTATTAATAATGCCGAAGATGCTGATATGGTAATTATCTTTATTGCATTTCGTATTTAAGTATTTCTAATTATTTAAATATTGTTCACAAGGCAGGGTACAAACGTAGACACTTTTGTGTCTTGTGTCAGAAACAAGCTACCGATGAATATTTGATTTCTGTACAAAATTAGTTTTAGTATATGCGAAACCCGAAACACGTGCCTAGTATTTTTATGTAAAGAATCTGTGTACAAAATTTAATAACTGTTCGATGAAAAATCACGAAGTTATAAGCTTGTTATGTTATTTGGTTGGTCGCACAAATACATGATCACCGGGCCTCACGTCCGCCCAAGAGCGAGATTTGTCATTAGATGATTTTCCCACCTAAAAAAAAATACAGCTGTGCGCTAGCGTCTAATGTTCGCTATAATCTGCCGTGATCTGTGTTGTACTTAGTGTCGGTGGTGACCTTTTTTTAAATATTTTTGGAAAAAAATATAACATGGTGTAAAAATTATTGGAATCAATTCAGTGACTGATTCAGAACAAACTATATTCAGGTTTCGCATATACTAAAAATAATGTTGTAGAACCAGTATGAAATCATCCACTCGTGTCCAAAAGTGTTCGGTGTCGATAACTGGAACAAAAAGTGTCTCCGTTTGCGCAGCGCCTAAGATATTCAAAAAAGGGAGGCCCCCACCATGCGATCCATTTGACCTAATCTGAACTGATAAAGGGATGGAGCTATATAGGGTGTATAGCTCTATCCCTCTTTTTCACTCGCACGCCTGACATTTCAACACATCATGGTAAAGCCCCCGGAAAAGAGGTTGCCTGGATACGAAATGCAACTGTACGAATCTATATATTCATAACGATGTATTTATTGAGCAGTATCGCCGTCAAAATTCGTTACTTGCTATTATCTGGTAATCATCATCGACAAGGGAGTAAAGTGCATGTTTGTTCGCTGCAGTGCCGGATTAAGCCGGCGCGAGGCCTGTAGCAAATCCGACCAAGGGGTACTACTAATTAATTTATTACTTTTGGAAAAACCTATATTTTTTTGCATACCCCGAACGATTAGAGTTTTAAAGGGGAAATTCTAAAAAACTGAAGTAATCTCGAAAATTATGCTTGGGACATTTTAGGTTTTCTTCTGATAAATAATTCAGATATACAGATATACAGGGAGTCTTCGATGATGATGGCGAAGCCTTTGTGAATTTATACAAAAAAGCTAAACAATTAAGATTTACTAGGATGCAAAATTTATTTTTGTTTGAAGAGGTTAGATTCAGCCATCTTTAATTGGAATAATCTTCCCGAGAGATTGATCTCATCAACATGCCAACATCGATTGTCATCATCAGTTCAGCTGAAAGGTGTCCACTGCTAGACAAAAGTTTCTCCCAAGTGTCGCCACAACGGCTGGTCCTATTTATCACGCCTCCATCAGATTCCCATGAACCTTACCAGGTTATTGGTACCTTTGTTGCGAGGCCTTTCAACGTTGCGTCTTCAGGTATCCGATGGCCACTCCAAAACCTTTCGGCCCCATCAGCCATCTGTTCTGCGAGCAACGTTCCCAGCTCTCTGCCACTTAAGCTTATCTTCACTGCTGATTTGATCATGCAAGGAAACTCCGAGCAAATCCCTCTCCGTTGCTCTTCGGGTAACTTAAAACTATCTGATAAGGTGCATTGTGAACGATCACGTTTCAGAGCCATATTTCTCTACGCAATGGTAAAGTAACATCACATAGACACACAAAATATGTAGTTCCCTAAAAACCTTGTTTAAGCTTATTCTTAGTAGGGTTATTAAGAATAAGCTTAACCGAGGCTGCACATATTAAAATTAAGTAGCCAGCGGTTTAGCGCGGAAAGCCGCTGGCTAAGACACCAATAACCCCGTGGATTTTAAGATCAGTTGCGTAAAAAGTACGATGATAAGGCAATTATAAGAGATCTTCTATTCTGCAGTTTACTTAGAGGAAAGTCTGAAGTAAAGTGACTATCACATCACATCCAAAGAAATCAACTGTATTTAGATTTTACACAGTACAAATATTTTGTGTAGTTTTGTTTACGTTCCAGTGCGAGATCCCTGAAAGCGCGGGGCCCCCAAATGCGAGAGGCCTGTAGCATTTGCTACTCTTGCTACAAGGCTAATCCGCCACTGATTCGCTGAAGATATTTAATTTTATACATATTCGCTAATGAATGAAAACTTGCAATTGTTCGGCCGATAACGTGTTTTTCTAGCGAATTGAAGTAAATATCACTCAATCACCATGTACTTACAGGTAGCGATTGGAAATGGCAACGCTAAAGTGCCTGCAAAATTACTAAGAGAAATTGACTGGAACTCACATAGTCTCGCTACAAGACACTTATTGGATGCGGTCTTCCCGCGAAGGTGAATCAAAATTCAAAGTCCGTTACTAATAAAATAATAGATAAAGACTAATGCACAAAACTGTTTTGGGAACTTGTGTTTACGACAAGTATTGAAAACATTGTCGCTTAGGTGATAAAACGCGACCCTTATTAGGGTAACCTGACCCGACCCATTAGGGGACCTATGTTAGAATCGCGTTTGAAGCAATTATGTATAATAAAAATGAATTGGCGAGCGTTTCTTGTTTTTTTTTGAAGTGGGAAAACATTTGACATTTCTCCGCGTTTAGGGTTGAGCCGGAGTCTGTGTGGATTCCCTTTCTTTCACGAATGATGCCGTCTCCTTCACTAGCATTACTGCTTTGCGGAAAGAGGCGACCGCCACCCATTCCCTGTCACTCCGGACTATGGCCTGAACCAGGGCCCGAAATAGCCGAGTGGAAAGGCTACTACAATTTTCATTTCAAAAAATGTTATAGATTCTATATGATTTAATTTTCATTTTAGTGTATTAGCGACGCACTCTCTGACAGGCAAGCCGTCTCCGGCGTTTATGCACAGACCTGCAAAGAAGATTTTAGATCCCAAACTAGTTGATGATATTATAAAGACAGTTTCAAAAAACAGTGATGTTACGAAAAATACGGTGAGGTAAGAATTTAATTTGAAACTTAATCTTTTTTTATTGATATTTTATAAACTAGTGCTTGATTGAGATCCCACCTGATAGTAGGTAGTGATACAATCGTTGATGGTGAGGTGCACTTATTTATTAGGAGCCTATTCACTCTAGCCTTGAAGACACCTAAATTATAATCAGATGGGAAGACTGCAGCAGGCAAATAAATTGTTCCAGTCCATCTGTACGCGGTATAAACGACGTAGGGGTGTCAATAACGTAAGGGTGGGTACTCGCCGTTTGTCGGCTTGTCCGATAATAGAAATGAGATGGTGGAATCAATTCATGCAATTCCTGCGCACACTCTCCAAAATGCATCCTGTAAAACACAGAAAGGCTGGCTACCCTTCGCCTGTGGCTTTGTAGATTGGACTTAACCAAATCTGGATCACCAATTAGCCTCTTCGCACGCCTTTCCACCGTGTCCAAAGCTACTAGGTGGCATTTTGCACTACCAGCTCATATGTAACTGCAGTACTCCACACACGAATGGACCTGTGCTTTGTATAACATTAAAAACTGTCCTTTTTTTGGCTGTCTTTGGACCTGTGCTTTAGAAGCTGTCCCGGTGTGAAATACAGCTGAACCTTTGCCAGAACGCCGAGTTTCCTAGCAGCTACGTTGGCTTTGGACTCAATGAACCGCCCAAAGTAAAGGTCTGAGGAAATTTCAACTCCCAAGAGCTGAAGGTGTTCGAGGCACTCCAGGGATACATTCTGTAAAGGAGGTTCCAAGGTAAACGAGCTCCTTTTAGCGGTGAACAGACACACTTGTGTTTTGGCGGCGTTGAATCCCACCAGATTGGCTTCACCCCACTTGGTGACTGCCTGAAGTGAGACATTCTTACGCTCTACCATAGCCTCCCTTTCGGACCGGATTAGCTCCTTACTAGTCCGAGCACTTGGCAGGTATTTCTCTACAACTGTGCTATCATCTGCATACCCATAGATACCGGGCATCAGCAGATCGTTGATATGCAGCAGGAAGAGAATTGCAGAGAGAACAGACCCCTTAGGAACTCTGCCCGTATCTTAGGAACTGTGTCTCCCTTAGAACATCATTATTCGTCATGGGCTGTTTGGAGGTTATTGTAATTGGCCGATAGTTACCAGGATCGGCACGACTGCCCTTTTTGGGCACGGGTTGCACGTTAGCAAGTTTCCAGGACTTGAGTACTATACAAGTCCTAAATGCGAAGCGATACAAGCGCGTCAATACAGAAGACTACACGCGTGCACAAGCCTTGAAAACAATCTCTGGTATACCATCTGATCCTTTATTGACGTCTAGAATACACAGCGCTCTCAGAACTTTTTTGTTCTTATGCAAACTTCTGGCATCGAAGTGTCGCAGTGAGGAAGAGTCAGTGAAGTAGCACTGCTAGTGTCAAGACGAGAATTATGGGCGAAGAAAGATGCAAAGAGACCTGCTTTCTCTCTCACCGTATGAGCCAGTTTTCTATCAGGTTTATCCAGCGGAGGCAATGAGGGCTGACAGAAGTTCACTTCGACCGACTTGGCAAGAGACCAGAATGCTCTGCTACCAGCCGGCTGTGCAGAGAGCTTTGTGCCCATATGGGTAATGCGGTTGAAGCTAGCCTGCCTTAGTGCCTTTTTATAGGGCTTGGCAGCATGGTTGAAGGCTCTCTTCTTTGAGCTCAAATCCGGAGCTTTGTGGTCACGAGCGTCAACCCAGGCGAGAAACGCTGAATGCGTACCCTGTTGAGCCATGGGCGAGCTGAGCCACCGATGGATACGTCGCGATAAGGGATGAAATATTCCATAGCATGACGTATCACATCAGATATAGCAACTGCACAGCTCGACGGATTTTCAGAAGAGAAGTAGACCTGCTGCCAAGGAAAAAAAGCAAAGAAGTGCCGCATCTTATCCCAATCTGCTGACTTGTAACGCCACATTCGCCGTTCACCGCGTAAGTCGCAGTCAGGTGGGGAGAAAGACGATACAGACTTCATCAGAAAGTGATCTAAAGTTCCAAGTGGTGAGGAAACTGTTACGATACATCTGTCTGAATTGGTGGTCAGCAGAAGGTTCAGACAATAGACAGCATGGCCAACTACATCAGGCACCCTTGTCGTTTGATTTACCAATTGGGAGAGACCCATCTATACTGCAAAGATTCGCGCTTCTCTCCCAGCGTGTTCGGACCTCTGGTATGGGAAAAGCCAGTCTTTGTGACAGGCATTAAAATCCGCCAGAGCTATAAACTGCGCATCAGGGTGCCGATGCACCTTGCTTCACTGAGGTGGCCAAACAGTTGAGTCGTCTCCTGGTCACCGCTGTGCGATCGGTAGACACAAGTATAGACAATTTTGTCTACACCAGTGTCCACCAACAACCACAACGTTGAGAAATTAGTGTCCTCAAGGTGACGAAGACGCTGGCAGCAGATGTCATTGCGGACGTACACACAGACCCCCGCACGCTACAGGAAATGGTGCTCTAATGAGTATCCCGGGTAGTCAAGATCTGTCGCATCTAACGGACATCTGATCTGCGTCTCCGTCAAGAATAGTAAGTGGAGCTTGTCAGTCTCAAGGTGATGGTGGACCGCATCAAGATTGGAGTGCAGTCCTCGGATAGGAAGAAATGGTCCCAGTATCTCGATGCATGTTCCTTCCCTTCACTTGCTAGTGCCATCTACTGAACGGTAGTCTAAACATTATTAGCTGTAACGCATTTTTTTCGTTTTTTCACAGAAGTTGTATAACAATAAAATGCGCAGACGAAGCAAAGTTGTATCGTAAACGGCAGAAATACAGAGAAGATCTCAAGCGTCAGCGACAGCAAAACGACGAAAACATTTCACCAGCGCCTTCATCGGACGAATCTGATGCTGAAATTATTCAATTTCCCCCTAGAAAACGTAATAGAAGAAGGTTGAGTTCATCAAGCATATAACCGGATTGGTTATGTGAAATTTCATTCTCTGCTCTCAGCCACTTTTCAATAACTTTCTCCCAGGCATGATGATGATGATGTGGTATGTGATATTAGCTTTATTGGTTCATTTCTCTATAATTGTTGCACTCAAGCACGTCACCCTTTTTTTTATCCTAGAAGCCGAATTATATTTTTGCCTTTATGCCCAGTCATACATAAAAATGACGTACACTACTAAATCCGCTGTATTTAACTATTTTATTTAGTATATTTACTAGTTTTAAAATTATTTATTTGAAGTATAGTCTAATGTAATAAAAAACGTATTTTAATGTTATATCTATACTTTTTATTTATAGTTTAATAATATTATAGGTACTTGGAAAAGTAACGAAATTGAACAAAAAATTAGATCTTAGGTTTTTTCACATAATGAAATAAATTTTGCAATAATTAACTATATTAAAATTGATTCTTAAAATTAAATCAACTCTCATCTATACTAATTAAAAATCAGTCTTTATACGCAGTTTTGACAAATATCAATATTGTGTCATACTTAGCCCATTCCGTAGAAGAGTCAGGGTTCTCAGGATCCTCTTGCCTATTTTTCATATTTGTGTCATCTTCAACATCACTCCTGACATCGTCTCGAGTAATACAATCTTCCTGTTCAGAGTCAGTATTGTGCGAATAATCGTCTTCATTTTCCAATACTGATGCTATTTCGTCCGTCCACAGGACGCCATTGTATATTCGTATAAAACAATAATCGAATAAAAATCTTATTATTATAAAATGAAAACAATTCGCAAAAGTTACAAAAAGCTCAAACCTACGTCAAACTTACGTGCAGCATTGTTATTACGACAAAATGGCGACACTTACCCAGGCGATGCAGCCGTGTCCTATTAGGCCTCTGCAGCTACTGAGTTGGCCAAGGAGGTCGCAGTGATCCAAACGTGCATTAGAATTTAGAAAGATACAACGTATTTTCGTCGGAGTCTACGTCGAAATAACATAAATTGGGCTTCTAGGTTTAAAGATGGGCACCAAGGAACTGTTGCACCAAATCATCAGGTATGGCTTCTTCCCGCAACAATTTATTAAAGAATAAAAGCTAACCACGTCCATCCATCCACTCGCAATACTTCCACACTTCAACTGGTATTCCATCTGGACCTTGATCTATATATTTATATATATAGATAATTGTGTATCTTTTTAGAAATATATAATATTCAGACAACTATCACACAACGCCGTCTAGTCCCAGGCTAAGCACAGCTTGTGTTATGAGTACTAGACACCTGATAAACATACTTAAATATTTCTAAATACTATGGATAATATTATAGATAAATTACACCCAGACACAGGACAAATGATTTTGCTCATCACACAAACATTTGTCCTGGGTGGGAATTGAACCCACGACCTCCGACATAGCAGTCAGAGCCACTAAAAACTAGACCAATAGGCCAGTCTATGTATGTTTATCAGTTGTCTAGTACTCATAGCACAAGCTCTGCTTAGTTTGGGACTAGATGTCGTTGTTTACCAAGCGTGGATTATTAGATATATTACTATTTTATAACGGGCGCACTTCATATTATATGAAGTTAATAGTTAGAATAATTTTATTTCAAACGTGACAAATAAATGATAGATGACATAATTTTTTTACATTATAATTTATTTTTAACATTTATTTAGTAAATAGGGACATAAAAACTTTTTTCGTATAACGTTATTGGATATATAACGTTTATATCGAAAATCGTTTAAAATATACATTGACACCATCAGTATGGTTAACACTCCGATTCAGAGCAATCCGACTCGGATAGATTAGATTGAAAGGCTTAAGGCGGCGTGCAGGCCGGATCTCTGAATTCGAGACGAAACAGTTGTAACTTTGCTAAGCCTACCTACCTAGCAAAGTTACAACCGTTTCATGTCGAATTCCGTTCTCCAATCGGTAACGCCTCTGTGTCAGCAATTGTAGAAAACGATAAGTTGGTAGCCGTGTTGACGCGCCTGAGTTGGCCGCTCATTCTACAATAACAAAGGATGTAGCGTTGAACACATTGAACTTGGCTACAAATTTTCTATTCGTTTGTTCTGACCACGTGACTTAACGTTGAGATGATGTCATTCCCATACATTTGATTAGTTTTCGACTAGCGTTAACGATTGCAGATTATCAACTTGGCTAGGGGTGCTGGGACCTGGAGGCGAAAATACTCGTGGCACTTCACCGGTGGCGCGAGGAAGCGAAAGCATGGGGCGAGAGAGTGGTGCAGCTACAGGTCTCTCGTTTCATGCACTACCGTCGTCGAACATAAATATTTTGTTCGAAGATTCTATTAGTGGCTCAGTTTTGCACTGATAATATTTCGCAACTCATATGCCTGTCGCGACACCCAGTTTTGCGCTATGTTACAGCCAATTTTTTAGTTAGTTAGATTAGTGAAATATTTAGTGTTTCTGAATTTTTAATTTGATGTATTTAGATGTTGGGCATGCCACAATCGAGGCGATAAGTCCCCTCTTTGAGAAGTGGCTGGAAAGACGTCACGGCATCCTCACCTTCCGCATGACGCAGGTCCGCACCAGACATGATACGTTCGAGAGGTTCCTGCACTCGATACGTGCGGAAACGACGCCCGGGTGTCGTCACTGTGCGGACCGCCCGGATGACACGGTGGAGCATACGGTGGAGGTGTGCCCCGCTTGGGCAGAGCAACGCCGTGTCCTCGTGAGGGCAATCGACGGCGGCGATCTCTCGCGCCGGGCCTTGGTACAGGCCATGGTCCGAAGCGAGGAGGAGTGGCAGGCGGTCGCCTCCTTCTGCGAAGCAGTAATGCTAGCAAAAGAGGCGGCCGCACGCGTCAGGGAACTGACTTCCTCACGCCCCAGCCGCCGGGATCCTAACCCCGATTTCCAGCCACCGTAGTCGTTGGCTTGGACAACGAGCAATGGGTAGCTCGCCGTCCAGCCGTCCGATAATTGCCCGGACCGAGCCCCAGTCGTCGACGGCGCGGTTTGTTCCACGCGTGCCTCAAAGAGATATTAGCAAAACCGTAGGGGCCCAGAAGGACCGAAGCCTACTGGAACCATGGGTTCACTTCTGAAAGGGAAACCTAGGAAGAAAGGAAGATAGGTGTGGATTTAGTCAGTAAAAGTCTGACACGGAGAGAGCGGCAGAAGTCATTGGGTATTTCCAACTTTAAAAAAAAACCGTTACGATTTATCGTGCGTATGTGACTGTGTACGTGAGCGCGACGGCCTGTACAAGGCTCCGCCTACTTACTCTACAAGACGCTTTTACCAGTTTCCGTAAATAAGAATTTAAAGAACAATGCCCATATTAGAAGAGTGCTGTAAATCAGCAATCCCTAATATGCAGAGCTATATCATATGATAGCTTTTTAATGCTATTTTCAAAATAACTTGAAACTAGAAAAAAAAATCGATCTAAATATTACAAATTCGCTCGATATATGTATCAACACTTGTCTAAAAATAATTACAACACTATTGAAATGGATGAAAGTGGGAGTTTAGGCAGATTTTTTTTTTCTAAAAGAGTTCATCGTAAACTTAAGCTGTATAATTTTGTTGTTATTTTAACTGTTTAAAATTTAATTTTGCAGTAATATGTGCTTGAAAGGAAAGCTAAAATAAATACTCAATTTACAGTGAAAAGAAGTATCTGCCGAGAAAACAATGTTATTCATCATTCCAATTAAAAACATAAAATAATAAGTAGTAATATATATTGTAATACATCTACTTTGCCAAGAAATAAAAATAAGTTAAAATAATTATACTATGAAGACATAACTCAAAAGATTTTGTATCTGAGCAACAACCATTAATAAAAAGAATAAATGACACTTTTTACATTATTTATGGAGTCCTATAAAAGATTTCAAATTAACATCATAATAATCGATCCTAAATAATTATGATTATTCTAATCGATCCTAAATAATTATGATTAGAATAATCATAATTATTTAGGATCGATTGGTAGTTTACTTTTTCTGCATTTTGTGGGTATCAAATGGGCATAATTCTTAAAAAAAAAAATACATATCTAACCATTTTATTGTTGATTCGGGTCGAGAATCACTAACATAATTGTCTACTGATTTTTTTTTTGCAGATTCAAAAGTGCACCTTATGTTGGTACATTTTATTTCTTTTCATGACGTTAACTTAACTCTATTGTAATTATTTCATTTTTTGGGAGGTTTATATGAAGCCTATTTTTATTATGAGAATGGGTGAACACTAGACTGTGGATTCATAGAAAGCTTTCTATTTTGACCTGTTTTTTATTATTATTTTATGTGATTTTGGGTAGGTACCTACAATGTTGACTGATCTAACCTATCCTCTCATACTTATTAATAATATAATATGAAAAAATTGTACAAAGATTTTTTTTTTTTTTTAAATCTATCAATAGAGTTACTTGCCGGTTCTTCCATAGAAACGACCAATTGGAACCGCGCACATTGTAGGTACACACACGTGCTTACTTGAGCACTTATAAAATCTCAGAAGCTACGTACATTTTATAGGTGGCCATCTAGGCTTATGTGAAATAATATTATATTTTGAATTGAATTATTTTAAGAAAAAATAATTTTTGACATAATTAAATTTTTTAAGTGAGAATTATAATGTGGCCAGCGGTTTTGACCGAAAATCTATGTTGCATGCCTTTTATGAATCGTAATTAGAAGTTGTAAAAACAATTAACTTTATCGTCTGTATCCGTCATTTTGTCTTATTCTCATAAGGCCCAACGAAAAATTTTTAGACATTCCGGCCTAACATACTTTTTAAAATCATAAAATTACAGCCCAGCAACCGAAAATTATGCTTATATATAGGTAAGTCATTTTTGGTTTAAACAATCTAAAAAAAAAAATCCCATAATTTTATTATTTCAATATATTCTGATATCAAATAGTTAACTTTAGATATAGAAAATTAGTTAGGACTTAGCCAAAAACATTATAGACGAAAAAAGGAAGAAAGAAAAACTCCTGGGCCGCAACTACTTGCGACTGTTTTAGTACTGATATTGGGTCATAATGTATATCAACCTAAATTTTGGTTGGGCCTTACGAGGTTAAGTTGAACTGGATAAGCATGTGTTATTGTCCGTTTACCCTTGATTAGTGTTAGAATTTGGAAGCTACTTTTCTTTGAAATTTGAAAACAATGTTGTAGTATTGTATAAAGAGAAAGCATTTGTTTCAAATTTTGTAGACGTGGGTACTATTAAGCAATTTATGATTAATTTATTTAAGTTAAGTACTACTTGTTTAACATACATGAGCTTGGCAGTTGAGAGTTCTTTATGCTCCGCAAATGTCTAAGTAATGGTGGTGATGGTAGTGCGTGTGGGGATGGAGGATCATTCAGTTCCCTTCAAAATGGTTGAGCTGAGTGGTACCGATATACGCGTCTTGTCCGGGAATGGATGCTGTCAGTTGAGGCTGATGACCTTTTGACTGCCAGTGGCTTATGGCTTTGTAGTTTCTATAGTAGGTATCAATTTTTTTATTGCTTTTTATACTTTATATATTGTTCCTATATACATTGTTGTCAAATAAAAGAAGGGCTTACAATAAAAAACCTAAAAAAATAAATAAATCTTTAAAATTAAACATTGCATTTTTATTAATTACAAAGCATTACAAAACTTTCGTTGATATATAGAGTGAAATAAATCTATGGGCCCTGGACGGGTACTACTTCAAATCTTGGAAATAGCTATATACCATATTTAACATAAAGGAAACATTCTTGTATTTTATTACAGGACAAACATTAATAAAAAATAAAAAATACAAAATAATAAAACCGACTTCACTAAAAAAGACAGTAAAAGGATCAAAATAACTTTAATTTCGGAAGTCGGTGTTTCTCAGTATTATTTGTATCTTATTTAACACCGACTTCCGAAATTAAAGTTATTTTGATCCTTTTACTGTTTTTTTTTAGTGAAGTCGGTTTTATTTTTTTGTAAAAAGTTTTTTATTTCACACTTTTTCGTTGCGATACACTTATAAACAGCCTATTTCCTACGATAATTCCAATTTACCCAAACACTACTAGGTTACATTGTTTTATTATGGATTTTCTGTGTCTACCTTTCAACTTACGGCTCCATCATTAGATCAGTTTGATAGGACTTTATAGTCAAAGTGCATCTCATGAAAATTCTAATAAGCCAAACACGGCTAGGTTACATTGATTAATTACGGAGTTCTAGTGCCTACCTTCCGGCTCCATCATCATTATCAGTTCACTTCGATGATACCATTTTCAACGTAACTATTCAGAACCATTAATTTTAATTAATGGTTAATTAATACCTCGGTGTGAACCTAGACAAGCATTTGACCTTTGCTAAGTAACATTTTAACAAGTATTAAACAGCAGAGTCCAAAACTGACCACAAAAGCAAATTGTAAAGCCACATTTACACATTCGTGTGAATGGCGAGGCGAATGACAAAGAGACCTAAAAGTCTCAGTTAGCAGATAATGCAATCCACAAAAAAAAAATTAAATAGTCAAATCTGTTTTTTAATGAGAGATTTGACAATTCGAATGTTGCATGTTTTTTCCATTTCTCAAATAGTGAGGAACCGCAACCGATATAAAACAAAAAAGCGAAACATTCGTAAAAATAATTTCGTTTTTTTATGCAACTAATTATGGCCGTTTTGGTATTTTCTGAAGGTAATTTAATAGATGCAGATGTCTCACACCTAAAATAAAATATATTTAAAGCTTAAGAATTGTAAGACTAGCAAAAGCTGTGTCATTTTATTTTTTCGTCTCGATTTGTTATAAAAATATAGAATTGTGTACTCGAATGTTTTTTTTTTGCTGACACTTTATTACAACTTTACTAATAGGTAGTGTTAATAAGGACTTCGGTTTGAAAACTAATAATAGTTAAAATTAAACAATTTAAACCCTCTTTTTGTACTATTTTCGCATGGATCTCTTATAAAATTGTAACGATTAACGAACCGAGTGTCGTTTTCTTGCAATGCTGTCATGCTGAATTCACAGGTTGACGACCAATGGGCACGCCATAATTATGACGGTCAGTCCCCTCTTTGAGGGGTGGCTGGAGATGCGTTGCCGACATGTTCACTTTGGGAAGTTCCTACATCGGGTTCAGGTGGTCACCACTGTATGGACCGCCCGGAGGAACGGTGGAGCATACGATGGAGGTGTATCCCTCTTGGGTGGAGCATCGCTGTATCCTTGTGAAGGCCATAAGTGGCAGAGACCTCTCGCGCTGGGTCCTGGTACTGGCCATGGTCCGGAGCGAAGAGGAATGGGGTCGCCTTCTTCTGCAAAACAATAATGCTAGCGAAGGAAGAGGCTGCACGAGTAAGGGAACGAACATCTTTACGCCCGCCGCCGATTACCACAATGTCAATACCGACATCGAGCATAGGTAGCTTGCCGTCCGACAGTCCGGTAATCGCCAGGACTGAGCTCCAGTCATCAACAGCGCTTGTGATCCATGCGCTCTTCAAAGAGATGTCAGCAAACCGTAGGGGCTTAGTAGGACCGATCAGAGAAGTCACTGGATGAATTCCCATCTGGAAAAAAATCTTGACGACCAATGATGATAATTTTTTTGATTCTAAAGCATAAACTGCGACTGTCTCGTCCCGCTATTGTAAACAATATCTAAAATTGTGTTGGGACGCCCATATGTTGGAGCTCCCTGGTAAAAGAAAGTAGCTAAGAACTACTCATGATGCAGTTTTCAACCGCGCCCGCAACGGTGGAGGAAACACGAGAAAACGGTGGAGCTGTTTTATTTGTAAACTCACAAGACTGGAGTTTTGTGTGCAAACTTGGCAAATGACAAACGCAGGACGGGGGGTTAATTATCTGTCGAGCTCCAAACCGCTGTGGACATACACCAGAAACGGGCTGTTGCGTTATACTTACTTCACAGAAGAATTAAAAAGAAGGCCTATAAAGTTCTGGATGCATCAATCGATTTTGGGATTTCTGAAGGCCACTGCGGGTATTAATTGACCGCAGAGAGTGCGACTGCAACCTGCCGCGGCTGCAGATGACCGTGGCCTGCTTGATTCTACTAGTTGCCCACCGGTGCAGTGGGGAGAGGGATACGTATATCTCTAGCATTCTATAGAAACTGCGGGCTCACAACCGCAGCGGACGCGGGTAAAAACGGTTTTGTGAGTTCTTAGTATAAGTAAAAGTCCGAATGTAAAAAAAGTGGTAATATTTTTGAATATTTTTAATTCTTTAAAGGTTGTATTATTAAAAGAACCTGTATAGAAAATCGAATTAGGAGACATCACTTTTATCAAAAAGCTGGCAACATATTTCTGAGTTTGACATTTGCACTTGTCAAATCTAGTTCAACTAATCGTATGTCAACACACAAATATAGTTGATGTCAAAACGTTTATTGTAGACTTGGGAAAATAAAAGCTAATCATCAGAAACCGAGTTAACATATCATTGAGTGGCATTAGTGTGTGCATAATTCCAGCATGTCGGTGCCTCCTCAGGCATTTGTAAACAAAAACAAAAAACATTTCCTGGGGATCCCAGCACCCTTAGGTTATGTTGCTGGTGTTGGTCGAGGGTATGTTATTATTTGTACATCAATTTAAACTGTTTTACTAAAGGTTGTACAAGTGATCATAAAATTTCTATTGCAGTGCCACTGGTTTCACCACACGATCTGATATTGGTCCTGCACGAGATGCTAATGATGTTTCGTAAGTAATTGTTTTTATTATATTTATTACAACACATTTAGAAACAGTACTAAAATATTAGACCTTAAGATTATGTACAAATTCTACTATGATTTTATGAAATTGAAAACTAAATTGGTTTGATTGTATTTCTTGTTGTATTGTAAGATTTAAGTCCTTTTACTTATCTTGTCTTCTAGGGATGATCGTCATGCCCCTCCAGCGGCTAAACGCAAGAAAACCGAGGAAGAAGATGATGATGAAGATCTGAATGATTCTAATTATGATGAATTTTCAGGTTATAGTGGTTCATTGTTTTCTAAGGTTTGTTTAAATCTTATTTTTTGTAATAATAATGTTGTTTTACTTGAACTATTTGACCTTTAGAGTACTGTAATTAGAGACATAATAAAAAGACAATGAGTGAGTGAATGCCAGCGTTTGCTTGGGGTTTAATGAATTAAATAACTAATTTAAGTGTACTACTGTTAAAATAATGATAATCCTATGATCTACCTCACTATTTTAGTGTCTTCTCTGGAAGTCAAGTCCCGATTCCTTAGATGAGTCAGGAACCCCCAAACTGGCCTGTTGGGTGAGAACCTACATCAGGGGGAAAATGAGGACACCATAGTTAAAGTGATAGTAAGCTAAAAATATAAATATTTTTCAGGATCCTTATGACAAAGATGACGCTGAAGCTGATGCCATTTATGAATCAATTGACAAAAGAATGGATGAAAAGAGGAAAGAGTATAGAGAGAAACGCCTTAAAGAAGACTTGGAGAGATACCGTCAAGAGAGGTATGTTAAATCAATGAACCACCAAAACTTAAAGAGTTCATGTTTAGCTCAATCCACTATAAATAGGAGCAGTGGTGGCCCAGTGGTAACAGCCCCGACTTACCGAATTATAGGACACAGGTTCAATACCAATCAGGCACATTGTGTATTGCATTATCGCTGCTCTCGAAATGTGAACAAAAACATTGTAAGGAAACCAAAATGTCCTAGGATCGAAAATTCGAAGACATGTTTCATATATCATGTTAGACATCCACCATACTGCACTGGGCCTTTGCGGTGAATTATGACTCATTCCCTCTCTTAGGAAGGATGCTTGAGTCCCAGCAGAGGGAATATTATAAGGCTGATTGTGCTACTAAAAATATTTATACTCTAAGCCAACTAGCCTAAGTCAACATTCGCTCAGGGTTTAATGATTTAAAGTAAAAGTCTGATTCTGTACAAGCATTTGTATCTTATAAATGTTTTAATTTTTGGCTATTTTTAATTGATATCTTCCCAAAATCTGGTTTTCAGGCCAAAAATCCAGCAACAGTTCTCAGACTTAAAACGTGAATTGAAATCAGTATCAGAAGATGAATGGTCAGCAATCCCAGAAGTTGGTGATGCACGTAACAGGAAACAACGCAACCCTCGGGCTGAGAAGTTCACTCCACTACCTGATAGTGTGCTGTCAAGGAATCTGGGTGGAGAATCGTCGTCTTCTATTGACCCAGGATCTGGGCTTGCATCTATGATGCCTGGGGTTATGACTCCAGGAATGTTGACACCTTCTGGTATGTTTAGTTTAATCTCTTCCAGTAAAATATATTTTTTTAGTTATAAACACAATGGGTGTTCTAGTAAAAAGGCCTAAGGGCTGCTTTGTAGTTTTTGGAGGCATCTAGTTTTTGCTGGAAAACAGATATTTTAGATCAAAGGTTTGTGTATCCTTTAATTACATATTACTTCAAAACAAAAGTGCCCCACAGCATCTGTCTGTTCGCGATAAACTCAAGAACTACTGAACAGATTTGGTCAGGTTGCGGGTTCAAACCCAACCAGGCGCATTACTTTGTGTAATTTATTTCATCACCACTGCTCTTAAAACAGTGAAGGAAAACATCGAGAGGAAACCAGCATGTCCTAGAACCAAAAATTCGAAGACATGTGACATTCACAAACCCGCACTGGGCCCGCGTGATGGTTTACGGCCCATTCTCTCCTAGAGATGAGGTTTGAGTCCCAGCAGTGGAAACATTAAAAGCCTGATTATGCTTATGCTACCAATAAATTGTAATAATTGATTACACCAGAAAAATAAATATTTACGCAATTTGACTAATTAAATACAAAACTTTTTATTAGAACAGTTACAATTGTGCTCAATTTGCCGTCTACTTCTGAACTAGGCTTGGGGCCTGTATTTCGGCACGCCTAGCGCCTCAAGCCATGGAACTGGTTCTGCAAGAGCGACTCCATGAACAATATGGAAACAATATTTATAATAAAATAAGTTTAGGAAATTTAAACAGTACAAAGAAAAAGAGTTTTTTTATATATGTAAGTTACATAAAGTTTTTTATTTACAGGTGACTTGGATTTAAGAAAAATTGGTCAAGCAAGAAATACACTTATGACAGTGAAATTATCCCAAGTATCCGATTCAGTCACTGGACAGACAGTTGTAGACCCCAAGGGCTATCTGACAGACTTGCAGTCCATGATACCGACGTATGGCGGCGATATCAATGATATTAAGAAAGCCCGATTGCTGCTTAAGTCTGTTAGAGAAACTAATCCTAATCATCCCCCAGCTTGGATTGCTAGTGCGAGGTTGGAAGAAGTTACAGGTTGGTGGTTTTTAATAAATTACTAGCTTTTGCTTTTCCTTCTCCCTGAGAGGAGGCTTGAGTCTCAACAGTGGGAACATTATAAAGCCATCTATGCTATGCTATGCTATACTAGGTTTTGCCCACGGCTTCGCTCCCGTCAACTGACTACTCTACCCTACCTACATTACGCTATCTACTTACCTATCCTATGCTACCTTACCTTACCTTTATACCCTACCTACCTATCTACGTACCTACCTAGCCTACCCTACTTACCTACCTAGCTACCCTACGTACCTACTCTACCGTACGTACCTATTATTTTTTTGCTTTTAAATCTTCCCTGTATGCAGGTGAATAAAACATAAAAATAATTATTAAATTATGTCCAACCGTTTTCGAGTTTTAGCGAGACTAACAAACAGCAATTGATATTTATATTATGCTAGCTGGCCCAGCGAATTCGTACCGCCTAACATTAAGGATAACGCCATCTACTGGCATTACCAGAACAGCATAATTCATTTTATAATGACATTTTGATTAGAGATGGCGTTGTATTTGGATTTTTTTTTTCGTGATTTTTCCATTTTTTTCTAACCGTTTAAACCTTCCCTGGACTATGTCGAATATTTCAATACTAAAATTAGCCAAATCGGTCCAGCCGTTTTTGAGTTTTAGCGAGACTAATGAACAGCTATTCATTTTTATATTTATATATTAGTACAATTAAGGCCTACTGTCCACGGATGCGTAGCTTCATAAGCGTGTATTCGTCTGTGTACCGGCAGCGTCGTACCGTTGTTTCATTGCCGCTTTGTCGACACAGTTTCATAGTTTTGTATGTAAGCTTGACGCAGGTGTAAACGCACCATAGTGACGAATACGTGTCTATGTAGCTACGCGTCCGTGAACAGTAGGCTTAAATTGAGAAATTATAAAATAATTATGTTATGAAATTATAATTATAGTAACGCATTCTACTTATTTCAGGCAAAGTCCAATCAGCTCGTAACCTAATAATGAAAGGCTGTGAAGTGAACCCGAGCAGCGAAGAGCTCTGGCTAGAAGCGGCTCGACTGCAGCCGCGCGACACCGCTAGGGCTGTCATCGCGCATGCCGCTAGGAACCTGCCGCATAGTGTCAGGATATGGGTGAAGGCTGCTGACTTGGAGCAAGAGACTAAGGTAATGTTTTTGTATGAGTACTTTAAACTTTGATGTTCTAATCTATCTATATCCTAAACATATACTAGCGGTCTCGCCACACGTTGTCCAGTCTGAAATCTGGCTTTTTGAGAGGAAAAAAACCGGTTGCAGCGCCACCTGCCGGGTGCAATTGTATTTTCAAAACCAGATCAGTCAAGCCATTTAAGAAGAGTTATGTGACAAACACATGTACAGAAGAATTATAAATATATAAAGATAGAAGGAGAAACTGATTGACAACTGGCTGACTGACATATCTCTCTGAAACTACTGGGACTAAGAACGTAAAATAATGCAAAAGGCTTCCTTTTATGATGTAGGCGAGCACTATGAAAAGATTTTTGGAAATTCAACCTTCAAGGGGGCGAAAAGGGGAAATTTCGTTTGCATTCAAAATCTCAATTCATTTACCAATATACTTGAATATGTTCAGCCCGCCGCTTCGCTCGCATGAAAGTAGGTTTCTCCATATAAATTATAGACCCCCCGTTTTATCCCGTTAGGGGCTGAATTTTAGAAAATCCTTTCTTAGTGCTCGCCTACATCATAAAAGGAAGCCTTGTGCAAAATTTCACGTTCCTAGGTCCAAGTAGTATCGGCTGTGCGTTGATATGTCAGTCAGTCAGTTTTTTGTTTTATATATATAGATATCTGGCTTCAACGTTTATAGGACTATATCAAAGCCAATGGAGATCATTTTGAACGAGCTTCATATATTTACAATGTTATTATACTATGAATGCGTAAATTAACACACATTACAGTAATAAATGGTATATGCAATAGAAAAAAAATTCCTTGCAACAATATTTATGGCAAGATTAGGTATATGTGACAACTTAATGTGTCTTTGTGTTATTAGTCTGTAAGTTTTTGATACAAGTGCAGAAAATTTATCATTGCGACCGAGGCGGAATTCGCACGAGTCGTAGGCGAGTGTGTTATGGAGCCGAGAGCTGCAGTAATAAATTTGCCCGTGTATCAAACGACTTTTTTTCAATACACTTACGAAGAAATTAATAAATGGGGGTTGACCGGCGACACGTGGGGGACGACGCGCGCCCAGCCTGACACGATACATGTAATAACATTGTGGCGGGGGAGATCACGCGCACTTTTCTGCACTAGTGCGGAAAACAGTCTATTGCGTGCCTAAAAGCGGTGGGATAAGAGCGGATTTTCGAGTAAGTGTATTAAAAAACTAATTTACCTTCCACAGGCAAAGCGCCGAGTCTACCGCAAAGCCTTAGAACACATTCCCAACTCTGTCCGTTTATGGAAAGCAGCCGTAGAACTTGAAAACCCAGAGGACGCCCGCATCCTCCTCTCGAGAGCCGTAGAATGTTGTCCTACTAGTGTGGAACTGTGGCTGGCGTTGGCTCGCCTGGAGACTTATGAGAACGCCAGGAAAGTACTGAATAAGGCCCGCGAGAATATTCCTACTGATAGACAGATTTGGGTGACTGCTGCTAAACTCGAGGAAGCACATGGTGAGTAAAATTAGCTTTATATAAATAACTAGCTTTGGCCCGCGGCTTCGCTCCCGTCTATATTCTACTACTCTACCCAACTCTACCCCACTCTACCCTACTCTACCCTACTCTACCCTACTCTACTCTACTCTACCCTACTCTACCCTACTCTATCCTACTCTACCCTACTCTACCCTAATTTACCCTACTCGATAAAATGTATCCTATGTCCGTCCGTCGGTTCTGAACTACCTCCCCACCAATTTTCAGCAAAATCGATTCAGCAGTTCTTGAGTTATAAATAGTGTAACTAACACGACTTTCTTATATATATATAGATTATATAAATGTGCAAGAAACAACATTATTCATTGTTTTTCAAACTTTCTGATGTAACAAAAAACCGGGCAAGTACGAGTCGCTCGCGCAAACTTACCTATGAAAACAGTTCAATTCCTAAATTGAGTTATGAAGATTTTTCCGAATAAAAAAGTTTTTTTGTGACGTAACTACAAATTAATTTCCAAGTTTTTTTCCTATATTTCTGCTATTAGACCTTACTTCATGCCAAATTTCAGGATTCTTGGTCAACGGGAAGTACCCTACGAATTTTGATTCCCTTGAGAGTGTCGAAATACACGTTTTTTGCGACATAAACGGCCGTATCTTTTTTTTCGTTAATTCTAAAGTTTGATTTTTTTACATCTTCAAGGGACTGCAGACCTGAGTATATGGTTTTTGTGGTTATGGTTTAATTTCAACTCGATATCTCCACGCGTTTCCGAGAAAAGGGTCTGAATAGACAGACAAACGGACAACAAAGTTATCCTATAAGGGTTCCGTTTTTTCCTTTTGAGGTACGTAACCCTAAAAATAATCAAATCTCAGTCCAAGACATCTTGAATTTTGTAGAATGTCACTATAGTTTTTATTTTAAAGAACCGTGTGGGTGAGTTCGCAAACATGTAAACTCTCACAAGGCACTTAAAATTGAAACATCTGCAGGCCATATAAATATGTAATCTGGGCTGATATCGAACTTGAAATAAACAGCGCAGCAGGCAATCGCTTTGTCAATAGTATGATAGTAAGTCAGTATGCCTACTAGATTAAAACGAACAGTTGTAATATTGAATTAATTATAAAATACACATTTCGGCTCCTGATCGAATCAGAAATGAAGATATCAGCAAGAGAATGAAGGTTTACTGTCATGGGCGAGGATTCGCCAAACTTAAGTGGCAGTGGGCAGGGCACATTGCTCGCAGAACAGATGGTCGATGGAGCTGAAAGCTATGGCCTCCCACAAGGTGAACCGACAACCTGGTGAGGATCACGGGAATCCCATAGATGCAAGACGCACAAGACCAGACATTGTGGCGACACTTGGGGAGGCCTATGTGACGTCGAAATGATGATTATGAAGTTACAATTTGCTATGTCCAACCACAGATGTAACTAAATCTCAATTTCTTATTGCCAGGCAACACCCATATGGTTGAGAAGATCATAGACCGTGCGATCACATCTTTGAGCGCCAACGGCGTGGAAATAAATCGCGAGCACTGGTTCAAAGAAGCTATGGAGGCTGAGAAGTCTGGCGCCGTACATACTTGTCAGGTAAGATAGTCATATAACAGACTGTAGTTTGATTTCAGTGCAATTTGTTGATCCTCACTAATATGGTGTAGGCGAGGGAAAAATGTGTCATCTTTGCTATTGGAACATTTGCATCTGAATCACTGAAATGTTTCGAAACAGTGATATGTATCATTTGGAATATTTGGAACATCTGCTCAAAATATACTAACGGAACATTTGAAACATCGGCTCACAAGATACAAACGGAACATTTGGAACAAAGGGTCAAAAGATACAGACACTGACTGTTATGAATCGTGGTCTGTTACGTTGCGTCATAATTATACACTAAAAGTATTATTTAATTGAATTTTGATTTAAGAATAATTTAAAGCAGATGTTTTTAGTTCAGGTCATTAATTATATTTACACTATTTACGTTATAATTTGAATTTTAAAAAGACTGCTGGTCACTAAAGTAAAGAGTGTTTCAGTGTTCCAATTGTTCCAAATGATGCATTTAAAACATTACCGATGTTCCAATCTTTCGGAACACTAAAATGTTACGAAATAGTGAGTCGGTTTAGTAAAGAGTTACACACGCCTAGCGGTGGACAGTAGGCCTAAGTCAGACACCCTCCCCCTCTATCGTAAAGCGGGAGAAGTCATTGGATGATTTCACACATTGAAAAAAAACTAATGTTGGTTTTTTGGATTTACAAATAACACTTTGGTCAGTTAAGTATAGTTTGACCAATTTCTGAAATTTTAAATTGCTTCTAAAATCTCAGAAACCATTGTTGTTTACATGTGTCTAATTTTCTAATTTTCGAATTTTCTCAGTGAATTGGCTGTGTTTGAAATCAATGCATTTTGATATTTTTATTTTATTTTACCAGGCCATTATTCGTGCTGTGATTGGTCATGGCATTGAACCTGAAGATCAGAAACACACATGGATGGAAGATGCCGAAGCTGTAAGTATTTTTATCCTCATTCTAATATCTCATCGTAGAAAAACTGTAACACATTGCATTTGATTCTCAAATTGAAATATCGACTTTATGTAGCAAAAAATAAGGTTTTATGTTTAATTGTACACAGCATAGATTAAGCTTTACTTCGCTCTTGTAATCGTCTCTTTGTACAATATATCTTTTATTTCTTCACTAGTGCGCAAATGAAGGTGCTTATGAGTGCGCTCGTGCAGTCTACGGGTACGCTCTATCAGTGTTCCCGTCAAAGAAATCAATATGGCTGCGTGCGGCGTACCTGGAGAAACAACACGGAACTAGGGCCAGTCTGGAAGCGCTGCTGCAGAGGGCGGTAGCGCATTGTCCCAAGTCGGAGGTGCTGTGGCTCATGGGGGCTAAATCTAAATGGTTGGCTGGTATGTCGCTTCGATTTATTTACGTGAATTTCACGTTACTAACCTTAATAAGTTTTTTTTACTATTGATAGACTCGTATTTGACCACTGTCTCACCTGATGATAAGCAATGATGGTCGTAGCAACTTTCGCACATAACTTTTTATTGTTTTACTCTCTGTTACAAAACAATGACGATTACAATGACCGACTTTTAGGTGTTGCCATATTTACTTTTCTAAAAAAAAAAAACAGTTTGCGCTTTCGTTAGACACACAATCAAAACAGACTCCGGCAGAAATCAACTCCTCAGCTGTACGCACAATGAATGTGAAAATACATAAGAAATAAAAAAGGAACCAACCATATAATAAAAAAATCTGTACCTACGAGGCCAAAAAGGTGCCTACAACCTGGGGTTCTACAAGTCAATGAAATAGGTTACTTCTAGGTAAACGTGCTTCATCGACCACATCGTCGCTTTCCATCAGGTGAAATAGTGGTCAAGCGCGAACATACTTTTTTTTTTAAATTGATTTAAACCAGTGCTTGACTGCGATCCCACCCGATGGCAAACGGAGATGCAATCATGTATGGTCAGGCGCACCAGTTTATGAAGAGCCCATTCACTCTAGCTTTGAAGACACCTATATTATAGTTGGACGGGAAGACCGCAGCAGGCAAATTGTTCCAGTCCTTCGATCATCATCATCATCATTTCAGTCGACAGACGTCCACTGCTGGACATAGGCCTCCCCCAAATGTCGCCACAAAGAACGGTCCTGTGCGACTTGCATCCGTCGGATTCCCGCAACCTTCACCAGGTCATCAGTCCACCTTGTAGGGGGCCTTCCAACACTGCGTCGTTGTAGTCCTTCGATGTACGCGGTATAATCGAAGAAGCG
This sequence comes from Mythimna vitellina, assembly GCA_949316375.1. Taxonomy (NCBI): domain Eukaryota; kingdom Metazoa; phylum Arthropoda; class Insecta; order Lepidoptera; family Noctuidae; genus Mythimna; species Mythimna vitellina. Next base: position 8,071,263 of record OX438699.1, on the reverse strand, counting down.
AAACGCTTAGTCCGGACCGTTGAATTTTTAACAACGTAAGGGTGGATACTCGCCGTTCGTCGGGTTGTCCGATGGCAGGAAGGAGATGGCGGAATCAAGTCATACAATTCCCGCGCACACTCTCCAAAATGACTGACCTGTTGGTCTAGTGGTTAGTGGCCCTAACTGCTATGCCAGAGGTCGTGGGTTCGATTCCCACCCAGGACAAATGTTTGTGTGATGAGCACGATCATTTGTTCTGTGTCTGGGTGTAATTTATCTATATATGTATGTATTTAGAAATATATAAGTATGTTTATCAGTTGTCTAGTACCCATAACACAAGCTCTGCTTAGCTTGGGACTAGATGGCGTTTGTGTGATAGTTGTGTAATATTATAAAAAAAAAAAAAAATGTAACCTGTAAAATACCGATAGGCTGGCTACCCTGCGCCTGTGCTCGAGGCTTTGTAGATTGGACTCAACCAAATCTGGAACCCCAATTAGCCTCTTCGCACTTTCCACTGAGTCCAAAGCTGCTAGATGGCATTTTGCAGCACCAGCCCATATGTGATAACAAGTAAAACCAAAAAAAAAAATCGAGTCGGACTCGCGCACTGAGGGTTCCGTACAAACTTACCTATGAAAACAGTTCAAATTCTGAATTGAGTTACGAAGATTTTTCCGAATCGCAAAAAAAAAATTATGACGTAACTATAAATTTACAGTTTTCAGATTTTTGTTTTACTTGTGCTATAAGACATTGCTTGATGCCGAATTTCAGGATTCTAGTTCAGCGGGAAGTACCCTTTTTTTAACGACCTAAACGACAGTATCTTCTTTTTTTTCGCAGCTTCAAGGGACCGCAGACCTGAGTATATGGATTTAATTTCATCTCGATACCTTCGCGTATTTCCGAGGTCTTGACAGATGGACAGACAATAAAGTGATACTATAAGGGTTCCGTTTTTTCTTTTTTAGGTACGGAACCCTAACAAGTTGTGTGAGGCGGAAATAACCTTTATTTTCTTTTTAAATTGCAATTATAATTAAATTGTTTCTATCTCCTTAAGGTGACGTGCCAGCAGCTCGAGGTATTCTATCACTTGCTTTCCAAGCTAATCCGAACTCCGAAGAGATCTGGTTGGCGGCCGTCAAGCTGGAGAGCGAGAACAAAGAGTATGATAGAGCGAGACGACTGCTCTCTAAGGCGAGAGCTTCTGCTCCTACGCCACGGGTAAGTTAATTATACGTAGGTAATTGATAAACGTAAAACTTTCATCATCATCATCATGTCACCCGAAAGACGTCCTCTCCTGGATATAGACCTCCCCCAAGTGTCGCCACAATTAACAGTCCTGTGCGTCTTGCATCCATCGGACTCCCGCAACCGTTACCAAGTCATCGGTCCATCTTGTAGAAGGCCTTCCAACGCTACGTCTTTCGGTACGTGGTCGCCATTCCAGAACGTTTCGGCCCCAACGGCCATCCGTTCTGCGGGCAATGTGCCCTGCCCATTAAAAAAAACATAAAACTAAAAAAAAACATTAAACATAAAAAAACAAAAAAAACATAAATCTTTACTAATCCACAATTCCTTTAAATAATAATAATCCTTTGTTCGATTCAGCCTGTCCCTTGCTGCCCTCCTCCAGCGACGCCCTTAGCGTGTAGTCGCTTAGTTTTTGTGTTTAGTTAAGTAAGCCCTGACTTGAAGCTTTGATTTGCGAATTAAGGCTCTCATAGGCAAGTCTGATTAAGCAGTCGACGACCTGGTTGACTTGCGAGAGTCCACACAAAAAAAAACTTTGTTTAAACACTGTTAATTAAACGATGTTTTTCAATATACTTACGACTCGTGAGGGTTGACGCGCGCCTCTTCGACCCCCAAAAGAGACCCCCAAGAGGCCTCGTATCAGGCTTGATACGAGGGCGAACATGTGCACTTTTCTGAACTAGAGTGGAAAACAGTTAATTGCGTGGCTAAAAGCGGTGGTATAAGAACGGGTTTTTGAGTAAGTCTATTGAAAAAGTATTTCCATAGCAACGACACTGCGCCTCCCCCGCTTGTGAATTAGACGTTACTTGTTTACGTAAACGATACTTGTAAATGTTCTTAAAAATTGTTACTATTAAAAATAAATATTAAAAACGTATAGATATTATTACGTAATAAATATTAAACAGGGGGAAGGTTCAGCCAAATCTTATTTTTTCTTATTTAGGGAGGGGAGGGGGTCAAAAACTTGTAAAAATCGTCTTAAATAATTAATTAATGGCCTCTTAAAAGCCAATATTATGTGAAGGCAAATTGTATAACATCTGTAATCATTCATTGATAAATAAATAATCTAATTTAGTAAAAAAAAATAAACGAACAAGCTTTTATTAAGTAAATACTTTAGAGTAGGTATTTATTAAATAAAAACTTGTTTGTTAAATTTGAAGAAGAAAGGGGGCCATTCTAATATAAGAGGGGGGTAGGAAGTCTTTGCTTTGCTTATTTTTGATGACACAAGGATGGAAGGATCTGGATAGTGATTACGTCAGCTTGCTGTAATTTTTGTTTTTTACCTTTTATAATAGAACGATGTTCCAAAATCACACGAAAGTAAGCAGAGGCACATCACTGAGCAGCAAACATCCAATGTCATTGTAGACTTAGAGTCATGGTTTCGTGTGTCATGTGGCGTGTGAACAAGTTTCCTCCTCAAAAACATATGAATTGTACCCAATACAAGGCAACAAGATAATTATTTATCATTCATACAAATAGAAAAAACTAATGTTATATAGTATCAAAGACATTAAATATATACTACCAATAGACAGGACATAGCGAACAAAATCGTAATCCGATACTTATTACCTAGCGGTCATAAGTCGCTCAGTCTAATATGACAGCCTTACACGTCAAGTCGTGTTTGTATTCGCTCTATGCACTAAAACAAAATCATTTTCTGAGAAAATATGCCAAACTGCGCATTACGCTATTGCAAATTTTGTTATGGTAAAATGACTGGACCTAACTTCGGTTTATTTTCGTAAATATTTTTGATATTTACGAAGTAATTAATTAGAATTTATTCATTTTTATAAATAGTTCCAGAACATTTACTAAATTTGTGATAACGCCATCTATTACTAAAAAGCTTAACCTTACCTTAGTCACACGCTGAGGCTCTACTACGAGCTCATAACGTGATCCATTATACGACCTAAACCGAACTGTAATAGGGATGGAGCTATATAGGTGTATAGCACCATCACTCTTTTTCGCTCTTACGACAGACATTTTAACATTATCATGGTAAGGCCCCTGGCCACCTACAGAGCGATAGTTAAAAAATTATAAATTTTCACAAATTTAATACGCGTTTTTGCTATTCAAAGCCAGATGGCATCACTGAGGCATAGGATGACAGTTTTTCTAGGACATTTTTTCTGATAGCAGCTGTTTTGTATCTCTATAGTATAATGACAAACGTTCCAGGTACTGACAACCTCTGCTTCTTTTAGGTTTTTAACATGGACACTAGTAGTATAAGAAGTAAATAAATTATTATATTAAAAGCCTCATAAATTCAGAAGATGGATAGTTCAAATGAATTTATATAAGTATAATAGTTGGTATATAAGTTGATTATAATAAATTCAGCATCAATCTTAACTGTATAAAGCACAATATACATTAATTGTACTTTTATTACAAAGTGTACTCTAAAATAACCTTTTTTTACTTCTATGTAAAGCTATCGCGAAAAGAGTACTTTATAGTTAAATTTCATTCACAGTCGACCATTTTGAATCTCACCAAAATGTATTCAACTTAAATATTGTTAAGCGATTTCCCAGTATTGTTAATCATTAATCATTGTTGTCCTAAGTCGAAAAACTTATTGCAATAACAATACATCTCACTTTGTGTTCGCGCAGGTAATGATAAAATCCGCCAAGCTAGAATGGGCTTTAAATAACCTCGACGTAGCGCTAAAGTTGCTTGAAGAAGCTATCAAGGTTTTCGCCGACTACGCTAAAGTGCACATGATGAAAGGACAAATTGAAGAACAGATGGGCAAGGATGAGGAAGCACGGAATACTTATTCACAGGGGGTAAGAAACTGAATACATATTTGCTTTTTTTTTTTATTAATTTTTTATTGTTATTGTTTTCTTATTCTTCGGCTGGTGATCTATTGTTGCGAGACCTTCGGAAGTCTCACGAGGCTTTGTTAATTAGTCGAAATTGATTATTGGTAGAACCTCACAATTCATTAGAATATTCGTGGATTCCTAGAGGGCCTATTACACTACGCAATATTCAGCTCACGATATTCAGACTGTCTTATTTTTTGTTCCGAGTAAGACCGGTCTAACCCTTATTACACTACGCGACATCGACTAAGACTGTCTGAATATCGAGTAGTGTAATAGGCCCTTTAGAAAATTAATGTGATTATTTATTTATAATTTATATGAATACACACATATACACAGAAGATTATATATTATTATAAACATTTGTACAAAGGTACTGCTTATTTCAAATAGAAATTTCTTCCAGCAGACCTGCGAAATGCGAGATTAGCAAAAATGTTGACAATAGTATGTAGAAATAAGAAAAGGGTTTGTGAAATCTTACATTAAAATGTTGAATATACTTCCAACTTTATACTGGAAGCCACTGACCAGAATACATTATTTGCTTTATGTGGTTGCCATTGTATTAATAATAATGTTTTAAGTCTAAAAAATCATCTGAAACTATTAAATTCAATCAAAACAATTATGTGCATGTTAATAGTGATGTAACGAATATCACATTCGTATTCGCAAGAAACATGCTAATGTTTTTGACAAAGAAAAAGGTAAGATATTGATTCAATGGATATAGAATGACAATACAACTGATATGATTTTACAATCTTATATTTATTTATTTAAACTTCATGTACAGTAGTGTGTAGTACATAGGCGGACTTAATGCAACAAGGCATTCTCTACCAGTCAACTTTTGGGTTAAAAAGATAACACTGTGGTAGGCTTGCACAATAAACAAATAACATAATTCAAAAAGAAAAAATAAAATAAAAATAAATTATTTATAACTACTACAAATTTTTTGATGCCCTATGAGTTCTTTTTCTACCAGTTTGTACATAATATTATTTTCAATTTGTTTAAATATTTATTAAGTTATAATATTTATTAGTTAAAATGTATATTCCGTAAATAAATATGTTTATAACTACTAAAGAATAATAATTTAAAAATAACAATAAAATTAATTATTATTATTGTTAAATATATATTTAATATATTTTTTTAATTATTTAAAATATAAAAACTATTTATAATAAATTATTTTAATTAAGTATTTACTTTAATATTTTTCTATCACACAACTAACATTTCACATTTTCAGTGTTACAAATTTTGTAACCACATGTTAGAGTTTGGAGTCATAGTCACGTTTTTATATCACTTAAATTTAACAAATACAATAATACTAACTATCTTCAAATCATAACAAATCTTTTCGAACGAACTTAATGCGATTAGGTTTATTCAATCAACCTTCTAAGTGTAAGTTCATTCGAAAAGATTTTTATGCGTAATAAAATAAATATTTAAAGGGCCTCATACAAAAAACGTGATTTTTTGGCGTTTTTTGCTACGGACGGTACGAAACTCATCGTACGCGAGTCCGACTCGCAGTTGTTTTTATCTCGTTTTTTTTTTCTTTTAGCTTTTTTTGCATAAAACGTAGGTATGTATGTTTCATGCAAAATTGGTAGAAGACACTCGTATATAACTAGACAGAGACTCAGACATTTGTCCAAGCCTAGCGCAGGAATCATGGCCTCACAATTTTTGTAAAATGTATATTTTGGTTTAAAATGTCGAGAACATTTATCTATTGACTTTGACGAAAGACAATAGATACCTATTGTCTTTTGTATTTTTTTTTTGTTGCTACCTTTTCTTTTTTTTTATTATTACTAAAGGAAAATGTAATTATCTACCAGGTTCATTGCTCTAAATTAAGTTTTATTTTATATTATTATTGTTAAAAATTTGAAGTCCATCACTTTACCTACAAGGTTGTGTAAATTTAAGACCTCCTTGTGAAGAACCACTAACTCCCAAAATACAAGATTGACTTAGTTTGGGAGTTGTAGATCAGTTACTGTGGGCTACTGTACAACCGACTAGGGAATTGTATGTTCATATGTATACTGATTAAGATTGTACTTTTGGAGCGAAATAAATTATTATCATTTTTATTTATTATTACTTAGAGTTTGACGGGAACACTGACATAAAAATCATTTGTCTAACCTCTCAGTTCAATTGTTTTAGCTCAAGAAATGTGCGACCAGTGTGCCGATGTGGATATTACTGTCAAGACTAGAAGAGAAACTTAAGAATGTCACCAAAGCTAGATCAGTATTGGAAAAGGCTAGGTTAAGGAATCCTAAGAATGCAGAACTGTGGTAAGAATACAATGATCTTCATCCCACCTACCTACCCAGTGTCGTAACTAAGGCGGTGCCAGGCACAGGGCGCAGTCTCTGGAAGGTGCAAAAATTTTATATCTAGTCTTTTGTTTGTATTGTAATTTTTTCTAGGGGCGCAGTTATAGAAGCTCGCACCAGGCGTATAAAAGACTAGTTTCGGCACTGCCCCTGTCCCAATTTATTTAGGGCCTGCGCAGAGTGTCTTCTTTCAAACTTCAGGCATCATCTCAGTTGTTTTAGCTTCCGTACCCAAAGAGTGCCAACAAGACCCTATTACTCAACCCGCTATCTGACTGTCCGTCCGTCCTTCTGTCTGTCAGGAGGCTGTACCTCATAAACCATAAGAGGTAGAAATTTGAAATGGTATACGCAAAAAGTATATTTCTGTCGCCGCTATAATAACCAATAATAAAACTTCAAATAATGTTAAAAATTAAAGGGGATTCCCGTACAAGAAACTTTATTTTAGACTGGCCTGTTGGTCTAGTGGTTAGTGGCGCTGATTGCTATGCCAGAGGTCGTGGGTTCGATTCCCACCCAGGACAAATGTTTGTGTGATGAGCACGATCATGTGTTATGTGTCTGGGTGTAATTTATCTATAATATGTATTTATTTAGAAATATATAAGTATGTTTATCAGTTGTCTAGTACTCATAACACAAGCTCTGCTTAGCTTGAGACTAGATGGCGTTGTGTGATGGTTGTGGAATATTATATTATTATAATTTGTCTGCGTTTTTTTGCTTGATTTTAATATTGTAGTACGGAGCCCTTCGTGTGCGAGTCTGACTCGCACTTAGCCAATTTTTTTTTACCCTTTCTGTAGTCGTAAATTACCCTTGGAGCCGACACCGACATAGGAAAAGCAAATTGTAACCAAATATAAGTGTTAACTAAAGAATTTATCTTCGAGATAAAGGAAATTTCGAGGTAATAAATTAAGAATTGAGCTCCTTAGTAGTCCTGTGTTGAGCTACAAAAAATCTGACAAATGCTTGCACTCACTGGACAGGTTTACTCAAATGTATGAGGTTCTTTCCTCAAAAGACCATCTCAGACACTAATCTACATGATTCTCATATGATTTGACCATTACATGTTTGCTGTGTGGACTTTTAGAGATTTTGATCCCTGGCTAGGAAACACCGGCCTCAACTAGTTTAAATTAACGTGTAAAAGTTTTTTTTTTTTAAACATTTATTTGCCGAATAAATATCATAAATCCAAAAAATACAACTTATTTTTTTGCATTGAATGTTCGCCAGTCAGGAATGTTTAAAATTGAACTTTTTTATTCAGGTTAGAGAGTGTAAGACTAGAAAGGCGGAACGGCAGTGTTGAAATCGCTAACGCAGTGATGGCTAAAGCACTCCAAGAATGCCCCAACGCTGGACGCTTATGGGCAGAGGCCATATTCATGGAGTCGCGGCCACAGAGGAAAACTAAGAGTGTAAGTTCTTTTTTTATCATGTAGAGGTTCGTGTTTGATCATTATCTCACCCGATAGTCAGCGATGCTGTGGCTGACGATGGAGCAAGCTTGCCTAGAAGTAACCTATTCACTTGAGCCTAGGTTATAGCTATCAGAAAACACAGACTGGCAAGGAATTCTACATGCTATTCATTTATCTATTTTCAGCAAGCTCTTCCCGCGGGATTTGATAATTATCCCACGGAAACGTAATCCCGGAATTAAAAGTATTCTATGTGCTATTCCAGGACATTGTCTAACTGTATTCCGAAACCAAATTTCATCCAAATCCGTTCATCCAAGAAAGAAAGAAGGCACACAAGTTATATATACATACATCTGTACATATAAAAGGCTGAGTTCTAAAGCGTCAACGCCCAGCCCAAACCTAGAGCGCTGAAATTTTGCACAGAGGTTCCTTTTATGATGTATAACAGAGAATAAGTGAGGATTGTTCAAAGTTTACCCTCTAAGTTTATGAAACGGGGGTTCAAAGTTTTTATGGGGAAACCTTTCACGTGGGTGAAGTCGCTAGCAGAAACTAGTACATACATATACATATAAACTTTCTCCCTTCTAATATTATTGTGCTAAGAACTTTCAGGCGTTCAAGAGTTATGACATCAAATGTCATAACTCTTGAACACTTGAAAAGTTCTTGGTATCTTCAGAATTTTTGGAACCTCTAAGAATTCTCTAATCAGAATATCTCCTACCAAACGCATCCTGATTAAAAAATAAATAAAAAGATTTAATAAAATCGATATGCTTTTGAAATCTGAAATCCAAAATATTGATTTTTAGGCTTTTCTAAAGATGTCATCTTGATCATTTTTCTTCCTTTGATCACTTGCATCGGATTGGTCCGACGAGTGTTTTTTCCTAGAGTCCTATAAGCCAGGGTCTTGTATTTACGATTGGGTCGACTCCATCTCGTTTAGCTCTTCAAGCACCGATACCAACTTGCAAAATGTAAAAAACTGAGAAATTAAAAAAATAAATCTTATGTTGTAATGAAGTCTTATGTTGTAATGAAAAATATTGTTGTGCAGGTGGACGCGTTGAAGAAATGCGAGCACGACGCGCATGTGCTACTGGCTGTGTCTCAGCTGTTCTGGACTGAGAGGAAGCTCAACAAATGTCGGGAGTGGTTTAACAGAACGGTAAGTCAAATAACGTGTATTCCGAGCAGAGCATTCTCATTGACTGATGGCAAAACACAGCGTTAAGAGCGTCATGTTTTTGACACGCTTGCCTAGAAGTATCCTATTCACTCTTGACTTAAATACTTAGTTTTTTACTCTTTAGCTGTACACACAATTGATGTGTTTCCAAAACGCTTTGTTCATTTTGGTGGGATGTCCACCATGTACCGGTAGCACAATGCCGTATGTCTAGTGGTCCGATGATGGAATGGACTCGGCGGCATTAAATTGTGCAATTCAAAAGTACACTTCCCGAAATGTGAACAAATGTAGAGGATTGTTCAAAAGAATCACCGCGGCCGTAAAACCGCAAAGGGGGGCAACTGAAGGAAGACGTGTAGATTTAAATTAGTAAAAGTCTGAAACTCCCTCTCGATCTCTCCACCTGAGCGGGAAAAGTTCTTTGATGATTTTCCAGCAATGTGTGGAAAAAGTTTCGTTCTCCGTTCCGTTAACTAATAAATCACATTTCTATTATGTTACTTACGACCTTTGGTAAATGTACATATTTTTGCAGTTTTATTATAGAAATTCTATTGACTTAACAAAGCAATGAAATCATACTATACTTTGTCAATGCTAAAAACAGACTTATTAAAACTCTTTACAACTACCACTACCTAACATCAACTAAACAAATTTACAACGGCACTAAGATATATACAATATAGAACAACTATATACATTCGAAACATGCATTTTAATAAGAAAAATAATATCTAAGGAAACACACTCTCAACTTACTTTCAAAAAAAGAATTCACGGATATCTTACCCGAAACCGTAACAAGCAAAAACTCAGACCACCCAGAACCTATTACGGGAAAAAATATTTTATACGAGAGAGCGGTGTTATTTAGTAATTTATCTATACTAAGTATGTATTTAAAAATATATAAGTATGTTTATCAGTTGTCTAGTACTCATAACACAACCTATGCTTAGCTTGGGACTAGACGGCGTTGTGTGATAGTTGTGGAATATTATTGTCGTTTATTCATTACTTTAAACATATAAATTATATTTTTAAATATTTCAATTAAAAAAAAAACATTTAAAAATATAAAAAATAGTGTCCCTGCGGTATCGGGAACAGGATCCAAGCGACTGGCGGTCAGGGCTCCAGAGAAAGGAACCTCCTAACAATACGAGCCGTGTCCAGGAGTACCGCTTTCTAGATCAAGCCCTTGATCCAGCCGCCTAACGCGAGCCTCCTATGGTGTTGGTCGAGGCTCTTGGCTATTAAGCCATTGACTGACACGACTATCAGCACAATGATCGCCGAGTCTACATCCCACATGTCGAATATTATTATTATCTTTATTTTCTATCTAAAATCGACTCACGTAGTCACAATGTACTTTAGAATAACTGCATGATTTATTTATAATCTCATATTTAAGTGAACTATTTGTGTTCTTTAAGAGAAATATCTTTAAACCGAAAAAAAATGGCCATTCACAAACAGTACCCCTTTTGTGAAGGCAGCAACTTTTATAACACCATAGCATAGCATAGCATAGCATAGTCGGCCTTATAATGTTCCCACTGTTGGGACTCAGGCTTCCTCTCAAAATTCACCAATAAACAATAAACATTACAGGTAAAAATTGACCCAGACCTCGGTGACGCTTGGGCCTTCTTCTACAAGTTCGAGCTTCTTCACGGTAATGAGCAACAGCAAGAAGATGTCAAGACACGCTGCAAAGCCGCTGAACCTCATCACGGAGAGACATGGTGTAAGGTGTCCAAGGATATCGCCAACTGGTGCTTCAGCACCGAACAGATCCTATTGCTAGTGGCTAAGAACTTACCTGTACCTACGTAAGGTAGGTCTGATTTAAAATGAGTTTTTGCTAATGACATATTTTGAACCTTTTGTGGTACACAATAAGGTACGCTATATGTCTATGTGGTCGCTCAGATTACAGCCGGTATCATTTATTATTATATTTGTATGTAATTCTTTGAAGTCATCAATGTCGCATCTTTTAAACTTATATTGTCTTTAGTGTCTCTACTGTATTTTTTTTATGGAGTTAGTAAGATTGTACACTCTTAGGGGGGGTTTCTGAATTGAGTATTTTGAGTTAAGAATGTCTCAAACCATACTTTATTGAGTTAAGTACGTCTCAAACCATACTTATTGGTAACTTTTGACAGGTTTTCAGGCTAAAGTATGAGACCCAACAGATACCAACAGATTTGAAACAGGTGTCATTCGAAGCGTCTAGTTAAATACAGTTTTTTTTATCATGGCGACATACCTCAAAAATATGGGGTTTAGGTTTTATAAAATATTTTTATTTTAACTTAACCTAAGTATTTTAGACCTTAAATATACTCATAAGTCATAACACAGTACTATAATACATTTTTGAATGCGGCTCGGCGAGCCCTGTATGATCCCACAAAAATATTTGAGAAATGGCATTGCGTAAAACTGTCCACAAAAATGACACCTGTTTCAAATCTGTTGGTGGGTACCAACAGATTTGAAACCCATGTCATTCGAAGCATCTAGTTGAATAGAGATTTTTAATGGCGTCATACCTCAAAAGTATTTGGTTTAGGTTTTATAAAATATTTTTATTTTAACCTAACCTTTATCCCGCACTCTTGAGAGACGTCCCCATAGTAAAAAATCCTCACCTTACCAAGATCTTTCGATTGAGCTACATTTCAAATCTGTTAGTCGATGTAAGAGTAGGGAAGGGGACGTTTTGATGTATCGACGATATAGAAATACTCCAATTCAAATGCTTAACCTCCAATTTCTAATATAAGTTATTTTAAGTTAAGATAGATAGATAGATATTTTTTATTGTACACCAAAAATACAAATTATATTAGGAACTTAAAATTATTAGAGTGTCACAATGGGCGGTCCTATCGCTAAAAGCGATTTTTACAGACAACCTTAAGTATTTCTCAAACAGTACTTCAGCCTGGCAACCTGTCAAAATTTGGCATTTAAGTAGGATTTCACTTGAAAAATACTCAATTCAGAAACCCACCCTATTTTTAAAATCGGGGGTTAATTATAAAGAGGATTAACTTAAAAATTTAGTAGGTAGTTAAAGATTGAACCTTTACGGCGTACATAAAGGTTTTATGTTTTCTCTTTATGAAGAAGTGGACGATAGATACCTAATATAGTTTCAGTGTAAAATAAATCGGCGTCCTGAGTTGCCATACTGCAGCTCGACACATTACACAGTAGGATAGCATAGATAAGCATTTTATCTTTCATCTTTATATCAATAATATCGCATTATAATACTGCCGTCGTAATTAAAAAGGGCACAACTAACATTCTTTTCGAAATTTAGTCAAATACATATTTGGAATCAGAATAAAATCTTTAAAATCTTATTCCGAATATATATTTAAAAAAAAAAACGAAAAAAATGTTAGTTGTGCCCTTTTTAATTACGACGGCAGAATAATAAACGATCAAACCATCTACTATTATGGATACTTATATATCATAAAATCAAAAATAAGACATAATTTACTCTAAAATTCATTATCACCCCGTTGTAAGTTGTAATTCTGATATGAAATAAATTTATTTAATTAAGTATGTCATCTTTTATTTCGACCCTAACTGTCTGAATGTTAAATACTAATTTATGCTGTTCCGTATGACATAGTGCTTCGTTTCCAGTTAGCTGTTGTGGAAATACATCAGATGCAATAGTAATAAAATCCACATGTCTCACACATCGCAGTAACGAGGAGTGTACTTCAATGTTTATGACACTCCCGTTTAAAATTATACTACATTTAAACATTACACATGCCAAAGAGTTACAGTAAAATACATGTTTACATTTTTCAAATTACTTCCGTTTCATTATTTACGTCAATGAACGCAAAACACAAGACGATTAAAATTACAGTAAAAGTCAATCGTAAAATTCTATCATTAATTACTCGCGCGCAGTATGCGTATCGTTCGGTAGATCTCAATTTTTATCTACGAAACAGTTTATAATAACAATTGCATACCCCACTAGTCGTAAACACCTTTTATAAAAGTTCTAAAAATACGGCCTGGGTTGTGTGAGTTTGAATTATAAACGTGTGCTGGCGCCGTGCCAGCCGCGCGGGCGCATGCGCCGAGCTAAATAGCACAACCATTTTCCACTTCTTTCTCTTTCCAAAACTGAAAGCCGCAGCACTGACACTGCGATGCTCAATTAGTACGACTTAGTGCCGATATAGTGAAAGTGATATTTTATAGTAGTTGAACGTTTATAGTTTTGTGTAAAAATGTCGCCCAAGATACCCGTGCCGCCCCTGCAGGAGATTACACTGTCGTTAGTGGCCAGACAGTTGATCCAGGCCCTCACTCGAGTTTCGTCCGAAGAAGATTCTGCGCTGGAGTTTGCAATGGTCTCGTCCTACTACGAGAGCATGGGCGCAACCAACGACATATTTCAAGATCTCGTTAATTTAATACTTAGTTCGGAATACCTAGAACCATCCGTTAGATTCTACACAATGAAACTGCTGCTCAAAGAAAATGTCAAAAGTTTGGCGACGGGGATCTTCCCTCTTCCCTATTATAGGAAAGTCCTTGAGCTCATTATGGAGCAAGGCCACCACTTGACTGCTCTCAATTTGAAAGGCGTGTGGGTTAAGGACGATCATCTTACAATATTTTACCAGTTGCTTAAAAACCTGCCTAATTTAACGTGTTTAAATATTCCCTACATTGCTAACGATGAAGTGCTCAAATATATCGGTAAATATAATAAGGTGTTGAAACTGTTGGACGTTTCTGGTGAAACGGACATTACAGAGATTGGTATAGAGGCGATGTTGTCTGGGAATCCGCAGTTGACTCAAAGTCTGACCGTGGTGAACATAGGAATGTACGGCGAGGAGAACATTGATCACACAGACATCGCTTTATTAATACGGCGGCTGCCAAACCTCACTAATCTTGGCAGTTACTCGTTCGTTGGTAAAGCTGTTTATTCCATATACAGAACTGATCCAGATTTCAAAAGCAAACTGCAGTACATGCACGACGTGCAGACAAACATGCGCACGATGAAAGCAATCATTGCTCTGTGTCCGATGATAGAAACCATATACCTTGAAGAGCCAGACCAAGGAGTTTTACAGCAAATCAAAGAGTTGAACTACGTAAACAAAATCAAGTTGAATAAATTCCAATGTCACGAACTCCACCAGTTGTTAGACAAGATTGGTCATAGGATATCAACATTGATGCTCTCAGGATCGAGTGGGTCATTCAACTTTACTAGGGTAGCAGAAACATGCAGGAACTTGGAAAGCTTAGAGTTCTATCAAATTCAGACGGCGACGCATGAAGAGGAGATACCGTTCAACAATTTGGAGCATATTGAGATTATACATGGGAACTTGTCTTCGTCGTGTCTCAAGTACTTGATGACTGGGAGTCCTAAGCTAAAGAAATTGATCATCGGCGATGAAATTAAACTGGACGATAATGATATGTCTCGGTAAGTGTCCTTTTATTTTCTCACTAGTTTCTGCTAGCAGCTTCGCCTGCGTAAAGATAGGTTTCTCCAAACAAACTTTGGACTGGGGGCATAGCAGGAGAACCGAGTGTTGTTGGACAACAGAAGTGCTAGAGGTATTAGTCTCCCTAGTAGACCCAAAGATGGTTTTCACCCATGAACAGTGTGATTCATGAGGAAGGGTTACGTTTATTATCTATATTTATATAAAAGGAGAAACTGACTGACATATCAATGTACCTATCATCTAAACTGCGGGGATTAGTAACAAAATTTTGCACAAGGCATATGTTTATCATATTTTATGACGTAAGCGAGCACTAAAGACCGGTTTTTAGAGTCAACCTTTAAAGGGGTGAAAAAGAGGGATTTCATCTATTTGTAAAATCTCATTCCATGTGCGAATGTATTTGAAAGTTTGCACAAATAGTAACCTACTTAAATACTAAAGGTTGATATTATTGGTTTTCAGAACTACCCAATAGAACAAATTAGGGGCTTTTAAAGATTGTGTGGAGGATTCTTATTTCTTGGGTTAACAAACTTGAAACTTTGCACAAATTCTAATCAAAATACACATAGACTGCCATTATTGGTTTTTCAAAACTACCCTCAAAATACGGTTTAAAAGCGAACTTTTTGTGGGAAAATTGTCGCGAAAGAAGTCTCTGGAAGTGCTAGAACATGAATATTAGATACAGTAGAGAAAAGCCGAGAATTTCAAAGTTTTCTAACACCCGTGCGAAGCTTGGGCGGGTCGCTTATTAAAATGATATAATCTTCGAACTAAACCTTTATCATCATAGCCATTTTATGGTGTTACCTAAGTATATCTATTAACTTACCGAATAGGTATACCTAATGCAATATCATAAAATTATTATTTTATATAGCCTATACTGTCTCATTGCTAGGCAAAGCCCTTCTTTTTTTTTTGTTTTTTTTTTTTAATTGATATAAACCAGTGCTTGACTGCGATCCCTCCTGATGGTAAGCGGAGATGCAATCATTATCAATCCTTCTTTCCATTGTTTCTAGTTTAGTGCCGCTTCTTGCCAATTCCTGAGGAAGATATCTGTCTCATTTCCTTCGAGGTCTGCCGCGACCCTAACGTGCAATGTCAGGGTACAAATTTCTCGCTTGGCATACGGCAGATATATGTCAAAAAATATAATACAGAAAATTATTCTTAATTTTCTAATTTTTAAATTCTTAAGAAATTAAACTTTTTTTTTTCTATTTCAGTTCTTGGAAGTTTTTAACTTTAAATATTTAGGAGTTATTGGCACGTCATTGATCAAAATAAATAAACTAGACTGTTCAGTCTTTTGTCTGACACAAAACTAAACTTACCTTTTGAATTTATCCAAACTTCGTCATCTATATGATTGTACGTTTCCCTTTCCAGTATTCTTCGCCGACACAAGTTTGAGAACCTCGAAGGCATTTGGTTCCCCAACGCCCCTCGCCTAACAAGTGCTACAGTGGACTTACTGATTGAGTGCTGTCCCAAACTCCAGAGCCTTGGACAGCTGAGCGGTTGGCAGTTCACTCCAGATGACATGATGCTGATGAGGGCGATCATAGCGAGTACTAACACAGATGTGGTGCTATCACCTCTTGGTATATTCCAACAAGGGCATTAGGTTAGGTACTGTAGGTATGATTTTGTGCATTTGTTTTGTGTATACTGTTAAAATGTGGCATCACCAAATTAGAAAAACATTGTGCAACATTATTTCTCAGTAAACACTACCTACGCGTCTATATTTAAAAAAATATAATGGATGTATAAATATATATTAAATTATAACTTTACTTTAATTATGTTACAACAGTCTATACGTTAAATATCGATGCTTTTACATTTTTATAAGATTCTAGTCAAAGAAGGGAAATAATTTATTCAACAACATGTGGAATTAAAACAAATAAATATTTCATCACATTTTGACATATTTATTAAAATCATTTAAAATTGTAATCATACGATCGTATAAAAATTATTTAAAAATAAAAGATAAAACATTGATTAGAAACTAAGATATCTTAGTTTAGATGTATAAAATTCAAACTTTACTATTTGTCACAACAGTCTATATATTAAATACAGATGATTTTATTACATTGTTATAAGATTCTAGTCAAAGAAGGGTTTAATTTATTCAACATCATGTGGAATTAAAACAATTTATATTTATCACATTTTGACATATTTAAAATCGTTTCACATATATCGTATACAAAATTAAATTATTTACATAATTAAAAATAAAAGGAAAAGAAATTACATAGATTATAAACTAACACATTAGTTTTTTTTTCTGGTTTCGTGCAACCTATCTCTGACATTATTCTTTGTAGGTACCAAGGGTAACTTTTTAACCAATTAGCAATGCTTCAGGAGGTGAAAGTTCCTATTAAACAATCTATGGGTTCAACCCTGAAATGCCAACAAACAAGTGTTTATTACAGCTGCGTAGTAATAGATAGAAGTTTAGATGTTTACTCGCGAGTTTTCTCTCTCGATTCATGACTAGACCTGCTTATACATCCTGAAATATTGCTAATGAATTACAAGGCACCCTGTAAGCAGGTCACAACCAAATATTTTTTAATATTTTTTTTAACATTTTTTTATATTTTTGATATCTTTTTTATATATATTTTACGCTATTTTTTAACGTACGCGATCGCGTTAAAGTAAACGTCTGCCTCCCTAGCCAAGTTACGATCCTTTCGTTTACGTCGAACGCCTCGAGTAGGCCACACCTCCGATTCCTTTGTTCTGACGTCATCTCAACGCTCAGTCACGTGATCAGAACTGGAGTTGGAAGGGAGGAATTGGTGGCGTGGCCTACTCGAGGCGTTCGACTCAAACGAAACGATCGTAACTTGGCTAGGGGGCAGTTGGTAACACAGATGTAGGATTACAAGCGCTGCCTGGGGCCTTACTCGTCGTCTTAATGCAAGAACTCATTAACTGAAATATAAAACTGTGAATAAAGCTACTTTTAGTAATTAAAAGTGGCTTTATTAAAAGTTTTGTATTTGTCAGTTAATGAGTTCTTGCGGTAAGCCGACGCTGTGATGTATTAAAATGTGTGTGAGTGCGAGCGAGAAAGAACCCGGGAGCTATACATCCTGTATAGTTATGGAGCTATACTACCTAGCATTTAATGACCCAAACTGAACCGTTATAAGTCCATCACTTTAACGATTCAGTTTCGGTCGTCAAATGGATCGCGTTAAGAGCTCGTGATAGAGCCTCATTAAACACTAATGAGCCTGCGACACGCACAAGCTTTACCACAGTTTTGCCTGCGCAGGCAGGTTTGTACACGCTATTTCTTCTGTATGAATTGACATAGTCGATCGAGTACGTTAAAAAAATGACGCTTGTTACTTTGTTTCATTAAGAATATATATATATATGTTCTTCATGATTTTCCTTATCCGAAATATATGTCGTGTCAGGCGACATATACCCATCGTTCTTTGGTTTCGACTTGTTAATACGCATCTTCCACATTTTACACTCATCCGCGCATTTCCTGGTGATAACGCTCCTGAAAAGAGAGTTCAATAAACTTTAGTATATTATGAATACACCTCCGCGTCCTAAGATTAGTTACTTAATCCAGCATTAGCTTATCGTGGTAATGGATAATATAAGTAGTGCCGTAAATAGCCCTTTTAAACACCCGGTGCAAGCTTCTATAACTGCGCCCCTCCAGGAACCGCGCCCTGAGCCTGCGCACCACTGGCTCCGCCCTAGTTACGGTACTGAATATGGATTCCCAAATTAAGTTTCATTTTACCCAGAATAGCAAAGTTCGATAATATGAGTATGGGCAATGAAGGTCTAATCTGTAAGTCCACAAATTATAGGACATTCGTATCTATACTGAATTCTTAAACTGGCAAGATTCCAGTAACCCAAAAAATATTTGTGTTATGAAAGTTTTCACTATTCCACAAAATGTCTTCTCAACAAAAAAAAAAAACTGTCGATCACTAACTCGCTGTTTAAAGATCACCATTCATTTTTGTCAAATGCATTCGAGGAAAACGAATACACACGACAAAAAATCTTTTAGAAATTCTAACGTCCCACAGATGCTATGCAGGCATCTTCAACATTGTCAACACTCTCTGAATGTTCAAACCACCTTTGTTTGAGTTGCTGAGATTCGGACACAATATATGCGGACACAATGTCCGAATTGATACATTTTTGTTTATTTTTTTTTTCACTGTCGATTCGTACACACACTGTTTAATAGGTACAGTCAGTTTAAAAAGTTTTTAAACACAATATATAAAAAAGCGTTCCCAAAACTATTTGTGGCTGGATTTCGAAGGCGGCAATTGCGGTTACTAAATATCTTTATATATTATTTTTTTTTTTTAATTTATCTCACTGTACTAAACAGCTTCAATAAATTTGGTGGTGTCCAAATCGTCAGCGAATAAAATATTGAAAAAAAAAACTTACAAAAAAATAAATAACCTACTTCACTACAAAAAACCGTACAAACTTACCTATGAAAACAGTTCAGTTCCCGAATTGAGTTACGAAGATTTTTCCGAGAAGCTGTTTAATACAAACAGCTTCAATAAATTTGGTGGTGTCCGAATCGTCAGTCAAAAAATATTGAAAATAAAATGTGTCGATTCGGACTGTCCGAATCGTCAGCAACTTTGTTTTTTTATTTGTTAATGAACTTTTTTATTATTTTTGTAATTACCTACATTATTTTGTAACAAAAAATAGTTTTGAACCAGTTACCTGACAAGATATTCTCTCACGTCGAATCTGTCCATGATTTCTATTATGATGTCAGATATTATTTTTGGGTCCAGACACATCACAGAACCTTTCCCTGTCAGGGAATGAGTTGCCAGTACCCTGTGAAATTAAGAAAAGATTACTAACAAGTTTTACTTAATAACTTAATACATGGGATGCCAAGGCAACAGTATTCTAAAATTGTCTTTTGTAACTACTAAGGTAGGTGCCAAATAAAATTGAAATAACGGTCATTGACCCTCCAACATTTGTTGACATTTTTAATTATATCTTTTTAAAAAGCTTTAAAGTTTTATCTTTATTTCCGTTTTCGAAACAAAGATATAAAGCTGTCTTAAATCGACATCTATCGTGATCCTTTACAGTTTTTTAGTAATGAAAAACAGTCAATTGTATGTTTATCGTTGTATGTTTTTCGGGTCTATATATATATATTTGGAGGTATGCGGAACAGAGAGTAAAGTCCCACAAACCTCCATTGAAAAGGAGTGTGACGCCATAGATGTCGCTACATATATTAGGAAAAGGTCAATGTACTTTATTCCACATTTATCTGGCGCCTAGTATAGAATTTTGTATAAGTTCTTTTTGAAGTTGGTAAGTATTAGGTATTCAGATTTCAAATTCAAAAATGTGTCTTAATTCTAGTAAATGAGGGTGTTTAGAAAAATCCACACCACTAGTTGGCGCCACTTAGCCGTCAGGTCTTTTCCTTTGAAAATGTATACAAGTTGACGTCTAATGTTTGACGTTAATGTCTAACTAATGTCACTAACGTAAGCGTTTTGACAGGTGTCTGGACCTGACCCCTCAGTGCTGCCACCTGGTGAATGTCCTTTTAGAACACCCTCATTATCCACAATTCGAAATTTGAATTTGAATACCCCTCAAAAATGTTAAGGCCCATTAAACTTCAACATTATGTAGGTACCTATTGTTTTCATACAATAAGTAGAACAAATAAACGTTACCTTCTACTGAATAATGCAAGAAGTAGTGTCCTTGTTGCTATGATGAACGACTTCCAGTTCACTCTCTTGTACTTATCTTTATGTACCAGAGTTTTGCCACTGCCAATGGGTATCTGAAACCAGAATCGTTATATTAATTTCTAAAAATCGATAAGAGAAAGATCATTAAATTCAAGTTAATCTGCAGTTAAAGTCTACATATTAAAAATATACTACAACTGTCTTGTGCCAGCGACTTCGCCCGCATGAGAGTAGAATGTCCAGTTATTAATTCAGTACACACTGAATTACAAAAGTACTTATATTTTCTCTTTATAATATTAGTTTAAGTGGTAATTACTTCTATAAAATAATTTATTTGTTGCCTTGAAAAAAATTAAATCTTGGTCCCGCCATTTATCATCCAAATTTCCTACAATTTTCAACCCTGTGTTACAAACGAACGGTTTATCGAATAAACCTTTGTCTCACCTAACATAAACATTTTTTTTACTAAATCCCTAGGAAAGTAATTCAACACCTATAACTCTTAACATCCAACATTTTTATTTTTGTCTGTTCCGGCTGATCTCCGAAACAGCTGGACTGATTTTGACGCGACTTTCACTGGCACAGATAGCTGATGTTAAAAGAAGTAACTTAGGCTACTTTTTTATGGAAAAACAATTGAAAGTTCTGCGCAAAAAAATAACTTATTTAAATTGTGACTGAATGGCGTTGTGTTATGCTACGTTTTACAAGTTTAACACGAAAGAAGTCGCGGGCACCAGCTAGTTTATATACTAATATTATAAAGAGAAAATATTTTGAAAATTCTTTAACCAATGGAAAGCTACTTGTTCCAAAGTGTAAATAAATGACCTCTATATTTCCTTACATCGCGTGCGCTGCGAAAGCTATTGATGAAAGAAAAAATTTGTGTACCTACTACGATTTGTCAGAACAAATCATTATTTACAAAAAGTGTCGCGTATATGTCATCTCTGTTAAAAACAAAATTTAATCGCAACTTCTAGAAAAAGCCGTTTTTTATACCTTTGTATTAACCCTTATCAAAATAAATTATTTCATATTTCAGAGTGTTTCAGCGCCTGTACATTACTTTTTGAATAATTCAATTTGGACATTCCAGAGATATCATGATAGAACAAAATATAGAAAATAAATAAAATCGTTGAATGATTTTTAACCGGTCATATTATCAACAATTTATTAATCCTTATAAAAATAAGCAGGTCCGCACAATTACTGAATACATGTGTTTTTTTTTTTTTACTGCATATTAATTGGAAAAATGGTTCAAGAGATTATACGAAACAACTCAACAACAGACAACAGAACAGTCGAGCCATTTCATTAAAAAAATTTTTTTTTTTTTATTCCACAACTATCAAACAACGCCGTCTAGTCCCAAGCTAAGCAGAGCTTGTGTTATGGGTACTAGACAACTGATAAACATACTTATATATTTCTAAATACATACATATATAAGATAAATTACACCCAGACACAGAACAAATAATCGTGCTCATCACACAAACATTTGTCCTGGGTGGGAATCGAACCCACGACCTCCGGTATAGCAGTCAGGGCCACTGACCACTAGACCAACAGGCCTGTCAAACCCCCCTACCCTGTACCCTGTCTGGCCTGTCAATTGTCGTCAATCTGAACTAATTTGACTAAAGAACTGATTCTTTAGACGGTTAAGGCTCTATGTCATAATTCCAAAATCTGTTCTTGACTGGGGAGTCAAAAAGTAAAGCTTCCTCTCCTTCATTAACATAAAATACTTTTCAATTGTTATGACCGGTTACAGTGACCGACACGTGGGTGTTCACGGAAGGATTATAAAGCTCAAGAGTTTGTTTGTTTGAACGCGCTAATCTCACGAAATACTGATTCGAATTGATAAAATATTTGTGTTGGACAGCCCATTTATCGAGAAAAATTATATGCTAGAAAACATTACCCAACAATCCATGGGAGCGGAGCAGTAACTAAAGACGCGGGTGAAACCGCAGGGGATAGCTAGTAGAACATAAAACTACAGAAAGCAACTTACCCATTCATCTTCTACCCGTTCATTTCTTTTATTAAAGTTACATTTATTTGTAATCAAAACATTATCTTCGGAACGATTCAATTCATCACTGTTGTCTTCTTCATCTTCATAATCAGATAGCTCGTTAGATGTTTCGCTTAACTCTGCTTTTAACAGATATTTTTCATCTTCCTTCGATTTCCGGTTTATCGCAGATTGCCGCTTGAGATCGTCAATTATATTAAAGATGTTCGTAAATGCGCCCTTAAGTTCGTCCATCATACACAGCACTTCTTCTTCATCTAGAAGTTCGTCTCCGTTTTGCCATTGTGTCGAATCTGGCAAATGGTTTGCGATAGACATGATTTTCGTTAAACTTGTGTGTCGCCTTTTACTATGGTTTCGATTTGCTGTTGGGGTTTTACACCTTTGTTCCCTCATTTTCGGCATCACTGGTATGTCTCCCTGTAAAGGTGTGATTATTAATTTATTGTCGTTTATGTCGTTCTAATTTGCACGTTTTCTTGGTTACTATGATATCTGTAAATGTATCAGAGAAGTACCTACTACTTCTCTTATGTTTATTTTACGTGTACACGGTAGTTCAGTCTGCGAATATACACCCTACAGCTAAAGGGGTGACCAGACGGTTGCAAACTAGCGTTCCAACCAAGGTGACCTTGGTTTAAGTGTTTGGTTTGTGTTGCGGGCGTTGTGGCTACATGGAAGTAAACACGCGCTAACATGTTCGGTGGTTGGGAAAACGCGCCATCCAACCAAGGGCGTTGAAGGTGGGACGTCGGTTTGCAATCATCTGGTCACCCCTTAAAGGGATGACCAGATGGTTGCAAACTAGCGAATTTACATCTGGTGTGTACGCGGATTGAAACTAGCAAGGTCACCTTGGTTGGGTCGTTGGTTTGCAACCGTTTGGTCACACCTTAAGTTAGCAGTTAGTACGGAGGCGGCGGAGAAAGGCGCGGCAGAAGTGGAATCAAGAGTGAATAGGTTACTTCTAGGTAAGCACACTCCATCGTCGATCGCATCGTCGCTTTCCATCAGGTGAGTTAGTGGTCAAGCGCGAACTTAACAAGAATAAAAAAAAAAAAAGTGGTCAGACAGGGAGGATCGGCGGGCGAAACAACGGTGGCGGCGGCGTCGGAGACGCGCCAGGCGATGTCGGCTACGAAGACATCATGGTGGCGGAACAAGACAGCACCGGCGACACACAGAGCGCGTGACCTTAGCGGAGTGGCGCGGGAGGTCACTAAACGAGCAGCAGGGAGGCCGCTTGCGTCGACAGCATCCGCGCTCACTCAGCTGGGTGAGCATGCGCAGCAGTAGTGTCAAGTGTGCGGCGCGGATCACGACGTAGCCGACGTGCAAATTTGCGCGTCACGTTTGCCGAGTAGGACATCTGCGACGCGTGTGCCCGAATTTAGCGAGACACTTGAATGTCGACATTGATCAAATAAAGGAAGAAAACTCAAATGAAAGTATGGGAAGTGACGAGGTAATTTTTATCGATGTCTGTAAATTATCCGCTATAGAATGTAAACCAGTGTATCTAGAAATAAACGTTAATGGCAAAAACATTAAAATGGAATGTGACACGGGTAGTGCTATCTCATGCATAAGTCGGGAATGTTACATGAGATTATTTAAAAAATTATCTAATATATACACAATTTTCTCAAGCCTTGTCAATTAACACGTAGATATTATACGGGAGAGTTCCCACAAGTGACCCACAAGGGGTTATTTATGAATAACAGACTATTTTATGAACTTTCGTCAAGTCCGAGTATTTTTCAAAGACGATTGGAGCAATTATTTGTGGATATACCTTACGTAGGTATTTTCTTGGATGATATTATTATCACAGGATCGACTAACGAGGCTCACATGCAAAATGTATGTAGGGTTAAGGCGGCAACAGTGGCTATAGCGACAACAGTGGCGCAATGGCCGTTGTTTCAAAAGTATTATAGGTGGCTTTCTATCTCTCTCCTCTCCGAAAGGTCTTCCGATAGATACAGGTCACAACCAGTTTCCTTGCGTCGCATATGTAACAAACTCGTGTTGTGTTGTTTTGTAAGATGTACTTAGTATTTTTTCAGAAACCTTTTGTTTTACCAATGGATGATTATTTTTGCTAAGACATAAACTTAATTTATTGGGTGGGAATATCATCCTAATGACATCCCCGCTCTTGGGCGGAGCGGGAGATAGTGTCAGACTCTTACTGACTAAAAACCCACTCCTGTTCCTTCGTTGCCTTCGTCCCAGGGCCCCGGGTTCCGCTTTCACACTACCCGTGGCCCCAGTAGGCTTCGACCCTGCTGGGCCCCTACGATTTGCTGACATCTCCTTGAGGCGCGCGTGGAACAAAACGCGCCGTCGACGACTTGGGCTCGGTCCGGACGGTCAGACGGCGAGCCACCCATTGCTCGCCGTCTGCAAGCCCGCGCCTACGGTGGCCGGAAATCGGGATCGGAATCCCGGCGGCGGTTGGAGCGTAAGGACCGTTGCCTCACGCGATCGGCCGCCTCCTTAGCTAGCATTACTGCTTCGCAGAAGGAGGCGACCGCCTGCCACTCCTCCTCGCTCCGGAGCATGGCCTGAACCAAAGCCCGGCGCGAGAGATCGCCGCCGCCGATTGCCCCCACGAGGACACGGCGTTGCTCTGCCCAAGCGGGGCACACCTCCACCGTGTGCTCTACCGTGTCCTCCGGGTGGGCCACACAGTGGCGACACCCGGGCGTCGTTTCCGCACGAATCCGGTGCAGTAACCTCCCGAACTTACCGTGTCCGGTGAGGACCTGCGTCATGCGGAATGTGAGGACGCCGCGAGGTCTTTCCAACTACGCCTCAAAGAGGGGACTTACCGCCATAATTGTGGCGTGCCCAAACTTAATTGAGGTTATTTTCGCGTATACAGCACTTCGATTTACTTAAAACTATCACACGTGGTATGAGTTAAATCTGCAATGGCGGTTTTGTACACAGTGGCTCAAATCACTTGAGTACACAGTGGCTCATGATCCACTGTGTATTATTGGTACTGAATAATGGTTACACAGACATTAATTTAGAAGATTTAATATTTTTTTGTTCATTTTCCGTTTTAGGATAGCTCGTCCAGCAAGGCCCCGTAAAATAGGGCACAAACACACAGCTGATGACATGAAAAACGCTTTAAAAATAATTACTGTGAACTTGCCTGTTTCAATCATGACCTGTTTTAATTGTCCCCGGTCTGCCCTACACAGTACAACCGGGAAAACCCGAGCCATGCTTTTACAAAGGCGGAGTCTTGACCGTAAGTCAAGACTAGATATGTTACGTGCTGAACTACTGATCGTGTCGTCGAAGACAGAGTACGTGAAGCTCAGAAGCGTCAGGTAGAAAACGCTTGTGGAACTCCGCGTAATTTTAGAGAGGGGGACTCAGTTTGGGCTCGGGAACATTGCTCTGGGGAAAAATGGGTGAAAGGCACTATAAGAGGCTAGGTCAGTTCGCGTAGGTAGTGGCGGATATCGGTCAATTATATAAAAGACACAGATCAAATGCGTCGTAGGTCCCGATTGTCTGATGTTACCTGTCCGGAAGGAAATTATGAGAGTCAGCGGGGCGAAGAGAATGTCGTCGAGTCGTTTAATAAGGGTTTAGATAAGGTAACCCTGCCAGATACCTTAATAGCAGACACCAATAAAGAGGCCGAAAATATTAATCAGGGCGATCAAGGTGGTGTTCCTTTTGAACATCCTTCGCCTAAATTACTATTGCCATCTGTCAACGGTGAGTCGTTATTCCAGACGGACACGGAAACCAGTGGAGAGATTTAGAATAGAATAAATTAATTCATAAGAATACCTAGTTTAAGCTGAGTTAGTTATACATAAAAGACAGTTCATCATATTTAAGTTTCTAGTGAACTGTTATTTCATTTGCTCTCGCAGATTTATATATATTTATATACATATATGATTAATTATGTTACATTTCAACTTATGTTAAATAATAATTGTGATATCTGTACATAGTGGATACTTCTATTATGTTTATTTTACGTGTACACGGTAGTTCAGTCTGCGAATATAAGCCCTAGAGCTAAGTCGTGGTTTCATTATTATCCCGTTATTCCTAAGGTACCTGCAATTTTTATATTACCGACCAAATTTAGAATCGCAATTTTTTTTTTATTCCATGTCAAAGTCAAAAAAGTTTTTTATTTCACATAGGCCTACATGGGCACTTATAAAACGTCAGAAGCTAGTGCACGGTTCCAAATTGTCGTTTCCTATGGAGAAGAACCGGCCAGAAACTCCATATTCGCTTCTTATTAGGAATTAATCTTATATCGTAGGTGCGTTCACAAACATGTAAACCCACATGCACAAGACACAACTATCTGCAGGCTATACAAATATTTATTCCGTGTGGCAATCAAACCCTTGACATGCAGCGCCCACCAAACGTCATAAATAAAATGTACGTAAACACTCAAAAATGAGCATGAAATTATAAACAGACGCCGTTTGAAAAAAACCTTTATGTACCTAACTAATACTAAGATGTTATAACATAAAAGTAACCTACCGTGTCAGAATCCGCCGAAGACATTTCTTCATCGTCACTAGACACCCACGATGTTTCGCTACAGGAGTAGTCTTCAGCTTCTTCATATGTTTTGCTGCAACTAGCTTTGCTGGATTCGGCTTCCGCCTTGACCGGCGACACCATCGCGTCCAACGTGTCACGGTCTCCTGTATCATGGAAAAATATAAATTAAAGCTACCCATTTACAACTATAAGGGAGCTTTTATTAAAGTTTTTAGTTCTTCAACACTCAATTATATTCTATCATCATCATCATCATCATTTCAGCCGAAAGACGTCCACTGTTGGACATAGGCCTCCCCCAAAGGGGGGTTTTGCCATAATCGCCACGCTTGGCATGCGGGTTGGCGATCGCAGTTGGTTGATGCAATTCACAGAGAATGCTGCTGCCCATTCTCCCTTAGTCGCACGACACCCACGGGAAGAGATGGGATGGTGTTATTCTTTGCGTCCGGACACCATTCGGAAATTATATTCTGTCTCTATACAAATAATTCTTGTTTACGTGTGTTTGTCACCTAAGTTTTCCTAAACGTCTTGACCTCCTAGTCTAATAAACCCAATCACGGCTAGGATACATTGATTAGTTACGTAGTTCTGGTGCCTACCTTAAGGCATCATCATCAGATCAGTTCGATGATACCATTTTCAACATAACTATTTAGATCCATTAATTTATTTGTATAGTCATAGTTGCTTAAGTGTGTACCACAGTGGGTACCACTGGCAGCTTCAATGTTGCAGTCGGCTTACATCAAGGGTCGGCTCTCAGCCCTTACCTCTTCCTGATGATAATGGACGCTCTGACGTCGGACATTCAGGAAGAGGCTCCCTGGTGTATGTTGTTTGCCGATGATATTGTGTTGGTTGCCGAGAGTGGCCTAGAAGTCCAGAACAGATTGGAGGTGTGGTGGCACAGACTGGAGAGTGTTGGCCTGAAATTGAGTAGAACCAAAACGGAATACTTGTTCTGCGATTTCGGCGGTCTCTCCAATCCAGTGCCTTTAGCTCTAGCTGGAACGCCCATACCGATCTGCTCTGACTTTCGGTACCTCGGGTCACTCATCCAAGGGGATGGTGAGGTAGACCGGGACGTAACACATCGGATCAACGCAGGATGGATGAAATGGAGACAGGTCACGGGAACAACTTGTGACCCACGGATGCCCCTCAAGTTGAAGGGTAAAATCTACAAGTCCGTGATAAGGCCTGTCATACTGTATGGATCAGAATGTTGGGCTGTGAAAAAGACGGATGAAAAAAGATTGCATGTAGCGGAGATGAGAATGTTAAGATGGATGTGTGGTGTGACGAGAATGGATAAAGTGAGAAATGAATATATTAGGGGAAGTTTGAAAGTGGCACCAGTGACTGAAAAGTTGAAAGGGAATCGTTTATCTTGGTATGGTCATGTGAAGAGGAGGGATGAAACGCATGTTACTAAAAGAGTTATGAGTTTACATGTGGATGGATGGAGAGGGAGAGGGAGACCAAAGAAAAGATGGATGGATTGTGTGAAGAGTGATATGAAAGAAAAGGAAGTTAGTGATAGCATGACGAGTAACAGGGCAGAGTGGAAGAAAAAAAACGTGTTGCGCCGACCCCAAATAACACGGGATAAGGGCAGGAAGATGATGATGAGTCATAGTTGCTTAACTATCTTAATTGTGTTTTCTATGTGAGTGTGACATTTTATTGGCCATTTTTGGTCTTCTTCATCAGTTCCACTTCATCAAATGATACTTTTTGACTATAGAGTGTAAGTGCTTGACTTTTTTATGACAATACCAAAATCAATATATGGTTGCATATGATATTAGAGGAGTTCCATTAAATTTCCTCATGGATCTTGTCATTAGAACTGGATTTTGAAAAAAAAAATATGGGAATAATGTGGAAGTATAAACTTTTAAGTAAAAAACAAAATAATTTGCAAATTGATCCATATATAACGTAATTCTGAAGAAAGAAACGTTAAAAAAGCAATCGAATTGAGAACCTCCTCCTTCTTTTAAGTCGGTTGAAAAAAAATTACATCCACAATCATAAATAGAAAGGATGACGATACGATAGATAGGTACGATAGACGATGATATTCAAGATGCGTCAGGCAACTACCACTGATTGCCATGTAGTTGTCTGGCATTTATGCTGAACTGGATCTATTTGGCGCAGCCGTGACACACACATTATGTCAGTGTTTTTTTTCTAAGTTATCTTAAATTTTGTTTTTACAGTGTGTGTATCCATGCGTGGCAAATAAAATACTTTTCTTTCGTTCTTTCTTTCTATTCAAGATTCAAAGCATTTTATTTCAATTAAAACTATTTACAGGCTCTTCTGAAATGTCAAGAAGTCAGTCAATAAAAAAAAAATGATGCTTATTGCACATTCCAAAGCGTAGATCTCTATGGAGAAGAATGTGCAAGAAACTCCATGGACACTCTTTTCAATCATGTTTTGTAATTACAAATATCTGTTACATTCTTGTTGCTATCTTGTGAGAACATGTAAATAAATTAAAAATAAAAAACTAAATACCTACTGATATTTAAATTAAAATAGCAACTGGCAGCTAAGAAATGACCAGTCTCAACTGACAGCGCCTGTTCACGGACATAACGCAAATATTAGCACCACTCAGCTCAACCATTTTGAAGGGAACCGTTTCAATCGTACCAATTCGTAGCCTCAACCCCCAAAAATTACTATCATATCAAATTACTCAATTTAAGTTGGTTCGTCCCAGTACGAGCGCGAGTGCATCCGCCTGAGACACGCATCTGTGAACTTTTTTGTGCAATTTTTAAACAAAAAAAAAATTATTTTAAGTGTTCATTGGACAGTTGTTTAAATTCAACATTAAATGGTGAATTATCGTTTTTTAAGCTAGTACCAGTTGTTTCAGAGTTATGTAGGTATTTTTTTGATGGTTCGTTTTAACACAGTATAGATATGGTTTTAATATTTATTTCGAGTAAGTACCAAAGACTCATTTTAGTTCCATAATCACTTACAGATAATACATATAAAATTACATACAATGAAATGTTAAAATTAAATGAAAATTATTTGAATTATGTAATATTAATATATTATTTATTATTATTATTTTATTATAATTATTTATTTATTGTTTTTATTTCTTTAATTAATTAATATAACACGGAACTGTTAGGTAGGTAGTTAAGCGCCCAGTACAGGCAAGACACGAGCAGGACGCCCGCGCAGCCGCCTAGCCGCCGCCGCAACCGGATGCGCGCATCTCGCGACAGGACGGCAACCCTAGCGCCACCTAGCGCGACTATCGAGCATAGGTATGAAAAGTCATAGGCTGTATACAGAAAGAAAGCTGGAAACTTATAAGCGCTTACCGGCGCTTGACAGCGCTGGTCCGTTCTACACAAAGGAAGCAGGTTGAAGCAGACAAAGCAAAATGTCGGACCGGGATAACTATATTAAGTTACTTTTATTTTCCCAGAGGGGGGGAAGCTTTTTATTATTTAATAAATACTAATAATTTTCCCCCAAAAAAGGTGAGTAGATTCCTAATGTTCTTAAACCCCACACGAACAAGGTTGCGGGTAAAAGCTAATTGTATGATAGATATATCCTTAGAAATATATGCGTTAATTATTTCAAAAACAACCGCAAATCGTTACAGACAGTCAAGGGCAAAAAATATCAAAAGAGCAATTACTCACGCGCATACGCAATAAGAGTCGCAGTTTTCACATCCCC
The DNA here is from genome assembly GCA_949316375.1 of Mythimna vitellina. NCBI lineage: Eukaryota > Metazoa > Arthropoda > Insecta > Lepidoptera > Noctuidae > Mythimna > Mythimna vitellina. Next base: position 8,040,378 of record OX438699.1, on the reverse strand, counting down.
TCGCCAGTTGAGTTTGATTTCATCGCCAGGCCTCAGCTGCTCTTTCGAAGGACTAACCACCGACTTCACATTTACCACACTGCGACTACCGCTATTCAACTCAATAAACAACCAGTTTAAACTACTCGATTTCTTTAAACCAGACATGTTACTTGTCAGATTGAAACTTGTGACTGCTCCGAGCTCTACGATATCACTATGCTTCATAGCATTGCAGAGCTCCTCAGGTAAAAGTTTTATTACAACGGACCCTTATTGAGTTAACTATTACTTCCCCCGCCTTTCAGAATGAACAATGGTTTTCGCCAGCGGACCGGGCGCGCACGGTCGAACAAAAAAACGTATCCTTTTTGCAACGTACAGGGCCGGCTCTAGCCATCTAAGCGCCCCGGGCGAATGATTCTTTTGGCACCCTTTTATCTAATTAATGTAATGAACCACAAGTTTCTAGAGTATATTAGGATGTATGGATGGATTTTTGTTACGCAAAAATTAATAACGAAACCAGTAACTACACATTGAAAAATGCATGTAGGTATAGTACGCGGCAAATAAGTAGAACCATTTGCTGCAGTTGCTCTCTGCCCCCATTTCGATTGAGACCCGAAAATTGGTTACTGCGCATTTATAGTCGATCGTCAGGATGGTTCAACTTATTTGCCACGTATTTTACCAATGTGTACGTAAGCATTAGGGGAGAGGAGAGAGTTTTGCTTATTGATGCTGAAGTGAAAACAACTGCTTACGTAATACTTAAACGGCCCCTTACTAAATGAATTTTGAAGAGACTTTACAGTAATTTGAGGTCCTTACAGCTTAAGACCTGGCCCCAGATACTCTCGGGTCTCGACTAAAGACGCTCCTTTGCGCATTTTTAGGGGGTATCCAGCTCCCACTACATTGACAGACGGGCAAGTTGATCCTCATCGGCAAGTTGAGGCGCCCTACAGACTCTCCGTCCGCACATCGTGCTACTCGACGAGGTAAGCAAGCTCTTTGAAAAAGTAATTGCAGACCACCTCGTCGCGCGGCTCGAGCAGGTGGGCAAGACCTCACAACGATCTTGCCCCAGGACACCGCATCCCCCATACGGTGTCCTAGGGTAAGATCGTCTTGTTAGTATCTTTTGACATCTCCAATGCCTTTAATATTTTGCCCTGGTTTTGCATTAGGAAGCACTCCGGTATCACCAGGTGCCAACCTACCTCCGTCGTGTGATCCAAACCTCTTTGGCGGACAAATTCGTCATCTACCAGTCGGTCGCCCGGGAAAGTGGGAACGGTGAGAAGTCGAGCGGCGACCCGCAGAGATTGGTGTCACAATTATGTGGACCATATACTGTGAAGTTGTATCCCGCTTGGGAGGAGCACCGCCGTATCCTCATGAAGGCGATCGGCGGCGGCGACATTTTGCACCGGACACTTATTTAGGCCATCATTGTGGAGTGAGAGAGAACGGAATGCAATCGCGTATTATCATGTTATTGCTCGTTTTAATTTTATTATAATGTAAAATTATGGTGATGTTAAATTGGCGCGTGTGGCACCCTGTAAGACCGGGCGCCCTGGGCGGCCGCCTGGATCGCGCTACCCTAAAGCCGGCACTGGCAAAGTAGGTACTTCTTCTACTAGATTTGTAAACAAAAAATTTTACCCAGCCTATTGTGTTCTAAGCCCCAATTGTCTTGCCGAAAGTCATAAAACCTTTTAAAAAAAATATCTAGCTTCTCTTTCCTTATGTTTTGTTTTTAGGTAGGAAATCATCCAATAACTTCTCTCGCTCTAGGGTGGAGGGTGAGAGCGTGTCAGACTTTTACTGACCAAAACCCAACCCAATGGAAATCATTTTGAATGAGCTAACTACTTAAATATATTTTGAATTTTATTATAATTACTAATATATAAACTAACACAGATTACAGTAATAAATGTTTTATTATGCAACAGAAAAGAAATCCTTGTAACAATATTAGAGCAAGGATGTTAGAAATCTTTAAAAATAGCTAGTTATCTAAATCATGAAGTAAATACACCAAAGTAGCACATTTTGCCACGTGGCCTTTTTCTTCCCTTTCATTAACTGAAGTTGAAGAAAGACAATAGGTAGGCATGCAAACAGCGTTTATACCAACAATTTGTTCGAAGTCCATGATCATCTTAACTAGATTCCAATCAGGTAGATACCTAAACATCTTTTAGTTTAGGGAAATACGCCAAAGAAGGACATTTTGCCACGTGGTCTTTTTCTTCCTTTTAATCAATATTCAGTGCTTGAAGTTAAAAAAGACAATATTATGCCAACAGTGTTTATACCAACAATTTGTTTGAAGTCCTTGATTATCATTACTGGATTCTAATCAGGCAATCATCTGTTAATTTAAAGCACATAATCTTTGAAAAGTTATCACGTCTTTTGTAACATTGTTACTGTTTTTAATTAAAGCTTGACATCACATTAAAACGTAAAACTGTATGAAGTTGTGTCATATATTCGGTTAGCTTATTTTATTGCAATTCCAATGACATTAGTTTTACACATAACTATCATACAAAGTTTCATCTGTGTCTTAATTTTAATGTCCCCGTCATCATGCAACACGAGCGCCATTTTGGCTCGTAGAATAGCTATTCTTCGAGTGCGAAAATGGCGCTCGTATCGCATGGTAACGCGCGAAATCCCACGCTCCGCCCGAGGACATTAAAATGACGACATATCTATAATTTTGTATGCAAAATTTCCAGTTTATGTATTTCTGTTGCTGCTCTAACAACAAATACTAAAAACGGATCAAATAAATATTCAAATGAGGCTTCCGTACATCAGATGAGATTTTATTACCGTTTTTTGGACGAACGACAGAAAAAAAATCCTTGTAACAATATTTACGGCAAAGATGCTAGAAATCTTTGAAAATAGCTAGTTATCTACATCATGAAGTAAATACCTACGCCAAAGTAGCACATTTTGCCACGTGGTCTTTTTCTTCCCTATCATTAATTGAAGTTGAAGAAAGACAATAGGTAGGCATGCAAACAGCGTTTATACCAACAATTCGTTCGAAGTCCTTGATCATCTTAACTAGATTCCAATCAGGTAGGTACCTAAACATCTTTTAGTTTAGGGAAATACGCCAAAGAAGGACATTTTGCCACGTGATCTTTTTCTTCCTTTTAATTAATATTCAGTGCTTGAAGTTGAAAAAAGACAATCAGCAAGACAACAGCGATTATACCAACAATTTGTTCGAAGTCCTTGATCATCATTACTGGATTCTAATCAGGCAATCATCTGTTAGTTTAATGCACATAATCTTTGAAAAGTTATCACGTCTTTTGTAACATTGTTACTGTTTTTAATTAAATTTTGACATCACATTAAAACGTAAAACTGTATGGAGTTGTGTCATATATTCGGTTAGCTTATTTTATTGCAATTTCAATGACATTAGCTTTATACACAACTATAATACATGTCCCCATCATCATGCAACACCAGCGCCATTTTGGCATGTAGAATAGCTATTCTTCGAGTGCCAAAATGGCGCTCGTGTTGCATGATAACGCGCGAAATCCCGCGCTCCGCCCGAGGACATTAAAATGACGACATATCTATAACTTTGTACCTATGCAAAATTTCTACAGTTGATGTATTTCTGTTGCCGCTCTAACAACAAATACTAAAAATGGAATAAAATAAAATTTTAAGTGAAGGCTTCCGTACAATAGATGTGATTTTTTTACCGTTTTTCGGACGAACCCTTCGTGCACGAAATCCTGCGCGCCGCTCGGGGACATTAAAATGAAGACAAAGTTAACTAAAATTGTGTATGAAAATTATGAATAAAACTAATGTTGAATGAATTGCAATAAATTAAGCAAACTGAAAGTTTGAAGTATGAAGTTGTATATATTATACAACTTCATACAGTTTTACCTTGTAATGTGTTGTCAAGTCTTAATTAAAAGCAGTAAAAAAATGCAAAAGACGTGATAACTAGTAGTACTATTCAAAGGCTATTTGCACTAAACTAGAAAATGTTTGCCTGTTGGAATCCAGTAAAGATGATCATGGACTTTGAACAAACTGATGGTATAAACGCTGTTGGCATAATATTGTCATTCTTCAACTTCAAGCACTGAATATTGCCTAATGAAAAGGAAGAATAAGACCACGTGGCAAAATATGCTATTTTGGCGTATTTACATTTATTAGGTACTGTAATTTGTATTAGTTTACTTCAATATAATAACATCAAAACAATTAAAAACAAGTCTTGCCTGTACTGTCTAAAGTTTTTGAAAAACTATTTCACAATCGGCCTAGTCTATATTTAAATTTGTTTAACTATCTTTCTAAACGACAATATGGTTTCAGTTCAAAGTCTAATATACTTTCAGCAGCAGACTTAATCACAAGTCTTAAAACTATCATAGACTTAAACGCATTGTCTATGTTAGTTTTAAGTTAGTTATAAGTCTGGTGCCTGTTTAATGGCTATAGGTTTGCTCACCATTATAAGGTTTGTTCTTTATTATATTGGTGTAGAACAAAGTATATATAAATAAATAAATAAGGGACTTAAACATAAAACCATTAAATTTGATTCATTATTAACGAAATTCCCTTTGACAACCTCTTTGTCAAATTTCGTTTTTCGTTTTAGTACAATCAAAAACTTTAAAATGTACGGTTTTGGCTTATTATTATGTCATAACTCATCATCGGGTGTATAATCTAACCTCAGTGCTCCCCAGAAAAATCTGATTCCAGAACCTTTTTGTTATATGTAGACCCGTTCTATCATTATTCATCATACATTCGGCAATACCATTTACAGCCAGAGTATGCGGCACTGTTTAGGGATGAATACCTTCTCGAGCTCAGAACTTTTTCGATTAACTGGATATAATTTACCTTTCATTATCACAACATAAAATTAACAATTCTCAGACCAAAATGAACTTCATATTTTGCAACATAGTCCCGAGACTTAACAGAAATATCTGATTTGTTCTCAAAAACACAACATACTTTTTGCTCTTCGATAAACGAACAAAAAGAAAAACTGTTAGGACCGCAAACATCTGAGTGCACTTGAGATTAAACGACTTCTCGTTTGAAACCTTTTATTTCCAATTTATCAAATGACAGGCTTTATTTGTCACGATATACAAATCAAGCTTCACACAATAATTATCAAAAAAATTGTTTAATTCATTTTATTTACACTTTTCTGATTTGCAAATATTTTATTCGTCAATAATTAGTAAATACTATTTATGACTTTATCTAACGAACATTCGCTATTTAAAGCATTTTCAAGCACTAACCAGTTACCGCTGAATAGATTGTTCAAAGACTTACCCTTTATTGCCGGCTTACCATCTTTATCTCAAATACACATTCTCTAGTATACCTAGTATGCCCACATTACTGGTCACTTGATAATTCTTCGCCGCTAGTATAAACGCGCCCATACAGAAATTTCTTGGCTTCTCACGCTCAGTGAAGTTTACTGTCAATTTGTCTTGATTTTCAATAGATCTGCCATAATCCCAAACTAAAGTAAATTCTTATTGCCAATATATCACGGCCCGTCATAAAAGCAAATTTAAAAGTATTTGAGAAGTTTGGTTCTTTCGAAGTAACCAACTATACCATTTTATTGTTGACACCATTGTTTTCAATAGCGCTTTTGTAGACAATTCTTCGACTCCCCTTTGTTTTTTTGGCAGAGCTAATGTTTCTTGGGTTCCAAATTGTTCTATTGACTTTTGTTTTTGTTAATGATCTCTTTACTGGTTTGAAGGTGTGACTTGTGGTCTCGTAAGTTTCAGCCTGAAGTATTTTTAGACTAAGATCACATACATCCCTTGTAAGTTTAATTTCATGATCTCACTATCTCGTTTTCCAAAGTTAACGTTATGTTGTCTTCAGTCAGTATCTGGATTGCTATGACAATGCTGCTCCGTACTCATTTGTGTATATATTGTGTGGTACGGAGCATGTCATGAAAAGGGCGGATCAATTTATTGAATTCTAATTTTGCACCTGCAACCATAAGTTCAATGACGATGTCAGCAAATTCTTGAAAATATTTGGTTGGTGTGATATTTCTAACCAGTTTCAAATTCAGCAACTTTTTACTAAAAGACAGCTGCGTCGCCACGCATTTTTCTTCACTCACTAGGTAGTTACTTGTTTTTACAGGAACGTCAACGTCAACAACGTTCAGTAGGTAATTCACTTAATAATTTTTTAATTCGAAATTTCCTCAACCTGTACTTATCACCATCAAATTGTTTAATGTCCCTTTTATTCAATTTGATACACAAAATGTTTTTATTGTTTAATGTTCGTTTATTTTCACTTTACATTATTTGCACTTAGGCTTAGCGCTCTGGGCCCATAACTTGTTGGGGTTAATAGGTAGACACCAAAGCAAACACGGTTTTAAGGATTTGAATAATAACTATTTATTAATCCTTTACTTTATATTGGAAGGTGTGTTTCAGTAATATAACGTGAGACGTGTGCTTCTAAGCAAGGCTAAAGGAATACGATAACTGTAACCATACTATACTTGGGATTTCAGTCAAGTGCTGACGAGGGGTTCAGACCAATTAAATACAATATTTATTGGTTAGAAAGAGAAATCATAGTGTGAAGTAGGATGGATTTGTTTTTGTTATATTCCAACATAAATTATATTAAATTTAGTACATTGTTATCGAAGTATCTAATGAATCTCAATTACACAGATACAGAGAAATTGGAATTTATTAGAAGTTTTAGTATGATTATAAGGTTTAGTTCGTAAGTTCAGACCCAAAACACAGGTTTTAAAAACCTAGTTCGGGCAAGTCGTTACTTATACATAACTCTAGGTTTAAAGTTAAAATTGATAATTTAGTTATATTCGTAGTTATTCGTTGGGAATTAGCTTATTTATATTTTGTTTAAAATTTACTTGTGTCTATTACATGTAACAATATTGTATAAAAGATTCAATACAGTTTTTTTTTAATATACATATTAATAAAAAAATTAAATATTTTTTTTTAATCATATAAAATAACATTTAAAAATATGGACTACTATTTTTTATATTTTTCCAAGACAGGGTCCAAGCTACCGGTGGTTAGGGCTCCAGAGATGGAACCTCCTCACAATGCGAGCCGAAACGAAGAGTACTGCCTTCTCTATTAGGCCCTTGATCCAACCGCGCAATGACAGCTTCGACAGATGGTTGTCGAAGCTTTTGGCTATAAGACCGTTGGCGGTCACGACAATCGGCACAATGACAGCCGAGTCTACATTCCACATGTCGACAACCTCATGTGCTAAGTCGAGATTTTTAATTTGTTTCTCTTTCTCAGCTTTCACGAGATTCTCTTCATGTGGGATGGTGACATCGACTATCATTACGCGGCGTGCTAATCGGTCTATCACTACAATATCCAGCTCATTGGCCACAATAGTCCGATTAGTAAGGATAGACCGAACCCAGTACAACGTGACATGGGCATTTTTGAGAACTGGGTTGGGTACATACCTGTAATACGGTACCTCTGAATACACTAGGTTGTATTTCAAAGCAAGTTACTGGTGAATAATCCAGGCTATAAAGATTATTATTATTGTGCTTAATAACTTGGAGCAGTTTAATTGTGTCCGGAATGATAAATCAAAGAAAGGTTCTTGACTTAATTTTAGCTAATATTACTAATGTTAACGTGTCCATTTGCAACGATCCACTTTCGAGGGTAGACATACATCACCCTCCTCTGCAGATTTTGGTTAAAATACGTCCTGAAAAAACTTAGCTGTGGGGTTACGCCTACAGTGGGGTACCTAACTACCACATAGCTAATTTTTTAGCTATAGCACAAGATCTTGACTTTCTCAAACTACAACATTTGAAACCTGTGAAACCATACAAATACAAAAAGTTTAAGTGCACACAGGTAGGTACATTTTAGTTGTTACACATTTATTAGTGTCTCGGTGTTCCGCCACAAAGTGCCATACAAATCATCATCATCTTCCTGCCCTTGTCCCATCTTATTTGGGGTCGGCGCAACACGTTTTTTTCTTCCATTCTATCCTGTCAAAAGTCATACTATCACTAACTTCCTTTTCTTTCATATCACTGTTCACACAATCCATCCATCTTTTCTTTGGCCTCCCTCTCCCTCTCCACCCATCCACATGTATACTCATAACTCTTTTAGTAACATGTGTTTCATCTCTCCTCTTTACATGACCATACCAAGACAAACGATTCCTCTTCAACTTTTCAGTCACTGTCAATAAAGTGCCATACAAATATTAATGAAATAAAAGAATAATTACGCCTACTGGAAAAATTTAAGTACACACATTAATGAATATCCACTAATAAGTACTAATTAAAAAAACCTTTGTACGAAGTTGTATTTCCTCCATAATTGTATTGAAAGTAGTTTTAATGCATTGTTTGCAAGTTAGTCTTATGTGACTCATTCACAATTCTAACGAGACAAGAGTCAGATTTTCCGTATAAGAGTGAAATAAAATTTTCAATAGGTTTTTCAAGTATCATTTAAGCAAAAATATTTTTAAATCATATTTTTTAATATTAGTTTTATGTGACTCGATTCACAATTCTAGCGAATTCAGTTATAAAGAGATTTTTAGGGCATATGGCACATCACTAGCAAGAGGATAAACTAGAGAATTTTTGAAGAAGTTGGAAGATTCCTGCCGCTTTTGGTTTTTTTTTTATAGCCATGTAAATAGTTGTACCACGGACAGCTTTATTTTAAGTCCAAAACTTTGCAAGTGAATTAAAAAATACTAGATAGCTATTGTCACTAATTTTAAATTTAAAAGTACTCTAATACAATACACATCAAAATAAAAATAAAATTCAGGGTCTACGCCTTAAATATTTTTTTAAATTTGTATTTTAATGAAAAATGTGGATCTTATTTTCATAAAACAATAAAAAGTCTATGAAAAAAAATCCATAGGGCATGAGAAGTGTTTAGGAGTCTGAAAGGACAGCAGATAACCCCTCCCGTCGACCATTTCAATTTGGCACACGATGCACCAAACACCCTGTATAATAACGCTATAGATAAAATTTGTTTATCTGTGCTAAAAAAGAAATGCTGGTTATTAAATAAAAATCAACAAAGGATAAAAATCAACTCGAAATATTTCTGGACTTATATTAAACACAAGCGTTAAAAGAAAAGTACAGTACCGGAACAAATGCACTTGAATGATGAAATAGCTAACATTAACACAGACATACGTATATAATCGAAATACCGACCCCGCTTCCGCTTCCTCACTGGCATGCAATTTGGAGAGTTTATCGAGCTCTGTAGATTTGAATGTTTTTGGTTGCATATCGCTGACAGAGGATGGGTAGGTACTTACTAGGTGCTCTACGCCTTTCTCCAGACCTTTAACACTTCTATTTAAATAGTCTCTGTTTTTAAAAACGATAGTAAATTTCGATCATTTCAATTATCCTAAAGTGTTCGAGCTTTTATCCTTGTATGTATAACCACTTGCAAAATCCGGCAATTAACACGGTTTCATGTGGGGTAGATCAACACACTCGAACTTGGTAGCTTTTTCGGAAAATGTTATCGAGTCTGTGGACCAACGGATTGAGGTTGACGCAGTTTACATAGATTTCAGTAAGGTGTTCGATAAAGTAGACCACTTACTTTTATTGCAAAAATTTCAGAAGTACGGAATCTATGGTCCTCTACTGAAATGGTTTCATTCTTACCTTAGTGATCGTGAAGCATTCATTGTTTTGAATGGGTTGAGATCTGAAGACTTTCGTGTGACCTCTGGGGTACCACATGGCTCCCACCTAGGACCTTGTTATTCAGTTAGCATTATACATTGTTTTCGTCATCATCATCATCATCATCATTTCAGCCGAAAGACGTCCACTGTTGGACATAGGCCTCCCCCAAATGCCGCCACAATGACCGGTCCTGTGCGTCTCGCATCCATCGAATTCCCGCGACCCTCACCAGGTCATCGGTCCACCTTGTGGGAGGCCTTCCAACGCTGCGTTTTCCGGTACGTGGTCGCCATTCCAGAACCTTTCGTCCCCATCGACCATCTGTTCTGCGAGCAATGTGCCCTGCCCACTGTCACTTAAGTTTGGCGATTTTTCGGGTTATGTCCGTAACCTTGGTTCTCCTGCGGATATCCTCATTTCTGACGCGATCACGCAAGGATACTCCGAGCATAGCCCTTTCCATTGCCCTTTGAGTAACTTTAAGCCTTCTGATGAGGCCCATTGTAAGCGACCACGTTTCGGAGCCATATGTCATCACTGGCAACACACACTGGTCATAGACTTTTGTCTTGAGACACTGTGGTATATTGGACGAGAAGACACCGCACAGCTTCCCGAACGCTGCCCAGCCGAGTCGGATTCGACGATTGACCTCTTTCTCGAAGTTAGACCTACCCAACTGGACTGTCTGTCCCAGGTAAACGTAGTCGTCCACAACTTCGAGTGTAGAGTCTCCGATCTTGATAGGAGTGGGTGCTACATGGATGTTTACCATGACTTTGGTTTTGTCCATGTTCATTTTAAGTCCCACTCTTTCGGAAGCTCTACCGAGGTCACCGAGCATTGTACTGAGCTCCTCCGTAGTCTCAGCCATGACTACTATGTCGTCGGCAAATCGAAGGTGAGTGATGTACTCGCCATTGACATTGATGCCTAGCCCTCTCCACTCCAGAACCTTGAAGACATCCTCCATTGCGGCCGTGAAGAGTTTCGGAGAAATAACGTCTCCTTGCCTCACACCCCGCTGCAGGAGGATAGGTTTCGAGGTCTGGTCCTGAAGTCGGACTGACATGGTGGCGTTTTTGTATAAACACTTCAGCACTTCGATGTACCGATAGTCAATCTGGCACCGTTGGAGAGACTGCAGTACAGCCCAAGTCTCGATCGAATCAAAGGCTTTCTCATAGTCCACAAACGCTAAGCAGAGAGGCTGATTATACTCCTCGGTCTTCTGTATAACCTGCCGCAGCGTATGTATGTGGTCTACGGTGCTGAAGCCTTTTCGAAATCCGGCTTGTTCGGGAGGCTGGAAGTCGTCGAACCTGCACGCAAGACGGTTCGTGATGACTCTGGAAAACAGCTTGTAGACATGGCTCAGAAGTGAGATGGGCCTGTAATTCTTCAGCAGGGTATTGTCACCCTTCTTAAAGAAGAGTACCACCACACCTCTGCTGCTCTCTGCTGCATGCCTGTGGCGTTTTTCCCTCGAGTATGACGAAATCGAACAACTTCTGAAGGGCCTTTAGGACCGGTTTTCCACCCGCCTTCAGGAGCTCGGCCGTAATTCCGTCTTCACCCGACGCCTTGTTGTTCTTCAACTGCTTCAGAGCCATCCTAATCTCGTACAGGCTGACGTCCGGGATATCTTCGGTATAGTGTCGAGTCAATCTAGCTCTTGGGTCGTTTGCTAGATTTGCCGTGGGTTCGGAGATTGACGTGTACAACTGTCCATAAAAAGCCTCGATCTCTCCCAGAAGCTCCGATTTGGCGGATATGACTCTGCCATCGTCGGTCTTCAGCTTCGTGAGCTGACTCTGCCCAATAGACAGATCTCGTGCAAATACTTTAGAGCCCTTATTCCGCTCAATCGCATCTTTAATCCTCTCGGTATTAAATCGGCGCAGATCGCGTTTCAGAGACTTTGAGATCTGTTTATTGAGCTGCCGGTATGTGCACGCATCATCTGAAGACTGCAAATTCATCTCACGCCTCTTCTTCATAAGCTCGAGAGTTTGTTCTGACAGCTTCTTGTTCTTTTTTGTACAGTGAGTCTTGAAAAATTTAGACCCCACCGTATGGACAGTTTCCACGAACCCATCGTTATATTCGTCCACGGAGCTTCCTAGGCACTCGAAACGATTCTGGAGTTCGAGCTGAAAACTCTCGGAGTTATGGATCTGGATCTGTGCTGGACGGAGCGTAGACTTCACCAGTCGAGACCTTTCAAGCTTAATATTGATATTCAATGTGCCTCTTACCATGCGGTGATCACTTCCAGTTTTCACCGCATTGATCACGGAGACATCATTGAATATTTGCTTCTTCGTCGACAGAATGAAGTCAATCTCATTTCTAGTCGCACCGTCGGGACTTTGCCAGGTCCACCTCCTATGCTCACGTTTTCTGAAGAAGGAGTTCATCATGTAGAGGCCCTCCTTCTCCATAAAACTAGCCAGTAGGTGTCCCCGGTGATTCCGACGTCCAAATCCAAATTGCCCTACTCTCAGCTCGTCACCATCTCGTTTGCCCAGTTTCGCGTTGAAGTCCCCCATGACCACGGTGAAGTGAGTTTTAAAACCATGCATGGCACTGGATACATCCTCATACATGGTCTCTACTTCGTCGTCGGGGTGCGTCGAGGTCGGGGCGTAAACCTGTATGACCTTCAGCGAATATCTTGGCGATATTCTGAGTATGAGGTACGCCACCCTCGTCGACACACTCTCGATCTTCACCACATTGTTCACAAGGGACCTGTGAACGAAAAACCCGACACCGCCCTGGGACTGCTGGTCACCCTCCCGGAAATAGAGCAGGTTACCGGATTTAAGAATTATCGTGTCCTCCCCCTGTCTTCGGACTTCAGATAATCCAATAATACTCCATCGCAACCTGCTCAATTCCTCCTCAAGTTCGGTGATCTTCTCGTCGGTCCTCAGTGTGCGTGTGTTATATGTTGCCAGGTCCAGTCGTTGTTTTTTAGGGTAGCCGGATCCCATCCGGTGATTCTTAGCACCCCTTGCCTCGCCGTGGCCTTGACCGCTACCGGAGTCAAGGGTAGACGGGCTGCCGGGCACTAGGGGCCATTTCTTTATTTTGCTTGTCATATTTGGGGGGGGATTGCCGTAATCGCCACGCTTGGCAGACGGGTTGGCGATCGCAGTGTAGTTGTTATAATGCACAGAGAATGCTGCTGCCCATTCTCTGGTATGTCCCTTAGTGTGTGTTTTCGTCATGCACAATGTTATTTACTTGTACATGATCTCAAACTGGCCTTGCCTATAAAATTTCTAGAATACTACAGGCCGACTTGGATAGTCTAGTGGAGTGGTGCAACAATAATAAGATAGGTGACCCTAAATTTTGACCAATGGTTACATATCAAATTTTGTCGAAATAAGAAAGTTCATAACACAAAATATACTATTTCAGACAAAACACTTAAGGAAGTTGATAGTATCCGGGATCTGAGAGTAGTGATGGATAGTAAATTTAGTTATATTTTTATTTTATTATTTAACCTTTTTGGAGGTACGCAGAACAGACAGTAATGTCCCGCAAATCACCGTTGGAAAGGGATCAGGCGGGTGTTATGTCTGGTGGGCAACTGCCCGATAGAAGATTTCGGGCTGATATATATGTTGTAATCGCGCAGAGAACTTTAATTACACAATGCAGGATTGCTTCTTATGTGACGCCATAGATGTCGCTACATCACTCCCCTATAAAGATCGGAGATCGATGTTTCTTGATGCTTCTTGAAGCGTGCCGAGTCGAGGTGATGATATCCCAGTGAGTCATCATCAGGTTTTTTGAGATACGAAAATTTGAAATATTATTTATTATCTTCGTCGTGTGTAATAGTCCATTGAATTGTATGGCGAGCGATATTGTATCTTAAGATAAAATATTATAGTATCTTAGCCGTGTGCAGCGCCCCTTAGTGAACTCCGCTGTGGGTGACGTAACCTAAGACAAACTTATTATTTGCGGTTGGTACAGTAATTGGGTCTAGGGATCGAACTGCAAAATTAGGTTTGTTTTTTATTGTATATATACTTTTCCGGGATTAAAAGTACCCATTGTGGTGCCCAGGATATTAAAGAATAATTATACCAAGTTTTATCACGCAAAAATTGGTAGTTTTTGCGTGATGCCTGAACAAACAGACAGAGAGAGAGACAGACAGACACAGATAAAAAAAAAATTAATCACATTTTCGGGTTCGGTGTCGGTCTAGTAACACCCCCACCCATTTATTTTTTTGATATTTTCAATGTACACAATGTTCACTTCTACAGATTTATTATAACTATAGATTTTCATAATGATTTAGAGCCATGTTCACTCGTTTATGCATAAGCTGCGGTTGCCTATAATTGAGTGTGCATTATAGGACTAGCGGGGTTACCATGACGTTCAAAGTAAGATTGTTTCGTTCTTATTTCAGTATGGTTAAGAGACAGAGCTATACAGGTTATCTAGCGCCATCTCTTACCCACACTGGAAATAAGAATAAAACAATCTTACTTTAAACGTCATGGTACAGGTCTAGGTTACGTGTCCCTACCAATTTTTATTTCTAAGATTTTTTTTTATTTTGGAGCACTCGTTGGTGATCTTTAAATAAATAAATACTTTGCCGACACAAGTTCAAGAACATCGAAGGCATTTGGTTCCTCAATGACTCTCGCCTAACAAGTACCACAGTGGACTTACTGATCGAGTACTATCCCAAACTCCAGAGCCTTGGACAGCTGAGCGGTTGGCAGTTCACTCCAGATGACATGATGCTGATGAAGGCGGGGCGATCATAGCCAGTACTAACACAGATGTGATATCACCTCTTGGTAATTCCAACAAGGGCATTAAGTTTAGGTACCTACTGTAGGTATGATTTTTTGCATTTGTTTTGTGTATACCATTAAAACATGGCATCACCAAGGTAGAAAAATTTGCGCAACATTGTTTCTCAGTAAACACTAGCTTCGCGTTTATATTTTTGAAAAAATAATGAATGAAGAATGTATAAATAGGTATACTTATGTAAAATTATACCTTTACTACATGTTACAACAGTCCATGCGTTAAATACTGATGCTTTTAAATTTTTATAAGATTCTAGTCAAAGAAAGGAAATTTAATTTATTCAACATGTGGAATTAAAACAAATAAGTGTTTTATCACATTTTGAAATATTTATTAAAATCATTTCAAATTGTTTAAAATTATTTAAAAATAAAAGAAAAATACATTGATTAGAAACTAGATATCTTAGTTTTGATGCTATTACATTGTTATAAGATTCTAGTCAAAGAAGGGTTTAATTTATTCTACAACATGTGTAATTAAAACAAATATTTTATCATATTTTGACATATTTGAAATCATTTCACATTATTATTAGCATTAATTAAATTATGTACTTACATAATTAAAAATAAAAGTAAAAGAAAACACATAGATTAGAAACTAATACATTTTTTTTTTTTTCGGTTTCGCGCAACGTTTTCATAACGTTATTCTTATAAATCAGGAGGTGACACTTCTTAGTAAACAACTTAATGTGTGAGTTCAACCCTGAAATGCCAATAAACAACTGTTTAGTACAGCTGCGTAGTAATAGACGCTGAGACGTAGCTTGGATTGCTTTAGAGGTGGCGAAGACGCATCAGCGAAGCCATTTCTTTCATAAATTAATAATAATAATAATAAATTTATTGAAACATTGTTACAAATGGAACCTTAAATTAAATAATCTTAATGTAATAAACATAGGTCTGTAGCTAATTGTGGGCTTCAAGTTTTGTAGTATACAGTGGTCTCCAAACTAGGCGGCGCCTGTATCTTGAAATTCGAAAACGAGACAGCCACTGTCGCAACCCAGCGATCGACCACATTGCCGCTAACCATCAGGTGAAAAAGTGGTCAAAAGAGAGCCTATCTATAATAAAAAAAACATCGTTCGTGAAACATCATCGCACAAGGCCTCGCTTCTTTAAGAAGCGAGGCCTTGTGCGAGGCCCATTTGGATGCAAGGCCGTGGGTGGAGGTCCATCACCCAGGCCTAGGCGTTTAGATATTTTACACTCGCGAGTTTTCTCTCTCGATTCATGACTAGACCTACTTTCACATCCTGAAATATTGTTAATGAGTTAAAAGGCACCCTGTAAACATTTCATGGTCAAATAAATTATTATTTTATTTTTGCGTGTTTTTAACGTACTCGATCGCGTTAAAGTAAACATCACTTTGTACCACAGATGTAGGATTATATGCGCTGCCTGGGGTCTTACTGACTCGTCGTCTTATTAACTGAGAACTTATTAACTGAAATACAAAACTACTTAACGCAAGAACTTATTAACTGAAATACAAAACTAAATAAAGCTACTTTTAGTAAGTAAAAGTGGCTATATTCAAAGTTACCAAAAAAAAAAACAAAAAAAATACAAAACAAACACAATACAAAACAAAACCTTCAATAAAGCTACTTTTAGTAACTAAAAGTGGCTTCATTCAAAGTTTTATATTTGTCAGTTAATGAGTTCTTGCAGTAAGCTGACGCTGTGACGTATTAAAATGTCAATCGTGCGAGCGAGAAAGAGGATTGAAGCTATATAGCTATGGAGCTATACTGACTAGCATTTGACAACCTAAACTAAACCGTTAAAGTGATGGGCACTTTAAGGGTTTAGTTTAAGTTGTCAAATGGTTCGCGTTAAGAGCTCGTGGTAGAGACTCAGTAAACACTAATGAGCCTACGATGCGCGTTTGTACACGCTAGTTTTAATCGACTTCAAAAGAAGCAAGTTCTGTGTTCGGCTGAATGTTTTTTTTTAATGTATGTTCATCGATTTCTTGGCCAATTGTGGACAGATTTTGAAAATTATTTTTTTGATTGAAAGGTTAGGCTTCCAAGTTGGTCTCATAGAAATATTGTTATGATCTGATAATGAACTTTGAAGATATAGAACGGAACTGTTCATAGAGTCACAGCAGAAATGTCGTAAGAAGTAATTTTTTTTTTTTATTGTTATAAACTAGTGCTTGACTGCGATCCCACCCGATGGTAAGTAGTGATACAATCGTCGATGGTGAGGCGTATTATGCTTTGTTACCTATACGTGTAGTCAAAGACTGACTGAAAGAAGAGGGGAGGGGATATATCGAACCGATCTGATGATGAAGCTGGAAAGTTGGTATCG
Organism: Mythimna vitellina; assembly: GCA_949316375.1. NCBI lineage: Eukaryota > Metazoa > Arthropoda > Insecta > Lepidoptera > Noctuidae > Mythimna > Mythimna vitellina. Next base: position 8,023,356 of record OX438699.1, on the reverse strand, counting down.
GAACTCTGTAATAAATTAATGTACCCTAACCGTGCTTGGGATTATTAATATTGTCATAAGATTCACTCTGGCTGTAAGGTATTTAAGATTGACTGAGGGGTACTTTTTAGTGTTTTTTTGTTTCTTAACTGAAAAATGTAAAATAAAAAACTTTTTACAAAAAAGAAACTACCGACAACAATGTAAAAAAAAAACGCTAAAAATTGCAAAATAACTTCAATTTCGGAAGTCGGTGTTATATAAGTTAAGGAAGAGAAAAATATTATAGAGACACCGACTTCCAAAATTAAGGTTATTTTAAACTTTTTAGCGTTTTCTTTTACATTGAAGTCGTTTGTTTTTTTTTTTTGTATACTTTTTTTCTGTACACATTGACATAATCGGTCGAGTACTCGTACGTTAAAAAGCTCGCGCTTGGTCCTTTGTTTCATTAAGAACATTAGAACCTAATACGTTTATACTGATTTTCATTTTCTTTATTCAATTTATTGTTTGTAGCAGGTGGCACGTTCTCATCGTTCTGATATTTTCTTTTCGTTGTACGCGTCTTATACATTTTGCATTCGTCTGCACACTTGTTCGTTATGATTTTCCTGCAAAGAGAGTACAATAAACATTTGTATATTATGAATACACCTCCAATAGCTACTAAGAATAGTTAATTTAGGATTGGCTTATTCTAAGAATGGATAATATGGGTAGTGCCGTAATCAGCCTTTTGTACACCCGGTGCGAGCTTCTATAAGTGCACGTCATTGAACATAGGCTCCCAGGGTCTCATGTCTGCTATTACAATAGTGTCAGAATGATCTATCATTGATATATCATAATTCATAATTGTTGATTTTGACAAGTTTTGGTTTTTTTTTTCGGTGGGAAAATCATCTTATGACATCCCCCGCTCTTAGGCGGAGCGGGAGATAGTATCAGACTTTTACCGACTAAAAACCCACTCCTGTTCCTTCGTCGCCTTTCGTACCGGGACCAAGTCTTCCTTTCAGAATCAGAGCCTTGGCCCCAGTATGCTTCGACTCTGCTGGGCCCCTACATTTGCTGATATCTCCTTGAGGCGCGCGTGAAACAGTACGCGCCGTCGACGACTTGGGCTCGGTCCGGACGGTTAGGTACCGGACGGTCGGACGGCGAGCTACCCAATGCTCGCCATCCGCAAGCCCACACCTACTATGGCCGGAAAACGGGATCGAAATCCCGGCGGCGGTTGGGGCGTGAGGGCCGTTGCCTCACGCGATCGGCCGCCTCCTTTGCTAGCATTACCTCCCGTACTTACCATGTCCGGTGAGGACTTGCGTCATGCGGAAGGTAAGGACGCCGTGTTGCCTTTCCAGCCACTCCTCAAAGAGGGGACTGACCTTGACAAGTTTTGATAATCTACTAATATAATGGCGTCATTATGACTTTCCAATGATCAACCACTGACACTCCATTGAAAGAAATGGCATATAATAGTAATCTCGTACATAATGACAAATGAATGTTTAAGGTACCTAAGCGGTAATTTGCTAAAACGTTGACAGTTCCTTTAGAAAGTTATTGTGCAGTCATTGCTTTTAATAAGCTCGATATTGTAATTTTACCACAACTCTATTACGAGACTATTGACCGTTCAATGATCGATCATTATGAATTACCAGTTTACAAACTTTTAGGAAAATGACAATGAGATCGTGTTGGAATGACGAATTTATAAAAATAGCAGACTTGGGCCCCTGGTTTACTTTCATTATTACCCAGAATAGACAGGTTCCAAAATACGAGTACGTACGCGTACCTATACGCGGCATAGAAGTTGAACCAAAATGCCAATCGACCTCCTTTTGAGTAGCGTAATTAGAGACACAATAGAAAGACAATGACCGAGCGAACGCCGGCGTTCGCTCGGGGTTTAATGAATTAAGCGCAGTAACAGATTTACAGGTCTCAAACAAAGCAGGGGGCTCGTGTAACCATAGCAACGGATTCAACTTATATTGCCGCGTACTATATGAACAATGAAGGTCTACTCTTTAACATTGACTGATTAACTTATGCTTAAAAACACAGTGCCAGTGCGAGTCCGACTCGCGCACTGAGGGTTCCACAAACTTACCTATGAAAACAGTTCAATTTCGGAATCGAGTTTCAAAGATTTTTACGAATCGCAAAAAAGTTACTTATGCTATGAGTCATTTTTTCATGCCAAATTTCATGATTCTAGGACAACAGGAAGTACACTATGAATTTGATAATCTTGAGAGTATCAAAATATACGTTTTTTACAACATAAACGGCCGTATCTTTTTTTTTCGTTAACTTACAAATTTGATTTATTCACAGCTTCCTGAGTATTTTAATTTGAACTCGATATCTCCACGCGTTCTCAAGATAAAGAGTCTTGACTGACAGACAGGCAGACTAACGGATAACAAAGTGATCCTACAAGGGTTCCGCTTTTTTCTTTTGAAGTACAGAACCCTAAAAATCATAATGACCGAAATATCTTGTGTCTACCTGATCTGTAGGTACCTAAGTCTACAAAACCATTTCGAAGGATATTCGTAGGTATACTGAATTCTTAAACTGGCAAGATTCCAGAACCTAACCCAAAAAAATATTTGTTGTGAAAGTTTTCACTTCTTCACAAAATATGTACTCAACAAAAAAAAAACGATCATAAATTCACTGTTTTATGATCACCTCGCATTTATTTGTGTCAATAGCATAATCAGCCTTGTAATCTTCCCACTGCTGGGAGTCAGGCCTCCTCTCTAGGAGAGGGAATGGGCCGTAATCCACTACGCGAGCCCAGTGCGGGTTGGTAAATGCCACATATTTTCGAATTTTTGGTTCTAGGACATGTCGGTTTCCTCATGATGGTTTTCTTCACCGTTTTGAGAGCAGTGGTGGTGAAATAAATTTCAGAAAGTGGCCTGGCTGGGTTTGAACCCGCGACCTTCAACTTGCCAGTCGGGGCCGTTACCACTCGGCAACTACTGCTCTACTTGGCCACCACTGCTTTCACTCTCACTGCTAACTTCCTTCCTACAGATGCAAGCATCTGTTCAACATTGTCAACAGTCTTTAAATATTCATACCACCTTTATTTTATTTGATAACGAACTTTTTATTATTCTTTTCTACACACTTATTTTGTAAGTAAAAATAGTTTTGAACCAGTTACCTGACTACATTGTCTTTCACGTTGAACCTTTCCGTAATTTCGATGATTACATCAGATATTATTTTTGGGTCCAGACACATTTTCGCGTGCTTCTCCTTAAAAGCCGGTGACTGTTTCCCTGTCAGGGAGTGGGTGGCCAGTGTTCTGTGAAATTAAGAAAAGATAGTTTTACTTAATATCTGTGAGGTCACATTTTTTGTTAAACAGGTGTGCTCGCATTTTAGGTAGGATGCCAAGTCAACAGTACTATAAAATTGTCGTTTGTAACTACTAGAAGTTTGTAGAAGTTCCTTTTTGAAATTGTTAAGCATTAGATTCAGATTTCAAATTAAAAAATGTATCCTAGTTCTAATAAATTATCCGTAATTTTCTATTCTATTTTTTGTTAATGGCAAGTAGAGCCGATGACGACAATTCTGCCAATGTCTAAATAAATTGTAAAGAAAAGAAGACAGTTACTGAAAACATAAAATTCTTTGGCTGATACAGGTGAACTTGATGGGTTAATAATTCAACCTTAGAATTCGAACAAGCCTCAAAAAAGTAAACGCCCGTTAATATTCAACATTAGGACCTGTACCATGACGTTTAAAGTAAGATTGTTTCATTTTTAATTCCAGTGTGGGTAAGAGATGGCGCTAGACAACCTGTATAGCTCTGTCTCTAACCGACACTGAAATAAGAATGAAACCATCTTACTTTGAACGTCATGGTAACCCCGTAAGTAAGAGGTTACCTATTGTTTTCATGCAATAAGTACCCTAAGGTCGACTGGTAGAAAATGCCTACGGCATTAAGTCAGCCTTTGTACAGTTTTTCTTACTAGTGCATAAAGTTTTAATAAATAAATAAATAAATAAGTACAAAAAACAGAGTAAAGTTTACCTTCTCGGAAATAACGCAAGAAGTAGCGTCCTGGTAGCCAGGGTGAACGACTTCCAGTTCACTCTCTTGAACTTGTCTTTGTGTATTAAAGTCTTGCCACTGCCAATAGGTATCTGAAACCAGCATCATCATATTAATTTCTAACACGATTTTTATAAATGCAATAAACTCAATAAAAAGATCTAAAAATCGTTATGAGAAAGATCATATTAAATTCAAGTTAATCTGCAAATTCAAATCAATATATTAAAATTATACTACAACTATCTTCTGTCAGCGACTTCGCCCGCATGAGAGTAGAAAATATTTAGGTCACTCAGTGATAAAGTTGCATTCTACTGAGGGTACTCCTCAAATATTATAGGCAACCATATAGTGAGATTGGTATTTTCATCAAGAACTTAAGCAGTTTCACTTGATCAAATGTTACCTTTTGTCTGTAAATGCAAAAAGTAAAAAAACCGAGCAAGTGCGAGTCGGACTCGCGCAAACAAAAAAAAAACCTACCTGTGAAAACAGTTAAATTCCCGATACAATATTTTTCCGGACTGCATAAAAAGTTTTTTTTGTGACATAATTACACATTTACAGTTTTCAGAATTTTTCCTATACTTGTGCTATAAAACCTAGCTTCATGGCAAATTTTAGGATTCTAGGTCAACGGGAAGTATGACTATGAATTTTGATTTCCTTGAGAGTGTCGAAATAGACGTTTTTAGCGACATAAACAGCCGTATCTTTTAGTTTTCGTTAACTTATATGTTTGAATTTTTCAAAGCTTCAAGGGACTGCAGACCTGAGTATATGGTTTTAATTTCAAATCGATACATCCACGCGTTCACGAGATAAAGGGTCTTGACAGACAGACGGACGGACAACAAAGCGATCCCATATGGGTTTAGTTTTTTACTTTTAAGGTACGGAACCCTAAAAACACTAAAAGGATCAAATAACTTTAATTTCGGAAGTCAGTGTTAAATAAGAAACAAACAATACCGAGAAACAGTATATTCAATACCAATTATGCTTTTTTGTTTTAATTTTTGTCTGTTCCGGCTAATCTCCGAAACGGCTGGACCAATTTTGACGCGACTTTTAGTGGTAAATAGCTGATGTTAAAAAAAAAATAACTTGGGCTACATGGGTGGTTTTTATGGAAAAACAATTAGAATTCCGCGCAAAAAAAAAAACTTATTGTAATAGGGTAGTTTACTTTAAATGAGAAAAAGTCTAAAAATATATAGTTAAAAAAATAATATATAGGTTAGGTAAAACGCAGTCGGTAAGTGTCGGTTTTAGTTCATAAAATAAGAAAATAAATTTTAAAATTCAATTCAAAGTGTTCTGTTTTTATTATCTGTTTTTTATCACCTTGAAATAGTAGCTACCATGTTATTAATTGCATTGTTTTTACATGATAGCGACAAGAAACATGTAACAGAGATATTTGTAATTACAAAACATGATTGAGAGATTGAGAGGAGTTTCCATGGAGTTTCTTGCACATTCTTCTCCATAGAAATCTACGCTTTGGAATGTGCAATTAGCATCATTTTTTTTTGACTGACTGACTTCTAGACATTTCAAAAGTAAATGGTTTATTTGAAATAAAATGCTTTTGATTTTTTTTGATTACGTCATTCGGCTGTGTAAAATAAAGTGACAGCTGTCAACTGATCGGCTATACTGAGCGCATTTGTTTACACAGCCAACTGACGTCACGACCGCAGAGTAAATATGGCGTCTACTGCTTTCTACATTTTCGTCAAATACGCGCGAAATTTGAAAATTTAGGTATATTTTAAATGCATTTTTAGGGTACTTAGCGACTGAATAAAATGTTGTGTTTTTAAGCACTATAATAATATAATAACTATAGAATCTATTTGAGACACTATTAAAAAATAAGTGTGATTCCCTATTGTGACCAAATGGCATTGTGTTATGCTATTTTTTACAATTTCGACACGAAAGAAGTCGCGGGCGTCAGCAAGTAGAACATAAAACTACAGAAAGCAACATACCCATTCATCTTCTACCCGTTCATTTCTTTCAGCAAAGTTATATTTATTCGTTATTAAAACATTATCTTCGGAACGATTCAATTCATCGCTGTTGTCTTCTTCATATTCATAAACAGATTGCTCGTTAGGTGTTTCACTCGACTCTGCTTTTAACAGATTTTCTACATGTTCCTTCGAATTCTGTTTTTTTGCAATTTGCCGCTTGATGTCGCCCATTATATTAAAGATGTTCTTAAATGCATCATTAATTTCGTTCACCTTAACCAGCACTTCTTCGTCATTTTGAAGTTCCTCTTCGTTTTGCCATTTGGTCATATCTGGCAAAAGGTTTACGGTAGACATGGTTTTCGTCAAACTTGTGTGTAGCCTTTCACTGTAGTTTCGAACTGCTGGTGGGGTGTTGTACGTTTGTTCCCTCATTTTCGGCTTCACTAGAGTGTCTCCCTGCAAAGGTGTGATTTTGTTCATATCTGGCATAAGGTTTCCGGTAGACATGATTTTCGTCAAACTTGTGTGTCGCCTTTTACTGTAGTTTCGAACTGCTGTTGGGGTGTTATACGTTTGTTCCCTCATTTTCGGCTTCACTGGAGTGTCTTCCGGCAAAGGTGTGATTTTGGTCATATCTGGCAAAAGGTTTCCGGTAGACATGATTTTCGTCAAACTTGTGTGTCGCCTTTTACTGTAGTTTCGAACTGCTGTTGGGGTGTTATACGTTTGTTCCCTCATTTTCGGCTTCACTGGAGTGTCTTCCGGCAAAGGTGTGATTTTGGTCATATCTGGCAAAAGGTTTCCGGTAGACATGATTTTCGTCAAACTTGTGTGTCGCCTTTTACTGTAGTTTCGAACCGCTGCTGGGGTTTTATACGTTTTTTCCCTCATTTTCGGCTTCACTGCAGTATCAACCTGCAAAGGTGTGATTATTATTTTATTGTCGTTTGCATCGTTCTAATTTGCATATTTTCTTGGTTACCTGCAATTTTTATGTTACCAAATTTACCTTCAGAATCGCATATATTGTTTAATTTATTTTTTTAATTTCTTCCATACTAGGAATTACTCATAAATCGTGGGTGCGTTCACAAACATGTAAACTGACATACACAAGACACAACTATCTGTAGGCTATACAAATATTTATTCCGTGTGGCAATCAAACCCTTGACACGCAGCGCCCACCAGGCGTCATAAATAAAATGTACGTAAGCACTCAAAAATGAGCATGAAATTATAAACAGACGCCGTTTGAAAAAAACCTTTATGTACCTAACTAATACTAAGATGTTATAACATAAAAGTAACCTACCGTGTCAGAATCCGCCGAAGGCATTTCTTCATCGTCACTAGGCACCCACGATGTTTCGCTACAGGAGTAGTCTTCAGCTTCTTCATATGTTCTGCTGGAACTGGCTTCACTCTTACAATTGGGTCCGGCTTCCGCCTTGGCCTTATCCTTTACCAACAAGTCACGGTCTCCTGTACCATGGAAAAATATAAATTTAAGCTACCCTTATACGACTATATGGGGCTGTCATTAAATTTTTTAGTTCTTCAATACTTCACTATATATTCGATATCTTTATACACCCCTATTTTTTCGATTAGTACAAAAAAATGGGGCTCTATACTATGCAAACGTAACGCTAATATGCATTTTTATCACACAAGTTATTGATTGAACATTTTTTTTTTTAGTTTAATAACTCCATAGGATCGAACTGAGACACTTTTCTAAAATAGGTATATATATAATAATACCCTTACCCCTATTCTAAGATATGTTGATATGAACAGTTAATAAAAACAGGGCTAAAGAGTCGGTGCGGTTTTGTGGATGGACAGTTCATAAATAAAATTGGTTGAAGATTGGTTGTTCTTTTTTAACGACTATCCCAGGGTTACGAGGCCAATGACAGACTTGTGCCAAATACTGGACCAGAGAAATCCATCGACAAGAAAAGACTACTACGAAACGGCTGGACTGAATTAAATAGAACTTTCAATGACGAATATCTGACGTTACTAGGAGTAACTGAGGATACTTTTTTCCCACAACAAAAACAGGACTCCAAACTACGGAATACGTCTTCAAAACAGTTAAACTTTGAAAAGACTTTCACTTTGGTATAATTTGATTTATGCAAGTAATTAGGATGGCTATAATAAGCTCCTTTTTTTTACAGGCCCCCCCCGTGTTATTTTATTTTTTAATAAGTATTAATAATTTTTGAGCAGTGGTGGCCGAGTGGTAACGGCCCCGACTTACGAGTTGTAGGCCGCGGGTTCAAACCCAACCAGGGGCATTACTTTGTGTAATTTATTTCATCACCACTGCTCTCAAAACGGTGAAGGAAAACATCGTGAGGAAACCGGCATGTCTTAGAACCAAAAATTAGAAGACATGTGACATTCACCAATCCGCACTGGGCCCGCGTGGTGAATTACGGCCCATTCCCTCTCCTAGAGAGAGGAGGCCTGAGTCCCAGCATTAAAAAGGCTGATTATGCTAATAATTTACCCTCAAAAATGTGAGTAGGTAATGTTTTTAAACCTCACACTAACAAAATTCCAGGTAAAAGCTAATTTTATAATAAATGAAATCACAACATTCTTAATTACTGACTTAAATAGCTAGATAAAAATATATACGTAAATTATTTCAAAGACAACACTCATGCTTCTTGCAAACCGTTACAGACAGTCAAGGGGGAAAAAAATCAAAAGAACCATTACTCACGCGCATGCGCAACAAATGTCGCAGTTTTCTGCTCCCCGCGCCAGTTGAGTTTGATTACATCGCCAGGCCTCAGCTCCTCGTCCAAAGGACTAATCACCGACTTCACATGTACCACATTGCGACAACCACTCTTCCACTCTATAAGCAACCAGTTGAAACTATCAGTTTTCTTTAAACCAGACATGTCGCTTGTCAGATTGAAACGTGTGAATACTTCGAGCTCTATGATATCACTAGATGCTTCATTGCATTGCCCCTCAGGTAAAAATTTCATTGCAACGGACCCTTATTGCAGTTACCTATTACTTCCCCCGCCTTTCAGAATGAACAATGGTTTTCGCCAACGGAGCGGGCGCAGGGTCGAACAAAAAAACGCATCCTTATTGCAAAGCACAGGGCCGGCTCCAACCATCTAAGCGTCCCGAGCGAGTGATTCTTTTGGCGCCCTTTTATATAATTAATATTAATATATTATGAACATCAAATTTTTTAAGGCATGTTAGGATGTATTGATGAGTGTTTGTTACGCAAAAAATTAATAACGAAACCAGTATACATTGAAAACTGCACGTGAGCATCAAGTGAGGGAAAGGAGCGGTTTAATATTTGCAAAAAATCTGCTTACGCTTACTTAACGAATTTTAAAGAGACTTTACAGCATTATGGGGTCCAACGGCTTACCTGGGAAAGCTTAAGACCTGGCCTCAGATACTCTCGGGCCTCGAGTAAAATGGGCTCCCGCGCGTCTAGTGCAGATAGGCCGGATCGTTCAGACAGCCAGTTCGGCTTCTGCAGGGGGCACTCCACGGTGGTCGCTATGATACGCGGGCAAGAGATGCGATGTCCCGGGGCCGGATCGTCTTATGAGTATCTCTCGAAGTCTCGACATCTCTGATACCTTTAATATCCTGCCCTGTTTTTTTATTATGAAGCATTCCATTATCATCAGGTGCCGACATACCTCCTCGTGTGATCCAAACCTCTTTGGTGGACAAGTTCATCATCTACCAGTCAATCGCCAGGGTGGGAAAGGTGAGAAGACGTGCGGTGACCCGCAGAGATCGGTACTGGGGCCGTCCTTATGGCCTTATGGAACATTATTTACAACTACGTGCTGCGCGGCAAACTCCCTAGCGACGTCAACGTTGTTTGTTACGCTGACAACATGCTGGTCTTGAGTAGGCGGGAGTCGCACCAGGCGGCGGTCGAACTAACGACACGCGGAGTCACGATAGTCCTGAAAAAAATTTGGCAGTTGGGACTCAAGGTGCTCGTCCGCGGCCACGTGTTTTCAAAGCCATCGGAACGCGCCACAACCAAGTTCGCAAATAACAGTAAGAGGGGTTCACATCTGCATCGAGGCGTATGGACTCCATGAACCATATATATAGCCTCCTCTCTACACAGGGATCGAGCAGTCTTTGGCCCTTTACAGGGCATCGGTGTGGGTGCCATTACTGCGGCAGAGACCAGCAGTCCAGAGTGTCTTGGCCATCCGAATGGTATGGGGGTAAGGATAATACACGTTCTCCTGCAAAGAGGTGAACTTCCTTTCTGTACTGCTGCCGTGGGATTCAGAAGAGGCAACCATCCTTGCACACATGCAACGCCGAGGCAAAACTTCAAAACCTAGGAAGGTACTTGATTCGGATTCAGGCCATTGTGTGGACCGTGTACGGTGGAGGTGTACCCCGCTTGGGAGGAGCACCACCGTGTCCTCATGAAGGCGATCGGTGGCAGCGACATTATAACCCGGGTCCTTGTTCAGGCCATCGTTGTAGAGCGAGAGGGAATGGAATGCAATTGAACTGGTTTGTATGTCATTGTTGATTCACAAACATAGCGCACCATGCATAATATATAGCGCACCTATGTTTAACAAACAAATAAATGATTTATTCCTTTTGCAAAGCAGTACCTAATGCTAGCAAAGGAGGTGGACTCAACTGTGAGTGAACGGACATCCCTACGCCACAGCCGCCGCCATAGAAGACGCCCCGGGTGTCGCGAGTCTCAGGGTGAACCCTGGCCACCGTAAGCACGGGCTTGAGGACGGCAAGCAATGGGTAGTTCGCCGTCTGGAAAGGACGCATTTTGTACTTTTGACCTTTTTTACTTTATGTTTATAACCGTTGTGCTGTCTGTCTCGAATTAAAAGTATTTCTATTCTATTCTAAGAGCAATTGAAGGACACAAGGTTTTAGTCAGGAAAAGTCTAACATACACTCTCGCCCGACCATAGAGCTGGAGAAATCATTGGAATTGGAAGTAAAAATTAAAATTTTGCGTGTGGTACCCTGTAAGACCGGCCGCCCCGTGCGGGCGCCCGGGTCGCGTCACCCTGAAGCCGGCACTGGCAACGTAGGTACGTACTTCTAGTAGTTTCTAAACAGAAATTTTTATTCAGCCTATTGTGTTCTAAACCCCAGTTGTCTTGCCGAAAGTCATAAAACCTTTTAAAACAACTATCTTGCTTCTCTTTCCTTATATTTTGTTTTTAGGTAGGAAATAATTCAATAACTTCTCTCGCTCTAGGGTGGTTCGGGAGGGCGTGTCAGACTTTAACTGACTAAAACCCACTCCAATGGAGATCATTTTGAATGAGCTACTTATATATATAAAAATATATATATATATTAATATGTAAAATGACACACATTACAGTACCTAATAAATGTTTTATGCTACAGAAAAATCCTTGTAACAATATTTACATCAAGGATGTTAGAAATCTTTGAAAATAGCAACCTCCCGTCATAAATTATCAACATCGTAAAGTAAATACGCCAAAGTAGCACATTTTGCACCTGGTCTTTTTTTTTTTCTTTGAATTAATATTCACTTTACTACTTGTACTTGTACTACTAGTGCGATACTAGTGCTTAATAGTAATCAAAATGTCACAGTTTGGTAACGAGTGGCATTATATACATAAGTGCAGTGCAATAAGAGTCACTTTCTGCGCAAGTGTGTTGAAAAATATTATTAGTATATCTAGCCTATACTGTCCCACTGTTAGAAAGGGCTTTGCCCAATTTCATTGTTCCCGGTTCTGAGCTACTTTTAAGTCTTCCCGCCATCAGCTCCTTCAAAGGTCTACCGCGACCCTGTAATGTGATGTCAGGGTACCAATTTTGTGTTGGTCACCGCTCTTTGTGGCAGACATGTCAACAAATAAAATACAGCAAATTATTCTTAATTTCAAGAAATAAATCGTAGTTACTATATATTTGAAAAAATTGTTTAATTTCTTAAGAATTTGAATACTCGTATATAGTATTCAAATTCTTAAGAAATTAAACTATTTTTTTTTTCTATTTCAGTTTTGGTAAGTTTGCAATTTTAAATATTTAAGAGTTATTGACACTTCGTCATCGATACTTATCTGAAAAGGGCAATCAAAATAAATAAACTAGACTGTCCTGCCCTTTGTCTGATACGAAACCAAACTTACCTCTTGAATTGATTCCAAATTCGTCATCTATACATTACACACACATACATTTCCCTTTAGGCAATGAGATACCATACCTACCAGATCATTGGGAATATGTTACCAGATTTAAGGAAAAATGCTTCACAAATTGGAAAAATCATTTTAATCAGATTTCTAGAGAGAAAGGTATGGTATAAAGTCATACAAAGTGAGCCTTCTCGTGGGCCCTGGTTCGATGATAGTAAACTAAATAGAAATTATATTAAGTTAGCTTTAAGATTACGCTCTGGACACTTTCCATCGGCAAAATTTGGATATCTTATGGGAAAAATTACGTCACCCAATTGTGCAAAATGCAATAAAATTGAAGATATTCTCCACTTGCTGATGGATTGTGTAAGAAACAAAGACGAGAGAGAATCATTAATCAAAGAGTTCAAACTTTACTAGATGTTGGATTAGTACAAACTATTTTGGCAAGTCCTAAATCGTTGTTGGCAAAAAGACTAAGTAGTCTAGCAAAGATAAATAATTGATGATTCTCCCTCACCCTAAGTATTTATATGGTTTGTGTTACTAGAACTAAGAGGTTACGATGGGGTTGACGTATCCAAGTGGATAAAAACCCCGAATTCAATAAATGAAAAAAAAAAAAAAAAAACCCTTTTTGTACATTTCCCTTTCCAGTATGTTTCGCCGATACAAGTTCGAGAACCTCGAAGGCATTTGGTTCCCCAACGCCCCTTGCCTCACAAATGCTACAGTGGACTTACTGATTGTGTGCTATCCCAAACTCCAGAGCCTTAACCAGCTGAGTGGTTGGCAGTTCATTCCTGTTGATATGATACTGATGAGGGCAATCATAGCGAGTACTAACACAGAGGTGGTTTTTTTTTTTCGGATGGGAAAATTATCTAATGACATCCCCGCTCTTGAGCGGTGCGGGGGATAGTGTCAGACTTTTACTGACTAAAAACCCACTCCTGTTCCTTCTCTGCCATTTTTTTTTCCAACCCAGAGGTAGTGCTATCACTTCTTGGTATATCCCAACAAGGGCATTAAGTTTAGGTACTGTAGGTATGGGTAGACATTGGTATGCTTTTGTGCATTTGTTTTGTTTATATTGTTAAAACGTGGCATCACTAAGTTGGAAGAAATTGTGAAAAAAGAATGGATGTATAAATATATTATGTAAAATTACAATACATAAATAAATATAAGAGAGCGTCCTTTTCGAGGTACATTTTCATACTACCGCTCTTACGTGATTATGATGTTATTACACATCTTTCTCTAGATATTTTGGATACACAGCTATCTTTTGGATATTAGGCTTCTATAGAAATCAAAACATAAATTTGTGTAAAACTAATCTAGTAAAGACCTCTGAAAATTTACTACTTTACGTCTTCTTTTGCCCTCCTTATTTTACTCATATATTAAAAATATGTATAAAAACAGGCCAAGAGCGTGTCGCTCCACGCTCAGTGTAGGGTTCCGTAATTTCCCGTCCGTCACAATAAGTGTCCCCACTTAAGAGTTAAAAAAGTACAGCGCCATGTCCCGGGAAATTGGGTTACTAATTTATACAAACTAAACGGGTTATGTATGTTGGGTTTTCGGTGGTAATTTTGGATTGCGTGAACCAATTTAAAAAATTCTTTTTTTATTTGAAAGAAGATACGTTCAGCATAATAAAATATGTAAACTCTGTTAAAAAAATTCTTGCATACATGGTTAAATTACAAACTTAGTTCTTAGACTCTGGGCACGCCACAATTATGGCGGTAAGTCCCCTCTTTGAGACGTGGTTGGAAAGACCTCACGGCGTCCTCACATTCCGCATGAAGCAGGTTCTCACCGGACACGGTAAGTTCGGGAGGTTCCTGCACCGGATTCGTGCGGAAACGACGCCCGGGTGTCGCCACTGTGTGGCCCACCCGGAGGACACGGTAGAGCACACGGTGGAGGTGTGCCCCGCTTGGGCAGAGCAACGCCGTGTCCTCGTGGGGGCAATCGGCGGCGGCGATCTCTCGCGCCGGGCCTTGGTTCAGGCCATGCTCCGGAGCGAGGAGGAGTGGCAGGCGGTCGCCTCCTTCTGCGAAGCAGTAATGCTAGCTAAGGAGGCGGCCGATCGCGTGAGGCAACGGTCCTTACGCTCCAACCGCCACCGGGATTCCGATCCCGATTTCCGGCCACCGTAGGCGCGGGCTTGCAGACGCCGAGCAATGGGTGGCTCGCCGTCTGACCGTCCGGTAACCGTCCGGACCGAGCCCAAGTCGTCGACGGCGCGTTTTGTTCCACGCGCGCCTCAAGGAGATGTCAGCAAATCGTAGGGGCCCAGCAGGGTCGAAGCCTACTGGGGCCACGGGTAGTGTGAAAGCGGAACCCGGGGCCCTGGGACGAAGGCAACGAAGGAACAGGAGTGGGTTTTTAGTCAGTAAGAGTCTGACACTATCTCCCGCTCCGACCAAGAGCGGGGATGTCATTAGGATGATTTTCCCACCCAATAAAAAAAAAAAAGTTCTTGGACTCAGAAATTATTATATTATTAAATATATACTGTTCAACCCACCAAGTTCAAAATAATTTTACTAGAAAGTCTTTATAAAATTCTATTTTTGAGATTGTTTTCATATTTTCTAAACTTATGGTTTAAAAGTTAGAGGGAGGGGGACACATTTATTTTTACTTTTGGAGCGATTATTTCCGAAAATATTAACAGTATCAAAAAATAATTTTAATATACCCCTATTCATTTTTAAATATCTATCCAACAATATATCACACGTTAGGGTTGAAATGAAAAAAATATCACTCCACGTGTAGGGGGGGTTCCCGAATAAAACATTTTTTCCACTTTTTATTTTACCACTTTGTCAGTGTGATTGATATACATATTGGTACCAAATTTCAGCTTTCTAGTACTAACGGTCACTGAAATTATCCGCAGACGGAGGGACGGACGGACAGACAAACAGACAGACTTGGCGAAACTATAAGGGTTCCTAGTTGAGTACGGAACCCTAAAAAGTACATACAATAGAAACCTTGCACATTTAGAGTAGCATAAACTTTATTATTAACTTTATTTATTTATCCATCCACATGTATACTCATAACTCTTTTAGTAATATGTGTTTCATCTCTCCTCTTTACATGACCATACCAAGACAAACGATTCCCCTTCAACTTTTCAGTCACTGGCGCCACTTTCAAACTTCCTCTAATATATTCATTTCTCACTTTATCCATTCTCGTCACACCACACATCCATCTCAACATTCTCATCTCCGCTACATGCAATCTTTTTTCATCCGTCTTTTTCACAGCCCAACATTCTGATCCATACAGTATGACAGGTCTTATCACGGACTTGTAGATTTTACCCTTCAACTTGAGGGGCATCCGTGGGTCACAAATTGTTCCAGTGACCTGTCTCCATTTCATCCATCCTGTATTGATCCGATGTGATACGTCTCGGTCTACCTCGCCATCTCCTTGGATAAGCGACCCGAGGTACCGAAAGTCGGAGCAGATTGGTATGGGCGTTCCAGCGAGAGCTAAGGGCATAGGACCGGAGAGACCACCGAAATCGCAGAACAAGTATTCCGTTTTGGTTCTACTCAATTTCAGGCCAACACTCTACAGTCTGTGCCACCACACCTCCAATCTGTTCTGGACCTCTAGGCCACTCTCGGCAACCAATACAATGTCATCAGCAAACAGCATACACCAGGGAGCCTCTTCCTGAATGTCCGACGTCAGAGCGTCCATTATCATCAGGAAGAGGTAAGAGCTGAGAGCCGACCCTTGATGTAAGCCGACAGCCACATTGAAGCTGCCAGTATTGCCCACTGTAGACCGGACTTGGGTACTGCATCGACTGTACATCGCTCGGATCAACTGCAAATACTTCCCAGGCACACTTTTCTCCTTAAGGGCCCACCACAGAACCTCACGAGGTACCCGGTCGTATGCCTTTTCGAGGTCAATAGCCGGGTCCACACCGGACGATCCATCGCGCTCCGATCGCGCGCGGCAGCAGCGCGATCCAAAGATGCAGGCGGTGTGGACGTGCCGCGCGCGATCCATGCGCACGTATTGGAGCGCGCGCTCCCTACCTCGCGCGATCCGTGTGCGGTCGGTTTTACATGCCAGCCTCAAAGGTACCTCAGTTGCGTGATGCGCGCGGTGTGGACGGTTGTGTTGGTTCGCGCGATCCTCCTCGCCATGGACATCTCAGAAAGTCGCCGTTTGATATCGCTTTATAAAGAATTTAAATGTTTATGGGATCCCAAAGATTCTAATTACACCAATAGAGGTGTTAGAGATGATGCTTGGCGTCAGATTTCTCGTGAAATGGGGAATAAGTCGATCGAGAACCTAAAGAAAAAAATGCGATCTCTGGCGGGAGGCTACAGAAGGGAGAAACACAGAGAGAAGCAAAGCCGTATAACTGGATCCGGTAAGAAAACAAAGCTACTTTTTATCTGTAGGTATTAAAATTATATATTTTATTATAAGTAATTACATCATAATATTTACTGTGGATTTCACGTGATTTCGCTTTTTACATTTAAGCTGTTAGAAATACACGTGGTTATTTTAATGAGTAACTTGTTTATTTCAGGTGCTCAAGATACATATAAATCAAAGTGGTTTGCGTATGATGACTTCGACTTTATGGCGGATGAAAATGAACCCGGAACCACACGCGATACATTGGAACATGTGAGCTATTAGTTTACTGATATTCATTTTGCCAAACTATTGTATGGTTTGTAACAAAGTGTCTTGCTAAGTGGGACCGTATTGTAGTGGCATTTTCTGTTGCTCTTCTTGGTACGACGGCCATCGGTTGTAGCGATTGTGATGGCGGTTCATTTCGCCAGCTTCCAGGTATTACATCTCCATTCTCCTGTACTGTATCAAACGTTCCTGGCGATATAAAGTTAGGATTACTGCGTAAGTAGTTATATAGATGAACCGTTGCCAGCACGACTTTAGTCGCAGTTTCTGGTTCCAAAAGCATAGGTTTACGCAGGACTCTGTAGACAGAACTAAGTACTCCAAACGCGTTTTCAACTACTCTACGTGCTCTTGACAGTCGGTAGTTGAAAATTCTTTCACAAGAACCCCTTTCCCGTGTACCATCGTATGGTTTCATAGTATAATCATTAAGCTGAAAAGCTTTATCACCTAGTATATAATAGGGTACCTCAATTTTATAGGGAACTTGCAATATCTCCGGTGGAGGAATATTTAGCTCTTTTTTTTCAAGTTTTTTATATAAATTTGTGCTTTTGAACACGCCTCCATCTGATATTCTGCCTTTAGTCCCAACATTCACATACAGGAACCTATAATTTGCATCTACTAATGCAAAAAGAACAATACTAGGAAATAATTTGTAATTATCAAAGTCGTTGCCACTATTAAAAGGCGATTGTATAGCGACGTGTTTGCCGTCCATCGCTCCTATCACGTGTGGGAAATTCCACTTATTCTCGAATTGCTGAGAAACTGTACGCCATTCTTCTTTAGTTGACGGCACCTGAAAATAAAGGAGATCTTAATTATAATATAAAGCTGAAAATAAAAATAAGCAGTAAATAGTAATAATAATTGTTGTTACAGGTAGAATCTGATACGACTGAAGGGGAACTTGAAGTTAATACTACAGTGAGCGAAAACGAGAACAGTAACAGTACTAGTGACACACAACCGGAGAGAGCCAACCACCACACAGATCAGAGTAGAGAGCAGAATGATCAGAATGCACAATCCAGTGTCCAAACAACAAACAAAAGAACAAAAAAAAGAAAGAAAACTACTTCTAATAATGCAGATGACATATCAGATGAAACTCTTTCAGAGGCTTTCCAACTTCTGCAACAATGTGCTCAGCCACCACAACCGGAAACTGATTCTTACATTGCTTTCGGGCAGTATATATCTACTGAATTGCGGAAATATGATGCAGTAACATTAGTTAATGTCAAAAATGCTATATGCCAAGTTATTTTTCAAGCTGACACAGGAAGATATGGGGATAGCAATTATGGATATTACACTAATTCATATCCTGGCACACCAATAGCATCCACTTCATCACAGTCCCAGTCTCTACAACCTCAAAATTATCCAGCTCCAATTCCACAGACATCACCGTCTGCTCATCTAGCCTCCAATTCATCGCAGTCCCAGTTTCTGAAACCTCAGGATTATTCACTTCCACAGTCACCACCGAATTAAATAAGTACCTACCTATATCATGTTTTCAAAAAATAATTAATAATTGTAAACATGTTACTTCTTTAAATTATGATTGTAATACACTACTTTTTTATTGAGTAATAAAGTATGGTTTTACTTACCTTTACATAATCATTTAACAGGTCAATGATGGCTTCACAAACTTCAGGAATAATTATCGATATAGACTGTTTGGAAATGCGGAACAGATACTGCAAACTGACGTACGAATCTCCAGTTGCTAAAAATCTCAATGTTAGTAATAATCTTTCCTTCACAGTAATGGCATCTCTATAATTTGTATCATTCTTTCTTAGCTTGTTATTTAATAATGAACACAATATCTCAAATTGATTAGCATTCATTCTTGCAAAATTGTGTTCAACTTTATCTGACACTAACTTTGCGTACAGCTGAGTCCCAGATTCCAAGCGATTTTTGTAAATTTGTTTCACCCAAAACCGTCGTTTTCTTTTTTGTGATTTTTTGCGCAAGCATTTAAGCAAAATAAAAGTTACTGCTGCAACGGCAAGACGCCGCCGTTGTACGTGTGACTCCATATCGTACAAGAGTTAGACTGGCTGAATCACGGATCGCCTTAGGATCGCTTGGAGCGCATATTTGGGATCGCAAGTTTCCAAGAGTGGATCGGCCTAACACGATCCACGATCCACGCTCCGCGATCCTGGATCGCGGATCGCGGGATCGATGGATCGTCCGGTGTGGACCCGGCTAATGAATACCATGTGCAAGTTTTTATGCGCACTCCTGTATTTCTCGCACAGCTGGCGTATAGCAAAAATGGCATCCGTTGTACCCCGACCAGGCATAAAACCGAATTGGTTCTGTGAAATTTCACTCTCTTCTCTCAGCCTTCTTTCAACAACTTTTTCCCATTTTACTAAAAAAAATTCCACATGTTACTAAAAGAGTTATGAGTATACATGTGGATGGGTGGAGAGGGAGAGGGAGGCCAAAGAAAAGATGGATGGATTGTGTGAACAGTGATATGAAAGAAAAGGAAGTTAGTGATAGTATGACGGTTGACAGGATAGAATGGAAGAAAAAAACGTATTGCGCCGACCCCAAATAAGATGGGACAAGGGCAGGAAGATTTATTTAATTGGGATTCTAAATGACATACATTTTTCTGATAAACTTTTAAGGATTTAAAAAAAAACACGTATTTCCTGGAACAAGTTTTGTGAAATATTCGAGTAAATCACGGAATTACCGAATGCCAACAGAGTTTTCAGGCGTTATCTCTCTTTTTTGCATTGCCTCTTCATCAAACATCGCGTTGGATTGCATTAGACAACACAATAAGCTTTTTAATCATGCTCGATGTTGATGATAGGCGAGTGGAAAAGGCCTCTATTAATATATGTTACAACACTCTATGCGTTAACGATGCTTTAAATTTTTATAAGACTTTAGTCAAAGAAGAGACGGACACGCCATAATTATGGCGGTAAATCCCCTCTTTGAGGCGTGGTTGGAAAGACCTCACGGCGTCCTCACATTCCGCATCACGCAGGTTCTCACCGGACACGGTAAGTTCGGGAGGTTCCTGCACCGGATTCGTGCGGAAACGACGCCCGGGTGTCGCCACTGTGTGGCCCACCCGGAGGACACGGTAGAGCACACGGTGGAGGTGTGCCCCGCTTGGGCAGAGCAACGCCGTGTCCTCGTGGGGGCATTCGGCGGCGGCGATCTCTCGCGCCGGGCCTTGGTTCAGGCCATGCTCCGGAGCGAGGAGGAGTGGCAGGCGGTCGCCTCCTTCTGCGAAGCAGTAATGCTAGCTAAGGAGGCGGCCGATCGCGTGAGGCAACGGTCCTTACGCTCCAACCGCCGCCGGGATTCCGATCCCGATTTCCGGCCACCGTAGGCGCGGGCTTGCAGACGCCGAGCAATGGGTGGCTCGCCGTCTGACCGTCCGGTAACCGTCCGGACCGAGCCCAAGTCGTCGACGGCGCGTTTTGTTCCACGCGCGCCTCAAGGAGATGTCAGCAAATCGTAGGGGCCCAGCAGGGTCGAAGCCTACTGGGGCCAAGGGTCTGCTTCTGAAAGAAAGACTCGGCCTTTGTATGAAAGGCAACGAAGGAAAAGGAGTGGGTTTTTAGTCAGTAAAAGTCTGACACGCCCTTTCGTCCGTTCAAGACCGGGGGATGTCTTTGGATGATTTTCCCACCGAAAAATAAAAGTCAAAGAAGGGAAATTTAATGTATCCAACAACATGCGGAATGAAAACAAATATTTTTTGACTTATTTATTAAAATCATTTCAAATTATCTTATAATACTTGTATTACATGTCGTATATAAAATATTAAAATTAAAATAAAAGTAAAAAAAAAACATTGATTTGAAACTAAGATATCTTAGTTTTGATATTTAAAATTATACTTTTAACATATGATACAACAGTCTATATATCAAATATACGTTGATACATTGAAATACGCATTGATTGTACATTGTTATAAGATTCTAGTCAACGACGGGTTTAATTTATTCAACATTATGTGGAATTAAAACAATTTATATTTATCACATTTTGACATATTTAAAATCATTTCACATTATAATATAACGTGTTGTATACAAAATTAAATTATGTACATAATTAAAAATAAAAGTACAAGGAAATAACATTGATTATAAACTAAGACATGAGTTTTTTTTTTTGGCCTCTCGCAACGTTTCGTTAACTTTATTCGTACAAATAGGAACCAAGGGTAACTTTTTAACCAATTAGCAATGCTTCAGGAGGTGAAAGTTCCTATAAACAACTATCTATGAGTTCAACCCTAAAATGCCTACAAACAACTGTTTAGTACAGCTGCGTAATAATAGACGTGTAGTTGTTTACTCGCGAGTTTTCTTTTTCGATTCATGACTAGACCTACTTCCACATCCTGAAATATTGCTAATGAATTAAAAGACACCCTGTAAATAGGTCACGGCCAAATTTTTTTAATTTTTTTTTTTAATGCCTTCGTTCGCGTTAAAGTAAACGTCAATTGGTACCACAGCCAAGTTACAACCGTTTCGTTTCGATTCTCTTTTCGTTGATCGCCTCGAGTCAGCCACGCCTCTTATTCCTTTGTCCTGACCACGTGACTGAGCGTTGAGATGACGTCAGAATAAAGGAATCGGAGGCGTGGCCTACTTGAGGCGATCGACGAAAAGAGAATCGAAACAAAACGGTTGTAACTTGGCTAGGGGGGGCAGATGTAGGACTACAAGCGCTGCCTAGGGCCTTACTATCGTCGTCTTACTGCAAAAACTCATTAACTGAAATACAGAACTGTAAATAAAGCTACTTTTAGATACTAAAAGTGACTCTATTCAAAGTTTTGTTTACACTAAAGATAAAACAATTAACCAACTACAAATACAAAACTTTGAATAAAGCTACTTTTCGGTCGTCAAATAGATCGCGTTAAGAGCTCGTGGTAGAGCCTCATTAAACACTAATGAACCTGCGACGCGCACCAGCTTTACCACAGTTTTGCCTTCGCAGAAAGGTTTGTATACGCTATTTCTTCTGTACGAATTTACATAGTCGGTCGAGTACGTTAAAAAACTCACGCTGGGTACATAGTTTTCATTCAAAATGAAAATCATGAAGAACAGTAATGTTCCTAACATTACTATTCTTCATGATTTTCATTCTCACTATCCGAGTTATTGTTCGTGTCAGGCGGCATATTCTCGTCGTTTTTCTGATTCATCTTTTTTATACGCATCTTCAACATTTTACACTCATCTGCGCATTTGGTAGTTATTACGCTCCTGCAAAGAGAGTTCAATAAAAATTTGTATTATGAATACATTTCCGTCCTAAGATTAGTTACTTAATCCGGGATTGGCTTATCGTGGTAATGTATAATATGAGTTGTGCCGTAAGTAGCCTCTTAAATACCCGGGGCAAGCTTGTATAACTGCGCCCTATATGAAATTTTGCGCCCCTTCTAGGAACCGTGCCCTGTGCACGGGCACCGCTGACTCCGCCCTAGTTACGGCACTAAATATGGGTTCCTAGATTAAGTTTCAGTTTTACCCAGAATAGATAAGTTCGACAATATAAGTTTGGGCACTGAAAATATCTTTAACTTTGATTTCGCTCCTGAACATAAGCGTCATAACCGATTAAAAAAAAACTTAATGAACGAAATATCTTGTGTCTGCCTGTTCTGTAAGTTCACAAATTATAGGACATTCGTATCTATACTTAATTCTAAACTAGCAAGATTCCAGTAACCCAAAAAATATTTGTGTTGTGAAAGTTTTCACTATTCTACAAAATATCTTCTCAACAAAAAAAAACTGTCGATCACTAACTCGCTGTTTTACGATCATCATTCATTTATAACTTCCCACAGATGCTATGCAGGCATCTTCAACATTGTCAACACTCTCTGAATGTTCAAACCACCTTTGTTTTGAGTTGCTGAGATTCGGACACAATATATACGGACACAATGTCCGAATTGATACATTTTTTATTTTAATTTTTTTTTACTGACTCTTCGTACGCACTCTGTTTAATACAGTCAGATAAAAAGTTTTAAAATATGTGGAAAAAAGCGATCCCAAAACTATTTGTGGCTGGATTTCGAAGGCGGCAACTTCGGTTAACCTTTATATTATATTTTAAATCTTTTTTTATCTCACTGTACTAAAAAGCTTCAATAAATTTGGCGGTATCCGAATCGTCAGTGAAAAAATATTGAAAATAAAAAAAACCGTATAAACTTACCTATGAAAACAGTTCAATTCCCGAATTGAGTTACGAAGATTTTTCCGAATCAAAAAAATGTTTTTTTTTTGTGACGTAACTACAAATTTAACACGCTTTAGTGTTTTGTTTTTTGTAATGAAGTCGGTTGTAATATTTTCTAGATATGAACAAGGCATTTGATTTTCTGAACCATAAACTGTTAATTTATAAATTAAACCGATATAGCAAAAAGGGAAACGCGTCAAAGTGGTTCGAAAGCTACCTTACAAATCGACAGCAATGTGTTGAAATTTCGGGACACACAGGAAATCAAAAGCTCACATATAGGTCTCAGTATCGTGAGAATAACTGTGGTGTTCCCCAAGGGACCATATTAGTGCCGCCTTTATTTTTGCTATACATTAATGACATACCTGATGTAACTTCCCACAACTGCATATTATACGCTGACGATACGACCCTCAGTATTATAAAAGAAAATGACGACATTGTTGAGTACCAAAATGAAATAAACATGACATTAAATAAACTTATTACGTGGCTTGAAAACAATAATCTCCATATCAACATTAATAAAACAAAAATGATACAATTCCAGACATGTAAAAGTACTACGTAATCACGGCTTAATATACAATATGGAAACGAGATAATAGAAGGATAATAATTAACAAAAACTGTAACTGGAAATTTCATATTGATGACTTATGTAAGAAGATAGATAAATTTGTATTCGTTTTATATAGACTAACACTAGCCACACGTGTTATACCATGGCTATGTGGCATCGATTTTGCGCTATGGTATTATAATATGGGGTAATTCTGTTGATTTTGAAAGAGTGTTTCGAGCTCAGAAAAAATGCGTGCGCTCAATTTATGGAGCGCACCCACTAGACAGTTGTGTTCCACTATTTAAAACATAAAATACTGCCACTTCCAGCACTATACATTTTTGAAATTTGTATATTTGTACATCAAAGCAGACATGAATTTGATTTATTCAATGATATTGTATCCAGACCCAGCCGTAAAGTGCATTTGCTTAATGTCCCTAGACATAGAATTAAATTGTTATCTAATAATGTATACTGCATGTCTATTACTATTTATAACAAATTACCTGATGGTTTCAAAACCATCAACCTCAAAACATTTAAAAATAAGTTATTTAACTTTCTTTTAAGCAAATGTTATAACTCGACTGAAGATTTTATGACTGAAAAATTTACCTAAATATTTGACATTACCTATTACCTATAAATTATACTTTATCTCCTAGACGACATTAAAATTTTGACTTATATAATTAATATCTCCTATAATATATAATAACTATTGCTCAATTAATTTTAATAATCTGTAATTCTAATGATAAATAATAATAATATAATGACCAATAATTTTACAAACCATATTTGTACGCCGGAAACGGTAGAATATTATGATCATAATATATAAGCACATAACAACTTTGTACAATATACTGACAAATAAATACATTCTATTCTATTTTTTTTTTGTAAAAAGTTTTTTATTTCACACTTTTTAGTTGTGATACACTTATAGCCAGAGTACCTATTTCATGACAATTCAAATTAACCCAAATACTTCTAGGATACATTACTTTATTATGAAGTTCCCATCCACCTCCAGACTCCATCATCAGCTCAGTTCGATTGTACCTTATAGCCAAAGTGCATCTTATGACAATCCGTATAAGCACAAACACGGCTAGGTTACATTGATTAATTACAGAGGTCCAGTGACTACCTTCCGGCTCCATCTTCATCATGAACTTACTTCGATGATACCATTTTCAGAACTATTCAGAACCATTTATTTATTTGTATCTTCATTGTGATATCTATGTGAGGGTGAATTTCCGTTGGCCGTTTCTAGTCTTCTTCATCGGTTTCATCAAATGTTACTTTTTGACTGTTATGCTTAGTTTTCGATGAAAATACCAAAATCACTATTTAGTTGCCTAGAATATGTGAGGAGTTCCGTCGATCCCTCAAAGATCCCATCATCAGAACTGGATTTTGAAAAAATCGGAACAATCCGGGAGCATATTCTTTCAGGAGAAAAAAAACTGATAATCGGTCTATAAACGACGGAATTCTTAGGTAACAAACATAAAAAAAAACATGCGAATTGAGAACCTCCTCCTTTTTTGACGCCGGTTAAAAATTTGTCGTTTCGGACTATGTGTCCGAATATATTGTGTCCGAATCGTCTGCAACTCTTTGTTTTATTTGTTAACGATTTTTTTTATTATTCTTGTAATAACCTACTTATTTTGTAACAAAAAATAGTTTTGAACCAGTTACCTGACTACATTTTCTCTCACGTTGAATCTGTCCATGATTTCAATAATAACATCAGAAATTACTTTTGGGTCCAGGATCATCTTTGCAGGTTTATTCTTGAAGGCTGGTGAACTTTTCCCTGTCAGGCAATGAGTTGCCAGTATCCTGTGAAATTAAGAAAAGATAATTAACAAGTTTTACTTCTTAACTTTACTGTGACGTCACATTTTTGGCAACAATTTACTTGAGATACCAAGTCCTCAGTATTCTAAAATTGTCTTTTGTAACTACTAACGTATGTGCCAAATCAATGTCGGATTAGCCATGTATTAAGGGTAGCAAATTCTATAGGCCACGCGCATATGGGGTCCCATGCGATCCCACACTTGAACGTAAAAAGAAAACTAGTCAAAATATTTGTACTGCGTGAAATCTAAATACAGCTGATTTCTTTGGATGTGATGTGATAGTCACTTTACTTCAGACTTTCTTCCAAGTAAACTACAGGATAGAAGATCTTATAGAATTGCCCAATCATCGTACTTTTTACGCATCTGATCTTAAAATCCACGGGGTTATTGTTGTCTAAAAGCCTTGTTCAATCTAATTCTTAGAAGGGGTAGCTTTAGCCAGCAGCGGCTTCCCGCGAGCGAAGCCTTTGGCTAAAGCTACTTAATTTTAAATGTGTAGCTTCTAACCCTACTAAGAATAAGCTTAAACAAACTCTTTAGGAAACTACATATTATGTGTGTCTATGTGAAAAAAGTCAATGGCAGTGCGTAGTGACATAATTATGGCTCTGAAACGTGGTCGTTCACAGTGCGCCTCATCAGATGGTTTTAATCCACCCAAAGAGCATTGAGAGGGCTATGCCCGGAGTTGATATTCTTAATTTCAAAAACAAAAAAAGACATAAAGCTATCTTAAATAGACATCTATGACCTTTTAAATTTTTTAGTAATGAAAAAAAGTCAATTGTTTGTATTTCGGGTTTATATCTACAGGGTGTTTGGCAGAACGTTGAACATACGAAAATGGTGGATAGGTGGGGTCATCTGCTACTTACTCAGCCCTAATTTATTTGGTCCTGGCCCACTGGATATTAAAAAAAAAAATGTTTTTTTCTTTCTTCTTGTTTCACCACTTTCTTAACTTTAAAGTGTAATTTTAATTAAAAATGGGTAAAACAGGCAATATTTAGTCTTTTTTTAATCTTTTATGTTGGCAGATTCTTATAAAATTATTGCTTTATTTAGATGTTAGCTAGAAAAAAAGTTATGAGTCCTCAAACTTACAGAAAGGTGTAAAAAATACTTAAATCATAATTTCAACTTGCATAAAAAAAAAAAAACAAAAAATGATGAAGAGTTCCAATTCTAGCAAAACATCCCTAGTGTGTGAGCTTTCTAATGGTATGCAATTTACTTTTATAAAAAAAAAAACTTTAATAGTTATTTCATAATTTTATCAAGTAGGACATTTTTGACGAAACTCTACCTTTACGGAAAGTGAAATGTTTTGCGAAATTTAATACTGCAAGGTTGGTAAAAATTAAATGATTTAAAAAAAAACGAAATGTTGCCTGTTTTACCCATTTTTAATTTAAATTACACTTTAAAGTTAAGAAAGTGGTGAAACAAGAAGAAAGAAAAAAACATTTTTTTTTAAATATCCAGTGGGCCAGGACCAAATAAATTAGGGCTGAGTAAGTAGCATATGACCCCACCTATCCACCATTTTCGTATGTTCAACGTTCTGCCAAACACCCTGTATATTAGGAAAAAGTCAATGTAGTTTATTCCACGTTTATCTGTCGCCTTGTTTACAAGTTTGTACAAGTTCTTTTTTAAAGTTGGCAAGAATTAGGTATTCAGATTTTAAAATTCAAAAATGTACAATTCTAGTAAATTATCTAGAATTCGATATTTAAATTCGGACAAGCCTCAAAAATGTAAAGGCCCATCACATTTTAACATCAGGTAGGTGGTACCTATCGTTTTCATACAATAAGTAGAATAGTCAAAGGCAGGGTCGTACCTGCTGCCGCATCAGCCGTCTCAATGACACGGGCCCCCCCGGCTACAGGGGGCCCCGACCCGTTCTCTTCATAAGTTTACAACAAAAACAAAATCTATCTTATCTAAATCTAATCCAGATTGCTCCAATAGATTGCTCCAATAAATGAGCAATTTTCAATAAGTTTTCTCCTGTCTCAGTCAGAGTAATCCTATTTACAAGCCCGGTCTTGGTGACAAAACAACCCCGCACATTTCGTAAATAGTATGAAAGTAACCTATGCAGTAGCAGCAGTGGTATGCCTAGCAGTGGTAGCAGAGTGGTAACGGCCCCGACTTACAAGTTGTAGGTCGCGGGTTCAAACCCAGCCAGGCGCATTGCTTTGTGTAATTTATTTCATCACCACTGCTCTCAAAACGGTGAAGGAAAACGTCGTGAGGAAACCGGCATGTCCTAGAACCAAAAATTCGAAGACATGTGACATCCACCAACCCGCACTGTGCCCGCGTCGTGGATTACGGCCCATTCCCCTCTCCTAGAGAGGAGGCTTGAGTCCCAACAGTTGGAACATTATAAGGCCGACTATGCTATAACCTATGCAGTCAATCTCATTCGTAGCCTATCGGATGACTCCATCAAGCTAGGACTCCAATTCATTTCTATGCTAGCATTTACTAAAAAAATATAAAAAATAAAAACTATCAATAATGTTTGATACAGGGCCCCTGTGGGACTAGCTACGCCACTGATTCGAGGTTACCTTCTAGGGAAAGCTGCAAGAAGAAGCGTCCTGGTAGCTATAGTGAACGATTTCCAGTTCACTGTCTTGAATTTGTCTTTGTGTATCAGAGTCTTGCCACTGCCAATAGGTATCTGAAACCAGCATCGTCATATTAATTTCATACAGGATTTGTCTAAATGCAATAAAGTCAATAAAAAGAACTAAAAATCGATAGGAGAAAGATTATATTAAATTCAAGTTAATCTGCAGTTAAAATCTACATAATAAAAATATACTACAACTGTCTTCTGCCAGCGACTTCGCCCGTTTGAGAATAAAAAACATTTAGCCTCTGTCACTCAGTGATAAAGTTGCATTCTACAGGTGAAAGAATTTTTAAAATCGGTCCAGCCAAGTTACGATTGCGTCGAACTCCTCGATTAAGCCACGCCTCCGATTCCTTTGTAATGACCACGAGACTGAGCGTTGAGATGACGTCAGAACAAAGGAATCGGAGGCGTGGCCTACTCGAGGCGTTCGACGCAAACAAAATGATCGTAACTTGACTAAGGGGGCAGTAGTTTATTCAGTACACACTGAATTACAAAAGTACTAATCTTTTCTTTTTTTATTATTAGTGGTGACTGGTAGGTAATTACTGCTATAAAATAATAATTTATTAGTTGCCTTGAAAAAATGATCACATAGTCATAGCTGTTTGACAAACGAACGGTTTACAGAATAAACCTTAGCCTATATATACGTATATGAATATAAAAATAAAAATGAAGTGTCTGTTTGTAATATGAAACTTTTTATCTTTGTTTCTTTTCTTTTTTTCAATGCCTATAATAAAAATGCATTTTTGTTTTAATTTTTGTCTGTCGGTCTAATTGTTTGTTCCGACTAATCTCCGAAACGGCTAGACCGATTTTGACGAGACTTTCACTGGTAGAGTATTTTTTATGGAAAAACAATTAGAATACCACGCTAAAAAAAAACTCATTGATATTGTGACCGAATGGCATTGGGATAAGCTGTTTTACAAGTTTGACACGAACGAAATCGTAGGCACCGGCTCTACTAGCTCAACAACATAAAACTACAGAAAGTAACATACCCATTCATTTTCTGGCTCTTTATTTGTTTCAGCAACGTTATGCCTGTTATTAGTAATCAAAACTGTATCTATGAACTCATTTGGGTCTTCACTGTTTTCTACACGACATTCTATCACACGTTCTTCAACTGATTGTTCTAATCTGTTAATCTCTTCAGCAGCTTTTAACAGCATGTCTAAGTGTGTATGTACCTTTGATTCCTGTTTTTTCACTATGTGCCACTTGAGATCGTCAAGTAAATTGAGAGTGGAGTTATAAGCCTCCATTCTTTGCTTCAACTTAGCTTCTATTTCCTCTTCTCTTTCCCTTTTGGCCGAATCTTCCAAAAATTTTGCCATTTCTGACAGTCTAATTAGATTTAGACGGCGTAAGTATAACCTTTTGCTGCTGTTTCGTCCTGCTCTTGTGATAATTCTTGGTTGTGGGCTCATTTTGACTGGAGTTGTTTCCTGCGAAGGCGTGATTATTTTTTTATTGCCATTTACATCGTTCGAAATTAGCATATTTTATACCCGCAATTTTTATAATACCAAATATACCATCAGAATCGTTTTTTTAAATTTATTTGCTCCACTTTAGGAAATATTCCTGTATTGTGGGTGCGTTCACAAACATGTAAACTCACATGACACAAGATCCAGACCCGGAACAACTCGAAAATGAGCATGAAACTACAAACCTGTATGCACCTTAAAAACCTACATGGACATGATAATAACCTACCGTATCAGAATCAACAGATAGATCTTCGTCGCCGCTGGGGACCCACGACGATTCGCTACAGGAATAGTCTTCTGCTTCTTCAATCTTAAAACTGGGTCCGGCTTCCACCTTGACCGACTCCTTTATCGCGTCGCACGTGTCACTGTCTGCTTCTTCTTCATACTTAAAACTGGGACCGGCTTCCTGGCTTGAAGATGGACCCGCTTCATACCTCCGGCTAGGACCGGCTTCACACCTCCGACTAGGACCGGCTTCACACCTCCGACTAGGACCGGCTTCACACCTCCGACTAGGACCGGCTTCACACCTCCGACTAGGACCGGCTTCACACCTCCGACTAGGACCGGCTTCACACCTCCGACTAGGACCGGCTTCACACCTCCGACTAGGACCGGCTTCACACCTCCGACTAGGACCGGCTTCACACCTCCGACTAGGACCGGCTTCGAGCATGTAACGTTCTTCTGTACCATAGAAAAATATAAATTAAAGCTACCCTTAGAATTAAAGCTACGAAGCTTTCATAAATTTTTTAAATTCTTTAATCGTGACGTGTCGACATTCTTAAATAGTGACGTCAACACCTCTATATCGATGGGTCCTATGTATATGGGCCAAAATGCAAAATTACAACTTTACAGGAGAGGCTTCCAAAGTTTAAATTTACTATAACTTCAGATTGATAAAACTGAACTTTACGATTATTTGCTTGTTTGCTAAGACAACTATCCTCCTCATTTATACTATAGTATTTTATATATACATATATAGGTTTTTTTTTTACGTCACATTGACCCTTCTACGTTAGTTTTTGTTTAAATTAATTTTCTTTAAAAACACCCTAAAAGGGCCAATGTGTTATATTGGCCATTATACGCGTATTACGCTAATTAGCATAAAGTATATATTTTTTACATTTTTTACCTATAAAATCAAGTAACAATTGAAGTAGTTGATAATTAATTAATAAGAATATAAGCTATTTAGATATTTAGTTATTTATGTCACATTGACACTTATACGTTTTACAATCTGCTAACCTACGAACTGAGATTTCATTTAGATCATTTGATTAATAAAAAAATACGCAGTAGTTTTATTCATTTATTGAAATAAAAATTGAATTAGCCTTAAAACTTCACTCATGGACACGTATTCAGTCTTTTTGGTATTTTCATGATAAAAAAACTAACAAAAAAAAAAAGTAATAAGGAAACTGTAACTGGAGATCTTAGTTTGATTAACAAAATAATGTACTTCACATTATTATTTTCTTAATAAAATTACAAAAAAATAACAAAATTTTAAACCTATCTGGTGAAAAACAAAATTAAAAAAATCTCCGTAGTATAATCAAATAAGTAATAAAATTACCAAAATCAACAGTACTAGAAATTCTTAATAAGTCTTCATTAATTTTCTTCATTATTGCTTTCATATAATAATGTACTTCACATTATTATTTTCTTAATAAAATTACAAAAAAATAACAAAATTAAAAACGTATCTGGTGTAAACAAAATAAAAAAAAATCTCTGAAGTATAATCAAGTAATAAAATTACCAAAATCAACATTACTATAAATTGTTAATAAGTCTTCATTAATTTTCTTCATTATCGCTTTCATTAATTGACACAATGTCATTCGTTGCTACTAAATTTTCATAATAACTGTGGTATGCAGGTGGGATAGTATTTTTTCGACATAAATCAAGCAAGTCTTTCTTTTTGGAAGGTTGTATTGGTAACAGCTGATTGTAACATAGTTGCAGAGGAATATCTGTAGGTCTATCGGCAATTTGCCTTCTTGTTCGTACTGGCTGATCTAAGATTTTAATATGCTTTTCAATAGCATCTTCACTTAAATCATTTTTATAGTATAAAACGTATGGTTCATCTCGGCTTACACGAATTTGTTTTATTTTAGACCAAAAAATTTTTTGTCCTTCTGAGTTTTTAGTCCAGTTAAAGTGTGTATTTGTCTGCATCTTTTTGAAGTCATAAATCATATTTTGAGCTACGTCTATGACGTTATAAGGACTTCCTTTTGATTTTGCCCATCGAATCAATGAGCTCCATTCAGAGGGTGTGTAAATATTCTTATATTTTGAAGCTCTTTCATTAGTGGCGTATATGGAGTCGCCTTCATTTTGAGTGTGGCCTACTTCACGAAAAGTATGCTTTATATTCAAATTAAACTGTTTAGCAGCGTACAGATACATAAAAAACATAATCCTGTTTCGGTTTTGGCCAGTACAATTGTCTGACCAAAATCTGAAGTCGTCACAACCTTCTTGACTTTTTAATTTAATTATATCATAGATACAGCTCGCTATTTCGTTCGAACCCTTCATTGCAATTTGTTCATTCCATAAGTAACAGGTACCAATTAACTTCCCAATATCAAAAATTGATAAGTTATGTACTTTCAACCTTTTACTGTAATAAAATAGACTAATTTCACCACTTGGGGACAACAACACTTTTTGCAAATCAAAAGCAGCGCAGAATATTTTCGTGTCATTTTGTGAATCACGTTTATCCTTTTCTTTTAAGGATCTAGCCTGATTTTTGCTGATTATATGATTATCAAAAAATATTTTATTATCAGGAGTCACTGAACCGTTTTTAAAAGAATGACAAACATGGCATTTAAAGTGTCAAATCAGCTGATTGGTCCAAACTACGAAACAAACGCGCGGGAACTCCCCACGTATAAGTCTCTAACTACTCTTAGGACCTTGTACGTTTAAATTCATGTTACTTATGCCGTTATACTGTAATAAAAAATCGTGTTTCTATGCAGTTTTTTTTTTTTTTAATAGCTCACTTAATTCATTACATCTATAAGATGCGTTTACCATAAAAAAGTCAAAATGCCCAAATTGTTAGTTTGGCCCATATACATAGGACCCATCGATATATTCTATATCTTTATAAGTGTAATTCTTCTGTACGTGTGTTTGTCACCTAACTTTTCCTAAACGGCTTGACCGATTTCGATGAAATGTTATGTGTACATCTGGTGCGTACCCAGATGGTTTGAATATACAATTGAATCCGGTAGGTGGCGCTGCAGTTAGATTCTCAATGTTTTATTCTGACTAAAATCTAGTTTACAGTATAACGTCTATCGGGACCGCTAGTTATGTATAAGCCGTGGTCAGATCTTAGAAATGATCACTTCATGATATGACCGACCATATTATGAAACGGTTGCATTTCATAATATATATTATAATATAAACCACAATGATACACAATGGCCACATCATGATAATTGGACTAGACAAATCAATAAACACTGCGCTTAACGATATGTACAGCTAAGCATGATTATGATTATTTCATAATCTGATTAATCATATCGTAAAATAGTTATATTGTCCACCGATGGAGGTGCTGATTTAAGGTGTGACCTAATATGGCGGGAAACATTTATGGTTTATTAAAATTTTCAAATGAAAGATTAAAAGTGTAATAAATTATAATAATGACACAAAGTTACGTCGTTTGTCATAAATAATATGGGCAATCAATCGGCAGTTCGAATGCAGCTATGGTACAGGTTTTTCAGCGACTTAGGTACCTACATACGATTATCATAATAATTTTTGTAAGGTTTTTATTTGGACGCAGACCATCTAAGCGTCTATTTGTTCTTACAAGAGCCATAAATAAGATTATATGCAGTTTTAGCGGGACAATCTGTACAACGTTAGTGTTTCCTATTGGTTAAGATCTTAGTCCGTAACATTGTAAATTTGTATAAAAGGAGGTGCATGGTAAAAATATACACATTCAGTTGAGGAGTCTCAAGATTCGTACTACTATCCCCAAAGTCTGGGTTACCATGACGTTTAAAATAAGATTGTTTTATTCTTATTCCATTGTGGGTAGAAACGGCGCTAGACAACCTGTATAGCTCTGTCTCTTACCCACACTGCAATAAGAATGAAACAATGTTACTTTAAACGTCATGGTAACTCACAAGACAAACGTAGTAGTTGGCAATTTATAAAATGCAACCATTTCAAGAAATGGCCGGTCATATCATGAAGTGATCATTAGGGTATTTTATTGTGTACTAGCTTTTGCCCGCGGCTTCGCCCGCGTACATAAAATGTAATCTATGTTATTCAGGAATAAAGCAGCTTTCTATCGGTGAAAAAAACTAAGCAATCAGTCCAGTACTTTCAGAGAATACCTCCTACAAACAAAAAAACATAAAACAAACTTTACCTCTTTTTATTTAGTGTCCGACCGAAAACGGATTTTCAGCCGGAAATGAAAACGAAGCTTTGGCTTTAGTCTCATTTTCGGCCGAAAACGAAAATGATTTAGCCATTAAAAATTTAAGATATTAAATGCATTCTTAATGGGATATATTTTCGGTGTATACTGGAATATTATTTATCTTTTTTCTAAAATATTTAAGCAAAATAAAAAAATATATCAGAAAAAAAAGACGACAATTTCATAAGACAAACAATTTCGTTTATTTCTTGATATATTGATTATATAATATAATACAATCAATATAATTGCAACCGTATTTTAACCCACGAGTAAGTATACATCAGTATGTTTGGTGCACGATGCACCACCCCTAAACACTTCTCATGCCCTGTGGATTTGTTTTCATCAATTTTTTATTGTTTTATGAAAATAAGAGCTAAATTTTTCATTCAAATACAAATTTAAAAAAATATATAAGGCGTAGACTTTTATTTAGATGTGTATTGTATTAGAGTATTTTAAAAATAGTGACATTAGTTTTAATTTACTCGCAAAGTTTTGGCCGTTTCAATGTACCTATTGTTTACAATTTAGTCTTATGTGACTCATTCACAATTCTAGCGAATTTACAAATTTGTAGCAGTTATTGTGCATTGATGATAGTTGGAAACTAGGGAGGTACTAGTTCAACGCATTGAAACGGCTTTAAATAAAATTAAGGACGAAATACGACTTCATACAACAATTATCGAAATACAAAACCGATGTCGAGCCTGCATTTACAACAGAGGCCAACAATTTGAGCAGGATTAGTAAAAAATATAAATTAATTTTAAAAATGCAATTGTTATTTTATTTTTAGTAAATCTAGGCCTCATATATTTTTTTTTTAATTTGTATTTGAATGAAATATTTGGCTCTTATTTTCATAAAACAATAAAAAGTCTATAAAAAAATCCACAGGGCTTGAGAAGTGTTTAGGAGTCTGAAAGCATAGCAAATGACCCTTCCCATCAACTATTTCAATTTGGCACACGATGCACCAAACATCCTGTATTTCTATTTCTATGTGGTTGTGAGTGCACTTGTATACTAGAATTTTGTCAGAATACTATCGTGATTTGTTAAATTGTGTCTGTGTAAAAAGTAATAACTATCGCATTGAATGTTTATAATAGTTTTCAGCCAAAAAATATACAAAAGGTACGAAATTTAAATTAAGAATAGATTTTTTATTTCAAGGGG
Source organism: Mythimna vitellina (assembly GCA_949316375.1). Classification (NCBI taxonomy): domain Eukaryota; kingdom Metazoa; phylum Arthropoda; class Insecta; order Lepidoptera; family Noctuidae; genus Mythimna; species Mythimna vitellina. Next base: position 7,987,719 of record OX438699.1, on the reverse strand, counting down.
GACCACGAAACAAAAATATAAACAAACAAAATGGCCGCCCACCGAATTCTCCCGATTCATAATATTTCTTTATTTGTTTTTCGATGGCTTTGTGTATAACAAATGTGATGAATCATTGGAAAGGGCATTTCTTGTAGAAAATAGTTACATAAGATGTAGGTACTTTTTTAACTTTGATTTTTGCCGAAGCTTTGGTTGGTTTATGACCGAAAACAAAATACAATATAGGCGAATATCCAATTTTTCGTCGAAAATGGCCGAAAACGAAAACGAAAACGAATATTCTGCCGGTCACTATTTTTAATATTAGTGTAGATGAGATAAAATGTAAAAGTATAAAATTGAGATAATTTAGGCAATAAGCAGTCGATAAATGTTAATTTTTGTTCACGAACAAGGTTGCGGGTAAAAGTAATTCTACAATAATGAATTACCTACTTACATAAATATATGTAGATAAATAAAAATAAATACGTAAATTATTTCAAACACAACACTAAATGATACTCATGCATTTGGCAAACCATTACAAACGAACAAAGACCAAAAAAGAAAAATGATAAGAGCAATTACTCACGTGCGCGCCCAATCAATGTAGCCGACACTGGCTCCCCTCGCCTGGTGACCGTGATCACGTCGCCAAACTGCGGCTCCTTATCCGAAGTACCAACCACCGACCTAAGATGCACCACATCGCAATCACCGCTGTTCCACCTCACAAGCAGCCAGTTGAAACTATCAGAAGACATGTCAAATAGAAACGTGTGAATGCTCCGAGCTCTAGAAGATCACTAGTGATCTATCGCATTGCAGAGCCCCTCAGGTAAAAGTTTCTTTGCAAAGGACGCTTACTGCAGTTAGATATGACTTCCCCCGCCTTTCAATATGGACAATGGTTTTCGCCAGCGGACCGGGCGCGCAGGGTCGAACAAAAAATGCATCCTTTTTTGCAACGTACAGGGCCGGCTCTAACCATCTAAGCGCCCCGGGCGAGTGATTCCTTTTTACCTACTTCAAAAAGAAGGAGGTTCTATGTTCGGCTGTATTTTTTTAAGTATGTTTATCGATCGATTTCTCGGTCAATCCGGTTTTAAATAGCGAAGAGACAAAAAAAAAACTCTAAAAGGATCAAAATAACTTTAATTTCGAAAGTCTTTCGGTTTTGTTTATTTCTTATTTAACACCGACTTCCGAAATTAAAGTTGTTTTGATCCTTCTAGTATTTTTTTTTTTTTAGTAATGTCGGTTATTTTTTTTTTGTGTATACAGTTTTTTTTATTTCAAACTTTTTAGTTGAGATAGGTAGGTACTTATAACCAGAAAGCCTTTTTCTTATGACAATTCTAGTTAACCCAAACACTGTTAAGATATATTGTTTTATTATGAAGTTCCCGTATCTACCTTGCATCTTCCAGTTTCATCACCAATAAATCGGTTCGATATTACCTTATAGACAAAGTGCATCATAAAATTCAAATAAGCCCAAACACGGCTAGGATACATTAATTAATTACGGAGATCCAGTACCTATCTTCCGGCTCCGTCACCATCATCAAGGCAATTCGCTGATACTATTTTCAACATAACTATTCAGAACCATTTATTTATTTGTATTGTCGCAGTCGCTTAACTATATTCATCGTGATATTTATGTGAGTATGAAGTTCCGTTGGCGATTTCTAGTCTTCTTCATCAGTTCCACTCAACAACGTCAAATGTTACTTTTTGACTATAAATGCTTAAGTTCTCGATGAAAAAGCCAAAATCATTATATAGTTGCCTATAATATTTGAGGAGTTTCCTTGATTCCTCATGGATCACATCATGAGAACTGGATTTTGAAAAAATAGGACCAATCTGGAAGCATATCCTTTAGGGGAAAAAAAGTTTTTGCAAATCGGTCCATAAACGACGGAGTTCTAACAAACAAAAATTAATGATAAAAAAATACAACCGAATAACCTTTTCCTTTTTTTGAAGTCGTTTAAAAACTATTATAGAAATACCGACTTCCGAAATTAAAGTTATTTTGTACTTTTTAGTGTTTTTTTACTTGAATTGTGGTTGTATTTGTTTGTAAAAAAAAAATCATATAAATTTTGAACTTTAAAGTTTCTAATATATTAAGATGTATGGATGGATGTTTCCTAAAAACTAGGTGCCGATCAAGTATTACGTAAGCACTACATGTGGGTAGGGGGATATAAAATTTGCTTTGCTTATTCTTGATGACCCCATGTCTATGATTGCGTCAGTAGTATATCAGTTTGATAAGAGAACAATGTCAATGTTCCAAAATCACACGAAAGTGGGCAGTCACACATCATTGATCATCAAACATTCAATTTCATTGAAGACTTAGAATCATCAATTCGTATTACTTGGACTGAAGACTGTTGATATGAATTGATATGCCAAAATTTTAAATGAAATTTGAAGCCTATTTCTTCTTTCTAGACTTAGGACTACTGCTCATAAATTAATAAGGAAACCAGAACAAATTGAAAAATGCATGCAACAAATCTCTACGTAAGCATTGGGGGGACGCGAGATAGTTTTACTTACTTTTGCTAACTTGTGGAACATCGATTACAATTATGTACTGCACGACGAATTCCCCAGCTGGTCTGGCGTAATGGAAGTCACACCAAACGAGGTCGCGACAATCGTGGGAAGGATTTGGCAGTTGAGACTCGAGCTGACCCTGCACAAGTCCGAGGCCACGTGTTTTCAAGGCCGTCGGAACGCGCCACAATCGGATCCAAATAACGGTAGGAGGGGTCAGATCTGTGTCGAGGCGTCTGGACTGCACGATGCTTGTGTATAGCCTTCGCTTTACACAGGGATCGTGCAGTCCAGAATGTTATGGCCATACAAATGGTGCTGGGATAAGTATAATACACGTTCTCCTGAAAAGAGGCGAGTTTCCTTGCCGGTCTGCCACCGTGGGATCTAGAGGCAACAATTGTTTGCCCATCTGCACGACCTGCGCATGGAAGTACAACCCCGGGTCAAACTCCGCTGTCAAAGAGAACGGACATCCTTACGCCCAAGTCACCCCGGTCATTGGGAGTCTCAGGGCGATCCTTGGCCACCTCGAGCTTTGACTTGTGGACGGTAAGCAATGGATAACTCACCGTTTTGTAAGGACCTAGCCCGGAACGATGGCTCGTTGTGTTCTACACGCGCCTCGAAGAGATGTCAGCAAAACCATAGGGGCCCATGGGGCCGATGCCCGTTAGGGGAACAGGGAATTTCTGAAAGGGATACCGTGATCCTGGAATAAAAAATAATTGAAGGACTCAAGGTTTTAATCAGAAAGTTTATCACGCCCTCTCGCTCCACCCTAAAGCTGGAAAAGTCAATGGAAGTCAAAATTAAAATTATATAGAGAGAGAGCGAGAGGCTATGGTAGAGCGTACGAATGTCTCACTTCAGGCAGTCTCCAAGTGGGGCGAAACCAATCTGGTAAGATTCAACGCCGCCAAAACACAAGCGTGTCTGTTCACCGCTAAGAGGAGCCCGTTCACCTTGGCTCCCGCTTTTCAGAATGTATCCCTGGAGTGCACCGACCGCCTTCAACTCTTAGGAGTTGAAATTTCCTCAGATCTTAATTTCGGGCGGTTCATTGAGTCCAAAGCCAAGGTAGCTGCTAGAAAACTAGGCGTTCTTGCAAAGGTCCGACGGTACTTCACACCGGGACAGCTTCTAATGTTATACAAAGCACAGGTCCGATCGTGTGTGGAGTACTGCAGTCACATATGGGCTGGTGCTGCAAAATGCCATCTAGCAGCTTTGGACTCAGTGGAAAGGCGTGCGAAGAGGCTAATTGGGGATCCAGATTTGGTTAAGTCCAATCTACAAAGCCTCGAGCACAGGCGCAGAGTAGCCAGCCTATCGGTGTTTTACAGGTTACATTTTGGAGAGTGTGCGCGGGAATTGCATGACTTGATTCCGCCATCTCCTTTCTACCATCGGACAAGCCGACGAACGGCGAGTATCCACCCTTACGTTGTTGAAACTTCAACGGTCCGGACTAAGCGTTTCGCTTCGTCGTTTATACCGCGTACATCAAAGGACTGGAACAATCTGCCTGCTGCGGTCTTTCCGACCAACTATAATATAGGTGTCTTCAAGGCTAGAGTGAATAGGCTCTTAATAAACTAGTGCGCCTGACCATCAATGATTGCATCTCCGCTTACCATCAGGTGGGATCGCAGTCAAGCACTGGTTTATATCAATTAAAAAAAAAAAAAAAAAAAAAAAAAAAAAAAAATTAAAATTTTGGTGATGTTAAATTGTCGCGTGTTGCGCCCTGTAAGAACGGCGTGGGGCGCCCCGGGCGGGCGCCCGGTTCGGCCCACCCTAAAGCCGGCACTGGCAACGTACCTACTTCGTTGTAGGTTTTTAAATACAAATTTCAAATTTATACTCAGCCTATTGTGTGCTATTGTGTTCTAAGCCCCAGTTGTCTTGCCAAAAGTCATAAAACCTTTTAAAACAATTGTGTAGCCTTTCTTTCTTTGTTTCATGAGAAACAGAGTGAATAGGTAAAAAGAAATATAATAGTCAAAAACCTTGAATATTATTTAATTCTTAGAGAAAGAAATAAGTTTAATTTTAGTTTTCATAATCAGAGCTGTCTTAGATAGGGATATATAAAAGGTATTCTGTGAGAGATAGTATTGTTTTGTAACTTATCTCGGGAAGCAGGAAACGACAAAATCGTTAATTAATACGAAGAAGACGGGTTATAAAATCATCTGTATATGTAATCGTGACTAACGAACATCAGTTAATAAGGTCTTTGTAATCCTACTTATTAATATTATAAAGGAGAAACTTTGTTTGTATGTATGTATGGATGTTTGTTACTCTTTTTCTCAAAAACTACTAAAAGGATTTCGATGAAACTTAGTACACGGGTAGACCATGTCCTGAAATAGCTCATTGTATACTTTTTATTCCGGGAGTATGTTCCCTTGGGATAACTTTCTACTGTCACGCGGGCAAAGCCGCAGGCAGCAGCTAGTATGTAAAATCATAATATTTATTTAGATGACAGAGTTGGTGGAAGTGTACGTACTTACAGGAAACATAGATTTTACCAGATTTATTTGAAAATCTAGGTCTACAGGCTGTTACAGAAAACATCTTGATAGAAAAACACTGCCTGACCCAGGAATCTAATTCAGAAACTTATGCTTAGTAGTAACGCTTGATAAATTACTAAAAAAAATACAACCGACTTCAATGTAAAAAATTAAATAACGAATATACATAACTAGTATAGAAACACCGACTTTCGAAATTAAAATTATTTTGCAATTTTGAATATATTTTTTTACATTAAAGTCGATTGTATTTTTTTTTATGTTTTTTATTTTACACTTTTTAGTTGTACCACAAGTAAAAAGTATTCCTCAGCCAAACATAAATAAGTTCTATAGTAAGGTACTGTGATATCGAAAGGAGATCGCATGAGTTAGATTAAAGAACTGGCTTGTAAAATATACTCGTAAGGATTTTGTTGTTCTAGAATAGGTTTAAAAATATAAGTAAAAAATGAAAAAATGTCTAGTTGAATAGGAGATCTGATAGAACGATTGTAGCAAGATGTGCTTATATTGAATAATTGAAGCAAAATACAAAGATCCTATACGAATATCAAGCATTTCATTGTAAAACAAATAGGATCCCCAAACAAACCGTCACAGAGTGCGACAAACAGTGCACTTTTTAGTTACCACAACTAAAAAGTATCCCTCAGTCAAACATAAATAAGTTCTATGGTAAGGTACCTATAAAATTTAAATATTAAAACATTATATAAAAATTCCAATAAGCCAAGCCGAGGCCTACCTTCCGGCTTCATCATCAGATCAGTTCAATATTCCTTCAGTCAGTCATCGACTACACGTATAAACAAAGCAATTTTACTTGTTACGACAGTTCGGCTGTGATCCTATGACGAGTTCCGTTTCATATCTTAGAAGTTCATCATCAGATCATAACAATATTTTTATAGGGACAAATTGGAAGCATAAGGAAACTTTGAATCAAAGAAATAATTTTCAAAATCGGACCATAATTGACCGAGAAATCGGTGAACATACATAAAAAAAAATACATTCAGTCGAACATAGTACCTCTTTCTTTTTGAAGTCGCTTAAAATACATTACGTACGATCAGGCACAAATTTAGGCTGGGTTGAATTAACGCCGGGTCGTAAAATATGGACTACTATAGGAAACATCCTAATAGAAATACAGTGCCTGACCCATGAATCGAATTCAGAAACTTACGCTCAGCAGTAACATACAACATCGAGGCAGTCTTTATACAAACATACATGTTTAAATTAGCAATACGATTTTTTTCAAATTCTTTTTTATACAAGATAGGGTTTAAATTGCTGCCCATATTTCTAGAGCCTTCTGCTTAGCCAATGGTCGGTCGATTAATGGCGCTAAAGTTGATTCTTAACAGAAACTACTAATAGTCCACTAAATTACATAGGACTTACAGTAGTTTTTAAGAAGGGACATACGATTTTTGAGAAGGGGGTGAAAGCCTCTTTACAAAACCATGTTGCATGACCAAGTATGGTCCCTTCTGCACGACTCAGCATCGGGTAACAAAGCTCGACCCACCCAAGAGTGGTTGGAAGCGAACGTTTTGAACTTCATTAGAGCTGAAGACTGCTTCAGCCCTAATGAAGTTCAAAACGTTCGCAAAAAGTCACTATATGGATGATTATATAGACAGCCTACCTAACGAAGAAACCGCAATACAACGAATTCATGACGTCATATCCATCTCTATCGTCCATGAGATGTGGAAATGGACGAGCAACAGTAAACAAGTACTTGCGAGCCTACCTACGATTTAGCAATGCAGCCGTCAAATTCAAAATAGCCCACCGGTATGAAGGCGAACGCACGCTTGGATTGATTTGGCGTCCAAGTGATGAGACTTTGAGATTCGACGTATCTTTCAAGCGGATACCCGAAACTATTACAAATAGGACACAAAAGCCTACCAAGAGGGAAATGTTACGTATGTTAATGTCTATATTTGACGTATATGGCATTCTAGCATCGTACACTTTAACTGTAAAATTACATTTAAAAAAAAACATGGAAATTAAAGATCAGTTGGGATGATCAAATTCACACAATTGCACCATCCCATTTCTTCCCGCAGGAGAACCAAGGTCACCGACATAGCACGAAGAATCGCCAAACTTAAGTGGCAATGGGCAGGGCACATTGCTCGCAGAACGGATGGCCGTTGGGGCCGAAAGGTTCTGGAATGGCGACCACGTACCGGAAGACGTAGCGTTGGAAGGCCTCCTGCAAGGTGGACCGATGACCTGGTAACGGTTGCGGGAGTACGATGGATGCGAGACGCACAGGACCGTTCATTGTGGCGACACTTGGGGGAGGCCTATGTCCAGCAGTGGACGTCTTTCGGCTGAAATGATGATGATGATGATGATGATTTCTTCCCGTGGGTGTCATAAGAGGCGACTAAGGGACATCTTTTGAGACCGTGTGTACTGATAAGCACCTCAGGTCACCGCGTGGTGGCGGGTAAACCACCAGCAACAGCATTCCCAAGGAGGGTTAGTGTCAGGCAGGCGGCCGACTGTAAAACAGTAGCCATATCCTTTGCAACATGTTGAGATTAAATGGAATGCGCGATAGGGTTAGGGCGTAACCCACAGGCGACGCGCAGGGGCAGCACCCGGCTCCTGTGGAAAATGGACTAGGGTTGTTGCACCATCCCGGGCGGGGGCAACGTAAGAAGCTAGCTCGGGAAATGAGATTGAGGTATGCAAGTTGGAATGTAGGGACAATGACTGAAAGGGCCAGAGAGTTAGCGGATGTATTAAAAAGAAGACGAATAAACGTGGCTTGCTTACAAGAAACAAAATGGAGAGGAACTAAAGCGAGAGAAATTGGTGAGGGATATAAGTTTTATTACTGTGGAAGTGATGGTAAAAGAAATGGTGTAGGAATAGTGTTAGACAGCAAATTAAAAGAAAGCGTGATGGAAGTACAAAGGATTAATGATAGGCTTATAATTGTGAAGACTATTTTAGAGAATGTAATGTTGAATGTAGTTAGTGTGTATGCACCACAAGTAGGATGCGATGAAACGGTGAAAGAGAAGTTTTGGGAGGATTTTGATAGAGCTTTAATGGCCATCCCTGTACATGAGGAATTGATTGTTGGAGGTGACTTTAATGGACATGTGGGAAGAATGAGAGGTATTTACGAAAATATAAATAAAATGGCATATGTTAGAAAAGAGTGACTGTGCGAAGAAATTGAGAGAGCGAGTGGTGGACAAAATGATAGAAATGGGAGACATGAATGATCGAAGTATAAATGACAGCTGGAATGAGATTGCTGAGTGTATTAGACATGCAGCGAAAGATATTTTGGGAGAGACGAGAGGAAAGGGTACAATAGATAGGGATACATGGTGGTGGTCGATAGATATACAGAATGTGTTGAAGGAAAAAAGAGGAAATTTAAGGAATGGCAGCGTATAGATCCGGAAAACACTAGCTTAAAGTCTGCGAAAAAAAGTGATTATGATGCTTTAAAGAAAAAAGCCAAAAAAGCCGTGGCAATAGCGAAAGCAAAAGCACAGGACCAATTATACGACACACTAGATAGTCCAGCAGGCCAGAAAGATCTATACCGGCTTGCTAGAGCAAGAGAGAGAAATGCGAGAGATGTTTGTCAGATAAGATGTATAAGGGATGAAACTGGAATGATTCTATCAGAAGATGAAAAAATCAAAGAGAGGTGGAAGGACTATTTTGAAAGACTGATGAATGAGGAAAATAACTGGAATGGGATTTTAGAGAGCAAACCAGTGAATGTGGGTTTAGTGAGAATGATTAGTATGGATGAAGTCAGGATAGCTGTAAATGGAATGAAGAATGGTAAGGCAATTGGTCCAGACGGAATACCAGTTGAAGTGTGGAAGTTGCTGCGAGTCGATGGATGGATGTGGTTAGCTTTGTTCTTCAATAAGTTGTTGCGGGAAGAAGCCATACCTGATGAGTGGTGCAACAGTTCCCTGGTGCCCATCTTTAAAAACAAGGGTGATGTGCTTGAATGCAACAATTATAGAGGAATAAAGCTAATGTCACATACTATGAAAGCCTGGGAGAAAGTTATTGAAAGAAGGCTGAGAGAAGAGAGTGAAATTTCACAGAACCAATTCGGTTTTGTGCCTGGTCGGGGTACAACGGATGCCATTTTTTCTATACGCCAGCTGTGCGAGAAATACAGAGGTGCGCATAAAAACTGGCACATGGTATTCATCGACCTCGAAAAGGCATACGACCGGGTACCTCGTGAGGTTCTGTGGTGGGCCCTTAAGGAGAAAGGTGTGCCTGGGAAGTATGTTCAGTTGATCCGAGCGATGTACAGTCGATGCAGTACCCAAGTCCGGTCTGCAGTGGGCACCACTGGCAGCTTCAATGTGGCTGTCGGCTTACATCAAGGGTCGGCTCTCAGCCCTTCCCTCTTCCTGATGATAATGGACGCTTTGACGTCGGACATTCAGGAAGAGGCTCCCTGGTGTATGCTCTTTGCCGATGACATTGTGTTGATTGCCGAGAGCGGCCTAGAGGTCCAGAACAGATTGGAGGTATGGTGGCACAGACTGGAGAGTGTTGGCCTGAAATTGAGTAGAACCAAAACGGAATACTTATTCTGCGATTTCGGTGGTCTCTCCGGTCCTATGCCCTTAGCTCTCGCTGGAACGCCCATACCAATCTGCTCCGACTTTCGGTACCTCGGGTCGCTTATCCAAGGAGATGGCGAGGTAGACCGAGACGTATCGCATCGGATCAATACAGGATGGATGAAATGGCGACAGATCACTGGAACAATTTGTGACCCACGGATGCCCCTCAACTTGAAGGGTAAAATCTACAAGTCCGTGATAAGACCTGTCATACTGTATTGATCAGAATGTTGGGCTGTGAAAAAGACGGATGAAAAAAGATTGCATGTAGCGGAGATGAGAATGTTGAGATGGATGTGTGGTGTGACGAGAATGGATAAAGTAAGAAATGAATATATTAGAGGAAGTTTGAAAGTGGCGCCAGTTTCTGAAAGGTTGAAGGGGAATCGTTTGTCTTGGTATGGTCATGTAAAGAGGAGAGATGAAACACATGTTACTAAAAGAGTTATGAGTATACGTGTGGATAGGTGGAGAGGGAGAGGGAGGCCAAAGAAAAGATGGATGGATTGTGCGAACAGTGAAATGAAAGAAAAGGAAGTTAGTGATAGTATGACGGTTGACAGGATAGAATGGAAGAAAAAAACGTGTTGCGCCGACCCCAAATAAGATGGGACAAGGGCAGGAAGATGATGATGGGATGATCAAATTCCCAATATTTCCCGGTGTTTGAAAAATTCTCAAAATGGATTGGCTTATTGAAATCAGTAAAAGATGTTAACTTGCCGAGGCACTATGCGGCTGCTACCACGGGAGTGAGCGAGAAGACAGATAAAATCAGACACGCCATCCAACTCAAGCACCACGGCTACGAGTGCTACGAAAATTGCTACGAATGTAGCAGACGCGACATCGGCTACGTGCGCTACGACGCTTACGTCGATCGGCTTCTTTGGTACTCAAGTTTATAAATAAATGCAAGAAACTTACTTTTGAGTTCAACGACACTATGAAGAATGCTGAAATAAAAATTATTATTATCTTATGTCACAACCTTTCCATCATTGATTTTGTAAAAGCTGTGCGTCGTAGCGCACGTAGCCGATGTTGCGTCTGCTACATTCGTAGCAATTATCGTAGCACTTGTAGCCGTGGCGCTTGAGTTGGATGGCGGAAATATTTTATCTATCTTCTCGCTCACTCCCGTGGTAGCAGCCGCATAGTGACTCGGCAAGCTAACATCTTTCAATAATTTCAATAAGCAAATCCATTTTGAACATTTTTCAAACACTATTGAGAATTTGATCATCCCAACTGATCTTTAATTTCCATGTTTTTTGTAATATAATTTTTCCATTAATGGTGTACGGTGCTAGAATGCCATATACGTCAAAAATGGACATTAACACACGTAACATTTCCCTCTTGGCAAGCTTTTGAATGCTATTTGTAATACTTTCGGGTATCCGCTTGAAAGATACGTCGAATCTCAAAGTATCATCACTTGGACGCCAAATCAATCCAAGCGTGCGTTCACCTTCATACTGTTGGCCTATTTTGAATTTGACGGCTGCATTGCTAAATCTTTAGGTAGGCTCGCAAGTACTTGTTTACTGTTGCTCGTCCAATTCCGCATCTCGAACCCACCTTTCTGGTGAATGGATGTGACGTCATGAATCCGTTGTATTGCGGTTTCTTCGTTAGGTAGGCTGTCTATGTAATCATCCATATAGTGACTTTTATATATAGCAGAAACCGCAGTAGGCATTGATGACTCAAACTGCTTTGCGTTTTTGTTTTTTATAAATTGGGCTATAAAGGGCGAGCAATTAGCACCAAAAATTAGAGACGTCATCACGTAGGTGTTTATAGGGCCATCTAGTTCTTCTCTATATAGAAATCGGAAGGCGTCTCGGTCTTCAAGTAGAATTTTTACTCTGAGGAACATATCTTTGATGTCTCCTGCATACATATAAGAAAGGACTCCAGATACGGCTACTCGATTTTCTCTAAATAGTAACATAGTTCCAAATAACGACAGAAGTAGGTCAGGGCCTTTCAATAAGTAATCGTGCGGTATCCCCGCACCATGCGGATGACCATGACTCTCATGTATTTATGATATGGGTACATATTGCCTGAAATCAAATTATTTCAGGCAACATGTACTATATACTATCAGGCATTATCATCATTATTATTCCTCCTCGCTTCGCGCCATGGCCTGTCACAGGGCCCTACGCGATAGATCGTTGCCGCCGATCGCCCCTACGAGGATGCGGCGGTGCTCTGCCCAAGCGGGGCACAACTTGCATGCTTCACCGTGTCCTCCGGGCGGTCCACATTTTCTCTAAATTGCAACATAATAATCCAAATAACGACATAAGTAGGTCAGGGCCTTACAATAAGTAATCGTTAAGTGATAACCCATTGGTTTTGGCTGCTGCGTTAAACACTAAACGCAGTTTCTTCTTGTTGGGGTTATCGACCCCCAAGTGAGGTAAGTACCAAGTTCTTGGCGGTGAACATTTGCGTTGTTACATCTTTCTGCGTACCTAGTCATTTTCTGTAAAATCGCAATATTTGTAACCAGTTTTGTATGAAAGCTAAGAAAACTCTTTTCTTTATATATGAGTTCTACCGTGGAAACAATGCGTCTCAAACGGTATACCTATATACAATATTGATAAAATATACGGACTGAGAACTGCTACTGAATGCTATATGTATTTTTATTTCAATCGCTTTCATTTAGGAAAGTTTACTTTACGAATAACTTTTCATTTCTGGGCAGCAACAGAACAGAATTTCCAAAAAAAAAAACAAATCAACCAATAACACAAAGTTCGTTTGTTTGAAGAAAGTCTTGTCATACGTCATTGATGTTGCTTGCATTTTAAAATGCAACGTTTTCAAGTTTGGACTCTTATGAAAAAACTTTTTACAAAAAAAAAATACAACCGACCTCAATGAAAAAAAAAACACTAAAAAAGTACAAAATAACTTTAATTTCGGAAGTTGGTGTTTCTATAATAGTTTTGTCTCTTCGTAATTTAACACCGACTTGCGTTAAATTAAAGTTACTTTGTACTTTTTTAGTGTTTTTTTTTTACATTGAAATCGGATGTATTTTTTTTGTAAAAAGTTTTTTTTTTACTTTTTAGTTATAGCACAACTAAAAGTACCCCTCAGCTAATTATAAGCAGATTAGCTCGACGCCTCGATGGTACCCTATGGCCAGAATACATCTCATGACAGTTATAATAATCCCAAACACGGTTAGGTTACATTGATTTATAACAGAATTCCGGTTTCTACCTTCGAGCTGCATCATCAGATCGGTTCGATATATCCACTCCCCCCCCCCTCCTTTCAGTCAGTAATCGACTACACGTATAAACAAAGCCATTTTACTTGTTACGACAGTTCTGCTATGATCCTATGAGGAGTTCCATTCCATACCTTCGAAGATCCTCCTCAGATCATAACAATATTTCTATGGGACTAACTCGGAAGCATAAACTATCACTCAAAAACAGAAATTCAAAATCGGCCCACAATTGACCGAGAAATAGTTGAACATACATAAAATACTTATTTTTATTAGATTTCATACTTATGAAAAAAAAAACGCAATAAAGAATATGCAAAACACAAAGAAACCAATAAATAAGTAGGTAATTTCTAAAAAAGAATAACGTATCTTTAATATGAAGTTTATTAAAACTTCTAATTCTAAGTCAATCTGAAGATATTACAATTCACAGTAACCCGTTTAAAAAAACGCTAATTAATGTGTAGGTAAATATTATATAGTACTTCTGCGTATATAATATTATAGCGTCATCCCCTCTCATACCACCCTCCTTGTGCGCGAGTGTAGTAGGTACTTTATCATTATTTTGGTTGCAGAGTTATTTTAAAACTGATATCTCCTAAAATATTTATTGAAATCAAATGGTGTAAAGGATAATTGTGTTCAAAATTAAATACTTAGAATGAATATTGTATTTATTTGTCTATGGGTTATTGTTATGTTTGTAAAAACACCTTCCCAAATAATGCATTATTTTAAAACAAATTTGCCTGCCTTAATAAAGGTTATAGTGAGCCAACAATAAGAAATAAACATATGCTATCTCGGACTTTTTTTTAGAACGTTTAAAAAGGAACAATTTTGTAATACATAATTTTTATATGACTTAATAAACGTTTACGCGGCGCATGCAACGGAAGCTCTCAAAAGGAGTAATTTTCCCCCGTTTTTGCAACATTTTTCGTTGATACTCCGCTCCTATTGGTCATAGCGTAATGTTATTATAGTCTAGCCTTCCTCGATAAATGGACTAACTAAAACTGAAAAAAAATTTCAAATCGGATCAGTAGTTCTTGAGATTAGCGCGTTCAACCAAACAAACAAACTCTTCAGCTTTATAATATTAGTATAGACTAGCCTTTGCCCGCGACTTTGTCCGCGTAGAAGTCGAAAATTGGCAATGCAAATGGTTGGTGGAAAATGGTCTTTTGATTGATTTTGTTTTATAAAATCAATAGTTCTTGCTCGTGGCTTCGTTTGCCATATGCAAACGAAGCCACGTTGGAAATATTTGTTTAGTCTTAATACATTAGAAGGCTGCTTTAGGTGCATCACCAACGCTATTACAAGTAAGAGTGGACTAAAAAACGTTGGGTGAAAGTACTGGGTCTTATAATATTATCAATAGAAAACAGTTGATGCTATCTCCTAGAGGGTTCCCAGAATTATTTGTTGTATTTTCGTCTTTGCTACAATATGCATACCTTTCGGTAGAAATTCTATAAAAAATAATGAAAACCGTATGGAAGTCTGTTGCATGGTTAATAAGGAAACGGAAAAACAGACAGACGAACACAGCGACTTTGCTTTAAACTATTTATGTTTTTTTTTTACTTTTACCTTCAACCAGAATCAAGACATTTGTGCAGGTGTACATTTTTTTGCCATATATGTACGATGCGCAAGACACGTATACGTATACCTGTAAACAGGTACGTGTCTTGCTATAGATGTGTAATGACGAAGGTATAAAGTACAATGGCCTACCTATGTAAGTAGGTACCTGTCTTGCTATACATATGTAATGACGAAGGTATAAAGTACAATGGCCTACCTATGTAAGTAGGTACCTGTCTTGCTATACATATGTAATGTCGAAGGTATAAAGTACAATGGCCTACTCAGGTAAGTAGGTACCGGTCTTGCTATACATATGTAATGACGAAGGTATAAAGTACAACGACCTACCTATGTAAGTAGGTACCGGTCTTGCTATACATATGTAATGACGAAGGTATAAAGTACAATGGCCTTCCTATGTAAGTAGGTACCTGTCTTGCTATACATATGTAATGACGAAGGTATAAAGCACAATGGCCTACCTATGTAAGTAGGTACCTGTCTTGCTATACATATGTAATGACGAAGGTATAAAGTACAATGGCCTACCTATGTAAGTAGGTACCTGTCTTGCTATACATATGTAATGACGAAGGTATAAAGTACAATGGCCTACCTATGTAAGTAGGTACCTGTCTTGCTATACATATGTAATGACGAAGGTATAAAGTACAATGGCCTACCTATGTAAGTAGGTACCTGTCTTGCTATACATATGTAATGACGAAGGTATAAAGTACAATGGCCTACCTAGGTAAGTAGGTACGTATCTTGTTATACATATGTAACGACGAAAGTACAAAATTGCAAGTTTCAATTGCATTCACAATTAGTTATATTAAAGGGGTGTTGTCTGAATTTTAGCTCTTTTAAATTAGTTTTAAACGACCAAATTAGTAAATTTCATCCCTGAAAAAATATATGTGACAGATAAGTACATCCTTACATAACCATTAGGGGCCATTCTAGTATTAGCTACTAAGTGGAGTATTTTCTTAGCTTATTTTTGATGATATGGGGATGTCACATGAATTTTTTTTTAGTTTTTTGAGAGAACGATGTCGCTGTTCTAAAATCACATGAAAGTGAGCAGACACACATCACTGAGCAGCAAGCAAACATTCAATGTCATTGAAGACTTTAGAGTCAGGGATTCGTGTATCATAGACTGAGGACAGTTTATTTGAATAAATATGCCAAATATTTTAATGATGTTTGTTTTGTTCCTCTAATTCAAGCCTATTCCTTATTTCTAAACTTATAACTACTGCCAGAACACAGTGAATGATGAATGTACTTACTAATGTTTACGTAAGCATGTAGAGGGGGGAGAGAGCTTTGCTTAGTTTTGCTGACGAGGGGGAGTGAGGGGTTAATATTTGCAAAACATCTGCTTACGTGCCTAATACTTGAACGGCCCCTTATTTTTGTGTTGAGATTTCTTGCGGTTTCTGACACTGCCGTAGATGTTGAATATATTTGATCATCAATGGATTTCATCAATTATTTTTTTTCACAAATTATTTCATGTGAAATAAGTAATATAAATTATTTCCGATCTAAGTGTCGTATCGGTTAAGCGATTTTACCTTCCACTGTCGACATGTTGTCTCCAAAGGTAAACAAACCATTTTAAAAATTGAGAGAAACTTAAGCTATCTATTGCGTGCTCACCATTACATTGGCACAAAAGTGTCACAGTTATTTTTAACTATTGAAACCTTGCAATTTTTTTTCTGGTCTAATACAAAGAAACTGAGCAGGTACCTGCCCCCCATACTGCACCGAAGAAAAATGGTGGTCCAAAGGGGCGCGTTGCCGATTTATTTGAAGACAAAGATCGTTACATTCAAATATCTCGACACAACGATACTTCTGTAACAACATATTGTGTAGTTTTGCAACCTCAACAGTTTCGTTTCCTGGCTAGAATTTTATTGTTCAAAAATCCTGTTCCATTTTTAGTTTTCATCAAAATCGAGCCAGAGAGTCCTTTGAGTATTTTTCGCTATTTCACAAAGTTTTAGATTTGGCCATTGACTCCCACTTGAAAAATTCACTCGTTGTAACATAGAAAAATTCAATAAACTCGTCAATAAACAAGCATTAAAATTTAAACTCCTTTGTTCTTCGTGATCCCCACTCGTTTTGCGGCTTTCGCTCTCTCCCAGTTCATTGTAGACCTTATTTTCGATTTTTACAGACATCTTTGGTATGATTTTACAGAAATTTGATTATTTATTTTATTTATTTATTTATCTTTATTCCAAAAAGGTAAGTCACTTATAAGATAAGCCCCACAAAACCGTTGCAATGGTTTGACTGTGGAGTCGGTGAGTCTCTAGACATAGTTAAATGTACTTAAAACAAATCTAAATAATACAATTGTAATTTGCATCAAAATCCAATTATTTAAGTAAGTTCTTGGATAATTTTCCTACAATTTGAACGCATAATATTTTATATTCTATGCTCTTTCATTTTGTTTTTCGGTTTCACATTTAGGGGATATATAGAATCTAAACTATTGATAATAAATACGGTAAAATAAAAGGCTTTTATCGACTTACAGGTGATAAAATGTGGGACTTTATACCTAGGCAAGCCTCTTAGCAAAAGATAAGATGAATTTTTGTTATAAAAAACAATAATAATGTAAAGATTCTTCTTCTTCAATATTAGAAATATAACCACGGGATTCATTGTGAAAATGTGCTGCTTTACTCGACGCAAAGTAATTAATCCTAAACAAATTCTTACTATGAGCGCATCTTGTCATAATGGACAGTAAAAACCTTCAGGAACAGTCTTGAATATGGCCTGAACCTATATATTTTAAAAACGTCGCGTTATTAAAGATACAAAGTGATCGAATACTCTCTAGTCTAACATCTCTTGGGGCGGGAAACATGAGTGGGCAACATTACTTTGCTAAGCACGGGAACTAGTGTCACCAAACTCACACATTTGCAAATCAAATTGTCCATTACACTCATAAAAAGCAGTGATATGATTGGCAACAATTGCTAAAAATTATAAACCAACTTTTACAAATCATCAAGGCAAGAATAGGTATTATAACTGGTGACCCGCCCCAGATTCGGATAAGAAATCTTTGAAAATAGCAACCACGCGTCTTCTTAATTACCTACATCATAACGTAATTTTGCCAAAGTAGCACATTTGCCACATGGTCTTTTTCTTCCTTTTAAGCAATATTCAATGTTAATTGCATTTGAGTTATGCGTATTCTTTTAGCTTATTTTATTATAATTCCAATGACATACATTTTATACATACCTTTCATAAAACATTTTTGACGTCGGCGTGCGGCGGCGCACGGGATTTCGCGCGTTCTCTGTTTCACGCGACACGTACGCCATTTTTGCACTCATAGATTGCATTTTCGCCAGCAAATATTTTCTACGAGTCCCAAAATGGCGCTCGTGGCGCATGACAATGCGCGATGCGCGTCTTTCTGAGACATTAAAATAACGACTTACTTATCTAAATTTTTTTAAGAAACTTATGTCATTGGAATTGTGTACCTAATAAAAAAGCTAACCGAATATATACAACTTCATACAGTTTTACGTTGTAATGTTTTGTCAAGTCTTAATTAAAAACAGAAACAATATTACAAATTTTGTGATAACTAGTAGTATTCAAAGACTATGTTCACTAAACTAAAAGATTGGACTTTGAACAAGCTTTTGGTATAATTACTGTTGGCATAATTGTCTTCCTCCAACTTCAAGCACTGAATATTACTGGAAGAAAAAGACCACGTGGCAAAATGAGCTGCATTGGCGGAAAATATTTCCTAGTTTAACGTAAGTGAGCTTAATAGCGAGTTATAAAAAAAAATGAATTTAAACTTAAAGAAAATTTAATTCAATCTACTTTTTGGCATTCGGCAATTGAACTATTTACATAGGTAAGTTTGTACGGAACCCTCAGTACGCGAGACCGACTCGTGCTTGCCCAGTTTTTTCTTATTAGTCTATTCGTATAATACCTAAATAATTGTCCTGTTTAGAAAGGAAAACCTGTTATTAACCATAGATTATTGTAAAGCACTTACATCATGAGATAAATGCTTCAAAGTTGCATATTTTGCCACGTGGCTTTTTTCTTCCTGTAATATTCATTGTGCTTGAAGATCATTCGATGTCCATGATAATTTTTAGTTATTTGATTCCAATCAGACAAACGTGTTTGAATTTAGTGCAAATAGACTTTGAATACTACTAGTTATCACAATTTTTGCAACATTGTTCCTGTTCTTCATTAAGACTTGGCAACATATTCCAAGGTAAAACTGTGTGAAGTTGACTATATATTCGGTTAGCTTATTTTAATACAATTCCAATGACATAAATTTTATACATTAAACATACTGCCTTCATATAAAATTTTAGATTTATATATATTATCGTTATTTTGATGCGACGCCATTTTGGCACTCGTAGAATAGACGAGACACAGGACGAGAGGATGCGGTGCAGTAAAAAAAATCCTACTTACCGAAGGATTTAAAATGTTATGTTTGAGCACGTGGCAAATTGAGCTGTATTGGCATATTTGCCTTAGGATGCACTTAAGATTACTTTCAAGCACTACTTTAATATAGGTACTTTGTGTCTCGCTGTTAATTACAAAAATAAAATAAAATAAACTTTGTATCAGCAAATGTATCGTCATTCAAATAACGGAAACTCACAATCAATTGTAGAATATTCAAAAGTATTATTATCGCACAGGTAAATACATAAGTATATTTAAATTAAACGATTTATTTACGTATATAGTCTAACCTGGTTAGGTGATAGCTCAAGGGACCGCGATATCTTTTCTCTTATAAAGGTTTCTCACTCATCCGAGTTTCTTGCTTACAGAGTTATATAGGGCGGGGTCTATCTCACTTACTTATAAAGGTGTATAAAAATATGGCTAATATGTGCATAATTGGCAAGAAAATACGTGTATGTATATTTATTAAAATAATAGCTGAACATAAATGTTTCATCTAAATAATCTTACAACATTGACTTAAAAAGATCTGGTTATTTTTTTACATTTTGAGCATTTTTTTTTTAATGCAAAATGGTTTGACCAACCGCCGCATATTCAAAAAAATTGTGAAGCGTCCGCATTGCCTTTAAAGCTTCTTGTTTTTGGAATTTCCCCCGCTTCTTTATGCAATTTGTGGCTTCATGTTTGTTGATTCAAAAGTATTCACAATTTTTAGTTTATCATTATCATTATGAGAAAGTACCTACATGAACTTTCTTCGCATCTGCTGTTTATGAACTGACAGTAGTTAGCCTAACAATAACGGGGTTACCATGACGTTCAAAGTAAGATTGTTTCATTCTTATTTCAGTGTGGGTAAGAGACAGAGCTATACAGGTTGTCTAGCGCCATCTCTTACCAACACTGGAAATAGGAATGAAACAATCTTACTTTAAACAGCATGGTACAGGTCCATGTCGATACGCACGCTTGGACAAATACAATGTAACTTCCTATGTCGATAGAAAACAATAACAGATGCACATTTGGTAATTTGAATAGAATGAGAGTTCCTCGAAATTTAAGAATGAGTCATAAGTCATAAATAGCAAATGTTAAATAGGTTTCTGTTGCTTATAGAAATATAGGCAAGTAGCAATCTCTAAAGAGGTTAACGCGTTTAAAATTAGTGACATACAGGTAACCTGTATGACACTTCTAAACCTCTTTATGTTTCACACATAAAGAGGTTTTAGGAGGGCAAAATGACGGGACCTGGCAAATACTTTCATTAATAGAGTTTTCTCGCTTATCAGTTCTCACTTACTCAGGTTTGACTGTAATTATGTCGTGTCCAGATCTTAGAATTGATCACTTCATGATTTGACCGGCAATTTCGTGAATGGCCTTCATGATATGGCCAACTAGCCAGATCGTTTCAACGTTAACTTTTGCTGATATATATATCAATCCACGTTTATACTATTATATATATATATATATATTATAAGTCATTCAATGCCATATCATTTATGTAGGATTTCTATGATAATAAAAGGTCTAAATAAAAATGGAACTTATGTATTGCTCTTGTAAGAACAAACCGACGCTTGTAAGACAAAAATTACTAAGCGTCATTAAATAAACTTTACAGGAGAGTGATTTAACGCCAAACTTAAGTGGCAGTGGGTAGGGCACATTGCTCGCAGAACGGATGGCCGTTGGGCCCGAAAGGTTCTGGAATGGCGGTTGGAAGGCCTCCTACAAGGTGGACCGATGACATGGTGACGGTTGCGGGAGTCCGATGGATGCGAGACGCACAGGACCGTTCATTGTGGCGGCACTTGGGAGAGGCCTATGTCCAGCAGTGGACGTCTTTCGGCTGAAATGATGATGATGATGATTTATATGAACTTCGGAATTCCATTCAACTGGAATTGAAAATCGGATTCCCATCGGAAATGAATTATTTATTTAAAGTTTATGTACAGAAATGGTGGTACATGGGTGGACTTGATGCAGCCTGGCATTCTCTAAAAGTCGGCCTTTGGGTTGAAGGGGACGACACTGTAGTGGTTGTCCAAAGTTGACAAATACTCAATATATAAGAAAATAGAAAGAAGTAGCATTGAAAATAATAAAATGCAGGTATATAATATACCATAATCGTTTTAGAGTCTAATTTTGTAATATATCGGTCTTTTAATATATAATGACCAACGTTCAATGTTTGAAGATTATTAAATGTGATCAGTAAATAACCGTATCCAACATAAAGTTGATTCAAAAGTTAATTTAAGTATATTAATTCAACAAAGAAAAAATAATAACAAGTGAGGAATGTAGTGTATATCTACAACTAGAAACTCAATAACGTAATAAAATGTATTATTTGTGTTAAACATTTTATCGTTACAATATTTCGTATTGGCTTCTCATCAGAAAAATCGAAACACTTCCGTTTTTTATGGTTTCTGTCTTAACTTAACACAAAAGAGTTTTTATTCCATGAAAAAATCACATAATTGTATAGCTGGCAGTTTGGCCATGACAGGGATAAGCGAAAATTCGAAATTAGAATTTTATTTGTTTATCCTATCAATGAAATGATTTAATGTTTTAAGACAAATGTATGTTTAGACTTGAAGTAAATTTCACCTTTGAAAACTAAAAATTAGCGCTTATCTTAAAACTTTTTGTTCTTTATTTGTTTACTGTGACTTTGCGACGTCTAAAAAAGTTTTTTTTTTTTAAATAACCAAAAGCCCAAAAAATATATACGTGACAGATACATCCTTATGTATTCCTTATTTTTTTAAATCTTTATGCGAGATTTCTCTCGCTTTCTGATACTGCCGTAGGTAGATGTTGGATGTATTTTATCGACTATTGATTTCATTAATATTTTTGTCAATTTTTGTTGATTATTTTTAAATTAACATTCTTGTCATGTTGTTTTCGTAGGCAAATAAACATTTTTCAAAATTGATAGAAACTAAGTTAATATTATCTATCGCATGCTCACCATTACATTGGCATAAAAATGTCACAGTTATTTTTAACTATTGAAACCTTACATTTATTTTTGCCGGTCTGATACAAAGAAACTGAGCAGGTACCTGTCCCCACTACACGAAGGAAAAATGGTGCTCTAAGGGGGCGCATAGCCAAATTATTTGAAGGTAAAGATCTCTGCGAATAGACAATAATTACACTCTGTGGTTTTTTCAACAACAACCACGACGGTTTTGACTCCTGGCTAGAATTGTATTTTTCAAAAATCAAGGAGAATTTTAGTTTTCACCAAAATCGGGCCTGAGAGTCCTTTGAGTATTTTTCGCTATTTCGCAAAGTTTTAGATTTGGCCATTGACTCCCACTTGAAAAATTCACACGCCGCAACATAGAAAAAATCAATAAACTCGTCAATAAACAAACATTAACTTTAAACTCCTTTCTTGTTCATGATCCCCAAGCGTTTCGCGGCTTTCGCTCTCTCCCACTTCATTGTAGACTTTATTTTCGTATTTTACAGAGTAGTATGAAGAAGTTTGATTATTTAAGTGCATTCTTGGATAAATTTCCTACAATTTGAACGCATAATATTTTATTACCTATGCTCTGCCATTTTGTTTTTCGGTTTTACATTTAGGAAGTAAAGAGAGTCGACACTATTGATAATAAAATACGGTAAAATAAAGGGCATAACGACTTACAGTTGCAAAAGTTATGCAGGACTTTATACCTAGGAAAGAAGTTAACATATTCTATGGTCTTAATATATGTTTAGATGGATGTTTATTGTAAAAATTGTAATGATTATTCTTTTTCAATATTCGAATCATAGTAATTAATTAATACTAAACAAATTCTTAGTAAGAACGCATCTCATGATAATGGATAGTAAGTTAACTAGAGCCCCAATTTAAGTACATACAAGCCTTCTGTTTTATAATCTGAGCCTACAAGTATTAAAAGCGTCGCACAAACAAAGATACAAAGTGATCGGATACTCTCTAGTTTAACACCCCTAGGGGAGGGAGACATGAGCGACCGTTGCCATGGAAATCGTTTACCTGCATCCAATCGCGCCTGCGCACTAAATCTCTAGCTGAGTGGCAAAAGAGATTAGGTACATGTGCATGCGAATATGACATCTATTTCAAAGTTAGTAAGTCGTGGTTATTCCGTGAAAGCACGGGAACCAGACTCACACATTTGCAAATCAAATTATCCAATACACTCATAAAATACAGTGATATGATTGGCTGCAATTGCCAAAAATTACAAACGCAACTTTTACAAATTATCAAGGCAAGACTAGGTATTATAACTGGCGACTCACCCCAAGTTTCGGGTGTTAGAAATCTTTGCAAATAGCAACCACGCGACATTCATTATCTAATAAGACATTTAGCCACGTGGTCTTTTACTTCCTTTTGTTTAATTGAATTTGAAGAAAGACAATATGCTAACAGCGGTAATATCAACAGCTTGCTCGTAGGCCAATCTTTTAGTTTCGTGAACATAGTTTTTGAATTATAATAGGTACTAGTTATAACGTTTTTGCAATATTGTTACTGTTTTGTTTATTTGTGTTTTTATTAAGACTTGACAACACATTACAACGGTACACTATACGAAGTTGTATATAATCGGGTGGCTTTTTTATTACACAATTCCAATAGCATATGTTTTATAGATAGCTTACATACAAAATTTGTGCGCGGGATTTCGCGCGTTAGGTTTTAATACCATGCGAAACGAACGAAATTTTAGCACTCGTAGAATAGACGAGATGAATCCACGGTAAAAAAAAAAATAGATTTATTATTCTTACTAGTCCTTTCGTATGTTACCTCTACAATTATGCCACAGTTTTAGATAATATATGCCATTTTGGCACACGTAGAATAGCTACTCTGCGAGCCGGCGTTCCAAAATGGCGCTCGTGTTGCATGATGATGGGGACATTAAAATGAAGACGATGTCTAAAATTTTGTATGAAAGTAATGTGTGAAACGAATGTCATTAGAATTGCAATAAAATGAGCTAACCGAATATATACAACTTACGAATATTAATTAAAATCAGTAACAATGTTGCAAAAGACGTGATAACTAGTAGTATTCAAAGACTATGCGCAACTAAACAAAAAGATGTTTGCCCAACAGGAATCCAATAAGGAAGAACATAGACTTCGAACAAACTGATGGTATAAACGCTGTTGGCATAACAGTGTCTTTCTTCAACTTCAAGCACTGAATATTACATAATTAAAAGGAAGAAAAAGACCACGTAACAAAATGTGCTACTTTGGTGTATTTACTTCATGATGTAGACAATTGATGACGCGAGGTTACTATTTTCAAAGATTTCTAACACTCTTGCCGTAAATATTAGTAGAAGGATTTTTTTTTCTGTTGCATAAAACATTTATTAGGTTTTAGTTTCTTTTTTTTTAGTTGTCCATTCGTATAATACCTCTATAATTGTCCCATTTAGAAATAGAAACCTATTATTAACCATAAACTACTGTAAATCACTTACATCACGAGATAGATGCGTCAAAGTAGCACATTTCGCCACGTGGCTTTTTTCTTCCTGTAATATTCAGTGCTTGAAGACCATTCGATGTCCATGATATTTTTAATTTATTTGGTTCCAATCAGACAAACGTCTTTTAAGTTCGTGCAAAAATATTCTTTGAAAGCTTTATCGCATTTTTTGCAACCTTGTTCCTGTTTTTAATTAAGACTTGACAACACATTACAAGGTTAAACTGTATGGAGTTGTATATATTCGGTTAGCTTATTTTATAACAATTCCAGTGACTTAAGATTTATACACAGCTTTTATACAAAATTTTAGATATGTCATTATTTTAAAGTCAACGGGCGACGCGCATGGCGCGTTATCATGTCACAAGGACGCCATTTTGGCACGCCTCGTAGATGACTCCATGGTAAAAAAAAATACTACATAAGTACCGATATTTTATATTTAAAATGTTGTTTAACCACGCGACAAAATATGTAAGCTGCATTGGCGGAAAATATTTTCTAGTTTAACGTGAGTAAGCTCAATCGAGTTACCAAAGAAGTAGATTTTAAACTTAAAGAAAACTTAATTCAATCTATTTTTATTCTAACATAATACTTTAACTGTACCTACGTTTCATTGTTTTTTTCTTATTATTCTGTTCGTATGTAACCTATATAGGTATACCAATTGGAAAGAAAAACCTGTTATTAACCATAAATTACTGTAAATCATTTACATCATGCGTCAAATGCGCCAAAGTAATTATTTTGCCACGTGGTCTTTTTCTTCCTGTAATATTCAGTGTTTGAATGTCATTCGATGTCCATGATAAATTTTATTTATTTGGTTCCGATCAGAAAAACATCTTTTAAATTAGTGCAAAAATATTCTTTGAAAGCTTTATCGCATTTTTTGCAATATTGTTCCTGTTTTTAATTAAGACTTGACAACACATTACGAGGTAAAACTGTATGGAGTTGTATATATTCGGTTAGCTTATTTTATAACAATTCCAGTGACATAAGATTTATACATAGCTTTTATACAACATTTTAGATATGTCATTATTTTAAAGTCAACAGGCGACGCGCATGGCGCGTTATCCTGCCACAAGGGCGCCATAATTGCACGCCTCATAGATGACTCCACGGTAAAAAAAAAACTACCGAAGTACCGATATTTTATGTCTAAAATGTTGTTTAACCACGTGACAAAATAAGCCGCATTGGCGGAAAATATTTTCTAGTTTAACGTAAGCTCAATTGAGTTACCAAAGATTTAGAACTTAAAGAAAACTTAATTCAATCTATTTTATTTCCAATTTTTATTCTAACATAATACTTTAACTGTACCTACGTTTCATTGATTTTTTCTTATTTTTCTGTTCGTATGTAACCTATATAGGTACCAAATGGTTACCAATTGGAAAGAAAAACCTGTTATTAACCATAAATTACTGTAAATCATTTACATCATGAATTCATGATATAAATGCGTCAAAGTAGCACATTTTTCCACGTGGCTTTTTTCTTCCTACAATATTCAGTGCTTGAAGTTGAAGGAAGACAATATGCCAACAGCATTTATACCAACAGCTTGATCGAAGTCCATAATCAACTTTATATAATGCGATCCAATTAGACAAACATCTCTTAGTTTAGTGAACCAAGTCTTTGAATACTGGTTATCACGTATTTTGCAATATTGTTACTGTTTTTAATTAAGAAAATTGGATGCGTTGAGTGAAAATTGGATTTTTACTCAACGCAGCGAGGCATTCTCTAAAAGTCGGCCTTTGTGTTGAAGGGGACGACACTGTAGTGGTTGTCCAAAGTGGACAAATACTTAATATATAAGAAAACTAGAATGAAGTATCATTGAAAATAATAAAATGCATAATGTTCAGACATCGCCTTAACACGCAGACATCGCCTTAACGACTAGAGCTGCCATCTACCTCACAGCGATTGGTCGCCCACGGATGCCATTGCCCAATCACCTCCGAGCTACGCATCAACGTCTTCTTTCAAATCACCATTTTTTCATTGCATCGCACGCACTATACCATATACATTTTTGCATCCATTATTTCATGTAATAATCGCAATATATTCAAAATTAAAAGCAATTCCTGATGTCGCTGTCATTGCAAGCAACCTTCAGTCTCCTAACACGCAGCATAGCTTAAACCAAATACATATATATATTATGCAATAATCGTTTTAGAGTCTAATTTTGTAATATATCGGTCGTTTTACATATAATGACCAACGTCCAATGTTTGAAGATTAATAAATGTGATCAACATAAAGTTGATCCAAAAGTTAATTTAAGTAAACAAAGAAAACATGGAGGCATGTACCTAGTTTATATCTACAACTAGAAACTCAATAAACGTATAATAAAATTTATTATCTGTGTTAAACATTTTATCGTTACAATATTTAGTATTGGCTGTATATCTACTTCTCATCAGAAAAATCGAAATACTTCCGTTTTTATGGTTTCTGTCCTAATTTATCACAAAAGAGTTTTTATTCCACAAAATAATCACATGATTGTATAGCTGGCAGTTTGGCCATCACAGTGATAAGCGAAAATTCAAAATTAGAATTTCAATTTGTTTATCCTTCAAATGAAATGATTCACTGTTTTAAGACAAATGTATGTTTAGACTTGGAGTACATTTCACCTTTGAAAACTAAAAATTAGCGCTTATCTTAAAACTTTTTGTTATTTATTGGTTTACTGTGACTTTGCGACGTCTGAAAAAGTTTTTTTAAATAACCAAAAGCCCAAAAAATATATACGTGACAGATACATCCTTAAGTACCTATATCTTATTTTTTTAAATCTTTATGCGAGATTTCTTACGCTTTCTGATACTGCCGTAGGTAGATGTTGTATGTATTTTATCGTCTGTTGATTTCAATCATATTTTTGTCAATTTTTGTTGATTATTTATAAATTTACATTCTTGTAGTCATGTTGTTTTCGTAGGCCAATAAACATTTTTCAAAATTGACAAAAACAAACATAAACTTTAAACTCCTTTGTTGTTCATGATCCTCAAGCATTTCGCGGCTTTCGCTCTCTCCCACTTCATTGTAGACTTTATTTTCGTATTTTACAGACTAATTTAGTATAAAGAAGTTTGATTATTTAAGTACATTATTGGATAAATTTCCTACAATTTGAATGCGTAATATTTTATTATCTATGCTCTGCCATTTTGTTTTTCGGTTTTACATTTAGGAAGTAAAGAGAGTCGACACTATTGATAATAAAATACGGTAAAATAAAGGGCATAACGACTTACAGTTGCAAAAGTTATGCAGGACTTTATACCTAGGAAAGAAGTTAACATATTCTATGGTCTTAATATATGTTTAGATGAATGTTTATTGTAAAAATTGTAATGATTATTCTTTTTCAATATTCGAATCAAAGTAATTAATTAATACTAAACAAATTCTTAGTAAGAACGCATATCATGATAATGGATAGTAAGTTAAATAGAGCCCCAACTTAAGTGCATACAAGCCTTCTGTTTTATAATCTGAGCCTACAAGTATTAAAAGCGTCGCACAAACAAAGATACAAAGTGATCGGATACTCTCTAGTTTAACACCCCTAGGGGAGGGAGACATGAGCGACCGTTGCCATGGAAATCGTTTACCTGCATCCAAGTGCGCCTGCGCACTAAATCTCTAGCTGAGTGGCAAAAGAGATTAGGTACATGTGCATGCGAATATGACATCTATTTCAAAGTTAGTAAGTCGTGGTTATTCCGTGAAAGCACGGGAACCAGACTCACACATTTGCAAATCAAATTATCCAATACACTCATAAAATACAGTGATATGATTGGCTGCAATTGCCAAAAATTACAAACGCAACTTTTACAAATTATCAAGGCAAGACTAGGTATTATAACTGGCGACTCACCCCAAGTTTCGGGTGTTAGAAATCTTTGCAAATAGCAACCACGCGACATTCATTATCTAATAAGACATTTAGCCACGTGGTCTTTTACTTCCTTTTGTTTAATTGAATTTGAAGAAAGACAATATGCTAACAGCGTTAATATCAACAGCTTGCTCGTAGGCCAATCTTTTAGTTTCGTGAACATAGTTTTTGAATAATAGGTACTAGTTATAACGTTTTTGCAATATTGTTACTGTTTTGTTTATTTGTGTTTTTATTAAGACTTGACAACACATTACAACGGTACACTATACGAAGTTGTATATAATCGGGTGGCTTTTTTATTACACAATTCCAATAGCATATGTTTTATAGATAGCTTACATACAAAATTTGTGCGCGGGATTTCGCGCGTTAGCTTTTAATACCATGCGAAACGAACGAAATTTTAGCACTCGTAGAATAGACGAGATGAATCCACGGTAAAAAAAAAATAGATTTATTATTCTTACTAGTCCTTTCGTATGTTACCTCTACAATTATGTCACAGTTTTAGATAATATATGCCATTTTGGCACACGTAGAATAGCTACTCTGCGAGCCGGCGTTCCAAAATGGCGCTCGTGTTGCATGATGATGGGGACATTAAAATGAAGACGATGTCTAAAATTTTGTATGAAAGTAATGTGTGAAACGAATGTCATTAGAATTGCAATAAAATGAGCTAACCGAATATATACAAGTTACGAATATTAATTAAAATCAGTAACAATGTTGCAAAAAACGTGATAACTAGTAGTATTCAAAGACTATGCGCAACTAAACTAAAAGATGTTTGCCCAACAGGAATCCAATAAGGAAGAACATAGACTTCGAACAAACTGATGGTATAAACGCCGTTGGCATAACAGTGTCTTTCTTCAACTTCAAGCACTGAATATTACATAATTAAAATGAAGAAAAAGACCACGTAGCAAAATGTGCTACTTTGGCGTATTTACTTCATGATGTAGATAATTGATGACGCGAGGTTGCTATTTTCAAAGATATCTAACTCTCTTGCCGTAAATATTAGTAGAAGGATTTTTTTTTCTGTTGCATAAAACATTTATTAGGTTTTAGATTCTTTTTTTTTAGTTGTCTATTCGTATAATACCTCTATAATTGTCCCATTTAGAAATAGAAAAACCTATTATTAACCATAGATTATTGTAAATCACTTACATCACGAGATAAATGCGTCAAAGTAGCACATTTTGCCACGTGGCTTTTTTCTTCCTGTAATATTCAGTGCTTGAAGACCATTCAATGTCCATGATATTTTTAATTTATTTGTTTCCAATCAGACAAACATCTTTTAAATTAGTGCAAAAATATTCTTTGAAAGCTTTATCGCATTTTTTGCAATATTGTTCCTGTTTTTAATTAAGACTTGACAACACATTACAAGGTAAAACTGTATGGAGTTGTATTATTCGGTTAGCTTATTTTGTAACAATTCTAGTGACATAAGATTTATACATAGCTTTTATACAAAATTTTAGATATGTCTATATTTTAAAGTCAATGGGCGACGCGCATGGCGCGTTATCATGGCACAAGGGCGCCATTTTGGCACGCCTCGTAGATGACTCCACGGTAAAAAAATACTACCGAAGTACCTATATTTATATCTAAAATGTTGTTTAACCACGTGACAAAATAAGCTGCATTGACGGAAAATATTTTCTAGTTTAACGTAAGCTCAATTGAGTTACCAAAGACATAGATTTTAAACTTAAAGAAAACTTAATTCAATCTATTTTATTTCCAATTTTTATTTTAACATAATACATGAACTGTACCTACGTTTTATTGATTTTTTCTTATTTTTCTGTTCGTATGTAACCTATATAGGTATACCAATTGGAAAGAAAAACCTGTTATTAACCATAAATTACTGTAAATCATTTACATCATGAGATAAATGCGTCAAAGTAGCACATTTCCCCACGTGGCTTTTTTCTTCCTGCAATATTCAGTGCTTGAAGTTAAAGGAAGACAATATGCCAACAGCATTTATACCAACAGCTTGATCAAAGTCCATAATCAACTTTATATAATGCGATCCAATTAGACAAACGTCTTTTAGTTTAGTGAACCAAGTCTTTGAATACTAGTTATCACGTATTTTGCAATATTGTTACTGTTTTTAATCAAGAAAATTGGATGCGTTGAGTGAAAATTGGATTTTTACTCAACGCAGCGAGGCATTCTCTAAAAGTCGGCCTTTGTGTTAAAGGGGACGACACTGTAGTGGTTGTCCAAAGTGGACAAATACTCAATATATAAGAAAACTAGAATGAAGTATCATTGAAAATAATAAAATGCATATTGTTCAGACATCGCCTTAACACGCAGACATCGCCTTAACGACTAGAGCTGCCATCTACCTCACAGCGATTGGTCGCCCACGGATGCCATCGACCAATCACCTCCGAGCTACGCATCAACGTCTTCTTTCAAATCACCATTTTTTCATTGCATCGCACGCACTGTAACATATACATTTTTCCGTCCATTATTTCATGTAATAATCGCAATATATTCAAAATTAAAAGCAATTCCTTGTGTCGCTGTCATTGCAAGCAACCTTCAGTCTCCTAACACGCAGCATAACCGAAACCGAATACATATACCTATATTATGCAACAATCGTTTTAGTCTAATTTTGTAATATATCGGTCGTTTTACGTATTTAGTGACCAACGTCTAATGTTTGAAGATTAATAAATGTGATCAACATAAAGTTGATCCAAAAGTTAATTAAACAAAGAAAAAATAACAACAAGTGAGGGATGTAGTGTATATCTATAACTAGAAAGTCAATAAACGTATAATAAAATTTATTATCTGTGTTAAACATTTTATCGTTACAATATTTAGTATTGGCTGTATACTTCTCATCAGAAAAATCGAAACACTTCCGTTTTTATGGTTTCTGTCCTAATTTAACACAAAAGAATTTTTATTCCATGAACAAAATCACATAATTGTATAGCTGGCAGTTTGGCCATGACAGGGATAAGCGAAAATTCGAAATTAGAATTTTATTTGTTTATCCTATCAATGAAATGATTTAATGTTTTAAGACAAATGTATGTTTAGACTTGAAGTAAATTTCACCTTTGAAAACTAAAAATTAGCGCTTATCTTAAAACTTTTTGTTCTTTATTTGTTTACTGTGACTTTGCGACGTCTGAAAAAGTTTTTTTAAATAACCAAAAGCCCAAAAAATATATACGTGACAGATACATCCTTAAGTATTCCTTATTTTTATGAAATGTGCGAGATTTCTTACGCTTTCTGATACTGCCGTAGGTAGATGTGATATGTATTTTATCGTCTATTGATTTCGTTAATATTTTTGTCAATTTTTGTTGATTATTTTTAAATTTACATTCTTGTAGTCATGTTGTTTTCGTAGGCAAATAAACATTTATCAAAATTGATAGAAATTAAATTAATATTATCTATTGCACGCTCACCATTACATTAGCATAAAAATGTCACAGTTATTTTTAACTATTGAAACCTTACATTTCTTTTTGCCGGGCTGATACAAAGAAACTGAGCAGGTACCTGTCCCCACTACACCGAGAAAAATGGTGCTCTAAGGGGGCGCGTAGCCAATTTATTTGAAGGTAAAGATCTTGGCGAATAGACAATAATTACACTTGTAGTTTTTTCAACAACAACATCGACGGTTTCGACTCCTGGCTAAAATTTTATTTTTCAAAAATCTAGGATTCTGTTTTAGTTTTCATCAAAATCGGGCCTGAGTCTTTTGAGTATTTTTCGCTATTCCGCAAAGTTTTGGATTTGGCCATTGACTCCCACTTGAAAAATTCACTCGCTGCAACATAGAAAAATTCAATAAACTCGTCCATAAACAAACATTAAACTCCTTTGTTGTTCATGATCCTCAAGCATTTCGCGGCTTTCGCTCTCTCCCACTTCATTGTAGACTTTATTTTCATAATTTACAGGCTACTTTAGCATGAAGAAGTTTGATTATTTAAGTACATTCTTGGATAAATTTCCTACAATTTGAACGCATAATATTTTATTATCTATGCTCTGCCATTTTGTTTTTCTGTTTTACATTTAGGGCGTAAAGAGAGTCGACACTATTGATAATAAAATACGGTAAAATAAAGGGCATAACGACTTACAGTTGCAAAAGTTATGCAGGACTTTATACCTAGGAAAGAAGTTAACATATTCTATGGTCTTAATATATGTTTAGATGGATGTTTATTGTAAAAATTGTAATGATTATTCTTTTTCAATATTCGAATCATAGTAATTAATTAATACTAAACAAATTCTTAGTAAGAAGTTAAGAACGCATCTCATGATAATGGATAGTAAGTTAAATAGAGCCCCAACTTAAGTACATACAAGCCTTCTGTTTTATAATCTGAGCCTACAAGTATTAAAAGCGTCGCACAAACAAAGATACAAAGTGATCGGATACCCTCTAGTTTAACACCCCTAGGGGAGGGAGATATGAGCGCACGTTGCCATGGAAATCGTTTACCTGCATCCGAGTGCGCCTGCGCGCTAAATCTCTGAGTGGCAAAAGAGATTAGGTGGTACATGTGCATGCGAATATGACATCTATTTCAAAGTTAGTAAGTCGTGGTTATTCCGTGAAATAGAAAATACAGTTTGGAATGCCCCTACTCTGGCTAAGCACGGGAACCAGACTCACACATTTGCAAATCAAATTATCCAATACACTCATAAAATACAGTGATATGATTGGCTGCAATTGCCAAAAATTACAAACGCAACTTTTACAAACCATCAAGGCAAGACTAGGTATTATAACTGGCGACTCACCCCAAGTTTCGGGTGTTAAAAATCTTTGAAAATAGCAACCACGCGACATTAATTATTTAGATCATGAAGTAAATACGACATTAAGCCACGTGGTCTTTTACTTCCTTTTATTTAATTGAATTTGAAGAAAGACAATATGCTAACAGCGTTAATATCAACAGCTTGCTCGTAGGCCAATCTTTTAGTTTCGTGAACATAGTTTTGAATAATAGGTACTAGTTATAACGTTCTTGCAATATTGTTACTGTTTTGTTTATTTGTGTTTTTATTAAGACTTGACAACACATTACAACGTTACACTATACGAAGTTGTATATAATCGGGTGGCTTTTTTATTACACAATTCCAATACCCTATGTTTTATAGGTACATAGCTTACCTACATACAAAATTTGTGCGCGGGATTTCGCACGTTAGCTTTTAACACCATGCGAAACGAACGAAATTTTGGCACTCGTAGAATAGACGAGATGATTCCACTGTAAAAAAAAATAGATTTTTTATTCTTACTAATCCTTTCGTATGTTACCTCTACAATTATGCCACAGTTTTAGATAATATACTTATGCCATTTTGGCACACGTAGAATAGCTACTCTACGAGCCGGCGTTCCAAAATGGCGCTCGTGTTTCATGATGATGGGGATATTAAAATGAAGACGATGTCTAAATTTTTGTATGAAAGTTATGTATAAAACGAATGTCATTAGAATTGCAATAAAATGAGCTAACCGAATATATACAACTTACGAATATTAATTAAAATCAGTAACAATGTTGCAAAAGACGTGATAACTAGTAGTATTCAAAGACTATGC
Organism: Mythimna vitellina; assembly: GCA_949316375.1. Taxonomy (NCBI): domain Eukaryota; kingdom Metazoa; phylum Arthropoda; class Insecta; order Lepidoptera; family Noctuidae; genus Mythimna; species Mythimna vitellina. The sequence continues at coordinate 7,953,382 of OX438699.1, read as the reverse complement.
GCAACTAAACAAAAAGATGTTTGCCCGATAGGAATCCAATAAGGAAGAACATAGACTTCGAACAAACTGATGGTATAAACGCTGTTGGCATAACAGTGTCTTTCTTCAACTTCAAGCACTGAATATTACATAATTAAAAGGAAGAAAAAGACCACGTAGCAAAATGTGCTACTTTGGTGTATTTACTTCATGATGTAGATAATTGATGACGCGAGGTTGCTATTTTCAAAGATTTTTTTTCTGTTGCATAAAATATTTATTAGCTTTTAGTTTACGTTTTTTCTTAGTTGTCCATTCGTATAATACCTCTATAATTGTCCCATTTAGAAAGGGAAACCTGTTATTAACCATACATTACTGTAAAATACTTACATCATGAGATAAATGCGCCAAAGTAATTATTTTGCCACGTGGTCTTTTTCTTCCTGTAATATTCAGTGTTTGAATGCCATTCGATGTCCATGATAAATTTTATTTATTTAGTTCCGATCAGACAAACATCTTTTAAATTAGTGCAAAAATGTTCTTTGAAAGCTTTATCGCATTTTTTGCAATATTGTTCCTGTTTTTAATAAAGAGTTGACAACACATTACAAGGTAAAACTGTATGGAGCTGTATATATTCGGTTAGCTTATTTTGTAACAATTCCAGTGACATAAGATTTATACATAGCTTTAATACAAAATTTTAGATATGTCACTATTTTAAAGTCAACGGGCGACGCGCATGGCGCGTTATCCTGCCACAAGGACGCCATTTTGGCACGCCTCGTAGATGACTCCACGGTAAAAAAAATACTACATAAGTACCGATATTTTATATCTAAAATGTTGTTTAACCACGTGACAAAATAAGCTGCATTGGCGGAAAATATTTTCTAGTTTAACGTGAGTAAGCTCAATCGAGTTACCAAAGAAGTAGATTTTAAACTTAAAGAAAACTTAATTCAATCTATTTTATTTTGTTTCTAATTTTTATTCTAACATAATACTTTAACTATACCTACGTTTCATCGATTTTTTCTTATTATTCTGTTCGTATATAACCTATACAGGTATACCAATTGGAAAGAAAAACCTGTTATTAACCATAAATTACTGTAAATCACTTAAATCATGAGATAAATGCGTCAAAGTAACACATTTTGCCACGTGGTCTTTTTCTTCCTGTAATATTCGGTGCTTGAAGTTGAAGGAAGACAATATGCCAACAGCATTTATACCAACAGCTTGTTCGAAGTCCATAATCAACTTTATTTAATGCGATCCAATTAGACAAACATCTTTTAGTTTAGTGAACCAAGTCTTAGAATACTAGTTTTCAACTTTTCACGTATTTTGCAATATTGTTACTGTTTTTAATTAAGACTTGACAACACATACATGGTAAAATTATATGAAATTGTATATATTCGGTTTGCTTATTTTATTACAATTCCAATGACATAAGTTTTATACAGAGCTTTCATATGAAATTTTAGATAACTATGGCGTTATTTTAACGTCCCCGGGCGACGCGCGACGCAGCAGCGCGCACGCCATTTTGACACTTACTTGCTCTGTAATATAATCTTGACTTTATTTATATATTATAGTTTATTTTAGACCAAGATAATAAATGATACAATTGAAGCCTTCAATTAAAAAACATACAATTGGCTACTTTATCGCATTTTGCAATCTCTTCCTGGGGCCTAAGTCTGCTATTTTTATAAAATCGTCATTCCAACACGATCCCATTGTCATTTTGCTAAAAGTTCGTAATCTGATAATTCATACTGGTCGATCATTGATCGGTCAATGATCTTGTGGTAGAATAACAATATCGAGCTGTCTTGAAACAAATTAAAAGCAATGGTAGGTCACTGATCAAAGGAACTGTCAAAATTTTGGCAGTTACTCGCACGCGTCAAATATTTATTTGTCATTATATACGAGATTACCATTCTATGCGATTTCTTTCAATGGAGTGTCAGTGGTTGACCAATGGAAAGTCATAATGATGCCATTATATTAGTAGATTACCAAACTTGATCAAAATCAACAATTATGAAGTCAACGATAGACCATTCTGACACTATTGTAATAGCAGACTTGAGGCCCAGGTAACCTGGAATGGTCAAATATCAATGGCGGATTAACCACGTAGTAAATGATAGCATTTGCTACCGTTGCTTCATTTGCGGGCCCCGCGCTTTAAGACTCGCAAAAAAAGGTACCTACTCATAATAAATATGTCGTGGCCATATCTTAGAAATTGATCATTTCATTAATTAAATGGACGGTTTTCATGAAATGGTGCTATTTCAGCTAAACTCATGATAATTTCATGATGCGGTCAAGCATGGCTGATCGTATTGTAAAGTAATTACGTTGTCTATCAACTGAATCCACTGTTCCTCAATGTAATCTCGTTTTTTTACTATAAAATATACTTTTCTTTCACCAAAAATACTAATTGTGCACAAGGATCATGGCGAAGTCTCGAACTAAAGTTTTGTTTGCATATTTTTTTAGCGTTCGTAGCGATAAAAAATATACAAAAGTATTTAAATTAATCTCTAAACAATTTTGTCTTACACATTACTATTAATAGAATCTTCGTATTAAAGATTTTCCAGTTTAAAGTTGTTGAGATTACGTATATTATGTCATAAATACCTAGGTACCTGTTTATGAATTTTAAAATCGTTTGTTCAAAAATGCGTTTATTATTCCATATGAATAAAAAATAAATAATAATAATACTTATGTACCTACATAAGTATTATTATTATGTCAATATTACCAACGTACGTCCTTAATCCTTAAATTTAATAAACTCATTTTTTAACAAACTATTTCCATCATTCCCGGTGGTGGGTTGTTATGGCATTTTTGTCAGGCATAACGCAACCGTTTTAACGTAACGGTTACAGGCAACTGTTGTCGTTGCAACTGGTTTGAAGACGATTTAAAAGATGAAACTATCTTTGAACTAACTAAGTCTTTGAAGTAAGTTTGAGTTTCTCACTACTGCTAACGATTTCAAATAATTATATAAAACGGTTTACCACATAATTCATTTTATTAGTTAAAATTACTATACGATGAAATGAAGTTACTTTTCATACTTTTGCCGCAGAATTTGCAGTGCAATCTTATTCTAATATGTAATCTATAAATTATGTTACAAATAGTTTATACAGGTTGTTTGGTGCATCGTGTGCCAAATTGAAATGGTCGACGGGAGGGGTCATCTGCTATCCTCTTAGACCCCTAAACACTTCTCATGCCTTGTAGATTTTTTTTCATCGACTTTTTATTCTTTTATGAAAATAAAGGCCAAAGTTTTCATTCAAATACAAATTTAATAAAATTATAAAGCGTAGACTCAGAATTTTAATTTTATTTAGATGTGTATTGTATTAGAGTGCTTTTAAATTTAAAATTAGTGACATTAGCCATATAGTTTTTTTTTAATTCACTTGCAAAGTTTTGGCCTTGAATTAAAGCTGTCCATGTTACAGCTATTTACATGGCTATGCCATGTGAATAGCTGTCAATGAATGAAAAAATTAAATTTCGTACATGTTAACAAATGAATACCTGACGTATGCGATAATCTGCTAAAATTTTGACAGTTCTTTTGATCAGTGACCTAATCTATGATAAGAGAAATATAAGAACGTCATTGTGCAGTCATTGCTTTTAATAAGCTCGATATTGTGATTCTACCACATCTCTAGTAGTACGAGACCATTGACTGAACAATGATCGATCATTATGAATTAGCAGATTAGTAAAATGACAATGGGATCGTGTTGGAATGACGAATTTATAAAAATAGCATCCATGGGCCCCTTATCGTTTAAACGTTGACATTTGATGATATGTATCAACGTTTAATCCTCGTTTGGCCATATTATTGATGTAGGATTTCTATAATGAAAAGTCTATAGAAAGTAGGCCAAACAAGGATTGACATATCATCAAAGTTTAACGTTTAAAATGATCTGGCCAATTTAACTTGGCCATAATCATGAAGTGATCAATTTCTATGATCTGGCCACTACATATACATAATTATTAATATTCAAACGGTGTTTTCAAAATGAATTTAATTATTATGAATTGGAATATTAAAGTTTTTGATTCTTACTTTTTTATCATCATTTCAGCCGAAAGACGTCCACTGTTGGACATAGGCCTCCCCCAAGCGTCGCCGCAACGACCGATCCTGTGCGTCTTGGTAATTATTACTTTTTTATACCTGAACAAAAATTTACTCAATATAATATTATGTGACTTGATAGGTAAAATATTACTATAAGTGTTGTTTATTGTTATTTCCGCTATTCCAAACAATTTCAATAAGTACTCGACTGTTTTATATCCCAACCTTAGTAAGGTAAAAAGGACTGCTGCTATTGGCAACTTAAAAGCTTTGTGAGTGAATTTTTGAGATATCTGAGGGGTTGATTTCTATCGACTAGGAAATACTGATTTCAGATCGACGTATTCGGCTATCTAAAGAAGAAAAAAAAGTAAAAAATGATGTTTATACAATTTTTTTTTTTTTCCATCATAATAATTTATTTCTATTCCGGTCCCAGGCACAATGTTATAATAAATGTTGTATCACTCATAAGCAACAGTATTCATATTCACTATCTACTTAGCAATATTAAATACCTAGATACTATTTGAAATAACAATAAATGTTTATTGAATACGAATACGGCACTGATATCTACGTATTCGATCATATTCAGATATAGCTAATACTCAAATATTAGTTTAAATATTATAATATTACTTGACGAATCTATTCATATTAGCTAATACTGCTAAATAATTATTACTATGGGACCGATACCGTCCCATCTTTACTGTTGAGTAATAATTGTGACGTTGTGCGTTGATCGGATTCGCGATATCATTGCTTTTGTCGCAACTCGGAACGCAGGGTATGTAAATAATACATTGACTGACACTTTGAGAGTTTTTGGCGGGATTTCTTCGAGTGAAGTTCAGTGGCTGTTTTAATTATTCGCAAATTGATTCCTAGTGGATATTGTGATGTAAAATTGGTGTAGTTTCGTATCTCAAGTGTCTGCGCAACTGGACAATATGGGGAATCATTGAAACAGGCGCGATCTCGGTAAAATGGAGCTGAGAATTTTATTGTAGTTTTGGCTACCTCAGCGAAGTTTGCTGGGAAGGTTGAATCGATACATTTGCTACCGAATACTACAAAAACATTGGAATGTGTTACACCCGCATTCTAATGTAAAACAAAAAGAAGAAACCAAGATATTCGAATACGAAAGACATTATTAGAAGAAAACATGGACGAGAGACTAGACGATATGATCGGGCGACTATAGCCTTCCCTAACGGGTAAAAGGAAAACAAAAAAAATTGACAGCAAAGAGTATGTAGCTATGTAAAGCTAACGCTTTAATGACAGTCACATTTTTAGGTTATTATTACAGTTTACTAAATAAATCGAGACTATTTTTTTTATAAAGGTTTTAGGCATATAAAAATATGAATGAGACTAAAGCTAGGGAAGCTACTATTCTACCAAAGAAGAAAAATACGATTAGTAAAGGTAAACTGAAGAAAACTATAAAAAATGTCATTTGTCGGCCTGATCCAGTGTTTTGGTAATTTTGCGCCATCAATATTAAAAATTTGTTTACTGTTATGCGCCACTGTATTGTTACAAATAAACTTTGCATACATTACAGGCCAGAGCTAACGGAAGACGAAGGAAAGAGGTTAGAATCGGCCTTGAAAAAACATAAAATTGCCGTACCAGAATTCAAAAAACCTCATTGGAAGGATCTGAAACTTATTCCTAAGGAAAAACGTCCCAAACCACCGAAATTGAAGTAAGGAACATTTCTAGTATTCTTATATTTTTGCCTATTTTAATTATAAACAAAAAATACATTAGTCATAATTTAATTTAAAATTATGGAATGTTTGATTTTTGAGCCATGTACTGCAACAATTTTATTTTCAGAAAAATAGATGGACTACTACTTGGTATAAGAGAATGTATTGATGCTGTACAAAATGGAGAATGTTCTGCAATAATCATTGAAGCAAAAGTAAACCCTAGAATGATAGTACAGCCTATTTTAGAAATGTGTACAACTAAAAATATACCTCTTCTATGTTTGAGTGACCTAAGGAAGATAACTGCAGCCAATTTCGGTGTACCAACTAGTTGTCTAGGAATAAAATACAACAGCCTATTAGATGTTAAGAACGAAATACTTGAAATTGCTAAAAATCATCAAAGACCCAAACAAACTAACCAGCAAAAGGAAGCAAATGACAGCATAGTAGAAAAAATGAATATTGACATTAACGAGACAAGAGAAGAAAGAAAAATTAGTGATGTTACTACTACTTTTCAATTCTTATACAGGACTAGTAAGAAGCATAGAGTATTTGTGCCAACTGCTTTAGAAACAGTTCCAAAACTGACAAAACAATTTACTGGCCAAAACTTCATAGAATTTTCTGACAAAGCCGACCTAAGGAACAGCAAAGCTTTCATGAGAATGTTAGTAAAGAAGTTTTCCAACAATCCAGATAGGGTTAAAAAGAAATAAACAATTTTTCTAATGAGAGAGATGCTTTATTTTAAAAATATTATAACTATAATGTCACAATAGACATAATATTACGTTAAACATTCCACAAGGAATGTGATTAGTAATCAGAAATGTTTGGGATGTCTTTATAATATTAAGCAAATAAATTGAAGCTATCCCTTAACACTTCTTATTACTTTTTATCAAATTTTACCTTTTAAAATTTTCACTGCCATGTTACGTAATTCAGCAATATTTTTTACCTACTCTTCATTCTTTTTTTCATAAAACCATCTAAACTATATTCATGTCAGTAGATAAGTTGTTTCCAAAATTCATCCAGGTAAAACTTGATAAACTAATTATACTAAAATATCATGCCATACTTCATATAATGAATCTATACAAAAATCTAACAACTGTCATTGTATGAAGTATCGCATGAGAGTAGATATATGTATCTTACATTTTCAATTTATGCATTGCATTTAAGTTTTTTAACAGTTCAATTTAATAAAAATCAAACAACAGATTGGTTCAATGTTATACCTACAATAATGACTATATAAGTCAATTATAGCTGGCCATTGCTTACATCTAAACATACTTAGTAAACCAAGATAGTCAATAATAACATGAAGTTTTTCGATGTTCCCTCAAATAGTCAATAAATGAATGTAGCCATAACCTTGGTGCAATATAATCTACATAACATTCATACAAAAAACAAGTCATGATATACACTTTTATTTAAATATAAACTCAACTTTAACGACTTTGTTTTTAAACAATATTATAGTAATGCTCAATATCATAACATGTTAACTATATTAGTATAAAAATAATAATTGGTACATAGCACCAATAATGATTTATATGATCACATATTTAGCTATTTATATCAATAATTAATTGTCTTAATTTCATGTCACTACATGTAACAATTTTATAATCATCAAGCAAAAAAAATAAATTGTGAAATTATTCACTGGAAGATTACAGGAATGAAAACAAGAAAGCAATAATTACCATACTAGTCAAGCAACAAGTCATAATTAACTGTACACGAAAATATTATTTGTACATCTCTAGAAACTATTTAATGTATATTAAATACCAGCATACACTTCTCAGAAGCATATGACAGAAATCATAGAATATGTACAAAATATAAATGCCTATTTATCAGTGATACGTGCAACGCCGCGCTCGCCTCGTCTGGCGCGCGTGCCGGCTGCAACGTGTTCCATAAACATTTCCCGAACGTTGCTTAAGCTGGAATCCGTCCCGGCTCGATCAATCATCGTCAGAGCTAGCGGAGATCTACTGGTCCGGTTTTTATTGCCAAAAACCGGCAGTGAGACGCAGATGAGCGCTCCGTCGCGCTCAGTGCGGCACGCGCGCTTCGCTGGGCCGATAGCGTGCCAGGATGATGGCGCACATCTTCTGCGCGTCCGTCTCTTCCGGGTATGCCGCCATAGCCTCCGCCACCTGCGACTCAGGGAAGATGCCCGCCAGGTGGTAGTGCATGCGGCGCCTGGCGTCCCAGTGCTGCAGCGCGCCGTCCGACGCGCACGGCGACGTGAGCGGCGCCAGCAGCGCCGCCGCGGCCGCCGCGCCGCTCGCCGCGCCGGGCGCGCTGGCCACGCGCGCCGCCAGCGCGTGCGGCTGCAGCCGCGGGTCGCACGCCGGGTTCAGCGTCAGCTGGCGCGCCAGCTTGCGGTGCGTGTTCACGTCGGCCGGCGGGCAGGGAGGCACTAACGGAGGCTGTGTTGGTTGAGAGGGTCCCGCCACCTGCGCGCGGTCGAAGTGTGTGGCGAGAGTGGCGTCAGCAAGGCGCGGTGCAGCGGACTGCGCGCGCGCCAGCTGGCGCTTCACGTCGGCGGGGCGGCCGCCGGGCGGCAGGCTCACGGTGTGCAGGTCGCGGCGCAGTGTCTTGGCAGCCGCGCGCTCCGACAGCTTCTCCGCGACGGACTTGTGCGGCCGCCCTGCACGCTCGGGGTGGTGGAACTTGCACTTGTTGCCGTACGTGCACTTGCGGCCGTACGGACACGCGGGTGGCGGGTCTGCGCGGGACGGCGGGGCGCGCAGGAAGGCGTCCAGCGTTGGTCCCGAGCGGCCCAGCGGGTCGTCGGGCGGCATGAAGCGGTCGTTCACGAACGAATACATGAGCAGTCGCTCCTCCACCACTTTCCGGAAGTCGGGATTCTCGACGGCGAGGTCGCGGTAGTTGTCATTGGACACGACGATGCCGTCGGTCTCGGCGGCGAGCCGCAGTATGTAGCGGTCGTCGTAGCACACGAGACGCTTGCCGCCTAGCAAACGGCTGGGCGTGTAGACGAGCACGCGGTCGCGCTCGAGCCGCTCCAGCGCGTCACGATCGGCGATAGGGTTGTCGGGGCGCGCGGACTCCTTGCGCCACTTGGGCACGAATGCAGTGATCTCGCGGTGTCCGCGCGCACGGAACCACTCCACGCAGATCTCGATGCCGCGACATGAGAACACTTCCTTGTTTCCATGGCTGGGGACAAAAGAGCAAGCATATTGAATAAAGTGCCCCACAATAATTTAAACTTATATAATTAGGTTACAATATTTGTACACTATCAATAATAAAGTATTGTTAAGATAAGATTGTGACAATTCGAGTTATCAACCGGAACTCTCGGGGTGATTGATATCTAGGAACTCGTACGATGTTGAACGTGAATTGTTTATCTTTCTTTGGCTTATTATGATATTTATAATAAACAAAATATTTATTTGGTTACTGAAATAAAACATTATTCGCACAATGGGATTGCCGTAAACGAAGGAGATGGCGGAACTTTTAAAATTCAAATACTTATTTTATTTTATTTCACATAGGCCTACATGGGAACGAACTCTGATTTCGCCTGAACGCTCAGAACTGAAAGGATTAAACGCGAGTCCGCGTAGGATGGAAGGAGTGGAGGGGGGCCTTAATCCAGAAGTGAGGCAGAGTAGGATAACAAAAAAAAAGTTGCTTGGTATCTTGAGTAATCTTTAAGACTACAGTACTCTTAAAGATTACTTAAGATAATCAGTAGCTTTTTTTTTTTGTACTACTTAAGTGTACGCAAAATCATAAAGAAGCGCCACAGGAAAATAACTTGCCTTTTGTGTATAACTTACTGCTACTTCATTAAAAAACTCAAAACAACCTATAAAAAGCTAAAAATTTACAATTATAACATTCGTGTACCTTACAGTAATAGGCACTTTAATCCGAGCATCGTGAAATCGGTAATTTTTGCCATTAACTACTACTTTTTATGTTATGTAAAAGTTATATGTCGGGGTTGTTTTAAATTTATAATAGTTTTAAAAGGCTAAAGCAACTAAGCAAGAGTCATCGGTAACGTACCTCATAGCGACATTGCTGCCATCTATAACGATGTGTCGAAGCGGGGCTCGGTCGGGCGGCGGATCAGGCTCAGCCGGTGGAGCAGGTGACAATGCCCTCGGCGGTTGCTTGGCAGCCAACTTGATCAGCTCTGCCAACAACTCGTTGCAAGGCGGGTCAGGACCCAACCGCTGGATAGCCGTCCGCGCCAACCGCTCCGAATAACCCAACTTCATGGCAAACTCGATCTTTGCCTAGAATAAAGACAGAAATTACGTTTAAAAAACTGTCCGCAGAAATCCTGGAGTGTTGACGTCAAACAGAAGATAAGGTGTAAAAGCAAGATTATTCGGAAAACTTGGGGAAGTAAAGGCGGAATCAGACAATTTCTTCCTCGTTCATTTGTGTCTTTGATTCGGTATCTTTCAATCAAAATGAAAGTTTAACATGAAATGAAAGACGAGTGTCGAATGAATTCATTAGTGTATCGATTTAACAATGTTTGATTTTGGCATTCGGCATCATGCAGTCCACGCTGAATGAAAGAAAACTGAACACATTGATCACAAGGAGAACGTTCATTCGGGTTCGCCCATTTCATCTATACCTAGTCCAGAGGTCTTACTATGAACTCTTAACGTGATCCATTTTACATTTACCTAAACAGCACTGTTAAAGGGATGGACCTACATAGGATTTATAGCTCCATACTTCTTCCTCACTCGCACGATATGGTAAGGCCCCTATAGTAGACAACAAAAGAGGTACCTACGACGGTATTCGACGAGATGTTGGATAGAAAACAGTGAAAATTCACCTATTTTTACTTCTTTCTAATGTCATTCCAGCTAAGCCATATGAACATGGTACGAAAAAAAAAAGAAGCCACTCGAGTCTGTCAGATTTAGCAGTTATCCTTCCTGGTCTGTCAAAAAACAATAATCAATGAGATTACAACTAGGTAATTCCATTATCTTTGACCACCTACATGTAAAAGAATGGCATACGCAAAACTGCTGTTGAAGATCTTTTTTATCTCTCTATAGAATTATATGCAGAATTTGCATTGCTTGCGAAGAATTAAAGGTTAAAAGGACACTCCTTTTAACCTCTAGTTGTCCGCAATCATAGATACAATTACCATTGAGTCTCTCGTCAGAATTACAAAGGAAGATACACAGGAAACAGTTGTTAGCCGTTAGATATTCTGCTTTGTTAAGAATATATCCACTGCAACTCGGTAGACATGCCGTGCATATAAATAGATTGCTCAATAAAACGGTGAAGGAAAACCATTGTGGCGAAACCGGCATATCCAACAACCATCAATTTGAAAACATTGTGATATCTATCTAACGGCTCTGTGTGAACCTCCGTAATAGATTACAGACCACTCCTAACAGAGAGGAGAACTATGCCCCAGCAGTGAGCAAATCATATGCTGATTATGGTATGCTTATCCTATGCTCAATAGCTACTAATCTTACCTGGTTGGGTTGTGGTGGTGTAACAGTGACATATTCAGCGAACTCCGCGGCGAGAGTGTCGGAAGGGGTCCTGGAGGCCGCACGATGTGCACTCTCCTCCTCACACTCTGAGTCATAGCTGGAATCTTCCCCTCTCTCGCCAGCCCATCCCACTGATGACTCCACATATTTCTGAAACAATACACACATTTTTAGCATGCATTCTAGGTTTTTTTAGCACAGCAAAAAAACAACGCCGACTGATGACCAGTCTGTGCCAAATTATTATGTCAGCAGGTTGTTCGTGTTTCAATGTCAAATTATTTAAAATCTATTGTAGTTTTTTATTACTGGTGATATTTTAATTAACGCTCAGATTTGAACTGATTAGAAAGTTGCCTAAAGTCCAATACAGGGATAGATCTACATCATATATTTGCATTTATAATGCAAACCGTCAGCATGAAACCTTTAAAATAACAAATGATTGTATTAATCTATCCTTTCACATATGACTTGCATTCATGCCGGATGTAACGAGAATGCAGTTAGAATTTTCTAAGATTAGCGTTGCAAGGTGAGCAGTTAGCTTTAGACGGATCTAATCTAATAATCGCCGCAGTTGTGTATGATCTTTTTATTATACCATCTTTAAATAGCTCTAGTGATGAATAATGTATTTGCAATTTCAATAGGCCTGCGTGATATCGTTGTCGAAGAAGATCAAAAAATGTTAAATAAGCGTGTGAGTGATGATTATCAATCAATAAGCAAATTTGATATTACGGCGACCGCCACCGGCTCAGCACAGGGTCACGAGGGCGCCGAAGCGGATCTACAGATGATCATTGACCTTTAGCGTGTGCGCAACTGACGGCCGTACCGGTTGGAATACATTATTCTTGAATTGACAAAAATATTTCTGAATTAAAAATTCAAAAATAACCTACCAACAAATACTAGTACCTACTATCGCGCACTGGACACACTTATAGTTAGAAAATTTACCTAATTATTAGGTAAATTTTCTAACTATAAGTGTGTACAAAATAGCGGTTAGTCATACCCGCAAGATCCGCATCGAGACCTAGTTGGCTGAGAAACTAAAATACAAATCTAGATTTTGGTTTAATGTAGGTGGATAAAATAACAAACAGGATATTACAAGGTAATCGCTATATTTTTATTATCTTTGATCATTACTTTTACTGAGAAAGATAACTGTTCAATAATCGCACCAGCTTTGCTGATAATGCCAAATGCATATTTCCAAAAAAACTAAATAAAGATAAAATCAATATCAATATTGAATATTTAATTACTATACAAAATTCGAAACAAGAATAAAATTGACAATCGAAACGAACAACGAAAATATCACACTCGCAACAAAATTTTGTAGTCCACGGCAACTGGCTAGTTCCTGTTAGAAAATCGGTGGCTAAACGTATAGTCGTGTAAGACCAAGACGGTAAAGTTTAGTAGGTCTTGGGAGCCTACATCCGGGCTGGGCACAGTACGGAAGCGCTCCGCCTACAGCGCGCAGCCGGATGCGACTTTCTAAAAAAATCGAGCCAAGTTACAGTTGGCGGTTAGAGAACGATATTGAACTATGTTGATTATGATGTGGCAAATGATTTGGAAAATTGGCGGTATCTTCATTTATTTTATTTATTTTTTTAAATGTAATCTGCTTTTATTGCATTTTATAACATCGACTCTTTCATATCAGAACATAAAACTTGAGGAATTGAACACTGAATGGTGTTATAACATTGTTGATATTTATGTAGGAATATTCATAAATTATTTTCCAAAAAATCTGTGGTCTGCGTTTAGAACTATTTTCTGATTTTCTAGACTAACGGATAATTACATTTTACTTATGCGCTAAACCGTAAAAAAACGATAAAAAGGAAAATAGGCAGGACAGTCTTATCTTTGCACCGTCCTTCTTCATTGAATAAGTTTATTCTGTGTGATATAATAAATGTCCTAAATGCTTCCTATGATAGTGCGTGTTACGTCAATGGATCGTACGATGTACGCGTTTGGGGTCATAATGATTATTGTGTATATCATTAAACAAACAAGTTATTAATAAAGCGTTATCCGCTTCAATCTTTGCTATCTTGGACTTGGACAGACAGTGCAGTTGATTGAATTGTTGAAAAGATTTCAAAAGGAGTCAAGGGTTTTGTAAGACCTGTTTTAAGAAACCAAAAAGTTTATATTGCAAGTATAAAGCTAAGAATTCTATGTTCTAACTGATTTCCTCGTAACAGTGGCAGAAGTTGTAGACAAAATAAAAAACCCATTGGATTATCCCGCCACCGCCGCCGTTTGCCACGCTCGTTTACGTTAGACGATCTATTTGTTTACGTTTTTTAGATCCAACTTTTAGAATCTGGAAGTAAACACGCTAGACTTCTAGCAAAACACCAACGAGTTCATAATATAATAAACAAATAACAACTGCGCTAAAAGAAAAAATAAAACAATCTTCGCGACCCACTTAGGACATGGAGGTCGTGCAAATCAACCGAATCATTAAATTCATTAGTGTTCTTAGATTTTGTAGATAACTAGATAATTGGTTTGGAAGGTCTTATTGCATCAGATCACTGCAATTGTTAAAAGAATTTCCGTTTTTTTTTTCAACCAGTAGCTATATTGTTAGAAAATTTAGCTATGCTAATTTCTTGAATTCTTGATTCAAGACAGGACTCCAACCAAAGAAATGACGTAACCAGTTTACTCGTGATTGTGACTTTTTTCCAATTAGCATTCGCATAGCATTTACATTTTCTCATAAGCTTGGTTTGGTTTGTTACATCAGTTGTCAGACTCTGCTTGTGTCCTCGCTCGCACACCTTGTTTCCGCTCATTACCAGTCTGCATCGCCTTGTTATGACTATTTGTTTTTCGAACCTTGTCACCTCATTTCGGACTTTGCTCGCAAAACTTAACTCTTCCTATACATTGACGTCCCAAGAGTGACTCCATTGATAGTATTGACGTCAGTACAGATCGTTTATCTCGTTTAGACGCAAATCAAGGAACAATTAATTACGCAGGTTTTACTTCTATATCGTATATTTGCAAAGGTTATCGTACTGCGCAATCTTAGAAATTCAGATGCTATTAAAATTTGTTTACGATACCCGACGGTAGTTATCTTTCTATTAACTTTCGCAACGTACCAGTTCCCGACATTGATCTACACGAAGACTGTAATTAGATAGCCAACTTACAGTATGAAGAAATGCATACGCTTACTATGAATGCTATGTATACGCTTTAGTTTCCTGAAAACGATCCCATGATGACGACTATCCTACTGATTCGTAGTACCAGGAAATGTTGGCTCGTTCCTACCAGTCAAGCTACCGACGTTAATTTACATTGAGGCATGTCTGTACGCCGATAAGTTAAAGTCTGGGTGAGTGAGTACAATTAGTTCCGTTTGTAGAGGAGAAATTCTATCGTTGGTTTGTTGAAGAGATAACAACAGCCAATAGGGTGGGAGCATTCGGGCGACGTCGGCGCACGCCACCTCGTGCGATGTGGCGTCAGCGACGAACAGGATGCGGGCACGCGACATACTTTATACAACACATACACACACACGCGTATCATACAACTGCACTCGACTCAAACATTCGGTTGCCATAACAAAAGTATTGTCTCTCACTCGACACAGTAGCTTTAAGTCCACAATCAAACGTACGTGACGTGCAGAAGTCAATATTATATTCAGTATTGATTATAACTTTTCCGATAAATCATCGACCCGTTGTCTAAAACAAATTATCATAAGTAGCAAGTTGTTTTTATAAGGTTATAAATTGATATTCACCAGCGTGCAATTAATTCGTGACGTAGTTAGATATTATGACTTGTGTTCACAATAATAATGACAAGATTAGATGAAAACGGAATACGACGTCAGTCGATCTTATCAGGTCTTAAGACCGAGTAACTATGAATTAATTAAAGGTTTAACAAAAAATATTTGGACAAGGATAATTGTGTGAAATCAAACATGAAGATTTTAAATATTAAATTAAGACGATAGGTACAAATTATTTGGCCGTCGTTAAAGTTGAAACAGATTCTTTGAGAAAGGCATTTGCCAGTAACAATTTGGCGAAGGCTGTTGACAAATCAAAATTTATTTTAATGAAAACCTCCTCCGCGATTCAGTACGGATTTTAAGTAACGGTGGCGCAAGCCAAATTCCAGCCATAATTTCAAGCTTTAAAATTCCGATCATAACAACATTCTAGAGGTCCATTAATCTAAATAAAATGTAGTCGAACTGTCTACACATACAATAGATACTTAGAAAGGGCGTGATGCGGTGGCTGCAGTCGATTTGACGACTTTATTCCGCGGCTAACGACATTTTTCCACAAACGTCATCACTTTTACAGCTTTACGTGCGCATTCTCTATTAATACTTTTATAGAAATTGCGAATGTAAAAGCCGTATTCTAGTTAATAATAAACTTCTTCGAGAAAGAATCAAACTAACAATTATTTGACATGAGGACTTGATATTAATATATGTCAAAAGGCAAATAGGTAAGCATTTGTATAATGAATTAGATATAAAAAGAACTAGGCAAATGCGAGTCGGACTCGCGCACTGAGGGTTCCATACAAACTACGATTCCCGAATGGAGTCTCGAAGATTTTTCCGAATTGCAAAACAGTATTTTTTTTGTGATGTAGGTAACAGCAAATTTACTGTTTTCAGATTTATTCTTATACCTGTGCTATATGACCTTGCTTTTTATGCCAAATTTCAAGATTCTAGGGAGGTTGACAATGTCGAAATATACGTTTTTTGCGACATAATAACGAAAAAAAAGATACGGCCGTTTGTATCTTTTTTTTCGTTAACTCGGAAGTTTGATTTTTTCACAGTTGCAAGGGTCCGCAGACATGATTCTATAGTTTTAATTTCAACTCGATACCTCCAAACGTTCCCGAGATAAAGGGTCTTGACAGACAGACAGACGGACGGCCAACAAAGTGATCCTATGAGGGTTCCGTGTTTTCCTTTTGAGGTACGGAACCTTAAAAACGCTGAGTTGTACATAAATCAAAAAGCATCGTTAAACACATATTGATCAATATTTCACAAAATTAATAGGCCTTCTAATGTCGTGGTTAAAAAGCAATCTGACCGCAAATTAGCATTATCATACGTCACGTAAATTCATTGAGTGTCGACCGAATTCGTCTTTACACGGATTCTGGCAGTTTGTCATTAGAAACCGCAAGTGGGCCCCTATCGTCACTCGCTTGCTCAGTCTGTCTGCCTATTGACATTCATTACATCAGAGCATAATCATACCGGATACTAATACGTTTCAAGTAACATTAGAAGGTTGCCTGTCTGTGCCACGCCACTCTTTTTATTATCAACCAAACCGTTTGTTTATTTGACTTTGGAAAGAACAGTTGGAAACACTAACTTGAAAAAAAAAATAATTGACCCTTTTATTCTCATTTATTATCTTTAATTAAAACTGGCTGAATATCTAATAACACAATAACCGTCTTAGGGTTTCCCTATTTCCCACGTGTCTCTGTTTTTTTTATCGCTAAGAAACATCGCTAACATTGTATTAAAATAAAATGAAAGTGACGTCTTTTGTATTCAGTTTGTTTACTTGCGAAACATCCGTGAGTGTTTAACGTAACCTTCGCATGTAGTAGATATCTATGGAAAGCTAACAGAAAGAAAAACAGATCAAAGATATCCTGAAAGTGTCGATGCTCCAGCTAGTGTCGATAACTGATACTCTAAAGACAAACACTTAAAACATCCGATTAGAACAAAAACAGCTGCAAAAAGCTTCAATGGAGTTGGTTCAAGCACATCTGAAATTCTCAGAAACGTCCTCACACTTATTAAATTCAAATCCGTGATCAGATGAAGATAACGCAAGAATATAAATCACCAGTGCTCTCGCAGGCGAAGTGAAAGTTTGCCATTATACCTGAGCAGTGCCGGACCTGCGACACTTCGTATAATACAGGCGGCAGATGAAGACATGCACATTAATTAAACATTGCTTTCACAAACTGTTACAAAAACAACAACATTGCAACGTGATGCTGCAAAGTGTCTGATGAGTGATGACGGACGACCACTATCACATCCATATAATGTACGTGATGGCATGCCACCCGCACTAATTATGTTCACTGCAATAGATCCATCTTGCTAATGTGCATCATCAACAAAACATTTTCATTTTCTCGCAACAAACACTGACGTACAATCCACAAAAAATAAGTAACAATTCACACTCGCCCACAAGCACAACAACAAATCATCTCAAAAAAGAATCCTAGGCATTTCGTCTGTGTTTGAGCACTGTATACAATAATTAGCATACCTACATGACGTTAACGAACCGGCTCTACTTCCGGGATCGTTATATCGGCCGATCGTGAATGAACATCATTACAATGCGATGTACGCAAAGTCGCGGCTCACTGTGAAACTCGCGAGGAAACAAGATCCGTATTCGCAGGACAAGCCTGATGCGCTAGCCGGGTGCAACAGGTGTCCTAACGGAGGATATGAGAGTCGCGCTCACCTGGGAGTTGTCGATCGCGTACATAATATTGTATTAATGCGTGCGCGCGTCGCATGGCATCACGCGCGTGTGCGAGCGCGGCGTGCTTCGCGGCAAGACTATTGACTAGCGTATCATGTGGCGCAAGCGCATGCACACCTCCACGCACGAGCCCGCTGAGTGAAGGGGAAGCGGGGCACCGCGAGATCCGGGTTGTGCGCCCACTGCACCCGGCGGGCGGCCCCCAAACAACCACGCACCGCTGACCTCTGCCACTACCAACCAATATAATTTTGGATTTGTCGCATCCATGCGCGACAATGCGACGAATTGTACCCGGAAATGATATGACCTGAACTTTCTAACACCATTTTTGTCAACGAGATGTTATACAATCTGCAGTAATATTCCTCACAGTTGCTTTAGATGTCGAACAGTTAATCTGAGAATCAAACGAAACAGTTAACTGTTCGGTAGTCTTATAATAAAGTTTCGAGGTAGAGACATAGGGAGTATTAAAAGTAGGCAAATATCTCAAACTCCTCTAAATTCTGGGTACAGGGAAATTATAAGAATTATTTGTGGTCAAAGACAACGAATACAAATTTTCACCTTGTGAGTTTAGTTCTAAATCTGTTCCAAAATCTGATTATTCTCCCTATATTCTTCGGATAAGCACTCGTCCAGCTTTTCTTTGTAACGTTTACGTTTAACCTTCGCGAAAGTGAGGATTACCTTCTCAAAGGCTTTGCTAAGGTCTATAAATATCGTAAGGGTGCTTTCTGGTTTCCAAAGAATTAAAAAGTTCTAAATTCATTGTGTAAGGAAGTACGGTCTACACTTTATCATTGTTTGTGGATCTATGTAAGGCCTTTGACACTGTGAGCCTATGAAAAATTAAGACAGTAGTTAAAACACTAGAAAAATGGAGGTTTAGGCCGGTCTTAGACTACAGTAATTTTCTCTTTATTTTAGGTGGGAACTTATCAAAAAATCTTTTTTCGCTCTAGGTGGGAGGGAGCGCCATACTTTTACTGACTAAAACCGTCTTGTGTTCCTTCAGAAGACCTTTGCGTTCCAGGGCCGCGGTAACTCTTTCGAACAATCCCGAAACTCATAGAAAAATGCCCTGACCGCCATATCACAAACATAGATAGGCGACATCTGAGTTGATTTCTTGATTGATTTTTCTGCACTCTGGATTTAGATCAAAGCTAAAATATTTGCCTACGCTGATGACACTGCCCTGATCTTTTATGATAAAATTTGGGAAGGGGCTCAAGAAGCTGCTAATAAGGGTGTGTGTCTGGTTTCACATTGGTTAAACCCATAACCTTCTAACCCTAAATGCGGATAAGTCCAAAGTTGTGAATTTCAGCGTTAACATACGTACATCTTGTCCAAGTCATCAATCAATCATTTTATTTGCATAATATGGGTTTACAAAGATGTTTGCACAGGTACAGTTTCAACATATTCAGCTTATGTTCGCAAGCATCTGGCAGTTAAATTGCACACTTGTGATAGTAATTGGAATCGAATGAATCGATTGGAATCGGGAATCCGATGGATACGAGACGTACAGGGCTGTTCTTTGTGGCGACATTTGGGGGAGGCCTATGTCCAGCAGTGGACGTCTATCGGCTGAAATGATGATGATAGCAATTGCAGAAGGCGTACATGTCCAAGCTTCGAGCGAGTGGAGCACTTAAAGTACCTTGGCGTCCATATAGAGTTATAGACCAACACCACAACTGAACTAAAGAAATAGAGCATGTAAGCGGCCGAGTTAAAAAGCTATTATATAGTTTCAAAAAAATGGGGCCTAGCTAATAACTCCATTCAGAAAATGCTCTTTTATACACTCTGCCAATCGGTCCTCAACTATTGTATAATTGCTTGTAGTAGTTGTAATAAAAGCAGAATGCGCACAAAGGGCTCTTCTAAAGGTGTCTTTCAAGAAACGACTGATACTCTGTTCCAGGTGACTGTGGTTTTGCTAGTGCGTAAGCTGTACATAATGGCTGTGGTACTGAGATATCACAAAAATGCCTACAGCAGCGTAATATACTCCAAACTACGGTGTCTTAGGAGTGCAAATAAGCCGAAATGGAATAAACCTAAATGTAGACTTTTATTTGGCCGCAGAAGCTTTAGCTACATTGGACCATTTATCTACGGCAAGCTCAACAGTGATATACGCATTTACCTATGAGCAGAAGTAAAATAAAAAAGGAGCTCTCAAGATTTCTTGCAATAAGGGACTATGAAGGCACGGACAAGTTCCTAAAGTCATGAGCATTACGCATTACATTCATAACAAACCTACAAAGATTGATTTAGACCAGAATGTACTTAGCTAGTTTTTTTTTTTTTACTTTTCGGTATTCGCTTGGTCTAAGCTCAATTCTCACTAATTACGCTACACACATACACTACACAGCTACACACGTAATAATAACAATTAAAAATACTTATTATATTAAGATGAAGAATCTTGATACAACTTTAGTTAATTATTGTCGCCTCCCTAATATCTACTAGTACTTTTGTAAGACGAAGGAGACTAGTCTCCACAACACAGGGGATCCTAGTGGGGGGGGACTAGGGCCATCAAAATTTATGAAACATTTTTCTTAACAATAAATATTATTATTATTATTTGGGCACGATTAGGTGGTTATGTTGTGTTAGGGCTCTTTGTAAATAAGCAAACATTTAAAGCAGCTGTTTTAATAGGCCAAGCCTAATGAAAAACTCAAAGCAGAAGAGATCAGGCTGATGGATACCCGAAAAAATCTCACCATCGAAATCAGTGGAAAGGTCCAAAAAATGACGTTAGTTTAGACGAGGACATATTTAAATGTCAGTTAGTCCTTTTTTCCTTAACATTACGCTATCGTTAGCAAATTTCACTTGCTAAGTATTCGTGCGGCAAAGTGAGCAGTGACCTTGCGATTGCTTGACTTGCCAGCCCCGAAAAAAACGATGTCTAAACAACATTCTAGCAAACAGCTGTTAGGATACATACCGGCTATACCGCAAGCAAAGAAGAGCATTTAATTGAGATTCAAAAGTTTTAAACTTTCTAAAAATAACCACCCATATTTTTTTAACAATGTAACTGTAGTTTTTTAATTTTTTCTCAAAATTAACTTACTGCTTCCATATCGTATTTATCCTCAAGCCTAGAGAGGGGAATATTTCCCTTTCTCATTAATTTTTCCCCAGTACATTCAATATTTTCCCTTGCATATTAATTGCATTTTTCTTGTTTTTTTTTTTTTGTGTTTTTTTTTCAAGTTATAAAGCTTTGCCAACTATGCCCTTCTAACTCTTTTAGTTTTTTTTAGTACCTATTTTGCTGTATATGACTGGACTTGTTTTGTTCTTTGACTGTCACCACATAAAGTGGACTAAATCAACTTGACTCTTTTTTACCGTGTAAGATATTATTTATCAATATTTTTTACTCATTTTCTTTTACCTTAACACAGATTTGTCATCGGCATATGAATTTGAGTATAATAATAGCATATAGCATAATCAGCTTTTTTAATGTTCCAACTGCTGGGACTCAGGCCTCCTCTTTAGGAGAGGGAATGGGCCATAATCCATATACCGGTTTCCTCACGATGATTTCCTTCACCATTTTGAGAGCAGTAGTGATGAAGTAAATTACACAAAGTAATGCGCCTGGCTGGGTTTGAACCCACGACCTACAACTCATAAGTCGGGGCCGTTACCAATCGGCCACCATGAATTTGAGTACATAAAATTAATAGATATATATTAGTTTTCTATTAAACATAAGTCTTATCTCAATTTTCAATAGATACTCTTTTTGCTGCTCGCCTTGTTATGTTCAAGGTATGCAAGTCAGGCAGTTTGCAAATCAAAAGATTAATTCATTGTTTATCCCATTACTGATTCTGAATAAATTAACAAATCTATTGTGTTGTCACTTGGTTGGTTGGTGTGTTTTGAAACCTATATCATATTTAGAAACATTTTTGTTTTTTTGTGGAATTGAAGAAAAATATAATTAAGTACTTACTATTGAGGTTACATAACAAAATTAGGCAAACAACAAAAACTAAGATAAAAAATATGCCAAGTTAGTGCCTATATAATTTTTGTAATGTCATTTCACAAATTAAAAAAGATTGCCAATAAAGAAAACAAAACTGAAAAATAACTAGTTGGCTTTGTTGTCACTGTCACCGTAAAATTATAAAAACCGTTAGATTATAATTTATGTCGCAAGATTGTAAACTGTCGAAAGATTGTGAACCGTAACATACTGCTTGCAATTTAACACATAATTTTTCGGTAGATTATAATGTATCAAATTGAAACTGTTAAATTACAATCTATCGCATGTTAAATTGTCAACTGTCCAAAGGCCTTCCCTGATTGGTTGGTAGTCACTTACTTATTGTAAGCCGTTCAGTACATCTTTCAACAGTTTAAAATCTCGCCAGATATATCTAACGGTATTTTCAATTTTACAGTGACATCACTATAGCAATTTGGCAACTACCACTTAACACAATATTCTCTTAATTTTTATTAGCTGTTACTACAACTTCATTCACATGGAGTTTAAGACTATTTCTCTCCTTTTTTGATACAATTGTGTAAACCCTGGGGGGTTTTCACAATCGTCACCCATGGGAAAATAACAGCTAACAGCATGCAGCAGCATGCATGGCTGCAGCTGGGCTGGAGCTCCGTTACCATGGAAAAATAACAAGTAGCTTTAGTTACTCATTATAATATTAGCTATCTGTTCGTGAAAGTTCTGTCAAATTGGTTCTGCTATTTCAGTCATTAGCCGGCAGAAACAGCAGACATATTAAAAATAAGTCATAAACTGTCATTATTATACAATAAAATCGCATATATTTTGTTATATTTTAAGGGAGGTGCTCAAAGGTAGCCTGCAAAATTTTTGTCTTAAGTTTTTTTAATTTTGTAGGTCACAGTGCCACTCTGACTTGCAAAATGCAAATAAACTTACTTGGACGAGGTAGACCATATAAATAATCAGGAACCATAAAATAAAATATTTAATTTTCGTCTTTCAGATTTAGGAAGATTTAACTGTAACAATCGTTGATTACGTCTTTTTTTCTCCGATTGAGTACTCGCACAAAACAACATAGAAATTTACAAAACTTATTTAGCAGGAGGTGAGATAAAAAATTGAAAACATAATTATTTTCCATAAGTAGGTACGAATTCAACAGAAAAGTCACGTGTTCCATAAAAAGTTGTTAAATCACTTTTTAATGAGTCTGTACTGGGTCTAATAAATAGGTAATCAGAACGGCCCGTTGTCTAAACCCATTTGTGGTCTGGTTTCCGCACTAAGTCCTTGGTGGACAATTGTGAAATGTCTAAACCTATATTTCTTAGACAAAAATTCAATCCCACAAGTGTGCAGGATCCTGCAGGAGTAATCCCACATTTCTGATCCCACAAAAAAGGTGCCAATCCCAACGCCTTTTTTGCGGGATCAGAAATGTAGATTCCCTAATTATGACCTATTCCAAGATATGGCCTAACTATGTGCCAAGTTTCATCAAAACTTGATATTTGCTATAAAAAATCCTTTATAATTTTCAGTTTAACTTTTTTCATTGATATAAACTAGAGCTAGACTGCAATTCCACCTGATGGTAAGCAGTGATGCAATTGTTGACGGTGAGGCGCACTAGTTAGTATACTTTTACAACCAGTTTTGAAAGTCAATTCATATGGTAGCATTCATTCAAGGTAGGCTATCATTTGTTTCTGATAAGTTTTTATCTACCTGAACTGAAAAAGAAAAGATTTCTCATAGTGTTATGAATTTTATTAAATTCAGTGAAAAGATAAGACTCCTAGTATTCTACTTATAGGCTTTATAGGTACAAAAACTTATATCAATCAGATAATGCTATAATACTAATTAGTAATAATGATTCACTTATTTATCTCTATATTATACCAACTAAAATGATGAATATAAGCAGTGCAATAATAATTTGTATTCATTAATTTTAAAAATACCATAAACAAAATTAATCTACATTGATAAATTCATACACGTTTCTAAATGTGAACAAATTGGGAAATTGTCTCTAGGAAATGAGGTCATTCTTTGAATTTGGAGGTAGTTTATGTAAATATATCTAAATATTTAAATAAATATTAATGAAGGCATTTACCAGCCACACACATACACACACAGAATCATCTTTACTACTCACTATAAAGGTAATAATAAAATCTTGCTATCAACTAGATCCTAATAGGATGCAGTATGTACTAAAAATGATGATGACGGTACGCCTTAATTATTCAATAGATCCTTTGTTACATTTCTTTCGAGAACAGTAACAGTTGATATTTGTGGAACTACTTGAAAGTATTTACCTGTATTCTTCCTGCTAATTCTTTCGGATTAAAACTTCCATCTGCTGGATTCAAGTTGAATGTGACGTTGAAATACACATAATCAGGTTTTTCATTCGCGAGACACAATTTACTCTCCGACAGAGTGACACAGTAAAATGTTTCAACCAAATTGTAATATTTACAATAAAATTCATTAATACGAGAACGCGGCACCGATATTATAAGATCCGTATCGTGAGACATTGTTTGCTGTGAGTCGCAATAATAGTCACACACGACTATCGCAATTTTATTGCATAATTCGTATCAAAACAACTACGACAGACTTCCATTCCAACACTGATACTGAACGAACACAATTGTCTGTCTGTCACAATTAATTTTAGTTTGACAGTTCAGTTATCAATCAAGTTGTCATTTAACAGATAACAAAAGTCGACTATTCATTATACAAAATTAGTCGAGTTTAGTAACAATCCTAACATGGAGTTTATGAGAAATTCAAAACCTCAATATTCTATGTAACATTTATTTTATTCAAATAATGTAAACTAATAAGTTGTGGTTCATGATTAATATGATAATTGGCTATTGGTTTTTTTTTTTTACAGTCGGTTGCCACCTGACACTGAGGCCTTAATCTCAGTATGGAATACTTGAGAGCCGCAGTTCAAAAATCAAAGTAGTAGTTCATCAAGGTGGCACATTAGGTCCCTTGCTGTTTAATATAAAAGTCAAGTTACTTCAGACTCTCCTGCAAGTAAATGTCTACAGAATAGAAGATTTCTTCAATTTCCCCAGTATCGTACTTTTCACACAACCGATCTTAAAATCAACGGGGTTATTGGTGTCTATTGTAATTTTCACATAAATATACAAAATTGATGTAGTTCGAGTAGTACCTTAAAAGCCTCGTTTAAGCTTATTCTTTATAGGGTAATAAGAATAAATTTGACCGAGGCTATTAAAATTAACTAGCTTCAGCCAGTGGCTTCACCCGCGTAAAAGTTGGAATTTCTCCCTAGAAAATGCATGACCTTCATAAAAAGTATATTTTATATCCTTCAAGGTCCATGTCTATCATTACACTAAAACTCATGAAATTGATTCCTGTGAACTTAAGTTGAGTGGATTCCAACGATCCTAAGTCCAAATCAAATGTTAATACGGCTTTAAACCAGGGCTATCAAACGTAATCCAACTTAAATGTCTCCATACCCAGTACCTTGAGAGAAGTTATCAAAATTATCAGGGAGCACTATTGTACCTGACTTCGATTTAATTATCCGACCAACCAGTGTCTCGAAACGAAGGTCTAAGACCAGTGCATATTGCCATTGATGACTTATGGATCATGGTGGTTCACAATACGCTTCATCAGATGGCTTTATATCACCCAAAGAGCAATTTACAGGGCTATGCTCGGAGTATCCTTGATTGTTTGAATCAGGAGTGAAGATTAGCTGCCACTTAAGCTTATCTTCTCTGGGCTGGTTACATTACTCGTAGAACAGATGGTCGATGAGGGTAAAAGGTTCTGGACTGGCGACCGCAAACCTAAACATGCAGAGTTGGAAAGACTTAGACAAGGGAACCGATAACCTGGTGACGGTCGTGGTAATCCGATGGATGCGTGACACACAGGACCGGTCGTTGGCGACACTTGGGACAGACCTAATTATGTGGAAGTATTTGATGGTAAGGGTAAAAGGAAAATAACTTTATCACATAAAATATTTTATTTTATCTATCTTAATTAAAAAAGGTTTTCACAGGGGTTCCTTGTTCGAAATTACTACAGGCCCCGCAATGGCTTAATCCGGCACTGCCTCCTTACTGTCCTAACCTGGCACCTTGTGTCTTTTATTTATTTCTAAAATTAAAAGATAAACTTGGAGGATTTCGATTTATTTTCATGGTTCATGAAAATGCCGTGACTTCGTTTGAAAAAGGCTTGGAATAGATCCCTATTCGAGGCTGACTGATTTGTCCAGCTATCAGTTGCTTAAAATTATTGTTAAGAAATAGTTTTTCAGTAACTCCTAAAGTGTTGGTTTTTCACCAAACCGTATTAAATTTATTTGATTCATTAGATTAATATTTTCATTAGTTAAAGGTCCTTGAATCCATGGCACGCAATTTGATTAACTCGATTAATTAGTATAGAAATTTATATAATTGTTAATTAATATTGGAAAAAATACAAAATATAGTAAACTTATCATGAAAGAAAAAAGAAAGAAAAGAAAGAAAAAAAAACATTTATTTGAGACTCGCACAGGACAAACAACAATAAAATAAAAAGTACGTAACGCACGTACCTACTAAGTAGGTATCATGCGGAATACCTATTCGATAAAAAATATAAACAATACGAGTAGCTAATCAAGGTTTTGTTATTAAATATACCTACACTATAATAGAATAATCAGCCTAATAATGTTCCCACTGCTGGGAATCAGGCTTCCTCTTTAGGAGAGAGTATGGGCCGTAATCCACAACGCGGGCCCAGTGCGGGTTGGTGGATGTCACATATCTTCGAATTTTTGGTTTTAGGACAAGCCGATGTTTTCCTTCACCGTTTTGAGAGCAGTGATGATGAAATAAATTACACAAAGTAATGCGCCCGGCTGGATTTGAACCCGCGACCTACAACTTCTAAGTCGGGGCCGTTATATACCACTCGGCCACCACTGCTCTCCACCTACACTAAATTGGTTTAATTGAGTAGGTATCTACTTATTAACTCTGGTAAAATGAGTAAATATGGTAGATTATTCTTTAATTAATCTGTGACTGGTCTATAGTGCTGACCCACTTCAAACCCCCGTGAAGTTAAGTATTTCTCAAACTGTACTTAAATCTACCTATTTAAAAACCTGTCAAAATTTGGCATAGAATTTGAGACTTCTTCTTAATTGAAAATATTCAATTCAAAAACCCGCTATAAGCCAGCACCCAGAGATTGTACCAAAAAATTCATGAACCATCATATTATTTTTTCGTACCTATTCTTACTTTCACATCACTGGGACGTGCACGTAACATTACTTTGAGGGTATTTGTAAAATCAAGAAACTACTTATAAAATCATTTCGTATTCGAAATAGGGTTATTCTAGAAAATTAACACAATAAAATAACGATGTCGCTTAACCAAAGCAAGTTTCTATTAATTCTATTGTAATTTTTTCGTTTACTAATGTTAAGGCAAATGTACACTTTGTATTGTCGTGTTTTTAACCCCCGTAAGAAAAGAGGGGTGTTAGCTTGACGTGTCTGTTTACTTGAGTGGTGTGCGGTAGGAATAGGAAGGTTTCGTTGCATTTTGAATATCGTAAAGTAAGTGAACTATGAGTGCTACGGCTCCAAGGTTTTGGCTCCTCGTTGAATATTTAGATGAGAACAAGAAGATTCCTTCCTATGGAGTAGTAAACGTAGACAACCTGGTGTACGATCCACCAGAGCTGCACCTGCAGCCTGGGAATATCGTTTTCGCTCATCGAGATTTCGCTAGTGCGCGTCGAGCAAAGATTTTGCTAATATCCGGTAAGCTTTAGTTGCTATTCATTTTATATATTTATTTTTATAAACTTTATTGTATTTGGTGTACAATAAAGTTTATATAAATAAATAATAAATATAAATAAATGATAATATAATACTTAATACTTACTTAATTTGATATATTAATACTTTCCTTATTAACATTTTCGCCTCGAAAATGTCCTTTAGGTAAGGGAAAGTGGTCACCCTGCGTACGTGGGGTACATTTGTACAGTGAGTATAATAAAAGAAACTGAATGGCATATATAGACGCCTTTGCTTGTGGACATAGGCATACACTGTAGGGCTTACAAATATCGGATTTTTTCAAGTCCAATATTGATAGCGGTATTGAAAAAAACATTTCGACGTTAATAAAACCATTAAAATAAGAGTTTTTATTTGCAAATCAGTCTTTATTATAGTTACTTTCTGCAAATAACCGATTTCCAAAAAAGTGGACGTTTACAAGTCGTCTTATTGTTTTTTTTTTTTTTTATCTTGATCGCTCCGGATAATATTAAGCGATATCTTAGGCCTCATTTACGGAGACGCGGGGCGTCTGGCGTCGCGTGTGGCGTGGCGTCTCGCGTCGCGTCGGACGTTTTTTCTGTTTACGGTGGGGCGGCGCGTGAAGCGGCACGCATCATCGCACGCGTTAACACAAACTTATAGCAATATACGACTATGTTCATAGAGAAGCGAGACGGGAAGCGTGGCGGTGCCCGCCGCGGCGCCCGCGGCGAATCCTCTAGCGCACGCTCGCCTCGATCAAATCGACTAGTTTTATGTTGGCGAGAGATGGGAGCGCACGTGTCGCAACTTGCAGCATGAATGAAGAAAAATTGGAACGTGCGCCGCCGCGATAAACGCCGCGTGGGACGCGTCGGTGCCATCCGCGGGCTCGGCCGCAAAAAACGCCCTAATTCAAACAAACGCGTCTAAAATCACTTCTCCGTAAACGCACTCATACAACGCCATATATTTGAATTCAGTGCGAGCCGCGCCGCTCAACGCAACGCGCGACGCCCCGTGTCTCCGTAAATGAGGCCTTAGTCAAATCACATACAGGCAAATGTTGCCAGCGAAACTTCGCTGTGTGAGCTAACAAGATGTAATGTCCGTGCGCGGTAAATAAATCTTTTTCTGAAGTTTATTTAGTTTTTAAGTAGAATTTTTAAGTTTTTTTTTTTTCAAATTAGTGATAATAAATTAATGCTAACATAATTTATTTTAAGATTTAATTGCAGTATTTCTCATAGTAAACTAGATTTTTATAGCTTTAATTTAATTTAGTGCATATTGTCTGGGGCACAATCGGACAGTACTATAAGGAGCACATTTGAACGCGTACGAATGCTCCCGCTTAGATTTCATTTACCACCAGTACATCAAATTTTGATTTTTATGAAATAAAATAGAGTAGACCTAAGTAGGTGACTTTCAAATATAACTAGGACACTTTATATATATTGATCAGAAACCTATTTATTTAGGCCAGTTTCCATAAACTACAAAAACATTGTTGAGGTGACATGAATATTTTACTTCCAGCATTCTTTATTATTACATACATGTTTAATAATAATCATATGATTGCAGAATCATGGTACGGAAACATAGAAAAACTGTACGTAAATCCAAAAAGTGGACGAGAGAGGCTAGTAATTAATTTTCAATACACTTCCTCGAAAACTGGCTCTTATTGCACTACGATTAGGTTCAACATGCACCCATCACATGCATCAAACTCGTATTTTTTTTTTTTTTTCACAGCAAGGGCTTTTTTCTTTCCTATTTCGTCCCAGTCAACGGTGATTATATTTTTTTTTTTAAGCAAAGAGAAGGGTTATGTTTTTCGCGTGTATCTTGTATTTATGTTTAATATTCTTTATTACCTTATATCTTCTAAACCGCTGAACAGATTCACATAATTGAGATATCGTTAGATTCGTCTTGGTAACCCAAGTGTTCTTAGATAGTTAAAAAAAACAATATAACGTCATTTAATACACGTGGAGATTTGTCACGGCAGCACTCGGCTCAGAGATCGAAAGATGTCACGTAGAGCCGCATGAGGTGCGAAGGGGCAGTGTATTGTTGTTGATAATTTATCAATCTTTATTGCAGATGATACAATATTTAATCATAATTTAATTACTTACATATCTTTTTATTACCTTAGGTGACCTATAAAAAAGGTGGTGTGAGCAAGAATCTCTACCCCTACTACTTTTATTGGAACTGTTTCTGGTAGAATAATTTAGTGACTTTTGATATTGAGTCTAGCGAATTGGAACTTTTGGAGTTGGCAACACTGGCTTGAACTACAAATGTATTCAAATTTTCGCTTATTTATATTTGCACACAAAATATTACGAACACTTCCGACACTTGTTTACATAAATTTGTAATTATTATCTATTAGTTAAACAACATGACGATGACGATCTGGCGTCACGGGAGTGTTATATTTATATGATAATAAACCTATAATGATTACCCTGGATGAATGTCTTGTATAAATTTTTATATAAATGTCTTACCGCAATAACTTTTTAATCTTTTGACATAATAGTTTCGGACTTTTTTGTAATTAATAACTATATATTTTTTTACACTAAGTTAAGGCGTACCTTGAATATCTGGGCGGAGTTAAATGCACACCTTGTAGATATCGCTGGCTAAGGCCCCACTGACCTTTAAAACCATTTTCTATGAAAAATATTGATTGATTTACATATGCTGTGTACATACATATTTTAGAACCTATAACCACTTTTTTTGTGTAAACATATTTCTAAAGATCAAGGCTGTTTAAAAAGAGTAGCGAATACAAGCATAATATAATATAAGAAAAAATATAATATTTAAAAAAAAAATGGCCAAAGTAGGTAATAGTCACTGTTTTATGGCACGAAATGGGAGCAAAGGCCTTAAATGGACTCCACTAGATCTAATTTTCGCAACAATTAATGAAAGGATGAAAAATAATAATTTAAAAAGTGTACGAAGGATCACCACTTTCCCCTACTTATATTACGTAATAATTAAAAAATAAAAAATTCTAATCCGTTTCATTTTAAAAATAATAATAATATGTGTAGGTAAATAAAATTGTGTATAGATAGAGACATAAAGATTCGATTCAGTTGTTAAAATATTTGCCTATCTATCAAATGTACGTTTCGAAGATAAAATTCAAAGATTGAAAAAGAAACTTGAAATTGAGAAAATAGGTAAAATTCATTTGTAACATATGAACTCCCATCAGCCATTCTTTAATTATTTGTTCCCAACTGAATTAAAAAAATTAACTTGTTAAATTACAGAAAGCCAGGCATATTGCATTGAACAGAAGGAGATCCTGGAGAGACAGCATCAGAAAATTAAGAAAGTTAAATCGCGGAATCCGGTAAGTAGAAACCCTATTGCCATCTCGTTTTATCAAGGGTTGCCACTCTCCCGGTCTCACTTAACCATAACAATGCCAGACTGATCTTGAGAGTTGGAGCTATCATCACTCCACACTTTTGGAGAGAATTGGAGATCAGTCTTTCTGGAGCAAGGAGAAGAAGGCATCGTTCACACCAAACGTATGGTCCGCCGCCGACTGTGAGTAGGTGCGTACCTATGCCCACTGTCAACCCCAGTGTGAACGTGGACTTAGTTCTATACCATGACTTTTAAAGTCTAGCTAGCCTAGTCTTACGTTCATGTTTTCTTGCGTGAAAAGTTTTTACGACAATGTCTTTCGTAGTGACAATAGAATACGGATGTAATATTTTCTAATGATTTTGTAGTATTTAATTTTATTTAATTAATACGGTAACTTCACTGGAATAAAAAAAAAACACGCCAAAAACCATATGGCCATAGAAAGCAAAAAAAAAATTTGAATGTACTTACGATTTATTTCCTAAATGTTTCTTATTAAATAAATCGTTTGTACAAGTTATATTTGTCCATTTTAACTTGTAAATTGGATGAAATAAGTAAGTAAGTAAGCAATAATTTATATAGGCACTATTGAACGCAATAACTTAATGGGAATTTTATTCGAATTCAAAATTTGTTTTGCGAACAAAGAAGTTGAACAAAAAGGTTTTAACTACATTATAGCACTAGTGCGTAATGGTAATCAAAATGTCACAGTTTGGTAACGAGTGCCATTATATACCTAAGTACAGTGCAATAAGAGTCACTTTCTGAGCAAGTGTGTTGAAAAATATCTTAGTACCTAGTAGTAGTAGGTAGCTAGAATGAAGACTGAGTTAAAATATATATGTAGGTATTAGTCACGGGTCGCCAACAACAACCACAAAAATTAAGACAAAGCGTGGTATTTCTAAGTAATTCCCAATATTTCACGTAAAAGTTCCAAAACAAAGACGTCAAGTAATTGTCCTATTGACGTAGGTAGTACATCCCCAAAGCCTTTTTTTGTTCTTTCAAATTTTCATGGCTTTTAACGTGGTTTTTTTACCCATTGTTGTGGCGCAACACAAAGTGAAGCCGTAGTAGTAGTACCTAAGTAGAGAACATAACGAATTAAACGTATTTATGTAGCAGCAATGTAGTCCATTTTCTATTTTTTTATTTACGCAACAAAAATATCAGCAAGTTGTTCATAATATACATAATTATGTATAGACTCCCCAAAGCGTGTTCATAAAAATTTCGCGTTGTTTTTGTTATAAATAATTGTACTTATATGGAGTGTGTTTCCCTCTAGCTTCTTATTGCTCATCAAAGTATTTCTAACTGTCGCACATAATTCAAGGATTCAAAGTATTTTATTTTAAATAGATCATTTACAGGCACTTATATAATGTCAATGGAATCAGAAAAGTGATACTAATTTCATATTTCAAGGCGTAGATGGAAATGAAGAAGAATTTGTAAGAAACTCCATGGCCACTCTTTTCAATCATGTTATGTATTACCAATATCTCGGTTACATATTATGTGAGAACAATGTAAAAAAAGTAACAAAAGAAACAAATTCTAACTGTTGATATTAAAATATGCCGCTGGCAGCTAAAAGATGTCCAGTCTCAACTGACAGCGTCCGTTCACGGACATGACGCGTATATCCAGCACCACTCAGCTCAACCATTTTGAAGGGAACCGAATGATCCAACACCCGCGCCACCATCAGCGAGACATTTGAGAGAGCATGACAAACTCTCAACTGCCACGCTCATTTATAGTCAAACAAGTCCAACAGACCTACTGTAAAACAACTGTAAACATAAAACCATAAATTGCTGCCTTGCACTCACAATTACAAACTTTGAAAAAAATACTTCTACATAAAAAAAAAATACAGTAAACAATTCTACATTAAACAATATATATAAATAAGTATAACGAGTTGCGTTGTTGAGATACCTAACATACCTTTTAAAGTCGCTGTTTAGTGCAGCCTTAAAAGCATTTGCGAAGCAATACAACTGGGCCTCAAGTCTGCTATTATAATAGTTTCAGAATGGTCTATCATTGATTTCATAATTGTTGATTTTGACAAGTTTGGTAATCTACTAATATAATGGCGTCATTATGACTTTCCAATGGTCAACCACCGACACTTCATTGAAAGAAGTGGCATAGAATGTTAATCTCGTACATATTGACAAATGAATATCTGACGTATGCGGTAATCTGCTAAAATTTTGACAATTCCATTGATCAGTGACCTACCATTAGAACGTCATTGTGCAGTCATTGCTTTTAATAAGCTCGATATTGTCATTCTACCACAACTCTAATACGTGACTATTGACCGATCAATGATCGATCATTATGTATTAGCAGATTACGAACTTTTAGCAAAATGTCCATGTGTCCAATGTACATGATGAAATGACGAAATTTATAAAAATAGCAGACTTGAGACCCTGGGCTATTCGTCATATACCTACATTTTTGTTATTGATGATAATGTTATTTTTCAGACTACTGCACAACCACAAACCAGTAGTCATAGGTTTATTCCTAATGATACACAAAATTATAGCGGCAGCACCTCACAGGTCAGTTAGACAGTGAACTTTCTCAAAAACCCAGTAATCAAAATGATAACGTTTTGTTTTCATGTTATCTAGCCCGGTATGGAAGCAAAACAATAACTAAAATATATAAATTTTGAATTAGTTATTATTTATTTTTTTCTTTATTATGTATTTTGTTTATGTGGTGTAACATAAACAAAAGTACAGGACAAACATAATTAAAAATAAGTGTACAATGGTGGTGGTATGTGCCTCAAAACTTTTTTTTGCGCATTTTTAGGCGTAAATAAACAACTTATCGAGTATGAATAGTGCTAAATAGTTTCCATACAGAGATAGATTATTTGTTTAAAAATTCAATTCCTTTTATTTTGAATAGATAATTATATATTCAGCATAGTCTAAAGACGCCTAAAGATGTGTTCATAAAATTTTACGGGATCTTTTCTTTATAAATCGTCGCATGTGGAAGTGTGTATTCGTATATGCTCTAGTTTCTTATTGCTCATCAAAGCATTTCTAACTATCGCATATAATGTTGGATAAGACACCTAGCATGCATTTTAAAGTCGGAGTTCCCGAGCTGTGCCTCAAAAGAGTAACTTTCTGAAGCCTGCTCTACGGTAACAGCTAGGTCAATAGGTTTGAAAAGAAATATATTATGTTTATTAAAGATTTATGAACAACATTATCAATATATGATTAATTTAAGATTAATACTTTTGCCAAACAAAATAAAACGAAATATAATATCGTTAATAATTAATAAATAATTAACGATATTATATTTCTTTCGCTGGTTTCCCCTACTCTTTTCAAACGCCTTTGATCTTTAGAAATATATTTACACAGAAAAAAATGCTTGTTAAGTGTTCTCCAGAATGTACAGTAAGGCATAATATATGCTATGTAAATCAATCCATATTTCGCAAAGAAAATAGTTTTAAAGGTCAGCGGGGCTATATGAGGGCGCAGGCGGCGGCGCCGATTAGTACAGCCTTAAAATCATATGCGAAGAAATACAACTGGACTATTCGTCATATACCTACATTTTTGTTATTGATGATAATGATATTTTTCAGACTAATGCACAACCACAAACCAGTAGTCATAGGTTTATTCCTAATCATACACAAAATTACAGCGGCAGCACCTCACAGGTCAGTTTGGAGCTTTTTCAAAAAACCAGTAATCAAAATGATAACGGTTTGTTTCCATATTATATAGCTCGGTATGGAGACAAAACAGTAAAAAAAAACATATAAATTTTGAAGTTACGTGCGTCGAAATTTCTTTTGCGCATTTTTAGGCGTAAATAAATAACTTATCGAGTATGAATAGAGTTAAATAGTTTCCATACAGAGATAGATTATTTGTTTAAAAATTCAATTCATTTTATTTTGAACAGATAATTACTCGTATATATTCAGCAGGTTTTTCATAGTCTAAAGACGCCTAAAGGTCTGTTCATAAAATTGTAAGGGATCTTTTCTTTATAAATAATCGCATATGAGAGTGTGTATTCGTATATGCTCTAGTTTCCTATTGCTCATCGAAGCATTTCTAACTGTCCCACATAATATAGGATGAGATACCTAGCATGCATTTTATAGCCCTAGCTCCGGAGCAGGGCCTCAAAACAGTGACTTTCATATACCAATTTTTTTTTTATTGATGATAATGTTATTTTTCAGACTAATGCACAACCACAAACCAGTAGTCATAGGTTTATACCTAATGTGATAGATACACAAAATTACAGCGGCAGCACCTCACAGGTCAGTTTGGAGCTTTTTAAAAAAATCAGTAATCAAAATGATAACGGTTTGTTTTTATGTTATCTAGCTCGGTATGGAGACAAAACAGTAAAATTATATAAATTTTGAAGTTACGTGTGCATCTAAACTTTCTTTTGCGTATTTTTAGGCGTAAATAAATAACTTATCGAGTATGAATAGGGCTAAATAGTTTCCATACCGAGATAGATTATTTGTTTAAAAATTCAATTCATTTTATTTTGAACAGATAATTACTCGTATATAAAAAAAAAACAGGTTTTTCATAGTCTAAAGACGCCTAAAGGTCTGTTCATAAAATTGTACGGGATCTTTTCTTTATAAATAATCGCATATGAGAGTGTGTATTCGTATATGCTCTAGTTTCCTATTGCTCATCGAAGCATTTCTAACTGTCCCACATAATATTGGATGAGATACCTAGCATGCATTTTAAGGCCCTAGCTCCGGAGCAGGGGTTCAAAACAGTGACTTTCTTATACCAATTTTTTTTTTATTGATGATAATGTTATTTTTCAGAGTAATGCACAACCACCAACCAGTAGTCATAGGTTTATACCTAATGTGATAGATACACAAAATTACAGCGGCAGCACCTCACAGGTCAGTTTGGAGCTTTTTCAAAAAACCAGTAATCAAAATGATAACGATTTGTTTTTATGTTATCTAGCTCGGTATGGAGACAAAACAGTAAAAAAAAATATAAATTTTGAAGTTACGTGCGTCCAATTTTCTTTTGCGCTTTTTTATGCGTTAATAAATAACTTATCGAGTATGAATAGGGTTAAATAGTTTCCATACAGAGATAGATTATTTGATTAAAAATTTAATTCATTTTATTTTGAACAGATAATTATATATTCAGCAGGTTTTTTATAGCCTAAAGACACCTAAAGGTCTGTTCATAAAATTTTACGGGATTTTATCTTTATAAATCGTCGTATATGGGAGTGTGTTTTCGTATATGCTCTAGTTTCTTATTGCTTATCAAAGCATTTCTAACTGTCGCATATAATGTTGGATGAGACACCTAGCATGCATTTTAAGGCTCTAGCTGCCAAGCTGTGCTTTAAAACAATAACTTTCTGAAGCCTGCTCCTCGGTAACGGTTATGTCAATAGGTTTGAAAAGAAATATATATTTATTATAAATTTATGAACAACATTATCAACATAATTATGATTTTTTCGTATGATTAATACTATTGCCAAAAAAAAATTAACGATATGATATTTCGTTCGCTGGTTTCCCCTACTCTTTTCAAACGACTTTGATCTTTAGAAAATATGTTTACACAGAAAAACATGCTAGTTAAGTGTTCTCCACAATGTACATATATATGCTATGTAAATCAATCCATATTTCGCAAAGAAAATAGTTTTAAAGATCAGCGGGGCTCTATGCGGGCGCAGGCGGCCGTACGATTACGAGTGCATTTAACTCCGGCCAGATGTTCAAAAGACCATACGTCGCCGTCTAAGGAGTTCGAGCCGTCGATTAGTGAAACCTTACGGCCTATTCATGACCTTGTCGCTGTGAGCAGCAGCTAAGCGCGGGGCGGCGAGCGGAAAGAACAAAAGTATGAAAATGTTTGAAGCACGTCACGTGACGCCGCTCGCCGCGCCGCTCGCCGCTAAGACCAAAGCCGTAAACAGGCCGTTAAAAGCTTATGCGAGGCATTTCAACTGGACTATTCGTCATTTACCTACATTTTTGTTATTGATGATAATGTTATTTTTCAGACTAATGCACAACCACAAACCAGTAGTCATTGGTTTATACCTTATACGAGGGATACACAAAATTACAGCGGCAGCACTTCACAGGTCAGTTTGGAGCTTTCTCAACAACCCAGTAACCAAAATAACAACGGTTTGTTTTCATATTATCTAGCCCGGTATGGAGGCAAAACAGTAAAAAAAATATATAAATTTTGAAGTTATGTGCGTCAAAACTTTCATTTGTGCATCTTTAGGTGTAAATAAATAACTTAAGGAACATGGATATGGCTAAAGTTTCCATACAGAGACATATTATTTTTTTAAAAATTCAATTTATTTTATTTTGAACAGATAATTATATATTCAGCAGGTTTTTCATACTCTAAAGAGGCCTAAAGATCTGTTCATAAAATTTTACGGTATCTTTTCTTTATAAATCGTCGCATGTGGGAGTGTGTATTCGTATATTCTCTAGTTTCTTATTGCTCATCAAAGCATTTCTAACTGTCACATATATAATATAGGAATGGGGCCAAGGGTCTGATTCTGAAAGGTAGACTCGGCCCTGGTACGAAAGGCAACGAAGAAACAGGAGTGGGTTTTTAGTCAGTAAAAGTCTGACACTATCTCCAGCTCCGCCCAAGAGCGCGATTTGTCATGAGATGATTTACCCACCTGAAAATAATAATAATATAGGATGAGATACCTAGCATACATTTTAAGGGTCTAGCTCCGGAGCTGTGCCTCAAAACAGTGACTTTCTGAAGCCTACTCCTCGGTAACGGCTAGGTCAATAGGTTTGGAAAAAAAAATGTTTATTATAGATTTATGAACAACATTATCATAACATATGAGTTTTTCGTATGATTAATACTTTTGCACAAAAAAAAAACAAACGATATGATATTTCGTACGCTTGTTTTTCCTATTCTTTTCAAACTTTGATCTTTAGAAATATGTTTACACAAAATGTTTCTAGATAATGTTCTCTAGAACGTACATAGCATATGTAAATCAATCCATATTTCGTAAAGAAAATGGCTTTAAAGGTCAGCGGGGCTGTATGCAGCTATATTCTTATAACAAAATTTTTGTTATTGATGATAATGTTATTTTTCAGACTAATGCACAACCACAAACCAGTAGTCATAGGTTTATACCTAATGTGATAGATATACAAAATTACAGCGGCAGCACCTCACAGGTCAGTTTGGAGCTTTCTTAAAAAATCAGATAATCAAAATGACAACAATCTAGCCCGGTATGGAAGCAAAACAGTAAAGAAATAATATGTTTTTTTATAATTTTTTGCGCATCTTTAGGCGTAAATAAATAATTTATCGAGTTTGAATAGGGCTAAATAGTTTCCATACAGAGATAAATTATTTATTTAAAAATTCAATTAATTTTATTATGAACAGATATATTCAGCAGGGTTTTTCATAATATATAGACGCCTAAAGGTCTGTTCATAAAATTATACGGGCTTTTTTTAATCATCTTTTATGGGAGTGTGTATTCGTATATGCTCTAGTTTCTTATGCTCATATATTAAAGCATTTCTAAATGTCGCATATAAAGTTGGATAAGATAACTAGCATGCATTTTACCGTCGTAGTCTAAGGAGTTCGAGCCGCCGATTAGTGTAGCCTTAAAGGCATATACGAAGCAATACAACTGGGGCCCAAGTCTGCTATTTTTATAAATTCGTCATTCCAACACGATCCCATTGTCATTTTGCTAAAAGTTGGTAATCTACTAATTTATAATGATCGATCAGTGATCGGTCAATGGTCTCGTACTAGAGTCGTGGTAGAATGACGATATTGAGCCTATTAAAAGCAATAACTCCAGTATTACGTTCTAATGGTAGATCACTGATCAAACGAACTGTCAAAATTTTAGCAGATTACCGCATACGTCAGATATTCTTTTGTCAATATGTACGAGATTACCATTCTATGCCACTTTTTTCAATGGAGTGTCAGTGGTTGACCATTGGAAAGTCATAATAACGCCATTATATAAGTAGATTACCAAACTTGTCAAAATCAACAATTATGAAATCAATGAGAGACCATTCTGACACTATTGTAATAGCAGACTTGAGGCCCTGGACTATACATCATAGACCTACATTTTTACTATTGATGGTAATGTTATTAATTTTCAGACTAATGCACAACCACAAACCAGTAGTCATAGGTTTATACCTAATGTGATAGATACACAAAATTACAGCGACAGCACCTCACAGGTCAGTTTGGAGCTTTCTTAAAAACCCAGATAATCAAAATGACAACACTCTAGCCCGGTATGGAAGCAAAACAGTAAAGAAATAATATGTTTTTTTATAATTTTTTGCGCATCTTTAGGCGTAAATAAATAATTTATCGAGTTTGAATAGGGCTAAATAGTTTCCATACAGAGATAGATTATTTGTTTAAAAATTCAATTCATTTTATTATAAACAGATATATTCAGCAGGGTTTTTCATAATATATAGACGCCTAAAGGTCTGTTCATAAAATTTTACGGGCTCTGTTTTTTAATCATCGTTTATGGAAGTGTGTATTCGTGTATGCTCTAATTTCTTATGCTCATATATTAAAGCATTTCTAAATGTCGCATATAAAGTTGGATAAGATAACTAGCATGCATTTTACCGTCGTCGTCTAAGGAGTTCGAGCCGCCGATTAGTGTAGCCTTAAAGGCAATACAACAATACAACTGGACTATTCATCATAGACCTACATTTTTACTATTGATGGTAATGTTATTAATTTTCAGACGAATGCACAACCACATACCAGTAGTCATAGGTTTATACCTAATGTGATGGATACACAACATTACAGCGGCAGCACGTCACAGGTCAGTTTGAAGTGTTCGATACTATCTAGCTTGGCATAGAAGCAAAACAGTAAAAGAACAGGGTAAGTGCGATTCGGGCTCGCGTACTGAGGGTTTTGCACAAACTTGTAAAGAGATCAATAAAAACAAAGAACATTTATCCGAACGCAAAAAAAGCTTTTTTTCGTGACATAACAACAAATTTGCTGTTTTCAGATTTATTTCTATAACTGTGATAAAAGATCTTGCTTTATGCCAAATTTCTGGATTCTGGGTCAATCTGATTTTTTCTTTATAAATCATCGTATATGGGAGGGTGTATTCTTGTATGTTCTAGCTTCTTATTGCTCATCAAAGCATTTCTAACTGTTGCATATAATGTTGAATGGATTTTAACCTAACCGTCCAAGGAGTTCGAGCCACTGATTAAAGCATATGCGAAGCAATACAACTGGACTTTTCATCATATACTTACATTTTTGTTATTGACGATAATGTTAATTTTCAGATTAATACGCAACCACATACCAGTAGTCATAGGTTTATACCTAATGTGGTGGATACACAAAATTACGGCGGCAGCACGTCACAGGTCAGTTCGAAGTGTTCACAACAACCCTGATAGTAAAAATGTTATCGGTTTGTTTCGATAATGAAAATAAATTTAGCCTGACTGACGCACTGAGGTTTTCGTACAAATTTATCTATGTAAATGGATCAATTCAAGAATGAAGTCACGAAGATTTTTCCGAACACGAAAAAAAGTTTTTTTTCTTGACGTAGTAATTAGTGCAGCCTTAAAAGCATATCGACGGTGAAGTACCAATAACTCCTAACTGTCGGAAGTCAAAATTATCTGTCCAAAAAATGTTAGGAAGTAATACTATAAATTGACACGTTGGTTTAGTTAGGTGTTTGTTTCCACAAATTAATTTGATGCAGTTGCAACTAAATATCCGCTTCGGATATTTTACGAAACATGCGGAAACACGCATTTAAAATATAAGCATTTAAAAGTAATTTTATCGAAAAATGTCAGTTAGAAGGTATTGGCACTTCACCGTCGATATACGAAGCAATACAAATGGACTATTCTTCATATCATCATATTCCTGCCCTTGTCCCGTTTTATTTGGGGTCGGCACAACACGGTTTTTTTTCTTCCAATCTGTCCTGTCACTCGTCCAGCTAACACTAACTCCCTATTCTTTCATATCACTTCTCACACAATCCATCGATCTTTTCTTTGGCCTCCCTCTTCCTCTCCATTCATCCACATGTAAACTCATAACTCTTTTAGCAACATGCGTTTCATCCCGTCTATACCAAAACAAACGATTCACTTTCGATTTTTCAGTCAGTGGCGCCACTTTCAAACTTCCCCCAATATACTCATTTCTCACTTTATCCATTCTCGCCACACTTTTTTCATCCGTCAACTGGAGTGTCATCCGTAGGTCACAAGTTGTTCCCGTGACCTGTCGCCATTTCATCCATCCTGCGTTGATCCGATGTGTTACGTCACGGTCTACCTCACCGTCCCCTTTGGCGAGCGACCAGAGGTACCGAAAGTCGGAACAGATCGGTATGGGCGTTCCGGTGAAAGCTAAAGGCACTGGATTGTCTCCAATCAGCCGAAATCGCAGAACAAGTACTCCGTTTTCGTTCTACTCAATTTCAGGCCAACATTCTACAGTCTGTGCCACCACACCTCCAATATCTGTTCTGGGCCTCTAGACTACTCTTGGCAACCAGCACAATGTCATCGGCAAACAGCATACATCAGGGAGCCTCTTCCTGAATGTCCGACGTCAGAGCGTCCATTATCATCAGGAAGAGGTAAGGACTGAGAGCCGACCCTTGATGTAAGCCGACAGCCACATTGAAGCTGCCATTGGTGTCTACTGTAGACTGGACTTGGATACTACATTGACTGTACATCGCTCGGATCAAATGCAGATACTTCCCAGGCACACCTTTCTCCTTGGACTATATGTCATATACCAACATTTTTGTTATTGATGATAATGTTTTTAATTTTCAGACTAATGCACAACCACAAACCAGTAGTCATAGGTTTATACCTAATGTGGTGGATACACCAAATTACAGCGGCAGCACGTCACAGGTCAGTTTGGAGTATTCTCAACAACCCTGATAATCAAAACGAAATCGGTTTGTTTAGAAATTATCTAGCGATACTGTTCGATATTATATAGAAGTTTCATAATGTAAAGACGTCTAAAAGTCTGTTCTTAAAATTTTACGGGCTCTTTTTTTTCTAAATCATCGTATATGCTCTAGTTTCTTATGCTCATGTATTAAAGCATTTCTAACTGTCGCATATAATGTTGGATGAGATAGAAATATAGCATGTTAAATTGCATGCTATATTTACCTCACCATCTAAAAAGTTCGAGCCACTCATTAAAGCCTATGCGAAGCAATACAACTAGACTATTCATGTTATTTGTCTGGGGGAGGAACACTGCGATCCCTTAAGTCTTACGTCAAAATATAAGAGAAAGAGAGAAGGTCCTCCCACAGACAGACATTGGTCGACGGACCCGGAGAGGGTACGGTTCCACAGTTGAGTTAAAATATCGTCATATTTTGTTATTGATGATAATGTTATTAATTTTCAGACTAATGCACAACCAGAAACCCGTAGTCATAGGTTTATACCTAATGTGATGGATACACAACATTATAGCGGCAGCACCTCACAGGTCAGTTTGGAGTTTTCTCAACAAGTCAGATAATCTAAACGACAAAGGTTGGTTTCCATACTATCTAGCCCGTTATGGAAGCAAGACAACAAAAAAGTATTATAACTTTTGAAGTTATGTGCCTCGAAACATTCATTTGAGCATCTTTAGGCACAAATAAATAACTTATGGAGCATGGATATGGCTAAATAATTTCCATACAGAAATAAGCAAAACAGTAAAAGAAAAAAAACTGGGTAAGTGATCTATTTACATAGGTAAGTTTGTACGAAACCCTCAGTGCGACCAGTCCGACTCGGACTTGCCCGGTTTTTTTTCTTTTGAGTTACAGAACCCTAAAAATATAAATTTTGAAGTTATATGCGCCGAAACTTTCATTTGTACGTCTTTAGGCGTAGATGGCATGTCCTAGAACCAAAAATTCGAAGACATGTGACATCCACCAACACGCACTGGGCCCGCGTGGTGGATTACGGCCCATTCCCTCTCCTATAGAGGAGGCCTGAGTCCCAACAGTGAGAACATTATAAGGCCGACTATGCTATGCTATGCTAGGCGTAGATGGAACTTATGGGGCATGAATTTGTCTAAATAGTTTCCAAGCAGAGATAGATTATTTGTTTAAAAATTCTTTATTTTCTTTATTTCGATTAAAATTGGATACAACTGGACTATTCATCATATATTTACATTTTTGTTATTGATGATAATGTTATTAATTTTCAGACTAATGCACAACCACAAACCAGTAGTCGTAGGTTTATACCTTATGTGATGGATACACAAGATGACGGCGGCAGCACCTCAAAGGTCAGTTTGGAGTTTTCTCAATAACCCAGATAATAAAAATGATATCGGTTTGTTTCGATATTATCTAGCCCGGTATGAAAGCAAAACAGTAAAAAAAACTGGGTAACTGCGAGACGGACTCGCGCACTGAGGGTTTCGTACAAACTTACCTATTTAAATAGATCAATTTCCGAATGGAGTCTCAAAGATGTTTTCCCAATCGCAAAAAAAGTTTTGTTTTTGTGACGTAACGATAAATTCAACAAATCTTAAAATGTATTCCTATACTTGTGCTATAGGATCTTGCTTTATGCTAAATTTTAGGATTCTGGGTCAACGGGAAGTACTATATGAATTTTGATTCCCTTAAGTGTCAAAATATACGTTTTTTTGGACATAAGCGGCCGTATTTTTTTTTTGTTAACTCAGAAATTTGAGTTTTTCTCAGCTTCAAGGGATTGAAGACCTGAGTATATGGTTTTAATTTCAACTTGAAACCTTCACGCGTTTGACTCAGACAGACCGACACACAGACAGACGGACAACAAAGTGATCCTATACCTAAGGGTTCCGTTTTTTTCCTTTTGAGGTATAGAAATCTAAAAATAAACATTTTGAAGATATGTGCGTCGAAACTGTCATTTGCTCATCTTTGGGCGTAAACAAATAACTTATGGAGCATGAATATTATGTCTAAATAGTTTCTATACA
The DNA here is from genome assembly GCA_949316375.1 of Mythimna vitellina. Classification (NCBI taxonomy): domain Eukaryota; kingdom Metazoa; phylum Arthropoda; class Insecta; order Lepidoptera; family Noctuidae; genus Mythimna; species Mythimna vitellina. The sequence continues at coordinate 7,908,794 of OX438699.1, read as the reverse complement.
GAGATAGATTGTTTGTTTCATATTCAGCAGGTTTTTCATGATATATCTACAGGGTGTCTTTGAGTTCGACGCACAAACGAATACTATGGATCCAGTACAAGATTCTGGACCCTCAGTGGTGACATTTTTCGTCAGTATTTTTCCTATTTAAAAAAGAAATCTAAACTATATAAATTATTGTGTATTTAATACAAAATCATTTAATATAAAATCGTACCATTGCTGTAAAGTTTGTTTCTGACATTATGGCAAAACCACTGAGTCATGTAATAAATGCAAGCACAAGCTCAGGTATATTTCCTGAAAAATTATAGACTGTGATTATAAAACCGGTTCCCTATCCATTTGCATAAAATTTTAAGACCTAATATAACTTAGCATAATTTTGTTTAGCATAATTATATTTTTGCATAATATAATTACGCATAACAGCTTACGCATAATTTTTTTAAGCATAATTTCTCTAAACATAATAATGATTAAGCATAAAGTTCTAACGCATTACTTTTTTAAGCATAATATCCTAAAGCATAAATTTATTTACGCATAATGATATTAAAACATATTTCGCTGTATATTTCGGTGTGTATTTTTTTATTTCGCTGTAGGAAGCATAAAGCAAGCAAGCATACAGCATGCAAGCAAGCATGTAAGCAAGCATGCAGCAAACAAGAAAGCATGCATCATGCAAGCAAGCATACAGCATGCAAGCAAGCATGCAGCATTCAAGCGAGCATGCAACATGCAGCAGGCAGGGATTCTGCCACGGCTCCGGCGCTGCGGGCCTCCGGCGGCCCCTACGCGCCTACGCGATTTTAAATTACACTCTAGGGGTAGGACAAACAAGACTACGTGGAGTCGGTTTTGCAGCAATTCGGTTCTGTCACTAAGTTTTGTTGCACAGCATATTAAGTTTTTAACCAACAATATTATTTAATTGTTACAGAAACTATAGCAAATTGGTTTGATCAGTTTGGTAGGCCTAACGTTATGCTAATAGTCATTAGGCCTACTAACGTTATGCGAATCAAATTTATGCCAAAACAAATTAGTCTTTAAGATGATTATACCAACATAAAACGTATGCCTAAAAAAATTATGCCAAAGTATTATTATGCCAAAACAAATTGTGCCAAAATCGTTATGCCGAAGTATATTAGGACAAAGAACATTATGCAAAAAGAAGGGATCCCGAATAATGTACATAAGAAAAACACTGTATATGCAATTTTCTCTGACATGACATTAAATTAAACTACTACGTTAAGCTACGCTATCGTTTTAAACCTAATAAAATCTTACCTCATGGTTAGAAAACAGTACACAGAAATTTAGGGAATTTGTAATAGAACTAAACGTGAAGTAAAATATTTATCAAATTGCAGAATCATTAAATTCGGGGATCCACAAAAAAGTGTCCTTGGGCTTTTATTATTTTTATACAGACAATAAGGTGACGTAGTGACTACAACTTACCGTTTAGAGTTATATACTAGGGTTTATTAGTTTTATGCCAAAGAAGATTGTGTTTATATCATTATTATGCGTTTTTAACATTATGCTTTATAAAATTATGCCTCATTATTATTATGCTAGCAGTATTTATGGCAAAACATTTACGCCTAATAATAATGATCATTATGCTGAATTTCGTTATGCCAATGTAAATTATGACAATATATTTTAAGCTTATCATTTTCAACCTGCATTTTAATGTCGTCGTCTGAGGAGTTCGAGCCGCCGCGCGCTGATTTCCTACGCACCAGCTCTACATAGCATATAATGTGCTTACAGAACGGCAATTAATTATTTATTTTAAAAATAGTACTACACTAACATATAGCACTTCCTTTTGACCCTCTATCTTGTGACAAGTAAAGGAAGGACTTGGTTTGCATAATACCATGACATGTCTTTTACTAAGCGCTTTTACGTGTTCTTAGGACCATTTCTATATAATAGGCTTAATAAGGTACTAAATTTCTATAGTGTGAGGTATAAAAAATGTAGTAAGATTTTTAAGAATATTTAGTGAAACTCAATTACACAGACACAGAACAATTTTTAGAAATTTTGGTATAATGTTATGTTTATTTTTGTATAATTTTATAGACATAGTTTTAAGTATTAATAAAAAAAAAGCTTGTTTTCGTAATTATTTATTATAATAGAATATAATTTTTTGTAATAGTTTTACTCTAACTTTAAATTTTACTGTAGCAATGAAACTGGACTGTAAGGTGATGGCCTGAAACAGGTTTAAATTAACCTAGATCGGGCGGTCCACTATCAAATATTGCAATTCCGAACCATGATTAGTTGCACCCATAATAATATTTTAATTTTAGTATATTTTTAGGCAATGTAATTGTATGGAAAACCTTGCTACTATTGGCTTAATGTTTATTTTTAACAAACCTCAAAAAAGGAGGAGGTTCAGTTGTATTTTTTTTTATGCTTGTTACCTCAGAACTCCGTCGTTTATGGACCGATTTGCAATTTCTTTTCCCCTTAAAAGATATGCTTTCAGATTGGTCCCATTTTTTTCAAAATCCAGTTCTGATGATGGGATCCATGAGGCATCGAGGGAACTTCTCAAATATTTTAGGCAACTATATAGTGATTTTGGTATTTTCAACGAGAACTTAAATTTACAGTAAAAAGGTAACATTTGATGGAGTGGAACTGATGAAGAAAACCAGAAATGGTCAAAGCAATTTCACACTCACATAGGTATCACAATGAAGATAGTTAAGCTACTATGACAATACAAATAAATGAATGGTTCTGATTAATTAAGTTGAAAATGGTATCATCAAAGAGATTTGATGATGATGATGGAGCCAAAAGGTAGGCACTGGAACTCCATAATTAATCAATGCAACCTAGCCGTGTTTGGACTTATTAGAATTGTCATGAGATGCACTTTGGCTATAAGGACAGAACAGAACAGATCAGATGATGGAGCCGGAAGGTAGGCACAAGAACTTCGTAACTAATCAATATATCCAAACCGTCCTTTGGCTTATTATAATTATCATGAGGTACACTTTGGCTATAAGGTACTATCGAACTGGTCTGATGATGGAGCCGGAAGGTAGACGGTAAATACAGGAACTTCGTAATAAAACAATGTAACCTAGTAGTGTTTGGGTAAATTGGAATTGTCATGAGAAATAGGCACTCAGTTTATAAGTGTAGCGCAAAACTAAAAAGTGTGAATTAAAACACTTAAAAAAAACCAATTTCACAAAAAAAGAAAAAAAAAAACTGTACTGTTTGTTTCTTATTTAATACCGACTTCGGAAATTAAAGTTATTTTGATCCTTTTAGTGGTTTTTTTAGTGAAGTGGGTTATTTATTCTTTTATAAACGTTATGTGAATTTATTATTATTAGATTAGTGCAGCCTTACAATTGTTGCAATGCAATTGGATTATTCAACATATACCTACTTCGTTTTTTAGGGTTCCTTAATCAACTATGAACTCTTATAGTTTCGCCAAGTTTGTCTGTCTGTCTGTCCGTCCGTCCGCGGATAATCTCAGTGACCGTTAGCAATAGAAAGCTGAAATTTGGTACCAATATGTATATCACAGCGACAAAGCCGTAAAAAAAAGTGGAAACAATGTTTTATTAGGGTACCCCTAAAAAACTAAAAACCAAAAATCATCCCTGCCCCCCCACTTTACTTGTAAGGGACACGTAAAGTGGGGAGTGATTTTTTTTTTCATTTCAACCCTAACGTGTGATATATTGTTAGATAGGTATTTAAAAAAGAATAGGGGTTTTTTAAGATCATTTTTTGATAATATTAATATTCTCGGAAATAATCGCTCCAAAAGTAAAATTAAAAATGTCCCCCCTCTAACTTTTGAACCATAAGTTTAGAAAATATAAAAAAAATCTCAAAAGTAGAACTTTATAAAGACTTTCTAGGAAAATTATTTTTAACTGGATGGGTTAAACAGTTTTTGAAAAGTTGTACAAAATAATTTCTGAACTAAGTTTGTAATTTAACCGTATATGCAAGCATTTTTTTTTTTAACTTAGCTTACATATTTTAGTATCCTGAAGGTATCTTCTTTCAAATAAAAAAAGAATTATTAAAATCGGTTCACGCAATCCAAAACTATCACCGAAAACCCAACATACATAACCCGTCTAGTTTAGTCCCGAGAGATGGCGCTGTACTTTTTAACAGTACTTTTTTTAGTGGGGACACTTATTGTGACGGACGAGAAACTACGGAACCCTACACTGAGCGTGGCCTGACACGCTCATAGCCGGTTTTTTTGTTATTGATGATAATGTTATTAATTTTTAGATTATTGCACAACAACAGACGAGTAGTAGCGGCAGTGACTCAGATGTAAGTTTGGAGCTTTTTCAACAACCCAGGTGGGTTACCTTGCCGTTCAAAGTAAGATTGTTTCATTTTTATTTCAGTGTGGGTAAGAGACAGAGCTATACAAGTTGTCTAGCGCCATCTCTTACCCACAATGGAATAAGAATAAAACAATCTTACTTTAAACGTCATGGTAACCCAGCAGATCCCCGTTACTAGATACATTTCTTTACTTTTATTCTGAAGACAAAAATACGTAGGTGTGTTCATATTTTCAGGCTAGTGTTAAATTTGAGCGTGAGCCTCAGGACAATCGTCAAGAATCAAACGCTATACGAATACAAGGCTCCTCTGATTCAAATAATTCCTCCTTTGATTCACTCCCTAGCAGCAGTGCTCAGGAAAACAAAAAACAATGTTATCAACAACAAGCACCAACAGAGGCACAGGTGAAAGCAGTAGTATTGGGTTCTTTACAACAAATGATAGATCTACTCGAACGCGACACACATCTTAAAATTGCATATATTAGACGACCAAATAATGGTGAACAAAGTCCAGATAGAGAGCCGCCAATGACTAGTCCGCTGCTTGTCCACCTGTTGTTGACACCTGTCGATGATGATGATTATGGCAATAATAATGATGATGATAATAATGATTATGATGATTATGGCAATAATAATGATGATGATAATAATGATTATGATGATAATAATGATGATGATGATGATGATGATTATAATAATGATGATGATGATGATGATGATAATGATGATGATGATGATTATAATGATGATGATGATTATGATTTCAATATTGGTTTCGAACTTATGAGTGATATTGATATGGTAATTATTTTGCAAACCATATATAAAAGTAACTATTTTTGATTATTTAAAAATTGTTTTCAAAAATATTATATAAGTACCTATGAACCTACCTATATATTGAATAAAGAAAACCTTAGACTATATATATATATAGGTACAATAGGCAGCCTCATGGTATTCCTCGACCATTCCAAACAACCTGAAGCGGGCAAAGATTGCCTGGACACGAAATGCAACTGTACGAATTCATATTCGTAACGATGGATTTATTGCGCAGTATGGCTGCCAAGATTCGTTATTTGCTATTGTTGGGTAATCAATCATCACCAACAAAAAAACATAAAGCCTGTGCTTTATGTATTAATGTTATTTTCCCTAATTCAATAATAATTTCATTCAATTTTATCAAATTTATCTGCTTTATAATTTTAATATAGGAACAGACACAAATTTGTGGTTCCTGCAACCAGGGTCAAAAAGCCCATTTGACCTTTGACCATTATATATTTGCTGTATGGATTTTAAAAGAGATTTTGACCCCTGTAAGTTTGTTTCGGTGTTTCTTCTCAGATTAGTAAACTGGGAAACACAGGCCTCATCTAGTTTAAACTGACAAAAAAAATTACTGTTATAGTATTTTTAAAATCTATTTGCAAAATAAATATTATTTATCACTAATGAAAGAAAACCTGCAATTAGCCGGACGACAAAAGTATTTTCTAGCTAATTCAAGAAATACCACCAGTACCGTAACTAACCTATGATACACCCGGTGCGAACTTTATTAATTGCGCACCTAGAAAAAAGTCCAAGATGTGCGCTGAGTGCGAGTGAACATTTGCGGGGTTACCATAACTTTCAAAGTAAGATTGTTTCATTCTTATTTCAGTGTGGGAAAGAGACAGAGCTATACAGGTTGTCTAGCGCCATCTCTTACCCACACTGGAAATAAGAATGAAACAATATTACTTTAAAAATGTCATGGTACAGGTCCTGGCCGGAGTTAAATGAATTCGTACTGCTTCCGCTGAAATCTGCTGCCCGCTTTAAATCCATATTTTTTGCGAAATATTGATTGATTACGTAGGCTATGTAAATCAAAACTTAACCAGCAATTTTTTTGTCTAAAAATATTTCTAAAGAACAAAGCCGTTTGAAAGGAGTAGGGAAAACAAGCGAGAAAATATTATGTCGTTTAATTGTTTTTTGCGGTTTAAAATGTACTTTTTATTACTCATACGAAAAAATCATAATTATGTTGATAATTTTGTAGGTACATGAATCTATACTAAACATTTTTTTTAAACCTATTAACTTAGCCGTTACTGAGGGAAAGTCACTGTTTTATGATACTGCTCGGGTGCTAGGGCCATAGTGCGATCGGCTCTCTGATTGGTTAAGAACTTGGAGCGGGCACCGAACGACAGAAACGTGTCGATCGCATTAGCGTAGAACAAATCCACACAAGACATTCTGGTTTAGATTAAGGGCGCTTTCAATTTATGCGTTTTTTGACGGCCTGCTTTGATGCGGATGCTGTGTGTTAGTCGTACTGAGTACGGACGATTGTATTTTTCATACAAAACGCGCAGTGCGGCAACCGTGCAGCGAACGGTCGACAACAGGACGGCAACGTCGTAAGAACCACGTGTTCAATTCGGTGTTTAATAGTGCGAGGTTGAATAGCGCATCACTGACTTACAAACACACGGCAGCCAGATAGATACGTGTTCAATTGCGGTTGTTGACGGACTGCTAACGGACTGCTACCGGCCGGCTGCGGCACGGTAAACGTGCGGCAGCCGGCCGGTTTCAGTACGCATAAATTGAAAGCGCCCTAATACCTAGCTTGGACAATAAAAACAAAAAAGACTAGCTATAAAAATACGAGTGATGTCCTGTTTGTTGCACCCTGTTTTTTAGAAAATCCCATGGGTGCTCAACTCGTTTTCATTTGATGATGCGTTTACAATATACCTTCATAGATGATAATACGACAATTAAAGAGAACACTGGCAATACTCCTTATTATAAACAATTTTTACCTATATAATGAGTTGCCAAAAAAAAAAACATCTGCCCCCTACATTTATGCTTGCATAACTCGACGTAATGTCTATTATCAGTTCAATATTAGAACGTGCGAAGCAAACTAGAACATTTTAACATCTTGGATATCATATGCAGACAAACACAATTTAGAATGCAAGAGTTTTTTTATTTTTAGGTGGGAAAATCATCTTATGACAAATCCCGCTCTTGGGCGGAGCGTGAGATAGTGTCAGCCTTTACTGACTAAAAACTCACTCCTGTTCCTTCTTTACCTTCATCCCGGGGCCCCGGGCTTCGCTTTCACACTACCCGTGGCCCCAGTAGGCTTCGACCCTACTGGGCCCTTACAGTTGCTGACATCTCCTTGAGGCGCGCGTGGAACAGTACGCGCCGTCGACGATTTGGACTCGGTCCGGAAGGTTACCGGACGTTCGGACGGCGAGCCACCCATTACTCGCCGTCCGCAAGCCCGCGCCTACGGTGGCCGGAAATCGGGATCAGAATCCCGGCGGCGGTTAGGGCGTCAGGACCGTTGCCTCACGCGATCGGCCGCCTCCTTTGCTTCGCAGAAGGATGCGACCGCCTGCCACTCCGGACCATGGCCTGTACCAATGCCCGGCGCGAGGGATCACTGCCCCCGATCGCCCCCACGAGGACACGGTGGAGGTGTGCCCAGGCAGGGCACACCTCCACCCTATGCTCCACCGTGTGCTCTGGACGGTCCACACAATGGCGGCACCCGGGCGTTTCTTCAGCACGAATCCGGTGCAGGAACCTCCCGAACTTACCATGTCCGGTGTGGACCTGCGTCATACGGAAAGTAAGGTGCCATGTGGTCTTTCCAGCTACTCCTCAAAGAGGGGACTTACTGCCATAATTGTGGCGTGCCCAGGAAAGCAAGAGCTGGTGAATCAAAGATATAAGGATAGCATTATCAGCCTTATAATGTTCCCACTTCTGGGACTAGGGAATCTAATCCCGCATCAAAATCGCGATCCCGCATCCCTGCGGGATTGAATTCAGCAATCCCGCGGGTCCCGCGATTTACAGGATTGGGATTTTTAATTTCTTTTTTGTTTACCAGGTACTTCCTAGTAATAAACATAAAAATCGATCAAGTGCGAGTCAGATTTGGACACCGAGTATTTCTTATAAATTTTTCCTACATAAGTAAACAGTTTGATTCCCGTATTCAATTTCGAAGATTTTCCCAATCGCAAAAAAAAATTATTTTGTAATGATAACTTACGATTTTCATACAACAATCAATTAAGATATTTAACGGACTTCATCTAGGAAAGTAAATTTTACGTTTTCGTCTTAGTTACGATACAGGACTCGCACAACAATATGAAATAGAAATTAAAAAATAATTTAGCCGTAAAATCGAAATCAAAATAATTATTCTCCTTACAAATTCTTTAAAAAATATGTTCCGTGTAAAGTTTTTTTATCACTTTTTAATGAAGATAAGCTGGGTCTAATAAATAATCAAAACGGCGGCAGGTCGTCGGAATTCAATTTTGTTATACAAAACTTCAATCCCGCATTTATGATCCCACAGAAAAGGTGCGGGATCCTGCATTTGCGGGATCCCGTGCTTGCGGGATTGGATTCCCTAGCTGGGACTCAGGCCTCCTCTCTAGGTGACGGAATGGACCGTGATCCACCACGCGGGCTCAGTGCAGATTGATGGATGTCACACGTCTTCGAATATTTGGTTCTAGCCGGTTTCCTCACGATATTTTCCTTCACCGTTTTGAGAGCAGTGGTGATGAAATAAATTACACAAAGTAATGTATGTGCATGTTGGCTGGGTTTGCACCCGCGACCTACAACTTGTCAGTCGCGGCACCACACCACTACTCAAATCTAGTACTACGTTTCAAGTAGTACTAGAGTACATTTTCTTATAACCACTTATACAGACATAAAAGTTTGTTTGTTGATTTACGAGTACATAAACATAAAAAAACTAATAAGAAGAGAGCAAAGCGAGCTAGAAAATTTTAAGACCCATTCTAGAATGGATTTTCTTATTTTTACTATTCATACAGACCGAAACTTGGTAATTGCAAGAGCAAGAGAAGTAAGGTCGAAACTACATAACTAGTCTACCTACTTCCCCTGGGTTAGGTACTCGTACGTTTAATTTTGTTGTGATAGATATTAGGTTAAGTACAGTGCGGGAGGCTAGAGAAGAACAATGGTCGTCCTAAGAAAATACGGCAGGTTGCTATACTTGTTGTCTTGGGTGCTCAGCACCCACTATTTACCTCTTGTGGGTGCTGAAGCCTCCGAAGACCCCCTTTTAGGTACACGATAAGTAATAGGTAGGGGAAAGTGGTCACCCTTCGTACGCGGGGCACATTCGTACAGTGAGAATATTAAAAAAAAACTAAAAGACATATAAACAGGCTTTCGCTTGTGGGCATCAGCCATAGATATCCGGCATCAGCATACTAACCACCATGTTCTTAGCGGCGCCACGCTGCGTCCTGACAAGATGTTCCGTGTTTCCGTGCGCGGTAATTTTTTATTTTTTTTACTGAAATTTTATTCGTAATTGTAAACAGAATTATAAGTTTTTGACAAAAAAGTGATAATTAATTAATGCTATCAATGTTTATTTAAAACTTTAATTGTAACACTTCTGATGCTAAGCTAGGTTTTTATTATAGCCGTAATTTTATTTTGTACATGTTGTCTGGGGCACATTCGGACAATACTATAAGAGGCCTATCGTAGGCGTACGAATGCTGTGTGAATTGTTTTTTTTTTATTAAATAAATCTTTTAAACAATATCCTGATTAAAGAATCATGGTGCGGAAATACAAAAAGGAGTACGCAAACCCAAGAAGTGGATGAGAGAGAATTAGGCAATTAATTTAAATAATTCCTTTAAGTTTTAATTGTGTTGTGTTGTATTTTTGGTGTACAATAAAAAATATATCTATCTATCTATCGTTTTTGTATTACATTTATGTACATAGTTAGATTTTAGTACAGTTTAGTTAATATTTAAGTTTTTTATGTAAAATATAGGTACATTTATAAATACAAATAAATTAAAATCTATCTATCTAAGTATATTACAAAAATCTCAAAAACTGACAATAACGAATTTTTTTTTCGTCAAAAACTATTTATTCATATCTGCACCATGGGGTAGACAATTAGAAATTGGTCTACCCCAATTTGCATGAATGCAGGGTAATTAAAAGTCCTTATAAACTCTAACTTTTATTAAATGACAAAGAATATTTAGCATAAAACTAACTTAGTAATTTTATTGACTTAGACATCGATATTATTCGCGATTTAATGAAAGTTAACTCGTTTAACAGGATTTTTAATTACCCTGTATGAATCTACCCCATTATGTGCGAAAGTACCCCATACGTGGGGAGCGTTTAAACAAATATCTTGTCGTAGAAAAATGGCTATAACTCTATAAACTTTTGACACTTTAATACTTTTTTGTAACCAACTACGATATACTAATTTGTTACACTAACTTACATTCTCTAGATAATTTTGGCAATTAATCATTGAGTAAAAAATAAAAATGTAAAAGTGTACGAAGGGTCCACTTTCCTCTATTGTATGTAAGTTACTACACTGGCGAGCAACCAAATCGACTTAATGTTCAATTGCGCACTTGCAGATGTTTTCTTCGAAGAACACTGAACTGTTTTTAAAAAACGATACACCGTTGGAAAGCTTGATACTTTAGCTTTGGTACCATTATTATTAAATTTGCTTCAGTACTTTTTTAATAATTTAATTGGACGCACAAGAAAATGTGCCCACTACGGTGAGTACCGTAGTGAGCACATTTTTACAGTTGCGTCCAGTCCAGTCTTTTAACCGTCTTCATACCGTCCACTTGCTGACAGCCACTCATCAAACTCTTTTCAGATCCTATTGCATATTCACACCGACCAGGTGATGATTTCGCAGCTAAGTCAAAACAATAAAACAGTCGTCTCTCTCCGACGTGGACCGATGGCGGGAAACTCTTGAATGAAGTCACTGGTCTTTTGAAAACACCTTTATGGTATTGGTAGCGTAGACTCGATCAAATTGTGTTAAACACCAACTTTTCGCTGTCTAAGTTCCTATTGCAATAGAGCAATCTCTTAAGCGGCTTTTCCTGGTGTTGTATCCACAATTTCACCAAAAAACTGAATCGTATTTGCGGAGAAAAGTACAGTACAGGTCAGGGGCGCCGCTTTTAGAAAACCTCATGGGTGATCATGCTCATTTGATGCGCTAAACGGGTCGTCGGGTATTGAAAAAACCCCTAAAAGATGATTACTGATCCCATCCCTAAAAGACGATTACTGATCTGTTTCTTGATGTTTATTCTCAGGGGTGTTCGGCACCCACTGTTTGTTTCTCATGGGTGCCCGAGCCCCCGAGCACCCATGAGTCGGCACCCCTGGTACAGGTCATCTTTTGATAAGCAATGAATAAGGTGAAACGGTTGCGCGGGGTTTTTAAAAAGGTAGTTTGTATACCAACTTACGCCCCCGACTTACGAATTGCAGGTCGCGGGTTCAAACCCAGCCAGGCGCATTACTTTGTGTAATTTATTTCATCACCACTACTCTCAAAACGGTGAAGGAAAACATCGTGAGGAAACCGGCATGTCTTAGAACCATAAATTCGAAGACATGTGACATCCACCAACCCGCCCGGGCCCGCGTCGTGGATTACGGCCCATTCCCTCTCCTAGAGAGGAGGCCTGAGTCCCAGCAGTGGGAACATTATAAGGCCGACTATGCTATGCTATGCTATACCAACTTAAAAGTACAGTAGTAAGCACATTTCCTTATGCGTCCAATTAAACGAAACATTTTGAGTTTTTCTGCAACTTACATACAAAGTTGCTAAGATCATCAGAGAACTTGCGACTTAAATTGCCAATCCATATCACGACTTTCTAAGATAACTCATTTACTGTCCAGGCTGCTGGTCTGTGGAATGAATTACCAGACACAATTAAACGTGCTCAATCGTTGCCTGTTTTTAAAAGACTCGTTAGAGAACATTACCTGTCGCTGTGAGTATTGATAGTAGTGATTCATATTTCTGTCTATAGTTTTCAATGATTATATATGTATATATGTATCTATTATATAGCATATGTATATATCTGTGTATCTATTATAATATATTATGTATAATGCTGGTTCTGTCACACCAATGACAGCCCCATTTCTTGTCCAGGCAATTAATGTCCATTCCAGGTTGCCTGGAAGAGATCGTGGAATGCGATAAGGCCGCCCATTATATGTACGTATGTGTTTTAGTTTAGTTTACTTTTAAGTTTATAATGGTGTACAATAAAGGATATAATAAAATAAGTATTAAAAAAATACTGAAATAATTTTCATAATAGTGGTTACCACCAAATTAAAGCAGAAGTTTCAGGCTTTCTCACGGTGTATCCGTTTTGTAGAGACCGTTCAGTTCATTCTTCGAAAAAAACAGATACAAGTGAGCACTTGTACGTTGAGTCGATTTAGTTGCTCGCGAGTGTACATAACTACGAAGCATGATACAAAACTTGGCCCTGGTTAGATCGTTTTTGCGCCCCCTTAGTATCTGCACCGTGTGGTATTGCTGGTATCGCCCTAATTACGGTATTCATTATCGTTCAATAAACATGTCCTTTCAGATGTCGGATGAGAACAGCAATGATAGTGTGCCGATTCGAAATGATAATGAAATGTCGCAGTTTGATAAGGGCAGTGCTATGGCGCTGACTGGAAATTGTAATGCTATGGCGCCGATTGGAAATCGCAATGCTATGGCGCCGATTGGAAATCGCAATGCTATGGCACCGATTGAAAATCGCAATGCTATGGCGCCGATTGGAAATCGCAATGCTATGGCACCGATTGGAAATCGCAATGCTATGGCGCCGAATGGAAGTGGTAATGCTATGGCGCCAAATGGAAGTGGTAATGCTATGACGCCGATTAGAAATGGTAATGCTATGGCGCCATATGAAAATGGAAATGCTATGGTGCCGACTGGAAATAACAATGCTATGGTGCTGAATGGAAATGGCAATGCTTCGATGCCGAATGGACTTGACAATGCTATGGTGCCGAATGGAAATGACAATGCTATGGTGCCGAATGGAAATGGTAATGCTATGGTGCCGAATGGAAATGGTAATGCTATGGTATCGAATGGAAATGGCAATGCTACGGTACCTGCAAGATTGCGGAATGATTTTAACAGGAGCTCGCATAATCATGCTAGAATCCCATTCGAGCTGGCAAACTTCCCGGACAGGTAATTGACAATTCAGTCCCTTACTAATAAAATAGTAGCGAAATCTATGGTGCCACATAAGAATTAAAATACGAAACATACGAAATCCGGCATCGCGCAAGTAGTTCTCCGTGCGATTTGAAAATAATATACAGGGTTATTTGTAAAACACTAACAACCGCGTGTAAAACACTATTGGGACTCAGGCCTCCCCGCTAGGACAGGGAATGCCGTAATCGACCACGCTAGCCCAGTGCGGGTTGGTAGATGTCACATGTCTTCGAATTTTTGTTTCTAAGACATGCCGGTTTCCTCACGATGTTTTCCTTCACCGTTTTGAGAGCAGTGGTGATAAAAATTAAAATACGAAACATACGAAATCCGGCATCGCACAAGTAGTTCTCCGTGCGATTTGAAAATAATATACAGGGTTATTTGTAAAACACTAACAACCGCGTGTAAAACACTAAAAATCTGATGGACTAAAATATGATACATTTTTAAAAGTCATAGAACAAAAGTTGTTGTTTATGATATTAGTAACATAGTCCTAAGAGGTCGTCAGTGTTTTACTAATAACCCTGTATAATATCCCGAAATCATCTATCGGGCAGTTGCCCGGATCAGACATAACAGCCGTCTGGTCGGAAGATTCTACCTTTTCAATGGAGGTATTCGGAACTTTACACCCTGTTCGGCATGGTTATCCTGGATATAAAACGTCAGTGCAGCGTCCGTGCAGCTACTACATCGTGAGGTCATAATCATGACTTTCTCAAGCTTTCGAGTAGCGAGCCATACAGGACCCAGTCACCCATGGCTTTAAAAGGTATCCTGACCACCAGCTTGCCTACCTGGTAGTACCTGGTCATCACCCCCGTTGTATTGTATTGCCTGCTTCGAATAAATTCTATTCTATTTTTTAGATGCAGAACTTGTGGACGATATTGTAGAGCCTGTTTCAACAATGAGGCGTGTTCCCAAAAACGTGGTGAGGTAAGAATTTTATTCGAAACCTTATCATAATTATATGCTTGATACTTTCTATTTTTATTCCACTGGTTACTTCTTTTCACTCGCTGGTGACATTTAATGAACGGTAGTCTTAACCTTTTTAATGTCACAGTCTAGTACATAAATACACACACACACACACAGACACACACACACACACACACACACACACACACACACACCACCATAATAGGGGAAGTTTGAAAGTGGCGCCAGTGACTGAAAAGTTGAAAGGGAATCGTTTGTCTTGGTATGGTCATGTGAAGAGGAGGGATGAAACGCATGTTACTAAAAGAGTTATGAGTTTACATGTGGATGGATGGAGAGGGAGAGGGAGACCAAAGAAAAGATGGATGGATTGTGTGAAGAGTGATATGAAAGAAAAGGAAGTTAGTGATAGCATGACAAGTAACAGGGCAGAGTGGAAGAAAAAAACGTGTTGCGCCGACCCCAAATAACACGGGATAAGGGCAGGAAGATGATGATGAGATGACGAGTCTAGTACATAAACACCTACCTATTATTTATTTATTTATTAAACTTTAACTAACATAAAGTAAGTACAAAGGCGGACTTAATGCCTTAGGCATTCTCTACCAGTCAACCTAGGGTGGTGAAGAGACAATATGGTATGTGCATATAAAGAAAACTTTATACGAAAAACAAGAGTAAAAAAATATTATATTTAATATAAAATATATACATATAAATATTAATATAAAGTAACGAAAGAGTTTTGAGACGATCGATCGACCTATGTGACAATTTCGTGCCCGCATCGCCACAGTGTGATAAAACTTATGAATTTATGAGACAAATAAATGGGTTAAAACTTAAATTTTTATGCTAATATTCGCAGTTAACGATATAAGTGTTGGTTTTTTGGAATTCTTGGGTTGGAACTTGGAACTCGTGGCATTTGGGGATTTTTTTTTTAATCCATGGCGTTGAAAGGGGTCATTCAAGTACATATTACATAAGCACTACAGGGGGGCGGGGGTCTTTACTTTGCTTATTTGTGATGACATGGGGAATAGAGGAGTCTTGACGGAGATTTCGTAAGCAGTTTTTTTATTAGTTTTTCGGATTTCTACTAAATTTAATCGATTTTAGTTTGAAAAATAATGGTAATCCTGCTTGTATACCTATGTTTGAAAACGAAACGCATTTTCAGGGATTTCCAAAAGTGATGGATCGGATACGTTTACTCGCTCAAAGCCGAGCAAACGAACCGAGTAGGGATATTACTGCGCGCTATTCACTTGTCTTTTTTTCCGCCAATGTATAATACGGCCGTTCTAACTTGGCGCCCGTGAACATAGGCTCTGCGAACTTTAGCGCATGTACAGTCGTAAAAAAAACTGTTATTGACGTTATTTTTTTAAAACCTAAATACGAATAAAATTTTACTAATACAGGGACCAAGTACAAATAAAATAAATATTAAAACACTTTCAGACAGAAAGCTACAAAAATAACTTATGAATTAAAGAAACAAACCTAACACTACACAAAAAACTTAACAATGTATTAATAAAAACCAGCGAAAACTTTTGTCACCGCCTGTGCTCAAGACAGAGACAGCGACACGAACACGACACCAATACTAACGTGTGAGTGAGACACATTACCGCGTCCCGAGCATTGCCGATTATGCACGAAGTTTTACGGAGTAAAGAAAAAGGGATGTCCAATATGCGCGTCTGAGGGTGTTGTTTAATCGATTATTTTTCAAATCGATTGAAATCTAATTATAAAAATATATTTTATTAAATTTTATAAGGAGGTTTAAAATATTCTCAAACAGTCGTTATTGTAGTAGTCGTTTATAATTAACTGATATTTAACTAAATCATATCTTTCAACCAAGAAAATATGTATAATATTATTAGTTTTTTTATTATTAAAGTCGAAATCTCGTTTACTAACGACAACATTTACTATGTTTGTAAATCTATTTCGTTCAATATGTCATATAAACAAAAATCAATAAATTCCAAATCGATAAAAATCGATTGCGATATTTGATTGAATAAAGGGTCGATTGTGTTTACATAGAGTCAATCTCTAGCTTACACCTCCGCCCCGCGCACGTCGCCTCATGCCACCATTTTGTTCCTAAAAAACGTTCGTGCGCAGCCTTCTGCGCAAACTTCAGGGCCGCCAAATTAAAACGGCCGTACTGTATTGTTTCGTTTCGGTACGATTGACGATGTGACGTATTACAAGTTTGTTTGTTTTACCATTGATCCACATCCACAAAAATTGAAAAGTTTAAAATGTCGTTTCAAATTGAAAAATGCTTTGTACCAATGTTTACGTAAGCATGGGGAGGGAAGAGAGCTTTTTTACTTTTACTGACGAGGTGGAGGGGGGGTTAATGCTTGAATAGCCCCAAAGTGTTAAACCACTTTCGGGTTATTCGTTGCCGATAATTCTTTTTTCTTTTTTCACAGAGATAGCATTGCAATAAATTACACAGACGAGCAAGGCTAAGTGTATAGTTATTGGCAGCAATACAAACAAGCTCGCAAGCCTTATCATCACAACTTCGCCAACATTTCGCCATCAACGCCCTTATCGAGTGAACCTTTTGTTGTTATGAATTAATTTTACCCTGTAAAACGTAGTTAAGTCAAATAACCGTTTTCTAGAACGTAGTCTGTAAAAAATCTTCACTAGGTATAGGTAGGACAATCTATTCTTTTTTTAAATCACACGCCATCTGCATATTACGCTGTCAAGAAGTTAGGTATTAGGAATTGGTTAATATATCACAAATTATGTATTATTCATGCAAATTTTATCGCTTCTAAAGTAGGCCCCTTAATGCGTTTTATGAATTTGGGATCAAAATTGACTTTATCTAACATAGGTAACCTATCTTTAGCGACCTTAGCGAAATTGAGTTTTTGCAAAAAAAATCTGATCTTCCGGCATTAGTCGAGCGGCAACGGGTATAATGTTCAAAAAATCGCTTAAAATGGTACAAATTGATTCATGAAACACTGAAATTTCAGCGGCTGTCTCTCTCAGACTTAAACGACAACTTTCACTGCCTATTTCGTTTACTTTAACGATTTTATGTTCATTTGAAGGTGTTAATGGCCGACTAGAGCGAGGAAAATTTTCCACTACATCTCGATCGAATTAAACTCTATAACCGCTTACGTCGGATTTATCCGACAAGTGTTTTCGTGTCCAATTCAGCAAGGTCGTGTGTTTGCGGCTGAGTCACCCATCTCGTTTAGCTCTTCCATCCCCATAGGTGACAGAAGAGCTGACGAGATGGAGTATTTGGTCGTAGATACGGAGTGTCTGTCGGATATATTCGACGTAGTCGGTTAAAAGGTTAAATTATGAACATGTTTTTGATAAAGTCGTTTTACTGTAAACTGTAAACCTTATGTAACATTTTTAGTGGTTCAACACATCTAATTTACATTTGCAATGCAAATTTTTGGAAATATATAAATCGCAAACAACACTGGAAATGAACCGACAAAATGACTTGCTACAAACAAACTTAATGACAATTGCCGCTAATGAGTAAACGAATTGTTGCCGCTCAAATTCCGCCTCTATGGAAGACAGTCGTGTTAATTTAAGAACTAAAACAATTGAAATTCTCTTAAGGTGACACATTTATCCGGGCCAAACGAATCGGCCTCGCACCGAAAGAATCGACCGCGCCGAAGAAAACGTAACTACTATGATAAATTAAATAAAAATATAGGATTTCATAAGTATTCTTAAATAGAATTCTAAATTTTTTTTCTGTCAATTCATTTGAACGCGTTCGGCTCGGATAAGTGTGCATAATGTGCATTCACCTTTATGCGGGCATTTTTAATTATTGATTCATGATACTTTCTTAAGAATGTACAACTAGGTACACACTTGTGTTTTTAAATGGAAAATAATGTTTGCTTTAAATTTTATGACATGCAAGAATTAAATTTTAGACGTTATTATTCAGATATTTTATTTCCCATGACACATTCCTGCTTCTCCTTCGGAAAAATGAAATGTCACACTGTAGTATTGGTACGGGACTCTTATAAGTTATGTGTAGGTATATTTCATTATAGTCAAAAATAAAAAATAAATTAAAAATGTTACACCATTAAACAATATCAACTAAAAAAAATAAAAGATTTCAAGCCAATAAAACTACATAATACTAATAAATAGAAGTAAAATAAACATACTTAGAAGTCTCGTTGAAGTTAAAACAATTGGTTTTTTTCTAGGATTTTACGTAAATATTTACAGTTAGTCAGAGTACAGTTATTTTTATCAGTAATTAAGAAATCGATAACCGTTTTTCAATCTACATAAAATAAAATTTTTGAATTAGAAATACTTACCTACATAGAAAAAGGGTCGAAACCTACTGGGGCCACGGGTAGTGTGAAAGTGAAACCCGGGGCCCTGGGACGAAGGCAACGAAGGAACAGGAGTGGGTTTTTAGTCAGTAAAAGTCTGGCACTATCTCCCGTTCCGCCCAAGAGCGGGGATGTCATAAGATGATTTTCCCACCCATCATCATCATCATCATCTTCCTGCCCTTGTCCCATCTTATTTGATGATTTTCCCACCCAATAAAAAAAAAAAACCTACATAGAAAAAATGTACTTAACTGAATAATCTTTATTTGACTCTCTATTTGTATTTTATTTATGTTATTATTAAAACGGATGACTCATGTACTTAATAGAGTATTAATTGTTCCTGGTTTAAAAGAAGTGTATTCGTGCACGTTGTGACTTCATGCAAATCATTGTTTTAAAAACTTAACTTACAGCACCGTCCATGTATGTATATTTTATTATTTGAGTCTTGAATTTTTGTCAAAACATCAACACCCATACAAATCCTTTGGTGACTTGTAATTTTAACCACCCGCGTCGGATTGTTTCGACGAGTGTATTCGCATCCTATTCGCTAAGGTCGTGTATACTAGCGACTGGGTACTCCAGCTCGTTTAGCTCCCATATGTGCCAGAAGAGTTGACGTGATGGAGTATTTGGTCGTGGATGTGTGACCCTGGTGGAATATAAACGCAAGTGTTTGTCGGATACATCCGACACTGTTGGTTAAAGAGTTAATACCCGTTATCCCAATAGTTTTTCCTTGCCTAACATAAAAACTTATCTGTATTTATGAAACTGTTACCCCATGTCAATTAACTTATTTAACAAATTACTTGATGAGTCAGTAGTTCGGTATAGTACCTAGCAAATCTATTATAACATTACTATATATATATATAAATTAGACATTTATTACATCAATAAAAAATAACAATAATAATAATACCCCAAATAAGATGGGACAAGGGCAGGAAGATGATGATGATGATGATGAACAATAATATCAGCGATTTGCATACATGTCTGTGACTTTTACCCAACCACTTGGCCTTAAACTTCGTACTATCTGGAGCTTCTTCTGAAGTTAAAAATTGTTTTATTTTAGTCGATTTGTAAGTTGATTTTTTAATGGTATTCCTAAAATTAAAGCTGTGACATTTCTTCTGACAGCTGACTTATAATTGATTATGGACTGACATGTTCAGTCAGTTCACTGACAGTAATGACGTTTACATACTGGGTGTTCTTGTAGGTTATGTCACGTTATATTTATTTAGTGCAAAGTACTATTTGTGTAATTAATTATTTTAATTTTGTATCTGAGAAAACAGTGGACTTACACAGAAATGGAGGATATTGAAGAAACAGAAATAGTAGCCTCAGAGCACGACCGGTTAGTGAGTGCTATATCTAAGTTAGATAAAACTCAACACATAACTGAACCAACACGAAATGAACCGACCAACCTTAGTTCCGAGTTCAACCTTACAAAGAGAACCAACAGATTAAACCTCAATAACGTCGCCAAGATATTAGAAGACACCGCACAACATGTTCAGATAAGCAAGAAATTAAAAAAGACACAGAGTGTGTCGAAAGTTCTAAACAAACCGTTAGAGAAGCCTCAGGCCGAGCGAATTAAGAGAGCAACAGGTTACGAAGCAACAAAAAAGAAAGTAGGAAGATGGGATCCAGTAGTAGCAAGGAGTCGCACTGTGGATTATGTGGCCTTTCCATTAAAACATGCCTCATCTAAGCTTGAGCCTACAGGAGATTTTTTGACAAAACTTAAGTTGAAATCAGATTTAGAAAAAGAACTAGATGAAATAGATCCCACCCCAATGGTAGAAGATGAAGAGGAAGAAGAACCAGTGCTCCCAGTGTCTTATGAAGAAATGGTTCAACATAGACAACGTCTTGCTAAAGTAAGAGCACAACAGTCATATAAAGCTGCCAAAGCTAAGAGACAAAGTAAAATAAAGAGCAAAAAGTATCACTGGTAAGTTTCACACCTGGAAAGTCAGGGAAAATGGCAACTACACTTTTTGTTTCCCAAAATTACTAGTGCTTGTAAAATGTGATATATAGGTAATTTAATTAATTAAACCCCGAGCAAACGCCGGCATTCGCTCAGTCATTGTCTTTCTATTGTGTCTCTAATTACGCTACTCAAAAGGTAAATTTATGCTTTAGTCTTATTTATCCAGATCCAGTCTATTGAATATATTTTCCCAGATTTGGAGTGACCTACATTATGACATTTTGGTCATTATTAGATCACACCTTTTTAGGGTTCTGAGAAAAACAATAATTTCACTAAGTCTATCTGTATGCCCTTCCTTATTTGTGTGGTCTTTTACAACCGTTTTTGATTTAGAAACCTGTTTGCAAAATACCAAATTAAACCATTGCTTTTTTTACTTTTCGAATACCATAATTAGAGACACAACAGAGAGAGTGAACACCAGCATTTGTTTGGGATTTGTTGAATAAATATATGAAAAGTATCCACCATAGTAACTAAGTATAAATAAAAACAATCCTAACCAAAACTTACTTACAGTGAATAATAACTTTGTGGATCGTAAAAATATTATACTACTGTAACTTTGTTTGTCTTTGTGGGAATGTATCCCAAAGACATCAAAAATGAGCTCTAAATTCAATTAAAATTTAATATGACCACTGAAAATTTTCACATTTTTTATGACAAATTATGTATAAGGAACATGTTTTAAATTTGACAACAATATAACATATAAAGGAACCTGGATGTCATATCACAGGAAATCCTAGTGTGAGTTCCAAGAAACCAATTTATCTAAATATTCTGAAATAATAAATTATTCTTATTCTTGTGGCGAAAATGGGTTTGAAATTAAACTTGAAGATGGCACAAACAAATGAAACTTGGATATTTGGGTCAAGTAACTATGGAATCCTACACTTGACCGATTTCTTTAATATCTATAGTTATAGCTTTGCTTTATAAGTAAAACGTTGGGCAGGAAAATTTGATAAACTGAGAATAGTCAGGGCTTCTTTTTGAGCATTACATAATTATTACAACAAATACAAAAACAGAAACTTTAATTATCAACTTAAGTTTTAAACTAAGTTAAACTTTAATTATTAACTAAAGTTGATAACTAAAGTTTCAGTTTCAGTATTTTGTAACACACAGAAAATATTTTACTTTTGTTTTATTCCAGTGTTTTGAAGAAAGAAAAACTAAAAAAGGAACTGAAAGAATTTGAAGAATTACAAGAGAATGATCCAGAAGAAGCTTTGAAGAAGTTAGAATCATTAGAAAAAGCTAGAGCTCTTGAGAGACATACTTTGAGACACAAAAGCACAGGGAAGTGGGCCAAAAACAAGCTGATTAGAGCCAAGTATGATAAAGAGGTAAGAATAATGATACAGAGTAGAGGTTCATTGAGATGATTACTAATTTACAGGTTGCCTTGATGAGATCACTGAATGTGATAAAGCTGCCAGTTGTTTTTTATAAAGTTCCTATTGAAATAGAATTCCTATAGGGTATCAAATATTATTTATTTTGTATTAAGTATAGCATAATCAACTACTGGGACACAGGCCTCCTTTCTAGGAAAGGCAATGGGCTGTAATCCACCATGCTGGCTTGGTCAGTAGACCATGATTTAATTATGACTATTTTTTTACAAATTTTTGTTACTGTTTTTCAGGTGCGACAGCAGTTAGCGGAACAGTTGGCTGTTGGTAGAGGTCTAACAAAAAAGGTACAAGACAATCAGAGCTCTGATGATGAGGCAGATGATGAAGCTGTATCCAACATTCCTTTATCACAAGATCCCTCAAACAACTGGATGATGGAAAGATCAGACAAGTCTAATATCAATGCTGAATTTGACTTTGGTTATAAGAGATTCATTCAAAATAAAATGAACAAACAAAAAGATGACAGTGATAGTGACTCTAATGATGAAAACATGGATGATGAAGACAATACTAAAAATAATAAACTCAATGCTTTAAAAGCAAGTATCAGCAAATTGTCTCGAGGAGAAAATGAAGATGAAGAACTTGGTAATGAGGATGTTGAAGAGGTAAAAACAGTAGTCAATACCGATGTAAAAGCTACAAAGAAGCGGAAAATGCGTCAAACAGAAACTCAAGAAATAGAAAAAGAAGTTGACCAAGTTGTAAGTAATCCATTATTCAAAAAGTCAAAGAAAACAGTTGCTAAAACAAAAGTGAGTAAACCAGTGGCAACTTCGAATTGGGAGGTAGAAGCTATTGATGATACTGAATCAAAACTTTCAGAAGATGTTTTATCAGCTTTTGAAAGTCATGAAACTAGTGTAGCACAGAAAGTAGAAAAGAAGTTGGGAGAAATAAGGCGGAACATTGAAAGATTGGAAAAGGCTGGCCGGGTTAACCAAATGGAGACCCAAAAGATTCAAGATACACAACATAAAGATAATTTAGAATATCTTAAGCTCAAAAATAAGAAAGTCAAGGCTGTGATAGATGAAGCACTAATTGAAACATCATCAAAAACAACTGCAGATGTGGTAAATGAGGAAAAAGATAAGGATTTATCTAAAGTACTGAATACAGCCCTAACACCTGTGCAAGCATCTGTAGATTCAGATATTGATAATTACAGATTTGTTGCTGCAAAGCCAAAATACTTGAACAGTGCTATTTCGCAAGTTGAAAATGAGTATGACCAGTTGGATGATGACCAAGTAGTCCCTAGAGTCAACATAGATAAAGTGTTTGAAGAAGAAGATGTGGTAGCAAGTTTCAGGCAAGAGAAAGAAGATGAAATAAATAAAGATAAACCAGAGGACATTAAACCTACATTACCAGGTTGGGGAGCATGGGGAGGCAAAGGTGTAAAGCCTCAGAAACGTAAACGAAACAGGTTTATTCTCAAAACTCCACCTAAAATACCGCGTCGTGATGAAAACAAAGGCGACATCATAATTAAAGAGTTTAAGGACCCAAAACTAGCAATACACAAAGTAAAAGATGTGCCTTTCCCCTTTGAAAGTGTCAAAGACTATGAAGCATCTATTAGAGCTCCATTAGGTAATACTTTTATACCAGAGAAGGCACATAAGAAGCTGATCCGTCCAAGTGTGATCACAAAGGCTGGCCAAATCATTGAACCAATGGATGAAGAGGAACTGTTGGTGCCGAAGAACAGAAATTTCAAGAATGAAGGTGTTATTAAACTTTTGGGGCAAAAGAAATAAACAGTTGTATATAAAAGTAGTTTTATTTAGACTTAAATTACTTAGACTTATATTAGACACCAACTCTCACAGGGGGAGAAACAAGTATAACACCATCACCCCTCACAAATAACATGGGAATGTTCCTTTTAGTTGTTCTGTATACTTCCTCGTAAGTTTCTTCATCTATTTCAACTGTTGTTATAGTTTCTTCTGCATCACCAAGTACCATGTTCAAATGTTGATCATAGGCCTGGGAAAAAAGAGGAAATTTTATTTAAAATTTACATCACAATTGACTATATTGTACAAATAAATGGGATAATAATCAGCCATGATTGGATTAAGTAGTAAGAACCACAGTAGTCTACAAAAATAAAATTTTCTTAATTTTTTTTTTGCATCTTTTCTCATTCATAAAATATGATTGATGGCCATATGTAACAAATATTTATTTATGAAATTAAATTCATCAATACAGCCCTCTCAGTTCAGCTAACTCTGTTGAATGATTTTTCATGCCTATCTAGGGCTACCCTGGCAATTTTAATAGTAATAGAGGGTAAAAACTGATTGCTTTTAACGACAAGCAATCAATTTTTACCCCCTAAAAGTAGTACTGACATGGTCCTAATCATTATGAGGACCATGCTAGTACTAATTTACAGAAGATGTGTGAATTGAGAAGATGATAGGTGTTGTAAATAAATTTATTTAGCTCTAATGATACCAATGTTTTTTTTTTTTTTTTATTTATTGAGTGGGAAAATCTTCTTATGACAAATCCCGCTCTTGGGCGGAGCGGGAGATAGTGTCAGACTCTTACTGACTAAAAACCCACTCCTGTTCCTTCGTTGCCTTCGTCCCAGGGCTCCGGGTTTCGCTTTCACACTACCCGTGGCCCCAGTAGGCTTCGACGCTGCGAGGCCCCTACGATTTGCTGACATCTCTTTGAGGCGCGCGTAGAACAGTACGCGCGGTCGACGACTTGGGCTCGGTCCGATTACCGGACGGTCGGACGGCGAGCCACCTATTGCTCGCCGTCCGCAAGCCCGCGCCTACGGTGGCCGGAAATCGGGATCGGAATCCCGGCGGCAGCGGTTGGAGCGTAAGAACAGTTTCCTCACGCGATCGGCCGCCTCCTTCGCTAGCATTACGGCTTCACAGGAGGCGACCGCCTGCCACTCCTCCTCACTCCGGAGCATGGCCTGAACCAAGGCCCGGCGCGAGAGATCGCTGCCGCCGATTGCCCCCACGAGGACACGGCGTTGCTCTGCCCAAGCGGATATATACGATACCAATGTTAACTTACTATGGGTCATTTTATCATTTTTGGTACTTACATGTAGCTTTCCTCTAAGTTCACGCTCATTGCGCATTTTTACGTATATCCGCTCATCCAAGCTGAGTCTTATGAGATCCAGAGGCTCCTTCACTGTCATCACAGAGACCTGAAATTTTAGATGATGCCTAACTAATTAATACTTAAATCAGTTAGCATCTTACCATGAATTTTTACTAAGAATGCAACTGATTTCCATAGATTGTGGTTATGTTTTATTTGATTATCAGATCTAGTGTACAAAAGTTTAAATAAAATTATACTAATCTGAACGGGTAAAATCAAATTCAAATCACAAAAAATACACTTACATTTTCACCATCATCAGCCATGTCTATCGGTTAGCTTATGCAAGAGTAGAATAATTTTGAAACTAAGATGTTAGATTATGTGGACTAAAGTAGAAATTTCTGCAGTAAATATTTAAAAACTGAAGTAAACAATCAATAACTCCGAAGCCGCTAATTTCAATTATAATTGAGGTTATATTATTTTGACATTAAATTGTCTTGCTTTTTTTGACATCCTTAGTGTTTTACTACTTCATAAATTGTGGAATAATCGCCTTAACTCTACTAATTCGGCTGTAAAGCGTGCCATAAATATAACTTTTTTCACAGCTGTTGTGTTAATAACACAAGTATACATTTAGTGCTAACATATCACTTTATTGACAGGGAAAACTTATAATGTGATGGTAATAACGGTCTGTTGAATTAACCAATTGAAGTGCTAGTAGAAAAGACTTATCATATGCTACCAAATAAAACTTTTGGTAATTAACATCACAAAAAAATTGACGATAGTCGATAAGCGAGTAAATAACCAAAAATGTAAGCGGACTATATTTTACCGAAACTAATCGAGGTTGCTGTACATCACTACAATTGTCAAACATCGCGTCAGTCAACGCGTGTCAGTCAAGTAAGAATTTTTTAACGCGAATGCAAAAGAAAAGATTTATTATTGGTTTATGACAAACAAGCTGAGCTTAATTTATAGTGTTTAATTATATTAGTGTAACAAAATGGTGAGAGGCGGGTAAGTGTTTTATTTACAGCCGTGGTATATCGCGATTTTCCACATTGTGTATTCATAAATGCAAATGTTTACAGGCGTGATCGCGAAAGAGACCGCGATCGTAGGCGGTCTCATAGTCGTTCGGCAACGCCCGATCGTAAGAGAAGGAGGTCCAGGTCTAGGTCAAGAGACAGGGCTTCGAAATCGACGAAAAGGAAGCGCAGTCGTAGCAGGGAAAGAGAGTCGAAAAGGGAACGAAGTAGGGATCGTAGTAGAGAACGCGAGCGGGATAGGGAACGAGAACGTGACCGGGATCGCGACAGGGACCGAGACAGGAAAAGGTATGTCAACAAACAGTTATTTGTTCAATTGAACATAATAAAAGAGACACATTTGCTCACTCATTGTCTTTTTATTGTGTCTCTAATTACGGTATTCGAAAAGTTAAGGTGTTTAATCATTTTATTGCAATCCGCTGTAGATTGCTTTAACTCAATTAAACACCAAGTGAACGCCGGCATTCACTCCCTCATTGTCTTTCTATTGTGTCTCTAATTACGGTATTCAAAAGGTTAATCTGATAATTTAAGTCTGCACAAAGTCAGACATTCCAGTTTGCATTTATTCCTAACAAGTTGATTTTTTGTATAGACATAAATATCAAAAGTACCCATTTATATCATTTGTGCATTGTTTTTAATCTGGTCATCATAACTTTTCCTTTGTTACATATATCCATAGAATTTTCTATTTCAGAACTCTATTGAAAAAGGATGAGAAAAGTTAGTAGATAGTGAAATTTTTTATAAAAGAGATATCAAGACTTTTCTCTAGTAGTGCTCTTACGAGTATCTTACAGGATCCGATTACTGTACTGGGATACTGAGTCGCCTAAAGCATTTCGACAGGTCCTAAGAACAAAATTTTATAGAAAAATAAGACAAAATGCATTTTACTACATATTTGTATTGTACGTAATAAAACTATAAGGCTCTGCCTTATCAAAATAACCAATTGAACACTATTTTATAATTTATATAAAATTTCAAAACCTCATACCATAATCAATCATTTTTGGGTTCCAAACTTCAAAATGAAAAAACGGAAGCGGTTCTCAAACTTTTTCTCTAACGTAACCCTATTGGAAGGTCGAATATTTAATGGAGCCTTTAAATAAAATAAATAAATTATGGGAAATATTTACTTTTAATGAGTTATCGTGCTTCCTATAGATCGTAAAATCTAATGTGAGGTATGACACTGCTTTTTATTTTTTTAATACATATTTAAACAACAATAGAAATAATGAGGAAAAAAGTCTAAAGAAACCTGGTCTTTATACTTTCTTCCTCGTTATAACCAGTATTCACATGGTGCCCTCAAAGAGGCTTTGTGGAGCCCTAGAGTTCCGCGGAGCACACTTTGAGTATGACGGCCTTATAGGATCACTTTGTTGTCCGTCTGTCTGTCAGGACCCTTTATTTTGGGAATGTGTGGATATCGAGTTGAAATTAAATCCATATACTTAGGTCTGCGGCCCTTTGAAGTTGTAAAAAAAAATCAAACTTCTGAGTTAGAGTTATAAAAATATATGACTCTCTATGTCACAAAAAACGTATATTTAGACACTCTCAAGGGAATCAAAGTTCATAGGGTACTTCCCGTTGACCTAGAATCCTGAAATTGGGCATGAAGCAAGGTCTCATAGCACAAGTAGAGAAAAAATCTGAAAACTGTAAAAATTTTTGTTACGTCACAAAAAAAACTCATTTTGCGACTCAGAAAGATCTTCGTAACTCAATTCGGGAATTGAAATGTATTCATAGATAAGTTTATACAGAACCCTCGGTGCGCGAGTCTAGACAGACTATTGTGTCGAAGGAGGAGATATTTAATACCTATACAAAAATCCAGCTTGTTAAAAAAAATGGAAAATTTGGAATGAATGCAAACTTATCATGTCTAGTCTTTTTATGGGCAATTTTATGAATGTGATGCTAATTATACCCTATAATGGATTAACAGTGATAAAAGAGATGACAAAAGGAATGGCGCTGGCAAATCCTCGAGAAAGAAATCACCAGACAAGGATAAAGAAGAGAGGTCCAAGTCTAAGGAGAAGACTTTCAAATCTGATGCTGAATACGATCCAGGAACTGTTGATAAGGTTAGTTACTGTTTTTAGTTATAGTTAAGAAACTACCTAATCTTTTGGGGATCAAAGGCATAATATTTTGTGTTATGTATGCCATAGCACAAAATATTGTACTTTTTTACGTTTTTTTTTTTTAAATTCAGCTGCTCCATATATTTTTTCGAGCTGTTATTATTATTTTGTTATCTTCGGAAACTTCAGCTACACTACAATACAGATAATTGAAAAATATTTAAAGAAGGCTAATTACAAGTTTTCACAATAGTATTAGAGAAGAACAAGAGACAGTACACAAATAAAATGAGAGTAAAGACGCTCGCAGCAAGTATGGACGATTCAGTGATCTACGAAAAATTCAGTACACATAATTTTCTTAAGTTTAGTGATGCTGGTGGAGAATAGGTCTAGATCATCGACATTTACACGCATTGCGTTGTATAAAGCAGAGTACAGACTGTTGTAACGTATGTTACGTTACATGCAAGGTAACATGTAATATTTTATAAGTGTGAACGCAGCGCGCGCACGAACCGAGCATGAACCTACTCACATAGTTGAAATGCTCTGTCCCTAGCCAAATTACGACCGTTTCGTTTGCGTCGAACGCCTCGAGTAGGCCACGCCTCCGATTGCTTTGTTCTGACGTCATCTCAACGCTCAGTCACGTGGTCAGAAACGGTCGTAACTTGGCTAGGGGGGCTGTTCTCGCGCGTAGTGTGCACGGTTCGCGCGCCCAAGGCGTCCAAATCCACAGAATGAGAATTTTGTTACATATCATGATACATTGCAACAATGTGGATGGCAAATTCTTTTATTGTTATGTTACGTTACGACAGTCTGTAAGTACCCGGTTTGATTTGCTAGCTCTTATCATGTGACTACTTATGAGAACATAATTGTATGGAGCAGCGGTTAATTTTTTGGTCACATAGTAAAAATTGTTCATATTGATGAGTACAATGACCCCTTTTACGGAAAGCCCATCTGTCGTTCGTTACAATGTTGTATATACTAGGCTGACCATTCAATAGATAGGTATAAGATATTATTATAGTTTAACAGGAGTAGCATAAACACGAGCAGCCTTTTATATACTAAAATATAGGCATTATTTTTCTTTTCTGGGTTGTACAATTTAGTAATCTTACAAAGAATATATTGCTTTTTACTGGGGCGTTTATTCAACTGTGATCAACTGCAGACCTTTTGCGTCTACTCTACCCCAGCTTTAAGTGACACGTAAGGAAACTACAAAAGATAATCACCATCATTGTTTCATCCGAAAGACGTCCGACCTTTGGACATATGCAATTGCAATACGTACCTACAGGACCTCAAGTTTGTTATTACAATAGTGTCAGAATGGTCTATCATTGACTTCATAATTGTTGAATTTGACAAGTTTGGTAATCTACTAATATAATGGCGTCATTATGACTTTCCAATGGTCAACCACTGACACTCCATTGAAAGAAATGGCATTAAATTGTTAATCTCGTACCTAATGGCAAATGAATGTCTGACGTACTTAGCGGTAATCTGCTAAAATTTGGACAGTTCCTTTGATCAGTGACTTACCTTTAGAACGTCATTGTGCAGTCATTGCTTCTAATTTGTTACGAGACAGCTCGATATTGTTATTCTACCACAATTCTATTTCGAGACCAATGATCGATCATTATGAATTTAGCAGATTACGAACTTTTAGCAAAATGACAATGAGATCGTGATCGAATTTATAAAAATAAAAGAGTTGGGCCCCAGGACCGTTATCGTAATCGACAAAAGGTAATAAGGCTTATCCTCTATTTTCTGTACTCTAGGAAGAAGAACAAGTTCGTTTGGAAGCTGAAATGCAGAAGCGTCGCGATCGCATCGAGCGTTGGCGTGCCGAGCGAAAACGTAAAGAGTTAGAGTCTGCTAAGAAAGAGGTGCAGAAAGGCAGCATCGTCAGCAATATACAGCTTCCAGCCAGCAAGAAATGGTCACTGGAAGATGACTCTGGCGATGAAGGTAAGATGCTAAATATTGATGGCATATTAGTTAGTCATTTAGATGGATTGTTTGAGAAGTGATATGAAAGAAAACGGAGTTATTGATAGTGTGAATGGTGATAGGGCAGGATGGAAGAAATGGAAACGTGTTGACCACAAATAAAACGGGACAAGGGCAGGAAGAATCATCATGATCAGATGATGAGTTAGTTTGCCCCTTAATTTTCGAAGTAAAAGCATATACAGTGTTGTTTTAATACATTTTGTAGTCATGACTAAATTAACGTTACACCCAGCCAGAAGTCTGTTTTTTTTATCCCCACCTTAGGAATTATTCCTTTATCATGGGTGTGTACACAAAATGCAAAATACAAATACTTGTAGGCACCGTGCGGGAATTGTAGCCACGATACGCAGCGCAGCAATTAATCATTCAACCATTGCCCCAACCGTGCCGACTTAGCATAGCAGAGCATAGTTTGCCTTATAATGTTTTCACTGTTGGGACTCAGACCTCCTTTCTAGGAGAGTGAATGGACCGTAATCTACCAAGCGGGCGCAATGCGGGTTGGTGGATGTCACATGTCTTCGAATTTTTGGTTCTAGGACATGCCTGTTTCCTCACTATGTTTTCCTTCACCGTTTTGAGAGCAGTGGTGATGAAATGAATTACACAAAGTAATGCGCTTGGCTGGGTTTGAACCCGCGACCTACAACTAGTAAGTCGGGGCCGTTACCACTCGGTCACTACCACTCGGTCACTACTGCTCTCACCGTGCCGACTTAGCTTATTATATTTATAAGTGAATGTTATGATTTCAAGTACAAAATACCTACTTGAATAGCTCCATGTTAAAACAATCAGATCCAGACACCTGTACAGTAAAGAAACATTTCTAAGCCTATTTATTATTAAAAAACATTGCTCACTAACAGAATAATCAAATTATTTTTATGTTTCTATAAAAAGCTGGTGAAGACCAGGGTGTGGAACCCAAAGAGAAGCCAGTAGTGGAGGAGAAGAAGGTAGAGGAAGAAGATGAAATAGACACTCTGGACGCTTACATGCAAGAAGTACAACAGGTCAGTGACAGTTATTTTATCTTAGGTAGACCTCTCGACAGGGAGGACTGGGATCTGTAAAAACAGATACAATACTACATTTTTACTAGTGACCCTCTCGAGCTTTGCATAGGTGTTACAAATCTTTGAAACTCTCATTTATAATATGCAGCATGTTAATATACTCCTAAACCTAATGAATTGCTGTCTATTGGTGAAAATTGACATTCCGTATTCTACTCCTTTTACTGTTATTTTGTCTTCTGTTAGAACTATTTCAACTCCAACTAATTCTGTTTGTTACTTTCTGTTTGACATGACGTTGTCATTACCCATATTTCCTTTTCACTGAACTTTTAGCTATGGATACTAAAGAGTTTTTATTCAAGTAGTAGCTGACCCGGCGAACTTCGTACCGTAACTTAATTTTATTACAAATTTTATTCAGTAGTTGTTGAGTTTGTCGCGAACAGACAGACGCGACGTGGTGGGGGACTTGTTTTATAATACATTTAAGGATAGTTGACTTCATGGCTCTGTTTTAAAACGACGGGTGCAAAATAAAAAAAAGTTATCTGCAATTTTTGCGTATTTCTGATACGCAGGTATTTAGTTTTTTTTTTTGAAGTTAAGTACTATTATTTCTTCACTTTTGACATTTGCCATGCCTTAGAATATGATTTTTTATGAAGTTACTGCAACTATCACAAAATCGCAAAATTGTTGATAACTTTTTTACTTTGCACCCGTTGAAATATTCCTTTTATAGGTGATAATATATGTATACGTGATCCTTTATTGAATTATAAAATTAATCAATAATTATAAATCTATGCCAATAGCCATTGCATTTATTTGTTATAAAAAGTGATTTTTATTAGCCCACATTGTACCACACTTTTGGGCAAAGACCTCCCCTTGTCCTTATAAACCTCTCGGCCTTAAGTGATCTCCTGGCCAAGTTTGTCCAGCGAATATGATGAAATCGTCTTCGCCAATTCAAATTAACAAAATATGAATGTTATTAATTTGCAGGAAGTACGCAAAGTGAATCAGATGGACCAGGCGCGTGGTATAATAAATGTGCCGACAACTGCTGGTGGCACAGTCGTTGTGTTAACAGGCACGGCCAAGAAGAAAGTCACTGAACAGAAGAATAAAGGTTAGTTTACTTGTAGTTCAAGTTTGAATAAAAAACAATGAATCTACTCCTGTGACAGCAGCTTATTGCAGTTTTTAATCCACTGATTCCTGTACCTGTGAATCTACTTAAAGTACTTTACTTTAAGGAGTTGCTACATAATCAAATCATTGTTTCTCTTAAACCGTTGCAGCAAACTTGGCTAGTTCTTATGTTATTTTTGGATTTTGGTTCTCGCACTTAGACCATAATGGACCATTGTACGTGAACCGCAGAAGCAGATTAGGCCTTCCAGTTTTTTCAGGGCATGAGTGAATTCGGTGATACTAAGTTTCACATGCGTTTATAGTTGATGACCGCACTCAGGGCCCCCGATTGTCCATGTGCGGAAGAGACTAGTGTCCGGTGATGGCCCTGCCACCAAGAGCTTTGTCCAGTCGCAGAAGTTTTTTGGTTAGGATGTGTTTAGGGATAGTTAGCAAACAACATGGCTAGCTCACTACCACGTCAATAGATTCAAACATCTTCGTAACATAATCAAAACGATGTACGCTTTGTTTAAATGAATATTATCTTTTTGTATCCAGGTGAACTGATAGAACAGAATCAGGATGGTTTAGAGTATTCATCGGAAGAAGAGACAGAAGACATCAAAGACGCCGCTGCGAACTTAGCTTCGAAGCAAAGAAAAGACTTGGCTAAAGTTGACCATGCTAGCTTGGACTATATGCCCTATAGGAAGGCTTTCTATACCGAGGTAAGGTTTGAGAAGAAATTGTTTAAGATAGTAACTACCAGGGCTCGGAATAATGTTAACCTTTTAATCACCTACGTTGGATATATCTAACAAACACTCTCGCGTTTATTCCACCAGGGTCGAAGATCTACGACGAAAATAGAGTAGTAATAGTAGAGGTAATGTTATGCATGGTTAACGATACTTGGCCGAACTTTCACCGGTAAACTGACTTGCAACCTAACAGTAACCTGACGTTATCGATTATTTTATCGGTAAATAGTAACGTTACCATGGCTCAAAGCTTGATAACGTTACCAAATCTCTTTGTTTCTATATATAGGCAGGTAAATACACTCCTAATACATCCGTAATTTTTCTGTGATTTTTTAACTAATGATTGCCTTTTCAGGTTAGCGAGTTGGCCAGAATGACGCCGGAAGAGGTAGAAGCATATAGGACGGAGCTAGAAGGCATTCGAGTGAAAGGGAAAGGATGTCCCAAGCCGATCAAAAGCTGGGCCCATTGCGGCATTAGTAAGAAAGAGATGGATATATTGAGGAAGCTTAATTTTGAGAAGCCGACGCCTATTCAAGCTCAGGCTATTCCTGCTATTATGTCTGGGAGGTAAGAGTCATTTTCGCAAAGGGTAATACCACCGTAAGCGCGGGTTTACGGACGGCGAGGCATGTGTAGCTAGCCGTCTCGCAACGCCAGCCGTTCGGTGAGGACCAAGCCCGAGTCGACGGTGCAATGAACGGCCTACTAGGCTGATGCTTGCTAGGGCTGCGGGATAGTTCGAAAGAGTTACTTTGGCTCTGAAACGCTATGGGCAACTAAAAGAACGCTGGTGGGGTTTAGTTAGTAAACGTCTGGCACTCTACCTGGAGTAATTGAAGTAATTTGTAGATTTTCTACATCAAAAAAAAAGTGTAATTTGCCAACTTTGCTAGGATATTTATTGTAAAAGTTGTGTCACTCTCGGATTGAATATTGGAACACAGCTAATGATTGTAAAAGAAGAAACTGATCGAAGTTGTTTTGGGTTTGGGATCTTATAAGTCAGCTTGATGCCCTTGAGTCAATTGATGACAAACAAAAAACTCATTCCCACAATAGAAAAGCTGAGTAAAAGTAATTGCCTTTTGGGCCTTTGTTAGGAACAAAGGCCCAAAAGGCAATGGCAAGGCAAACAATTTGTTTCGAGGTTCTTACTGATGTGGATTGTAAAACTTTTATTGCTCCTTCGAAACTTAATATCAACTCGTCATCATCATTTCAACCAAAAGAAGCCCACTGTTGGACGTAGGCCTCCCCCAAGTGTCGTTACAACGGCTGGCCCTGTATGTTTCGCATCTATCAGATTCCCGCGACCCTCACCAGGTCATCGGTGCACCTAGTGGAAGGCCTTCCAATGCTGCGTCTTCCGGGACGCGATCGCCACCTTAAAATCTTTTGGACCCAACGACCATCTGTTCTGCGAGCAATTTGTCCTGCCCACAATATTAACTCTTTCATTCTTAAAACATTATTTATTATTATTACGGTCCAGATTAAACGTTTTGCCTCGTCGTTTATACCGCGTACATCGTAGAACTGAAACAATTTGCCTGCTGCGGTCTTCCCGTTCGATTATAATTTGGGCCACTTCAAGGTTAGAGTGAATAGGCTCTTAATAAGCTAGTGCGCCTCACCATCAACGATTGCATCACTGCTTACCATTAGGTGGGATCGCAGTCAAGTACTAGTTTATTTAGATTAAAAAAAAGATGATGTACACAAATACTTAAAAATGAAAAGAACAAATACAGATAGAACAAAGGTGCTGCTTATTTATACTCAGGAGAGATGAGTGATGTAGACACAGTGTGGCTGACTTGTTAATCTATTGGTTAGTGGCCCTGACTGCTAAGCGGAGGAGGAGGTCGTGGGTTCGATTCCTACCCAGGACAAATGTTTGTGTGATGAGCATGATCATTTCTTCTGTGTCTGGGTGTAATTTATCTGTAATATGTATGTATTCAAAAATATATAAGTATGTTTATCAGTTGTCTAGTACTCATAGCACAAACTCTGCTTGGTTTTGGGACTAGATGGCGTTGTGTGATAGTTGTGGAATATTATTATTGTATGTACCATTCTTCTTTTCAGAGATCTAATTGGTATAGCAAAGACCGGTTCCGGCAAGACCTTAGCGTTTATCCTGCCGATGTTCCGCCATGTGCTGGACCAGCCGCCGCTGGAGGACACGGACGGGCCCATAGCACTCATCATGACGCCCACGAGGGAGCTCTGCATGCAGATAGGCAAGGACATCAAGAAGTTCGCCAAGAGCTTGGGATTGAGGGTCGTTTGTGTTTATGGTGGCACTGGGATTTCTGAACAGGTAGACTTCATTATTTTTACCCAAATTTTTATGTTTCACTTCATAGCCAGTCGTAGCCAGATAACAATTGTCACTGACATGAGTTTTTTTTTTAATAGTTATCATGCTATGCTAAAGGATCCTCCGACCAGACAAGTGTTATGTCTGGTTCGGGCAACTGCCCAATAAATGATTTCAGGCTGTTGTATACTGTTGCTCTTTAGTTATTTAAGTGTGTATATTCCTTTTTTGCCACAGATCGCTGAGCTAAAACGTGGTGCAGAAATGATAGTGTGCACACCAGGTCGGATGATTGACATGTTGGCGGCTAACTCTGGCCGCGTCACCAACCTGCGTAGAGTCACGTACATAGTATTGGACGAAGCTGACAGGATGTTCGACATGGGCTTTGAGCCTCAGGTACTGCATTAGAACAGACTTTATTGTAAATTAGAATATGTAATGACTAACTTAAGGGCAGGTTTCTACACAAATTTGCGAAAAACACAAAATCGCGGCAAAGCTTCGGTTCAGGTGTGTGTACAATGTGCGATGCGAATCAATTCGCAAGTTCTTGCGATGCCTCGTGTGAGCTTGCGATTTTTACGATGCGATGTCGCATCGCAATTTTGTAGTTGGGCCCTAAGTATATGGGTACATCGTCATGCTTATTGTTGTCATATTGCTCCTTTATAATAGAGGAAAGGTTAGAATTTTTTCATTTTGAGCTCACTTCATTAATAGACCATCCTCTGGGGGGCTTTCGGATTGTCTTACTTATGATAGAATGGTCAAATTTTTGTACCAACCACTTTCATCAGAATTAGAATCTCATTACCGCAATTCTAACCAGTTTATAATCTTATTTGATAATTCGTATACTTAACATGCTTTTGTTTGTTTCTATGCAGGTAATGAAGATTATCGACAACGTCAGACCAGACAGGCAGACTGTGATGTTTAGCGCAACTTTCCCTCGCCAAATGGAAGCCCTCGCCAGGAGGATATTACAGAAACCGATAGAAGTTCAGGTAAGACACTTATAGATACACAGTATTATAGCATACAAGCCGTCCCCATTGGCGTTGTCCTGCCCGAAAGCTGTATTTCGTCAAAAAAAAATTGATAACCCGTTTGCAGCGCCACTTATCCGGTCCGATTGTATTTTGAAACCATCCAGGGATACTCAAATATACACACAAAGTTTCATTCAAATCGGTCAAGCCGTTTAGGAAGAGTTAGGTGACAAACACGTGCAGAAGAATTACACAAAATTATAAAGATTAGCCAGTTATTATTAATACTAAAGTATATAGAACACACATAATTATCAGGAGCTTAGCTTCTGGGCTATCCAAGCTGTGTCCATTAACACTTTCGGTACCAAGAACATACAATAATAGGTTCGTATGCCCATAACCCACCTCCCGAGTTGTTGTTTTACCTAACTATTGTTGACTTATTTTCTTGTTCAGTACACGACTAACCAGTCTCACACTAAGTATGCTTTGCGTCCTACGTGGGCGATTCAATGCAATTGCCTGCGCAAGTCGCTGCTTTATATTAAATATATTACCTCACCGCAAGAGTTAGCGCGCAAATATCAAACTAACTAATCGCGACTGCGTCGATTCGCTCGTCACAGTACCGCACCCACGTGCGGTTTGACACGTAGGGCATCGCATTAGAGTATCAATTGTTTGTTAGCTCGCAATGAGGGTTACAGGAAAACAGTTCAATTCCCGAATTGAGCTACGAAGATTTTTCCGAATCGCAAAAAACGTTTTTTTTTTGTGACGTAACTACAAATTTACAGTTTTCAGATTATTTCCTATTCTTGTGCTGTGAGACCTTGCTTCATGCCAAATTTCAGAATTCTAGGTCAACGGGAAGTAGTACCCTATGAATTTTGATTCCCTTGAGAGTGTCGAAGACGCTGTCACTAGTGTCACTTGTGTGATTAGTTTTATTGGGGAATTCCGCCCTTAGTAGTTTAGTGAGATTTGCAAGATTAAAAACTGATTTCGATTCCCCCAGGTTGGCGGCCGAAGCGTGGTCTGTAAAGACGTGGAGCAACATGTAGCTATTCTCGAAGAAGACGCGAAGTTCTTCAAGCTGCTAGAACTGCTGGGACTGTACAGTCAGTTGGGCAGTATCATTGTCTTCGTGGATAAGCAGGAGAATGCCGACAGCCTTCTCAAAGACCTCATGAAAGCCTCCTACTCATGCATGAGCTTGCATGGAGGTGAGACTTAGTAGACATTTACTTTCTTTATTTTTACTCTTGGTAAGATTGGGATGGTGAATATGTCCCTAATACATAGCAGTCGGAATGTTATTGCAAGTGGTGTGACCAAAATATGTATTTGGCACAGTAAAATTATAGTTAGTTACCTCACGTCAAAAAAAATGTATGGTTAACTGCGTGATCAAACGTAGCCAGGTAAGGTACACCATAGAGCTGCATGCATTTTTTGGCTGCGCGAACTGGCAGCTCCGCCATGGGGTCCCAGTAACGCATGGGCCTCATTGTGGAACTAAACATTTTACAAGGAACAATTTTGTTATTACTACATAATTTTACGTAATTTACGTGAACCTTTTCCAAACTACATTTTTCATGCATCACAACAGGCAAAACATGCTTTGGATCATTTAACAAATTTACGGATACAAAACAAAAAAAAACACTACAGGCTATTATATTTTCTTTTGCAGGTTACATCTGTCTTCGTGAATGTACATATTAATTTATTTATCTTCATGAGAAACAGACAACTTCTGTATATTTAAATATCCTGTATTCTCCTAGTTATACTAAAAGTGTTTCAAGGAGCTTAATTATTATTTTTAACCGACTTCAAAAAAAGGAGGTTATGAGTTACAATTATATCTTTTAACTGCCCGCGTCGGATTGTACCGACAAGCGTTTTTGCGTGCTATTCGCCAGGGTAGTGTGTTTGCGACTGTACTCCATCTCGTTTAGCTCTAAATTCCCCATAGGTGACAGAAGAGCTATCGAGATGGAATATTTGGTCGAAAATGTGCGAACCTGGCGGAATAAACGCGAGTGTTTGTCGGATATCTCCGACCGGTTAAAAGGTTAATGCCAAAATCAAAATATAAGTTGAGGAACTTAGTTTAAATAGGTATTTTATTATCAAAATCTACTAACGGACTATTTTCATTTCAGCGACCAAAGCGGATGTGGGGAGACCTCGATTATAAAATAAACATAATTTAAATTGTCGTCAATTATAAGCGTACTGGCTTTTCATAAATATAATTAAAATTATGGTAATAATAAAATAACAAATCAATCCAATATACTTTGTTAGACTGTTTTCTGAACAGTTTTGCTCGTGTGCATTTTGGTGTCGATCGAACTCAATTTGGTGAAAGAAAAAAAACAAAAAAAAAATATTTGCAGGAAATGCTGCAATTTTAAGACTAATTTACAAATCATAAATATTCTATAGGAAAAATATGCGCCACGTGCGTGCAAAACGGCCGAATGCTCAGCATAATGCTGGCTGTGACCACACGCAAAATATGACGAGTCTACATCGCTGGTTTTCAGTGTGGGTACATTTGATTTTAGTTAAAGATAATTCAGTTTCATTGTAAAAGTCTTAAGTTCCAAATCAAATCTTGGGTCAAACTTTCCCTTGGTTTCGAACCATAAGCTTATGTTCCAAAATCATCAGTACGCCTATACTTGCGGCACAAATCCAACTTGTCTAGTGACGAATATATTAATGGTGACCTGTTACAGGGATTGATCAATTCGACAGGGACTCTACTATCGTGGACTTCAAATCGGGCAAGGTGAAGCTCCTCGTCGCTACCAGCGTCGCGGCGCGAGGCCTGGACGTCAAGCAACTTGTGCTGGTTGTCAACTACGACTGTCCTAACCATTACGAGGACTATGTTCATAGGTGAGTGAGCCGTGACAATCTACTGGTCACTAAGAACGTCGTAAGTCGAGTAATATTTCTTAAAGACTATCTAAACGCGGTGGTGAGAAATATCTTTAGAATTGCTTGTTTAAGCAACCAATTTTTTCACATATTGAAATTAAGAATGAATGAATGAGAAAGAAAGAAAAAACCGGGCAAGTGCGAGTCGGACTTGTGCAAAAAGGTTCTGTACAAACTTACCTGTGAAAACAGTTCAATTTCCAAATCGAGTCTCAAAGATTTTTACGAATCATATAAGTAATACTATACTATAATAATATAAATAACTATACTACGAATACTATACTTAAATTTTTATTACTGATTTTTATATATGTTTGTAGAATATTATTGTAAAGTAGTATTAGACCCTTTCCATGGACCAAAACTTCTGTCAGACTGTTTAAAATCCACAAAAAATAAACAAACTTAACTTGTTTTTACATGTCTGATTTTTAAATATGTTATTAAGGTAACTATTACAAAGTTATATTTCATTAGTCAGACAAATTGTAGTGACCAAACATCCAGTCAGTGCATGAAATAGTCTCATTCGCTCTGAAATGCATGCGTGCTCTCGCGCTCATTCTCTCGGCTGAATATTTTTTGTGTTTAGGAGATGTTTGGTCAAATCGGACCAGTAGTTCCTGAGATTAACGCGTTCAACCGAACAAACAAACTCTTCAACTTTATAATATTAGTATAGATATATTGTAATGTGTAGTAATTGAT
Source organism: Mythimna vitellina (assembly GCA_949316375.1). NCBI lineage: Eukaryota > Metazoa > Arthropoda > Insecta > Lepidoptera > Noctuidae > Mythimna > Mythimna vitellina. The sequence goes on along the minus strand of OX438699.1, from coordinate 7,868,149 downwards.
AAAAGTTGTTCATGTGTGTTACACTTGTTAAATCGACTTTCTTAGGTGATCAGGAATAAGCTCTTCATAGATGTCATCAGGTGGTACTACAACCTCATCTTATTTCTGGCGCCAATGAGAGATGCTGATTTGGTTTAGAAGTTATGGGGTTCGCTGTAATTACGTACAGGCGATAAGATGGACTGTCATCAGTCATATCATCTTTCAAATATTAATTAGAGACAGGCTTGAGTTGGGTTTGATAAATGATATTTATTTTGTAAGTAGGTTAAAAAAACACTTTTACACGTCAATTTTTTTTCGTCATTTTAAACTAGACGAGGCCGGTGTTTCCTAGCTGACTACCCTGAGAAGAAACACCGAAACAAACTCAGGGGTCAGTCTCTTTTAAAACCCATACAGTTTAGTTTAGATAGTGGGAAATTTTATGTAATGATTAGCTTTTGTCAATGGCTTCGCTCACGAGAACGTAGGTTTCTCCATACAAACACCCCGTTTCATCTCATAATAGGGTGAATTTTGGAAAATCATCCCTTAGTGCTCGCCTACGCCATAAAAAGAAGCTTTGTGCAAAATTTCACGCTCCTAGTCCCAGTAGTTTCGTTTGTGCGTTGATGTTAGTCACTCATTTTCTCCATTATATATATATATAGATAACTAGAGAACTAGAGCAGTGGTGGCCGAGTGGTAACGCCCACGACTTACGAGGTCACGGGTTCGAACCCAGCCAGGCGCATTACTTTGTGTAATTTATTTCATCACCACTGCTCTCAAAACGGTGAAGGTAAATATCGTGAGGAAACCGGCATGTCCTATAACCAAAAATTCGAAGACATGTGACATTCACCAACCCGCACTGGGCCCGCGTGGTGGATTACGGCCCTTTCCCTCTACTAGAGAGGAGGCCTGAGTCCCAACAGTGGGAACATTGAAAGGCTGATTATGCTATGTTATGCTATATAGATAACTTATGTGTTATATATATGTAAATGTGTAATAAATACGTACCCCTCTTTCGTCCAGATGCGGGCGCACGGGCCGCGCGGGCAACAAAGGCTACGCGTGGACGTTCCTGACGCCCGAGCAGGGCCGCTACGCCGGTGACGTCACGCGCGCCTTCGAGCTGGCCGGTGTGGCCCCACCTCCAGAACTAAGGGCTCTATGGGACAAGTATAAAGACGCGCAGGAGAAGGAGGGCAAGAAGGTGCATACTGGTGGAGGATTTAGTGGGAAAGGTTAGTACATAATCTACCTAGCCTTAACGTAATATTTTAATTAATATTTAATATTTTTTTGCCGTCCGACCGTCCGGTAAGCGTCCGGACTGAGTCTAAGTCGTCGACGGCGCGTACTGTTTCCCGCGCGCCTCAAGGAGATGTCAGCGACTGTAGGGGCCCAGCAGGGTCGAAGCCTACTGGGCCAAGGGTCTGATTCTGAAAGGAAGACTCATCCCCGATACGAAAGGCAACGAAGGAACAGGAGTGGGTTTTTAGTCAGTAAAAGTCTGATACTATCTCCCGCTCCGCCCAATAGCGGGGGATGTCATAAGATGATTTTTTAGCCGAAAAAAAAAACGTAATATTTTGAGGTCGATGTTGCTAGCACCAGCTCTTAACGCGATCCATTTTACGACCTAACCGAACTGTTACAGACACAAACACACCTAAACACTGCTAGGTTATTTATATATAACCAGATTTTTAACTCAAACAGAACCACAACCTCTAAATAATTTTTTTTACATATAAATAACCGAATTCACTAAAAAAAAAACATTAAAAGAATCAAAATAATTTTAATTGCGAAGTCGGTGTTAAATAAGAAACAATACGGAGAAACAAAGACTTCCGAAATTAAATGAAATGAGGTGGTGGTTCTGTTTGAGTTAAAACTCCAAAGGAATATTATAGTTCTTTTCCATAGTTTCAAACCCAACCAAAACCATCTTATTTACTCGTTTATTAACATGCTATAATTACTGTCAGGTTTCAAATTCGACGAGTCGGAAGCTCAAGCGGCTACAGAAAAGAAGAAATACCAGAAGGCAGCCCTGGGTCTTCAAGATTCTGACGATGAAGATGTGGAGGGTGACCTAGACCAACAGATTGAGGTTATGCTGGCTGCTAAGAAGATTGTTAAGGAGATCAAGGTAAGGCTCATATTATTGGTTTCATGATTCGTTAATTTATATGTGGGATACAGAAATGGTTCTTAAAAAATCTTCATTATTTCATTTAATAAAGTATCAGCCCCCTAGCCAAGTTCCAACTGTTTCGTTTCGATTCTCTTTTCGTTGATCGCCTTGATTCAGCCACGCCTCCGATTCCTTTGTTCTGACGTCATCTCAACGCTCAGTCAAGGTCAGAACAGAGGAATAGGAGGCATGGACGACTCGAGGTGATCAACGAAAAAACGAAACGGTTGTAACTTGGCTAGGCGGGCTGTTCCGATTCGCACATAAAATATGTATCTTTGGCTTAGAAATTGTATTTTTGCTTGGTGTTGTAAAGACGAAACCCGTGTGGGTTATTATGTATACAAACACGTTGTTGCCAGCGACCTCGCCCGCGTGATTGAATCAAATTGTCCCACAGGGACATACTCCGGATTAAAATGATCTATATGTCGGCGCAAGGATGCCGATCATCGTTGAAGCTCTGTCCAGGGACTCTGTTTTGTGGGCGCTGGCTGGGTATCGAGCAATAAACAAACTATTCCAGATCATACAACTGATTTATTATAATGCAAGCTTTAGGTATTCACTTCACACAACGAGCCGTGAGACAGTCCCCGAAAATAGACGTTGTGGTTCGCACGGCTGCCGACACAGGAAAGAGCACCGCCCCTCTGCGGTCGGCGCTTTTATCTGTTCGGTTCGTGCAAACGTCAGTGCGGATTCTGTCAAAGTGACATGTGTCACTTTTCACTTAGCTCGTTCATTCGTTCTTAAGCTTCCGTACTATTGACTTCTCCGACACGGCCATCCTGCGGAACACACGTCCCTGTGTGTTAGTCTTCATCGCCACATTAGCTGGAAGATGTCCATTGACGAAATGTCCCAACAAGCCATCCATCGCACTGTGTTCATTATCACCAGTTCAGCCGGAAGACGTCCACTGACGAGACTTCCAAAAGACGTCCGCCTCTGTGTGTTACTCTGAAACAACAAATCTAGCACAGTACTTGTTCCACTCGGCCATTTCTGACCATCATGACTTCAAACCTTTCTCATAAGAAAACTAATATTCTCTAACGTTCAATGTCATAACAAAACTTTACTCAATAAGCCAAATAATTTAAAAAATGGGTAATAGAAACCGTCATCCAGTCATGTACCAACGTTCCTTGTTCTCATCTTAAAGCCTTAGGGCTTTAAGATGAGAACAAGGAACGTTAGTGGGGGGCTCCCACGAGTAAACCACTCTAACGCCACGGCACTCATTGCCGAACAGCAATCACAATTGCTCTCTCACATGTGCATCCACCACCCGTGGATCACATTGGGTATCACTCATTGACTACCCACCATGACTTCCGTCAGAGCTAAACGCGCTAGCTACTGGAACCGTCAACTTTACTACGGCTGATAAAGAACCTTACTCGCGTGCTCCCCACAACTCAGGCTTGTTCATCACCACAGTGATCACTACTCATCTACTTCGACTGGTACATGACTTTCAGGCATCTTTCTTAACTATACACACAACTAATTAAACTAATCCAAAACACTAATCATTAAGCTCTACGTGTGATCTTTCTCTGGCTACTAATAGCCCAGTAACCTCAAGTTACTCAACCATTCCTGCGCATCCCTCCAGGAATGCCAAGTCTCTCACGACTTAAAGGTTTCTTACATTACGTCCCACGTTTGATCGCAATTTGAACTGAATTGGATACCGCGTACTTACGGACCACTGTGACCGCTAGATACCGATTCCAATTAAGGTACAGGCTACAAATCAAATCTGATCATTGTCTCAACTACTAAATGTTGAGTCTAACTTAGTTTAATTATGCTCCTCGTTCATAATCGAAACAAAGTCTCCTACCGAAAATTTATCGAGTCTTTCCTTCGTCAGATCCAACCTACACTATGTTGCGCAACGCGTCATCAACTGTTCTTTAACGATTGAGAACGCGCGACTAAAATCGATAAGAAATGATTTCGTGACCAGAGGTCACACGCGGCACTATTATAGGGCATCATCCGCTTTGGATCCAACCATATCCCATGGTCTCACCCGCCTTGGATCTAGCCTCCTCACTTGGCATCACCCGCCTAGGATCTAGCCACACTCTATGGCATCACCCGCCTAGGATCTAGCCTCGCAACCTGGCATCACCCGCCTAGGATCTAACCATACCGAATGGCATCCGCCACGGATTAAGCCTCGCTACTTGAATTGCATTATCAAAAACGACTACTATTTCAAATTTAACGTTAATCCGGTTTTAGTCGACGTTCTCAAAACTACTTCAAATCTCCCGACATGATCGCGATCTCAATAGTTTTCAAAATATCGACAACTCAAACTATGTTGTAAGTAGGCATTTACCTATTCGCTTAAGAACATTATCAATCTTCCGTTGGAAAACTCAGATCGTATTTCGAAACCGAATGGCGTAGTCAAATGTTTGTACCGACTGTCGGCTGTCATATACACTACTAAAAACCTGATGCACAATCTAATTTTGTAAAATGAACGCGCAGTATGTAAACGAGTTATTTTGTCTAAGTGGTAACGAATACAGGTTGGGCACGTTGTTATTTAGTTCACAACAATCTTTGCACACTATATCTGACCGGTCTAGTTTTTAAGTTAAAAGAGCTAAACTAACAAACACCAAATTACTCTGACGAATAATATTTGCACGCAACAATTTATCTACCCGCTCACGCATTATTTTTAATTTTTCCGCGCTAGACCGCTATGGTCTTCTTTGTACAGTCAAAGATGAGTCAATTAAACGGATACGTTCACTTTTTGTAACACGCGTTTGTAGTATACCGATAATAAAATAGTCTAATTATCCAATCAACGTAGAAACAATCGCAGATTTATATTCTAGGCACACGTCAGTGTCAATAACGTCAAAATTATCTATGGAGGAATTATAGCTGTCATAAAAAATCGAAACGGTATTTACTGGATCTCATGAGGGTAGTTGTAATTACAATTGTTTACGTCGTGAACTTTAGCGATTTTTCAAAAAAATCGTGTCGTGGTCATACTATTTGAACTGAACCTTTGCAACAATATTTCACGGCCAAAATATCACTTCGCAAATAGATCTGATGTTGGGCAAAGCATGAAATAAAATCTCAATTAAACTATGCAAGTAATCTGAACACACTAAACTAACCCTTCAATGTAACAACACTGTGTTTACATTTGCCGTGAAATAGTGATGACAGACTTTAAAGTGAAAGAGAGACAACACAACACCAGAATTAAAATGGAATGTGAATACCTGACCTTGTTCCTGGTGGAGAATCGACATCACACGTCAGTCAACCTCTCGTTCGCTACGTGATGCCTTGGCGTCACCGTCACCGCTGAGTCACTTTCATCAGGACACCGGAAGGAGGTGTGACCTTGCATATTGCCACATTTACAGGATACGATGTGGCTGGCCATGGGATTGAATATTGAAGCTTGAATATCACGTTATTCTGTCGGTTTCCTACTGTTTCTTGCTTATGAAAACACAGCCTTCTTCGTCCAATTCTTCCACAGTGGAAACATTTGACAGGTGACTTTTGAGACGTCTTCATACGTTTTGTGTCAAATGTTTTCTGATCTGGTAGCAGGCATGCACACACACGCACGGCACTTTGCATTTTACACTTCAGGTAAGTAAAAGTTTGTAATTCTTGCTGTAATCACTGGTGACTTCGGATTATCAGCAAAGCACGTATCGGAAAGTGGTACATCGTGAACGTGCTTTTGCGTCGGTCTTGTCCCGGTCACAATCTGGGTAGTACACGGTGATTTACTCAGTTCCTATTTCTCTTTGGGGAAACAATGTCATCATGGTCCAACATTCGTTGCTCAGGATTAGGGAAAAACCCCAGAAAAAACCTAATCAGACCAGACCAAAACTGATAATGACATTGATTAACGGAACTATGAATTTTATTCGGTTCAGCGATTCATTCCAGGTCTTCATTTTCTAATTTTCCATTTCAAATAATAACCGCCACTTGTCTTCGCTCTTGCCATTTTCTTCATGACCGGCGTTACGTAACCTTCGTGCTGCGCTTGTTTATTTGCTCGGAATCCCAATTCTGATGTCGGCGCAAGGATGCCGATCATCGTTGAAGCTCTGTCCAGGGACTCTGTTTTGTGGGCGCTGGCTGGGTATCGAGCAATAAACAAACTATTCCAGATCATACAACTGATTTATTATAATGCAAGCTTTAAGTATTCACTTCACACAACGAGCCGTGAGACAGTCCCCGAAAATAGACGTTGTGGTTCGCACGGCTGCCGACACAGGAAAGAGCACCGCCCCTCTGCGGTCGGCGCTTTTATCTGTTCGGTTCGTGCAAACGTCAGTGCGGATTCTGTCAAAGTGACATGTGTCACTTTTCACTTAGCTCGTTCATTCGTTCTTAAGCTTCCGTACTATTGACTTCTCCGACATATATATTATATTAAATTATCCTAAATGCTTTTTCAATAAATGTTCTATCCTTGCGCCAAATTTCATCTAGATCCAAGTAACAAACATATACACTTTCGGATTTATAATATTACTAGCTTCTGCCAACGGCTTCGCCCGCGTGAAAATACAAACTTTCAACCCCCGTTTTACCCCCTTAGAGGTGGAGTTTCGTAAAATCCGTTCTTAGCGGATGTCTACACCCTATAAGGAACCTGCCAAATTTTAAGTTTGTAGGTGCTATAGTTTCTGAGATTTCATGATTAATCAGTGAGTGGTATTTCGCTTTTATATATATAGATTAGCTTCTGCTATCGGCTTCGACCGTGAACGTTGGCTGCTAGTGAAAACGGGAAGTTGCAGTCGAAGATGGATAAAAAGTAGCCTATATCCATCCTTGGAGTTCAAGCTTCCTTAGTAATTGGTGCAGTAGTCCGGACCGAGCCCAAGTCTTCGACGGCGCGTACTGTTCCACGCGCGCCTCAAGGAGATGTCAGCAACTGTAGGGGCCCAGTAGGGTCGAAGCCTACTGGGGCCACGGGTAGTGTGAAAGCGGAGCCCGGGGCCCCAGGATGAAGGCAAAGAAGGAACAGTTTTTACTGACTTTTACTGACTAAAACGAGCGAGAGATATCTCGCTCCGCCCAAGAGCGGGATTTGTCACTAGATGATTTTCCCAACTAAAAAAAAATCTATCCTTGGAGTTCAAGCTTCCTTAGTAATTAGTGCAGTAGTTTAACCGTGAAAGCTTAACATACAGACAGACAGAATTATTTTCATTACATTTATATTATTGGTATGGATAGTGTAATGAGAAAGCCTGTATGTTTAGATGTTTGGGTGTTCGTAAATCAAACATGCTTGAACGATTACAAGGATTTTGATAAAACTTAAAGGCACAGAGGTAGACCATGGCCTGGATTATTACATAGGATAATTTTGTATGCCAGTAGATACTATAAAAAAAGGCTTAATTTCCAACTACTTATTACTAGGTCAAAATCGTTTACAAAAGCTAGTAGGACATTAAAAATATTATTGCACGTGCTAGATTGCACCTGCAGCTGATCAAATAATGTTGATATTTTTAAAATTTTTAGATCAGCACTTAAAATATTTTATCTTTCAATCGTTTAGTTTATAAATATGAACTTCGCTTATGTCAATACCTATCCATTGCAGTCTTTTTCCCACGGTTCGTTCTTGCGAACGTTTCAAACTTATTCTAAAAACATGCAAAATCCTTAAAAGTATATTTATCTAGCCAGTCCGTTAGCTAAAGCGATCTCCTTTGGGATCACAATTTCAACTTAATACATCCACGCATTCCTGAGAAAAAGGGTCTTGACTGACGGTCAGATGGACAGCAAAGCAATGCGGTCAAGTGTTCCATTTTTACCGACTGAGGTAGAAACCCTAAAACTAGGTATTTTGAACCTGTTTCTTATGAACTAACGGAGTTTGGCTGACATTTCCAGTGTTGACTCATTTGAATCTTAGCGGTATGAGTAGTTAAAACGATCGTTATTCTTATAGCCTGGCGTAACAGCTGCCGGTGTCCCTGCAGCCGGTACTGCAGCTGCAACAAGCGCCGACGGCAAGTTAGAACTTGCACGACGCCTCGCCTCGCGCATCAACCTGGCTAAAGGCTTAGGTGCTGAACACAAGGGCGCCACGCAACAAGCTGCTGAGGCCATACTGAAGGGAGCCCCGTCTGCACATACGCTCATTACGGTGAGTTGTTTTAATAATAACAATATGTTCTATCGAATTGAAATCCAGGTATTCTTGGGCAAAGCGGACTTGCCTGGCGATGACCAGCAGTAAATTAAATTTTATGTGCTGGCTTGTATTGTTTGTTATAGTTTTAAACCACAATCTGACTGTATTTCTCTGAAACATAGAAATGAAACAGGAGTTACTTTGTGTGTAAGTATAATTAAATATGTTTGTTAACGTCACAACATAAGTAAAAAAGAAAAAAAAAAATACTAAAGAAAATGTCTAGGTTTAAAAAAGAAATATGTATAATACAAGATTGTGGTACACCCTCGTCTCTCGTGTCCACCTAGCAGCAGGTCTGTGTGTCAAATGGAAGGGGGTCATGCAGCAAACTGCTGAAGAGCGTCCTATGCCCATTCGCTTATTACGGCGGGTTATGACGAAATAACAAGCAGGACGAGACGCTAAGTCTCTCTTATATTCACTAACTGTTTGAAAGTATTTCATAACGTGATTTATATTTTCGATGAGCAGTGGCCTAAGACAGCTCTGTATATCATACATATCATTTGTTCAAAACTGAACTTTATATTATTGTCTTAACGTGCCTTTTACGCTGCGCTTATATCGTTCAATTGTTACACAATATAAATAAATATGGCTGCATATTTCTCGGTGAAACCGAGGGGTCATAGTTAACTATGATTGCCAAGAATTATGCAATTAAGTTTTCCATGTAAGCGCATCATGCACTGGAACTTGTATTTCTTCATATTAATTTTAATATTGGAGCAGTGGTGGCCGAGTGGTAACGGCCCCGACTTACGAGACGTAGGTCGCGGGTTCACAGATCGTGGGGGCCCAGCAGGGTCGAAGCCTACTGGGGCCACGGGTAGTGTGCAAGCGAAACCCGGGGCCCTGGGACGAAGGCAACGAAGGAACAGGAGTGGGTTTTTAGTCAGTAAAAGTCTGACACTATCTCTCGCTCCGCCCAAGAGCGGGATTTGTCATAAGATGATTTTCCCACCCAAAAAAAAACCAGTTGCATTACTTTGTGTAATTTATTTCATCACCACTACTCATAACGGGAAAACATCGTGAGGAAACCGGCATGTCCTAGAATCAAAAATTCGAAGACATGTGACATCCACCAACCCGCACTGGGCCCGCGAGGTGGATTACGGCCCATTCCCTCTTATAGAGAGGAGGCCTGAGTCCCAGCAGTGGGAACATTATAAGGCCGCCTATACTATATACTATATTTTAATGTGGTTCACGTTTTGCCCCTATTGGTTATTTACCTGTCTTAGATTTATAAATTATTCGAAACGTCTTTCCATCACATCACCAGGCTAAAACAGTAGCGGAACAGCTAGCAGCCAAGCTGAACACCCGCCTCAACTACCAACCACGCGACGAGAGCGCGTCTGAACCTGCCGAGGAGGTGTTCAGGAAGTACGAAACGGAACTGGAGATCAACGATTTCCCACAACAAGCAAGATGGAGGGTTACTAGCAAGGTACTGTCATTTTAGTGTTTATTTCTGAATTTATGTACAAAGGTCTTCAAATGCATTACGATTGAATCCTATGAATAGTTGAACGATTTGGCTGCTGGCCTGTTTAATAAGTACTCTGATAATGCTGATGTTTCATTTGTGGTACTTACTTTTAACAGGATTGTGGCCGTGGGTTTGATTCCCACCCAAGCCATGTCTGTGTTATGAACACGATCATTGATCTGTGTCTGGGTGTAATTTATCTATAATATGTATGTATTTAGAAATATAAGTATGTTTATCAGTTGTCTAGAACTCATAGCACAAGCTCTGCTAAGTTTGGGACTAGATGGCGTGTGGAATATTATTATTATTTCTCTATGTCGATGCGATTTGTTTTTTGGTGTTTAATAATGACCATTGTGTCATATTTACCCTGTGTTCATCATCATTTCAGCCGAAAGACGTCCGATAGAAGACCGAAGACGATAATGACCGGTCCTGTGCGCTTACCCAGTATCTGGGGTTAAATATGTAACAGTATTTTAACAAAATCTATAGTATAGTGTTTCTGTAGATTGTACAGTATTCTGGTCAAAGAAATGAAAGGTAGGGTTTGAGAGGTTGGTTACTTTAAAGAACCTAAAAAAAATATCGCATCAACCTGTTCCCGAGCATAATTTGAATGTAACTCATATTCTAAGCCTTTGGGTTCGCTCTTTGAGGAGTGGCTGGAAAGACAACATGGCGTCCTTACCTTCCGTATGACACAGGTCCTCACCGAACAATGTCAGTTCGGGAGATTCCTGCGCCGGATTCGTGCGGACGAAACGCCCAGGTGTCACCATTGTGTGGACCGCCCGGAGGACACGGTGGAGCATAGGGTAGAGGTGTGCCCCGCTTGGGCAGAGCACCGCTGGGTCCTCGTGGGGGCGATCGGCGGCAGCGATCTCTCGCGCCAGGCCTTGGTACAGTCCATGGTCCGGAGCGAGGAGCAGTAATGCTTGCAAAAGAGGCGGCCGCACGCGTGAGGCAACGACCCTCATGCCTCAGCCGCCGGGATCCCGATGCCGATTTCCAGTCACCGTAGGCGCGGACTTGCGGACGGCGAGCAAAGGTTAGCTCGACGTTCGACAGTCTGGTAACCATCCGGACCGAGCCCAAGTCATCGACGGCGCGTAGTGTTCCACGCGCGCCTCAAGGAGATATCAGCAACCGTAAGGGCCCAGCAGGGTCGAAGCCTACTGGGGTCATGGGTGATGTGAAAAAGAATCCCGGGTTTTAGTCAGCATAAGTCTGACACGCCCTCCCGCCCTGCCCAAGGGCGGGAGATGTCATTAAATGATTACCCACTTCAAAAAAATACCTTTTGGCTGCGGGATTGTTCAAAAGAGTTATTACAGTCCTGGAATACAAAGGGAAACTGAAGGAAGACGGATGGGTTCTAGACAGTAAAAGTCTGAACTCGGTCCGCCCAGAGCGGGAGAAGTTATTTGATGATTTCACACACTCAAAAAAAAAGGCTTACGCATGTATATTAGTGACTCAGCTACCAAACGCATGCGTAGTAAGTCGATGTCATCTTACTTATCACCGACCTGTCCGATCAAGTTTGGACTATGAATATTGCCGATGTGTCATTTTGATTGCGAAATAAATTGGTCATAAATGAAATTCTTATTTCATCATCCGGCACTTATCCCGTGTTATTTGGGGTAGGCGCAACACAATTTTTTTCTTCCATTCTGTTCTGCCACCCGTCACGCTATCACTAACTCCCTTTTCTTTCATATCAGTCTTCACACAATCCATCCATCTTTTCTTTGGCCTTCTACTCCCTCTCCATTCATCCACATGTTCTCTTTTAGTAACATGCGTTTTATCCCACCTCTTCACATGACCATAACAAAACAAATATAATTCTCCTTCAATTTTTCAGTCAATGGCGCCACTTTTAAACTTCCTCTAATGTACTTATTTCTCGCTTTATCCATTTTCGTCACACCACACATCCATTTTAACATTCTCATCTCCGCTACAAGCAACCTTTTTTCATCCATCTTTTTCACAGTCCAACATTCTGATCCATACAGTATGAGAGGTCTAATCACGAACTTGAAGATTTTACCCTTTAACTTGAAGGCTATCTTATTAAGTTATTTGTCGGTTGGTTGGTATATTCTTATTTTTTTGAGATAATAATAATAAATAATATTAATAATAATAATATTCACACAACTATCACAAAGCCGTCTAGTCCCAAGCTAAGCAGAGCTTGTGTTATGAGTACGAGACAACTGATAGACATAGTTAAATATTTCTAAATATATACATATTATAGATAAATTATACCCAGATACAGAACAAATGATTGTGCTCATAACACAAACATTTGTCCTGGGTGGGAATCGAACTCACGACCTCAGGCATAGCAGTCCGGGCCACTAACCACTAGACCAACAGGCCAGTCAATAAAATATATATATAGATAGATGTAAGATGAAGAAAATAAATAAATAAATATGCGTAGGCCTTCAGCATGCCCACTTATATACGAAAAAGACAATGAAGTGATTTGAATTTTACAATCGCTAAATGACGTGTTTCTTACACAATGATGAAAGTGAACTTTATTCTTAAATCTTGTTAAATCAAATGTAATATTTTTATTAATTGAGACACCTAACATAATGATGCAATATTTGACGTAAATTTCTGAAGATAACGTTAACCTATTTAACTATTGTGATAAATATTAATTGTTAATATTTTAATTAGCCTCGTACGTCATTTGATACTATTGATGACGTGTTGTACTGATTCTATTTTAGATTCCCTAATGCGTAAGTACGAGTAAATAGACTAATGTAGCTATTTCGAAGTTCTCATCACCGTCAGCCCAGAATAATCCAGTGCAGGGTATAGCTGTCCACTTTCTTTCATAATTATTGGTTCATTCGACCAGGTGTTTCCCGCAATTTTGATGATATCGTTAATCAAATGCACTTTAGGACGGTCAAAGTCAAAGTCAACGTTTTTTATTTCACATAGGCCTACATGGGCACTTCTAAAATGTCAGAAGCTAGTGCTTCGGACGGTCATGGGTTCATTGGCAGAACCTTGACTACTACTCTACGCCTGTGCTCCAGGCTTTGTTAACCTAATCTGGATCACCAATTGGCCTCTTCGCACGCCTTTCCACTGTGTTCAAAGCTGCTAGATGGCATTTTGCAACCTAAGCCCATATGTGCCTGCAGTACTCAACACACGATCGGCCCTGTGCTTTAGAAGCTGTCCCGGTGTGCATTACCCCCGGACCTTTGCAAGAACGCCGAGCTTTCTAGCGGCTACCTTGGCTTTGGACTCAATGAACCGCCCAAAGTTAAGGTCTAAGGAAATTTCAATTTCTAAGAGCTGAAGGCGGAAGGTGCACTCCAGGGATACATTTTTTAAAGCAGAAGCCAAGGTGAACGGGCTCTTTTTGGCAGTGAACCGACACGTATCTCTCTTGACACTTTGTTAAACGACTTGCGTATATTAGTTCCATCGTACCCTAAAGTGGCTTTTTATTATTCTATTTTTTGTTTAATGATTTACTAAGATATTCTTTGATGTATAAATTAGAAGGTCTTTTATATTTGTGGTTGCAAATACAAAATAATTTTTAAAAAAATACGATTTTTTTTATGTCCTGTTCACACATCCCAGAATTCACTTACCAATGACGCGTCGATAGATTGCGTCAACTACAGGTTTACTTTGTCCAAACAAAAGACTTTCTACTAGGTATGTTTTCTTCTAGATAAAATGTGACTTATAACCCTCCTTGGATTGCTTTTTTATTGAGAGTAAATAACCTCGTTTTCTTACTTTGTTTATTTACTTAGGGGTCGCTCCGACCTTAGAGTCGATAACCCGCCTGGTGTAGGTGCAAGTACAAATTATTGCACATTGTATGTACTCTGTTCAGTGTAATTTCTCTTGCCGCTGTGATTAGTTGTCAAGATGTTGCTCAAATTAGCTATTATTGGTGCTTTCATATTCATGTGTATCAAGCTGCTAAGACGACAAAGGGCGTATCATGGAAAATGTTTCTACTGTCATTAATTAGTTTTAGTTGAGGTAATCAGACCCTTTTATTCATGAAACTAGCTGTTCCAGTTAGCTCTTGCGTCTTTGGTTATGGCTCTGCTTCCGTGGGTCGTAGCTTGAAGTTGTATAGCCTATAGCAATCCTCGATAAACGTTCGTTCCAACACTTTTTTAATTTTTTAATTCGTACTACTAGTTTCTGAGATTAGCGCGTTCAAAAAAACTCTTCAGCTTTAAAATATTAGTAGGTATAGATTGGATACTGATAGCTAGTGTCGTGTTGCTCCCACAATGTTGCCCTAACATTTCTACTGCGTAGTTTTTTCAACGGGTTTAACTGGATTTGTTGTTTTTTTTTACATCCAGATAAAACTATTTCATCATTCTTTAGTTTATCTGATATTTCGACGAGTTCATTATTCACGAATAGGTACTAGTTTTATTAACTGTTTCTTTGTTTTAATTGCAGGAGGCGCTAGCGTTGATCAGCGAGTATTCAGAGGCTGGTATCACAGTTCGTGGCACGTACGTACCGCCCGGGAAGACTCCTCCTGAAGGCGAGCGCAAGCTGTACCTTGCCATTGAAAGTTCCCAAGAACTTGCTGTCGCCAAAGCCAAGTCGGAAATAACGCGCCTTATCAAAGAAGAGCTCCTCAAACTACAGACTTCAGCTCATCACATGATCAACAAGGCTAGATACAAAGTGTTATAAATGATCGGAATATAACTGGCGTAATTATGTTAACATTGTTTTATTTCCTCTCTGACCCTTGACTGTAGTGTCGTAATATTCTTGAGATAGTTTTATTATTATTAGACAGGCGTAAATCTGAATACTATCTTCGTAATAAATATAGGCGTGATAAAAGTTATTTTATTTTGCTTAAGTTCTTGATAGTCGTTTAGTTTTTTTCTGTTATCGAGTAAGTATTGTAGGGGGCGGAATTGAAGGAGTCTTGTGCATCGGGCTTTTAGAATTTTGTTTGAAAGTTTCGTTCCGTGTGGCAATTTACTTGAATGTTAGAACAAATATATAACTACCCTCCATAGAAACAATTAGGGGGTTTATAAAATAAGAATCGTATTGAGGATTCTTAATTTTGGGGCCAATAAACTTCAAACTTTATTACATATAATAAAGACTGGCATTATTCATTTTTTCAAAACTACCCTCAGTATATTGTTCAAGGGGTGTTAGCTTTTATGAAGACATTCTTGCGAATGAAGTCTAGGGCAAAGTACTAGTTATTACAAGCCTCATGTGATCTCAGTCAATATTATAGTCATTGGCGTAGTTACCGAAGGACTAGGTGGGGCCGTTCCCCGGGGCCCCCAAGCTTGAGGGCCCCCAAAACCTGATTGGAAAACCTCGTATTGAACTATCGAAAAATTCTCCCACATTTGAAATCAAAATAACAGAACTAATCATGGTAACTTGTTTTAGGTAGTAAAAGTCTGACACTACGTCCCGCTCCACCAAAAATAAGAATATAGTAAATAACCTTTATTTGATGATTTCCCATGCAAACAAGGGGCCCCAGTTTTTTGCCCCAGGGCCGGTGATCACCTAGCTACGCCACTGATTACAGTACTCGTAGGTATTATCATTTGCATAGTACCCTCATGTTGAAAAATAATAAAATAGATTATTATTATAACCTTTGAACTAAATAGTTCTATGTCTAGGTCTAGGCAGGCCGATAAGCTTGGCTAGTAAGCCGATAGAAACGATATCTTAAGACAAACACTTGAGTGAAATGATTGTACTCATAACTGCTACAATAAGACGTTCTTAAAATAGCATTGACATTGTGGCCTGTTTTACAATAACTATGGATAATCACACTTAGTTGATAAACCTGTCAGGGGCGACCTTAACCATTATGAGGCCCTGGGCGGCCGATATTTGTGAGACCTTTGTCATTTTTGCAAATTATGTGTACGTAAACGATAATTTGTATGATAGGTGCGATGTCCAAAATGTATAAAAAAGGTGCTACATAAATTTCGAGTTTAAAATATTATTTTAGAAGTTTAAAAAAAAAACTAGCTTTGGTCAGCGGCTTCGCCCGCGTAAAAGGTTTCTTTATACAAACTTTAGAGCGCCGTTTCATCCTCTTAGGAGCTGAATTTCGAAAATTCGTTTCTTCTGTCAGCGGCTTCGCCCGCTTAACGTAAGTAGGTTTCTCCACACAAACTTTGGACCCCCGTTTCATCCCTTTAAAAAGTTAATTATGAAAAATCCTCTCTTAGTGCTCGCCTACGTCATAAAAGGAAGCCTTGTGCAAAATTTCACGCTCCTAGTCCCATTAGTTTCGGCTGTGCGTTGATATGTCAGTCAGTCAGTTTCTCCTTTTACATATCACAAATACAAAAGATATGATAAAGCTAGGTACTAAATGCCCTAAAAGATATTCATATATGTTAAAAATTATGGTTTCTGCTTTTCAATAATCTTGTTAATAATAATCTAGTTATCGGAATTTTATTTGAAAATACTCTTAGTAAGATCTGAAAACCGATCTTTTGACATTCATTTATTAGTTTATTTTCCTATTCGAGGTGTTGCTCGAGGCCCCGGGCGGTCCAGTGCGTCTCGCATCCACCGCATTCCCGCGACTCTCACCAGGTCGTCGGTCCACCTGATGGGAGACCTTCCAACGCTGTTTTCCGGTGCGCGGTCGCCACTCTAGAACCTTTCGGCCCCATCGACCATCTGTTCTACGAGCAATGTACCCTGCCCACTGCCACTTTAGTTTGGCGATTCTTCGGGCTATGTCAGCGACCTTGGTTCTCCTGCGGATATCTTCATTCTTTATGCGATCACGCAAGGAAACTCCGAGCATAGCCCTTTCCATTGCCCTTTGTGTGACTGTAAGCATTCTAATGAGGCCCGTTGTAAGCGACCATGCAGTTTTAGTGCCATATGTCATCACTTAAATATCGATCTACTTATAAAAAAAACGACATCATTGTTTTGTAGACATGGTCTTGATCCTTCCTTATCTATAAACGTATGTTATAAAATTCCCTTACTGCGTCTGTCTGTGTGTTCGCGATAGTATCAAAAACTACTGAACGAACGTTTTCATGTGGTTTGTACCAACAGGCAGAGTGATTCATGAGGATGTGTATATTAAATGTATATATATTATAGTAGAGAAAAGAAAAAATAAAGAATTCTAACATTCGTGCAAAGTTGGGGAGGGTCGCTACGCTAGTCATCAATTGATGGTGGGAAGAAAATGTTTTTATGACTGTGTAGACAGGAACACTAAATTATGCACTGAAAGGTTTAGCAGTAAAACTTTCCTATTTTGTTTCCATTCGATGTATATACACTGAAAAAAAGATAATTTTGACGGACAGGATCTACGTTCAAATATAAAATCTATATTTATAAAAGCGAAATACCACTCACTGATTAATCTCAGAAATTATAACACCTACGAACTTAAAATTTGGCAGGTTCCTTATAGGGTGTAGACATCCGCTAAGAACGGATTTTACGAAAATCTACCCCTAAAGGCTCTCCTAGAGAGGAGGCCTGAGTCCCAGCGGTGGGAACATTAAAAGGCTGATTAAGCTATTTACCTATTATGGCACCCCTAAGGGGGTAAAACGGGGGTTGGAAGTTTGTGTGAAAGTCCAGATTTCATGCGAGCGAAGCCGCTGGCAGAAGCTAGTAATTCAATATAGATATCTTACTCAAACACGATGAGTTTTTGATGTTTCTGGTATTAACAAATGTAGGTATTCCGTAAATCACGTAGCCGAGACACACACACACGCACAACCCAGCACGTGGCTCACCAACGGAGCAGTGTTTGCCACAATTGTGTCATCTTCACCACGATATGTATAAATAACCGCAGGCACAGGCGCGGTCTCGTGCGCGGCGACGCCTGCGATAGCGCGGGTTATCGCCTGCGCGGGAAGATTCCACGGCAAACAACTGACGACAGCACCACGCACAATCGAACTCCACATCTACAAGCTATTTCAGACCTTATTGACAATATGGAAAGTTTGATAAAATACTTTTTTTTTCGAACGTCCCTTGCCCCCTATCTGTGCTGATTAGAACCTTATCTTAGGGTTTATTTAGATATACCAAGGTCAGGCACGATTTCAATTTGAATTCACAAAGATAAGTACAAAAAAAATGTACTGTTATCTCCGTCGCCAGGCCACCTATTGATCTCCGATGGATAAATTAACTGTAGGTACTTAGAGTACATCAGATTTTTCTGGTTTTCTTGTGCCATTTTTGTTGCTAGCTGCTTATGTAACGATAAATAACATGATCTAAGGTCTGCGGCGTAAATGAAACGTGAGGACGCAAGTTGTAATCAATGTGCGTCAACTTTTTGTTGCTCTTTGCGCTGATAGGTAATTTTGTTGATAATGAAAAAAAGTTATTATTGATATTATTATTTCCTTTATTTATTTTCTGTACATATTTTATACATTTTTAAATATTTCTCAAAACACATAAATAATCATTTAAAAATATAAAATATAGTAGTCGGCCGGTGTTGGGAGCAGGATCAAGTTACCGGTGGTTAGGGCTCCAGAGATAGGAACTTGCTCACAATGAGAGCCGTATCATCTCTTAGCTGCCAGTGGCTTTCAATTTCTATTTTTTTAATTCGTTTTTTTTTTTAAATTGTTATTACATATTTACATTGTGCTCACATATTAGAAGCGACAAGAAATAGTTAACCAAGATTTATGTAACTCATAATATGATTTAAAAGAGTGTCCATGGAGTTTCTTGCACGTTCTTCTCCATAGAGATCTACGCTTTGGAATGTGCAATTTAGCTTCACTTTTTTTTTTTGACTGACCGACATTTTGACAATTCAAAAGTGCCTGTAATTGGTCTATTTGAAATAAACGTTTCTGATTTCTATCAAGGAGCAAGTACTGCGAGGCCCTTGATCCAACAAGATGGTCGTCGAAGCTTTTGGCCATTGGTGGTCGCAACAATAGGCACAATGACAGCTGAGTGCACATTCCAAATGCTTACAGCCTGTGCTAAGTCGAGATATTTCATTTGTTTCTCCTTCTCATCTTTCATGAGATTCTCGTCATGTGGGATGGTAACATTATTGATATTGTTGTTAATCATAGTATGTAGGTATTATTATGTAGCTCAGAAACCTAATTTACATAATGATTGAGTACCTTTGTCTTGCTTCGCCATCATGTATGTCTAGAAACTACGTTAGTGTTTCACAGTGCACCGTTGCAACAAACTTGCAAAACATTAATTATACCTTGCTGTCATTCTTTTATAAATTGCATGGCAATAACCCGTTCATATAATTATATGAACGGGTTCATATAATTATATGAACAAACAAGAGGAATATTTCTTATAATTGTGCAATTGCACAATTATAAGAAATATTCCTCTTGTTTGTTCTTTATAATTGCTTTGATAAACATTTACGTCTATTTAGTAGAAACCAGTAAATTAACTATTAACTTTAATCAACGCGCAGACAAGTTCACTAATCGCGGAAGAAACTAAATATTTAAGGAATGTTGTTATTGTTGTTATTTAAAATCTTTATTGACATAATATGTGTCGATACATAAAAAAAAATATCAGCTTTAGTGTTTACATAAACAAGTAAAAATTTTCCTATGCTTTTATCATGTTTTTTGGAGGCAAGTGGCATGGCAACAGACGTAGATCATCCGTAAAATACCTGCATAGGCCGCAAACGCGACTATTTGACATTGACCCCGGGTTCGATGCCGAACAAATATACTAATGTTACAGTTGGGAAACTTTTAGAAAGAAAGGTGTTTTTAGACTTGCTACGAACAGACGCGTAGCGCTACGAACCTATCCCGCGTAGCCGTGCTACGTTACGTAACATAAAAAAATAGTTTTTCTTTAAATTAAATAATTACCTTACTTTGTATTGTAGTGTATGCTACGCAGATATGCAGTGAAAATGCACAACAACAACGAAATGACTCAGTAGACTAAAAAAAATGTTGGCAGTGCTGTAACTAGTCTTTTAAACGCCCGGTTCAAGTTTCTATAACTGGTCCTTTAAAAAAAATTAATTCTATTCAGCTCTAAAAAAAAAATACGTGAAATGAGCACCTACGCAATCGACACTCCTGGAAAGGCGCGTCAAAAACCAAAAACAACAGGTACAATACCTGTTGTTTGTGTATATGTAAACTAATAACTACCAAGCCTCCTCCTCCTCGAGTCGTATGCCTTATTACTGAGGGTCATAAAGTTCCCGCTGGATTAGCTTCCTACTGATGGTGTCTTGCCATCTGAGTCAGTTCTTGTTGTCATGAAGTGCGATGTGCAATTGGGGGTCCAGCGTGGAGCGGATCTGATCTGCCCATCTTTTTGGGCAGCAACCTCTTGGTTGGCCAATCATCAAGCATACGAGATTCAATTCTTGATACTTGACCTTAGTTTGACAATTTCTCCGCCCCTCCAGGGTTTGCGCCCTTGTGTCTGAGCACCCTTAGCAGTGCCCTAGTTACGGCACTGATTGTTGGTATTGTGGAAGTCGCTGCACTTTGCGTTTGATTACAATTTATATGTAGTACGACTTCATGAAATCTAAAAATAAAAGAAAAACAGTGATATAATTCATGTGAACTTATCAAGAATAATAATCGTAAAAGTAAGTAAATGTTGATGTCTAATATTGTTTGAAACATGATAAAATAATATTTATGTTTTGTTAGGACTAATTGCTTACATAAAATATGTTATGCACATAGGTACCTTTTTTTTTGGGTAGTAAAATCATCTTATGACAAATCACGCTCTTGGGCGGAGTGAAAGATAGTGTTAGACTTTTACTGACTAAAAACCCACTCCTGTTCCCTCTTTGCCTTCGTCCCAGGTCCTAAGGTTTCACTTTCACACTACCCGTGGGGACATAGGTACCTACTTATATTTTAACGCAATCTCGATTTATCGGAGTGTTTTTGTTTTTAAATGATATATACACTTCTGGACACATCTATTGGCCCACCTTGTATTTTCAGTTTCGTTTGGTCCTAGCTAAAATTTTATATTAGGTCGAGCAAAAAGTTTTTATGCAGTTTTGAACTTGGCACATTCACAATTTCATTCAATAGTCTTTTTTGAATTTCGAACACAGAATTTAAAGAAACAAAAGACAATTTGGAGCCTGTTTGTTGATATCAAACAATCGAATACTAAGAAAACTTGGTTTTATCGGTTTACTTGGACTTAATTCTTGAAAAAGTGATTGATATCTTTGGTTTTGCAACAAACATTACTTATTCTTAACATTAAGGTGAGGTTCTATCAATAATCTATGGATACTTCACCTGAAGTCGCCGCCCAAGCTGTGGCACTTATTCAGGCCGGACACTGCCAAAGAAACGTGAGTGCTCAACTTAATTTAAGTCGATCTGCGGTCCGAAATGTTTATCGGAGGTACCTAGAGATTGGCGGCTTTGTTCTTCGCCAAGGAAGGTCACGATCTCGGGTCACAACTGAAAGGCAGGATCGATTCATCGTGACGACCAGCTTGAGAAATCGTCACCTTAGCTCCATTGAGATACAAAACCAACTTCGCGACTTCCACGGAGTATCTGTGAGCGCTCGAACTGTTCGGAGAAGGTTAAAAGAACGCGATATGGTACCACACAAGCCAGCTAATGGGCCGAAACTAACGCGAGCCCACCGAACAGCGCGCCTTCATTTCGCACGCAGTCATTTAAATTGGACACAGCAAGATTGGAGCCGTGTACTCTTTTCTGATGAGTCTAAAATTGTGTTACATGGCAATGATGGAAGGAAGAAGGTCTACCGACGTAAGGGAGAGCGTTTCGCACAATGCTGCTTTGAAGAGAGGGTTGCTTATGGCGGTGGCTCATGGACTGTCTCGGTATATCCGCGAGCGGCAAAACTCAACTTGAGGTTGTTACAGGACCACGGCTGCCAACATTAAATGCTGAAAGGTACATTCGTGAGTGCTTAGAACCTCACGTGATACCATACGCGGACTATGTGGACCCAAATTTCCTTTTTATGCATGATAATGCAACAGCCCATGCGGCCGGCATCGTCAGGGAATATCTTCGGGATGTGAACATCACAGTTATGGACTGGCCAGCCAGAAGCCCAGACATGAACCCCATTGAGCACATGTGGGACGAGCTAAAAAGACATGTTAGGGCTCGTCAGCCAGTTGCCCAGACGATGCAGGAGTTGAAAACTGCCATAGAAGAGGAATGGGAGATGATCCCTCAAAATTTCATAGAGCGGTTGATAAACTCTATGCCTAATCGTATGAGAGCTGTGGTAGATGCCCATGGAGGCAACACGCGTTATTAAATTAAACCTTTATTTGATAAAACATGTTTTTTATTCAAAAATCAATTGCCTTTAACAAGGCGCATATCCGACTTGTTAGGCGTAGCTCCATGTCGTATGGTATTCTGAATTCAAATTTAAAACAATACGATCGAAAAAGATGGTAAAATGTATCAGGTTTAAAACTGCATCAACAGTTTTTGTTCAATCTAGCAATCATATTTCGGTAGGGGCCATCGAAACCTAAACTCTAAGGTGGGCCAATAGATGTATCCAGAAGTGTATAAACCAGTGCTTGACTACGATCTCAAAAGACGGTAAGCAGTGATGCAATCGTTGATGGTGAAGAAGCGCACTAGTTTATGTAGAACCTATTCACTCTAGCCTTGAAGACACATAAATTATAGCCGGACGGGAAGACTGCAGCAGCCAAATTTTTCCAGTCCTTCGATGTAGGTACGCGGTATAAACGACGAGGCGAAACTCTTAGTCCAGGACCTGTACCATGACCTTTAAAATAAGATTGTTTCATTCATATTTCGAGTGTGGGTAAGAGATGGCGCTAGACAACCTGTATAGCTCTGTCTCTTCATCATCATCATCATCATCATTTCAGCCGATAGACGTCCACTGCTGGACATAGGCCTCCCCCAAATGTCGCCACAAAGAACGGTCCTGTGCATCTCGCATCCATCGGATTCCCGCAACCTTCACCAGGTCATCGGTCCACCTTGTAGGGGGCCTTCCAACACTGCGTCTTCCGGTACACGGTCGCCACTCCAAAACCTTTCAGCCCCAACGGCCATCCGTTCTGCGAGCAATGTGCCCTGCCCCTTGCCACTTAAGTTTGGCGATTCTTCGTGCTATGTCGGCAACCTTGGTTCTCCTGCGGATATCTTCATTTCTGATTCGATCACGCTCTGTCTCTTACCCACACTGAAATAAGATTGAAACAATCTTACTTTGAACGTCATGGTAACCCCGCAGACCGGGTAACTACAACCGATCATTATCAAACATGTTATCTCACTGTCAGTCGGTAAAAACTGTTATTGTGCAAATAAAGGATTTCGGTACGTGATATCGTGACTATCATGTAGAGAATAACATAGACAAGCCTCCTCGAGACATGGTCTGATAAAATGTGCGCCTCGACTGGGCGTGACAGAGGCGTGAGAAGAGTTAATAGATATCACGTTGGATTATCTTGGAACTTTGCCCCAAAAAATAAGCATGTTACAAATATCTTCTTCGCTTATCTATCAATAACATATGATTATGACGTGCATATACTTTATTTTTTTTAAGTAGTAATGTCGTATCGTACAATAATACATACCTTCATCATGAAATAACTTTTCTCCGTCTGGTAGTTCGAGAAAGATTATCAAAATTTTACTGACTAAGAACTCCCTTGTGTTCCTTCAGTGGCCCTTTAGGTTCCCGGGAAGCAGTAACTTTTTCGATCAATATCGTAGCTTAGGCAGACCTACAGCAATACCTAAGAAAACTAAAGGGTCAGTTCACACCGACGACGCGTCGTGACACTGCCCGAAGAGCGACACAAAATGCAGCTTTATATACTACACTAAAAGATACACATTTCATTGTGAGAATTCAGAACACGTTGCACCACGCAGCTCTGCGACGCGAAAAATTTCGATCTGAGATGTGAATATTTTCGTGTAGTACTTAAATAAAGTTATATTTTGAGTCGCTTTTCGTGCATCGTCGCGTCGCGTTTGGTGTGAACTGGCCTTAAATGTGAATACGATTTGCGCTTAGAGATGCAATGCCGGGGCAAAACTCAGCTGGCGCGACTAGTCACGGCATGGACAGTCTAAGATCTAGCGTTATCTATCTTCAGACACAATGAGAATCTAACATTGGATATGAATGCTGATCAATCTTACTTACCAAATATTATTATCAACTGATACCGCTTATAGTAACAACTAATTAGAGACAATGTAATCTTATAAGATAATGTATTTTCGTAGAATCTGCTTATCGCTTTGAAACAGTATTCTCAGTAGTCCGTACTATTTTATGCTATGCTCCGAAAAAAAAACAGAGTTAATTATAGGTAAAAGGATTAGCAGGCTGAAGCGGCTGGGGGTAGGCCATGTTTGTGGAAAGACTGATAGCCGTTGGAATAGACGAGTTTGGTGGGCTGATGAACTCAAATAGGTAAGTGGGACAGAGTGTATGTCTAAGTAGAACCGGGATTAAAGGTGCTGCTTTTGAGACCAGTATAGCGATATCCGTTTATGTAAGTTCCAACTGTTTCGTTTCGATTCTCTTATCGTTGATCGCCTCGAGTCGGCCACGCCTCCTATTCCTTGTTTCTGACCACGTGACAGAGCGTTGAGATGTCGTCGATACCTTTAATATAAGTTTATTTGAACTTATAATTCCAAGTCAATCCAAAGACATAACACTTCAAAGGAACCTGTTTTAAAAAACCGCAATTTCATACTTTAACCCCTATTATTAGGTAGGTACAGTAGTTTGACACTACCTTACCTGCCAAGATAGCACGACACCCACAAATGTGTTAATTCTTCATGTCGCACTAGAGTAATGTCGAGGTTCAGTGTGTCGCACTTGGCGTATAATCGAAAAATGGTGAGTCGCAGTTCAGTTTTATCGCACTTGGAGTTAACCTTACATCCATTTGTCGAGCTCACGTAGTACACTTTCCCTACAGACAGACTTTATAATTTAAGAAAGGAACATTACTTATTTAGTGCAAAAATAACATACGAAAGCGTTAAATGCTAATTCAGATTTGGTTAAGTCCAATCTACAAAGCCTCGAGCACAGGCGTAGGGTAGCCAGCCTATCGGTATTTTACAGGTTACATTTTGGAGAGTGCGCGGGAATTGCATGACTTGATTCCGCCATCTCCTTTCTACCATCGGATAAACCGACGAACGGCGAGTATCCACCCTTACGTTGTTGAAACTTCAACGGTTCGGACTAAGCGTTTCGCTTCGTCGTTTATACCGCGTACATCGAAGGACTGGAACAATTTGCCTGCTGCGGTCTTCCCGTCCAACTATAATATAGGTGTCTTCAAGGCTAGAGTGAATAGGCTCTTAATAAACTAGTGCGCCTGACCATCAATGATTGCATCTCCGCTTACCATCAGGTGGGATAGCAGTCAAGCACTGGTTTATATCAATAAAAAAAAGAAATACACGAAAATAACTGACCTCATAGTAGTAATAAAACTGAGTAGGTACACAATAGAATTAGGTACGGTATCTTCGTTATCTGTTTGTAATTGTGACGTAAATTTCTTCTTTGTAACGTATCAAGGGTTTTTTAGCCTTGACATGCTCTCATGCGTAGCTAGCAATGTGGACGTCATATAAGGATGTCTATTGTTATATTGCTATAAAAGGATTTATTTATTTTCCTGAAATTCCTTTTACTGTTGTCATGTGACGTATGAAGTACTTCTAAATAAATTGTTTACGTAGTTAATGCATATAAGGATATTGGATGGGAGATGGCGTACACGAACACGTAGGTAAGCTAGCTTCGGATTTAGTACGATTTAGTGGGGTATTACTCACGGCCTGCGGTAAAGTTCGAAAGACTCACCCTGGACCTGGATCGCAAAAGGGCAACTGACCGTCCGGTAACCGTCTGGTAACCGTACGGACCGAGCCTAAGTCGTCGACGGCGCGTAGTGTTCCACGCGCGCCTGAAGGAGATGTCAGCAACCATAGGGGCCCAGCAGGGTCGAAGCCTACTGGGGCCAAGGGTCTGATTCTGAAAGGAAGACTCGGCTCTGGTATGAAAGGCAAAGAAGGTACAGGAGTGGGTTTTTAGTCAGTAAAAAGTCTGACACTATCTCCCGCTCCGCTCAAGAGCGAGGGACGTCATTGGATGATTTTCACACCGAAAAAAAAGGGCAACTGAAGGAGCACGGGTGTGTTTTAGTCACAACAGTCAAGAATCAAGTGTTAAGCCGAGAAACTTTACAAGTCATATCTGCGCCCAAGCGAACAGTAACCCCAACCAATTAAAACGTATTGCTGAGCGAAAGTTCTAGAATGAAAGTACGTAAGGCCTGGCGAATTCTAAAAAAAGTCCCCCATAAAGTAGCTATTTCTATTATTATAAGATAAGGTTAGTAGATAAGAAAATTTGTTCCTATACGATAGAGTCGAAATTCACATGAAGTCGCGAGAATAATAATACTGATTTATTGACCCGCGATGGGACTATATTGTTCTAGACTAGTCTTGAGCCGTCTGTATCTAGAATATTCCTGGCTATGCGTATAAATACGAGCCCTCGACAGGAAGTAAGTCAGTTTAATTTCAACAGCGATACAAGTGCGATACCTAAGTGTGTGAAGTGATATTACCTAACGACCTAAACAATACTGAAATGGATTCTTGTAGGGGCCCAGCAGGGTTGAAGCCTACTGGGGCCAAGAATCTGATTTTGAAAGGAAGACTCGGCTCTAGTACGAAAGTCAACGAAGGAACAGGAGTGGGTTTTTAGTCAGTAAACGTCTGACACTATCTCCCGCCCCGCCCAAGAGCGGGGGATGTCATAAGATGATTTTGTCACCGGAAAAAAAAATTGAACACGTATGGATGGTTATTTGTTGATAGGACAAATTTGTTATTGTCTGTGGTAAATAAAGTTCTCTGCTAGTAAACCGGCTTTTAATTACTCACGTTTGTAACACAAGAATTAAAGCATTTATTTCAAATAACCCATTTACAGGAACTTTTGAGTTGGCTAAAGGTCAGTCATTCAGAAAATGTTGCCAATGGCACATTCATAAGTGTAGATCTCTATGGAGAAGAAAGTGCAATCAACTCCATGAATACTCTTTTAAATAATGTTATATAGGTATTACAAATATATCGGTTTTATATTTATTGTACACACTATTATGTGAGAATATTGTAAAGTCCACGGATATCTATGTAAAGTCTGACACTATCTCGCTCTCAGCATAGCATAGTATAGTCGGCCTTAAAATGTTCCCACTGCTGAAAACCAGGCCTCCTCTCTAGGAGAGGGAATGGGCCGTAATCCACCACGTAGGACCAGTACGGGTTGGTGGATGTCACATGTCTTCGAATTTTTGGTTTTAGGACACGCCGGTTTCCTCACGATGTTTTCCTTCACCGTTTTAAGAGCAGTGGTGATGAAATAAATTGCACAAAATAATGCGCCTGGCTGGGTTTGAACCCACGACCTACAACTCGTAAGAAACGCTCTCGTGTGAACATAA
This sequence comes from Mythimna vitellina, assembly GCA_949316375.1. NCBI lineage: Eukaryota > Metazoa > Arthropoda > Insecta > Lepidoptera > Noctuidae > Mythimna > Mythimna vitellina. The sequence goes on along the minus strand of OX438699.1, from coordinate 7,840,563 downwards.
TTGATGATTTCCCATTCTAAGAAAAAATAATAAAAAAGGTTGGGTATTGCTTGCAGAACGCTACGCTACAGGCGCAGCATGGAAGACTTATGACCCGTTCTGTGTGTCTCGCATCATCGGATTCCTATGACTCCCATCAGGTCATCGGTCTACCTGGTGGGAGAAGTTCCAACGCTTCATCTTCCAGTACGTGGTCGCTACTCCAGAACCTTTTGGACCCTTCGACTATCGAAGAATGTTGTTGACAACACTTTTTGATCGTCATGAGAATGTGTTAAGTTGACACAAAAAATTTTACATATGCGCAGGGAGTGGATTCATACTGGTTCTATAGAAATCAAATATTCATTACAGTTTACACCACACATATAAATTATAGGCACACATTATTAGCGGTAATGTAATAAAATTTAAAAAACATCAACAACAACAAGACATGACAACAAGAATGAAAAATTAAAAAAATAATGTCAGAATGAAAGATTAAAAAAAAGTAAATACTAATACTGAAGACTAATATAAAAAAAAAAAATACTTTCAATATCATGTCAAAAATTTCATTGAGCTTCACAAGATATTGTGCTGGGAGTGGCAATGGACTTCAGGTACCGAGCTGCAGTGTTAAGGAGTTCAATTTCAGGATTTGCGAAGCTATCCATAGCGTCAGACAGGAACGTGTTGTTGATGTGGATAAGGGCTAAGTACAGTGGACTGGTTCTGCAGATTATGTTACAGGCCTGTGGTCTGGAAAATGGAGGGCGATGTTGGGAGCGTAGTGTATGACTGATGGGAAGGTGGAATGTTAAAGAAGATGCATTCAAGCAACGAAGAATTAAAGTTGGAAACACGAATTAACAATAATCAATAATTGAAAATAGTATTTTACAGGTGAAAATCGGTCTAGATAGACATTACTAACAAAAATACAAATCTTTTCTCTTTTTAATATTAGTATAGATATAGATGGAGCGGCTGTTACTAGGCTAAATTATTTTTTGTTTGTGTTTTACCTGTAACAGTCTGTTGACTATAAGCATGTGGGTGGGTTTATTAGCGATTGGGGTCTAGACTGTAGTCCGTGTCCCTTCTAATCCGTCTTTTTAACTAGGCAACGTGATTCTCAATTTAGGGGCATATCTACTTATGATTTGTTTTCACAACGGCTCGAGCGCAGATATTGTGAAATCCTTACAAACTTATCAAAATGTCGTCTGCCTAGCGAATGCCTACTGATGTTTATCGATAAAATCATGTGTTATTCGAATGAGACTTATAATGCTATGATTAATATCCTTATTTACGCGGCCTTATCTTAGGAATAAACTTTCCATTTGTTCAGTACGTGGGTCTCGTTGGAATGACGTGCATCTAATTATAGCCTGCTATCAGCATCGGTATGGTTCTTGTTTTTTCTATTTGTTCTTTTCTTGTAGTATCAACAGGCTTTGTATTGTTCTGCTTCTTTTAGTCCTCTCCTGGTTAAGATTATGAATAAAAAGTGTCTGTTGATACGTGGATGTGATGTTTTCTTCTTGACCGCTGTTGATGAATTCACTGAGCAATAGTTTCTTTTTTGCTACGTTTAGTTGGTTGTATTTCGCATGAATAATCTTGTAAAATCTACAGATTCTGTTCTGAAGCGTGGTGTTCATTACGAACAATGCTTAGATGAAGATACATTTTGTGTTTGTAAACGCTTTATGTGTGTCCTAAAATTAAAAATTTGAAGACATGTGAGATCCACCTATCCGCACCGGCCCGGGGCCCGTGTGGTGTATAATGGCTTATTCCCTCTCCTAGAGAGGAGGCATGAATCCTAGCAATGGGAAAATCATAAGGCTGATTATGCTAATACTTCCCACTTTTGCACTTCTTTGCTTGAACCTGAAGCTTGTTTTATGTATTGATGGTAAAAGCATTGAGGAAGGTCTCCTTCAAAACGGCTTGATCGATTTTCATGAAATTTTTTGTGTATATTTTGTAGGTCTGAGAAAAGGTTGTAGGATATTTATTACCCTCCTACCCCCACCCTAATTTTTTACTTTCATTATTTATATGGCTGAACAGCGTTTGCCGAGTCAGCTAGTAGCTCTATAATTTTCCCATGGAGATATCCATACTACTGTTTGGAGGTATGCGGTACAGAGTGTAAAGTCCCGCAAATCTCCGTTGAAAAGGGTGGATCCTCTGACCAGACGGATGTTTTGTCTGATCTGGGCAACTGCCCGAGAGATGATTTCGGGCTGTTCTATATGTTCAAATCACGCGGAGAACTCTAATTGCGTGATGCAGGATTTCGTAGTTTACTTACTTCATATGTGGTGCCAAATTTATGTCGCCACATATGAAATAAATTACGTTCATTGGTCTATTTAGGCGTATAGTCCCTTGAACATGGCCGGAGTTAAATGCACACATACTCGTACTGCTGCTTGCGCTCGCATAGAGCCCCGCTGAACTTAGAACCATTTTCTTTGCGAAATATTGATTGATTTACTTATGCTATGAACATTCTAAAGAACACTTAATCAGCAATTTTTTTGTGTAAAAATATTTCTAAAGATCAAAGTCGTTTGAAAGGAGTAGGGAAAACAAGCGAAAAAATATCATGTCGCTAGAAAAAATATTTGGCAAAAGTATAGTAAGTTAGATAGTTTAGTCATACGAAAAAATCATATGTTGATAATGTTGTACAAGAATCTATAATAAACATATATTTTTTTCAAACCTATTAACCTACCCGTTACCAAGTAGGCTTCAGAATGTCACTGTTTTATGGCACTGCTCGGCCTTAAAGCCTTAAGGTACCAAATTACAGTATCGTAACATCATCTTCATCCAAGCGATTTCCCAGGCAGACAAGGTGTTTCTTCAGGCTTGAAAAAACCATTATCTATGGCCAGCTGACCGTGCACTGACTGATCTCACAGCCTTCTAAGAAAAACACCGTGCAAATGAGAAAAGAAAAACAAGTTAAAGCTTAGTTGCGTGACGATCTTTACAAGGCTTATTTTGTTTTTTAGTGACAAATCATTAAATATCTTCTCCCGCTCTTAGTTGGGCGGGAGGGTGTGTCAGACTTTTACTGACTAAAAACCTCCCACCACCCCCTACTCCTCCTACTTTCATACCAGGGCCGAGTCTTCCTTTCAGAAGCAGACCCTTGACCTCAGTAGGCTTCGACTTTGCTGGGCCTCTACGGTTTGCTGACATCTCCTTGAGGCGCACGTGGAACAATACTCGCCGTCGACTGCTACGGCTGGTGCGTGAGGGTCACGCCCTCGCACGTGCACGTGCGACCTTCTCTTCTTCTTTGCTAATATTACTGCGAGTGAGAGATCGCTGCCGCCGATCTCGCCCACAAGGACACGTGGTGCTCTTCCCGAGCAGGGCACACCTATACCGTGAGCTCCACCTTGTTTTCCGGGTGTCCACACAGTGGTGACACCCGAGCGTTACTTTCGCACGAATTCGGTGCAGGAACTTCCCGAACTGACCATGTTCGGTGAGAACTTGCGTTACGCGGAAGGTGAGGACGCCGTGAGGTCTTTCCAGCCACTCCTCAAAGAGGGGACTTACCACCATAATTATGGCGTGCCCAGCATTGGATTTCGATAGTCGCTGTCGCCATTCCACCATGAGATCCCGCCGTAACCCTGTCCACCATGCTGCGACTTGTCGTGGCAGTGGAGTTTCGCCCCGGCGTTGCATCTCCACGCGCAAATCGTGCATGTGTGCAAGGACTGTTGCCTTCAGATCCCACAGTGGAAGGCCAGCAAGGGGGCTCGCTGCTTCGCGGGAAACCGTGCGGTATCCCCGCACCATCCGTATAGCCATGCATGCGTTTAGCTGGGTCGTCGGTCGCTTTCGCAGCGACGGCTCTCATACCGGCGCCATGGACCGAATGATGCCTTCGTAGAGCTTCCGGCGAAGGCGTCTGGAACTCTGGACACCCAAGGTTGGGTAGGAGCCGCTTGAGGGCAGCCCCAGTTCAATTCAATTTGGAAGCCAGACGTCGGAAGTGCTCCTCGAAATTCTACCGGCTGTCGAAGACGAGTCCCATGTGCTTCGTCGTCGACCCGACGCCGATGTGAAATCCTCCTATCGTTAATTGAGAACACCGTGGCGGCGTGCTCCGAGGGCCGTGAAAACACATGGCCTCGGATTTGTCCACCTCGAGTTTCAACTGTTGGATCCTATCAACGACTATTGCAACCCCGCGTTTCGCTAGTTCGACCGCCGCCCGGTACGACTCTCCCTGTGTCAGGACCAGCATTTCATCTGCGTAACAGACCACGCTGACCCCGTCAGGGCAGTCACCGCGCTGCACGTATTCGTTCCTGATGTTCCACAAGGGCGGTCCTAGTAGATGTATCCTAGTAGGTAGATGATGTACCTGTCCGTCAGGACAGAGAATTAAAAGCGTTGGCGATGTCCAAAGACATCATCACGACACACCGCATCCCCCGTCGTGAGGGCTCGTACGCGCATGATGGCGTCCACTGTGGAGCACCCACTGCGAAAGCGGAACTGGCCGTCCGCAAGATTCGGTCCCACCCGTGCTAGGTGCGCGACGAGGTGTTCTGCAATTACTCTTTCAAACAGCTCGCCTACCTCGTCAAGCATCACAATGAGCCGATAAGTGAATGTGGACCAGTTTCCCCGTCTTCGACTGAAGTGGGAACTGGCCCCTCTCCAAACATGCGCTGAAGAGCCCTCTTAGTCGAGGTACGAGTTCCTCCACGGCCAGGACCCAGGCTTTTCCAGGCTAGCCGTCGGGTCCTGGGGCGGTATTCTTGGCACTCAGCCTTCGCACCGCCACATTCATCTCTACCTCGGTCACCTCTGGAAAGTGTGCCCGTACTGGAAGGGTTATTGCTCTCAGCATTTGCAGGGTGTCCGACACCCGGCGTTGGTTTTCAATTAGCACCCCGCAGTGTCACACGGACGAGGGATCAAATACTTATCTTTGGCATCCACTGAATGCCAATCCGTCAGACTTATTATTAGGTTATCACTGATAGCGATAACAACGCATAATGAAACAACAACAAAATTATAGGAAGGAAATTTCTTCGATGGGTTTTGGGAAGTACAGTTCGTTCATCAGTCTCATCTATTAAAATGCTGATAACGCTAATCAGTGCGATTACCAACCTTATTATTACAATATGGCTTTCACGTGGAATACCAGGCTTGTATGACTCATGGTACACTCTAGAAACAGCGTGGATGAAACTAGGTACTGATAAAACATTATCGAAGGATTTTTTTTCTTGTGTAGGATTGCTTTTTGATCTTTGAGCGCGATAGACTTCTGCTTAATTGATTTAATTTTGTTTGTGAAACCTTTCTTGATAACTATAAAGGAAATGGGTAAATGCGATGCAAAGATATTGGTCTGATCGAATGGACTTTAGCATTTGATTAATTGAATAAATTTAAATTGATTTACGAGTTGCCATGACATAGAAGTCGGCCACGCCTCCCATTTCTTTGTTCTGACCACGTGACTGAGCGTTGAGATGACGTCAGAACAAAGGAATCAGAGGCGTGGCCGACTCGAGGTGATCAACGAAAAGAAGATCGAAACGAAACGGTTGTAACTTGGCTAGGGGCTGCCACATAAAATCTTACCAATTCCGTATCCTCCTATTATTATTTTTATCAAAATAATAAATAGGCTTCGGGGCAATTTGGTAGCGATGGCCCCAGGCAGTTGCCTATATTCTCTTAATAACAAATCTAGAATTAATTACATTTCATATGGTACAGGTAACTTGACTTGTCTTTTGCGTTTAAGCGGGGCCAAACCCAGTAAACGGAGCCCGTAGCATTTGCTACTCTTACTACGTGGCTTATCCGGTAATGATCGTGATCGAAATTCGCTCGCGAGGATTAGTTTCTTTCTGAATTAGGAAATCATCCAATGACTTCAAATCGCTCTAGGGTGGAACGTCCCTTTCGTTCTCTTCCTCGCTCCGGACCATGGCCTGTACCAAGGCCCGGTGCGAGAGATCGTTACCGCTGATCGCCCCCACGAGGACACGGCGGTGCTCTGCCAGGCGGGGCACACCTCTACCGTATGCGCCACGGTGTCCTCCGGGTGGTCCACACAATAGTCACACCCGGGCGTTTCTTCCGCACGAATCTGGTGCAGGAACTTTCCGAACTTACCATGTTCGGTTAGGATCTGCATCATGTGAAAGGTAAGAATGCCGTGAGATCTTTCCAGCCACTCCTCAAAGAGGGGACTTACCGCCATAATTGTGGCGTGCCCACGGCGGCTGCGCTGTGACAATGTACTTCCCTTACTCTATGATGGCAGGAGTTTCGTTGCTACAAAGTTACCGTCATGAGTATGTAAACAACATAAAGCCTGTCATGCACTAAACACTGCAGACTGTGTACTCAATCACAAAAGATTGATTAGGTTGCTAGGTAAATTCCTACGAGACTTGATAACCCATTTCTTAGGTCATTCTCTCAGCACAACTCACGGAGGCAATCAACTGATACCCTTTGGGACCTGGGGCTCTCGCATACTTGTGGCAGTTAGTAATAATGGATTGAATTGCTGTAATGCTTGTTCCTTTCCGAAATCAATAGTCTGGAGTGCAGTTTTTATGCAGAAAATGAATGATATGATAATAGCAAATAAACTAAATGCCATTATATGCTATAAATAATTACGTAAACATATAATTGTATTTATAAGACTAAAATACCATTTAGAGATCAAATTAAAGTTGAAAAATAAAAAGATCCGAAAATAAACTGCCCCCTAGCCAAGTTACAATCGTATCGCTCGCGCCGAACGCCTCGAGTAGGCCACGCCTCCGAATCCTTTGTTCTGTAACAAAACGATTGTAACTTGGCTAGGGGGGCTGAAGTACAAGCTAATAAAAGTAAGCATCTTCCATTTTAAAGAGGTAAAATTGTATAAGAGGTACCTACGAACTTTTTATTTAGTACTCAAATAAAACATTTATAACAGGATATAACTAAAATATAGATATAAACAACTAGACATTATTGGTAGCGGTTAAACGCGAGCTTAACAACAGTAATACAGAAATTTGATTATAGATAATCTATCACTGAAATAATCACGGAAACATGTATGGTTGTTGTGAGACATTAACAAGATTGACAGGTCTGATGCCTGCCAAGAATATGGGATAGCATAGTCGGCCTTATAATGGTTCCCACAGTTAGGCCTCAGGCCTCCTTTCTAGGAGAGGGAATGGGCCGTAATCCACCACGCGGGCCCAATGCGGATTGGTGGATGTCACATGTCTTTGAATTTTTGGTTCTAGGGCATGCCGGTTTCCTCACGATGTCTTTCTTCACCGTTTTGAGAGCAGTGGTGATGAAATAAATTACACAAAGTAATGCCTGGGTTTGAACCCGCGACCTACAACTTGTAAGTCGGGGCTGTTACCAATCGGCCACCACTGCTCCTTAAAATTCTGAATATGGGATTGTTCGAAGGAATTAGAGCTGAAGGAATATAGTTTTGTTTTAATCAGTAAAAGTTTGACACTCCCTCTCACTCCACGCATAGGGGAAGGAGTCATTTCATGAAAAAAGAGGAAAAAAAAATAGTATTGAGTACATGTGGTTTTTGGAGGCTATCAAATAAATTGCGACGAACACGTCAAAGTAGCTAAAATTGTGTAAAGATAACATTACTTACCTAAATATACGTGTGAAATTGTGGTGATAACAAATAAAATAATAACAGATTACATAACGAAGACACACTTCTTTATATAATGGGAAATATTTAAAAGGAATTTTAAGAACTTCCGGAGCAAACAAAACAGATAAACAAACTAGTCAACTCGTTTAATTCCAAAGGATTCTCGCTAAGGCGTTAATTCTAGCATAGCATAGCATAGTCGGCCTTATAATGTTCCCACTGTTGGGAGTCAGGCCTCCTCTCTAGGAGAGGGTATGGGCCGTAATCCACCACGCTGGCCCAGTAGCGTTAATTCTAATTATAATTAATCACTGGTTTGACGTTTGTAATCAGTGTTAGATAGTGATGCAATAGGAAGAATCAGTGAACTAATACGCTTATCAGTTATCAGTGCATGTAACCGTCTGTCGGGTAAAGTCGCTGGGTTGAGTAATTAGACGATAAATTAAATCAGTTTATTAGGAAGGATTGCGGTAGACTTTGCTCTCATGTGGTATGTCCGGTTGATGTGTGTTTGGGAGAGTTTTTTTCTCAAAAATTTGCAGAAATGTTTAAAAGAGGATTCGCGGAACTGGAACGCAAGGAGCAATTGAAGGAACACATAATAATAATAGTAAGTCGTAGCGCGGTTGGATCAAGGGCCTGATACAGAAGGCAGTACTCCTCGATAGGGCTCGCATTGTGAGGATGTTCCTGTCTCTCGAGCCCTAACCACCGGTAGTTTGGACCCAGTTCCCGACACCGGCGGACAACTATTTTTTATATTTTTTTATGTTTTTTTTAAAGAAATATTTAAAAATGTAAATTATATGTACAAAAAATAAATAAATGGAATAATAAATTTATTTTAATTACTTTTTACATCATCATCATCACCATTTCAGCCGAAAGACGTCTACTGTTGGACATAGGCCTCCCCCAAGCGTCGTCACACCGATCGATCCTGTGCGTATCGCATCCACCGCACTCCCGCGACTCTCACCAGGTCGTCGGTCCACCTTGTGAACTATAATACCTACAAACTTAAATTTGGGAGGTTCCTTATAGGGTATACACATCCACTAAGACCGGATTTTACGAAATTCCACCCCTAAGGGGGTAAAACGGGGGTTGGAAGTTTGTATGGAGAAACTTATTCTTATGCGAGTGAAGCCGGCGCTGGCAGAAGCCATAATACGAGTATGATACACTTCTAACAAATCAGTACAATCGTAAATATCAAACATTTTGCTCATTAAACATTTGGGATTTACTTACTATATGCCAACCCCTTAGTAATTCCATTCCAATCCCAGCGGCCTTACCCGCTTAAAGTTAGTATTTTCTATATGTTATTTTGGTGTATGTTTATGCTATATTACTCTAAAGTTTCAACCATACCTGTTCAGTAGTTTAAGCGTAAAGAAGTAACAAACACCTACATATACAAATTAGAGCGTATACAAACTTTTCCTTATTTAAATATCAGTGTCATTTCCAGTATTTTTATACAGCAGAAATGTCTAGACGTAATACTAGGAGTGGGATTTACTCACTGTGTCCAAACGTTGTTGAATTCACCCGGTTTACGTAAGTACATAACTACTGGTTGACTCCAAACTTCTTAAGTTACATTTTACAAGACTGCAAGCTTTAGATTCCAAGTTCAAAAGCTTTCCTAAGTTCTGAAGCTTTTTACTAGATGTCGTGAGGTGAGTCGACATCAAAACTTCCCGTAGATCATAAGAGATGGCGCTGCATGTCTCATTTGTTGTTTATCTTGATTCAAGCTACCGCCGACAATTTTGTTATGGGATGTGTTTAGCTGGGGCCAATCGATTTACCTAATGACAGTAATGAGGTGATATTATAATGAAGTCTAATGCGTTCAATGGTTATTTATTAGTTTCGGGTACATTCAAAATTTTAGATTACCTTCGTTTTTTATCCATTATTTATTTTTCCTCTAATTAACCACAATGTTGACAAAAGTGACGCGTCAATGCAAATTGTTTTTATACATTTTCTACCTCACCTTGATCGGCAACCGGGTTTAAATGTATTCATCGATATCTACATTGAATGAGGAATAAAAACACTGGATAATGAGTCGTACCTTGGACGTGTGATAACAGACGTAGTTTTCTCTGTACTGCGTAAATGAGGTTGCAGAAGAAAGATATCATGTATATTTTTTCCATCTCAATTACAACTCTAGAACATCCATCTTAATTATGGTGGCGGACGTCTTAATAGATAGCTTGTGTACAAGGTCCATGTCCATGTGTAACTGACAGCAACCAGTCTTTACTGTCAGTGAAAAGTACTAATAGTAGCTTACTAAGTGTGTATCAGTGATGTGCGATGTGTACGAATATTGTAAACAGGAAAGTTACTGAGCACGCGCTGCGGGCGCGGGTCAGAGGTCCGAGTCGTGCCCTTAACCTCTTTGTATTTATCACCGTCTGATTTGTTATGTATCATTTATACTTCGGCAGATTCCAGTGGAATCTATTTATAAACATTTCAATGAATATGTAATTATTTTAATCACATTCGAGTAGATTTAGGGTTTCAAAGGTCAGTGTAATAAAATTCAGAAATAGGGTAGATAAAAGATTTTTATTAACTTACTCTTTTCAAGTATTTTTTTTTCACAATTCTGTGAATTCTTTGCAACGATAAAAATATAACAACACGAACTCGATCATGTTCGATACAACATCTCTTATACAATAATATTTACTCTTTAATATCACAAGTACACTTACAATCTAATTTTTATTAAAGCTTTCAAGTTTGGACTTATGATCTATGATTTTAAACCTATGCTAACTGATTGTGAGATCTACAGTTATCTTGACATCCTCCACACCACGATTCACTAAACTTCATATGGATGTTAGCGGACACATTGTGCGCGTGCGACTCCGGCGGTGCTGGAACAGATGTGACCGCGGAGCCGGGTCCGCCAGCTCCGGGCACTGTTTACCAGGGTCTCCACACGGCGGGGGTCTTGCTGAACGAGTTGGTGGAGCAGTCCAAGGGGGTCGCCGTGTGCATGTGCACGGGCGAAGCAGGCGGTGAGGGAGTCACGTAGCCGGAGGTTGAGGAGGCGGTGGACAGCGCGGGGCTGGGCGGGCTCGCCGGCGGAGTGTCCGCGGAGGCCGCAGCGCGCTGCATGTCGTTGAGTCGGTGGCCCAAGTGGGTCATGAGCTGAGTGCCCAGCCTCACGTCCACACCAGGGATGGAGGCCAAGCAGCGAGACACTTCATTGGCAGCATGAGTGAATCCAGCACGGAAGCGGTCAGCATCCACGGTGGGGTTTAGTGACAGGCGGCGCTGGCGGCGGAGCTTGTGAAGGTGGCGAACGGTCAATTCCAAAATATCAGCTTTCTCCAATTTTGCAACATTTTCTCCTTCAGACTGAAGAGCGCTGACCATCAACTCCTTGAGTTCGTCGAGGCAGCGGTTGATGCGAGCGCGCCTTTTGCGCTCAAGCATCGGCTTCATCACTTTGCGATATTGATAAGTACGCGAGACTGGTTGCGGGCCGTCGTCTGCGAGCGAGTACGCGATCTCGTAAGACATGGTGGATATTTGTGTGTAGCGAGTGGAGGTGTGCGTTTGCGCTGAGCGTTGAACGCGGAATGCGGTACGTCGGCCGGGCGGGGGCTTTTATAGCTTGCGGAGGGCGAGCGATCGTGGGAACGCACGGAGCCGTCGAGTTCCCACACGCGCCACCTGTGCGGCGCAGCTGCCGGCGGGGCGCGGGGGGACACGCGCCGGCCGCGCGTGCGCGCCGTAAACAATCGTCGGAGCGGGCGCACGCCGCGACGCCCGGCCCCGGTAACGCGGTAATTGCTGTGCTGCGGACGGATTCTATTCTGCCAGCTACTGACTAAGTCAGGACACTGTTTAGATCTTGCCATATACAGATACTTATGTCCGTGATAGGTATTGGCGTGGTAGTTTGATATCTGGACTGTAGCAAGATTTATTCAATCGATACGATTATAACAGTAGCAAAATATATGAATAAAATTTGTCAATACAGAAGTTTAGATTACGGATCGATTTTTGTAAAAATACTTCAAATCTCGTAGTACGGCAATTTGTCCAAGGGTCTCGTAGCACGTAGCTGCGTAGCACGGGCCCTGCGTAGCGCAGTATTTGTCATCTTCAATTGCTACGATTGTTGCATCAGCAATTAATCATAGTGTTATTGCTGCATAAACAGAGCTTATATTTCATCAGCACACATTTAATTAAAGCTGCGTCTAATTAAGATCAGATTTATGCAGGTAATGTCGCAACGTAATGGCGGTGTGGAGTGATCAATCAGGCGGGGCGCACAATGGCGGCGTCAATTATATTCTGATCGGCTCTCGGCTACTGTTGGCGTTCATCAATCACGGATTACGCGCCGTAATAATTATTGACAGACAGAATTACGGTCGCGATACGCCGGAGCGCCTTAAATGAGAGTGTCTTAGGTAATGACATGGAAGTTGGAGATCAGGAAGGTTTCTTAACGGGTGTTGTGTTGATATGTGTTGTGGCGCCGGCGCTCGCGAGCGTGTCGGTCGGTAGCTCGGTGGGACGTAGGTGGTATTAGTCCAAGCGCGAGTGGGCAGCGGCCTACGCCTGACGCCGATGAGATATGTCCACCGCGCGCCGACCGGCACTTCGTATCGACACGCGCTCATGATCGGCGCTCGCGCCGCATGACTGCATGCTTTCTCCGAACTACACCCACATCAACACTCCAAATGTTTATACATCTCATACGATCGTATAGGTTATGACATTTGCATACTTTATAAACTACATCATGCCTCTGAAGATATCATTTACATAATAATTGATACCGTCTCTTATCACGCTTGCGTGGGTTTTGTTGTTATCAGTAACGGACGCGAATTTATTTTTAAGATCTTATCCAAATATGAAATGAGTCATGCAATGTAAATCATTGTTTTCCGGGAATTATTTCTAAATACGTTGTACTTTACAAAATGTATTAAGAAAGCATCGTGTCTTGTTATGGAGCGGTGATATCGAAATATTCCGCTAGTTAGTGAATGGATGGAAAAATGTTAATTAGTCCTAATTGCTAGGAACTGTGTCGGGCACGCTCCACGACCAGATAATATGATGAGTATGACCATTATTAAACATATTAATTGCTAAATACATTAAAGCGTGGAAAGTTTGGTTAAATATCGAGTATTTGACTACGGTCATACATACTTCATACACGCAATTGGCAGTTGGATAATCACACTAATATTTATTTATTTTATATTAGCTTATCTCCGCGGCTTCGTACCTAAAATATAGCCTATGTCATTCAGGAATAAAGCAGATTTCTATCGGTGAAAACTTTTTATATATCAAGTTCCTTAAATGTAAAATACAATACTTAAGCTAGAACTACACGTGTGCCATACACGCCGATCTGGGCGCGTCGGTCTCCATTCATTTTATATGGCAACTAGACTTGTGGATAGCTCCACATGTCCACTTGATCCACGCCACGCGACATCGTTTTACGTACATATCAGGCGTGTTACACGTGTGCGTCAGTCTAATGTAGTTCTAGCTTTAAAATATAAAAAAACAGGAACACACAGCTTACTCTAACTTTAAACGCCAACGTTTGTATGTATTTGTGTATGTTTGTTACTCTTCACGCACAAACGGCTCAACGAATTTGAATGAAATTTGGCTCACGGGTAAACCATATCTTATCCCAGTAATATGTTCCCGTTGGGAAAAATATTCTATTAGCACGTGAGCGAAGCCGCTGGCAGGAACAAGTTAGTGATTAGATAAGTCAATGTAGTGGTTATAAAACATAGGTCATATAAACAATTAAACCTTTTGTCCGTTTAACCGATTTTTATTTTTATTGCTTAAATGGCATGATAAATAGCGGCTGCATAAAATGGTTGATATTGTAACCATATTTTTGCTTTTAATGTTATCCTTATGTCTACGGAATAGAAGTCAAAATCGATTGTACTGACAGTAAAAAGGGTTTGTTTAAATGGCTATTCTTATTTCGAATGGATAGGTGTTTTCGTTACCTGTGACCCAGACACTGACTGATAAAAGACACCTAGTACCTATACTTACAGCTGACACCTACTAAAACATCTATTATTGTCTGGCACAAGCATTAATACGCCATTATCAACGGATTACAGCCTGATAAGGTGTTATACTGAAACAAACATGTATTACAATAAGAAGTTATACTTTTCAATACACTTACTCGAAAACTTGCTTTTAAGCCTACCGCTTTTAAGAACGTAATTTACTGTTTTTCGCACTAGTGTAGTAAAGTGCGTGTGCTCACCCCGCGACAAGTTTATTACATTTATCGTATCAGGCTTGGTGCTAAGTGATCCCCACGAGTAGCGAGTATTGAAAAACGTCGATTGATACACATTGAAATTTGACAAACATAAGTCATTTGTAAAAAACAAAATACAATTTTTTATTTTTGTGACGTTTGAAGTCATCCAATGAGTTCTCCCACTCTTTGGTGAAGAGGAACGGTGTATCAGATTTTCTGAAAAAGAAGTAATACTTAGTTTTCAACCTGCAAAGGTATGCACAATAGTATTGCACCCTATATCTGCTACCTGTCGATCCTAACGGTGGGTGAAATGTACCTTTACTGCACGCTACCATGCCGCCAGAGAAAAAAAAAGTGCGTAGACGCATTAGAAATGGGGAGACGAAGAGCTTTACAGATTTTTTTGGGTTTTATGAAATAATAAGCTTAATAAAGTGGAGTACTTTATTGGTCTTTTGTTTCTGTATTTAATTTTATTGTTTATAAGTTCGCATAACGCATTTGGCCATCTGATGGTGAGCGATGGTACTGTCGATGTTGGAGCACGCTTGCCTACAAGTTAATCTATTCCCTTTATACTTAAAGACCTCCTGGTTGAAGCTAAAATCGCGATTGGCATTTAAAAAATAATATTTTTAATATAGGTACTTCTTTGACAACTGACTCTTATCGCACTACGATTAGGCTCAACATGCCATGTATATCACCTTCGTGTTTTTTTTAATTATCACAACCAGGGCTTTTTGCCCATTTCGTCACGGTCAACGGTGATTTTTTTTTTTAAAGCAAAGAGGCACACATTTTTAAGGTTTTAATATTTAATGAAAATTTAAATTATGTTTATGCCAAGAATGCCATAAGTATTTTTTTATTTACACAATAATTTGCGACCTTCTGCGACCTAATCTGTGTTCTAAATTCAAAAATATTTGAATTTCTTATGTTTAATATTAGTATTGTACTTATAACGGTTATCACCTTTATTTCTCCTTCAAACTGCAAAGATAAAGCGCGGGAAAAAAATACTATTACTAACTTACTTGTATTCAATTAAAAATTCGATATTAATATTGCCCACCAGTGTGAAAGCGAAACCCGGGGCCCTGGGACGAAGGCAACGAAGGAACAGGAGTGGGGTTTTAATCACTAAAAGTCTGACACTATCTCGCGCTCCGCTCAAGAGCGCGATTAGTCATTAGATGATTTTCCCACCTAAAAAAAAACATCAATATTGTAGTAGTGAACCTGTCATGTACGATTCCGACTCGCACTGTGCCAGTTTTTTCTCGAGCGCCATTACGATATTTTTAAAACGAATCTGTGATTGGGAAAAACATGTTTCTACAACAAAATAAAGTTACGCTAATAAAATTCGTTGTACACCACTCCCAGCTTCGCATTACGTATCAAAAACTTTGTCGTAAAAAAATATAAGTTACTTAATAAGGACATGGCCAAAATTAAGTAACATCCACACCGAATTGGTTTCATCAAGACGTTTGCACTTATAATATTATGAGGAACAAGCGTGGGCGGCCGGATGCAAGTAATAGCATTACATTTGTTGCACCGACATTTTGATTCCATATTATGCACTAAATTGGGAAATAAAAAGGCTATATAAATAAATATGAAGTAAAAGATTTTTGATTGCCTGTTATATTTAGTAAAGATGTTCTCAGCAGTTTTAAAAGGTTGTAAAAAATATTATTTTTTTCGGGCGTAGGGAATTCGATCATCATCATCATCATTTCAGCCGAAAGACGTCCACTGCTGGACATAGGCCTCCCCCAAGTGCCGTCACAATGAACGGTCCTGTGCGTCTCGCATCCATCGGACTCCCGCAACCGTTACCAGGTCATCGGTCCACCTTGTAGGAGGCCTTACAACGCTACGTCTTCCGGTACGTGGTCGCCATTCCAGAACCTTTCGGCCCCACTGGCCATCCGTTCTACGAGCAATGTGCCCTGCCCATTGCCACTTAAGTTGGGCGATTTGATAGAGGACATTAAAGGGCACTAACTTAATAAAAAATATATTTTACTTTACCGTCCACATCATTGCTTACCACTAGGTGAGATAATAGTCAAACGGGAGACGAGACAATAAATAATAATCAATATGATACTAATATTATAAAGCTGAAGAGTTTGTCTGTTTGATCGCGCTAATCTCAAGAACTACTGGTTCGAATTGAAAAAATCTTTTGGTATTGGATAGACTACTATACAACACGTGGTTTTAATTAATGTGATAACCTAATCACCACGCTGTATATCTTGAATTATAAGGCCTTCCACCATCAGTCTTCCGGGTTTTTTTGAAACAATATACTACTTTTTTTTAAGGTCGGAAATCATCTAATGACTCAGCAGCAGTGCTAGGTAGATCGGGAGGACGTGTCAGACTTTTACCTACTGTCTAAAACTACACCTGTGTCCTTCATTTGCCCTTTGTGTTCTAAGGCTACGGGTTTCTTTTTCAGAAAATCTCCGCGGAACAATTTACTGCTAGTACAGTTTGTAGGTAAGTATTTGTTGAGCAGTAGAACAATAAAAACTGGGCAAGTGCGAGTCGGATTCGCGCACTGAGGGTTCCGTACAAACTTGAAAGGTAAATTGCGGTTTACGATTTATGACGTATTAAAAAAAACTACTTACTAGGTCTCGTTCAAACCTATTTTCGTTGGAAGTTTGCATGGTAATGTACATTATATATATATTTTTTTTATTTTTATCATTCTCTTATTGTAAAAGTTACAGGGGGGATACACATTTTACCACTTTGGAAGTGTCTCTCGCGCAAACTATTCAGTTTAGAAAAAAATATATAATAAAACTCAATATCATTTTTGAAGACCTGTCCATAGATACCCGACACGTATGGGTTTGATGAAAAAAAATTTTTGAGTTTCAGTTCTTCAGTTCTAAGTATGGGGAACCCCCAAAATTTCTTGTCTTTTTTTCTATTTTTGTATGAAAATCTTAATGCGGTTCACAGAATACATCTACTTACCAAGTTTCAACAGTATAGTTCTTATAGTTTCGGAAAAAAGTGGCTGTGACATACGGACAGACAAACAGACAGACATGACGAATCTATAAAGGTTCCGTTTTTTGCCATTTGGCTACGGAACCCTAAAAATGGCACGATAAAGAGAGCGATGATTCACCCACCTCTCTAATATGTAAATACCAACTTCAACGACACACACATTCCTCACAAGGTCATAGCAACATCATCCTTGAATTTAAAACCACCTAATCAAAGACTGACTCACAGGAAAGGTTAGATCACTCCAGAACTTGTATTTCATCAGCATTTTATGTAAATCAGAAGTAATCGTACATTCAATGTGTCATGGACAACACTAGTTACTGTGGTAGCGCACAGTACATAGGTATCTACCTAATGTTATGTAATAAGATCATTATTGACATGCATCACATAGTGACGCGCGCTATATGTCATATTGAAACAATAGAATATATACATAATGTAATTACGTAGGTAGCTGTTAGGAAATTATCTTGTTTGGAGGTATGTTGTAGGTATTATTACACGCAGGCTGCGGGACTGTTCGAAAGAGTTGCCACGGCACTGGAACGTAAGGGATAAGTTTTTTACTATTGTGGTAGGCTCACGTTTAACCACTATCTCACCTGATGGAAAGCGACGATGTTGCCGACGATGGAGCACGCTTGCCTAAAAGTAATCTATTCACTCTCGA
The DNA here is from genome assembly GCA_949316375.1 of Mythimna vitellina. Classification (NCBI taxonomy): domain Eukaryota; kingdom Metazoa; phylum Arthropoda; class Insecta; order Lepidoptera; family Noctuidae; genus Mythimna; species Mythimna vitellina. The sequence continues at coordinate 7,822,782 of OX438699.1, read as the reverse complement.
ATTAAAGACCCTCAGGTTGTAGCAATCAGGAAATACAGACTGCGGCAGAAAATTCCAGTCCTTTAGCAGTACGCACAATTAATGTGTTCCCAAAACGTTTTGTGTGTATGGGTGCGATGTCTACCATGTACATGGTGGTGCATCGCCGGTGGTTCGGCGCGTCTGGTGGTCCGATAATGGAACGGGCTTCGCGGAATTAGGTAGAAAACCAAACAGGCTAGGAACTCGGCGTCGATGCTCAAGACTTTGAGGTTTCTGAAGAATCATAGGTGGGCTTTAGTTAGTAAGCCTTTCACTCCTTCTAGCTCCACTTCTGAGCTGGATAAGTAATTTGATGAGTTCCTGCTTCAAAAAAAAAAGTAATTATTGTAAGCAAGTGTAGTCTTGAGAAAACCGGCCTATGTTTACAGTTCTACCGTTTTATAGTTTAGAGGTAATGGAAAGACACTTGTTCATACCTGTACCAGTATAAATGACAAATTATTACGAAAATCTGTCTTTATTGTCTTGTATGTTTTTTACTGATAAAATGATTAACAAATGACGATAGTGTGACTTCATAAAATACTCATTCCTAGCACCGGAAATACAGACATACTTCGTCTGATAAATAAATATGTACCTACATGGATGGGTAGTTAGAGGCACAACTACCCAACACCTTCTTTCCTCTAAGGACTGGTATTTGTTTGGACTCATATTTAAAATTTAGTTTGAATAGATTTGAGCTGACTGTACCAAATTCAAGTTATTGGTATTCGTTCGGAATGGAAAATAAATATGATCTCATAAATATACTAGTGGTATTAGTTTTTGGTGTTACAGCCAAATAAATCTCTTCCTCTACCTAATGGCTTCTCCATTCTTCTGTCTTTTGTAAGTTTAAAAGACAAGAAGCCTCGAAGGTATCTAATTCTGGTAATTATATGGGATAGAAAAGCACCTGCTTTGATTGTTGTCAAACCGAATAAAATGCCTACCAATGTCTTTTGTTTTTTAACCCAACCTGCTTTCCCAAAAGCAGGTAAGTACTTGAAGTCCTCTCAACCTTAGTTCGGTCTTCGTCAGAATTATTATTAAGTTCTCTTAACGATTAGAATTTTTTATAGTATTTATTAGTTTATTATTTTTACTGTTTGAAGTATCTGTTATTTGTTTATTGTGTAAACCTACCACAGTGTTGTCTTTTTTAACCCAAAGGTTGACTGGTAGAGAATGTCTTGTTGCATTAAGTCCGCCTATGTACCACTATTGTACATGAAGTTTAAATAAATAAGTGGCTGTTATCAAGCTATCAATAATCTTGGCTTAGGTGTACCACTACTCCATATACCTAATCCTCTGCTGGCTTTTCGCAAGAAGGATTGGTGGTATCCTTCCGCACATTCCACTTCTTGCATCATCAGCTCGCACTGGGCCTGTGTTCTTTGTTTTTCGTGGGAAAATACCAAATATCCTGTCCCACTTTGAGTGGAACGGGACGGAGTGTCACACTTTTGCTAGCTAAAAGCCATCGGTGTCTTCCATTTGCCCTTTGCGTTCCAGTGCCGCGGTGACCCTTTACAACAACCGAAAAATCCCCTTACAATGAAAAGAGGCCTGAGACCTAGCAGATATTATTATATGCTGATTGTGACCTTCAATAGAGTTGAAAAATTCAGGCTCTTTTTGGTAACCCCTATTAAAAAATAATCGATAATCAAAATTTGTTATTCGATTAGGTTAGGTTTTTACTTGGAAATACTCCTATTTTGGAGTGGAAATATTATAAACGTATTTTCGTAAAATGAAATCATATAAAAAATGGTGTTTGGAATATAAATCTAATGGGTATCACAGAATGTAAACATAATATCGTGTGATGATAACGATGTGGTTTCGGCAGCGGTTTCTATTACCTAACCCACCTGCGGTGTTGTAAATGTATCCAGTGTGCACGTCATTAGAATATTGTTATGAATATATTACAACCTTATTTAGTATAAAAATGAGTTACACTTTATTCGCTGACCAATACTTTACTTACTTCCCTAAACTGCCAAGACTCCTTCCGAATTTGTTATAATTTATTCATCAAGTTTATTCACTCACGTGTACACACTCATGTTTGAAATATTTAGCCTTTTCCTGTCCCTCACGTACGTTCGAGGAAACTACAACTAACGACAAAGACCTCCCAAAGGTGACATAACGACTGGTCCAGTGCGTCTCACATCGATTGGACTTCTGCTACCCTCAGAGGCCCAACAAAGAGCTCTTAACCTAAACTGAACTGTTAAAGTAATGGAGCTATACAGGTTGTATAGCTCCATACCTCTTTCTGACTTGTATGACTAACATTTAATACGTCATGGTAAGGTCTAAGATAGCAGATGTTGCCCGAAAAGCTGCTACTCTAAAGTGGAATTGGGCCGGACAAGTCGGCCGCATGTCAGATGAGCTGTGGGTTAAAATAGCCAGTTATTGGGTCCCATTAAACGCAAGGCGACATCGCGGCAGACCAAGACGAAGGTGAAGAGATAAGTTTGACAACTACCGGAGGGACTGTGCTTCAATGGCTGAGGACAGACGTGTATGGAAAAAAAGAGAGAGGGAGGCAATCGCCCAGCAGTGGGACATAATAGGCTAATTAATTAACATTGTAAGGCCCCTGGTCAAAGGTCCATCGTGTGGGAGGCCTTGATAGGTCCATCAAGTTCATTCTCAAAACCAACTCACGTGTACTAACTCATGTATGAACTATTTAGTCTTTTCGTGTCCCCAGTGTAGGTCAAAGGAAGCCGACTGGTAACAGTCCGGACCGAGCACGAGTCGTATCCACGCGCGCCTCAAGGAGATGTCAGCAAAACCGTAGGGGCCCAGTAGGGTTGAAGCCTACTGAGGCCATGGGTAGTGCAAAAATGAAACCCAGAGCCCTGAGACGAAGGCAAATAAGGAACAGGAGTGGGTTTTTAGTCAGTAAAAGTCTGACACTATCTCTCGCTCTGCCCAAGAGCGGGATTTGTCATTAGATGATTTTCCCACTTAAAAAAAAGGGTGCACAGCAGGGCTGAAGCCTACTGGGATCGTGGGCTGAGCGAAAGAGAACCCCGGACCTTTGGAATGAAGGTAAAGAGAAAGCATAGGAGTGTGTTTGGGTTTTAGTCAGTAAAAGTCTGACACGCTCTCTCTTTATTTATTTATTTATTTATTTATTTATTTATTAAACTTCATGCAACATAAAGTACAAAGGCGGACCTAATGCCTCTCTTCTCCGCGGGAGAAGTCATTGAATCATTTCCAATATAAAAAAAGAACTCACGTGTATACACTCATGTGTGAAGCATTTAGTCTTTTCCTGTCCACATTAAAGTTAGAGGAAACTTTACAATTAACGACCAAAAAGTGATTTTGCAAAATTTTCCTTTTTCTTAATCACCGTTGATGGACGAAGACATTAAATATCTATTTGCAATGTTGTCATACAGATAATGTATTCAGGTTAATGGATGGAGTCATGTTCGTATCACAATTATTATCGTGCACTTGATATTAATAATAGGAATTTTCCTATTTATACCCAAGCCTTTGTTTATTGTTGGTTAGGAAGCACGCGCACATAATTACTGGATAATTACACTAATTATTTAAATATAACTTATCTGATAAGAGTTTATAATGCGGTAGTTATTTAAGTGACACGCGGCTTGGTGTTGTGACCTAATGTTCTATTTTAGTTTCGAGTACTGTAACTGTGTACTTCTTAGTTTTTTTTTTCTTAGCCATTTCTGTCCCATAGCTAGGCAAAAGCTTTCCCCAAGACCATTCATACCTTCTTGTCCTACGATGTCTCGAAGCAGTTCGGGAATTTTCTAAAAAAGGAAGTTCGTGGTCCTAGAATGCAAAGGGAAACTGAGGGACACAAGTGCGGTTTTAGACTTTGGTCGCCCTACCGCTCCACCCTAAAACGGGAGAAGTCATTCGATGATTTCCCACCTTAAAAAAAGTTATTTCGAGAAAATTCTAATTTACATTAATGACATTAATGTCAATTTGTAATATCTACAGTATCAAGGTAACGGTCGTGTTTATATAGTAAATCTTTTACATAATAATAGGTATTTAACGTATGAAATTGCCGTTTTTTAAAACGTGTTGCTTTTAAGTTTATATCTTTGGATTGACTTGGAATTATAAGTACAAATAAACTTTATATTAAAGGTAAGTTATTCTTTTTTCGAAATTAGGTATTTATTGGTTTCTTTGTGTATTCTGTAATGTCTTGATTAGAAAAATTTAAATGGCTATAAAACGTGCCGGGTCAACTAGTCATATAATTAAAATATCTTAGGTACTTAATAAAGTATATTTTGGTATGATTTATTTGTTTAATAAAACTGAGGATGCTGCAATTGGAGTACTCGTCAGTATCACGGTCGGCGCCGATGTTGGTTTTCCCGCGAGGCGGTATTAACTTATGTTATTTCATGTTTAATTCCGCCTGCGAGTTGTGTCACACGGACTTGGGCCCTAAGTAGGCTAGTGAGCTATAAATAGTAAACACCGAATTCGAATTCTTAGGTTCTTTTTTATTATAATTATTTTTATTGTTCTTTTTAGTGCAATATTGACCAGTCTACACTGTCCTTACATAATATCTACTTATGCTGTAATATGGAAATATTGTAACAACATTTTTTTTTTAAATGTAACCATGGAGGTTCTTGCCGGTTCTTCTCCATAGGAAACGACCAATTTGGAACCGTGCACTAGCTTCTGACGTTTTATAAGTGCCCATGTAGGCCTATGTGAAATAAAAAACTTTGACTTTGACTTTCGGTTTCAGCGTTCAGTAATTTTAAAGTCTATCATATTCATACAGACAGACAAACGTGATAGGGAACTTTGTTTTATAATATGTTAGGATAGCAAAATTTGTATCAGCGGCTTCGTCCATGTGAAAAACCTTATTCTGTATTATTTTTATTATTTTTTATTGCCTTGTATTTATTTTTATCTCTACTTTTTTATCAATTATTGCATGACCGTTTAATGAAGAACAATTAATTTAAAATATAATTATTATTAATTTACCAAACTTTGTAAGTGCTGTGCACACCTTTAAGTGAAGAATTCGCTGGGTTAATTGAATATTAATAAGACTTTTTTTTTGTAAATGTTTCGGCAAACTATTCTATATATTAAATAAATAAATAAAAACAAAAAATATGTATAAGTATATCCTATGTCAATGAGTAATAAAGTGACATATTTAGGTGAAAAAATTAAAAACATTTGTTCAATAGTTCTTGTGTTTATTCATTACAAATGAAAATATAAACATACAAATCTTTCCTCTTTATAATATAAATACAGAAGTATAGATATGTTAGAATGAGTCACCATATAGCTACCGGGGTAGCCCGCAAGCATGGAACGATGACCTGATGGGGCAATACCGTGCTAAGAGAAGGCCCGTATTATTATTCAACCTCTCACTTCATTCACAAAATTATGACGACATTTAACAGTCTTTAGACATAATGTAACAACTTCCAAGATGAACTCTCAAATCGGATGCAGTTGACTATTAAAGGAATTTTCGAAATAACGTTTTTTTTCTGATTAAGAAATTAATTATTTATTTATTTTATTACAGTTACTCCCTGCACTAACAGTAGAAATTAACACGAGAGAGTCATTAATATATATTATAATATACAAGAAAACAAAAAAAAATACATATACGACTTCACTAAAAAAAAAAAAAACACTAAAAGGATAAAACTTTGAAAGTCGGTGTTAAATAAGAAACAAACAATATCGAGAAACCCTGACTTCCGAAATTAAAGCTATTTTGACCGTTTTAATGTGTTAATAACGTCGGTTTTTTTTTTAATATTTTTATTTTACACTTTTTAGTTGCGGTACACTTATAATCAGAGTTGACAACAGTTGACAGACCGTTGTTGAAACTTCAACGGTCCGGACTAAGCGTTTCGCTTCGTCGGCGTCGTTTATACCGCGTACATCGAAGGACTGGAACAATTTGCCTGCTGCGGTCTTCCCGTCCAACTATAATATATGGGTGTCGTCAAGGCTAGAGTGAATAGGCTCTTAATAAACTAGTGCACCTGGCCATCAATGATTGCTTCTCCGCTTACCATCAGGTGGGATCGCAGTCAAGCACTGGTTTATATAAATTTAAAAAAAAGAGTGCCTATTTCTCATGACAATTACAATTAACCCAAACACTGCTAGGACCCTTCCTCTTTCCGGCTCCATCATCAGATCAGTTCGATGGTACTTTATAGCCAAAGTGCATCTCATGACTATTCTAAACTTTTGCCAATCAATCCACAAACGACAGAGTTCTGAAGTAACAAATATAAAAAAAATATTGAGAACCTCCTGCTTTTTTTTGAAGTCGGTTAAAAACAAAAAAAAAGATCCCTAGAGAGATCAGATACGTTCTTCCGGCCTAGGATGGAACGAAAGGGTGTGTCAGACTATTACTAACTAAAACCCACCTGTGTCCTTCAGTTGCTCCTTACGTAAAACGTATTCAGTAAAAGTCACTCCTTCTCGTTCCACTCAAAGCTGGAATAGAAATTTAATGATTTCCCAATAAAAAAAGGAAGTTAGGAGTAATTATAGAGATGAATCAATTAATTAGTGAAGTAACCTTTTGTCTCGCTTACCTACATCTTAAAGACAGTTTCCTTATAAATTTAATACCAAACCAATAACTATTTTCCTCATCCTTTTAACTCACCGATGAGACAACAAAAAAAAAAATTACCTCCAGTCCAGCCAATCATATGAATCATGTTGTAACCGATAACAATCGTATTTCAAGGTCATACAATCGCGTGCTACTAACGCTACATTAAATTGAGAATATGAATGACCTCAGCAAAGCATTGTTCACAACGGAACTGATAAGGGAGGATGCAATGTAACTTACACACATTGCTAGCACGCGCGTGATCGATCGGAATCACACGCTGGAAAACACGTGCGATAAACGTCGTATTATACGTCTAGTGGAAAAGTCTTTACAAGTAATTTTAGACTGCTTTATAGCACGTTATCTAAAGTACATAATTGCTTTGTTGTTAAGTAAAAATAGTACAGTCACAATTACGTACACACAAGAAAACAAATAAATGGGTTTTGGTGTAGTTCTGTTGGGATAGCGTTTGACAGGAACATCATCATCCACTGTTGGACATAGGACTCCCCCCAGGCGTCTCTACAACGACCGATCTTGTGTATCTCGCCTCCACCGCATTCACGCGAGTCACACCAGGTCGTTGGTCCACCTTATAGGAGGTCTTCCAACGCTGCCTTTTCCGGTGACAAGAACATAGTTTTTCTTATTTATAATATAATAATATATTCCGCAACTATCACACAACGCCGTCTAGTCCCAAGCTAAGCAGAGCTTGTGTTATGGGTACTAGACAACTGATAAACATGCTTAAATCTTTCTAAATACATACATATATGGATAAATTACACCCAGACACAGAACAAATGATCGTGCTCATCACACAAACATTTGTCCTGGGTGGGAATCGAACCCACGACCTCCGGCATAGCAGTCAGGGCCACCAATCGCTAGACCAACAGGCCAGTCAAAATTTTTTATTTAGCCTATAGGTTTAAAGTATTATTGTCTCTCTCAGCGGCCTCGAATGAGACCTTGCGATAGGCGTCTAAGTTATATAGGCTCGACACTTCGAATCAACCTTAACGTAGGCGTCTAGCTCATCTTTCTACATCTTCCCAGGTCGAGCTCGGCGGCGTCGTCCATCCTCAGGCACTCAGTTGGTGGAGACACTTCCTCAAGAGTCTCTAACAAACTGGAACAGTGACGACCATTTCTCTTTTAGGTTTAACAACAAATATCCGGTAGTTATTTATATTTACCATTGTCTATTTATGAAATAATGCAAACAAAATATTGGTTTAATTTTGCTTTGCGCACTATAATTATTTAGGTTGTGGTGACGCTGAAATAGTCACGTAGCCATAGTGTGCTGCATTAAGCGGAGGTTTATCCTGTAAACAACGATTCTGCGTGGTGTTGTGGTCGCGGATCACAATGTTACGTGCCATGCCAGACGTGTGTAGTTGCCACGCGCTCTCCGCGACTATGATACTAATAGGGCTGGTGGCTTTGAGATCAGTGCGCTGAGATCAATTTGCTTTTTACGTTGACGCGGTCGAAATGTTTGCTGCGTTTGACTCTCTGATGGGTTAAGAACTTGGAGCAGGCCAATTGGAGCGCCGAATGTCATGAACGTGTCGATTATTATTATGATTATATTATCGATATTAGAATTATTGAAATTAAATTACAGGTAGGAGTTCTGTCTTCAAAGCAAAGTGTAAAAAAACTGTGCTTTTGTTCACATCTGTAAACAATTTGATTTTGTGTCATAATGGTGGAAGGATTACTCAGCTAGACTGAGTTCTAGATGTCCAGGTAGCGCCAAGTGTTTAGAATAATAGCTGTACTATATTTTTAACAACGTTCGGATAGGCTTCTTTCTAGATCTATTATAATATGATTTCATTCTAGAACACCTTATAATAAACAGTTTAGATCCACGACATGTTCACATAACATTAACATTAATAAAATAATTTCAAAACATGACTAGACATAACACCGGCGCTCGCGCACACCGTATAATGAGTCAACAAGTTGACAACCCTATTAATGACGCATGTGCATGACTTCTGACACGGTACTTCGCACGTGCCCCTCCGAACGTTGCCACATTGCGCGCGCGCATGAGGAAACACCTACTTTACTCATTTTTACTTTATCCGCAGTATTTTATGTCATCTAAGTACGTTCAAGTGTGAGTCATCATTTTATTTAGGTTTTATATGCGTTTATATTTTGAAGTGCGGTCGTCGTGAATCATTTAATTTATTGCAGAAGTTACTTACATGTAAATATTTTTACGTGAAGTTGTGAGTAATCTGCTTTGACTAATTAGCTAGCTTGGTATGCAGTGTGAATGCCATCTCCGTCACCGATCGACCACCTCATATTACTCAGTATTACTAGCTACACATTGCTCGCAGAACGGATGGTTTTTGGGGCCGAAAATTTCTGGAGTGGCGACCGCGTACCGGAAAACGTAGCCTTGGAAGACCTCCCACAAGATGGACCAATGACTTGTTGAGGGTCGCGGGAATACGATGGAGCCGAGACGCACTGGTCCGCTCGTAGTAGCGACACTTGGGGAAGACCTATATCTAACAGAGGACGTCTTTTCGGTGAAATGATGATGAATAGTTGCCTTACTTCCTCTTAATCATGCGGTTAGCTTGTCTCAAGACATTTGTTATAGTCATCTAAATATCACCAGTTAATCGTTCTTTTTTATATATTTTTTTAAGAATTTCCTTTGCGTTTTTGTCACTAAGCCAATTCTTCTTCAGCCAATTCTTCTTCTTTTCGATTCGATGGTAATCTCGTCAAACTGTTTGGGCCCAGCAGATGTCTACATTAATAGCAGCATAGGTGGCACTCATCAAATCCTCCAAAATGCAGGTGTATGGGCACTTGGGGCATTCTAGTATGTGGCTCATGTTTAGTGAACAAGAGCACTGCATTCACATTCAGTATCCGACGGGTCTATAAAACCCCATTTTGCCAAGTTGTGTTGCCAAGTTGCCAATAATTTCATTATTTTTTTTTATTATTGATATGCTTGCGCTTGACTACTATCTCACCTGATGGTAAGTTATGACGTGGCGGACGATGAAGCACGTTACCTAAAAGAAACCTATTCACTCTTGACTTAAAGACCCCTAAGCTGTAGTTATCAGGAAACACAGACTCCGGCAGGGAATTCCACTCCTTAGCTGTGCGCTTAATGAATGCGTTCCCTAAACGCTTTGTACGTATTGGTAGGATGTCCACCATGTACCAATGGCGCAACGCAGTACGTCTAATGGTCCGACGATGGAACGGACTTGGTGGAATTAAATTGTGCAATTTCAACGAACACTCCCCGAAATGTAATCGATGGAAAACCGACAGACCAGCAACTCGCCGTCAAGATTGTCATGAATCTTAAGGTATGTAGTTATTATTTAAAAACTGGTTGTATTATAAGTTGCGGTTTGTGCAGTCTGCCAGGGCTGCAGATTCTTCGAAGGAGTCATCGAAGCCCTCGCAATAAAGGGCCACTGTATGAACACTGTCCCGTTCCTGTCCTGTCCCGTTTCACCTAGAGCAGGAAAAGTTATAAGACGATTTCCCACAAAAAAAAAGAGTGGTGATTTGTTGATCTGCTTCTTTAAGAGCCTTCGCCTTCATCATGAAATTTGTAATATTAATCGACAAAAGCAATGTATCAAAAAATAAACAATATATTTGGTATAACCTGTAAGAATCATCGTTAGTAAAAAATGGCGGCGTTTCCCCTTCCACGGCGCACGATACGTCACAGTCTTCACTTAGCGTACCGAATTCTTTGATTCTTTAGCTATTCAGTCATCATCATCATCATTTCAGTCGATAGACGTCCACTGCTGGACATAGGCCTCTCCCAAATGTCGCCACAAAGAACGGTCCTGTGCGTCTCGCCTCCATCGGATTCCTGCAACCTGCACCAGGTCATCGGTCTTCCAACACTGCGTCTTCCAAAACGCGGTCGCCACTCCAGAACCTTTCGGCCCCAACGGCCATCTGTTCTGCGAGCAATGTGCCCCGCCTATTGCCACTTAACTATTGATATTGAGCTATTCAGTGATGTGATTAAATTTTGGATGGAGATGATAGATATGTAGCTGCAACACCAATTTGTATTCCCCGATTATGTTATCATTCGCTTTTGAACTGCCTCCCACTATTGAAGAAATTTTAAAAGACTTCAAAATCCATTAAATCGTTATCACATGATATTTGATGAGCGGACTTTCCAGTTACCAGACCGTACGTAATCCTGATCAGCTCACGGTTTTTCTTACAACTAAGTCCATATAAAAAAACAAACAAATTTCACTTAGTCATCGGGATATACTTTTTTAAATTCTGGTATATTTCCTGTTTTTGCCATAGGCAGTTTTGCGTATAGATTTTATGTATTTTAATGGTGATGAGACCGCAATTTTTTTGAATATTCAAGATATCTTATCTGAACTAAATTATCTCTAAGCAAAAAATGACACATCTGTAGAATAGTATAGAATAAACTTTATTTTTAGCAAAATAGTACCAATTTTACAGAAACTTAAATCTCTCATAGATTTACAAACTTAAACCTTAGGGTAGATCATAAGAACTAAAACTAAAAAATGTAGTCTGCGGATTTATCTATAATTTTAACATAAGGAAAACATTTTCTCGTGAAAAGTTTATTCATAAGATAATAATAGTAAAACACTTTTGTCACAAATTGCGACTCATAATGTTGAAGTGATGCAAAATTAACAAGAAGACTAATACACACAGGAAATACTACGGTATAGTGAAAATAGAATAAGGAATGAAAAGCGGGAAAAGTCGGAGATAGACTAGTAGTGACTTGCTACGTCTCTGGCTGCGATGCTACCAGAATTTTCAACTCATCATTATCATCATGATCAAAGATGTCCACTGTTGGAGATAGGGCTTTCCCGAGCAGCGCTATAACGACCGGTCCTGTGCATCTCGCATCGATCGTATATTCATGACCCTCACCAGAATTATTATTAAATAATAATAATTCTTTTCAAATACTTATTATCAATATATTACATTCTAGCTTCCGCTAGCGGCTTCAACAGCAACAATATCGGTTATTGCGGACATGAAGTTAACGTTAAAGTCACATAAAAAGTAACCTATGTTTCTTGGGCTTCAAGCTTACTCCGTAACTAATTTTATCAAAATCAGTTCAGGAGTTCCCCCGTGGAAGCGTAACATGCAGACAGAGTTACTTTCATATTTATAATTTTGAGTTTGGAGACATTTGATCTATAAAATTGTATCCTTTGGTTATAAATTTTAAGTGCCAATCAAATTCACTGAAGAATAAATTGTGTGATGTAATTCACAAATTTTGTAATATAGTCGAGCTAATTCGAGCTGCATTCAAGTCTAGTCATGATTAAGCGAATACGTGTTTGTTAAATTGTTGTTCATGACGGCATCGTTCTCAAATTCATCGTTTAAAATCCTTATTTACTAGAAATACGTTCTTAAGAAATAATTCTGTGTCAGCGAAATTAATTACCAAGCCTATGGACATTCCCTTCCGGGTTTTACATCCGATTAAAAAATAATCGATTCGTCATCGGAATGAGATGAAACCATCACCTTAGCGTCACTTCGCGAAATTCTAATCTGGTTTGTACCCAGGCCCGCGAACCGGTCCAAGCACCTATCGTGTTTATATCACGGATCTTATGTTTATGTTCGCGAGAACCGAAAACCGGTTTTTGAAGTGACGAGATCGACCATGGACGAGTGACGTGACCTAATCGACGACCTCATCGTTGTACTAGTGACGTGCGTGACGCATGACTCTGATTCACCAGAAAACCTTTCTCGGTTCCGTCATAGTGTGTGCCTTTCATTTATGACGTCGCTAAATGCGTCATTGAAACGTCATTGACCTTTTGATTAAAAGTCGAAGATGTCATAGCAATGACGTTCATTTGTTTGTTTGATGTCATTGTTTTGAAAGTCGGCGTTATCTTTATACCTGATTGAATGTGCTCTTGTTTAGGGATTTCCCTGTTTATATAACAGTCATGTAGTAAAGCCATTTGTTACGCACATAATTTTATTGGTACTTAATTAATTCAATAGGTAATTTACATGTTTGAAGTATCGGAAGTCCTTTTCGTATATAACAATGGCTTCAAGGGTGTTGTTTACGAACTTCAAGACTGGATTAATAGAAACAATACTAAGTGTTAAAGTACTGATACTTTGGACTCATTGTTCTCCGTAACTATCCTCTTAAATTCAAGATTTCTTGTGTTCTAAGAAGCTCTTTTTCGTGTTCATGACGATGTCTAGTATGTATTGTTAAATAAGAGTACTTTGTTATTGTGTTCTTGTTTGCTGCAGGAAAATATGGCTAATATATTCTTATAGAAATATTTTGTCTCCTAGAAATAACATTGCAGATTCTATTCAATTTTTTAGGGTTCCGTACCTCAAAAGGAAAAAATGGAACCCTTATATGTAGGATTACTTTGTGGTCCGTCTTTCTGTCAAGACCCTTTATCACGAGAACGCGTGGAAGTATCGTTTTGAAATTAAAACCATATAATCAGGTCTACGGTCCCTTGAAACTGTGAAAAAAACAAACTTCTAACTTAACTAAAAAAACATACGGTCGTTTATGTCGCTTAGAACGATTTTTGACATTCTCAAAGATTTCAAAATTCATAGGGTACTTCCCGTTGATCTAGAATCCAGAAATTTGGCGTAAAACAAGGTCACATAGTACAAGTATAGGAAAAAATCTGATAAATATAAATTTGTTGTCACGTCATAAAAAAATAACTTTTTTTGCGTTTGGGAAAAATCTTCGTAACTTAATTCGGGAATAGATCTGTTTTCATAAGTAAATTTGTACGGAACGCTCAGTGCGCGAGTCCGAATCGCACTTGCCTGGTTTTTTATTAATGGCAAGTAGAACCTGATGTCGACTTTGCCAATATCTAAAGTAAATGGGAAAAGAAAGTGTGTATATTATTATTACAGAAAATAAAAGGGGACATTAACTGTAGGCTCAAAATTCTTCAACTGATACATATGAATTTTATGGGATACGAGTAGTATTGGACTGGAATAAACAACGACAACGATTGCATCACTACTTACCATCAGGCAGTACTTCGCAGTCAAGCACTAGTTTATAACAAAAAACAAAAAAAAAAAAATAGGGATACATAAATATTATAAATTGTTAAAATATTAAACACATAAATGTAAACCACAACCATACAGACAGAATATATATTTTTTTCTTTTACTCTTTTACACAACTATCACACAATGCCTTCTAGTCCCAAGCTAAGCAGAGCTTGTGTTATGAGTACTAGACAACTGTTATACATACTTATATATTACTAAATACATATATATTATAGATAAATTACACCCAGACATAGAACAAATGATCGTGCTCATCACACAAACATTTGTCCTGGGTAGGAATCGAACCACGACCTCCGGCATAGCAGTCAGGGCCACTAACCACTAGATCAACAGGCCAGTCAATATATATTTGGAGCTGTGACTCATAATTTTATATTATTGTGACGGATAAAAATCATCATTATCATCATTGGGAAACATTGTAGATTCGGTTACATCGTTCTCTTGTATAATAGCAGAAGTCAAAGAAAACACAAACGAGCACACTTGGCAATAACACCGAAAAAGGTAGCTACGTTTATATTTATATATATATAAAAGGAGAAACTGACTGACCTATCAATGCACAGCCTTAACTACTTAGACTAGGAGCGTGAAATTTTGCACAAAGCTTCCTTCTATGACGTAGGCGACCATTTAGAGAGGATTTTTCAAAATTCTCGCCCTAAGGGGATGAAACGGGTGTGCAAAGTTCCCTCTTACACGCGGGCTAAGCCGCTGGAAAAAGCTAGTATATGTTAAAGGACAAAGTGACTGACTGACATATCAACGCACAGCCGAAACCACTGGGACTGGGAGCGTGAAATTTTGCACAAGGCTTTTCCTTTTTATGACGTAGGCGAGCACTAAGAGAGGATTTTCCATAATTCACTTTTTAAAGGGATGAAACGGGGTCCAAAGTTTGTATGGAGAAAACTACTTATGTTATGAGTTCGAAGTCACTGGCAGAAGCCAGTTTTATATATTTCTATTATAGGACATTACGCTGTTCCAAGTATAAATAATTAAGCCCACAATAAATTGGTCAACTAGCATTGATAAACATGATTAGTACCACAGATCCGGATTGTTATCATCTATGTATCAATCACAGATTGTTTCCCAATTGATAGCAAAGATATTTAAAGTTGTGCAATAAAACCTTTTGCGTTAATAATAAAACCAGTGGCTACGTGTCAACAGTCAGGCCGTCTGTGGTTTTGCAATTTATCTGACGTTAGGCCATTAGTTCTGTTTCCTTGATCAAAGCATTTTAGGATTTTCGTGCAAAATTCTTTATTTATTTCAATTCGCGTAACACATTGTACAGAGGACTTAATGTGTTAGGCATTCTCTACTAGGTAACCAAGGAAATCTCTGCATAAAAAAATATGAAGAAAACAAGGGTACAATTTTATAAAATAGACATACATATATATTTAATATTATTATATACCTATGTATGTATTATTTAAGTAGACCGATGACTTGGTGAAGGTTGCGGGAATCCGATGGATGCGAGACGCACAGGACCGTTCTTTGTGGCGATATTTGGGGGAGGCTTATGTCCAGCAGTGGACGTCTATCGGCTGAAATTATGTATGTATTTATATAAAGTAAAAGAAAAGGGCAAACTGTACATTATTATAAAAGCAAAGGCTAAGTGCATATAATGTTGCTGTAAATGAATACAATTTAATGAAAACAGTTAAAACGTGAAGAATCTTAGCATAAAATCGCTTCGAGAGTAAACATTGAGAAGTTTGTTCGCATGAGCACTTTTCGATACCTAATCCAACGGTCATTTGTGTTCGCACAGCGTCTCAGCAAATATTGTTTTAGCTGGCGTTCCTTGAAAACGGTGGCGGCATACGTAAAAGGCATTCTTGTGCTCTCAGCTTGTCGGTGGCTCGGTAGTGGCGCCAAGATTTGCAACCATCGCCAAATATTTGAGTCGAGATGTCGGCTCTAACTAATGAGTTACATGTGCACCGCGTTTTTTGCATTTCAAGAGCGATAAGTTGTGATTTTTTCGGTTGCCACTTGGAGCCATGAAGCTTAAGAGCTTAGTGTTCGTAATGATTGCCGCGCAGATGTATACACACTGATGTGTGGTAGTAACGGTCGTAGATGTTGAGAGGCGTTACTGCAAACGATGTTGCCAATGGAAGCCAAATTCTTAACAACATGCTGTAGCATTTTTACATTTTGGAATCCCGGAAAGTTGTTCTGTCTTCAAACATCACTGAATTTTTAGGATGCCAATAAAAATAATTTTATTAGACTGAGTCCTGTTATATCATTGTAGAACATAGGTACCTAACTGTACTTCAACCATAAAATTATAATGGGCAATAAAAGCCAATGTCTTTCCTCAAAGACTTCTTTGTATTATCCTCGTCGGCGTCTTTAAAACCTCTCGAACGAGACAATAGCCTAACTAACACGTGTTCGTAGCTAATTTTCCTCAGAAGTAAACAAAAACTTAACAATGGAATGGCTGAACAGGTACTATAGAGGCAAGTGCATTTTGGGAATAAACAAAGAAACGGACACTTGAGACAGTTACTGCACACAGGGGGCCGAGATAATACAATATGGCGCCAACTTTTTCTTACTACCCACTAGATTAGGCCGGGAGGTGTCGGAACAAACGACGTGAAATGTCTGGCTTTTGTATTACAACTGTCAAGTGTCAGAAGACAGGACACTTGAATGTGGCGGCTAATGACATGCCGAAAATAGGAACGCCCTCGAGACGAGCTCCACGTGAAGCGGAGAGTACCGATAACCGATGGGCGTATGATCTATGCATTTGCACGGATAGTTTTTATCTTTTCTATAATTATAATAAATCTGTAGAAGTGAATATTCTGTACATTGAAAATATCAAAAAATAAATGGCAGGGGATGTTACTAGACCGACACTTAACCCAAAAATGTGATTAAAAAAATTTTTGTCTGTCTGTTTGTTCAGGCATTACGCAAAAACTACCGGTTCGATTACGATGAAACTTGGTATAATTATTCTTTAATATCCTGGGCACCACACTGGGTACTTTTTAACCCGGAAAAGTATATACAATAAAAAACAAACTTAATTTTGCGGTTCGATCCCTAGACCCGATTACTGTACCAAACGTAATTAATAAGTTTGTCGTAGGTTACGACACCCGCAGTGGAGTTCACTAATGCACACGGCTAAGATACTATAATATTTTATCTTAAGATACAATATCGCTCGCCATACAATTCAATGGACTATCACACACGACAAAAATAATAAATAATATTTCATATTTTCGTGTCTCAAAAAACCTAATAAAACCATTTTCAACTTCTACGCGGACGAAGTCGTGGGCAAAAGCTAGTACAATATAAAATGTATCACCATCTTTATAATTCATTTATATGTATTGTGTACCTCACAATACAACAACATACAGATTTTCAACGTGAAATTAACTTATCTTTTATTCTGTACCGTTTCAAAAGAAACAGACTACCGGATTTATTGGAAACCAATAATTGCTCGCATTACAATTCATGGGAGCGCATAATTTCCGACTTCGCTTACAATTGCTAGTTTACTCAAACCGAAAGGATTTGTTGTGTTCTATGGCGCACTGTTCAAAAGGATACATTGTTAGTTTTGCAGTAAAATAATAGATTCTTCCAAAATACGTGAAACTATCAATGAATAGGCGCTTTTATGTTTTCGGTCCGTTGAGGCGTTACCGGGATTCCGGGAAAGATAAAAACCCTTTTTGTGTTACGCACGCGAAAACGTCCACGCGCTGGTGGCCGACAAACGTGAATAGTTTAGGGTCTAATGCTCATAATTCTGAAGGACGCACTAGAAATAATAAAACCCTTGAAAAGGCTTTATGTGCGGTGCTTGAGAGCCTCTAGAGAGCCTCTCGGCGGAACCCGTTCAATAGAAAACGATGTTTACGATTTTAAAAGTCATATTTTACTATGGTGTCTAGTTTGCATTTTACGGGCGATTTTAGTTTTATACTCTTTTGGCCTTTTCGTCGGGCACTTTGTGGTGTCACCGCAATTTTATGGTTCCTATAGAGGTAATTACCATGGACAGATACGACGTTAATGTGCTTCTATTAGATGCTTTTAACGTGGTATTAAATAAAATTTAACATTTATTGTTGTTAATTATAGAGTTCAAGAATCTGGCTGTAAAGATTAAAGACACAAAACAATATTTCTCTTTGTGTCGGGCAGAAAGGATTTTCAAAACTAATATATTTTTTTAGTTTAGCCTATTCTGCCCTACTCCACTCCTTCCATCATTCGCAGGCCACATTTTGCATTTCCACCTTCCAATTCTGGTGAAAGTGTCCCTATCTCCTTTGAGACTGTAGCGCTAATATTTTTTTTGATATGCTATGTAAAGTTAAAGCTTTTTAATGTTCCCACTGGTAGGACTCAGGCCTCCTCTCTAGGAGTGGGAAGGGGCCGTAATCTACCCAGTGCGGGTTGGTGAATGTAACATGTCTTCGATTTTTTTGTTCTAGGACATGTCGGTTTCCTCATAATGTTTTCGTTCACCGTTTTGAGAGCAGTGGTGATGAAACAAATTAGGTACACAAAGTAAGGTGCCTGGCTGGGTTTGAACTCGTGACCTACAACTCGTAAGTTGAGGCCGTTACCACTCGGCCACCACTGCTCTTCCATTAGTAGAATTTGCTAAAATAAAAACTAATAATTCTAAATGAGAGTATGTATTACTCATCTATCATATCTTATCTTCACACTTCTGTAGAAGTCTACGTAAAATCCGTGGTAACAACTTAATCTAACTAAAGAAACAAGAGGTCATATAAAAAATTACAAGATATTTCAATATCTTATTTATTTTTCTTGCATATTTATAGTCTCTTTTTTATAATGTGAATATGAGAACACTGTAGACTCCGCGAATTCTAAGATTACTTCCTATTACGAATCACTTTTATTTTTTTTTGTACTTTTGAGTACAATATCGAATGGAATTTAGTAGATAGCGTTTGACCATTATCTCACCTTATGGTTAGCAATAATGTGGTCAACGATAGGTCATGCTTTCTTAGAAATAACCCATTCACTCTTGACTTAATGATCTCCAAGTCATATCTGTCTGGAAACACAGATTCTGGAACGGCATTCCACTCTTTAGCAGTACATAATGTATCTGCTATTTCAAGTCAATCCTACAGTTACATATTTTTTAGTATATGAGAGGAATTGTTGTTTCTACCAGATTTGTACTGGATTTCATCCCCAATATTTTTTTATAATTGTTAGGCTCGCGTTTGATCACCACCTCACCTGATGATAAGCGATGATGTGGCCGATGATGACGCACTCTTTTGTCGAAAGCCGACATTTGGTTTTAATTTTAGACCGGAGCCACTTAACTTTATTAGTGATTTATTGTTGTGAACATATAGCCTCTTTTGTATAATGTGAATATGAGAACACTGCCCACTGTGTGTGTGATCCTCCGCAGATTCATAGATTAGTTTCTATTTTGATCTACCATTTTTTTATTACACTTTTGTGTACAATGTTGACTAGTTTACACTGTCCTCTCATACATATTAATATTGTACCCGATGACCCAGGATCTTAAAATTTAGAATAAAGCAAGGTCTCATAGCATAAGTATAAAGAAAAAAAAACATTTGTACGATTCGGAAAATTCTTTGAGGCTCCATTCGGGAATTTAACTATTTACATAGGTTAGTTTGTACGGAATCCTGAGTGCGCGAGTCCGACTTGCACTTGCCCAGTTTTTTTTTAAAGAGCAATCGTTGATTTTTATTTTTGATTTTTTGAAAATCTGTTATTTGTTACGTATTAATGATCATTATCCGACATTATGTCTCTAATACTGGATTATATAAATCTGTGGCTTCTCCAGATCCGGTGTTGGATTCTGTAATAGGTACTCACTATTATTAAGAATTCCTTATTTAGATATTATCGCGTCCGTGTAATTTTGTTACGGTGTTTTTTATTCATTACAATAACGTTGTAATTATTACATGCATTCGTTTCTTGATTTTCCTTAAAATTATCTCGTAAATTAAGATTTGTGTTGAAGATTCTGTTTAAATGATTAGGTAGGTAAGGGTTCCTTCTATTTGGCAGAATCTTGATACTCCGATTTTTATTTGGCATAACTCACATGGCATAATCTTATTTAATCGAATATTTTTAAGGCATAAAAATTATTTAGCATAACTTTTGTTTGGCAGAATATTTAGTTGTCCGAATTTACAATGGCATACTTTTATCTTGGCAGAATTTTGTTTCGCATAATTACCTTTGCCATAATTAATATTATGCATAATTTTGTTTAGCATAACATTTATTTAGAGATACGATTATTTGGTATGGGTGCATATTTGAACATCAAAAATTAAAATAGATGTATCTTCTTGTAAAAATTAGTGTTCAAAACATCAAAAACTTATAATATATGGTAAAAAACTGATAATTTAAATAAAGTAAATTTATGCTGTCGAATGGTTAGATAACCTACTTGCAATGTATTTAAAATCGAATGGTCTGCAAAAGTGACATAGAATGTTCTAAATATAGCATGTATTGGTAGCATTTTCAATATTAAATTAAATTTGTGTCATAAAAAGTCAATACGTTGTGCTGCAAAATTTTGTGACAGAAACGAATCGCTGCGAAACCGACTTTACGCAGTCTTGTCTGCCCTACCCCTAGAGTGTAATTTAAACCTGCGTAGGCGCGGAGGGGTAGGGCGGCCCGCGAGCTGAGGAGCAGGTGGTTTGAAGGCCCGCCATCGCGGCTGAGGCTGGCCGGCGAAGCCGGCCAGCAAGCCGAAGCTGCGGTGGTGAGCGTTAAAACCATCTGTGACGATAAGCTCGCGTGGCGCCGCCCAAACCCCGCAGCGCCGGAGCCGTGACAGAAACAATGCTTGCTGCATGTTGCATGCCTGCTTGCATGCTGCATGCCTGCTGCATGTTGCATGCCTGCTTGCATGCTGCATGCATGCTGCATGTTGCATGCCTGTTTGCATGCTACATGCATGCTGCATGTTGCATGCCTGCTTGCATGTTGACTGACTATCGATATAAAATGTATGCCAAAAGACGATTCTGACTGTGAATTTTCTGCGATATGATGGTTCTGCTTTTCAATTATTATGGATATAAACATTATGCCTAAAGATGATTCTGACTAACAAAATTATGAGTTTTGAATGTATGACAACTGAGTGTATGCGAAATGATTTTCTGCGAAATGAAGTTTATGCTATCCGTTGTTATGCAAAACAATATTATGACGTAAAAAGTTCTGCTATAAAAGGTAGACCCGGTAGGTAAATGTAAAACGAGAATTGTATTAAAGAAACACGTTTTTATTTAAACAAGACAGCGTCAAAGAACAGATAAATATTACATAATCAAAAATAGTTTATGAGGAAAATACAAAGTATTGTTTATCAATAAAAGTACATAACAAAGAGGTATAATTGATTGTTTTTGTATACTATCTATGCTTGATAAAAATAGGTAATTTATATGGTACCACTGATGCCATAAACAATGGCATTAGTGGTACCATAGATGCCACCAATACCACCACTAATGCCATTGCTTGTTTTAAATATTTCCTACATACTTACACAAATACGAATTCCCAAACGACATCAATCTATGTTCCTAGTTATACAATTGCTTCCAAGCCCTACTGTTCGATAGCTTCGCTAAACAATAAGACGCTTCTCGACCGTATCGTCGTATCTTCGATTAATATCAGTACCGGTTATCGGCTGACGTATTTACGATACGGTATTAATTCTCCACAATCACGCCCCGACTACCGCTCGCGGGCTAACCAAACACCTATCTGAGTAATCTCTTTAATGACTACCGGTCATGTTTAGGGTTCGATATTTGATTTTTGTTTCGGTTTTTTGGTTTGGTCTTAAGTTTTGAATTTGGAATCTTCATGAACCTGCTTCTACTGGTATTTGGGATTTTTTAGGACCCGTTTTTTGTTGGGGTCTTTTGTTTTGAATTTAGCAACAGGTTTAGATTGATTGAAATTTTAGGTCAGTAGGAGTCTTTTTCTGTTTTTGTTTTAGGGTTCAGAATTTTCAAGAGAATATTACATTAGTCTGCCCCTTGGTGTTAGTCTTCTTTGCTAGTCATGGGTTTTGTTATTTCTCATATACGGCCTTACTACTAACTGGCGGGCTAACCAAATAACTATCGGTCTAATCTCTATAATGACTACCGGTCATGTTTAGGGTTCGGTATTTAATTTTGTAACCGTTTATTTGTGTGGTCTTTTTGAATTTGGAATCTTCATGACTTTTTTTATCTTCATAACTGGTATCGGGGATTTTTAAGACCCATTTTTCAGTAGGAGTCTTTTTCTGTTTTGGTTTTGGAGTCTAGAATTTTCAAGAGCCTATTTTGACTGTTCTTTGGAGCTGGTCATCTTTTCTGGCGCTGGTTTTGTCGGACTAATCTCTTTGATGAGTACCGGTCATATCTAAGGTTCGATATTTCATTTTTGAAACCGTTTTTTGTTGGATCTAATGTTTAGAAACAGGTTTAGAATGATTAGGTTTATAGGTCAGTAGAAGTAAGTTCAGAATTTATCACAAGAAATATGTAGGTAACCAAGATTTATGTACCTAACTCATAATATGATTTAAAAGAGTATCCATGGAGTTTCTTGTACATTCTTCTCCATAGAGATCTACGCTTTGAAACGTGAAATTTATCTTCAATTTTTTTGACTGACCGAAATTTTGACAATTCAAAAGTGCCTGCAATTGGTCTATTTGTAATAAACGTTTCTGATTTCTGATAACAACAGATTTGTTTGCCATTTGGTACCATATTTACCATTTTGTTTGCCTTTTGGTACTTGGTCTTTACTAGTTATTGTTTTGATATTGTTCAAACACGGCCCGAGTGCCGCTCGTGGACAAACAAAATACTTATATGACTAATGTCTCGTACACTAGATTCTGACGTTTTATAAGTGCCCGTATAGTCTATACGAAAATATAAATATTCTAAATTTGAATTTAATGACCGACAGTTATTTTTAGGGTTCGATATTGGATTTTCGGATCGGTTATTTGTTAGATCTTATGTTTTGAAATTAAAAAAACAGTGTGCAGTGGTTGGAATTTGAATTAGTAGGATTTTTTTCATGTTTTCATTTTCAGGGATCAGAATTTTTGAAAGCATATTTGCTAGTTTCAACTTTCAATACAGCCAGACCTCAAAGATATATGATTGATTTCGATTTCAACCAATAATAACATCGTAAAAACAGAATTTGTTTTGGGCGGGAAAGATATCTTTCACCATCCACTTATTAAAATTTGCGTTACGGAACCTTATTCGCCAGTTTCCTCAGCACTTTGTTCCCACCAAACTTCTTCTAAAATAAGCCGCAAGATAATCAAGAATTCTGCGGTTTTTCTAACAAAACTTGACATTCTCAGGGATAGCAGTGTGCTTGTGACCTTTGCTATAGGTACCTATATGTGTTTAAGCGCTGGTTTTCCGCCTCGTGCTGCGGTTTTTGCGATTAACGGTTTGACGTCATTCTGTTAATACTTATGATTCTTTTGTAAGTACGTAGGTCTACAGGATGCACTTAGAGATATGGTTTCTAGAATCTTTATAATTTTTCCACACATAAAATCTGTAGAAATGTATCACTGTAATATTACAAAGTCGAAAGTTTGTGTGTTTGTATGTTTTTTCCTTCTGATATCGATTTGGTACACGGGTAGATAACAGTCTGGAATAGGATATATCATGACATATGATAATTGTTATCCCGGGAGTATGTTCCCTTGTGATAATTTTCTACTAGCACACGGCCGCAGTCGCTGGCAGAAATTAATTAACAATAATTATGTCAAAAGTAATATTCCATAATTATCAAAATCGTCTAGTACAAATCTAAGCAGAGCTTGTGTTATGAGTATGAAACAACTGATAAACATGCTTAAATATTTTTAAATACATACTTATTATAGGTAAATTACATCCAGACAGAATAAATGATCGTACTCATCACACAATCATTTGTCCTGGGTGGGAATCAAACCCACGACCTCCAGCATTGCAGTCAGGGCCACTAACCACTAGACCAACAGACCAGTCAGTTAATAATTTGAATTTAATTAATAATAATATGAATTTAATGGAATAATGATGTAGATTTTAAAATTAATTATGTAGTACGATGGTGCACCGGCTACCTGGTGAGAGTCGCGGGAATGCGGTGGATGCGAGACGCACAGGATCGGTCATTGTGGCGATGCTTGGGAGTGACCTATGTCCAACAGTGGACTTCTTTCGGCTGAAATGATGATGAATTATGTAGCAGAATTAATGGCTTTTTATTTTTATTTTATTTTATGTTAAATGTACAGAAAATGTCTCAGGAATCTGCTAAATGCGAGAAGTATAGGACTGGTCGATGTGACGTCGCGTGAACAAGGCCAATATCCAGCAATAGATAGGCTTTCAGCTGAATCGATACACCTAGGATGAGGCAAAATATTGTTAACCATTAAAATATTACAAGGAAACACCTTGTTTGTAATGCAGTCCATAAAGTAATCCTGTTTAAAACAATGGAACAACACAGCGGGGTATCAAAACGTTGCTCGTGATGTAGGTGGATCTAATCAGTGTCAAACAGTGGCGTGTTCTAGAGACAATAGTAATTGCCACGTTGAATGCCAATACTAACTCTATGTCAAAGTAAAGGTCGGACTTTAGGTCACGCCAACGAGTCTATCTAGCGCCTTGGAGTATTCTTGAACAAGAAAGAATGTTTAGTCTTGAAAACGATTGATTTAGGGAAAGATGATATTCATGTCAAAGAAAAATAAAACAAACACTAGGATACTGAAAAGAAAAAAGAAATAATGAAAAAAATGCATAAACACAACAAAAAAAAATAAGACCTGCGCGAGGCCCAAAAATCACCTATCTAAGCGAATACTGCGATAATTAAAAAAATATACAAAAACGACGCAGCGCTGGTATTCTGATAGGCCTACGGAAACACTCACGGAACAAACATTAACGGTAATTAAGAAAAAAAAAACAACTATGATCATGATAGAGATGTAAGGATAAAACCTGCACCTTCTTTACATTCAAGTAAGGTCAGCAGTAGAATACGCTCCAAATCAGCATTCGCCTATGATGGCAATGAGTCTTCTAGGCTGAAGAACATTTAGACAGGCCATATACCTAAATAAATATGTAGAATGTATCAAGGTAGATGGGTCAGAATCATTACCGTGGGAGTTAGACGTGGAGGACGGGCGTCGACGCCGAGGGATACATAGACAACTCAGGCGTGAGTGGTTAGAATAGAATAGAATAATATTTTATTCGGCACAGGCAACACAACAGTAACAACACTAAATAAAAAGAAGCAAAGTACAGAGTCTTCTTATTCTTTTTTCGTGTCGATGGACTCAAATTGAATTGTTTTCTGACCAGTATTTGGCGACCTATACAACGCGTTCCAAATAAGAATAGGATCGATTGCGATGTAAATTTTTAAAATTAAATTTATTTATGAATTTTGAACGAAAAAGGTTTAATCAGAATCCAGTTCTTCAATTTTGCTTATCTCTGCGTCACTGTGTGTTCCTAAAAATGAAAATAAAAAAGAAAATAGTTTTTTTTAAACTAATTATGACTTGAAACAATATATTTAGCTAATTTATATTACACAAAAACGATTTTACTTCACCTAGATTTAACTAAGACTTAGTAATACAAAGCAAAAAAAAACCCTTTATTGATACGCAAATAAGTTTTCTTTGCCAACCATACTTTTCACTCAACATTTGACAGATAGAGGTTATTGACTTTTCTATTCATATTTGGAACGGATTATTGGGCTCGTTTAAATTTTGAAAAGTGAAGGCAGTTGTGCAGTTTAGGCAGCATAGCAGGACAAACCCTCCAAAAAATACAGGATTTTACAATACAATTGTGCTGAGCATGTATATAATTGCCTGAACCGAAAGGGATAATATTAAAATAACATGTCGGAAGGAATGGAAGGTTAAGGAGGAACCCTTTTCCTAGCAATCAAATAATACTGGCAACAAAGAGACGGGAGGATAACAAATTACAGTACAAGGTTGGTCTTGTATATGTCTAGATGCACATGTAATTTTTTTTTACAGCCTAATGGGCTCAAAACGAGCTCAGTGTCACAGAAAATAGCTTGCGTGCACACAAATAATGTGGACGTGAATCTACGCATACTGTTTAGCTAAGATCAATCCCCGTCCGTAAAATAGACAACAATCAAAAGACTGATGATTATAAGTAATGTGTCATGGTGCAAAATAGGCAACCGGTTTTCCAATCAGCTCAGCTGGATATCAACAATCATATACAGTCAAACGGGGTGAATACAAACTCAGGGGTGAATAGAAACAAAACTTCAAAGGGTATTTTAACGGTATTTGAATATTTACGAACGATTTATTAATGAATTGTTATTCTAAAAAGTCGATGCTTTGTTAGTAGCCGATAATATGGTATCAAAGTGAAAAACCAAACCGAAGTTTTGTTTCTATTCGCCCCTGAGTTTCTATTCACCCCGTTTTACGTAGTGCAAGTAATTGTAGGCATCAGCCTGTCACCTTCAGATAGCAGTCGCTAGTGAGTGGCGCCTGAAGTTGCTGATATCGGTATTGGTTCCGTTACATGTTCCGCTAAGAAGTACCTACATATGTACATATATCATACGTAGGTATCCAGTAGTGTAAACTTGATGAGGAAAAAGTGGAATTAACCTTTTCAATATGTTGGTAGGTAAATAAGAAGTGTGAATAAGATTTGATGAAGATTTACAAGAATCTGAACAACAAAGATTTTCCTGTCCTGTGTCTGGGTGTAATTTATCTATTATATGTATGTATTTAGAAATATATAAGTATGTTTCTCAGTACTCACAACACAAGCTCTGCTTAGTTTGGGACTAGATGACGTTGTGTGATAGTTGTGGAATATTGTTATATGGTTATTTATTACCTACCATACCTCAAAAGTTGGATACCCACAGGTTGATTGGGAACCGTATGCCTGTTGTTGCCTTGTTGCAATAATGCAACCATTGTTCAATGTTCCATTAAGTCCAGTGGACTTAATAGTCCAGTGGATCTAACAGTCCGGTGGACTTAATGGAACAAAGCATTTTTATACAAAGTTTCATAAAGGTTAAATAAATAAATAATAGGCAACCCTACATTTTAAATCATACATACCATTTGAGTTCCTTCAGTTGCCTTTTGCGTTTCAGGGCCACGGTAACCCTTACACAATTCCGCTGCCAACACTTACATACCTTACAGGTTATTATGGTTTTACAGAACGGTATTTTTCTTTATATTATGATATTAATAGTAACATTTCTATTTCTGTATAAGACTTACTAAACAACAAGTGGTGGTTTTGTTAAGTATCATATCTATGAATAAGACGAAAGAATAAGATTGCATTTAGTGGAGATAAGAATGTTAAGATGGATTGATTACCCAAAATCGTCTGGTTTTATACATCTTACCAAACCCAGTTCTGCTCTATTTGGACTTCAATGTAAACTATTTGCGGATTAATGCGCCCTCCTGCTAAAGGCGTGTCTGTCAACCCTGTTTTCAGTCTACAGACGGCTGTCACAAGTAGCAGACACCAGATTAAGGCCCCCACAGACAAGACACCAGCGTCGCCGACTTGCCGACATTAAATTTGTCGCGACGCATTTAGCTTGTTGCCTGGACAATTTCTCTCACGCGTCGCGACTCAATGACATCTCGTTGAGTCGAGACGCGTGAGAGATCATCGTGTTAAAGTAATTCTCTTCATATAGTGGCCATTTATATTTGTCATTTTTTTTTTGCCAGATAAAATTGCTGATTCAGTTGCAGGGTGTTAGATAGTTACTGATTTTTAACCTGCAAATGGCTTTTTTAGAGTGGTAACTCGCGGATAGTACTTAGGTAGAGTGAGAAGGACTCTCAGTCTTTTACTGATTTAAATCCCAGTGTTCCTTTATTCTTTAGCATGAGTTGCCATTTCATTCTAGGATCGCAGTAACTCTTTAGGACGATCCCGCTTCTACTGGACTAGCTTCTAATTTTATTTAACAGTACCTAAAAACAGCAAAATGGGTTTTTAACAAACAACAATCAAATTGTTAGTAGTAATGATTGCGTTGCCTATAATAAAGAATATGTCATTAGTGAATGTTAAATAAATTGTGAACTTTTTTTTTGCAAGGAAAATCGCTCAATGTTCCCCCGCTCTTGAGCGGAGTTCGATAGTGCCAGACTTTTACTGACTAAAAACCTACTCCCCTGTTTCTTCGTTGCCTTTTGTATCGGGGCCGAACCTTCCTATCAGAAACAGTTCCTTGGCCCCAATAGGCCTCGACCCTGCTGGGCCCCTACGATTTGTTTTCAACTCCTTGAGGCGCTTGTGGAACAGTACGCGTCGTCGACGTCTTGGGCTCGGTCCGGACTGTTATCGGACGGTCGGACGGCGAGCTATAGAATATAGTCCTCTTTATCTTTTCTAAGACAGGTTGTAAAAAATATTTTACTTACCACCTAAGTAGGTAGCATTATGGAATGCAATATATTTGAGTATTGAGAGTTTAATTTTTGGCTCTTACCATGTTTTGAAAAAGAGGTGTGTAGCTATATACCATATACAGCTATATACATATCGGATGAGATAGCGGTCACGTGCGAACCTATTAACAATAAATATATATATATATATGTATATAAATGACTTTTATTTTGCAAATAGGTTTGAAAAAACACTTTTACATGTCAAATTTTTTTTTTTCGTCATTTTATAATAGATGAGGCCGGTGTTTCTTAGCTGACTACCCTGAGAACTAACACCGAAACAAACTCAGTGGTCAAAGTCTCTTTTAAAGTCCATACAGTAAATATTTAATGGTCAAATCACATGAGAACCATGCAGATGGTCTTTTGAAGAATGAACCATACAGATTTGAGTGGACCTGTCCAGTCAGTGCAAGCATTTGTCAGTATTCGCAAACCTCAACTCAGGACTACTAAGGAGCTCAACGACTTGACGAACAATACCAAGGAAAGGACATTAGGTTAGGCCGCAGAAAATACTTAAAATGCCAGACATACGTTAAATTAATGAAAAAAAAAAGCAATCAACATAGTCCTCACGTTCACAATAATAAAAGGAAATACATAATTAACAAACAATATATATGTATATAATATATGCATAATATAATACATAAAAGGAGAAACTGACTGACATATCAACGCGCAGCCGAAACTACAGGGACTAGAAATATGAAAGGTTTTCTTTTTTTGACGTGGGCGAGCACTAAGAGAGGATTTTCTAGATTTCACCCCCTATGGGGATGAAACAGGGGACCAAAGTTTGTATGGAGAAACCTACTTTAATGCGGGCGATGCCGCTAGCAGAATCTAGTATATAATAGGTGTCCACTGAGTCACAAAGACTCAATGGAACCAATAACGAGTATTTGCGAAACGGTATAATTACCGCCACCAATCTATTCGATTTGATTGCTCGCTCAGCTCAGCTCATTTCCGCTCGACGATAGAAAAATTAATAGTTACACGAAACGGGTAAAGTAATGAGAACTTTAATGATGTTATTTATTCTGTTCGAGTAATTTAAAGCCGCGTTCGAAGGTTTTTTGTAACACTTTATTAGTTTAATGGGATATCACCTTTATACCATGTTTTATTAAATTATGGCGTCGTTTTTGTAATGGTGTTTTTACATTTTAAGGTCAGTTTGATGATACAGATGAGATTATTAAAACTGTATAGTAAAAAAAAAAGACGAAACTATTTTTTTAGTTATTTCCGTCAATTGATTGTGAGTCGCCATTTTTTTGCAATATAAATCAATTTTAGTGTTGTGTTTAATGAACTCTGTGGATTGTATCGATTAAGATAATGTATTTTCCCGTGTAATATAGCGACTAACCGTACCAACCCACACTGGGCCTGCGTGGTGGATTACAGCCTATTCCCTCTACTAGAGAGAAGGCCTTAGTCCCAACAGTGGGAACATTATAAGGCCGTCTATGCTATGCTATTTTCCCATGTAAAAAAACCAGACAATTTCGAGTCAGACTTGCGCACTGAGGGTTCCGTACAAACTTATATATGAAAATAGTTCATTCCCCGAATCGATTTTACAAATTTACATTTTTCAGATTTTTTCCTATACTCGCGCTACAAGACCTTACTTCATGGCAAATTTCAGGATTCTAGGTCAACGGGAAGTACCCTATGAATGTTAATTTCCTTGAGAGTGTCTAAATATACGTTTTTTACGAAACGGCAGTGTCTTTGTTTTTCGTTTACTCAAAAGTTTGATTTTTTCACAGCTTCGAGGGTCCGCAGACTTGAGAATATTTTTTAATTTTAAATCGATACGTCCACGCGTTCTCGAGATAAAGGGTCTTGACAGACAGACAAACGGAAAACAAACTGATCCTATAAGTGTTCCGTTTTTCCTTTTGAGGTACGGGGCGAGCACTAAGAGAGGATTTTTCAAAATTCACACCCACAGGTGATGAAACGGGGCTCCAAAGTTTGTATGATGAAAACCTTCTTTCGCGCGGGCGAAGCCGCTGGCAGAAGCTAGTAGAAATATATAGACTAAGACTGTCTGAACAACGCGTAGTGTAATAAGCTCTTTAGTCCTTAAAGGATGGTAAGCTAAAATTGATTACTCTGGCTCACGTATGAGCAGTTAAATTAATATTGCAATTACTAAGTTCTAAGCGAAGAACAGGAGTATACATTTATTCAGTATACTGTTAATAGCGTTTTATGATTCCGTTGATAGCAGGTTACAAGACAAGTTTCTAAGCGTGGAACGGTATTTTATATTAAGATATGCAATGGTTTTATATCCTTCGTGGGGGCAATCGGCGGCGGCGATCTCTCGCGCCGGGCTTTGGTTCAGGCCATGGTCCGGAGCGAGGAGGAGTGGCAGGCGGTCGCCTCCTTCTGCGAAGCCGTAATGCTAGCGAAGGAGGCGGCAACGGTCCTTACGCTCCAACCGCCGCCGCCGGGATTCCGATCCCGATTTCCGGCCACCGTAGGCGCGGGCTTGCGGACGGCGAGCAATGGGTGGCTCGCCGTCCGACCGTCCGGTAATCGGACCGAGCCCAAGTCGTCGACGGCGCGTACTGTTCCACGCGTGCCTCAAAGAGATGTCAGCAAATCGTAGGGTCCCAGCAGGATCGAAGCCTACTGAGGCCACGGGTAGTGTGAAAGCGAAACCCGGGGCCCTGGGACGAAGGCAACGAAGGAACAGGAGTGGGTTTTTAGTCAGTAAAAGTCTGACACTATCTTCCGCTCCGCCCAAGAGCGGGTTTTGTCATAAGATGATTTTCCCACCCAATAAAAAAAAAATATCCTTTTACTATTTTTTGGTGGGAAATCATCAAATAGCTTCTTTCGACGTATCAGACTTTTACTGACTGAAACCCACTCGTTTGTTCCTTCTTTGCACATGGCCCCAGTAGGCTTCGACCCTGCTGGGCCCTTACGATTTGCTGACAACTCCTTGAGGCGCGTGTGGAACATTAACTTGCTGTCGAAGCCTTAAGCTCGGTCCGGACGGTTATCGAAAGACCGGACGGCGTGCTACCCATTGCTCGCCGTCCGCAAACCTGCGCCTACGTTGGATGGAAATCGAGATCGGAATCCCGACGACGACGGTTGAGGTGTGAGGACCGTTGCCTCACGCGATCGGCCGCTTTCTTTGCTAACATTACTGCTTCGCAGAAGTAGGCGACCGCCTGCCACTCCTCCTCGCTCCGGACCATGGCCTGTACCAAGGCCCGGCGCGAGAGACCGCTACCGTCGATCTCCCCCACGAGGACACGGCGGTGCTCTGCCCAAGCTGGGCACACTTCTAACGTATCCTTCGGGCGGTGCACACAATGGTGACACCCAGTCGTTTCTTCCGCACGAATCTGGTGCAGGAATCATCCGAACTTACCTTGTTCGGTTTTTGTATTTCTAAGTACATTGATACTTTTCATACATACCCACCATTTTTTTTGCGGTGGAAAATCATCAGATAACTCTTCCCACTCCGGCTGGAGTGAGAGGGAATGGCAGAGATTGGCTGACTAAAATCCAACCGTGTTCATTCAGTGGAGGTAACTCTTGCGAACAATTTTATAGCACATACTACCTATTTAAAGCAGTGATGGCCGAGTGGTAACCGCCCTGACTTACAAGTTGTAGGTCGCGAGTTCAAACCCAGCCAGGTGCATTACTTTGTGTAATTTATTTCATCACCACTGCTCTAAACTGTCACTTTCAAAACGGTGAAGGAAAATATCGTGAGGAAATCCGTATGTCCCAGAACCAAAAATTCAAAGACATGTGACATTCCCCAATCCGCATTGGGTCCGCGTGGTGGATTACGGCCCATTCTCTCTCCTAGAGAGAGGAGGCCTGAGTCCCAGCAGTGGGGAAATTAAAAGGCTGATTATGCTTATGCTACCTATTTGACCGTACGATTCGTTGCCGTCTTTAAAAAAAAACCTTAAAAACCGCAATCATGTTACCTAATCACTCAATTACAAAAATAAATTAGTTCCTCCATACATACGTAACAAGCAACGTTTTTATCACTCAACAAGATATATGCGATCAAATCGTTAACATAAAGTTAAATTGAAACGTTATTTTCACCGTTTCTCGTTAATTACGACGTAATCAAGAGATGATATCGGGCGGCCGTCATTCATCAAAGTGTCACCGAACTTATTGCGATTCTTGATTCAGTGCAGACGGTTAAGGTGTGGTTTCACTGGGCTTTAATCTTTATATATAAAAGGAAAAACTGACGGACTGACATAATAACGCATAGCTGAAATTACTGGGACTAGATGCGTGAAATTTTGCACATGTTTTCTTTTTAAGTTGTTAGCGAGCACTGAGAGAGGATTTTCCAAAATTCACCCCCTAATGGGATGTAATGGGGGTCCAGAGTTTGTAAGGAGAAACGTAGTTTCATGGGCGCAGCCGCTGGCAGAGGGTAGTCTGTATATTCAAAAAGGAGGAGGTTCTATGTTCGGCTGAACGTTTTTTTTTTATGTATGTTCACCGATTTCTCAGTCAATTGTGGACCGATTTTGAAAATTTTCTAACCGTGTTTGGTATTATTAGAACTGTCATGAGATGCACTCTGGCTATAAGGTATTTAAGTATGGCTGAGGGGTAGGGTTTTTAGTGGTGATTCCATAACTAAAAAGTGTAAAATAAAAATACAGTCGGTTGTATTTTTATTTGAAAACGTTTTTTATGCATCGCAATGTGTATAGTAGTTAATGTGTTATTTATAAGAGAAGGGGGTCCCGGTCTGAGAGGCTGCGACGTCAGAAGTAACACAATATATTTAAAATAATATATGTTACAGTTAAATCACAATGTGACGATTTTTCTAGAGCCATCCAATGAATTTGATGATAAACTTACGCCACTGGCCACTATGGTGTTCATTTAGTTCGTTTCTACATGGGAGTTAATATGAATCATACAAACTTCTGTGTAAACAAATTATGCAATTGTTCTTTAACGCCCTTTTTAATGGGACCGGACGTCCTTTAGACTTGGGAGGCAACTAATTGAAGAAAGTATGTTATTTGTACTTTAAATTAATATGGGCTTCCTCAGAAGGGACCCAACCATGTAACTTTTTTTTACTGTTGAAAGGCTCGCGCTTGATCAATATCTCATCTGATAAAAAGCGATGATAGTCGATGGAGGTCTGAGGATCTCCGGTTGTAGCTATCTGGAAACAGATTCCGGCAGGGAATTCTACTCCTTAGCTGTACGCACAATGAGTGATTGAAAACTTGCAGATAAAAGAAAGTTTTTATTGGTAAATAATTGTGATTAATTTTTCGCAGCTTTGTCCCAATACAAAATAATAGTAGCTTACGAAACTCAGCGATGGTGTATTTTTAATAGTTAACAACTTTTTACAAAAGATCAGTTTTCTTCTTTTTACAAGAATATTATAAATAACTCAATTTTTATTTTATTTTTTTCTGTTTGAATTATCTGTTATTTGTTTATTGTGCAAGCCTACCACAGTGTTGTCTTTTTAACCCAAAGGTTGACTGGTAGAAAATGCCTTGTTGCATTAAGTCCGCCTATGTACCGCTACTGTACATGAAGTTTAAATAAATAAATAAATATTAATAATTTCACTTCGACATACGATATTATTTAAATAATAGTTTAGAAGATGACTTTAGACGGTTATCAAAACATCTTATTTCCCCTGAGATAGTAATTCTATTACAGCAATTTACTTTTATCATTATTCTCAATCAAGACTCGACTGAAAGAAAATTAAATTCAATAAATATTTTACAGTTAGCGAAACGTGCTATTAAATGGGTCCAGTCTCATACTCGACGATTTCAATATTCAATTATGTGAAGCTGTCGACGCATGACTGATCGTGTGATCTTACTCTTATTTCTTGTCACGAACCTGCGCCTGCGCCGACTTCCAAAGAAATTGATATTTTCGCACAATATCCATCTTAATTACCACCATTTTATGTAAACTTTCCTTTAAATATCATCCTTATTTTCTTTACCATAAGAAAGGACTGTAAATTCCTTAAGTGGCGCCAGTAAATTGGTTCCAAAGATTGAAAGTCAATAACCAAGTTGAAATGTCGTTAATTGCACACGAGAGTAGACTGCGCCAAAATTGAATATTACATTAAACTAAATGTCACAGAAAACTGGTAAAAATCAATTAAGGGCGACAATGATTAATGTTTTAATTGAATGCGTGTTTTAATAATGCGAAATGCATCACGCTATGATCTGTAACAGATTAAGAGGGATATTATAATGGATGATGGTAATTAACCCTGGCTTTTATTATAGAAAAAGCCTATATAAGGTTAATGGACATAACTTGACCAATAAAAAAAAAAAACCTTTCAGTTGCATTCTCAATTTTTCTTCATCAAAAAATGTCATGGACATTAAAACTATAATTATTTTACACAAAACATATTATTAAGCGGCAGATTCATTAAAATTCAGATCCATTGAAGTCTTAAAACAAAACACAAACGTAAAATAACAAGACACAAGTAACTGTTGAAGATTAAAAGGTTCGAATGCCTTAATTTGAAACCGTATAAGTACATTAATTGAGCAATTTACCTATCTTGATCTGGTCGAATAGGGTACGAACGTGTGTATTACTGTGAGTTTACTGTGTGAGCATGAATGGATGGGGCTATTCAGCCTGCGCTAGTAACTAGTAACAGTACCCGTTGAAGCATTCACGCGGACAGACGCAATCGCAATGCAATTACCAACCGTACGTAGATCCGATGCATGAATGAATTACAATTATATTGAAATTCTTATTATTGTTGTTGGGAGATAATTGATACGGTTAGCTTTTTATGAGTTTCTGTTCTTGGTATTCGTTTAGTAGAAATAATTGAGCTAGAATGGGTTTGGTTTTGCAGCAAACTGTTAAACTTATCAACACGTCTTAAATTACGTATCTAACTTTAATGAGAATCATTTCGCATTGGGGATTTTTTGTGCCTAATTTAATTAGCAAGCTAGCACCAATTCTGTGTAGTTTTTTCGATTAGCACTACATATTACGTCTTTAGAAAATTATGCGTCAATCTATTCAAAGATACAGGATCACACAAAAATCAATTAGTCGAAACATAAAAAAACGTATCCCAAAACAATTAACGAAAGTTAATCCAAAGTTAAATCCGTGACGTGTGCCCGCCCACATGAAGCGCCCGTAAAAAACTTGCGTCCACTACCAACTCACGTCTCTCAGACACTCACATGTAAGGGCACGCACACACTCACGCGCCACCCATTAGTATGAGCGGCGCGGCGAGGACGTTGCGCGTGCTCGCCACTCGTTCCACGGCTTCTTATTATTATTATTTATTGTTGAATAATGTGAATGGTAATGCGTGGTTGTTCACGATCCCGCATAACACCTGCCGTCTTTTCCCACAGTCGAGCTCGGGCTGGAGGCGCGCGCAGGAAGTGTGCGGGAGTGAGCGAGAGGCTTGACTCGCGTGCACTGCACGTGCGTCACTGTGCCTACGCCTGCGTGTTAGAATGAGACAGCACGAGGGATAGATTTCGTAGTAGAGTAGCGCGCGTAGCACCGTAGCAGTGAAAAAAAAAAGCGCAAGATTGGGACGTTACTAATCTTCGTAGCCTCATTTTCGCGGTAATCGATTGTGGAGCTACGTGCTACGCTCTATTACTACGACGTAATTAAAACAGATTTACATTACAGATATGCCGACGATTAGACTTACAAATTAATTAATTGATTGGTTATTATATTATGTTAATTTACTTATTAATATGTTGATTATTTTTTAGTTTAGTAAACACGGATGTTATGAGAAAATGTCGTAATGATTTGACTGCTCACGTGTCGCTGAATGCTTCATGACCCTTTTGGCATAAAATACTTACAGCAAAGTACAAGTAAAAAAATCTTAAAGTATAATAATATGATGGAAACTAACGACTTTTTAATAACATTAACCTTCGTGCCCGCGGCAGTGAAAGCTCTTAATACCACTAAGTATTATGATCGCTTAATTTGGAGCCAATGGTAATGCACCGGAGGGTTGGATTACAGCATAATGACGACCTGATTGGTCAAATTACTTATTGAGTGGTACACTTTGGGATAAAGTGGACCAAATCTTTGGTAATTTTTGGTATTTTCAAATCTTTGGTACTTTATGACTTAATATAGAGAATGTTTTTGGCGAAGTGGATTTTAAGTTTGAATGAAGTCATGGACTGTGTATCTGTGTCTGCAGGGATCTGCCGAGTTGATATTATCAGAGCTGTGCATGCCTCACATTTGTGTTCCAAGGAACGCCTGGTTAGTGTAACTTATGCGCTTGGACATGTCAAGTAAAAGGGTCTACCTCCTAAATTATGGGAGTAATTCCAGCAAATGTTTTTTGTTATTGATATTGCATAATTTTTTTTTTTAGGATTAGTTTTTGGGTCGATAATTGACGCAAAATTAATGTGAATCATAATCAAATAGTTGTTGGCTGCTGTAATTTCTTGAATGTTTTTTTTTACGGTCAACCGCATCACTTACAAAATAATACTAATATTTTTAATATATAACCATGTAATATAAAATAATCAGCCTTATGAAGTGTCTACAGCTGGGACTCAGACCTCGTCTTTAGGAGAGGGATAGGGCTGCTATCCACCACGTGGCGTGGGTCTAGTTTAGATGGAATGTCGCGGGTCTAGTTCAGATGGGATGACGCGCTTTCAAATTTTTGATTCTGGGACATACCGTTTCCTCTTGACGTTTTTTTTCACCGTTTTGAGAGAGAGTGGTGGTGAAATAAATTACACGAAGTAAAGCTCCTACCTAGGTTTGAACCCACGATCTACAAATCGTAAGTCGAGGCTGTTACCACTAGGCCAACATTCCTCTATCATTGCTCTATCACAATTTCGTTTCAGCAGCCGAATGTTAGTCCTTTGATTGAACTCTAATGTTCCCTCTATTTAAATGTTGACTCGCTGTGATTTGAAGGTAAAATGTGGTTTTGTAAGTTAAGTCAGTTTGCTTGATTAGACCGATATGGTCAATAGGTATGGTCAACAGGTATCATAGGAAATTTCAGAAACATTACTTAATAAGAGGTTTTTGTTTTGAGTGGGAAAATCATCTAATGACATCCCACGCTCTTGAGCGGCGCGAGAGTGTCAGACTTTTACTGACTAAAAACCCACTCATGTTCTTTTTTTGCCGTTGTTTCTAGGCCCCGGGATGACGGGGACGATCTTCAAATCAAATAATTAAATTAATGAAATTTTTAAAATTTAATTTATTTACGAACTGTGAAATAAAAAAGTTTAATCAGAATCCAGTTCTTTAATTATGCTTATATTGGAGTGCTTTAATGTTGCCCAATTTCTTGCGATTTGACAGTATGACATGACGTCACAACATGGCAGTCGATCCTATTCTTATTTGGAACGCATTGTAAGTAATGATGTGGTCGACGCTGGCGCACTCTTGCCTAGAAGTAACCTATTCACTCTTGACCTAAATACTAGGTTGTAACTATTAGGTATGAATATGCTTTTATTACTACATTCAACCGTGGAAACTCATAGCTAAAAACTTTATTAAAACTCCGACAATTTATCAAATAAAAAAAAAAAAAATATTTTGGTGTCATTAAAAAGGCTCTTAATAAACTATTGCGCTTCACCATCAACGATTGCATCACTGCTTACCATCAGTTGGAACCCAGTCGAGCACTAGTTTATGTCACTTAAAAAAAAATACAACTAAAAATTTAAACTAGATGCAGATTTTAAACACAGCGTGCAGAATTGACTAATTAAACATTTGCATTGACGTCAGTGCCATTAGTAGTTGCATTGTTACAACTAAATAGCACTAACGAGTGTAATTGGCAGTTATTAGCACAAGACAGCCATGAACTGGGAAAAGAAGAGTCATGACGATGCAAAAAATTACATTCAAATTTAGAACCTCTTCCTTTTTTTGCAGTCTGTTAATAAAACATCGTATTACTTCTTAGCAATCAGCCTTATAATATTCCCACTGCTGGGAATCAATCCTGCTTTCCAGGATGAATGGGCCGTAATCCATCACGCGGGCTTAGCGCGGGTTGGTGGAAATCACATGTCTTCGATTTTTTTGTTCTAGAACATGACGGTTTCTTCACGATGTGTTCCTTCACCATTTTAAAAGCAGTGGTAATGAAATAAATTACACAAAGTTACGCGCCTGGCTGGATTTGAACCGACGACCTACAACTCGTAAATCCGGCAGTTACTACTGAGCCACCACTGCTCTCACACGCGTGCTAGCACTAACGAGTTTAATTGACAGTTATTAGTTTATGACAGCCATGAAGTGGGAAACGAAGATTCATCACGATGCAAAAAATGACATTCAAATTTAGAATCTCCTCCTTTTTTGCAGCCAGTTACTAAAATATCATATTACTTCTTATTTCAAATTACATCTTCGTCGTTCTTCGACAAAAGACGACGTAATTTTCTTGTTACGCCGTTCATCTTGTCCAATAGATGGTAGTTTATAGAATAGCCCGTGCATCAATAGACACCCCGGATGTTCGCAATTTGGTTATGTTCAAGCCATTGAGTGTTATAGTTGAATTAACAATAAAAATTGCTCATCCTTCGTCTTTGGTAATACACTCTTCAAAGTCTTCCCACCATTCAAATTCCAACTCTATCCTTCCGTACCTAAAGTTTAAAGTTCCAGGATTCGGTAAATTTTTGCTCAAGATCCTTCCATCATTCAGATTCCAACTCTATTTCTTTTGAGTCATGGTTTAAGCTCTCATGTGTGGAGTGTGGTCAGTTTTTGTTCAACAGAGATTGTCAACCGTGTAGGTCAGTCTATTAAATCGGCTTGCACCGGATGAGGCGCTCGTGTTTCAATGATTTTAACAAAAACATCTTATGTTACGTCACTTTATACTTTGTTTACTTCGAGGGTGGTTTTGTTCTTAGCATGCATTAGAGCTTAGACGGTTCGTGTAGATTTTCTTTTGTGGTTGCAATTTTGCTACAGCATGAAGTACTTTTCAGTGCCATATAAATTATAATAATAACTTTGTATTACTAAGTTGTAGGGAACCGGTATTTAGGTTTTGTCATTACCATTCTCCTGCCAGTCTTATTTTTACTTATTTAATACTAGCTGTCGCCAGCGGCTTCACCTACGTGAAGATAGAATATTGTCTTAAGGGAATATACTTCCGGAATAAAATGTGCGACTCCAGTATATGGTCTACCCGTGTACCTAACAAGTTTCATCAAAGTCCATTCAGCCGTTCGAGCATGAAGAAGTAACAAACATACACACGCACACACACAGACTTTCGCCTAATAATATTATGTGGTACACATACATATGAAATCGCCACAGCATGTCTTCATTTGCACATCTTTGTCACCAATATGCTCGACCTTCTTATCATGCCGCATGTTGTCTTTAACTACTCATAAATCTCGTAAGGTTACGATTTCCAGGAGCGGCTTTACGGCTCAATGAGCGTCGAACCTCAATGACTAGGTTTTTGCAGCATTTGGCCAACCAGTGCCAGTGTGGCCGCCAAATGTGGCCGTTTGGCCTGTAACCCGACCTCGGGTAGCCGATACCTTTCGCCGAGATTCACGCCACATGCTAAAACACATGGCGTGCCAAAGGTCGACCAAGGAGGTATTTTTTATAGCCTTCCTTGTTTACGTCATGTTAAATCAAGCAAAAAAGATTGTTATTATTCAATCATTCTTTGTAACGACCGTTTTAAAATAGCCGCAAGTTATCACACTAACAGACAGCTAATAAACGACTCGCCACCAATTTATTTCATTGTAATCATGGCTCTCGAGGCGGCCGCAATTGCAAAATAACAAACGACTCTTAAATACAGTAGCGACGAGTCTGGCCGGCAACACCTCGCAGATAAATCAACGTCTCCATTACAATTTTGTTCATACTTTCGAATAAATAATACTCGCCTCTGTCCCTTTCACGCTTTGAATTCGAACGCTCACAAATTATTGTTGGTTCTCGATATTTTATTGTCGTATTACTTTTTTTTGCTTTCATTTGAATGTAGAATCTTGTTGCGTCCTTGTCTG
This sequence comes from Mythimna vitellina, assembly GCA_949316375.1. Lineage (NCBI taxonomy): Eukaryota > Metazoa > Arthropoda > Insecta > Lepidoptera > Noctuidae > Mythimna > Mythimna vitellina. The sequence continues at coordinate 7,782,062 of OX438699.1, read as the reverse complement.
GTTCGTGGTCGGAGCGCTGTGTGTCTCGTTTGTGCTCGCGGCGCGGTAGTAGCGTCTCGAGCACGTGCGACACGTTAAAGGCAGATCGTTCCCACGGTCGGGCTCGAGCCAGACGCCCCCCCGCGCCTCTCTGCCGCCCGCTGCGCGTGATTCGACTCCGGACACTCGTGCCAATGAAATAAAGTGCCCGCACAGCACGTTCCAATTGCAAATGCTATTTGAAGACTTGAAGCAATGAAAGTGGAGAAAATGCCAGCTCTTTCTCTGAAAGTTCTCTGATCTAGATAGACTGACTTTTAGGCGAAAATGGAATGGCAAAGTTCATGAAGAAAGTCTTACGCACGTATTGACAGAGTGTGCTCAAATGAGACGATCATACTTCAATCAGTCACTTGACTGGACAGCTTATCATATCTACGCATGAAAGTGAAAGGACATGAGAGCTCAAATGATATGTAATCTGCTGATCAGAGCGCACAGAAAGGTGATCAAGTGATCAGGTTGCGCAACAAGGAGCCGCGTTGTCCCAGTCTAGATTATCAGGCAACCTGTCAGCATTTCAAACAATAATTAATCGTGGTGATTGTGTAAAATTTAGAGGCTTGTCAAATGTGGGCGTAGGAGAAATTCCAGAAGCCAGTGTAGTAGCAACTATAGTAACTAAGTCAATCGTTGTTAACGTAATGTAGTCCAGTACTAGAATGTCGTTGTTCCCAACTTTCTCGTGTTTTGTTGCCTTGCTTATCTGAGAGCACCAGTTTCTCCTTTTATGGGCAAATTTCTTGTGCTGTTAGTTCCAACTGACCACTGCTTCCTTAAACAAATTGGCAGGTTTAACAAGAGCCGCATATAAACACGGAAGGCCATTACTAGAGACACTGGTTGCTTTAAAATTGACGGTTCTGTTTTTATGTTTTAATTCCTTTTATGGAAAGTTACTTCTTTAAGCAACAATTATTCTGAATGCTTATATTTCTGCAGAATATTCGAACGGCATTATCCTTGATGTAAATGCAAACGGATAGATAGATTGTCGCGCGATTGTGTGTAATTTACTTATCTCTATTCGGTGATTTATGTACCCAGACTATACGGGTGATCTATCACATCCTCCGCAACTAATTTTATTGTAGTATAGAAACAAGTCTATTTATAAATTATAGGCTGTAACTACACTCTGTTGAATGTGACTCGAAACACGAAGTGAAAATTTTTTTACTAAAAATATTTTTTTATCCTCAAAATTGCGTGAAAACTAATTCCTTATTACTACAACATTTACATATGACTCAATTGTTCTAATACTGCATGACCCTGTGCACAAGAACTGCAACAAAGTCAAAAGTCAAAAGTTAACCCTTGCAATGCTTAGGTCGCGTGTGTTCTCGTGCCTTGGAACGTTGCGCGCGCGACCCTGCGACCGACACCGCGTGTGCCCGCAACGCAAGCGCCGCGCATTACACTTCACTACCATAAGCGGAAAGGCGAGCCTTATTTCATAGAACATCATAAGTACTCAAGTCGTATAAGGTAAGCTTTAGAGTGAAAAAAAGTTGGGTGAGCTAGCCAATGGATTAATGATATAGAATCGCATCTTTATTCATAAAGGCGCCAAGAAAAGTTATGGATTAGAAAGATAACTGTTGTTGAGAAATGCGATGAAAAAAATCTAGCACAAAACCTATCCACTATAAATTCACATAGAAAATCTGGATAAAACTTTTCGGGCACGTGTCTTTGGACAGGCACACATATTTAATAAATTTATAGATATATAAAAACTTGATAGCACCACTGCTTACCATCAGGTGGGATGGCACTCCTGCACTAGTTTATATCAATTAAAAAAAAAATCTGAATCAAAAATTCCTGAAGAACCATTTTTACACGTGTCTTTTGGCATTCGACACAGCTTCCAAATATTTTTTGCATTTTACCCGTTACTGGTAATAGTCATGCTTTTATATCCGTAACTGTATTTTAAGTGGTAAGATTATGTAAAGGAGATAGCAATCAGAAGATTTGCGCGCACGCATACATAGTGCGCTCGTGCTATTTGACCTCAAGTGCGCGTGCGACTAGATACGTCATGAATACTGCAACACATGGCGGCTATTTCATGGAATATCATTAAGTTAATTCGCACACGGATGTCTTAAACTGCAGTGTAGACGGTTTTATGTAAGACGCTGGTGAATGCAACTGATTTTCCCGATTGCTTTGAGTGATGTAAGACTCTTGATCATCTTTTTTCCTATCAGAAAAAAGAATGGAACACAATTTTCAGGTGAAACTGTTCTTTATTGCCATTTATTGATGGTTCGATTTATGTGTTGTATTCAGTAATCAGAAATGGGGAAAATTATCATAGTCAGTTGTGATCGGTAAGTTTGTATCAGTACATCCAACGCAAGAATCTTGAATATCCGAGCCAACAATTTGAAAATTGGTTTTGTGAGTGCAAAAACAAGGATAGTCATTTTTTAAATTTAGAAACCATTTTTTCTTTAATACAGCATTTTTGACATTAATTATTTTTCTCGATGAGTTTTCATATTTGGTATTATAGGTTTGGGTACCTCTTAAAATTTGATTGATAAACACATATATCGATTCTATTAAATTACTAGTGATCGGTGCAACGTTTCCATCTGCCATTTCAGTTAATCCTCCTTTGATAAAAAGCTAAAACACGTGTTATTTTATCAGTAACCTCTTCTAATAGCCGTTTTTCTCTCTTCTGCACCAAATTCACCTCAAACATTCGCTTCTGTGTGATATTTTATACTATTTTTTAACGATGTTTTTCGCTTTGTTATATTTACTTGTAAATAAAGACTAAATCAATTATATTTATGAATAAAATTAATTATTAGCAGATACGAAAATAAAACCGGCTAAGTGCGAGTCGGGCTTGCGTACGAAAGGTTCCGTTCCGTACAACTTTTTTTTGCACAAATTATTTTTATTCTTTTTTTTTGTATTTTTTGTTATAGCGGCAACAGGAATACATCATCTGTGAAAATTCCAACTGTCTAGCTATCATGATTCATGAGATACATCCTGGTGACAGACAGACGGACAGTGGAGTCTTAGTAATAGGTATTTTTTTTACCTTTTAGGTACGGAACCCTAAAAATTAAACCTACTCTGTTAAAAATTAATAAGGTCCATGAGAAATATGTATATAATCATTGTGAATATGTTTGCTTGTAGTACTTTGTAGTCTTGTATGAGCTCACTGAGCGCGTGCGTAGTCGCAGGCGCCGCTATCAGCGGAAGCGATGCAAAGAACGTTCATTTGAAGTCACATTGTTCTCTTGTTAATGCGTTTTGTCTTTCAATTTAGTTTATCTTGGTATGTTGCGTGAATTCTTTGTGGTAATCTGTGTACTGTTCATATTATATTTTTTTTCTTTTGATATGTCTAGAAGGAAGGTTACTGAGCTAACGACTTGTAGAACGAAAAAGAGGTATCTAGATTACCCAAGTAAATTGGGGCAAGTAAAGGGTCAACAGTTTACTCCGGTCCCCAAGATACAGGCGCCGCCTAGTTTGGGGACCGTCGTATACTACACAACTGAAGCCCGCAATTAGTTACAGACCTATAATACATTAAGATTATTTAATTTAAGATATCGTTTGTAACAATGTTTCAATAAATTTATTATTATTATTATAGTTTTTTTTTTTATTGGGTATTCGTTCGGCAAACTTCGAGGTAATAGAAGTGGCGCCAATGCCTGCTAGGGCTGCGGGATCAGTGGCCTTTGAACGCAAAGGACAACTGAAAGAACGTAGGTAGGCTTTAGTCCCCTGAGTTTGTTTCGGTGTTTCTTCTCAGGGTAGTCAGCTAGGAAACACCGGCCTCATCTAGTTTAAAATGACGCAAAAAAAATTACGTGTAAAAGTGATTTTTTTTAAACCTATTTTTAAAATAAATATCAGTTATTATTTGTCAGTAAAATTCTGATACCTACTACCTTTTGCTCCACCCGCAGAAGTTATTTGGTAATTTAACACTCCAAAAAGGGTTTATGAATATTTTGTACATAATGTTATTGATGTCATAAGAGAGATAATCAAATAAACTTACAGGAGTGGACTGGAGTGGGAGAAGATATTTGATGAAATCCTAACCACCTAAAAAAGGTAATAGCCACGGTAGATAAAAAGTGATTTTTTAAACCTATTCGCAAAATAAATTTATTATCATTTATCATTGGTCAGTAAAAGTCTGATACTACCTTTTGCTCCAACAGATGAAATCCCACCTAAAAAAAGGTAATGGCCATGGTAGAAAAAATGTTTAAAGTCTTATGTTTAACACTAATCGCCTCTAAATGATTATGTGCAATACTAATCAAGCAACTAGCTACTATTCTCGGTACAAAACCCTTAAGGAAAGATCTGATAACTACTAGAACTTAAGAGGAGATGTTCATTTGTTAAGATTAGCCAACGGTGCACGTCCCGCCTTATAAGTAGCTGGTAGCACTCATTACTATACTGTGCTAATAGCGTTCCCGATAGCGTCAACTTACACCGCGCGCACAATACGGTACCCTTATCTACGAGTACTACACCCTATCAACACCACAATCATATTTTAATTAACGCACGGGCTTGACCCACCATGATTCCACATCGCTACTTTCTTCCTATAAAATCAGCTAACCCAATCAACCAAATTGCCTGTTGTAGTCTTCCCTACCGGTTATAATTTAAATGTCTTCAAGGCTAGAGTGAATAGGTTCCTAATAAACTAGTGCGCCTCACTGTCAACGATTGCATCACTGCTTACCATCAGGCGGGATCGCAGTCAAGCCCTAGTTTATTATAAAAAAAAACGTAATTTATAAACATAAAATAATTTAAAAAAAGAACAATGTGCTGATGTGAACGTAACAACAATACGCTTCCTACGCGTGTACGCGAGGAAATCACAAAAGAATCGAATTACTAACGGAGCGAGATCGATTATCATTTTCATACAATCGACTATCTAAAGGTCACGCGTAATGCTATTCAGTGTACACACAGCTTACATTATTCCATACTGAAGAAACCATCCATAAATTACGGAGAAAACAACCTAAGTAGATATTTTGTGCACTGAAAATCGATCTGAATCGTTCAAGATATAGAGTAGATATTCCTTTAAGAATAGACTCCAAAGTAACTATTTGAGACTATTTGTAAAACATCAAAATGTGAACGTGTGTTATCGCAACTTCGCACGTTTGTGTTAAGTATTAAGAACTAGAATGATATGTCCCTTTGATGAACAGAATGTATCGTAAGCCAGGAAGCGCATTGTTAGGTCACGTTCTCACAACTCCCCTTTTCTTCGAGGGGGAATAAATAATTGCACTTTTTTCTGTCGCATATGGCCAAGGAAAGGGATTGTGCAAGATCGTTCCCACGGTTCGCCCCTTGGGCATAAAGGCCGATCGAGGTCAAGAAAAAATACGTGCCGCCATAATGTGGGGGTACGCTATTGTGCCGGCAGATGCGCGCCATTTCTAGGGTTAAGTGTGGACTCGTTTGAAAAGTGAATTGATTGACGTCATATTGCTTGGGAATCTTATTGGATACTTTTTTTAAGCCATGTTGATTAACATGCTTTTTGATAGTGGTAGGAATCGGATGTTTTTCGACAGTTGTGGAAAACGGTAAATAATTTTTTTGCTAAATGACAAGTATGAAACTAAAAATTTAAGATCGTGTCTGGTTTTGGTCGAATTATTATTGGTTATCTATGAATAGAGAATTATGCTATTATGCTTTCGAAAAAATTTGCAGTGATTTTTCTGAGATGAGGATAATGGAAAAACTTATTATGTAAGAAAAAAATAAGTTAAATTTTAAATACAACAAAGTTTTTAATCTCATTAGAGTTTTTGCTGAAAATGTAAAGAAACTTGAATGCTATACCCGTGAAGCACCTAATGTAATTTTTATGTCATCACTAAACCAATCATAAGACGCTTTTTTTTTTGCTAAACACATTCCAAATACCCCTAAACATACGGGTTCCAATTTCAAAATCCATTCGCGTTGTAAGACCACTATTAATAAGAAAAAAAAAACAACTCGAACAAAAAAGGAATTGCACCTTTTCTAAGGCGTTCTATATTTGAAAACTGGTCGCGTTCCCACGATCGCTCGCGCCAGTTGCGCGCGTCTTCCCCGCGATCTTTTTTTTTTCTCTATTATTATGGCGATATTTTGTGTGACAAGCGAATTATGTTTTTTTTTTCCTGTTAATTATTTTTATTCGAGTATCTATTGGATAAATGATATAAACTATGAATATGAAAATTAAATATTTTTTAAGTTGATTATAGAGTCTTTTCTAGGGAAAACTTACCTGAATGAATCTGGATGATTCTAAAAAATCACTCTCATATATCACCAATTTAAAAGTAAACAAACCATGTTCTAGACGAATGTTATAATTATAAACAAACACTTCATTCTCCAAATAATGTTTTCACGCGTAGTTGCCCTGTGAGTAATCATAATACACATTCAATCAATAAGGGGCATGTGCATAAAAAGTTTTCTTACATCAGATTACCGAATCCATTCAAAAATCTATTCAAAGTTCTTGTAACTAAAGTAGAATTTTGAATGAAGAGGTTTTCAATAAAGAAGGACAAACATTCGAAAATGGAGCTCTATGGTCCTGTTTTCAAATTCGTGTTTGGAACGCGTGGGTTCGCGCCGGGTGACGACAGTTGAGTCTTACACATTGCGTTTTACGCGCGGATCCGTTCCCACGATCCACGCGACATATGGCGCGCGCTGGCTGCACTTACGCGTGATCAACGGTGACGCGTGCACAAAAAACTCACTCGGACTTAGCGGATCTATAGGATGATGCTCTCCCGTAAATAGAGATAAGAAACCGGTATAATGCGACGTCGTTTACCGGCTTTTTTTGAAGTGATAAGGCTGTTGTTGCTTTTGATGATGAGATTGTTAGTTAGGATGTCAGGCCGGTAATTAGAAATTGCGGGTTTCTAATTGTACTGTTAACTGTTTTTTGTGTATCATGAATTAGGTAGAAAAAGCAGTGCAAATAAAATGATGAAGTAATTATATAGATAATTCCAGAAAAATATTATCAAGATTTTTCATCTATGTATTAAGCTCAAAAAGAAGAAATACGTATTATCTTTAACCCATTAATTGCAATAGTTTTCCAATCACTGTTAGACATAATTAATCCAACTCAAATTACAAAATCAAATTACAAAGCACATTACAAAAAAACAATGACTTCAAAACACCAAGGTCGACCGATTCCGAAATTCAAATTCGGAATAGTATGTTTTTTTTTTTCATTTTTAAGGCGGGGGGCAGGTGGTGGCGCGCGCAACTGTCGTTGTTCCCACGGCTCAACTGAACACCGGGCAACACCGGCCGTCTACATACATTGCCATGTGAAACCGTGTCATGATTGCCAATTAACAAAATTATTGAGTTACTTTAATATTAATATGTAGATGTTCTATTTGTTGTATGGTGGTTATTAGACCGTCGACAGTAGGCAGTGTAATTTGGGAGTTGGTTTTGTGATTTCTGTTGTTTTTGGTCAGCTCACGTTTACAGGGAAAATAGAAGAACTTAAATATTTGGAAAGAAAATATATGGAAAAGAACAGGAAACTCTTACTATTTTGAATGATTTTTTTCTGGCATATATTGTAAAGTGAAAGAAAATATTGAAAATAAAAGGAAAACCATGTTGGGCTACTTAATGGTTATTTTTGGTTAGTTTTATGTATACGTACCTACTTTTTGTTATAAAATACGATTATGTTTATTTGGAAAGAAGACTGTGATTCCTTCTTACCTAACGGTCTTCTTGCAGTTCTATATTAGACGGCGTTGGTCTTTGGCCAAAGCCCGTCACCAAAATCAGAACTTTAACGAAGTTATCAACATTTATTGATATTGATAACTGACTGAGGGATTTCTTCGAGTTAAATTCAGTGACTGTTTTAATTATTCGCAAATTGATTCCTAGTGGATATTGTGATGTAAAATTGGTGTAGTTTGATATTTCAAGTGTCTGCGCTCGTGGACAATATGTGTAATCATTGAAACAGGCGCGTCCTCGGTAAAATGGAGCCGAGAATTATTGTAGTATTGACTACTACAGCAAAGCTTAACGAGAAGGCTGACCTGAAATTTGCTGCCATATACTGTAAAAACATTACATGGTGTTTGTTTGGATTTCAAAGTAACTTAAAGTGACTGAAAACTTAGTACTTTCTAAACTTGACACTGGCTAAATGCTCAAACCGTGCGAATCTAAAAAAAAACCCTGATACTACAAGTAGACTTGGTGCTCAACCGTAATTATATAGTAACAATGAAACAATATGCTATAAGGGCATTGTCATATAAATTGTTAAGTAAACGCCAGCGCGTGCGGGCAGGACCCTTGTTGTTATGCCTATCAGGCGAAAACTTATGGAAAACTAAAGAAAAATCTTGAATCATTTTTCCAAAAAATATATGTAGAGAAATGTTCTTTCAATTGTCAGTTATGTTTGTTTTATTACTGTAAAATTATTGTTATTATTTATTATAGCTAGCCCGTATTGTCCTTCTGCTGGGCAAAGGCCTCCCTCTATTGTTTCCAACGATCATGGTTCCTCACTTTTTCATTCCAATTCTCAATGAAGACATCCAGGTCGTCCCGCCATCTCCTTCGCGGTCTACTCCAAAATATATATTCAAAATATTTTCATTTTTTTAAGTCGTTTTGTTAAGTATCAATTGATACAGTACCATACCGCAATATATCAGTTGTAAAATAACAATAAAACAATACCTACAATGTTAGGGTATTGTTACACTAATTGTTAAGCAAATGTCAGCGCGTGCGCAGCCCGCCGCTCTTGTTGTGCTTACACTACACATACTTTACTCATGATATCATAATTTTATCGAGCTGTTTGTGCTTTACCTAGGTGTGACTTCAATTTGTTTTTGATGTGCACACACAAGTGTTGCTGTGTACATATGAATTGGTATCTTCTTTTTTTGTTGGTTTATTGAAATATTATATATCTACCTAAATTTCTGCGGTATGAAATATTTTATTCTTATTTGTCTTTTCATAATTTAAAAAAATATCGAAAGAGTTATTATTGAGAAGTTAGGTAAAAATGATTTTGCTAACAAAAACAAACTAGGTAGTTTTATTTTTTATATACCTGCCTACTAATGACATGGTTTTTGTTTTAACATTTTTTCGAGCAATTTTTATTCTCATCCGGATCGAATGTTCGACATGTTTCTCCAAATTTCAAAATAAAAATAAAACAATATCTTAGTTCTACCGTGATCGCTGGTTCTACCAAAGAGTTTTATCATCCTCAAATCAGCGCCATCTATCGCGCCATGGCTGCACTAAACCGGACAGATTCCCTTTCAAACAGACAGGGGTGTCGGAATTCGGAAGTATTTGCAAGACAATAGATTCGCAGACAATGTCTTCAGGTCAGAGTGCATTCATTCCGTGGGAAATATTGCAAATATTGGAGGGTGATTCCTGTATATAAAGTGTACGTTACAATTTCATGTTTAGTTATTTGAGTGTCCTCGACCAGGAAGTAACGGTACCTTGTGATCTGATTGTGATGTGATTTTAGTTCTTGTAAAAAGTTGAAATAAAGTGTAAAAAAAAATGATTATGTAGTGACAGTATGTGATGTGGTGGTATCTAAAGTGCAGTGCTAAATTAAAAAGTGTATTTTGTTTTAAATCTTGGTTTGTGAAGATAGTTCTACAATATGGGACCTATAAGTATTTTTTTTTTAGATGTGCATTTTATTATAGAAACAGTCGCGTAAAGTGTGATTTCCACCTTATTTAGGCATTTTGTGGGGAAGATGAAACTTGAGTCATTTTCTGTGCTAAATGCTTAAAATAGTGCCTATATGTAATTATAATATATGACTCACGCTAAGTTTAAGAGTAATTTTACTAACATCTTCATTTCAACAACGATATTTAGTTATCTGTGTAATATTTTTTTTTTTTTTTATAAATAGTATTAGTCAATAATGTAGATTGATCTAGTAAGATAAGATTTTCTAAATTCATATCTTAATCGTCTGGATCCAAAATACTTAGTATCTCACAATATCAAAATTCTTAATAACAATTGAAAGTTAGATCACACTATCAACGTGACTCATATAAAATTAAGTATGTATGTGCAATTACAACGCATTGAGCAAATTATTTGAAGTCGAGCAGATAGTATATAATATAAAATGAATTGTATCAGTTGTGTAATTAATGGCGTGTGTCGTTAACAAGTGCGGCTTCAATGACTCACTTTGTTTGTTATTCTTAAGGCGAATTAGTTTTTTTTTTATTTACGGGAGAAAACCAACTATGACACATTATTTTTATAGAAAAAAAATACCAAAGTATATGATTCAATGTGTAATCGACAACAATTTCCGCAGAATACTCAAAATATGTTTGTAAAGTATGCGATTTGAAACTAGTATGTCTTAGTATACCACAACAGCTCACTCTATAAAAAAAACCAAGCTACTTTATGGGCGCTTGACGAAAAAAAAAATGAAGTGTAAAAAAAAATTGACGTGAATTGTTTTTTTTTTTGTGAATTTAATAGATATTTTAATTTTAGGTCCATTATGACCGAAAAGTTTTAGGTCTTTATACTACGTTGCAATATTTAAAAAATATTGTAAAATATGTATGGTCAATAGAGCTCTGGCCTTAAAAAATGGTTTTCAAATATGTTTCAACATTCTATGTCATATAAAAGTATGTAATATAGAAAATATGCTAAAATTAAGTAGAATCATAAAGTGAAACTTTTACAAATATTTCTCATATATAATACCCAAGCTTATTACGAGAAATATGTTGCAGCACTATCTTTCCAATTTTAATTAGTATGTAACTATTGTCATTCCTTCACATTCAAACGGCTGAGCGAATTTGGATGCAATTTGGCACATAGGTAGGCCATGTCCTGCAATACTACACAAGATTTATTATGCATGGAGTAAGTTCATTTGGGATAATCTTCTACTTTCTAGCAGGCGAAACCGTTTGGTTTTGCATATATTCTTTCGTACCTAGAAAAATCATGTTGAACATGTCATCCACAATCGTTGCCGTAAACCTAAATTACAAGTGCACTACTATCCCAAGTACTTTCCTTGCTTAAAAGGTTAAAAGTCAATATTTGTCATCATCAACGCAATTAGTCTTTAACAAGAGGGTTTACCAACGATTCTCTTTCATTAAACCATGACCCACAGTAAGCTCTATTGCATGTTTGCCTTATATTAACCGTTACTGCATGCGTGTATTATGCTCCTACGAGGCTACGACATTTGAAAATAGAATCATCGCTTTTTTTTAAGTTTATGGTCATTTAGTTTTTTTTCAAGCTAATCGCAAAGTCTAGCAACTTACTAACTGCCAGTATTTTTAGATTTCTCATGTAGATGAATAAGTATTTAGTCCATGTTTTTAGTATGCTGTTTGTGTTCATTTTAACCCTGATTTTTCCTTTTTGTAGTTTATTGTCACTTAGTTTTTTTTTTCAAGCTAATCGACATAGCCTAGCAACTTACTAACTGCCAGTATTTTTAGATTTCTCATGAGAATGAATCAGTATTAAGTCTATGTTTTTAGTATGCTGTTTGTGTTCATTTTAACCCCAATTTTTCCTTTTTGTAGTTTATGGTCATTATGTTTTTAAAGCTAATTAACGATACATAGTTGCTTATTAACTACCAGTGTCTCTAGATTTCTGTAATGTATGGATATAACGTGTTAGATTTTAGTGAGCGCTGTCTGCGTTAATTTTGTCTTAAATTTTTCCTGCAATTATTAGTATTTTGGTTTTGGTTTTTTTATCATGTTAAATTTCAGTTCTGTAAATAACTGCTATCTTCGTGTTTATTTTAACCCCAATACAGGTAAATAACTAAAATATTAAAGATCTCCGAAACGGTCAATTGCGATTGACAATGTTTACGTGAATGACAATGTATTGACTATTACTTCAGTCATTTAAAGTAAACGACCAAATTTTGTATTAATTAGCGTCAATTACGTAAATATCGAACCCATCGGGAACCGTTTACAGTTGTATACTGAATGGCAAGGCTTGTTAATGACTACCAAAACAGTACTACCGTACACAGCCTTAATAAAACCCCGCCTTAATTAAGCACAAGCCAGCTCATTGACGCAAGTTGTTGTTGACTCGATCAGTGTGTGCCATCATCTGAACAAACAGCCCCTGGATGATATCACCGCTGGTGTGGACCTGGCATACACAGGTGTTAGGTACTCCACGTTTCTGTACTACTCTTAATCATGTGACTTACTTTGTAGAAGGCTGTATGGTGGTTGCTTTTGCGTGTTTTACGTGTCTTTCTGCCCATGTTTTTGTATAGTAGGCAGCTATATATCGAATGAAGGAAATAAGATATCCGAGGAGAACCAAGGTCACCGACATAGCCCGAAGAATCGCCAAACTAAAGTAGCAGTAGGCAGGGCAGATTGCTCGTAGAACGGATGGTTGATGGGGCCGAAAGGTTCTAGAGTGGCGACCACGCACCGGAAAACGCAGCATTGAAAGACCGACGACCTGGTGAGAGTCGCGGAAATGCAGTGGATGCGAGACGCACAGGATCAGTCGTTGTGGCGACGCTTTGGGGAGGCCTATGTCCAACAGTGGACGTCTTTCTACCGAAATGATAGTGATCTATATGTCGACTAATCATTGTATGGCTACAAAAAATCCGGTTATTATAAGAAAGACATGCCGATTAAAAAACTATGCCAAAATTTGAGCTGCAAGTTTTTTGGAAAGAGTTAGGTTTCTATTAAATCATAGCCCTAGAACGTGAAAGGCAATCGAAGAAAATTTAAGTTTTAGTCAAGTCTGACACACCCTCTCGCTTCACCCAATGCAGGAGAAGTTATTTGATAATTTTCTTACTCAAAAAAAAAAAACAAAATCATCTTATTTAGATTTGGTTTACAACGCAACCAAGAATGGTCAATTTTTCGTTCTTGTAACTATTTAGAGTTATATATCAAAATAAGAATGAGAAAGAACTCCCTTAATATCATGATGATAGTCCCGTGAAATGGTTTTATATTCAGTTCTAATTGCTTTTATCGCTTCTATAGCATCGGCAGCACCCTAACAGCAATTTAATTGTAATTGAAAACTAATTAACTCTCCCGCCGAGCACAATCTTCAATTAGCTATACATCATAATAATTATAGACTTATAGCACGCCATCCAGCCCAGATTAAATTACAGAATGACCCTTCCCTTCAATTCTAAATCCCTGCACGTGTACATGAAATCGCCAATTGCTTCTAAAAGTAACAATGGTCATGCACGTGTACAAAGAAAATTCCGCATTCGAAATTAGAACGAAAAAAAAAGTTAACCCAAATTTTGCAAGAGTTGCGGAATTCGAAATAAGGGTTGCAAAAAATCCTTTCTAAGCCGAGCGTCCGACGCGCGATGCATCCAACACGTGCATGAGGTAACAATGCGTCGATGACTCACGAACGAGCCTCGAAACGTCGATACAGAACGCCGTATTATTAAACTGGAAAAAGAAAAAAAAAAAGATAAGCGTTCACTCGTCGTACCGCGTCAAGGAATTGTACATCTGCCGAAATTTCTCACGGATCCGTCGCTCGAGCGAGCGTCGAGCGCTACGTATGGTATTATTACACCGGACCACTTCGCTATCTCAACCCGCGTATTATAGATCTTGTAGTGGTCTGTTCTGGTAATTATGACGACTGGCCTAGCGGTACCTCACGCTGGGTACTTTTTAATCAATAGTAACAATTAGCATATCTGGTTTGAGGCATTTAGCGCGACGTGAACAGAATTATCGAAGCTTGAGATGCAAATTATTACAGTTGGGTTGTTATTGATACTGAATGGGCTTTAAGATATGAAAAGATCTTTTAATTGCGAAATTGCGAGTTGTTATGGGTAGTAAAGGAAAGCTGGACATTAATGATTTTATTATGTTTATCTTTCTAGGCATCATGTTTTACGATTCGAAAAGTGTTTTGCAATGGTCGGAATTGGGTTTTTTTGCCTCTATAAAATTTTCCATGCTTTATATAAACCTGTTACCTGTCTTTGATTTTGCATGCTAGGTTATCGAACGTTAACTTTCCCAATAGCCATTTAGGGTTCTCCCGACTAATGAGCGGGTTTTCAACGGTATTGATGCCAGGTCGCACTGGCGGATTGCATCATCGATATTTTCTACTTGCGACGTGAAAATCGAAACTGGAGACGTGGAAATATTGGGAAATCCTGATTTGATTTTTACCCGGAATTTTTTTACTGAACTTTCTTTTTTGTTGCTAATTTGGTTGTTTTACTTGTTTATTAAGAGAGTATGCGTAAATAAAATCACAATTTTTTGCTTGAGTATTGATAACAATTACTAATAAGATTATGACATTTTAATATGTTTGATTCTTACTAACATATCTGATACTATTTATAATAGCATGACTAACTGGTTTTCGCTTATTAAAAAAATCCTTGTTTACTTACCGTAATTAAAAACGAATGATAGAATGTTTTTCTTGAATAACAATTTAACAAGTTGAGGTTTTGGTTTGCATTGATTTTGATCATTAATTTGATTTGAAGATTTTGAGCTACCTTATGTAGAACTATTGTCCGGCAGGAGGTGCGCGTACCTCGATTGTTCTATACTGCACGTTGTAGGACGAATGCGGGGGTGCGAGCGCCTCTCAGTCAACTAGCGGCAACCTATAACTCGCATTTTATAGATTTAGACATTTTCGCGCTTTCTCAATCTAAATTTAGAAAAATGGCTTTTCATTTGCTGGCTCACCGCCTTTAAGATAGACTCGTATGTATTTGCTTCTCTCATAATAAGTGTGTCATAACGTGTTATTTCGTGGACAATGGTGTGGGTTATCCTTTTTACTTTTCTGATAAAACTACTGTATATTGATTCTGTATTGTATAACTGTGTTTTGTCCCAAATAAATAAAATAAAATCTTTTCTGCATGGGATAATAATAAATCATAGAATGTTGTGTTTTTGGACAGATCACACTAATATTAGCGAACGTTTGTTTTGGCATTTGGCATGAGGGTAGGCAATGGCCTAGAATCGCATATAGAAGATTGCCAGGAGTATGTTCCTTTGCGATTATTTCTAATTTCACGTGGTTACAAGTTAGTAATTTATAATTTGCGTATAACAACTGTGTATTTGATCAAATAATTGATTATTAATCGAACGTTATACACGTTGATTAGAAGGTATCAGTTGCATGATTTTCTCTAACAAGTTGGTTTTTTCTAACAGCATATTGTTTTTTCTTCTTTACCTTTTTACGTATTCTTGAGATTATTTATGCATCATGCTTTGCAATTCCGTGAATCAATGCACGTGATCTGATAGTAATAAATCTCAATAGATGTAGCTTCTGTTATTACAATTTTCTTTTATAATACTACTAACAAATGCAAAGTTAACTAACAATACTAACAAATGAATGGACTCTATAGTAAATGCATTAGCGTAGTGCTTTCAAAGATGCACGTGCTTCGTGCATAAATAAATTTCTTTTCATTGTTACAAATCAATTGTTCATCTTCTTTCTTTATCTCCATTATTTGATTGCACAATGCGTTCCAAATCTAAATGGTTCGATTTTTAAACTTTTCCAACGACTTGTTTGAACGTGTTCTCGTGGTTTAATGTTTGCAACAGGTTGAAACTTGTCTCCAGGGTAGTTTGACTTTTAACTATACCTTTTTATGTTGTAACCTTTTTTCTCGGAGAGATGCTTATACGTGGTTTTGCCTGGAGAGTCTGTTATTATCGTCTTGACTACTATGTAAGGTGCTGGTATTAAATTGAAGGTTTTTACATGAATAATGAAAGTGGTTATGTTGATGTGATGTATAATGCATGGGCGATGTGGGTGTTTATTACTGAGGCTGCAACAAGAAATGTCTTGGCATGGCTCGGTCGGTAATGATCGCAAAATTTGCGTAGACATATGGTAGGATTAGAGATAAGAGATTTTCTTCAAATTTTCTATTGGATTTATTTTCGTTTTGATTATTTTGAGTTGGATTGTTTTTTATTCAGGAAATAAGAAATATTTGATTTGACGGAAATAATTAAAAAAAATATAGTTTTTTATAATTTTAATAAAATTTTGCCAGTCCTGATAATATTAGTATTATTGTGACTTCGACTCTCTGATAAGACTCACGTGGCCTGATACATGAACTTTATATAAATATTAATTTTAAGCCTATTTCAGAAAACTACAAAACTGACAATTGACTAATTCTAATCCAGCAATTCTAAACCTACAAATATCACAATCAAATCTTTCAACTTATCATAATATCTATCGAGACTAGAACCCATTAAATTTTACGACCAGCATTTACGTAACATATCACAGTACGTGCCTAATTGTATAAAATAAATAACAGTTCAAAACAAGAGAGTTAAGTCGGCGTCTTAAAAAAAGAGACCATTAAATGTCCGGTAGCCGTGCCTCGGGCTTGCACGTGCGCAGCCGCACAAAATGTTGCTCTCCGAGTATGGTGGGGTATGGAGGGCCGGAATGGTGGCTCGCGCCGTCGCCCGCGCCACGGCCCGCGACCAACTCGTCCGACCACTTTTTGGCTCGAAACCAAGAAAGCCCAAGCATGTTTTATACGATTCTGTCTCGTCTTATTAGTACTGGACCTTGCGGTTTTACTTCGCTACTGTATTTAGTGTTTTAATGTGTTTGTTATGGTGTTGTGTGTAAAGGTTTGTAGGCAGTCATAGTAAAAGATAGCAAATTCATTTCAATTCGTATATTATCAATTCATATCATATAACACGATTAAACGTCAATAAATTATCCCTAAAACAATTAAAGCTCGATAAGGAAGATCACAATACTAAAGCTCACTAATTCCTTAACTTAATAATTTATACAATACAAATTATTTTCAAAAAATATCACAAACACTATCGAAATTACAATTAAAGCTTTCGAGGAGTTATCACGAGTATTGAGCAGGCCTAACCTAACTTAACCCTATATGGCACCTTGAACTAAGTTAAAGCTAAGATCACAGACGGTTGCGGAAACCAACAGAGCAGGCACTGGTTTCACGGAAGACACTGATTGTTGTCTAGTTTTGAGTTCCAGATTAGGCTTGCACCCAGCGGTCTTGCAGGGCTGGGTACTGCTGCTCCGCGGTCTGGCACTCAGTGTAGCAGTGAGCTGCTGCGAAGTCAGCCTCAGCTTTGGAGACGGTGGTCCAGAAGAAGGTGCCGGCGTCAGTGCGCGCGAAGTGAACCGGTACGTAGAAGTTGTCAGGGGTCACTGGCACAAGGTCGCACGTCTCGTCCCCGTTATACACGAGGAAGGCTGCGCCCGAGGGGCACGCCTGCATCTCCTCGCACAGCTTGCGCTCCAGCAACTCATTGCTTGAGTTCTGCTCCTCCTCGAAGCACGTGTCGCAAGTTTTGACAGGAGCGCGTTTCGTGGATTTCTTGATCAGCTTCATCAGAGGCCTCAGCAGCGCTTTGATGCCACTGTTCTTCATCTTTTCACTGTTGTATCTGTTCTCGTTGATCGAGTTGTTTGTCGCGATGATGTATTCGTTGTTGGCGTAGTAAGACATGTTGAAAGATTTGATAGATAAATAGTAATAGTAGAGAGCGTGTGTCGCTAGTGAGATCACAGGCGGGAATGTGGGGCTGCATGGGCCGGTCGGGCTTTTATAGCCGGCTCGCCGCCCCCGGCACAAAAGGCCCTGCGTACGTGAAAAGCTCCCCTCTGTATGTGTGGGTGAGTCAAGTGGTTTATTCGATACCCCGATATGCATTTCGTATTTCGTGACAGGTCTTCATAATTTTGGTAGAGTTGAGACAAGTTCTTTTTTTGACATTTTTGAGGATGAGTAAATTACTGTCAGCTTGTTTGTGACTTAAAATAAGTAGATTGAAGAGATTGTAGGAAATGTAAACGCTATTGGAATATGGCATACATTAAACTTAACGAGTTGTCTTAGATATGTATACATACCAAGCAACTAAGATTTTCTAACAACTTTGTAGAGGTAATTTTGCTGTGTTTATTTACATCTGTGAATCGCTCATCGAGCACTTGTCGGATAATTTTCACATGTGTCTATTTGATTCTTATTATCATATCAAACAAGTGTGTGAAAGGGTTTCATGGGAAAATCGGTCACGTGCCGTCCACACGCCCAAGTGTGGGCAAACACAACACATGTTGATTGCCCCCCAGTTATGTGGCCCCGGTGGGCTCCAGTAGCCGTGACAATGTGATTGTTATCCCTTTACCGAGGTCACTAAGTCAGGGGGGCCGACCCTCGCGCGGCCAGTTCACGCGCTACCCACGCGTACGTCACGAGACCCTAATAAAGTCTCGATTTAGGGTAACCTCAGTTATTAATTGACTCATTCTTATATAGACTATCGTTACACCCTGAATATACTATGATGGACCCTACAAGGTGGACCGATGACCTGGTGAGGGTTGCGGGAGTCCGATGGATGCGAGACGCGCAGGACCGTTCTTTATGGCGACATTTGGGGGAGGCCTATGTCCAGCAGTGGACGTCTATCGGCTGAAATGATGATGATGATACTATGATAATATTATCGCCCACAAGAATAGAGCGCAATAAATTCATGTGTTTCCATTCGTAATTCTTACACGTAACCCTATCTTAGATCCGGAATTTGAATCATCCAAGTTAAAGTTCATTAGCATTTTGTTTACAAAAAGAATTATTAAAGTAGGATGCCACCTACACACAAAATATTCGGCTCGTACCGGTCCAAACATGTAGGATTTTTTCTTAACATGTCCGAAGAGAGTATTACAAAAAAATTAAGTTTAAAAGAAATCAGTGTAGCGGTGATAGTGGTTGTTCGGCCAATGGGGTGCGCGCGCGCCGGCAGGTGCTACGATCCGAAGGCTCTTGCACACACACGCTCGCAAGCCAAGTATACGATCTTTGAACACGTGCATTCGAACAGGACAAACATATGCATCCACAGGGGCTGCGAGCGAGAAGCGCGATATTTTTTATCGATATGAATAGATTCACGACTCCCTCATATCCGAAATAGGGTAACGCAAAGGCTAATTTGGTTATTGAAAATTGAGGGGTTGTTCGTGGGAATGCTCCTCGTTCCTAGGTTCCCAGGGTTGCTCGCACATTGAGTTTTTTCGGCGATTCGAGATTCGGAACGACGACAGATGGCAAGCGGTGGATCGTCCTCGTTCTGCTTTGTTATAATAAATCGTATGGGGTATTGGAATTAAACATACCATTTTGATGGCTCAGCGCGTTTGTGCGGGTGTTGAGGGGATGAAGATGTAAACAAGTGTAAAAGGGGTCAGTGGAACTCGACCGGCTCTATAATTAAATGTCTATTAGGAGCATTTTGAGATGATTAGGAGATATTGTTAGGGGTTGAAGTTATCATTATAATGACGGCGATCAAAAGATCACTTTAGATGATTTGAGAGGAAGATTTACGATGCAAATTAGAATGATTTCGGTTCTTATAAATTACTTGAATAGGTTTTATTGCTCGTTAATTATATGTCTTTAAAATGTGAACGAGTAGAGGAGAATTAATTAGGCCTAACAATTTCTTACTATTTCTCACCTTTTGCGTAATCATCGTAGCGTGAAAGAAACGTAGCGAATCTACCATGAAATAATACATATTCCCATACTTACCTGCCTATAAATTTGTCACTTTTTTCAGGGCATCGTACGAGTCCAGATTCCCACGTTCTGAAGATGCAAAAACTACAAAAGAAAGAATAGATACATAGAAGATACTTTGCGTGATTTAAAAAGCGAAGCATTGTGCCCTGCGGCGTGACAAGTGACTGTGACGTCACAATATAGTAGCTTGGGGTGCATAATGACGAGCCCTATTGTTGGCTGTTTGTGATTCCACTTGTTGCGTTAGAGGGTGAGGTCAGATTGTATAAGATTTTTTTTCGGGTTGTGAAATATGATTTTGAGCTAAGGTTTTTAATATTTGACAAGTGACAGTAGATACGTAGTTTTGACACTTAATACGTAAATACTCATAGTGTTATAAATGTAAAAAAATACTTATCTACTTTAGACATAGTGTAAATAATTGCTACACTAATATTATATAGAATGTAGAGTTACTAGCCATATGGGTATTGCTTTCGCAACATTCTTGTTACGGTAAGCCACCACACTGAAAATGGAAAATCATTGCTGTTGTACCCATATTACCTTATTAGCTTTTGCCCGCGGCTACACCCGCGTTTGTAAAATATGGCTTATGTCACTCAAGAATAAAGCAGTACTCTATCAGTAAAAAAAAATCAGCAATCAGACCAGTACTTTCAGAGATTACCTCCTACAAAAAAGCAAAGAAACTACCTCTTTATAATATTAGTGTAGATTAGTAAATACCTGGAATTCCAGCTATTTCGTTTGTATATGTTCAAATTCGATATGTAAATTTTTATATATGTTTATTATTTTTAATATGTATGTTTGTTTTTTTTTTGCCCGTTTGTAAATATTTTTATTTTCAGTCTGTATATACCTATACCTATTAAGCAGAAATCAGAAATATAATATTTATTAGTTAAAATGTTTATAAATAGTTATAATCAGTATGTGTGTTTAATCACTGTTGATAATTATAAAGAAAAATATATAAATAAATATAAAGTAAATGTAAATAAATATAAAGATCCTCTGTATATTTAAGATATTATTTAATTCAAAAATAGTATCAAAAAATTCATACACCTTTTAAACAATTTCGAAAAGATAACAGTTTAGTTTAGGTATCCATTAACGTTATTATTAACTCTTGCCATAATTTTGGCAGTACTTTAACAAATGAAGTTTAGCGGCTATTTTAATTTATTTAAATTGATTTTTAGTGGATATTGTGATGTTTAATTGGTGTATTTTTTGTTTCAAGGTTCTACTGAATAATAAGTGGAATCATTGAAACAAGCGGTTTTGGTAAATTGATGCTGAGAATTTTACTATATTGAGTATTGAAATCGTCAAAAAGTTCCTCTGCGAAGATTATCGAGATCTTTTGCTGCCAAATACTGCAAAAAATTTAGAACGTGTTATGGAAAACAAAATGACTGTTTTTTGTATAAAAAAATAAATACATACTCTTTGAACATGACATTGGCTGACAAAATGTGCGAAGCAAAAAAGAAGCTATATAAAATGATTAAGAATTTTGTAAATTCTGAATAGGTAATACTTCCCAGTGCCTAATAATTTATATCAAACTATTTTCTAATTAATCTCATTTTACTAAAACTAGTGAAACTATTCAGTTGTCCCTATGTCAAAATAGTTTTCCACCAACCGGGGGTCGTCATTGGGTGCACTTGCACAGCTCGTGTCAGGGATATATAATTGTCGGTTGCTATCACGTCCTTGAAAAGTGTCTCAGGGGCCTCTGGGAGTTAACTTCGGTTCGGTCCCTTGTACGCCTTCCAAAGGTCCAGAAAAATTTAAATAGAATTGCTTTAATTTCATGTAAGACCATATTCTTAATAGGATCTGTGACATATGTACGAGTACTTTTATATATGTAGATAATGCTCACAGATATGTCGTTTTGTTTTATTGTTTGCTTATTATAAATAAGTTTGTTAATGTTAGTAAATAATAGTGCTCCTATTATGTTATATTTGTAAATATTATAAAAGTTTAGTGCTGTTTTATATTTATTTAAGTTTTAGTTGCATTGATATCTATGAATGTTGATTGAAGTTGTTTTAAAGTTTTTGATTGACAGTGCCTTAAAAACAATTGTGCCTTATTAAAACAATGTACCTATATAAAAATATGTAAATTGTAAATAATGTCCATACTAGATTTTTAAGAATTTAAATTTATTTTGTTGTTAAAAAAAGTAAATAAGACCTATACAAAAATTGTAAATAATGTCTAAAATATATTTTTAAATAATTTAAATTTATTTATTGTTAATAAAATGTAAATAAAGCCTGTATAAAAAGAAATATCATTGTAAATAATGACCTTACTAGATTTTCTACTAATTTAAATTTAGTTAGTTGTATTAACTACCTCAATCTTACTTTAATTATCACAAAAAACTATCCTTCGCCTAATATTGAAAAACGACAGTTTCCAACTGTCAAAAAGAGAAAAAAATCACTACGCTCCCCTCGACTGCGTGCGTGGGAATTTCAGTTACGGTATCACTTGAACTAAACTTGGGGGTGGAAAATAAAAGAATGTATAAATCACCCCTAATCGCTTCTTTTGTTGGCTTCTACACTTGTTGCATCACCACATTGTATGAGATTTTTGTACCAAGATATTACTAACAACTCCGATAATTGGTCGTCAGTTACATGCTACTTATTACGTGTACACAAGGCTCAATATGATATCATATGTATTTTGTGACGTGTAGAGTACTATTTGGTAAAGGGGCCAAAGAATATGGGGGCGGTAAAATTTAGGGGTCGTCGAACAATTAAGTGAATCACAGGTAAACTTATAGTAAATTAGAAAAAAAAAAGATTTTCGGAAACCTTACCTATGTGAATAATATATTAAAAGAATTAAATATATCTAATATCTAGGTGGTTTTACTAGATTTTATAAAATTATGTGTTAATATTTCTTAATAAAATTTTGTATGAGTAGATTGTTTCCTTTATTTCTTTTAAAATAAATTTTCATTTGAGTAAGCTCTTATGCAATTTTAACCATTGTTTTCATAGAAACATAGGAACAGATATATCTTACTAGATATCATGGACTTGCATATATGTAAGGTACCTTTTCTAATCTTGTAAAGAAAAAAAAAACTACATTTTAATTATCTCGTCTTTAAAATAAAACCAGAAGATTTTTAGATGAACCTTTTTTGATTCATTTCGTTGATTGATACAATCTCTATAGTAACAACTTGAGTAAAAGAAAAGGGTATGAAGTTTTGTTTTTATTTAAAATGTAAGAAACTTCTCCTAATGAGGAGGAGGCCATCATTAAAGGAGCTAAAGGGGAGGGAGGTGATAATAAGCCTCCATTTTCGGGTACTCTCGTTAGAGCTACGGTGCGACTGCGAGCGATTTGACAAAGACACATTAGAGAACAACAAACTGTTGTTGACACTAACTAGTAATTCTGGTACTCAAGGAAATATTTACTTATGTTATTATTAGTACCGGGATTTTATTTATTTATTTATTTAATCCTTTATGCACAAACGTACTTCGGCAGACTTAATGCCTTAGGCATTTTCTACCAGTCAACCTTAGGGTGATGCAGAGATGAATAGTGGATTTTCAAGCTACTTTTAAATATAATTAATTATATTACAATGCAGAAAAGTGAAAACAGGAGTTATGGTATTTAGAGGGTGTGTATTTGTTTATGCAAAGAGGAAAATTAATGTGTAGATAGTGTATTAGAGAAAGTGTATGATGGAGTTAAAGATCGTCAAAGAACTATTATCAAATATAAAGAGTTCCGATACTATATTATAAATACCTAAAAAGATACTCTAGCAACACTTTTTGGGTAGAAGAGATGCTGTATATCGCCGAGTTTAAAAAAAATTAATATTATATTGATTCAGTTAAAGTCGTTTTGCTTAAATCAAACTAATATCTAAATTAAAAGGTCCTGTAATTATTAATTTAAGGAAAAAAAAGACCAACAAATTGCTTCCAAATGCTACGCAGAGAAAAATAAGTTTTATTCGGAACAAAGTCGCTAACAGTGAGACGTAGCGTTACGTCTGTATTTTATTTTGAAATTTTGAGAAGATGAGTTCGGGAGTACTGCGGCTTAATAGCCTGGGAGTTGTACTCGGATATTAAGTTTAATAACGATACTCAGTAAAAAGAATCGTTATAACTTTAAAGTATTCATTACAGATTCGACGCGCTCTGTTTGACGGTACAATAAAAATCAAACTCGTGCTTTGTCTTTTTTCTATTCCACATTTATAGAAATTGCCCTCAGTTATTATGAAGACATATTATTATACGATATTTCTGTTTTATTGTTGGTGTTTGTTGCTATTAACTTTAGTTGGCGTCGTAAAATTGTTCATTTTGTTTTAAGATGTAAAATGTATGTTAATTAAATGTACATTTTTCACCTGTTTTGTTAGCGTCTATTAAAGAAATGGTTAATTAACGTCCTTATTATTCTGTGAATGGCACTTATTGTTTGTTAATTACAATATTATTTTAAGAACACTCAACATTTAATGGTACTGTTTTCTGTTCTTGACTTATACTAACTTCATACTGTAAGAACTTTCATTATTAAAAAAAAACAAAATATGTGGCGTCACGTATTATATATCGCTCAATTAGTACAATAAAGACGCACGCAAATTTTACAAGAGATGCTAAAGGTACGACATTTTGCAGCAACTTTTTGCAACCGTTGTGATTTTAAAAGAAACTTTACAATTTCGAACTTAGGTTATAATTTAGGTGTCTTCATGGCTAGAGTGAATAGACTCTTAATAAACTAGTGTGCTTAGCATCACTAGTTTAAATAAATAAAAACCAGCCAAGTGCGTGTCGGACTCGCGCACAAAGGGTTCCGTACCGTCGGTAGTAAAAAACGCCAAAAAATCACGTTTGTTGTATGGGAGCTTAAATATTTATTTTATTCTATTTTTTGTATTTGTTGTTATAGCGTCAACAGAAATAAATATGTGAAATTTTTAACAGTCGTGCTATCACGGTTCATGAGATAAAGCCTGGTGACAGATGGACAGACAGACAGACGGACAGACAGCGGAGTCTTAGTAATAGGGTGGACCCTATTACTAAGACTCCGCTGTTTAACGAAGGATGCAAATTTATACCAATTTCATAACAAAACTAGCTTTTTCCCGCTGCTTCGGGTGGTTGGTTAATGCGGATGTAAAGTTGAGGTTGAAGCCAGATAAATAATGTACAACCAGATATAATAATATGTATCCTTAAGGTTCAAACTTGCTACCGTAGTCACAGGCAGTAATGGGTAGATAGCCGTCCGACCGTTCGGTAACCGTCCGGACCCAGCCAAAGTCGTCGATGGCGCGTAGTTCCGCGCGTACCTCAAGGATATGTCAACAAATCGAAGCATACTGGGGCCATGGGTTGTGCGAAAGTGAACCTCGGGGCCCTGGAACACAGGCAAGGAAGGAACAGGAGTGGGTTTTTAGTCAGTAAAAGTCTGAAATTTTCTCCCGCTTCGCCCGAGAGCGGGGGATGTCTTAAGATGATTATCCTACCGAAATTGGTTGTAGTTTAACCGTAAAAGCGTAACAGACGGAGAGAGTTTATTTATTTATTTATTTATACTTCATGCACATAAAGGTACAGAGGCGGACTTAATGCCTAAGGCATTTCTACCAGTCAACCTTTGGGTGATGCAGAGAAGAATAGTGGTAGGTGCAATAAAAGAGAGATAAGAAAAAAAAGGGCAATATAAAAAAGATGTACAAATGAATCATAGATACAATACAATATAGGTAAATATAATATATACATAATTTAATGAACTAAATACATATTGGTCCAAATCGACAAACAGAGGAACATTAACGTTGTGATGATACTACTGCCAACTTCTTACGAATATGCTCGCAAACCTCAATCTTGAATCTTAATCGGTTTGTAACCATCCTGACCTCTACTTTCGTACTTACAATATTAAAGTGGAATAAAATTTATAAGTTTATATGTAAAGGGTAATCTCTGAAACTACTGAACCGATTCTGAAAATTCATAAATACGTAGCTGCACTACCCTTGAGTGTTACAAGCAATTTTCATAGCATTAGTAATGTGGGCGAAGCTTCTGACGGGAGATAGTACTCAATAAGATTAGTAAAGTGGCAGATATTGTCTATTCACCCTTATAGTCAGGCATTAAGTCCGCCTTTGTACTTTATGTTGCATAAAGTTTAATAAATAAATAAATAAATAAATAGTCATATTTTATTATATAAAGCCAAAAACCCGCTAATAACTCCCAATGACCATACAACTAAACTTGATTCGTAACCTTCACTAATTTGACCAATAACAATAGCCCCCAACAACTAATTACTTACACTAATACTTCCAAACTGCTCCATCACTGGCATCGAGTATAAGGCTGCGTCCTGATTGTTCCAGTCAAATCATTTGAGGCCGGCAACCGGCGGCAACAACAAGCAACGGCTATAAATAAATAGTTAAGTGCAACGGACGGTTAATTCCAGCAATTTGTTGTTGGTACAAATAATAGGGCGTAAGGTGTAAGCGGGTGGCGATTTGAAACGTCAGAGAGCTTTCTTCTTGTCAAGAAAGAATATAACGTCTTTCTCCGAATATTGAGAACTGATCGGACTGGATCACTTTATACCAGTAAAAATATAATATAGTATTTGTTTTTTTATTAAAACTTCAATCAACATAAAAGTATAAAGGCGGACTCTCTACCACTCAACCAAGGGTGGTGAAGTAAAAATATGGCAGGTACATAAAAAAAATAAAAGATTATTAAGAAAACAAGGGTAAAAATGTAAGGGTACACCAGCTTCAAACTGCGTAAAAGTAAAAAACTAAGGAACAAGGGGACTCTGGGGATAAATGGTATCCTAAGTGCTAATCCAGGGCATTATGATTTTATTTTATTTATTTGGGACAAAAAACAGTTTACATAACAGAGTCAATATACAGTAGTAGTAGAAGAGAAGTAAAAATGTATAACCCACACCATTGTCGTCCACAAATGATCTACCAGCATGACAATTTTCATCCTAATCCGTTCAGCGGTTTGAGCGTTAAGGAGTTTCAAACATGCACACACATACTTAAAATTTTTCGGTTTTATAATATTAGTGTGGTAGAGTAAGGAATGCTAGTCATACTAATGATGATTACAGTCTCATCTTGACTTAGGCTGTTTTTGATTTTGCTTTTTAGAATTTTACGTTTTCTAAAATAATTGGTTATAGTCGTGTAAGTGAATTTCTGACTAAACCACACAACGGATGAAACCGTTCTTCGCTCATCACTTACATATCGTGCGCACACGCAGTAGTCTGTAATTGTGGCTAATAGTTGTCGCAGACCGGCCATTACACCGCTCGACCGGGATAAGCGGCGATGACCGCTATCTACTTACGTAAGAGAATATAATTGTTTTACATTGTACTGTTCATTTTTTAATTAAGAACTCTCATCGACCTGGTTTTTTGGTTTGTTGAAAAACAAGTAGCTATCTACAGGGTGGCCAAAGCGGATGGTACTGTACAACTTTAAATTATGTTATTATTTTTTTATGTAATAAAAATTATCAGATATTTTTTTATAATTATATGGTTAAAAGTTCGCAATTTTTCTTGTGTTATGGACTAGCTTTTGCCCGCGGCTTCGCCCGCAATCATAAAATATAGGCTATGCCACCCAGGAATAAAGTAGCTAGCTATCTATCAGTAAAAAGAATTTCGCAATCGGACCAGTATTTTCAGAGATTACCTCCTACAAACAAAAAAAAAACAAACTTTACATCTTTATAATATTAGTGTAGATAGGCTCGCCTTTACTACTATCTCACCTGATGGTAAGCGATGATGTGGCCGACGATAGCACATGCTTGCCTAGAGGTAACCTATTCACTCTTGACTTAAAGACCTTTAGGTTGTAACTATCAGGGAACACAGACTCCGGCAGGGAATTCCACTCTTTAGCTGTACGCACAACGCTGTGTATTTTTCTTCACTTGTTTGTTGTCTAAAAATAATTAGGTTAGGTTACTAGGATAGTAGGCACAAGTAATTCTGGTTATTTGTCGATATATAGCATTAACGTTATATATAATACGATTGATTTAGGTATATACTTCAGATTGTTGGTTAATTTTAGTAGACGTCATTCGTTGCAAGAGAAAAACAAAGCAATGAAAAAATGTACACAAATGAGTTAAATATTAACTAACTACGAATATGTATAACCTAACTACGTATAAGAAATGAAAATGAAATGAAATCATTTTTTTTTAGCTTCGTACGGTTTCTGCATTTACCTAGTGTCATGTTTAGAAAGTATTAAGTTTTCAATCTTTTTAAGTTACTCTGAGTTCCATTAGAACGCGGAAGTAACATATTCTAATATTTTTGCAGTATTTGAAAGAAAATGTATCGGGCCAGCCTTCTCGGTAAACTTCACTTTGGTAGTCAATACTAAAATAGTTCTTAGCTCCATTTTATCGAAATCGTGCCTGTTTCAATGATTCCACATATTGTCTAGTTGCGTAGACACTTGAGAAACAAAGCTACACCAATTTTACATCACAGTATCCACTAGGAATCAATTTGTGAATAATTAAAACAACCACTGAACTTCACTCGAAAAAATCCTGTCATAATCTCTACAAATACATTTAGGCGTCGACATCACGTCCGAGTGCACGTCATTTTTGCAAGGATAATTTTCAGGAACTGATGGACACTGCGCTGACTAGATGCCTGGATTGAGGGTTTTCAATTCATTAGAAGAACATGATGATAAGGTTTTTTTTATCTACCTCAGTTAGACTCAGAAGTCGCTAAAACACCGGATGATTTTAAATTCCACCCACGACCACACGTAGCAGGTAATGATGTTTAATAAATTGTCGCAACTTGGTCTCTTGGACATCGACTGTGATTAGTGACAATTATTTCTGTTTATTTCTTATTTACTTACTTAAAAATGCTAACGTTTTTATGTCATGCTTAGAAACGAAAGGGAAGTATAAATGAAGAAAAATGTTTGATTCATTTTTTTTTCACGAGGCATTTAATAATCCTTTTAATGCTTCGAAGACTTGACCGATTTTAATGAAATTTTCTTATATTATTTGTTTTTTTTTATAAGCTGTTTTTTACCCTCTTCTTTATAATTACGACAGAATAACATTTCCTAGGTTCCCAGTTCGCTTTATATCGGCATTGTCGACAAATCAAAACTCTCAAAATATATTTTATTGACATTTTGCTACCATTTTTTCTTGAGGTAATAAATCATCAAATGACAGAGATGTCATTTGATGATTTATGCCCTCACGCTTCACCCTAGATCGGGAGACCGCTCTAGGGTGAAGCGTGAGGGCATTCCAGAATTTTACTGAACCACCGGTGTTCCTTCAGTTGCCATTTGCTTTTCAGGGCCGTGGTGACTCTTTCAAACTATCTCGCAGACTTTGTTTAATCTTTAAGGTGAAAATTTTAGTAACCCAACAAAATATGGCCGCTGTTCAGTTCATCAGCAGATTTCTATGTTAGGTCGTCGGCTTAGACTGACGACTTGGTAGCTAGAAGTAGCAGAAGAAGCTAGAAGTAATTAGCATGAGGTTACGTTATCTCTATCATAGTGCGCAATTTCGTATATTACTTCGTAATATCATTTCATCAAGTTAAAAGAACTCTGAAAGTAAATCTAAACACAAGTTTATCAATCGTAAGTAGATCTTTTTATTCTTGCCGTACAATCCGCTCATATTACTAATCGATGACGTCGAGCGGAGAGTGAGAGTTCACTGATTGGAGGTTGGTTCAGTGACCCAAGTGACATGCCACCAAAAATCGCCACCTCTCATACCCTGAACCTTCCCTCGCACGTACCACGTAATTGTAGCTAATGGATGTCGCGAGCCGGCCAATTAGATCGACCGCCGCGGATTAGAGTCGCCTGCGCAGCCTAGTACACTTATCAAACTAATATAAAAGGCGAAAGTTTGTATGTTTGTTACTTCTTCACGCTCGAATGGCTGACCGGATTTGGATGAAATTTGGCACACGGGTAGACGATGTCTTGGAATAGTATGTTTTTACTTTTTATCCCAAGAGTATGTTCTCTTGGGATAATCTTTGTATTTTCATGCAGGCGAAGTCGCTGGAAGCAGCTAGTAATATTATAAACGCGAAAGTTTCCGAGTGTGTATATTAGATACTTCTTCACGCCTGAACGGCTCAACGGATTTCGATGAAACTTGGTAGGTACACGGCGTATGTTCTCTTGGGACATTTTTCTACTATATCGCGAGCAAAACTATTGGATGCAGCTAGTATTATATAAATATAGAAAAAATTGCGACTCTCGCTGATTGAATGGAATTATTAGAGGAAAAACTGTCGGTAGTGCTCTTTGAGTCTTGTAAGGAATTTTCTTGTGTACTGAAGTTAGGTTGGCTCGAAAAAAATTGTGGTATTAATGTTCTCAATGTGGATAAGTGTCCAACTACAGAGTGTTTGTAACTTTAGTAATGTTGCAGTAGTTAGGTTAATAATAATTAATGTTATAATAAAAAAATAAAATTATAATAATAATATAGTTCCTAATGTAATTTGTATTTTTGGTGTACAATAAAGATTACAAAAAAAAAAATAGTAATCATTTTATTTCATATAATTATCTCCGCGACCGCGTACGACGCAGTGTTGGAAGGCCCCCTACAAGGTGGACCGATGACCTGGTGAAGGTTGCGGGAATCCGATGGACGAGAGACGCACAGGACCGTTCATTGTGGCGACATTTGGGGGAGGCCTATGTCCAGCAGTGGACGTCTATCGGCTGAAATGATGAATTAGCCCCATATTACAAATTATAAATTACTTATAAATATAAACAACAAAAATAAATTACATCACTCAATTATACATTTAGAAACATTATCTACACATTGCACACAAGGTTCAAATAAAAAAAAATTGAAAATGAAATAAATTGATTATTGATTGAGTTCGCAAGTATGCCTGACAATGAAAGCCTCATAAAGAAGAGAACTTTACAAGAGAAGAAAAAAACTATGCCCCTAAAATTGTAATAACATACAGTTAGTTAATTTGCAGATATTTGTACAGTTTATTTTGCTTTTTGTAGTTAGCAATTTGGATAAATGTATTATTTATTAGGACAGGCTCCCGTTTGATCACTATCTCACCTAATGATAGGCGATAATGTCGACGATAGAGCACCCTTAGACTAGAAGTAACCTATTCCCTCTTGACAAAAAAAAAGCTCATACTTTTCATATTTATTTGCGTGGATAATCATCAAATGAATATCCCCTCCTGCTTTGAGTGAGGCAAGAGAGAGAGTGTCATATATTTACTGACTAAAACTCACTCGTGTCCATTGCCCTTTGCGTTCCACTTTTTCGAACCATCCCGCTTGCAATACTGGTCAGTAAAAGCAGAGGGCACATTGTAATACGTCCATGTAAAATAAATTCTAATTCAAAATCTATTCTTAGAAAAAGAAAACAACTGAAATAAGGTTTCATGTAATCAGTAAACAGATGAGCAATGACTGAATAATTGCAGTATACAAACTACCCAGGACCTGTAATCCTTACTTTGTTGCAGTATCAATCAACTCCATCATTACGCAGCTTGTTAAAAAGTAAAAAATAAATCCTAGTCGACAGATTGAAGGCATCGCGTTATTAGTTTACAAGTTGAGGAGAAAAAACTCACTAATGACGAACACGATAGTTATAAAATGATGAAAAGAAATATCGCCTAGTCGGCCAAGCCTTGTGTATGACCGGAGAAATTATATATTGGTACAATTATGGGACGAGATGTCGATTTAATTTTTTAATTAGTTTATTATTTACTAGTTTCTTTCTCTTATACCAGCACTGCGTTATTCTTTGTTTTAACTATCACGGCTTAAGATTTTTATTTTCAAGCCTTTTTCACTCGCCTATCGTCAATATCGAGCATGGTTTAAAAGCTTGTTACTTCATCTAACGCAATTCAACGCGATGTTTAACGAAAAGGCAACGCGAAAAATAAAGATGACGCCTGAAAACTCTGTTAACATTCGGTAAATCCGTGATTTACTCGAATATTTTACAAAACTTGTTCCAGAAAATAGGTGTTTTTTTAAACTCTTAAAAGTTTTTGAAAAAAATTGTCGTCATTTAGAATCTTGATAAAATTTGCAAGGCTATTCTTATACTTTTTTGAGTTTTTAAATTTTTGAGTAAATTATGAAGTGCCAAAGTTCATGCAAAATAGCAGATGTTCAGAGGTCTTTACTGGATTAGTTTTACACAAATTTATAAATTGGTTTCAATAGAAGCCTAGATAATATCCAAAATATCTAATGCAAAATGTGTAAAAATTTAAATTCAGTGTAATAACGTCGTAATCGCGTAAGAGCGGTTGTATGAAACATAGTGAAAATATATGTCGAGTTGCATCCCCTTAAGCTTAGTTAGGTGCCTGTTTGGTCTTGAACAAACACTTTTAGGGTACCGCAACCTCTGTCGATTTTTGGTTTGATTTGTTCGATTTTTGACTTTGCTCGAATTCTTGATACCACTCATGCACTGTGTTCATATACCAAAAATCACCAGAATCGGTTAATATTTAGAGGTTGCGCAACGCCAATAAAATTTTCTCATACAGCTAGTACGTCATCAGTGTAGGTTAAATTTTTTATATTATTATTTTTTGCAGTGGAGGGTAGTAAGGGTTACTAGTGTGCTGTTATGTCTAGTAATAATTACTACCCTCCACTGTAAAAAATAATAATATTAAAACTTTACCATACACTGATTACTTATTGGTTGTGCAAACTCTAAGCGATTATGGTGATTTTTGGTATATGGACACTGTGCATGAGTGATATCAAGAATTCGAGAAAACTAAAAAAAAAACGATAATTTAAAAAAACACGAGACAGTAGGCTTCGACCCTGCTGGGCCCCTACGATTTGCTAACATCTCCCTGAGGCGCGCGTCACCGACCGACCGACCGACACCTTAATGTTATTTTATATGGAAGTCTCGGTGTACGAGTCCGACATGCATTTTTAATAAATGTTTTGTTAGACTTTGTAAACAATAGAATTGAGCGGAATGTTGCACTATATTCCATTTCCTCAACAATAATATCAATCACTCACAAAAACAATTAACAGCCAAACTCCCTGATAGGGTTTCAACAAGAATCAAACCAGAATACGATACCTTTAATTAACGATTTGGCTTAAAATTAACGGTCTCAAAACATCACAATTCAAATTCCTTTATCACCAAAAAGGCTATGCAGGCTTGCACAATGTTGACTTGTGCATAAATATAAACCTTACCATATTAATCTAATCGAGTTGCCCAACTAGGTCCAAAGTTGGCTGGCTAGCGGTCTTGAAACTTATGTATGAATGGTCATTCAGGTATTTTTGTTTTATCTGGGTCATTTTTGGGGTACCGTACCTCAAAAGGAAAAAGCAGAACCCTTATAGGATCACTTTGTTGTCCGACTCTCTAGAGGAGGTATCGAGTTGAAATTAAAACCATATACTCAGGTCTGTGGTTCCTTGAAGCTGTGAACAATCAAACTTTTGTGTTAACGAAAAAATAAAGATACAGCTGTTTATGTCGCAACGTAAACGTGTATTTCGACACTCTCACGGGAATCAAAATTCATAGGGTACTTCCCGTTGACCTAGAATTCTGAAATTTGGCAAAAAGCAACTTTTCATAGCACTAGTAGAGAAAAAAAATCTGAAAACGGTAGATTTGTAGTTACGTCACACATATAACTTATTTCGTGATTTGGAAAAACTCTTAACTCAATTCGGGAATTGAACTGTTTTCAAAGGTAAGTTTGTACGGCACCCGCAGTGTGCGACTCTGACTCGCTCTTGCCCTGTTTTTTTTTTATTCACTTTAAGTTTTTCTAGAAAGGGAAAGGTGGAATTTCAAAACAAACTACGCGGTCAATATCTTAAAAAAGAAAAAAAAATCTAAAACAATGTTTAACAACTAACATTAAGCTTATACCAGTACTTACGAACAGCGCACACGCACTCACTGCAGGGGACAAATCGTGGTGACTCGCACTAATGCTTATACTTACATTACAAAGCAAAGCTACAAATAATCGTATACCAATCTAAACGCGGGTTCATTATCTTGTAATTGCAATGCATTGCAGAACTCAACACAAGGCAACGAAAGCGACATCATTAATTAATTTCAAGTCCATCAAAAGGTGGGTATAGACTCACAGTTTGCTTCGCTAAACAAAACCAGCAATGAATTTGTGACACTGCAATGTTGACGCCAATGTTATTATAATTTTAGTAGAGTTTAAAGTAGTAGCAGGATGAAGGCGCCTTCTTTTTATCTGAAGCCGGCGTTCAATAAAATTAGAAATAATTACAGTCGTTAGCGACTCTGAGGGAATCTTAAGCGATTCACTCGTGGTTCTTTACAAAATTAACTAATTTGAGCGAGTCTGGTTTGTTGTTTTATTATGATAGATAATCGAACTACTTTGGTGGTCCATCAGAAGAGGTTGATAGAAAAAAGATCAATACATCTTTTCGGCAATAAATTAATGCCAGATATACACCACTAATTTTTAATTAGTACAAATACTTAAATGGCTTATTAGAAAAGGTCTATTTATTATTTTAGTAGTCTCAATAAATTATATTAATAAAAAGCAAAGTTATTAGATTTTTTTTACGCAGACGCGATGTAGCAGCGTTAGTAGATGCGTCATAGCAGCGATTCGTAGACGCAGCGTGGCTTTGCTTCGTAGACGTGACGTAGCAATAATTTGTAGATATACGATGTAGCAGCGTTTTGTAGGCACATCGTAGCAATGTATTATAGACGCGGCGTAGCAGAGATGCGTAGACGCGGCGTAGCAGAGATGCGAAGACGCGGCGTAGCAGAGATGTGTAGACGCGGCGTAGCAGTGTAATGTGGACGTAGCCTAGCGACGCTTCGTAGAGGCAGACTGGCAGTGGGTCGTAGACGCAGTTTACCAGCAGGCATAGCCTAGTTGATAATCTACAATCGTTAACGCTAGTAGAAAACTAATCAAATGTATGGAACATCATCTCAACAAAATTTGTAGCCAAATTCACATCGTCCATAATGACAGAATTAAATATAATCGTTTCTACAATGTTCATCGCTACATCCTTTAGTTTTATGGTATAAATGGACTTACACTGAGGTGTTATCGATTGTAGAAAGTGATTTGATACTAAACGGTTGTAACTTGGCTAGGTCTGCTGGTGTTTCATTGGCGGTATGTAGCAGATTTGCATAGACGCTGCGTAACAGCGCTGTGTATACGTGGAAGAGTATGCGATACAAAAAATCTCAACCGAAAATCTTTTATAAAAATATTTTCATACCTTTTACATTTTTTTTTAATGGTATCAATTTTCGATGCTTCATTTAAAAGATAGAGCATAACAAATCTCGTTTTACCTCGATATTGTTATTTATTACGATATTAACACGTCAATAAAGGGTTGTTCGTGATTTGGAACCAAATTAACCCCTTTGTTATGAAGGGAGGGCAATTTAACCCTTCACGTGCGTTCAGGATTCGGTTACCTGGCAATCAATCGGTTAAAAGTTAAGGATTACTACAATTAAGAAACAATTTGTCAGGTTGTAGAGGTAAATTGGGTACTTAAGTTAATTTGACGGTTCGCTAACATCAAGTCAGGTGTGTTTTGATTGAAACTATTGATGCCTTTAATTTTATATCTAGTAGATAGTATCTATACAACAAACTAGTCCGGTTCACCAACAACGATAGCATCATATGCGTGGAGTTATGTGTGGAGGCTTGTAATAAGCGATTTGATAATATTACAATGATTGTTGTTGCTGAGCAACGGCCTATTCTTGCTAAGATACGACGCACAACTTTGATTTTTAGTTTTTATTGTAAAAATTATGTTATTTTCTTTTATATTTTGATTTATGTTTATTTCGTTTGTCTCTGTTATGGCCGGCATCAAAATGCCACAGATAATCTGGAGTTGGACAACTGTGTTGTCTATGGTCATATAAAGCTAGATACACATATGGCCTGTCAGGGAATTTTGTTTTTTATATTTTTGTAAGAATTGTGCGTCTATTTAGGCAGAATAAACACGTTTTCTTTCTTTCTTTTTTTTCTTTCTTTTATATCATTTTTTCTATTTGTCTGTGAGCTTTCTATAAAATAAAATAAATAAATAAATAATTACTGCTTACCATCAGGTCGGATCGCAGTCAAGCATTAGTTTATATTAGATTTTAAAAAAAAGATTGATTAAATGAGGGCAAATTTTAGCAGTAAAAATGATAGTATACGACAAAAAAATATATACTAGCTTTTGCCTGCGACTTCATCGGTTATTCAGACAGTTATTGCAGACGCAAAATTCAAGTTACATAGATAAAAAGAAGTTTATGTCTTTTGTTGAGATTCAAGCACACTTCGTACCTAAATTCATTGAAATCAGTTCAGTAGTTTAATTAAATTGTAACTTATAATTCGTAACAATAACTTCATTTAAATAAGAGCAGCGGTGGCCGTGTGGTAACGACCCCGATTTACGAGTTGTAGGTCGGGGTTCAAACCCAGCCAGGCGCATTACTTTGTGTAATTTATTTCATCACCACTGCTCTCAAAACGGTGAAGGAAAACATCGTGAGGAAACCGGCATGTCCTAGAACTGAAAATTCGAAGACACGTGACATCCACCAACCCGCACGGGGCCCGCGTGGTGGATTACGGTCCATTCCCTCTCCTAGAGAGGAGTCTTGAGTCCCTGCAGTTGGAATATTATAAGGCCGACTATTCTATGCTAAGCTAACTTCATTTAAAATATTATAAAATTAGTCTGGATGGACTAGTTGTCCCTCGTAGCGTAGCGGTTGCAGTTGATGCGTACAGCGGTTACGCCCGCATCTTTGGTCACTGCTCCGCTACCATGGGTCATAGCGTGATTTTATACCACCTTACTTAACAAATGGCTACAACCCGGGAATCTTTAAGTCAAGAGTGACTAGGTTACTTCTAGGTAAGCGCGTTCCATCGTCGACCGCAACGTCGCTTTCCATCAGGTGTGATAGCGGTCAAGCGTGAACCTTACAAGAATAAAAAAAAATGGTTTATCCAACTCTAACATATTTTTTCAAATCGAACCAGTACTTTCTGAGATTAGCGCGTTTAAACAAATAAATACACGCTTCAGCTTTATAGTATTAATAATATTATAAGTATAGATATTTTTTCTTAATTTCTGTGACTGGTCCAGAGGGTGATATCCAGAGAGCATAATTAAATTTGAATCAGCAAAAAAAGAAGATGTTCAAGTTATGCTCAATCATGCCTTAGGTCTCGGTACTTCAACTTCTTCCCCGTAATTACATTCAGTGTAAATGTGAAAATTTCCTCACTACTGTAACCGTCTGGTACGTAGAGCACCTGCTTGTAATCGCACACAAAAATTTCCACGCATTGCCAGATCATTACGAATAATTGCTTACAAAATGTGTCCAAACCACGATTTGCGCTCTCTCCTCCCAATCTCTCCCCCACATTTCTTTCTTGTTAGCAAACCACGGCAATTACGTGTCCTTAAGCGATATTTTTAGTGTAAATGATACACTTAACCCTCCGTCCACTCATATATGAGTTTTTAATACACGAACGGGTTTAAAAGCCTTGAGTATAACACCTTTTTGCGCTAATGCAGTCCCGGAACACCTAATTTACGATGATTGCCATCGTTCAGCTTGATTTGTCTTAATGATGGTAAATTACAGCAGTAAAATATCAACCGCCCGGGCCGTTCAGCCTGGAAATTGTGCTCGAAACATTCACGGGGAATTTACTTGCAGACCATACCAGGAGCTCTCAACGCGATCCATTGTACGGCTTAAACTGAACTGTGAAAAGGGATGGAGCTATATAGATTGTATAGTTCCATCCCTCTTTCTCGCTCTCACGACTGGGAGTTATTTTTTATACGTCATGGTGGCCCCTGACCGTCATTAGCTTCACTAGTTTATTAAAACGAGCGTTTTGCTTTAATTGACTGTAATTATGTCGTAAGCTGTTGGCACTTAGAAATAAATTGAAATCTTTCGGTTTAGCTTTAGATCTAATCTAGATATCCGCAGGAACCGTATTATTAAGGGCTTTTAAATGAATAATTGTGTATGGAGGTTCATCTTTGCGCAATGTTTTTGCACGACACAACATTTATTGTTAGTGTTAATTTAGCTTTTAGTGCGAATTTTTATTTCAAACTTTAATTATTACCTGAATATCAACGCACAGTCGGAACTATTGGGACTAGGTGCACGAAATTTTGCACAAAGTTTTTATGACATAAATGAGCACTAAGAGAGGGTTCCCCTAAAGGGATGGAACAGGGGTTCAAATTTTTTATGGAGTAACTTACATTCACATGGGTGAAACCACAGGCAGAAGCTAGTCTGTATACATATAAAGGCAAATTCATAATAATATCAAAGTCATAAAAAAATCCTTATTATTAATACTAAGGCCTACTGTCGATGGACGCGTAGCTTCACTGACGCGTATTTGTCATTATACGCTTGGTGTACGTCTGCGTAACGTCGTGCCGTCGTGTCGTTTCTGCTTCGTCGTCAAACTTTCATAGGTTTGTATGTAAGCTTCACGCAGACATACACCGAGCGTATAATGACGAGTACGCGTTTATGAAGCTACGCGTCCGTGAACAATAGGCTTAAACTCCTAAAGTCAATTTCAGTTATGTATGCTGATCAGGATTAAATTCCTCCATAATTAGGCGTATTCATTTTAATATCCTAATCCTTTATACCACCCTAATAAAGAATGAGCCTTAGACATATTTTATCATTTTATCACGCCCCTAAATAATAGTGATAAAGTGCCGAATAAAAAAAGATTTCTAAAGATAAATAAATGTCGTGTCTCCGTGGAGGAATTTTATCGTTGTGATAATAAAATATCGTTTAACACTACAATAAAACAAGAAAGGGAGAGGGCCAAGTTATCTCGGATCGAGGGAGGCCACAAAATATACCCTTATCGAGGGTTCTAAGTTTGGACTCGTAATCTGCTAACATATTAAATGTTCCGACCGAAAGACAGAACATTTATTTATTTTCGATTGTGGTAACACAGAGGAGAATATTTATTTATGGCAACACTACATGAGATTTTATGCAATAGTGTTTTTAGCGGATTTTTTTCGAGTGAATTGTTTGTGGCTATTTTAATTATTTAAAACTTGACTCCTAGACAATATTGTGATATAAAATTGGTGTAGCTTTGCATCTCTAGTGTCTACACTATTGGATATATACATATGTGTGAATCATTGAAACAGGCGCGATTTCGGTAAAATGAATCTGATAATTTTATTGTAGTGTTGACTACCTCAGCAAAGTTTGCACAGATTGTAGACTTGATTTTGGCATTTGCTGCCAAATACTACAAAAACATGAGAATGCTTATATTCTAATGGTAAACAATTTACCATTTATACGAAATCATGGCTGAAAGGACATAGTATCCAAGCTAATATATCATAACACATAAAAATGCATTAAAATACCTACATTATAAATCACGATACAAAATTCATGAACCGTCTAAATTAACTCCTAATCTCATCCACACATCCGACAACCCGTAAAGCTCTATAAACAACCAAATCGCCTTACGTATGAACCTGTAAAAACAAAGAGTCATCATCGATCATTTTCTAGACCCGTTCCGTTGTCCAATTCGTTTGGTAAACCGAAAACTGTGCTCCAAAATTACGGGCCTAAGAAAACAAAAAAAAATATCAGAAGATTTATTTAAGGGAGCGTAAAGATCTGTTTATGGTATGCGTCGGTAATTAAGGGGCTGCTCGCACACGTGCGCGCACGCAAAAACGTAAAAGAAAAAACTAATACCTGTTTCTGAGAGTCGAGAGCGACAGGTCCGCTGACACGATCTTTTGAGGGTACGTTCTCAAAGTTTTGGGGCCTTGTGAAGTGGTAACGTTAAAATTTTAAAAGTGCATTGGGAAACAATAGCTCAACATTAGTTGAGTTATGAAAAATGCTTTGAAAACTAAAAAAGGAAAAGACGAGTAATTTGCCTTTTTTATGACTTCTCGCGTCTAGGGTGGAGTGAGAGAGCGTGTTAGACTTTTGCTGAATAAAACCCACCTGCGTCTTTAGTTCGTTGCCCTTTGCTTTCCAGGACTAATCTATGACGTAGGCGAGCTAAGAACTAAGAAAGGATTTTTTTTTGTAATTCATCCCCTAAGGGGATGAAATGGGATTCTAAAGATTGTATGCAAGAATTGCTTTCACGTGGGAGAAGTTGTTGGGAGAAGCTAATAAAGTTATCTGCATTTTGCGATTTTCTTATAATTAGTATTAATAGGTGCCGTCGACGACCTGGGCTCGTTCCGGACGGTTAGCGGACGGTCGGACGGCGGGCTACCCATAGCTCGCCGTCCGCAAGCCCGCGCCTACGGTGGCCGGAAATCAGAATCGGAATCCCGAAGGCGGTTGGGGCGTGAGGACCGTTGCCTCACGCGATCGGCCGTCTCCTTTGCCAGCGTTACTGCTTCGCAGAAGGAGGCCACCGCCTGCCACTCCTCCTCGCTCCGGACCATGGCCTGTACCAAGGCCCGCCGCGAGAGATCGCCGCCGCCGATCGCCCCCACGAGTACACGGCATAAGCAGTTATTTAGTTTTTTTTTTTTAAATATATTGTTGAAAATGCAACTATCATTACTACCTTTTTTGACACAAGAAAAACGAGTTTACATGTCTTAGAATATGAATATTTAGTGAGTTTCTGTAACTATCAGAAAATTACAAAATTGCAGATAACTTTATTTACTTTGCACCCGTCGATATAATTAAAAGCCTCCTTTAACTTTGAGCACCGCTGTTCTCGTCTTCCCTTAATGTTATCTTATTATAGCTAAAATGACTTCGGTGTTCCGAGATAATAGCCGGGGCCAGGGTTCCTCACCACCGTTTTTTACCAGATTTTTTCAAACTGCCTCGATAATGCTTTTAGATATTGTGTGTTAGAATATTTTGATTTCAGGAGCGTCGTTAAGAAAACACGTGATTATGTTTCGACGCTTTTAGAGTATCGTAAATGTTATGTCTCATTTCCTGTGATTATTTTGCATTTAATTTAGGTATTCAACCGTCCCGAGAGCAGTGGTGGCCGAGTGGTAACAGCCCCAACTTACGAGTTGTACGTCGCGGGTTCAAACCCAAGCAGGCGCATTACTTTGTGTAATTTATTTTATCACCACTGCTTTCAAAACCGGTGAAGGAAAACATCGTGAGGAAACCGGCATGTCCTAGAACCAAAAATTCGAAGACATGTGCCATCCACCAACCCGCACTGGACCCGCGTGGTGGATTATGGCACGTTCCCTCTCCTAGAGAGGAGGCTTGAGTCCCAACAGTGAATTGTATGATATAACAAAAAAGATAGACATTACACTACCACACTAATACATATTATAAGAGCGAAAGTTTGTGTGTACTATATGTATCTGTGTTTGTTAGTTCCTCCTAAACTCTTCAACGGCTGAACGGATTTCGATAAAATTTGGCATGTAGGTAGATAGACAATAACAATAAAAATTGTATGCTGGAGTATTGTGATAGGGGTTTATACATATAGGGGCGACGCAAATGAAAGGCTTCAAGTTCAATTTACTATGATTATATTGTTAGAAGCACTCTTTGCGATATTATTTATAAAAATATATCATTTGCTTAAAATTTTCTTATTTGACAATCTCCTATCAATATATGTTTCGAATATCTACAACTACGCTTTCCTTACCATAAACCTTAAAAGTATAACTTGCTAGTTTGCAAGTTAGTAGTATTAGCGTGGCCTCCATGGTCGCCACAGTATGTTTCCTTGGGACAATTATCTACTTTCAGGCGCGTGAACCCGGTTGAAATCAGCTGAAATCAGTTACAAATTAAATGTGATTTAAGTTTTACTTAACAGAATAAACCTTGAGGTGCCCACTTGGCACCTATTCACACACACCTCACAGCTCGATTCTTCATAGATTTCATACCACTTACAATTTCTTACTATCATAAAACTGATAAAAACGATAACAATAACCTCAACAAAAACCCCTAATCTACAC
This sequence comes from Mythimna vitellina, assembly GCA_949316375.1. Lineage (NCBI taxonomy): Eukaryota > Metazoa > Arthropoda > Insecta > Lepidoptera > Noctuidae > Mythimna > Mythimna vitellina. The sequence goes on along the minus strand of OX438699.1, from coordinate 7,739,919 downwards.
TCCCATTCATCATACCCCATTGTCATTTGAAGGCACAAAAATATAATAAGCGCGTGTCCAAAAAACGCCATTGTTTTGAAATTCATATCACTCAGTAGGCGATTATAAAGTGTTCAATAAAAAGGGCATTGTTATGCCACAGTCTACCTTATAGGACTTACAGTCTGTCAATAGGTACAAAGCTTGTCGAAAAGCAATCATGTGGGGGTAAGTGGGTCGAGTTAATTTACGGATTCAAAAGCGAATCATCTTTATCGGTCTTTAGACTTTTGTCAAATTAGGTTCAGGGTCAGCTTCTACTGTTTCCTCAGTTCTCTTTGAACCAGTTCAATCGGATACATAATTGCAGATAATCGCAGGACAACCACGATTACCGACATAGTTCGAAAGATCAAATAACAAGTGGCAGTGCAGTGGGTATGGAATATTGCTCGCAAACAGGCGACCACGTACCGGTAGAAGCAGCTTTGAAAGGCCTCCTTCAAGTTGAACCCAGGGGGAAGTTCACAGGCTTCTGACGGATGCAAGTCGACACTTGGGAGAGGCCTATGTCCAGCAATGGAAGACTTTTGGCTGAAATGATGATGCTGATTGATGAGTACTTACCTGATTTCCTGCCAATACAGCTTCAGGGACTCAGGAATTTGCGACATGTGTAGGTTAAATGAAGAACTGAAACATAGAAGGACTGAACCAATTCTCCTGCTGCGGTCTTCCCGTCCGATTATAATTTAGGTGTTTTCCAGGGTAGAGTGAATAGGCTCTTAATAAACTAGTGCGTCACACCATCAACGATTGTATCACTGCTGCACTTTGTACTTAACTGAAACTTCTGAAGCCATGTCCAACGTATTATTTGCGTTGAAGCACTGTAAGTAGTGAGACTGTGGTGTACTACATCCAGAACCGCTGCGGTACAATGTTATCTCACCACGATCGGCACGTGGCGGCCACAATCAACTGTTTTTGTTTATAAATTCCTTCGTGATTTTTTGTGAAGATAATGTTAAAGTTTTCTTAGACAATAGGGTTGTTTGTAGCGCATTGTTTAGCGTTATTTATTGTTGTGTGTTGATAGGGAGGAAACAGGGTAACTCTAATCTTTCGTTAGAGATGCTTGATACGTTTCCGTCAAATCTATTTTACAAACTTTAGGAGACAGCAATATAAATATTTCAGTCGCGTGTAGATCTGAGTTATCCGAAAAAATCAAAGGGTCTACCTAGTAGTTTTCGAAAGCCTTAGGAACCAAACTCTGGTCTTCGAAATTGTTCCTTGATAAGCTTGGAAAGTTTCATGAATGTACTGCAGCTGCAAAGAAAATAAAAATCTGTCATATTTAAGATTAATGGCCTAATTGAATGTATGAAACATTACTTCTGAGGATATCACTGTAACACTAGTCTTGGGCAGTGGTGGCCAAAGGTAAAGGCCCCGACTTGTGAATTGTAGGTCTTGGGTACAAACTGGTTCAAACCCACAGGCGCATTACTTTGTGTAATTTGCTTCACCACCACTGCTCTCAAAACGGTGAATGAAAACATCGTGAGGGTACTGGCGAATCCTTAATTAAAAAAATCGAAGACGTGTGACCAATCCATTCCAATCCCTCTCCCAGAGAGGAGGCCTGAATCCAAGCCGTGGGAATTTATATAACTTATACATTAAATACCGGTTGACCTAAAACTGTTTACAAGGAACGTGAATCCTTTTGAAGTGCATGAAAATATTCACTTGGTCTTCAAAATGTACAGAAAATTAACTGCATTAGTATTCAAGCCAGCATTAAGTCCGCGACCTCAAACGGCCTCGAGCCTTGATCGTGACTCGCGTCGTGACTTGTGTCGCGAACTCGTGCCTGGGGTCAGAAGTCGTGGGTGTGACTAAATTGTTATGTGTGGTAAGTACGTGAGCTTCGTGATTCGGTTAACACGATTTAAGGGTATTTTTAACATCGTGTGGATTTCATCACGCATATGGAATTGCTCCGCATGCGGGGCTGCTGCCTGATATCACGACCCGCATCCCGTGTGCTTATTACACGTATTACAATAAATACTTGTATGAAAAGGACATTTGCGGGGGCTACGCATGCGGGGCAATTCCGCATGCGTGATGAAATTCGCACGATATTAAAAACACCCTAAGAAGTGTTAGTTTGATTTTTGTGTATGTCGTTTTTATCACGAAGACTTTTTTTAAGGTTGGAATTGATCCAATGACTTTGACGCCCTCCCACTCTGGGTCGAGCTGGTTGTGTAAGACTTTTACTGACTAAATTCACACCTATGTTAATTTTTTACCTTTGGGTTCCATGACCACGGCTTTTCCTTTCGGAAGTCAACCCATGGCCCCAGTAGGCTTCGGCCCTGCTGGATCCCTACGGTTTTTCTGACATCCCTTTGAAAGAGATGAAAGCAGTTGGATTGCTGCTCTGGTTTGAAACTACTGATGTGCAGTCAAGGCCGCAGATAACTTTGCTGGCTTGTTCTTCAATTTGTTCGTCTGTCTGTCTGTCAAAACCCTTTATCTCGGGAATGCGTAGAAGTACTGAGTAGAAATTAACCTGAGTTGCCCCAACTATATATGTTCAAAATATTGTGTAAAACTATCTGTATTAGAAGAAAGAATAATCGTGGTATTCAAGCCACATAGTGTGTATTTGGTAAAGGTCCTGTTGACCGAAATAATATGTATTAAAACCCTTGAAGCTGTGAAAAAAAAGATACGGCCGTTTATGTCACTTAAAACGTATAAAGATTTAAAGCATTTTATTTCAAATAAACCATTTACATACACTTTTGAAATGTCATATGTATATTTTGACACTCTCAAGGGAATCAAAATTCATAGGGCACTTCCCATTGGCCTAGAATCTTGAAATTTGGCATGAAGCAAGGTCTCAGAAAAAGTCTGAGAAAAAATCTGAACTCTATAAATTTCTAGTTACGTCACAAAAAAAGAACGTTTTTGCGATCCGGAAAAGTCTTCGTAACTAAATTCCGGAATTGAACTGTTTTCATAAGTAAGTTTGTAGGAAACACTCAGTGCGCGAGTCTGACTCACACTTACCTGGTTTTTATTTATTTATTTGCAAAATAAACATCATTTATCAATGAACCCATCAAAGAAAAAAATTAGAAACAAAAACCGTAATTTTACCTATTCTCGTTTAATTAAACAAATCCAATTCAAAAGTTATTATTCCCCGAACTGTAAAAACAATACAATTGTCCCACTCACTTAGTTCACTGATTAAATCTTTCGTTTCATACATTACTGCTGCAAATAGCACGTGGCCTAGGTGTGGCCCCTGTTAAACTATCCAATGTTCATATCAGTTCAAGCCTTACTGTTCTCTTAATTGACCTTTTAAACACCTTTGGTGTTTTATTAAGAAACCTAAATGAATTACTTAGTGCCGCGTAGTTAATAAACACAAATAAAAAGCATTTATTTGATTGCAATTCATTTGCATTCATTAAGCTAAGCAGTGAAATTTCCTGCCGGAGTCTTTTTCCTGATAGCTACAACCTAGGGGTCTTTAAGTAAAGAGTGAATAGGTTACTTCTAGGTAAGCTTGCTCCACCATCGACCACAACATCTTAGTTTACCGTTAGGTGAAATAGTGGACAAGTCTGAATCAATGATTAATAAAAAAAATCTAATCATTTATTTTATACTTGTTTCTACTAGCGACTTCATCCGCGTGTCAGCTGAATAATTAATACACTCTCGGGATATAAAGTGTCCTATTCCACGACATGGTCTACCTATTGCGTCTAGATCCAAAATCGTTAAGCCGTAAAGAGTATCATAAAAAAAAAAAAAAATCTATCTGAATTAAATACAATCTGCATTTGTATCTACAGTATATGTCACGGTTTTGCGTGCAAAAAGTTTTCATAAACAAATGAACATGAGTACTTAATACGTTGGTTAAATGGAAAAAATATTTGCCACTTTTAAACAAAATTTTGGTTGCAGTATGTACTTTTTTTTTTGAAGTGGGCTATCTTCAATTGACGAATTTCCGGTCTATGTTGGATTCTCTAGCTCCAACTAGACTTTGATTGACTATAACTCGCCCTTCCTTCTTTGACCCTTTGCGTTCTAGGGCCATGGTAACTCTGTCAAATGCTCCTGCAAAATATTTTGTTATATCAGATTTGTGTAACACAAAGAAGACTTAGGTCAATGAATTCTAAGGATCACGAGCTAAGCCTCTTTTGACAGAGCTTGTTGTTTTTAGGGCTTTGCTGTTTCATGCAAAAAACAAAGCTGTTGCATCCTTATAATCCCGTTAATCTCTTAAGCTTCTAGTTGAACTCTGGTTTGCTTTCATCAAGTTATTAAGCAGCTTTTGGGTACGGTATCATCATCTTCTTCCTGCCCTTGACCCGTGTTATTTGGAGTCGGCGCAACACGTTTTTTTTTCTTCCATTATGTCCTGTTACCCGTCACGCTATCACTAACTCCCGTTTCTTTCATATCATTCTTTACACAATCCATCCATCTCTTCTTTGGCCTCTCCCTCTCCATCCATCCACATGTATACTCATAATTTTTGGGCAAGTTATCAAGTTAAATAAATGAAACATCTACTAAGCTATCATCAATATGAGAATAGATAACAGAGTTCGTATTCTATGTTAACAATGATAACATTCTGCAATCAGCAAATGAATCTGTGAAGATTGATAGGTATACAATTACTGTGATTGGCAGCTATAGTGTAGTACTCGTATCTACTGCAAGTAAAGAATAGGTAACTAGTGTACCGGTTTTAGTATTCACTTATGACCTTTTATCATTGGCAAAGCTATGCTGAGGACTGCTATACTGAATGGATGCTATACAGTACTTTTATTTTGATGAGGCAAGTCATTGTGTAACTCGAGTGTCAGATTTTTTTAAATTATTAAACTCCACCCATATTCATTCCACGGGTAGTGTGAAAGCGAAACCCGGGGGCCTGGGACGAAGGCAACGAAGGAACAGGAGTGGGTTTTTAGTCAGTAAATGTCTGACACTATCTCCCGCTCCGCAAAAGTGAGGGATTTGTCATAAGATGATTTTCCCAATCAATAAAAAAAAAATCCCGTATTCATTCGATTGAGTTACAGGGTCATGGTGATCTTCTGATCAATCTCGTAGCCTAAGCAGTGGACCCTTACAGTCACACCTACAATCTAAAATTGTCTCGAGCAACATCACGCCAATCACAATATTCTTCCAAGAATTTCACCTAAATCGACTATAAATAACGCTCAGTTGACACAACAACTTATCAAACATCTCAGACCCATGTGTCACCATTTTTGACACCAGATTCCGATCCCGTCCCTATAACCCTGACTTCCTGTCGTTACTCCGTGATATATTACCCCAGGACTCAAGCTTTCGTGAGCACAACGATGACAGATAGTCTCGACTTAGTTAATTCTAATTTGATTACTCTGCTTGTCCCCTTGGGATAGCAGCCCTCGTGTTTTGTTTTTTTTCTTAGCATTGCTTTTGTTTTTATGAACCTATTAATAAAACAAGATTGTGTGCCCCCTGTGTTTAGGTTGTTTTAATTGATTTGGAACGGTTTTTGATTGGGTACAGTTATCCATGTTAGAAAAAAATATAAAAGGGCTTTTCCTATGAAATTGCCGTTTTTTAAAAGGGTTGCTTTGAACCGGGTTATTTTTGTATTAACTTGGAATTATAAGTTAAAATAAGTTTTTTTCTATATCATTTTTTTTGTGATTTCTACATATTTATTGGTTTCTTTGGATATTTTCTGTAATATCCCTGTATTTATAAACATTTTTGTATGAAATATAAGAATATTCGCATTATTTTGAGTAACATAATTTTAACTTTTCTTGTCCAAGCGGCTACAGGACCAAATTTATAAACGACACTTATTACCAAGAACACAGATTTATTTTTTTAGAAGAAAGTCGTAAGTATACGTCATTGATAATGCTTGCCGTTTGAAATGCAGTTTCTAAGTTGGAACTCTAACATGAAAAAACACTTTTTATTAGATTTCATATTTATAAGTACTGTGAACAGAATATACAAATAAATATATCTATACGAGGCCAATAACAGAGCCGTAGAGGTTGCCAAATACTGGTCAAAAAAAATTTAGTTAGAGTACATCGACACGAAAAGAAGAAGAAGAAGAAGAATATACAAAACACAAAGAAACTAATAAATACCTAATTCCAAAAAAATAATAACTTACCTTTAATATAAAGTTTGTATGATCAATCTGAAGATATCGCAGTTCAAAGTTACCCGTTTTAAAATACGGCTATTACATAGGTAAAGATCTATTTTAGTTTGTAGAAGCGATTTTTCTACTTTTTTATGTAGTTGAAACATAAACTGTATTAGGAAGTGGTCGCATCCATTTATTTAAACCCCAAATCGTATAACAATACTCAAACAAATGATACTCCATGCTCCATTTTTTTAATTATCTCAAATCTCTGGATCAGTGGTGTTGGTTACACCGAGCAGGCGAGTGTACGGCAATACGGAGATCTTCGTTGATGTCTCCTTATCTGATCCCGAGTCTGTATGTCGACAACTTATCGTTCGAGACGTCTTATCAGATATCCCTGGACTGAGTGATTTCTGCTCCAGTGATCCGGGATTCGGTTTGATTACATTAAAACTGGTCGAGTGGTCCAATGATGCAATGAAGGGTCCAGTTTTTATTTGGTGCTGTTTAATTGTATTTGTTGTATAGGGCTATTTTGTTTCGGTTTAATGGCTTTGGTTCTAGTCCTTTATTTGATCCGTAGAGGTACAACATTAGTTTTATGGAAGTGTCAATGTACCGACGACAGGTACAAATAATTTGTGGTGTTTTTACACATGTTACTTTAAGGGTAAAATGATATAGTATCTACATTGTTGCGGCAATAAAAATACTTAAACAAATTGCAATATTTTATATCCAATTAAAGGCTCATATTGGCCTTCTTCCACTGTAAACATTTTATGATGTTTGTTAATATTATTAATGACCGGCACCCTGAAGATTTTTCTCTAAATTATACTTATTTTTGGGTATAACCGGCATAAGACCACCTCAGAATACAGCAACCAAGTCGCTGATGAGGATGATACTAAAGTATAAAAATATTATTTATATTCAAATAATTATTTTTCGTGGAACTTCAAGATGGCCCTAAGATACCGATTTCAATATTTGTATCTCATCCTCAACTTTTTCAACTATTTCGCAAAAATGAAATGTCATGCAAATTTTTTCTTGTATAAAGTCGTTACACAATACCGAGATTATGTATCAGCTATACAAATATTATGTCATTGTCGTAAGATGTTCGACACACGGGTTTATGGAAGGTATCTCTAAATATTTGTTAGAGAAATATTGATAAACATCTAGGTGGTAATCCTTGATGAATGGCAACGTTATTGGTGTCAAGTGTAGCGTGACGAGATTATAGCATTGTGCAAATATGTGAGGGTAATGCGTGGGCGCAGATTGTGCGTTTAGCTTCATAGGTTTGCATGCTGTTGGTTGGTTTTTTAGATGGTGTTCTGAGATATTTGGAATTGGTTTGCATGGTGAATGTGACTCAGTCAGAACTAATTACTTTGTAAGACCCTTGTTTAATTTTTTTAGGTGGGAAAATCATCTAATGACAAATCGCGCTCTTGGGCGGAGCGGGAGAGATAGTGTCAGACTTTTACTGACTAAAAACCCAATCCTGTTCCTTCTTTGCCTTCATCCCGGGGCTCCGGGCTTCGCTTTCACACTACCCGTGGACTTTATAAGACCCTGCGGTTCTCGAGTTTCTTACAATTTATGTAATTTCTGTTTTAGCTTTAGTTATAGAATCTAGTATATTAATCAAAAGTTATTCTAATGCTCGATTTTGGACTCTTCAAACTAACGTTACAGTTTCCTACATTAAAGGGACTTAAGTCAATCATTAAGTTCATTTCGGCGAAAATCTAAAAATCTATCCGAAAATCCATTTACTTACAAAAAATACATAACTGATCCATTTACAACAAATATGTAACTACCATTAAGTTTCACAAATAATAGTTTATAGAAACGCGGTGTAAATCTGCCACAGCCGGTACACTCGTCCTAAATCCTTCCTTATCTTGCGGACACCATCTTTATTCGGTGTCCTGTTACAATGAGACATTCTACTAACTGCCAATTCAATATAAACCTTAAGAATAACCCTCCTGTTTTGTATTATCAATGCAAAATTCACGCGTGAATTAATTTGAAATAAGAATAACATTTCTTTTATGTCTTGTCAAGTTTTTTGATGTAATAATCTAAGGTTTTGTTGCCATGTTTTATGTCTTTTTGTGCTGAAGTACTTTTTTTTTGTGAATGTGCGTTTTTGTTTGTAATTATTTGGTTATAAGTTTAAGACGTCATTTGATGGTTGGTTGATTTTCTCTCATCATTATTATAGTATTTCTGTGTTGTCATTGCTTTTTGTTGATTTGCGTAATGTGGGTAATTTTCAGAATCTAACCTACATTAAGAAAAATAGTCTGAAAGTTTAGGTTACACGATTTTTTATTAGTCCTAACATTTTTTAGTAAGACCCAATTAATTTCTGTCCAAATTTTTATACACTAGATTTTTTCCAGTACCCGAAACAGGCTTTGACAATTAAAATTTTTGTATTATTAACTATTGCAGAATTACGTGTCTTCATAATTTCTTATCACTAACAAATACATAACATAAACATTATTTAGGACATAAATCACGTTTAAAATTGTAATGGAAGTAGCTACTTCCATTTTTTTTCAAGCGCATCATATTTTTTCGCAAACTTGAAAAAAAAGCGGTTTCAAGTTCATAATATTCAGCTATTCAGCGGATGAATTCCGGTATCTAGTGCGCCCTCCCTACCCGCCCCCGGGCGGTCTCCGGCTTCACTTACAAATATTTTGGAAATATTTCTCCAACTTGTCGCCGTTTTATCTACCGCTCCTTTCCGTTTAGTTGCCTATTGCATCGTGACTACCTCTTCAAAATTATCCTCCATAACCAACATTTTCTTACAAATCAATTTGAACTTAAAACACATAAGACATAGTGCATTTTGAATTGAGCAGTAACTGGTAGTTACGTTGTGGAACTGTTAGCATATTATTATCTGCAGCAAAATCTTTACGAAAAACTAAAATGGATGCGCGCAAAAAGCGCGATGCCAGTTTAGGGATGCAAGGGCTGTGAAATAAATTTAATTTAATTATATCGTTAATTTTATAAATTGATGGGTTTAAGTTCATTAAAATATTATGGGTGAATTTATTTCTTTAATATTTAGGGATTTATTTATAGCGATGCATCGGTTTTTGATTTAGAGACCTTGTCGAGTTTTATACGAGCTTCAGGTTTGGCAACAAATATTAGAGTTTTTTTATTTTTGAGAAATGGTTATTGCCGTAATTTAGAATTTTTTTTTTTGTTCTGCGAATATTAACATGTTTTTTTTTTATAAAATCTCTAAGTCAAACAGTTTAAAGATTCTCAATAAGAACAAAGTTCAAAGAACATTTAAGAGCCAGCCCTAATGTTTATCTACCATCTCGTGCCACGTAATTTGACACTTTTCACTGACAAAGCCCACATTTGCTGCAAGACATACAGACAGACACAAAAACCTACGCGGCGATACAAAAAGCAATTAGTATTTTTTGCGAAACTATTCCGTCCGAAATTAATTTTTAGTGGAATTTGGTGAGAAAAAAAATAGGAGCACGTGTTAACTAAAGACACGAGAATTGTAAACTATGTCTTATTTTTCATAATTAGGCTGTGAAGTTTTTGGCAGAATCTATTTCGAGTGCGGAACGAATCGGGGTGGTCGGTATGCTACGGGAACAGTCGAAATTCCGGAGAAATTCTTTCGCGTTTTATTATTTCTCATTAATTAGTTCCTATATTAACGGTTGATAGAAAGGAGATGCTTTATAAGTTTTTAATTGAGCGAAGAAGGTTATTTTTAACATGTGAGATGAAACTAAATAGCCGAGTCTAACGTAAAAAGAGACCACGAGTTTTCAAGCCTTGGGGATAATAATTACTAAATTTAATGAACCATTGGAATTGTATTATTCGATCTTCGAACCGAAATTCATAGTCTGTTTTCTGCCACGTGCACGCGCGAGGCAAAAGCCCTCGCGCCCCAGCCACCGGGATTCCGATACCGATTTCATGTCACCGTAGGCGCGGGCTTGCGGATGGCGAGCAATGGGTAGCTCGCCGTCCGACCGTCCGGAGCGAGCCCAAGCCTCAAGGAGATGTCAGCAACCGTAGGGAACCAGCAGGGTCGGAGCCTACTATGGTCATGGGTGACGAAAGAGATCCCCGGGGCCCTGGAACAATGGCAAAGAAGGAACAAGAGTGGGTTTTTAGCCACTGAAAGTCTGACACGCCCTCTCGCTCCGCCCAAGAGCGTAGGATGTCATTAGATGATTTTTCCACCCGAAAAAAAAAACCCTCACCAAGTGTCACCATAACGACCGGTCCAATGCGTTTCGCATCCCACGACATCCTCACCAGGTCATCGGTCCTCCTTCTAGGAGGCCTTCCAATGCTGCTACTTTCGGTACGTAGTTAAAAGAGTATTGTTCCAAAAAGACCTCTTAAATATTCCTAGCTGTATTTATACTAATTTCAAAATCACAATTGATCAAACAACAAATATCACGGTAGCGGAACATCATCAATCAAATCACACTTGCGAATTGACGGTCCGATACAGTAAATTGTATAAAGGCACCGTGGCCTAAGGCAAGATACCAATCGCAATCTAGTAATCCGAACAGGAAACTCTTTGTGCGAACAGATGCGAAATACCTCTAACAGTGTACTGTACTATAATGGTACATTTTATGGGCGTGGTCGATTGTGCACAGAGAATTTAGGTCCTATCTAACGTTTCGGGTTTTGTTAAGGTTGGTAGCACTGAACAAAAAACTGTTTTGAAGTTTTGCTCGGTTCCGCAATAAATATTGCGTTGATAAAAACTTGTGGGCGGATAACTGTGTATTGTATGGAAGGAACTTAAGTAGGAAATATGAGGATGCTGCAGGAAAAAATGAGGCAGCTTCAGTTGAGCAAAGGTAAAAGTATCTTTAGTCAGTTATCGCTGAGTTATCTAGTCTCATTCCATGTCGAATTAAGTCAAAATAGTAAAATTACAAAAAAACTTTCATCAGTTCAAAATATATTATTAATACCTCTAATAATAATATCAGGTACATGTTGTTATCCTTATTGTTCAATATTTACCTTATCAAAGGCACATTATAACACAAATAGGTAAAAAAACCTTATAAAAGGCGGTAAACGATTTACCGCCATATTTCATTTACATTTTTCGTAAACAATTCTTCAACAATGCGAAAAGGAAATGCGAAAAAAGTTGTTGAATGTTTTTAAAACACGAACGGAGTCGTTGAGGCGGCAAATTGTTACCGAAAAGGATTTTCTACTGTTTTGAAAATACTTTCGGTAAGTCGGTTCACTTTGTGAAGGATTAAATTCGGGGGTAGAATAAGATTGTTTTTACAGCTTTAAAACCCTTTGTCGGTTAGCAGAATTACATTATAACGCGAGCCGGTGTTATGTGGCATAGAAGCACCCATTTTACGGTTCTTGAATGGGTTCCGTATGGTCCTTGTATCCTTTGACGCAGAATCTACGTGATGGTGAATGGGCTCGTTTCTGTTTCATGCCTTAACTTCTCAATAGACTGAAAGAGCTTTTAAGTTCCGCTGCCATACGCTTTGTTAGACCTTGTTGAGTATTAGTAGATCTTTTTTATTTGAGTATCTGTAGTTCCTTGTAACTTAATGTTCTTTTAAATCGTTATTGAGCAGTTGCAGGCAAAGAGGTTGAGATAGATATCACAAGATTCAAACATCAAAACAAATTTTAGTGTCAATTTTAACCCAGAAAATTTCAGAGGAAAAACTGAAGTTTAAGCTAAATAAGTAAAAGGAGAAACTGACTGACTGACAGATCAATACACAGCCGAAATTACTGGGACTAAGAGCGTGAAATTTTTCACAAGATTTTTTGCACTAAGAGTGGATTTTCCAAGATTTAACCCCTCAAGAGGATGAAATGGGAGTCCAAAGTTTGTAAAGAGAAAACTAATTTGAAGCGAGCAAAGCTACTGGCAGAAGATAGTAAAATATATATGTGTCCTCTGACATACTTGAAGATGAACCAGCAATTCCTCTTCTTATCTCTATTAATTAATGAACTAATGAGGTAAATCTTCAACCAACAAACACGCGGCTTCCTTCCTCTGTAATTTTCTCAGAGGTTTAAGCAGAATTAACTTATAAGTAATTTACTTTTTCCTCATACATTTATAACGCTTTCTGTGAAGCTTATCTGATGGAGATAATATCTTAATACAGCATCACGTCGGCAGGTAGCTGTTATGATCGTAATCTTGTTTAAATTGCGCGTCTGGCGATAGTTCAACACGATAGGTCACTGTGTATACTCGTTAAGAAACGGCGTCATGAATATTTATTGGGAAGAAAGTCGTATTAATTTAAACTTGTTATCAAAAGTTTTAAAGACTAGTGGGCTAGAGGAAATCCCGAAGCAAAAACCTACCATAAGAATATAGATATATTATATTTATACAAAATTATAAACAAAAACACTTAACTAATTAAATCTCGCTGTCGACTGGAAGTGTGCCCAAAAGGCTGGCGGCATTGCCACGTTGTATGGCAATGCTTAATCTCTGACCAAGGTAAAAGTCAGCCCTTGGGTCACGCGAAGTGTCAACTAAGCGTATGGATAGTTCTATAAAAAGCGTATGAGCACTCGGATCTCACGGCCTAAGAGTTTCAACCCCAAATGGCTCAAAAATATAACTGTCGACGAGGTTGTTATATTTTCGACGCTTGACGTTCTCCGCAGCCGCAGCGGCAGCACCAGCACAGCACGATGAGCTAGGAAGATGGGAAGGCGCAAGAGTGTCGACACAGGTAGCGTCCCACACTGAAGGTCTACCCAAAAGAATTCATTTTATTTTAAATCTATTTTAAAAAAAGAAAGAAATATATTCTTTTTAATTATTTGGTATAAGTATTAGATCTGACATTAAACATTGATTTACATAAGTAATACGCCTTTGCTGGCGTAGAAATATTAAATAAGCTAACTGCGGGCAAATCATAGACATTATAGGAATTATAATAAGTTAATTAATGTGTATTTGAATGGCCTGTTGGTCTAGTGGTTAGTGGCCCTGACTGCTATGTTGGAGGTCGTGGGTTCGATTCCCACCCAGGGCAAATGTTTGTGTGATTAGCATCATCACTTGTTCTGTGTCTGGGTGTAATTTATCTTTAATATGTATGTTTATGAAATATATAATATATAAGTATGTTTGTCAGTTGTCTAGTACTCATTGCAGACTGCTTAGCTTGGGACTAGACTTCGTTGTGTGATAGTTGTGGAAAGTTGTTATTACTATATAATTTTTATTTAGTTTATGAATTTATAATTTTAATTGAGGCCTGAGTATCCGCTATGGGAACCTTATAAGGCTAATTAAGTTGTGTAGGTTATTTTTAATGTCAGATTATTAATTATAATGTATATTATGTGTTCATACAATAAAAAAAAAAATAAGTCAACAAGTTCTTTTTGCAGGGACTCTATAAATCTCGATCCACATTTTTGTGTTGTGTCATGAAGTCTTCTGATGCAGTTGGTACCACATGATATTATTTATTAGTATTTCTTTTCTAAATTACCTTAACTTAGGAATTACTCCTGTATCACAAACATATAAACTCACACAAGCAAGATACGCAGACCCAGAACAACCATCTGTAGGTCACACAAATGTTTGCTTAGTGAGGGAATCGAACACGCGAATCATAATGCAGCAGCCAATCGATCACCTACTGAGTCAACAGACAAAGTCCATCTATAGAATAATAAACCTTAAATTGTTCCCACTACTGGTACTTAGGTCTCCTCTCCAAAAGATGGAGTGGACCATATCCACCACACGGGCACAGTGCGGATTCGTGAATTTCAATGTTTGGTTCTAAGACATGTTTCCTTACAATGTTTTCCTTTTATGTTTTGAGAGCAGTGGTATATAAAGTACTAGCTGTTGGCCGCAGCTTCGCCCGCGAACATAAAATATAGCCAATGTCACTCAGTAATAAAGCAGCTTTCTATCGCCGAAAAGATTAATTACTTTCAGAGATTACCTCCTACAAACAAAAAAATAAAAGACTAAATATACCTCTTTATAATATTAGCGTAAAATACGCCTGGCTAGGTATGAACCCGCTACTTATATCTCACTATGTATACACATAAGTAAATATCATGTGCCAGCACTGTTAGCTAGTCAGAATATAGTGACTACTCGTTATGTACTGGGCTACTATTTCGGCAGTGGTACGCAATAATTTTCACTGTGTTACGAACTGCAGTAGGCTCTATTAGAGTAGGCACACGATATTTCACACAGCCTTGTCGACGCTACCTGCATAATGCAGATATGAGGCTTCTCGTCATTATAACATTTATGGCTCTTTTGATTATTTGTGATAAGTCATTATTATTTTTTATTGGCTCGCGTCTGACCACTATCTCACCGATGCAGCGATGGTAAGCGACGACGGGATCGACGATGGAGCACGTGTATTTGTTATTGGCCTTCATCAAATTTAACAGTTAATTATTTTTATTAAGCTATTTATTCATCGAGAAGCAGAAGGTCCTATAAGCAGAGTTATTATAGTCACAAGACATTTTTTTCCCTGGGGCCTTGGAACGAAGGTAAAGAAGGAACAAGAGTGGGTTTTAGTCAGTAAAAGTTTGAAACGCACTCCCGCTCCGCCCAAGGGGATGACATTAGATGATTTCTGACCTAAAAAAAATAGACATTTTTCTTTTTATGATGAATCTTGATTTATTCCATAACTATAAAAAGTTAACCCATTCGAGTGTCTAATCCTGAGTAATCCTTCCTTAAAAAATAAGTTGAGGCATCTTCAGAGAGCCCTGACACAGATAATTCCTGTAATATCACTTTATAGCTCAAATCTTGTAAAAAGTGGAACGTGAAATTATACCAAATCATAAGCCTTTTGTAAAGATACATGCAAGCTTCTCAAACTAACTAAAAAAACCTTGTAAATTACAGGACAGTCATATATTTGGATTAGGGATCTATTCAGAAGTTCGGACCGTACCTAATCTTCCTTGAACCTCTCGCCTTTTCAATCCAAAAAGAAAATATATCATAGGACATTCAATTCATCGTGATATAAAAACCAAGGGTCTAATGTATTTTTTAGCATAACCCACTCGAAATAACCGGAAGCCATATGCGCACAAATATTTAAAAGTGGTCTACCTACAGGGCTACGGACAATTTTTTCATCGACTTTTTTGTATATACAATTTATTTAATGGTTACTAAGTATTAGAATCGGACCCTTTTTTGGTTTGACATGCTTCGTTCGTGCCTCGTAGAGATTAGCGTCAGCATTGTGAGTCACTTTTTGGAGCGGACTTTTTTATAAAATTCGTGACGGGGACATTTATAAATAACAAATAGAAGGACGAAAAAGTTTCTGTATATTAATATTTTTATAATGGCGACGAGTTTTTGTTGTCATCTGAAATTGATTTTGGGCAGAAAAAACTGTTTTGGCATTTATAGGCAGTTGGGTTTCAGATGGTCGACTGTAAATAATTGTACAAACTGGTATCCAATTTGGTCAATTTTCAAACCTATTAACATCTTTACAGAAATGTTTCCATTTAAAAATGTTATCAACCAGTGTTGACTGCTAGTTTTTTGTTACTTATTTCAAATCAACTGACCGCGAATTTTTAAGTCTATTTATGACCAAAGCTAAGCACAACCCAAATCTCCGTGTCGCTAAAGTCCTATAAAAGGGAACCATCACAAATCACAGTCCTTTTTTCTATTCCACCAACGATACTAAACCTAACTTATAACAACCCAAACAATATTGTAGCTCAATTGTCAAGAAATAAGACGCATCTGATTGATGATACAGTGGACGTACAATTTACCAATGTCGAGTCTTCAATACTCGACAATACACATTCATGGCCCCGTATGTGCCTACCGACTGTGTCCTATAAATAATACATTATACACCTCTTTGTTACACTCAAAGAGAAGCTTTAAGGGTGGATGATCTCTTAAAATAACAAGTGTTTGCTTCACTGATTATCGACAATACGTATACCTTTAGCTGCCTCTGAAAGCCCTTCCAATAAAAGTAAATTTTGTGGTATGTTTGCTGATTGAATTTGAACTATATTTTTGTAAGTATAAAATTCAATTTAAGCTGGCTAAGCTGTATTCACAGTCTTCAAATGTGTATTGAAATTGAAGTTTTATTAAGGTTGCATTAAAGTTCAGTTTTCTGTTTCGGGAATTTTAAGATAATTTCAATAAAATCTTCAAATAAAATGTGCGTGAATATCACGGCCAAGTTGGTTCACCATACAAAGAAACATTCATCTATTGATACTTTGCTATTTAAATGGTTTTACACATTTATAATATGAGTTACGGTAAATACAGTTGCATTGTGTGGAGATTCTATTTTGTTCCAAACATATTGTATGAAAATAATGCTTTTAATACTATTTCAATATTTAGATGGTGTCTCGAGGATGCTTGGCGTAATTTTTGTAATAGGTATTAAAGGTTTAGTTATTTAAATATTTGTAGAACTTAAATTGGGTCAATGAGGACCTTTCTGGGACTTATTTGTTGAGCTTTGAGCTATAGTAAGTGGTAGTAAATATTTGCCAATGTATCAAATTTTTTGATGTAGAGGTTCAATACCTAAATGCTTTGAAAAATGAATTTATTTTTTCAATATCTTTTTACTATTGCACAATTGAAACACTAATGGTCCATTAAGTATTGGAGGCGTATCAAATCCAATATCAATTTAGATCAAAAAGGCTATATTGCTTACTAGGCAAACCTCTTTAAGACAACCTAGTTAAACAATTCTGATTAAAAATATTCAGCTGCTTGGAAACCACGCCCCTTAAAATTAATTATGTGAGTCACTGGGCTATTTTAGGAGAAGTAATAAGGGGCTATAAGGGCTCATAAGTGGGTCAGTGATAGGTCCCCGCCCAAGGACGGTTCTCCGCCCAGAACCGCCCATCAGGTGGCTATAACAAGTTTCTCGCGAAATAGGCTGGCCTGTTTGTTAGAGAACCTATTAATTTTGAGCTATTATGTTTTTTCGTATCAAGTTTTTTTTTGGGTGATTGAAGCAATAGAGAGAGGTGGTTCAATGGACATGGCCCCAACTTACGAGTTGTATGTTTTGAGTTCAAACCTAGGGATGTCTTTTAATTTTTGTAATTTATTTCAGCATCAATGATGTCAAAACAGTGAATAAGTCATCGTGAGGGTTTCCTCACGAATATGTCATCAGACATAGAAACAAAAATTTAAAGACATGCGTTATTCACAAACTCTCGCTAGGCCCACATGGCTCTCCTAAAGAGGAAGCCTGAGTCCCAGCAGTGGGAATATTATAAGGCGTATTATGAAGAAATAGTACGTGTCTTGATCTCGTCTTAGGCTGAACGTTTGTTTTGACATTTTTCTCATTTTTTAATGGTACTATATCAGCACTGAGTAGTAGCAGATAACTAATAACATTACATATTTGGTTAAAGAATCAATATCACCTATATATGTATTTAGAAATATATATACATGTTTATCAGCTGCCTAGTATCATAGCACAAGTTCTGCTCAGCTATTGAGAACTGATCAGACATACTGATAATACTCGTATGTCTCAAGACATGTTTAATAAACGAAAATATTAAAAAGTAAACGTTGTAGAGAAAAAAATATTCGGCAAGATAACCCATCTTTACAAAAATTACAAATTGCCGATTATAAATCGAAAATATTTATTTCTTGAATGACTCGACATAAACCGAGGTTTGCAGCTTGCGTCGGCATTTTTGACACACAGAAATTAATTTCACAAATTGGTGTGGTTCTTAGAAGTAGTCACGAGTTCAAATATAAAGTTTAGAGTTCTCCGCCCTAGGACGGAGTGCCCCGCCCTATCACGCCTAGCGCGCGAACCTCCGTTTCGCCCCAACACTAGAGGTGTTCAATAAAGCTGCGTCCACACAACCCGCTAAGTATTTTAAGGCGGTGCTTCACTCACAAGTTGACATGTAAATTGTTTGGTCAAGATTGGTTCTATTGTCAAAAGTTTCTATGCTTGTACCGCTTTGTGACTGAAGTGTAATGTCGGCACTTTCGATGGCGGTTGTTTATTGTCCGTTTGTTTGATTCAAGAGATTTTCTTAGAATACGACTGCATAAGACTGGTACTTTAACGGAAATGAAGTACGGTTGTTAGACTGACGGTATCTCATTGAGATTGAAATTTGTTTTTCGTCTCCAGAATAATAATTATAAACTTCATTTGTTTATTATTACATACTTCATGCACATAAAGGTACAGAGGCGGACTTATTGCCTTGGGCATTTTCTACCAGTAAACCTTTGGGTGATGCAGAGAAGAATAGTGGTAGGTGAAATAAAAAACAGAAAGAAAAAAAAGTTAATATAGTAGTAGTGTTAGTGGTTAGTATATATATAGTTAATTTCATCACGGTGACATTATAAATGCGAAAACTTCTGTGTATATACACACTCACACTAGTGTATGTATGTTACTCTTTCAAGTTTTTGCGACGAACGGATTTAGATGAAAGGCAGACGTGTAGACCATGTCCTCGAGTAGAATATAGGATATTTTTTTTACTCAGGAAAATGTTCTCCTTCCCATAATTTTCTTCTTTTGCGAGGCCAAAACCGAACTGAACTACTGAAAAAAAAACAGCATTCTTCATTCTCAATTCCGTCTTTATATTAAAATCAGGTCGGAACAAAGAGCGATGATGACTATCATTGTATTCTAAACAATACAGTCACAAACAAAAGTACTCGTCAACATCAAGTACCCATGACCAGCACATTTTTTACACAGCATCAAGGCGCCATCATTTCACCAAACTTGGGGAAAAACTCGTGACAATCGTTTTCAAAGTACAGTTAAACAGAAAAGGCGAGACACGGCAGTCAGTGGCGTAGCTCATTTTTTCAGTGCATCCATTCTTTGTCCCACACAATAAGTGCTCAATGTTCTTATCTCAGCATCTACGTCTTTCGTTTGAAAGGACGAAGATGTTATCTCTGGTCCTGGGGCCTTAATCCAAGTGCGGGGCGAACAATGGGCCGAATCATCGGGACACGTGGACTGGGACAAATTGGGCATTATGATCGTGATTTTTTATTGTTACTCGTATTATTGTATTGTTTTTGGGACAGTGATGTATTGGGTTGCTGTTCTGTGGTTTTTTATTTGGAATGGTATTAGAAGATTGAAGATGGTGTAGTTTTATTAAATGTTAAAGCTTATGGAAGATGTAATGAGAGTTTTTTTTATCGAAGGAAATTAGGATCGTATGTATTTTTTTATTTATCTTTTTTCCGTGTCTGCTAAAATGAAAAACGTATGAGAGAAAAAAAAGTAAGATATTATTTACCGTTAAATAAAACAGTAAAAAACTAAGAAAAATATATTTTGAAACAATTCCAGGTATCATTTTACAACAACATTACATCAATGATTTTAAACATTAATGGACGGACTGATAAAAAACTGCTCTACCTCTTTAGGAAACTAATGGCATATTATAAATAGGACTTAAACGATATTTCGAGCTTCAAAATGTGGCAAGATAATATTAAAAAATGTTTTTTTTATTTTAATTGACCGCCAAGTTAGTATTATGATATTGATTTTTTTTTCGTTTTTTTTTCAAGAAGCTATTATAATTGATAACCATATAATGGGCAATATACCCTATATGGGCCATGGGCAGCACTTCCTTCTGCGAAGCAGAAATGTTAGCGAAGGAGGCGGCTGCACGCAGAAGCCTACGTATCCAAAAATAGTGACGTTTTTTATATTAATATAAAATAATAATTTTTGAATGAATCCTTCGGTAACACGGGAATAAGACTCTTTTATATTATCTCCTAAGCCTGACACATATATTATACTATATATACATATAACACGAGGACTTTACTAATGCACGATTAAACGCTTCAAGAATTTCCAGGAAAATACGCACGCATATCTTACTACATACGAATAGTCACAAAAGAAAATAATATATTTATGAAGCCCGCTTTATATTTTACACAATGCGAAAGACTTCCATTTACTCGCTCAAATTTTATTTATTTTATTTTATTTTATTTCTTTGGGACAAAAAACAGTTATACAATACAGAAATAATACACAGTAGTTATATCAGAAAATTAAAAAAGTATAACCCACACCATTGTCCACGGAATAACACGTGAAATAGGATAACGGACGCGCGCTAAATAAGAGTAATATATATAGGTTTAAATACTCTTACAGTTATTATAAGAGAATCAAATACATATGAGTCTATTTTAAGGGCGGTGAGCCAGCAAATGACAAGCCATTTTTCTAAATTTAGATTGAGAAAGCGCGAAAATGTCTAAATCTATAAAATGTGAGTTATAGGTTGCCACTAGTTGGCGGAGAGGCGCCCGCACCCCAGCATTGGTCCTACAGCGTGCTGTATAGAACAATCGAGGTACGCGCACCTCCCGCCGGACAATAGTTCTAGGTACTACATAACAAAGCTCGTTGGAGAGTTCAATACAGTTGAATTTGTTGTTGCATATACCATATAGCATCATAACCATGATCAATGAACGTCTAGAATCCAAGCTCAATATTTTGTAATGCTTTAACAAATCTGTATAGGATATTTTTGTACGGAAACACTTGTAGTGGGTGGCGCGAAGAAACCTTTTCTGTACCATTTCTATGGCATTCTTATATTTCTCATAAAAGGGACACCATATGGGCACCGCATATTCCAACTGGGAACGAATTAGAGTTTTGTATAGGAAGAGAAAAGTAGAAGGTTTCTTGAATTCTCTACATGACCGCATAACAAATCCATACATCTGTAAGGCTTTGTTAATTCTGTTGTCGACATGGGTGTCCAAATGTAATTTGCAGTCTAGTAATACGCCAAGATCACGCGTGCACTCAGTTTTATTTAATTTTATGTCGTTCAGAGTATACTGGTAATTAATAGTTTTTTTGTTTTTAGTAAAGGATATAAAATAACATTTAGGAAGACTAAGATGAAGTTTATTATCAAGACAATACTGCGAAAGCCTGCATAAGTCCTCTTGCAGCAGCAAGCAGTCTTGAAAGGTTTTACAGGCCTTATAGATTTTAATATCATCGGCGTACATCAGGAATTTAGAATTGACTATGCAGGATTTTATGTCGTTTATAAATAATATAAAAAGTAATGGGCCTAAGACAGATCCCTGAGGCACACCTGACTCGACAACTACATAATCAGACTCGAACCCATTGACGACCACTTTCTGAGTCCTGCGAAAAATGTATGATGCAAACCATCTAAGTAAATTGCCTCTTATGCCATTGTAGGCAATTTTATCGAGGAGCAATTTGTGATCCACCTTGTCGAAAGCCTTCTGAAAATCAGTGTACACAGCATCAACTTGCGTGCGCATGTCTATGTTTTCAAACAGAAATTGGGTAAAGATCATTAAATTAGTGGTAGTGGACCTGGATTTGACGAAGCCATGCTGTTCAGGTATAATAAGGTGACTCATCTGTGGAAATAAGTGGCTGTGCACTAAACTCTCAAAAAGCTTAGACAAGGTGGACAAGATAGATATAGGTCGATAGTTTTCGACATTACTTTTGTCTCCACTTTTGTAAATAGGAGTTATGAAGGCCCTCTTCCAAACACATGGGAAAACCCCTTCCCTGAGACATCGATTAAATAAAATGTGTAGTGGAACACATATGTTTGGTGCCGTGTTCTTAAAGAAAGAAGGAGGCAGACTATCCGGTCCAGCTCCTTTAGTTAAATCTAATGTGGAAAGAGCTTTCAGTATGACACTCTTTTCGAGATAAATATCCGGAATACATGCAGAATGGTCATGCGTATCAGGGGGTATCCACATATCAGGATCAAATGTTGAGGGTTCGTACACAGAGTTAAAGAAAGCAGAAAACAGTGAACATATCTCACCGGGGCAGTTGGATGACTCATTTTTGTAATACATGTTTGCTGGGAGTCCTGAAACTTTCTTACGGTTAGAAATGTACGACCAGAAGTGCTTGACATTAAGAGGAATGCTATCTTCTACCGATTTTATATATTTAATATAACACTGTTCACAGAGTAGTTTGAATTGCTTACGATGACTAGAGAACTTTTCATAATCAGATAAGTTGCGTAGTTTTTTCCACTTTATCCACGCGCGTTCCTTATTTTTGAATATTTTAATTAGCGCAGCACTAAACCAAACAGGAAAACCAGTCGTTTTTTGACGTGAAAGTGGGACATATAGACGGATAATGCCATATAAATAATCATAAAAAGTATTTACGGCCTGTTCACTCGAAAGATTAAGAAACAACTCATCCCAGTTCGTCTTTTTTAATTCTACGTTTATTTCTTTGTAATTTGCTTTGAAGTAGTTAAATTTTATTGTATTTTGACGTTTCATAGGTGTGTATTGTGTTTCTAGTGAGGTTAGAACAGAAAAAGGGGGATGGTGACCGTCTGGCTGGAGCAGAGAAAAGTCGGACTGTAGTTGGCATTCTGTATTGCTAATAAATAAGTCTAAAATACGACCTAAGTTGTTTTTAATCGTGTTATATTGCGAAGCATTTGTAATAGCCATCAAATCAAGCAAAGAGCGACACACACTGCTTTGGGGCAAACTAGATGCATGACCATAAATGAACTGGATATCAAGACATTTGTCTTCATTGTCGCTAAATTTCTTCATCATTGTCAATCGTTTAAAGGTGTGTTAGAATTTATTAAAGACGCTATTTGAAGTCTCAAGTTAAAGGCTTCGCTCAAGCAAAAGAATTGTCATTATACGAGTCAGTTATTGATGTTATTAGTTCTTTTGTCGTTTACATGGTTCAAGTTTTTGCTAAACGATTTTGGATATACAGGGTGTATCTAAAAAGTTGAAGGGTAAAATCTACAAGTCCGTGATAAGACCTGTCATACTGTATGGATCAGAATGTTGGGCTGTGAAAAAGACGCATGAAAAAAGATTGCATGTAGCGGAGATGAGAATGTTGAGATGGATGTGTGGTGTGACGAGAATGGATAAAGTAAGAAATGAATATATTAGAGGAAGTTTGAAAGTGGCGCCAGTGACTGAAAAGTTGAAGGGGAATCGTTTGTCTTGGTATGGTCATGTAAAGAGGAGAGATGAAACACATGTTACTAAAAGAGTTATGAGTATACATGTGGATGGGTGGAGAGGGAGAGGGAGGCCAAAGAAAAGATGGATGGATTGTGTGAACAGTGATATGAAAGAAAAGGAAGTTAGTGATAGTATGACTTTTGACAGGATAGAATGGAAAAAAAAAAGTGTTGCACCGACCCCAAATAAGATGGAACAAGGGCAGGAAGATGATGAGGGTGTATCTAAAAAAATAGTGGTAATACTTTTTCCGTCCGGAAGACGCAGTGTTGGAAGGCCTCCTACAAGGTGGACCGATGACCTGGTGAAGGTTGCGGGAATCCGATGGATGCGAGACGCACAGGACCATTCTTTGTGGCGACATTTGGGGGAGGCCTATGGCCAGCAGTGGACGTCTATCGGCTGAAATGATGAATAGTTTTTGTTTGGTCTTAGTAGGGTTTTAAATTGTAGATAAGTTATGGTTAGCATTGAAATACAAAGTATTAAGATATAAATTTTGATTTCGTCTTATATTTATTATTTATTTATTAATCAATTGGTTGTTATATTTATAGTACTGTAGCCTGCTTGTAGTCAGTTGCTTGCTGTCTTTTAGTATATCTGAGATTTATTTGTTGAGTTTACATTTGTTAGAAAAACCATTTCTTGTCTTCACATTTTTGTTCAATGTCTTTGTCGCTCTACCCAACGCGAAATAGATGTGCTCTTAATATTATCACATTTAGTATTTTCAGTAAAAACTCAACTACTACAGTATGTTAAACAGAATGAGACACAAAGATCTTCTTGTATCATTTTAATGTAATATTACATAAAAATTAAACAGCCTGTATATCGTTCACGGTTTGTCTCCGATTCACCTACAAATCAATAGTCAACAAAAGGCGATTTAATAGACCTTTTAGTAGTTAAGAACGAGACAAATTCACTTTAAAAGCCAATTCTATCATTTTTGTGAGATCAATAGTGATAAATATCACACAATTTCAAAAAAGATAACATTCTTTGTCACATTAAAATATATCTTTTTATGAACCGTGGAGCTAAAATGGTGTCCAAGCTATTAAAGATGGAAATTAATTAGTAATAAAATTTTTAATGCTGAATTATTTTGACATTTTGTTAGACGCTATTGTATGGATGGTGATAAATGTTTATATTTACTGAAATTGATTTCTTTTTTAGAGAATTCGATTTTCAAATGGTGATATTTTGTAAGTAAATGGGAAATTAATTCTACTTATTGATTAATTTAACTGAGTTAAGAATTTATTTTTTAAGAAGTTAGTATAAATCGGCGGCAACGGTCTCTCGCGACGGGCCTTGGTACAGGCCATGGTCCGAAGCGAGGAGGAATGTCAGGCAGTCGCTTCCTTTTGCGAAGCAGTAATGCTAGCAAAGGAGGCGGCCGCACGTGCACGCGCGAGGGTGCGGCCCTCACGCCCCAGCCGATAGCAGGATTCCGATCCCGATTTGCGGGATTGCGCGGGATGGCGGATGGCGAGCATTAGGTAGCTCGCCTGTTCCACGTGCGCCTCAAGGAGATGTCAATAAACCGTAGAGGACCAGCAGGGTCGAAGCCTACTGGGGCCAACTGTCAGACTCTGAAAGGAAGACTCGGCCCTGGTACGAAAGGCAACAAAGGAACAGGAGTGGGTTTTTAGTCAGTAAATATCTGACACGCCCTTTCGCTCCGCTCAAGAGCGGAAGATGTCATTGGATGATTTTTCCACCTACAAAACAAAGAGGTATTAAGTATAAAATGATAGTACAGTTTTTAATTGATCACCTGGCACTTGCATTATGGTCATTTAGAAATATGTGCAAGGCAAACTTTGCGTAGCTAATTGGCTACGAAGTTTTACGAAACTATTGATGCTTTTTAGTTTATTGTCAAGAGTTCACAAAGATATTTATATTTCAAGTTCTTTCTTGTTTATGTAAACTAATTGATGTCGATCCGCTTAATTGAATTCACAAACATATCTCAAGACCTCACTTCATTTAATATCAATACAAATATTCTCAACATCTGCTTATAAGCTGAGAAAACATCCTTTGACATGGCTCCCGTCAAAACCTTTCGCGTTCCGCCTAATATCTTCCAAGTTATGGTCTCTTTTAATATAATTATTGTCAAATGCCATCCGCGCGGGCGCATATTCTTTCGCACCAATGAATTTCTTCGCAAAATAAAATGCGATCAATGGTCCAAATCTTTTGGAGGTAGTTCTACACAATGGAGTAGAGGATAAAGCATCATATTTATTTCATAATAAATGACAATTATCGTAAATTGATTTCGGAGTCGACAATGTACATGCACCTAACCAAACATTGGCCGAAAAGGATCGACCGTTGTCATTGTTAAGACCCTGTATCGTTTAGAAATATGAAAAGTGGAATTTACAAAAGGTTTGTATGTATTTATTGTACTAGGTAACGTAACAAATATTATGTATTCTGTCCCTGTTTCTGAACAATTTTGGAAAAATAAATAAGTATGTTTTGCATGCCTTTTTCGTTTTCGCATGAAAATAAATAAACCTTTAACTATTCGCATTTTTGGAATAATGATAGAGGTAAACATCGGTTAAGTTACACTTCGTAACTGTAAACATCGCAAGGGCCACCCAAGTTCATTGCCTATGCAAAAATATGTTTTGGGAGGTCAGTGGACCTCATCCTAAATTCTTGACAGCACAGCTTTAGGATAGTGGGGTATGGTTTGACCAAGATCGGAGTTCGAATATTTTGTCATTTATAAATATCATGATAATAATAATAATGAAACTCATTAATCATTTTGCGGGCCCCAATATCTTTATAAAACGTGCTGGTTTTTTTTTATCTTATTACCACTCTTATATATATATAAGTTATGTATGCATGTATGCAAAGGTTCATCTTTAGCTTTTGGAGGACTCATGCTGTTTCAAGCTGAAGACTTCTTGGGACTACGAACTACAGTTACATAACAATCAAATAACACAAAAGAGAGCACTGCAGAAATATTTTGACACGTTAACGAACATGTTTCAAAGGGGTCCTCTTCATAAATTTCCTACTTCTTACTAGCAGATGTTTTCTCATAACAACACGAATTTCCTCATGTTCGCGACTTGTTCCACCAAGTACAATAGGTACCATCAATTAGATGCGACAGCTCCATTTAAACCAATACACAAAATATGTCGTTCACGCTAAAAACTATATAAAAGTCCAGGTGTTTGTTCACAATTAGTGTATAATCACTATATTTGAAGTGTTGTCACGCAGTTTCTAAGAAATTCTTTGTATGTCGCCACCCAGTAGGGCAATGTTTGCAAACGGCCTGAATAAGCCTCGACCAATATTGGCCTTAGGAATGAAAGAAACAATGCCTCCGGTGGGACAGTTAGCGTTTTCTTGTGAGTTACGGGACAATGTTAAGGTGGGGTTTCTCTAAAGCGAAACACCCCAGGTTTTAATTATTAATATTTTTTAAAGTTCAAATGTGTATTGGAATTCTAAACATAAGATACGTCTTATGAAAAGTAAGTTTTGATTTTATCATCAAAACATGGATTAATTCTGAATGCATTTTTAATTATTCTCTCATTAATTAATTGCATTAAAGCAATTTACTATATTTAGCAACTTCGAAAAATCTGCCATGTATTTGTACCGACATATTGCAAAAGCCAACCATTGGTCTACATTTTCTATTTATAAGAATTCCATACGATATTTATAAATTTAAAATAATGTAAAGACTTAAATCGCATCGTTGAAACTGCACCTTAACAAAAATTTTGGCGACTATGTTTGCGCATCCGCGAAGCTCACCGCGGGAGGTTCGGCCACCAAGCATTCATTGTGCCTCTATTTACCCATCTTACTTTAAAATGCTCTTAACAAAGTCGTTTGCAAGCACGAGCGTGATTTGCAACGAAATGTCGAGCATTTGTCTCCTTAAGTCGTCTTTTGTTATTTTTGGGAACGCACGCGGATTAGAATTAATTGCTTTGAAAGTGGCTTGATTTAATAGTAGCCGTTGATGTATTATTTATTTATGCTCGCTTATGGTATGTGGTAGTTGGACGAATTGGGTTGTTTTCGAAGTGCAGTGGGCCCTCATTATCATTTAACGAAGACTAAAACTATTCTTTGCGCAAAATTATTATTTTTTATCTTATTGACTTTTTAATTTAATGTTTTGTTTTTTTTTAACGTAATTTATTGTTTTTTAGGGTTTCGTAACCCAAAAGGAAAAAAAAATTACAAAAAATAAATAAATGATTTCACTAAAAAAAACACTAAAACGATCAAAATAACTTTAATTTCGGAAGTCGGTGTTGCTCGGTATTATTTGTATCTTATTTAACACCGACTTCCGAAATAAAGTTATTTTGATCCTTTAAGTGTTTTTTTTAGTGAAGTCGGTTTTTTGTAAAAAGTTTTTTATTTCACACTTTTTAGTTGCGATACACTTATAAGCAGAGTGCCTATTTCTAATGATAATTCCAATTATCCCAAACACTGCTAGGTTGGGGTGCTACGACAGAAAACCTCCACGAGTGCCCGCAGGCTGTAGTTCCCTTGCGGATACGTCCGAGGTGAAGGCTAGTCTGCGGGACGGTGCACCCTGGGAGGCGGGCAATGACTCCCCTTGGGTACTTTTACCTAAGGGGTCCTGATGTCCGCCTGCGAATATTCTGTCAGAAGGATCACTTCAACGCGTGTCCCTCTGCTATAGCAGAGGGCACAGTGGCGAAGTAAGAGCGGGCTCGGTGTGCACTCACCCTGCCACCGGGCAGGCAGGAGGAAGACTTGCTCCTCCTTCTGCCACCGTTAGGCTCGTAGCCCCAGAGATTGTCCAAGGTCATGTTTCTGACTTTTGATGGGGGTCGAGGGTCTTGGCTTAACTGCCTGGGCCGCGAGGAAGACAACCTCTATAAAAAATTACCCCAAACCTCCAAGCGGCGGCGCACCGTGAGGGAGGTTGTTAGCTTGACTAATGGGTAGCTAAATTAGTCTCTAGTGCGAACCACTATCTTGAGCCAGTACCCGAAGTTAATACTCGTGGGAACCAAATGAACTCTAAATTTTTCTTACAAAAAAACCCAAAGGAGAGCGATGCGCGGTCGGAGTCCGACGCGGCATCCGAAAGGAGCTCGGAGGGCTCGGAGGTTGAGGAGGTGGCGGGCGTCTCCGGTAGGAACGTGAGTGCCTACCGGAAGCGCTCTAGATCGGGGGACAAATCGTCCTCCGATGGAGAGATGGGCTCGGCCCGAAAAATCCCCACCAGCGGGCGGGGTGCGGGTCGAGCAAGCGGAAGAGGGAGGGGCCTCACTGCCCACGAGTCGGCTAAGCGAGCCAACCGACTTGCCGCGGAGGGGCGTCACCCCGGTGTGGCCAGCGCCCAGGTGGACCTCTCGGGACCGTCTGGCAGCGAGCGGGATGCCAGGGAGGACTCCGCCGAGGAGTCCCGTAGATCCCTGGGGAAGCTGGTCGTCGCCGCGCTGCGGGACATGGGCCGGAAGAGGGAGAGGACCTCTAAGGAGAAGACGGTCCACCGGCATGCCGCCTCTATCGAGGAGGCTATCGAAGCCTCTCTCGAAAAGAGGGTGGCAAAACTCCGGGATGAGCTCCGGGCCGAGCTTCAGGCCGAGCTCGCGGGAGCCCAGAAAGCTAGCGGCTGCCCGGAGCCGGCTGGAGAGGGACGCAAGCAAGGGCAGGGGCAAAGTCAGCCCCAGCCTCACCCAGAGCCGGAGGGCCAGTTGCTGACGCTGGTGCAGCGGGAGCTGGCTGCTCTTCAGCAGCAGCTGCAACAGCAGCAGCAACAGTTTCAGCTGCGGATCCAGCAGCAGCTGTCCCTGCTGGAGGGCATAGTGCTGCGCCCCCCATTAGCGGGCTCCGGCCAGCGAAAGGCGGCGTCTTACGCTGCTGCCGCGGCCACGGCAGCTGCGCCCAAGGCGGGCCCATCGGGGCAAGCTGGGCGCGGGGCCGTGGCATCGGAGCCTGCGAGGCCGGCCCCGGCCGCCAAACAACAACAGCGGCAGAAGGGCAGGGCGGCGCCTGCCAGTAAACCGGCGGGACCTCCTGCGGCGGCAGCGACTAGGCCGCGCCTGCCGCCTCCCCTGCCCGAAGAACCCTCGGCTGGCGCCGAATGGACGGTTGTCGGCGCCAGCAAGAAGGCGGGCAAGGCGGCTAGGGCGGCCAAAAAGCGCGCGCGGCGACAGCAGCGCAAAAAGCGGGCCATGGCGGCCAGACTTCGCGCCCCGAAATCCGAGGCTGTAGTCATAACGCTACAGCCAGATGCGGTAAAAAAGGGCGTGACATACGACGCCGTCATGGAGAAGGCAAAGCAGGCGGTGTTGCCCCACCTTGACGAGCTCGGAGCCTCTGGGGGCTTCCGTATGAGGCGCACCGTAACCGGGGCCCGAATACTGGAGGTCCCTGGTGCGGCCAGTGGCCCCGCCGCGGATGCCCTGGCCGCAAGGATCAGGGCGTCCCTGGATGCGGAAGAGGCCCGAGTGTCCAGGCCCACCAAGTGCATTGATATGCGCATCATGGGCTTGGACGACTCCGTCAAGGTGGACGAGGTGGTGGCCGCCATCGTCAGGGCGGGTGGGTGCACTACCGAGCAGGTTCGGGCGGGCACTATCCGAGCTGACAGCACGGGCATGCGAGCCATGACGGTAAGCTGCCCCGTGTCGGCGGCCAAGACCATCACCGGGGAGGGCCGACGGCTTTTGGTGGGCTGGGTCTCCGCACAAGTGAAACTGTTGGAGCCCAGACCTCTGCGGTGCTATCGCTGCCACGTGGGGCACCACGTGGGGGCCAGTTGTGCCGCGGAGGTGGACCGCAGCGACCGCTGCTTCCAGTGCGGTCAGCCTGGTCACAGGGCGGTTGAATGCAGAGCAACGCCGCACTGCTACGCATGTGCGGCGGCAGGCAAGCCGGCCGACCACCGGGCTGGGAGCAGGTCCTGCGACCCCCCCACCAAGGCCAAGGGCAAGGTCAGGAGGCCCATCCCCGCCGATGTCCTCACCACCGCTGCCTCCTCTTTGGCAGCTGCTGCTGTCGCCGCCGCAACCATCGCGGCAGGGCCCTCACGGGGGGCTCGAGAGGAGACTGTGATGGACTGCCAATAACGGCTCCATTACGTCTCCTCCAGGCGAACATCAACCACTGCGCCCCCGCTCAGGATCTGTTGCTCCAGAGCATGGCGCAGTGGTCGATCAATATCGCCGTGGTCTCCGAGCCGTACAATGTCCTGCCCAGGGGAGACTGGGTGCGGGACCTGGACGGCTCGGTGACCCTAATTTCGTCGGCCGCCGCCGGTACCCCGACCCTCGAGGCCGTCACGAGGGGACGGGGTTGCGTGGCAGCACGGTTCGGGGACATTGCAGTGGTAGGCGTCTACCTGTCCCCGAGCAGATCTCTCGGCGATCTTCACATCTCCCTAATGGAGCTGAAAGCCGTCGTCGCTGGGTTTGGTTCCCTCCCCGTGGTCGTTTGCGGGGACTTCAATGCCAAGAACTTGGCTTGGGGTTCCCGGCTCACGAACCAGCGGGGTCGGATGGTGGAGGACTGGGCTCTGGAGACAGGCCTGGTCGTCCTAAACCGGGGTTCTGTCCCCACGTGTGTGCGGATGCGGGGTGACTCAGTGGTGGACATCTCGTTCGCCAGCCCCGCTCTGTCGCCGCGTGTCGTCGACTGGCGCGTTATGGAGGGGGTGGAGACGTTTTCGGACCACCGGTACATCCGGTTCGACGTCTCCGCCCAAACCTCGATTGCGCCGGTCCGACAGAACCCTTGTGGTCCGCGGTGGGCGCTGAGGCAGATGGACCGGGAGCTCCTCCTGGAAGCCGCGACGGTACAGGCCTGGGTGCAAGCACCGGACAGGCCTGTCGACATAGACGTCGAGGCAGAGTGGTTCCGGGAGGCCATGTCGCAAATTTGCGACGCGGCAATGCCCCGAGTCCCTCCAGGACGTGCTCAGCGCCAGGTATACTGGTGGTCGCCGGAGATTGCGGCACTGCGCAACGCGTGCAATGCCGCGCGACGCCGGTATGCCAGATACCGCAGGCGCCGCATCCGTCCACCGGATGCGGAGGCCAGAGAGGCGGAGCTGTACGAGGGGTATAGAGCGGCAAAGCGCACCCTCCGAGCGGAGATAAGGCGGGCCAAACTTGAGGCCCGCAACGTGTGGCTGGGGACTCTGAATGGGGACCCATGGGGACGCCCGTACAAGTTGGTACGGGACAAACTCCGCCCCTGGGCTCCCCCGCTGACGCAGAGTCTCCGGCCCCAGCTCGTGGAGGGTGTGGTGAGCACTCTGTTCCCCACGCGAGGGGAACACTCTCCCCCGCCCATGGCTCCGCCACCAGCGGTGTCCGACGCGGACCACGATGGCGACGACGACGATAACGCTCCAGAGGTGACCGAGGTAGAGATGAGAGTGGCGGTACGAAGGCTGAGTGCCAAAAATACCGCCCCAGGACCCGACGGCTTGCCTGGGAAGGCATGGGTCCTGGCCATGGAGGCTCTCGGGCCTCGACTAAGAGGGCTCTTCAGCGCATGTATGGAGAGGGGCCAGTTCCCACTTCGCTGGAAGACGGGGAAACTGGTCCTGATCGCGAAGCCAGGGCGCCCCGCGGACTCTCCGTCCGCGTACCGGCCCATTGTGCTGCTCGACGAGGTGGGCAAGCTCTTTGAAAGAGTAATTGCAGACCGCCTCGTCGCACACCTAACACGGGTGGGGCCGGATCTGGCGGACGGCCAGTTCGGCTTTCGCAGGAGGCGCTCCACGGTGGACGCCATCATGTGCGTGCGAGCTCTCACGACGGGGGATGCAGTGGCCCAGGGCAGGTGTGTCGTGGCGGTGTCTTTGGACATCGCCAACGCCTTCAACTCCCTGCCTTGGAGTAGCATTGGGAGGGCACTCCGGTATCACCGGATGCCCGACTACCTCTGTCGTGTGGTCGAGGCGTACCTGTCAGACAGGTACATAACCTACCCCGGTCACCAGGGGGTGTGGGAACGTCGAGAGATGTCGTGCGGTGTTCCGCAGGGATCGGTACTAGGGCCGCCCTTGTGGAACATCGGATACGATTACGTGCTGCGCGGCGACCTCCCTGACGGGGTCAGCGTGGTCTGCTACGCAGACGACACGCTGGTCCTGGCGCAGGGAGAGTCGTACCAGGCGGCGGTCGAACTAGCGACACGCGGGGTCGCGACGGTCGTTGGCAGGATCCAGGAGCTGGGACTCGAGGTGGCATTGCACAAGTCCGAGGCCATGTGCTTTCACGGCCCTCGGAACGCGCCACCACCGGGTTCCCAGCTAACGGTGGGAGGAGTCCACATCGGCGTCGGGTCAACGATGAAGTACCTGGGACTCGTTCTCGACAGCCGATGGGATTTCGACGAGCATTTCCGACGTCTGGCTCCCAAACTAAATCGGACTGGGGCTGCTCTCTCGCGGCTCCTGCCCAACCTTGGGGGTCCAGACGCCTCCTGCCGGAGGCTCTACGCGGGGATCGTTCGGTCCATGGCCCTTTATGGCGCGCCGGTGTGGGCGCCGGGGCTGCGGAAGCAGCCGGCGGCCCGGCTGAACGCGTGCCAGAGGGTCATGGCCATTCGGATGGTGCGAGGATACCGGACGATTTCCCGCGAAGCGGCGACCCTTCTTGCTTGCCAGCGACCATGGGAACTGGAGGCAACAGTCCTTGCACTCATGCACGAACGGCGCATGGAGATGCAACGCCGGGGCGAAACTCCGCTGCCGCAACAAGTCGCGGCATGGCGGACAGAGTTCCGGCGAGTTCTCATGGAGAAATGGCGACAGCGACTGTCGCGACCCCGTGCTGGGCACGCCACAATTATGGCGGTAAGTCCCCTCTTTGAGGCGTGGTTGGAAAGACCTCACGGCGTCCTCACATTCCGCATGACGCAGGTCCTCACCGGACACGGTAAGTTCGGGAGGTTCCTGCACCGGATTCGTGCGGAAACGACGCCCGGGTGTCGCCACTGTGTGGCCCACCCGGAGGACACGGTGGAGCACACGGTGGAGGTGTGCCCCGCTTGGGCAGAGCAACGCCGTGACCTCGTGGGGGCAATCGGCGGCGGTGATCTCTCGCGCCGGGCCTTGGTTCAGGCCATGCTCCGGAGCGAGGAGGAGTGGCAGGCGGTCGCCTCCTTCTGCGAAGCAGTAATGCTAGCTAAGGAGGCGGCCGATCGCGTGAGGCAACGGTCCTTACGCTCCAACCGCCGCCGGGATTCCGATCCCGATTTCCGGCCACCGTAGGCGCGGGCTTGTAGACGGCGAGCAATGGGTGGCTCGCCGTCTGACCGTCCGGTAACCGTCCGGACCGAGCCCAAGTCGTCGACGGCGCGTTTTGTTCCACGCGCGCCTCAAGGAGATGTCAGCAAATCGTAGGGGCCCAGCAGGGTCGAAGCCTACTGGGGCCACGGGTAGTGTGAAAGCGGAACCCGGGGCCCTGGGACGAAGGCAACGAAGGAACAGGAGTGGGTTTTTAGTCAGTAAGAGTCTGACACTATCTCCCGCTCCGCCCAAGAGCGGGGATGTCATTAGGATGATTTTCCCACCCAATAAAAAAAAAAAAAAAAAAAAAAACACTGCTAGGTTATATTGTTTTATTATCAAGTTCCTGTGTCTACCTTCCATCCTTCGGCTCCATGATCAGATCAGTTCGATAGTACTTTATATCCAAAGTCTCATCTCATGACAATTTTAATAAGCCAGGATAAATTGATTAGTTACGGAGTTCCTGTGCTTACCTTCCGGCTCCATCATCAGATCAGTTCGATAGTACTTTATATCCAAAGTCTCATCTCATGACAATTCTAATAAGCCCAAACACAGCTAGGTTACATTGATTAATTACAGAGTTCCAGTGCCTACCTTCCGGCTCCATCATCAACATAAGATCACTTCGATGATACCATTTCCAACGATTCTTTTTATTCAGAACCATTCATTTATTTGTATTGTCATAGTCGCTTAACTATCTTCATTGTGATATCTATGCGAGTATGAAGTTCCGTTGACCATTTCTGGTCTTCTTTATCAGTTCCACTTCATCAAATGTTACTTTTTGATTGTAAATGCTCAAGTTCTCGATGAAAATATCAAAATCACTATATGGTTGCCTATAACATTTGAGGAGTTACCTCAATTTCGCCAAGATTCCATCATCAGATCCCGACTTGGTGACTATGGGACCATTTGGAAAGTATACCCTTTCCTACAAAAAATAATTTTTCAAATCAAATTCAAAATTTGAAAAATATTTCATATGCCAGATGATTATTTGATATGGTCTCATTCATATTCTAGAGTTTTTTTTTATTCTTGATAGGTTCGCGCTTGACCGCTATCTCACCTGATGGAAAGTGACGATGCTGTCGACGATGGAACGCGCTTACCTAGAAGTAACCTATTCACTCTTGACTTAAAGATTTCCGGGTTGTAGCTATCAGGAAACACATATTCCGGCAAGGAATTCCACTCCTTAGCTGTACGCACAATGATTGTGTTCCCAAAACGTTTTGTGCGTATAGGTGGGATGTCCACCGTGTACCGGTGGTGCGATGCCGTACGCCTGGTGGTCCGATAATGGGACGGGCTAGGCGGAATTAGGTTATGCAATTCCGACGCACACTCCCCGAAATGCAACCGGTAGAAAACCGACAGGCTAGCAACTCGACGCCGATGCTCAAGACTTTGGAGCCTCGACTCAACGAGTGCATCATTGCCAATGATCCTCCTGGCACGCCTCTAAATTGCCTCAAGTGCATCAAGCTGGTATCGGGCAGATCCGTCCCAAAGTAATGGGATATAAAAAAAAAAAAACAAATTGTATACAATAGCATTTACGACTAATAAATCGACTAGTAAGTTTAAAGTCTAGACAAATCGACGTAGCTTACAACTCCTTATCTAAGACACTAGAAACCACAGCCGCCATCGTGACTACCTCATAACATGCACCGACACATAACACAGCCTTATCACATATGCACATAATTGTTTATAATAAGAAGGAACACCGTATTTGAATACTTAGAAGGAAGTGATAAAACCCGTTAACAACCTTGCATCCTGTGTAGATACTGTCGGTTTACTTAAACAATACTTGACTTAGGTTAAGAATGTCATCTTAATTAACATATTAAACAAATGATTTTCAACTCTATTTTGTAAGGTTCAAGGTTGGGAATAAGACTGAGTCGTCAGATAAGTCTTAACCCGTTAGTGAAGAGTTGTCGCCCAATATTGGTGTTAAGAGACCAATATTTAATGTTGATTATGTTAAGTGAATGAATGGTTGATTATGTAGCGACCAGCAGTGAGATATTGGGGTACTAAAGATATACCTATCTAAAGTAAGCCAGTTTCTCACTGCTTTTAAGACAAAAACCCACGAATTTACAGTTTTTTTTTTCAATGATAGAAACTAGTGCTTGACTACGATTCCACTCTATGGTTTTTTTTGTAGGCGGGAAAATTATCCAATGACATCCCTCGCTCTTGGGCGGAGCGTAGGACGTGTCAGACTTTTACTGACTAAAAACTTACTCCTGTTCCTGCTTCCTTCCCTTCATTACTGCTTCGCAGAAGAGAGCGACCGCCTGCCACTCCTCCTCGCTTTGGACCATGGCCTGTACCAAGGCCCGTCGCGAGAGATCATTGCCGCCGATCTCCCTCACGAGTACACGGCGGTGCTCTGTCCAAGCGAGGCACACTTCTACCGTATGCTCTACCGTGTCCTCCGGGCGGTCCACACAGTGGTGGCACCCGGGCGTCACTTCTGCACGAATCCGTTGCAGGAACCTCCCGAACGGACCATGTTCGGTGAGGACCTGTGTCATGCGGAAGGTGAGGACGCCGTGAAGTTTTTCCAGCCACGCCTCAAACAGGGGACTTACCACCATAATTATGGCGTGCCCATCCACCCTATGGATAACAGTGAGGCAATCGTTGATGATAAAGCGCACTAGTTTATTTAGAGCCTATTCACTCTAGCCTTGATGACAACGAAATTATAATCGGACGGGACGACCACAGCAGGCAAATTGTTTCAGTCGTTTGACGTATGCGATAGAAACGATAAGGCGAAGCGCTTAGTAAGGACCGTAGAGGTGTCAACAATATAAGGGATCTCTGCGACACTCTGTACGTCAGGTTTTCTGAGATGAGTTCTCGGTATAAAGTACAACGTATATCTTTCAAGTCTATTGATGTTCCTGGGCTCTCCTTAGATAAGGGCACGTTCAATTATAGAACAACTCTTAAACGTGACCAACTGTAACAAATGGATTGTCGTTACATTTAAAAAAAACTAGTCAAGTGCGAGTCAAACTTGTACGCCGAGGGATTCATACAAACTTACTTAAGTAAATATGTAGTTCGATTTCCAAACTCGAATCACAAACTTTTTTTTGAATTAGGAATAAGTTATCATTTTGTGATGTAATAACAGATTTATGGTTTTAGGATTTTTTCCGTCACTTGTGCATAGGTCAACAAGAAGTGCCCTTCCCTACTTTAATTCCATTGCATGCGTCAAAATATAGACAGAGTATAATCCGCCTTATTTTTAGATTACGTTGACTTTGAAGTTTGATTGGCGAAAGTTTCTCTGCTCCCTATTAATTTCAGCTATATTATACTTTCAAGCTTTTCTGAGAAAAAGAGTTTTCATAGATGGACAGTCGTACAACAAAGTGATTCTATAAGTGTCCGTTGTTACCAAATGACGTACGGAACCCTAAAATCAAGCTCTCCAAGCAATCTCTTATAAGCAACTATCAAAACTGCCAAACACGCCAACATCCACCAAACCCCATTGTGCCCCAAATAGATTCACCGCGAACAAAGCGATCAGCAATCAGTGCACAAATCAAGAGTCCACGAATGGGCTCACACTGGGACATTATCCTTCAACCGTCACACCGAACTTCAATACTTTGACACTATTGTGAAATTTCTCACTTCGGTCTTGGCGACCCGCAGCGCTTGTCGGGTTAACCCGCTATTGTGGGCACACGTGCGCAATGAATGGGCCCTTAGAAGGTATCTTAGATTTGACAACCCTATTTATGTTTGGTCTCCTAATTGAATTATAGGGCGCGGCCTTATGAGGGCGATAGCGATCCGATTTTGTAATTAGTGTTGTATGCTGTTTCTGAATGCGGCGGTATGTTGTGGGGAAATAGCTGGATACGGGCTCGTAAACTAATCTTGATTGGATTTAGGTTTACGTAAATGTGTAATGTAATATTGTGAATTGAAATGATTACGATTACGATTAGGATGGTTACAAACCGATTAAGATTCAAGATTGAGGTTCGCGAGCATATTCGTAAGAAGTTGGCAGTAGTATCATCACAACGTTAATGTTTCTCTGTTTGTCGATTTGGACCAATTTTTGTTTTATTTTTTTTATTATATATATTTAGTTTATTAAATTAAGTATATATTATGTAATATATATTATATTTATTGTATTGTATCTGTGATTCATTTGCATATCTTTTTATATTAACCTTTTTTGTTTCTCTCTCTCTTTTATTGCACCTACCACTATTCTTCTCTGCATCACCCAAAGGTTGACTGGTAGAAAATGCCTAAGGCATTAAGTCCGCCTCTGTACCTTTATGTGCATGAAGTGTTAAATAAATAAATAAATAAATGATTGGTAAGTAGAAGTAAAGTTTAAGGAAATGAATTTATAATTGGCCGAATACGCATAACTGAACGTAAGTCTTGATAATTATAGATTTATGCATGTAAAAGTATGACTGAATCATTTTTGTTGTATTAGTACTATCCAAGATTGAAGAAAGTTTGGACTGTATTTAAAGCATCTTCTAGTACTTAAATGAAACTTAAAAAAAAAAAAGTTATACCAGTATATATAAAGTGTTTGATTTAAATCAGTGTTTTTCAATATTTTTGAATACGTGACCCCTTTTTTAAATAGATAAATAGTGGCGACCCTCTAAGACCGTAGCGTTGCGGTAAGCGGACGGGCGCAGCGGGACTTGTGAACGCTTTTTGAATTCAGATGCCACTTAGGCGAAATTTTTCAAATCGCAAACAGTTTAAGTGTCAAAAATAGAACAAAGACCAGAAAAAGTATTGAAGCATAAACGGACATGGCTTTATTACTATTGTTATAATTGTTTGTAATTGTCAGTAAACCTCACTTTTCACTTTTACCTGACTCGTGACCCCCAAAGCAAGACTTTGTGACCCACCTGGGGGTCGCAACCCACAGGTTGAAAAACACTGATTTAAATTATCGAAGTTTGCTATATGTAAACTATGAAAATCTAACAAACTCACCTCCTCAGTTATCAGACCTACTTAAAAAACTAAAATTCGCCTGTCTATCCTTCATATATTCAAAAATACAAAAACATCTTTAATCACTATTCTGTCCAGACCCTCAAACCAAACCCTATCCAACCAAGGTCTTGCACGTCTACAGGTCTACTTATACTGGTTGTTCTAACTAAACACGGCCGTCCTTGAGAGCTAAGTACATATTTGTTTTCGTCTCAGGATTGTGTTATCTTTGCAAACAAGTGCGGGGGCGAGTCCAAGATGGCGGTATACGAGATACGGGTTACCAAATGTTTGTGTAGGTTATGGGAAGGTTTAGAATACTTTAGAAGTTATTTTAATAGTAGGAGTGTTTATTTTTTTTTTTGTTGGATCTGATAAGAAGTTTAGTGGCTGATTTTTGGGCACTTGGTATGCGTTTGTAAGTAAATTTTAACGTGGAAAAATCCTGATGCGATTTGTTTTTGTTTGACAGACCTGTTGGTCTAGTGGTTAGAGACCCTGACTGCTATGCCGGTGGTCGTGGGTTCGATTCCCGCCCAAGACAAATGTTTGTGTGATTAGCACGATCATTTGTTCTGTGTCTGGGTGTAATTTATCTATCATATGTGACTACGCGGGCCCAGTGCGGGTTGGTGGATGTCACATATCTTCAAATTTTTAATTCTAGGACATGCCGGATTTCTCACGATGTTTTCCTTCACTGTTTTGAGAGCAGTGGTGATGAAATAAATTAAACAAAGTAATGCGCCTGGCTGGGTTTGAACCCGCGACCTACAACTCGTAAGTCGGGGCCATTATCACTCGGCCACCACTCGGTTACATATTAAATCTTAATAACAGTTAAATATTAATTCCTGCTAAAATCTAATTCGTCCCCCTTCAAGGTTTTTATGGGCTCACTGCTCGATCAGCATGCAGCAAACATCTCCAGGCCAGTCACTCTTGAGATGGGCAGCCTTCTGAGCCTCGTTTCAATTACATTCTGCATATTTAGAATAACTAACAACCCTTAAAAAGCAATAGCAAAGAAACCATATTCCACATCTTTCACACGCCATTTAGTCCCAAACTAAGCAGAGCTTGTGCAATTAGTACTAGACATCTGATAAGCATACTTACATATTTCTAAATACATACATATTATAGATAAATTACACCCAGACACAGAACAAATGATCATGCTCATCACACAAACTTTTGTCCTGGGTGGGAATCGAACCTATGACCTCCGGCATAGCAGTCAGGGCCACTAACCACTAGACCAACAGGCCTGTCCTGACATTAGAAAATTATTTGAAAAATGGTTGCTGTCCATACTTCTAATGTGTCGCTATTTATACAAATTAACAAATATGCAGTCGCCTACATGTTTAATGGGTTGCTATTTAATTTATCCATCCATCCTGCTCTAGAAAGGAAAGTGGAATGTATCGGTTACACATTGCTTTCAGTCCTTATTTGTAAGACTAGTGTTTTGCGTGAGTAATAGTATTTTTTAATACATTCTACAAATATGTACAACTAGCTTTTGCCCGCAGCGTCGCCTGTGTACATAAAATATAGCCTATGTCACTCACGAATAAAGCACTTTTCTAACGGTAAAAAAATTTTAGCAATCGGACCAGTACTTTCAGAGATTACTTCCAACAAAAAAAAAAAAAAACAAACTTTACCTCTATAAAATATTAGTGTAGATTTTATATTTAAATGAAAGTGAAGAT
Organism: Mythimna vitellina; assembly: GCA_949316375.1. Classification (NCBI taxonomy): domain Eukaryota; kingdom Metazoa; phylum Arthropoda; class Insecta; order Lepidoptera; family Noctuidae; genus Mythimna; species Mythimna vitellina. Next base: position 7,699,378 of record OX438699.1, on the reverse strand, counting down.
GAAATTTCATCATCATTTCAACCGAGAGACTACCACTGGACGTAGGTCTCCCCTAAGTGTCGTCACAAACACCGCTTCTGTGCTTCTCGCATTCATCAGATTCCCGAAACCCTCAAACCCTTACCAGATCATCTGAACTCCTAGTGAGAGGCCTTCCAACGCTGCGTCTTCCGGTAGTGGTGGCAATTGCAGTGCACATGGCTCGTAGAAAAGACGGTCAATAGGGCCTGGTCTCAAGAGGCAGCGTCGCAAAGGTCAACTGGAAGGAACACAGGTAGGTCCAGTGGCTTAGCTAAGTCGGCTTTATAATGTTCCCACTGCTGGGACTCAGGCCTCCTCTCTAGAAGAGAGAATGGGCCGTAATCCACCACGCAGGCCCAGTGCGGGTTGGTGGATGTCACATGTCTTCGAAATTTTGGTTCTAGGGCATGCCGGTTTCTCCACGATGTTTTCGTTCACTGTTTTGAGAGCAGTGGTGATGAAATAAATTACACAAAGTAATGCGCCTGGGTTTGAACCCGCGACCTACAACTTCTAAGTCGGGGCCATTACCACTTGGCCACCACTGCTATCCAGTGAGCCCCCACTTATAGTGACGACTCTTTGAGGCGCGCGTGAAGTATAACGCGCCGGAAACTCGAATCTGGTCCTTTTCGGACGGTGAGCTACTCATTGCTCGCTGTCTACAGGTCCGCGCCTACGTTGGCCGGGAATTGCCCTGCAACTCCCAACGGGTAAGCCCTAATGGGTAAGTTCTGCATCAAATATCTGTAAGTGCCACCTTCGCAGAAATCACATACATAAACTTGACATTAAAGCAAGATAAATAGCTTTTACAAAATACAACGCAAAAGCGTTAAAGTGACATAAAATGGAACTCAATGAATATTGCCAACAAAAGATCCACAGATTTACAAAGAATTATAAACGTGCGCGTAACTAATCGAAACTAAACGTACTGATGTACTTTACAAGTCATTCATGAATATTCCAACACAATGTACTTCAACCTTATATAATTTGGATGAAAGATACTTAGGAGATATATGAAAATGCCGATTCTATGCTCCTTCATTCACGTGGTTTACAAGCATTCTGATGCTCTTTTCATTCGAATAGTATAATTTGACGGCACACACACACACATTGGTTGAGCGATTGGCTCGTGCGCTGTGTTTCGTGGTTTCGATTCCCGCACGGAACTGATATTTGGGTAATTAATAGATAGGTGTTCCGGATCTCAAAACATCTATCTTGTGAATATTAGTTTACATGTTTTTAAAGGCACTCACGATACAAAAGTCATTCCTTGAGTAGGCCAACGCTTTTAAGAAAAAAAATAGTCTTGATCTTTTTCTAAGCTCGCTCAAAGCATTTCAACAAGAGGCTTTAAGAGGTTTAAACAACCCTGTGTAATCCTAAAAGTATTTAAGACCTTTTGTCTGAGTTGAGAGTCCAACTAATCTTCGTGTTGTTGCGCAGATGACAATTATTATCATCTTATCTTTGTTGTATAGCAAAACATAGTTTCTATTGGGGAATTTCAAAACAGGATGCCAATCCTATGCCCACCTTTCGATGGCTATGTGTGTTGTATCGTAGGAAAGATATTTTTAAGCTGAACAAAAGTTACTATGGCGCTAAGTCCTAAAAACAACAAAGTTACAAAAAATAACTATCCAAAGATGTAACATTACAGCTATTGGAAGATGGGACCAGATTTCATAGAAACTGTGGCATCATCCTTTAAAAAAATCCGAGGATACGGACCCGTAATCATCAATACTCAATCCTGATTCGCATAACATGACTAACTCTACTCAATCTACATTAGGCCTTACATCATTTTCATTCCTACATAAAACCCTTACTGGACCCATCAAGGAAACGCCGATTACATGCTTCAAATTCACATGGAATTTTGAAGAAGCAATTTCTCTTGGTTCTCACGGAATGCCGCGAAGCCTTTTTGGTCAGTATCCGCCATTCACTGGACTGAGTGACCGTTTCGCGTTGTGAAATCGATTGCGCGTGCGCGTCCATTCATGAGGCGGTGGTACGATCCTTAAGATTGAATGAACGAGTCGTTTAAGTGGTGTTACGTAAAAGAGGAGGGTACTGTGTATTGATTTTATTGTTGACGATACGGAATACTTGAAAAGGTTTAACAATACACCAATATACATTTCTTAGTATTAATGTTGCAAATGAGAAAGTGACCATGATTTCCTGCCCACGGGTTTTTTTTACAGACTTAACGCGTACCTGGAACGCAAAGGGCAACTGAGGAAACAAGTGGATTTTAGTCAGTATAAAAATCTTTCATGTCTGCTTGCTCCACCCTATAACAGGAGAAGTCATTTGATGATTTCTTATCTCAAAAAATAAATATGATTTCCTGAGTATTGTCTCCCTCTATCTTTAGTGATGACTATTATGACAAATTTTGGAATTTAAATATCAAAATTACCATTATCAATACTTTTTGGAAGATCTATCTCTCTGGTAGTAAGTACAGGCTGTGACTGGACCCTAAATTGAATTGAATGAAGCTACCAAATGGTTTGAATAACATTAGGTAGGTAACTTGTGAACACATACTCATTTATTCGATATTTGAAAAGTGATTCTATTTACGAATCTCTAATGCTAGGCGAAAGTGAGTTTTAAAACTTTATTACATGAATCAGGAACGAGTAGACGCTGAAAAAAGTGTGCTTCAGCTTTTCATCATCATCATCATCATTTCAGCCGAAAGACGTCCACTGTTGGACATAGGCCTCCCCCAAATGCCGCCACAATGACCGGTCCTGAGCGTCTCGCATCCATCGGATTTCACTTAAGTTTGGCGATTCTTCGGGCTATGTCCGTAACCTTGGTTCTCCAGCGGATATCCTCATTTCTGACGCGATCACGCAAGGAAACTCCGAGAATAGCCATTTCCATTGCCTTTTGAGTAACTTTAAGCTTTTACTTTTTCTGAATTATTTTTAAAACTTTAATGTAAACATAACTAAATAAACAAGTACGTCATGGGTAAAAAAAGCTGCTGATTAATTCTAACTTTAAGCAAATTGACAATTGGTCAGCGAAACGTAAATATGAAGAGATGAGCTCGAGAGAGATCGTAAGAGGTTTGTTTTACGGTCGATGTGTTGAATAACAGAAGTTTTGGAATTCGTCATATTTATATTTGTATTTTTATCTTAAATTTTTCATAGTGAGATTATTGACTGCTTTGCCACTCCCTGTTTTATTGTACACGGTCAACGGAAGACGCAGCTCAGGAATTCCTTTTTTTTAAAGTATACCATTGATCTGATGTGTTTGATGGGAGAAACACGAAACCGATCGTTGTGACGACATTTGAAAGAGACTTAAGTCCAGCAATCAGCATTGCAACAATTTCGTCTGACTCAGGCAATTGTTCTAAACTTTTAAGATGCATTTCCACTGACGAGGTGCTGGGCGGAGTGGAGAGGAGCGGACCGTGAATTGGCCAATCACAGTGCTTGAAATCTCCACTGCACACTAGTGGAAACAGCATAAGTGGAGCGGAGTGGAGCTCAGTCGACTTTCAAATAAAACCAATGAATACGTGTCTTCGAGCCGGCCAGAACTGAGTCTAGCAAAGGGCACGAAGTGGAGAGTAGCTGGACTTCACTCCACGTCGCTCCGCATCACTGGAAATACTTGCCTCTTTTCACTGCTCTTCTCCACTGCACTTCGCCTAACTCAGGGCGGTAGATGAGGATTCAAGTACTCTTTTTCCCCAAACAATACAACTTCATTATTGAAGATAGAAGACAATTTAATACAGAAGACCGAGGAGTATAACCTGCCCCTCTGATTAGCGTTCGTGGACTACGAGAAAGTTTTTGATTCGTTCGAGACCTGGGCTGTACTGCAAACTCTCCAACGGTACCAGATTGACTATCGGTACATCGCAGTACTCCTTCGGTTTGCCGCCGATATAGTAGTCATGGCTGAGACTACGGAGCTCAGTACAATACTCAATGAACTTAGTAGAGCTTCAGAAAATGTCTTAAAATGAACATGGACAAAACCAAAATCATGGTAAATAACCATGCAGCACCCACTCCGATCAAGATCGTAGATTCTACACTTGAAATTGTATATGAATACGTTTTCCTGGGACAGACAATCCAGTTGCGTAGGTTTAACCTTGAAAAAAAGGGTCAATCGTCGAATCCGACTCGGCTGGGCAGCGTTCGGGAAACTGCGTGGCATCTTCTCGTCCAATATACCACAGTTTCTCAAGACGAAACTCTATGACCAGTGTGTGTTGCCAGTGATAAAATATGGCTCCAAAACGTGGTCGCTTACAATGGGCCTCATCAGGAGGCTTACAGTCATCCAAAGGGCAATGGAAAGGGCTACGCTCGGAGTTTCCTTGCGTGATCGCATCAGGAATGAGAACCAAGGTCACCGACGTAGCCCGAAGAATCGCCAAACTTAAGTGGCAGTGGGTAGGGCACTTTGCTCGTAGAACGAATGATCGATGGGGCAGAAAGGTTCTAGAGTGGCGACCGCGTACCGGAAAACGCAGCGTTGGAAGGCCTCCCACAAGGTGGACCGACGACCTGGTGAGAGTCGCGAGAATGCGGTGGATGCGAGAGGCACAGAATCGGTCGTTGTGGCGACGCTTGGGGGAGGCCTATGTCTAACAGTGGACGTCTTTTGGCTGAAATGATGATGACTGAAGATATTGAACAACAGTTGCATTTTTAATAACTGCTTATACAAAAGACTTCAACGCGCTCCACTTTAGGACAGTCGCCAACAGATCGTTAGACATCATAAAATTAACCTAAAAAAAATAATAACCAATAAAAAATTACGAAAATTATTGGGACTATAATGAGCCCCTATACTCAGCATGGGTCCGAAATTCAATCAAAAGGAATTTATTGCCCATATTCGCAAAGGCTACGCTTCGTTTCGAATTTTTGAATTGTACAAGGCGGGGTTGATTTTTTGTTAGGAGATAATAGGCCGGCGCGAGCTAAGGCATCACCTATTATGCGCTAGCGCAGGAATGACAGTAAAAGTTACGCCCACTTTTTAGATCCTTTTTGTGCAGTCTTCAAAAGTTTTTAAAGATTAAAGAATAAGTTTATGGTTACCGTTTTTGTGGCAGTGAGGCTTTGATAATATAATAGGTTCTATGCACGTATTATGTATCATTTTATTGTTACGTGTTGATACCTTCTTATATGTATTAAAGTCTATGAATATAAGTACGTCTAAAACTTAGACGAACTTATTTTTGAAGGCCTTTTGAAAAGCACACACACAATGACACAATAAATGTTCTAATCAACTACCAAATATCAGTTTCAGTGGTCCTAAATATAGTTTTTTATAAAAAAAAATTAAGGGGTCTCTGTCAACATGACGGTGTCGCTCCGTAATTCTAGTCATAATATAACTTCTATGATTGGTTACGGGAAAATGTTGATCTTCCCGTCAGTCCATCAGTCCGGACCGATCCGACAGTCCATCCAAACAGTATCGAATGACAGTGACTGGGTTATGGATGTAGGATAGGCAGTTGCTCCATGTAAAACACGCGTATTTAGTTGCATCCAGTTAGACTGGAAGCTGACCTCAGGCTAGTAGGGAAAAGGCTAGGGCGGTGATGATGATGGTTAGGTATATCTTAATTCTCTCGCGTCAAAGCCTACTGGGGCCATGGGTGATGTGGTGATGTGAACGAGAACCCCGGGCCCCTGGAACGAAAGCAAAGAAGGAACATGAGTGGGAAAAGGCTAGGGAGGTGATGATGATGGATAGGTACATCTTAACTCTCGCAGGGTCAAAGCCTACTGGGGACATGGGTGATGCGAAAGAGAACCCCGGGGCCCTGAAACAAAAGCAAAGAAGGAACAGGAGTGGGTTTTAGTCAGTAAAAGTCTGACTTGCCTGCCCGCCCCGCTCAAGGACGGGAGATGATATTAGATGATTTCTTACCGAAAAAAAAAAACTCTAAAAACTTGTCTAAACTATGGGGTGGAAGCAACGCCTAGCCGTTGTTAGGTGGTGTCTCCGTACTCTGGTATAATTCCAACTAAAAAAAAATATTGTTTTTGCTAGAAAATTTAAATATTCAAATAAAGCTTTCATATATCTAAAACACACTTCATTTTTCCAAAGACTTAACACAAAACCCAGTCATTATAACAAATAATTAATCTATAGGTCACTCGTATTGTTTGTGGCATCCGTTCTACTTGCGATAACAACTCTCCATTATCTGCTGGATACACACAAAACAAGCCCCAATGCCTTCTAGTGGCCATCTAACACGTGTTCAAAATGCTTTGTTACTTTAACTGTATTGGCACAATAACCTACTCAGTCACAGAGAAGGTTCAACTCTGGGCCAAATTTTATAAGGTGTAAATTTGATTGGGATTTTTTTTTGCACTTGTGAAAAGTTTTCGCACTGAAATGTTTTAAGTCACTCTGGTTGTATACTTGAATGTGTACTATAAAAACGGATAATAAGGTTGATTTTTGGTTGTGGATGGTACAGGAAGATACAGCTTTTCAGTTAATAATGAAAGTGAAGAATATCTCTTGATTTTTAAGGGGCACTTTAAGGCTCTTCTAAGTTCTCTCGTAAAATGATTGTGTTACGGCGATCCATCAAATCGAAGACATTTCGAAGACTTCTATTGAGCTTTTTGCCGCTCCGTCATTTCCTGTGCCCGGGGCAAGGATTTCGACCAAATTTTTGCGAGAACAATTAAACTTTTTTGCAGTTTTTTTCTTTTTTCGGTCAGTCGGCAAGTATTAAGTTACCGAATCTTAGATAAAATAGTTTTTTGAGAAAAAAAGCCGTTTTGCAGTATACGTGAGTTTTTGGGGTTTCTTTAGCAATTTTTTTGTATAAATCTATCTTTTGGAATGGACACGTTTTGTTGGAGATAAGTAGCCACGGTTTTTATTGGACTTCTCAGTTTATTGATAAAATGCACCTGCCACTTATGTACTGTCTTCAAATTACATAGCTCAAGTTTTGCAGTGAAAACGTGATGTTACTTTATTTATTTACTTATTTAAACTTAATGTACAGTGGTGGTACATAGGCGGACTTAATGCAACAAGGCATTATCTACCAGTCAACCTTTGGGTTAAAAAAGACAACACTGCGGTAGGTGTGCATAATAAATAAATTACAGATACTTCAAATAGGATGCAATAAAATTAAATAAAGTTGCTTTTTAATAATAAAATACATATATAGGTATAGTAATATTATAAACTAATAAATACTATGATAAATATGTAATCAGTATAATAAAGCAGCACATTCAGCTTTTAAATGTTCTATAAATACATTTATATATATTAAGTAATGTTTTATATATAAATGAATAGTTATTCGTTAGTCTCGCTAAAACTCAAAAACGGCTGGACCGATTAGGCTAATTTTGGTCTTGAAATATTTGAGATAGTCCAGGGAAGGTTTAAATGGTGAGAAAAAAATGGAAATAATAACGAAGAAAAAAATCCGAATATAATCTCTAATAAAAAGTCATTAAAAAATGAATTATGCTGTTCTAGTGATGCCAGTAGATAGTGTTGTCCTTACTATTAGGCGGTACGAAGTTCGCCGGGTCAGCTTGTTACTATATAAATAAATGTGCTTCAGTAGTTAATCGTTTACTGTAAAACCTTTAAGTACTTAATCGAAATAAGTGCATGATTGTAATAATATTGAAACAAAATCAGAATTCTTCCAAAATAAATTAAATAACGGAACATCACAACTTCCAAGCAATTATGAAAAAACTGTAATAACGACGTTAACAGTCTTCGTCAACGCTTTTTTCGTGAACGCACAAAAATCCGCAGTTTCCGGTAAAAAAATGGAATGCGGAGTAATTTAAAACCGCACGAAATTGCCGCCGTTACACACACGTGCAAATAAAAATACCACTTGATGCTATTGAAAAAATATTGGTACGTTACAAAAAAGTTATGCGAAAGTAACAAAAAAGAATGCGAAAGTTACAAAAAGGAAGAAGTAACTTGGAATCCGTAGGTATGTGTTTTTATGGAGTATTTTGTGACACGTGTTTCTGATTTGTGTCTATTTGTGTTTTGGGCTAATGGGGCTGTGTTGTCGCCACATTTCCTTTCGTTGATTGCGTCAAATATTGCAGCTTAGGCGCCTGACTTGCTGTTTTGTCGTATGACCAAAAGTTTGGGTTAGATTTAAATTAAAGATAAAGTTTTTTAATATTACTTCGTGTTATTCATTGATTTGTTTATGATTTGGGAAGGTATGTGGTTTATAGTTGGAGAGAAACAGAGTGGGATCAATTATAAAAGTTTTCAATGAAAATCATTTTTTTATAGCAGTTTTTTATAGCGCATTATATACCTATAGAATTACCATTCCAAAAAACTCAAAGTCAAAGTCAAAGCATTTTATTTCAAATAAACCATTTACAAGTACTTTTGAAATGTCAAGAAGTCAGTCAGTCAGAAAAAATGATGCTAATTGCACATTCCAAAGCGTAGATCTCTGTGGAGAAGAATGTGAAAGAAACTCCACGGACACTCTTTTCAATCAAGTTTTATAATTACAAATATATCTGTTACATGTTTCTTATCGCGCAAACACGATAAAGTTATCTTATTGCATTTATTACTGAAGTCCTATGACCATCTTCCAGCTCCATTATCAGACCATGGTTACTATCTAGCACAAAAGTACTCGTCAAGACGGATCTAACTAGTCCAAACTCGATTGAGATGCTTTACTCAACTACCGAGTTCTTGTGGCCACCATTCGGTTCCATCATCAGATCAGTTCCCTGTCATAATAATTTTGCATTGTATATTTAGCATTGCATACTAATTTATTTATTTACTAGCTGACCCGGAAAACGTTGTTTTGCTATGTATATAATTTTTTTTTTATCTAAAATTGAAAAAAGAAAATTTTGGGGTGGATTACCCTTGACTTTTAGGGGGATAAAAAATAGATGTTGTCCGATTCTCAGACCTACCCAATATGCACACAAAATTTCATGAGAATCGGGAAAGCCGTTTCGGAGGAGTTTAACCACAAACACCGCGACACGTGAATTTTATATATTAGATTTAAACTTCATGTACAGTGGTGATACATAGGCGGACTTAATGCCACAAGGTATTCTCTACCAGTTAACCATTGGGTTAAAAAAAACAACACTGTTGTAGGTGTGCACAATAAATAAATAAAAGATATTTGAAATAGACTGTAGTATCGTTAAATTAAGTGGCTTATAATAATAGATTACGTATATATGCTAATATAATAAACTAATAAATATTATGATAAATATGAAATCACATGCATGCAAAATTTCAGCTCAATTAGTAACCAGGAAGTGAATCAAATTTAATTTGTAAGATTTGATTACAGACAAACAAACATTGGGATAGGTGAAACTAAATAAAAGCTTGTAAAAAAACTAAGGTACCTTATTAATTGTGCACATACACAACTATGTAATAACATAAATGTCAGAATTTGTTATCTTTCTGCACCACTCTACGGTCGACTGGTAGAAAATGCCTAAGGCCGCCTTTGTATAGTGTTTACTAGTGGATAAAGTTTTAATAAATAAATTTGATTCTCTAGGACAAACCGAAGCTATGTTTTACTTTCAACTGTACGAAGATGCGTAGTATACAATAATTTATTAATGTCAAATATCATCATCATTCAACGTTGTTGGTAACAACCCTATTGCAATCACCAACCGCCTGTCAAGCGTGGCAATTATAGCGACCTCATAAATGATAAGTACAATGTTCTAAATATATTTTACAATACTGTACTTACTCGAAAATCCACTCTTATCCCCACTGCTTTTAGGCACGCAATTTACTGTTTTCCGCACTAGAACGGAAAAGTGCACGAGCTCGCCCCGCCATAACATATTATATTTATTGTGTCAGGCTGGGCACCGCGGAGCCCCTACAAGTCACGGGGTAGCCCCTGTTTATTTGTATCTTCTTAAATGTATTGAAAATCATTGTTTAATACACGTGGAAATTGGTCCCTGCAGCACTCGGCTTCATATCATTCCGCCTCGTTTGCAATGACAAACTTTCTCCACTTGTATCAAAAATGTACTTGTTTATTAAATACAACTTCCACCTAAACTTGCTATGTTTGATAAATCCATCTTCATACATATAAGAACATATCGCTTTTTTGCAATACCACAGTCACCCTACACTCAAATCGGATGTTCCTAAGTGTTGCCCAACGCACCTAATTATCTGCGTTCAATAATAGCTTCCTGTACACGCGGTGCTTTGCGAAAAACAAGCCTCTTCACCACTAATGCGAGTTTCGTGTCAATGGCAGGCCATTGTCTACACAGTGGGAACCACTTGTAGCTATTTCGCGATGGAAATAACGCTTTTTTGTTTTCTTACAATTGTTTAGAGTGTTATTGGTTTTTGGTTGTTTTTAAGGGATTTTGGCACTTGATCTAATGTCTCTTGTCCACTTTTTTTTTTGTTTAATGTCTTCCTGTTCTTATGTCCAGAAGGAAGCTATCCTAATTGTAAATTATGGACAGACGTATTGACAGATAGGGGTACTTCAATTCGCACTTTGAGTGTCAGTCAGAAACACCATAGTCGCATTAAGTGCTGGTGCAATATTTGAGTATGCAAAAGGATATGCATATGTCGTGGCCAGATCATAGAAATTGATCACTTCGTTAAACTGGCCAGATCGTTTCAACGATGATTCATCAAAGTTTAACGATTAAAACGATCTGGACAATTATTACTTGGCCATAACCTGAAGTGATCAACTTCTATGATCAGGCCACGACTCATTCATACATTAGAGAATTCATAGTTGGCAGGATTATTCAAAGAGTCACCGGGTGCCCTGGAACGCAAAGCGCAACTGAAGGAACACAGGTGGGATTTAGTCAGTAAATATCTGACACTATCTTGAGGTCTAGAGAAGTTTTTTTTTTGGAGATATTCTGTGGTACAGGATCTAAAGTCCCGCAAACTTCTGCTAAAGACGGAGGATCTTACGACCAGGCGGATGTTATGTCTGGTGGGCAACTGCCCGATAGATGATTTCGGGCTGTTGTATAATTATGTTCAAATGGCGCGAAGAACTCCAATTGTGCAATTTAGGATTTCATAGTTCATATGTAATGCCATAGAGGTCGCTTCAATTTCATGAATTCCTCCCCTTCCAAAAAAAAAACAGGAGGTCATAATTTTAAATATACCGATGTCTTAACAGGGCCTAAGTTAGATTAAGACAACAAAAGGAATTGAATAACTGTGTGTAATAGAAACCTTGTTCAAAAACCTTATTATATTAAAAGCATATCTCAATCCAGTGTTGTCTAATCTCTTTTGTCCCTAAACAAAATAAAAGCTGTATTGAATTATTCCGATAACCACCGGTTCCTTAAAGAAAAATTCACGCCTTGACCATGAATCAATATTAGTCTTATTTCTTAACAAACCTAAGACCCGTGAACCAGTCATTGGCACCCTCGAAAACTTTGAGAACTTGTTAAATACGGCACTTTGGCTAGCTTCCCTTGTTGAAATATTGAAGCGTGAACTGGTAAAACCAACTTATCCATACCGTTGCAGAACTCAAATTTGGAAAACAATGATCTTTGTCTCAAAGAACTAAGGGTGATTACAGATGATTGTGTAGTTATGTAACAACAAAAAATAAGTTGGTATTTCAACAGATTTACCAACAATATTATCTGAATTTCACGCAAGACTTATTTGTTTTAGATGAGGCTGTTTCTAAAGGAATTGTGTGGGGCCGTGAATTTTAACAAGCCAAGTGGCGGTATCGGGTTTGGTCTTCATAGACTTGTGATTCTGAACGGGTGTTTGGTCTCATTTTGATGCAGTTGATGTGATCGGTATTAGTTGCGTCCTTGTTGGGTAGTGGTAGCAAATAAGGCTGTGATATTATAGTCATATAAAATAGAAATTATAGCAGCATCCGATTTTTTTTTTCTATACGTTGTATTTGTATTATTCACAAATACAAGATACTCATGGGGGCCCCCAAGCTCATGGGGGCCCCCATGAGCTCGGGAGTATCAGGTTTGAGTATCTTGTATTTGTGAATAATACAAATACAACGTTGGCCCCAAGTGCCCTGTGGCCTAAAACCTGATAAGACTGGCGAAAAATTCTCCCACTTCCGAAATCTAAATTAAATAGGTTGCAACACTAATCATGCCAACTCGTTTTAGTCAGTAAGTCTGACACTCCCCTCTCGCTCCATCCAGGGCAGCACAAAAACAAGGCTACGTAAAAAGGGGGCCCTGGTTTTTTTTTTTGCCCCAGGGCTGTTACTCACCTAGCTACGTCGCTGACCTGCGATAAGTAGCGCACCAGTCAATTGCTCAACCACTGCTTTTAACCTAAAATAATTGGGATACTTTTAGTACAAGTATGTTTTAATTATTGAATGCTAGCATAGATTTTAAGAAATTTCTTTTGATAAAATTACTATATATTTTTGAGTAACTTTATCTACTTTTCGGTGGATGGAGCCCAAAGGCTTTGGAGTGGCGACCACGTACCAGAAGAAGTAGTGTTAGACCTCCTCCTAAAGGGCGAACCAACGAACTTGTGAGGGTCACGAAGGTCCGGTGGAAACGAAACGCACAGGACCGGTCACTATGGCGACACTTGGAGGAGACCTATGTACAGTAGTGAACGTTACGCAACAGCGCAGCACATGTTTTGGCTGAAAGAAAATGATGACCTATAATAATTTTGTCCATTTGTTTCAGACTTTGATAAGGTGTTGCGCCGATTCCAAATAATATGGGACAAGGGCAGGAAAAAAAAGTTTCCATCCGATTATAATTTAGGTGTCTTCAAGGCTAGAGTGAATAGGCTCTTAATAAACTAGTGCGCCTCACCATCAACGATTGCATCACTGCTTACCATCAGGTGGGATCGCAATCAAGCGCTGGTTTATAACAACTAAAAAAAATGTGACAAATTAGATTTTTATAATATATATTTTTAATGTAAAAATAAATTTGCAGTACACCGCAGACTACCACCTTTTTATGTTAAGTTCTTACAGTCCATCCTAAGGTTGTCTAGTAGATATCGCTGTCAGCGATAAGACCGCCATTGTACCCATAGATTTAGTTAGTTTAAAAGCTTTTGTTACTATTTTGGTGTACAATAAAGTTTTATTCTATTCTATTCTACCAAAAAAGCTTCTGTAAATAAATTCTTAGGAATGTAACATGATCATATTGTCTTATTGGTATCACTATCAAACAAAACTTTTTTATTGATCTTAAACAACACAATCTTTTTTGTCAACCATACAATACTACTCTAAATAACTGCATGTCTCAGTCGGATGACACAAACGCGCCGACAAAGAGGCGGCGGTCCTCACACAGTGGTCACAAATAGTCACGAGCGCGCGGTGTATCTGTGCCACACATGAGCGTTTGATCCTTATGCGGCTTATCTGGGCATAGCTTTATGTAATAGGTGGAGGTTTCACTATGACGCGTGATTGTAAAGATTTCTAATGCGTAACAGAGTTTATTTGTCCGAATTTTTGTGAGCGAACTTATTTATTTATTTATTAAAACTTTATACACTAGTAATAAACACTGTACAAAGGCGGATTTAATGTCTTGGGCATTTTTTACCAGTCGACCTTAGGGTGGTTCAGAAACAAAACATGGTAGGTGCAGCTTAATGATAGAGGAATAGAAAAGAAATAAAATAATAAATATATACTTAGATACATACATACAAAATAACAATGTAATTATGCAAAACGAATCCAAGAAATCAACGCTTTGATGATTACACCAACACAGCGTAATGCAATCAGTAACTGTTATATACAACATTAGTTACCAATGGGTAGTGTGAAAGCGAAACCCGGGGCCCTGGGACGAAGGCAACGAAGGAACAGGAGTGGGTTTTTAGTCAGTAAAAGTCTGACACTATGTCCCGTTCCGCCCAAGAGCGAGATTTGTCATAAGATGATTTTCCCACCCAATAAAAAAAAACATTAGTTATAAATATATGCAGAATCCGAAACTCGAGTCCAGTATTTTTACGTAAACCAAAGTGTACAAAATTTCATAACTGTATCATTAATATCTACTTTTGTGCCTAAACTAGTTCACTTTCATTACTTTTTTACAGAATAAGCTCTGAGCTTTGCAAATTAACATTTTAATTTTAAAACAACTCTAAACATACGTAATGAACTAATGCTATATATTATTTACATATTTATAAAACTAACCATAATTATAATATATACAACTAGCTTTTGCCTGCGGCTTCGCCCGCGTTCATAAAATATAGCCTATGTCACTCAGGAATAAAGCAGCTTTCTATCGGTTAAAAAAAATGTTTGCAATCGGACCAGTACTTCCAGAGATTACCTCCTACAACCAAAAAAATCATAAAAACAAAGATAGAAACTTTATCTCTTCATTATATTATTATAGATAATGTTGTATATTCGTAAATTGATTCCTAGTGCATATATTCTTCCTGTGCACCTAGAATCCTGAAATTTGACATGTAGCCAATTCTTCTAGCACACATATAGGGTAAAATCTGAAAACTGTAATTTCTAATCTATAGTTAAGTTACTAAATAAATGCTTTTTCGATTCGGAAAAAATTTCGTGTCTCGACTCAGAAATTGAACTACATATATATACAAAGGTAAGTTTGTACGGAACCCTCAATGCGTGGGTCCAAATCTTACTTACGGATTTTGAAATAGTTACCCCTAATTGATTGCGCTGAAAATTAACCTATGTAAACCTGTGTAACTTGGGTTTTTTTTTCGGTGGGTAAATCATCTAATGATATCCCTCGCTCTTAAATGGTGCGGGAGATAGTGTCAGACTTTTACTGACTAAAATCCCACTCCGGTTCCTTCTTTGCCATCGTTCCAAGGCCACGGGGTTCTCTTTCGCATCACCCATGGCCCCAGTAGGCTTCGACCCTGCTGGGCCCCTACAGTTTTGCTGACATCTCCTTGAGGCGCGCGTGCAACACTACGCGTCGTCGGCAACTTGGGCTCGATCCTGATGGTTACCGGACGGTCGGACGGCGAGCTACCTATTGCTCGCCGTCCGCAAGCCAGCGCCTACGGTGGCTGGAGATTGAGATCGGGATCCCGGCGCCTGAGGCGTGAGGGCCGTTCTCTCGCGCGTGCGGCGACCTGCTTTGCTAGCATTACTGCTTCGCAGAAGGAGATATAACTTGGTTGACAATTCATTAATCTTTTTTTTTTTTTTTTTAATGGATATAAACCAGTGCTTGACTGCGATCCCACCTGATGGTAAGCGGAGATGCAATCATTGATGGTCAGGCGCACTAGTTACTACCCTTTACTACCCTTGGTTGACTGGTAAAGAATGCACTAAGGCATTAAGTCCGCCTTTGTACCTTTGTGTTGCATGAAATTTTAATAAATAAATTAATGAAGCTATGGAGCTGGTCTGACGATTGAATAGGATAGTGGTCATATCAACTACAGAGTGCAACAAGATTACCCTATCGTACGTGTTTGAGCTCTTTTGAATGGTCTTGATCAATAGGTGTAACAAAATCTTGTTCTGAAAAGAATGTTTTTTCACTGAAAACTTATTTAAGCTATCCATAAATCATGGAATAACATCAAGTAATAATAATATTCCACAACTATCACACAACGCCGTCTAGCCTCAAACTAAGCAGAGCTTGTGTTATGCATAGCATAGCATAGCATAGTCGGCCTTATAATGTTCCCACTGTTGGGACTCAGGCCTCCTCTCTAGGAGAGGGAATGGGCCGTTATGAGTACTAGACAATTGAAAAACATACTTATATATTTCTAATTATATACTTATTATAGTTAAATTACACCCAGATACAGAACAAATGATCTCGCATCACACAAACATTTGTCCTGGGTGGGAATCGAGCCCAGGACCTCCGACATAGCAGTCAGAGCCATTAAATACCAGACCAACAGGCCAGTCGAAGTGCATGATTATTAACTTTACTGGACTTGCTTAAAGATTTTTTTACTGATAAATAGTTTGGACAGTAGATAGCAAAGAAAGTAAAAACTATTTGGTTTTTGAACATAGTAACTATGGATGTACTGTTATCATTATTTATTGCTTTTAATGGCCGTAATTCTATGACTACGAATACAGTGTCTTACTAACCTTCGTTTAAAAAGAAGATGTTGTGTCTGGTCCAGATACCTGTCCGATAGTTGATTGGCTGTTATGTTCTAATCACGCAGAGAACTGATTTTAAATTTTAGTTTTTATGTGACGTCATAAATGTTACTAAAATATTATGATGCCGTACATAGATCTAGGAAAGAACAAATATTTTCTACATATATAATTTTATGAGACATGTGACATACATAGTAAACATGAATAATGACACACCTCTATTATAAGGATTACCCGAATTCAGCAAAACTGCCAACTTTAAGATACATAGCGAGCAGCTGTGACGGAAGGTAAGTCAACATCAATGTAACGGCTAGAAAACCGTGAAATCGCGCGAAAATCTAAAAGCCGTGTCACATCTTTCAATGGCTTATACACCCTGAATCAAAGGCCATGTGTTTGTAATACTGACACCCGTTCAGTGTATCGAATCGACGAAGAAAGCCCGTACAAATCTCTAAGAAATAACCGAAAAACCGAAAATTTTTCAGCAATTCGTTCCGCGCGCGATTTCACGGTGCCCTATTACTGTATCCTGCGTGCTATAAAACCTTTGACGGTGTGCGTGGGAGTTGTCAACCTTTTTCGGTACTTACGTAACGCGTGTAATAATCCATTGACTGGCCTGTTTGTCTAGTGGTTAGTGGCCCTGACTGCTATGCCGGAGGGCGTGGGTTCGATGCTCACCCAGGACAAATGGTTGTGTGATGAGCATGATCATTTGTTCTGTGTCTTGGTGTAATTTTTCTATAATAATGTTTGTATTTAGAAATATATAAGTATTTTTATCAGTTGTCTAGGACTCATAATAAAAGCTCTGCTTAACATGAGAATAAACGGCGTTGTATGATAGTTGTGGAATATTATTTATTAATATGGTATTCCAACTAGTAACTATTTTTCTATTTTAATATTTACTTACCTCTGCAATATCATCCCATTGACATCACATTCATAAAAAATTTACCGATAGAAATACCTACGAACTAAAACTTAAACCAACCCATGGAATAGGTTTCCAACCCCTGTCTACCTAAGGTGTCACACTTTTGCGAGCGCCGACGAATCGGAACGAATCGCGGACAGAATAGCGACCGATTTATCATTCTTAATCGCTGTTCGCTGGCCGTCTTTGTGAAACGAGAACTAAATGGACATCCTTCGTCCTTAGTAAATGTCACGTATCCTTAACCATTGCTTGACACGTAGGTCTCGATTTTTTATAGAATACGTGATAGAGAAAAACGGAGTGTTTGTGACCCCCCGCGATTTAGTTTGTACCCATAACCACACACAAACATATACACATATACGTTTAAGATTGGCAAAGATACTTTTACCATTATTTTTGCCTGTTTCGTTTTTAGGGGTATGCTCTAATTTCTTTTTATTTCTCCATAAATTCAGTCTTTTTTTTTTTTTTTTTAATCTTCTTTATTTAAGGAATTAAATTCAGTCTTTTAAGGTATTCTGTTTCTTTCCGTACCATTAGATCAGAACTGTTTCGTTTAGGTACTCATATAAGCATATTAACACTGTCTAATTACTAATCAGCATAGCTTAGTATAGTCGGCCTTATAATGTTCCCACTGTTGGGACTCAAGCCTCCTCTCTAGGAGAGGGAATGTGCCATAATCCACCACGCGGGCCCAGTGCGGGTTGGTGGATGTCACATGTCTTCGTTTTTTTTAGTTCTAGGACATGCCGGTTTCCTCACGATATTTTCCTTCACCGTTATAATATTACTAATGCTAACTAATAATTACAAATTAATTGCGTCAATACAGAAGTTCAAGTAGCATTCATACACCACTGTGGGTAAAAATAGTCGCTAAAAATTATATGTATAAGATTGGCGAAGATAGTTTGCCAATTTTTTTGCATGTTTTGTATTTAGTTTACTGCACTACACACACTACACACTACGTATACTACATGTACACACACACACGTGCACACACACACATACATACATACAATCTAACTTAAATTAAGAACGAAATCAATTCATTAAACCCCACGTGAAAGCCGGCGTTCGCTCTCTCATTGTCTTTCTATTGTGTATCTAATTACGTTATTCGAAAGGTTAAAACGTATGATTGAGTACGAGTAACACTGCATGATGTTTTTTCATTTTAATTGTGGCCAAAACCTGGTTACCATTTTAAATGCGCAAACGCAGAACCATCTTAAGTACTTACAGGATAAACGGACAGGAGGCTCCAGCCAGCATTTTACGAGAATTTTAATACGAAATAATTAACAGAGAAATTAGCGAGCAGAACCAATTTATTTCTGAAATATACCATTTAAATGCAACTCAAAATTTTATGACGAAAACCTCTTGAAGATTATTATAATTATTTAAAATAATGGATAACGGTATGATGGTACAAGAAAACGCATTTTATTTTATTGCGAAACATTCTTTATTTTTTATAATAATATTGGTTTTTTAAAGTAATATTAATTGGGAATAATTGGCATTCAGAAAGGATGGTGGATGTAACTTATGTTAAGAAAAAGTTTCTGTGCTAAAAGGATTGCAATTAAAGGGCTAATTAAGATGGGAGATAAGTTTGGATTTCGATTATTGTACCGATGGCGGCATCATAATAATAATAATAATAATAATAATAAATGTTTTAATTGTTTCTTATTACATTGTCATGCAACACAAAAATTGAGGCATCCCCGTTAAGTTAAAGAATACTTGTGATGGGATTGCCTCGCCCTTCCCTTAGTTTCTAAAATTACAATATCTCATGATGATGATTAAAAGTTTATTTGCTCAGTTGCTTGCAGAACATTATCACTGTTTGTTTTCTCCATGTAGTATTAAAAGTTAATTTAATGCAATATGTTTTTTTTTTAACCTTGTCAGGAATTTTTATAATTATATTTTAATTTTCTATTTGGTTTATTATTAAAAGAAAAGCAAAATAATTGTCAGAATTGGCAAAATTAAATCGAGTTGCTAATATTTATATTATATAAATATTGAGACCTTCAAATGGCGCAAATACTGTCATTATTGGTAATTACAGTTTTGAGCCGTTTGGGGTAAACGCTTGGGTCAAGGGGTCCGAGTGCGCGTCTCCTTTTCAAGGAAATTTCACGCCTGTCTGATCGACCCTTTGCGTGACCAGAGGGCTGGCTCGTTCTTCGCCCAAAGAATTAGCATTGCCATTCAAAGTGGCAATGTTGCCAGCCTTCTGGGCATATTTCCGGATGACAGCGATGTGGAGGATTACTTCGACGCCTGAGTGTAATAGGTGTTTTTTTATTATATGTATGTACATAGTTAGGTTTAGTATAATAGTATTTAAAGTTAATATTAAAAACAATATCCCAACGTAAATAAAATAAAGACGTTATAACTATAAATAAAAAAAAAAAGTACAGAAAATATAATTATATAAATATTTCTATAATTTTATTAACAGATCATCTAACAATAAATTTAATTAATTTACTAGCAGTATACCGTAGATAGACCTTTTTATTTCAAGTTCTTATAGTCCATTGTAACTTTGTCTGGTAGACATCGCTCTTAGCGATAGAACAGCCATTGTGCCACCCATAATTTAAGTTTGCGTAAAAGTTTTGCTGCTATTTTGGTGTACAATAAATTTTATTCTATTCTATTTGTAAATATCAAATTGTGATCAAATTCAGACGATTATACACTGTAGATCAGATCAACTGAACTTCGAATTGAGGCTAAAAATGGAATTCGTTTAATGATAGAAAAAATTATAGAATCTGCACTAGTCTACAATCAATACAGTTGACCAAATTACTCGTATATATTTGGTATTAAGCAATTAGAAGTTAAATAATAAATGACAAGAAGTTCTCCATATTGTTGAATATTGTAATAGATATTCAATGCTTCCGTTTTGTACAACACAAATAACAAAACATCAATAAGTTTCTTTTCACCCTTTGAACTGTGCAAAATGTGGCACGAGATACCACAGTACAAGGGTCACGACCTTTTCAACTGACCTTTCGACTGAGTGAGTGAATGAATGCTCACCCCAGCTGGTGTACTATTGTCGGTCTCCCCTGTCTTAATACAACATTATTACAAAATCTTTCAACAACTTTTATTTATAATTGTAAGGGTGGTCAAACTAGTTTTTCCCCTTTTTGGAGATGACGGTGAGAAAAAAAAATTCCCGAAATATACGATCAGATTTCTTTTCCCAATGGAATTCCTAAAATATATGTATATGCAACTTGCCTGCTGCGGTCTTCCCGTCCGATTATAATTTAGGTATCTTCCAGGCTAGAGTAAATAGGCTCTTAATAAACTAGTTCGCCTCACCATCAATGATTGCATCTCTGCTTACCATCAGGTGGGATCGTAGTCCAGCATTAGTTTATAACAATTAAAATATATACTAGCAGTCCGACATAGCACGAAGAAACGCCAAATTTAAGTGGCAATGGGCAGGGCACATTGCTCGCAGAACAGATGGCCGTTAGGGCTGAAAGTTTCTGGAGTGGCGACCGCGTACTGGAAGACGCAGTGTTGGAAGGCTCCCTACAAGGTGGACCAATGACCTGGTGAAGGTTGCGGAAATCCCATGGATGCGAGACACACAGGACCATTCTTTGTGGCGACATTTGGGGGAGGCCTATGTAGAGCAGTGAACGTCTATTGGCTGAAATGATGATGATGATGACTAGCAGTCCTGACATTCATTGTCCTCAATAAAGGCTGGGTTTTCGTTAAAAAAAAAATGAGAATTCAATTACAGCTCCGGGTTCAAGTATGTTCACACCATCCAGGACCAGAAACCCACTTTGTTATACACACACAGTTTCATCTAAATCGGTTCAGCCGTTTAGGAGGAGTTAGGTGGCAAACACGCGTACAGAAATAGAATATAGAATTATATATATAAACATAATATTCTTTTTGTTATTGATAGGCTGGCGTTGAACACTACTTAATTCACCTGATGGTAAGCGCTGACGTGGTCGAAGATGGGTATAATTGCCTTGAAGATATGTTGCATAATATATGGTGAATTTACGTCATATTTTCCGTAAGTTGCTAAAGAAACACATTTCCTTGAGGCGCGCGTGAAACAGTACGCACTGTCGACGACTTGGGTTCGGTCTGGACGGTTAACGTACGGTCGGACGGCGAGCTACCCATTGCTCGCTGTCCACCGTCTATGGTGGCTGGAAATCGGCATCGGGGTCACGTACGCGTGCGGCCTCCTCCTTTGCTAGCATTACTGCTTCGCAGAAGTAGTACTGTAACACCATCTGATGAGATAGTGGTCAATCATGAGCCTATCAATAATAATAAAAAAATCTCTCTTTTCTAAAACTTCCCTATTGGCTCTCAAATCAAATGAATAACTATAATATTAATGCATACCAATAAAATAAAACTTCCATGTATACGATAAGTAAATGGGCTTTAAATAACATAATTATTTGGTTGTAAAACTTGATGGCCGTCGTTCTTTTTTATGGGTATAGCGAATGGAAATAAGTCAGGGTTGTCTTTAAGATAAAAAGTTTCTTTTACTACGATTTAATGTAACAGTCGGTATATACGTATCTTCAGTGTTATTACCTTGAAATGTATTTTTGGACATTATTTTAAGCTTTATCTAAGGTAGTGAGAAAAATATATCTAACTGAATAACGATTATGACCCTTATTTTACTATTGATTAATTCTGATTGTAGGTGTTGTAGACACTACTGATATCACTATTAATGTGAAGGTGCTGGTAGAAAGAAATAGATACTGTGATTTCGATGGAGATCACTTGAGAAACTTTCCTTGTCAGCGTGCGAGTAGATTAGACTATATACTCAAGAGAGATGCTCCAAGGTAGCCTGCAGAGTTCAAATTTTTCTTAAGTTTTTTTTTTTGCATTTTGCAGGTCAGTGTTATTTTCTCTTTTATTCTGAATAGGCTAGTGTTTGACCACTATCTCGTCTGATTGCATGTTGATTAAAATATGATTGGACGTATTCGCCCATGGCACTGACTTCGCCCGCGTGAAAGTTTGTTTCTCCATACAAATTGTAGACCCCCGTCTCATCTCCATGGGGTCACCCCCAAGGGGATGAAACGGTGGTCTATTTTGAAAAATACTTTCTTAGTGCTCGCTTACGTCATAAAAGGAAACATTGTATAAATTTTCACACTCTTACTTCCAATAGTTTTGGCTGTGCGTTGATACGTCAGTCAGTCAGTTTCTCTATTCTATTATGTCTTATGATAAATTCATTTATTGGTACAAACATTAATTTATGAATTACTGTTTTAATTTAATCATGTCTAGTTGTTAAATTTCAAGATATGTGATGTCACATTAGGGAGGGGTTACATGTGAAAGGGGCGATAAAAAAAGGAGTTTATGTGATTTATCTAATTAAGAGGGTCCTTTTCGATTCGTCTATCGTCAACATCGAGCATGGGTTATAAGCTTGTTGCTTCATCTAATGCAATCCAACACGTTGTTTGATGAAGGCAATGCAAAAAAAGAGTGCGAACGCCTGAAAACTCTGTTAGCATTCGGTAATTGCCTGACTTACTCGAATATTTCACAAAACTTGTTCCAGGAAATACGTGTTTTTTTTTAAATCCTTAAATACTTAAAAAAAAAAATGTTTTCATTCAGAATTTCGATTAAATGTGCAAGGCTTTTATTGATGTACTTTTTTATGTTTTTAATTAGTACGTTATGGAGGGCCAACGTTCACGTAAAATAGCAAATTTTCAGAGGTCTTTACTATATTAGTTTTATACAAATTTATGTTCTCTATAGAAGCCTAGATAATATCCACATGGTAGGAGTCCAAAATATCTAGAGAAAGATGTGTAATAACATCATAATCACGTAAGAGCGATTGTATGAAAATGTACCTCGAAAAGGACGCTCTTAAGTCCAAAACTACAACAAGGATTTATGCTAAATTTAATAGATTCGATGTAAACGGCTGAATTGAAACTAGGTTTACAATAGTGCCTGCAAGTAACTGTCTCTTGTCATTTAGTATAGTCCAGTTAATACAGGAATTGTTGTGAATAATTCTAACATTGCCTAGTTTTCTCCTTGTTAATACATACTAGTACTGCTCAAGTTGGCGGATCTAAACACAGACTCCTTGTATCAGTTTCTTAACGGAAATTAGAATGGACTATAAACATAAATGAGTGAAAATGCTTCGGTTCATTTATGTAGCCGTTGCTACATACTATCAATATACTTATAAAATACTTAACTAATTATAGTAATACTAGCTGTTCCCCGCGGTTTCTCCCGCGTTTTCAGTTATTACTCAGCTTTCACTTAAAATTCTTTTCTAATCCTTAGTAAATAACAGTATCACATTAATATATACTAATATAATTTGACTGGCCTGTTGGTCTAGTGGTTAGTGGCTCTGCCTGCTACGCCGAAGGTCGTGGGTTCAATTTCCACCCAGGACAAATATGTTTGTGCGATGAGCACGATCATTTCTTCTGTGTCTGGGTGTAATTTATCTATAATATGTATGTATTTAGAAATATATAAGTATGTTTATCAGTTGTCGAGTACTCATAACACAAGCTCTGCTTAGCTTGGGACTAGACGGACGACGTTGTGTGATAGTTGTGGAATAATAGAAAAAAAATGTATTATAAAGGTGAAACTTTGTAAGTATGCGTGTTACTTCTTTACGCTCGAATGGCTGAATGGATTTTGATGAAACTTAGCACCGGTTAGACTATGTCCTGGAATAGCACGCAGGAGAACTAGGAGAGAGAATTTATGTACCGGGAGTATGTTCCTTTGGGACAATTATCTACTTCCACTCTAGCTAAGCCGCTGGCAACAGCTAATAACATATATTATTCAGAGGCGTAGCGTGAACTAGTTTAGACATGGGCGAAAGCGCATCAGTGAGGCCTTTTTCTTTTATAAATTCGAAAACGAGACAACCACTGTCGCAACCCAGCGTTCGACTACATCGCCACTAACCATCAGGTGAAAAAGTCCTAATTATATAAAAAAAACCGTCGTTCGTAAAGAAGCGAAGATTTGCGCGAAGCCCCTTTGGGTGCGAGGCCGTGGGCGAGGGCCCACATTGCCCACGCCGATATTTTTATCAATACGAAATTAAATAATCATGTTTTTTCACTCTTCGTTTACAAACTGCACGGGTTTAGCAATCCCATAAGTCAGATGGAACTCATTTCCACAGCCGTTCTGCGATACCCTAGGCGTACATCATCATCATCATTATCATTTCAACCGAAAGACGTCCACTAGTGTTGGACATAGGCCTCCCTCAAGTGTCACCATAATGACCGGTCCTGTGCGTCTCGCATCCACCGTATTTTTGCGACCCTTACCAAGTCATCGGTCCACCTTGGTAGTCCACAGATGGTCGATGGGGACGAAAGCTTCTGTGGTGGCGACCATGTACCGGAAGACGCATGTTGGAAGGCCTCACACCCTAGGTACGCTTTTAGATGAATCTCAAACCTTATTCATACTTCTATTACAATATTGCCGAGCATTTCTGCTCAAAGAACACGTTTCATGCCTTAATTGGATTTATAAAAAGATATTGAATGTGTCAGGCGTCTTACAATGTTTTTTTTTTCATATATTATTAGCTGTAGGTAGCAGGTATGATGTGTCGCAGGCGTTGATTGCAGAACTTGTTGCGACTTGTTGATGCAAGTTCGTGCCTGTATCATGTGCCATGTCATGCCTCAATACTGGAATAAGTTATTTTGATAAATATGAGTATTGAGAGTTGCTTTTATATTAATTCTTTAAACTGAAAAATAAAGCCTGTTCTAGATAAGCTTTCAAAGGAATCGAAATTAATTTTTTAATAAGATTTTTTTTAAACCGTTAGCAAATAATTTTTGATCTACATTTATTTTAAATCAGCTTTTGCCAATGACTTATCTAGTGTAGCTTATGTCCTTCCTTGATGTTCAAGCTTACTCCATACCGAATTCCATTAATATTGGTTTAGTAGTTTAACCGTGAAAGCGAAACAGATGACCGAGTTACTTTTACATTTATAGTATTGTAGCATAGATTATTATTTTGATTTGGGATGGTCAACCCAATCGTGATTCTGTTGATTATCTTGTTTCATCAAAATTCATGAAAAAGTCTTATACCAATAAAGGTTAGAGTAGAATGGAGTTAGTTTTGTCGCTACAGTTTTCACGCACAAGTGCGACACTGGTCCCTACTAGAAAATGCATTGAGACATTGCACATCTAAATGAATACATAAACGAAAGCGTGTTGGATTTTAATTGATTCATAAATTCACAAAATGTCATAGAATTAATTGACCTTTTTATTCTTGTTCGTAACGTAACACGTGGGACGGACAACATGGACAGTAATTGTGTGAAACAATAAAGTCAAATATAATTACAAAACATGGCTCTTTATGTTCTAGCCACGAAAATGATTGAAAGAGTTACCTACCGTGGCCCTAGAACGCAAAGGGAAAATGAAAGGATTTTTTTTTCTGACTAAAACCTACTTAGAGTCAGAAAAAGTGAACCTGAAGTGAAAGCATGCAGGGTGGCAGAAAAGTAATTAAGTTTGGTTTTGTAGACTCATGCGGATTCATAAGAAGTAATTAATAGACACACAGTCGTTGTATTACAGACGATTTGGAGGGATGATACTTTTTTTTAAATTCTTAATTTATATGCTTACGCTTGACCATTATCTCGCCGGCTGGTAAACAATGATGGATCACGCTTGATTAGAAGTACCTATTTACGCTTGACTTATAGACCCATAAGGTACAGCTATCTGGAAACACAAACTCTGGTAAGTTCCTTAGCTTCATGTACAATTAATGTGTTCTCAAAACATTTTGTGTTTAAAATGAAATATCAGAAATCACATGGTCAAAAACAGCAGAAGCATTTATTTTTAAACTTTGCCCCGCACTAAAATTACTCCTGTATCGCGGGTGCGTTCACAAACTTGTAAACTCATGTACATAAGACACAACTATCTGCAGGCCATACAAACATTTGTTCCGTGTGGTGCGTGTGATAAATTGATATACTTCAATTGGATGTCTTAATAACGCATCCGTATATCGACGATACTTGTAGTAGGTTTATTTTTATTGGATGGGAAAATCATCTTATGACAAATCCCGCTCTTGGGCGGTGCGAGAGACTTTTACTGACAAAAAACCCACTCCTGTTCCTACGTTGCCTTCGTCCCAGGGCTCCGGGTTTCGTTTTCACCCTACCCATGACTTGTAGTAGGTAGGTATATAGGTTCATTATTTTTTGCCCTACTCCTTTTCTAGCAGGTCCCAAAAGGCAATGGTCCCAAGAGGGCTAAACTCGGAGTTTCATTGCGTTACCGGATCAGAAATGAAGATATCATAGGACGTTACGTTGACGGACATACCCCGAAGAATCGCCAAATTTAATTGCTCACAGAATAGATGGTCGATGGGGCCGAAAAGGTCTGGGGTGGCGACCACGTACCAGAATATGCAGGCCTCCTACAGGGAGGACCGACGATTTGGTGAGGATCGCGGAAATTCGATGGATGTGAAATGCAAAAGATGACCATTGGGGGAGGTCTGTGTCCAACGATGGACGTCTTTCAGCTGAAATGATGATGACAATATGTCCCGTCGAAAAGTGTAAATATCGAATTTTTGCATGATTTTTTAAATTTCTCAATTCATTTATATCTTTATTTACATACGACCATTTTATAAACTTGCAGTCCCCTGACTTCTTTGCTAGGTGATTAACCTGTGTTAATGGAGCTAGTACTATATCCCGGGAAAAATACAATTAAATCCTATATAATATTATAAGTAAAATAAATACATTAGTAAAAGAGAATTTTTGCGCGGGAAGTTTTGTCTTCCCGCGCAAATTACTTATCAACAGAAGTTGTCAATTCACAGTTGTTGAACTAACTTGTAAGTTGTTGTTGTTGTTAATGTACATTCTTCTCAACTTCAAATGTGTGTGTAGCGTAATACTTTTGCGAATCTAGTTTTATAATTTTGTTTTGTTTTTATTTTATGCCTGTATTTATAATGACTTGAAAAAATTGTATGGCTGCATTAAGCAAGTGTTTCACATAGTTATTTGTGTATGTGTGTGCAATCGTTTTACGATGTATGTATTACATTTAATTGTCATAGGTAGGGTAATCAAAATAAAGTATCATGTTTAAGTTATACGATAATGTTTATTAAAAATCAGAGATCAAACGAAAGTCTTGAATTCATAACGATATCAGTCTAAGATACGAGTGCTTATCTAACTTAATTACTTACTTAATTATTATAATAAAAATTAATGAAGACAAGGCACCTTAAATACAAGTATATATAAGCTTAACACAAATGTACGTGTAATTAATTAAAACTTAACACAAATGGGCGTTTATTTTAATGTGTTCTGGTGGTGGTACTTCTATGAAACAATTCATCAAACAAATTAGAAAAAAGTAACTTAACTAAAACTTAAAAAGTAAGGAGTCCTTAGTAATAACTTAAACTTAATTAATTAAGATTGGCACGTTCGGCCCACTTCTGCGAAACTTAAAATTGTCAAAGAAAATTTTGAAAAAGAATCTAAAGATACATGATGAAATAAAAATGGAAGTTCGATGATTTTACTTAATCTAAAAGTCTTAACTACTATTAAAGCTTCATTTCACGATATGTTTCTTTTAAATCAAAATATCTATCAACTAATAAAATTCACTCAATTTTACGAATATCACATGAAAAATAAACTTAAGTTACTTACACGATATTTACGATCACTTATTGAATGAATCTAGAGCTTAGATACTAATAAATCTTTCTTATACAATAATAGACTTTACTTACATCTAGTTAAAGCTCTCAATCGTCATATAAACTCTTTATCACAGGCAAAACTTAACAATACTGGAAGACGTTGGATTCAGAACGAGAAACAAAAGCAGAATTGTTATGCATTAGAAGTTCAGTGGATAGCCGGAGATTGGTGCAATGATAATTATACAGTGCAGTTCAATTAAAGCTGTCTACCAAAACTTGTGACAATTTATTGTTACAACACTAATTTAAAAAGGATGACACAACGCCTCACTACTATCTACCAGAGATCACGAACATTAGGCTACATCACAGGCAGAGGCGCCGCACCAATCACATCACTAAGTCTAATGGAAGACATTGGATCTGTGCTACTGACAAGCAAGCACGTTTACAACTAACTGAAGGAAGACGCGATTTTGTTTTCACTGAATTTTAGTATCGAAGGAAGAACTGAGGTGAAATTTTAAAAGTAACTAATAACAAAGTTTACATACGATGCAATTTTTAGTGGCCGTGTAGCAGATCTCGCGCACTTCATTGGCCATGTTGTCGCTGATCTCCGGCTCCTCGCTGATCAGCTCGAAGCGCTGGTTGGCGATGTTCTGGTTCTCAGCATTGTCGTTTTCCTCCACCGGCACCGGTTTCACCGGCTCCACAGGGTAGAAGAAGCTCGAGAAAGGTATAAGAACAGGTTCCTCGGGGTATGCAGTCTTTTGCGATGGTAGGTCAGTACGGGGGCCCGAGTTGGAGATCAACTCTCCCAACTTGGACCAGCACTTATTAAGATTAACCCGCGTGGAGGTCGTCACTTTGCGGGGAAGCCGAGGTTTGGAGCTCTGTAAATAAAGAAAACGTAATAAGTACCCATGTAACTGGACAACAAGTCGTGAGTAAAGGGAGATACAGGTTGAAAGTGGTTAAATCAGAGACGGTTGAATTGAAAGCTTACCTGACGGCTTAGGAGCTTCGCCCAGGGCGAGCGAGGTGACGGGACCTCCTTTTGCGGTGATTGCGTGTCATCCTTAGCCAAACACATGTTAACTATTTATTTACTACTGTTATACTAGGAACTTAAACTAAACAAGTTACGACTACGTATTTACAGAGCTACTGTGGTGAGATACAGAGCGTCATGCGCGCACGATGCGTCAGCAGGGAATGATTGAATCAGGAAGGGCGAGGGGGTTTATATAGCAGGGCCGGGCGCGCACGCGTGCGCCAGGAGCGGGGCGACGCGCGCGCAGCACGCGAGCGCAGCGCGCGCGCAAGACCCGTTTTTACGAACAACTTCTACGAATAGAGGCTTTGACGTGCCGCGACTTCGAATAGTTACAGAGTACAAGATTGTGCTCGTAAAGCTTTATTGATGACTAACTTGCTCTGATATGGGGCTCTCTTCTCCACAAAATGAGTTTGATACATTTTGTTTTTCTTTACCATGATGACTTGTAGTTATTTTAGATTCCGTGTCCGATAACGTCACGAATAAATCAGTATTCTCGCTCGGTGGTGGAATGTCGCGCCATTTTCATAAATTATTACTGCATAAACTAAACCTTATATGGAAGTTTGAAGATTGCCAGTGAAAAAAGAATTAAAGTGGCCATTGAATTAATTTGACATTAGTTTTCTAGCTATAAATCAGTTGGTGTACAATAAAACTTGACGTACAAAAGGGGCCGATGTCTAGCATAGGCAATGGTGTATACTAGTTTACCAAGCCGTCACCTAAGGCGGTTCCTAGGAAAATAAACAGCAGTATCGCTGCATTATGAATCACGGGCTGCAGCTGGCCATCGGATAGATAAGTTCCTGCAGATTTATCACGGCACGCCGGTGTTGCTTCCTGTGATTAAATCGCATGCGCCCGCGCTCGCAAATCACGTACACAGCACTGATAAATCATTTCCTCCGGTCAGTTGAGCGAGCGACGGCTAAATTATAATAATGTTAGATATATGTTATAGTATTTTGAATTTTCTTGGCTTACGAGAAAAGGTCTCTATAGTGCTAAAGTTGAATTCTGAATGATTTTTCATATACATACATACTAGCGATACATCCCAACTTTTCATGAGTTTTACAAATGATTCAAATGAACTTTTTTTAAAGATGGGAAATCATCCAAAATTATCTCTTGCTCTAGAATAAGACAGGAGACTGTGGCACTTCACCGATGTTGAAATGCGTAAAATATGCAAAGTATGCATATTTTTTATATGAAACAACAGTCATCGGGCATCCTTGCCCGGAAACAGGACGTAGACTCTGTCGGTATTTCAAGTCCTAAAAACCTACGTAGCTAACGTAAAGTAAATTAGGCAAGAGGAATGTTTACTTCCTTTTTTGTTTTAGAAACTAATAACACGCGACTTTGTGTTTTCCGACACCACTTAATTAGCATTAAAAATAAGGTAAACCTAATTTAATTTGCGTAACCATATTTCCAGTAGATTTTTCAACAGTTCTAAGGGTCGTGAAGAGAGATTTCGATGTCAGGTGAGAAGAAACCATCAGAAGTAAGCCGCCCTCCAACATCCAATACTTATACAGCAATGGTGTTTTAATATGTCCGCACGAAGATAAGCTACATTAGCCATATTAAAGCACATGATCTAAACCCATAGTTGCATTAATGACAGTAACTGATCACCATCACCGAAATCGCTAAGGGAGTATATATGTCGTGGCCAGATCATTGAAATTGACCACTTCCTGATATGGCCAACTGAAACTGGCCAGATCATTTTAAACGTTAAATTTTGACGATACTTCAATCCTCGTTTGGCTTTCTTTCTTTAGACCATTTACTATAGAAATCCTACATCAACGATATGGCCAAACGATGATCGACATATCATCAAATGTTAACGTTTAAATAATCTGGCCAGTTTTATTGACCATATCATGAAGTGGTCAATTTCTATGATCTGGCCACGACATATATATAAATATATGTTAGCGCCGTGAACTAAAACAGTCTTGTCTATGATTAGATCCAGCATGCAGATTCTATATATGATTCTTCATCGGTACTCGGTACAATTATTATTTTTTTCTTCAAATCGCACGTCTCGTTCCAAGTTAAACTTAACAATGTTTGCGCCCGCACCGTGTGAATGAAAAGAACGTTAAAGGTAGCGTTTATTGTGTGTGACGGTTAAATGGGCACGTTCTATATTGTCAGTCATGTACTTACTTCGAAGAAGACACGGAAGATATGGGTATTTTTGGACGAACAAATTTTTTGGTACCAAAACTTTGTGAATGGCTCATGTTTTAAAATGAAAGTTCGAATAAATTGACTATTTTTTTTTAATTTTATAAACTAGTGATTGACTGCGATTCCGCCTGATGGTAAGCAGTGATACAATCGTTAATGGTGAGGCGCACTTGTTTATTAAGAACCTATTCACTCTAGCCATGAAGCCTAAATTATAATCCAACGGGAAGACCGTAGCAGGCAAATTGCTTCAGTCCTTCAATGTATTAAGGCTTGGGTACATAACATGATACTTTTTACAGTAGCTATCATTAGCATCAATCAAGAAAACGAATCGAAGACAAATAAAAATCTTAAGAAAAAAATCGATCTACGGTCTACGAGGCTACGAGCTCGTAGCGCTTTCGTAGAGCCAAATCTCGTAGACCTTTACTAAGATAATATGTCCTACTTTATTATAAAGCTGCAAGATATTATTACTATATTTATCTTGGAGCCAGTTTTAGTTTCGAATGTTAGTTATCATTATAATTTAGTATGGCGCCATTCATTTCACAGTTTAAAATATTTCATTTACTTGATGTTGTTTATACAAGTTTGTTTGGTGCTAACACACTTTAAGCAAAATTTAAAAATGGTGGACATCCCAACCATAAACACATAATGTGAATTCCCTGTCGTAGTCTTTGTTTCCTGATTGCTATCAACAACTTGAAGATTTTAAATCAAAACTAAAGCTTACTTATAGACAGGTAGACCTGCGAGACATTTATCAAGCGTGACCCTATCAATAATAAAACTATTTAGAAAGTTAAAAATTTTCTTACGAACAATCTATTAATTACTCAACGTTTTCCCAGTACTTTTATCATTAATTTTTCTACTTAAAAAATTATAGCACTAAGAAACTTAAATATCATTGACCTTCTTAGTTAATGAAAATCGTATATGATAGTAGTGAAACGTATAATTCAAATATTCGAATTACGAATATACAATTTAGATTTTGCCTCAGAATACCAAAAATATTTTTAAGCTGATGGTTATCAATTCGAATAGGCCTTTTACATAAATGATCGCGCATTTTAAGCGCTACTGATTATTTTAATAATAGTAAGATATTAATCTCGCGACCGATTGTCCGGATATTATGCGTATAATATGCAAAACGAATTGCCCAAAGAAATATTTTGTAATAGGATACGGTTAAAAACACGATACTTTTCGTTAATCGTTGACATTCTATCACGGAATCTGTTGTTTGATTTTTATTTTATTGTTTTAATTGTTTGTTGTAATAGTGTTGTTTTTTTAGTATTGTTTAGGCGAAAGGTGGACCGACGACCTGGTGGTGTGGCGTCGCTTGGGGGAGGCTTATGTCCAACAGTGGACTTCTTTCGGCTGAAATGATGATGATGATGAAAGGTATTTTAAGAATTGGAAACGTTAGTTTTGTAATGTGATTTTAGAAACAAGTAGGTAAAAATATGTACATTTATTATTTATTTATTTATAAATTATATGTTAGTTTTTTTTTCTTCAATGTGTATGGATTTGATATTAGGTTATTTTTGTTTTATTAAATGTATTTTTTTAGTTTGTAAGTTTCTACTGTACAACGCCTTGGACATCCTTCGTAGCGTTGTACAAGTACTTGAAAATAAATGAATAAATAAGTAAATATATTTAATTACGTATATGAATATCTTGCAACGAATATTTTAATAATTTAATTGGTCTTAGTATTCATTGTTTTAAAGAGATGTTTTCCTGTCGTACATTCCAGATATTTTTTTTCTTACTTGACTATTTCTAATAAGTCTTATAAGATTTATTTAATACTAACTTTTGTCCGTAGCTTCGCCTGCGTACATAAAATATAGCCTATATCACCCAGAAATAAAGCAGCTTTCTATCGGTGAAAAAATTATAGCAATCGGACCAGCTCCCCTATCCAAGTTACGATCGTTTCGTTTGCGTCGAACGCCTCGAGTAGGCCACGCCTCCGATTCCTTTGTTCTAACCACGTGACTGAGCGTTGAGATGACGTCAGAACAAAGGAATCGGAGGCGTGACCTACTCGAGTCGTTCGACGCAAACGAAACGATCGTAACTTGTCTAGAGGGGCAATAATTTCAGAGATAAAAAATAAGCAAACTTTACCTCTTCATAATATTATTGTAGATAGATAAGCCTTTAACTCATGTAATTATTAATTTAAGATCCTTTAACAGTCGCTATTAAACTCAACTTCGCAATTAAACAACGGACGATAATATTCCTATCTTTGTGATTACAAGAGTACGTAAACAAACATTAAAAACTGGATCGTTATGAGACAACATTACCATATTTTATTAACATTATTAGCCTGTTTTAATAACACTAAGAAAAGTGCGATGTTATGCACTAAAAACATTTTTTATGATACTAGCATTAAACTTGGGTATTACCATGGCGTGGCAAAATGTCAGTCATGTGAGTGAGAAAGAGGGATGGAGCTTTACACCCTATATATCTCCATCCTTTTAACACTTCTGTTAAAGTCGTCAAATGGATCGCCTAAAGAACTCATGGTAGGGCCCCCGTTTGCATTTTAGTGCCGACACTGAAATGAAAATGAAAAAGTAATACTCTCAAATTGAAATATAAAAATTAAATGCCGTTTTTAATTGCCACACTTCAATACAGATATACAAATGTAAAAAAACTGGCCAAGTGCAAGTCAGTTGCAAACGAAGGGTTCTGTATTGTAATATTAAAATCGAGCAAAAAGAACGCTGATAAAATAACGTTTGGGAACACTCTTTAATATTTTACTTTATATTTTTAGTATTTTTATTTGATACATATTATAGTGGCAATAGAAATATACATTTTTTGAAAATTTAAATTTTCAAAATCTTCTTGCGGTTTATAAGATACCTACAGCGCGCTGATAGATGGACGGACAGACAGACAGACAGACGGACAGTGGAAGCTTAGTAATACGGTCCCGTTGGTACGGAACCCTAAAAAAGACAATCAGACTATCATTTAAACGTACGCAAAAGCAACATTATTTTAGTTATTTAATGATTAATAAAACTAAATATTTATTTGGTGTTGATAAAATTGTTTTTAATCAATATCTGGAGGTGGCAGTTAGTTTTAAGTGCGCTATTGCATATCTGATGTACTCTAATGGCTTTACTGTTCAACTTCGGTATTGCGAACGGATACGATAACAGTTTTATGTCTTTAAATATCAGAGGCCGATTTTGATTTGACGCATTTTTGCACTCGAATATATAAGGATAGTTTCTTAAGGCTTCAATGCTTTTTTTAAACAGAAAATATTACTTGAGTAAACTGCCATTTTGTTTTATTTAGTTTATTTGTTTAATTAATCTTCATGCAACCAAAGGTACAATAAGGTAAATACTCCCGTATTTTTCGTTTTGCTGAGTTATTAAACAACTTTTTTTGTTCCATGGGTGGAGCAAGAGGGAGGGTCAGACTTTAATTGATGGAAAGCCGCTGTGTTCCTTCAGTTGCTTTGTTCATTTAATTCCCTCTCCGTTTTCTTTCAATATACTCGCTTCTAAGATTTATTTTGATGCGAATTGTGAATCTCAATACTCATAAAAGTCAATTTATTTTTGATATCATTTAGGGCTTGACTTCTCAGTTATTCCCGTTCTACGTTCCCTGATGGTAAGCAGTGACGCAATTGTTGATGGTGATTCAAGATCAATAAAGTTTTTAATATTCTTTAAAATGGATAGGTACTAATGCACATTACAAATCGACACTTATAAGAGCTTTTATTTGTTCCAAAGATTTTATGTAGCTTCGATACTAAAAATTCGCTGCTCTTCGTTTTTTTAGCTTTAATTAAGACGTCCTCAAACACAACCATAAAATGTGCTAATTAACGAAATATATTGGTCCATCCAGTTTATTGTAATTACGTTTTTATAGTCCTTAATTTTACATGGAGGATCTTAGAGCTAAAACTGTGATTGCTCATATAAATACCACGATCCTATCTTAAATCTTCAAAATAATAATTAAATCTTAAAAGACAAAGTTATAAATCGCAAATGAAAAAAAAATCATTCAATATTCTAATTGGCATACCAAAAAAAAAACTTTTCAATTGGATTTATTCTGGGTTAATTCTTATAAGACGAACGTCATTTATTTTATTACTCATACATATTTAATTTAGAATACGAATAGCAATGCAATACAGACTCGGAGTGTGGGCTCCTGAGATCTGGCGTGTATCAAGACCAACTTTGACACGCCCTCGCGCTCCGCCCAAGAGCGGGAGAAGTCATTGGATGATTTCCTATCAAAAAAAAAAAAAATTACATGGTCTTTTTAAAGCTGACTAACAACTCAATTATTTTTTTATTCGTCCGAGCAGCAAGCAGAACAACGAACTATGGTTTCCATGTGATCTTCTTCGATCTCAAAATGTCCAGGACAGGATACTAAAACAAACTTTCACACAAAACTCATCAGAGACTTCCAAAAAGTTATCTACTCAAGTTACTAAAGTAAAACTAAACAAAAATCAAGTTCAAACTCGAAACCTAAAGGGTAACCGATACCCTCCACTCTACTGAAGAATTTCACAACGTAATACTTTCTTTAAAAGAAAAAAAAAGCTTCGACCACAACCCGACCACGTGCAGCGATTGCTTAAAAAAAAAAACTGTTCACTTTTTGCCCCGTCTCCCCGGGGTAGGGTTACAAAATGGAACTTTGTATGTACCAGGGGTACAATGGTATTTATGAATATGTATTACACATATATGTGTGTGTTTTGTGTGTGTGTGTGTATGAAGTGTGGACAACACACGCCAGGGTACTGTTGACTTAGTTTAAGGGATTCGGTGTCGGTATTGCGTGATAGTGTAGGCTTAATACCTCGTTTGATGAAGAGTGATGCTTGAATTAATTGTGCTTGCTTGAGGACGTTTCAGTGCACTTTTTAAGAGGTTTTTTTTAAATACAAAATTTTCTTCTGAAGCTTTCGTAACATGTTTGTAGAAAATATTTAAGATGAAATGTCTTTTTTTTGGGGTTTGAAATTGTCAATAACTTTTCTTAATCTGGGTGAAGCGAGATCATGTCAGACTTTTACTGACTAAAAGCCACCCGTGTTCCTGCAGTTTAGAGGTCCCTTTGCGGTCTAGAGGTGACTGTTTCGTACGATTCCGCAGCACAAAGATGAAATACATAGAATGCATGATTCTACATTAACCATAAAGAAATCTTAATGTTAAACAATAGAATCTGCCATAAAGATATGCTGATTTTGTAATAAAATTATTATTCATTTTCCCAACTACAGTCTATTTATGGGTAAGAAAATTATAATTTCTAGTAACATTTTCCTTCACACAACTTACCATACAATAGGGATATTATTTTCACTTCATAGTTCCATGCCTCCCATAACTATTATTTACCAAAACAATGCCATTCGTTTAACTATTATGGGCTATAATTATTCAAGAGGCAGAGGTGTCAATAAAACAATCACGTTTAGATAAGTGCGCAAGACACGCGTCGTCACAATGACATTCCATAGACGATGCGGGCTGTCATTGGTGATGTGTTGTTATAATTTTGGATATCGGGACATTGTGGGATTGACTAGATTACCGAGTTTTTTGTAAGATAATTGTGTTTTTATTTTTTACAGAAACGTTTGAGCTGTAAACTGTGGAATAATTTTTCCTACAGAAAGAATAAGGTGAAAAATCTAGGTATTTGGTTTACTATAATAAAAATATATATTTCCAATTTTTTCCCGAAGTTTTTTTTTTAATTTCTCTTACTACAGTCGCGCGCTATATGACACCAAATTTAAATGACTTACGTCTTGCAAACAAATATCATCATCATCATCATATCAGCCCAAAGACGTCCACTGTTGGACATGGGCCTCCGCTAAATGTGCCACAATAACCGGTCATGTTCGTCAGTCGTAGCCATTGGATTCTTGCGACTCTCACCAAGTCATTGGTCCACCTTGTGGAAGACGTAGCAACACTGCGTCTTCTAGTGCGCGGTCGCCAATCCAGTATGCCTTCGACCATTTGTTCTGCGAGCAAGTGCCCAAGTACTGTCACTTAACTTTGACGATTTTTTGGGGTACTTATGTCTAACTTTGGTTCTCCTACGCATATCTTCATGACGTTTGTTTGACCCCGTCCTTACTTTCATCAAAAAACTGTCAGCTTTTCGTATCTTAATTACTGACTCAATGTCAGTAATTAGGGTACGAAAAGCTGACAGTCGTTTTATTTAACCACGCTGATAACCTGTTTTCTGTTCTGTGTTACTCTCATGTATATCTTAATTTGTAGAAAATTTCACAGTTCGCCTACGCTTATAACTACAACTAAATTATATTACGAATTACGAATACCCAGAACGCAAATGAATCATAGCATGGTTCATTTGCGTTCTGGTTCTGGTCATCCGAAAGGGAACCCCGTGATCCTAGGACGCAAGGTGAAGAAGGAACATAGGGGTGGGTTTTAGTCAGTAAAAGTCTGTCACGTCCTCTCGTTCACCCTAGAGCGGGAGAATTCGTTGAATGATTTCCCTCCTATAAAAAAGAACATAAATAAAGCGCTCACGTGGTCAGCGCCTGCGTGTACGCACGCCATCCCTTTGCGTGTGGAGTGACAATAGAACGACGAGTTACGGGTTAATACTGTTGTGGTTAAACTGCTGGGATACTCTTGGAATTGTTTTTCTTTTTGTTTTATGGCCGCCAAAATATTTTCAAAATTTTTAAAGAAAGTATCCTGAACCTAATCACACTAATATTCTATAGGCAAAAGTTTGTGTGTTTGTTTCAACGACCTTACAGCCACTAGACGTCTAATAACAGGCGACGCATGTCTGTCATCACATATGATTATAGATCTGACGTCTCGACCAATCAGAACGCAGTACCCCGCTGTCCCGTACCAATCTAAAACAATCAGAACGTAGTAACCCGCTCCTCGTACCTCAGCTAGTTGACAGAATTGTTTGAGGCGTCTAGTGGCTGTAAGGTCGTTGGTGTGTTTAATTGTAACTTCTTCACGCTCGGATGGCTGAACGGATTTCAATTAAACTCGGTACACGTGTAGACTATGTCCTGGAATAGTACATAGAATACTTTATATCCCGGAAGTATGTTACTTTGGGATATATCTCTACAATTGTGTGAGTGAACCCACTGGTAGCAGTTAGTTAAAAATACTTTCCAACTCGTCAATTTTAAATAATTATCAGCAACTTACGTTTTATCATGCTAAAACCATATATTTATATATTTAGTTCGCACCTCCAAAATAATACTACCAGGATTGATAAATTTGTAAATAAAGCGCTCACGTGGCCAAATCCTACGCATACGCACGCCACTCAGCCCTTTGCGTGTCTCGTGACAATAGAGCAGCGAGATATGGGTTAATTTTATTGTTGTTGGGTTGTTGAAGAGTATTGTTGTAAAGGCGAGAAAAAAAGAGTTATCGAGTTTGTATTTGAATATCAATTTAATTTTTTTTTTTTTTTTTTGTTTGACGATAAAGCAATATTCTGCCTAACTAATTCTTACAAAATAATGCTCTAAAGTATGTATTCTTGAGTCCCTTAGATATGATTTTAAAAAAATTGGAAATCATTTTTAGTTTCCTTTCGACTCACATGATGAATCTTTCAAAGACCATTTATCAGAATTATATCAGCCTAGAAGCATATCATAGTAAGGTAATAAACCAAGAGCCTACTCAAAATAAGACATTCCCCTACTCTCCCATATTAGTCGTTTATCAGCAACAAAACACGCGCCTACACGCTTTCATATTAGTAAGGGCGATCATGAACCAACCACGCCGCGCGCCGCTCATTTAGATCGCGGACCCCATTGTCCACCGAAGGGCACCCATCAGTATGCATGCCTATCACGATAACTACGATAAGCCCCCAAATCTATATTGGTTATTAATAAAAAATACGTTAGTAAAATAACGATGCTATCTCATTTAGGACGTTGACACTTCTTTAAGCCGTCAACATACCTACGCTTACCTTTTATTGAATATCTCATGAATAAATGCATACACTTATTAATGATAAATTCCTCACTGAATAGGTATTGGCTTATTTAAAAACTTTTAAGGTGTAAATTGTAAAACCACTACTATGTATACGAATATTATCATTAACTTCATATAAAAGCATAATGAGACAAGACTTTCAAGGAAAATTACATTTGCATTATAGCTTCTTCTCTACTGAAGACATGAACGACGTCAGATAGTCGCTCGCTGAAGATTTTATGTGACAGCCTCCGTTGATTGTATTGAAATTTAAAAAAAAAAATATTGTGCGGGTACTTATCATACAGATCACTCTATAAAAATAAATTACAGGAGCAAAAGAAAATGTAACAGGGTCGTCGTTATCATAAAGCTAACATAAGCGAATAAATCAAACGTAAACACACACAGGGCTGTGAAAACAGAAGCACATACACGACGCAAAGGATAACGTAAACAGCCCTTCGACGGGCACTTAGTCGAGTAGTTCGTGTAAGTTGAGTCGCGCGCACACTGATGCAGGCGCGTGGGGATACATTGGCGCGGGCACACACGCGTGGCACTTCTAATCGGCGCTTTCCTTCGCGTGGCGGGCGTGTGTGCACATCCCCGTTAAGGGGCGCAGGTGTGGCGTGGTGAATGACTCGGCCGTGGGAACTCGCCTCAACCCCGGGTTCCCATGCTCGCACCACCTGCCACCTGCCGTACTACGCATAATTCGCGTTCGTAAATGAACGGTAGTGACCACGTGTGCCCAGTTTTTTCATCTCGTCGAGGACGCGGAAGCCGTTGGAGCCCAATTAATTTTATCTTAATGATAGCGAGTCGGTGCCATTGGGACGGGGGTGTGTCGATGAAGATTTCACCGAGTTAATCGATTCGGTCAATAATTTCATCTTATAGAAAAGTCATTAAATGGTTATTATCGGTGACCAGTTTGTATTCTTTGAGCTGTAATATCCCTCGAACGTTCTCAGGAATTCAGTAGTCATTTACGGTAATTAAGCATTTAAATTTCATTCATTATGTATTTATGCACCAGTCAGTAAGATTCCAGTTTTTGCTAACTTGTTTCATGTATTGGAAAAAATATATCTTACTGAGCTTGTTCGTACAAAACCTCCCCGTACAACTAGACTAGATCGCTTTTGATGTTATCACCGTAATCAGTCAATTGCCTCTAGCGTATCATGCGATCTGTAAACGTGTTTCTCTTATCCTCGTTCAAGTTCAACACGCACATGACTTGCTGATTTGCTTCCAATCTTATCAAACTACACCCGACATATTGGACTTGTCTGTCAATTGAAATACCCTTAATGATAAGCCTTTAATTGACTGACAAACTTCAATTCTAAATTGCTTAGCGTTTGTGGATCACGAGAAAGCCTTTGATTCGATTGAGACTTGGGCCGTACTGCAGTCTCTCCAACGGTGCCAAATTGACTATCGGTACATCGAAGTGCTGAAGTGTTTGTACAAAAATGCCACCATGTCAGTCCGATTACTAGAACAGACCTTGAAACCTATCCTCTTGCAGCGGGGCGTGAGGCAGGGACACGTTATTTCTCCGAAACTGTTCACGGTAGCAATGGAAGATGTCTTTAAGGTTCTGGAATGGAGAGGGCTAGGCATTAATGTCAATGGCGAGTACATCACTCATCTTTGGTTTGCCGACGACATAGTAGTCATGGCTGAGACTACGGAGGAGCTCAGTACAATGCTTGGTAACTTCAGTAGAGCTTCTGAAAGAGTGGAACTTAAAATGAACATGGACAAAACCAAAGTCATGGTAAGCATCCATGTAGCACCCACTCCTATCAAGATCGGGGACTCTACGCTCGAAGTTGTGGACGACTACGTTTACCTGGGACAGACGATCCAGTGGGGAAGGTCTAACTTCGAAAAAGAGATTAATCGTCGAATCTGACACTTGGGGGAGGCCTATGTCCAGCAGTGGACGTCTTTCGGCTGAAATGATGATGATAATGATGATGAGGTCACCCCAACAGAATCAATTTGAAATCAAAGGACAACTGTAACTAAAAAAAAAAACAATCAAATACAAGTCAGTATCAAAAAGTCAGAGCACTACCCCAAAAGAGTACTAAAAATTAAAAAGAGAACATTTGTATTCGAAATACAAATCATAACAAACATTCGACCTTTAAATCCATACAAATGTCGTTACATACTTGCCACACTTTCGATAACAATCGGTATTCACCGTTGACCTTTCCACTTGTTCCGGTATACCTGTTCCGGACCGGTACGAAC
The DNA here is from genome assembly GCA_949316375.1 of Mythimna vitellina. Lineage (NCBI taxonomy): Eukaryota > Metazoa > Arthropoda > Insecta > Lepidoptera > Noctuidae > Mythimna > Mythimna vitellina. The sequence goes on along the minus strand of OX438699.1, from coordinate 7,657,622 downwards.
CGTTCCGGCCCGTGCGTTATGTCCGTTGATGCAACCCCTAACTCGATAAGTGATTGTTATTATTATGTTAACTTTTTGTTACTGCTAAATGGAGTAATTATTTCTTTGATATCACTTTTTAGGGTTAACATTTTGTAATGAGTGTTGAAAAGGGTTAGTGAGAGTTGAATTTATAGATGATTTCAATAAAATTATTAACCCTCCCGAGTGAATTTTAATCATGGTGGACACTCTCAAAGAAGATGAGCAAAGTACGTAATAGATGTTATATTGATTAAGCGTGTATCAAACACCGATTTACTATCTTCTTTTCCTCTCATTGTCCAATAAGACGAGAAGCCGACATGACCGGGGAAAAATCAGGCGCAGGATGATTATATATGAAAGTATAAAAATATATGTTAGTCTAATATGCAATATGTATGCCTATTGTCTATTTGGCAAGACATAATGGCATTCTGATGAACTACTTTACGTGCTTAATACTAGTGTTGCAACAGAACTCCGTTCCGCTTCTGCAGAATTTCCGCAAGCTTTTTCACTACCGTTTCCGTTTCTGCTTCAGCAAAATTAATTAACAGAACTCTAAACGGAAGAATACAGCAAGGAAGATTAAGGAGATTTGCTTAATTATTTTCAGTTTTTTTTCTCCATCTCCATTAAACTCCTGAGGCCTTACCACGTATTTTAAAAAGTCATTCATGCGAGCAAGAAATAGAGATGGAGCTATACACCTTATATCTCCATTCCTGTAACGGTTCAGTTTAAGTCGTAAAATGGATCGCTTTAAGAGCTCGAGGGCCTTGGGCGAAGTGACATTTTCCTCCAGTGATTATATATTATGAAGTATATCGATGGACGTGTTCCTCAAGCGTAATTTATGAGATGGACAGCCCCGAGGCTGTAATCATCGCGTCTTGTCGTACTTGGGCTACTGTGTGACGCGTCATTATCATCGGCTAAAGATAAGAGAAGCGTTCTCTTTAATATAGCAAGGGTTCTGTACCTGTAAATCTGACTGGCCTGTTGGTCTAGTGGTTTGACTGCTGGAGTTGAATGCTGGAGGTCGTGGGTTCCATTACCACCTAAGAAAAATGTTTGTGTGTTGAGCATGATCATTTTTCTGTGTCTGGGAGTAATTTTTCTATAATATGTATGTATTTAGAAACATATAAGTATGTTTATCAGTTTTCTAGTACTTATAGCACAAGCTCTGCTTAGTTTTTTTTTCCGGTGGGAAAATCATCTTATGACATCGCCCGCTCTTGGGCGGGGCGGGAGATAGTGTTAGTGTTTGGGACTAGATGGCGTTGCGTGAAAGCTGTAGAATATTAGAATATTATAGTATGTTAGAATATAATATTATGTACCCAAAGGGTAAAAACGGGACCCTATTACTAAGACTCCACTGTCCGTTATTCTGTCAGGCTGTATCTCATGAACCGATCACAGTTATTTACTTTATCGGTTACAATTTCACAGATAAGGTATTTGTTTAGCCGCTATAACAAAAAATAAAATAACCACAAATAAAATAAATATTAAAGTGGGGCTCCCATACAGCAAATGTGATTTTTCAACAAACAAATACTGGGACAGATGAAACTAAAAAAAAAGTGGTATAATATAGTGTCTAATATGATAAAAATATTGGTACGGAACCCTTCATGCGCGAGTTCGACTCGCACTTGGCCGGTTTTTTATTTCATACAGTTACTACTATTACACCGACAATATTGAGAAAATGTCCCCAAACTGTCAGATTAAGATGAGAGGGGTGCTATATACCCAGCAGTACTTATAATTATGAATGAGTTCCTTATTTGTAATTATGTATGGAGTCGGCTCTGAGGCTGTAATCATCGCGTCGCCTGTCGTACTTGAGCTGTTGTTGGACGTACCATTATTGTTTTGGTTTGGTTCGTTTTTGAAATAAGAACAGCTAAGGAATGAAATTCCCTGCCAGATTCTGTGTTTCCCGATAGCTACAACCTAGATGACTTTAAGTCAAAAGTGAATAAGTTACTTCTAGGCAAGCGTGTTTCATCATCGGCCACATCATCGCTTACAATCAGCCCCCCTAGCCAAGTTACAATCGTATCATTCGCGCCGAATGCCTCGAGTAGGCCACGCCTCCGATTCCTTTGTTCTGACCACGTGACTGAGCGTTAAGATGACGTCAGAACAAAGGAATCGGAGGCGTGGCCTACTCGAGGCGTTCGGCGCGATCGAAACGATTGTAACTTGGCTAGAGGGGCAGATGAAATAGTGGTCAAACGCGAATCTATCAACTTTAAAAAACAAAAATAAATGTTATACTTAGGGCACACTGAAAGTTTCCGGATTCTAATAAATAAGACTTGATATAAGACTTACGATTCATTTATTGGTTTTCAATGTATATTTCCTCGCAATTAATGAATTTTTGCATTCGCTGAAACCACTGTACAAAGCAGTTGCACCAGTTTTTTTTAGGAACCTATTCAGGGATCGTAATACGTTTGCCTCTAAGTTTGTTTTTAATTTTTAGAAACAAATAGAAGTCGGGAATAGGGGGAATAGGGTGCGAGGTCTGGGCTGCAAGGCGGATGCGTCATCAGTTCATTTGAAGCCTTCAAATAGGCTTTTGTTGCCTTAGCGGAATGAGAGGAGGCGTTATCGTGGTGAAAAGTTCGCGAAAAGCCAGTGCTGATATACCAATCTGCAGTCACTGTCCTTTGACCTTCAAGCAATATTGTAGTGTAATGTCCTGATTTGCTGAGAAAAGAAGCAACCTTTTTTTACCAACACTTCGACTTTCCTTAACTTTCGTCGGCAAATTTTCAAAAGGAAAGTCCCACTCTGCCGACTGGCTTTTTCTTTCGGGTTCAAAGCCAGGTTTCGTCACCTATCACGATATTATAGACAGCCAATGACCGTCCTCCATTAAACTTTTTTATCATTTTACGGCACAACTGGACACGCAGTCGTTTCTGATCCTCCGTTAAATCATGTGGTATCCATCGAGAGTAAAGCTTCCGAACCTTTAAATGCACATGTAAAATGTTTTGCAATTGGCTCATTCCAATGCCTAATAAAGCACAAATTTGCTGGCATGTAATTTTTTTGTCAGTTTCAATAAGTTGTCATACGGTGTCAATATTCGAGTCTGTGACCGCCATCGCCGGTCGACTTTTACCGACCTCATTATAGAGATGATCACGTCCATGTCTAAATTCTCCAAACGAATATACAGAGCTGCGACATGGCGCTTCATCATCAAATGCCAATAGAAGTCTCTGGCAACACTCTTGTTGACTTTTAAGCCACAACGAAAATCATAAAAAATCATTAATGAAAATGTTCACGAGTTAAATTCATTTTGATAGCGACATAAAATCTTCAAAAAGACGCCACTATGAAAAAACAAATGACAGTTTCGCAAATTAAAAAGTAACACGCAAAGAGTTCCATTTTCGAATTCTATAATTGTTTTTTCATTATTTTATTGTAAGTGGCTAGATCCAGAGACTTTCAGTATGTCCCACGTACAAAACAAAAAAATATATTTTTCCACGTTGGTTATAATTTACAAATGAGTTCCTTATTCGTAATTATGTATTGAGTCGGCCCCAGGCTGTAATCATCGCGTCACTTGTCGTACTTGGGCTACCGATTGTGGGACTCGCTTGCCATAATATTATGTGATTCTGAAGGTTGCTGTGAAGGCATTTATAAGTTTTGGTTTCCTGATCAGTGTTGAATTCCCTAATTTTACAAGCTTTTAAATCTGTATAAGGATGATAAAATAATTTTCCTTTCTTTATACAAGCAAAAAAGACAAATTCAGATAGAGAAGCAGAAAGGCGCTGATTATTTCAGCAGACCTGCAACAGGAGAGTTGGATTAGAAATGTAGACACAGTGTGTAAGAATAAGTTAGAAAAATTAAAATAGACTTTTCATAGTGATTTTTTTTTTCAGTACAATAAATAAAGAAAACTCTTTACGTTTACAGTGGTTAGACCTTAAAAAAGTATTTATGAAAATGAAATATTTGCAGTCAGATACATAATTAAAAACAACCACATGCATTGAAATAAATATTAAAAAATATACTTGTCATAATAACAGAGATGGAGGCGAGAATTCTTAGAAAATAAGAAACGCCTACTCCACACCAGTTTCTACGTAAGTCCGACCACGCATTAGGTTAAATGGTTCCGTAGTGATTAACGATAACATCGCCCGCTCGGCTTCATCAATCCTTCTTTATAATTGGTACAGATGCATCTCCATTTACTTGTTAACTATGTGCTTAATTATTAATGTTGTTCTTAAGTTTTATGGACTAGATGGATCGTGTTTTTAGCTGGAGGTTAGTTCACGTGTCGTAGTAAAATATCGCGGTAATACGTAGAAAGAGATTAAATGACGCACCTACGTAGTTAACTGTAATTGTGTTTATCATCTAAGTGTAGAAATAGGTTGGTGAATTATTACTGTTAGGACTTTTTGTTTATTTTTTAAAGGTGGGAAATCATCTAATGACATCTCCCGCCCTTGAGTGGGGCGTGAGAGCGTGTCAGACTTATACTGACTAACATCCACTCCCGTTCCTTTTTTGCCTTCTTTCCAGAGCCCCGGGATTGTCTTTCGTATCACCCAGGGCCCAAGTAGGCTTCGACCCTGCTGGGCCCCTACGGTTTTGCTGACATCTCCTTGAGGTGTGCGTGGACGCTATGCGCCGTCGACAACTTGAGCTCGGTCCGGGCGGTTACCGGCCGGCCAGACAGCGAGCTACCAAGCCAGCGCTTATGGTGACTGGAAATCGGGATCGGGATCTCGGCGGCTAAAGCGTGAAGGCCTGTTCTGACGTCATCTCAATGCTCGCAATCATGTGGTCAGAACAAAAGAATCGGAGGCGTGGCCTACTCGAGGCGTTCGACGCAAATGAAACGATCGTAACTTGGCTAGGGGGCAGGAGAATGTTCCTTTGGGATAATTTCTACTATGGCTCGGGCGAAGCCGCTAGCGGTAGCGCTCTAGTATAAATATAATGCTTAGTAATTCAATTTTATAACTCACCATCATGAATGGTAATTATATTTTAATTTTAATACCAGCCCTTAAAAATACAGCAAAATGTCAGATATTTTACTGCGAGCTATTAAAATCGATTTATGATTTGACACAAAGAACCCTAAAATATGACAGTAATTACATTTATTGCAAAAAGAAAATATCCAGTTTAAGGATTGAAATTGCGTTGCGACGAGCATTTTTCTATACTATTTGCGTCCCTAGGCAATAATTTTAAACACTTGGGACATATTATGGGGTGTGCCATATAATGGGTCTGTATTTAGGTTATTATGTAGTATTTTTAGAATCTCACTTCTCTGAAGTTGGACGTTTCATTGTAATTGGTTTCTCGTGTTGTAATGATCGGTTGCGGACTTATGTTTTCTTTTAATGTGTCTTCAGTAAGCAATTACCCTGAGTTGTCGTAGGTTGTGGGTTCAAACCCTGAAGGTACTCACTGCACACGAAATGAAGGCGGAAAACAACTTTTTTTTAAGCCCTGTCGGGGTCTGCGTTTCCTTCACTACTCTGACAGCTACAATCTGGGGGTGTTTAAGTCAAGAGTGAATAGGTTACTTCCAGGCGGCAAGCTCAATCGTCTACCCCCTCATTACTTACCATCAGGTAAATAATGATCAAACGCGAGCCTCATTATCATCATCATCATTACAGCCGAAAGACGTTCACTCTTGGAAATAGGCCTCCCCTAAATGTCACCCTAATGAAAGGTCCTGTGCGTCTCGCATTCATCAGATTCCCGCAACCAAACGCGGCTCGCGTTATCAATAATAAAAAAAAATGCTGTGACATACTGCAAAAACATTTAAATGTACTTAAGTATGACTGTATACTATATGAAAAACAGTAGTTATAGTTTCTAAACTTGATACTGGCTTAATACATAAATCATGCAAAGCCAAAAAAAGATACCTAAAGTTGTTAAAAAATAGAAGGCCCGTTTTGACATTCGTATTATGACTACCTAGCGGTATGTCTGGTGTAGTGTAGCTACTACTACACCGGATCCCTAATTATTATTATTTTATTGTTTTTTTCAGTTTCGTTCGAAGTTACATTCTAGGGTTTTTCGAAAACGCCAAAACAGGAATTTTATTTTTTAACCAGTTTATACTTCTTTTTTATTGTACAAATTGTAGCGAATATCAATCCGTTAAACATGAGTACCTACGCTTCAAATTTTGTGCGTCTTTATTCATTTTCCATTAAGATATACATTCCTCATTTAAATACGATAGCTCCAACATTGTATGTCCATATGTCCCGTATTAATTCTCATTAAGGCACTCATACTTAGAATCAATGACAGGTCATTAAGTTCCGCAGAAATACGTGTTTAAATTAAGTAGCTACAATAATATTAGCCAATTACACGACACCTGTGGCTGTAAGTAATTGCTTGAGGTAATTAAGTGCCTTTACAGCCAGTTTCATGATGCGTGATTACTGCTCTAAATGTCATGTTATTCTCTCAGAAATATACGTATGTTTCTTGAGATGAATTGCTAGATATTTTGTAGGACGAAGGAATGTTTGAATTTGAACAGGCTTCCAATAGTAACTAAATTAATGAAATAGAGAGACACTCTTGCGCCATCTCATGTTCTTAGTTCGGCGGGCTGCGCCGGCGCTGCCGTTGCGGCTGCTGAGACCCTCAATCGGCGCAAATACTGTAACCTTATTGGTAATTATTGTTTTGAGCCATTTGGGGTCGACACGCTTGGGTTATGGGGTCCGAATGCGCGTTTCCTTTTCAAGGAAATTTCACGCAGACTGATCGGTACTTTTCGTGACCAGAGGGCTGGCTCGTTCTTCGCTCAAAGAATTGGTATTGCTATTCATCATGGCAACGCTGCCAGCTTTCTGGGCACATTTCCGGATGACAGCGATGTGGACGAGTACTTCGACGCCTGAGTGTATTTTGTGTTTTTGTATTATATGTACATGGTTAGGTTTAGTATAAAAGTATTTACAGTTAATATTTAAGTTTGCTATGTAGTTTGTTAAACCAACAAAAAAAAAAAATTAGAGTCTAAATTACTTTTTGTTTGTAACCTCAATTTTTTTGAGGTGGTAAATCATCTAATGACTTCTCCCTGGTGGAGCGGGTTTGCGGTTGACGAGCAATGGGTAAATCTCCGTCCTGCTGCAATGTAAGGATCGAGCCTGAATTGTCGACGGTGCGTTGTGTTCCATCCGCCTCACAGAGATGTCAGCAAAACCGTAGGGCCCCAGAAGGGCCGATACCCGCTAGGGCCACGGAGAATTTCTTATAGGAAAACTTGAGTCTGGAACGCAAAAGGAAAAAGTATTCATATTATTTTATTTACTTTATTTGATGAATAAAATGCTAGTTTACACAAATGGTATTAAATAATAATTAGATCTAACCTGAACTAAGATAAACCTGTAACTCAGGTGTATTAAGATCTAATAATTTTATTATTAACGTTAATATTTCCTAAGAATACGACGTTAAAAAACTAATCGAAACAATGTCAATGAAAAACAAATTTAAAATTAATTAACTTACGATAGTCAATAACTAAATGAACGAAATTAGGTGGGTTTTAGTCAGTAAAAGTCTGTGACGCTCTAGCTATCGTTCCACCCTAGAGCGGGAGAAGGTATTTGATAATTTCCCATATAAAAAAAAAGACGTTATTGCTGGCTATTTTTATTCCGGACACATATGTCTTGTTGAAGCGAAACCGGAAGAAAAGCTTCTACAAGAATATTGGTTTTGCTTCTTAGCATACTCTCATTTCGATTGGAAATAGTACCTACATTTTGATATAAACGCAGAGAGCTTTTTACTGCGACCGAGGCAGAATTCGCACGAGCCGTAGGCAAGTGTATAATGGAGCCGAGGGCTGTAGTGACAAATTTGCACGTGTATCAAACGACTTTTTTCAATACAATAACGAAGAAATGAATAAACAGGGGTTGACCGGCGACTCGTGGGGGTCGACGCGCGTCCAGCCTGTTACGATACATGTAATAAAATTGTGGCGAGGGAGAGCACGCGTACTTTTCTGCGGTAGTACGAAAAACAGTCTATTGCGTGCCTAAAAGCGGTGGGATGAGAGCGGGTTTTCGAGTAAGTGTATTGAAAATATAATTAAATAGCTGCTACTAGCGGTTTTACCCGCTTCAAAGAAGACTATTTTCCTAAGGGATGTACTCTTAAGATTAAAAGTAACATATGTGCAATTTTAGGATATGGTCTACCCAAGGACCAGATTTCACCAAAATTTGTTCAACCATTCGCATGTGAAGAAGTAACAAAGACACACTCAAAGTTTCGCGTTTATAATATTATGTGTGATTCCAAAAAAAATATGTGCTGAAATTAATTTAAGCAACTTAAAATACGAGTTGGCTAAGTGATTAGAGTTTAAAAATATGTACATAAGCTTTGTGTGACTTTTTGACGATTTTGGGTAAAAACAATACGAATATCGCAAATATTTCAAAACTTCACTCTATATCTTTTCAGAAGTATAATACAGTACAATGCGTTCCAAATAAGAATAGGATTCATTGCCATGTTATGACGTGACGTCATACTGTTAAATCGCAAGAAATTGGGCCAAATTGAAGAACTCAGAGATGAGTAAAATTTGAAGAACTGGATTATGATTAAACTTTTTTCGCTGTGAAAGATTCGTAAATAAATTAAATTTAAATAATTTCTTGATTTGCTCACCCTATTAATTCTTTGATTGGACAGTATGACGTGAAGCACTAGTCCAACAGTGCGTGCAACAGTGCTGGCCTCAGAAATAATAGATAAGCATATTATGCGATGAACATTGTGCTCACGAACAAAACAGGTTTTTTTTTTAGGTGGGGAACCCTCCTTGGGCGGAGCGGAAGATAGTGATAGACTTTTATTGAGTAAAAACCTACTCCTGTTCCTTCTTTGCCTTCGTCCCAGGGCCCCGGGTTTCACTTTCACAATACCCGTGGCCCCAGTAGGCTTCGACCCTGCTTGGCCCCTACAGTTGCTGACATCTCCTTGAGGCGCGCGTGGAACAGTACGCGCCGTCGATGACTTGGGCTCGATCCGGACGGTTACCGGACGGTCGGACGGCGAGCCGTCCGCAAACCCGCGCCTACGGTGGCTGGAAATTGGGATCGGAATCCCGGCGGCGGTTAGGTTATCGGCCGCCTCCTTTGCTAGCGTTACTGCTTCGCCGAAGGAGGCGACCGCATGCCACTCCTCCTCGCTCCGGACCATGGCCAAGTCCCGGTACGAAAGATCGCCGCAGCCGCTCGCCACCACGAGGACACGACGTTACTCTACCCAAGCGGGGCACACCTCCACCGTGTGCTCACGAACAAAATAGGTTACCATTTCAAAAAATGTAAAAAATAAATTTGCATCAATATATGTCCATACATACGGAGCGAGTTCACAATCACAATGTAAACAGAAAGGTCATGCGCACACTTAACCGCACTTCATTTAAAAATACCAATTAAGGGTCCTTCAATAAATTTAACTAAAATAAAAACCTGAAACATATGAGCTCCTCAAAACCATCGCAAAAAACATTGTCGTCTGATAACCGAGCCACACCAAAAAAGTAAGCAGTATCATTAAGCACACAAAATATGTTTTCCATTTACACAGACGCTCCGAGGCGGTTATAATTTTGTATACGCTGAATGTTTACTCAGTAAGAAGTGCTACGGATCGGTAACACCTGCCGCGTTTTCCCACGACAGCGTTCGGCCGTCTTCGGGTGTTGTCGGGTGGAGTCGGGCGCGGTCGGGTGCGCCTGCGACGCTTACAGTGATATAAACACGCACGCTTATCTTGTCACGCGACGAAATCTGTGGGGCGACCCTAATGCCTTTATGTGGGTGACATGACGTGCCCATGAATAATATTCATTTATTATGTTTTACATTTTATATCTAATTATTCAAATGACCGTTGATAATAATGTTATGTTTTGACCATTGAGTCTAAGTAGCTAGAAAAAAAAAAGTAACATGTAGCTCTTTGAGTTTATAATTTTGTTAAATCTTTTCGAAGTAGACTTAATGTATTTTACGTAGTCTACTACATGGGCAATTTCTGGGAAGGATACCGGTGGTCCTAGAAGGTGAAGGGCAAATAAAGGAACACAGGTGTCTGATAAGCCTTCCGACTCTACTCTAGAGCGCGAGAAGTGATTAGAATTTCCCTTCTCCCAAAAACAAGCACATATTATTTTATTCAAAGTTAATCAGTGATAATCGAGTTTTCATGAAACTGAGATTCGCCAAGTTTGTTAATCTAGGAAAAACAAACCATTTCATATTTTTCCACAAATCATAAAAGACGCAAAAAACTGATACGTCTACAATAAAAAAAAAACAAACCAAACACGTACAAACACATCTGTTGTATATATTTTTTTCAAAGTTAAAAATACATCTTCCCAGTTCTCAGAGTAGTCTCAAAATAAACTAACTGAATAAAACAACTAAGAAACCGTACCGATCCTTAAACGGTTTTATAAAGTCTAACGTACTATATTTAAGTCCGATCCGTTACCATTAAAACAAAAACAAAAATGGAAGGAAAAATAATCATACTGTCCACTTGGCTTAAAAAACAAGTTGCTAAACCTGACTGGGGTAGGACCTAGTAGAATAAAAAAAAAAACTAAAATGGCGAAGCGGTTAACCGTTATGGGTACCGGTGCTGGACAATATTGTGACAAATCATCGGGACTATGAAAGTTGAGTCGTTTTGTACTTTATTTTATTTTGGCTGTGTTCGTTTATGATGTGGCTTTGGACTAGAAAAAAGAGGATTATAGTTGGAAATACTTTTGAGTTGGGCTGCCCAATTTTGCGAAAAAGTTACTACGGCCTTGAAACGCAAGGAGCTATTGGCAGAACACGTGTCGGTTTAGTCAGCAAAAATCTTACACACCCTCTCACTCCATCCAAAACGGAAAACTTTATTCGAAATTGTTCCAGCCAAAAAACTTATTGCTTTTGTTACTGAAACTTAGAACTTATTTGTTATATTACCTAATTGAAATTAAAAATTGTCTGTCAAAGCATGAGCTAAGAACTTGGAATATTTGAGTATATTCAATAAATCCTTACTTAACTAAAAACCTAATTACGAGTACATCAAAGTCCTTCTCCCCTGTCGCACAAAATAACCCATCAAAAACAAAATTACCCAATCAAAACACGAAACCCCAAAACGGGCTCAATTTTTCGAAAAGCAAAAAAAAAACTTAATTCGAGGAGCATTAATTAAAAATCAATATAGTGGGTTGCAAAAAATGTACGCGAGCGATCTCGAGTGTAGCCGCTAGCTCACACCTGCCCATTCTCCCACGGTGTAACACAACCTTTTTTAAACAGCCTTTTTGCATTTAAAATAACCACTTTCCTTCCAATTTTGAATTTTCGTGTGAGCACACCTCATCTTTTATTTTATGGCGCGTTTATGGCGGTTAGTTAACGGCCAGTTTTTGCTAATATTTTTGCAAGTTTTAGCTCTTTTTTTTTTAATAAACTTCAAATAAGTTGATTATTTTTCTCAACTCTTGGCTTTTGGCATTGAAATAGGGTTTGACATAACTCAAACTTTTTTTTGTTAATGTTTTTGGTTTTGATACTAAGGACTTTAGCCATGGCTTCGTATGAATAGATCATTCGTTTACCTATAGAATATGGACAAAATATGTGGATTGGAAACCAAGCCATATTTTATGTTTGAATCTTGATAAGACTTTACGGTAGTAATAATTTGATCGTAAATATTGATTTAGTATTTGTTGAAAAATATTTTTGAAGACGAGCTGAGCGCAGATCATAAATATTTTAACACAGAGCTGATTTTCACATTTTACTGTTTTTTTTTTATTCGTCCGGAAAAAAGGCTTGAATGTAAATTGGCTAAAGCTCGTCGTCGCTTTCCATCATGAGATAGCGGTCAAGCGCGAACCTATAAAGAAAAAAAAGCTCAAATTATAACGAACATGACTTATAAATTAATTGTTTTTGAAGAGATATTGCAGCTCGGCAGGTTTAAAATTTATTCGTCTTGCGTTAATGTCTTCCTTACTTGCAAAGAAAGTAACGTGAGAAAGTCTTGGCTAGGAATAATAAATTAATAAGAAATTTCTTTAATAACTTATTTCTTAATCGGTTAATAACAATTCCAAAGTTGATTTTACTCTTGAGTAAGTAGAGTGGGATATCGAAAGAGATAGCATGAAAAATAGCCCCTACTAACTTAAGAATTAGCTGAACAATTATACTTCATTTAAAGCTAATACAAATATATAATAGTGGTTGGAATCTAATAGACAAAAGAAAAGATTTTTTTTTTAATTATCAAATCCCAAGCGAAGATTTTTTCGAATCGCATAAATTATTTTTTTGTGAAAAAATCTGAATACTGTATATTCAGATTTTTTCCTATACTTGGGCTATGAGACATTGCTTCAAATTTCTAGGTCAATGGCAAGTACCCTATGAATTTTGATTTCCTTGAGAGTGTCGAAATACACGTTTTTTGCGACATAAACGGCCGTATCTTTTATTTTCGTTAACTCAGAAGTTTGATTTTTGCACAGTTCCGAGATAAAGAGACTTGACAGACAAACTGACAGACGGACGGACAACAAAGTGATCCTATTAGGGTTCCGTTTTTTCCTTTTGAGGTACCTAAAAAAAGCTTGACCAAAGTGTGGAACATCAATCATCAGCTAAACCAATAGTATCAACCAGACACCCTTTGCGAAGACCATGATCTGTCAGTAAAGTCGTAATCAGCATTGACTGTATCAAACACAGCTATTTTCAAATAATTTTATGCGTACTGATTGCCATCTGACCTCAGTAACCTTAACAGGAAGCCATCTTTTATCAACAATCTTTATCATTAGTTAATCCGCGAGTAAAGGTGAGTGGTTTGACCTGTGGTGTGTTAGTGGGTCATAATACCTTCTTTCATTCATTCTTTAGGTAATAGAAAACGTTGCTCCACGCTAGTATGATGATACTTCTGTATATTGGGTGCTTTCAGAAAATATATTAACCCTCAAGACAACCAGACTGGAACAATTAACGGGGATCGAACCGGCGATTCGTAGCGCAGCAGCCAATTGCTTAATTACTGCGCCAACTGTGCCTTTGAAGCTTTTTATAGACTATCTATAGTGTAGACTATAGAGGAAGAATTTTAGGGCGCTTGAAATTTCGAAAATAGAACTAATAACTAACTCTTCGGTGCACTCAAAATTTCAGAATGCCGATATATATACCTACGCTACGTTAGTTTTTTTTTGACAGGTTACATACCTGCCAAAAAAAATCTCGAATTCACGTTTTGAAGTATCTAAGTTTGGAGTATTTTTCATTTGCATTTTCGACGTATTTTTTTTATTCTTACACAAAGAAAATCAATCACACTTCTTTAGTTCGTTTGTAATCCTTTTGAAAATAAGAATCACAACCTTAAAAAACCATACCTGAATATTGAGATGGTCGACAAAAATTGTGGATGAGCAAAAAATAGTGATGTGACCAGAATATATGGCAATCCAACAGGTGTGCTATTGTTATTGATCAAATATGCATGGGTTTCGTATTTTTGTACCCCATTGTTCGCTTCGAGGGCATTAGGGCAGACTTTGGTAATTTTTTTGTACGCGAACGCAGGATTTGGTCTGTCAAGTTTTTTGGGTAATTCTGTGTTTGATTATTTTATTTTTTTGTAATTTGAGAAGAGCAGTTTTGAAATATGATCTCGAATATTAAAAAAAAAAATGTAAATTCAGTTTATTTTATAATTAGTGATATAAGAAAATGAACAAAAATCTAACGAAACAAAATTTGGCCTTGACAGTATTTTAGTCAAGATATCAGAAAATATGTATTACTAGCTTCTGCTCGCGGCTTCGCCCGCGTACATGAAATATAGCCTATGTCACTCAAGAATAAAGCAGCTTTCTATCAGTGAAAAATTTTAGCAATTGGGCCAGTACTTCCAGAGATTACCTCTTAAAAACAAAAAAAAAACAAACTGCCTCTTTATTATATTAGTGTAGAAAACAAAAAAGTTATAGCTACATACATAGTTTACAAAACACGAGTTTATAGGATTCCAAATTTAATTTTACAATTTTTGAAGTAAATCCATGTGAAAACTATTTTTCTTTTAACTTAAACTCATTGCTAAACAATTACGTAAACATATCTATAATAATTACCAATAATATTCAGTCACAAATCAAACACTGACAAATTCTAACAAGATTCATGTTAGCGTAGATTTTCCCAAACGTTAAAACAATTTGCGCGGAAAACCTCATCACGCCTAGGCCAGTGTCGGGCCGTGATTGGCTCACCTCTGGCCAATAGTAACGCTTGTTTCGGCCCACGGGCGTCAAGCGCGAATGCACGCCTTCCTAACTTCTATTTTTGAATTCAAATAGACGTTCGAGGCGTTCTAATTTTGACCGTTATTCGACGATGTATAGATTTTGGCAAGTGTTTGTTTAACTGGTCAGGTCTTTTGAGAGCGTTAAGTTTATTTGAATGGTTTGAATAAGTGGATCAAAAGAGAGCTTTCGTATGTTAATTAGATGGTATTTGACTTTTAAAACTTAGAAGTTTTTTATATGCCGAAGCATGTACAGTTTATTATGACGCCAATATTTTTTATTTAAACAACAGTCTGTTACAAAAGGTAAATTCCATAGGGATAAAAACTCCAACTAAAAATGTAGATTAAAAAAAAAAAAAAAATAATATTCATTATGTAAATTTTCACATTATCACGTAATACTTCCTAAAAAATATACCTTTTAAAATATCCTAATTAAAATAAAAGTCAATCACACTTCAACTAACAAGCTTGCTCCAAAAGTCCGATGCAGACGTAACGATCAATTAACACATAAATCAGAAGATAAATCAACTGAAGCGGAAATTAACCTCACGCAGCGATGTGCTATCGTCAGACGAGCGATGAGATGAACGATTCCGAAATCTTGATACACGCACATGATGTAAATCTTTAATCTCATTTAATGTGAAGCAACTTATTTTGAGCAACTTTTTTTTTGTGTTGATGAGGTAGGTATTAAATGTGATTTTTATGATCATCTTTTAGTTTCGAGACAATACTAATTAAAACTGATCTGAATACAAATTGCGCGAGATTTTCCTCGGATTCTTCGAAGCTATATCTACAGTTAATAATAATGTCTTGAGACCGGATTAATACAACATAAAAAGCTTGTTATATCCATGAAAAATGCTTTATATATGCACCAAAATTGGCATATTCTGCCAATTTTCGTACCCAAAAAAAAAAAAAGAAGAAAAGTAAGTTTTTATTTTTTTACTTCAAAATCATCATACAATGACATTACATGACATTAAAATTATTTAGTATTTTTTTTAAATTAAATAAAGTCACAATTGACTTTATTCAATTTAAAAAATTACTCAATAGCCCATAAATTTCGTTACCATTAAATTTGATCGGATTCACGATATGATCACTTTTATCGCATTTCGGAACGCAGGGGTGAGTGCACTGCACTCGGGAAAATATTGTAAATGTACCAATAATATGCATCATAACTATATCTTAGGTAAAATACGCAATTACCGCTGAGGAAGTGTGTGATGACGCAACTCATTAATTTCCAGACTGATTAAAATAGAAGTAAATATAGCCACATATTCATAATTATATTCTTGATTTTGCTAAAAATTTTCACAAAAATTTTCATACAAACGTCAAAAAAAAAGTGAAAAGAATGAAGCATAAAACACGAAGGAGTAGTGTTAATTAGTTCATTAAACCCCGAGCGAACGCCAGCGTTCGCTCAGACATTGTCTTTCTATTGTGTCTCTAATTACGCTACTCAAAAGGTTAAATTAAACTAATCATTTTAATAAAAAACTGTAAACCTAATAAATTAAAATATATAACAAGCATATATAAAGTATCTTTTCCAGCATGTTTGTTTTCTACCGGTTTCATATCGAGGAGTGTGTGTGGGAATTGCATAATTTAATTCCGCCAAGCTCGCTTCATCATCGGACCACTAGACGTATAGCGAGGAACCACTGATACATGGTGGACATCCCACCCACGCGCACAAAGACGTTTAGGAAATACATTCAAGCTAAGGAGTTGAATTCCTTGCCAGAGTCTGTGTTTCCTGATAGCTTCAATCTGGCTGTCTTTAAGTGAAAAGGTTACTTCTAGGCAAGCGTGCTCCATCGTCGACGATGTCGTCGCTTTCCATCAGGTGAGACAGTGGCCAAGTGCCAGCCTATCAATAGAAAAGAATAATAACTGCTTGATGTCTTCAAAGCTAGAGTGAATAATCTTTTAATAAACTAATTTTAAAATGCCAATGCATTCGCCTACTTTCCTGGATAAGTCTTTTATTGTCCAGGCCGCTCGTCTATGGAATGCATTGCCTGTGGCAATAAAACGTGCGCAAACACTGCCTGTATTTAAAAGGCTTGTGAAGGATCATTACTTGTCACTGTGATCATGTCTTCGTTTCATCACTCTTGCTTATATATTTATATTTTGTATGTATGTATATGTGTATCTATTTTAGTATTAAATGTCAAGTTCCAATTGCAACTCCATTTTGTGTCCAGGCAGTCTCTATCCATATCAGGTTGTCAGGAAGAAATCGCCGAGTGTGATAAAGCCGCCAATTGTATGTTTTTTTTTGTTGTATTAAAATTTCAATTTGTTAATTTGTAATCTTGGTATGCAATAAAGTATATATAAATAAATAAATAATAATAATAATATCCCACAACTATCACACAACGCCGTCTAGTCCCGTGCTAAGCAGAGCTTGTGTTATAAGTCTTAAACAACTGATAAACATACTTATATATTTCTAAATACATAAATATTATAGATAAATTACACCCAGAACAGAAAAAATTTTCATGCTCATCACACAAACATTTGTCCTGAGTAGGAATCGAACCCACGACCTCCGGTATAGCAGTCAGGGCTACTAGCCACTAGACCAACAGGTCAGTCAATAATAATGCGTCTCACTCGATTGCATCACTGCTTACCATCAGGTGGCATCGCAGTCAAGCACTAGTTTATATCAATTAAAAAAAAAACTGCGCTACTGGTCACAACCAGATGCCAATAAGTAAAAAAAAAAACATTCAAGATTACTTAATAAAAATCACACGCCCCGTACCGGAAATTAGAATGAACACACGATACTTCGATTGCTTATAAAAACAATCCTCTAATTCTGTCGAACATTCACATAAAATCATTTCGTGATCATTTACAATTTGAGCACGGATATGACTGTTTTTGTGGTTAAGAGATGAGTGGCACGCGAGGTCTCGAGAAGATAGTTGACACACTAAGAAAATATGACAAGATTTTTTTTTTCTGTAGGAAAATCTTCTAATGACATCCTCCGCTCTTGGGCGGGCCGAGAGGGTGTGTCATGTTACTGACTAAAAACCCACTCCTATTCCTTCGTAGCCTTTCATACCAGGGCCGAGACTTTTTTTCTGAAGCAGACCCTTGGCCCCAGTAGGCTTCGTCCCTGCTAGGCCCCTACGGTATGACAAGACTTGTGTCTGAATTTCTATTTTGTTTTTAAAAATCGTTGGCCCACACTAGGAATTACGCCTGTATCTTGGGTACGCTCACAAACATTTATATATATTAAACTACATTTAAAAAATTCAATCACTTTGATGATAGAAGTTTATCTTAAAAATAAAACTCATAACGCCATCTATGCGATAATAACGGAACTAAATGTTTTGAGAAACGCCCACGCGAGCGCTGTCATCGTCGTTCGTTACGATTAAACGCGGTTTTCACGCGACTGTGTCACAGAAAATATCGATTTCACGAGAAAATTGATGATTTTGATTGAATTTTTACAACGGTAAATATTTTAATTTGAATGACTCATGCTCGTGACCTGATCCGGTCAAATCGATGATTTTATACTTTTATTACACGCTGTCTATAATAATGAAAAGCTTATAATGTAAACTGAAAATCTACTAAAATCAGCCTTTAAGGAATGCCTTATAGCCTGAAAAATCAGTTGTGTAATTTTAATACAGTGGTATTAAAACTACACAACTGATTTTTTCATACCAATGGAAATTCTCCAAAGGAAAACGTTAACCGACAAACCACTTTGTATTTACTAAACTCATAACTGTTTGCAAATTTCACTTTAACGCCATTGAAAACGATTTGTTATTAAACTCACCGATAACAATAGCATAAAACCTTTCAATACGGCTACTGAAATGTAAACAGCGCCCTCTGTCAACGGCGCGTTGAAGGAGAGCTGGCCCGTGCTGAAACCGCCACGAGCCAAACCGAGAATTCCGTCCTTTTTTCACAACGGAGCTACACTATTCGTGTCTCTCTCACACATTGGTATTAGAGCGCTTGTCGCGCGTCTCGCTCCTATCGCATCGATCATTGATCTTTGAAATTCGAATGCGGTAACTCGAGCGGCGCGCGCGCAGGCCTTCGGCCACCGAGTTCCATCCCGCTCTCGCGCGCGGGCCATCGTTACCGTTGTCTCGTGTTTCTTTTATTGCCGTTTTATTATTTCTTGTAGATGATCACGCGATTGTGAGCTGTCGCTTGGCGCGCACACGTCACGTTCACCGTCTCTCTCTGTTGCTTGGGCAGCTGGGTTTTTTATCTCTTTCTATTGGGCGCATGTCGGACTCGCTGCCGTGCGTCGATGTTTTGGGAAGTGCACCCGCCCGGCGTTCCCACGGTTACCTTCGGCCGACTTCCTTACGAAAAAAACAAACAAGAGCACTTTGTTGAAGAAAATCGACGTCTGCCGGTCGCGCTGAATGATTAATACAATTATGATCGCGCACGCTGCTACCTACACAACTTGATCGTAATAATAGTTCTTTATACGGGACACGTGGTCCGCGGCTCGGACTTCACAATTATTGTTGTTCGGACACTAATTTTTCGGTTGATACCGTACATCGAATTAGGAACATTCTATACTTGAGAAGAATATAGTTGTAACTTGTTTATGATTTTGTATCTATAATGGGAGTATTGGTGGTCTACGCGTGCGTAGCGAACTTTTTCGTAGCATTTCGTAGCTTTTGGGGAAATCTGTGGTTGTAACACAATTGGACAATGTTTTTTTTTTTGCAGTTTTGAGGAAAGCGTAAAACGGCCACTTGATTTTATCTTGTTTTATTCCCGGTTTTTTATTTTTTTGTATGCTAAATAATACGTTACTGATTTTTTATCTGCTTGCTTACGAGTTTCTCTCGAAATAATTTTTGCGATATGATGGCATATTTAGGTATTTTATTCAGAAAATTGGCTAGGATTGATAATAAAGTTACCGCAAAAATATGAAGAGCTCTTATTTGTAATCTGATTGAGAAATTTAGGAAAATAAGAATTATTTTTAATACTTAGGTATTATTGTTTATTATTTATTGAAGTAAAAAAATTTGAATTCCCTGCCGCAGCCATGTTTTCTAGTACCTTGAGGTTTTCAAGTCTAGAGTAAATAGATTACTTCTAGGCAAGCGTACTCCATCGTCGACCCCATCATCACTTACCGTAAAGTGATAGTGATCGATATCGAAGACAGTGGTCAAACGAGCCTATCTATAACGATAAAAAAACGGATCTTAACCTAATGCAAATTGACATAGAGGCAACCTTCTATTAGCCCATACTTTTTACACATTTTTTTTTCTAAAAACTTACATTTATAGCACCTAACTAGCTCACTATATGGACAAAGAGATTCCTATACTCCAATTAAACCCAGATGTTGTAAAAACAAATGAACTTCTCTAGACTAAACAAAAATAATCTAGATTGCACATTTGATTTATCCTGTTTACATACATTTAGGTCAAATATTGAGAACAGTGAGTCGTTGAAAGTGAACTTATATAAAAAAAGTACATGTATATGTATCTGTACATTGTATAAAATGTATAGGTATACATTGGTGTCGTGTTATGTTTATGATTGAGTGCGGAGACGCGGCAGATGGCGAATCATCCTTTTATGCGGGACTTATTCAATCAGACGGGAGTTGCGGAGGAATAGTATGGATATGACGTGCCATTTTTGTAAATTGATAATATTTTTTTAAACATATTTTTAAAATTAATTAATTGATCATCCCCTCTCTTCACCTGCAAAACTCCCGAGTTCAATTATTAAAGAAATTAGATTTTATTTTTATTGATTACAGGAAAAAATCTCTCAAATATCGCGGCCATGTTACTTTTGGCTTATACGCAGTGAACACGCCACGTGGCCGTGCGATTATCTTGAAGATATCTCTAAAGTTTTGTATTATAGGTGTACAAAACTGTTTTATCGTTGGAATTGTAATGAAATAAGCTAACAATTAAGTATGAATTATAACGGTTTTATATAGGAATCTAGTTGTTATTTTTTTTAAAATATATGATATTCGGGTGAGCGATTTATTTCAAGATTATTGGGTAAAATTCTTGATAATATAAAATGAAACTTCATCACCACCAAAATTTAAAATTAACCTTTTAAAAAAACATACTTTCCCTTAACTTTTTGTAAACTAAAAGCTTCATAAAAACATTGTTGGATGGCCTGGCGTAGTTCGGTGTATTTTATTTTGTCCTAAAACATATTGAAATAAATATTGACAGTATTAAAAACGAATTATTACATACAAATACATAATCATAATCAAGTATCATACCACAAAAGTAACGTATGTCACACATGAAAACCGGGAAAATGTACTAAATGTTCTTATTTTTAAAATAACGAGAGTTGGTTTGTGTTAGATATTTATCCTTGTATAAGATAAAGGAGTAAGAATATAGTTCAGAAATGCAATACTTTCGCTTATCTCCGCAAGACAACAGCAGCAAATGTGTCTATTTTGACTGTTGCCTCCAAAATGCAGCTTGGTGAATAGTTTAAAAGACAATATGACTAGTTTAAAATCCCTTGCACGCGAGTTCGACCCGCATTAGGCCACTCTTCTTTTTAAGTTTTCACTAAGACTATTTAATTTCCTGTATTTAATTTTGAACTCTTAATGATTGAATTAAGACTTCATGTTGTGTTTTTCTACTGTATATATGAGCAATGTAGACAGTGTTCACATGTTTTCATATTTATTTGAAATTTTGTGTTAATTTGTCACCTTATACAATTATCTAAAGTTAGCTTACTGAGTAAAAGTTTACACTTTTTAATAATCATTACCGCAATGTTTAAAATTATCAAAAATAAAATTAGCTGCAATATAGGTGGACGACATTGTTATCACTAATTTAAGTACCAAAATAATACAAGAATAGGAGCGTGCAGAGGGGTCTGTACCAAACAGTGGATGAAGCCTTTTCCGTATTAGAATAGAATGGATTCTAATATAAAAATATAATGTCCGTCTTATCCACGTTAAGCCGTACGCGTGTCAGGCATGTGCTCAAGAAACAATATCCCTACTTGTGTAAGATGTCCCGAGGGAGCGGTTCTCACGGTCCGCACACACGTGGCACGAAGATATCACACCTAATTACTTTATGTATTTTATATTATGTATTAAATATTTGGTTGAGTTTATTTTTGAAAGAAGTTTGTTATGTTTTAACGTAAGTATGTGTAACGTAACGCTCCTAGATTTACACGGTATTACAGATGATGTATGTGTATTATAACTATCTTACATAGCGATATTAATTGGTAGGAAAACGCATAAGAAGTCCGGGAAGGTATAATATATCTTTATCTGAGAATCTTATTCTTAAAATACGATTTAAAGGATGTTAAAGTTTTATGAAAAAATCTCGTGAACGAAGTCGCAGGCAAAATGCTATTGTACATATAACTACTGATCTAACTTATTAGTTGCTATTAAAACATTTTCATAAACGCTTTCTACTTCTAGAAGAGAAAACCCATTCCTGCAAAAACGCGAATTGTCGCTTACGATGTTCCTGAAAACGCTGGATTTTCCGTTGACGTTTAAGACTCTCTGAGATTACTGCAAACGAGGTGCTGAAGTAAATTCCAGGCTGTTAATGAGAAATTCTAAAAACAGAACCTTAATAACATTTTTCCAGCTCAGAAAAAATATAAAAAATTGAAAGGGCTTTTAGTTAAAGTTAACCGCGATGGATGTAGAAGTTTTCAATGGCATCTTAGCCAAATCAAACTATAGTGCAGCCAATGTTTTATATTCTTTCATACATTTAAGAAAGTGTTTTTATTTTGTGATTAAAGTGTAATATAGTGTATAAATAATAACAACTTTATTGCAGACTTTATTGATTTTAAAGATATAAACCTATATTTATGTTTGTAAGTACTTAAAAATTATGTTACTAAAACTTTAAAAAATTATATGTGTTATGTATAATTTATTAATTATTATTATTTATTTTATTTAATATATATTATTATTGTTTTAATAATAGGTACGATGGGATTGACGTCGTCGTATTAGTGGCGTCAAGAATCTAACTAATTAATGCATATTATTTTCATGCACTAGGTAAAAGTGCAACATCAGCATGTTTGTAAAGGAAAAATTCGTTGATTAATAGTATGCGCTAATTTAGGCTTTTGTTGCCTTGTAATAAGGGTTATAACAGTACGAAAATCGTTTAAAATGAAAAAGAAAAAAAAGACTTTTCAAACAATTTAAAATTCTAAAGCTGTTTTTTTAACCATCATTAAATGATAAATGATATTTATTTTGTAAGTAGGTTTAAAAAAAACACTTTTACACGTCAATTTCTTTTTCGTCATTTTAAACTAGATGAGGCCGGTGTTTCCTAGCTGACTACCCTGAGAAGAAACACCGAAACAAACTCAGGAGTTTATTTACTACATAATAACTACATACATTATATGCAAGATATAAAGTGTACTTAATTAAAACGTTTTTCTAACAAGTGCAGTCTAATTAGCGGCTGTAGGAAGTGTGATATTATCGCTGCGTTTCAAGTGTGTTTCTTTATTTTTATGACGTCAGGAAGACGAGATAACGGCTCTTCGGTGGCTGTGATTTTATCTGTTAGAAGTAGTTACGGGCTTTAAGAAGTGATAATAGTTTTTTGTATGTTTTTAAGGCCGTTAGATTGATTTTTAATTTGGTCAAGCTTTATCTGTCTGTCTTTAGAAAAGTCAGAAATCATCAACTTACTTAACAACAACTCCCGCTTTGAGTGGACTGAGTGAGAGTATCAAAATTCACAGACTAAACCCCGAATTATATATGTACAGATATATATTATGTATGTTGTAAATACTTGTAGTTAATTAATATTTAAGTCTTTTTTGTTATTGGTTTATAATAAATCAGATCCTTATGTGGTAAACGACGATATCATGGACGATGAAGCACGCTTGCTTAAAAATAACCTATTCGGTCGTGACTAAAAGAGCCCCAGGTCATCAGATGTGTCAGGAAACACAGACTCTGACAGGGAATTCCAGTCTTTATAAAACCTAGAGACAAGTGAGTAAGCGTGTGACCAACAGAAAATCTCCAAAAAGGTTTTTAGCAGCATTTGTCCGGCTTTACGTAAGTTAATACAGAATGTGGATTTTTTACAGTTCGGACAGATTTCAAGACCGTTAAGGAAGTGGTAAGGACATAATATTGTGAATCTTATATGGATTCATTCTCACGCCAAAGATTTCGGAGAAATATTATGATATCAATATTGAAAGGGTTCTTTACCTACAATGGAAATGACGAGCGCGTTTAACGGTTTTTAAGATATTGTAAAAAGAAATGAAGGAATGAAAGAAAAGAAATGAAATGAATTTTCAAAATCAGAAAGTTTTGAGGATAGTTATTTTTCAAATTAATTGAAAATGTGAATCAACATCATTTTCCTGCCCTTTATCTCGTGTTATTTGTGGTCGGCGCAATACGTTTTCTTTCTTCATTCTATCCTGTCAACCGTCACGCTATCACTAACTCCCTTTTCTTTCATATTTCTTACACTATACATCCACATGTACATCATCATTAAAAATATTCATACCTATTATTTAAATCTTCTAAATCCCAAGCCCCATTTCCAAAACTCCATTGGTTTTCCGTTTTTTTTTTTAATTTCTATCTTTCAATGAGCAAAACATGATCAAAAAAATATCACGAAAATTAATCGATGGCCAAAAAAGGTTGGGAAAATTGAGGCTTATTTTATAAAAAAAAACTTTAGAGAAAACAAAAAAAAAAAACGACACAAGGCAATCATTGTTTTGATTTTCCTTGATATGATACGTACACTATCGTGCAGAATGACTAACCACGCATAATTAATACTGTAATTCAAAACTCAATGTGTATTAAAAAAAAAACATGGAACATATCTTCATTTCAATAGCGACTGTATTGATACCTCATTGCACTTAGTCTTTCATTTGAGTTGACTTTTTCGCCAACCATACGATCTTATCTCACTCGTCACTACACACAAAACTGTACCTTTACATTGAGAAACTAAGGTGTATTTTAAATTGTTCCGTGTATGTAATTAAGTGTTTTACGATAGTTTAAAGGCGATACGTGACAACACCTGTCTACTTTTCCCACAGGGCAACGGATGTCGGTTGTCAAGTTATCTGAAAACATATACGTACGTCTTGGAACACCTACGTGTGTTAAATGAAATGCATTTACTGTTGATAATTGTGTGATTTGTTTGGACTTGGTTTAGTAAGGAGTGCTGGAGTGGTGACGTCATGACACACGATGGGTTTAAAGGGAAGTTGGAGGAGTGGGTACTTGTCTATGCAGTTTTGCAATGGTATCAATTTCAATGTTTTTTTCTTTTGAGGAAATCATAAAATTACTTACTTCTCTCGCTCTAGGGTGCAACGGAGTGGGGCTACATTTTTTTAAAATGAAAGAAAAAGAATGGGTTTTTTTTTTGAGATGAAAAATCATAAAGTTACTTACTTCTGTCGCTCTAGAATGGAGCGGACTGGGCAGGTTTTTTTTAATAGAAGAAGCAGCTAAAAGCTCTCCAAAGACTTTTCTTTCATTCCATATTTGGTCAACTACAATTTTATCTTGACCGTTTTCATGATTATTATCTCGATTGAAAACCAATAGACGGAACGACGCTAAAAATAACAACAACACCATGTATATTAGGCTGCGGTAAAAGAGCAACTGAAGGTACACAGGTGAGTTTTAATCAGTAAAAGTCTGACACCCCCTCTCGCTCCACAGCGGTAGAAGTCATATGAAGATTTCCTGTGTAAAAAAGCGATTACAAAGAAAAAAAAACCTGAAATATTTTCTATGGTTTAGATTATTGTGGTAAAAAATAAGATCTAAAGTGCAGTCTAGAGGTTTTAACACAGTGATTACCTAAATATTATGTCATACTATCTGTTCAGCATATCGACATCAGACATAATAATCAATAAAAAATGATCCCCATAATGAGACCAAACTTGTTTTAAAAAGGTCGACGCTCGTGTCTTTGGTCAATTAAACAAAGACCATAAATTATCTTGTTTGAATTAATTATTGAACAATCTTTTGATTCAATTGTTTTATTTTTATGACTTGTTTTATGATCGAGCACGATATTTTTGTAGTTTTGTTAGCATAGCATAGCATATATAGCATATATATATGCAGCTGATGCACACTCAATTTTCATATTGCAAAAGAGAGCAATCCGGGCTATTTATAAAATGGGTCCTCGCGAGTCCCTAAGAAATAAATTCGAAGAAATCGATATACTGACTTTGCCTTCTCTTTATATCTTAGAAAGTATTATGTATGTTCGTAAAAACCTAGGACTCTTCAAAATTAGAAGCGATTATCATAACATAAATACGCGTAGTAAACACGAAATTGTGTTACCCAAATGGAGATTAGCTAAGACCAGCAAGTCATTTTTAGTAGACAGCACACGCTTTTATAATAAGCTGCCAAAGGTGGTGACTGAACTTAGCGAGGGAAAGTTCAAAACACATATTAAGTGTGTCCTAACTAAAAAAGCGTATTACAAGGTTAAAGACGATGTCGAAGACACGTTTGTTTGGCAATGACTGCTTCTGCACATGTGGCCCCCTGGTAGCTCATAATATTTTGTAAATGTATCTATTGACTGCTCCACATTTGTTGTAATATATACTTTTGTTTTTCATTCTTACACATTGCTGTTGCAATATGTTTTTATTTATTTATTATTATTTATATTGTTAACGTATTATTTATTAATAATTGTAATTACTTATTTTTATTTATATAGCCTCTTTTTTATAATGTGAATGTGAGAACACTGTAGACTCCGCGAATTCTTAGGTTCCTTTTTATTATGATTATTTTTATTGTACCTTATAGTACAATATTGACCAGCCTACACTGTCCTTACATAATAAATCCAATATATTGTAAACAACCAGAAAATATTGTAACAACAAATTATTTTTTAAAAGATTAACCATGGAGTTTCTTGCCGGTTCTTCTCCATAGGAAACGACCAATTTGGAACCGTGCACTAGCTTCTGACGTTTTATAAGTGCCCATGTAGGCCTATGTGAAATAAAAAACTTTGACTTTGACTTTGACTTTGACATAGTCGGCCTTATAATGTTCCCACTGTTGGGACTCAGGCCTCCTCTCTAGGAGAAGGAATGGGCCGTAATCCACTACGCGGGCCCAGTGCGGGTTGGTGGATGTCTCATGTCTACGAATTTTTGGTTCTAGGACATGTCGGTTTCCTCACGATGTTTTCTTCACCGTTTTAAGAGCAGTGGTGATGAAATAAATTTCACAAAGTAATACGCCTGGCTGGGTTTGAACCCGCGACCTACAACTCGTAAGTCGGGGCCGTTACCACTCGGAGTTTTGTTAGAGATCATAAAAATAGTGTCCATGGAGTTTCTTGCATATTCTTTTTCATTTATTAATTTAACCAGAACGACAAAATGCCAATTACACTGATAACTTTAGATATAAATTATGTAAAGCACATTAGAGAGGAGATGTTCGCTTTGGAATGTGCAATTAGCATCATTTTTCTGTTTGACTAACTTCTTAACATTTTTAAAGTGCCTGTAAATGGTTTATTTGAAATGAAATGCTTTGAATCTTTGAATAATATTTCTGAAAAAAAATATTAAATAATTGTTAAATTTTTTGTACATTTAATTTTTTGAAAACTAATGAAAAGACAAACTGGCAGACAGTTTTTTGTGATTTTGCATTTTTTTTTAATAAATGAAGACCGCCTTATGTTACTTCAAACGTTTTCTTGGTTTGTAGAAGGCGGAGCCGTCCGATTTCGCCGCGGGGTAACGTAGTCGAAGATAGAAAATGCTGCCTCTGATGCCGCTACTGTTTTTATAACCTTTTCGTTTATTTTTTACATTCACTCTAATATAACATACGAAAGTTTGTGAATGTGTATTCTTGTTACTTGTTCAAGCTTGAACGGCTGAACGGATTTGGATGAAATTTGGCACACAGGTTTTTTTTTTGGTTTTATTGGGTGGGAAAATCATCTTATGACAAATCGCGCTCTTGGGCGGGGCGGGAAATAGTGTCAGATTTTTACTGACTAAAAACCCACTCCTGTTCCTTCTTTGCCTTCGTCCTAGGGCCCCGGGTTTCGCTTTCACACTACCCGCGGACCCAGTAGGCTTCGACCCTGCTGAGCCCCTAAGAGATTTGTCCTGGAATAGCACATAGGATGTTTTATCCTGAAAAAATGTTCCCTAAGGGCAATTCTCTACTTTCACGAGGGCCCCTGGCAGCTGCTAGATCATCATAATTTTCAGTAGTATATAAAACCAGCACTCTAATTGTGTAACACTTTGTATCTTAACCCAAAGTAATCTCTTTTTTGAGGTAAGGAATAATTAAATAACTTTTACCGTTTTGGGTGGGGTGAGACGGTGTGTCACACTGACTAAAACCCACATGTGTTCCTTCAGTTGACCTTTGCGTTCCCGGAACATGGTAACTCTATCGAAAAATTCTTGCAGTCCCATACATTATAATCCTAGGAGGAAAATCCTAGCCTATTGATTCAAATGTTTGAAAATGTTGTCGGCGTAAATGACGAATTCTCAGAAATGGAGGTGTTGTTTTTTTTATTATGGATTAGTTCGCGCTTAACCACTACCTCACCTGATGGTAAACGATGAAGTGGCCGATGATGAAGACTCCGGCAGGGAATTCCACTCCTTACGTGTACACAACGTAATGAATGTGTTCCCAAAACGTTTTGTACGTATGGGTGGAATGTCCACTATGTACGCATGGCGCAACGCCGTACGTCTTGCGATCCGATGATAGAACGGACTTGGCGGAATTAAATTGTGCAATTCGAATGCACACTTCCCGTAATGAAAACGACAGAAAACCGACAGGCTAGCGATTTGGCTTCGATGCTCAAGACTTTGGAGTTTAGTCCCCCTAGCCAAGTTACAACCGATTCGTTTCGATTCTCTTTTCTTTGATCGCCTCGAGTCGGCCACGCCTCCTATTCCTTTGTTCTGACCAAGCGACTGAGCGTTGAGATGACGTCAGAACAAAGAAATCGGAGGCGTAGCTGACTCGAGGCGGTCGACGAAAAGAGAATAGAAACGGAACAGTTGTAACTTGGCTGCCTTGACAAGTGCATTAATGGCGATGATCTTCTTGGCTAGTTTTTCAATCGATTCTAGTGCATCAAGCTGTTGTTGTACGCAATTAGCCCGTTGGCTTTATTTTAGTTATTATTGATAATTTGCAATTGACCACTATCTCACCTGATGCTAAACGATTATATGGTCGACGATGGGCTACGCTTGTCTAGTAGTAACCTATTCACTCTTGATGTAAATACCCCCAGGTAGTAGCTTAACATTATTGGTTTCATTTTAACATGAAATATTGAAATCATATTCATAATATGTTCCCAATCTAAGAGTAATTAAACTTCAAATTAATTAAAAACAAATTATTAACGAATATATAGTTGCCCAATTTTCTGACTGCACTCCAAAGAATCAGAGTCAGCATCATTAACAGTGCTTGGAGCAGGTGTCCGTGTATTATTAATTACTATTATAATATAAGGTTCTTAAGAGACCACCCAGCTATCGTCGCTGGTGTATATAAATCATCGGTAGCAGGGAGAGGCTGTAAATCTGTGACTATTAATTAAATAGGAGCCATTTTGTGTTGACTTTTTATGATTAAACGTTTCGTATGTTTGATTGTGCGTGGGTTGGGAGCGCTGATTTTTTTTCTGTTGGTCCAAATATTGGTTCACGGTTTATGTTCTGTTTTTTTTTTAAGTTAGATCTAGTTTAGTCAAACATATTTACGAGTATTTAATTATGAGTCCGTGTAAACTAATCAGTCACAAGCATACACATCAATTTGGCTTTCAACGAATAAGATATTGCAATTTGTCCAATTGATTTGTGCAATTTCCGCTGACGATGATTTCTTTGGTAGTCACAAAACTAGTCAGCATAATAAGCCTTTTTATTTTCCTACTGCTGGGACTCAGGCCTCCTCTCTAGGAGAGGGAATGCGCATGCATGGGCCGCGTGCGTGTATGCCACTGCGGGTTGGTAAATGTCACATGTCTTCGAATTTTTGGTTCTAGGACACCGCATGTTTCCTCACGATGTTTTCCTTCATTGTTTTGAGAGCACCGGTAATGAAATAAATTTCAGAAAGTAATGCGCCTGGCTGGGTTTGAAACTAGTCAATTGATCCATTACGCATTTTGTACTATCCCAACGCTGGATAAAGGCCATTCCTTCCATTGTTTACTGCTCTTGACCACTTCTTGCAAATTCCTGAGGAAGACATCTAAGTCTCCGCCATCTCCTTCAATGTCGGCCGCGACCCCCTCTCGCAATTTCAGGGCACCACTTTTATGTTTTATTGACCCACCGCCATTGGTGTATCTAGCGTTTTTATTTATCGGGGGGTCCTGACCCCTGACATGCCAATTTAATTTGCATGCTAATATTTGAATGAAGTTATCAGTATCTATTTTGGTGTCCATCATAGAATTTTGAACCGGTAGCCCAACATCCTAGGGCGGGTGCAGCCCACTCGCCTCCCCCTCCTTCCAATTTACGCCTATACCCACCGTTAAGCTTAACATTATCATAAAGTATTTTTCAATCATTTTCATTAATGCTGCCCAAAATTAACGTGTCATATTGACTATTTCCTATGAATATAAAAGATGCACCTATCTCGTTAATCTCATATCCGTTAAAACTGGATTTTTAATGAAAAACACTTCACTTGCACGTTGTAAAACCCCATGAACCCGTGTATTGCTGGCTGTTTGATTTTATAGCGTAATATTGGTTTTAAAATGAATATTATTACAACATTAACTCTACACTTCGCGAAACTAACATCACCTCTTAGCGTTCAAAAAATAAAGGCGCATTTTCTTCATCAATTTGTTGATTTATGGTAAGTATAACGTTGTTTTACTGTTGAAATATATCGGACTTCCTCCAACTCAATCCAATTTGTCTTTACTATGGAGATTAGGTTCATAAATCGTGTAAATTGATACAGGAAGCCCTTCCTTATCTTAAATAGATACAATTATGTTTACAAATTAAGTACAATCATTAAATTGAGCTGGAGTAACAGATATCGAGAATTACAGTAAATATCGATAGCGAAGCTGGCAGTCGTATAATGTTCCCACAGCTGGAACTCAAGCCTCCTCTCTAGGAAAGGGGATGGGCCGTAATACGTCACGCGGGCCCAGTGCGGGATGATGGATGTCACATGTCTTCGAAATGGTTCTAGGACATGGCAGTTTCCTCACGATGTCGTCCTTCACCGTTTTGAGAGCAGTGGTGATGAAATAAATTACGCAAAGTAACGCGCCTGGCTGCGTTTGAACCTACAAGTCCTACAATTAGTAAGCCGATGCAGTCACCACTAGGCTACCACTGTTCTCCACCACCCACTCAGAGCGACAGAAGTTATTTGATGATTTTCTACCTCAAAAAAACTAGGCAAGTGCGAGTCGGACTCGCGCTCTGAGGATTCTGTACAAACTTACCTATTTAAATAGCTCAATTCCCGAATGGAATCTCGAAGATTTTATCGAATCACAAAAAAGTAAAATTGTGACGTAACAACAAATTTACTGATTTTAGATTTATTCCTATATCTATGCTATAAGACCTTCCTTTAAGCCAAATTTCAGGATTCTGGGTCAACGGGAAGTACTCTATGATTTTTGATTCCCTTGAAAGTGTCGAAATGTACGTTTCGAGTCCCATATCAGCGATCTCTCGCGCCGGGCCTTGGTACAGGCCATGGTCCGAAGCGAGGTGGAGTGACAGGCGGTCGCCTCACTGTAAGCGCGGGCTGGCGGACGGCGAGCAATAGGTAGCTCGCCGTCCAACCGTCCGGTACCTAACCGTCCGGACCAAGCCCAAGTCATCGACGGCGCGTATTGTTCCACGCGCGCTTCGAGATGTCAGCAAACCGTAGGGGTACAGCAGGATCGAAGCCTACTGGAGCCACGGGTAATGTGAAATTGAAACCCAGGGCCCTGGGATGAAGGCAAGGAAGGAACAGGAGTGGGTTTTTAGTCAGTAAAAGTCTGACACGCCTTCTCGCTCCGCCCAAGAGCGGGGGATGTCATTGGATGATTTTAACAATTTTGAATATTACAAGGCCGATTATGCATAGGCATAATAATGCTCTAAATGGAGCAAGAGGAAGTGTAAGAATTTTACTAACTAAAATTCACCTGTGGTTATTCAGTTGCCCTTTACGTTACAATGCCGTGGTAACTCTTTCAAACGATAGTGCAGCTCAGTGGCTAAGTGGCTGTAACTCAGTTAGTGGCTAAATTAACGTGCAACCGTCAATGTCTACATCGAATGTCGCGCACAATTTAATTGCAATTACAGTGCTTCAATTGTGTCTGCAAATCATTGAATTATACCTCGTTTTTAGGGCTGCTACATCGCCAATTTAATCTAGTTAATTTTGGGGTAATAGAGAATATGCACAATTTTTTTCTGGGCTAAATAAAATACTTATTTTGTCTGTAAAAATTATATCAAACCATTTTAAAAATAAGTTTATCAGTTACGAAGTTATAAAGCTTCGAAGGTAAATGGAAAGAGAAGTCCCATATAGATTCTGACGTGAAAGTCCATTTCACCCATTTGGCCGCCATAGGGGATGGCGTTTGTTTGTTTTTTGATCAATTTTGATTTTGTGGTCGCCGTTTACTTACGACCTACTCTGTGTTTGCATATTTATTGAAATTTTCCAACACACTTACTGGAAAACTCACTTCTGCTCCTACTGCTTTTGGAATTGAAATTAACTGTATTTTGCACTAGTGCGGAAAAGTGCGTAGACTGTAATTTGACATTTTCTCACAGTAATTGGTCTCTAAATATGTTTATGAAATTTTACTAATTATTTACGAGTAAGTTTGTTGAAAAACTTAATTTCATACAGGTGCGCAATTGTTATTTCAGTTTTGGCTTTAAAATGACTTTGCCTTCGGCTTGGGAATGTGAGTATTCTGCATCAGCAATACTCATTATTTTTACATATTAAATAATTTGTAAAAAATAATGTACCTATATTTCTATATGACTATTGTATGCCCCAAGAGCAGGACGTAGCTGATCTATTTATTATTTAAGACCTGTATTATGTACAAACCTATGATCTACAATAAAAATATTGAATTTGAAAGATATTGAATTTGAAACTTTACCTACTTGAATCAAAGTGTACTTTTTCAAGCATATTGCCTATTACCAAGTAGTGGACACTTAAGAGTGAAAGGCATGCGCTTAAATCGAGAAAAGAGAGCAAAAGTCACGTGCCGCACTTGTGATGAATCTCTAATATTTGTTGTTCCGGTATGTTGATGTCATTCATAAAATCGGTTCTCCTTTTTGAGTGTCGTTTCTAGGGTATTGAAGAGGCTATGTTGGAATTCAACTAATGTATGTGAAGTTTGTAGTTAACAGTAAGGTCAAAATGTATTGGCCACATAGATGTTGGCATTCCGAACTATCGCAGTCACTTAAAAAAATTACTGCGCAGTCTAACAGCAGATATTTCGCTTGTAGCGTACCTCATCATTTCAGCCGAAAGACATCCACTGTTGGACATAGGCCTCCCCAAAGTGTCGCCATAACGGCCGATCATGTGCGTCTCGCAACCATCGGATTCCCGCGACCCTCACCTGGTAATCGATCCACCTTGTGGGAGGCCTCCAGAACCATTCGTCTCCATCGACTATCTGTTCTGCCAGCAATGTGCCCTGCCCACTGCCAATTAAGATTGGCGGTTTGGTTAGATTGGCGTACTGTAGCCACTATTTTATTATCTATGGCTGCTAGCATGCATTGCAATCCAAAATCATCCTCATAATTTCAGCCGAAAGACGTCCACTGTTGGATATAGACCTCTTCCAAGTGTCGCCATAACGACCGGACTTGTGTGTTTCGCATCCATCTGATTCCCGCGACCCTCACTAGGTCATTGGTCCATCTTGTGTGAGACCTTTCGTCTCCATCGATCAACTGAACTGAACTGAACGAGCAATGTGCATTGCCATGAAACAGTGTCCTATTTTGTATCGAAGATCTTTGGCTAAACATATATGGGTTACGGGATTGATGGAAAGAATCACCGCGGAATACGAAGGGCAACTGAAGAAACACGGTCGGGTTTAAGTCAATTAAAACCTAATACTCCCTCTTGTACCACCAAAAACGGGAGAAATTAGAATAGAATAGAATAAACTTACACAGAATAGAATACAATAGATTAAACGATAATGATGTTAATATTACAGAATAGAATAGAATAAACGTACACCAAAATAGTAACAAAACTTTTACACAAACTTAAATATATGGGTACAAAGGCGGTCTTATCGCTGACAGCGATATCTACCACGAAGTTATTCGATGATTTCCCTTAAAAAGGGCGTAATGATAGAGTGCTTCCCTCTCCTAGAGAGGAGGCCTGAGTCCCAACAGTGGGAACATTATAAGGCCGACTATGCTATGCTATGCTATGATAGAGTGACAATTTTAAACATGTTTTAGATCTGTAGCAGCCCTATATTCTTAGTCATCACCATCCTGTAATCACGACAATTGTCAAACGATGGATGGTCGGTGCATTGAAACAAATGAAAGCTCGTAAAACAAGCAGTTGACGGATCGTTAAACCGCAGTTAAGCCGACGATAATATTAAATGTGTGAAATAAGTTCTAGAGAGCCCCTTCAGCTGGTCAGTAGGAGGAAGACACGAGATCTTGGTTCCTACTCCTTCTTTTTTCTGGAGCTGGGAAATCATCTAATGACTTCTCCGCGCTAGGTTACATCGGGAGAGCGTGTCAGACTTTTACTGACTAAAACCACACCTGTGTGCATCTATTCGGGCAGAATAAACATGTTTTCTTTCTTTCTTTATATTCTTTATTATGATAAATGATATTTATTTTGCAAATGGTTTTTTAAATAAAAACACATTTACGCGTCCTTTTTTCGTCAATTTAAACTAGATGCAGCCGTAGTTTCCTAGCTGACTACCCTAAGAAGACAAGGATATAAACTCAGGGGTCAAAGTCTCTTTTAAAGTCCTTTAGTTACCTTTTGCTTTCGGGGACCACGAGTATCCCTTGTGTGTTTTTCCATGGTCGTAGCAGGGTAGTTTATACTCCTTCGCTGTTTTTGCTCTTACTTCTCTTTTGTGGTCCAAGTCAGTTGAATAGTTTTTATGGAACTCCTCAAACCACTGGAAACCTCAACGCTTTACTGCCTCTTATGACTTTCAGGAGTGGCACTGATTGGGTAGCAAGTGGTAACGGCCAAAAAAATATGATACTCTTAAATGTTGAGGATATTGATAATAAATTCAAAAAACTTAAAAAGAAATTTTAAGTTGAATTTTTTTTATTATTATTTATTTATTAAGAATAATAATTATTTATTTTTGAATTGTTATGATGTATTAATGTATTTATGACAATGCAGTAGGTTATTGGTTTTTAGGAGCAATGCCATAAAATAGCCATGATATTTAAGTTGAAAAGTATTTTCTCATTTTAATTTTGTGTACTTGCAGATAAAAAAGTTAATTAAATTCAATACATACCTCTTATATTAGGTAGGCACTTAACGGTCGACTTACAAATCAGATTAATGTGAACGCAAGGCTTTTTAGCTTACGTTCACAGGAAAAAACTTTTTATAGCATTTTTATCTATGAAAAATGAGGAAGCAGCGGAGAGCAAGTAACATAATATTTTAGTTTTATTTTCAGGAATTTGAAAATGGCCGAATTGCTTTTTTAATCTTTTTCAATCTTGATTAATAAGTTGTAGAGTATTACATTTTACCCAGAAGCAACTTCTTGTTATTTTTGCCATATTTAACGTAATAAGCTCATCTGCTCATACCCAATTCGTTAAGCAAATCGAAAATCCGAGTAGGTATATCCATGACAAAATCGAGTATCTGTAATATATAATAATGACCACATTAGCGACACAAAAAGTCATTAATTCGAGTTACTTGTGTATTTGCCTGTACGTAGATGTACGCAAAAACGCAATAAGCTTGGGACCAAATTATGCACGGATGCGCGTGGTCAGTTGGATTGACCACAATAAGTCACACGACGCAAGGTATACCATATTAAAGACGTATTCAGGACATGTCCTGACCTCAAAGTTCTACTAAATATACTCATCACCATACTGGTCCATTTTCTGAGAAGAAGAGTGTGCTGACTTTTTAAAATGAGTTAGAATGTTAGCTCATACTTAAACAGTAATAAAATACTTACTAAGACCTAACAATTCTAAAAAAAAAATTTCTAAACCGCTGTATAAGGCTACAAGAGCGTCTGCGCATTGGGAGTCGCAGGGGCTCGCACGGCAATCCTGGCCACCGTAGGCGCTGGCTAGCGGACGGCAAGTAATGGGTAGCTAGCTAACGAGGGTCGACGGGGCGTGGTGGTTTGAGCCAAGCGCGCCTAAAAGAAATGTTAGCATGATTGACAGGGCTCGCTAGGGCTGATGCCTGGCAGGTCTCACAGGTTTCCCAAACTCAAATATCATCAATACTGTCTGTAAAAGATGTCTCTTCGCATCTGTTTTATTTTTTATTCAAGGGTGCTTAACTTATCCATCGCAACAAATCCAGATAGAGTTACTACAAAAATAAGTAATAAGATTCTTAACTTAATATTCTATAATTGTAAGGGCCGGTAGCTCAAGAAATCTAGAAATAAGAGTTTGGAGGTATGCGAAACAGAGAGTAAAGTCCCGCAAACCTCCGTTGAAAAGGGAGGATCCTCCGACCAGACGGGTGTGATGTCTGGTGGGCAGCTGCCCGATAGATAATTTCGGGCTGTTCTATATGTTCTAATCCCGCGGAGAACTTTGATTGCACGATGCAGGATTAGTTCTTATGTGACGCCATAGATGTCGCTACAAAAGTATGAAAAGTTCAGGCGGTTTTCCGACAGGCTGAACTCTTTTCCTCTGTCCAAGACTCTCAATATTCATAGCGTCCCTACATGTAGATTATGGTTCTTGTCGCCCAATCGTTCCCATAGGTCGGCGCAGGTGTCAAACAGCTCGGGGGCCAATTTAAATCGCATTAGTGTGATAACTCAATTGTACGCGGAATATGCCTACAGACCTATGAATCTGTAATTTTACTACAAGGAGCTATGATGAAAGTGATTGGGTATTGGGTATAAATGTACCCGCTTCTTCTGTTCTTGAAAGCAACCGAAAATTGGTCTGAATGTGGAACGAAGTACCTAGACCGAATGATGTAAAATAATTTTGAGTAGGTCCTTGCCGGAATCTGAAGGGTTTCCGGATGACTACAACCAGGGAATCTTGAAGTCAAGAGTGAATAGGTTACTTCTAGGTAAGCGCGCTCCATCGTCGACTACATCGTCGTTTTCCATCAGGTGAGATAGCGGTCAATCGCGAACCTAACAAGAATAAAGAAAAAAAAAATGTCCTTTTATTTAGCTACTAGTTTCTGCCACCGGGTTCGCCCGCGTGATATTCAAGGGCACGTTTTCCCAGATTAAAAGTATCCTAATCCAGGACATAGTCCACCCGTGTGCCATGTTTCAACCAAATTTGTTATGATGTATAAAAGTAATAAACGGATAAAGTGACTTACGCATTTATAATATTAGTATAGTTAGATATTAATTTCCATCAGAACAACATATATTATAATGTTAGTAATTTTATAAAAACGTAAAATAAAAGTTAAACTTTAACGAAAAAATTATGACGGTTTTTGCTGAAACAATGTTACATAAACAACGAATGGAATACACTTTTACACAAACTGCCAAATTCAGAATTTCTGAATCAGTTATCACACCTCAACTGTGGAGATGATACTCAACGTTTTCATATTATGCCTCATCCACACCTTCGCACCTCACAACGTAGGACATTCGAATTACTTATGGAAATGGGTTCCATTAAGTCTGATTTAAATGTTAGTGCTGGTGCCTGCCCTGAGCAATTTGTCCAATAAAAGGCCCGCCATTAGCATCGTAACAAATAATATTATAAAGTATTCTAGGGCGCTTATGTACGTGAGGTTTCCTTTGATAGTTTGCGAAGCCATTTTGTTATTAGAGAAAAATGCCAATTGTTCGTGTTACAGATTTGTAAAGAGATTTGATTTGACTGATCTAATGTTATAAGAAAGTGCTGTTTTTGTTCATATTATAAAGAAAACGATACAGTTATAGTTAAAATGTTCAAATAAGATATTAAATCAACTTTAGTTGAATTCTTTTATAATTGAAAGCAGGTGAAAACATTGGCCTGTTACAAGGTGGATCGACCGGGAATCTGATGGATGCGAGACGCGCAGGATCGGTCGTTGTGGCGTCGCTTACGGGAGGCCTATGACCAACAGTGGACGTCTTTCGGTTGAAATGATGATATTGATATTGAAAAAATTGAAGATAAACTAAAATATTGGTATAATTTCGTTAACAGACTTATTTTTTAGGCTAGGCTTCACATTATTGGTCATATCTATGGACATATCATCAAATTATTAAGAAACACTTTCTCAATAATTTATTTGTTACTAAAACCATCCTTTCGTATTACGTAGCCCTTAGTATGCACAATGTGTCCGTACCTTAAGAACGTAAATACTGCTGTGTCGATAAGGATCGTTAGCGATTCTGTATTTATTTATTATGTTATTGTTGCTTTATACTTTACGAGCGATATGTCGACTCGCTCTGGGCGCCAATTATATGGTTTTGTTTTTTCATTTGGTTGGTTTTTGTCCCTACAAGTTAAAGCTTTTTTCAGATATTTCTGTCTTCTGCTTAAATATATTAAGTCTCACCTACCTTACTGCTGCCAATTTGGTTGGCGTGTTTAGTTTACGTCAGATTGCTAGGCAAATAATAATAATATAATTTATTTTCAAGCACCAATGACTCATAAACAATTAATACAAACAGAATAGTCAAATCTTTCTTTATTTAATTCTTTATTATTATTTTTTATTCTTTATTGTACACAAAAACATAACATAATATATTGAGATACAGACAGTTCATGTACAAAAGCGAGCTTAACTCAGCAATGAGTTTTCTCGAAGCAAACCTTAATACAAACAGAATAGTCAAAATTAAAGTACGAATAAATAATTAAAATCACATTATGTACAATAAATCCAATTATATAAAATTAAAATTTTAATCAATTTCAGTTGAGATTGTCAGCTACATCACAAGCCAAAGGCGGCCCCTATCTCCTTCCAACTCTTTTCTAAAGGTTTGACCAGTGAACTTGAGATCGTCATATCACCTTGCCGCAGCAATGTCATCACTCCGGCAGCGTTCAATGATTGGTGATCTTTGCCCATTTATATAGATATATGATTTCCCTTGGTCACGTCATCATACGTGTATGGCAGGAAAAATTTCTCTAATTCTTTACGTTGTTGTGTATAAAAGTAAAATGTGCAGAAAATTAAATTAAAAAAACACAGAAAACTACGACTTTTACGATCGTTTGACACTTCGCGTGTTTGAGAATTCATAGCTTTTTTTAGGTGAGAACATCATCTAATGACATCCCGCGCTCTTGGGCGGAGCGAGAGGGCGTGTCAGATTTTTAAAAGCTAAAAATCCACTCCTGTTCCTTCTTTGCCTTCGTCTCAGGGCCCCAG
Source organism: Mythimna vitellina (assembly GCA_949316375.1). Classification (NCBI taxonomy): domain Eukaryota; kingdom Metazoa; phylum Arthropoda; class Insecta; order Lepidoptera; family Noctuidae; genus Mythimna; species Mythimna vitellina. Next base: position 7,618,246 of record OX438699.1, on the reverse strand, counting down.
GTTTCACTTTCACACTACCCGTGAGTTCATAGCTAAGACGGGACAACATCTGTTGGGTCAGCTAATTTATTAATAATTTCATTTCATACGAAAATTTCTGCAACAGCAAATTTCTTAAGAGCAGTGATGGCCAAGTGTTACCGGCCTCGACTTACGAGTTGTAGGTCGCGGGTTCAAACCCAGCCTGCGCCCGCCAGCGCATTACTTGTAATTTATTTCATCAACACTGCTCTCTAAACGGTGAAGGAAAACATCGTAAGGAAACCGTCATGTCCTAGAACCAAAAATTCGAAGGCATGTGACATTCACCAACCCGCACTTGGCCCGCGTGATGGATTACGGCCCATTCCCTCTAATAGAGAGGAGGCCTAAGTGCCAGCAGTGGGAACATTATAAGGCTGATTATGTTATTATGCTATTGTACGAAAATTTCTGTAATGGTTAAATAGGACATCTACTTCATCATCATAATCATCATTTCAGCGGAAAGACGTCCACTGTTGGACATGGGCCTTGGCTCCTCCAAGCGTTCCCATTAGGACCGGTCCGTTCCAATATCAGAAGACACCGCGTTGGAAGGCCTCCCACAAGGTGAACCGATGACCTAGTGAGGATCGCGGGAATCCAATAGATGCGTGACAAACAGAAAATCTACTGAATCGTAAAGAAATGGTCCATACCAAAACAGAATAAAACATAAATGTACATTCCTGTTTGTTTTTCCATATAATCGTTAATACAGCCTCTCAAGTAGAAGGCTACTTAAAAATAACACTACCGTAACTCAACCATTGAAACAATACAGTTATTTAAACATTTTTGCCCAACGTTCTTCTCGATGTCTGCCAAACAAACAAAACGATGGACACGTCAACAATACATTTGAAGTAACTCTTTCTTTAGAACGGATAACGCACGCGCATTTGGTACATCGCGTTTGACATGCGGTGATTGTTACAGACAGACGAACGGACCGAGGCTTATAATTATATCTCTTATTACGGTACTTGTGAGGTTTACGGTTTGTTTATTTATTTAGAAAAAAAAAAAACAGCCATATCACGCACGTTATTAATAAACTGTATTGAGCTAGCGCATAATTGTTTAAAAAGGTAGGTATTTTTTTTTTGTTTATATTATTTTTCAAAAAAAGAATTGAAGAAAAGAAAGAAAAAAGATTGCATGTAGCAGAGATGAGAATGTTGCGATGGATATTGAGGAGTGTCTGGAAAGACATCACGGCGTCCTCGCCTTCCGCATGATGCAGGATCTCACCAAACATGGTAAGTTCGGGAATTTGCACGGTGTGCATGCACGGTGGAGCACATGGTAGAGGTGTTGCATGGGACCCGCTTGGGCAGAGCACTGCCGTGTCCTCGTGGAGTAGATCGGCGGCAACGATCTCTCGTGCCGGGCCTTGGTACAGGCCATGGTCCGAAGCGAATAGGATGGCAGGTGGTCGCATCCTTCTGCAAAGCAGTAATGTTAGCAAAGGCGGAGACCGCACGAGCACGTGCGAGGGAGCGGCCCTCACGTCCTAGCCGATGCCAAACTACAGTAGCCAGAGATCCCGATTTCTGACCACCGTAGGCGCGTGCTTGTGGATGGCGAGCAATGGGTAGCTCGTCGTCCATCCGTCCGGTAACCGTCCGGATCGAGCCCAAGTCGTCGATGGCGCGAACTGTTCCACGCGCGCCTCAAGGAGATGTCAGCAAATCGTGCCAGGGGGGGCAGCAGAGTCACAGCCACTGGGGCCCTGCTATGAATGGCAACGAAGAAACAGTAGTGGGTTTTAGTCAGTAAAATTCTGACACACCCTCCCGCTCCACCCAAGACCGAGGGATGTTATTGAACGATTTACCCAACGAAAAAAAAAGGAGACGACGGCTGAATAATTGTAATGATGATATTGTTTTATTAGTTGACGTGTTGAGTCGTCAACAATCTTGCAGACATTTTAAGCTAAACGCAAGTTTCGATAGAATGGAATCTCGTCAGTCGAGTCTAGATAAGATTTTAGAAAAAGTAATCTCAGCTTAATTCAAAATAAAACATTTATTAATCTAAGCTGGTGGAGAGGTCAGCGAAAACTGGTTTGTGAAAGACTATAACCATAAAATATAATTTTAATTTCTAAACATTTCCCACAAAATCTTGATACATTGCCAGACATAGAATTCCTATCATTTTGATACCTAAGATAATGATTGCCTTTTTTTTCATTCAAACTGTATATTTTAAATTTGCTAGTTTTAATGTTCAGTTTTAACATTCAGAGTTTTAAATGAAACCTGTCTTGGGTGTATTTGTAATAGCAAAGAAAAATATATTCTTGTTCTGTTTTCTACTTTATTTATTTACACGAATAATTTACATTTGAAAAACACTTAACTAACTATAATTACAGTAAAATCTAAAAAATTAAAATTAAAACCCAAAACTAATTACAACTAACTAAAAACAAACTAAAATATAGCGTCAAAAATTCTTCCACATCGCGGTCGACTGGTAATATAATTGGACGCTACTTGTGTCGATACTCTTGCGCCATCCCATCTTCCTAGCTCGTCGTGTAGTGCTGGTGCTACGGCTGCAGAGAACTTCAAGAACCGTTTGGGGTTCAAACTCTCAGATCGTGGGGTCCGAGTGCTCGCAAGTTGTATAAAGATCTGTCAAAACGTGTTGTTGAAACTTCGCGTGACAAAATGGCTCGCTTTTACCTTGGACAGAGGATAAGCACTGCTATACATCGTGGTGATGCCGCCGGTCTCTTAAGCAAAATTTCCAGTAAACTGCGATGTGGAAGAGTTTTTTGACGCCTTATTTAAAAAAAAAAAACTACTTTTTTTCTTTTCTCAGTTTGTGAACATCGCCTCTGACTATCCTTCCTACTGACCCCCTCAACAAAATAAACCTGAAGAACAATAAAATGTATGTCCAACATTCAGCATTACCTAGAAAACATCAGCAAAATGTGATTCACCCAGATAAAACAGTCAAGTACAGCAATTTCCACGAGTAAGCCAAATAGGCACGTGTCGCGACCTTCAATTTGTCATTTGGCATGTGTATGTGAATTAAATTAAACAAAAGTGCCTACTAGATGCACGTGTCGCGGTCTTGCCAAAGAGATACGGCGAAATTCGTGTAACTTGAGACTTGACACGGTGATTCTAAACTGTGGTAACGGAATATTATATTCAAACAATTTATCTTGTTGAAAGCCAATGCACGGACAAGCATTTTAGAGTGTTGAACTTTGTTTTTTATCTTCTGAAAAATGTTTGTATCGACACTCCTATTTGTAGCATGGTAATCAGTGAATTTCTCGGTAGCAAAAAAAATAAAATTGAAGTCGTACAAAGGTTTTCGACATAGGAAAACGATTAATGGAACTTAAATGGAGTTTTGCAGAACATCTCTCAAGGTGCGGTGATGATTGGCGGTGTCTAAGGACCGGCTGGCGCCGAGATGAGTAAACGACATTGTTTGCGGTCGTGGGTAAAGTCTTGATGCGACTGGTACAGAATCAAGGGGATTAGCACAAGAAAAGAGAAGTGTATTCTCAGCAGCAGTAGCGACGTCGGGCTGTGGATGACGTTGATAAAAAAAATCCAAGATGGATCATCTTTTAGCCAAAAGACGCCCACTACTGCACAGTAGCCTCTCTCACACGTAGCCACATCGTTTGGATCTATACTTCTCTCATTCAAAGGAATCCCGCAAACATTCACCTATTCTCTATCTACCTATATTGTGTTTGCACTGCTAGTCTATCATATATAGACGGGCATGACTTAATCTTTTATTTGTGGAAATATTTTTCTTTGCTGAAAAGAACTTTTTTTTCAACCCATTACCACCCTGTACTTTTGTTTATTTTTGATGCAAGTTCTTCTCTGCATTGGGACATACATACAATACCGGCTAGCTATGATAATAATAAGTAAACATTAACTTTGAATTACTTACGCTAGATTTCCCTTTTTATCAAATGTTGTAGCTACCGATAGCGTATAATGCCAATAGACGTATAAAAGCAATAAACTTACCATAAAGGGTGACCACTATGACGTTCAAAACTAAGATTTAGCACATATCAGATGTAAATTAGCATTAGTATCGATAAATCGCCGTAAAATCGCCACAGCGGTACCGATCATTAATAAACGGGGACATAAATCCTCTTGTCATCAATGTATTGATGTTTTGTGCCACGGAGAAGTAAAACAAGGAGTGATAAGTATGAAGTAACCGACAACTGCTACCAGTAGTTTCACATTCTTGAAAGTAGTATATTATCCCAAGGAAAAATACTCCTAAAATACAACATGGACAGGACATAGTCTAACCGTGTACCAAGTTTTATCTAAATACGTTCCGTCATTCGAGCGTAAAGAAGTAACAAATATATACTGTCGGTTTCTTAATATTAGTGTGAATGAGATTATCGATCCGTGACCCCAACAATGCTGAAGCCAATTATAATATTGGAAAATATTTCAGAACACGGGGAAACAAAAACAGAACAAAAACAGAATAAATCATCCAATACAACCTACAATGGAAGTCTGTCGAGGTATTGGCAAGTAACGATAGACCGGAATACCTCTCAATGGTGACGCCGAAGTTACCCTTTTGGCTGCGGATTTGTTCGAAAGAGTTACCACGGCCCTGGAACGCAGTTACTCAGTAAAAGTCTAACACTTAATCTCGCTCCATCCAGAGGGAGGGGAGTTAGTTTGAAATTTTCACTTAAAAAAAATACCCTCATAGAATGAAAGTTTTTCTGAGCACTCCATTAACTTACTTATCCGTGGTCCATGCCAATTTGTGTGGCTACCGAGTTTAAGCAAATCCGACAGCCGGACCCTCAACCGGTCGGCGTGGTGTTTTTTCTAACGTGTCTGATTTCACACGGACGTGATAAGTGAACGAACGCCCAATAGCGTGAGACCCGTATCCTGTATTTTATAAAATAATTACTATGGCAACTCGATTTTTGCATTGCAAATTAATTAGGATGCGATAATCAGTAAACATTTTTTTTTGTAATTGAAATAGAGTCAACATTCGCAGATAAAAAAAAACGTTCAGATGACATCATAGTGATTCAGAATGAGGTTGAAAATTATTAGTAGACAAGTACACAATCATTCATTTGTTTGTTGTCGAAATAATTGCAAAAAATAGAAAATAACAGTTGTCTTTTTATTTTTGTTGTTGGTGGAAAATCAAATTACTCTTCAAGCTCAGGGTGAAGCGAGAGGGAATATCAGGCTTTTACTGACTAAAATCCACCCGCGTTCCTTTAGTCACCCTATGCGTTCCAGGGGCACGGTAACTCCAAAAAAACATGTGGTTTGTCTGTTATTTTCTATTGCATGTATTTCTTTCGAATAAGTTTTTTACACCAATTAAAACTAGAATATCTTGCATTTTCAAAATAAAAGTCAGAAAACCATTTAGTTCTTTAAAGAATCACTCAGCCTCGTTATTTTAATTAAGTCTATAAATCTTTATCTTACCAAAACAACATAGAAAGTGACAATTCCATCACTTTCCATGATACGATCTCCTTTTTGACCCTTTTACGTAATAAACAGGCTCTCCAAGTAGATCAACCACTGGATATTATTCTATCAACCAATTAGACGCCTCTTACAACCTTTACATAAAATAGTTTGAAGGAAATATGAATATTCATAGTAAAAGAGATATTCTGAGAATACGTAACCTGTTTCGAGAACGAACTGTTTTGAGATTGTGTAACTGATTAATCTAGACCCTTTTAGAATTTTAGAGATAATTTAGCTGGGAAATTAAATTGTTTACCTTCAAAATCATGATCAAGATATCAAGCAGTAAATATCTTTTTGCAGTACAGAAGTTTTTAAAACCACAAAAAGAAATATTGCAATGATGACATAAACGAATATTCTTGTTAACTGATGGACCAGTTACGTAAACCAAAATTAAAAATTTGATTTTAGAACATGTTCATCACTTTATGTACAACTGTCAAACTTTAGTAAACGTCAATTTGAAAACCTTTTGTCATCGATACTGGCCAGTTACACAAAATGCATTCTAAAATCAAATCCCTATTCCTTTTCGAAAGTGAGACAAAGTCGACTAAAAGTGGTAATTTTAGGTAAAATTTACGAGCTCCGAGATTAATATTGTTCAGTAGAGTGTACTTAAAGTTTTATATTACAGGCTGGGAACTGGGAACTTTGCGTAAGTGTCGTTTAAGACTACGCTGGCAAAAGTGACACCTGGTTAGTAGTAACTTACAGAAAACGTGTGATAATTCGCTAAGGTACTTGAGTTATAACGGAGACTTAGCCATTTTTCAGTGCGACACAATTCGATCGAATATTATAATGCAATTCAAGTTGCTATGAGTAAATGATAAAACCTTTGTTTTTACTAATACAAAATCAGAATGTTTTATTATTAGTGTTTAAAGTCGGTATGTAGGTATACTATAAACTAAAGAACCTCATTAAAGGTTTGCAACAATAAAAGAAATAAACACTAATTCGATTTTTAAAACCAAAGAATATATTCAGTTGAGATTAGGACGGCTGTCTGTGTGTAAAATAGTGATTCGATAAAAATAAATCCTGCAGTTTAACGCATGTGCCTTAAACCATTTTATTTATTACCAGAATGAGAGATCATAACCTAAAAGTTATTACTGACAGAAAAAGTAGTTGGGAAAAAAACCGGAGGCAGGAGACCACAGGACCTGTACTATGAGGTTTAAAGTAAGATTGTTTCATTCTTATTTCCAGTGTGGGTAAGAGATGGCGCTAGACAACCTGTATAGCTCTGTCTCTGACACTGAAATAAGAATGAAACAATCTTACTTTGAACATCATGGTAACCCCGTAGATCTGTGCTACACTGTAGACCACAGTATATGATGTTATCCACATCGCCGAAGATAGAACAACATGGCGAAATAGGCATAGATATATACCGATATAAGAATACAAATATAAAAAAAGGAAGGTCACGAGCCTCAGCATTGAGGATAAACTACGCAAGGAGGAGGAGGAAGAAACTTTTTTATCATCTCTGATTTTCACAATACTCATAAATTTCTAGTGTACTCATAGAAAAAACAGTTATCATCATCTTCCTGCCCTTGTCCCGTTTTATTTGAGGTCGGGACAATACGATTTTTTTCTTCCATTCTTTCCCGTCACCCGTCATGCTATCACTAACTCCCTTTTCTTTCATATCACTTCTCACACAATCCATCCATCTTTTCTTTGACCTCCCTCTCCCTTTCCATCTATCCATATGTATACTCATAAGTCTTAGTAACATGCGTTTTATTCCTGCTCTTCACATGGCCATACCCAGACAAACGATTTACTTTCAACTTTTCAATCAGGGCGCAACTTTTAAACTTCCTCTATTACCTGCCCCCCTAGCCAAGTTACGATCGTTTCGTTTGCGTCGAACGCCTCGAGTAGGCCACGCCTCTGATTCCTTTGTTCTGACGTCATCTCAACGCTCAGTCACGTGGTCAGAACAAAGAAATCGGAGGCGTGGCCTACTCGCATCGTTCGACGCAAACGAAACGATCGTAACTTGGCTAGGGAGGCTGTACACATTTCTCACTCTATCCATTCTCGTTTTACAACACATCCATTTAAACATTCTTATCTCCGCTACATGTAATCTTTTTTTATTCCTATTTTCACAGTCTGTTCAGACAGGCTAGTTGTGAAAAGTATTTTGCCTGTAAAGATTAAAGAATCAAGAATCAAAGCATTTATTTCAAATAAACCATTTACAGGCACTTTTGAATTGTCAAGAAGTAAGTCAGTCAAAAAAAAGAAGCTAATTGCATGTTCCAAACCGTATATCTCTATGGAGATGAATTTGCAAGAAACTCTATGGATATTCTTTTCAATCATGTTAAGTATTAAGAAATACATGTTACTTGCGGGGTTACAATGACATTCAAAGTAAGATTGTTTCATTCTTATTTCAGTGTGGGTAAGAGACAGAGCTATACAGGTTGTCTAGCGCCATCTCTTACCCACACTGGAAAAAAGAATGAAACAATCTTACTTTAAACGTCATGGTACAGGTCCTGTTCCTAAACATTAGGCAATGCAAAACAAATTTCCAAAGAAAACGCTGAGAAAAATGATTATTCTCAACTTTTACCTCGTTTCTAAATCATTAAACTCAACACACGTTAAAAATGCTACAAAATATTGTGAAAAAACCAAGTTATTTGCCCGTCAAGTGACAGTGACGAGCGAACAATCACAGGTATCAGTAAACATGCGAGGTGTTTGTTTAACTCGGCGCAGGCGCAGGCGGGGCGGTAGGCGGGTAGTCGTATGTAGCAACTGTATTATGTGATACTAGTATCAAATAAGTGTTAGGTATGATTTGTTCAGTATATTTGGTTAGGTTTTAGTAGGTGTATGTCATTGTAATTTTAAAGATTACTGCGCAAATTGTTCGCTCTACCAAACGCACAAAGTAAAATTCTAATAGTGACTAGCACATTGTAAGTGATTTTCGTTCGCTAGGATTTTTCATTAGATTCAGATTCAGACTTCTACAGTAGAATTCTCAGTAATCCCATCTTGACTAGAGTCATGGTCTCACATTATTATAGTTCATTCTAAAAGTACCTTTAAAACAGAGACATTATCAGTAGCAAGCTCAGTAAACCATGATATAGCTCTTAAGACGTATTATTTCATTATTTGCTTAGGAAACCATAAAATTTCTTGATTCTTGAAACAGTAATGAAGATACAAGAAAACCAAGGTTACCAATATAGCCAGAAAATAGATAGAAAGAAAGATAAAACATTTATTCGACGCAACTTAGAAAATGAATAGACAATAAACCAAATCGAAGAATCGCTAAAGTGAAGTGAAACGGTTCAGGACACTTTGCTCGCAGAACCAATTGATGAACCGAAAGGTTCTGGACTGGCAACCACGTACTGAAAGACGCAGCATTAGAAGGCCTCCTACAGGGTCTATAGGGATAATCTATTAGAATGCGATGGATGCGATGATGACAATTCAGGGAAGCCTATGTTCAACAGTAGGCTGAAATAATAATCATGAATGAAACATAAATCTTGTATTACAAAATAATCAACATGGATTCCATCGACCCAAAAAGCAGGAAATCCTGTAGAAAATACTGATTGATTCGTTATTGTATAGCCAATGCTTTTCCTGTTTTATAACCTACAGCAATATCTACAAACAAACAGGACATGCCTATTAGGTAGGTACTGCTTACTGAAGTAAAGTGCGGACGTGCAATATTTATGATCAATATTTAACATAGTGGATCGTGAACAAGCCATGTCCGTTGGGGCAGCGATTAGGTTGTCTGTTTGATTGTGCTATCGACAACACTACCATAGAGGTATTTAAAGTTTTATGAGGTTGTAATACCATAGATAAGAAGGATTTTTCAATGTTTTATAAGTGGCTAGCTGTCCCCGTAGTTTCACCCGTGTTTTCCTCACTCTTTTTGGTCATAGCGTATATGTTATATAGCCTATAGTTTTCTGCAATAAATAAGCTATACAACACTAAAATATTTTTTTCAATTCGTACCAGCAGTTCCTGAGATTAGTCGTGCAAACAAAACTCTTTAACTTTTTAATCGCGATTTCAATATTTTTGTTTAGATATGTACTTACGTTCGATTTCTTTGATATTTTATATAGTAAAACAACGTTTGGTGGATCAGCTACTACTAGTAAAATATAGATTCCTTGTAGCTTCGAGACAAATTCACAGCTTAGTTGTAATACCCATGTATTACAACTCCTAAACAGTGGTTGAGTAAAAAACCCTGTCAGTCCAAAACCCTACCCTCAGTTACTTTTAAGAGGCTCCTTTTCCACTCGCCTATGGTCAACATCGAACATGGTTTAAAATCTTGTTGCTTCATCTAACGCAATCCAACGCGATGCTTGATGAAGAGGCAATGCAAAAAAAAAGAGATAACGCCTGAAATCTCTGTTGGCTTTCGGTAATTCCGTGATTTACTCGAATATTTCACAAAACTTGTTCCAGGAAAAACTGTGTTTTTTTAAACCATCAAAAGTTTTTGAAAAATTATTTCGTAATTCAGAATCTTGATTAAATTTGCAAGGCTCCTATTGTTACACTATTATGTTTTTTTTTTTAATTTTGAATAAATTATGAAGTGTCAAAATTCATGCAAATAGCAGATTTTCAGAGGTCTTTACTGGATTAGTTATCACAAATTTATAAATTGATTTCAATAGAAACCTAGATAATATCCACAAGATACTGTATTTCCAAAATATCTAATGAAAAATGTTTAATAACGTCATAATCGCGTAAGAGCGGTTGTATGAAAAATACAAAACAAACTACTTTCGTGAGTTAAGCAATGTTTACGATTGTCAGTCTCGGTATTGCGTTGTCGTAGATAATATTATTATACCACCAATTATATTAAACAGATTAGAAAAAAATACGTAATCTCAATTCAATCACTGAAGTGTGCCCAGCTTCGCTTAACCGGCGACAACGAGCTCTGTTATCGCGTCATCGCCATTTTTATTTTCTAAATTTTTACTGGCTGAAAATAACAGTCGTAAAGGTGAGGCTTCAATAATTTCACCCGACAAAGCTTTTTCAAAATCCGATGTAACGTAACACTGACTATCAAAACTAAGTATTGTGATGTAATGAAAACAAGTCTTGTACCGTAACATATTATGCATACCTAATTCCGCGGGGATTTTCTGGATAGGAGACTAGGTAGCCGCGGCTTCACCCGCGTACATGAAATATAGCCTAGTTTACTCAGAAATAAAGCAGCTTTCAATCGGTTAAAAAAAAAATTTGCAGTCGGACCAGTACTTTCAGAGATCACCTCCAACAAAAAAAAGAAAAAACTTTTCCTCTTTATAATATTAGCGTATAGTGTAAGATGAATGTATTTTACTTTTGACGTAAAATCAAATCAGCAATCGCAATCGGACCAGTACTTTCAGAGATTACCTCAAACAAACAAAAAAAAAAAATAATTAAGAAAACAAACTTTTCCGCTTTATTATATTAGTAAATAAAAAATCTCCATTTTAACAAACAAATAGTTTGCATTTTATGTTGATTTACAAAGTGGTTTCTCAAAGTGTATAACCGCGTCTTAAATAAAACAACAAATGAAAACAAAACTCAGATTAAAACAAAACATTAATCGGATATTTGACTTCACAAATAATTGTAACACAAATTAAACACTACTTAGAACATGTCCAACAAAACAGAAACAGCCTAGATCCGACTGTTATCAGGACAGTTGCTTGTCTAGAAGTCTCAACATGTTTCAGACCATAAGACAGTTTGCAGTCGTGATAGTCCTAACCTATAATCCTGACTAGATTGTGTTGAAGACCCGGTTTTACGAAACACAGTTGAGATTTACTTTCTCGGTCAGAAAACCTTTGTATGTTTTTCATAACTCTTATTTTCATTTAAATTATTTCTATTGGCAAAACCTAGCGATTAATTTTTAAGATCTCGTATATGATTATCACCTTTGACCATTATGGTCAAAAAACTCACCATCTTAGCTTTTTCCCAACTATCTTAGGGTATCTTAGGGGCTCAGCAGGGTCAAATCCCCAGTAGGGGGCCACGGGTAGTGTAAAAGTGAAACCCGGTTGTTCTGGGACGAAGGCAAAGAAGGAACAGGAGTGGGTTTTAGTCAGTAAAAGTCTGACACTATCTCCCGCTCCGCCCAACCTTTCTTACTTTTATTTCAAACTTTCTTGGGGTCGAATTCCAGTCTAACCGGCTGAATACCTTTGTATTACATGGAACGACTGCCTATCAGACCTCCACAACTCAGATACTGGGGAACATGACACTCTTCGAATATACTGATTTTTACATTTTAATAAAGTGTAAAAACGAATATTAGTCTCTTAACCCTTTAACCATCTACGTCGGATATACCCGACAAATACTAACGCGTTTATTCCGCCAGGGTCGCACATCCACGACCAACTAGCTAGCTACTAATTCTCGTCAGCTCTTCTGCCACCTATGGGGATTGAAGAGCGAAACGATGGAGTAGCTAGTCGCAAACACATGACCCTGGCGAATCCTCAAAAAACATTAGGTTAGTCGAAAGGCAAGAAAAACCGTTTTTCAAGAAAAAAATTAAAAAAAATTACGAGGAAGATATATTGAAAGTTAAAGAGAAAGTTACAGATATGGCTTGCTTAAATCATCCAATACTTATCTCAAAATACTCTAGAATTGCACGCCCAATATTTATTTTTTCCAATAACATAAAAGAGCTCTTAGCAAATCAAATAAAATAGGTATATAACCCTGAATCAAAGAAAAACTTCAAAAAAATTATGACGTAATTCCGCCTCAAATATTGCCACTCAGTCTTGACTTTACCAGTAACTCATAAAGTGACTTCTAAGTGTCCTAAGTACACACCTGTTTACTCCAGAACTTTACTAGTAACTCAATGATAACATAATTTCAATATCAAGTGCTCAAAGTAAATATCAAATAAGTTCACTGTTGATTTTTTATAGATTAAACGGCGATATTACTCCAATAAGCCATGTTTAAAGGTCGATACCCCCGAAACTGAAAAATAAATATTTAAGAACGATTGCTGGGAATTATAAGTTATAAGTTTTTTTTTTGTGAATTGCGTAGTTGAATCTTCAAATAATTTTCATAATATAATTTTTTTTTCGGTGTGCTCAAGTCTTTTATTTGTGGTAGTAAACCATCAAATAACTTCTCTCGCTCTGGGTCTAGCAAGAGGGCGCGTCAGACTTTTACTGACTAATACCCGCCTGTTTTCCTTCAGTAGCCTTTTGCGTTGCAGGACCGCGGTAACACTTCCGACTTATCCCGCAGCCCAAGTATAGTACACTTTTCAATTGTGTAGCTTATAATATTTATATATATATATATAATATTTATATGTTATCTTTTATATATAATAGCTATATTATGTCTATGTATAGTCTAGTTTATAATTTTAATCTAATATTTCCTTTATTAATTTGCAGTACACCGCAGAATACCCCCCTTTTTCTATTTCAAATTTTTACATTCCACCCTAAGGTTGTCTGGTAGATATCGCTGTCAGCGATAAGACCGCCTTTGTACCCATAGATTTAAGTTTGTGTAAAAGTTTTGTTACTATTTTAGGTGTACAATAAAGTTTATTCTATTCTATTCTATAGTAATCTGTAAGTTTATTTGTGAAACGTAATATTACAAATCACCAACAACATCAAAACTACAAAAAAAAAATACGCCGATCTGAGATTGGAGTTTTGGTAGAATATTTCACCGGGGCCCTGGAACAATGACAAAGAAGAAACAGGAGTCGGTTTTCAGTCAGTAAAAGTCTGACACGCCCTCGCGCTCCGCCCAAGAGCGAGAGATGTCATAAGATGATTTTCCCACCTGAGAAAAAAAAGCCCATTGCCAACATTTCTTTAAAAATTTTACTTCAAATGATACGTTTACAGTCTTGTTCTTAACAAAATTCCTTCTCAACTGCTATCTAACTACTTATACTAAGTTTTAGTTTAGAATGAAGGTCACGATATTATCTTGAAACAGAAGCTTCAATAATATAATAAAACTGAGCAAATCTAATCGTGAGGCGTGGCACGACTTAACCTTTCCTGAGCGATGTAGACGATGCAGGGAATCTTACTAAAACAGGAGTTACGACTTATACAGGGTGTAACTCAAAGAAGCAGTCATATTTTACAAACTTGGTCTTTAAGTCAAGGGTGAATAGGTTACTTCTACGCAAGCGTGATCCATCGTCGACAACATCATCGCTTGCCATCAGGTGAAATAGCGGTCAAAAGATAGCCTATAAATAACAAAAAAAAAACTGAATAATAATAATAATGGAATATAATAACTACTACGGAAGATAAAACGCATTCTGAAAAAAAAAAAACTTATTACTATATATTTTTTCTTTCTTCCAAACTTAAAAAAAATATCGTATAATAATTACACGCTTAAACTACAGAACAAATAAACGTTATTATTAAGTTATTATTATGTTATTGTTGTTTAAGTTATTATTAAGTGGCAATGGGCAGGGCACATTGCTCGCAGAACAGATGGCCGTTGGGGCCGAAAGGTTCTGGAGTGGCGACCGCGTACCGGAAGACGTAGTGTTGGAAGGCCCCCTACAAGGTGGACCGATGACCTGGTGACGGGTGCGGGAATCCGATGGATGCAAGACGCACAGGACCGTTTTTTGTGGCGACATTTGGGGGAGGCCTATGTCCAGCAGTGGACGTCTATCGGCTGAAATGATGATGATGATGATGGTTACAGACTTTTTTTGTAGCTCATAGTTCCTATCGGTATGTACGACAATGATATGGAAGCGCGGTGTATCCTAATACAGGCACTGTTTTGCACAATAAGCTATTTTGTTTTTAATTTTCCATACAAAATTATTATCAGTTGATCTAATCTAAATTAGTATGGGATGTTTTTTTTTTGGAAACTGGCTGTGACTTTTTTGGAGAAAGTTGTTTATTACGATGAGTAAAAGTAATTATTAATTATTTTTTTTAATCTATAATTTTTTTCTATTCTATTCTACTTTTATACTTTGGCTATACTTTTATTTACACCTTGTAAAGTTTAGATAGAACTTCAATATTGACTTTTAGATGACAGAAAATATTTAGCAAACTGTTTGACTTTTAGAAATAATTATGTAAAAAGAATTAAGAAGAAGTTTATAAATTAGATATTATATAAACAATCATCTTAATCCTGCAAAACTTATCATTGTAGGTGGAGAAAATTCCGAGAAAAGTATTTCAGCCGCCCTAGTCAAGTTACAATCGTATCGTTCGCGCCGAACACCTTGAGTAGCCCTTTTACATATTTCTAAAAGTCAAACAGTTTGCTAAATATTTACTGTCATCTAAAAGTTTGGGCTGAAGTCCAGTTAAAGAACACACAGCCTGCTAGACAGAAGAAATATTTTCATTTTTAAAATAAATTTCAACACATTTCTAGCGACTCGGAATTTTCCGAAAGTCAGTTTACCTAGACAAGTAAGTATTTGGAATGTTTATTATCGATACTACATGATCAGCACATATTTACTCACTAACGTTACTTGCACCTTGTACATTTATTATGTTTTATGTATCTAGCTCAACAACGTGGGTGGAATTCTCGGTTTACTTTTCACACAAAAAACCCAACATTATGGTGTATATCATCACCATATTACGTCGTCGTCACGGAATTTATAGGTCTTGTCATAAAATAGATACGTGATAGAAAAAACGAAAAGGACACCCGCGGGTAGCGGCGGCCAAGCGGGAGCGAGGACGAGGATACGCCTCGCTCCTTGCGTCACCATATCAACAAAGCGGGGCCCACGCGCTAATGTATTCAACGCGGCGATTGATGAAGTATAAAATTTCTTAGTACCGTCTCACTCACAATGGAATTATGATAATTTATCGGTTGGCTTGTGCCGGCCGAGTGTGTGGGAACGCGCGCGGCACGGGCTTTCCCACGACGCCGCGTTACGAAGAAGAACGTCTCATTGGCTACGATCAGAAGCGTCGCTTACGCCGTTATCCGCTCGCGTGTCAAAGCGGTCTCGGTTCCGACAGGTCGTAAGACGCAAGTGGCCCGCGCTTGGGGCACGATTCGCCTATTCCGAAGGCAGTGTTGACACATAGGACGTTTTGCTGTCTAGCGGTATGAGACAGAATTGGAGTAAGTAGCGTCACGGCGGCTTCGACCGCACAATGGGTCGGTGTCGAGTCGACTAGCGGTGCTGGGAACAAACTCACACCTCTGCAAGGTGATAGTCAATGTTATTGTTTTGACTGACTAATTAGGATGATGTGTTTGTAACTCAAGGATGTTCTTTATGATAAATGACTATTTTGTGTCATGTTCTAGGATTAGAGTAAATAATAAATAGCCTTATTAAATTATGTTTATAGAAACATCTGTTAAAAGTTAAATGGCTGTTAGACAGTATTAATCATGTCAACTGTAATAAATAATGCTTGTAAGAAATATGATTTTCTCTATAAATGATAGGGGAAAAAAACTAGCAGTAGGAGAAATATTCGTAAAATCTAACTCACATTGCTGGTTTTCAAACAGAGTTGGTCGTGAGCCGTGCAGGTAGTCACGGCAACATTTCTCAAAGTAGGCCACAAGGCACAAATAATAATTAATAACACACGTAAGCAGTAAAAAGTCGGTGCGACAGTAATAATTTCTATTCGTCACTCTGTCTGTATGACCGACGGAGGCGATAACGCGCCTCATGTCGCCGGAGAACTGCGCCCGCGCCGATGCCTCAGGGCTGCCACACGACAAAAAAATATATACTTCTTTTAAAAATATTTAAAAATTAAACTATACTTACTTCTTTTATTTATTTTTTCTTCCTTTCTTCCACGATTTGCACATCAATAGCAAATTCGATACTTAACAAAAAATATCTTTAAGCATTGTAAAACGATTGACCAGAGCATAACAATTAAAAATATGACTACAAAACTCGTAATAAGACTTTAAATGCACAGACTTATTAAAAAAAAAACGGGAATTTCATCCCTTGACAGTTATTTAATTCATCGCCACGAGTCACCTTGTGACGTCAGAGCATACCTATTCTTTGGCGCGCGAATGGGGGAGCGTCACGTCTTGGCGTGCGTATGCGCAGGGTAAACTAAAGAGGGTGCCCGTGGGAACTTGTGCTAGCCAGCTGCTATCAGCTGAGACCCTCACTTAGATGTACAGCTGTTTAATCTTACCGACTTTGATTTATTTAATAAATAATAGTAATGTTAAATAAATGGCGCGAAATTTTGTCCAAATTGGTGAAGTAAAAATTTCTTTCAGGCTGAAAATGACAAAATTCTTCGATTTAGACAAAAAATATTTAGTTAATAGATTTATCGGTTCTTTTAATTTTTTACAAACACTTTTATAGAATCCAAAATACTTTCCTTCTAATTTTTAAAGTTTAAAAAAAAATAGCGAAAGGTCAGAAAAAAAAGAAAAGGTAATTCTATTTTAACACATGTTTTTTTTTAGGCTGTTTATAGAAATTTGTGTAAAGTAATACTTAATACTGTAATGTTCTAAATAATCTAGGAACAAAATACAATAATACGTGTTTTAAAAATACAATTAAAGTTACACCTTAATGTGGGTATTTTTAATACAGGGTTTATAAAACAAACAACAAAAAAAACAATTACCTAGAAATTCTAATCTATCTTTAAAATCATGAATCATCTAAGAATAATATAAATCTCAACATTCCGAAAGTGCCACCCCTGCTTTATCACGGGCGTTTTGCCACAATCGGTGTAGGGCGCATAAAAGCGGAGCGACGGGCGGCGCGCGCGCCATTCGCTCACAGACCGTCGCGCGCGCTCCAATGATCCTCCCCGCCCGAAGCATGTCGCCGCCGCACGGCGCCTTCCACCCGCCCGCGCACCAACAACCCGACGAGGAACCCGTCTCCCGAACATACCAGTACCGCAAAGTCATGAAACCTATGCTAGAACGAAAAAGAAGGGCACGCATCAACCGCTGCCTTGACGAACTCAAAGACCTTATGGTAACCGCCCTGCAAGCTGAAGGAGAAAATGTTTCCAAACTAGAAAAAGCCGACATTTTGGAACTCACCGTCCGACACCTCCACAGCCTCAAACGGAGAGGTCAATTAGTGCTGAAACCTGAAATGTCATACCAAGAACGTTTTCGTGCTGGATTTACTCAGTGTGCTACAGAAGTGTCTCAGTTTATTGCGAACGCTACGTTAGCTGCCACTGCAATGCAACGTCAAGGTCCAGTGGATCCTCAAGCTGGAGCAAGGTTGCTGCAGCATTTAAGTAATTGTATAAGAAGGTTGGAGAATCCTCAAGTGGTGCAGCCTCAACCGATAGCGCCGAATGGTGTTGCGAGGCCGACGCCTCTGCAGGCTATTGCGCCGGCGCCTCCACAGCAGCAGCAACAACAGCAGCAGGTGATGCAGAGGACGTCGTTATCAGAGCGAGGGTTGAAGAGGGTGGCTGAGCCGATGGACTCGGAAGCAACGCTCGCGAAGCGTGCGTACGCGCCGCCCTCGCCGCCTCACAGCCCCGCCTCCGAGCCCGACTCCGCCCAGTCTATGTGGCGACCGTGGTGACCGAGCTGACCGGTGCCCTCGCTGGTGACTGATGCAGTAGTGCCTGGTGTGACAGTGGTGACTGCTTCCCGGCTCGCATGTGGACCGTGTGACAATGTGTGATATCATTTATATTGTTGTTTGTTTCTATTAACGTTCCTAGAACTGATGTGTGTTAACGAAGTATGGGTTGTTCTCGCTTTGCTTGTTGAAGTTTTACTTTTTTTTTATTTAATAAATTAAGGTTTTCTTTGTTCAGTAGTAATCTGTTATTTTTGTATTCCTAACTTCAAAGTCTTCCGCGTCGGTTAAAGCATTTACTTATACGTTTAAGTACCACGTAGCGTAGTTAGCACCTAAGTTGTACTGTGATAAATAGTTAACTTTGATAGGAGTTGTTAGGTTAGTGAATTCGCAGAGGATGTGTACTGTAGGCTATTTGAATGATAAAAAGGAAATAAACAATGTTTGAAGCGATATTTGTTTTGTTTTAGTAACCACCTTGTTCTAACACTAATAGTAATGTATCTGCATTACTATAAATATTTCTTATTCCATCTATAGATACCCAACCATTTATTTAATTATTTATCAAATAACTGTACCTTATAATCTTCTTCAAATTTAATACGATTACTTGTTTCATCAAAATCTCATAGTCCCGCAATATCTCATCTACCAACTAATTAGTTCTTAAATACGACTCTGACTCTTAATTTCCTTATCATCTTAATTCACATCTTAATTAGATATTGCACTAGTTATAACCAAAGGTCTTATTTCCTTACAATCTCCAGTTGCTTCAGAAAAAATCTTTCAGCTCAAGGTAAAAGATATCTTATTCGTTTTTCGTTTGAGTTTAAATTGCTCTAATGAAACTATCATTGCACATCTTCAGCTATAATGTAATGGAGTGCTGTTTTATTAAACATTCTTGTACATTTCTTTGTATTGTAACGTTGGTGTAGTTCACACGGTATTCAACAACCGTGCCAGATTTTATTGCCCAAGAGCGTCATCTATAAAATGATTCCGCTTTAGACCAACGACCCGCTTTGAAAACGTTATATCTATTTAAAATATTAAATCCATAAAAAAAAATGCTTTAAATGAGACTAAAACAATCGTCTTTGACTTTGCCATACCATATATGAGAATAGAGAAATAAATATTTGGTAAAATATTATTTAAAAAAAAAAACACTATTTACTTTTTACGGGAAAAGATTAATGATAACATCACCATAATATACATAAGAATAATCAGCCTTATAATACTCTCACAGCCAGAACTCAGGCCTCCTCTCTGCGAGAGGGTATGAACCATAACCATGGATGTCACATATTTTTGAATTTTCGATTTCCTCACGATGTTTTCCTTTAACAATTTGAGAGCAGTGTTGATGAAATAAATGACACAAAGTAATGCGCCTGACTGGGTTTGAACCCGCTACTTACAACTCGTAAGTCATGGCCGTTACCAAAACCACTGCTCCCATAATCTTCGCTTAAGAATAATTATGTCACTGTCCATTCATATTTCATACCTTCGATTTCTGATTTTGAAGTTGAGTATTTCTCAAACTCTAGCCTGAAAAACTATCAAAATTTGGCATTTGATTAGTTTTTGAGACGTTTTTAACTCGAAATACTCAATTCAGAAACCCGCCCGTAGTTTACCTACTTAGGCATTAAAATAAAACGTAGAAGTAAATCATAAAATAATGAATCACAATATTTTATTTTAAAATGTAAACAATTATCAAATGTCTTACTCAGAATTAATTAAAATATCGTGATTGAAATTAACGGTAAGCAATTATTGTGCTACTTATTACTCGGACTTGTGCTACTGACATCACTGTGCTACGTAGCAAATTCGTTCGAAAAATTATTATTTACGTTAGACAAGGAACATCAGTTAATAACAGTAAATCTATAGGTCAAAGTGACTTTAAATTCTTATTGCGAGAGGTCATCTAAACATGTTCCTGTCTGAAAATGGCAACAATCTGCTGCTGTTTGTGTTTCCTGAAAGCTTCCACCTAGTGGTATTTTAGTCAAGAGTGAATAGTTATTTATTTATTTATTTATTGTATCCTTTTATACTTACATATCCTATTGTACACCAAATACAAAAATAAATGGAAACTAAAAACTAAAACACATACGGACATACAATGGGCGGCCTTATCAAAAAAAAAAAAAAAAATTTGGACAGTAGTTGCCTGGACAAGAAATGGGGCTGTCATTGGTGTTGTTGGTGTGTCATTAGAGTTTTTTTATTTATTTTTTTATTTGATGTCAACTAGTGCTTGACTGCGATCCCACCTGATGGCTAGCTAGATAGAAAGCTTCTAGGTAAGCTTGCTTCTTCATTGACCACATCATCCCTTACCAACAGTTGAGGTAGTAGTCAAGCTTTTATTACTATTATATCTAGCCTATTATTATCTCTATATTAGCTTAGTAGCTTCCGCCAGCGACTTCGCTCGCCTAAAAGTAGGATTCTCCATACAAATATTGGAACCCCGTTTCATCCCCTTACGGAGTCAATTTTGGAAAATCATCTCTTAATGCTTGCTTACGTTATAAAAGGAAACCTTGTCCAAAATTTCACAATACTAGTCCCAGTAGTTTTGGCTATGCGTTGATATGTCAGTGAGTCAGTTTCTCCTTTTATATATATAGATTATTGATCGGGCAAAGGCCTCCCTCTATTCCTTCCATTGTTCCCGGCTCTGAGTCACTTCTTGCTAATTCCTACGGAAGACATAGAAGTCGCCCGCCATCTCCTTCTTGGTCGGTCGCGACCTAGTCGCGCGATTTCAGGGCACCAACTTAGTGTTTTACTGGCCCACCGCTTCATTGACATGCAGCAGACATGTCCAGCCCGGTCCCAGTGATCAAGCTTATAAATAACTAGCTTTTGCGCGTGGCTTCACCCGCGTGCATAAAATATAGCCAATGTCACTCAGGAATAAAGCCGCTTTCTATCGGTGAAAAAATTTTAGCAATCGGACCAGTACTTCCAGAGATTATCTTCTACAAACAAAAAAACATAAAGACAAGAAAACAAACTTTCCCTCTTTATAATATAAGTGTAGATAATAATAATAAAAAAAAACAATCAATTCGTTGGTCAAGCCATAGGTTACTTACTTAAACATATCATATTTTCGTCAATATTTTCATCTTTGTAGCAGCCAAAGATAGTTGTAAGGCCTTTCCAATTAACCTTTCATTTTAGCTTGCTTGTTTGGCAGACGCTTTGCTAGTCGCAGTTTATCAGGATTATCAGATTAGTGAACGCTACTACCTTTCTCATGATATAATCCATAAGTCGTATTTAACGACATTACATCACATTCATACTATAAATGCGAAAGTTTGCATGTTTGTCATTTGTCACTCTTTCACCCCGAAACGGCTGAATGGCTTATATCCTGGATTAATAAATTAATAGTAACAGGGAGAAGTATTAACTTTACGTCAGCGATACCATTGGCAGTAAAGAACAATTTTGTAAAATAGAATTATGTTGAAAAGGGAGAGGGAAGCTTTTTTGCCAGAAAACCTTGTTGAACGTATGTGGGCGACGATAGAGCACGCTTGCCTAAAAGTAACCTATTCACTCTTGACATAAAGCCCAAATTGTAACTGCTGTCAAAAACCCTACATTGTATTTTGATCATATATAAATTCGATTACTCTGCCTTCTTATGCCATCCTAAGTTTTCTATTACTTTTCATGTTTCTACCCATGAGAACCTGGAATTGACTCAAATTTCTCACTATCCCCTCGAAGGCCGATTGTACATACGTCTACGAATGACCTTGAAAAACTTAATTGTCGTTTTGTACACATGTTTGTACGAATTTTTTTTAGCCAAAAATTTTGGCTTCTATATCTTTGTATTTTCTAGAAAAATCCAGATATTTTTTTTTAATTTTATTTTTACTTTTTTTTTGGTGATTTACGTAAAAACGCGCAATTACGTAATAATAATACCCCGGGGCGCCCGAGGGGATATACTATTGTTATCCTTTTGTTATAGCTGTTGGTTCTCCTACTATTAAATAAATAAATGTCTAATTTCGCAAAACATAGACAGGAAATAATTAACAAAATTAACACTAATAAATAAAGCCCCTTCACAATCAAACAAACAGTATTATTTAATTATCGTTGTGACCAAATCGAGCGCATCCAAAAAAGTCGTTCGTGTTACCAGACCTTTAGAAGGAGCGATTACGGGCGGAGAGGCGGCGCTCGCGCAACGAGATGATACAGAAGCACGACAATGTGGAACAAGTATTTATAAATAAGAATTGTTTGGTAGAGATTCCAAACGTTTCAAAAAATAGTCTTACCATCAGTCTCACCTTACCATCAGATGGGAACGCAGTCAAGTACTACTCCATATCAATAAAAAAAAGTCGCAATGAATTAAAATAATATGTGCATAAATGTGTTACGTATAGAGACGTGGTGGATGGCTAATATCAAAATCCAATCTTGAATGTGTGTACCAGCTTTATACTTTCTTTTGTATCTTTTGAATCATTAATTTGTATTACTGTAAGTCACTAAACATTGGCTCAGGCCAGTTCAGACAATCTTAGGGATAGTTCGGTACTCTAAAATTTTTACTGGCTTGGGCCACGTCTTTCAACAATTTACTGAGTGAGAGTATAGTATACGCTCTGGTTTCAAGTAAAAGTAGAAGTATACTTTTACAACGACATTTTATAAATAGGATCAGATTTTCAGAACAGAGAAACCCAATCCCTTACGAAGGAGGAACACACAAATCCCAAACCACTGCTATTTAAAATTACACTCATTTCATCTAAAACAAATCATTCGCCTATACTAAACCTTCTGCGGCTACCCATTGGCGGCGCATGCGCAGGAATTAGTTCGGTACAGTCTAATTGGAACGGCGGCGTTGCGTGCGCGCAGCCGTGGGAAACGCCCGGTGAAAATACTATGGATCGCCGCAATTTGAGATTTAGTTACGGCGGTAAGCTTTTTTTTGATACCGGAGAACGTAATTTTGACGTGCGATGAATTATTGGGTGGTATTGGGACGGTTGGGAGTCTAGAATTGTTTTTTTTTTACAGTTAAACCTGGATAACTGGGGAGCTAGGATTTCATTTTTATTGTTATAAACTAGTGCTTGACTGCGATCTCACGTCATGGTGAGCAGTGATGTAATCGTTTATGGTGAGGCGCACTAGTTTATTAAGAGCCTAATCGCCCTAGCTTTAAAGACACCTAAATTATAGCCGGACAGGAAGACCGCAGCAGGCAAATTGTTTATTGCTTATTAAATATAGAGGTTTTTCATTTATATAGGTTCTTTAATAGCCTGGTTTAAAGTAACGTTGCCAAAACGCGAAATAAATCGAATGTTTGCAAACAGACATGTTGCATCCTGTCCGGATTCAAAAAGCTAAATTAAAAAAAAAAAAATCGATCTCAAACGGTTACATTACAAATGTAAATGAAACATTCGGTTTTTAAATAAATAATTAATTGTCTAACGTATAGGAGCGTCATGGTTAAAATCAAATGGTATTAACGTTATTTGACGTAAACGTAGCTTGAGCATTTGCTCAAGCTTGATATTGGGCCTTATTAGGCGAATTTTAGTCCTCTTTTATGAACCTGTTGTGTCCCTGCAGGGCAAAGGCCTTCTTTTCTTTCTTTCACTGTCCTCTGTCCTTAACCAATCCTTGATGTAGAAATCCAACACATGCCGCCATCATTAACTGTGCAAACCGCATTGCCAGTATTATACGTTTAGATTTTATTTTGGTTTCAGTAACGTAGTATTAAAAAAAAAAAATAGCACAAGCAACATTATCATCATAAACTATGGTAGCAAATAGCAAAGCAAAGCAATATTTATATACTTCCATATCTAATTATCAACGCTTGTTCACAAACGACAAAAGCAGAAACAAAAAAACAGGTAGGAAGGAATTTTATAATTTACATAACATTATAAAGACAAAACAAAGTAGAGAGTGGTTTAATCAATGTACCAATATCATTAATTGTTACAAAAAGGAACACAATCTTGATTGTGGCTGACAATTGCATTGTTAGCAGTCATTATCAATCAAGACAGGCTCTCATAATAGACGCCCACTGTTTAACCTTTTTATTAGCTCTGAATTAACATAACTTCATGACTTGTGAGCCAATTAATTGGGTAGAAAGGTGTCTCATGTCAAACAGGTAAGCATCGAGAATTTTGAATAAAAACTATTTGATATTGTAGATGTTCCAAGGCGGTATCATGTTCTATTGGATGATCCATTTGCATGTTAACTAATTTAGAACATGATTTCAATCTTACATTATTCTTAAGAGTTTTTTTTAAGTGTCCAATGCGGTAAATCTGCTTATTATGACTTAAACGAATATCTTAAACTATTGATAAATTTTCCATTCCTTATGAATTCTTCCAGAGTACAACAATAACATTAAAAAAAAACTTTTGCAAGAAAAAGCAATAACTAAACTTGAAAATTAAGCTTAACTCATTACGTTTGACAGACTACCTTACTCACACTACAAGTCTAGCAAGTCCTTTAAGTTAACATAAAACCCCTTTCATTAAACTAGTACCTACAAGATACCCAGTGACGTGGACAAAGTTGACCATCCCGGTTTTACATCGTCAGGGTAATTTCAACAGAACAGGTCCTAGTATAGTCCCCTGCGTCACACTTGTAAAAGTATACTTAAGATAATAATTTTTCCAGGACTTTGTAATTTTATTTTATTTATATTTAACAAGAATTATCATATGCTGATACAACATATTGAAATTCATCCGAAAAACTTGTACTTGGGATAGATTTTGAGAAATGTTTGGTACTAAAGACTTTTTACGAGTTACAGGTAAAGTTTATCAACAAAATGTAAAAAAATATACACAACACATTCTACTAATTAATATGAAGTGTAACCGGATCACTAATTAACAATCAGTGATCAACTTCTTCACTAAAATGGAGCGATAACCATTAACATTTTAACACTGGCCATTGTCCGACCATAACGGTACTCTTCAAGACGACTTTGTTTTGTTTTTTAAAAACACACTGATATATGGATATCGAAAGTGCATACAAGAGCAACTGGCTTGCGACGGATTAATTTGCAATGAAGGTCGCAAGGACAAATAAGGACATAATTATAAAGCCCACGTCAATAAAACTTATAAGCCCTTTTTAAGTCTACCAAATTGGATATTACTGTGCTGACTCCAATTTATTCCTGCAGTACTTTTAAGGTACTTGTTGCTGAGTATGCATCGATTCTGTGCGAGCAAGAACCTTTAAAAAAGAATTAATGTTTTTGAACTCACGGTTCTTCATGTTTCCCCAAAAATATCTCGATAAAGTCTTTTACCTAAAAGCTCAGATCCATAAACTAAGCCTAACCTCAACAAATTTCATTAATAAGATTAATATCTCTCATATCCATTAACCGACTAAGCGAGTATAAATCTACACAGGAAACTATTTAGATAATAATTAACGCCAAATGCAGGAAGACGTGTAATGTAGACGCCATCATAGATATTACAGCAAGAAACATAAGTTTATTATGAGTAAACGGAAATAATACAGACTAAGATTAATCTTGACTATATAATACGTATCCGCTGCTTATATGTGAGCCGATGAGCTTATCTCAATGGTGTCTAGACTAAACGTTACGTTAGAAGTTGCTCGGAGTGCATGCAATTCGTGGTACTATATTACGTTACAAGTAAATGTATGCATGGAAGGGATTTCATTTTGTTTTTATATTTTTTATAAGCTTGCGCTTATCTATGATACCGGCACGGATCTTGAGCGCTGACTTCTACAGTTCTACTTGCGCAGAAGCACGCAGAAGTGAAATATTGGGTCTCTTTAGTGGTATGAAAAGAGACGCGGGGGCGGGGAGTGCAATCCTTGTACAGTGATTGGCTCGCCAATGTGTACGATGCATAAAGCGATCCCCGCTCTTTCGCCGAGCGCTCAAGATTCGTGCCGCTATCTGTACCTTGTCTACCTTATAAGCGACATGTGGTTGACGATGGGGCACGCTTACCTAGAAGTAACTTATTCAATCTTGATTGATATTGTAGTTATCATGATACACAGATACCGGTCGATTGTTGCCATTTTCAGAGACGAAGATGTTTAAATGACCTCTCGTAATAAAAATTCATAGTCACTTTGACTTACAGGTTTACAGTTACTAAGTGATTCCTTGTCTAAAATTAATAATAATTCAATTTGCTACGTAGTGATTTTAGTAGAACAGATTCGAGTAATAAGTAGCAAAATTATTGCTTACCGTTACTTTCATTTAAGATATCTTCTACCAATATTTTTATTATAGGTCAAGCATAGGAGCAAATCTGTAGAAAAAAAAATCAACAAGCGTACAACTAAGGAGTGAAATTCCTTTCTGGTGTCTGTGTTTCTAACAGTGAACAGAGATTCATGGCCTATAATATCACAGTAACCAAGCATTTATGGAGATAAAAATAATTTATTATCTTTTGTCCTACCTAGCTTTTTCTTTACTTTCTTTCGATGTTCTAGCTTTCTATCACTGAAAAAATTTTTGAAATCGGTCCAAATTTTTTAATTCTAATAATTATCCTTTACCAATTTAATACGCCAACATAATTAACAGTTTTATAATATTAGTTTAGCTTCTACGGAAAACCCCAAACAATCTTAGATCACTCAACTTCAAGATTAATTAATAGATTTGACTAACAGTAATGCCTGATCAATAAAATCAAGAAGAATACGTAATGTAAAAAATAAATTGAACATAGAGAAATCCAATCATTTTGACAGTACAGAAACGAAATAGCAACAGATATTTGGTTCAGTAGCGGATCACAAAGCAAAATAATGACTAGAAAACAACGTTTCATTGCACACCAGATCAATAAAAGATACACATTAATTTCAAAAGAGTTACACAACTTTATCTTGCCACATCTTCTTTAGGATAGACAAGAGTTATTTGTAAAGGCGTTGAATGAGGCAAAAACAAGTGCTTTTGATCGCGTGCCAGTCTCTTTACATCGCAATCGTTTAATTACATAAAACAAAATAAGTAATTGAATCATGTATGGCTTCCTGTATCAATATTTATGGTAAGTACGACGTAGCTTTTATTGTTGAGTTCCGTATCTTTATAGTGAACATTCACTCAAGTTATGGGCTATAATTTTGTGTAAAGTTTTCGCCATGCGATATCATCATCATCATTTCAAACTTAAGACGTCCACTCCTGAACAGGAGCCTCTCACAAGTGTTGCGACAATGACCAGTCTTGTGCGTCTCATGACATACTGAGGTTTAAATAAATCGTAATACTCATTTGCCTCTCTTATCTGCCATCGGTGAATCCACAATCGATAGGTTTTTTTTGAGGAATTTTACCAAAAAAAAAATCAGTTTCCCAATTTCCATTACCTGATTAGTCAGGGTGTAAGTTTCAATCCTTTTTTTCTCTCTCTCTTTTATTGCATCTACCACTATTCCTTTCTGCATCACCCAAATGTTGACTGATAGAAAATACCTAAGGCATAAAGTCCGTCTCTGTACCTTTATGTGCATGAAGTATGTGATAAATAAATAAAATCCCATCCTTATGTATTTCGTAACTATCTTTGTTACAAAAAAAAATCAATCGGACCCTAAAACCATTACCTATAAGTAACGAAAGCGTAACTCGACAAAAAGTAAAAGTGTTATTTTTTTCTATTGCGTTGCTCTACGAATCTGCCTCTAGTTTTACGTAAGTCCCTTTCGATTCTAGTACTCCGATGTCTCGATCGTCCGTTTTGTTACTTTCCATCGATTCTATTGTGATATTTGTAATAGATATAACAATTGAATACGGAAACATCACTGGCACGAGGTGGTGATAAAAAATTACTATTATTATTGTTTTTTTATTGTATCCGATAGATAGAGGACAAATCGGTACAGCTTCTGGGAAATTGTCGTTTTTTTTATTGTTGTCAGTATGTTCCAATACTTTCATTGTGTCAATAGAATGTATTATTAATATCATTATAAGTAAATTGCATTTTTATTCAATCTGATTTATTTTCGTAACTTGTAGCCTCTTCTTTTCAGCTTCAATGTTATCAAGTATTAAATTAGGTCCATTTTAGAAGACGTCAAAGCAATCTTGGTTTGCCACAGATACAATAATTTATTAAACTTATAAACATATCATACTAACTTCTACCAATGGCTTCACTTGCATGAACGTAGAAAATAATAGCCTATAGTCAGTAATAAAGTAACAATCTTCTAGATAAACAATTTTTTGAATCGGTCCCGTAGTTTTGAGTTTATTCATTATAATCAAAAATACAAGCATACAAATAGTTTCTCTTCATAATATTACTTTATATAGATTTCATCAGTCATAGGTCAATATTTCCTTCGTCATATTCCATAGTTTACGAAGCTATGCCCACAAACACAAGCTCATCTTCCAGAGTACCATCTCGGTATTTGACTAGTGGGCGTGTGTAGGAGGACTGAATAATGCATAGATTATTAAGTATTTATCAAAGTAATCGTGAGAATTGATGATTTTCTTCAAAACCTATCGATTTGTCATGCCCACGTGACATACGATGGACGTATGTTAGCTTTCACTTGTATGGTTATACGTTTCAAGTGAGGCTTACGCGTCTGTTTCTTTTGCTGCCTCAAGTTCATCAATATCATTTTTAAATTTCAGTATTTCAGTGTCTATAAGTATCTTCCGAAGCTCAGTAAAGACCTCTTTACAATCTCCTCAGTTATTTCCCTAACAGGCCTTGTACTAAGAGGGTTTCGGAGCAGTCTTTTGAGAGGTCACTGGACTTTTCCTGTGTGCTGATGGTGATCACCGGGGTGGTAAATTATGGTTCCTTCACCGATACCTATTTAGATGAGTTTAGAAGCAGCTTAAAAATGGTTTAGTCCATTATTGAGGGATTTTTTAATATCATTAAATAACTTTCACGCTCTGAGTAGAGTGAGAGAGGGACTGTCAGACTTTTACTGACTAAAACATAACCATGTCCCTTCAAAAACACTTTGCGTTCCAGGACTTCCAAAGATTCCGGTCCGCAAAGATCCTTTGTAACACTCTCTCAGCTCTAGCGAATTGTTTAGTCTTTAGCGATAGTTTAGAAGTTACTATCTCAATTTCGTATATAATTTTCTGTACCTATGTGTATAATTACCACTCTAACATAATTGATTTTAAAATTAACAATACTAGCCATATACATATGTTAAATTTCAGATCTATACCTACCAATACCTTATCAGTACCTTTGTACTCCTGTCTACTTTGTATTGTCTATTTTCTGTTTTTGTGTGTACATAAATAGTAAAATAAATCTATACGTATAATAAATTTGTAAAAGTGAAAATTCTGTACATTGAAAATATCAAAAAAATAAATGGCGGGGGGTGTTATTAGATCGACACCGAACCCAAAAATGTGATTAAAAAGTTTTTTGTCTGTCTGTCTGTTTGTTCAGGCATCACGCAAAAACTGCCGGTTCGATTACGATGAAACTTGGTATAATTATTCTTTAATATCTGGGCACCACACTGGGTACTTTTTATCCCGGAAAAGTACACACAATAAAAAACAAACTCAATTTTGCGGTTCGATCTCTAGACCCGATTACTGTACCAACCGTAAATAATAAGTTTGTCATAGGTTACGTCACCCGCAGTGGAGTTCACTAAGGGGCGCTGCACTCGGCTAAGATACTGTAATATTTTACCTTAAGATACAATATCGCTCGCCATACAATTCAATGGCCACTCACACACGACAAAGATAATAAATAATATTTCATATTTTCGTATCTCAAAAAAACCTAATAAAACCATTTCCGACCTCTACGTGGACGAAGTCGCGGGCAAAAGCTAGTACATACATATGTTAAATAGCAGATCTATCATACCAACCGTTTACCTAATTATTTTTGTGGTAATGATCTCTGGCAGCTACGAGTTAATTTTCAATATACTAATTTTAGTAAAACTCACTAATTATGTACATTTTAGCGAGACTTAAGTTTGCACCGATCTAAATTTAGTCTTGTAGCGCTAGACGGTCGCTCATTAACTCTATTAAATAATGCTAAGTTTCTCACAGATAGATTTCGTAACGTGTGTGGCCGATGAATATATTAAAACTAATAATTAACCTAGAATAGACACAAAAACATAACAGTATGGCCGTATTCATCAAAGTGAATACAAGCTTATTATTGAGGTTTATGGATGGCGAGCAATGAGTAGATCATGGTTTAGTGAAGAGCAAACTTAGGTCAACTGCGTGTTGTGTTCTACGCGCACCTCAAGGAGATAGGGTCATTGACGATTCGGACACAATATAGGTATTAATATCTATATTGTGTCCGAATCGTCAGTGACCCTATCTCTCACACAACCCAATCAAAAGTATTTTATTTCAAATAAACCATTTACAGGCACTTTTGAAACGTCAAGAAGTCAGTCAGTCAGAAAAAATCATGCTAATTGCATATTCCAAAGCGTAGATCTCTATGGAGAAGAATGTGCAAGAAACTCCGTGGTCCATTAGGATTGATAAGCCTGCCAGGGCTGCGGGATTGTTCGTCCTTTGTTATTCTAGCCCTCGCAAAGTACAAATGAAACAAAACAGGTGAGATTCAGTCAGCAAAAGTCTGACACTCCCTCCCGTTCCACCCCGAGCCGGAGGAATATTATTCAAGCAGACATGAGTAAAATGTTAAATTTTCGCATTACCTTTCCCTAAATCCTTTTAGTAAAAAGAATTTAGGGAAAGGTAATGCGAAAATTTACCTGGAGAATATCCACAATTTTTTCGCAACCAAGGCATCTACTAATCAAAATGGTTTAACCTTTATCTCAAGCTTTTGTTCAATTTTAAAAAAAAATCAAAATCTTTTACTAGATTTGGAGATATTAGTAGATACATGCACTATGTTCGAAAGAGTTACCGCGGCCCTGGAACGCCAAGGGCAACTGAAGGAACACAGGTGGGTTTTAGTCAGTAAAAGTCTGATATACCCTCTCGCTCCACCTAGGGCGGGAGAATTTATCTGATAATTTTCCATCTCAGAAAAAAAATTACACTAATTTTCACTTTTTTTTTTACATACACTTTCATTACATACACATCCACAACTTCACTCGCACATACACCCATTAAAAATATCGGAAGCTTTTTACTTCCCACTTAATCCTCAACAGTCATCCATTACTTTTCTATTTGCCTATAGATAAGATAAGACATCTCAATTTCAATCATTGACATCATTGTGTGGTTATGAAAACGCAACATTGCACGCGCACTTAAAAAATATAAAAAATAAAAAGTAATTAGAATCGTGACGACCTCTCGCTTCGAAGTAAAATGGAGTTAATTGATTGTTGTAAAAAACGCGCAAAAGTCTGCTCCGATGAACGTTGAGATGGTTGGTTTTAAGAGTTCCGTCCTGCTAGGGTTGACTAAGGAAATTATTGGTATTTTAACTAAAGAAGAAAATAAATAAACCTGCCCCTAGCCAAGTTACAACCGTTTCATTTCGATTCTCTTTTCGTTGATCGCCTCGAGTCGGCCTCGCCTCCGATTCCTATGTTCTGACGTCATCAAAACACTCAGTCACGTGATCAGAACATAGAAATAGGAGGCGTGGCCGACTCGAGGCGATCAACGAAAAGAGAATCGAAATGAAACGAAACGGTTGTAACTTGGCTAGGGGGCTTGTCTATATTTGACATCATGCCGTCACTCTCACCCACTAGCTGCTACCAATGGCTTCGCCTGCGTGACAAAAAATATCCTATGTGTTACAGGACGTATTTTTTTAAGGTGGGAAAGTATCCAATGGCTTTTCTCGCTCTAGGGCAGAGCGAAAGGACGTGTCAAAGTTTGACTAAAACCACAACCATGTTCCTTCTTTGCCTTGCGTTCCAGGACCCTGGGGTTCCTTTTCAGAAATCAACCCGTGAGGCCATTAGGCTACGGCCCTGCTGGGGCCCTATGGTTTCACAGGCATCTCTTTGAAGCGCGCGTGGAACACTACACGCCATCAATGACTCGAGCTCGGTCCGGATGGTTACCGAACGGCCGGACGAAGAGCTACCCATTACTCGTCACCCGCAAGCCCACGCCTACGATGACTGAAAATTGGGATCGGGATCCAGGTGGTGGTTTAAGCGTGATGATGTCCGTTTCTTCACGCGTACGAGCGCTTCGCTAGCGTTACTGCTTCGCAGAAAGAGGTGACCGCCTGTCATTTCTCCTCGCTCCGGACCATGGCCTGTACCAGGCCCGGTGTGCTAGGTCACCGCAGCCGATCGCTCCCACAAGAACACGCCGGTGCTCCGCTCAAGCGACGCACACTCTCCACAGTATGCTCCCGAACTTACCATGTCCGGTGGAAACCTGTGTAGTGCGGAAGGTGAACACGCCGTGACGATTCTTCAGTCACTCCTCAGAGAGGGGACATGGGATACGGAATATGGTCTACCCGTGAATATATCGAAATTCGTTCATCCTTTCCTCACACTATCATATATATTCATCTTTTCTTGGGCCTTCCTCTCCCTCTCCACAAGCGTACACCTACAGCAATTCCCAATTTCGTGTTCACTCGCAAACTGAGGGCAGCAATGACAATAATATAATAAGACACGCAGATCAAACATAATGATCGTAACCTACTAGAGATTGAATAATGATTATAAATGATGCATAAAAAGTTAACTAATCAAGTTAGTCCCGTAAACATAATTAAAATATTTTAATATGAAATTTGCAATTCATAACAATTTTCCTACTGCTGTCTTCCCATCCAATTATAATTTAACTGTTTTCAAGGCTAGACTGAATAGCCTTTAATAAGTTTATAAGAACACTAATTATTGCGCTACACCATCAAAGATTGCATCACTGCTTACCATCAACTAGGATCGCAGTCAACATTAAAAATAAATATGCCAGAAAGGAAATTCTTGCCAAAAGTCGTCAGCCCTGATAGTGCATGCGCCACGCAACAACAGCGCAACACAGTTGAGTAACGCAAGTGCACTGGAGTTTGACAGATGGACCAAACATTTACATAAACGACAGTGCACTCAACTAGAACATGTCAGAAATGCAGTGGTGACAAAAAGTGGCCCAGAATGAACACACAAAAGGCAAGAAATTGAGCCAAGTGTCGTAGGTTTTAATGGATTTGAAATTAATTAGGTAACACGGCTTTCCACCTAAAAGTGTATACTCAGTAATGGAAACAGTATTTTTGGAATACATCTTAACGTCTACCAGCATCTTCGCTTGCGTGATTTTAGAAAATTATCCCAAGGGAGTATACTCCCGAGATAAAAGGTATCCTATGCGCTATTCCAGGATATAATTTATCCGTGTAAAAATAATTTCATCGAAATCCGTTCAGCCGTTTGAGCGCGAAGGAGAAACCAAAAAACATTTAAAATTTTGCCTGTATAATATTAGAGAGATTTAAAAAAAAAGTTACAGACAACATAGAGCATAAACCACAAACTCGAAAAGCATGTAATTGTCTACTGGAGCTTTTTTAACGATTAGGAAACTGAGGAAGAATTTTCGGAACTTCATCATCTAAAGAAGTCGATTAAATAATGAAAGTTTGCATAGAAGTTCGTTTTTTCTGATGAATAAAAATGCTTTCAGGGTTTTATAATACTAAAAACAAAATTTAAGTGGGACTCCCATACAACTAACGTGATTTTTTGCTGTTTTTTTAGTACGGACGCCGAACGGTAGGGAACCCTTCGTGCGCGAGTCCGACTTCCACTTGGCTCTGGCCGGTTTTTTTTTCTGATGGATATAAGTGAGCTTGTCTGTAAAGAAAGCAAACTCAATACAAACAATTTTGCAATTCATCATATCTGAAATTTCAAAACCTTAATTGAACCCAAACTACAGACTTGTTATTTATTTATTTTATAGTAATAAAAACAAAAGAACCTTAGTGTTACGCTAGGCATTCGGCACAGTTGCGTCAAAAAGTCGCACGTCAGTACAGTCGTGACGGCGGCGCGCGCCGAGCGCCGTCACGCGCCCGTGGGTCGTGCACGAGCGCGCAGGGTCGAACTGTGACTCGAAATAACTTGGAAGAAATGAAGAATTATGCAGGCAAATAAGCTAGCAAAAAAGAATCACTGATTTTTAAATATTTGACGGAAATAAGGAATGATGAAGTGAGGTAGACTGGTATACATCGGATCAGAAATGAAGATATCTGCAGGAGAACCAAGGTTACTGACATAGCCCGTGTGTGCTGGGAAAAAGAAAATGATATACACTTTCAAATTAGTCCACGCTGAGCGAAGAAACCTAAGGCCTGAAACCTGGACCTTTGGAATCAAATTTGCCGAGTCAATTTTTTAATGGAATAATTTCCGGATTGAGAAAAGATTTTTAAAGAAACAAGGAAACAGCAGATTTGCGTCTCCTTAGCAAATCTATTTTAGAGAATTACATTATCATGAACAGTTGATGATTTTGGATTTGCACAATCATCATAATTTTATAGCTTCCAAATCAAATGCCTGCCGATCTCAATAAACACAACTACATAAGTTGTGTTTTAAGTGAGATCAGTAATTAAAACACCCACTTTTTTACGGTTATCAAAGACCATCAACCACTTATCATTAGCTTCCCGCCATAACTTCCGTACAATCATCAATCACCTACAATGGCCAATCAAAAAGCCGTTAATCCAAATCCGCGCCTGCGCACAACTCGCCACAGGCGATAGTTTTCCCACGGTCGCGGGCGGCCTGGCTTCGTGGCCAAGTATAGCTCGGCCATTTGCATACCCGCCCCTCACCACCTACCGTATTACACGGCCGAGATAAAACTTCACTTATAACTCGTCACTTCTAACAGTCACCAGACTTCTTAAATTCCCAGCGTAACATTTGCGGTAACGACGTCCAATTCATTTCTTAATAGACCGAGACTGGCTAATGTATACTAGTTTTACTAGATTTGAATAGCTGATGTTCTTGTCGATCGTTATTTTGACAACATTGTCATTACAGGACGTAGACCTCTTCTGCATAAAATTACAATTTATCAGCTCGACGGGAAGATGTATCGTGTTTTGACGTTGATTACTCAATTTACATGAAGTTTCTGGTCACACGCTTGTTAATTTGAGGAGTCACGTGTTTTATCTATTCTCTATTTATTATAGTATATTGCTGGAGTTAGGTAACTAGTCTGTAAAGTTAGGATCTGTAGATAGTGTTCTGAGGAAGCGAGTTTGGTGACCCCCAAGGTGATCCGTACTCATCCAACAACGGAAATAATTTTGTTATCCGTCCATAGAAATTTTAACTTGACATTTTGTAATTTAGTAAGTCTTTTCTTTACGTCACTGGCTTTCCTATTTAAACTATTTGCATTTGGTCACAATTTAATAAGTATTTTTGCGCTAAACTCTCTTTTTGTAAAATAAAAGTAACCTCAGTTACTCCTTATAATATTTTCTATCTATCAGTGAAAGTCCTGTCAAAATCGCTGCGGAGAGGTCGAGAGGGGTCGTTTCGAAGATTAGCCGAAATAAACCGACAAACATATAATAAATTAATTTTAGGTATTGAATATACTTTTGAATGCATGTAGCAAAAACATGTTATTTTCATATAATAAATAGACTATGTATATACATATATATAGGTATCTATTTATATATTAAAATAAGTACCTTTATTTCTACTCAATTCAAAACAAAGCTTGATTTGACTTTGTATCAAGACTTAAAACAATTTACGTCTTGATTTCCCTTAGTAGTCACGGAATGTATTTTAACTTTCACTGTTGTTCCAATACCCCAGAGAACTAAGTAAGCTTAAACTAAGGAGTGTTAAACTTCTGAGAGAAGGCTAGAGGCCCTTCCACAAGGTCTTTACGCGATCCATTTGACGACCTAAACTGAACTGTTATGGAATGGAGCTATTTAGGGTGTATAGCTCCATCATCTCCTCTCGCAGGCCTGACATTTGAACACATCATGGTATAAGGCCCCAGGAGTGACGTAAACCGGAGGTCGTGGGTTCGATTCCCACCCAGGAGAAATTTTTGTGTGATGAGCACGATCATTTGTTCTGTGTCTGAGTGTAATTTATCTATAATATGTATGTATTTAAAAATATATAAGTATGTTTATCAGTTGTCTAGTAATCATAACACAAGCTCTGCTTAGCTTGGGACTAGACGGCGTTGTGTGATAGTTGTGGAATATTATTATTATTATATCCATGTTGGGGAACCAGAAGAACAGTCCTCAGAACGAAATTACTAGGTTCTTGACCTCGATAATTTTGGAAGACAGAATGGAAAGTGTATGCATGGAACATGTTGTATAAAATTCCTGAATTATGCCAATCGCCGGTAACATATATATCTTAGTACATATTTACTATTGTTCTTATTTCCTTTCTGTTGGTCTTCTTCATATTAAGTTACACCTGCCATGTTATATCTATGCATCACTCTAAGGTCGTCTGGTAGAAAATGCCTAATGCATTAAGTCCGCCTTTGTACAGTGTTTTATTAGTGCATAAAGTTTTAAATAAACATGGACGATGCCACCACTAAACTGCGCTACCACTCGTAAGAGGTGGCGAGATGACCTAGATGCCTAGCGCAAGGGCTGGTTCGAAGCCTGCGCTATAACTCATAAGAGGTGGCGAGATGACCTAGAAGCCTAGCGCCAGGGCTGGTTCGAAGCCTGCGCTATCACTTGTAAGAGGTGACGAGGTGACCTAGATGCCTAGTGCAAGGGCTGGTTCGAAGCCAGCGCTATCAATCGTAAGAGGTGGTGAGATAACCTAGATGCCTAGTACAAGGGCTAGTTCGAAGCCTGCACTATCACTCGTAAGAGTCAACATAGCCCTAAACCGCAAAGAGCAACTGAGGGTGAACACACAGGTGGGTTCTAGTCAGTAAAGTCGGACGCTCCCTCTCACTACAACCTAGAACATAACAAGCATTAAGATCCTTTTAATGTTACCACTACTGGTATTGAGGCCTACTCTCTAGGAGAGAGAATGGACCGTTATCCACCACGTGGACCCAGTGCGGATTGGCGGATGTCACAAGTCTTCGAATTTTTGGTTCTAGGACGTATTAATTCTAGGTATCCTCACGATGTTTTCCTTCACCGTTTTGAGAGTAATTGTGATGAAATAAATTACACAAAGTAATGTGACCCCGTGAGGACATTCTTTCCCTCACGCGTGCAGCATCCTCCTTCGCTAGCATTACTGCTTCGCAGAAGGAGGCCACCGTCGGCCATTCCTCCTCGCTTCGGACCATAGCCCGACGCGAGAGGTCGCTGCCGCCGAAAGTCGGGGGACTGCTATCACTAAGCAACTACTGCTCACTAAAAAAAAAGAGAGATTGCCTCCAGCCAAACTATCAGCTTCACTAAGAATATAGGTTCACTGTTCAAATTAAAACAAAAGATAACACAGACTGATTCACTGTTAACCAGAAAAAAAGACAGAATAAAAAATCTTTTTACAAAAAAATATAACCGAATTCACTAAAAAAATACTGATCTAAATAACTTTAATTCCGGAAGTCGGTGTTTCTCAGTATTGCTTTTGTCTTATTTAACATGTATGGTTGCCTATTAAATTTGAAGAGTTCCCTCGATTTCGCCAAGATTCCATCATCAGATCCCGATTTGTTGACTATGGGACCATTTGGAAAGTTTACCCGTTCCAACAAAAAAAGAATTTTTCAAAGCGGTTGGCAAGCGACGAATTTATGCGCGAACAAACATAAAAAAAAATACAAATATCCGAATTGAGAACCTCCTCCTTTTTTAGAAATCGGTTAAAAACACCGCACACTCCAGACCCATTCACGTTTCAAAACTAAAGTCACCATTAAACGTAATCTTAAAACCCATTTTTATCCAACACTGATTTATGCCGAACTTGATTAGGTACAGTAAAAGTCGTCGGATTTCGTTCAAAGGGTATAATAATCTGTATACTAAAGTAGCGGATAACCCTCAAACGGTCTACATGTATAATCAATGTCCCGTGCCGCCCATTTCATTCCTCCTTAACCCGTACTTACCGACATAAAATTAAATTAGAGGTCAGTTAAAATTGTTTAAAGTTCATCAATTTTTAACGACTGTCCAAAATTATCTCATTATAAAGCTTTTAAAAATAATACGATTTTGTTAATGTTGTTTTTTTATGGAGTTCGGTATAGTTAGGTGGTTATGTGTGTAATTATGTGTGACCCTTGATGTTTCTTGAGGTGTTTTTCTCAGTCTTAAAACAACTAAACATAAATTAATTACATGGTTTGAATTTTAGTGTTGTCAAATTATATTTTTATTTTACTGTCGTATATGGTACTGCCAGCGGTATCGTCGAACATACTTCCGAGATAAAAAAAAAATATTCCAAGACATGGTCTACACTTGTGCTAAATTTCATCCAAATTCATTCAGCCGAAACATGTAACCGAGATAGTTGTAATACATAATATGATTGAAAAGAGTGTCCATGGAGTTTCTTGCACATTCTTCTCCATAGAGATCTACGCATTGGAATGTGCAATCAGCATTATTTTTTTCTGATTGACTTCTTAACATTTCAATGTGCCTGTAAATGGTTTCTTTTAAATAAAATGCTTTGAATCTTTGCCGTTTGAGCGTGAAGGACTAACAAACATACACACTCACACGTACAAACTTTCGTGATATACATTGTGCCAGATATACAACTATAGATGAATATAAAGTTAGATTTAGTTTAGAGATCAAAGAAGAAGACCCAGCTGTAAAACGAAAGAAAGGAAGAAAAAGAAAGAAAAATATTTTATTTAGCACACGTACAAACAGATACACACAACGTAGAAACAACATGTAAACACTTAAGATAAAAAAATAAGGAAATAAAATAACTAACATTGTGTGTCTCGCGCCTGCGCCAAATAGGTCCAGTTCAGCAAAAATGCCAGACAACTTCGTGGTAGTTGCCTGACGCTGGTTTTCAACTGAACCTTATTGAGAGTGTACGGTAGAAAAACTAGATTATTTACAAGATTTTTTTGTTGTTAGTTTTAGGTTATTTACCTTACACACATATATAAATACTAAAAAAAAATGCTATCATGCATATAAGCCATCAGCTGATTTAAAACATTCGTCTTCTTGGTGTTATCCAGGTTAATATCCAGGCGGTCTTAAGTTTCCTTACGCAACAAAGTAACCAAAGTGTGCAAACAATTCAATTGAATAGCTCTTTAGACAATATTTAAAGGAGGTCACCTTAATTTATTATCAAGAATATCGACGCTGTCAATTTGCCGCTAGTTTATTCAGAAATACTCGTAAAATCTGCAACAAATATGCATATGAGTAAATAAGTACATCATAAAGAAATACATGACCTAAACTCCTTTGTAAACAATAAAAAGTCAAATCGAGAATCGCTAATTTGAGTACCACAAACAAAGTCGACGGTGTCTAAAATCGGAAATAAAAAATCCGGAATAAAAAACCGATTTACATTCGCTCGATTCGCGAATCGAATAAAAAATGTATCAAAACGAAAGAGTTATCTTTATTTGTGATAGATAGATATATAGTTGTTTTTGAGAAAACCGATCGTCCCCGGTTCCCACGGCTAGCCTTCCGGCCGGAGCGAATTTTGACAGATATCTTCAGAATCGGTACTAAGTATATCGGTACCGTCAGCAGACTAGATGATAAATCGATCGCAGTTGATTGATTTAGTTCTTTACTGTCGTTAAACTTGTTTAACAACTGCATTGTTGATGTTATAATAAGATAATGATGTTTGCTTTCAAAATTGCGAATGATTTTTGTTATTATTAATTTTTTGTAACCTCATTAGTTTTATTTGGGGACAATAATTTACAACGTGTATGAGATATGAGAAAAATATTTTGGGATAGGTAAAGAAAACTTTTTTTAAATAGGAATACCTATACGTTCCCACTGCTGGGCAAAAGGTTCCCCAAACTTTTTCCAGGTATTCTTTTTTCGAGTCACGTCGAACCAGAAATTTAATAAAATTATTTCTCAAAAACTGCTTGGAAAATGACTGTAATGTAATGAAAGAACTTGGACATTCTCAATGAACAAAAAACATAACTGATAGATAGAATTGAAACAGAACGAAAACTATACTTTTTTTTTCTGACACCTTTTTTTATTTTAATACCATTTTATGACTCCTCAAGCTAATAATAGGGTCTGCCCTATATTACTAACATAAGCTCGATGAATTGTCACCATTTTCCCGTAAAACTTTTTTTTTGCGTAAAGTGGAATTCGGTTCATTTGACCATCGAGCTCCATTTTTAAATTTATTTACTCACTTGTTTTAAAGAGTTTTAATTATTGTCCTTTAGGAACAGCCCTAAAAGTCAAGATTGCAGGTTGATATTGCCTCGTGAATCATTAATATAGGGCTGCCTTGCACCTTGCAAATGATTTAAAAAGTAAAAATAAATGTTGATCATTTGTAGAAAACTTTTATTGCGAATAATTACCATACTGAAATTGGGTGCAAGACGACTATTTTATGGTTATTTAGTTATTTTATTTTGTCCTAGATGTTTATTATGAAGCGTTAAAAGACTTGTAAATAGTGGTGTAATACCGTAATATAACTTGGTAATAACGTACGTCCGGTATTTAGCGCTGGTATTTTTTTATATTTTATTTGTATGCAATTGAACAGTGTTAATACAGTAGATGAATTGTACGCTTATTCTAATAACCGCTTGGGGCAAGCTACCGGACTTGCTGGCTACTGAGCAGTAGTCTTTAAATTATCATGATCCTGTATGTGTGATGCTTTTAGATTGTGACTTTTAATCCGCTATGCATTGATTTTACTAAATCATCATCATCATCATTTCAGCCGACAGACGTCCACTGCTGGACATAGACCTCCCCAAATTGTCGCCACAAAGAACGGTCCTGTGCGTTTCGCATCCATCGGATTCCCGCAACCTTCACCAGGTGATCGGTCCACCTTGTAGAGGGCCTTCCAACACTGCGTCTTTACTTAAAGACACGGTCGCCACTCCAGAACCTTTCGGCCCCAACGACCGATCATTCGGATCATTTTACTAAATAATCATTTTTATTTCTAAAAAAACTTAGTAATATAATACATATGATATTATTTTTATTAACCAACAAATGAAACAAGCATCTGTAACCAAAAAGGCGAAGCCTGTATTTTAGTTATCTGCGCCAAAACCCTTGATTTTTTAAAAAGTAACGAACAGGTTACAATGATTGGAGTCAATT